>OY740767.1:88400080-91386095 GCA_963513935.1 Aphrophora alni
TATATTGACTTTAACATTATTTTACTAATAGTTTACCCTCAGGAATTCACTATAGTGACTATGGAGGTGTTAATCCCAAGGTACATGTAACTGAAGTCTTGGGCCAGATCACTCACTATATTTCATCGTTCCTATAAGGTCTCTCTTGACCAACTCGTGTTCTCATTCACCCCTAACGCTATTAAATACTCGAGTGCTAGGGATCTTTATTTTATGTTCTTTTCTTTATAAGGCGATGATGACCGAGACGTTTTTTCTTTTAAACAACAGGAAAAAAAACTACTACTTAATCAAATGATAATCGAAACTTTGCAATAATTATTGTTTTTTATTGTTGTATTATTTAACATCTAAGAAATAAAATACATATATTAAGAATCTTTAATGATATTGATCGTACTATTCATATACACGAGATATATAAAATAATAAGGTAGGCCCTAGGGTTAAGCTTAATTATTTAATTAATTTCAAATCAATTAGAAACATTACTTGAAATAAATGTCATGTTTTAAATTTTATTCAATTTTGAGTGAACTAAAGCAAACATCACATTTATTGTAAATCTATATTTCACACTGTTTAACTTTTACTCATAACTTACAAGAAAGTTAATTTTACTGTACATATTCCACGCTTAGACTTCATAGTTAGTATAAGGTTTTTCAAATGTTGTTTAAAGAAGAACCGTTTTTATAGTGTGAAACTATTATTCCATTATAACAGAAGCCTGCTTTTAAGTTACTTGAATCTTTAGAGAAATGAATTATTAAAGTCAATCAAAATGTAAGACATATAAACTCTTAATTGATGTATCTACTCTTTAAAGAAAGTGTACATAAGTATCAATTAATTATTAATATAATATTTTAAGGGAAATTTAACTTTTAGGCTACTGATTACATTTTGGAATATAAATTTTTGAAGAAGATAAAAATTGTTTTCAAAACAGTTTCTTACAAAACTAAATCATAATTTTTTGAAAAATAAATCTTTAATTTCTCTACAAATCTATTTGTTAGCACAGGTAATACAGTATTAACAGTATAAACCTATGTATAGTAGGTTTTTTTGTATATCATGTTTTAAGACGTAATAACAGTGAAATAAGGCGCGATTAATTTAAAGAAATTTAATAATTTGCATCTCCTGTAACTTCTATGAGTTGATTTCGAGTAGAGGACGATTCTATACTGTTTTTTCCTGAAACTCAAGACGTTTCAATACTACACTACTCAAAAAGTGTTAGGAAAACCCTATATTACTATTATGAAAATCATGTATATAATTTAACACAAGCGTAAACACGCCTATATTATAAAACCTTCTATAAAAAGGAAGAGGTTTTCTAAGTCACCTAACCTAACCTTAGCACTTATAGAAACCTGTATGGCTTTGTCCTGTAACCAAACTGGACCCTAAGCTTTTGTGTTAAGCATTCTTGAATATCATAGTACAGTATATAGGAATGTTGTTAGAATATTTGAGACAGCTTAAAGGTCTGATATTGGTGAAAAGTACTAAAATATACTTTATAGAAAAAAAATCATTATTTTATTTCGTGAATAGGCGATTAATTACGTCCTATTCCCTCTGAAAGTAATTTCGAAAATTTTGCATGTCCAAATTAAAATTAATCTCTCCCATTACGTAGTGTGAAGAGCAAATCAATTTACATTCATAATATTGAAAGTACTTGACTTTAAATAGGGTGAATAACTCCTGCACTCCCTATCGTGATAAAAACGCCTGAGGTAGACTTGCCCCTCCTCCCCCCCTCCTCTTGATGAAGAACAAATTGCCGGAAATAACAATGATAAACTTATTTACTTAGTTAATTGTATTAGAGAACAGAGGCTGTTGTAACTTTCCCAGGTTTAATGTCATCACCTCAACTTGCCGTATCAGAAGCACAATTTTGTTGTCGCTCTTACTTTTATTTTCAGATTTATAGTCAACTTAACCATTTTACTATTTGTTACATTCTAATGATATCAAGCTGTCGTTATTGTGTGTATTCATATGTTTGATTATTACACACATATATACTAATATAAATAATAAATTATAATATACTACTACTAATATAATGCGAAGAATAAAAAAGAAGATGAAAAGAAGTATTTACTCTTTAGAAAGTTACTTCCTCTAATAAATACGGGCATTCACAAATAAAACAATGAATTGAGCAAAATACAACAATAAATTCAATAAAAATTAAAGTTTTTAAAAAATATATTACAAATGTTCAATGTGTTTTCATTCATTAATATGTGTTACTGTTATTATGATAAATCTGTTATTATTCAAATCACAGGTTATTTTGTCTATTTGACTGGTTAATGTTAAAAACTTCATGCAATTTATTACTTTACCGGGTTATTTTACAAATAACTAAAAGTCTTATAATTTATGGAATTTATTATTTCAACTGGTTATTTTACATAACCAACGAACCTTTTGACCAAAGTTATATATAACATACAACCTAACCTAAAATAACTCAACCACCTTGGCGGGCATTTCATTTCCGAATTCTCAGACACAAGGTGTAAACGTGTGATTTATCACATTAACCCGAGGGTGATGATTATTATTTATAAACACAAATTATTTAATACAATATGCATAAACAACATACATAATTGTTTATGAAATTATCCAGTGTTGGCTATTATTATTATAATAACAAGTTAGTATGATTCATATAAGAAAAAAACTAACGATTTATCACATTAATTAGTCATAAGGTTATTTTGCAATTAAAATGAAATATAGATTATGCAGATTAGCCGGATTTATTACATTAACAGAAACACACACACATGAGCGCGCGCGCGCACACACACACATATTCACATATATGTATATATATATATATTCAATATAGAATTATAACTTATAAGGGCCACCAATTAAAGTTCATTTTACCAGCCGCGAAGAGCAAGAGTCTTTTTATTACATAGACCTAATAGCGTTCCCAATCGCTTTTTACCCGCAGTATTTTCAAGTACAATTTATTTCGACACTATAACCAATCCAAACCAAGGCCTTTTAGAATCAGAATGTTTGTAAAACATTTCTTAGTGAACATTGAACATATGACACATACCAACATGTGAAATTTCAGAGCTCTATGTCTTGTTATCCTCGAAATAAACTGATAAATAGGTTTAGTCAAATTTAGTCAAACTCAAGTCAAATTTTGGCCTTTTAGATTTAGAATTTTTGAAAACCCTTTCACATTAAACATTGTACATATGAGACATACTGCTAGGTGAAATTTCAGCCCTCTACGTCTTGTTACCGTGGGAATAAACTGATAAATGTGTTTAGGCCTTTTAGAATCAGAATTTTCAAAAAAACGTTTCTCTTCGAGCTTCTACGTAGTAATCGATACTTTCCCTGAAAATTTCAATTAGATAGATAGAATAGTTTTTGTCTGTATATTGATGATGGCTCAAGACACGTTGATTGTTGCAACTTGTTATTTTTTGTTGTTGTTTAGATCTCACAAATCATCATGGATTAGTATAAAGATGCAGAATGTGCAAAATAAATTCGAAACTATAATATAGTAAAAATCAAACAGCAAAATACCCATCTCAAAGACTAATCATTACTGCATGGTACAACTCCTTGGAGGCTCACTTATAGTGATTACGGGTGTGGCAATTCTGAGATATCGTTACTGGATCTACACCTTTTTTTTCATGTAGTCTTAAGTTAGATCTCTATCTTTCATCTTACTTATCACGTTTCTCTTGACCAACTTATCTTCTTTTCCAACCCAGATATTAGAGCTATTAGAGAATTAAAGATTTAGGGATTTCTATACTCCCTCTTTCTTCTTTTTTTTTAAGGCGATAATTACCACAAGGTTTATTTCCTTTAAGAAAATACATGGTGAAATTGTTTACTTGAACTGGTCTTGTAGCACACAGGGATGAGCCTGAGTTTCAGACGAAAAATCAAGACATTTCGTCAAACCTAGGTTAGTTTTAAAAAACTCAATTAAACATGGTAGCTTAGAAATGAGAATTCTTTAAACGACGGCATGAACAATAGTAAGAAAACGCATTATAGTTACTACAAACTTCAAGTGATGGTTCCAAGGAAAAACGACTTGATTTTTATAATGAAATCCCTGAGAGAATGGATAACGATGACAATTGACTTAATAAAACTGTATTTAGGGACTGTTCTATTACTATAACAGGCAAGGTAAACCGTTAAAATGTGGGAACATGAATTACTGAAAATCCACTTGGAGTAGTAGAACATGTAAGAAATTCATCAAAGGTAAATGTCATTTCTGTTTTAAGTTGTTAAAGCGTATGGTCTTTGGAAAGGTAGACGATCCCACCGCTTTACACTGCTATGAGGCTGAAGATACAAAAAGTGGCTAGCTGAGATGTCTAGCTGAAAGAACAAACGGGTTCAATAGATTCAGACAGTATCGTCGGTGTGATGCTTCAAAGTAGAATGCGGTTGCAAACACCGTTCTTGAGAAGAAAACGAGATAGATGGCTGACCCCAAACCTTATAATTAATTTATAGATATGAATACTAAAAGAAGTCTCTTTGGCGAAGACAAATGAGCACTTCGATATACTACTTACGCAGTTCCAAAACGTGTAAACTTTAAAATAAATGAAGGGTTTTAGTCGATAGCAGTCCGGAACTATTCAGTGACGGGCTTTGGGTGAGATAGTCCATGATTGATTTTGCCTTCTATAAAACGTTTCCTTCAACATGTTGGAAAAGTATCTAATGCCACTATTATATCAGATCAGGGAACTTCTATTGTGGTAAACCACCACATTTTCATCATGAGGTTACATCTCTTCCTATCACACTACGACTGCTAAGACTGGAGATGGTGAAACGTTACTTGCATGTTACTTTGCTGTTATGAATTTGTAAAGCCCTTTTATTTACAATTCGGGATTCCTTTGAATAAGCGTTTGAAAGATGAGAATTTTTCAATTATTTCTATAGTCATTTGCAACTTTGAATACATACCTCGGAGAAGTCCCATAGTATATATTATTGTGAGGCGAAGAGTTGTAGGCAGGCTATCCATGAAGTTACTAGATGTGGTTCACAAGATGGCAGTGCTAGTGACTCTAATTTTTTAACTTAAAGTCTTATTATAAAGATATCTTATCTAACATGTATGTAAAATCATTGCTGGCAGTTTACGAAAATTTTTAAGCAATGTTATTGGATTTACTGATGACACTACTCTGTCGACCGTATGTGAGATTTTAATGCTAAACATCTAGACTTTTCTTTTTCATAAATGTTGAGATGTTTTCAATAAATTATTAGGTAATATAAATGTCTTTAGTTCATTTTCTGTCAATTTAACGTTGCCAAAGCTTGGTTCCCCGCTTAAGTATCGGTTACTAGAGCACAATTAATATACAATTTGATTGAGACGTTTTACAAGCTACCTTCTACAAGTATTGATTACATCTTTACAAATACAAACTGTGTATAATTGTAGAAACGTCGCAGGGTGCCAAAGAAGCCGTAGAGGGCAAGTCAATATCGGGATAAAGCTGTTTTCAATTCCCCCCCTTCTCATATAGAGGGCGGCAGCATTGCTCTGGCTTCATTGCACTAGAATATTGTGTAAGCTGTGTACATGGAAAGCCACTTGTATTTATTGGCAACCAAATTAATACATAGCGACTTATTTGTTAAATATAAATGAATTTCCTAAGCAATAGCTAGGTATACAAAGCGGAGATTTCGTGATATAGTGTTAGTTGTATATTAAGATTTGTACATTAAAAAATATAAAAGTGGATTGTAACAAAAGTTAGGAACAATCAAACTTATTGCAAAAGATAAAGCTACTATTTGGAAGAATTTCAACTATAGTTCTAACTTATTGCTAAAGACAAATATCGACAAATATTTTGTGACATTTTTGACATTTTCTTACATTCCTATCTTTTATCTTTCCTATCAGGTCTCTTTTGACTTATTTTCTTACCCTGAAGCTTTTTGAGGATTCGAGAGATAGGAGTTTATTTTAAAATGAAATTTTCCCTCGTTAAACATGAAGAAATATTATAGGTGGTCATAATGACATCGTACCATCGAACATGTCGGTTAAATCAACTAATGGTAACTCAGCCGAAATGGTAGCACAAATAGTCAGAAATGTAATGAAAATTACTATTAGTTTCAGTCTGAATAGATTTTATTGTCCTCTACGATTAAAAGGTTCCGTGATATACTGTATGTACAAAAGTAAAATGGGGTTCAGGATTCTAGTTTTAACTCATATTTATAAATGACTTTATCACTTAAAGTAAAAATTATTGACCTGAAAATAGTTTGTTTCTCATTTTATGACTTCTACAGTTCAGATTTGTAGAATTCTAACAAATTTGATATATATTCAAATCTGAACTGTAGAAGTCATATAATGAGAAACAAACTATTTCCGAAACAAACTATATTGTAACGTTGAGAAGCCCTAAGTAAAAGCTTTGTCCAATTCAAAATGTTTAAACCTTGTCAGTTAGAAATAAATGTCAAACATAAACGTCACTCCAACACATAATAAATTTTGTTAAAGGATTTCTAAGGAAACAATACTTCGAAACTACAAAATTATTGAAAGGGCGAGGGCAGCGTGACAAATTAAATAGGAAGAGTTGAGTTATGTAATGTGACAACATGGGAAATTAGAAAGTTTGTGTACGCCCAAGTTAACAAAAGAAAAAGAGACAAAAAACTAGGCAGAGGTACGTTGAACTCAGCTAAGAAACAAGATTTAACGAACTTTGAAAGACGGTTAGAGTTTGAAAAATCAAATCCAACCAACCAAAAAGAAGCGTCATCCAGAAATAAGCGAAGAAGGGGTAAAACGGGAAAACTCTGCGTAAGAATTCAAAAATCAAAAAAAGCAGTAAAGAACGAGCGTCGCAAGGGAGAGGAACTAGGAACAGGGCGAAGTTCGCCAAATCGTCGTAAAGTTGAAGAAAAGTTTTTAAGTCATCGAATTATATTAAAATCATCGTAAAGTTAAAGAAGAGTTTTGATTAATTGACCAAGAATTCAAGCAACAGAGTGAGGTAGTTCAAGCTTCGAGATCGTCAAAGTGCCTATAAATTGGATTAAGTTTCTTGTGATATCTGCCATAAGTTCGAGGGATCATCTCACCTGTAAAACTCCAAGAAGACATCATTCCATGCTACTGAACCACGATAAGTTATCTGATTAGTTATTGTAGTTTTTACTTCAGGTTACCAAAGAAACCACGCCCCACTTTAAATAAAATCTGAGCTAGGCCGAGAGCCATTTAAACTTAAATTTTCAAAGAGCAATCAAAGTAACTTCATTATATAATTGGTAAATTATACCTGGCGCCCAACAAATCAATAAAACAATTGAGATATTAAAATATAAAGACTAAATTAAAATTACAATTAATGATACGATTTTGATGCACCTAATAATAATAATAAAATTGCTATGTTCTAGAATTAAGTATTTCATTGTGTTATAAATGTTTATGTCTAGTTTAAGTTGAATGGATGAGATTTAGTGATAAGATGAATAAATTTGAATACTCATATGTGCATCAATTAATTTGAAGATTTAATTAATTCAACTGTTATATATTGGCACCCAACTTTAGGTGCAAATTGTATTTTAAAGAATAAATAATTTAAATATGATAACGTAGTTGTGTTTTAATCAAAGTAATTAATTAAAAATAAATAAGAAAGGTTATAATTGGCGTCCAACTCGTGGTTTAATTAAAATTAAAATTTAGTTCACGTGGTGTAACCTGAAGGTAGCATTATAAGATAAGAGACAGAAAGACTATTAGATATAATTAATTTAATGTTAAGACGTAGTAATAGGATAAAAAATTATAAAAAGATGGCAAATAACCAAATAACAATGGGGTTTGATGAGGAGATTAATAATCAAATGGGGATAGAATCAGAAATGGATAGAGCTATAGGGATTAATAATAGTGAAAGTAATACTAATGAGGGTAATAATTCAGGGGAGAGTGAAAATTTAAAGGTGTATGGGACCCCAACGGTAGGATTAAACGAATTAATCGAAATCCTTAATAAAAAATTTGATGAAAGTAATAAAAATGCGGAAATCCTAAAAACAAGCATCGATAAAAAATTTGAAGAAAGTAGTAAAAATGCGGAAGCCCTTAATAAAAAGAATTTCGAAGAAATTAATAAAAATGCGGAAATTCTAAAAGCAAGCATCGATAAAAAATTCGCAGAACAAAATAAAAAGCTCGAGGAAAATAATAAAAAATTAGAAGAACTTAGTGGCAATGTTAGTCAAAATGCGGAGACAATGGACCGAAAATTTAATGAATTTGCGGAGAGATTCGAGAACAAGCTCGAAGAAATTAAATTAAGATCGGATACCACAGCCGAGACAATTAGGACGGAAATGAATGATAAATTAAATAAAATTGAAGAAAATTTCACCGATAAATTAGGTAATAGGTGCGAAGATTTAAGAGAAAATTTAAAAGAAATTGCAAGTAAAGTCGTGGAAGTAGAAAAGGATGTGCAAGAGAGCATTAAAGAAATCGAAATCACCGTAAACAAAAATTTAACTGAAAATCAAATTAACGTAGACGCTCAGATTGATAAGGTAAAGGAAAGTCAAGCTAGATCTAATAATAAAATTCTAGAAATCGAATCACAATGCCAAGAAAATTCACAAAAAATTAACCAATATCAGAAACAAACGGACGAAATGAAAAATAAAGTGACAGAAGTAGATGAAAGATTAAGTAATTTAAAAACAAGGGATGGTATCATAATAAGGGAACCAGAGATAAGGGATATTAGTTTTACAGGAAAAGAAAGATTCCCAATGCAATTTTTAAGGATCATAAAAGAAGTTAGCGTTAGTTACACACATCAAGGGAACATGTATTGGTTAGATAGATATTTAAAAGATGAAGCATGTGTATGGTGGTTTCTACACCGTAGGGAAGTTAAAAACTTCGAAGATTTTGAAAAAATATTTATGGATAAATATTTTAACGAAATGATACAAGCAAACATCCGAGACAGGTTGGAATTCGGAAAGTTTAAAGGAAAAATTGGGGATGAAGCTATCACATATGTGGAGAACATGATGTTGGAATGTTCAGAGTTAGAACCGCCGATTTTAGAAGCCCAGTTAGTCCAAAAAATCGCTAAGCACTTTCACCCAACTACACTAATTGCTGTTATCACCAGGGGTGTGAAAACAAAGCAGGAATTTGTAAAACTATTGATGGAATTCCGACAGGCAGATGTACGACACATTAATAGTTACGAAGAAAGAAATGGTAATTATAAGGCCTCCTATCCACGCGACGAGAGAGAGGGAGAAGTTGTAAACAGGCCTTGGGGACAAATGAATGGGTACAACAGTAGACATTTACCGTTACGTCAGAATAGGGATGTTTACAGAAAACCAGATGTGCGTGCCGACATAAAAAATGGACCAGGGAACCGTTGGGAAGGTCGACAACCTGCAGACAGGGACGGAAGAGGGCAAAAGTGAAAGTTGGAATGGAATGTAGACCTAGCGGATAAGAACAAGGCAACCATAAATACCTTATTCACCGATTTAAAAGATTATTTAGAGGACAATCACGACACAAGCGATATAATTAATGACATTAATAAATGTCCAGAAATTAAGTTAGTTTTTAATGAGTGTGTACAGGTCAGAGCGTTAATCGATACAGGTTGTGAGGTAAATTCGATATCTGAATCTTTCTACAACACAAATAAATTAAATTTAGGAGTTTTTGAAGAATTACCGGTAGCAGGAGTAAAAGTTATTGGAGCATTAGGTCTGCGTTCCAAAAGTGTTAAAAAACAAATTTTCATTAAAGTTAAGTTAGGAACAGAATTAATCGCCGTGCATTTTATAATAGTACCAGAACTAATTCGAGATTGTATACTTGGGTTAGAGTTTTTATCAAGAAATCATGCAATCGTCAATTTTATTAATAATAAGTTAGAAATAGGAAATAAATTAAACTATGGAGTTGGTAGAAAGGAAATTAAATTCGAGGATTCGTCAGAAGTTAATATTGAAAGTTTGAATAATTGCCTACAAATTGAAGAGGATAAATATGAATTTGATATAAACAAAATAAGCAATTTGGAACATGTACCACTTGAGAATAGGCAGCGGTTATACAGCATATTTAATAAATATAAAACAGTTTTCAGCAAAAAACCAGGATTAATTTCAACTTATTACCATAAATTTCAAGTAACTGATAGAACACCATACTGTCAGAGGAGTTGGCCAGTAGCAACTAAGTTTAGAGAAGCCGTTGATGCAGAGATTCAGAGAATGCTAAGTTATGGGATCATCGAGAGAGCAAACAGCGCATACATTAATCCTATAGTACCTGTATGTAAGAAAGATGGGAGCGTAAGGATCTGTTTAGACGCCAGGACTATAAATGCGAGAACCATACCGGATTACGAAGGGATTCGACCAATCCAAGAGTTATTGACAATCGGTAAGAAGATCAGTTGGATGAGTAGTTTAGACCTAACTAGCAGTTTTTGGCAAATCCCGTTGCACGAAGATTGCAAGGATTTCACGGCATTTCTGTACAAAGGATTGTGCTACAGGTACAAAACCGTTCCGTTTGGGTTGAGCACAAGCTTAGCAAGTTTAACGCGAGGTTTGGACTCAATTCTGACGGAAGAAGTTAAAAGGAATTTAATTATGTATGTGGACGACTGTTTATGTATTTCGCAAAACTGGGAAGATCATGTGGACCAATTAGAAAAAATATTAAAGGTATTTCAAGACGCCAACTTAACAGTAAATTTTGAGAAATCTATGTTCTGCAGGAAAGAAATAGATTATCTAGGTTTTGTTATCACCACAGATGGTATCAAACCGCAAGAGCAAAAAATGATGGCAATTCAAAATTTTCCGCGTCCTAAGACACCAAAACAATTAAAAAGCTTTTTAGGATTAACAAATTTCTACCACCGGTTTTCAAAAAATTACGCACAAACAACAGCTCCATTACAAGGACTACTGAAGAAAGGAACAAAATTTAAATGGACAAATAGTATTAACCAGAGTTTTTTAGCTGTAAAGGAGGAATTTATTGAGGCTGTAACGTTAAAGCACCCAAATATGGAAAAGATGTTTTACTTACAGACAGATGCGTCCGATATTGCGTCAGGAGCACAACTGTACCAACTCGATGACCAGAATAACATTGCTGTAGTAGGATTTACAAGCAGAACATTTAAAGGGGCTGAGAGATTTTATAGCACTGCCGAAAAAGAATTGTATAGTGTAGTATTAGGATTAAGGAAATTTAGGAATTATTTATTAGGGAGAAAAATAACCGTTATAACTGACAATAAGGCGATCACTTTCATTAACCAATGCAAACTACTTAACGCTAGAATGACGAGGTGGATCTTATTAATTCAGGAGTATAACATCCAAATTCGACACTGCAAGGGAAAAGAAAATATTGTTGCAGATACATTGAGCAGATTCCCAGAGGATGGAGAATGTTCACAAGAAAATGGGGAGGACCGACTTGTACAAATCCAATTAGTGTTACAGAAGTTTAATCCAGAAGTGGGCGAACAGTTACAAAATATAGAAGTTTTACAGAAGAAGGATACAAAATTTAGGAATATAGTAGGTAAATTAGAAGAAAATGATCCAAA
The DNA here is from genome assembly GCA_963513935.1 of Aphrophora alni. Taxonomy (NCBI): domain Eukaryota; kingdom Metazoa; phylum Arthropoda; class Insecta; order Hemiptera; family Aphrophoridae; genus Aphrophora; species Aphrophora alni. Next base: position 88,411,813 of record OY740767.1, read on the forward strand.
AATTTTAGAATGTTATAAATTGTTTGAAAAAAAATTATTTCGCAAGGAAAGAGGAATGTGGAAATTAATGATTCCAGAAAAATTCATTGAAGTATTAATTAAGGAAATTCATGAAATTTGCGGACATATAGGAATAAGCAAATGTTACCATAATTTTAAGGAAGATTTCACGGGAGACAAAGTCGCTAAAAAGGTCAGGGATATAATAATTAAATGTTTACGATGTCAAAAGTGTAAACATGACAACAAAGGTAGAAACGCAGAACTTACGCCTATTATACCAAAAGGTAAGGGTGAACTAGTGTGTGTAGACTATTACGGACCATTGCCTCGGTCAGTCTACGGGTCAAGGTACATCTTAGTAGTGATTGACGCATTTTCTAAATACACAAAATTGTATAAGGTAAAAAACACAACAACCGTAACAACATTAAATCAAATCAGGAAATACATTAAAGAAGTCCAATTACCAAAATACATACTTTCGGATAATGGTACACAATTTACATCCAAAAAATGGACAGAAGGGTTACAAGAACTGGGAATTAGACAAAGAACCGTTGCAATACGAAATCCACAAAGCAACTTGGCGGAGAGAGTAATGCGAAATCTAGGTCAACTTTTCAGGATCCTGTTACCTGACAATCACCAAGAATGGGGAAGGCTACTTGAAACTGTGGAAAGTTTCATGAACGAATCATACCATGATACAATTGAGTCAACACCATTAGAAGTACAATTTAATACACGTCCGACACGAATTTGGAAAAAATATTTAATTAATCCAGGCAACACAGAAACAAACGACATTGACCACGGAGAAATATACTTACGAATTAAAAATAAAAGGGAAAAATTCGCTAAGAAGTTCAATGAACTGCATCCACCAACCGAATATCAGATAAATGATTTAGTACTAGTAAGAGCTTGTATTCCGTCAAGCACAATTGAAAAACGATATCACAAGTTCTGTGAACTATATGAAGGACCATACACCGTAATCTCTAAGATAGGAAAAACTACTTATAAGTTAGCTAGTATTAAAAATAATAAAACTCACATCCGAGGTATATTTAATTGTAGATTATTAAAAAGGTTTCATAATTAATTAGAGAGTTAAGTAAACAAAAATAAATGAATTTAACTGTAAAATAAAATGTAAACAAACACATGTCCTACAGTTGAAGAGGGTCAAGGGAACAATGTTAATTGGGGTTTACAAGAAGGGTTTGTTGACGTGGGATTCTAGACAATGCCATTGTTAAGAAAAAAGGTTGACCGCAGTTTAGGTCATAAAGTCATTTAAAGGGACAGTAATTCTAGTGGGTTTTTAAATGAGAGTAAGAGTAGGTCATAAAGTCATTTAAAGGGACAGTAATTCTAATGGGTTTTTAAATGAGAGTAAGAGTAGGTCATAGTCCATGTTACGATATGTATATGTGTATTATTAAAATAAGTTTAGTGTAAAGGTGTATCAAAAGCAAATTTTATCATTAATTATGCAATTAACATAAAATTTCTTGGGACTTATGTAACGTTGAGAAGCCCTAAGTAAAAGCTTTGTCCAATTCAAAATGTTTAAACCTTGTCAGTTAGAAATAAATGTCAAACATAAACGTCACTCCAACACATAATAAATTTTGTTAAAGGATTTCTAAGGAAACAATACTTCGAAACTACAAAATTATTGAAAGGGCGAGGGCAGCGTGACAAATTAAATAGGAAGAGTTGAGTTATGTAATGTGACAACATGGGAAATTAGAAAGTTTGTGTACGCCCAAGTTAACAAAAGAAAAAGAGACAAAAAACTAGGCAGAGGTACGTTGAACTCAGCTAAGAAACAAGATTTAACGAACTTTGAAAGACGGTTAGAGTTTGAAAAATCAAATCCAACCAACCAAAAAGAAGCGTCATCCAGAAATAAGCGAAGAAGGGGTAAAACGGGAAAACTCTGCGTAAGAATTCAAAAATCAAAAAAAGCAGTAAAGAACGAGCGTCGCAAGGGAGAGGAACTAGGAACAGGGCGAAGTTCGCCAAATCGTCGTAAAGTTGAAGAAAAGTTTTTAAGTCATCGAATTATATTAAAATCATCGTAAAGTTAAAGAAGAGTTTTGATTAATTGACCAAGAATTCAAGCAACAGAGTGAGGTAGTTCAAGCTTCGAGATCGTCAAAGTGCCTATAAATTGGATTAAGTTTCTTGTGATATCTGCCATAAGTTCGAGGGATCATCTCACCTGTAAAACTCCAAGAAGACATCATTCCATGCTACTGAACCACGATAAGTTATCTGATTAGTTATTGTAGTTTTTACTTCAGGTTACCAAAGAAACCACGCCCCACTTTAAATAAAATCTGAGCTAGGCCGAGAGCCATTTAAACTTAAATTTTCAAAGAGCAATCAAAGTAACTTCATTATATAATTGGTAAATTATACCTGGCGCCCAACAAATCAATAAAACAATTGAGATATTAAAATATAAAGACTAAATTAAAATTACAATTAATGATACGATTTTGATGCACCTAATAATAATAATAAAATTGCTATGTTCTAGAATTAAGTATTTCATTGTGTTATAAATGTTTATGTCTAGTTTAAGTTGAATGGATGAGATTTAGTGATAAGATGAATAAATTTGAATACTCATATGTGCATCAATTAATTTGAAGATTTAATTAATTCAACTGTTATATATTGGCACCCAACTTTAGGTGCAAATTGTATTTTAAAGAATAAATAATTTAAATATGATAACGTAGTTGTGTTTTAATCAAAGTAATTAATTAAAAATAAATAAGAAAGGTTATAATATATATATATATATATATATATATATATATATATATATATATATAGTAGTCAACTATATATAAACTATATATAAGTCATTTTATTTAATTCATTTGGTGTTTGGATCTCTCAGCTAGTCCATGAAAACCGTTTCGAAGCATAATAGACTGGGGCCGTTGTTTAAGTCTGAGTTTCGTATTGAATGTATTAAAAAGGTTAAACTACTAATATTAGTTACTTAAATAAGTAAAATGGTGTTACACTCACTTATATGTGAAATCCACTTGTTTAAAAAAAAAGAAGAAAAAAATTTAATTTAACTCAATTTGTAAAATATACAGGATGAACCAAAAGTCTGGAGACACCTCTGTAACTTTATAATGAGTAATTGGGAAAAAAACTCAAGTAATGTTTACTAGGTATAAAGATGTACTTCTTTACACATAAGACAACAATACCATTTCCAAAATGGGAAATTTTGGGGGCAACTCAAAATTTTCAAATTCAAACCCCTGCCTTGTGACCCCTTATTTTAAAGGTATTGGTACAAGAATGCAAATTTGAGGCTCTTTTTTGTAATACTTTATTGGCTGCTATTATGAATAGGTTTGAGATAGAAGCCTCAAATTTGCACTGTTAGTTTTCTTTTGTTATACCTTTAAAATGAATGATCACATGACAGGGGTTTGCTTATACAAATTTTGGGATGCCCGCAATATTTCCAAATTTTGAAACTGGGGCAAAGTTTCCCCATACTTAAAAAAGTCCATTCTAATACCTAATAAACATTCCTTGGATTTGGTTCTTCACCAATCACTCACTAAAAGTTAGAAGAACTTGAATCATTCTCGTCTTTAACCTAAAATAACTTTAGATAGGAATAAGATACAGACGTCTAGTTTTCGTCATTTACATTCTTGTACCAATACCTTTAAAATGAGGGGTCACAAGGCAGGAATTTGAATTTAAAAGTTTTGAGATGCCACAAATGGTAACAACGTTGTCTTATGCCTAAAAAAGTGTACGTTTATACCTAGTAAACATTACTTGATTTTCGTTTTTTCCCAATCACTCACTTAAAAGTTACAGGTGTGTCTCTAGACTTTTAGTTTAGCCAGTATAATATTGTGTAGTGTATACTAGTATTTTGATTTGGAAACTGTATTAAAAGAAGACTTCCAACATGGAGGTATCACACTACTCACAAATATAGATAATATTAATGATTTATTTTTAATATTTTGATAATAAATATTACAATTTGTTAGAACTTTTGAATAATATGTGACGTCTGTTAGGTAAATTGTTAGAGGTTGTTATTTGATTTTAATGTTGAAAATTTATTGATTAAATTTTTTTTGCTAACAAAATATTTTTGTTGAAATAAGTTACTCGTGGTGACATTTTAGTAAATCATTTATTTTAATGAATAATATCACATCGGATATGTTTATTATCTCTGTAACAATATTAGATAATTTCAAAATGAGTTAAGTTTTGAAAAATACTTCATTTTACTTCCTGATTCATTCTTTTCCTTTCTAATAGACCACATGTTCTCTAGCCGCCCCCTATTTGACCCTCGCGTCGCGATGCCATTGTCCTCCCAACCCTACTTCACCACCTACTCAACAAGAGCACCCTAGCCATGAATCATAATATTGAACCAAGTGAGTTAAGGGGAATCAATTGAAGGGACTCGTAGGGAACTGATTGCTAGCACCAGGATCAATGTCTGAAGCTCCATCACTTAATAAGCTTACCTATTTGCCTTGTCTGGTTAATTGAAGGCAGTTAGCAGCTGAAGGACGTAGCAGAATAGATCACTCTGTGGTTAGTTACTCTGTGATTAGGTTTATATATGATTACCTTTAACATAGTTACACTTTTTGTTTTAAACTACACGAACAGTTTGAGATTGGTTTCATAAATTTCGCTTGTAATTTTACTAAAAGCCATTTATTGCTCTCGCAAGATGTGCACATTTACTTTAAATTTATTAAGTTTGTGATCTTACTAAAATATATATTGGACTAAACACACAAAATATAACGGAGGATATTTTATATGAGAAAATATAATACTTTCTACGTTTATTTTTTGTTTAATTTACTTTGCAACGTGCGTAGTTTTAGGTTAACGATTAATATCTTATTAAAACTTGTTGAATCTGGTCGACCGTAAAGAACAAACAAATTTAGATACAGATTTAGTATTTAATTTTCTCACCAAAGTAAACCACACCTACAGGAATGTAGGCCTAGATGTTTCGTTCAAATATAGAAACTAATAAACAAAGCAACTAGTTTGTCGTTAATAGATTTCCAAACTATAGCAACGACAATAGACAATTTACGTTTCATGGCCACTTAGTCCAAAGGGTGGCATGCCATTAAAACAACATAAATTTAATTGCGTAGTTAAATAATGTCTATATTTTAAAATATAAAATCAATTGTTGTTTCAAGAATTTACTGTTAAAAAATTACTATGAACTAAATTTAATAAAACAAACATGGACTAAATAAATAATGTAAAAAAAAAAAAAAATCCAGCAAGTATTTGGGTGTCGCTCTTATAATTATTTGTGTTTGGATCTAATATTTTTAAATACGGTTTCATATTATAATTTGAAACAATTCGGCTAATTAATTCTTAGATTTGAAATGCTGAATTTTTATTTACTCTTAAAATTAAATTTGAGAAAACCTTCCTAAAAAATAAATAGAAACCTATTTTTAGAAGTAAGTTTTAAATATAATTTTCAAAGTTTGAACAAATTGTTTCTTTAAACTTGGTTTCTTGAGTGAGGGTAACAGGAAGGAATTATACATAATTTAATTTAGATACTTGACAATTCAGTTTCTAATGATTTAATTCTACATTTTTCTTGAATACTGTAATATGATCTCTTGTTCTACGTTCTTCTGCCGAAAATATTTTAAATTTTAAATTCAAATTAGTTCTTATGTTACACTTGTAAAAAACTTCTATTTTCCCCCCAGGTAAATTGTATTCTGTATTTAAAATAATGAATCTCCAGTTAACATTGCAGCATGCAGCATGCAGCCAACAATCACACAATACTCCTTGTCTCTGTATATTGGAAGTGTGCCAAGGCCGTATATGCGGATTATATATATATATATATATATATATAAAAAAAAAAAAGTAATTGTAAGCACTCCTGATTATAAATAATTCATAATGCTGAATATTGGGACGAATGAATGCACTATGCGGCTGGCTGACCCTCCGTCAAGGCCAGTGCTCCTTGTACGAAGACAATGTAGGCGTTCTGGCCTTCTCTTCGCTATCCCTCGTCAAATGGTACCTGCCTCTGCAATGAAAGTTGTGACTACAGTACTTATTACTCGGGGTAGTTAATAACTTTTTTCAAACAATAATATATTACAAATAATTTATCTGACTTATTTGTAAAAAAATAAGAACGGGGGTTGTTTTGTTTCTCAAGTGGTTAAATAGAGAAGCAAAAGCATTTTCTTATCTTCAAAATGTAAAATTGTTTAGAAATAAAAAATAAGAAAACTTTTGATTGTTAAATTTATACACACTAATTTGGTAAACCATATTAAATATTATATACAATAAGAAACGATGTTTTGTATGAGTTCATAATGAAATTACTATTACAGATCGAAAAATTTTCATATGAAATTATCCAACGTATTTTATAAGAGATAATATTTGAAAATCACTTGTATAAATGGAAATATGGTAATAATTAATTTAATAGATTTTAGGATAGGGCTTAAAAATGTAAAAAATAAATAAGGGGTTTCTTCCATTTTACACGACACAAAATAAAAATATTCCCCATTTTAAATTAAATCGTATTCAAATTTTATACCATCACTGTATTCAAATTATTTTCGTATTTTAAAAGAATAACTATTAATTATAATACTTGTATTTATAGAGAAAAATGAGCAAGAAAACTAAAATTTACACGAATTAGGCCTATATAATGTGAAGAAACCTCGCAGTCATCGTCTCCTAAAAATAAATAAATAAAAGAATATAAAATAGAGCCTCCAAGCCCATGAATACTATAATAGTGTCAAGGTTGGAAAAAATAGCTATCCACAAACAATCAGTTAATACCATTACCAGTTTCAACCTTTACCGGTAGTTTACAAGTGATAGACTGAATTAAAAATACATTTTTCCTTCTCACATGACGTTTGAGTTCCACCTAGTTTAAGCATCAAATTACAAAATAATTTATATGGAATGATTTATTAAATTTACTAGGTTGTTTCTTATATTACAGAAGACGTAAAAAACCAATTTACCTATTTTCATACCACTTTCATTGAGTATTATTTAAAATTAAGGCTAATAAAAGTAGGTATAGTTAGAATCTTATTTATTTATTCACATATAATATACATTAATACATTTTCATCAAAGTAAAACTATATCTAGATTGAAAGGAGTGAATATAGCATTGTAGAATTGGACAATAATTAGTTGGGTCATACCACTTGGCTGAGAACATAATGACACTGAATACGATTTCCCATGGCAATGTAAACAATAGGTGGGCATATCATTGGCCCTAAGCCTAGCCAAGAGTGAATGGCCCCCAATACTTCTCACGGAGCAGGGCGGAAGTCGACTCAGTCAAGGTGATCGGAAGGGGAGAAAGAGGAAATGGAAATGGCAAGCTCCTTCACTGTGGAGTATGCTCGGCTGGGTAACACGAAGATATGCGTAAGTATAATAGTATTCAAAGTACTTGAGTTACACAGTTATATAGGAGAGTAGAAAATAGAATATCGGATATTCCCATAATTGTTTCCTCCTAAAGAAATTCCTTCCTCTTGTGGCCATTGTGAAGGTAATAAATGCATTTCTAGTGGGTTCCAACGCTAATTTTCGTGTATGTATTGAAACACAATTTAAAATTACTATAAGCCTAGTATACAATTTTTCGTTTGTTCAATTAATGTGTGAAAAGTAACTTTAACGCCTCCTAAATGTAGAGATAACAAAATTGTGTTTTCAAAAGCTATAAGAAATGAGTTCTTAATAAAAAATGTTTTGTAAATTCAATGATATTACTTCGTATTTTTCCTTCCTTTTCAGGTCTATTTTTTTTAAATACAGGGATATAAAAGAATGGTGGGCTTTCATTAATTCATACGAAGACAGTAGAGAAAAATTTTGTGGTATTGTATTGGTATCGCTGATAGCCTATACCCAAAAGTTAGTTTAACAGCTGTTATAACCTCAAAATTAGTGCTTGCAGTGTTGTGGTAGTGTGTTTTGTGTTTTCTGGAGTGTTCTGTGTGGACTGTATTATTATGTTCTCTAATGAAGAAAAAGCAAAGTGTGCTTTGTTGCTGACTGAATTCAAGTCTGAAATTTCAGTGCAACATGCATTTCGACGCGAAAACAGAAAGATCCACCACATAAAAATAACATATGACGTTGGTTCAAACAATTAGAAGAACCTGGATAAGTGCAAAAGCAGATATCATCTGGCATGCCAAGTGTATCAGAAGAAAGAGTTGATCTTATTAGACAATCTCCAATCAGAAGTTCTAAGAAGGCAATACCTCGACGAAGCCTAGAGTTAGATATTGAAAAACAACAATCCACAAAATTTTACACAAAAGACTGAAATTACACGCATATAAAATCCAGCTATTGAAACCTGGAATTGAAACCTGATGACGGTGTAAAATGTTTCAAATTCACTGTTGAAATGTTGAACAAGATTGATGAAAACCAATAATTTTTAGATGATATAATTTTTTCAGACGAAGCTATATTCCATATGAATGGGTCTATTAACAGACACATTGGGGATCTGAAAACCCACATACAATTTTGGAGAAAGTACGCGACTCGCATAAAGTTAATGTTTGGTGTGGTGTGATGAAAAATCGTGTGATATCGCCTTTCTTCTTTGCTTGAAAAGACAATTAAATGGAATTGTGTATCTCGATATAATAATCATTATGTTTTCTTCAGCTGGATAAACTCGAAAATATTCATCAACTTCATTTCCAACAATTTGGCGCAACCCCGCACTTTAGTGCATTTGTCACAGACACTTTGAATGAAAAATTTGGACATCGATGGGATTTCTTCCAGACCTGATACCTTGCTATTTCTTCTTGTGGGAGCGCATCAAAAACATTGTTTATCGAGGAAAAATTCGTGACCTAAATCTCTTAAGGAACAGGATTAATGAAGCAATAACAACCGTTAACAAAGACACGTTAACTAATGTTTGGGCAGAATTTATTATTGATTGGACATTTAATTTGCCTATCGGCTAATGGCACACATATTGAAATTTATTAGTTATGTAAAAAAACTGTTTAAGACGCCGATTTAGATAAATAAACAACATCAGCTGTAAGTAATTCTGTTTTCATTCTAAAAATGTTCAAAACTTCACCATTCTTTTATGTTAACCCTGTTTAACAATTATATTAAACACAGTCCACTGTAAGTAGGGTTTGTGTGCACTAAGCAACTGAGGATGATTATTTAGTCATTGAAACGTCGTCTTATATATGTTTTGCACAAATAAAGTGGTTTTTGTGGGAAATTGTGATTTCATTCATTTGGTTATTGAAGTTTTCACGAGTGTAGCTCATTACAGTTGATAACAATTATATATTCTATTGAGTGTTATATTTTGATGGCCAACGTGAACATCGTAAAATTGGAAAGAACTGTTTATAATGGACACTAAGAGCGTTAATTTTATTTTAGACTACTATAAACATGGTAGTCTTATCTATGCCAAATAATTTATTTTTAAGGAAGATTACCTTTTGTTAGTTATGAACACAAAGTCATGACTTTGTAATGATTCAAATGTACGTAATGTACATGTAAGCTCGGTCTACATGTAAGCGATAACCCTGACATTCGTTGGTTAACATAGGATGCCAAACGACACTACTACTTCCCAAAACTAAAAACAGCTTTGGACTCTGCGTGGCGTCCATAATCTTATAAATTGCTGTTCATAGCATCATCTCTAAATACCAAATTTAGTTACTTCATCATCTTCTAGTATAGAACTTAAGTAAGTTCTCATAAATTCAACTTTATTTAAAGTACTGGTACTGATTTGGTGCTTCAAACTTAAAATTTAAACACGTAATAAAAACGGATACATAATTAAATAGGAAATTTTTGTATTGTGGAAAAATGTAATGTTTTAAATTGGATAAATATAAAAACTGATTACGTAGGGTCTGTATCTCTGCTTATGGTGCACCTAAACAAGTATTATATTTTTGGATTCGATTATTTTGATGAATAAAAATTGTTGTTAATAGTAGACAATATAAACTATAAAATAGTCATTTGTTTGTTATACAGATGAGAATGATTAAGTATTTGAAAATCGTTTCAAATAAATTTTGATGTGGAAATAAATGTTTTACTTTTAATTAAAAATTACTATGAAGTCAAACAGAATTAGTGTAATGATAATATTGATCATAATTTCGTAAAATTCACCACAACTTATCTGTGTATTGAAATCGTGAAATACTGTTGATGTTTGGATTTTAACGATTAATTTAATGGCTTTCAATAAAAACAATTATTTTAACAATGTTTTACATCTCCGTATGTTAGTTATAATTACTCGATTCAAACACAAACAAAATGATGTAAACGTAGAACATAAAGAATGTGAAAGAACCACCTGGAATACGGCGTGTGCCAAGTGGAACCGATAAGCCTGCTCGATCTACAGTCGACCGATGAAACCTCAGAGGTCAAAGCTCAGATACCGGGTGTGCACACAACATCGAATTACACACTACTTGAGTCAGAAAATTGGTCTGACCTCTCCTATTTTTATACTTATCGGTAACTCTAACCGATTCAATTTCAATCAATTCTCTAGTTAATTGGTTGAATGTGTTGAAAATAAATGAATAAAGAGGTAGCGGCTGTGTGGGTGAGACAAGGTTAGTGCACAGTTATTGGAATGAATTATTTATTAAGCGAATCATTGGGTTGGGTGGATTCCTATCTCTGAAGGATCTATATTCAAACCAGGAAGTGGAATAAACGATATTTTGTATTTAATATTCAAGGTCATTTACAATATTGATGTGCGCAAAGTCACTTATATTTTTAAATTAGTAATTAAATAATAATAATCGACCTTCATTTTATTGAATGAACATCACGACTCATCGCCTATAAAGTCAGTGGTGTTGTCATCTGTAAAATGTAAGATGGGCACCGTAACCTGTAAATATTTAAATAGAAACAGTTTATTGTCTAGGTATCTCGTGTTTCAATATAGGATGTGTAGATATAGAACATTATAGCTATTACAAAAAAAATCAAATTAATGAAACGATTTTAATGGTTTGTGTTACCATATCAATTCCCACTCTCTACTAATTATGTTTTTTTAACCAAACACTTATGTTTGCGTAATGGGTCTGAGTAGGTAATATGATGGGGAAAAGACTTTTTTACGTTACTACTAAATAATAGCCGTCCGTCTACGTATATGTGTGAAAAAAATCCAAGATATCTTAAGAAAGCTGCGATGGATTTGAATAATATTTGCACAAAGGATTCATTATAAAACTCTGAGAAAAGATTGTCTAATGTAATTACTTTGCACAGTTTAATTCTGTTTCTAGAGATTATTCAAGTACGTGATTTGAAAGAGAGAATTGAAAATATTGTTCGATATTATATTATTGGTTTTTTTTCGGGCTCAAGATTTTAAACTAAAAATAATATAACATACATTTAGGGTACTTTTTGTATCTGTCATAAGTAAAGAGGAGCCACAGAGTGGTCTAAGACACGTGTTCCCTCTCATAAAGTTTCTATATTAAGATGGAATCCTGGATAACAGAATAACACCATATATATTTTTCTGAGTTATTATCATTTCCCATTGTTGGCTTTATGAGCTTAAAATAACACGGCAATAAAACAAAAAATGATATTGTAATAGTTTTAATGATTAAACACTTTTATTAATAAGTACCTCAGGTTAAATATATTAAACAGGATCGTATCCTGGTTAACACTATATAATATCTTATTCTTGGTTTTTATGGTTTCCCCATTGCCAGTCTTAAGACAATTGAACAAAATGTTAAGTCAAAATCGTTATTGTAATGGTTTTAATGATTTAACACTTTTATTATTTAATGCCCCAGGTTAAATATATTATATAGGAAAACACCATAGATCGTTTTCTTGGTTATTATGGTTTTCCTCTTGTTAGTCTTACGGGCATACAATATAATATAAATATTACAAAATCGATAATGACCAGGTTTTAATAATATATAAGTTTAATTATTTCGTCTCTCAGGCAAAAGGTATTAAACAGGATCAAATCCTGGTTATTTATTATTATTATTTTTTTGTTGTTATTATGGTATCCCCCTTGTTAATCTTACGAGGATAAAGTATAGATGGTAATAAAATAAAAATTTACATTGTAAAAGTTTTAATGATTAAAAACTTGTATTATTTAATCTCCAAGGTTAAAGTTTAAAAAAAAGGTTCGAATCCTAGATGACACCATATAACTTTTTCTTGGTTTTTATAGTTTCGTCTTGTTAGTCATATGACAATAAAGTAAAACATTAATCAAACAAAAATAGATGTTCTACTAGATTTAATGATGTAACATTTTTATTAATTATTGGTCCAAGATAAATATATTAAACCAGTTCGAATCCTGGTTAACACCATATATCGTTTTCTTGGTTATTATGGTAGAAAAAATTCTAGTAAAGTCTACATACTTTTTCTTGGATTTTATGGCTACACCCTTGTTTGTATTACAAACAATAAAGTAAAACCTTAATTAAAGAAAAATCGGTATTGTAGAGATTTTAATGATGTATCAGTTTTATTATTTAGTACCCCTCGTGAAATATATTAAACTGGATTGAATCCTGGTTAACGCCATATATATTTTCTTTGTTTTAATGATTTTCTCTATGTTAGCTTTACGAGAATAAAGTAAAATGTTCAAATGTAAAAATCAATCGAAAATCGATATTGTAATAGATTTAATGATTTAACAGTTATATTATTTAATCTCCCAAGTTAAATATATTAAATACAATAAAATTTTGGGTAACACCATATATCTTGTTCTTGGATTTTATGGTTATTCCGATGTTGGTCTTACGAGAATAAAGTTAAATGTTAATTAACCAAAACTCGATATTGGAATAGATTTAATGATTTAACAGTTATATTATTTAATCTCCCAAGTTAAATATATTAAATATAATAAAATATTGGGTAACACCATATATTTTGTTCTTGGATTTTGTGGTTATCCCGTTGTTAGTCTTACGAGAATAAAGTAAAATGTTAATCAACCAAATATAGATATTTTACTATTTCTAATGATCTAGGCCCTATCATTTTAATTATTTAGTATACCAAGTGAAATATATTAAACAGGATCGAATCCTTGTTAACACATTATATCTTTCCTTTGTTTTTATAATTTCCCCCGGACGAGACCCAGAGAAATCAGCAGCAGTCAAGATGGAGCCCGACGTTGGAGCACCTTACCGCCAATTTTTACACAGAGATCTAAAACAATGGCATGGAAAAAAAAATCGTCATTTTGTTCATCGTTAGTCATTAAAAATATTGTTCTTTGCTATCAATGTTTTTTTGGTTGGCGATTTGAAATTTGAAAAATCAATACTGTTTTTTTCCTATTTCAAAATGTGTTCCTTCCACCTAGCTTGCTCTCCTCCGATTTCATTTTTATATGTAAGTTTACTTATTTTATTTTAGGGAACGTAACATTATTTATTTTATTTTGAACACAGACAAACAAAATATGTAACATTTAATAAAATTATGAAATGCTGTTAAAGATCATGGGTTTACACATTACTGTTTGACATTTTAAACCTGACTAAATATCGAATTCTCGAAATAACATATGAGCTCAGTCTTGAATGACCTTTAAAAATATATGTTTAAACAGATATTCTATTTAAATTTTAAAATGTCCCAACTCCTTCCTGTTTATGTTATTTGGAACAATCCCAAAATAATAGGATCAATGTTAAAAAATATAATATAATTTAGGAAAATTTATTATGTTAGCATAATTTTTGAGACACTCTTAGAGTGAGAGGCATTCTCTTTTGAAATACTCAAGTCCTTCCATAAACTCTGAAATAACTCTGTAAGTATTATTAAAATAATACTTCAATACCTTAAGCACAAAAAAATTCAAATAGGTATAGAGTTTTATATATTCTGTATATTAAGATTATTATAACAATTGGTATATAGTTTTTATATCAGAACTGACATTCGTTTTGAGTGTTGTTGGCCATACAAGTGCCGGTTGTTTTACTATGCTAAAGTGTGATTTCACAAGTAAAGGTAACTTTGAAAAACTAATGTAAAAAAAAAAAAAAAAAAAAAAAAAAAAAAAAAAAAAAAAAAAAAAAAAAAAAAAAAATGTAGTGAACCTAATGACAATGAGGGTTATTTTTTGATGACGACGAAACTTCACCAACTAAAAAGATTTTAGCTAGTATAGGGTAAATAGAATTGCTTCATCTTACGCGTTTACCGTTGTGATTAAGAGGCGAGTGGGCCCTATTACGCTTTTACGTTACCATACGTTTATCTCTTTTATTTTACCACGTTTTTATTAGTTCCGTTTCCGTCATATCTGTCTGTCTCTCTGTCCGGGTGGAATTTTGCAATCGAGTGTAAACTAACTTCCCGATAAGCTACAGACTTGAAATTTTGAACATAGGTCAGAATTGGATGACAATACAATATTCAGTTGGTTTCTTGTCTCTATATTTGTTTAAACAAATAAAAATTGGCCAATTGACATAAGACTAAAAAACAGAGAATTATAAATCAAATATATATATATATATATATATATATATATATTTTTTTTTTACATACCTTGTTTTTAAAACGGACTAAAAAGTATAGAATAATTTTTCATGACCCTTCTACAATTTTGAGGGAGGATTGTTAGTGGCTATGGATATATTTGGAATACTTGGAGAGAAAACGTGGGGCGCAAGCAATCTATGATAGTTAAGGAGGAGTAAATAAATTACAGTGAATCTCATTTTCGATTCACTGAAATTAGCTGTGAATTCATCCGGATTGTCTACTTGTATTATTTACTGGCTGCGCCCCACGTTTTTCTCTTCAAGTATTCCAAATATATCCATAGCCACTAACAATCCTCCCTCAAAATTGTAGAAGGGTCATGAAAAATTATTCTATACTTTTTAGTCCGTTTTAAAAACGTGGTATGTTAATTTATTATTATTAATTTTTTTTTGAATTGTCATGTGTACGTGATGCAGACTTTACGATCTTTCAAGCTAAAGTGTTTTGTATGCACTTTCAATAGTTAGTTAGCCCATATAACATGCTTATCTCTTTTTTTAAAGAAGAAACATTATTTTAATAAAAATGATAGATTACTAATGTAATAAATCTATTAAGGTGTAAGTTACAATTTGTAAACAGTACATTAAACTTAGATGGCAGGTAAATTCATTCCAGACCCATACAATGAATTGGGTATCCAAGCAATTAAAGTGTGCCAAGTTTCATATTTGTATCCAGTCAGTAAATATTTTTACATATTTATAAAGTTCATGATAAATTACACAAAATGTCTCCCATTGTGTTTACAAACGTTTTAACAAACAAAGAACTAGCTATAATACATAAAGGTACAAACAGTATTAATTATAACTGGTAGAGACTACTTAGATAGAATTTAAAACAAAAATGGCGTTTTATTTATATATTCGGTACTCAAACATGATGAGACTTTAATTTCGTTTGCTGTTTTTATGAATCCACTCATTACCATATCTAGACTCTAGCATCAATAAATGTAAATCGCCAATTGCACAAATTGAGCTATTAAAAACTCATATAAGAAGATTTTGATAATATTCAAGAATATTTAACTGAATACAATAATTTCACAGTACAGTAATAATAATATGATAATAATAATAATAATAATAATAATAATAATAATAATAATAATAATAATAATAACAATAATAATGATAACAATATAATAATTTTTTTTTTCTGCTAGGATTGAGAAACATATTTAATGAATTACAGTGTGATGTAGAGGATGAGGAAGACTTATGGTATAATGTGAATACTGTTTAAAATAAACGACTTAAAATGTTCTATGAAAGAATAAGGGATAGGAAAAAGAATGGCTGTCTGAAACACAACAAGAAATTAAATTGACAAACGAAGAAGAATAAAAGTGCAAGTTATTCAAGATAGCAAACAAGAGATGAAAGAAGAATTCATGATGCTTATAGAAACAAAGGGAGAGAGATCAAAAGGAGTGTAAAGTAGATAAGCTTAGATATCTAGAGTAACTTATGGATGACGAGCAGCTAAGAATATGAAGCAAGGAATTACAAATAAGCGGGGAAAGACAATGAAAAGTCATAACAAAGTCAAGTTGAAACGTTCTGAGGTATGGAAAGATGGAGGGAATATATCGCTGACCTGTGCAAGGAGAAATCATGAACCCTGAATGAATCATGAACTAGGAAATGAAAACTAGTCTCATTACCCTACAAAAGTAAAAAATGGGAAAGCTGAAGTACAAATGACTTAACAGCAGAAATACTCAAGACTGACTTGCAGACAACTTTAAATGGGAGATTGAAGTCGGTACTTCCAAAAGATTGGTTAAACAGAATACTTGTAAAAGTACCCAAAAGAGGAGATGCAATAAAATATATAAATTGAAGAGGAATTACTTTGCTAAATGTAAATAGTAAGATCCAAACAAAAATAATGTTAGAAAACATAAAAGAGAGTACTAAAACAATATTAAGACTCAACAGATTGGTATCTTAATCAATTGTATGCTCACAGATTGATAGTAGAGCAATCTATGGAATAACGTCTAAATGTGATTGACTTCCGTAGAACATTCCCTAGCATGTACCATAAGATTACTTGGTAACACTGGTAAAAGGACAAAAGCTCTAAGAGCGAAGAGGATAAATAGGGTAAAAACAATATATTATGTACCGCGAGCAAAAATTGGTGCTGATGAGGGAGATTACAATAGCTAACGTTTCTATTTTAGAAATTCAATAGTGTTAAATATAGATATTAAAAAAAATATATAATAAAATATCATGATAATGGATACATACATGTATACTGACCGCAGAAGCTATTATACAATAATTATGTGTGTGGTCTCACGTTACTTGACCCACCAGGTTCATCACGTTATCCACTTATTTACTTTCTCTCAATTTTTTAATCCAAATATATCTGAACCTGGTAGGAAATTTAGTATAAAACCATCTACAGTTACATCTAGAGCATAATACACACACTCCTTCTCTAACAATTATTATGACTCATACCTACTTATAAGCAATACAATTACATCATTCGCATAATGTGATTAGTAATGTACCGCTCCAAGGACGCGCGTCATGCGATGGTTCTATCGTGGCCTTATTGTTCTGGATTCTTCCTCTAGTCTACAAACATACGATTGGGTAGCTTACAATCAGGAAGATTACAAAGTTCGCATTGTTCTTCCCTGATATAATACAAGGTTTCTGTGATATAATAACATGTTCAGGAAAATTATTAGTAACATGAATTGTATTTGAAAATGTAGGAAATCACGTTTTTGCGATTTCAATTGTAGAAAGAAGATAATTACATATTGTGGTAAAACAAACTAGGTTTATTTCAATCTTTAAAAAAATGAATTCAATATATTCTTTTAAAAAACTATTGTAGATGAAAAGACCCAATTGTAGTTGAAATGAAAAACTAAAATGGTGATAGATTTAGGAAAAGATCTGATTTAAAAATCAAGTCTATGAAATTTAAAGTTTAAAATGAAATAAGAAGAGTTTGAATTATGGAATCCGTTTTAAAAATGCTTTATACTCGTTTAAAAAAGAGTGTTGTTTGTTACTAGTAAAGTATTATAAATACATTATATATACAATTGAAAAAAAAAAAAAAAACTTTTTTCAGTTGAAATACTATAATTTTACTTTCGAGATAGACTAATGTGCTATTGCTGCATATTCTCGAATTATGTAGTATTGTTTCAGAACTGGAATTATGATGTATTACTTTCAAATTAGAATAATGCATTAATACTTAAAAACCTCGAATTATTTACTTTTGCTTTATAACTTGAATTATGATCTATTACTTTTAAACTTGAATAATGTGCTATTGCTATATCATCCCAAATTATGTGCTATTGTTTAAGAACCTCGATTTATTTAGAATTTCTTTAAACTTAAATTATGATCTATTATAATAACCGCATGTCAAAATATCAGTACGTAGGAAATCGAAATTACGTTGAAAAGTTTATTTATTCATGATATTTACTTTGTATCTATTGTTCATATTGCAGTTAGTGAAACGAAATAGTGCAGAAAATCCAAAACACACACACACACACGCACGCACGCACGCACACACACACACACACATATATATATATATATATATATATATATGGGATTACAGTATGTACTGAAATTTGTATTTAGAAGGTACTGTATTAGAAAATAATTAAAACGATCAATAACCATTCCATCAAACAAACAGTGAAAAATATGTCCAAACGTAAATTTGGAAGAAATTATTTAAACTAAATGTATTTAGATGAGAGTTAATTCAGTAGCCTATATTAGTTATATATCATATTCGTTCATTCTAACTTTCGATGCATATTTCGACCAAGTCTGAAAAGACATAAAGCCAATACTTGGTTAGTCTGATAGTTCACTATAATTATTTGTTATCATAGCAATCAACATAGCTGTATCATAAAAATTTGATTAAATTCAGTTAAAAATAATAGATACAAACTTAGATATACGTTCTAGCGATTTCATACGTACGTATATATAAAATAAAAGTTAGCTTATGTAGGAAAGAGTGTGTATTTGATAGCATTGTTGTTTTTATGCCTATTTTGAATCTGACTACAAAGATCAAACATACAAAAATAAATAACCGAAATGTTTTAACAAAATCTAAATAGTTTGGCAATTACCCCTTCCTATTGTTATCAATCAACGCTTATTCAACCATTACCTTATTTAAAAATCAATCTGTGTGATGACATAGTATTATTGACAGTTAGAAGGGGATGCAATGTTGCCAGCTCGTCGCCATATGTGAATACAACTGCACGTGTCACTGCCTATTTCAAACGTGATCGGTACTGGATACAGATGAACTAGTTTTTGGATCGTCACACAATAGTCCATTTAGTGACCCTTTCTCGTTCAGCCATTTGCAATGCTCGTTAATTTATTCATAACCACCCAACTAATTGTCAACTCCATCTCCTAAATCTGTGCTAACAGTTATAACAATGGAACTTTGAAAAAGTTAAGCAATTGTGTACATGGTATATTTCACTTAACGTTAATAATTTTAATTAAAAAGTAATTGTATTTTTCAACGTTAATAAATTGATTTTGGTATCGCTTTAAAACAAAATAAGAATTGAAATCTTCCCTCCCCCTCTATAAAAGCAGGGATACCTTCGTTTTAAAAATAGGGACAATGTTTTATATAACTTTTCTGGTATAAAATAAATTCGAAACAAATTTCACCATTACAAAAAAAAAATTATTTTCAAAAATTATAAACCTAATGCTAATTTTAAAGTTTTAACAAACTTCTCAATTCTTTCTGCTACGATTCCTAACCTATTTGTATGTCTATATATATATACAACTAACACAACTTCTTATAAATAATACGTTTGATTTAATAAACTAAGTTCAAATTTTATTTTTATTTTGTAAATCAAGCTCAATAGTTATTTTTTAATTAGCTTGGATTTATAACTAGCTAATGTTTAGGAAAATCCGATATGTAAGCTGATACTTATAAATGAATTTGTAAAGACCAATGAAAAAGTAATAACTGGCCTAATAATGCCTAGTATGGTGAAAAATATAACTTAATGCCGAAAGAGGTTAAAATTATATTTTCTATTATAAGTAAATATATGAAGGTTAAACAATTTTTGACAATTTATTAACACCATATTAAAGTTGTACATATAACAAAAACCTCCATTATTTTGAATTCCATTCATTTTTAGTATAAATAAATATAAGTAGGATATATATACGAATAAGTAAATTTATAACGTTATAATTTTTTTTAAAGTTACTCCATTAATTATAGAAAATATTTTCTATTTGTAATTACTGTGATAAAAACTTTTTAATACAAATTTGAATAAAAATAGGTTTTACTGTTTGGTCTGCAAGTCAGATAGATCTAATATAAGTAGTCCTAAACAGATATATTTACAAAAATATTTATTAAAAATAATTGTTGTTACTGAAAATACAATATGTAATGTTCAAAGTAAATTCGCTTAAAATTTAATATTACACAAAGAGTAATTTAAATTGAAGCAAACAAATAAAACAATGTTGCAATCTACCAACACTCCAAGGAATTTTAACCAGAATAAAGTTACTTAAACAAATTTTGGAATTTTAAAAAGTAGCCTTTCTTCTTGTTAACGTTAAAGATAAATTACATTTCAGTTTTTTTATTAACTTTTAACTACAATATGATATTTTGGCTTTAAATATTATACTTAGCGTTAAGAGATCATTTAATAGTTATAAGAATCCATATTCCATATTAAAA
Organism: Aphrophora alni; assembly: GCA_963513935.1. NCBI lineage: Eukaryota > Metazoa > Arthropoda > Insecta > Hemiptera > Aphrophoridae > Aphrophora > Aphrophora alni. The sequence goes on from OY740767.1 coordinate 88,432,351, forward strand.
TCAGTACTGGGTACTGAGAGATTACAACTTTCATAGCCTGTACTCTGTCTTACGTCCATCGTTTCCAATAAATACAGTTAATTCTCTTCTCTCAGTTAAGTCTCCCTTGTTATCCCTGGTAAATCCTGGTAAGTGTGCCAGTAAGTAAGATATACATCTTGCAAGCAGGATATTCAGATGCAAGGTATTATGATTTGAAATAAAACACTCTCTATTTCAAAACATTGCTACATTAGTAAGGTTATCATTAAATAAAGCATATATCAAATTTGTTTGAAATTAGTTGAGTAGAAATGTAGATAAAAGCATTAAATAGAAAGGTTTTTTCATAAATAAAATTACCGTCACCTTAAAACAGCTTACACTAATATAACGTCTTTCGTAATCATATCCTGAGTTACATGTTTATATTTTTCATTGTTAATCGAGATTAGAATTTCCAGATGGAGTGTTAGGATTCACACAAGAATTTCTCTGAGTAAAATGCTAATTAAATCAATTATCAGTGGGAATATAATCTGTGATATTACTGAAATTCTTTTGATTTAATAAATACTTTTCACAAATCATAAACAATAATTTATTGTGAACTATAGGAAATTTTCCGTTGGATTATTGACTAGGCCTACTGTCTGCTGCTTATCTGAGTCATTATTTGTTGTGTCCCTTGATTAGCTCTCTCTACCCTCTGTATTGACGAGTTATCACTTAATGGCCGTCTGACAGATGAATCATCACTGAATTCATTTATGAGTTTGTTATGGTCTAGTCTAGATGCATAGATACGACCCCGACCTTCATATGCAATCGATCCTTGGATATTGGTTTCCTATTTTTAACTTTTTGTTTCTTTAATATGATGACGTTCACAAATGTTAAATAATATCACGACATTCCCGTTGTATGACCTTCAAACCCTAAGAAAACCTCTTCCTGATAACGTGTTCCAGTATATACAAATCTGGAATTACCAATTTGTTTTACATGAATTGATAAATAGCCTATAAAAGGAACCTTGTTTCGTGTTGCAGGAAATCCTTCATATTAATTCTAGTCTGTTGTTTGGATAAATTCTACTATGGTCATCCATACTATATAAATAAAATTGAATGGTTAAATATGTTGCTAAGCTCTAAAAACTCGAGAACGGCTGCACTGATTGCTTTGAAATTTCGCATAGTAACTCAGGTTAACTCCAAGAAGGTTTTAAACCATTAATTGAAGTCATAGCATGTTAGGGCTTCGCCCCACTGGCCTTCATAGTTACCATGTTATTGTTATGGAAGAAAGATTTGTTTTCATTTTATCAGATGACTAATTTAAAATATTGCAAGCGGCTGTTTATTTAAAGATTTGTGTTCATTTATCAAATGATGAATAATTTAAAATATTGTAAACAGCTGTTTATTTAAAGATTTGTGTTCATTTTATCAGATGAATAATTTAAAATATTGTAAACAGCTGTTTATTTAATTATGTAAGAATTTTTAAATCGAAATTTTTACGATATTGTTTGTATAAGCGTCAAAACAAATTATATATGGAAGTTATCTTGATACCCAGTAGTGGGTGTTTGGTTGGTTGGTTTCTTTTGCGTGTGTAGACCTATATACATTTGTGTGTGTTTATTCATTTCAAGACTCATGTCGCCTATAAGACGTACGCGTAGCTTTGTTTTCTAGTAATATTAATAGTTAAACAAAATAGTTGATGTGTCCATAGTTAGACAATTGTTGTTTATCTTTACAATTACACCACCAGACAGAGCAAGCAACACGTGGCGGGATACAGCTAGTATTTTAATAAATATTATTTCCACTCGTCATATTAAATATAATCTCAGCTCTGTATTTGTATATTATCAATATACACTAAGGCATTGGTTGTGCATTTTGAGACTGTTAGAGGCAAAATGTGAGAAACTTATTTTTCCTTAATTCCTTTTATTATATAACCTAGAGCTAGTCTTAAAATCAACTTATTCTAGCAATAGTTCAACAAGAGTTTGTACCTGATAAGTGTTTGAAGTTTCGAGTTGTCCCGTTGCCATGGCCTTTGTTGCTTCTACCTTTTCCGATATCAATATTTCTGTTATTAGTACACAAAGAAAATCTATATAACGTGATATGTCACAGAAAGTAACGCGGAATTGGTGATTCTAATTGAATTCTGAAAATAAGGAATGGATTTCAAGGAATATAATTTTATACGCTTGGTTATAGTTGGAAATCTTTAATAATTTTATTCCTCCACCTCCCCACTCACCGAGTTTTTAATCCCGAAGAACATCAGATATTACCCAAATCATATTTTGGTGAGAATTTATACAAAGTTCTGATCTCAAAATTAATCAAATTTAATGCAATTAAACTTTGAGGTGATATGTTTTATAAGAGATTATTGTAATTAAGGAATTTTGAAATCGAACTATTTGTCAACAGATAAAATTGTGCGAGTTCCGTTCAAAATTGGATCCCTCCTGTTGCTTCAAAAAAGTTTTATTTGTGGTCCGTTTGTTCAAATGGTGGCATTCCTATAAGTTAAGTTTTCTTTTACGATTAGGAATTATATCATTAGTTAATTATATCTTAATCACATAATTGTAATTATAAATTATGATAAATGCAACTTTAAAATAACAGAAATATTTAAATAATCGTTAAATTATATATGGATTGCTTGAATAGTTGAAATTAAATATATTTTTTTTTTTAAGAAATCAATAATATTTTTAAAAAATAAGAAAAGACCTAAACGTAAATTGAACTTACAAATCTGTTTCATTATTCATGACATTTTATCCTCACAATATTTACATTTAATCAATTAAACATTTCCCTTAAATAACCGTGGATCATACAGCTTCCACATAATATTTGTTTTCCTATAACAATATTCCCCTCCTCTTTTTATTCTATCCCTCTTAAAAAATTTCATGCTGCTCAGTTCGTATTTACCTATGAACAATACACTTAAATAATATCCTTAATTCCTCCATAAAAAGGGACTTACTGTGGTGGCCAGATTTCGTCAACTTGTTACATTAAATGCGCTAGTTTAAAACGTTTTAGAGAAAAATTCAATAATCTGATTATTTAATAAACCTCAGGGGCAGTTTGAAGTTCCCGTGCAGTCCCATGGGACTAATTTATGAAATTTGCTGGAATAGAAAGTACTAGTAGTTGATATGGTCAGCTAACACTTACTTATAAAAAAATAATAATAATAATGTTAAATTCGAATAAAGCCCCTTTAGAAAAACAATTTTTACCAATATCAAATCGAATCACAAATTTTAATCATTTTGGTTAATTTACGTTTTAGAGGTATATGGACGTCAACTACTTACAAACTTATGAAACGTTCAAGCTCGTTACTCACAAATATGTACTACAACGAAAAAACACTAACTTTTTTAGAGTCAGACTAATTACGCCCCCTATCTTAATTATTACGTAACAGTCTCGAATCCTGAGATTTTTAGCCTACAGGATTCGTTCTCGCGTGACAAAAAGAATAAATTATCCAATCCACTGGAAGTTTTTGGCTTACTATCTTGCTGGCCTGGATTGAATAACTTCTTCGATAATTTGAGTTGCCCCAAATTACCGGTACCCCCCTTTTTATTTACGACTTCCAGTATCTGTATTTATGATTACCCTATTTCTCAGGGAGAACACGAATTTACTTTATTTTTGAATTTTAATCTCGCTGGTGTGTCCTTAGGAATACCTTTTTGATACAATATATTTTACCCTTTTTTATAATAACGAACCTGAAAGTACAGCATATAAATGTGTGACCAATTCTAAATAAAACACAGATTTAGAGGATAAATAAAAAAATTAATTCTTTTAATTAACTGAAATAAAACAACTGAAATAATAAACTTGACACAAGTCAACAAAATAAAATTCAAACAATTTCTCTAATAACCTTAATGGATAATAACTAAATATTTTTCTTTTGAGCAGAAGGCAATCACTTATGAATTTCTTAAAATTGATATATAGAAAACAAAAATTTCTATTATTTCTGACTTTAAATTATTTAATTTATTAAATTGATTTATTGAAAAAGATTTTTATTCACACATGACTTTGACATTATCTATTTAATATATTTATTAATTTACACAAAAAAAAAATTATCTCAGGAAAATCAGTGAGACTCTAAAATCGGGCCAATTTTGCCCTTTAAAAAAGGAAATTTGGATTTTCTCAGACCTTGTCCGCCGTGTTGTCGATCCTGAGTCCTGAGATGCTGATGGTCTTCTGGTGTCTGGTTGGTTGAATTTCGATTAAAGTTGTCTTATAGTTTCTCCATGGAGTTTAGAAGGCTGGCTGGTTGTTCGAATCTATCATCTTCTATCGCTCTCGCTGACGCTGTTTTAATTCTTTGGCATCGTAACACTTAAACTTCTTCAAACTATTTTTTAAAAGAGACGTTCGGGCATAATCACCCCTAGCAAATACTTTAACAATTTTTTTTACAAGAGAACTTCGGGCATAATCACCCCTAGCAACTGTTTCCACGATTTTTTCCAAGAGACCTGTCGGGCATAATCACCCCTAGCAACTGTTCACTAATTTTTTTAAAGAGAGCCCTATGAGAGTCGTGCGGCTCTTTTTATAGCCAAAAACTATCGTATATCGATACCAATTTTTTTCCCTCACTGGACCGATACGATATTTCCATATATGGTGGATTTCTATGCAATTTCTTGATTATTTTTGGTGTAGGTGGTTCAATTATTTATTCTTAATTTATTTATTATGTTTACTGCTTTTAATTTGTCCTTTTTAATCACTTTGTTTTAATTAGTCCTTTAATTTGTTTTTGCTGTAAGTTGGTATCCTAGCTCCGCCTCTAACTACGTCACTTATCCTTGAACATTTAAACCCTGCAACTTATAACTGGCCGATGAAAAAATCTACATTGTTTTCCTTTTAATTGTCTATAACACTTTTCCTAACAGTTTTTTCGTTTATACGTAATCGGTGTATTGTAGCTCTCGACCGCGGCAATTTCCCGCACTTCGAATGACATTTCTCGGACTATTCATTCGCCTTCAATAGCTTACGTAAGAATTTGCGTAATTTACAGTTTTTAATTCTTACACCTTTAAAGTTTTTGCTTTCAAACTTTGTAACTTTGTTTATTTTGTAATTTAAACGCACTAGCCGTGATAACACAATTCTACGACTTCTGGTAGTGATGTAATCCCGTGCGTATTTTCACACCTTTGGGTTTGGGGTTTATTTATTAACTGATTTTCCTGAAATTTACACAACTTTTAGATATTAGGTTTTAACCTCTTTTTGCAAAATTTCCACTTCTTATCTTTTTTCCTTTTCATAATATAGCGTGAAAACCATAACTCTTTTGTTTTACTTAAATTTAAATTTTTAATCATTAATTATAGTATAACTTTATTTATTTAATTACTTCTATACAATCCTTTTTTCAAAATTTATTTTTATTTACTTTTATTAGCTTTTATACTTGACCTTTTCTGCTAACTTTTTAAATATCAATTTTTTCCAAATTTTATCAAGAATACTTTTAACTTAAAATTACATTTTATTTTCAAAAATACCAAAGTTTTTTAATTTTTATTAATTTTGAAAAATTTTAAATTCTTCATTTAAATATGCCGTAACGTCTGTTAGTTAATATGAAATAACAGTACTAGATATGTATTGCATACAACTTGTATTACAACTACATATCCTTATACATTATTATTTCATATTTTCAAAATTCATAAAAAATGATTTTTCAATTCAAAATCCGCCGACATAGGAATTTACCGTTAGAACAAGTCGGTAAGATTTGACCTTGGACCATTCCATAGTTCAATCTCACCGACCGGCTATAAGCAGTAAAAAGTTCTACAAAACATCCATACCTTGCATTGGGATTATTTTTTGATATTTTTCTTTTTTGACCAAAATATAACCCCATACAACGAATTTCCGTTGTAGTACATTACTATTGGTTTTATTAAAGTACTAGCAGAATACCCACCCTTCGTACGGGGTTGACATATATTTGTATTGATAATTGAGTGTCAAGGGAGTTTTCGAGGCCAGTGGGGCGGTGTCCTGATGGAATTTCTAAATAAAAATAAGCTTGTGTGTTAACCAGAGACCCTAAGAATGTCCATGTAGAATTTCAGCTCAATGGGTCCAGTAGTTTTTACATGATTTGAGTAACACACACCCCCCCTCCACACACACTATAATATAACAGTAGAGATGACTATTTCTAATAGTTTTCATAAGTTCAAAGACACGAGCGATTTTGACCAAAATTTAATTTCACGTGAACAATCTACTTTACATAGCAAACTCCAAATGATGAGATCCGTTCCTTGGAATGATGCGTGACAATTACATTTCACCCTCACCCTATTCGCATCCTCAATTCTTGTGATTTAATTCAAAATATATTCATTTCATGGGACATCCCTTCCATATAAAACTTGCAAATTGAGTCGATCTGTCTCCCATTCTTGACACAATGCGAAACTAAAATGCTGCAGGCAAACTAGAAACATACGTACGGTAATTGTTAAAATGTGATCCATATTATGTTTTTAGTGACTGAAAATGTAATTTGGAAATTATATTACAATCACAAAACATTTTTTACTTGGTGATTAAAAAGTAAAAGGGAAATAATAAATAGGTCGTATACTGTCTATAAGTTAAATAGGTCATGAATATATTGTACAACTTTCAATAGACTAAAAGTATCAACAAGTAGAACATCAAGGCCATTCGTCTGTCATTGCCATAAGGGTCTGGTTACATACATTTGCGTAGAAGTGGAAAATAATATAACAGGATGACAATAGGAGTAAAAACAGCTAACTTTCTGTTCGACGTCCGAGATATGGAAGTAATTTAGTTCAAACCAAAGAGTTAGAGCCAGGAAAAGAAAAAAGTTTACCCCTTTTCTCCTCTCTCTCTCCCTCAAGTATATTTAACAGATAACTGACAAAATAAAAAGAAGCAAGTCAGAAGAGAAAAAGGGGTGGGTGGGTGGAGGGTGGAATGTTTGCAGATGGGCGCAGGACGAGAGGAGTGGGGATAAAGCAGAACTGTGGCAACGCTGTTAAAGCTCCGTCCGACGACAAATCAATGAAAACAACCCCGATAGTCACCCTCTCACTCTTACACTATTATTTCACTTCCTTATGCATTCTTTCTTTCTTTTCATTTTCTCCCACGCTTTCAATCCTCTCTCTGTTGATTCAACTCCCCTATTTGATTGAGTGCGTTGTAATATTAATAAAGTCCGCCAGTCTCTAAGCCAACAGATTAGCTAAGTCATGGAAGAAATCAAATTAATTGACATTCTTTGTTGTTCTTAACGGTAGGCGTTGGAGTAAACAGCTAGTAGATATAAATAGAATCTAAATTTATTTAATAACTTGTTTGCCTTTATTTTTTAAATAAGGTAAACTTACTTTCACTGAAATATAAAACTTAAAACGTGTTTGAACAAATTAAAATTCATTACAACTATGTGAAATGATACCACAAATCATCCAAATAAAATCGAAAAAATTTAATTATTTTTAACCGGTTATTACAATTTAAAAACATATTACGACTCACTTATGACCCAGATAAAATAATAATGACTCAAATATAATCCGAATAAATTAGTTATGACCCTTTTTTAATCCAGATAAATTTTATTAAGCTCATTTATATTGAAGATAAAATGATATGAGTCATTTATAACCGGAATAAATTATATTATAGCTCATTTATTATAACCCGAGTAGTTATGACTCATATGAATTGGGGATAAATTACATTGGGTTCATTTGTAATCCGAATAAATTAGTTTGTATTCATATATAATTCGGATAAACAAGTATTAACCTTTTTATAATCAGGATCAATTAGTTATAACCTATTTATAATCCGGATAAATCAGTTATGATTTATTTATAATCCGAATAAATGAATTATGACTAATTTATGATCTGGGTAAGTTAGTTTCGAATAATTTAAAACACAGATAAACTAAACATTACATAACATTAATTAGTTAAGACGGTTTTATAATCGGATACAGGACTTAGAACTTATTTATAACATTATATTTTATTATGACTCATTTATAATCCAGATACATAACTTATAACACATTTATATGAGATAAATGATATTTTTGCTCATTTAAAAGTTGGATAATTCCAATGACTCGTTTATTTTTCTGTAAATTATTTTTTAATAATCAGTAATATGGGTATTGACTCTTTTATAATCCTAATAAATAAGGATAACTCATAAATAATTTGGTAAATTAGTTTCCGTATAAACAATTTACGGTTCGTTTATAATTCAGATAAATTGTTATTACTCATTTATAATTATTTATAAGTCCGTTATAAATATTTTATATTACTAGTAAATTAGTTGTGACCCATTTATAATCCCCACAAAATTGTTACGATTTATTTATATTCCGGATAAATTATTTATGTCTCTTTTATAATCCGGATGAATTAGATTTGATAACGAGATTTCAATACCTTCGAAACTTAGTGTATTATTTTTTATACACAAAATGTCCGATTAAACCATGAACAATCCATCATTATCAAATAATTTTAAAACCAGAAAAGATTAATTAATTTGTTTTTTCTTTTTATTTAATTTGTTTTTACTCTTTTTTGAATTCGGTGAAATTGGTAATAACTCTTATAGTTCGAATAAATTAGTTAGAACTCATTCATAAAATCCGGAAAAATTAATTGTGACCTTTTTATTATACTGGTAAATAAGTTATGACTCTTTTATAATTCGAATAAATTAATTATCCGATAAAACCATAAATTATATTTGTTTTTATTCATATCTAGATTTGTATATAATCCTGGTAATTTACTTATAAATAATTTATATTAAGAATAAGTTAGTCATGACTCATTAATGATCCATATAAATTATTTATGGGATTTTTATGACGCTAATAAATTTGATATGACGCTTCTAGAAGCAAAATAAATAATTTATGATACTTATAATATTTAAAGTAATAATTCTGATTCATTTATAATCAGGATAAATTGGTTATGACTTTTTTTACAATCGAATAAGGTAATCAAAACAATGACAGGCCATTATGGAACTAACTCTTGGAGTTGTATTTTTTACCTTCCCCCCTCCCATTTCAATATCTCCTGATGTAAAGTCACATATTCTAGAATATACCTTAAATGAGAATTTTAAAATAGACTTTCATTTAATATTACGAATTACATTATAATTGTCTTTATTTTAATCGTACGTCTATTTAAATTATAAATTTTAACATTTTCTGATATTACTGAGGGTTGCCAGTTAAAAATATGAAGAGAGGTTTTGTTACAGAATGAGGCATTGCGGAAAAGCTGCAGCATCTGTAAATCCTTTCCCAAGTTGAATTCCTTCAATTCTTAGAAACTATTTGCATTCAAACAACACAATAGAAGAAGATATGTTACAGCATTACTACTAAACATTATTCAGTTTTTGTGCCTTATTTATTTGTAATTACTTTATTATTAAATGCGTTTCAAGTTATATGTGCGTCCATTTGGTATAAATGATATTAAAGAGAAATAAACAAAAGATCCCAAAACGTCCTGAGATGAATATGGATAAATATTATTTATTTTTATTTCAAAATGAAACAATATATTGTGTGTTACAGAATTAAATGTAGCCAACCAGTTGAATTTGTTTTACCATATTGTATCAGTCAAACATTGAGAACTTCAACACTAGTTTGTGACACTTTTTAAAATTCCAACAACACATTTATATATTATTCAATATTATTACAGTCCCATTAATTATTGTCTACATTGCATAAGAAGTACAAAATAAACACATACAGACAGCTATGAGATAAAAACACATTTTGTCTACGTGTTACCATTGATAATTACTTACGTGTCAACAATTCACGTGATATTTATCAGCAACGGAATAGTGGTCATAAGAGCCTAAGACTTGGTTAATGTTTAGTTAAACGCATGATTTACTGAGTTCATAAATAACACTGATGGCTAATGTAAACCGACAGACCCACCACAGGCTAGACAGGTCTTTTTACTGACATCCTTCGTTTCAGTTTTATTTATGGTTCATGAAAAACTATTTCAATGAGAGATAAACATATGTAAAATTTAGTTGAGATATAAAAAGCAATGTAAATTAATTGCATTAGCTACAAATTATATCGCAAGTTTTAAAAAGAAAATAACGTAGAAGAAACATTGCTGTCTGATAGATACAGGACAAAAAGTGTGTCATTGTTTTTAAATTTATAAGTTTTTTCAAGATTTTCTTTAATGAAGTTATTTATTGTTCGAAAACAATTATTACAGATGTAATAAATTTCATTGGCTAAAAGAACCAACTACGACAATAATTAAAAGAAGCAAAATTCAAGGAAGTAGACGTTTTATAAAAACCACAGATTTTGAACCTAGCTGTAACACCACCAACATGTTAGGTTATTTCAGGTTTTATATTCAAGTAGTTATTTATATGATTCTAGTATTATAGCTACTTAATTAAGATTACTAATAGCTTATAATTAAGTAGCTAACAATAAGTATGCAGGTCACTTCAATATAAAACAGTCATGACTTAACCTAACTTGTTCGAGTTGTTACAACTAGATATTAAATTTACTCTGTTGTAATAAAATAAATACTTTTACACATTATGGTAATTATGCAGAAGTCGTAATGCGTTGTGTTCTTTTTTCGCTGAATAAGCATTAGGACGAACTTTATATATATACCCTATATGTATAAATAAAGTCTAAGGCTAATGACTTGTCTTGCGGAAGCTTAAAAACATATTCTTCCCTTTACGAATTCCATAAATGTTATTATAATTCAACTCAAGTATTCCTTGGTTGTTTAAAGTCGAAAAACTTTTCGGCCATCAACGCCTTATAAAAAAAGAAGAAGTATATATATATATAGGCCAAACAAAACGATATGTCAGGATAAGAGCAAAAGAACACTTTGCCCACTCAAATATAATAGGCCTGATAAATCAGCCATGATCAAACATTGTTTAGAGGGAAAACATTATTTCAAAATAGAAAACTCTGTGTTCTTGAAAAATGTTACTAAATTAAACACAATAGATGTTTGGGAAACTTTTTATATTAACAAGTAGGCCTACTGTATATAATACAACTGTAAGCAATAATTAGGCCCGATACAAAATTCTATATTAAAGTAAAATATAAAATGTAATGTTAGATATAAGATTAGTTAAGATTATTGTATTAGTTAGATGTTAACTTAAAATAGTTATTGTAGCTCATGGCTACAATATGAATTATTGTAGTCCTCAGTTTATTTTAAGTCACTGAGGATGGCGACTTTGTCGTTGAAACGCGTTTGGTTAAGTAAACGTAATTTTGTGAGAACTTAAATGTTGGTTTCAAATTAAAAAATACTCTAACATTATTATTTTTCATAATTAAAATGATTGTATTTTTCTCAACGTTTTTATTGGTGGCAGAAAAGTTGAGAAAATTGATCTTTCCGTCAATTTCTACTTCATTTTTGTGTACTTTTACTCAAAAATGTTTTCACACCAAGTGCCAATCACCCAGTATTAGATTACGATTTAATAATAAAATATATTTAAGTCTTCAACAAACACTATAATGAATGATTGAAATAAATAAGTTTAATACTTATTTCACACATAGCAGAAGCAGAAAGATCAGTGGCAAACATTTAAAGTTCAGAGGTGACAAACGTTATTGCGTATTTTACGGTGTAGGAGGTGTGTTGTGGGTGGCAATTTTAGGGGTTGAAGAAAGTAGGAGTTGACATTTTAAAGAAGAGAAAGGTTATTTACGTTACAGCTTTCTCATATAAAATTGAAAATTGTAAACAGATAATAAATGGTGATAAGTGCTGAAAGACAGTCGCTTCACGTTACTGTTACGAAGAGAATGTTGTCTAAATATTGGTGGCTTTAAATGAAAACATGCAAAATTAAATTAGTCTACATTCTTTTCCTCTTTATGTATTGAATTTTAAAAGCCACTAATATACATTTCAAACCACTCTAAATTGATAAAAAATTATTTGTCTGTGTGAATCACTCTTTGTGACGTTTTCACTAGTTTTCTTTTCATAAATAAATGCACCTCTGTATTTAAACATGTAACTCACACATTTATAAGTATATTTTTGTGTGATATATCAAATGTTAAATTATGATACAAGATAAATTTTAAATAGAGGTTTAGTTGTGCATTCATTTAGCCCAGTGAGATTTAAAAAAATATATATTACAGAATTTTTATTTTTGAAATAAAGATAAATTTATTTTCCAAAATAAAAAGTTGTCTTAACATTATGTTTTCAGCTCACACATCTGCTGTACTCAATTTTTTAATTTTTTAGTATGAAATACTAAATTTTTACAGTCAATAAAATGTGATATTAACTTTTGCCATGGTATTTTAAGGAAAATAAATAACCAATACAGCTTTTCCACAAAATCTACAGTACTTTATTGAGCTCTATATGTTTCACCGTTAAGCATCATCAATCTAATATTGAAATAATAAAGACATCTAACATATGTGGTGATAATAACATAGAAGAAAGAGAAAGACGAATGGAAACCGGCAACATTGGTATAAATGAGTCAATAAATAGATTTAAATAAGGAGGGTGGGGGGAGGAGGTCAGAAAAAAATGGTGTTCACCAGTAAAATAATACGTAGTTTCAATAAATATGTTTTACTTTAACTCAGTAGATCAATGATATAAGGATAAACGAACAAATAAAAAATAAAGCTTTTGATCCTTATTGAAACCATTAAAACTGAATAATATTAGATGAACTATATTAAAAAGTTAAGCGGTATTTAAATCTTTATAAATATTATTTTAAACCATCCAGACTTGAGAACAAATATCGGTAAGTAATAGGAGAGATGACTCGTGTGTCATCTTAAAAGCAGACAACATTGAATAGATTAAAGCAAATATAGTAGATATTAAAAAGGAAAAAATAGTGATATTTTAAATCACCAACAGTTGATATTTTAATGCACACAATTGTGGAAATTATAAAACAACGGCATTGGATATTTTGAAACAAACAATAGTGTAAATTTTAAAGTAAACAATAGTGATATTTTAAAGCAACATCAGTAGATTTTTAAAACAAACAACAGTGAATATTTTTAAACAAACAATAGTGTAGATTTTAAAGCAAACCATAATGATATTTTAAAACAAACACCAGTGGATATGTTTAAACGATCAAAACTGTACATTTTAAAGCAAACAGTAATGATATTTTATTATAAACAACAATGGATTGTTATAACTAACAACATTGGATATTTTGAAACAAACTACAGTGGATATTTATAAGCAAATGAAAGTAGATATTTTGAAACAAACAAAAGTGGATATTTTGAAACAAACAATAGTTTATATTTTAAAGCAACTAACTATAGATATTTTAAGGCACAATAAAGTAAATATTTTAAAGTAAATAACAATGTATGTTTTAAAACAAACAATAGTATATATTTTAAAGAAAGCGTAGATATTTTTAGCACATAACCGTGAATATTTTAAAGCAAACAACAGGGGACATATTTTAAAGAAAAACAACAGTCCATGAGTTTCAATCAGAGACAAAATTCAGTGTTGAATAAGTTACTTGATACTATATTCGGCGAAAATTGACATAAGCTCTGATAGAACAGATTATATCCAGTTCTTCTGAACGAGTCTGCTTAGAGAAAAGATTTATGTTCAGCTCAGAGAACACTTTATTAGTTGAGATCACTATACTCACTTAATTGAGTGTAACGAGAGGTACCCATTCTTAAAACTTTACGATTACATATCAGAGAACACATTAGCAACTACTAAATCAGTTGTAACTTTCAACGTGGCGTGTTCCACGTTGAGCATAATTCCAATTCCTAAAGTCCCAAGCTCACTCACACTATTCTTAGAGTTTGGATAGCTGCACTGTTTAAGGTATTTTTTTTCTCTCACTAATAATTTTGTGTAATTTTGAATATTTCAAGCTGAAAATTAAATTTTTGTTGTTTTCAAGGTTTAGATTATTTTAACACTCGTATCTGAAAAGCGACGAAATAAATAATATTAATAAAACATATTTTAATTTGCACTTTCCGAGCTCTGAGAGAGAGAGAGAGAGAGAGAGAGAGAGAGAGAGAGAGAGAGAGAGAGAGAGAGAGAGAGAGAGAGAGAGAGAGAGAGAGAGAGAGAGAGAGAGAGAGAGAGAGAGAGAGAGAGAGAGAGAGAGAGAGAGAGAGAGAGAGAGAGAGAGAGAGAGAGAGAGAGAGAGAGAGAGAGAGAGAGAGAGAGAGAGAGAGAGAGAGAGAGAGAGAGAGAGAGAGAGGGAGGGAGGGGGAGAGAGAGAATGAGAAATTTCCACTGTACTGGGGGGGGACTTTTAGCTGTATGTATTAAAAAAGCTCTATATACTACTCTCATATGGGAGAGTAATGCGAACAGGGCCTTATAATTTAGAGGAACTAAAATATTTTGAAAGTCTTTTTTCTAGGATGAAAATGTATATTAAAAAAAAAACTTATAAAGTAAACTATTAAAGATATGTTTTGTTATTAAAACTCTGATCGTCAGCCAATGGGATATTTTTATTTATGAACGAACCTGACCTACATACTAATAACTAATGTACCTAGTAGTTATACACGCTCACACGTTTCATTCATCCTTTATATTTATAAACAATTGAAACCAAGCCTTTTTGTAACTGAAATGTGTAAACATATTAAACTCGCTAATGCAGACATGAAATGAGTTTTGCAACAAGTTTATGCTGCAAGCAAATACTTTGTGAAGAGTTCAGTGTACTCGTCACCGTGATTGTCGCAAGACAACAACCTAGGCCTACTTGGTAAGTATTCCTTGCATTGACCCCACAACTACAGAAGTGTTACAGTAAAGACTTTGAGAAACAAATGAGGATAAAATTTACAAAATTAATAATCTTCATTAAAGTTTTAAAAAAAATTCTCGTTGAACTTGAATTCTAAATAAACTTTCTTATTTTTACCTAATAATAAATATTAAATTTTACTTTTACTTCAAATCTAAAATAATTTTCCATTTTATCAAAAGTACATAGAATGATTTATTTTTGCAATTTCGTAAAAGTTTGAATTTTATTTTTAATAAATGTGTCTTACAAGTTTCATTAAAGTATTTAGATATTTAATTAGTGGCAGTAATAAGATTAATAGAACATTTCAAAATCTAATTATAATATCTATTGTTTTATCAACAATAAATTGTACCACTTTTTCTGGTACTGTATATAAAATATTTTCAGCTTATAACACTCACAACAAATTTAGGAAAAATTTGACGCTAAGACTAACTTTTATATTCTCTGTCATTTAAGATAAACCGTATGTTATTGGTACTTTGGTTCTGAAATATACGTAATTATTTTCGTAGAGAATAGAATCTTATTTTAGTATCAAATTAACAAATGAACCATACTGAATGGATTTTGATGTTATCAGTTTAGAGGCTGAACAGTATTTGGCACTATCCAATCTTGATTTTTGTCATTTTTACTAGAAAATATAACATCAAATGTAATTTCAGTAACTTAAAATACAAATAGCAAACGCCTTCTTAAAAATTGATTCTGAAATAAGATGTTTGTATTTGTTTCTACTCTGTTGATTTAAAAATAAGTAGTAGGATAATTAGTTTTATATAAATCTGAAGAGGAAAAAATTAAACAAATATAAATATTTACTATTTATTTTTGCAGACAGTTTGTTTCGCCTTCCATTGAATTATTAAACTAATTTGAAATCAGCATAGTATAATACTTAAGGAACAGTTAAAACTCCTACAAAGACAGTAGAAGACTCAAAATTAGTTTCTTAAAAAGCATATATAGCAATATCACAGTCGGTTGAAAAACAAAAATATGAAAGTTTTCAGCTCTTTTTGAAAGTTTCGTAGATAGATAATTAAATGATGAATTTAATAATTTTTAACGGGGTTTTAAAGCGAAAAACCATTGCGGTCATTGATGAATTAAAAATTATAATTGATATACAAACTTTCTGAACTAAGACAAAATAGTTTAGAGCTCAAAAATAACAATCTTCTATCGCCCATGTATTTCTTATGGCATTACTTTTACAATGTCTCCCCTTTCCCGAGGACTTTATTGTCAATTTCGTCATTGGATCAACCAACAAGCATAATTTGAAGTTTATGTCACATCTGGAAGTATTTTAAAATGCCAATTAGTCATCAGTCACCGACTACTCCATGCTCCATGTTTGTTTAAAAACTCGCTCCAATCGCAAAAGGTCTACCTTCGGCCTACGCTTTGATAATGATTTGAAATTCCAAAGGAGGTCGGCATTAAAATTCGCCTGTTAATGTTCGACAAATTTTTGTACACGAAGTCTATGTTCTCCCCGCTTTCGAGAAGAGTTTTTTCTTAGGAATGCCTTATTTCTTCAGATTCCAATACCTGTTAATGAATTTAACATCCAACTTGTGTTAAGGAAAGAATATAATTAGTCATTGAATTTAAATAACTTTTACTATGATACAAGGTGTATCATGGGTATCGTTTGAAGAGGTCCGCTTACCCATGGAAGAGGTCCGTCAGACCTCAAAGCGGTCAGTTGGTTTGAAGAGGTCCGTTTGAAGAGGTCGTTGTAGAGGTGATTGACTAATCATCTGCTACTAATTTTGTTAGAATCGTTATGAATTATAGCCAGAATGATGTATATTTTCAGATAAATTTCTCTCCGAAAGAAGTTCACCTCGATCTGTAACAAAATGAGCAGGATTAACCAAATTCAATCACGGTCACTAAATCAGCGAATGCGCTTATGAATTTCGTTTTCAAGTAAAGCTGTGCTAAATTAATTTATTCTCGTAAATTGAGAAAGTACATGGAAATTAAGTTACTTTATTTATTGACCTAATCAATAGTTTTAATAGGAAATAAACTAACAATTATATTTTTATCTTGTAAAACGGTGTCATTAAATTTTCGGTATCAAGGGATTTTTTAGTAGGTCAGTAAAATGTCTTGGAAGAGTTATAGAGGAAACCGCTCAAATCACTTTTCAAAAATAAAAAAACTTTGTAGCTGTTGTTTACCGCAAAATAGATACAAACCGCTCGACACGCTCAACTGCACATTGAACGTAAAAACAACCATTTCATTGTTCTTAATTACTGTTTATGATTTAAACATTATAAAATTACAATGTTACAACTAAACTGTTTAGTGTCGTTACTCTTTGTAACAAAAAATATGTAGCATCAGAATCTAAATACAATTTTGTAAATTGAGAATGAAAAATAAGGTGAATGAAAAATAATTTGTGCTAAAGATTTATGCAATATGAATAGAACAGCTGAGATATTATTTTGCTAATCTCAATCTAAATCCAATACTTGAACCTAAAGACCGCGAACTACTAAAGTCGCGTTGTGATGTTTGAAGAACTTGACAGGTTAGTTTAAATATAAACCTAGAAATCCACAGAAAGAATTTGTATGAAGGAAACGCATAAATATATATCTACCACTGAATGTGAGGCCACAAGAGGAATCTCAATAAAATTGCAATTTTGAATTCAAACTGAAAACATGTTGCTGGTAATTCTGAATTAAACGCTACGGTGTAAAACCACATTAATCTGTAAGCACTTGGAATTTCATCTCAAATTACCAGACTACCTTTTCTAATCAACTCTACATGATGCACTTCAAAGTGTAAGGGTGTAGAACTGCATTGATCTGCAAGCACTTGGAGTTTCACCTCATATTACCAGACTACCTTTTCTAATCAACTCTACATGATGCACTTCAAAGTGTAGGGGTGTAGAACTACATTGATCTGTAAGCACTTGGAGTTTCATCCCAAATTACCAGACTACCTTTTCTAATCAACTCTACTTCAAAATTTACGACAGTTATTTGTGTGTAAAGGAAGTTTGATCATCTACTACTAAATTTTTGTGAGAATCGAAATATAAAATTATAATATTAAAGTATTGTTTTAATAAATTAGTTTTTCTCGTTTAATAATGAATTCTACAGCCTGTGCGAATGATTGATTTGTATGAATTGTATGGTACACAATACTTACAATGAAGGAAATGAATCTAACCTTTTCAACATTAATAGGCCTATAAGTGAATGGAGTTATAGATGATCAGAAATAAGTACCATTTTTGTTTTTTATAGAGGTTTGGCAAAATGCTATTATGCACTCGTTCCAAGGGGACTTATGAGTCGGACTCTCCGAATGGCCTACCGACTAAAACCTTCCTCTTTCCCAGGCATTATTCCACTCCGGTACCGCTCTCGCATTTCATCAGAGAGGTGCCTGCTTTAGTCCTGTTTAGGTCTCCTCTTCTGCTATTGTTGTGGTTCTAGCCAACCTTCCTCCTTCTTACATCGTAATATAGCCTCGATATACCTTGATATTGCTTTACATTTCTCTCTGGATGTTAACATCATCTGCATAATGGACTTGGTTGTTAAATCTCCTACCTTGTTCTTGATATCTCTCCTCTGTTGAGAAAAACGGTCACAATCAAAAAGCACATGTTTCACGTCATCTCTGGCGTCTCTACACCTTATGCAGTTAGCTGATGTAACCTTCCCCATTTTTTCCAGGTACGAGCGAAAGTATCCGCGACCCATCAGAAACTGAGTGGTGAAAAAATTCACCTCCCCATGTCTTCGATTTAACCACTCTTTGACATCTTTTATAAGGGTTGCTGTCCACCGTCCCCGTGATTCCCTGTCCCAGCGGTGCTGCCACATGGTCAAAGTGTTCTCCCTTGCTCTTGTGCAAGCCTCTTGCTTGCTCATCATTATATTGAGCTCATAAATGGTCTTCCGCTCCTGCGCTAGTAGATCTATTGGGATGAGACCAGCCACCACCAGGATTGCCGGCTCGGACACTGTACGGTAAGCACTGGTAATTCTCAGAGCTCCAATTCTCTGTATCGAGGTCAGCCTACATCGGAATTTCTTAGTTGTGATGGGGTCAGCCCATATTTCCGCCCCGTAGAGCATTATGAACTGTGCTGTCATCCATGGGAGTCGCCGTTTACTCTCCCTTGGGCCCCAATATTGGCCATTAGCTTCCCCAACAAGGAGGTCACCGCCGTTGCTTTTTCTCAGGTCTTCCGCAGATGTAACCCAAAGTTGAATTTGTTATCGAGTATAACTCCTACATATTTTGCCGATCTCTTGGCACTAATAGTCTCTCGTTCAACTACCATAGGGATGAGAGTTGGAATCCGCCTTCTGGTCAGCAGGACAATATCCATTTTTGCCAGTTGTAGGCCACGTTCCTCCATCCAGGTTTTAATACTGCGCATTACCTGATTCAATCGTATCTGTGCTAACTCGACGTTCCTAGCTATTATCACCGCCGCCACGTCATCAGCATACCCCACCACGTTCACTCCGTCTGGCATCTCTAGTCGAAGCAGGTTGTCATACGAAATGTTCCACAATTCGGGACCCAGTATCGATCCATGTTCCGCCCCAACAGTTACTTCCTTAACCCACCATTCTTCTTCCGTTTCACACTGTAACCATCGATTCCTGAGATAATCTCTCATAACCGATAAGAGGTAGTTAGGCACCGCAAAATCGCGTGTCAATGCCTCCAATATATTGGTTCATCGGACAGAGTTCAACGCGTTTCTTACACCCAGCGTCACAAGTTGAACTACTGGCCTTGCTACGTGACAAGCCTTATCTACCTCATGGACCGCACCTATCACCTGTCGGATTGCACTTATTGTGGAGTGGTTCTGCCTTAAACCGTGCTATCGGTCAGAGAGGCCGCCCGCTTCTCGTGTCGCTTGCTGTAGTCTTGGTTTTAACAACTTCTCCATAACTTTGCCCTCTACATTCAGCATACACAAAGGTCTGTATGCTGCCGGAGAATCAGGATCACCCTTTCCTTTGTTTATTAATACAAATCGATCTACCTTCCAAGGAGTAGCAAATATCCCCGCCTGTAGGCATGTATTAAACATTTTTAGAAGTAGGCGCGGTTGTGCACCAGCCACTTTTTTCATTACTTCTGGCGGAACTCCATCCGGGCCTGGAGGTTACCCACTCTTCAGCGACCTTACCGCTCTAGACAGTTCCATCTCACTAAACAAAGGAATCTCTTCATCCACACGTCGTACTTCGCTGTGATTCCTACTCGGATGCGCAGGGAAGAGAGTATCCAAAATTTTTTGCTTGTAGCTAGGCTCATTGTATTATTAGCCGCCGAGTTTACGGGTCACTATCCGGTATCCCATTCCCCAGGGGTACTTCTTCTTCTTAGTTTTAAGCATTTCCGCCTCAGCTTGGCTATTTCCTCGGACATCCAGTATGCCTATTGCCTGTGTTTAAACTTTTTTGCGAGGCATCGCTAGCTGGCAGGCCTGTCGGATAATACGGGTGACGTCTTCCACGATCTTTTCCGCATTTCCCGCGCTCGGCAGTTCAAGTATCTTTGTTGTAGTACGCCCCAAAGTTTATTGCTTCTATTAGCAAATCGTGGTCTAGTTTACCCACTTTCCATCTCGGTTGCGGCTTTTTCTTTGAAGTGCAAATTTTCCTCTCTTTTTCCACACTGAAAGCAATGTAGTTGTGGTCACTACCAGTGTAATCCTTCAGCACTCTCCAGCCTTCCATTATTGATTCCAAACCTTCCGAGATGAGGGTCACGTCCGGGATAGAATATCCGAATCCTGGTCGACAGTAGGTCAGTGTACTCCCTTTATTAACTACCGCCAATCCAACTCTAGCCGCCATTTCTAGAAGTAGTCTGCCCCTGCTGTTCGTGTACGGCATTCCCTACTCACATGCTCAAGCGTTAAAGTCCCCCGTGACCACCAGATTATTACTGCGATGTTCACCAAGAGTATCTTCTATCTCGTCGAGTTTCTCTTGGTACGCACGTATCCCTTCGTTAGGAGATAGATAGCAGCTAACGATAGTCATTTCCCGGCTCTTTATCCAGACATATCCTTTTCCAAGACCTTATCTGTTCACCGGTACCATTTGAGTATTTGTTACCCAAATCGCCGCTGTTCCCGTAGTATCAGCATACCAGTTCTGACTGTCTTTGTTCCGGTACTGCTCGCTTATAATGGCGTTGTGGGTTTCGGTTTCTTGCACCAGTTGCTCAATTAGTCAATCAGCAGCCCTGCTTCGATTCATATTTGCCTGCAGTATCTTTACCATTTTCGCCGTGTGTCCTAACGCGTCGCGAACCACCTTACATGTTCCCGTACCTGGGATATGACCTGCTTCTACTGCTCCGCGCTCCGTGCACAAGACACAGTGCGGATCTTCTTTGCATTGTGCCGCCTTGTGGTCACTCTTACCACACCTCCAGCAAACACTGCTTCTGTCCGGGCCCTTACATTCTCTTTTCCTATGCCCATATTCTAGGCATCTGAAGCACCTTGTCACCTCCAGCCGACGTCTGAGTCTAGCTACCACCCATCCAATGTTGATTTCCCCTTTACTTAGCAGTTTTATACCTTCTGCCTCTTCCGTCTCTACCATGGCTATGTATTGTTCTCTTTTGTTTGGTCCAATCATGTGAACTTTGATATAGTCATTCGATATTCCCCCCATAGTGCTTTTAATAGCCTCCTCGACTTCCGCCTCACTCGTGCATGCATCAAGATCCAGTACTTCGAGTTTCAGCCTAGGTGAAATACATCGGACGTCTCCACCTTCCCCTATGGCTGATTTGATCGCGCTCTGCAAGCCTGCCTGATCCCGGCAGTTGCTTAACTCGATCAGCACATCCCCTTGCAATGTCTTGCGAACGCTACGAATCTCGGTACCAGCATCCTCCGATCGCACTTCTTTCCGTACCGCTCTGAGGACCTCTCCATAGCTCTTGCCCTGGGCTGGTCTTATAATCATCGCCTTCCGTCTTGGTCTTACCTCTTTTTTTTGTTGCTCGCATTAGTAGGCTGTCTAGTTCCCTGTCTTGGAGCAACTGGTGTTTGTTTCGGTTGGTCTTCTACTAGTTTCCTTCCTGGTCTCCGCTCCTTTCGGACTACAGTGCTCCATTCCTGTTTATCAGTTCCTGCTTCTGCTCTCTGTTTACCTTACAACGTATCCCCTACTTCTGGGCTCGTTGTCGATTTTCGTGGACGCTTTCTTGGTGGTTGAGTCTTTCACCCTACAGGGCTACTGACCACTGTCAAGGGCGCCCTCTCAATCAGGCTTCGCACTGCATTCCTCCGCATCAGTCGGCATGCATCTAGCACCTCTAACCCATCCTCTATATGTACTAGTCCATTCTTTATGGCCACATTAACGTTTTTCTGCTTTAATGCAGCTGGGCACATCAATCTGAGAGATTCTCTTATGGATTGCAACTGTATTTCTTCATTTTTATCAGCTTCATCAATTTGAATCCTAATACTCTCCGTCTCCTTATCGGTAGTTACGACTATAGTTTCTAAAATAAACTCCTCGAGACCTGCGTCCCCTACCTCTTTCTCCGTATCCATACCATCTCGATCTCCCTGTTCCTTAGAAGACCTTCCGTCCATGCTCGCTGGTGTCGGTGGTGTTCTTGACAACGTCATACTCCTTCTAAAAGGATCAGTTTCTTTCATATTTGTTTCACTTGTAGTATTTACTTGGGCCAAGTGATCCACCCCTCCTACCATTAATATTGTTATTACTATTAATATTGTAAACCATATTTTAGTTTTTAGAAAATGGATAGAAAAGATGAGGAAAATGTAAAATTAGCTTAAAATAATTGAAAAATAATTTTGGTATTAAATCAAAAGAAGGTGGATTTTTAGAGCTCATATTGTTTAGGTGATCATTCATATGCCAAAGACGATAGTTCAATTTGGAAATGGAAGTAAATTTAATACGGAAAACGATTACTAAAAATAAATGTTGATATTTTTGATATCTCTAAAATTATTTAAAAAATGGCAAAGGAAAAAATAATTTCCGTAACAAAAGACATTTTCTTTTTTAAGTACAACAAATTAGTACTCTAAAAAAAATATGAAAATAAAAAAATTAATAGGTACAAATAAATAGAACGCATAAACAAGAGTATTATATTATTAAATTTCCGGTATACAAATATTTTACATTGTTGTATACTTTTCTAATTTCTTTCGTGTGATCAAATTTTTCGACTGGCGTATACAAGACTACAGTCCTACAGCCGTTACAGGTGTCCCAGTAAAATCCATGTAAACATAAAAAAAAATGTGACTTTTAGCTGCAATTTCGTCATGTTACTAAATTTCCAGAAAACCCCTAAAAGACATAGCCATGTAAAATACGTTTGTTAACATTAATAAAATTAAACAAATATATATAAATTCTAACCGCCATTTTGTCATGTTAGTAAAAGTTTTAAAATTATAATATTGAGAGTTAGATAAAAATAAATTAAGAAACTAAGAGTTACTTTCTAAAAACTTAGGAAAGTATAAAAAAATTGTTACCATTTATATTTTTAAATCTAGTGTAACTCTAACGTTAAAGTGTAAAAGCAAATTGAAAATAACCGTCTTAAAAAATAAGTAAGTTTGTTTATCGTGTGTTGAGAATTGTACCAAAAATGGTTTTAAGTTGCACACGATGTTGAACTTTGGAGGTAATAGT
Source organism: Aphrophora alni (assembly GCA_963513935.1). Classification (NCBI taxonomy): domain Eukaryota; kingdom Metazoa; phylum Arthropoda; class Insecta; order Hemiptera; family Aphrophoridae; genus Aphrophora; species Aphrophora alni. The sequence goes on from OY740767.1 coordinate 88,456,109, forward strand.
AAATTGAAATTATCGCCGTAAAAAAGTGGGAAAATACATTTTATAAAAATCATTTGAGAAATAAAATAGTTAATGTTTTGGGGGCGAAACTTTGATTTTAGAAGACGGGTATAAGTTATACAACGAAGACTATTATTTCATATAGAAAATAAGTTTCATAAAAATAGGTTGAGGAGTTAAAGGTTAGTTTTTATACTGTCATTTTGTATTTTCAAGGTTCTAAATACTTTAGTGTACATTCATACAATATTCATTTTAATAGGTTCTGATTTCGTAAACGTTTTCTTTCTTTAAATAATTTGCAGATCTGAGTTAGTTAAGCATAAATTGACGTTAGTTTTTGGGTGGTTTGCTAAGCTTTATCCATCTATCACTCTGCCAATTTCAACTCATAAACAAATGTGATACATAAATAACTTTTTACATTTTGCTGAAAAATTTATAAAATTGATAACGTTTCCGGTGTTAAAAAAAGAATTCCGATTTCATAAGAAAATTCATAATTGTTTAATGATTTAATTTTATCATCTTATAGGGAGTGAGTTAAAAAAGTACAATAAAAAATATTTTAGAATAAATTCATGTGATTACGGATAACATGAAACTTGTATTTGCAACTCTACTTTATATTTTTAAGTAATCAGGTTTTCTTATAATAAAGTATGAGTTTAGCAGTAATTTTGTATTGTTACAAATAAGCATGAAGAAATTATATACAAAATAAATCACATTATTATTGTTAATAATTCCATCGGGAAGCACGAAATGAGATAAACATTAAATCTAATTTGTTTCCTGTGATCAAATATAGGCATCCGGAGATCAAACCTTGAAATATGAAATTATAAATGTTTGTTTAAGACAATGGTCGCAAGTCGAACCTTATTGAGTAAGGCATAACCAAATATGGCAGACATCCTGACGTAACATGGACACTGTGTAGGCCGAGGTAATCGATATACATCATCTTTGTTTGCCTATGGTGTTTATAAACAGACAAAAGTCTTCCGTTAAACTTAAAATAAATGGTTAGCATTGGAAGTTAATTAATTTCATTTTTACTGTTAACATGTTAAAAGACAAACGTATAAAAGAAATGCAAATAATCATACGTAAATGAGTAAAACAGTATAAAGAGAGACATATACAAAAACACATTTTCGACAAAAAAGGAACGTACCAACTGTTGAGAAAGAAGGGTATTAATGAATGGAATAATGTACGAAGGGATTTTTAGTTTGAACATTTGCATACACGTAGGTTTTCGACACATGTATTACATATCTTTATTTTAGATACATATAGTACGAGACAGTAACAAATTTTAATCTTACTCCTCTTAATATTTTACCCTCACCCAAAAGAGTCTTAGGAATAACAAACATAATTTCCACCTCCAACATCTGCAATAAACACATTTTATATTGGATAAGAGCAATTAAAATAAAAACTTAGAGAAAAAACTTTTTTTTTAATTGTCATACTTTTATTTTAGAAACTTTAACCATCAATGAATGATTTCGCAAATTTCCAATAAACACTTCAATTTTAAACGACGTTTTAAAGATTAAGACACCATTCAGGTGTTACATAGACTTAATTAAACCTTATTGGTAATATTTCAATGCAAAAAAAGATTTGCGTACATGTAGGAATTGAAAATGATGGTGTAATAATATGTATTAACTTCATTACTATTACATTAATTTTTTTTTAAATATAAATTTGACAAAAATAATTGCTTTTTGATACTGAAAATTAATTTCACTAAATTTAAATACACGCAACGAAACATTATTTTCTTTCGTGCGGACAATGTACTTTCTTAAAAAAATTATTGAATTTAGTCTAAAATATCCCAAATTCAATTACTAAAATATTTGTACTAAATAAAAACAAATTAGATAATACATAAGACGTTTTTAAAACTTAAACATTCGAACGTGAACGATATTAGTATGCTTATAGTGTGATTTGAAAGTACTGTAATTATGTGTTAATACAATTTCAGTATAAAAATTAAATTACTTAGTTACCAGGATTTATTTCAGTTAAACAAATTCTACATATAAATAAATGATATAAATACATTTATTCTTCAATTTAGAATAAAAGTGTAATCTTAAAATAATTAACATTTCTTCAATTTACAAAATAAAAGATACATCAGTAACAGTGGATTTAATTTTAAATTACGACTGAAGCTAATCGCTTGTCAATATCCTGGCGCACCTTGTGACAAACAAAACAATTAAAACGCAAATTCTTGAAGGGCGAAGGGAGAAGAAGGAGTTGACATGTGTAATAGCATCAATCAGGCCCCACATGACACGAGGGTAAATTTCCCGTTAGCCACTCGGCGCCAATTTTATTACCCGCTTACAAAGTCGGCGAGATATTATTAACGCACAATTTATTTTAATCAACGGTTTATCCAAACTCGAGACTTTTTATAACATTTAATTAATATTTACTTCATTGTGGATATAAAAATATTATGTGTTCCTGTAATAATGTCATAGACCAGAATTAAAAGTTACATTTTAAATATTCATACTTATTTATTTATTTCTGCTTATTTTCAACTCCATTTATTACATTTTAGAATTTCCAATACAGGGTTATCATAAAAGAATGGTGGGGTTTCATTAATTCATACGAAGACAGTAGAGAAATTTTGTGGTGTTGTATTGGTATCGCTGATAGCCTTAACCCAAAAGTTTTTTGTTACCTGAAAATTAGTGCTTGCATTGTTATGGTAGTGTGTTTTGTGTTTTCTGGAGTGTTCTGTGTGGAGTGTGTTATTACGTTCTCTAATAAAGAAATAGCAAACTGTGTTTTGTTGCTGGCTGAATTCAAGTCTGTAATTTCAGTGCAACGTGTATTTCGACGCGAATACAGAAAAGATCCACCTCATGAAAATAACATACGACATTGGTTCAAACAATTTGAAGAAACTGGATCAGTTCACAAACAGATATCATCTGGCAGGCCAAGTGTAGCAGACGAAAGAGTTGAACTTATTAGACAATCTCCAATCAGAAGTCCTAAGAAGTCAATACCCCTATGAATCCTAGAGGTATTTCAAAAACAACAATCCACAAAGTTTTACACAAAAGACTGAAATTACATGCATTTAAAATCCAGCTATTGCAGGAATTGAAACCTGATGATGATGCAAAATGTTTTAATTTCGCTGTTGAAATGTTGAACAAGATTGATGAAAACTAATCATTTCACATGATATATTTTTTTCTGAAGAAGGTACATTCTATATCAATGGGTCTGTTAACAGACACAATTCACGCATATGAGGAACTGAAAACCCAAATACATTTTTTGAGAAACTACGCGACTCGCCTAAAGATAATGTTTGGTGTGGTGTGATGAAAAATCGTAGAATAGGGTCTTTCTTCTTTGCTGAAAAAACAATTAATGGAATTGTGTATCTCGATATGTTAATCAATTATTGTTTCCCTCAGCTGGATGAACTCGAAAACATTCAACAACTTCATTTCCAACAAGATGGCGCACCCCTGCACTTTAGTGCATTTGTCACACTTTGAATAAAAAGCTTGGACATCGATGGATAGGCCAGCAAGGACCTATACGCTGGCGTCCAAGGAGTCCAGACTTGACATCTTGCGATTTCTTCTTGTGGGGGTACATCAAAAACATTGTTTATCGAGAAAAAATCGTGACCTAAATCACTTAAGGAACAGGAATAATTAAGGAATGACAACTATTAACTAAGACCTGTTACCTAACGTTTGGGCAGAACTTGATTATCGATTGGACATTTGCTGAGCGACTAATGGCGCACATATCGAAATTTATTAGTTATGTTAATAAAACTATGTCAGACGATGATTTAGATAAATAAACATCAGCTGTAAGTAATTCTGTTTTCATTTAAACCATGTTCAAATCCCCACCATTCTTTTATGATACTCGGTATAAAATACTAACTCGAAAACGTAAGCAACCTAGTTTAATTTTTAAGTGTTTACTGATCCTACATCTTTTGGAGTAATTTGGACCAATTTTGGTTCACTTTAAATATGTGTCTGTCGGTGGTTAGGAAACGCTCTAGATGTAGTTATTGTAGAGATTATCTCCTTAAATCGTCTTTTGAAATATTAAATTCGATCGTCATTTTGAAATTTACCAAAGAATTTTTAGAGTTAACAAAGTTTGTAAAATGATACTTAAAACTAAGTCTACATTCTAAATTTGACAGAAAATAATAATAAAACCAATCTCACAGCGTTTACACACACACTACTTTTTTAAATAGGACTAGTTACGTAATGTAGACTCAGTTTAATGAAATAATATCTTAAAGTTCTTTCTACGATGAAAATATAAAAGTTAACGTTATCAATTTTTAATTAAAAAAAAAAAAAATGCAATAATAGCTTATTAGCTATAATTTTATTCAATTTTAGTAAAAGGTTTTACTAAAGTTTTACTAGTTTTTACTATTTTTGTGGTTTGAATTATGGCTATTATTCAACAATGATACTCAAAATATATGGTTAGAAAATTTCAAATGAGTTCAATGATTTTCGTTTTCATTATGTCCTACAGGAACCTATAGTTGTTCTTCTTTGAAGCTCTGTGTATCTGCGTATATAAATACTAAAATTGATGTCGACAAACAAGTGGATCCACAAAAGAAAGAAACAAAAGCAAATTGTGTTCTATATCTACATTTTTGATCAAATTTTACTTCATGAATAAAATATTTGGGTAGTAAATATCAAGACATGAAAACATATTGCTTCTTGTTTATAATAGTATTCACAATTAATTATCTGTAATTAAACATATGGGTATGACTAAAATTTGCGTTCCTTGTCATCTTTACGACTGTCTGTATGATTAATGAAGATGGGAAACTGTACCGTTATAGCAAAGAGTTAACTATGTTAGAACTTGAACCCATCAAGTCCTACGCTAGTGTCCTAGACGATGAATGTACACATTATATCTTGATTAGTTTTGTCTTTATCAGTTATTATTAAAGATTCTACTTATATTTATCTTTTATGTTCTTCAAAATTACTTTTCTTAGTAATATAAAATCGCTGATAGCGTTCTTTCAAAAAATTGGAGAAATAGTTCTTAGAAAGTAATACTTTGTTTCACAAAGAATTTGTAGACTTTCCATTTAAAAAAATACTGAGTACAATTTTTAAAATACTGTAAATACTATTAATACTAAAATGTGTATAAAGTAACAGGAAATTATTAATACCCTACTTTATAACAGAGAGAAATCCTTTTGCTTCAATGTACGTGTATGACTGATTAATAATTCGAATTATTTTAAATGTTAAATAATAACTACTGTATTTAACACATCAACATAAATTGAAAAGATAGCAAAACTTATGCAAGGTTAGGGAGACTATTCGGTTGTTTGGTAACATAATAATGATAATTGACTCTTCTACTCAACTCCTAGGAGAGAAGGATATTGAGGCAGGATGGAGGAAGAGCGGTCCTTATTCTAATATGAGTAGTCCTGGATAACTGGTTCCCGGTACTGTAATAGGGGTCATGCTTGTGTCAGATCCGTCTCCAGGAATCACGTCTCAACAAGTTCCTAGGTGCCTGTCAGCGTTCTGGCTACGCGGTTCACACTCTATGAACAACCACCAGTAAAGTTCAACTGCGATAATCCCCATTATCCGTTGAAACTTTAAGGAAGGGATTTATCAGGACAGCAAGAGTAAATTATTAACTTCAAGAGTGCAACACATAATTTTCTCACTCACGGCTTTAGTATTTGCGATACTCGTTACTGACATGTATAATAATATGACTAGTTTGCTGGCAAAAGGAGGTGATTATACAAATAAAATAGAATAGGTAGAGCATCCCTCTACACATTTTGTTTATAAATTGTACATTATAATTGTTTTGTATCTTTTGATTTTATATACAGTACTTTTACGACAGAATAGTGTAGGTATAAGGGTGTTAATTTTCTGCCTAATTAGTATTTTAAAAATAGGAGTTCCGTATTTTGAATGTAACAAATGTGTAAAAAATTAGGCTATGCTAATATTCGAGTGAAATTAATAGCAATCAATCAAGTAAATAAGCAAGCACGCGATCAAGCAACCTAGTAAGCAAGTAAGCAAGTAATCAAACTTGTAAACTATTAAGCATGTAAGCAAGGTTAAACTTTGACCTTTTCTTGGAGTTTTCCATTCTATATTAATGCAATTACAGAAAATAAGATTTTTCTGTTTGAATATAAACATATCGTCGTAATACTCGATTTTTCCCTTTATATAAATTAATTTCGCACCGTACTTTACTTCTGTCGTATAGAACGGTTTTACTGGAATGTCTTGACCAAATAACATTTATTTTTAAAAAACATATAATTTAAATATTTTTATATTTACACTTTTTTTTTACTCTAATATGACTTGTGTTGTGATAATTATTTTTAATTAAATTAAACTAATAAGAAATAATACATACTGAGGAAGGAAAACTTTACGAACTTTAAATAAATGTGAAATTCAGAAATAGTTTTGTGTAAATTTGCAGACATATTATACAAACGTTTAGAAAGTCGTACAAATTATTAATAATATCCTAATTTAATAATATCTTTTATTAAATTATTAAGAAGTGCACAAATTAGTATCTAAAATGTATAATTTTTGACAGACATTAATATTAAAGTGAAATAAAAAGACAAAATTTAGAATTGAAACCAGGTTAAAAATATCATTCTAATCAGTGTACTAAAACTCAGAAAAGTCATTAAATTATGTTTATTTTACTTTAATAAAAATACAATTCTCATATAGTCCAGTTGGCATAGACCTTATTCTTCACAATCAACATTGCGTAAATCAAAATTATTTCTAAAGATACAAAGTAGACGTAGATATAGGAAAGGTTATAACATCTAAATTTATACGACATTAAGAAATGATTTAGGTTGGTTTTAGCCAATGTATTTCTCACCATATCGAATGTAACTGTATTGTTAGACATGACACATGAAAAGATGATTTCTTTCCCCTAGTCTCCCACACAGAATTCTGCCTCTTTAAATAAAATTAACTCATGTTGGACATTGAATCAATACAATCTGTATGGCGTTATGCTATTTAATTTACTTTTATATTTGCCCATGTGATATAACTTTGCTAAGAAATATGAGGGAATATTTATGTAGGCCCTTACATATAAATAATATTTGTATTTTTCGAGTCTAGAGCTCTGATTTATTAAGATGATGAAATGGTGCAAGAAGACTATTATACCAAATGGGGTAACTGTGTTGTCGTGGTGTTGTTCGTAGTTTAAACGTTCCCACAGTGAGAATTTTGTTTTAGAAAAATCTTTTCATTTATGTATTTTAAACACAAAACCTTTTACCAAGTTTTACTTGAAATTATAATATTCTCTTGTAGACGAACGATGTAAACCCAACACGAAGATCATTAATTTTTTTAGGAAGCGGGTTAACCGGCCCCCACCTTTCCACAATGATACCTTATCCTAAAAGACAACCCTTCCAGTCTAACTCTATATCATTCGTACGACAAAGAAGTGGAGTAGAAGAGGGGCCAAAAATACAGAGTCTCTTTTCTCTTTTACCCCCATTACTTCACACTTCAAGAGTAAATGTTTTGCAGTTTCTGTGTATTTGCCATAAAGTCTGCATTCCAAACCACCTTGGGTTAGATCCATGATGCTTAGATATTTCTTGAATGTTTCGTGTCCAGTGACAAAGCTTAAAATGTTGTTCGGTTTACGTCTGCGCAATGACACTACGTACCTAAAACATTTTGACTGGTTTGGAACAATGGCCCATAGATATACCCCTTGAGACATCCCCATCTGTTATAAATGTCTATATATTCCCATTTATTTGTAGTTTTGCTACAGATTTTTTATGACGCAATCAGGTTCTGAACCAAGGAGTAGAGTGCAAGCCCTTTTCCTTGCCAGTTCTTCAGCCTTTTCGTTACACTCTTTTGTAACACTCCCTCACGAGTATCGATGAAAATCCTATGAATTTTCAGCCTTAATGGCAAACAGACTGTCTGACCAGCCAGACATAGTTCTCCACATTCCAATATTACAAGCACTTCTACTTGAAATTCAGATGCATGATATGCCAAAGTTTATACTAAGTTCAATCTTAGTTTATTTATTTATCTTGACTTTAATAAAATTAAATTTTATGGGATATGTTACATTTTAAGACAATAATATTTTTAAAATAAATTACACAAAAAACATTGTTGCAAGTACTAAAAGCGTAATTATAAAACACGTAATACACTATAGTATTAAAAAACACACTTAAACGGTAATAACATAAATACATTTCGTAGTACTAAACAAAGACAATATTCATGGTAGAATTAGTAAAATACACGAATTTTATAAAATATATTAAAATAATATCTAAAATATCGGATACTATACACATTATAAATATCCAATAAATAGCAAAATATTAAACAACTATACACATAAAACATAACCTAGAACAAATTTATAAAACAATAAATACCGTACTAGAATATAAATAGCAATAATAAAAATAAACATAAACAAATAAAGACTTTAACTAAAAATGTTATCAGGTAATAAAAGATCACATCCAGCTACACCAAAGCAACAAATTCACGATGCAGGAAATCCTACACAGAATAGAAATTGTCTAAAACTGTGCTTAAAAGTGGTGAAGATATTTACCGTAGACCTAGCTCCAGCTTCATTAGTGGTGTGTGACCCATTAATGGTCAAATCTATTAAGATCATAGCTAAACATTCTTTTACTATAATTATGTTTCCTATTTGGGATAGTTATTTCGGAGGGTGTAAACCATGAGAACTATAACATTTAAGATGTTATCCTTTTATAATTATTAATTAACCTTTTCAATTATCTGTTAGCCACACGTTGTAGTGCCAATTATAACAATGGAAGTTGTTATTTATTTTTATTTTACTCTACTAAACAATTTTTAATTATTACTTATTAACAAACAACGTTTACCTGGATAAAATCTTTAGTTTAATTTATCATGAATAATTTACAACAAAACAATGAAACATGTACATGCAATTATTCAATTCTTACTTAACTAAAAATCATTTATTCCTCATTCATTCTTTATTTTAATTTATTTATAACAGACAATTAAAAATACAAAATTACTTTATTTTTAACATTAGTTAAAACTTGAATATGCAAATTATTAGTTTCCTTTTAGGCTTTTATTATTTTCTTTACAAATTTAATTATTACTTTACTTTACATTAACATTTATTATCTTTTTAAATCGGCTAGCTCAGTTTTAAATTTATTTAAACAAACACAATCTCTTATCTCGGGTCAATAGGTCTTTTAATGGCTCAATTGAAAGTGAAATATATTTAAGATGAATTTAATAATTAACAAAAATTTTGGTACTTATCAATTGCTGGTCCTTTTGATCGGTCGATTTGCACTTTTTCACTACACATAAAACTTTAATTTTCTCTTATTATTTTAAAAGACACCACACTGCTCTAAACACTTTATTCCTTGATTATAACGCTTTCTCTCTCTCCCTGGGGTTGTTCCAATTTCCAGCTTCTTTCTGCGATGACGGAAATCCCTTGGCTCTGGTCAATTGAACTCCTTTTCTCGATCTGATTTTTTTAAAGAAAACTCCACAAAACTCCTATTGTTACTTAAATCTTCCTTTCCTTTTACTCTACTTTAAATTAAACTTATTAAACTTTTTAATAAACAAAGAGACTTCTTGTCCCTTTATTTACTGTTGAACAAACTCTATGGAACACAGAGCAGACTATCTGTGTCCATAACCTTGCGTCTCGGCTTCCCTTGTTAGACTCCTCTCTAAGAATTTATTTTTAAGACTCCTTCTCTCGAACACGAGTTTTCGCGCCCTGTTCGCTGATTCGTGGATTTTCCCTAACTTTCTCTACATGTGTCCTTTCTCGCTTTCTAGTGGTTGTTTTTAAATCTTTCCGTTGTTTTTTAAGCTTGAGCTCGTCTTCTATTGGCCGACCTACTTTCTCCTTTCCGTTTTTGTGTTTTTTTGAAGTACCGTTAGACTTTCTACTTGTATACCGTTAAGACGCTGGCTTTCCCTTTGATTTCTCTTTTTAGTAAAAAAAACTCTCCGCTACCCTAAGATTCCGTTACTGTTGCCCATGTGTTTGCTTCAAGGTTGTTGAAATCCTAGTTCTATTGTAATTTAACACGTACATTTTTTAACTGCATGCGACAGCTGTCGTCTCCCTTCATTTATTTAACATTGTTCTATTTTTTCATATTTATTATTTTTATAAGTGATTTTAATTATTTTATTATTAGATGTCATGATTTCTATGTTTTTATTTAGGTGAGATTATGATATCGTTACAGAACTTTCTCTACATGTAAGTAAATGGCGTTGGTCCCAGGTATTTTACACCACTCTTTCACAACCTGAAGCATTTTGTTTGTATGTAGCCATATTTACCTCTGCTACAATGTTAAGATCAAGTAAGGTTACAGTTAATATGGCCTCATCCCTACAGAAAGGATGCTTCTGAAAGCCCTTGAGATGCATAGATGGGCGAGTCTCTGAAGACTTGATAGCATGTTTTTCAGTTGTAGGATTTTGGTCACTACTACAGTGTTGTATATTTTAGCTGAAATTTAAAAACCTTCTCATACAACCATAGATACAATTGTGGACGGAGTCCCAAATTTGGAGTAGTAAGAGGTTTGCATGCCATTAACGATCAGTTTAACCTTTTGTGTAGTTTTGTTCACATGTTGGCTTTATGTAGGCCTTTATCTAGAATACACTTACTTCTTTGACGGTTCTATGTTTGTACGTTCTAAACATGTACTAACAGTGTCTAGTTTTGTATTCCTTGCAAAGGAATACAAATGATAACAGTTTAAACCGGGTTTACACTAAGGCCCTCCTCCCTGTACCAATTAAATATTTCATTAAGAGCTCTATTCATCAGCTCTACCATTATGCTAATAACATTTAATTAATCCCTTGTGTTTAAAAACCTATGCTGCTTAGCCTGAGCAACCTTAGCCTGAAAACCCATGCTGGAATATCTACTAACATATTCTAATAGTTTGAGTGAGAGAATATCCCCTTACGAAGGACCTTTTACCACGGACACATCCAGGTTCTCAGTTCTGGATAGCTCAGATGATTCTGCTTTCAAGCATTATGCTCAGCCGTCTACAGGTAGTCATGTCCAGTCCCCTACGTTGAGTAGTATCTACAATTGAATTTTAGGCCATATTGTCAAATACACTCTGAATATCAAAAAAGACTTCCAGAGTGATTTGCTTCTAAAATAATTAGTTTTCAATCCTACCAACTAACCGGTGTAAAGATGATTACCATGATTTGCCTACTGGGATGAATATCGATTGCAATGAATGGGATGTTTTGCCAATACCTTATTTGTATGTATCATAATCATCCTTTACACTATTTTCAACACGAAGGATGAGAGACATTTTGGACAAAACACTATTAGGTCTGTGAAATTACCCTTCTATGATTTAGGAATCAAACCTAGTCTGCTGCGTCACCAGGCCTTAAGTCTGGACAGGGCTGGGTAAATATCGCCCTCTGCTGGTGATTTAAATGGATTCAATTTATTACCTGACTATATGACGGGGGAAATGATGGAGATTCAGTTTAAAGTAACGAGTGTAACAAAATAAGGTATTTTTGTATAAAAATAGAACTTTCGAAATTTGTTAAAAATCATCAGAATAATGGAATGTGCTCATGCAATACTTTGCTTCCGTTTTTACATAATACATCTAATAAAACAAAATGTTCACTTTTTATAATGTTTTAGTCCTTACTGCATGTGGAAATATGTATACTTATTTGGAAAGAAAACTTGTATATTTAAAAAAAAAACTTAATTAGATATTTATCCAACTTCTATTTCTATTAGTAATAATATATATAAATAGTATATAATACTAATATAGTATAAATATAATACTAATCAAATATAAGACTAACACTAATACAAAAATGTGTAAAAACGAAAAGTGTTTCAAACCTGAAAAAAGTATTTATGTTAACAGTTCTATCTCAAACAGTGGGCTGTTTTATGATAGTATACAAATAATGGATTTTTCAAATTTAATTGTTATTTAAAATAAAATGTTAACTGATTTTTGTTACTTGTTATACTCGTTATTGTTGAAAATAGCTAAACAAATTTGTTACCATAAGACATCGCGAACTTCATAAACCTGGCTCACAAGCCCGTCCATCGAGGACAAAACAGTTTGGCATGAAATGTTTTGTATATTATCGCAACACAACGCTGTCGTTAGACAAAATTAGCATATTTAACAAAATATTTAACGATAAACAGAAATTATAATTGATCTGAGTATAATTATTTAGGACCATGGTGAGCTATATAAATTTACTAATTAATAGATATTTCCAAATGTAGGTTGTATTTATTTGAATACAATGTACAAATTGAAATATGTATACGAAACTTTATTGCCACACACACAAAAAAGATTCTTTTATATAAGTCTCAGAGTATAGTTGACAGTTAATTTACACTACGCTTAAAAAAATTTGTTTCAAAAAAAAAAAAAAAATCAGAATTTCGAAAGTTTTCATTTTACTATATTTACCCAAGCTGGAAGGGAAGACTGACCCCTGATGTTTTAAGACTTTTTGGGTGGTGAACAGCAAAGGCTTCAAAGTTAAAAATATATAACTGACCTGTACTACAGTTATCGATTTTTTAATGGAATACTTGAAATATTCGGCATGCATTATGTAATCATATTTAATCACCTTTGTGTTTTGTGTAATAATGGCTAACATAACTTAAAACCTTTCAAAAAATACTATTATAGACAGAATCAGTAGATTAATGATAAATACGTAATCATATCTGATAGATAACAGCGGATTTCAAATATGAAGATGAACTCTTTCAGGTTATTAACCTTAATTCCAATGCATGACTTAAGTGTTTCCGGTACTGTGTTGACTAATAACAATATCTGTGACAAGGGTCACCATCGTGGTTTGTATTTTATAGTGGGGATACGGTCGATAGAATTGTATTCAAACCTTCTACTCTACATAGTCTCCTGGTAGTCAGGAACAAGCTTTCCTCTCACTCTTATCCGTGACTTTAAACTTAAACTGCCCGCAAAAAATACCAACTTACAGAGTTAATTTGTACATACTAAAATCTCCTTGCATTTCTTGAATATTATTTCCTGACAACTAATTATATCGTGATAATTAAAAAGTTGTTGCACATAGTTGAAACCATTGTTGTATTGAATTAAATAAAAGTAACATTGGAAAAACCTATTGGAGCAGATTTTTATTTTTTTTAAAGACCCACAATGCTGCCTATGTATTTTACAGTATTAAAATGATTTGTTTGCATATGAGAATATGTTCTTATGAGAGACAATATATTTTTTAAGTTCCGTACTACAAGGATACTAGAAATTTACAAGAGCTGGTTTGGTAAAAAATATTTCAAATAAAATAACTTGGTTTAAAAATAAAGTTTTGTAGTTTACATTCAGTAGAGTGTGTAAAATACAATATTTTGTCTTTATTAGACTACTATCTGAAGTGAAATATTAATTAAGATTTCTATATTTAAATAACCAAAACATACCACATAAGTTCTTATAATTAAAACATAGTCCTAAACTTTCTAAATTTTAAAACTTAATTTACTCCTATTGTTTAATTTTTTTCAATAGATACATTTTCATATTATACTGACCACAACAATACAAATAAAATAATTAAAATAAATTTCAACTCCGTTTTCTTTCAATAGCTGGTGGAATTTGTTTGTCCTTGTTGCCTTCAAGGCGAAAACCCTCTCAGTCATCATCGCCTTGTAAATAAAAGGAAGAATCGAACTAAAGATAAAGACCCCTAGCTCACGAATATTTTAATAGCATCAGAGTCTAAACTAAATACTACCTGGAAAAAGGTGTAGATCCAACTATACTCTTTCTGGATTGACAGGCCCGTACTCACTATGAATGAGTCCCGGAGGCAATCTCCCTCGAACTACCCAGTCTTGGGGTATGTTCCTCTCTTTTATCTTTCCTATCAGATACTCTTGTTCTCTTCTAACCTTAACGCTATTAAAATATTCGAGAACAAGGGGTCTTTATTTTGTGCCTTTTATTCTGGTTTCTCTCTCTCCCCCCCCCCCTATTATATTCAACAATTCTAAAAAGAAATCGGTTTCTTACTTAAGTAAGTTTAAAAACAAATTGATTTAAAGTACGTTTTATTTTATAAACATGTCTTTTATTTATATTTTATATGAATATATACTTCATTATCTCTCCGATTATATGTCAAAATGTAAAATGAAGTCATTGATCAATCAAGATGAAAAACTGACATTTAATCCGATGGTGGTAAGGGTTTACTTCAATTTTGTTCAAATCACAGGCATACCATTTATTTTATTTTTATCTTACTAGGGGATTTGTAAATTAATTTGGGTTATAAACTATTGTATTTCACCAAAAATAGTTATGGTCTTCACTAAGTTAAATTAGAACTCAAAAGGAAGAGTCCATTATTCATTAATTAGACTTGACTTTTATCTCTCAAAATAATAGTTAAGGTAAGATATTAATAACTTCTGTGTGGGTCAATAGACTCTCCACTTTTAGAATATTCGATGAAAATCGTCATAGCCTACTTTGAAGAAATCAATTTTTATTGGTGTTATTTCGACTACCTGGATCGAGATCACGTGGACCTAGAGCACATACTCATATCTTGAGTCAAACTCACGTGGTCCTAGTGCACATACAGTTGTTATGGTGGGTTGAGCTCATGTGGGCCTAGCACTCATACTAATATCGTGTGTCGAGCTCACGTGGTCCTAGTGCACATACAGTTGTTATGGTGGGTTGAGCTCATGTGGGCCTAGCACTCGTACTCAATCGTGTGTCGAGCTCACGTGGTCCTAGTGCACATACAGTTGTTATGGTGGGTTGAGCTCATGTGGGCCTAGCACTCGTACTCATATCGTGTGTCGAGCTCACGTGGTCCTAGTGCACATACAGTTGTTATGGTGGGTTGAGCTCATGTGGGCCTAGCACTCATACTCATATCGTGTGTCGAGCTCACGTGGTCCTAGTGCACATAAAGTTGTTATGGTGGGTTGAGCTCATGTGGGCCTAGCACTCGTACTCATATCGTGTGTCGAGCTCACGTGGTCCTAGTGCACATACAGTTGTTATGGTGGGTTGAGCTCATGTGGGCCTAGCACTCGTACTCATATCGTGTGTCGAGCTCACGTGGTCCTAGTGCACATACAGTTGTTATGGTGGGTTGAGCTCATGTGGGCCTAGCACTCGTACTCATATCGTGTGTCGAGCTCACGTGGTCCTAGTGCACATAAAGTTGTTATGGTGGGTTGAGCTCATTTGGGCCTAGCACTCATACTCATATCGTGGGTCGAGCTCACGAGTGTTACCATTAAACAAAAATTAAGATATAAATAGCTGACATGTTCCATCTCCTTATATAATTTTAAATATTACATTTCATACTTTTTTTAAAATGTTTAACCAACCTAACAGAGCTTGCCCATCAGAGGTGTCACACGAGTCATTTTTATTGCTTTGACGTGGCCTTTAATATGTAGCCGCTGATACTAACATATCTTATTTGATTTTATTCACAAATGAATTCAGGTAAAATATAAAACGTGACTACGTAAAACCTTTCAACCGTGACTTTCAAAATAAATTGAACAAACAAATAGGAGAATTCCTAAGTATATTATATTAACAAGAATTCCTACTGTTTACCTATTTATTAATGTGATATACAAGTCTAGTATGTATCCATCATTTAATATTTCAAATGTGACTCATTGTACATATTAAAAAAAAATTAAGATATTATAAAGTACGTTTTAAAAAAACAAATATTAGTTAATGCAATCATATTTAATTATAGGTAAATAATGGAATTCTTGATTATAAATATGCAGGAATAACACGTATATTTATTAGTTCAGTTTGTTTTTATTAATTGGAAAGGCCGCTTTTTATATTAAAAATATGAAACGTTCTAAATAAACCATTCTAGTAAGTAAAATGTAAAAGAACATTATCCAAACAAATCAATAAAAACTGTCTCATGTGATACCTCTGGCAACAAGCTGGTAAGTAAAGTTTATAAAACTGTTATGTTAGGTTAATATCAAAAATTAATGTAATATTTCAAAATTTATTTCAGGTAAATATATATAATAAGTTTTGTTTACTATTTATCCTAAAGACCGTAGGTGATTGGTGGTATTACTTTTTGATAATTAAAACAAACACTTTTTAGTATAAACCACAACTTTATTTAAAATTTACCGACCATGGTATAAAATCTTACATGTATCTAATAAAGCTAAAAAATTAAATCATTTATAAAATCTATAAATTAATAGAATAGTTAGGAATAAAAATGTGTTACTTTTAAATGAACAACTTCTATTTAACAACTCCCCAATCCTCAAACCAATAACTAGGTCATAGCCCTTCCCATTTTCCCCCCTTCTTTATTTAGGTTAACAAAGAGGGTTTTACCCAACTATTGTTTGGAAATTGTGAACTGTACCTTTCTTCTTCATTCATGTTAACTACCTTGACTATGCTGTAACTAGCGAAACCGTGGTCGGTAAATTATAAATAAAGTTGTGGTTTAAATTAAAAAGTGTTTGTTTTAATTATTTAAATTTTGTTTTTTATTATTACCGAAGCTCTAATGATATTCTTATAGTGGGCGTTAGACTCAACGATGTTCTGTATGTGTGCTACACCACGACTTCTTCAGATGCTCCTAATTTAACTTTATGTTAAGTTAAAAAGCTAATTTTACAAAAAAAAAGTAGAATATTTCATACGAAAGGCAAATACAGTAGTCTACTTCATGAAATTATTTCTTTATAATCAAATGTTCTGTAACCGGGTATTAATACTTAGGGCCTATTTGTTAGAAACTAAACTAGTGACATAAATAACAAAATTGTATAAAATTTTTATTGTAACAACTAAATACATTCATGTATTTCTTACAAAATTTTTAGAATAGACTAGACTAAAATTGTTTTCCCCTTTTTGTTAAATGAAAAAACTTTTCGGTCATTATTGAATTATAAAAAAACAAAGAAAAATATAACATAAAATAAAGACCATTAACGCTCGCATACTCAAATACCGTAAGGGTCGCAGAAGAACAAGAGTTGGTCAAGAGAGACCAGATTCAAAAGAAGAATTGTGTGTCAGGTATTTAAAGAAAAGAAATCGGGTGAACTATGTAACTTTTTCTGGTATAATAATACACCAGTAAATAATTATAATCTTATTCACAAAAATTAAGATAGCCATTGGCGAAACGCTAAAACAAGATACACTTAAGAAATCAGTTTTATTCAACTAATAAATTGTCCATCACAACATCCTACGTAAAATAGGGGTTGGCAATGACTTCTAAAAACTGAACGGATATCATTTAACTTACTGCTGTAACCATAACGTAAAAGTTTATAACCATTTACTATATTAGAAACTGTATTACCACAGAGTAAAATCATTGTGATATGTATCGTAGTTTTTTTATTCAGTTAATTAGTGACTAGTGTGGTGAAACTATGATGTGATACAAAAAAACATGAAAGTTTAACTTCTATAACAAAGTTAATATCTTATGTATAGGTTACCATATTAATCATCCCTTGTAAACTCATCGCCATTGTGATTCACATTCTTGATTTGTTTCAAGTCTATTGATAACATATGTATTACGTGATACAATGACTAACATAAATGTTCAGCTTATGTAACTATGGTAAAACGTACCGTATAGCTTACCATAAACACCCCTTCTAAAATGATTGCCATTGTGATACGCATTTATTGTTTTGTTTCAAGTCTATTAGCGACAATGTGGCATGTGTATGTCGTAATTAAATGAGTAACAAGTATGTTCAGCTTATGTAACCATGGTAAAACGTAACCTATAGCTTACCATAAACACCCCTTCTAAAATGATTGCCATTGTGATACGCATTTATTGTTTTGTTAGCTTATGTAACCATGGTAAATCGTAACCTATAGCTTACCATAAACACCCCTTCTAAAATGATTGCCATTGTGATACGCATTTATTGTTTTGTTTCAAGTCTATTAGCGACACTGTGACATGAGTACGTCATAATTAGAGTAACAAGTATGTTAAGCTTATGTAACCATGGTAAAACGTAACCTATAGCTTACCATAAACACCCCTTCTAAAATGATTGCCATTGTGATACGCATTTATTGTTTTGTTAGCTTATGTAACCATGGTAAATCGTAACCTATAGCTTACCATAAACACCCCTTCTAAAATGATTGCCATTGTGATACGCATTTATTGTTTTGTTTCAAGTCTATTAGCGACACTGTGACATGTGTATGTCGTAATTAAATGAGTAACAAGTATGTTCAGCATATGTAACCATGGTAAAACATAACCTATAGCTTACCATAAACACCCCTTCTAAAATGATTGCCATTGTGATACGCATTTATTGTTTTGTTTCAAGTCTATTAGCGACAATGTGGCATGTGTATGTCGTAAATAATTACTAACAAGAATGTTCAGCTTAGATAACCATGGTAAAACGTACTGTATATCTTACCATAAACACCCCTTCTAAAATGATTGCCATTGTGATACGCATTTATTGTTTTGTTTCAAGTCTATTAGCGACAATGTGGCATGTGTATGTCATAATTAAATGAGTAACAAGTATATTCAGCTTATGTAACCATGGTAAAACGTACCTTATATCTTACCATAAACACCCATTCTAGAATGATTGTCATTGTGATACGCATTTATTGTTTTGTTTCAAGTCTATTAGCGACACTGTGGCATGTGTATGTCGTAATTAAATTACTAACAAGAATGTTCAGTTTATGTAACCATGGTAAAACGTACCTAATATTTTACCATAAACACCCCTTCTAAAATGATTGTCATTGTGATACGCATTTATTGTTTTGTTTCAAGTTTATTAGCGACACTGTGGCATGTGTATGTCATAATTAAATGAGTAACAAGTATGTTCAGCTTATGTAACCATGGTAAAACGTAACCTATAGCTTACCATAAACACCCCTTCTAAAATGATTGTCATTGTGATACACATTTATTGTTTTGTTTCAAGTCTATTAGCGAAACTGTGACATGTGTATTTCGTAATTAAATGAGTAACAAGTATATTCAGCTTATGTAACCATGGTAAAACGTAACCTATAGCTTACCATAAACACACCTTCTAAAATGATTGTCATTGTGATACGCATTTATTGTTTTGTTTCAAGTTTATTAGCGACACTGTGGCATGTGTATGTCATAATTAAATGAGTAACAAGTATGTTCAGCTTATGTAACCATGGTAAAACGTAACCTATAGCTTACCGTAAACACACCTTCTAAAATGATTGTCATTGTGATACGCATTTATTGTTTTGTTAGCTTATGTAACCATGGTAAAACGTAACCTATAGCTTACCGTAAACACCCCTTCTAAAATGATTGTCATTGTGATACGCATTTATTGTTTTGTTAGCTTATGTAACCATGGTAAATCGTAACCTATAGCTTACCATAAACACACCTTCTAAAATAATTGTCATTGTGATACGCATTTATTGTTTTGTTTCAAGTTTATTAGCGACACTGTGGCATGTGTATGTCATAATTTAATGAGTAACAAGTATGTTCAGCTTATGTAACCATGGTAAAACGTAACCTATAGCTTACCGTAAACACCCCTTCTAAAATGATTGTCATTGTGATACGCATTTATTGTTTTGTTAGCTTATGTAACCATGGTAAAACGTAACCTATAGCTTACCGTAAACACCCCTTCTAAAATGATTGTCATTGTGATACGCATTTATTGTTTTGTTTCAAGTTTATTAGCGACACTGTGGCATGTGTATGTCATAATTAAATGAGTAACAAGTGTATGTTCAGCTTATGTAACCATGGTAAATCGTAACCTATAGCTTACCATAAACACAACTTCTAAAATGATTGTCATTGTGATACGCATTTATTGTTTTGTTTCAAGTTTATTAGCGACACTGTGGCATGTGTATGTCATAATTAAATGAGTAACAAGTATGTTCAGCTTATGTAACCATGATAAATCGTAACCTATAGCTTACCATAAACACCCCTTCTAAAATGATTGTCATTGTGATACGCATTTATTGTTTTGTTAGCTTATGTAACCATGGTAAATCGTAACCTATAGCTTACCATAAACACAACTTCTAAAATGATTGTCATTGTGATACGCATTTATTGTTTTGTTTCAAGTTTATTAGCGACACTGTGACATGTGTATGTCATAATTAAATGAGTAACAAGTGTATGTTCAGCTTATGTAACCATGGTAAATCGTAACCTATAGCTTACCATAAACACACCTTCTAAAATGATTGTCATTGTGATACGCATTTATTGTTTTGTTTCAAGTTTATTAGCGACACTGTGGCATGTGTATGTCATAATTAAATGAGTAACAAGTATGTTCAGCTTATGTAACCATGGTAAAACGTAACCTATAGCTTACCATAAACACAACTTCTAAAATGATTGTCATTGTGATACGCATTTATTGTTTTGTTTCAAGTTTATTAGCGACACTGTGACATGTGTATGTCATAATTAAATGAGTAACAAGTGTATGTTCAGCTTATGTAACCATGGTAAATCGTAACCTATAGCTTACCATAAACACACCTTCTAAAATGATTGTCATTGTGATACGCATTTATTGTTTTGTTTCAAGTTTATTAGCGACACTGTGGCATGAGTATGTCATAATTAAATGAGTAACAAGTATGTTCAGCTTATGTAACCATGGTAAATCGTAACCTATAGCTTACCATAAACACACCTTCTAAAATGATTGTCATTGTGATACGCATTTATTGTTTTGTTTCAAGTTTATTAGCGACACTGTGGCATGTGTATGTCATAATTAAATGAGTAACAAGTATGTTCAGCTTATGTAACCATGGTAAATCGTAACCTATAGCTTACCATAAACACCCCTTCTAAAATGATTGTCATTGTGATACGCATTTATTGTTTTGTTAGCTTATGTAACCATGGTAAATCGTAACCTATAGCTTACCATAAACACAACTTCTAAAATGATTGTCATTGTGATACGCATTTATTGTTTTGTTTCAAGTTTATTAGCGACACTGTGGCATGTGTATGTCATAATTAAATGAGTAACAAGTGTATGTTCAGCTTATGTAACCATGGTAAATCGTAACCTATAGCTTACCATAAACACACCTTCTAAAATGATTGTCATTGTGATACGCATTTATTGTTTTGTTTCAAGTTTATTAGCGACACTGTGGCATGAGTATGTCATAATTAAATGAGTAACAAGTATGTTCAGCTTATGTAACCATGGTAAAACGTAACCTATAGCTTACCATAAACACAACTTCTAAAATGATTGTCATTGTGATACGCATTTATTGTTTTGTTTCAAGTCTATTAGCGACACTGTGGCATGAGTATGTCATAATTAAATGAGTAACAAGTATGTTCAGCTTATGTAACCATGGTAAAACGTAACCTATAGCTTACCATAAACACACCTTCTAAAATGATTGTCATTGTGATACACATTTATTGTTTTGTTTCTAGTCTATTAGCGAAACTGTGACATGTGTATTTCGTAATTAAATGAATAACAAGTATGTTCAGTTTATGTAACCATGGTAAAACGTACCTTATATCTTACCATAAACACCCCTTCTAGAATGATTGTCATTGTGATACGCATTTATTGTTTTGTTTCAAGTCTATTAGCGAAACTGTGACATGTGTATTTCGTAATTAAATGAGTAACAAGTATGTTCAGTTTATGTAACCATGGTAAAACGTACCTTATATCTAACCATAAACACACCTTCTAAAATGATTGTCATTGTGATACACGTTTATTGTTTTGTTTCAAGTCTATTAGCGAAACTGTGACATGTGTATTTCGTAAATAAATGAGTAACAAGTATGTTCAGTTTATGTAACCATGGTAAAACGTACCTTATATCTTACCATAAACACCCCTTCTAGAATGATTGTCATTGTGATACGCATTTATTGTTTTGTTTCAAGTCTTTTAGCGAAACTGTGACATGTGTATGTCGTAATTAAATTACTAACAAGAATGTTCAGTTTTTGTAACCATGGTAAAACGTAACCTATATCTTACCATAAACACCCCTTCTAAAATGATTGTCATTGTGATACGCATTTATTGTTTTGTTTCAAGTTTATTAGCGACACTGTGGCATGTGTATGTCATAATTAAATGAGTAACAAGTATGTTCAGCTTATGTAACTATGGTAAAACGTAACCTATAGCTTACCATAAACACAACTTCTAAAATGATTGTCATTGTGATACACATTTATTGTTTTGTTTCAAGTCTATTAGCGAAACTGTGACATGTGTATTTCGTAATTAAATGAGTAACAAGTATATTCAGCTTATGTAACCATGGTAAAACGTACCTTATATCTTACCACAAACACCCCTTCTAGAATGATTGTTATTGTGATACGCATTTATTGTTTTGTTTCAAGTCTATTAGCGACACTGTGACATGTGTATGTCGTAATTAAATGAGTAACAAGTATATTCAGCTTATGTAACCATGGTAAATCGTAACCTATAGCTTACCATAAACACACCTTCTAAAATAATTGTCATTGTGATACGCATTTATTGTTTTGTTTCAAGTTTATTAGCGACACTGTGGCATGTGTATGTCATAATTTAATGAGTAACAAGTATGTTCAGCTTATGTAACCATGGTAAATCGTAACCTATAGCTTACCATAAACACACCTTCTAAAATAATTGTCATTGTGATACGCATTTATTGTTTTGTTTCAAGTTTATTAGCGACACTGTGGCATGTGTATGTCATAATTTAATGAGTAACAAGTATGTTCAGCTTATGTAACCATGGTAAATCGTAACCTATAGCTTACCATAAACACACCTTCTAAAATAATTGTCATTGTGATACGCATTTATTGTTTTGTTTCAAGTTTATTAGCGACACTGTGGCATGTGTATGTCATAATTTAATGAGTAACAAGTATGTTCAGCTTATGTAACCATGGTAAAACGTAACCTATAGCTTACCGTAAACACCCCTTCTAAAATGATTGTCATTGTGATACGCATTTATTGTTTTGTTAGCTTATGTATCCATGGTAAAACGTAACCTATAGCTTACCGTAAACACCCCTTCTGAAATGATTGTCATTGTGATACGCATTTATTGTTTTGTTAGCTTAAGTAACCATGGTAAATCGTAACCTATAGCTTACCATAAACACACCTTCTAAAATGATTGTCATTGTGATACGCATTTATTGTTTTGTTTCAAGTTTATTAGCGACACTGTGGCATGTGTATGTCATAATTAATTGAGTAACAAGTATGTTCAGCTTATGTAACCATGGTAAAACGTACCTTATATCTTACCACAAACACCTCTTCTAGAATGATTGTTATTGTGATACGCATTTATTGTTTTGTTTCAAGTCTATTAGCGACACTGTGACATGTGTATGTCGTAATTAAATGAGTAACAAGTATATTCAGCTTATGTAACCATGGTAAATCGTAACCTATAGCTTACCATAAACACACCTTCTAAAATAATTGTCATTGTGATACGCATTTATTGTTTTGTTTCAAGTCTATTAGCGACACTGTGACATGTGTATGTCGTAATTAAATGAGTAACAAGTATATTCAGCTTATGTAACCATGGTAAATCGTAACCTATAGCTTACCATAAACACACCTTCTAAAATAATTGTCATTGTGATACGCATTTATTGTTTTGTTTCAAGTTTATTAGCGACACTGTGGCATGTGTATGTCATAATTTAATGAGTAACAAGTATGTTCAGCTTATGTAACCATGGTAAAACGTAACCTATAGCTTACCGTAAACACCCCTTCTAAAATGATTGTCATTGTGATACGCATTTATTGTTTTGTTTCAAGTTTATTAGCGACACTGTGGCATGTGTATGTCATAATTTAATGAGTAACAAGTATGTTCAGCTTATGTAACCATGGTAAAACGTAACCTATAGCTTACCGTAAACATCCCTTCTGAAATGATTGTCATTGTGATACGCATTTATTGTTTTGTTAGCTTAAGTAACCATGGTAAATCGTAACCTATAGCTTACCATAAACACAACTTCTAAAATGATTGTCATTGTGATACGCATTTATTGTTTTGTTTCAAGTTTATTAGCGACACTGTGACATGTGTATGTCATAATTAAATGAGTAACAAGTGTATGTTCAGCTTATGTAACCATGGTAAATCGTAACCTATAGCTACCATAAACACACCTTCTAAAATGATTGTCATTGTGATACGCATTTATTGTTTTGTTTCAAGTTTATTAGCGACACTGTGGCATGAGTATGTCATAATTAAATGAGTAACAAGTATGTTCAGCTTATGTAACCATGGTAAAACGTAACCTATAGCTTACCATAAACACAACTTCTAAAATGATTGTCATTGTGATACGCATTTATTGTTTTGTTTCAAGTCTATTAGCGACACTGTGGCATGAGTATGTCATAATTAAATGAGTAACAAGTATGTTCAGCTTATGTAACCATGGTAAAACGTAACCTATAGCTTACCATAAACACAACTTCTAAAATGATTGTCATTGTGATACGCATTTATTGTTTTGTTTCAAGTCTATTAGCGACAATGTGGCATGTGTATGTCATAATTAAATTACTAACAAGAATGTTCAGTTTATGTAACCATGGTAAAACGTACCTTATATCTTACCATAAACACACCTTCTAAAATGATTGTCATTGTGATACACGTTTATTGTTTTGTTTCAAGTCTATTAGCGAAACTGTGACATGTGTATTTGGTAAATAAATGAGTAACAAGTATGTTCAGTTTATGTAACCATGGTAAAACGTACCTTATATCTTACCATAAACACCCCTTCTAGAATGATTGTCATTGTGATACGCATTTATTGTTTTGTTTCAAGTCTATTAGCGACACTGTGACATGTGTATGTCGTAATTAAATGAGTAACAAGTATATTCAGCTTATGTAACCATGGTAAATCGTAACCTATAGCTTACCATAAACACACCTTCTAAAATAATTGTCATTGTGATACGCATTTATTGTTTTGTTTCAAGTTTATTAGCGACACTGTGGCATGTGTATGTCATAATTTAATGAGTAACAAGTATGTTCAGCTTATGTAACCATGGTAAATCGTAACCTATAGCTTACCATAAACACACCTTCTAAAATAATTGTCATTGTGATACGCATTTATTGTTTTGTTTCAAGTTTATTAGCGACACTGTGGCATGTGTATGTCATAATTTAATGAGTAACAAGTATGTTCAGCTTATGTAACCATGGTAAATCGTAACCTATAGCTTACCATAAACACACCTTCTAAAATAATTGTCATTGTGATACGCATTTATTGTTTTGTTTCAAGTTTATTAGCGACACTGTGGCATGTGTATGTCATAATTTAATGAGTAACAAGTATGTTCAGCTTATGTAACCATGGTAAAACGTAACCTATAGCTTACCGTAAACACCCCTTCTAAAATGATTGTCATTGTGATACGCATTTATTGTTTTGTTAGCTTATGTATCCATGGTAAAACGTAACCTATAGCTTACCGTAAACACCCCTTCTGAAATGATTGTCATTGTGATACGCATTTATTGTTTTGTTAGCTTAAGTAACCATGGTAAATCGTAACCTATAGCTTACCATAAACACACCTTCTAAAATGATTGTCATTGTGATACGCATTTATTGTTTTGTTTCAAGTTTATTAGCGACACTGTGGCATGTGTATGTCATAATTAATTGAGTAACAAGTATGTTCAGCTTATGTAACCATGGTAAATCGTAACCTATAGCTTACCATAAACACCCCTTCTAAAATGATTGTCATTGTGATACGCATTTATTGTTTTGTTAGCTTATGTAACCATGGTAAATCGTAACCTATAGCTTACCATAAACACAACTTCTAAAATGATTGTCATTGTGATACGCATTTATTGTTTTGTTTCAAGTTTATTAGCGACACTGTGGCATGTGTATGTCATAATTAAATGAGTAACAAGTATGTTCAGCTTATGTAACCATGGTAAATCGTAACCTATAGCTTACCATAAACACACCTTCTAAAATGATTGTCATTGTTATACGCATTTATTGTTTTGTTTCAAGTCTATTAGCGACACTGTGGCATGTGTATGTCATAATTAAATGAGTAACAAGTATGTTCAGCTTATGTAACCATGGTAAATCGTAACCTATAGCTTACCATAAACACACCTTCTAAAATGATTGTCATTGTGATACACATTTATTGTTTTGTTTCAAGTCTATTAGCGAAACTGTGACATGTGTATTTCGTAATTAAATGAATAACAAGTATGTTCAGTTTATGTAACCATGGTAAAACGTACCTTATATCTTACCATAAACACCCCTTCTAGAATGATTGTCATTGTGATACGCATTTATTGTTTTGTTTCAAGTCTATTAGCGAAACTGTGACATGTGTATTTCGTAATTAAATGAGTAACAAGTATTCTCAGTTTATGTAACCATGGTAAAACGTACCTTATATCTTACCATAAACACACCTTCTAAAATGATTGTCATTGTGATACACGTTTATTGTTTTGTTTCAAGTCTATTAGCGAAACTGTGACATGTGTATTTCGTAATTAAATGAGTAACAAGTATGTTCAGCTTATGTAACCATGGTAAAACGTAACCTATAGCTTACCATAAACACCCCTTCTAAAATGATTGTCATTGTGATACACATTTATTGTTTTGTTTCAAGTCTATTAGCGAAACTGTGACATGTGTATTTCGTAATTAAATGAGTAACAAGTATATTCAGCTTATGTAACCATGGTAAAACGTAACCTATAGCTTACCATAAACACACCTTCTAAAATGATTGTCATTGTGATACGCATTTATTGTTTTGTTTCAAGTTTATTAGCGACACTGTGGCATGTGTATGTCATAATTAAATGAGTAACAAGTATGTTCAGCTTATGTAACCATGGTAAAACGTAACCTATAGCTTACCGTAAACACACCTTCTAAAATGATTGTCATTGTGATACGCATTTATTGTTTTGTTAGCTTATGTAACCATGGTAAAACGTAACCTATAGCTTACCGTAAACACCCCTTCTAAAATGATTGTCATTGTGATACGCATTTATTGTTTTGTTAGCTTATGTAACCATGGTAAATCGTAACCTATAGCTTACCATAAACACACCTTCTAAAATAATTGTCATTGTGATACGCATTTATTGTTTTGTTTCAAGTTTATTAGCGACACTGTGTCATGTGTATGTCATAATTAAATGAGTAACAAGTATGTTCAGCTTATGTAACTATGGTAAAACGTAACCTATAGCTTACCATAAACACCCCTTCTAAAATGATTGTCATTGTGATACACATTTATTGTTTTGTTTCAAGTCTATTAGCGAAACTGTGACATGTGTATTTCGTAATTAAATGAGTAACAAGTATATTCAGCTTATGTAACCATGGTAAAACGTACCTTATATCTTACCACAAACACCCCTTCTAGAATGATTGTTATTGTGATACGCATTTATTGTTTTGTTTCAAGTCTATTAGCGACACTGTGACATGTGTATGTCATAATTAAATGAGTAACAAGTATATTCAGCTTATGTAACCATGGTAAATCGTAACCTATAGCTTACCATAAACACACCTTCTAAAATAATTGTCATTGTGATACGCATTTATTGTTTTGTTTCAAGTTTATTAGCGACACTGTGGCATGTGTATGTCATAATTTAATGAGTAACAAGTATGTTCAGCTTATGTAACCATGGTAAATCGTAACCTATAGCTTACCATAAACACACCTTCTAAAATAATTGTCATTGTGATACGCATTTATTGTTTTGTTTCAAGTTTATTAGCGACACTGTGGCATGTGTATGTCATAATTTAATGAGTAACAAGTATGTTCAGCTTATGTAACCATTTTAAATCGTAACCTATAGCTTACCATAAACACACCTTCTAAAATAATTGTCATTGTGATACGCATTTATTGTTTTGTTTCAAGTTTATTAGCGACACTGTGGCATGTGTATGTCATAATTAAATGAGTAACAAGTGTATGTTCAGCTTATGTAACCATGGTAAATCGTAACCTATAGCTTACCATAAACACAACTTCTAAAATGATTGTCATTGTGATACGCATTTATTGTTTTGTTTCAAGTTTATTAGCGACACTGTGGCATGTGTATGTCATAATTAAATGAGTAACAAGTATGTTCAGCTTATGTAACCATGATAAATCGTAACCTATAGCTTACCATAAACACCCCTTCTAAAATGATTGTCATTGTGATACGCATTTATTGTTTTGTTAGCTTATGTAACCATGGTAAATCGTAACCTATAGCTTACCATAAACACAACTTCTAAAATGATTGTCATTGTGATACGCATTTATTGTTTTGTTTCAAGTTTATTAGCGACACTGTGACATGTGTATGTCATAATTAAATGAGTAACAAGTGTATGTTCAGCTTATGTAACCATGGTAAATCGTAACCTATAGCTTACCATAAACACACCTTCTAAAATGATTGTCATTGTGATACGCATTTATTGTTTTGTTTCAAGTTTATTAGCGACACTGTGGCATGTGTATGTCATAATTAAATGAGTAACAAGTATGTTCAGCTTATGTAACCATGGTAAAACGTAACCTATAGCTTACCATAAACACAACTTCTAAAATGATTGTCATTGTGATACGCATTTATTGTTTTGTTTCAAGTTTATTAGCGACACTGTGACATGTGTATGTCATAATTAAATGAGTAACAAGTGTATGTTCAGCTTATGTAACCATGGTAAATCGTAACCTATAGCTTACCATAAACACACCTTCTAAAATGATTGTCATTGTGATACGCATTTATTGTTTTGTTTCAAGTTTATTAGCGACACTGTGGCATGAGTATGTCATAATTAAATGAGTAACAAGTATGTTCAGCTTATGTAACCATGGTAAATCGTAACCTATAGCTTACCATAAACACACCTTCTAAAATGATTGTCATTGTGATACGCATTTATTGTTTTGTTTCAAGTTTATTAGCGACACTGTGGCATGTGTATGTCATAATTAAATGAGTAACAAGTATGTTCAGCTTATGTAACCATGGTAAAACGTAACCTATAGCTTACCGTAAACACCCCTTCTAAAATGATTGTCATTGTGATACGCATTTATTGTTTTGTTTCAAGTTTATTAGCGACACTGTGGCATGTGTATGTCATAATTTAATGAGTAACAAGTATGTTCAGCTTATGTAACCATGGTAAAACGTAACCTATAGCTTACCGTAAACACCCCTTCTGAAATGATTGTCATTGTGATACGCATTTATTGTTTTGTTAGCTTATGTAACCATGGTAAATCGTAACCTATAGCTTACCATAAACACAACTTCTAAAATGATTGTCATTGTGATACGCATTTATTGTTTGGTTTCAAGTTTATTAGCGACACTGTGGCATGTGTATGTCATAATTTAATGAGTAACAAGTATGTTCAGCATATGTAACCATGGTAAAACGTAACCTGTAGCTTACCATAAACACAACTTCTAAAATGATTGTCATTGTGATACGCATTTATTGTTAGGTTTCAAGTTTATTAGCGACACTGTGGCATGTGTATGTCATAATTAAATGAGTAACAAGTATGTTCAGCTTATGTAACCATGGTAAATCGTAACCTATAGCTTACCATAAACACACCTTCTAAAATGATTGTCATTGTGATACGCATTTATTAGTTTGTTTCAAGTCTATTAGCGACACTGTGGCATGTGTATGTCATAATTAAATGAGTAACAAGTATGTTCAGCTTATGTAACCATGGTAAAACGTAACCTATAGCTTACCATAAACACCCCTTCTAAAATGATTTAAATTGTGATACGCATTTATTGTTTTGTTTCAAGTCTATTAGCGACAATGTGGCATGTGTATGTCATAATTAAATGAGTAACAAGTATGTTCAGCTTATGTAACCATGGTAAATCGTAACCTATAGCTTACCATAAACACACCTTCTAAAATGATTGTCATTGTGATACGCATTTATTGTTTTGTTTCAAGTCTATTAGCGACACTGTGGCATGTGTATTTTTATAATTAAATGAGTAACAAGTATGTTCAGCTTATGTAACCATGGTAAATCGTAACCTATAGCTTACCATAAACACACCTTCTAAAATGATTGTCATTGTGATACACATTTATTGTTTTGTTTCAAGTCTATTAGCGAAACTGTGACATGTGTATTTCGTAATTAAATGAGTAACAAGTATGTTCAGTTTATGTAACCATGGTAAAACGTACCTTATATCTTACCATAAACACACCTTCTAAAATGATTGTCATTGTGATACACGTTTATTGTTTTGTTTCAAGTCTATTAGCGAAACTGTGACATGTGTATGTCATAATTAAATGAGTAACAAGTATGTTCAGTTTATGTAACCATGGTAAAACGTACCTTATATCTTACCATAAACACCCCTTCTAGAATGATTGTCATTGTGATACACGTTTATTGTTTTGTTTCAAGTCTATTAGCGACACTGTGGCATGTGTATGTCATAATTAAATGAGTAACAAGTATGTTCAGCTTATGTAACCATGGTAAAACGTAACTTATATCTTACCATAAACACCCCTTCTAGAATGATTGTCATTGTGATACACGTTTATTGTTTTGTTTCAAGTCTATTAGCGACACTGTGGCATGTGTATGTCATAATTAAATGAGTAACAAGTATGTTCAGCTTATGTAACCATGGTAAAACGTACCTTATATCTTACCATAAACACCCCTTCTAGAATGATTGTCATTGTGATACACGTTTATTGTTTTGTTTCAAGTCTATTAGCGACAATGTGGCATGTGTATGTCATAATTAAATGAGTAACAAGTATGTTCAGCTTATGTAACCATGGTAAAACGTAACCTATAGCTTACCATAAACACCCCTTCTAAAATGATTGCCATTGTGATACGCATTTATTGTTTTGTTTCAAGTCTATTAGCGACAATGTGGCATGTGTATGTCATAATTAAATGAGTAACAAGTATGTTCAGCTTAAGTAACCATGGTAAATCGTAACCTATAGCTTACCATAAACACACCTTCTAAAATGATTGTCATTGTGATACGCATTTATTGTTTTGTTTCAAGTCTATTAGCGACACTGTGGCATGTGTATGTCATAATTAAATGAGTAACAAGTATGTTCAGCTTATGTAACCATGGTAAATCGTAACCTATAGCTTACCATAAACACACCTTCTAAAATGATTGTCATTGTGATACACATTTATTGTTTTGTTTCAAGTCTATTAGCGAAACTGTGACATGTGTATTTCGTAATTAAATGAGTAACAAGTATGTTCAGTTTATGTAACCATGGTAAAACGTACCTTATATCTTACCATAAACACCCCTTCTAGAATGATTGTCATTGTGATACACGTTTATTGTTTTGTTTCAAGTCTATTAGCGACACTGTGGCATGTGTATGTCATAATTAAATGAGTAACAAGTATGTTCAGCTTATGTAACCATGGTAAAACGTACCTTATATCTTACCATAAACACCCCTTCTAGAATGATTGTCATTGTGATACACGTTTATTGTTTTGTTTCAAGTCTATTAGCGACACTGCTGCATGTGTATGTCATAATTAAATGAGTAACAAGTATGTTCAGCTTATGTAACCATGGTAAAACGTACCTTATATCTTACCATAAACACCCCTTCTAGAATGATTGTCATTGTGATACACGTTTATTGTTTTGTTTCAAGTCTATTAGCGACACTGTGGCATGTGTATGTCATAATTAAATGAGTAACAAGTATGTTCAGCTTATGTAACCATGGTAAAACGTAACCTATAGCTTACCATAAACACCCCTTCTAAAATGATTGCCATTGTGATACGCATTTATTGTTTTGTTTCAAGTCTATTAGCGACAATGTGGCATGTGTATGTCATAATTAAATGAGTAACAAGTATGTTCAGCTTATGTAACCATGGTAAATCGTAACCTATAGCTTACCATAAACACACCTTCTAAAATGATTGTCATTGTGATACACATTTATTGTTTTGTTTCAAGTCTATTAGCGAAACTGTGACATGTGTATTTCGTAATTAAATGAGTAACAAGTATGTTCAGTTTATGTAACCATGGTAAAACGTACCTTATATCTTACCATAAACACACCTTCTAAAATGATTGTCATTGTGATACACGTTTATTGTTTTGTTTCAAGTCTATTAGCGAAACTGTGACATGTGTATTTGGTAAATAAATGAGTAACAAGTATGTTCAGTTTATGTAACCATGGTAAAACGTACCTTATATCTTACCACAAACACCCCTTCTAGAATGATTGTTATTGTGATACGCAATTATTGTTTTGTTTCAAGTCTATTAGCGACACTGTGACATGTGTATGTCGTAATTAAATGAGTAACAAGTATATTCAGCTTATGTAACCATGGTAAATCGTAACCTATAGCTTACCATAAACACACCTTCTAAAATAATTGTCATTGTGATACGCATTTATTGTTTTGTTTCAAGTTTATTAGCGACACTGTGGCATGTGTATGTCATAATTTAATGAGTAACAAGTATGTTCAGCTTATGTAACCATGGTAAATCGTAACCTATAGCTTACCATAAACACACCTTCTAAAATAATTGTCATTGTGATACGCATTTATTGTTTTGTTTCAAGTTTATTAGCGACACTGTGGCATGTGTATGTCATAATTTAATGAGTAACAAGTATGTTCAGCTTATGTAACCATGGTAAATCGTAACCTATAGCTTACCATAAACACACCTTCTAAAATAATTGTCATTGTGATACGCATTTATTGTTTTGTTTCAAGTTAATTAGCGACACTGTGGCATGTGTATGTCATAATTTAATGAGTAACAAGTATGTTCAGCTTATGTAACCATGGTAAAACGTAACCTATAGCTTACCGTAAACACCCCTTCTAAAATGATTGTCATTGTGATACGCATTTATTGTTTTGTTAGCTTATGTATCCATGGTAAAACGTAACCTATAGCTTACCGTAAACACCCCTTCTGAAATGATTGTCATTGTGATACGCATTTATTGTTTTGTTAGCTTAAGTAACCATGGTAAATCGTAACCTATAGCTTACCATAAACACACCTTCTAAAATGATTGTCATTGTGATACGCATTTATTGTTTTGTTTCAAGTTTATTAGCGACACTGTGGCATGTGTATGTCATAATTAATTGAGTAACAAGTATGTTCAGCTTATGTAACCATGGTAAAACGTACCTTATATCTTACCACAAACACCTCTTCTAGAATGATTGTTATTGTGATACGCATTTATTGTTTTGTTTCAAGTCTATTAGCGACACTGTGACATGTGTATGTCGTAATTAAATGAGTAACAAGTATATTCAGCTTATGTAACCATGGTAAATCGTAACCTATAGCTTACCATAAACACACCTTCTAAAATAATTGTCATTGTGATACGCATTTATTGTTTTGTTTCAAGTCTATTAGCGACACTGTGACATGTGTATGTCGTAATTAATTGAGTAACAAGTATATTCAGCTTATGTAACCATGGTAAATCGTAACCTATAGCTTACCATAAACACACCTTCTAAAATAATTGTCATTGTGATAAGCATTTATTGTTTTGTTTCAAGTTTATTAGCGACACTGTGGCATGTGTATGTCATAATTTAATGAGTAACAAGTATGTTCAGCTTATGTAACCATGGTAAAACGTAACCTATAGCTTACCGTAAACACCCCTTCTAAAATGATTGTCATTGTGATACGCATTTATTGTTTTGTTTCAAGTTTATTAGCGACACTGTGGCATGTGTATGTCATAATTTAATGAGTAACAAGTATGTTCAGCTTATGTAACCATGGTAAAACATAACCTATAGCTTACCGTAAACACCCCTTCTGAAATGATTGTCATTGTAATACGCATTTATTGTTTTGTTAGCTTAAGTAACCATGGTAAATCGTAACCTATAGCTTACCATAAACACACCTTCTAAAATGATTGTCATTGTGATACGCATTTATTGTTTTGTTTCAAGTTTATTAGCGACACTGTGGCATGTGTATGTCATAATTAATTGAGTAACAAGTATGTTCAGCTTATGTAACCATGGTAAATCGTAACCTATAGCTTACCATAAACACCCCTTCTAAAATGATTGTCATTGTGATACGCATTTATTGTTTTGTTAGCTTATGTAACCATGGTAAATCGTAACCTATAGCTTACCATAAACACAACTTCTAAAATGATTGTCATTGTGATACGCATTTATTGTTTTGTTTCAAGTTTATTAGCGACACTGTGGCATGTGTATGTCATAATTAAATGAGTAACAAGTATGTTCAGCTTATGTAACCATGGTAAATCGTAACCTATAGCTTACCATAAACACACCTTCTAAAATGATTGTCATTGTTATACGCATTTATTGTTTTGTTTCAAGTCTATTAGCGACACTGTGGCATGTGTATGTCATAATTAAATGAGTAACAAGTATGTTCAGCTTATGTAACCATGGTAAATCGTAACCTATAGCTTACCATAAACACACCTTCTAAAATGATTGTCATTGTGATACACATTTATTGTTTTGTTTCAAGTCTATTAGCGAAACTGTGACATGTGTATTTCGTAATTAAATGAATAACAAGTATGTTCAGTTTATGTAACCATGGTAAAACGTACCTTATATCTTACCATAAACACCCCTTCTAGAATGATTGTCATTGTGATACGCATTTATTGTTTTGTTTCAAGTCTATTAGCGAAACTGTGACATGTGTATTTCGTAATTAAATGAGTAACAAGTATGTTCAGTTTATGTAACCATGGTAAAACGT
Source organism: Aphrophora alni (assembly GCA_963513935.1). Taxonomy (NCBI): domain Eukaryota; kingdom Metazoa; phylum Arthropoda; class Insecta; order Hemiptera; family Aphrophoridae; genus Aphrophora; species Aphrophora alni. The sequence continues at coordinate 88,491,417 of OY740767.1, forward strand.
ACCTTATATCTTACCATAAACACACCTTCTAAAATGATTGTCATTGTGATACACGTTTATTGTTTTGTTTCAAGTCTATTAGCGAAACTGTGACATGTGTATTTCGTAATTAAATGAGTAACAAGTATGTTCAGTTTATGTAACCATGGTAAAACGTACCTTATATCTTACCATAAACACCCCTTCTAGAATGATTGTCATTGTGATACGCATTTATTGTTTTGTTTCAAGTCTTTTAGCGAAACTGTGACATGTGTATGTCGTAATTAAATTACTAACAAGAATGTTCAGTTTATGTAACCATGGTAAAACGTAACCTATATCTTACCATAAACACCCCTTCTAAAATGATTGTCATTGTGATACGCATTTATTGTTTTGTTTCAAGTTTATTAGCGACACTGTGTCATGTGTATGTCATAATTAAATGAGTAACAAGTATGTTCAGCTTATGTAACTATGGTAAAACGTAACCTATAGCTTACCATAAACACCCCTTCTAAAATGATTGTCATTGTGATACACATTTATTGTTTTGTTTCAAGTCTATTAGCGAAACTGTGACATGTGTATTTCGTAATTAAATGAGTAACAAGTATATTCAGCTTATGTAACCATGGTAAAACGTACCTTATATCTTACCACAAACACCCCGTCTAGAATGATTGTTATTGTGATACGCATTTATTGTTTTGTTTCAAGTCTATTAGCGACACTGTGACATGTGTATGTCATAATTAAATGAGTAACAAGTATATTCAGCTTATGTAACCATGGTAAATCGTAACCTATAGCTTACCATAAACACACCTTCTAAAATAATTGTCATTGTGATACGCATTTATTGTTTTGTTTCAAGTTTATTAGCGACACTGTGGCATGTGTATGTCATAATTTAATGAGTAACAAGTATGTTCAGCTTATGTAACCATGGTAAATCGTAACCTATAGCTTACCATAAACACACCTTCTAAAATAATTGTCATTGTGATACGCATTTATTGTTTTGTTTCAAGTTTATTAGCGACACTGTGGCATGTGTATGTCATAATTTAATGAGTAACAAGTATGTTCAGCTTATGTAACCATTTTAAATCGTAACCTATAGCTTACCATAAACACACCTTCTAAAATAATTGTCATTGTGATACGCATTTATTGTTTTGTTTCAAGTTTATTAGCGACACTGTGGCATGTGTATGTCATAATTTAATGAGTAACAAGTATGTTCAGCTTATGTAACCATGGTAAAACGTAACCTATAGCTTACCGTAAACACCCCTTCTAAAATGATTGTCATTGTGATACGCATTTATTGTTTTGTTAGCTTATGTATCCATGGTAAAACGTAACCTATAGCTTACCGTAAACACCCCTTCTGAAATGATTGTCATTGTGATACGCATTTATTGTTTTGTTAGCTTAAGTAACCATGGTAAATCGTAACCTATAGCTTACCATAAACACACCTTCTAAAATGATTGTCATTGTGATACGCATTTATTGTTTTGTTTCAAGTTTATTAGCGACACTGTGGCATGTGTATGTCATAATTAATTGAGTAACAAGTATGTTCAGCTTATGTAACCATGGTAAAACGTACCTTATATCTTACCACAAACACCTCTTCTAGAATGATTGTTATTGTGATACGCATTTATTGTTTTGTTTCAAGTCTATTAGCGACACTGTGACATGTGTATGTCGTAATTAAATGAGTAACAAGTATATTCAGCTTATGTAACCATGGTAAATCGTAACCTATAGCTTACCATAAACACACCTTCTAAAATAATTGTCATTGTGATACGCATTTATTGTTTTGTTTCAAGTCTATTAGCGACACTGTGACATGTGTATGTCGTAATTAAATGAGTAACAAGTATATTCAGCTTATGTAACCATGGTAAATCGTAACCTATAGCTTACCATAAACACACCTTCTAAAATAATTGTCATTGTGATACGCATTCATTGTTTTGTTTCAAGTTTATTAGCGACACTGTGGCATGTGTATGTCATAATTTAATGAGTAACAAGTATGTTCAGCTTATGTAACCATGGTAAAACGTAACCTATAGCTTACCGTAAACACCCCTTCTAAAATGATTGTCATTGTGATACGCATTTATTGTTTTGTTTCAAGTTTATTAGCGACACTGTGGCATGTGTATGTCATAATTTAATGAGTAACAAGTATGTTCAGCTTATGTAACCATGGTAAAACGTAACCTATAGCTTACCGTAAACACCCCTTCTGAAATGATTGTCATTGTGATACGCATTTATTGTTTTGTTAGCTTATGTAACCATGGTAAATCGTAACCTATAGCTTACCATAAACACAACTTCTAAAATGATTGTCATTGTGATACGCATTTATTGTTTGGTTTCAAGTTTATTAGCGACACTGTGGCATGTGTATGTCATAATTTAATGAGTAACAAGTATGTTCAGCATATGTAACCATGGTAAAACGTAACCTGTAGCTTACCATAAACACAACTTCTAAAATGATTGTCATTGTGATACGCATTTATTGATAGGTTTCAAGTTTATTAGCGACACTGTGGCATGTGTATGTCATAATTAAATGAGTAACAAGTATGTTCAGCTTATGTAACCATGGTAAATCGTAACCTATAGCTTACCATAAACACACCTTCTAAAATGATTGTCATTGTGATACGCATTTATTAGTTTGTTTCAAGTCTATTAGCGACACTGTGGCATGTGTATGTCATAATTAAATGAGTAACAAGTATGTTCAGCTTATGTAACCATGGTAAAACGTAACCTATAGCTTAACATAAACACCCCTTCTAAAATGATTTCCATTGTGATACGCATTTATTGTTTTGTTTCAAGTCTATTAGCGACAATGTGGCATGTGTATGTCATAATTAAATGAGTAACAAATATGTTCAGCTTATGTAACCATGGTAAATCGTAACCTATAGCTTACCATAAACACACCTTCTAAAATGATTGTCATTGTGATACGCATTTATTGTTTTGTTTCAAGTCTATTAGCGACACTGTGGCATGTGTATTTTTATAATTAAATGAGTAACAAGTATGTTCAGCTTATGTAACCATGGTAAATCGTAACCTATAGCTTACCATAAACACACCTTCTAAAATGATTGTCATTGTGATACACATTTATTGTTTTGTTTCAAGTCTATTAGCGAAACTGTGACATGTGTATTTCGTAATTAAATGAGTAACAAGTATGTTCAGTTTATGTAACCATGGTAAAACGTACCTTATATCTTACCATAAACACACCTTCTAAAATGATTGTCATTGTGATACACGTTTATTGTTTTGTTTCAAGTCTATTAGCGAAACTGTGACATGTGTATGTCATAATTAAATGAGTAACAAGTATGTTCAGTTTATGTAACCATGGTAAAACGTACCTTATATCTTACCATAAACACCCCTTCTAGAATGATTGTCATTGTGATACACGTTTATTGTTTTGTTTCAAGTCTATTAGCGACACTGTGGCATGTGTATGTCATAATTAAATGAGTAACAAGTATGTTCAGCTTATGTAACCATGGTAAAACGTACCTTATATCTTACCATAAACACCCCTTCTAGAATGATTGTCATTGTGATACACGTTTATTGTTTTGTTTCAAGTCTATTAGCGACAATGTGGCATGTGTATGTCATAATTAAATGAGTAACAAGTATGTTCAGCTTATGTAACCATGGTAAAACGTAACCTATAGCTTACCATAAACACCCCTTCTAAAATGATTGCCATTGTGATACGCATTTATTGTTTTGTTTCAAGTCTATTAGCGACAATGTGGCATGTGTATGTCATAATTAAATGAGTAACAAGTATGTTCAGCTTATGTAACCATGGTAAATCGTAACCTATAGCTTACCATAAACACACCTTCTAAAATGATTGTCATTGTGATACGCATTTATTGTTTTGTTTCAAGTCTATTAGCGACACTGTGGCATGTGTATGTCATAATTAAATGAGTAACAAGTATGTTCAGCTTATGTAACCATGGTAAATCGTAACCTATAGCTTACCATAAACACACCTTCTAAAATGATTGTCATTGTGATACACATTTATTGTTTTGTTTCAAGTCTATTAGCGAAACTGTGACATGTGTATTTCGTAATTAAATGAGTAACAAGTATGTTCAGTTTATGTAACCATGGTAAAACGTACCTTATATCTTACCATAAACACCCCTTCTAGAATGATTGTCATTGTGATACACGTTTATTGTTTTGTTTCAAGTCTATTAGCGACACTGTGGCATGTGTATGTCATAATTAAATGAGTAACAAGTATGTTCAGCTTATGTAACCATGGTAAAACGTACCTTATATCTTACCATAAACACCCCTTCTAGAATGATTGTCATTGTGATACACGTTTATTGTTTTGTTTCAAGTCTATTAGCGACACTGCTGCATGTGTATGTCATAATTAAATGAGTAACAAGTATGTTCAGCTTATGTAACCATGGTAAAACGTACCTTATATCTTACCATAAACACCCCTTCTAGAATGATTGTCATTGTGATACACGTTTATTGTTTTGTTTCAAGTCTATTAGCGACACTGTGGCATGTGTATGTCATAATTAAATGAGTAACAAGTATGTTCAGCTTATGTAACCATGGTAAAACGTAACCTATAGCTTACCATAAACACCCCTTCTAAAATGATTGCCATTGTGATACGCATTTATTGTTTTGTTTCAAGTCTATTAGCGACAATGTGGCATGTGTATGTCATAATTAAATGAGTAACAAGTATGTTCAGCTTATGTAACCATGGTAAATCGTAACCTATAGCTTACCATAAACACACCTTCTAAAATGATTGTCATTGTGATACACATTTATTGTTTTGTTTCAAGTCTATTAGCGAAACTGTGACATGTGTATTTCGTAATTAAATGAGTAACAAGTATGTTCAGTTTATGTAACCATGGTAAAACGTACCTTATATCTTACCATAAACACACCTTCTAAAATGATTGTCATTGTGATACACGTTTATTGTTTTGTTTCAAGTCTATTAGCGAAACTGTGACATGTGTATTTCATAATTAAATGAATAACAAGAATGTTCAGTTTATGTAACCATGGTAAAACGTACCTTATATCTTACCATAAACACACCTTCTAAAATGATTGCCATTGTGATAAGCATTTATTGTTTTGTTTCAAGTCTATTAGCGAAACTGTGACATGTGTATTTCATAATTAAATGAGTAACAAGAATGTTCAGTTTATGTAACCATGGTAAAACGTACCTTATATCTTACCATAAACACACCTTCTAAAATGATTGCCATTGTGATAAGCATTTATTGTTTTGTTTCAAGTCTATTAGCGAAACTGTGACATGTGTATTTCATAATTAAATGAGTAACAAGTATGTTCAGCTTATGTAACCATGGTAAAACGTACTGTATATCTTACCATAAACACCCCTTCTAAAATGATTGCCATTGTGATAAGCATTTATTGTTTTGTTTCAAGTCTATTAGCGAAACTGTGACATGTGTATTTCATAATTAAATGAGTAACAAGAATGTTCAGCTTATGTAACCATGGTAAAACGTGCCTTATATCTTACCATAAACACCCCTTCTAGAATGATAGTCATTGTGATACGCATTGTTGTTTTGTTTCAAGTCTATTAGCGAAACTGTGACATGTGAAATACGTAATAGAATGACTAACACGTTCCGAATGCAAACTTCTTAATGGAAATAATCTTTTTATAAAAGCAGTCAATGTTTCCTCCCCCATCAATTGATTATGAAACGGAGTGGAATCGAGGCCATAAGTAAGAGTACGCCATGTGGACTATAGGGGTGGAGAGTTGGTAAGGGTGACGCGAGGACACGTGTTTGATTGTCCTCTATGTCTGTCCTTCCTTCACTTTATTGTCCACAGGAAAATATTTATATGTTGGAAGCTTATGTTGAATTAATTTCAGTTTGCGTTGATCCAACTGTAAATAGGTATTGACTTTTCTCAAATATATTCCTATATTTTTACTTTATCAGTTTTAACAGCATTTTGTTATGTATTTGTGTTGATATCAGTTCTTTAACTTGATGAATCAATTTATTACAACACATTTTTTACATAGTCCATCTTCACATAAGATTATTAATGCTGTCAGTTGATCGGGTTTATTTCTTTTAGATTCTTGTACGTTGAGAATTTGTCCTAGCCTAATATTTATGGGTTTTTGGAAAATTCATATGTATATCCCTTATAATTTAATTTATAAAATTCGGGTTCAAGATGCAAGATGGAATACTAAGAAGCCATATAGATTGATAAATAAGTTTTAGGAGTAATGAATGAGTCATTTTTATACTTTACGATGTTAAAACACTAATAATGTAGAAGGTTACCAAATAAATAAAAACACAATTTTCATAAAAACCACTTTATTTGTGAATTACCAATACAAAACGACGTATCATCGACATCCTCAGATGTTACATGCACACAAACACTACTGACACCATATTGTGTAGTAATTTTTTGTAAGAATTTATTTTCATTCATTTGGTGATTGACGATTCCACAAGTGTAGCTCATAACAGTTGGTTAGAAAGTAATTTAAAACATTATTTTGAACTGTAGTTAATCGTATACTTACAATAGGAAGTTGTATTTGCAAGTCAATAATTAAAGTAGGCTAATTGTCGTGGCAACTTACTGAAATCTGAAGAGGATTGTAATATTTTGTTTAAAGTCTGCATAAATTTTAAAAGAGACAACCATTGTATTATATTGTTATTAAAAAATATATAATTAATATAATATAATTAATTGTTAAGTATTCAAATATATAAGATTTTTTTTTTAAAATTGATCTGTGACAGAAACTAGACAAATTCGTCGTACATTTATTGTGTGATTTTTAAATATTCAGTGCTAATTCAATATTTACAGACATAATTAAAGTATACAAATATCGTTAATACTGAAAATAATAAACGTTGTTTAGGTTATTAAACAAGGATATTAAAAAAAAAAAAATGTAAGAACAGTTTTGTTTTAGAATTTCAACTAGCGTTACAAACTAAAAGCTTTCTTTATTTTTTCAAGAAATTGCCATGGAGATCTAAGCACGTGTTGAGACGTTTCAGATGTTTCTTGTTCCCTCTGTCATAAAAGTCTCCTTTCTGTCAATTTAACCAATCCATAACTAATTTCTTTGAATTCCTCATTATTTGTTTCCCTTCGTATTGATTCTTGGATTCTACTTGGATCATCAGTTCTTCTTCATTAAACAGCTTTAATCTTTTAGGCACATTTTCTGGTAACGATTTCTTCTCTATACACTTCCACAAATTCTTGTTGAATTTCAGCACAACGAATATTTGTTCCCGTTCAAAACTGTAATCCCAGAACGAACTCCACATTCTGTATTATTTGTGACCTACAAAGTGTTTACAAGATAACAAAATCAAACAATTGACAAACACAGAGATTTGAAACGCATTATCAACTTTGTGGTGGACATGTAGAGAGCGCTTGTCTTCAAATTGCTGTGGTCTGCGGCTGGTGTGGTTATGTACTTACAAAATGAATCTTACTTATAAAAATACTCTTGTGTTTAATTACTTTATTTCAATTAATACGATTGATGTGTTAATAATAGTAAATGCATTTAGCACAGTTATCCATGTGATAAATACAGTTAGCGATATAAAATACAATAAAGGATAAATAATTACAGACTTGTTCATTTAGTCTCATTGTTATACAAGTATAGAAATTGAGCTCTTTCATGTTGCAATGTAATAGACGAATACCTGACAACAAATCTAAGAGAGTAAAGCTACTTACATTCTTGGCTAATACCTTCTGTTTGAATTCCAAAATGAATGACTAATCATACTATAATTATTAAACAAAGAATAAAAACAAAAAAGATAATAATAGTAAAAAGAAATTTAAGCAAGGTACACTTGGATCTTACTAACACATTCAGTTCACATTTTACCCTTTAAACAAGTTTTTTCTCGCAATTTTTAAAAAAAATCCTCCAGTAAAACTTACATAATTCTGAATTGGAAAATATTCTTCTTTAATACATATGGGTACCACTCTCTCTGCTCGTTAAACCGGCTTGAATAGTTTCAAAATTTTATTTATTTAATAGCTCTCACTCCCTGTGCTCGTGTAGATAACTAACAGACATCGAAGAGTACCATATACTCGTGATAGTCCTGTCTGTCCCCTGGCGGATCTCCTAGTCATGGAATGTATGAACATTTGCCACATAAACGAAGACTAATCAAACCTTCAATTTGTTCCTTTTATAATTAAAATAAAAGTATGTTTCCTTATTTCATTATAAAAAGCCTTCACAATTCATTTCAGTACTCACTGAAACTAACCTAAAAGTGTAGCCTAAAATTATCAGTTATAATTTTATTAGGAAAATAATCAGCTATTATTTGAAATATTCGGTGAACTAAACTTACAGACAAAATACTGATTTTCATTTTCATTTTATGTTAATTACCTTTTCAGATGTATCAGATTGTGTGTGCATGGTGTTACTCCATTATTAAAAATGCTTACTATTTTCCTTACCTGTCTTCAGCAATTAGGTTTTTAAACGACACTATTTTTGAGTATTATATTGTTAACATTCCTGCGTGATTAAAATGTCTCCAATGAAATATAATTATAAGTATAGATAAGTAACGTCTTGAGGAACAAGTACAATTTTAAATTCTGGACATCATATATGTTTTGTAAGTAACCTATATACTTTAGGGTTTTTTAAAAATAATGCAACAACTTTTTCGCACAGTCATTCCCAAAACTAAGCTAAAAACACAAAATAATCGTCACTAGTTTTACAAACAATCGTCACCAATGTAACAAACAAAATATTTATTAAAATATGGTATACGACTAGTGGGGGGGGGGGCACACAACAAAAAGGTAAAAGTTCAAGGTTTGAGATATATTCTCAAAATCCTGAAATATTGACATCACAGTACTTTTTATAACAAATTGGGTTTCGTTAAGATTATTTAATTGGTTTTACGATAATATTTAGATCCTAGGCTTTACAAAATGCTCTCAAATTCAGTAAATTGAATCTATAACAGCACCAAGCTGACATCATAGGACAAGAAACCTTTCAACGTTGTCTCCACGTTTCCGTTTTTTAGACAGATGTCTGTCTATTAGGGTTGCAGCGTTTGTCAGCCCTAGTTAGATATCAGATGTTTTAGATAGTAGCAAGGATAATTATTGTTCGCTAGAGAGCAGCACCGACAAGGGTGTTTTGTGTTCAACATCAAAAAGGTTATGTAGAAGGAAAAATTCTACATCTTCAAGGGTAGATGTTTATTGTAGAGACAAGTTCTAGAATCCAAAATTGAAATGAAGTTTCTTTAGTTTGTAAATGATCAAATTTGCTATTATCAAATTCAAATATCAAATTAATTTTTAAAATGTCCTGTGTTCTTATTTTATTTATGTATTTAGTAAATTAAATGTATTTTATTAAAATTTGTATTTATACAACATAAATAGCTGTTTTACCCCCTTTCTTAGCAAATTTCGTGAAATTCAGCTATTACCACATGAATGTAGAAAGTGATTTTGAAATCCCCCTCCACAAATAAAATACAATTTCTATCAACACTATAAATCGTTACATCTATAACTAAAGTAGTATTAATAAATATAAATATTGGAAAATAAAAATAAATTAGACTATAAATAATATAATTGCATTGACAATCACTGATTATAATACTGAATGGTATAAAACGGAAAATAAACCAATTTATATAATAAGTACTTCTAAATGAAAAACATATAATATAAATAACGAGCCTTCAAAAATAGACATTTAAAAGCACTGTGAAGAGTTTGTTTTTCATTGATAATCTGAGTAAAAGTTTGACTTTTATTTTAATTCTGAAAAAAAAAAGAGTATTTCTGTTTAATGATTTACAATTTTGTTGGTAACAAATATTCTCTCTTTATTATCTTCGTACCAACCGAAATTTATCAAAATCGGCAAATTTATTTTTTACGAATTAAAGAAGTAAAATCTTAAAACGGATAACCCTTTTGTTTCAACTAACAAACTCGGAAACCTCCTCCTTATGAACCTACAACCAACATTTTGTAATGTAGGCCTAGTTAAAAACGAAAGTTATAATGCAAGCAATACAATATATTACTTCAGAGTTCCTATATTCATCTTCCAAGAAGTGACAATCTTGACCTTTTTAAATTTATTCATTTGTACACGGTTATATATATATATATATTATAACCTTTATTATTTATTTTTAATTAATTACTTTGATTAAAACACAACTACGTTATCATATTTAAATTATTTATTCTTTAAAATACAATTTGCACCTAAAGTTGGGTGCCAATATATAACAGTTGAATTAATTAAATCTTCAAATTAATTGATGCACATATGAGTATTCAAATTTATTCATCTTATCACTAAATCTCATCCATTCAACTTAAACTAGACATAAACATTTATAACACAATGAAATACTTAATTCTAGAACATAGCAATTTTATTATTATTATTAGGTGCATCAAAATCGTATCATTAATTGTAATTTTAATTTAGTCTTTATATTTTAATATCTCAATTGTTTTATTGATTTGTTGGGCGCCAGGTATAATTTACCAATTATATAATGAAGTTACTTTGATTGCTCTTTGAAAATTTAAGTTTAAGTGGCTCTCGGCCTAGCTCAGATTTTATTTAAGGTGGGGCGTGGTTTCTTTGGTAACCTGAAGTAAAAACTACAATAACTAATCAGATAACTTATCGTGGTTCAGTAGCATGGAATGATGTCTTCTTGGAGTTTTACAGGTGAGATGATCCCTCGAACTTATGGCAGATATCACAAGAAACTTAATCCAATTTATAGGCACTTTGACGATCTCGAAGCTTGAACTACCTCACTCTGTTGCTTGAATTCTTGGTCAATTAATCAAAACTCTTCTTTAACTTTACGATGATTTTAATATAATTCGATGACTTAAAACTTTTCTTCAACTTTACGACGATTTGGCGAACTTCGCCCTGTTCCTAGTTCCTCTCCCTTGCGACGCTCGTTCTTTACTGCTTTTTTTGATTTTTGAATTCTTACGCAGAGTTTTCCCGTTTTACCCCTTCTTCGCTTATTTCTGGATGACGCTTCTTTTTGGTTGGTTGGATTTGATTTTTCAAACTCTAACCGTCTTTCAAAGTTCGTTAAATCTTGTTTCTTAGCTGAGTTCAACGTACCTCTGCCTAGTTTTTTGTCTCTTTTTCTTTTGTTAACTTGGGCGTACACAAACTTTCTAATTTCCCATGTTGTCACATTACATAACTCAACTCTTCCTATTTAATTTGTCACGCTGCCCTCGCCCTTTCAATAATTTTGTAGTTTCGAAGTATTGTTTCCTTAGAAATCCTTTAACAAATTTTATTATGTGTTGGAGTGACGTTTATGTTTGACATTTATTTCTAACTGACAAGGTTTAAACATTTTGAATTGGACAAAGCTTTTACTTAGGGCTTCTCAACGTTACATAAGTCCCAAGAAATTTTATGTTAATTGCATAATTAATGATAAAATTTGCTTTTGATACACCTTTACACTAAACTTATTTTAATAATACACATATACATATCGTAACATGGACTATGACCTACTCTTACTCTCATTTAAAAACCCATTAGAATTACTGTCCCTTTAAATGACTTTATGACCTACTCTTACTCTCATTTAAAAACCCACTAGAATTACTGTCCCTTTAAATGACTTTATGACCTAAACTGCGGTCAACCTTTTTTCTTAACAATGGCATTGTCTAGAATCCCACGTCAACAAACCCTTCTTGTAAACCCCAATTAACATTGTTCCCTTGACCCTCTTCAACTGTAGGACATGTGTTTGTTTACATTTTATTTTACAGTTAAATTCATTTATTTTTGTTTACTTAACTCTCTAATTAATTATGAAACCTTTTTAATAATCTACAATTAAATATACCTCGGATGTGAGTTTTATTATTTTTAATACTAGCTAACTTATAAGTAGTTTTTCCTATCTTAGAGATTACGGTGTATGGTCCTTCATATAGTTCACAGAACTTGTGATATCGTTTTTCAATTGTGCTTGACGGAATACAAGCTCTTACTAGTACTAAATCATTTATCTGATATTCGGTTGGTGGATGCAGTTCATTGAACTTCTTAGCGAATTTTTCCCTTTTATTTTTAATTCGTAAGTATATTTCTCCGTGGTCAATGTCGTTTGTTTCTGTGTTGCCTGGATTAATTAAATATTTTTTCCAAATTCGTGTCGGACGTGTATTAAATTGTACTTCTAATGGTGTTGACTCAATTGTATCATGGTATGATTCGTTCATGAAACTTTCCACAGTTTCAAGTAGCCTTCCCCATTCTTGGTGATTGTCAGGTAACAGGATCCTGAAAAGTTGACCTAGATTTCGCATTACTCTCTCCGCCAAGTTGCTTTGTGGATTTCGTATTGCAACGGTTCTTTGTCTAATTCCCAGTTCTTGTAACCCTTCTGTCCATTTTTTGGATGTAAATTGTGTACCATTATCCGAAAGTATGTATTTTGGTAATTGGACTTCTTTAATGTATTTCCTGATTTGATTTAATGTTGTTACGGTTGTTGTGTTTTTTACCTTATACAATTTTGTGTATTTAGAAAATGCGTCAATCACTACTAAGATGTACCTTGACCCGTAGACTGACCGAGGCAATGGTCCGTAATAGTCTACACACACTAGTTCACCCTTACCTTTTGGTATAATAGGCGTAAGTTCTGCGTTTCTACCTTTGTTGTCATGTTTACACTTTTGACATCGTAAACATTTAATTATTATATCCCTGACCTTTTTAGCGACTTTGTCTCCCGTGAAATCTTCCTTAAAATTATGGTAACATTTGCTTATTCCTATATGTCCGCAAATTTCATGAATTTCCTTAATTAATACTTCAATGAATTTTTCTGGAATCATTAATTTCCACATTCCTCTTTCCTTGCGAAATAATTTTTTTTCAAACAATTTATAACATTCTAAAATTTTTGGATCATTTTCTTCTAATTTACCTACTATATTCCTAAATTTTGTATCCTTCTTCTGTAAAACTTCTATATTTTGTAACTGTTCGCCCACTTCTGGATTAAACTTCTGTAACACTAATTGGATTTGTACAAGTCGGTCCTCCCCATTTTCTTGTGAACATTCTCCATCCTCTGGGAATCTGCTCAATGTATCTGCAACAATATTTTCTTTTCCCTTGCAGTGTCGAATTTGGATGTTATACTCCTGAATTAATAAGATCCACCTCGTCATTCTAGCGTTAAGTAGTTTGCATTGGTTAATGAAAGTGATCGCCTTATTGTCAGTTATAACGGTTATTTTTCTCCCTAATAAATAATTCCTAAATTTCCTTAATCCTAATACTACACTATACAATTCCTTTTCGGCAGTGCTATAAAATCTCTCAGCCCCTTTAAATGTTCTGCTTGTAAATCCTACTACAGCAATGTTATTCTGGTCATCGAGTTGGTACAGTTGTGCTCCTGACGCAATATCGGACGCATCTGTCTGTAAGTAAAACATCTTTTCCATATTTGGGTGCTTTAGCGTTACAGCCTCAATAAATTCCTCCTTTACAGCTAAAAAACTCTGGTTAATACTATTTGTCCATTTAAATTTTGTTCCTTTCTTCAGTAGTCCTTGTAATGGAGCTGTTGTTTGTGCGTAATTTTTTGAAAACCGGTGGTAGAAATTTGTTAATCCTAAAAAGCTTTTTAATTGTTTTGGTGTCTTAGGACGCGGAAAATTTTGAATTGCCATCATTTTTTGCTCTTGCGGTTTGATACCATCTGTGGTGATAACAAAACCTAGATAATCTATTTCTTTCCTGCAGAACATAGATTTCTCAAAATTTACTGTTAAGTTGGCGTCTTGAAATACCTTTAATATTTTTTCTAATTGGTCCACATGATCTTCCCAGTTTTGCGAAATACATAAACAGTCGTCCACATACATAATTAAATTCCTTTTAACTTCTTCCGTCAGAATTGAGTCCAAACCTCGCGTTAAACTTGCTAAGCTTGTGCTCAACCCAAACGGAACGGTTTTGTACCTGTAGCACAATCCTTTGTACAGAAATGCCGTGAAATCCTTGCAATCTTCGTGCAACGGGATTTGCCAAAAACTGCTAGTTAGGTCTAAACTACTCATCCAACTGATCTTCTTACCGATTGTCAATAACTCTTGGATTGGTCGAATCCCTTCGTAATCCGGTATGGTTCTCGCATTTATAGTCCTGGCGTCTAAACAGATCCTTACGCTCCCATCTTTCTTACATACAGGTACTATAGGATTAATGTATGCGCTGTTTGCTCTCTCGATGATCCCATAACTTAGCATTCTCTGAATCTCTGCATCAACGGCTTCTCTAAACTTAGTTGCTACTGGCCAACTCCTCTGACAGTATGGTGTTCTATCAGTTACTTGAAATTTATGGTAATAAGTTGAAATTAATCCTGGTTTTTTGCTGAAAACTGTTTTATATTTATTAAATATGCTGTATAACCGCTGCCTATTCTCAAGTGGTACATGTTCCAAATTGCTTATTTTGTTTATATCAAATTCATATTTATCCTCTTCAATTTGTAGGCAATTATTCAAACTTTCAATATTAACTTCTGACGAATCCTCGAATTTAATTTCCTTTCTACCAACTCCATAGTTTAATTTATTTCCTATTTCTAACTTATTATTAATAAAATTGACGATTGCATGATTTCTTGATAAAAACTCTAACCCAAGTATACAATCTCGAATTAGTTCTGGTACTATTATAAAATGCACGGCGATTAATTCTGTTCCTAACTTAACTTTAATGAAAATTTGTTTTTTAACACTTTTGGAACGCAGACCTAATGCTCCAATAACTTTTACTCCTGCTACCGGTAATTCTTCAAAAACTCCTAAATTTAATTTATTTGTGTTGTAGAAAGATTCAGATATCGAATTTACCTCACAACCTGTATCGATTAACGCTCTGACCTGTACACACTCATTAAAAACTAACTTAATTTCTGGACATTTATTAATGTCATTAATTATATCGCTTGTGTCGTGATTGTCCTCTAAATAATCTTTTAAATCGGTGAATAAGGTATTTATGGTTGCCTTGTTCTTATCCGCTAGGTCTACATTCCATTCCAACTTTCACTTTTGCCCTCTTCCGTCCCTGTCTGCAGGTTGTCGACCTTCCCAACGGTTCCCTGGTCCATTTTTTATGTCGGCACGCACATCTGGTTTTCTGTAAACATCCCTATTCTGACGTAACGGTAAATGTCTACTGTTGTACCCATTCATTTGTCCCCAAGGCCTGTTTACAACTTCTCCCTCTCTCTCGTCGCGTGGATAGGATGCCTTATAATTACCATTTCTTTCTTCGTAACTATTAATGTGTCGTACATCTGCCTGTCGGAATTCCATCAATAGTTTTACAAATTCCTGCTTTGTTTTCACACCCCTGGTGATAACAGCAATTAGTGTAGTTGGGTGAAAGTGCTTAGCGATTTTTTGGACTAACTGGGCTTCTAAAATCGGCGGTTCTAACTCTGAACATTCCAACATCATGTTCTCCACATATGTGATAGCTTCATCCCCAATTTTTCCTTTAAACTTTCCGAATTCCAACCTGTCTCGGATGTTTGCTTGTATCATTTCGTTAAAATATTTATCCATAAATATTTTTTCAAAATCTTCGAAGTTTTTAACTTCCCTACGGTGTAGAAACCACCATACACATGCTTCATCTTTTAAATATCTATCTAACCAATACATGTTCCCTTGATGTGTGTAACTAACGCTAACTTCTTTTATGATCCTTAAAAATTGCATTGGGAATCTTTCTTTTCCTGTAAAACTAATATCCCTTATCTCTGGTTCCCTTATTATGATACCATCCCTTGTTTTTAAATTACTTAATCTTTCATCTACTTCTGTCACTTTATTTTTCATTTCGTCCGTTTGTTTCTGATATTGGTTAATTTTTTGTGAATTTTCTTGGCATTGTGATTCGATTTCTAGAATTTTATTATTAGATCTAGCTTGACTTTCCTTTACCTTATCAATCTGAGCGTCTACGTTAATTTGATTTTCAGTTAAATTTTTGTTTACGGTGATTTCGATTTCTTTAATGCTCTCTTGCACATCCTTTTCTACTTCCACGACTTTACTTGCAATTTCTTTTAAATCTTCTCTTAAATCTTCGCACTTATTACCTAATTTATCGGTGAAATTTTCTTCAATTTTATTTAATTTATCATTCATTTCCGTCCTAATTGTCTCGGCTGTGGTATCCGATCTTAATTTAATTTCTTCGAGCTTGTTCTCGAATCTCTCCGCAAATTCATTAAATTTTCGGTCCATTGTCTCCGCATTTTGACTAACATTGCCACTAAGTTCTTCTAATTTTTTATTATTTTCCTCGAGCTTTTTATTTTGTTCTGCGAATTTTTTATCGATGCTTGCTTTTAGAATTTCCGCATTTTTATTAATTTCTTCGAAATTCTTTTTATTAAGGGCTTCCGCATTTTTACTACTTTCTTCAAATTTTTTATCGATGCTTGTTTTTAGGATTTCCGCATTTTTATTACTTTCATCAAATTTTTTATTAAGGATTTCGATTAATTCGTTTAATCCTACCGTTGGGGTCCCATACACCTTTAAATTTTCACTCTCCCCTGAATTATTACCCTCATTAGTATTACTTTCACTATTATTAATCCCTATAGCTCTATCCATTTCTGATTCTATCCCCATTTGATTATTAATCTCCTCATCAAACCCCATTGTTATTTGGTTATTTGCCATCTTTTTATAATTTTTTATCCTATTACTACGTCTTAACATTAAATTAATTATATCTAATAGTCTTTCTGTCTCTTATCTTATAATGCTACCTTCAGGTTACACCACGTGAACTAAATTTTAATTTTAATTAAACCACGAGTTGGACGCCAATTATAACCTTTATTATTTATTTTTAATTAATTACTTTGATTAAAACACAACTACGTTATCATATTTAAATTATTTATTCTTTAAAATACAATTTGCACCTAAAGTTGGGTGCCAATATATAACAGTTGAATTAATTAAATCTTCAAATTAATTGATGCACATATGAGTATTCAAATTTATTCATCTTATCACTAAATCTCATCCATTCAACTTAAACTAGACATAAACATTTATAACACAATGAAATACTTAATTCTAGAACATAGCAATTTTATTATTATTATTAGGTGCATCAAAATCGTATCATTAATTGTAATTTTAATTTAGTCTTTATATTTTAATATCTCAATTGTTTTATTGATTTGTTGGGCGCCAGGTATAATTTACCAATTATATAATGAAGTTACTTTGATTGCTCTTTGAAAATTTAAGTTTAAGTGGCTCTCGGCCTAGCTCAGATTTTATTTAAGGTGGGGCGTGGTTTCTTTGGTAACCTGAAGTAAAAACTACAATAACTAATCAGATAACTTATCGTGGTTCAGTAGCATGGAATGATGTCTTCTTGGAGTTTTACAGGTGAGATGATCCCTCGAACTTATGGCAGATATCACAAGAAACTTAATCCAATTTATAGGCACTTTGACGATCTCGAAGCTTGAACTACCTCACTCTGTTGCTTGAATTCTTGGTCAATTAATCAAAACTCTTCTTTAACTTTACGATGATTTTAATATAATTCGATGACTTAAAACTTTTCTTCAACTTTACGACGATTTGGCGAACTTCGCCCTGTTCCTAGTTCCTCTCCCTTGCGACGCTCGTTCTTTACTGCTTTTTTTGATTTTTGAATTCTTACGCAGAGTTTTCCCGTTTTACCCCTTCTTCGCTTATTTCTGGATGACGCTTCTTTTTGGTTGGTTGGATTTGATTTTTCAAACTCTAACCGTCTTTCAAAGTTCGTTAAATCTTGTTTCTTAGCTGAGTTCAACGTACCTCTGCCTAGTTTTTTGTCTCTTTTTCTTTTGTTAACTTGGGCGTACACAAACTTTCTAATTTCCCATGTTGTCACATTACATAACTCAACTCTTCCTATTTAATTTGTCACGCTGCCCTCGCCCTTTCAATAATTTTGTAGTTTCGAAGTATTGTTTCCTTAGAAATCCTTTAACAAATTTTATTATGTGTTGGAGTGACGTTTATGTTTGACATTTATTTCTAACTGACAAGGTTTAAACATTTTGAATTGGACAAAGCTTTTACTTAGGGCTTCTCAACGTTACAATATATATATATATATATATATATATATATATATATATATTTAACAGTATACTGCTGGACCTGAAGATAATTAGGAACCAGAAATAAGTTAACAAAATAAGCATCAACGATAAATACGAAACAATAAGAATTTGTATAACAATAACAGCTGTTGTCAGTCAGAAATTAACAATGTTACAGTGATTTACTTCATTCGTAAAGAAAATTTATACAAGTTCTGAACATAGTCGTGAGGATATCAATGAAACGTTTTTACAACTATCTTGATATTTAGTTTAAGATGAAGGATGTGCATAAATGTCAAGATGGATGTTAAGAACAAAGTGCTTTCAGGGAGAAATTTGTTTGACAACTATAAGCAGAAATGCTTAGACAATGAATACTTAGGATTTGACCTATGGAACAAACTTTGCATTATTCCCTATCACAATAAATAATGTAAGTTCTGGATGCTGAGATGTACAGCTCGTGAATATTTCCCACCTGGCTTCACTACAGAGAGCAGATCCATCAACAGGTGCTAAGAAAACAGCTGTTGCTATTCCTTAACACGTGCTTCTTGTAAGGCATAATAATCCTTTCAGGTGTTTGTAATATGCGAGTGAGGAGTGTATTTCTAGGTTAATTAGAAACACATTATTGCAGGCAATGAAGCCATATTTTGCTTCATTTGCTAGTTTATCCACACACTGAGTTAGCTCTCTCTCTCTCTCTCTCTCTCTCTCTCTCTCTCTCTCTCTCTCTCTCTCTCTCTCTCTCTCTCTCTCTCTCTCTCTCTCTCTCTCTCTCTCTCTCTCTCTCTCTCTCTCTCTCCCTCTCTCTCTCTCTCTCTCATTTCCTCTGTTTTTTGCTAATTTTGTATAGAAATTATTTTATTGTTAATTAATCAACAGCTATAACATTACTCCTTTTTTTATTACTATTATTTCAACACTAGTCTACTTCATCTCCAGATTTTACATGATATATCCATAATAATTAGATTAAAGTTCAGCTTTGTGTGTTCCTAGCGTTTAAATATTGATGGATATTGAAACATAAAACTTAATCCTCGAAGTAAGAGGTCATTAGAATTTTTGTAATGTTACAGAGATTTCTAACAATATTGGAGAACTATTTTGAAAACATTCGCCAAAAACTATTCTTCACAACCAATATGCTTCCCATATATGCTATTACATATCTTTTTTTCTACAAAAAATTAATATTTAAAATAAAGTTATTTGAATTGTTTAGAACTAAGAATACTTATTAATTTATATACTTATTTGTCAAAATATCGTAATATATATTTGTATATTATATTATTTATTATATTATTATATTACTTGTAATATATATTAATTTTATTATAAATTTCTTCAGAATAATGTAGAGAACACAAATAATATATAAAATTAGTTTTTGTTTTCTAAACTTTTCAATGAATGATTAGGCCTATATGTTCCTCTAAAGAATAATATAAATTTGTCCAAAATGTTTACACCACAGTTGATGTTACCTTATTAAAATTAGATTTCACATTCGATGCAAAATTTTATAATAAACATAAAAAGTGTATATGTATATATACATAATTAGTACTGACTATATTTTACCAAATTTATTGTAAGAACAAAATTTGTTGAACGACATTTGTTGCTTCAACAGTGTAGTTATTGTACTGCAACTCGTAGACTATGTCTTTACTGCTGCACGTTAATAGGAAACTGACAAACAATACAAAATAAGGTTTGACAACTTACATCTACTGAAAAGAAATATATATATATATATATATATATATATATATATATATATATATAAATAGAAAGAATAAACTCTCAATTGTTTAAATGAAAGTTTCAAATGTCTAGGATCTTATTTGTGTGATATTATATATATGTGTTCTAGTAGATCGATTCATTTCACTTCCATGATACTACAGAAACAAGTACGACGGTGGATAATTCTATGGTTAAAATAACAAGTTACGTATTCTTTTAGAAAGATAGGATGGGTTTTTTATATGCATAGATGAAATAACCCGTATCTCTTTTTTCCCAAGCAAACACAGGAAAAAGGTGTGTCGTGGCTTATCGCTTTGTCGACTTGCTGTGGATATGAGACGGGTAGTCTGGCCTAAACTTGAAATCATTTACTCTGAAACACAGCTCAGAAAATTACATAATGTGACACATTAATTGTAGAAATATATGTATTCTTCTGGAAGTATAATATTTACCTTGTTAAATTAATTAAACTTAAGTCGAACGGGAATTTATTTCTGTTTTTATAATTGTCGGGTTTTTGTTGCATTTTTATTTCAATTTTTTGTTAGCACATATGTTGTACGAAGAAAGTTCTGTATTGAGTATATACTCGTGGTGAAGTTTGTCTTCGTCCGTGTAGTGTGTTACATACAGAATAAACGAGTAAACCGATTATTATCAAACTTGATAACTCGACATATTTCTACTGACTTTCTAGGGTTTCATTCGAGTATTCAAATTTTGAGTGTGCCTACCACAAACAAAATATTAATTCTTTAATTCAATTTTAACAATGATTTAACTCCTAAGAGTATTGGTTCCAATCACCCCAAAAATTCCGGTAAAGGAGTTGACTGTGGAAAATAAAATGGACCTATATTGAAAGTCAACATTCTATTTAACGGCCGAAACAATTTTGATCAATTTTAGAGTAGATAGAATAAAATCTCGAACACAAGATCTCTAGTCTTGGATATAATCCCTCTCTTTCATCTTTCCTATCAGGTCATCAGGTCACACTTGTTCGCTTCCTACCCTGACGCTATAGCTACGACTTTTTATTTTATAATCTTTTCTCAGACTTTTTTTTTTCCACATGGCGATTATGACCGAGAGGTTTCTTGACTTTAATCACCAAGAAAAAATATATACATTATATTCTTTTCAGTTCCATTAAATTTTATGTTTATTTTAGTAGCCTTCGTTTCACAGTTTCATAAACTTAACACGTTCAGACCCGGGCGGAGTATATTCAACGACCACAATAAATGCAACAGACTTAACCCGTGTACCAGCCAAGCTGAGTATTACTCTACCCACAGACCAAAGTTAAAAATTGCTAAAATTATGTTTTTTAAAACACAAGTAATGAGTTATTACATATAAATTCATATATCAGTAATTTATTTAACATTAAGAGCATTTTTTTGTGGCACATATATGTGCCGCTCGGTCTATAGCAATAAAAAAATGTTGTTTTTATTAATATAGACCAGCTGGCTCATATATGTGCCACATATAAATCAGATGTTTTCTTGAAAATTAGGACGTATATGAATAAAACAAACTTTATAAATTCGAATTACATTTTATTTACATAAAAACATTTTGTCAATGATTTAATTTTTGATGCCATACTTTGAAACAATTAGGAATACAAAGTCCAAAGCTCTTGTTGTCCTCATCTTTACACTCACTGCACACGTAAAAAGTAGTTTTCCGCCTTTTATCCTTTACACGACAATTGTGGCACCTAACCCTCTTCTCCAATTTCTTAGGAAGGTGCTGCTGAACTGGGGTGCGTCTTGAGGTGCTAGCGCGAGGAGTAGGCAGAACCTGGATGAAACTCTCTATTATCTTGTCTCTGAATTGTAAGTAGGTAATCTTCGAATCTGGGCAAACCTTCGAATGGATGTACTTGGAATTCCACAGACAGCCGTCTAATAGATGAAAAAAACTTTCATCATCGTAGTGATTTTCGGGGGGTTGAATAATAACTGATCATTTGATCGCTTCGATCAATACCACTCATTGACTTATTATAGGCAACTACCATGCTCGGCTTGTTTACAGGATTTCCTCTCCTATTTGTCACAACTTCAAATTCTGGGCCATGAGTTGTAGAGATAGTCAAAACGTTACGTTTATGTCGCCACTTCAATACAGTTACGTCTCCCTTTTGTCTGCTAACACTTTCGCCTTTCTTTAACTTTTGTTGTACAACTTGTGCAGGATTGCCTTCTCTGTTTTGTTGGAGGGTTCCACACATGTTGGTCTGTTTTTCCATCAAATCTTCCGCAAGAGCAACACTATTATAATAGTTGTCTAAAAACAGAGCATGTCCTTTTGCAAGATATTTTTCCATAAGCCGCATGACAACTTCGTATGTGTGACCTTTTTCTTGATTTATGATTGTTCCTTTGCCTGTATAAATTAGTATGTTTAGGATAAATCCATCATGGGTACACAGTTCATACAATTTTATCAAATACTTGTCTCTTATTTTTTATGTACTGTCTAAAAGACAGTCTCCCCCTCCGCAACACTATGGCCTCATCAAGAGATAGATTTTTACCAGGACTAAAAACTTTAATGAAATTAGACAAAATATGACTCAGCATATTGTCTATTTTATGGAGTTTATGTACAGTTGAATCTGTATCAGCATCATGAAAACAAAGGCAGTGCAAAATTGTTTGGAATCGGTTCCTGGACATTGTTTTTGTAAAAATCGGATGCTCATACAATGGTGAAGTGGACCAGAAGTGCTGAATAGATGGGAAATGTAAATTACCCATCAGCATACAAAGCCCTAGAAACTATTTAAGCTCTTCTGCATTAATAGGAATCCAATTGTTCATGTTAGAATAACGTGATAAAGGGTTTCCCCTAATAACATCGGCACGTTTGTTAATCCAAAAACAAATTTTCTTAATAAGTTCGTTGTCAAAAATATTACTAAAAATTTCTAATGGGTCGGTAGCCTCAATAAGTACTTGTTCTTGGCCATCAAAATCGTGAATCTTAGGCAAATTACCTGTATTTTTCCATTGGCTTTGGATTTCATAATAAGTTTGATGAATACTGTCAACAACGAACAGGACATTAGGATCATGAACGAATTCAACATCAGGATTATCATTTAAAGGACTGTTTGGGCTTAGTTCAATTGCAAAATCAATTATGTCTTCTAGACTAGGAATAAGTTCATTTTTTTCACTCACCTCGCTGCTATCAGTACTTTCATTTGAGTCATCTGAAGGGTTATACTCACTTTCCCCATCTGTACTAAACAAGAAACTCACATCAGAATCACTTTCCAACTCTCTGTCTATTTCACTACTACCCTCTAATGTCACACGCTGTCGTTTAGGCCGTCGTTCCATAAATGGTTTATGTTTCAAAACACTATAGATAACTTCTAAACGTGAAATGTGTAACTTTTCAACACCATGAAATAACTTGTAGTACTTGTTGTACCTGCAAAACAACGTTTGTTTGAGTCAGCTGTAATGAAAACGAAAGCAACAGGGGTACCAACTTTGAACATTGTATTTTACCAAATACATCGATGTAGCCAGACACCAAGCGGCACACAGGTGTGCCACACATCTCTAAAGACCGCATACGAAGTTTCAGAACTTTACCGTACACCGTTTTGAAATAAATTAACGAAAAGTTAGGTGAAGTCAGTGGCACACATTTGTGCCGCCGGTCTATTTTAATGACACCGATCGGCACATATCTGTGCCGCTGGTCTATTGTGAGAAACCGTGTGGCACAAATATGTGCCGCCTGGTCTATATTTAAGGATTTTTTTTTGTATTGCGGGAGCGAACGTGTTAAATGAAGTTAATCGGGTTTTTAAAGTGTAAAGAAATAAACGTTTTCCTTTAAAAAATTTCAGGAAATTGTTTTATAAACTAATAAATTTTGAATTATTAAACACGTATTACTGTGAAGCAAATACTACACTGTCATGTGTTTCGGACAAGATAAAAAAAAACCAACTGCTACCTAATTATTGTCAGGTTTCTGTGCAGGTGTATTCAGTTACCAGCAAGAGTTCCTTTGTAAAATAATCCAAACATCAATTTAAACTTTCTCCATACTCACAGCCAAGAAAGTATGACGGCTATATTCGCATTCTCCTTCTGTTTCTTGTTTAAAAAAACAGGTACAATATTTGAAGAACACGTTTGGTAGTTATTTAACACTTATATCAGTAGACTACATCTTATTATTTGTTTTGTTGTTTAACATGTTTTATGTCAGTAGGCTAATATTAATGAGGCTCTAATCTAATTTTTTTATCTTTTCAGTACTTATAAATGAACTAGGCAGATATAGTTTACAAATAAATTAGAGTGGGATGATAGAATGTATATGAACTTAATTCTTCCTCAATTACATATATTCAAGTTTTTTTAATAAACTTAATAATCGTAAACTTAGTTTATCTGCATTTATAACACATTATGATGAGTAAGATTTACAATAATAAACTTTTTTATTCTGAAATTCAAATTTAATTTTAGATTTGAAAAATCTTTAAAATCCAAATTTTGAGGAAAGACAAAATTTATAGTAACGTAAAAAATTAAAACAACGTTCAACCCCCCTTGTTACCAAATAAATCAGTTCTGACAAGGAGGGAACTTAAATTGGGTGGGTTCATTTAGTTTATGGTTTTCTCACAGCTTAACCCTTATTTTAAAACGTGGTTTAGTGACTGAACACATGTTTTTTATAGTTAGGGGCAGACGAGAGGCTATCTCTTATATAAACTTACGCGCAAAAATGTTCTATATATTAAACCAAGCTGATTGTAATAGTTATAGACTATCAATTGTGTTAATAGAAACCACAAAATTCTATAATATTTTATTAATTTTTCTTAAATATAATTTTATCGTATAACCTTGGATAGACAGAACAAAAAAATTTCTTACACCGGTTTTAAACTTTAAACAGTTCAGTCTTACAAATAAAAATTACAACATTATTATATTCATACAATTTATATGAGATTCATTCATTAATTATAATGTCAAAATTATATACTTGATGCATAAAAATATACATCAATTAATGAAAAATCATTTGTAGAATTTACAATTTTTGCATTAACGAAGCTTTTCTATATCAACTCCGCTCAATTTTGCGTTAACTTGTAGCAATGTAGTGTCTCATATTTGGACTGCATGGATAAGTGATCTCATAGATTTTCTAGATAATAATCAATAGAATAGTTAAAAATAAAAAAAAAAGTTGTTTTAAATGAACAACTAGAATTTAACAACTCCCCACTCCTCAAACCATTAACTAGGTCATAGTCCTTCCCATTCCACCCCCTCCTTTATTTAGGTTAACAAAGAGGGTTTTACCCAACTATTGTTCGGAAATTGTGAACTGTACCTTTCTTCTTCATTCATGTAAACTACCTTGACAATGCTGTAATTAGCGAAAAAATGGTCGGTAAATTTTAAATAAAGTTGTAGCTTATACTAAAAAGTGTTTGTTTTAATTATTAAAATGCAATACTACTAAGCATCTACTGTTCTTAGCATAAATATATTTATTTCTATTTGAAAATTAATAGGCCCTCTAATTTTAACATTTAAATGTAATAGTAACATTTAAAATTGAAAATATATGGAACATTGTGGTGCTTTTTAATATACGTCAATTGTACAGATATTCTCAAAATCTTATTGTGCGTAATTTTAGCCATAGCTATACTATTTAAAATGTAATTATACTGAATTTTAATATTAAAAACAAGTTCATAGTTGTAGGAGCTACACAATCTACACAAATTATATCAGTTTTTTTTAGTCTTTAGAAAAATTAAAAAAGTCTAGTACTATTTTAGACAAATTTTTGGAGAATGATTTACCTTAGTCCGTGTTAAGTATTCTCAAATCAATATGAATATATTATTGCACATTGTGCAAGCTACGATAGATAGCAAACTCTTTGACTACCTATCTATTTGAGGTATTGATTTTGCTTATTGGCTACTAAGTATTCTCAAATAGAGTACCTGAATCACCTTAAAGGAAGGTACGATAAATGGTGAACTCTTTGGCTGTCTATGTAGGATTATAGCTATATGTCTATAGTTATTTAGCTTTTAATCGCTGATAAGCATTTACAAATCGTTAGAGTAACTAATGCACCGTGAGCAACTTATGACATTTATCGTTTTCACCATCTGTTCAGCATATTGATAGAGCTTAGTGGGTGCTATGCATACACAAATATATAGAGTAATTGATGCACAATGAGTAAACGACAATCTATAGTAATCTCGTTGACTATTTGGTATTGATTGAGGTTTGTGGGTGTTAAGCATTCTCTTGTAGATAGAGTAATTTAAGTACATTGAGAAAGATACTATAGATAGTAATCTTTTTGACTATCTGTGTGATTTAATACAGATATTTAACAGTAATTTAATCTGTGTGGGATATTGATTTAGCTTAGTTGGTTTAAGCATTCTCATGTAGATAGAGCAACTTAAGTACATTGAGCAAGATACTATAGATAGTAATCCTTTTGACTATCTGTGTAGATCATTAATTTAGTTTAGTCGGTGCTAAGAATTCACAAATCAATCTAGTAAACAATGCACACTGAGTAAGCTACGGCCGTTAATAACGTTATTCACTATCTGGGTTAGTCATTAATTTAGATTAGACGGTGCTAAGAATTCACAAATCAATTAAGTAATTAATCGATATTGTGCAAGCTAGGATTAGTAACGTTGTATACTATCTGTGTGGGTTGCATTCTCAAATTGATAGAATAATGAATGCATCGGTGCCAAGCTAGAATAGTTAGTAATCGCTTTGACTATCAGTGTAAGCTATTAATTAACTTAGTCCTGTGCTTAACATTCAAATATGTATATAGTAACTTATTCACATTGAGTAAGCTACGATATCTCGTAATGTAAGTATAATCGGTGCTAGATATTCATAAATCGATAGAGTAACTAGATTGAGTGAGCTAATATGATAAATAGTAATAGCTTTGTCTATAGTTGTGGGTTTATCTTAGTGGCTGCTAAGCATTCTCAAATTGGTAGAGTAAGTGATGCACATTGATCAAGTCAAGATAATTGAATTTTTGTATGATTTATTAATTTAGCTTGGTTGCTGCCAAGAATGCATAAATCGATTGAGTACCTGATACACATTGATTACCATAACAGATAGTAAATCATTGACTATTTTTTGGAATATTGATTTAGCTTAGTGTCTGCCAAGTATTCTCAAATAGATAAAGTAACTGAGCAAGCCACGATAGATAGTAAACTCTTCAACAATTTGTTTGGAATATTGATTTAGCTTAGTGTCTGCCAAGCATTCTCAAATAGAAGAACTGAGCAAGCTACGATAGATAGTAAACTCATCAACAATCTGTTTGGGATATTGATTTTACTTAGTGGCTGCAAAATAAATAGAGTATTTTTGCTTAGTTCTCTAATCAATACAGTAACTGACGCATCGTGAGCAAAGTCTGATAAATGGTAAACTCTTTGACTATCTGTGATATTAATAAAATTATACTTAGTCTATTTTAACAATTCACAAATCGACAGTAACAGATGCACTGTGAGCATAGATAGCGAGCTTCGTCGGTTAATAATAACTGACTATCTGTGGCGGGGTATACTTACACTAATCGATAGTATAACTGACGCAAAGTCAGCAAGCTGCTTTGGTTAATAAATAATCTTTGACTATATGTGTATGTTTTTGATTAAGCTTTGGCGGTGCTGTACATTCACTAATCGGTAGAATATCTGTTACACAGTCAGAAAGCTGACATGGTTAATAATCTGTTAGATTATCTGTTTGGGATATTGATTTAATTAATGCCGTGCTAAGCATTCGCAAATCGATAGATTAAATCATATACCGGGAGTAAGCTTTAAAAGTTAATAATTGCGTTGCTTATCTGTTTGGGTTATTAAATTACCTTAGTCGGTGCTAAGCACGCACAAATAGATAAAGTAACTGATGAACAATGATCAAGCTACAGTAATCTCTTTGACTAACTTTGTGAATTATTGATTCAGCTTAATCGATATTAAGCATTCACAAATTAGTAGAGATACAGAGCACACTGATCAAGCCATGATAGATAACTTTGAATTTTTTGTGGGTTAACGATTTAGCTTAATTGCTGTTAATAAATCGCAAATCGATAGAATACCGAACGTGTTCTCTATCTGTGTGGATCATTAATTTAGTTGAGTTCAGTTCTAAGCATTCACAAATCAATGGGAGTACTGATGCACATTGAATAAGATATGATAGATAATAATCACTTAGTCTATCTCTGAGTGTTTTTGATTTAACTTAACTGCTACTAACAATTCATAAATCGATAAAGAAACTGATTAACATTAAACAAGGCACTATAGATAATAATATTTAACTTACCTCTGTAGATAGTAATCACTTTGTCTATATGTATCAGTGGCGGCTCGTGATTAGGTTGCAATGTTGCACAACCCCCATCCCATATAATATCTAAACAGTAAAATATTTTTTAAATCCAAAATTTTTTTGAAAATATAAAGACGATTTCAAGTTTTATGTACATCCTTTTAAACGAAAAAGAGACAAAAAAGTGCAACGTAGAGCTGGTGATAATTGTGTGATGAGATGTCGTCGCTTAGGTACCAGAGCTCGATTGCACCAGGCTTGCCCGTCCCTCTAATGGTAAAATAACATGGAACACTTCGCGTCTTGAAAACTTAACTTTTTGCCTAGCAACGGCCTATATCTCTATTAGGTTTAGGAAACTTTGCAACCTGACAGCAGACATGCACACTACAGCAGCGCTCCTTTGTTCATTCCGTTATTAACTCGAGTTGTCTGTTTGTATTTGTTGTATCGAGGTTATGTGTGTTTTTGAGTGGTTCCATCACTTTCAACCTTTATTTTCCACACGATAACAAAAATATCAGGGACATTTTGACTTTAAGATTAGGTATTTGTTTTAAATGGTGTTGGAATAATTCTCACCTTGTTTGTTCCATAATAAATAAAACTCAGTAATCTTTTTTTTTTTATATATGAAGTTATCTGCGTTTTTTTGAGTGGTTCGATTATTGCACCAATTACTGTTCGTTTTAAGATTAAGATGTGGTTAAATTATTGGTTAATGACAGTTTTGTTAGGACAATGAATTCTGCTGAAAATGTATTACAAAGACCTTTCAGTTTGCTGTCAAGTGAAGAATAATGTGATATCAAACGATTAGGTAGGCCTACACCTGACCTTCCTGGTTTTATCCAAATTGTCCAAACTGGAAAACAGTCTTTTACAGAAAATTTAATTCGGATTTATACAAAAAGTGCAGTTGTATGGCTGTGAATTAAAATCGACATTATTTTGTTTCCCCCGTTTATTATTTAGCGGAGAAGACACATAGGTTAAGACAGGATTTAAAGATCTAAATCATATTGCTGATAGAATAAAAACATGAATCATCAGCTGAGTACATAAAAAAAATCTTAAAATTACCCTTTTTAGGGCTAATTAATGTAGCAGAACAATTAAATGCGTATAGGATGAATAGATAATGACATAATGAAAAGGTAAAACAAAATAGATATGTATTAAGTATTATTATAAATTGTGTTCAATTTTGTGGTGCATTTGAATTGGCATTAAACGGTTGATTAATATCAGTGCTGAATTAGATGCAGTTCTAAAGAGAAATCAAGACAGAGCTACAGTGTTCAAGGAGACATCTAAAACCATCCAAAATGAACTTTTGCAAATTATGTCAGAGGTCTGTCATAAACACTAGCAACCCCCAAGTTTTTCAAGTACCAGCCACCACTGTGATGTATGATTTATTGATTTAGCTTAGTGGCTGCTAAACGTTCACAAATAGAAAGAGGATATGATGGACTTTGAACAAGTTACGTTAGATAGTACTTTGTCTATATGTATGGTTTATTGATTTAGCTTAGTGGCTGGTAGACATTCACATATCGATAGATGATATGATGTACTTTGAGCAAGTTACGTTAGATAGTAATAACTTTGTCTATATGTATGGTTTATTGATTTAGCTTAGTAGCTGGTAGATAGTAAGCTTAGTAAGAGAGCCAGGATACTTAGTGACTTTTTTGTTTAAGTATGTGGGTTAGTTATATAGCTAAGTCTTTACTTAACATTCACAAAATACTAGAGTAACTGATGCAGAATGGTAAACCAGGATTGTTAAGGAAATCTTTGTTTATTTATGTTGGTTATTGATATAACTGAAATAAGTGTGAAGAATCACAAATCGATTAAGTAACTTCGACAAAGTAAAATGCTACAATATAAATAGTAATCTCTTTGGCCATCTTTTTGGGATATTGATTTAGCTTAGAGGGTAATAAGCAGTCTCAAGTCAATAGAATAACTGATGCACCGTAAGCAAGATACAATAGATAGTAAACTTTTGGATCAACTGTAAGGGATACCGATTTCGCTTCGTGGCTGGTAAGATTTCACAAATGATAGAGTAATTTATACACAGTAAGCAAGTTACGATAATAGGTAACCTCTTTAACTATACTATGTATGTTTTTTTTATTTAGCTTAGTTGCTGCCAAATATTACAAATAGATAAAAGAACTGAACCACAATGAATAAGCTACAATGATTAGTTATCACATTGAATGATTTATTTTAATCATTGCGAATCCTTCACAAGTTGATTGATAAACTGATATACAGCCAGCAAGCACAATAGTTGGGAGTCTCTTGTGGTTATTTAAGTAGGTTATTTATTTAGTCTAGTCTATAATAAGTAATCTCAAATCGATAGAGCAACTGATGATCATTCAACAAGCGGTGATAGACATGTTGTTCACTATCTGTGTAATTTGGTGATTTAGTTCAATTGGTGCTAAGAATTCTTAAACAGATTTTAAACTTTGGGTTATTCGATACTAAGCATTCAAAAATTAATAGGTTAATTTATTGACCTCGAGGAAGCTACGATATTCACTAGTAGTTTTCGCTATGTAAGTGGGTTATTGATATAGCTTAGTTAGTATTGACTATTTAGATATAGATAGAGTAGCTGATATACAGAGACAAGCAACGCGAGTTGCTTGTCTCTGTATATCCTTACACATTAATTCTTTCTCACATTAATTATTTAGCTTAATTACGTTTACTTCAAACCGTTTCAACGACATAGTCACCATCCTCAGTGATACATTAGCTACAATAACTAAACTATAACTAAAATAAACGTAATTTTTGTGAGATCTTGTGCTCGAATTTTAGTTTAATTTATCTCACAAGTCAAGCTCAATAATTATTTATAATCTTTGTCGTGCATTGAAAAATCTATAGATAGTAGTTATCGATTAGTTGTAGCACAGTCAGTAAGCTACAATGTTTAGTATCCATATTCATTATCTTTGAGCGTTACTGATTTAGCCTACTTTTACAAAACAATTACAAATCAATTAAGTAGTAAATTAACAGTCTGTAAACTACAATATATTGTAATCATTTCAATGATCTGTAAGCGTTATTGATTTAACCTTCTTTTTGCTGCTATACATTGACAAATCAATTAAGTAGTAGATGACCAGTCTGTAAGCTAACCTACAATATTTTGTAATCATTTCGATTATTAAATTTGTATGTGTAATTGATCTAACCTATTAATATATACTAAATTGTTGGTGCTAAACAATGACATATCGATAAAGTAGATGTGTAGCAAACTACAATACTTAATAATTGTTTTTTATCTGTAGTTGTTATTTAATTAAATTTGTCTGTGTTATGCATTAACAAATCGATAGTGTAACTGATGAACATTCAGCTAGCTGCAATTCTTAGGAATTGTTTTCACTAGCTGTGTGCGTTATTAAGGTAGCCTACTTTGTCAGTGTAAAACATTGGGAAATCGATACAGTAGCTGATGTACAGTCAGCAAGTTACAATACTAAGCAATTGTTTTGCCTACTGTTGTCGTTATTTATTAAACTTTTATGTGTTATCCATTGTCAAATTGTGGTTAAGATTCAGCAAGCTACAATCCACAATAACTTGTATTGACTGGCTGTGTTAGTTATTGAACTAGCATACTTTGAAGACACTAAACATTGACAGATCAATAGAGTTGCTGATACACAGTAAGCTACAATACTTATGACTACAAGCTACAATATTTAGAATTCGTATTACCTAGTGTTATAATTAGAGCAATAATCTATTTTGGGTTATACATTTCAAATCAGTAAAATAAATTATACACATTCAGCAAGCTACAATATTTAGAAATCGTATTTCTTAGTACATAGAATAATATTGGAACACAAGATCTCACACAAATTACGTTTACTAATCAAATGCGTTCCAACGACAAAGTTGTCATCCTCAGTGATACATGAGCAACAATACAGTTATAGTTTAGTTATTGTAGCTCATGTATCACTGAGATAGGCGATTTTGTCGTAGAAATTTTGTGAGATCTTGTGTTCGAGTTTTATTCTATCCAACATAATCTCACAAACATTGGCAAATTGAGCAGCTAGTAACTTGATGTATATCAGCAAGCTACAATCAGGAAACTACAATACTTAGAAATCGTTTTGGTTACTGTTATCGTTATTGATTTAACTTATTTAGTGTTATGTATTGACAATACCATAAAGTAACTGATGGACTTTGAGCAAGTTACAATACCTCGTAATTGTTTTGACTGGCTGTGTCCGTAATTGAGATAGACTACTTGGTCTGTGCTAATGATTGACTAGTCGTTAGAGTAGCTGATGCACGTTCAGTAATTTACAAATACTGGTAATTGTATAGACCAACAGTGTCCGTTATTGAGTTAGCCTACTTGGTCTGTGCTAATGATTGACTAATCGTTAGAGTAGCTGATGCACGTTCAGTAATTTACAATACTGGTAATTGTATAGACCAACAGTGTCCGTTATTGAGTTAGCCTACTTGGTCTGTGCTAATGATTGACTAATCGTTAGAGTAACTGATGCACGTTCAGTAATTTACAAATACTGGTAATTGTATAGACCAACAGTGTCCGTTATTGAGTTAGCCTACTTGGTCTGTGCTAATGATTGACTAATCGTTAGAGTAGCTGATGCACTGCCACGCTACTCTCGGGGTCGTAAGGGTTCTTCTTTGCCCCACGTTGGAACGCCACTTACCACACTACGCTCGGTCCCTTAGGGTTCTTTTTGCCCCACTCTCTCTTCACGAATTTAAGATTCTTTGTTCCCTTTTTGGAACACTATTTATCACGAACTCTTAAACTCGGTGTACGATCACCACCGACTGGGCGAACCACCTTTCTTCTCAGAGCAAGCGCGGGCAAGGCCAAGGTGCTCACTTTTACCTTTTTGAATCAAAGATTTTGCAACTCTTGGCTCTAATAAGTATGAGCTTGTCCTCATAAACTTACTAACTTTTAATTTACGCAAAATTCCCTGAATTTTATCTCAATGCTCGATTATTTGACTCTTTCTTAAGATTAACACTCTCTCTCTCAAGGTCGTGCCTTTTGGGAGAAATCGGCTCTTAAGTTCTGATGATAACTTTTAAAATTTTCAAATTATATTACCAGAGCACACACACATAAGATTTATATTTAAACAAGGTTAATAGCATATACAGAATGGATATATATTGAAAACACAACAAAATTTAGAAATGAATTATTTATACATATTCTTTTCTCTTTTGCACAGAAAAAATGTTAAATTTATAAACTTTTTTAACAACACCAAACAATTTGATTAAACAACAACACAACAATTTATTTATTTGACAAAATTTATCAATATAAGATTTTCTATATCCTAAACAAAATAAAAACGCTTGACTTTTCAGACAGAACCACAAACAGTTTTTCCTGTACTGAAAAAGTCGTATTTGATTATTAATTATTTTCAACACCAAAGCAGAGGTTTAAAATGAATTTAATTTTTAATAATTCCCCTAATGACGTTATATTTGAAATGAAGTTAATATTTGCGAATTATTCCTTAAGTATAAGATACCTTCACACTTTATTAGAAGTTCTAGTTGGATTTGGAATTTGTTGTATAATTAGGCTGATGTTGATTTGATGTTTTCGATCCAGAGTCTGTAAGCTGCTATGTATTTGAATGCTGGTCTCGAATTCTTCTAAGTTGCCTTGAAGTTCGGTTAGAGTTGAAATTATTCTAAGTCCAGTTAAGTAGAGTGACAGTTGAATTTTCCTCTCAGCTCAGAGTCGGTTGCAGAAGAAACGTCCACTTCGCGTCGATTCCAAATCAAAAGTACCCGTCTTTCGACGGATAAATTACGGTCTCCCTTTCAGTGGGAATTAATCCCCTTCTTGGAGCCAATTTTCCTCCCTTTTAGGGAAAAGGGTATTTTCTTCATATTATGTGTTTTCAGGCCCTTTTGGTCTGAAATATTTACACTATATATTTTATTAGTCATATTTTTTGACTAATGAACAGTTTTCTTCCTTTATTATTAATTAAAACACCTTTTAATTAATAATTTATTGTATTTCTTCTTCAACGTTATCTGTGATCCAAGTTGGCAATATGATGTTTCTGACTTTAGACTCCGGTTGAGGATGCGCGCGCCACTTTTCATGTTTTTGCATGAAAATTTCTACTTTGGTCGTTTTTTCGTTCAACTCGCTGTAACTTTCGAACGCTCGAACCGATTTTAAAGTTCCTTTCGGATTCTTCTTCCTTTCCATCTTGTGGGTCTTGTGGAACTTGATTCATCGCTCTACTGCGCTTCGTTCGCGAGTTATCGCCCTTTTCCCGAAATTCGATTTTTCTCCTTTTCAAATTTTGAGATAAGTCCTTTCTCAAAATTCTTTTGACGAAATCTTGTTCCTCTTCTACTACGACGAAAAACTCTGTTTGTATTTTTCACATAACTCGTTTGGTTCTCGAGTTATACGTCCTTGAAGTCCTAAAGTTTGTGTCGTATAAGTTTTTGTTCATAAAAACCCCCCATTATATATTATTACTTCTGCTTTGATGTTTTACAGTTTTACATACTAGATAGCTATAATTACAATCTTATTTTACCCCTTTAACTTTTAATTTAACCGCTTTTGGGCTTTAAAGTTTTACGTTTTGTAATTATTATATCTCCCTTATTTTATTCTCAAATTTGATTCTAAGTACATATTATTGTGCCCTATTGTGGTCTCTACAATAGTACTTATTATTATTTTTTAAATAATCCCCCCTTCAACTCAAAAATTCCAAAAAACTCCCCAAGAATGACTTTCTAAGTCCATTTTCACCTGTTAATTATTATTAATTCATATTTTTTATTTATTATTATTATTAGTTCCCCTTTGGGTTATGACTCTACGTTTTTTGAATTTTGACTTTAAGTTTTTTCCAAATTTTAGGTTTTTGAGCCCCTATAAAAACTTGAATAACTTTTTTGTTTCAATTGCTTTTAAATTTATTTTTCGATATTATTAATCGGTTGATTCCACTGAACATTAATTTATTTTAATAATTTAGTATTTTAATAAAATAAGAAACAAGTCAGAGCGACTGTACACGATCCAACATGCAGTGTTCACCACCTGTTGCCGTGACGTCATCGTTCCTCCTCGTCCCCCATCTACATGGCTTTATCGCGGGAATTTAAACTATTTTAAATTGGCTTGAGACTTTTGGCTTTTCCCAAACCGTCTCAGCATGTTCAGTAATTTACAATACTTGGTAATTGTATAGACCAACAGTGTCGGTTATTGAGTTAGCCTACTTGGTCTGTGCTAATGATTGACTAATCGTTAGAGTAACTGATGCACGTTCAGTAATTTACAAATACTGGTAATTGTATAGACCAACAGTGTCCGTTATTGAGTTAGCCTACTTGGTCTGTGCTAATGATTGACTAATCGTTAGAGTAGCTGATGCACGTTCAGTAATTTACAATACTTGGTAATTGTATAGACCAACAGTGTCGGTTATTGAGTTAGCCTACTTGGTCTGTGCTAATGATTGACTAATCGTTAGAGTAACTGATGCACGTTCAGTAATTTACAAATACTGGTAATTGTATAGACCAACAGTGTCCGTTATTGAGTTAGCCTATATGAATATAAATAATCTATAGAATAACTGAACTACAGTCAGAAAGCTTATATCGGTAATAATATCTTTGACTATCCTTATATGTTATTGATTAAACCTAGTCTGTACTATTCATTCATTATTCAATACAGCAGCTGGTGACAGTCAGCAACCTGGTAATATCAATAATATCTTTGTCTAACTGTGTAAGTTAGTAATTAAGCTTAGACGACTATGCATACACATTAACGATTGAATAGCTAATGCATAGTCAGCAAGCTGCGATGGTTAATAATATCTTTGTCTATATGTGTATGTTGTTGAGGAAGTGTAAACGGTACTATGCATTCACACAATGGACAGAATAACTGTTGCACAGTCAACAAGCTGTGAACGTTATTATTATCATTGTGTATGTTATTGATAATTCACACTCAGTAGCTGCTATGATTAAATATTTTTATTTTTTTGATTACTTATGTATTTTATTGATTTAACATAGTAGGTGCTAACCTTTCACCATTCTATAGAGTAGAATTACCACGGTCAGAAACCTTAGATTTTATTAATAAGTTATACTATATGTGTATGGTATAAATTATGCCTACTTGTGACAATCACTACTCCATAAATGACTTGATTCACAGTTGGTAAACTTTTCATGGTGTATTTATTTACATGCAAAGTATTCCCTATTCGGTAGATGGTTAATAATATCTTTCAGTCAGCAAACTTCAATTATTATCTTTGACTCTCTGTTTATGTTATTGATTAGGTATAGACGGTGCTAAGTATTCACTTTACGGTAAAGCAGCTGAATCACATTAAGCTAGCTGTTATTGTTAATAATATCTTTGAGTATCTGTGTATTAATTAAATATAGACTGTGCTAAGAATTCACTTTACGTTAAAGCAACAGAGGCACAGTCAGGGAGATGTAATTGTAAATAATGTATCTGACACTCTGTGTATGTTATTGATTAGGTATAGACGGTGCTAAGTATTCACTTTACGGTAAAGCAGCTGAATCACAGTAACCTAGCTGTTATTGTTAATAATATCTTTGAGTATCTGTGTATTAATTAAATATAGACTGTGCTAAGCATTCACTTTACGTTAAAGCAACAGAGGCACAGTCAGGGAGATGTAATTGTAAATAATGTATCTGACTATCTGTTTATGTTATTGATTAGGTATAGACGGTGCTAAGTATTCACTTTACGGTAAAGCAGCTGAATCACATTAAGCTAGCTGTTATTGTTAATAATATCTTTGAGTATCTGTGTATTAATTAAATATAGACTGTGCTAAGCATTCACTTTACGTTAAAGCAACAGAGGCACAGTCAGAAAGCTGTAATTATAAATAATGTATCTGACTATCTGTGTATGTTATTGATTAAGTCTAGTATGTGTTAAGCATTCACTTTACGTTAAAGCAACAGATGCACAGTCATGGAGCTGTAATTGTAAATAATGTATCTGACTATCTGTGTATGTTATTGATTAAGTGTAGTATGTGTTAAGCATTCACTTTACGTTAAAGCAACAGATGCACAGTCATGGAGCTGTAATTGTTAATAATGTATCTGACTATCTGTGTATGTTATTGATTAAGTCTAGTCTGTGCTAAGCATTCACTTTACGATAAACAAGCAGATTCACAGTCAGCAAAATATAATTGATAAGAATATATTTGACTATCTGTGTATGTTATTTATTAAGTCTAGTCAGTGCTAAGCTTTCGTTTTACGATAAAGCAGCTGATTCACAGTCATGGAGCTGTAATTGTAAATAATGTATCTGACTATCTGTGTGTGTTATTGATTAAGTGTAGTATGTGTTAAGCATTCACTTTACGATAAACAAGCAGATTCACAGTCATGGAGCTGTAATTGTTAATAATGTATCTGACTATCTGTGTATGTTATTGATTAAGTCTAGTCAGTGCTAAGCATTCACTTTACGATAAACAAGCAGATTCACAGTCAGCAAAATGTAATTGATAAGAATATATTTGACTATCTGTGTATGTTATTTATTAAGTCTAGTCAGTGCTAAGCTTTCGTTTTACGATAAAGCAGCTGATTCACAGTCAGCAAACTGTAAGTGTTAATAATGTATCTGACTATCTGTGTGTGTTATTGATTAACTCTAGTATGTGTTAAGCATTCACTTTACGATAAACAAGCAGATGCACAGTCATGGAGCTGTAATTGTTAATAATGTGTTTGACTATATGTGTATGTTATTGATTAAGTCTAGTGTGTGTGTAGCATTCACTTATCATAAATATAGTAGCTGAAATAAAGAAAAATAGTTTGTATTTCCTCGGTACTAAGAATTGACTAATCTATATAGTAATTCCGATATAGTCAGCAAGCTGCAATATTTAGTAATCATTTTTATTATTCTTATGAGTTTGTTAAACACTCACAGTACGATAAAGTAGCTGTTGCAGAGTTAGCAAGGATAGATATTTAATATTATTATTTGGTACTGATTTAGCTTAGTCGTTGCTAATAATTGACAAATGGATAAAGTAGCTTATGCACAGTAAA
Source organism: Aphrophora alni (assembly GCA_963513935.1). Classification (NCBI taxonomy): domain Eukaryota; kingdom Metazoa; phylum Arthropoda; class Insecta; order Hemiptera; family Aphrophoridae; genus Aphrophora; species Aphrophora alni. Next base: position 88,530,238 of record OY740767.1, read on the forward strand.
CAAGCTATGATTATTACTAATAGTTTTTACTGTCCCTGGTCGTTATAAATTATATTTAGTCGGTGCTTAAGATTCACAATGGAAATGGTAAATGATGTATAATGTGTAAGTTTTGATAGTTTGTTACAGTAGTCGGTATTTAGCAATGATTAATTGAAGGAGTAATTGATACAAAGTCAGAAATCTGGGATAGTTAATAATCTCACTATCTTTGTGGGTTATTTGCTAAACAATCACTCTTCTATATTGTAACTTGTGCATAGTCACCAAATAATGATATTTAGTAGTCTATTTCATTTAACTATCCATCAGCGTTATACATAAGGCCTTGATAAATGAATATTGTGGAAATAGAATATTTGACGGGCATTCAGCAAACTATGAGTTTCTAACCTATCTCATAATATATATTATATGGTATTAGATGTAATTAGATGGTATTAGTGAGTAGTTGTAATGTTACTAAATACAATTTTGATTGTTTAAAATGTATGAAGTATTGATTTATCCTAGTAGGTGCTAATCAAATCGATATAACAACGTAGGCCATTTCCCCCTTAGTATGACGTACTAGCCATCTGTCCAACAGTTGTGCCACTTGGACTTGTATCACGTGTTGTGGCAAAGGGGTGGTTCACCCACTACCACCACCAACATCTATATGACACATTACACTAACTAAACTTAGGTTGATTTGTAGCTACAAGTTCGATGTCTGTTTATCCATCGGTGATTATTGTCTTGTAGACTCTGGGATTTCTTATTAAAGTTCCTTTGAATATTATTTAGCTTTACTCATATTTCTGAAAGGGGTAAATTAAAGTTTTGAAAAAACTAGTATAATGCATTTAGTCTAACATTTTCTTTTAATTTGTATTCTTTTTTGTTTGATTGTGTTAAATTATTCTCAGCATATCATTAATATGAAAAAAGTGTAAAAAGACAAGACAAATATTTTTTTTTTCTATTTCATATTCTTTCAGTAAAGGAAAAATTAATATGTACCAAATAATTGTGTTATAGACAATTCAAATAAGTATGAGCATCATAGTGTTACTAACCCAGCCTTATCATATCCTTGAACCAATCATTACACTTATTTTTTTAACCAACCTCCATTCTCTACGCTCATGATATCGATTCGGCTCTACTGATCTTGTATCAGAGTGCATGTGTTATTTTCTTAGGAGAACATTTTCTTAATCCAGCTAGTTTACAAAACATATAAATAAAAAAATATTTCCAATTTTTGAAATTGTCTAATTTTCTATTTTTAATAGATTTTATAAGAACCTAGATTAAATATAGTTTATAAGAGTCCTCAATATCAAATTTAGAGTATATAATACAGTGTATATATAATTTTGTTTTATTATTATATATACATGACAATGACATAGCCAGACTCTTATCCTACAGATCAAGTAAAAATCGGAAATAGATGTTTTTTCAATTATTTAAAGTTATATATTTGTAGAAACTGTTTACATTGATGTGTAAGTATTATAGGATAGAGAAGTATTTTTTCTTAATTGTACAACATTTTATTTAGGCCTACTCAACATCATTAGTCTAATGAACAAAAAGTAAAGCTCTAAAAAAATTCATAAATTATAATTGTAAGCAAATATTCATATTTAAAATATTCATATAGCATATCCTTATCTTATCCTTGAACCAATCATTACACTTATTTTTTTAACCAACCTCCATTCTCTACGCTAATGATATCGATTCTACTCTACTGATCTTGTAACAGAATAAATGTCTTATTTTCTTAGGGGAGCATTTTCTTCTTCCTATAACGAAACTTTTTCTTTATAACGAAACGTTATTTTCTTCTTCCTTCCCCATAACGAAACTTAAACCATGGACTGAGAAATGTGCATAGACTATGGTCTTAAACATGATTTGTGAAGCCATTTAAATTGTTACTTATTCTGCATATACAGAAATAATCCTATAATGATTTTGAGTCACTTGAGTTCTTGATAAACACATAACTTTAAAAAATAATGTAAGTGTGTGTGTGTGTGTGTGTGTATATATAATGCTTACTAGTACGAGATCTCAATAGAGAGTTAGTTGTGTGTTCATGGTTGCTTGGGTATGCTCGTATGTGTAGTTTCTCGCTAATTATTTCTAAACAGAACAAACGGCATATATTAATTTTTCTAGAAAAACAAATATCACAAATTAATATTTTGTAGATTTTTAGTGACTACTCAAATTTTATCTATTTTTATGTGTGGAAAATGAAACGTTTGAACTTAAAATAAACAAAAACTGGATAAAAATGAAACAACAAAGGATTTATTCGGAGAATCAACTTATAGGTTTATTAATCTCGTATTATTAACAACTGTTTTGTTTTCCCCCTTAAATTAAAAATGAATTTTAATTTTTAAAATAAAATTTTAATTAAAAACTGTAAATTATCGTCATTTCAAGACAGACAGTTCATGTAAAACCGTGATTTTAAGTTACTTGTTGCATACAAGGACAGCGAGAGCATCTAGGACAAAGTGTGTGTTGAAAACAGATAATTATTATTTGAGTTCCAAATGGCATAACCACATCACTCTAACAACATTTAAACAGCAAATATTGTTTAAACAAGTACAAGTCGTTGACAAGTAGTTTATGTTGTCAAGTACTTAGAAGCTAAACTAAAGGATAGCAGGTGGAAGTGTATAGAGGTGAACCTCAGCCTCCGAAGTAGACAGCGGGGGCGGTACTCCTACTTGCCTGTTTGCCTTGCCAATTGACGCCTACAGAAACCCATCTTATTCAGGCCAATACGACTGCCCATACCCATTGAAAGGTTTCTGCAAGCCTGTAGTGTGACGTAATACCTTCTTATCTGTGTAATACTCTCAGGTGCACCAGTACTTGTGTAATACTTTTAAGGTAATCCGTTGAATTAAATTTAATAAAACTGGAATGTTTAGTTTTACAGGATACAGATGTGTTTGTTAAAGAATATAAAACTTATAATCTATAAATAAACTGTGTTATATTTCACTTATACAAACTTGAACTTACATACGCTTTAGAAATTTTATTTCTTTTAATTATTTCACGACTGATTTCCATGTTAACTTTAAGGGCAGTTCTTTTCCTACCATGACGTTATTGCAGTATTCGAGGGCTAGGATCTATATTTTATGCTCTTTTCTTACGTTTTTATAAGGCGATAATGCCAGAGAGGTTTTTTTCGTTTTTTGTCTTTAAAAAGGAAGAAAAAAATTACACGGGAGGAAAAAAGATCGGTGACAATGATGAAAAAAAAAGAAATTTTTATTCATATTTTTGAAAACTAAAAAAGGAAAGAAATATAGTATGTGGTAATAGTTATATACGAAATTTGGAACTACACATATTCTGTATGTATAGTTACGATCCACATAATTTAATCCATATAATTTACTTATTTTTTGAGGAATAATCATAATTCAAAGACAGCCGATAAGCACGCACGTTTATTTACAATGTTTAGAAAATAATGGAGTACATAGATGATTGCAGTAAAAACAACATGTGTATTTTTTTTCATGTGTACAAAAATTTCAAACACAACATTAAAACATTAAAAAATTTAATCACCGAATGAAGAACTAATTCCGAAAAAAAAGAAGTTTTTGATTTAAAATTTCTATAATTATATTTTACCAAGCATGTTAATACTATTTATTTATAGATTCAATGAAACTGAATCAGTGTATTATGTTTGTTTTTATTAATATCTTTTTTACTTAATTTTGCTTTATGTAGGTATATTAAGTACTGTTAAGTTTACTTTCACTTTATTTTTGTATTTTTTTTTTAAGAAAAAATAAATAAATAATTAAAAATTAAGTAATAGACCAAATTAAGTAATAGACCAAATAAGTTAACCCAAATTTGGACCTGTCTTTTCCAGTAAGAACCTAAAAAACGCAGTAAAAGCTGAAAAACACCTCTGGGGAAAATCACAAACTAACTCTTCCTAACTGGAAGATGTAAGTATTAGGATCACAGAACATCAGAGGTATACCACAAATTATTCTACAAAGTAATTTCAATTTCAGATATTGTGAATTCTATTGATAATTTTTTATTTTTTTTTGTTTATTCTCACAAAACAATTCAACATTTAATAACCTATGATGCAAAGATTTCTTACCTAATTGTACATTTTCTTTAAATCTGTGTTCATTACTGCGCAACTCCAAAAAAATTGTTATTGTTTGAACATATTAATATTACTGTGTATATTGTCGAAACAAGAAAGGATTTGATAACATACTGAATTGATAACTTGTAAGAATTCATTTTTATAAATATAAACGCTCAACAGACCAGAAAGAGTTATTATAGCTTGTAATACACATAGTAATTTACAGTTATTTTGTTTCAGAAAAACCCTAGCCTACATACAATGAACATACAATGTTCAATTTCAAAGAAATCCTTCAATAAAAATATTATCGAAATATTATCCAAAGCTAGAAGTTCACAGAAGTCTTCTTCACTGGAAGATGTGCATATCAGGATCTTAGAATAGCAGAGATAGAACAAATCTATCAATGTTTACTCTACATTTTATTATTTGATATTACACATTGTTTGTCGTATTACATATAATAAATATTGTAACAAAACTTTGATCCCTGTCCTTCATGTATATTTTATTATATTGTTATTTTTTTTAGAAACTATTGAACAAAATCATGCTTTCTAAATTCACAGTCTATATTTCTCTAGTGTAAGTAAGAACTTACTTTTTGGTCAAACAACATAGTTATAACAAGAATTAGGTGTTCTAACTTTTCTATCAACTAGTTAGGCCTAGAAATTATTTTTAGTTCTGAAAATAAAATAACCAACTGTCTGTAATGTATGCTATTCATTTTAAAACTATATTCGACATCATTGTTCTTTTACTTTTGGTTTAAAACGTTATACTTTGTATAAATATAATAATTTTCAATGTTGTTTCAAAATATTCTCCATTACTTACTTTTTTATAATTTCTATATTTACGTTATTTGAAATTCCAAGACATTTAGGTCTATAGATTAATTAATTAGTGTTTCTTCATTAATTAATTAATTAGTGTGTAAATATTGTTATTTAAATTACTGTAATTATGTAAATTTAAATTACATGTTAAATTAAAAAAAAAAAATTGTTGAAAAAAAGTAATAAACAAAAATGTTGCCGCAGCAAAGAAGTGATGTTAGAGAGGTAAATAAATTATTATTGCAGTTTATATTCGTGTATTATTATAGTCTACTAATTTCGTTAATTAATTAATAATACAAGACTAAACAATGCAGTGATCCTATGAATCTCTGGAAGATGGAGACAAGCAGTTAGTAACTGAACGGTAACTATATAATGTTTATTACTATTATTTATACATGTCTATATTAAATATGTATTGTAAACATTTTGGGAGAGGTTTGAAGAGTTACAGTTCTGTTAATTACAAAAAAAGTAACAGTACAATTAGAGAGTGAAAGAAACAAGAGGTGGAATAGTTCGTTTATGAAATCAGTGACTAAGTCAAGGTAAAGGAGGAACAAATTTGAATGCACAGTCTCTGTCCTTTATTAGTATTATAAATAGAAGTGGGTTTTACCCCTTACACACTTCAGCCTATAAGACTTTTTGTGTAATTCTTAAATTGCTAACGAGCTTATGTCTATTCCCTTGGTTAGGGACAGGATTTTCTAAATTATATTGCTTGTAGCTTTAAAGGTCGCATCTGGACCGAAGATCAGTTGTTTTCTACGTCCTAAGGCTTTGCATTTTCGAAGTATATGTTCTGCAGTTTTTAGATGCTGATTACATAATCTGCATTTAAAGTTTCCTTGGAATAATTCCATGGTGTTAAGATGCTTCTTGAAAGCGCCGTGGCCTGATACGAAGCTTAAGATTTTCCTCAGATTTCGTTTACTTTGGTATGTGACGAATTTAGAGAGTTTCAGTCCTAGTTGGACCAGTAATCCGTATAGTTTTCCCGTGGAGTATTTTACCATAGGTCCTTAGTTTTTGAGTTTAACCATTGTTTTAGACTATCTTTTGCTACGGCTTTAGTTATTCCGCATACTGGTTCTGGGCCAATGAAGGATCTCTTGGCCTCATTTTTTAACAGTTTACATGCCTTTTTGTTTCCTTCGTATTCTCTGTGACTTGAATCCACATGAGTTTTACCTAGTTTTGGGACGAAAGCTTGGTTAAGGTTCGGTGACAATACCACACTAGTGATAAGTAGTGGTCTTGTGAGTTTACAGACTTAATATTACCCTAACTGTCCGACCTGTTAATGATACATTGGTATATCCTTTAGCTAGGCACAGTTGTGCGCATACCAGTATTGCCATGACTTCTGCTTGGAATATAGTTGCGTATTTTCCCAAAGCTATACTTATTATATTTTTTTTTTGGTTTTTTTTTAAATATATTCCCGCGCCTATATCGATGTTAGTACGAGATCCGCCAGTAAAGGGTTCAATACTATTCTGTATTGGAGACCAGTCTCTCTCAATATCCTTTTTCTCTTGGATGATAAATTCAAATGGTATAATCCATGAGGTCTTTTTACTGATGTAATGACTTCTCATAGTAAGTTCGTAATTATACGATTTATGTTTACGAATGGTGCCGTGTCCTTTATGCCAACGGCTTCCTTTCCACATTCCAAAGTATTCCATTCTGTATGCCACTGAACTTGGCTCAGCTAGTTCTCCAGAGGGTGGAGTTTCCTCCGAATCATAGGGAAGGTAAATGCTAACGTTTCTTCTACCTTTTCAGGATCCGCAGATGAGCCTCTATCTTTATTCACAATTCGTAGTGATATCATTAATAGTACACCAAGGTGTTATCAGTATCAAAGACATTATCAGTGTTATGCGACATAGTAATTAATTATATCCAATAATTCACAGAAAAATATCGAGTGTCTGTTGTTGGTAAATATTGGAGTACTTTAGGTTGGAAAAGAAGAAATACAATTCAAGTTCATAGTATACTTTTCTAATGGAAGATACAATTGCAAAATATGAGCGTTAGTATTCATATGTTGAACAAAAGTTTGCATTAATATTTAATACCAAGACGGATATATTACAACACCAAATTTTTGATACTGTAGATATATTTGTTAATATATTTTATGTATATCCAAATTTATTTTTTCCGTCGCTTTTTATCAAAGCTTCAAAGTTATTTTTAAATTAAATTACTAATTATAAACCTCTCTAATTTTAGAGCAAACACTGAAACAGATTTTACTGTGACTTCAAACATGAGAGAAGTCGATGAATATATATTAAACTCACTAGTTTTAACAGAAATGTTTGATAAAGAGGTCTTGCTCACAACGTTGCTTTGAAAATCTCAAAGGATTGATGAAAACCGTGATATGTCTTTATTTAGGATTAGTGTCTTCTTATTTACACGAGATCGCAAGGGTAATCAATGTTTTATTATTCACAAAGGGACTTCTGAAATACACAAGGTTGTTCAGCTTCTGTCGCAATCAGTTAGGTGAATGTGTACTTTTTAAAAATGGCTCCTTAACATACTTACTAAGGTACAGTGTAATTTCAAGTGTAGACTTGTAAATAATAGTACGGGCTAACCAAATTTGTATTATTTCAGGACATGTGCATGCATGATTAAGTATTGCTACTGTTAGAAGGAGAAAACATGTTTGTACGAATATATATATATATATATATATATATATATATATATATATATATATATATATTCGATATACAAACAAGTGCATTGAGACCTACGGGAGCTCTCCGATGATGTAGGAACTGTCACTCCAAGCAATTTGCCTAGATCCTAGATTATAGCTCTTAGCGCCACCTGAATTACCAAAGGTGATTCTAGATGACAATAAAAAAAAGAGGAGAATGAAGCTCCTAAACTTCTTTCAAAGAAGATTCAGGAAAACAATAAGAAAGTGGAATTTTTCTGCTCTACTCGTGACTAGATGGCGATATCACTATTTAAACAAAAGGGGAGGATGTCTATAAAGAAATGTATTTAACAGAATTGTTAAAACAATATATCTTTGCTAATAGGGAACAGAAAAACTGTTTGCTCCGCCTTGTAATATATTAGGTGGCACCTAACAAGTTAATGGTTTTGTTTTATTTTCTTGGTTCGAATCAATTATAGAATTTATCGAATCAACACATACAATAAAATTATAGAAATCCAGTTGATATACGAAATTAACTTGTTTTCCAGTCTTTTTAAAATTTAATTTTGACAAATATTCATACCTGCAACACTGACGAACTGAATAAAGATGCCAAATACGTTAAGGTCTATCCATCTTGTTCTCCTACGAATTTGTTTTGCCTTATATGAAGAAAACCATGAGGTTAACGAATTGAATATTCATTACAAGAGTCAACATGTAGTGATACAATTTGTTGGAAATAAACCCATATTATTGACAGTTGCAGTATTGGAGTACTTTCTATAGTAGAACAACTTTAAAAACGGAAAGGTAAGACAAATTAGTTCGAAATGAAAATCAGATACAAACGTGTCCTTTGAATTTAAAATCTGATGGAGGTACGTTTGACTTAAAAAGTGAAATATAAAACAAATTTATTAGTGCATAAAGAATGGACCACAGCTCTAGCACAGTTACATATAATCAGTACGAACCAGTGTATAAACCATCATGGTATTTTATTTTCTCGAAAGGGAAAGAAACATATACAAGTTCTTCAACCCTTGCCTTACACATGAGTATGACGGAAATATGTGTGTGGGATTGACCAAGAAAGGAGATTGTATCGTTTTGCTTATTGAAGAAAAACTTGATATTTCTTCTACTTGACAAACTACTTACCATTAAATTGAATTTGTGCAAGAAATTTTGATCGAAATGCACAGTTGATTAAGATAGTTTATTAAAATATGTCTAGCATTCTATTATTTTATTATAAACTTATGACCACTTGATTTAAGGGAGACACAACTATGTGTTGTGTAACTATAATTAGAAATTCGTATGTTTAATCAGACCGCAGTTGTAGTGCAAATTGTATGAAAATAACATTTTAGAGCAACCTTAGGATTCCAATGAACATATTGGGGTAACTTTCACTTCATCATTTCTACTTCAGGTTTGTTGACACTTGTAGACAACAACTAGAGCATTCTGAAGGTAGATCACGTAAGTTGACATTTTGCAACTTCTCTGTTCGCCTATACTGCACATTATTTCAAATAAAAGATTTAAAAAAATATTAAGATTAATTAATATTATTATTAATCTGTTAAATTAGAGTTAAAAGTTAGGATCTCTGTTATGTCAATATATGTTTATGCTTTCTTACCAGGTCTTAATTCAACATAAACTGATCGGAATTATATTTTAGAAAATCCTTGACTGTATGTAAAAATTGTTTAATGTTTTTCAGTCCAAAGACTACAATTTATCTAATAATTTTGTCTAACTTATCTTTAGTTCTTGTTACATATTCCGAAATATACTTTTGTTTATAATTAAGATCGATATTACGCATTCATTGTTATTGATTGAGATTAAAATGAACGTATTACAGGTTATAAATTAAAATTTTAATTTTATGAGGTTTGTGGTAAGGCTTATTAAATGATATTGATAAGGTATTTCCATTTTTTAAGTATTAAATGTCATCAAGGCCATTAAAGTTTTCAGAAAATAATCTTGTTAATTATTCAAAACACGCATATTACGAAATGAAGTTTAATCCCTAAAGTTCTAATTATTTTTTTAAAATAATTAACTCATTTTGCTGACATCAGGAAATAATAAAGCTAGTTGTATATAGATAGGCTCATGTTTTCTATGTAATTTTCATCTATAAAAGCGACAAAATAATTTTTTAAGATAATATGCATATAAGTTAGAATGTTGCCGATTTGTGAATTGACTTTTTTTATTGTGATAAAAACTACGATCACTAAAAATCGGCTAAAAAACCAACTCCCAAATTTCCGATATTTGTGATAACGAACTTGTCGAAGTTATTTGGTGTGATAAAATATTTTAAAATTCCGCTAACGCTGGAAATAACTGTAAGGCATTATTTTTCATTCACAAACAAAATCTAAACAAACAAAAAGTATTCACACAATCTGCCCTTAATTTCAAGTCAGGTAGCATGGGCGTACCCAGCGAGGGGCAGGGGGGCAGCTGCCCCCCCTGGAAGCAAAAAAATAAATCTTTATTATACATTTTGTTGCTGGAATTTAATACAATTCTTGAAATAACTATTTTAATAATCAATTGTATATTGAATGACCATGGCTTGCCCCCCTTGCCCCCCCTAGTTTTGATCCTGGGTACGCCCTTGTCAGGTAGTATTGCCAAGAAGTGATAATAGATCATTGACTCCAACTTAGAAGTTCAAATTCAAATAACTCAAAATTGGGCCACATTTTTTGGACGAAAAATTAACTAATCCGTCAGGCACTTTATATAATATATAATGAAATTATCACACTAGGTTTCCTAAAATAACATAAAGAACACCTGGGCAATCTTAACCTAGGAAAACAAGAAAATTAATAGCTTCCAAACTGTCTCTAGCGGGAAAAGCTATTTTATGGCATATGAGTTAAAATTACAGTTTCCCTCGAAATGGAGTGTTTAGGGGATAATTCAAATAATTAAATGTAAACCATTATTGAGTGGTACTTCATTTAAAAACTGGTTTATTAGGATAAAATTGCAAAAAATAGTTGGTGATATTTTGCTGGAATGCGAAATATTCATCCGGTCAAACACCTAAAGAAGGCCAAACAACTACTTTTTTTTTCTTTCTTAAAACGAAATAATTCATATTTTGTTTCTGAACTATTTTCTAAAGTAAAAACTGAAGTAGATTACGTCTAGTGTGGCATAGTTTGCAACAGGATGGATGATCTTTAGTTTGTAGCTAGACAGAGTACATCAAGCTTGGTTTGGGATAGATCATCTCTAGTATGGAGCAAGTAAAAGTAAATCTAAATTGGAATGGGTTAGAGGACTTCCAGTTTGGTTCAAGATATAGCAGTTCTAATTTGGTACATGATAGAGCACTTTTAGGTAGTAGAATGATGTAGCATATCTAGTTTGAAGCAAAATAGAGTACCTCAAGTTTGAAGCAGGTTAGAGCATTTCTATTTTGAGACGGGATTGAGCTCCTCCAATTTCCTCTAATATGAAGTAAGACATCGCCTATAGAATGGATTAGGATAGAATAAGCTTTAGTTTGGAACCAGATTGATCACATTTAGTTCGGAACACGTTAGAGTACCAGTATGAAGTTGGACAGAGTACCTATAGTTTAGACTTAGAGCAAGATAGAGCTACAGTTTGGAGCAAGATTGAGCACCTCTAGTTTATGGCAGGATATAGCACCTCCAGTTTGGATGAAGATAGGGCATCTTTAGTTTGAAGCATGTTAGAGCATGTCTGGTTTGGAGCAAGATAGAGCAAGCACATGTAGTTTGCGTTTTTTCTACTAAACAAGACTTTAAAACGAAACAAAACTTAAATAATGTATCCCTAGATGGGGGTTTACATTAACAGCCAAACAAACTTTGAACTGAATGAATTCATCTCATTACGGAAAAAAAATCCCATTATAGTAATTTCAGTTTTCTATTTTTTCCAATATGAAGTTATTTAACTCTTCTGGGGTTTTTGAACTTTTAGTATATGAATTGTATCGTATTACAATTTTTTAAACATCACTCCACACGTCATTCAAACAAATGTTTCGTTCTTTTGCGCGGATTGCAAATCAAATCAAACCACAAAAACATTTAGAGAATAATTCCTAGTATTTTAAATAGTTTTTATGGGGATCGCATGGCTTCATGGCTTTTAGGAGATCCAAAGAATGAGAGTTATTGATCTAAATCACTCAGTCTGCCGCTGAGGGGTTATGTGACCCACAGTCATCTGCAGTGTCAGTTTTGTTTTAATTGCATATGTTATGGTTCTATCGAGACTACCATAATTATCTGTTAAATTACTTGTAATAATAACACTGTTACAGTGAATTATACGTATATTTTTTATTGTATGATATTATTAAGTAATTGTGAGATGTATCCTAAACGTATACATGTGTGTGCAAAAAGAGAAAAACTAATTTACTATGCAATGGTGATAATTAATAGTCTTGTTGGATTCTCAAAGACTGCAAAGACAGAAGAAAGACAAAACAACAAAGCAGAAACCGCGCAATTATAATATGACAGTTAGTTATTGCAGACATCGTGAATAGCGCAAAGTAAATAGTTTAGCAGGAAATGTAAATGTGAATATAGTTGAGGGCGATTTCAATGTCACTGCGAAGAAGGCAAGATCGAGCATTCCCGCCTGGTCATTGACGCTGAGCCCATTGTCTGTCGTTTTGACCTGACCATGATAAACAAATTCTTAAATGTCACTTAAATGTTTCTTTAATGTGTAGTACATCTTATTTAAATAGTATCTGTACTTGTATTGAATAACAATAAAATTCGACGAGTAAAGAACGTGTTGTTTCCAGAGCATGTTGTAACGACTCATACAAATTTATATAAATGTAGATATTTCAATGAACAAAAGACTGAATTAGTATTTCTTAAGAGCACTTAAAAATTAAACATGTTTTTAAACAATTCAAAGTAATTTCCATTTATCATAAACTTCGGTTATTGTTTTATTTAGAAAAAAAATAGGATAATTATTATACCCTATTTTTTCTAATCAATCTATTTATAATGTTTTCAAATAAGTCGAAACATTTAAGAATTATTTAATAAACTATATTTTCTATATCTGTAAATATGTAGGAGAAATTGTGTAAGTACGAGAGTCATCCCCTCCGTAGCATGTTTCATGTTTACTTGGCACTGTACAAAATACATTTAGGCCTACTGTGTAAATAAAATTATTGTCAGAACTACTAATCACAATATTGTAATTTGGGTTACACCTTTAAATAAATTAAATTAACTTGTTGTCTGTTTTCTATTTATCTGTGTCTATATATATATATATATATATATATATATATATATATATATATATAATAAGTCAACCCCCCCCCCCCCCCGACTGATAAAAAAATCTCTGGATCCAAGAAGCCTAGAACTATAAATTTTTTAACATGGTTTGGGGTAGGTCTGAAGACGCAAACTAAGAAAGGGTTTTGAAAATGTTCCACTCCAAGGGTGTTTTTTACCCATAAAGTATATCTCTGGATCTAAGAAGCCTATAGTTATGAATTTTTTAACATGGTTGGGGGTAGGTCTGTATACGCGTGCTAAAAAAGGGTTTTAAAAATGTTCCACTCCAAGGGAGTTTTTTACCACTAAAACAAGTATCTTAGTTATTTATGGGTCGATAACAATAAAAAAAATAATCACAATATTAATAATCACATTCAGTTTGTCAATGCTAAGTGGCTAAATTGTCAATCTTGATATTCAGGTATAATATGCCACCTGTAATTCTACATAATAGAACGCCTACTCTCCAAATCATTTCGGAGCTGCTTAATATCAGAAGATTGTATCATCCACAACAACTCTGTCCAAAAACAACTTGTCAGAACATATATTCTTCTTTAATCCGAAACATAGTCAATGTTGTAGTCAAGACTTGTCAATGGCAATATTTGTATTACAGTAGGTTCTAATCAGTTCCTCTGGATTCGCTGATTAAGTGTTATCCAAATAAACATTATATTTTTTTAAAAAATATTAAAATGAAAAAATTCACACGTCTCTCGTTTTCAGAAAATTTGTCTAACCTTTCTTTGCATTCTCTCCCAATGAATACTAATAGAATGATATTAACTGATAATATATGTCATGGGGAAAATTGTTTTGCTTTTACGACTCAAATTCTAAAAGACCTCTTCACTGCATATTATGCTATATAGGTGTACAGGGTGTCCAGTAATTACGAGATCAAACTTCACCAGGTGATTTTCAAGTCAAAATATACAAGAAATGACTAATAAAGCATAGTCCTATCTCTCTTAGTTTTCCGACTGTCTGTTTGTTTGTGTTTTTTACTAAAACATTTTTATCTTCGTAGTCGATAAAGGTATAAACTTAAAACTTTACATACCTGTTAGTATAACAAAGACCAATATTAAAAAAAGTTTTAAATAATCACTTCAAAATGGCGGCCGAAAGGGTTTTGAGTTATTAAGCTTAGAAAACTTAGTATGGTATTTAATACTTTTTTTATCGAATGTAATTCCTTATTGACTACTGTGCTACATTTTTCTCGCCTCAAATGGAAACATTTTTCGGTGTAAATAAAACAAATTACGTTCTTACACTTCATAATTTGATTGTAACCCACCCTTGAAGATGCCTACAGTTGAGACAAAACAGCTAGCTGTACCTCGGAATTTTAAAGAGTAAGATTGTTAGTGTATGAAAGCAAAAGGGATTTAATGTTTTTTCTTATTTACAAATAATTATTGTTTGATGTTGATCATTCAAAGTTATTAAAAATAATAAAATCCACTTTTTTTTTTAGATAAAAAGCCGAAGCAGTACCAGTACGAAACCAGTGCACCCGACTATAATCTTTCTTGTCAAAATGTAAAGATTTGATAGGCAGGAGTTTGTTTATAAATATATTAATTATCATTTGTAGAAAACACATATTTTAATTATAATGTTATCTAATGATATTTGTACACCTACTAGCAGAAAATTCTAGTATTGATTTTCTGGTGTCTACTTTAAGTTTTTTTTATCACATTTGCCTTTTCATACATCTGTCTAAAAAGTAAGGTTACCAGACGTTACATTTTAAGTGGTTGCACGCGATTTTCTCACAGTAACATGGAGCGTCGCACATGTCCTGTAGCAATCATGAATCAAATCGTTTCTATACTGCCTAATATTAAAATACAATACTCGACTTGCTCTATATTATCTGTTATAGCCTATCATATATTCTCTGTAGTATTTATGAACAATGTAGTTTTTGAACATTTTGAATTAATTAAAAAGCAATTGAATATTAATAATGAGAAAAACTATTTTTGTTTTTATGAAAAACAGTTTTCTTTTTAAAATATAAGAAGAGTCTTTAATATAAATTACATTTAATTAATACAATGGAACTCATCAATCTTTGAAGATAGTCACAGGTAAAAAATGTGTTTGTTGTACCAACAGTCGGCGGAATGTAAGGGGTGTGGTCGTCGAGCAGGGAAAGAACATGCCTCGGCGCGGCGCTAATACAACTAATTGTCCATAAATTATAACAAGAAAGTGTTATGGACCAAACAAATCACCATTTATACACATCCAGAAATTGGAGCGAAAAACTCATGTAAATTAAATACCTAAAGCATATACATTGTGTATTATTTTATTCGTATTTTGATTACTTTTTCATAGTAAAATTCATAATTTTTTATTTTTGGAATGGATCTACAGAAATTTGTTCATTAAACAAATTTGTTCTACCGGTACTTGATTATAAGTTTAGAAAAAAATACTATATGCAATTGCTTAGGAGAATCTAGAAAATGTATCTGATATGCGTAATATATATATATTAGAAGAATTGTGATTTACTTAAAAAATAGTTCTAATGATTGCTTATGATTAGTTTGTAAACACTATTGTGGATTTTTTTAACACCTCATGTACGATCTAAAATATTCACCTAGAAAAATAGCCCTTCTTGTAATCTAAATCTTAAAAAACACTTTATTAAAATATTTAGTTTCTTTCAAAAAATTTATTTTGAGAATACGAATTTTAAACATTATTTGTCTAAGTTTATGAAAAGTGCAAGAACTAAAATCAATTAATAACATTCTATTTTTAAACTTGACAAAATCTCTTTTTAAATTGAGTAATTGAAAGCTACTTACTTGAAATTTGTTTCTAACTTTTTAGATTACGACTATTTTTTAGTTAATATCTCGGATCGTACTCCCCCTACCCCCAATAGAGTTAACGATCTCGGCAAAGAGATTTATTATAATTATTTTTTGACAACTGTTAGTTGAAATCGGACGACATCGTTTTTGTTTACGAATGACTGCAACTACTACATTTCAATAGAATTTCTCTAAATCTTTCTCACCAATTCGCCATTATTTCCTTGAATACATCAGAAATAGGATGTTAGTACTGTATTTAATCATTTAGAGTGAGTGATGATTTACCCAAGACTTCAACTGCTTGTTAGACAGGGACTGCGAATTGATTTGACAGCAACGCACCCATTGTCACCACTTTGTTTATTTAGTCGTTCATCAGGAGATGACATTTCCGACTCCAAGCTGTAACCTATCTCAGTTGTGGTGATACATTATCATGACTGATAAGACATCTTCTAAACAAAGAGGACACGAAATATGAGAATAAACACGTCATGAGTTCACATGTTGCATTGTGTTGGTCCAAATATAAACAACTTGGCAACGCCGTCTCCTTTCATAACAAGACAACAAAAAGTGGCTGCTCAAAGGAAGAATGGTGCAGACAAAAAATAAGAGAAAGAAGGAGACCTAAATATTCTTTAATGTTTCAACCCCAAACTGTCAAAACCGACCGGCACCCTTCGCCCTTTCCTTTCGTTTTTAAGGAAACTTATTAATATAGCGGGTGAACTGAAGCAAGGGACATGTATACTTTACAATAGTTATTTTATTATGAAGTATAGTGACTGTTGTAAACTACTAACATCATATCATATATATGGATACAAGTGTTGACACACAATTTTAATTATTTTAACAAAGGATATATACATTTTCTACATAAAAAGGAAATATTTTTGTCCAATAAAGAGATATTATATTTATTTAAGAAAGTATTTTCAGTTTTACAGTAGATGTATTTATAGATTTTGTTTTGTTTTGATCTTTTATAATTTCATAATAACAATGATGCACTGTCATACTGCGCACATGTATTATACAGTATCTTTGTAATATTTAATTTGTTCATGCATATTGTAACGTTGAGAAGCCCTAAGTAAAAGCTTTGTCCAATTCAAAATGTTTAAACCTTGTCAGTTAGAAATAAATGTCAAACATAAACGTCACTCCAACACATAATAAATTTTGTTAAAGGATTTCTAAGGAAACAATACTTCGAAACTACAAAATTATTGAAAGGGCGAGGGCAGCGTGACAAATTAAATAGGAAGAGTTGAGTTATGTAATGTGACAACATGGGAAATTAGAAAGTTTGTGTACGCCCAAGTTAACAAAAGAAAAAGAGACAAAAAACTAGGCAGAGGTACGTTGAACTCAGCTAAGAAACAAGATTTAACGAACTTTGAAAGACGGTTAGAGTTTGAAAAATCAAATCCAACCAACCAAAAAGAAGCGTCATCCAGAAATAAGCGAAGAAGGGGTAAAACGGGAAAACTCTGCGTAAGAATTCAAAAATCAAAAAAAGCAGTAAAGAACGAGCGTCGCAAGGGAGAGGAACTAGGAACAGGGCGAAGTTCGCCAAATCGTCGTAAAGTTGAAGAAAAGTTTTTAAGTCATCGAATTATATTAAAATCATCGTAAAGTTAAAGAAGAGTTTTGATTAATTGACCAAGAATTCAAGCAACAGAGTGAGGTAGTTCAAGCTTCGAGATCGTCAAAGTGCCTATAAATTGGATTAAGTTTCTTGTGATATCTGCCATAAGTTCGAGGGATCATCTCACCTGTAAAACTCCAAGAAGACATCATTCCATGCTACTGAACCACGATAAGTTATCTGATTAGTTATTGTAGTTTTTACTTCAGGTTACCAAAGAAACCACGCCCCACTTTAAATAAAATCTGAGCTAGGCCGAGAGCCATTTAAACTTAAATTTTCAAAGAGCAATCAAAGTAACTTCATTATATAATTGGTAAATTATACCTGGCGCCCAACAAATCAATAAAACAATTGAGATATTAAAATATAAAGACTAAATTAAAATTACAATTAATGATACGATTTTGATGCACCTAATAATAATAATAAAATTGCTATGTTCTAGAATTAAGTATTTCATTGTGTTATAAATGTTTATGTCTAGTTTAAGTTGAATGGATGAGATTTAGTGATAAGATGAATAAATTTGAATACTCATATGTGCATCAATTAATTTGAAGATTTAATTAATTCAACTGTTATATATTGGCACCCAACTTTAGGTGCAAATTGTATTTTAAAGAATAAATAATTTAAATATGATAACGTAGTTGTGTTTTAATCAAAGTAATTAATTAAAAATAAAAAAGAAAGGTTATAATTGGCGTCCAACTCGTGGCTTAATTAAAATTAAAATTTAGTTCACGTGGTGTAACCTGAAGGTAGCATTATAAGATAAGAGACAGAAAGACTATTAGATATAATTAATTTAATGTTAAGACGTAGTAATAGGATAAAAAATTATAAAAAGATGGCAAATAACCAAATAACAATGGGGTTTGATGAGGAGATTAATAATCAAATGGGGATAGAATCAGAAATGGATAGAGCTATAGGGATTAATAATAGTGAAAGTAATACTAATGAGGGTAATAATTCAGGGGAGAGTGAAAATTTAAAGGTGTATGGGACCCCAACGGTAGGATTAAACGAATTAATCGAAATCCTTAATAAAAAATTTGATGAAAGTAATAAAAATGCGGAAATCCTAAAAACAAGCATCGATAAAAAATTTGAAGAAAGTAGTAAAAATGCGGAAGCCCTTAATAAAAAGAATTTCGAAGAAATTAATAAAAATGCGGAAATTCTAAAAGCAAGCATCGATAAAAAATTCGCAGAACAAAATAAAAAGCTCGAGGAAAATAATAAAAAATTAGAAGAACTTAGTGGCAATGTTAGTCAAAATGCGGAGACAATGGACCGAAAATTTAATGAATTTGCGGAGAGATTCGAGAACAAGCTCGAAGAAATTAAATTAAGATCGGATACCACAGCCGAGACAATTAGGACGGAAATGAATGATAAATTAAATAAAATTGAAGAAAATTTCACCGATAAATTAGGTAATAAGTGCGAAGATTTAAGAGAAGATTTAAAAGAAATTGCAAGTAAAGTCGTGGAAGTAGAAAAGGATGTGCAAGAGAGCATTAAAGAAATCGAAATCACCGTAAACAAAAATTTAACTGAAAATCAAATTAACGTAGACGCTCAGATTGATAAGGTAAAGGAAAGTCAAGCTAGATCTAATAATAAAATTCTAGAAATCGAATCACAATGCCAAGAAAATTCACAAAAAATTAACCAATATCAGAAACAAACGGACGAAATGAAAAATAAAGTGACAGAAGTAGATGAAAGATTAAGTAATTTAAAAACAAGGGATGGTATCATAATAAGGGAACCAGAGATAAGGGATATTAGTTTTACAGGAAAAGAAAGATTCCCAATGCAATTTTTAAGGATCATAAAAGAAGTTAGCGTTAGTTACACACATCAAGGGAACATGTATTGGTTAGATAGATATTTAAAAGATGAAGCATGTGTATGGTGGTTTCTACACCGTAGGGAAGTTAAAAACTTCGAAGATTTTGAAAAAATATTTATGGATAAATATTTTAACGAAATGATACAAGCAAACATCCGAGACAGGTTGGAATTCGGAAAGTTTAAAGGAAAAATTGGGGATGAAGCTATCACATATGTGGAGAACATGATGTTGGAATGTTCAGAGTTAGAACCGCCGATTTTAGAAGCCCAGTTAGTCCAAAAAATCGCTAAGCACTTTCACCCAACTACACTAATTGCTGTTATCACCAGGGGTGTGAAAACAAAGCAGGAATTTGTAAAACTATTGATGGAATTCCGACAGGCAGATGTACGACACATTAATAGTTACGAAGAAAGAAATGGTAATTATAAGGCATCCTATCCACGCGACGAGAGAGAGGGAGAAGTTGTAAACAGGCCTTGGGGACAAATGAATGGGTACAACAGTAGACATTTACCGTTACGTCAGAATAGGGATGTTTACAGAAAACCAGATGTGCGTGCCGACATAAAAAATGGACCAGGGAACCGTTGGGAAGGTCGACAACCTGCAGACAGGGACGGAAGAGGGCAAAAGTGAAAGTTGGAATGGAATGTAGACCTAGCGGATAAGAACAAGGCAACCATAAATACCTTATTCACCGATTTAAAAGATTATTTAGAGGACAATCACGACACAAGCGATATAATTAATGACATTAATAAATGTCCAGAAATTAAGTTAGTTTTTAATGAGTGTGTACAGGTCAGAGCGTTAATCGATACAGGTTGTGAGGTAAATTCGATATCTGAATCTTTCTACAACACAAATAAATTAAATTTAGGAGTTTTTGAAGAATTACCGGTAGCAGGAGTAAAAGTTATTGGAGCATTAGGTCTGCGTTCCAAAAGTGTTAAAAAACAAATTTTCATTAAAGTTAAGTTAGGAACAGAATTAATCGCCGTGCATTTTATAATAGTACCAGAACTAATTCGAGATTGTATACTTGGGTTAGAGTTTTTATCAAGAAATCATGCAATCGTCAATTTTATTAATAATAAGTTAGAAATAGGAAATAAATTAAACTATGGAGTTGGTAGAAAGGAAATTAAATTCGAGGATTCGTCAGAAGTTAATATTGAAAGTTTGAATAATTGCCTACAAATTGAAGAGGATAAATATGAATTTGATATAAACAAAATAAGCAATTTGGAACATGTACCACTTGAGAATAGGCAGCGGTTATACAGCATATTTAATAAATATAAAACAGTTTTCAGCAAAAAACCAGGATTAATTTCAACTTATTACCATAAATTTCAAGTAACTGATAGAACACCATACTGTCAGAGGAGTTGGCCAGTAGCAACTAAGTTTAGAGAAGCCGTTGATGCAGAGATTCAGAGAATGCTAAGTTATGGGATCATCGAGAGAGCAAACAGCGCATACATTAATCCTATAGTACCTGTATGTAAGAAAGATGGGAGCGTAAGGATCTGTTTAGACGCCAGGACTATAAATGCGAGAACCATACCGGATTACGAAGGGATTCGACCAATCCAAGAGTTATTGACAATCGGTAAGAAGATCAGTTGGATGAGTAGTTTAGACCTAACTAGCAGTTTTTGGCAAATCCCGTTGCACGAAGATTGCAAGGATTTCACGGCATTTCTGTACAAAGGATTGTGCTACAGGTACAAAACCGTTCCGTTTGGGTTGAGCACAAGCTTAGCAAGTTTAACGCGAGGTTTGGACTCAATTCTGACGGAAGAAGTTAAAAGGAATTTAATTATGTATGTGGACGACTGTTTATGTATTTCGCAAAACTGGGAAGATCATGTGGACCAATTAGAAAAAATATTAAAGGTATTTCAAGACGCCAACTTAACAGTAAATTTTGAGAAATCTATGTTCTGCAGGAAAGAAATAGATTATCTAGGTTTTGTTATCACCACAGATGGTATCAAACCGCAAGAGCAAAAAATGATGGCAATTCAAAATTTTCCGCGTCCTAAGACACCAAAACAATTAAAAAGCTTTTTAGGATTAACAAATTTCTACCACCGGTTTTCAAAAAATTACGCACAAACAACAGCTCCATTACAAGGACTACTGAAGAAAGGAACAAAATTTAAATGGACAAATAGTATTAACCAGAGTTTTTTAGCTGTAAAGGAGGAATTTATTGAGGCTGTAACGTTAAAGCACCCAAATATGGAAAAGATGTTTTACTTACAGACAGATGCGTCCGATATTGCGTCAGGAGCACAACTGTACCAACTCGATGACCAGAATAACATTGCTGTAGTAGGATTTACAAGCAGAACATTTAAAGGGGCTGAGAGATTTTATAGCACTGCCGAAAAAGAATTGTATAGTGTAGTATTAGGATTAAGGAAATTTAGGAATTATTTATTAGGGAGAAAAATAACCGTTATAACTGACAATAAGGCGATCACTTTCATTAACCAATGCAAACTACTTAACGCTAGAATGACGAGGTGGATCTTATTAATTCAGGAGTATAACATCCAAATTCGACACTGCAAGGGAAAAGAAAATATTGTTGCAGATACATTGAGCAGATTCCCAGAGGATGGAGAATGTTCACAAGAAAATGGGGAGGACCGACTTGTACAAATCCAATTAGTGTTACAGAAGTTTAATCCAGAAGTGGGCGAACAGTTACAAAATATAGAAGTTTTACAGAAGAAGGATACAAAATTTAGGAATATAGTAGGTAAATTAGAAGAAAATGATCCAAAAATTTTAGAATGTTATAAATTGTTTGAAAAAAAATTATTTCGCAAGGAAAGAGGAATGTGGAAATTAATGATTCCAGAAAAATTCATTGAAGTATTAATTAAGGAAATTCATGAAATTTGCGGACATATAGGAATAAGCAAATGTTACCATAATTTTAAGGAAGATTTCACGGGAGACAAAGTCGCTAAAAAGGTCAGGGATATAATAATTAAATGTTTACGATGTCAAAAGTGTAAACATGACAACAAAGGTAGAAACGCAGAACTTACGCCTATTATACCAAAAGGTAAGGGTGAACTAGTGTGTGTAGACTATTACGGACCATTGCCTCGGTCAGTCTACGGGTCAAGGTACATCTTAGTAGTGATTGACGCATTTTCTAAATACACAAAATTGTATAAGGTAAAAAACACAACAACCGTAACAACATTAAATCAAATCAGGAAATACATTAAAGAAGTCCAATTACCAAAATACATACTTTCGGATAATGGTACACAATTTACATCCAAAAAATGGACAGAAGGGTTACAAGAACTGGGAATTAGACAAAGAACCGTTGCAATACGAAATCCACAAAGCAACTTGGCGGAGAGAGTAATGCGAAATCTAGGTCAACTTTTCAGGATCCTGTTACCTGACAATCACCAAGAATGGGGAAGGCTACTTGAAACTGTGGAAAGTTTCATGAACGAATCATACCATGATACAATTGAGTCAACACCATTAGAAGTACAATTTAATACACGTCCGACACGAATTTGGAAAAAATATTTAATTAATCCAGGCAACACAGAAACAAACGACATTGACCACGGAGAAATATACTTACGAATTAAAAATAAAAGGGAAAAATTCGCTAAGAAGTTCAATGAACTGCATCCACCAACCGAATATCAGATAAATGATTTAGTACTAGTAAGAGCTTGTATTCCGTCAAGCACAATTGAAAAACGATATCACAAGTTCTGTGAACTATATGAAGGACCATACACCGTAATCTCTAAGATAGGAAAAACTACTTATAAGTTAGCTAGTATTAAAAATAATAAAACTCACATCCGAGGTATATTTAATTGTAGATTATTAAAAAGGTTTCATAATTAATTAGAGAGTTAAGTAAACAAAAATAAATGAATTTAACTGTAAAATAAAATGTAAACAAACACATGTCCTACAGTTGAAGAGGGTCAAGGGAACAATGTTAATTGGGGTTTACAAGAAGGGTTTGTTGACGTGGGATTCTAGACAATGCCATTGTTAAGAAAAAAGGTTGACCGCAGTTTAGGTCATAAAGTCATTTAAAGGGACAGTAATTCTAGTGGGTTTTTAAATGAGAGTAAGAGTAGGTCATAAAGTCATTTAAAGGGACAGTAATTCTAATGGGTTTTTAAATGAGAGTAAGAGTAGGTCATAGTCCATGTTACGATATGTATATGTGTATTATTAAAATAAGTTTAGTGTAAAGGTGTATCAAAAGCAAATTTTATCATTAATTATGCAATTAACATAAAATTTCTTGGGACTTATGTAACGTTGAGAAGCCCTAAGTAAAAGCTTTGTCCAATTCAAAATGTTTAAACCTTGTCAGTTAGAAATAAATGTCAAACATAAACGTCACTCCAACACATAATAAATTTTGTTAAAGGATTTCTAAGGAAACAATACTTCGAAACTACAAAATTATTGAAAGGGCGAGGGCAGCGTGACAAATTAAATAGGAAGAGTTGAGTTATGTAATGTGACAACATGGGAAATTAGAAAGTTTGTGTACGCCCAAGTTAACAAAAGAAAAAGAGACAAAAAACTAGGCAGAGGTACGTTGAACTCAGCTAAGAAACAAGATTTAACGAACTTTGAAAGACGGTTAGAGTTTGAAAAATCAAATCCAACCAACCAAAAAGAAGCGTCATCCAGAAATAAGCGAAGAAGGGGTAAAACGGGAAAACTCTGCGTAAGAATTCAAAAATCAAAAAAAGCAGTAAAGAACGAGCGTCGCAAGGGAGAGGAACTAGGAACAGGGCGAAGTTCGCCAAATCGTCGTAAAGTTGAAGAAAAGTTTTTAAGTCATCGAATTATATTAAAATCATCGTAAAGTTAAAGAAGAGTTTTGATTAATTGACCAAGAATTCAAGCAACAGAGTGAGGTAGTTCAAGCTTCGAGATCGTCAAAGTGCCTATAAATTGGATTAAGTTTCTTGTGATATCTGCCATAAGTTCGAGGGATCATCTCACCTGTAAAACTCCAAGAAGACATCATTCCATGCTACTGAACCACGATAAGTTATCTGATTAGTTATTGTAGTTTTTACTTCAGGTTACCAAAGAAACCACGCCCCACTTTAAATAAAATCTGAGCTAGGCCGAGAGCCATTTAAACTTAAATTTTCAAAGAGCAATCAAAGTAACTTCATTATATAATTGGTAAATTATACCTGGCGCCCAACAAATCAATAAAACAATTGAGATATTAAAATATAAAGACTAAATTAAAATTACAATTAATGATACGATTTTGATGCACCTAATAATAATAATAAAATTGCTATGTTCTAGAATTAAGTATTTCATTGTGTTATAAATGTTTATGTCTAGTTTAAGTTGAATGGATGAGATTTAGTGATAAGATGAATAAATTTGAATACTCATATGTGCATCAATTAATTTGAAGATTTAATTAATTCAACTGTTATATATTGGCACCCAACTTTAGGTGCAAATTGTATTTTAAAGAATAAATAATTTAAATATGATAACGTAGTTGTGTTTTAATCAAAGTAATTAATTAAAAATAAAAAAGAAAGGTTATAATATATTATATAATAAAATAACCTTAAAGAGAAAATTTTATACAAATTCTATTTCAATTTTGTCTATTCTGAAACCAATAGTTCTGTTTTCTAATGAAGTGAAAAGAATCAACTGTATTATAATGAACAAGCAAAAATATTTATATTTATTTGAAAACCCCAGTTTATTCTACTACAATAGTTGTATATGATTTAAAATATTTATTGTCAATCACTACAGATTAAAATAAAAACAGTTTTAAATGGGTTCACAATTATTAAACTCATAAAAAAAGCGACAGCAATGTTTTTACACGCTTCAAATAATTTAACACATGGTATGCATAGTAAACTATTAGTTTTCAAAAATTGTCAAAAATTACTCTAGAAAAGTAAGTACCGTATGCCCCACAAGTAAAAAAAAACGAATTGTTTATATATCCTCTAAAAATACTAAAACTAATATGTTTCACAAATATGTAATTAAGCAATAATATTTATCAAAACTTCATACATAAAGGTATTAAATGGGTTCAAATTAAAGTAATTGAAAATTTGTGTGTTATGTGTAACAATAATTGTATGCACCCTAACGTAACCTAACTTAACCTAACATAACCTAACCTATACTAATATGTAATAAAAACCTCGGATTTTAAGCAAAATTACACTCTTACAAAAATATTTTATATTTTCTTATTTGTATCCCTTAAAGCTCTAATGAATTTGTTTCTAACCAAAATTTTTTGTTATAGCTAAAATTTAAAAAATTCAAACTTTTATGTACACTACCAAAAACAGTATTTTTTTTCTTTCAAATCGGTTCTATAAACAAACATAGAAACACACATACGAACATACATACACACTTAAACCGATAGCAATTACTTTATTTTATAAATTAAAAATGGTATCCCATTTTTATATTTATTATAATAAAAAACAATTACTAGGTAGAAAAATAATCTAAAAAAGCCATGGTTTCTTGTAAAAAAACTGAATTACAAACACTCTCTTTCGCCTACCAAGTGGTAGGGTATAAGGTTCAACTTCCTTCTTAATTGGTTTAAGTAAAATCCCCGTACGTCGAATCTCAAAAAAACCCAATTATCACCCTTTGTTTTTATTATGTGATTTTCCAAAGGATTTTATTCTTAGTTTGGTCTGTAAAATATTTCTTCAAACTGGAAAAAAAATTACGACAACAATCAGAAACCATTTAACCGATTTTGCTCTAAAATCATTCTAAATTTGTAATATATAAGTGTACATAATTGTTGTAACCTGGAATTGACGTAAAGGTAATAACCAAAACATAAAGGATTATTTTCAATACAAATTATATTTCACACTAACAATTAATTGTAGCGCCGTAAAGTTTCAAATAAAGTAACATTAATTGGATCCTTGCAAATATTCGTGTTCGGGACGATTAGACTAAAAATTGTTGCATGTTTCATGTACGTTATTTTCTTACAATCAAATTAAACAATTTTAATTAAATGTTTAAAAGTAATTGACTCAGAAAAAACATATTAAATTACGTCATGAATCTCGTCGATTAAAGTTTTCTTTTCTTTAAAACTTCGTTACGATTACCGATTATATATTATTATATATAATATAATATATAACCGTTATTTTATGTATTATTATTATTATTATTATTATTATATATTATTACTATTATTATATGTGTATATGTTTGTATGTAGTGCAAATTACATCAGTATATATCTGCAAGTATAAATGATGTCTCAAGAAGTATATAATTATTTTCTTACAAGTTATGTAACAAATTTCAATTTTGTTGGTCAATGGAACATGATAAACCTAACACTTTGTTTAGGTATTTTTATTAGTTAAGCTGTTCCCTATTTATATATACCGTCAATATTTTACTTCATGCACACATTTTATATTTAAATAGTCCCAATTGTTTGTCACTCTCTGTCTATAAATCTTTCAAGATAATTTACGTAGCCAGACAACACTTCTAATATTCCAAATGGTGTTGTTTTACCTGTTAGAATACAACCTTTCAGCGCCTTCAAAAGCCAGACATCTTTGTCGAGGTATCTACCCACCAGGTAGTGTGAGAAAGAGACAAAGTCATATAAAGTTAATAAGTGTGAGAGAGAAGTAAACGGTCAATATGGCTGCTGGACTGGAATGCATTGCCCGGGGCTCATGAACTTCCGTTGCGTTCTCACTCACTTCTGCTTGAGCTTTCTGTTTGTCACAAGAAGAAGGGTCGTTACATATTTGCCAACTTAATACAGTTAAACTTTCATTCATGGCAATAGTCTTGTAAGTATAAAATAATTTGTGTCGATAACTGATATTAATGAATAATATTATCATCACATTATTGTTTTATTTTTAGGTTTTTAATAATTGATTGACATTTACATACAAGTAGGAATCGTGAAAAAACTTTTTTTTTACGTTTATTGATTGTATTTCATAATTTTCTTGTCCAATGTAATCATTACTTATGAATACAACGAATTTATTTTTTATGAGTGAATTTAAACTGACAAACACGCATAAAGTTACGTAAATATAGTAAATATATGTAGTTTAAGCTTCTAGTCAATTAGTAGTATAAACGGAATTACATTTTGAAAAGTAGTTTAGCTTATTTGTCAAAGATGGTGCATAATAATTTACATTTGCAAAATATAATGACATTTTAAGTTTTAAAATATTGGTTTACTTGAGCCCTTTAAAACTCCTATTTCATTATATATATAATTGTTTTCTCTTTGTTCCACATACAGACAATAAGTAAAAACTAAGTTTCGAAAGTTGGAGTTCTCAAAATTAATTTTATTTAAATTCTTAAAATCAGCGTTATTTGATATAATAAACTTTTTAATGAAAAGTAAATATGACAGGAAGGAAACTAATTCGTAAACTGATCATGTAGTAAATTCCGTTTAAATTTATCTATTGGTTTTCAGTTATCCTTATCATGAATAAGAGGATTATGAATTCATGCGAAGAAGAATCAATGATTTTGAAAAGTGGATGGCGTATAGGTATTTGTTAAGTTTAGTATTGCACTCGATGTTTGACTATGAAGCCCAGTTGCATACATTCTTCATTTATATATGTTAATGTAAAATTTCCTCGTCTTGGATAGATTATTTAATAATAATAATATTTTTTTAATAATAGCTACTCCTATACTTTCAGTTTAAAAAAAAATCTATTATGAGTCTTATTTAATGAAATTCATACTGGTAGTAATTAATACATTACAATACTTAATAATAAATTTATTAGTATTTTTGTTATTTATTTGGATTTATAAAATATTCATTAGTTGTGGAACAAAACAAAACTGTCAACGTATATTTAATAGTCCAATCGAAATGTATGCCAACTGTAATCACATAATAGATACTAGTTGTATAAGTTTTTACTTCGTTTGTTTTTTGTGCGTTTTTGGTGTATAAAGAGACTATTTACCTTGGAACGTACTTTAGTTTGTACTCATTACTGGTATAAATCCCTAAACTTATAATTGTGAACAAATTATCTAAATATATTAATCTATAATTTAATAGTTTGTATTTATTTTGTGTATACATAGACAAGTAAACTGTGTAACATAATTTCCAAAATCAACTGAAGGAATTTCTGAAGAAGTATAAGTTTTCATTCATGTAACATTTATTCACTTATTCACGTTACTTTTCGTAAAACCCCTGCAAACCATGGGAATGCAACTCTACCTACTTGTTTGGTATTTTCCTCCAGTCATTCATTCATACATTTCTTGAAAGTTGATATTTGTTTTATTTAAACCTATTTAGCATAAATGTCAACTCTTTATCGTTATTAAATTTTATGTAAAAATTAATATTATCTATATTATTAAAGAAAAGTTTGAAGTTCACCCTTTGCAAAGCATTTCTTTCTCATTTTCTGTTGTTCATGTAAAGGGAAAACCTATTACAATCTATTATTTATAATATATACAACGGATACAGATTAAATAATATTCGATTTTGTTAATCAACTATGTTTTAACAAAACATGAATACATTTCTATAACTAGGGTACTGCGAGTATTATTACTAAGGTTTTTAATAAGCTTTAGGTGCTGTTGTTATTCTATTTGTTAGTACCTGAAAGCTGTAAGTAAGACAAAACTGGTAATAAATTCATTTTTACACTCAAAAAAGCAATGGTAAATTTGTAAATTTTGTTTCACTATAATCGGTAAAGAGTTAGTAAATTTAAAAGGCAGTTCCCATTTTAAATTGTTAATTTTGCCTTGTTTGGAAACAAATAGTAATAAATTATGCATACCACGTTCGGAAATCAAAAATTTACATAGAAGACTTAAAGATTTCTTACCAAATTTATGGCCGTTATTTTAAATTGGTACATTGAAAATTAGATATTGTGTGATAACTTCTTTCTCAAACTTGTAGTATAAACAAAATGTGAAAAGTCAAAATACTATCGTCAAGTTTTGAGCAGAAATATCAGTTTAGAGATCCCAAAGAGAGGTTTTGGAAATAACGTCTCTGTATCGTCTGTCTCTCTGTCTTTCTGGTATCTACAGCCCAAACGGGTGTATCGATTTTAATCAAATTTAATATATTGGCATACTTTGGCTATATCTCGGAGGATTTCTTAATGATAACTCAAAATTTGGTGTATCTGCCATAAGCAAAACACCATTTCGAATGTATCATAATCGGCTTTAACTATTTTGATAAAGTTTTGCTTAAATATAAACCCTAAGTAATCACTCCAAATATCTCTCTATAAATTTTATCGGTAAGAACAAAAAAATCAGCCGTGGATATGTATAAAAGACTTATTCTCAAAATCAGCTATACCAATTTCGTTTAAATTTTAGGAAAATGTTAAGATTAATAACAAAACATTGGGCAAATTTTAAAATAATAGAAAATTACATTTAAGGAATAATTTCTAATAAACCAAAGAGAACCTTGGTTGCCATCACTTGGTTTATGACACAAGTAAAGGGAGTTCAGACCTTATTTAAATATGTAATCATCTAAAGCTAATTATTTATTTTCATTATTATGCATATTTTTACTAACAGTTGCAGAACTGATATTTTTGGCAGCTATTCGTTTTTTGGTTAGCATTTAGATTGTGAATGGATGTGGGAGAAAGATTAACACCATCTATTTTTACTTCATTCAATTTGGGCATTTGTTATATTTAAACCTGTGGTAACCACGTAAATTATGGTAAAAGTATAATTTACGAATAAATCGCAATATTACTGTTTTAAAAATCTCCAATTTAAAATCATAATTTGTGCATGAATTTTGTGTAATTTTATTTAATGGCAATTACTTGAAAACCGTTTCAGCCGTCCGTGCTGTGAAGGTGCTCAGAATAATATTGTCCTCTTTTTGATCAATTATATTTTATAAAAGGTTTTTATTTGCAAAACTAGACTACGAAAGGTATTAAATATTGAAAACCGCGTTAAAGCGTTGTAATAGTTTAGTTTGTAGATACGGCAGCACAATTTTAACAATATTTGTGTTTAGAAAGGTCTATAAAGGAAAGTATGAAATTTCGTGTGTGCATCACAAATCCATAAAATAGTCATCAAGGGATATAATATTAGTGGAACTTAATTAGTGGAACTTAATTAGTGGAACTTAATTAGTGGAACTTAATTAGTGGAACTTAATTAGTGGAACTTAATTAGTGGAACTTAATTAGTGGAACTTAATTAGTGGAACTTATTTAGTGGAACTTAATTAGTGGAACTTATTTAGTGGAACTTATTTAGTGGAACTTATTTAGTGGAACTTAATTAGTGGAACTTAATTAGTGGAACTTATTTAGTGGAACTTAATTAGTGGAACTTATTTAGTGGAACTTATTTAGTGGAACTTATTTAGTGGAACTTATTTAGTGGAACTTATTTAGTGGAACTTATTTAGTGGAACTTATTTAGTGGAACTTATTTAGTGGAACTTATTTAGTGGAACTTATTTAGTGGAACTTATTTAGTGGAACTTATTTAGTGGAACTTATTTAGTGGAACTTATTTAGTGGAACTTATTTAGTGGAACTTATTTAGTGGAACTTATTTAGTGGAACTTAATTTAGTGGAACTTATTTAGTGGAACTTATTTAGTGGAACTTAATTAGTGGAACTTAATTAGTGGAACTTATTTAGTGGAACTTAATTAGTGGAACTTATTTAGTGGAACTTATTTAGTGGAACTTATTTAGTGGAACTTATTTAGTGGAACTTATTTAGTGGAACTTATTTAGTGGAACTTATTTAGTGGAACTTATTTAGTGGAACTTATTTAGTGGAACTTATTTAGTGGAACTTATTTAGTGGAACTTATTTAGTGGAACTTATTTAGTGGAACTTATTTAGTGGAACTTATTTAGTGGAACTTATTTAGTGGAACTTATTTAGTGGAACTTAATTTAGTGGAACTTATTTAGTGGAACTTATTTAGTGGAACTTAATTTTACTAAATGTGTGAGCAGATAGGTGTACAAACACTTTTGCCTCAATAAAATATATGAGTTTCGTTTCTCCACATTTTCAAATATAAACAAGTTTTACTTTAACGATGTCTTCGTAAATAAACACACCTTCTTAATTAGAGTTCTTGTAATTTTTTCCATACTAGTAGTTAACGTCACTACTTCATTACCCATCAGACTAGGGAAGATGGGAGGAGGTGGATTAGAGTAAACAAAATTAAACGCCAAATAACTAGTCTTGAGCTGGTGCACATTTTAAATTTTAGTTTTGTTTATTTAAGTTGTAAGCAAAGTATTGAGATGGTGATCAAATTTCGATATCACGTTTCCTTTCAACATACTGGCCTAGAGGTTGGCGAACCTACTACCTAGAGGGCATCCACTTCAGATCCATACTCTTCATGTTGTTCTGAGAGCTATTCTGTGACCCTGGTGTATCTTACTTGATCTAGTTTGTCAGTACTTTTTCACCTTAACTCCCTCCTACTATATCATCACCCCTCCCTTTCCCTTTCACCCTTTTCTTCGGTTTTCAGCCCAACTATTAAAGTATAAAGGGACCTCATGCTAATGGGGTGAATGGACCGGACAAAAGATGTAGCGTACGGAGCCTACGGGATATTTGGTGACCTCTCATAGTAATGTTTAGCTTTAACCAGCCAAGCGGAGCTCTGGTTGGTTGGACCATCCTTCACCTAGCTGCTCGTGGGAACAATATAGAGAGAAATGAAAAATAATAAGCTTGTGCTGGCTGTCACCTCAACTCTTCTAACTGATAAAATGTAGCACGTCCTCCGTGATGAAACCTATTAGAGAAAAGTCAAACTGACTTGTCAGGAGAACTCACACTTTTGATAGAAGAACCACCCAATAACAGGTCAGAAACATGGGAAATAATACCAGGGCTAAGACAATCCAAATAATTCCTCGAAAATTATAACAGCAGAAGGTTGAAAGCATGCATAGAGCTAACAAGGTTTACTTACGGGCGTTGTAGATTTTATAACACCTTAGATGGATCGGAATAGAAAATGACGGGACCTGGAATTATACCAAATGGGGGGGGGGGGGAGACCCTACACCATCTATTAGTCTAATTGCGATGCAGTAATGGACAAACGGGCTAGAAGTCTGGGAGATACCACAATGACATAAAGGAGATACCAGCCCTGAATTTGCTAAGGCAGTGACGCCGGAGGGGCTTTGGTAGATGGGGAGTTCATAAGAAGTAAAGGGGCACAATAGATTTAGCACATTTCACCCCCCCATACTTCCTATCAACTTCTCATCTATTTTTCGTCCATCTCCAAACCATGTACTCCATTTCTTCTTAAAGTACAGTTTGAAGTCTTATTAGGTCGCGTACCAAAATATGGTATTCGTGGAAAATGTTTTGACTGGATAAAGTCATATATCAGCAACAGAGAACAAGCATTCGAGGTTTCCAATATAAGAAAGTCGTAACTAATTGAAGGGGTTGGGTCAAATTTTCATTTAATAAAGTATGATGTCCCCTAGGTATCAGTTTTGGGACTTCTATTGTTCCTTATTTATATCAATGACCTACCTCGAGTTATTAGTCAGGGAGAGCTGATAATGTATGTTGATGATACAACTCTTTGTACTAAAGTGATTGTAAATTTCAGCTAGAGTTACGAATCAAGATGTTAGTTTCATTGCTAAATATTTTTCTATTTTAGGGCTTAAGGTTAAGACTCAATTTGTAAAATTTTGTGATAGAGGCAGTAAATATCTCAATGGTGGTTATATCCTGTTGAATGGTAATGCCATAACCGAGGCAGAATGGGCTAAATATCTTTGAGTCAAAATTGACAGAAGGCAGGATTGGAATTTACATATAACAGCCTCGGTAATTAACAGAGAAACATCAGGCATTTATGCCCAGGATAGAAGGAATAAGTTTTGTGACTCAACAACATTGAAATCAGTTTACTTTGCCCTCGTGCAATAGTTTTTAAATTAAGGAATTTCACTCAAGGGATGTTCTTCAGAGCAGAATATGAAAAGGGTTTTCAATATCCAGAAATATTCTGAAAATGGAAAGGCTAGATTCGTGTCGCAATGGATTTTGGTCATTAAAAATTATACATTATCCCCCCTCCCCATGTTTATTTATGAAATTATTTTACAAGTTGTGGCAAATGCAACAAATTATTATTTTATTATTATTTTTTTTTTTGTCATTCCTATGAAAAACGTAATAAGTATGATTTTTATTAAGAATTACATTTTGTGTCTGTGGTTTTGGGTTGCTTCCCTGTTTAATATATATATATATATATATATATATATATATATATATATATTGGATTGTGTTTTATATATTGACTTATATTTTGTTAAATTTTTGTATTGTCTTTGTCGCCGTGTTTAAGTTCAATGTATTACATAATATGTTCTGTTTTATCTAGTTTTTTATGTAGGACTAAGTTTTATTTTATGTATATAATATGTTTTATTGTGTACAAGATATTCAAATTGAATTATTTCATGTAGCTTATGATGAGCAATGTATGAAAAAAAAAAGAAAATGAAAAAGAAAAAAAAAGAAAAATGTTTTGTCACTAATTATCTTTAAAACGGATTATGAGATTTATTCACAATTTTCAGGATTACTGCACAATTGGCGTTCAATTGAATAATTATGTTATGTTTTAAATTAACACACATAAGGGTTGAGGGTGCAAAGTGTTAGAAATACATTTTTAAGACCTTTCAAAATTTGAATTTTAGTAAGAGAGGATGTCTAACAGAATAGTTAGGTTAAGATCGCTAAAGTGGAATGGATTAAATGGACGAAAGTTCGAAATGGTACCTTCTCGGCTCTTTGATACACTAAAAATAAAATCAAAAATTAAGATATATATTTACTGATTTTGATGAATGTTTACGTTTAAAGAGTTGAATTGACAAGTTTGACACGAATTTGAACAAACCCATAAAGAACAAAATAATCCAAAATTATAATGAATTCTGTGCAACTAAATCGGTCCTAGTTGTAGCTACATATAGCCAATTGTTCCATGCAAACCTATTCAGATAATTTTAATAAACTATTAAGTGTATTTTTTTAATGTTCAGCGTTTTTTGTTTCGACAATGATTTTAAAGACAAATTAATGCGCCCCAAATATATTAGATAATTAATTTCTATATAAACATAAATCTAAGTTAAAAATTAGGTCAAATGAGTTTTGGAAACATGAACTTACACGTACTAGTATTTTGTAAATTAAATGTTTTTATACTGGGGAAGGGGGGTAACCATGACATATTGAAATTACACAAAAATATGTATCGACGGTTTACACAAACATTAGGTGTTATAACATATACTTTTATATCACAAATTCAACGTAGATTGTAGCAGATTAGTTTTCACGACACAGACAGTGATTGAATACAGCTTTGATTTTAATTTCTGCCACCAGAGTGTTGTGTGTCTTTGAAAGGCTACGCAGAACGTCTGTGGACAGACTCATCAATCACCGAGAATTCTTTATTTTTCTGCGGTTAACAATAAAACACAAAGCTACCATTTTAATATCTGTTCGTGGATGAGTAATTCTGAGATTCTTCGTCTTCCTGAGAACAGTTTGACCGAGACTAACCAACAATTTGTCTTTCAATTAAAGAACAACATTATTAACAACAATAGCCTGCTCTGACTCTCATGGTCAACCGTTACAGAATATGTATTGTTTATTTGTACGTTCATTCTTCGTGTTATACATTAATCATACAATTTATTTGTCTTTAGTTTGTACATATTACGGCTAGTTTAAGGTACGGTTTGTTAATATTAGTCAGCAGTTCCCTTGATAATGTCTCTCTCTATTCTACTTAGGCCTATACCTGAGAGAAAAAAAAAGTATTTTTTTATTGATTTTGTTTGCCGTAATCCAGTTATTGCAAATTTTACTAAAAAAATATATTACAAGATATTTATATATTTAAATTGAGACCTAGCTTGCTTCGCTTCTGCCATTATAGTCATCGTAAGAGTAAATAATATTTGATATTTTTTCCAGTTTTTAATTATGAAAGTCATGATTTGTTTTAGTAATTTACCAATTATTCCTGGACTGTTATTTTCGATTATTTGTATTTAGCAGACTTGTTTGAGACACCAACTCTAAATTGTTAACAATCTAAACAATAGTAAAGAATGCACATTTCTAGGCAACTTAAACTTACCTACATCTTACGAGATGTTTCTGTTGCAACAATACAAACCTAACATTTTCAAAGTAAATAAAACCCCAACATTCAATATCGTACTAGCCTCCGATTAATCTTAAAAATTCACAAACATTTAATGAATTAGAGCAATAAATTTTGTTTCAATCCTAAAAGGTCATTGTAACGATACTGAAATTCCAAAGTTAAAAGGTTAAACATACATAACATGGAAGTCACCGAATTAAACATATTCACTATCCAAAGAAATAACATAATCCATTTCATCTAACCCATATTACAGTAGATATAAATATCATTCAAATTTTGTATTTCCATATAATATAATTTGTGCAACATGAACAGTGATAGAATATATGGCGTGGGTTTGGAAAAAAGGAAAAGTATCACTTGGGAGTAAAGGAAGTCTCTATGGTGAACAAGAAGAAGAAGAAAAAAGTTTCGAGACATTCTATTCTAAACATCTAAAGAGGTAGCGCATCATTTTATTGAGAAGAAAATTTAGTGTTATGTGAAAGTCTTGTGATAAACCCCGCCCCCTTAAAAACAGCTGAGTAAATAATATATAAAATTCGAGGTTAGAATCATTGTTGAGTGGAATTTATAACTTTATTTATCCCTCCTGGAATCTATTCAACATTGTAAATTCACCTTTCAGAATTCAGTCAAAATTAACCAACAAAAAATGCAAATCTCAAAATTGTTTAAAGGAAATAATAATAAAACTCAAAACTGTGAACGGAATACTATTTATTAACATAAGCAATAAAAATACAACTTTTTAAAAACACATTTTGTATCATTAATTTTGTATCGTATTTACCCATTACGTATCCACTTCCATCACACACCTTTCATTAATTTTTAAGATAATTGTTTAGATAAATTTTGTATAGTTTTAACCCCCCCCACCCCTATTTATATTGTGGACCCAAAAGTGTTGTAAAAGTAGTGAAGGGAAGAGTTACGACTATTGAACTTCATAACCCCGATATTAAGATTAGGCTATTCATTTTCTATATTTTGTAATTTTAAATAAATCATTTTATTAAAACACATATACTTTTTATGCTAAATTTTATATTATATATTATAACAAATTAGAAAATCTTAAATTTGAGTTCTGTTCTTATGGTGGTAAATGCGAATTACTATAAAATGTGTAATTACTGATTTACATTTTTTTAATGTTTAAAAACAAACAACGTTTTTCAGTAAAATATGTATTCATGTTTGATGGAAGTGTAGAATTTGTCAGTCTAAAGATAATGAAGAAGTTGAAGGTCGATATTAAGTAAAGTACAAGCATTTCTTACTACTGAATCCGTTGTACTCGTACGTCTAGGGAAGCAACTGGGTTGATATAAAGAGAGATAGGAACTGTCTCACTAAGATAGACACCACGATTTTATATAGAAATCATATTGATATACGAAATAAATTCAAGGTAGACGGTTCCATGTTTCAAAAAGTAAAATATTCCTACTTTTATTTTTATAAATTCACGTTTCCTGTTTTAACCACAATCAAATGAACAAAGTTGATGCTAAATTTGAGCATAATCCTGTGACAAATTTGGTGGAAAATGTGATGACTGGATAATGATTTGTGTTGGAACTGCTCAAGTATCTACAATGATAACAGTACGAAACGTTATCAAACGATGGATTTTAGTTTTTGACCTTTAATCTTTATACATATAGAGGAAGTGTAATCTAGGAATTTGCCCGGCAAAACTATTACAGAAAAAGAGGGGACCCTACCTTTCTGCTGGTCCTTACATCAGCGTGTGTACCAATCACTTTCGAAAGTTGATCTCTCAGGGTTTTAGGATATAATAATGATATTTTATTTTATTTCTCACGTGCAAGTTATAAAAATAATAATAATAATAAAGTTAAATAAAATAATACAAAATTCATAATAAAACATACCAAAACAAATAAAAATATAATACAATACCCTAAACATCTTATTTAAAATAAAATAAAATTTAAAAACTGACACAAACAAAATTGCACAAAATAAAAAATGTAGGAGGTCCTAAGGATCATTGATTATCTTTTTAATACTTACTTCTAACTTTTTTCTAAATTACTGTAATTTATTAGAAAATTTAATTCTTAACTTAACACCAAATAATATTTGTGTAACAACCATAGGTATTTAAAAAATATATCTCGACTGTTTATTTTGAAACATTACGATACTGTAAATAGTCGTACGATTCAGCTGTGCCTGTGATTGTAAATATATCTTTGTAATCTTTTTTAAACATACTAGTTTAAACATGTTTGCTTGAACATTCTAAACTTCCGCCTAAAAACACCAGTCAAACTTCCATCTCCTGGACATTAACAATAACGTTTTGGACAAAGTCTTTAGGGTTAAAGACAAGTCAACTCGTGTACTGGACTCGACACATTACAGCAAGCCCCAACGTAGCTGTGCGCGTGGCACCCCCTCTACTAGCGGCACAAAAAATAAAATAATTGTAAAATTTGACATTTAAACCTTGACCACACCATAAGACCTTGTGTGCGTGTAAAGTAGTACTACTCGGAAATTAGAAAACAAAAAAAAAAATCTAATGAAGTTAAACCGTTAGAATTTTAGCTCAAAATCTTTTTCTAGATATTTTTTTCACCCTTTCATTTGGTGAAATCAAATTTAAAAAATATAAATACTTGGTAAAACTGACATTTAAAAAAATCAACTAAAAATGGAAGTTTTGTCTTTAAAACGTTCGATTGATTTGATTAGCTTATGCTTAACAATCGTACAAATCACATACGTTCTCGCTAACTATGTAGAGAGTATACAGTGGCCGATGTTTTTAGAAAAGTAACCTCCCCC
Source organism: Aphrophora alni (assembly GCA_963513935.1). Lineage (NCBI taxonomy): Eukaryota > Metazoa > Arthropoda > Insecta > Hemiptera > Aphrophoridae > Aphrophora > Aphrophora alni. The sequence goes on from OY740767.1 coordinate 88,568,868, forward strand.
CACCACTAGCTTGCTGTACATTTCGCCCTTTCCAAGAAAATAGTCTGATATTTTCAATTTTTAGGGGGGAGATGACGTCATCGGCAAAGCTACTTTGCATGGACTTTATTTCGTTAGATAAAGAATAAATATTAGTACTTAAAATTTAGCCGGAAGTGAAAAAGTATGATGTATGTTTTTTTTTTTTTTTTTTTAGTGTCGCATACAGCAACCTTGAGAATACAGCCCCTTCATGGGCTCATTACAGTGAGTATGGGCTTGGCAATCCCAAGGGTCCTAGCAGGATCTACACCTTTTTTTTCATGTAATCTTTGGTTAGATCCCTTTCAGTTTGCTTTTCTACCGGGTCTCTTTTGATCAATTCTTGTTCTTTTCCTATTCTGGAAAAATCCCACTGCACCGAGACTTATTTTTCATAAATTTTTTAAAATATATCCCAAAATCTCCACGTTTATGATGATCCCACTCCATCATATTTTACTCGTATTTATTGAGTGTGAATTTTTAATACTTTCCGTGATAATTTACTCATATTAAAACTAATACAAGGACGTGACAAGAAAAACACAGTGTTGAGAAACACCAGAGTACTGACTGAACTGAACAACAGATTTGAGAACCACTAGTCAAAATTGTCTGTAATTCAGTTTTCCAGGAACAGTTATTGTACCACTTCACAACCATAGAATAAACTGGGAAGGGAAACTTGTGCGAGTCAGGTACATTTCTTGTTATCGCTATCTGTACCAACCTGGTTGAATACAGTCACATACATGAGCCGAGTTGAATATCACCATACATCATGCTCAACAACCAGCTTGACAGGAATATTGTATCTACTTATGATTAACAAATTACTTTCCTTTACATATAAATAAAAGCTACTGAATTACATAGTTTGTACTGTATAGTCAACTTATATTGATTAATCTCAAATTAGAGTCTAATATTAAGATCAAATATTGAACTACTTCCGTCAAATAAAACGGTAAAAATAGATAAAGTTATAATAAATCATTTCGCAAAAAATAAATGATTTATAATAATTTTATGAGAAAGACAAAATTGCCTTTATTCTGACAACTTGGTAATAAATTAGCTAAATAATACATTTTAAGAGAATTTTATTTATTTTATATTTTAAGGAACACAATTATTAGAACGTTCATCCCCAGATTCTGTTACGTATTCAAGAATCAACCCATATATTTGTTTAAAATTCCTAATAAGTCTTTTGCATGATGTCATAAAATGGATCAAATTTTCATTGCTTCTCATTTGAATAAATAAAATTGACATCATACTTACCAATATACGTAGTATAAGGGGAAGTTTGGTAATCACAAACAATTTCGACTTATGTTTTTTGGCTAATCTTCAGATTTCATGGTCCCAGGAAACTGAAAAAGAGATGTCGTCTGTATGTCACCATGATAGTGGCCACAAGAGTTGAGATAGGAATACAGTATGACATTTAGTATAGTTAACTATAGAGCGCTTATTATATAGAACCCTATTTAAATTAAGAAAAATCGAATTCATAAAGGTAAAATGGCGCCCATTTTAAACAGATTTAGTTCATATCTCACATTAAATTTAATAAAATCTGCACATTTCAATTCTTCATGTAATGTACGAACACCACAAATAGCAAAGTCTAAAATTTAATTTCAAACTCTGGCCTTCAAACAACTGTTTTTAATAAACTTACTTTATACTAATTAGTATGCCGCACTGATGTACCAATTCAATATAACAAAGCCAAAGACACCAACTTTCAGCATTATATTTAGAGTTTTGGCTTGTAAAGTATTGTACGACAGGGCTGGGTAAGAACTATGATGCTATACTGCAACTTGTTCCTAATATATGGGAATAAAAACAACAATAAAATGTTAAATAAGATTTTCAACTAAACCCCTTTATTTAAAGAAAGAAAAATTCAATAATTACTATTCCTCAAAATGAGCCCAAATAGGTTAAATAACAAACTTACGAAATTTTGGGTTTAAATAAACTTGTAAACCGTTTGAAAACTAAATGATTGTAACTAATTTAGTAACATTACAAAAAACCTAATACCACTAGGGAAAAAAATACAGTAGTCTATGTACTTACCTTACTCCCTGGACAAACTTTGTGTTCATAATTATTTATTTACATATTTGTTACATTTTTAATTTCTTTTTCCTACATGTTCAGGAAGCTCCAAAGGATGTGAATTATTCATTCCGATAATCATTGTCGCCTTTGAGACCAGAGAAAGTATGTTTAGAGTATATTTAAACATATGCTCGAAAACATGTAAATTTACATACATTTGAACGACCCATCAACATCTATAATATGGACCATGTGATCAATGCTTATATCAGGACTTGTCCTGAGTTTAGGTCGAACTACGAGAATGACAATGTGGAAATTAGCTAAACATATTTAAGCCTCTCTTTGCTAAACGAATCAGTGTGCTGAAGATATCCTTGTTTATATTAAAATAATAATTGTAACAGCAATGATGCGTTTACATAATTATTATTATGGACTTATAATTGTTCCAACAGTTGATTAAGTGAATCATGGATTCCGGATTGATACTCGACCCTTTAGAAAAGATTCATGCTGGAGCAGGGATATTGAATGGATGTTACACACCGAAGATGGGACAGATTTAGAGCCTAGGAGACCTGGAAAATGCAGGATCTTGGAAACTGAACAGTTGCTATACTCTGGAGACAGAATGTATGTTATACAATGAAGACCGGACAGATGTAGGGCCTAGGAGACCAGACAGTTGCTGTACTCTAGACTCAGGACGGACCATGGAGCTAGACCATCGAAGCAGGAAGGATGCTGACCCTTAGAAGTAGGATATGCTGGAGAACGGACAGATGAAGGATCCTGGAGACTGAAAGGATACTGTACTCTAGAGACAGGATGAATGCTGGACCATAGAGGCAGGATGTATGCCACAAAATAGAAATCGGACAGATGTAGGATCCAGGCGATTGGAATAAGGCTTGTCCCTAGAGACAGAATGAGTGCTGGATTTAGGAGATCGGATGGATGCTGGATCAGAGGGAGAGGTTGGATGTTGAATCTTAGAGACAGTATAAATGCTAGGCAATGAAGACAGGACAGATACAGGACTTTTAAGACAGGAAGGATGCTGGATCCCGGTGACATTATAGATGGTGGACGTTGGAGACAGGTCGGTTTCTAGACAGTCTAAACAGGACAGATATTGAATTCTGGAGACAGAATGCATGTCCGATTTCCAGTGTCTTAATAAGCTTAATATGGGAAATGTGATTGTTTAATAACATAAGTTGATCGATAGGTCAATACAAAAACTAATTAAAAGTTTCCTCATAAATTTTATGGAACACAAGTATCACGGAAAATTTGATTTGTCACAGATCGGAACTTTATAAAATATATATATTGTTTTCCTCTTATTATAGGGGTTGTACCAAAAACCTTTGAATGGAACCGAAAACAGACGCCATTCTTTACAGGTTATATAATATAGTCACTTAAAAGGTCAAGCGTGGAGCAAAAGAATTTGGCGACATTGAACAATTTACAAATTATATTATAAATGGGTTCTAAATAAAATAAATACTTCGTATATTTCATTAAATTTGGAATTCATAACAATACAAGAAGAAACGATAAACTTTGACATGCATTTTATTTTATCAGAAGAGTTATTAATATTCTTTTTACTTATTTAAATATCTTTAAATCTGACGCAAAATGTAGAAAATTACTTCAAAGTACAGTTTGGGGAAGATTAACAAAGAGCTACTGATTTTAAAAATATGACAAAATCAAAACCCATGTACATTTCTACAATAATCGTATTTAATTCTTTGGTTTCCCATTTCGCTGAACTCTCCAAGTGTTCTTTTCGCAAAAACATATCGTTTACATACATAAATGTTGTTGGAAAATATTTTACAAAAGCATTGTAGGCCTCTATCTCATTTGTATGCTTAGTACGACCTCGCCAGATGTCGCCCTAAATGACCGACCAACAACTTGTATCAAAACCTCTGAATCGTCGCCTCCGACAGACGTTTGTTTCTCTATCACGTGATCACGGTTCTCACATCTCGTTCAGTTATAATTATGTGTCTCAGTATTATTGATCTGAAATATAATTTAGAGATATTTGTTTTTTGTTTATTGCCTTAAAATTCAACGTTTGTATAGAAAATTACTTTTTTTTAAGTGGTATTCCTTTCCTAAACAGTTAGTAAATTATTTACCTATTTTAAATATTTTTAAGTTCGCTTTATGATTCCTGATTTCTGCATATTTTTGCTAATTCTCTTTGTTGGTTCTTTTGCCTTTTGAAGAAAATCCAAGTTGGAGTTTGCTTGTTGCATGACGTCATATAAAAATGATATTAAATCGTCTTAATGGAAGAAGGAGAAGGGTTTTACTGAGCAAAACCTTTATATATCAATTCAGTGTGGTCGTGTTATGTGTAGGGATGTACCGAGAATTATAAAATTTACTTGGAAGGTAAGTGTAGGTATATTTACAGATTTAAAACACACAAAACAAATCTTAAAATTGTAAGTAGGGTTATCAAATGAAATATCATTTTACCCTGTTAAAAGCAAATCGTATTTTGGGAAATACTATTAATTTGGAATTATCACCTTTTGTTTTTGTGTATCTCATACTTTGGTGGCCAGCCAAATTACTGACTTAAACTTATAATACGTAATAGGCCTAAGCACTTATCATTTATGTTTTCAAAAAAGTTCTAAAACTTCAGAAAAATATAAAATTTATGATAGTAGTAAACAACTAATTAGACCTAACTACTATTTACTGGAAACGTAAAGATTACAAATTACAACTTACCAAAAAAAAAATGGAACATTAAACAAGTTGATGGGCGCCACAAAGGTAACCCAGTCAAAATATACAATGTAATGCAAGTAGATCCACTAAATGTAATACCCAAAAGTTGGTTTCATGGACCTTGTACGAAACGTTAAAATGTATTGAGATCAAGGGGTCTTACTGAATAATGTAAGTTTGTTTAAAACAGTTGTTACACAGATTTATAAACTCATTTTGCTCGTTGTTAGTGTCTCGGCCCTCACGGGGTTCTAAAATATGGAGTCCATTAATGTGATGGTGTTTTAAAAACTTGAAGGACACACTAGACCAATCTATTCACATAATGCGTTATACGCATAAATGGCAATCATTCTTTCCTTTGTATAAATACCTAACTTTATTACCAATACAAAATTTATATCTTTGCAAAATGTTAGAAATATCTTACAAACAATGTGGGACAGACGCAAAGAAACTGTTGTAGCTTATAATGCAATACAGCACACAAGAAGTGTTAACTGGGGAGTTTAAAAAAACAAAAATTAAAAAACATTTTTCTAAAAATCATTAGGGTTTCTAGGCCCAATTAAATAAAATCAAGTACCATGATATATAAAAAACATAAGAGCACTAAGATATTGAAGAATAAAAGTAAAAAGTGGTTACTGTAACAGATATAGGTTATCTGTCGAATGTTTTAAAAATGACAGAGTGGTAAATTTGATTTCTATTTGTGTATGTAGGCTTAGTCTGTATACTACACAATATGGTATTACGTATGAATGTGTCTGTTGTGTGTATATTGTATGTATGATTGGAAGATGTGTATGTTTGGTATAAATGTTAATAATAGATCAAATTCTTTTTTTCTTGTTTTCCTTTAATTTATGTAACAAATGAGTTTAAATTAAAAGAGAAATATTTTCTAGTAGGCTATGTTAAAATCTTCATGTCGATAAGAGTAATATTATTAAACATTTTATTATTTAGATGTAAGAATTATTGTTTGAGTGTTTTTTGTCCACGTTATGTACGCATAGCAATGGGAATTCGTCACTTGATAAATGATAACTGAATATCAAGACATTCCCGTATTGTATGACGCATGCGCATTGCATGTCTTGTGATGTTAATAGTATATTTCATCACTAGGACCAAAAGTGAAACTTTTCAATGTAAGTTCAAGTTTAACGGCCGAGGCGGAGCCGAAGCCGGAAAATGAGAGAGGATTGAAAAGATTCTTTTGGTCCAAGTGATGAACTACATTTTTCGTTATACTGCAAATAATATACCGTAAGAAAACAATTTCACAAAAATTAAAATGTTATAACCTATTTGCCTTCAAATCGATGGCAACAGCTGTTTCAACAGTTATTTACAATCGAGAGTATCTGTTGTTTTTATAGATGCTTTAGAGTCGTTAATTAATTCGTATACACGAAGTAACAGCTGATGACCTCTACCTCAGCTGATGTTTTTAAGTCCTAGGACTAAAAAGAACAATTTTAGCATCTCAAAGTATGTATTGAAAACAGCTGTTTTTGAAGCAGTATGACGAAAACGTATTTTTCCATGCAATGATGTTTCTATCATTTAGGCATACCGGGTTAAAATGAACTTTGAAAGCACCATCACAAACAGGTTTCACTATTAAGGTTAACCTATTTGTACCCCAATTAGTGTCATCGCTAATCAATACTAGTTTATACACGCAGTTTATAGCGTTCCTTAACTATGCTCAGATGTAGTACAGTATGAATACCTGTATGTTTTCGTACTTTTCCGACATTTTTTTTTTTAATTTCCTGTATTGACCTACATACTTTTCGGGTCGTTTTGTATATATATATATATATATATATATATTTTTTTTTTTTCAAGTGACGTCCAAATAGTTAACAATTACCTTGTTTTCTTTTGGTTGTTGTTTTGATTGGTGTTAACTTTGTTTATGCTTTTAAAAAAAGTTGTTTTAATTTATCGTCTTATTTTTTTATTCTGAGGGATATTTAAAGCTAATTTTACTGTACTCTAAGTATTGTGAGATATGTCAAAGTTCCCCCTTTCTAACGAAGGTACTACGAAATGGCTTTATGGAACATGTTTCGTTTCTCCAGGATGTATTTACTTGACTACTGATATTTTAAAAATGCAATCAAACCTATTCACAAATTTTGAGTAAGATATCGTACTAAGCATTGATAAGGTGTAGGTTAACACTGGTCATTACATGATCCTTACAAATTTTAATAACTATTTGTAAATTTAATAATTAGGCCTAAGTAAATTCAGTGTATGTCTTAGCTAATATCAATTGGTATAGATTTTAACGATTCTAAAACTAACTGTATCATTTGTACTGTAATATATGGTTTGCATTTATCGCTGCATTGTTTATACCAAGTGTCCTAAAAGTCCCACCCCCCTTTTATTATTTTTTTATTAATGGAAATAGACAGATTTGTTTTGGGGAAAGTTGAGACAACCAAAGGAGGAGTTTTTTGAAGTATCGACATTTTCAACCCTTACCCACAAAATGGGGTATTTTGGGGGTAAGTCAAGAATTTTAAATAGCAACCCCTATTGAGTGAAACATCATTTTAAAGGTCTTTTAAAAATAAGAATAATGGCGCAAACTAGAGGTCTCTATAAGTTCATCCTACCCAACATAGCGACCAATCGAATTGGTTTAAAACTGCATCCATCATTTGTTATTGTGAAGGAGCGTGGAATGTGAGTTTTCCCATCACGTAGAAACACCACCAGAAAAAGGCCATTGTTCTCAATATCGTTTACATTAAGACGTAGTAGATCATCTACATAAACTTGTTTTTGTTTTTTATACTTTAAAATATATTATGATTTGTTAAATACAAATAAAACTGGAACGAGGAATCATTTACAGATTATAGGAAGCATAAAGTTATCTAGATTAAAAATTACAACTCGATTTTATTTATAAAACATAAGAATGAAATTAGATCTCAGGATATATTGGGTTTGCCGGCTTTGAAAAAAATGAAAAATATATAAAAATAGTGTTCAGAAATATGCCAGATAAGCTATAAACAGTTGTATTAATTGGAAGTGTCTCTAAAGCATAGATAATAAATAGTTGGTAGGTTAATCATTGGATCTCTGAAATTAATTTACTTCATAGCTTTGTCACACAATTAATAAGTATGATGGAAACTTGGATTTCAGATAAGTTAATAACTTATGTAAATATGTATAACAAAATTATTAATATCTCTACTTCTTAAATATATTTTCCATTAAGGGAACCAACTATTAAAAATAATAATAATAAGGTAGCCAACTTAAGCAAATAAAATTAAAATAAATTTTATAAAAAAATCATTAATTAATTTACCTAAAAAAAATAAAAATGCATCGGCCGGGAATCGAACCCGGGCCGCCCGCGTGGCAGGCGAGCATTCTACCACTGAACCACCGATGCTTACGAACTATTTATACAAATAGTTTATATTTATCTTTACTAAATTGATATATCAAATAATTTTAATGTAAAAAAATTGGACTTGAATTAATTTATGATCAATCATACACAGGATAACCAGAAGACATTTGATTATAAAATGAAGAATATTTTAAAACAAAACAGAAGCTTAATCAAATTTCTGGTGCAGTTATTCAGAATTTTGAAGTGAATTTAGGTATACAAATATTGATTAAATCGTGTCCTGTTTCAAATTATAATAATGGAGTTAACCTAATTAAGTTTCAAATTCACAATAATTTTTAAAAAAATAGTTTATTGTGAAATTAATAGAATCCCCATTTTGAAATTGTAAATTTCTCTTATGAAATATTAAGAAAAAAGGATGAAAATCTATTGATTTCTGTGATATCTAAATAAAAATAGGGAAGAACAGTTTAAAAATCGGTACTTTTTCAAGTTTACAATTTCCGAGGACCGTTGTTCAGAATTTAATTCCGATTTCTTTCTTACGTAGTTATGATATCTGAACAGGTTTCAGTCTTTATTTGATTCAAAATTCAGTACTTCCAAAGTTATAACAATATTTGTCTGCACGGGAAATATGAAAAGCAAAACTTTCAACATATTTTACGCGTTTTATTAAAATTTTTAGCTACAACATATCTAAAGTTGATATATGATTCAAATAGTAATTGTAAATTGCAATTTAAATCAATGCAGTATTTTGAGTTATAACTAGTTTTTACTACTGAAAAGTAAGAAATTCACATTTTCCGAGAGAGATAAAGTCACAAGACTGAATATACCCTATATAAAGTTTAAAATTCGTCGAAAGTAGGCCTACACTACCTATTTGAAACCTCGACATTTCGCTGTTTATCCTCTCGGTAATTGAGAGTTCAGTGTGGAGGTAACAGATATTAACATTTAGTGAATATCGAACATAGAATGTAAAATTATTCATAATTAATAGACTTTTCTGTTAAGTAAAATATTTTTTTACAGAACCTATGAAACGCAATATGGTAGATTAAAAACATTTAAAGAAATGGAATTGACTCGTGCTATCCTGAATGAAAGCTTGAGGTAACACTACTAAGTAGGCTACACAAAAAATCCAAAATATCTAAAAATTTGAAAATATAAAGATAATTATTAGCAGAGTATAGTGATATTTATAAAATGTGTGTTTTTTGAAGGTGCCAAATAATTACTTAACATAGATTTTTAATTGGATAAATGGAGAGACATATTTAACCACTTTAACTAATATGTTTGCGTCTTTACTTTGTGAGCGTTTAGTTAAAACAATATAATGGCGGTGCGACAATTTCACCGATTCTAGAGATTTTCACTCACATTTAGATATTTTCTGAATGATATTCTTCTGTCTATCAAAAAATTATCTAAATTTGTTATTTTAACTCAATTATCTTTATGTAGGCTAGTTGTCAGACAGAAAGAATAAAATTTTGAACAACTTAAGGAAAGCATAAAAACATATTACAGTATAATGGTTCTCATTTTATGAAACTCGTAATATATTTATAGTTTAGGGGGCTAAATTGGAATTCGAGTTCGTACTACTGCACTCATTTAAACCCCAGTTCAGCGAAAAATATAATCAATCAATAATTTTTATTAATTGACTGATTTTTCTGAACCTTACAATATTTGTGGTTTTAGGCATTCAGGTACCATAACCTTCCAAAATCCATAAATAAATTCTCAATTAAAAAAAAGTTTCTATGCTGCGTTTTGATTACAATTTCTGTATTTTATAAATACTATTACAAAGTTGTTCAATCTTTACAAAACGTCATTATAAATAATAATTAATGTTAGGCATGATGTAAACAGGTTAGACTATCTATGTAATAGATTTCTGCGTAAATAGGGCAGAGAAAAACCCTAGCGTATTGTTTAACATATAGACCATTGTTGTCCGCTGTCGATAAAATTGTAGCTTCCAATTCTGTAAACTCTAGATTTTGGAAATTTCTGTTTTTCTAAAGTTATCTCATATAAAATAAAAGTTAATGTGTTGTGTATTTTATCACGACTATAATATACAAATTATGTAATTGTAAAACCGGTGATGTTGGTTTTGTTTTTTGGAAATAATTGTTCTGAAGACTCAGAGTTCTGAGTTAAAAAAAAGGTTTGTTGTTTGCTTATCAATGCACTTAAACAGATTTTTATAAACTTTAGGATGGTTGATAACTTTAAGAGAATCATGGGTAAAATAACTTAGATAAAGGAACAATAGAAACTTAATAAATTAATGATGTACTAAATAAAAATCACACAATGTTTTTATTGTCACTTCAAAACATTTAAAATTAATGTTCATAAATGTTTACTTTTTTTTTATAATTTGAACAGGTTAGTTTATGAAAATAAGATTTTTATGGGACGCTGAAAAAGAAAGTGTATTAGTTTTAGTTTAAATGACACAATAGTTAATTCACATAGTCAGTTTTGACTGATAACTCCCGAATCAGTATTATAGAGAAAACATGGGGTTCCGTACGTTTTGTTTACGTCATTAGAAGCTAAATTTTGGTAAAACTAATCAAAGTCGTTATAGATAATCTTCAGGGAACCTCTATTTGGCTTTTTAGACTTATGCAATGTATCCCAAATGCAAAAAAACCCAAAGATATGATCAACATATACCTACAATATAACTAAATTTTATCGAAATCGGACCTGCAGTTTGGGTTGTAGAACAATACCTACTCACAAATTTCAATTTTGTTGACCATCAGATTACTGTTTCTATACTAGTCTACATTAATGTGATAAAGTAAATATCCTTAATTTAATAATTAGGATTCATACTATGACTCATCCGGATATACGAAGCATATATTTAAATGTGTTAGTTAACAGTTATTCAAATTAAAACTATATTTGATTAAGGTTCATTGACGAGATTGAATTCTCTTAAATGTCAAATATTTTAGTTATTTAAAACATTGATAGATAATTTATGGAATTTCAAATCAGATTATCTTCAAGGTTTATGACCATGTAATCGAAATGTGTTTGCGATTCGGCGCAGTTGAAATGTCATTCCTATATTTAGGTTGATCACTAAAGGTTAAAGTTGGGATTTCTGAAACGCTGGGTGTGTGTTATGAAATATTTACAAATATAAAATGATATCAACTTTAATATTGTATCGCAATATTTTGTAATCACTGAAGTAAATTCTTATCATCACAGTCTGTAATTGACTTTGTACATAAAATTGAGTTATTTTATTATTGTGCCAATTAATTGTATTGGTTGTCTTTTATGGAAAGTTTTAAGTCAATGAATGAAATAAACAAGCACTAATTCAACTTCAACAAAATGACATTTCAGTGATTTCAAGCCATTTTATTGAGGATGGCGTCTTACATCTCATTTGAAAGTCGTTTTCTTTAGATTTGTTAATCTTGAAACAAGTTTAATTATTAATCTAATTAAAGTCATTTATCTCCATAACAGATAAATTTTTTAATAACTATACGTTTACTTACATATTAAGAAATACTTTTGTTTCAACGAGGATATTTTTCTGAAAGAAACACTCTTATTTAACAAAAGAAAATATTTATTTCCACTTATAAGCCATCGTTATTATTGGATTGGAAAATATTAAATTGCACAACAGGTAACGTTTTACACATGGCGATATTTCAATGATTCGCGTGTCATCATCAACTGTTTATGAATTCTTGAATTCAAAAATATGAACCACAAATTACTAACCTAGGTCCTTGAGTTCAGGATGCATATAATTACTCCTCTCACACTTAATTAAAACATACTTATGTTTTTTTTTGTGACCGTAAATAATAAATTTTTGAATAATTTAGTATTTTAAATTATTTTATTGTTTAATTTTTTAAAGCTATATTGTATAATATTCCACATGATTTTCAAAAAATATTTTGTCTTGATATTAAATAAAATATTTTAAAAATTAATTCTCACTACTCATAATATTTTTAAAATAATGAATCGGATAAGGATGTGTTTTATAAATTTTTGTTTCCAGTTGTTGAGAAAGTACAGGAATTCATTTTCATTTTATACAGGAAAAATTCGATTTCAAAGAACAGAAATAATTAAATATTACGTAAATTTTAAAAATTGGCTCTAATGTCACGTGATCCAATTTTGGCTAAAAATGACATTTTAATAACCCAAACCTTGGTAAATCATAAGTGAAAATTTTTTTTATGATTATGAGTAATTGTCAAAAACAAAAAAACCCTGGATGTCGCCACTAAACAATTATAAAGTGTCTTATAAATATAAATTATATAATCTTATAAAGTGTCTTTTTTGTTAGTAATGGTTACATTTTAGTGGAACATATTTTTTGATGCTTTGAATATATTACTTGGGACATAACTTTTTTAACATTTGACCATTTTATTTTTAAAATAAATTATTTTGTCCTTTTTCATTTTGTGTTAAATACACAATTGTTTGCAGTCTTTCTGAATTGAGTGTAAGTTCATTCATTGCCTGAACTGCTTTACTATAATAAGTTTTTTTTCTGATTTTGTCTGATAGTAAAAAACACGATGAGAAAAATATTTTATGTGAATATTTGTGTGTTGAAGAACTAAATGCAGATGAGATGGTTGAACAAATAACAAATCCCAGACTTGTAAAATATTACTTAATAAGTTTTTATCATATAAATTTAAATGAAAATGAAACTTCAACAACTTTCTTTTCTCCTCATGAATATATGAAAAATATTTTTTAACTCCCAACAACAACAATATTAAAAAATTGAACTACAAAATAACACCCTACACTCCGTTTCATGTTCAGGTTAGAGTGTAGTAACGGTCCAACATTTACTGTTTAAAATTAAATGGGAGTTTTAGCACTAATAATTAGTAAAGAAATTGTAGCAACGCCGCACAAACTTAAATTAATTTTTAATTACGTTTTCTTTCAGAATAGATACATTCTTATATATCTTCTATACCTGTTGTGTTTATTATTATTTCATACGTGTAATAGTGGAGTCTTGCTGGATTTATTACTGCCAACTAACTGTGAATCATAGTATAGAATGTGCTTAGTTAAAACTGGGAACCTCTCGTCGCAAACAATCCTCATTTATGCCTAATGAGCATATTAAAAACGTAATAATTATATGTTAAACTATTTTTTTCCAATAACATACACACCATTTTCGTCAACACCTCCATGTTGAAATAAATATAGGCCCTCCATATTAATTTTTTAATTAAAAAAATATATATATTATTTCTATATGTTGGTGGTTTCACATTCCACCGTTGTATTTAAATCTTGAGAAGTAATTTTGAGTTAAACGACCTCCAACAAGACCATAAATTACTTAATTACTCCTAAACTCGAGTTGTAAGTACTATTTTAATTTTAATCCTAATCGTTAACGTGACACAAATTTGGATACTGTTACTGCAGACAATATCTCTGTTGATACTCATTATCGTGAAGTCTGGTTTATAAACGGACAATCTTTTTCCATAGAAAGGGGTGTTTGAATTAATTGTTTGATCACATACATATCCTGTACTTTGTATAGTAGAAAATTAAAATAACATTGTTATAGAATAAATGATATATAACAAGCATGTTATGTTCGTAACGGAACTGTTTCGACACGACTACAGTAATGTGCTTTTGTCACGAATAGGCCTACTTACTGTAGCTAGTTTAGGCAAGTATGACTGGGAGTATGAAATTTAATTATTATGATAATTATGTGGTTATTTTAAGTTATAACTATTATAGTACAGAAATATAATTACAACTGCATTGCAATGATTTTTAAAATTCAAAAATATATAAATAAAACTTTTAGTGTTTGCAAATGATCTTATAAAAATCTGATCAATTTACCAACACTTGACATCAGTGGTGGGAAATAAATTCCACATCATATTAAAACTAAGTATCTTTGTATTACCCTGGATGTTAGATTGAAAAGGACAAAGCTAGGATTGAAGTACACACAACACTATAGGCTATCGGAAAGTAACTGAAATTAATTATTAGCAATAAATAATAAAATTTTCATTTATATCAGATAACTAAATCATTTTGATTTTATGGTATACAACTGTGGGGATGTGCTAAACGCACCAACATCGGAACAACCTAGACGTTCCAAAATAAGATGATGAGGAATATGGTGAACACTCCGCGGTACGTTCAAATGGAACTTGATATTCCTAGTATAACTGAATAAGTCAAGACATTTGTTGCTAAGGAGGGTGAACCAACATTGCATCATCATATCAATGCAAAAGTACTGAATTTACTTGTCAACCAGAATTTAGTTCGACGAGTCAAAAGAACTAAACCTTTTGAGCTGGTGTAATAGATTCTGATATTGGTGTGGGTTTAGTTGAACTAAGAACTACTTAGGATTAGCATTGTTATATTAAAATTATTGGTTTGACCAGTTTCAAATTGTTTATATATTTCGCTTGTAAATAAATGCAGAAAGAAAAAAAATTACAAAACCAAAAATAATATTTGACGCCTTCCTCCAAAAATGCCTTTATTCTACTTACAGGTGAGAGGGGATGTAATTTTCTTTATAATTGATTTATTACCATTTTATTTTTTTATGTGAAATAAACTGTTATAGAAGGTACCCTCTACTATCAAATCTTTAAAAAATGTGTTTTAACAAAAGTTAAGATATTTATAAATTTTAATAGGACCTAAGCATGTGCCATTAATTCAACACTGGTGATCTTCAAATTTCATCACAATTTGAACGAAATTGATATAGCCAAATTTGAGAAATTAGGCTAAGATATCTTATCGATAACTCCCGAATCGGCATTTTAGGGAGATGACAACAAATATATTTATAGGCTATATTGTATAATCGAAACGTTAAAGTTAATTTTGCAATAATGTAATTTTATTTAGGGCCCATAAAGGGAATTACCTTTAATTTTGATTTATAAAATAGAGTCTCAAGATATGGTTAAAATACGTACCAAATTTTATAAAAATTGTTTCAATAAGTTGGGTATCAGAGAACGGAACAGACAACAGTCAGATGTTAAACCACTCAACATTTATTTATTTGATTCGTCACGTAATTTATTACTTAGTTAATGCGAGAGTGTAATTACTTCTTTTGGTACTTATGCTATTATAAACATCAAATGATGTAAACAATTTTCAAATGTTCTTTATATTTAACAGTATTATGTCAGTTTTAGTGGTCCTACAGATTGGATATCCCCTGGCATTACGCCATTAACCCGTTGTCTCTGTGAAGAGGATTTGTCTTAGTACCAGTCAGTAAGATCTATGCTTCTTGTTTTACAGTTTACTTCAACATAGCCAAACAAACTAATCCCTGCACTTCTAAGTCAGTACATAACTCATTGTATAGATTCACATCCAACACCATTTATAAACTTCTATGTATTATAAAATATTTATTAGTATCAAAGTTGATAAACGTCGTCATGGAACTTTCCCAGCACCATCATACAATGTAATATAACTCTTCTAAATGTGATACCCAGAAGTTGGTTTCTTGGGACTTGTATGAAATGTTAAATTGTATTGGTAGAGAGGACTTAAACAGTAGGTAAGTTTTCTGAACTTCGTAATTATATCACTACTTTCTTTCGGTGAGGCTCTGAAGGGCCACTTAGATGTTTATATATTAAAAAGTACCACTAGTTAGGCTCCTTGAAGCTGTACACATGAGAAAGAGCCTTCACTCACTATGTATCCACCTGCACGATCTCGTAACAAAATTATTAATTTCACTTTTTTTTGGGAGGTTATGGTTCGAAATTACATTTTTCACAATTCGTCATCGTAGAGGTGATAGTGGCACCATTACATGCAGATATCTGCAAATTTGTATATAATTTATTGTGTTATAAATTGAATAACAAACAAGGTATGTTTAAAAACTTTCTTAAACTTATGCCTAAACCAAAATCATATTCTTATCTAAATTTTAGTGGCCGCTATCGTACTTACGTTAATAAGACAACGACGACAACGATACGACAGACGACATGTCGACATTTTTTCAATTTCCTGAAACGTAAAGGTGAGTTAATAAAGATGGTCGAAATTTTTGGTGACTACCAAACTTACCTTTATACTTTGTATTCTGAATAAGTAAAACATGAATGACCACCATGCATTCAATAGTTAATGGAAAACGCAAATTTTCACAAGTAATTGCACCCGACCTTATTATTCATAGGGCATATTTCGAGGGCTCGGGCCCTTTATTTATGTAACCTTTCTTCTTTTAAAGGCGTTAATCACCGCGAGGTTTTCGCCTTAAATAAAACATTAAAACTCAAATGAAACACAGTGGTTGTATCAATTTTAAAACAGCATTCCCCCCCGATTTATCTGTTTAAAAAAATTTTATAATCTGTTTCTAGAAAAGGATTTTAGAAAAACTATTTGTAAATTTTATTATTTATTGCACAAGTGGACAAATATAGAATTTTCATATAGAAACTTTTTTATTTTATTTTTTATATAGGATGAAGATATTTTTATAAAACTCATACATTTATGTTCTTTCATTTGCTGATTATAAATATTGATTCATAATTGTAATTAGACGATGACAGATGTCTATATTACTGTCAAAGAAGAATAGGTTTAAAAATATGACCTATAAACAATTTTTGTATTGAAGGATTTAAAATTCTTTATTTTTAACTCTTAAAATAACAACAATAATTTAACAATAAATTATAAATAATTTTTTTTGAAAGTCGACATTTAGCCTGTCTAGTGTATCTGGAAGTTGACAATTTAAAGTTTTAAAATATGACTACATTTATGTTTTGAGATAATTTTCTTTTTACCAGGACATCTTTTTCTGAATTTAACTTTTTCTACTGTGATAGTTGTAAACCTCTAGAACATAATAATTCTAATTCAATGTTTGTAATCGGCAACTGTACTAGTTTTTGTAATAATGGCTCACAAATTTAATAAAAATAAACAAATCTCAGTAACTTTGCTCCCCAATGTGCTATAGTTTTGTATTTTTGTAATAAATTTGAAAAATATTTCGTTTACATGTAACAACTGAAGATGATGACTCAGTCATTGAAACTTCGTTCTACTGGTGTGTGTGTTTTTTTTTGTAGTGCTCTATTAACGGTTTTGTTCAATATATTTTAGTGAGTGGATATCATAGTGATGTGTGTATTTCTGAGATAAAGGCTCTACCTGAACTTAATGTTCGTTGTTTCGACCACTTTAAACATAATAACAACTTAGTATTAGGAGAGGAAAGCTGCCTACGTAGATTGTTATTGAAATCGTTTGTCCATATCAAGAATTTATGCGGGTGCTTGTAATCCAAATTGTAACCGTTAGCCACAATTAGCAGTATTGCTTAACAAACTGTATGTGCAATTAGAACTTATATTGCACACAAGTAATAGTTCATATGGTCATGACCCGGCGGTTTGTTGTGTTGTGTAAATATTTGATTAGGCGTGGCTTGGATGCTGGTGTATATAAATCTAACGAAAATGGTGAATGCCAGTTATGTGGTTATTTGATATTTATAATTTAGGGC
Source organism: Aphrophora alni (assembly GCA_963513935.1). NCBI lineage: Eukaryota > Metazoa > Arthropoda > Insecta > Hemiptera > Aphrophoridae > Aphrophora > Aphrophora alni. Next base: position 88,586,801 of record OY740767.1, read on the forward strand.
TGTTTACATGATACAGTTTAACAAGATAAAAGTAATTTCGTTAAAATCACTGAAAATAAATCTAGTCCTCAGAGCTATATGAAAACTGGAAATTTTGTAAAAAGGCATTGACAAGAAACAAAAACAATGTTATATCCCCCCCCCCAGTTTTTTCTAACTCTAAAAAACCCTAAAATACACCAAAAAAGAGCGATGTACACAGCTTTTTATTCTTCATTTAACAAAAGAAAAAATAGATTCAATCAGATCTTATTTTTACATTCAGTTTCGGAGACACAGCGATTATAAAAAGTCGGATATTCATTAAAAAATTATTAAATAAATAAACGATCTTGGAGAAGTCTCTTCGACAAATCGGACAAGAGATCAAATATTAAAAAATGGAAATAAGTATTATAAAATTTTCCATTCATTTTAATGTAACTTTGAAAGTATCTTCTAAAGTAAAATCGAAATGCGATTTGATTAGTCATATTTTCTTTGTTAAATGTTAAAAACGTAAACATAAAGTTTTAATAATTTTTTGGGATATTTTTTATAGTGTCAAAAAAGACTACAAAACGAAAGCAATAACTTTTTTAACGTTGACGTTTTCTAGCAAACTTTACGACATTATATCTTAGGTCGTAATAGATGGCATTAGTTTCTACTATCGGACTAAATCCAAGTTTACTAAACAAAACTCAAAATATTGCCATTTTTGACTGTTTTATAAATTTCAAAAAGAAGTTTAGTTTGTCGTAACGTTAAAAAATTTGACATAACCAAATTATTATATTCTTTTTGTGATAATAAACAACAAAAATTAAGTCATAGCCGAAAAACTGTAAAAATTTTTTTTTTTTTTTGATGTTTTCAGTTGAAACTGTTTTTGTAAAATTAAATACTCGTTATTTATTTTAAAGTACATCCGAAAATGTAATATAATAGCTGGTAAAAGTTTTCCGATTTACAACCTTTTTCGCCGCTAAATGTTACGGGACTTAATAATTGAGACGCATCTTAACGCTTCAGTAATGATCTTCGTGGTAATTGGATCTTTTATACTGCTATATTTTATTATTTAAAATTCACCTTGACAGCAACTACGCACTTTCATTATTAAAAGTTCATGTTTTCAGAGATGAACAAAAATTTTAAAACATTTCCATACCGAAATGTGATTTATAATTAAGGTAAATCAAAAAGATTGCTGAGTATATTCATGTAATGGGGGTGAATATCGTTGACTATTCCCTTTATTCTAAAGTCACACAAAATTACCGGCGTAGAAATGGAGATACTCAAATTTATCTAAATGTACATCTGTATTACGTAGCCGTCAAAACCTAAAAAGAAAGCATGTGTGACATGGACGTTTATGATCACAAATTAATTTCAACATAGAAAGCGCACAAGTCAAGTTTTATTGTATATGACATGAACATAAAGTTATAAAACCAATAGGCGAGGTTGTAAAGCTGCGTGTTTATGCGTTTTTAAATGAGTCATATATTAAAACTTCATCATACACAACCTGCGTGTGTTCAGATTTAATTTAACATTCATTTTAGATGGTTATTCAACTGCATTTATGTATACGGTGTTTATATCTAAAAACATCTTTACTGTTTCTTTTATAGAAGTATTGCAATAACATTTTAGTTATTCACATATAAAAATGGAGGAAACAAGTTACGTATATAATATATTTATTCAACAATTTTGGTCTTTAGTGTGTTAGTAACCAATTGACACGTTATGCTATTTCAAGTAATTTTGATTCATCCTTCGAATGTTTTTAGTATAGCTCCTATACAATTGAAGGAGAATGTATAAAATAAGGAAGAATGTTCATAGGAGTAGTAACGCCGTAGTTGAATACTAACACATATGTCAAGTAAGTGGAGAGGGAAGGTTGTAAAGAAGGTTGTATAAAATATGGAGCATATTCATAGGAGGGGTGACGGGGTAGTTGAATACTAACACATATGTCGAGTAAGTGGAGAGGGAAGGTTGTAAAGAAGTTTGTATAAAATATGGAGCATATTCATAGGAGTGGTGACGGCGTAGTTGAATACTAACACATATGTCGAGTAAGTGGAGAGGGAAGGTTGTAAAGAAGTTTGTATAAAATATGGAGCATATTCATAGGAGGGGTGACGGCGTAGTTGAATACTAACACATATGTCGAGTAAGTGGAGAGGGAAGGTTGTAAAGAAGTTTGTATAAAATATGGAGCATATTCATAGGAGGGGTGACGGGGTAGTTGAATACTAACACATATGTCGAGTAAGTGGAGAGGGAAGGTTGTAAAGAAGTTTGTATAAAATAAGGAGCATGTTCATAGGAGTGGTTACGGCGTAGTTGAATACTAACACATATGTCGAGTAAGTGGAGAGGGAAGGTTGTAAAGAAGTTTGTATAAAATAAGGAGCATATTCATAGGAGGGGTGACGGGGTAGTTGAATACTAACACATATGCCGAGTAAGTGGAGAGGGAAGGTTGTAAAGAAGTTTGTATAAAATAAGGAGCATATTCATAGGAGGGGTGACGGGGTAGTTGAATACTAACACATATGTCGAGTAAGTGGAGAGGGAAGGTTGTAAAGAAGTTTGTATAAAATATGGAGCATATTCATAGGAGTGGTGACGGCGTAGTTGAATACTAACACATATGTCGAGTAAGTGGAGAGGGAAGGTTGTAAAGAAGTTTGTATAAAATATGGAGCATATTCATAGGAGGGGTGACGGCGTAGTTGAATACTAACACATATGTCGAGTAAGTGGAGAGGGAAGGTTGTAAAGAAGTTTGTATAAAATAAGGAGCATATTCATAGGAGGGGTGACGGGGTAGTTGAATACTAACACATATGTCGAGTAAGTGGAGAGGGAAGGTTGTAAAGAAGTTTGTATAAAATAAGGAGCATATTCATAGGAGTGGTTACGGCGTAGTTAAATAATAACACATATGCCGAGTAAGTGGAGAGGGAAGGTTGTAAAGAAGTTTGTATAAAATAAGGAGCATGTTTATAGGAGTGGTGACGGGGTAGTTGAATAATAACACATATGTCGAGTAAGTGGAGTGGGAAGGTTGTAAAGAAGTTTGTATAAAATAAGGAGCATGTTCATAGGAGTGGTTACGGTGTAGTTGAATACTAACACATATGCCGAGTAAGTGGAGTGGGAAGGTTGTAAAGAAGTTTGTATAAAATAAGAAGAATGTTCATAGGAGTAGTGACGGCGTAGTTGAATACTAACACATATGTCGAGTAAGTGGAGTGGGAAGGTTGTAAAGAAGTTTGTATAAAATATGGAGCATATTCATAGGAGGGGTGACGGCGTAGTTGAATACTAACACATATGTCGAGTAAGTGGAGAGGGAAGGTTGTAAAGAAGTTTGTATAAAATATGGAGCATATTTATAGGAGGGGTGACGGGGTAGTTGAATACTAACACATATGTCGAGTAAGTGGAGAGGGAAGGTTGTAAAGAAGTTTGTATAAAATAAGGAGCATGTTCATAGGAGTGGTTACGGCGTAGTTGAATACTAACACATATGTCGAGTAAGTGGAGAGGGAAGGTTGTAAAGAAGTTTGTATAAAATAAGAAGAATGTTCATAGGAGTGGTTACGGCGTAGTTGAATACTAACACATATGCCGAGTAAGTGGAGAGGGAAGGTTGTAAAGAAGTTTGTATAAAATAAGAAGAATGTTCATAGGAGTGGTTACGGCGTAGTTGAATACTAACACATATGCCGAGTAAGTGGAGAGGGAAGGTTGTAAAGAAGTTTGTATAAAATAAGAAGAATGTTCATAGGAGTGGTTACGGCGTAGTTGAATACTAACACATATGCCGAGTAAGTGGAGAGGGAAGGTTGTAAAGAAGTTTGTATAAAATAAGGAGCATGTTCATAGGAGTGGTTACGGCGTAGTTGAATACTAACACATATGCCGAGTAAGTGGAGAGGGAAGGTTGTAAAGAAGTTTGTATAAAATAAGGAGCATATTCATAGGAGTGGTTACGGCGTAGTTAAATAATAACACATATGCCGAGTAAGTGGAGAGGGAAGGTTGTAAAGAAGTTTGTATAAAATAAGGAGCATGTTTATAGGAGTGGTGACGGGGTAGTTGAATAATAACACATATGTCGAGTAAGTGGAGTGGGAAGGTTGTAAAGAAGTTTGTATAAAATAAGGAGCATGTTCATAGGAGTGGTTACGGCGTAGTTGAATACTAACACATATGCCGAGTAAGTGGAGTGGGAAGGTTGTAAAGAAGTTTGTATAAAATAAGAAGAATGTTCATAGGAGTAGTGACGGCGTAGTTGAATACTAACACATATGTCGAGTAAGTGGAGTGGGAAGGTTGTAAAGAAGTTTGTATAAAATATGGAGCATTTTCATAGGAGGGGTGACGGCGTAGTTGAATACTAACACATATGTGGAGTAAGTGGAGAGGGAAGGTTGTAAAGAAGTTTGTATAAAATATGGAGCATATTCATAGGAGGGGTGACGGGGTAGTTGAATACTAACACATATGTCGAGTAAGTGGAGAGGGAAGGTTGTAAAGAAGTTTGTATAAAATAAGGAGCATGTTCATAGGAGTGGTTACGGCGTAGTTGAATACTAACACATATGTCGAGTAAGTGGAGAGGGAAGGTTGTAAAGAAGTTTGTATAAAATAAGAAGAATGTTCATAGGAGTGGTTACGGCGTAGTTGAATACTAACACATATGCCGAGTAAGTGGAGAGGGAAGGTTGTAAAGAAGTTTGTATAAAATAAGGAGCATGTTCATAGGAGTGGTTACGGCGTAGTTGAATACTAACACATATGCCGAGTAAGTGGAGAGGGAAGGTTGTAAAGAAGTTTGTATAAAATAAGGAGCATATTCATAGGAGTGGTTACGGCGTAGTTAAATAATAACACATATGCCGAGTAAGTGGAGAGGGAAGGTTGTAAAGAAGTTTGTATAAAATAAGGAGCATGTTTATAGGAGTGGTGACGGGGTAGTTGAATAATAACACATATGTCGAGTAAGTGGAGTGGGAAGGTTGTAAAGAAGTTTGTATAAAATAAGGAGCATGTTCATAGGAGTGGTTACGGCGTAGTTGAATACTAACACATATGCCGAGTAAGTGGAGTGGGAAGGTTGTAAAGAAGTTTGTATAAAATAAGAAGAATGTTCATAGGAGTAGTGACGGCGTAGTTGAATACTAACACATATGTCGAGTAAGTGGAGTGGGAAGGTTGTAAAGAAGTTTGTATAAAATAAGGAGCATGTTCATAGGAGTGGTTACGGCGTAGTTGAATACTAACACATATGCCGAGTAAGTGGAGAGGGAAGGTTGTAAAGATGTTTGTATAAAATAAGGAGCATGTTAATAGGAGTGGTTACGGCGTAGTTGAATACTAACACATATGCCGAGTAAGTGGAGTGGGAAGGTTGTAAAGAAGTTTGTATAAAATAAGGAGCATGTTTATAGGAGTGGTTACGGCGTAGTTGAATACTAACACATATGCCGAGTAAGTGGAGAGGGAAGGTTGTAAAGAAGTTTGTATAAAATAAGAAGAATGTTCATAGGAGTGGTTACGGCGTAGTTGAATACTAACACATATGCCGAGTAAGTGGAGAGGGAAGGTTGTAAAGAAGTTTGTATAAAATAAGAAGAATGTTCATAGGAGTGGTTACGGCGTAGTTGAATACTAACACATATGCCGAGTAAGTGGAGAGGGAAGGTTGTAAAGAAGTTTGTATAAAATAAGAAGAATGTTCATAGGAGTGGTTACGGCGTAGTTGAATACTAACACATATGCCGAGTAAGTGGAGTGGGAAGGTTGTAAAGAAGTTTGTATAAAATAAGGAGCATGTTTATAGGAGTGGTTACGGCGTAGTTGAATACTAACACATATGCCGAGTAAGTGGAGAGGGAAGGTTGTAAAGAAGTTTGTATAAAATAAGGAGCATGTTTATAGGAGTGGTTACGGCGTAGTTGAATACTAACACATATGCCGAGTAAGTGGAGTGGGAAGGTTGTAAAGAAGTTTGTATAAAATAAGAAGAATGTTCATAGGAGTAGTGACGGCGTAGTTGAATACTAACACATATGTCGAGTAAGTGGAGTGGGAAGGTTGTAAAGAAGTTTGTATAAAATAAGGAGCATGTTCATAGGAGTGGTTACGGCGTAGTTGAATACTAACACATATGCCGAGTAAGTGGAGAGGGAAGGTTGTAAAGAAGTTTGTATAAAATAAGGAGCATATTCATAGGAGTGGTGACGGGGTAGTTGAATACTAACACATATGTCGAGTAAGTGGAGTGGGAAGGTTGTAAAGAAGTTTGTATAAAATAAGAAGAATGTTCATAGGAGTAGTGACGGCGTAGTTGAATACTAACACATATGTCGAGTAAGTGGAGTGGGAAGGTTGTAAAGAAGTTTGTATAAAATAAGGAGCATGTTCATAGGAGTGGTTACGGCGTAGTTGAATACTAACACATATGCCGAGTAAGTGGAGAGGGAAGGTTGTAAAGAAGTTTGTATAAAATAAGGAGCATATTCATAGGAGTGGTGACGGGGTAGTTGAATACTAACACATATGTCGAGTAAGTGGAGTGGGAAGGTTGTAAAGAAGTTTGTATAAAATAAGGAGCATGTTCATAGGAGTGGTTACGGCGTAGTTGAATACTAACACATATGCCGAGTAAGTGGAGAGGGAAGGTTGTAAAGAAGTTTGTATAAAATAAGGAGCATATTCATAGGAGTGGTTACGGCGTAGTTAAATAATAACACATATGCCGAGTAAGTGGAGAGGGAAGGTTGTAAAGAAGTTTGTATAAAATAAGGAGCATGTTTATAGGAGTGGTGACGGGGTAGTTGAATAATAACACATATGTCGAGTAAGTGGAGAGGGAAGGTTGTAAAGAAGTTTGTATAAAATAAGGAGAATGTTCATAGGAGTGGTTACGGCGTAGTTGAATACTAACACATATGTCGAGTAAGTGGAGTGGGAAGGTTGTAAAGAAGTTTGTATAAAATAAGGAGCATGTTCATAGGAGTGGTTACGGCGTAGTTGAATACTAACACATATGCCGAGTAAGTGGAGTGGGAAGGTTGTAAAGAAGTTTGTATAAAATAAGAAGAATGTTCATAGGAGTAGTGACGGCGTAGTTGAATACTAACACATATGTCGAGTAAGTGGAGTGGGAAGGTTGTAAAGAAGTTTGTATAAAATAAGGAGCATGTTCATAGGAGTGGTTACGGCGTAGTTGAATACTAACACATATGCCGAGTAAGTGGAGAGGGAAGGTTGTAAAGAAGTTTGTATAAAATAAGGAGCATATTCATAGGAGTGGTTACGGCGTAGTTAAATAATAACACATATGCCGAGTAAGTGGAGAGGGAAGGTTGTAAAGAAGTTTGTATAAAATAAGGAGCATGTTTATAGGAGTGGTGACGGGGTAGTTGAATAATAACACATATGTCGAGTAAGTGGAGTGGGAAGGTTGTAAAGAAGTTTGTATAAAATAAGGAGCATATTCATAGGAGTGGTGACGGCGTAGTTGAATACTAACACATATGTCGAGTAAGTGGAGAGGGAAGGTTGTAAAGAAGTTTGTATAAAATAAGGAGCATGTTTATAGGAGTGGTGACGGGGTAGTTGAATAATAACACATATGCCGAGTAAGTGGAGAGGGAAGGTTGTAAAGAAGTTTGTATAAAATAAGGAGCATGTTTATAGGAGTGGTGACGGGGTAGTTGAATAATAACACATATGCCGAGTAAGTGGAGAGGGAAGGTTGTAAAGAAGGTTGTATAAAATAAGGAGCATGTTTATAGGAGTGGTGACGGGGTAGTTGAATAATAACACATATGCCGAGTAAGTGGAGAGGGAAGATTGTAAAGAAGTTTGTATAAAATAAGGAGCATGTTTATAGGAGTGGTGACGGGGTAGTTGAATAATAACACATATGCCGAGTAAGTGGAGAGGGAAGTTTGTATAAAATAAGGAGCATGTTTATAGGAGTGGTTACGGCGTAGTTGAATACTAACACATATGCCGAGTAAGTGGAGAGGGAAGGTTGTAAAGAAGTTTGTATAAAATAAGGAGCATATTCATAGGAGTGGTTACGGCGTAGTTGAATACTAACACATATGCCGAGTAAGTGGAGTGGGAAGGTTGTAAAGAAGTTTGTATAAAATAAGGAGCATATTCATAGGAGTGGTGACGGGGTAGTTGAATACTAACACATATGTCGAGTAAGTGGAGAGGGAAGGTTGTAACCCATTTAGCTTTTGGCAATCGGTAAGACGTTCATAAATTTTCAGAAAAATACAAATAGCACACAGAAACGACTGTGGGATTAAAATAAAATAAAATTGTATTATTTGGAATTGACGTTAAATTTAGTTTGAAAGTATGAGTTTGAAAATACTGTTGCCTTGTCGTTAAGGATAGAGATGGCTTAAAAATTTTTTTGAAGTTTTCCACACACTTAAAGTCTTTATTAAAATAATAATAAATCAATAAATGTTAAGAGCGCAATAACACAAAATAAAACACACGATGTCGCGTTCTATGTTACTGTGTCTAGAAAATCGCTTGCAAGTACTTACTACTGCCACAAATACTTTTAATTTTAGACTCCTGCATATGACGATAAATTTTTAATAAATAAATGTATAATTTAGAGTTATCAGACAATCAAATAACGAGCGATTGAGTATTTTCAACCTGTTAATTGAAAGTATATATATATATATATATATATATATATATATATATATAAAACAAATTAATATCGATAGTTTCAAAAGAATTGTTTTCCCTACAAATGGTAGTTTGTATACTTATGTACAAATGTCTACCATTAAACATCAGTTTACTTTTATATATCCTTGAAAACGTTACGTTTACAGACAGTTGTTTGGTTAAGATTGTACAATCTGAAACTAAAGGATTCAGGGGGGAAAAAATCAAACTTCATATTTTTTTCGATTAAGTATCTTTTGAAAGTTCTCGTTTTAATAGTATTAAAACGGGAAGTAATCTAATGTAGTTTCAAAAAGGACCTATAATATTGTGAACTAATGGAAAGAATCGGTTGCTGGAGCGAATACACTGACAAAATAAACAGCATACGTTGGCTGTCCTGTTTAGCTCCTTATTGTCTGACAGTTTACAACTTTGAGGTTATGTAAATATAATATACATACTGTTTTGCAATGCAAACTAAATTTAAGTTAGTTTTTTTGACAGTACAAATTAAAAATGTCTAATAAACCAGAAAAAGACTATTGTGCTTTATTTCTCTTGAAGGAAAACAACACTGCACAATCATTCATACACACAACCGAAACCTAAATAAACTAATTCGTCTTCACTTCCTAAAGAAATTTTGGTATAGGAGATAATAGTCCTAAGATTAAATTCGGTTCAAGCGATATCGATGAAATTCTGGCAACTAATGTAATAAGTCGCACGTAAAAGATATATAATAAAAATAAATAAACACCACGGTTTCATTTTGATTCCCATATAGAGAATGATGCAGATAACATTTGTAATTCATGCTAATTGTAAAATGCAGAATAAAAAATTTAAACAAAATAAAGTATTAGATAATTCATCAATCTTTTGTTTTTATCGAATTGTTTATATCGTTGATCACTATTTTCTTGTTTCTTTAAATTATGGTCACTACATTATAATGTTCCAGATTAAATATTATATTTTGTAATTTATTTTCATACTAGTAATTTACTATGTTTATTATATTGTTGTGTTAAAAAATTATTAGAGTTATTTGAGATTGGGAAACGACCACTTTCGTTGCTCTCAGTTGTTATCGAAAACAGCTGTTTTCGGTGCAGTATGATGAAAAATTATATATATATATATATATATATATATATATATATATATATAATATTTTTATATGACTCTGTAATGAATACCGAGTTCAATACGATTATTATGAGTATTTTTTATTAATATTATATTAAGATAGCAGGAACACAAATCAATAATCAATGGCGAACCTAATAAATGGCTGTTTTTACATAAAATAACTTAATTACATAATTTTAATTGTGAATATTATAGTTTTATTTGAATTAAATTACATTTAAATGGAAAGAAACTATATTATTATAAAGGAGCATTTATATATGTTATATTCTTATACACTAAGTGCCTTTACAATGATTAATTTAATTTGAAAGTTTAAAAAAAGTTTTTATATCACATAATAAAAATACTAACTGCTATACATATTATTATTATTTTTTGTAGGAAATAACCTAAAATGACAGGTTTCGATTTCAGTTCTTCTATTGGATTAGGATGGCAGAATGTCATATTTACTTCCACCAATATTGTTCCTTTATTAAATCAGCTGTTAGGCGATGGTCTAAAGAGATGCCAAGCGGAAAATTAGCGGCACTCTGTCACCAAGGCTTTTTCTTTATTGGATAAACAGCTGGCTAGACGTCTCAGCTTAGCTCCTTTGCTCTAGATGTCACTTTTGTCACAACATACCACAAGTTTATAATCTTTCTTAAACAGTTTGAAGTATATATAACTTTCGTTTAACAACGCTCTTTTATATTTACACTAATATATTTCAATGTCTACGTGTTTGTCACTACTGTACAACTCATTACTTCCTAAGATCTTAATTTGGATTATAAATAATTTTATACTTTTATCTGTAAAAGTTCAAAATATTTACTTCAAAGAAATATTGCCGTAACTACTTAACAATTATTGTAATTATAATATGCGAATTTATGAAATTTATCAAACAAACGCGATTGATGCCGCCAGAACATATGATTGTTATTACAGTGGATATAGATTATAAACACATGTTTTCACTTATTTTGTAAAATTAGGTCAGAAATAAATGATTATGTATATCTCTCTATTTTATACTGAATATTTATATAGAGTGTCTCGTAAGTTGCGAAACTTTAAGAAATTATTTTGTGGGTCAGGATAAAGATAAAATTAAGAATAATTTAGTCCGAAAACGCAGTACCGAAAATAAAGACTTTATTTGACATATTTTCATAAAGGCGGCTGTTTAAAATATTTAATATTGAATATTTCAACCTTAAACTTCACACAATAATCACAAAAGACAAAAATGTTTTCTTTCTTTTAATGACAAATAAAACGGTTTTTTGTATTTTTCTATAGGTCAAAGGATAACAAAGTTTTTGACAAAAAAACAAGAAACATAATTTCTTGGTCGTTGTCTACAACAAGATAGACACCTTTTTGAAATAGTGTCACATTTGAATTTTCAATGTAATTCAGAGCAAGTAATCTTAATATTACTTTTATTAAAAATATTAAAATTCAAAATATTTTATTTCTAGGTTAATCTTGGGTGTTGTAGACAACTACCTTGAAATTATGTTTCCCGTTTTTTGTCAATAACTCGGTGTTCCATTGATCTACAGAAAAAAATCAATAACATTTTTGTTTCTCATTAAAAGGAAACCTTTATGTCTGTAGTGAATTTGTTGTAAAGTTAATGATTTTCGAGATATTCCATATTAAATATTTCAAACAGCCTTCATTTTGAAAATATACCAAATAAATTCTTTGTTTTCGATACACTTATAAAAAATAATAAACAAAATGCGTATGTTAAATCTGAATTTTTTTTTCTATTTCCACAGTTATAAAAAATAAAATGGCGGATATCTAGAAAAGTAAGCTTTTTCTGAAAAATTTGTATTCTTAATTTTTCTCTACACTGACCTACAGAATCATTTCCTAAAGTTTAGTAGCTTATTTAAAGGACATCCTGTATAAATGTAATGAAAGTATTTGAAGTTGTTAAAAATCGGTTAGTAATAATCAAATATAAAATTTACAATTATTATTATAACATATGTCGTTTCAATATTTTTGTTGCCGTTCCACAACAAACAATTCCGTATTACAATCTGCTTTGAAGCAACAAGACATATTGTGTTCCACGCATCCACTTAGGGCTTAGATTTGCCAAAAAGTCAAATTAAAAAAAATAATAATAATCAATCTGCATTTCCATGAAAGTTATTCGCTCGAAAAATAATAATTTAAAGTTTACAATGGCACATACTTGGCATCAATTTTGAAAAGCAGGCTTAAATTGCAAACATGTATAAAGGACGAAATTTACACAAAGAAAAAATTTCGAAAATTTGTTTTGCTTATACTACAACCTCAATTTAAGCAAATCTGCGTAAATTGGATCTTTGTATTCTAACAATTTATTACTGTTATATTTGAATTCAGTATCATTAGTAAGGTATTAATAATACCATTAAATCGACTACTATATCAATAATTTACTTGAGAAACAAAATAGGTCCTAACAATGATCCCTGCAGCACTCCAAACCATTTCTGTATATTTATCATTGTTCGGTTTGTTAAAACTAAAGAGCCAATAACTAAGTCCCATTATATTTTAAACTCCGGAAGGATTTATATTGATAATGAAAAATACAACAGGCCATGGAATGATCATAATACTTCTTCATGAATGGCCATGTTATCCATCATAAATCCAAACTTTTAAGTTAAATATGGCTACAATTTCGACTATGCGACTATTGGAGCAACTAATTTATAAATTATACTATTAAAATGTCGGCTTTTCACTAACTCTCCTTTTTATTTATCATAGGTAATTGTTATTGATTTTATTAAATGCAGACTGCCTCTCTGGATAAGATGAGCATAACAGGTAGTTGTAAGATTAACGTTAAAATTTCAAACAAATTGGACAATTTTTTAATTTACGTATTTTGCTATGACCATAAAAATAAATAAAGTATGTCAATTGGAAATGAAATGGCCTCAGTGCTTTTTCTCTCACTAAGAATAAATAATCTTGTATTAAATAATCTCACCGAATCTCTCTTATACGTCAACAACGCACTGAATATGTTGTTTCAATATTATTTCCTCCATAAGAGGACTCAAAAATTCTACTTCAAAAAGTATAAACTCAAGATTTTAAATTTACTTTTAATTTAACAAAAATATTTTTAAGCTGATATGAACAAACGTAAGAAATATCTCTTTTTGTAATATTTTGTTATTATTATACTCATAACTAGACAGAATTGTTTCAAAAAAAGCTCAGTACAAATTTTATTAAAGCGAAAAAATCAACGTCATCTATGAGATAATGTATCAATATAATCATGGGAATACATATTTTTATGTACCTCATATATAAAAAGAGAAGAAATCAACGTTTTTAATTTCTGAGCTTTACACATGCAATTTTTATGGACAAAAAATATATAAAGGTGGATTGAAATGTTTATGCTGTGAAATTTGTAATTTCGTTTAAATTTTAAAGTATTATAGGCCTATAGTTAACTTCTAAATCCCTTACAAAAGAAATTAGTAAAAACAGCATGGAAATCGATTGGGCAACTTGGGCTGAGACGATTTCGTCTGTTTGTTATCAGTACGGGCTTAAACAGCTCTAAAACAGAAGGTTATATTTTTCTATGTTTTGTTTGTCATCTACAAACATTGAAAAGAGGAAATATAAGATGTAAATCGTATTTAATAAAACTGCTAAAGGCTCTATCATGAAGTATCTCAGATGACTAAGCTCTCTCATGCACATTTCCAGAAAACATGTTTCCACTATAAATTACGTTTTTCACTATATTTTATACGAACTTGTTGGAAATAATATATCTTTTATCTAAATTTTGAATGTTGGTACTGTATTACATTTTTAATATCTATAAAATTTTAAATAAATAAAAATTGTAACACTTTTAAAATTTAAAGTTAAACTATATTCAACACAAAGCATCGTTTTTTAAATTATATATATGTTGGTTTAACTTTTGAAAAAAAAAAAACTGCCTCACAAATTTCAGACCATTATTAAGCGAACAATCCATTCAGGAGTTTAACATGAATATTATGTTTATTGAATCCAAGATGAAGACCTGTGCTGTCTGTATTTCATGCAGCAAAATACATCTCGCAAATTGTCTATCTGTATATTGCTAATTTCCTTCAGGACTAAACTGAAAGCTGATCTGAACGGTGAGATGTAACAGATAGAGAAGCGGAGAATGAAACAGGGGGGGGGGGAGACTAAGCTAAAGTAGTAGCGCTCAATACGCGGTACTGTGTACACACTCTACCCGTCAGGCTATTTATCGACTCTTGAAATAAAGCCCCCGCAAGCTTTCACCTCTATTCAAAGTCCTACCCTTATATTTCTCCATTACAGATAAAACTTTATATTTATAAACAGATAGGCCTATATTGTTACTTAATTTTATAGTGAGGAAAACTGCTTTCTACTCTGTAACCTATTATTAATTGTGCCCCCGTGTTTGTTTTTGATTAGCTTTATGAAAACCTCCAAATTGCCAACAACAAACGTCTCTTCTATCGTTTAAACAAAGGTTATAAACAATAAGAAAGAAAAAATACAACAATGGATATTTTATTTATTTATATAAATACAACTCTAGCGGTTGCAATTTTTATCTACTAATTTTAATTGGTTAATAAAGTTCAGTTAGTGGCCATTAAATATATAAAAAACTTTTAAAACAGATTGTATTGGACCATGTTAAATACAATGTTTTAATTTTTTAGAAATTGTTTTGCGTGTATATATAAATTTGTGTTCTAACGTTGTGTGAAGTGAAGTATTATGTGACTTATAAATGTAGTTTCAATTTTACTTTAATTAACGTGATCACATGTAAGTAAAATTATCAATACCTGAAGATGGGAACTTGTTACCGAAACGTGTTGTGTTAGATTACACAGAATATAGTTGCAAGATAAACAGGTATATATGAAAATTATACTTTAAGTTAGACATACTTTTGCTACTGGAGATACAAAAAATGAATTAAATGAGCTTTCCAACGAGATGTTCCTAAAATTTCATTTGACCACTCCCCCCTCCCTATCGACAAATACCACAACAGGTTTATTGGTAAAGACTACGTTGGTAATGATTGTTCTCTAATACAGTTATTTCCTTTGTAATCAAAATAATTTCAAATCTAAGTAAAAAATAGAATTACCTAGATCTACTTTAAATTTAAATCGGCGGCCATATTGGACAGAGGTAACATCTCCGGTTTGTGAAGTTTTTCTCTGCTCGATATTCATTTAAAAATAATGTTACTATTTAAAATTTTGGATTTGCCCTCCAATAACTCAGTTTGGAGTAGGACACAATTCCTCAATGCTAAAAGTTAGCTCCTTAGTTAAGTAACGTTTCCAAAAGCGCATTTTTTTAATCACTGGTTCAATATTTAGATAACGAGGAAGCGCGTTACTTTGAAACATATAGTATAGGTGACTGGCTTAATTTCTGTCATGGAAGAAGATTCCGAAAACTTATTTTTGTATAAGAAAATTCCCTAATACAAAATGAAGACGCCATGTGCAATTTAAACTTTCAGTTTTATGTGTTGCAGTAATATGTAGCCTAATCGAATCAAAGTTGTGTTAATGAAAAACTACTAATTTCGATACGGATTAAAAACGTATAAAATTTGATGACCTTGTGATAATATCCTTGTTATGTTTTTAATTAGAATTTAATCTCAGTTGATATCTCTTTATAACAAAAATACAAATTAAGGTGTCAATGTAAACAGCTCAAAATTATGACCATTACTCCAATTTCATATCTGAGATCGTAAGATTCATATGATTGAGTTTTATTTTGATTATAGCTTTTTAGTTTATGACGTAAGCAATAAAACAGATTACTTTACTAGATTATTATCAAGAAATTAAAACTTTATAACATAAATGTCAAGGTATTATGTAGTAGAAAAAATACCTTAATTGATTTAAATGCAGTCGAACCTCCAAATTTCATACAAACGTAATATTATGGAATTGTTAAAAAAAAGTCAAGTGCTAATAATATATTTGGTTTAGTTAGATGTAGAGATTATATCCCGGTAACCATGGCTTCGATTCCTATACATTTACTTAATGAATAAGGACATATTGAAGTAGATCTTATTTTTCCTAGATTTATAGGACTGTGTTTCAACTATCATTTATAGTTATTTCGTCACTAATGCTTTGCAGACCTAACTGAGATCTAGGAGTCCATTCCTATAAGATAAGGTAAAGGGTTTTCACATGAACAGATTACTAAAAATAATGTTCATAAAATCGTGTACACTTTTACTATTGTTTAGTCAATTGTATTTTAAGCTTAAACTATATTTTGATTTACCTTAAATTAAAATTAAGCAGTTAAACATTTGTTTGTCGTTTAAATAGTGAAATTATTAAAGATGTAAAAAGAAGATTACATTAGAAATTTATATCACTTTGAAATAAAATAGGCCTAATTGTAATAAGTTCAGATACAATATAAAAAAAATCTGCTTTAGTGTTGAACCATGTACAAAAGAATCTTGGTATGATCTAAGAATTTTCGTAAAATTTTGAATAACAATAACTGTACAAAAGGTACTACTTTATGACATATTTACTAAAACAACCACACACATACACAAGCGCACTCACACACACTGAAAATAAAAATCCCATTTTTATATAAACGTACCAAATTATTAGATAATAATAGATATCAATATTATATTATTAATTTCTATATTATAAACAAAACTTACAGATATTTATAAGTTAACTGAAATATTTCCTTTAATGAATGAATGTTTGAGTAGTTGAATGCTATGCAAAATCAAAAAATTAAGATATCAGTTTTATAAAGAAATTGATTTCAACTAATAAAGAAACTCGATTTTCAAAGAATGATTAATGAATCCTACTATTATAGATTTCGAGAGATTTAGTTTATGTTTTATAAATTTACGTCTTTTGAATCAGAATTACAGTACCCACTCGATTTCTCCACATTTTTCTATTCTTCAATCTGAACTTATTAAACGATTTTGATGCATTAATTACTGAAAACCTACAAACTAAAACCAATAAATAATTATTTAAACAAATGGCATCAAAGGTTATTTGAAAGCGATATTTATCATTTATATGTTTATAATATTGCTAAAAATAACTCGATATGATTATAAAATTACAGCAGGAAAATAGTTGATTATATCATTTACAAATTAAATGTTCATTCACTTTCTGGACAATAGATAGATTTACAGAACTCTAATGGCTGAAGGATTGATTGAAGTTTTACTATTTCACATAATAACGAGATATGTTGTACCCGGCTAAATGTAAAATGAAAGGGTATAAAGTATAAATACGTGCTGGGTAGACACAGAGTGTGTGCGTGTATTGTGCCCGCCTTGCAGCATGAATAATGCTCTCAGCAATTCAGTCCCAATAAACACATATCAATACTGGGTGTAACGTACCATTCTTTTGTGGTTTCGCGTGTCTTAGAAAGATACGATGCCTATTTTTTTCATAATTCAAAAAACCTTCGGGAATTGTCATTATATAGTCAAATTTAATGTTATTCTTCCGTAACACGCCACGATAAACTACAATATTTAATCATACCTAATAGAAAAAAGTTATATATACACATCATTGTTAGTCTTCCTTTTAAAAGAAATAACTTTATTAAATCATGAGTAGTTTATGTATTCACGACTTTTCTCTCTGTTCCAAATCTTAAATAGAAATATGATACAAATATAATATTTAGACAGTCTCATTTCATTCGTTAATCGATTCACTTAAATATATATAAAAAAAAAACATAGAAGATAGTAAGGAAAACACTATTATAAAAACAAAAAATAAAGATAATTCAAAAATCAAACACACATTGAAAAAATCAACATACAATTAAAATAAAAAACAAGCTTTATACTCACCGAAAGTCGATTCCAAATTGGTAAAAACCTCTGTGTAGGCAAGAATAACTACTGCAAAATGAATTGCTTCCATGTACATCCTGCTACTAACATAAAACATAAAAAAGGAAATCAACACAAAATAACTATATCGCCGTCAGTGCAAGAAACCCTGGAGTACACCTACTCACACAATAACTTTCTCAGTAATGTGCTAACTAGTTTAAAACAGCCATTGTAATATGAAATTTTATACGTTGAAATACAACAAGAATCGAAATCAAGCAAATAGGTATTGAGCAATTGTGTGTGGCTTTATAAATGAATGTTTTATCTACTTGTACAGGACAGTGCACTACTAAGAAATGGATGATTGGAGTATTTAGAGATAATTACTAGGAGAATATTTACAAATCCGAGTTGGAGATTCTACACTCCCATCACATGAAAAATTTCTTGAGAAAAAAATCCTATTGGCATTACCTAATATTTATTTACGAGTAATTGATTAAATTTACCATCTTGTACACACATAAATAAATGGAACAAAGATAACGGAAAATAAATCTATTATATTTTCTCCATAAATATATAACTTCTGAATCAGTGAAAACAGATGCTACATCTTATTAAAACGGATCATGATAATATAACACTCTAAGGACCTTGGTGTACAGTGTGCAATTCTGCGTTGCTATGGTTACTTGATCTCAAATGTGATCTTTTAACACACCAAAGAATGTATTACTGATAAAAATACTATTTAAGTATTTGTTTTGGTTTGTAAATCGGGAAATATATTAAGAAAGAAAATAGTATTATTTTGTTTACAAACTAATAAATAAATATTATTACAAAAGTATTCAATCAAATTCCACATAAAAAAGAGATGGACGTTTAAATAAAATAAAATATAATTTCATTCATGCATATAAATTAAACAAACTAAATGAAAATTGATACTATATTCATATATAGTGTTTTAAATTAATATTAAAGGTAGTAACAGCAATTCGTATACAATTTATAGCAGCTAATTTCTGTTGTGATTTACATTTTTTAATTTTTAGGTCGTTATTATGTTGTTGTCTATGTAAACATTTAATGTACACTGTGTCATACTTTTAAAAGCGTATCATGATCAAATGAAACACGTTTTATTCCAAATATATTTAAAATTCAAAACAAAATTAAATCTAACATTTGTTTCCATTTTAACCGTTACTGGCCATTCTGTACGCGATATTGGGTTATTATGTTCGAATTTATTAATTTGTTTAACATTTATGGCAATTTTCTGTAATTGATCATTTTTATGCAGTTTTAAATTGAGTTTTACTCTTGCTGATGGATTTCATTTGATAGAATTTATTTATATTCGTTTATTTATATTGTTACTGATAGTTATAATTGTCGTGGATATGTTTATAATTTTCAATTACTAAAAAGTAAATTAACGGAAAAGTTTGCAAACATTTCCTCATCTTCTTATTTTTATTTCGTTTTTCCTAACAAAGAGAAACAAATTTATTTGAAAAGAAACAATATAACAATTATTGTTTTCTTGCTTAATATAATCTTACAATGTTCCTACGAGTAATACACAAAATTCATCTCTACTCACAAAACCTAATATATAGCTCACGACAGAACTCTTATCACAGACTGTCATAGTTTTCGTTTGTTTCATAACTTTTGGAGAAGATATTAAGATGTGTTTACTCTGATATTTACAACATCATTACCATTTTAGCTTGGTTTTAATGGTTTTGATTGTATTTAGCATACTCCGCATGAAGGTTCAGACAGAAGACGTACTCCCAATAAGGAGACATCAGCAACGATCTCTTCTTTATTCAGACACAGTAGTTTAAGTGTGAGTGGTACAAGTTGCTTACAATCTTGGCGACTCATAAATGAATGACTCCAGTACGCGTTAAACCTGTTGTAGTATATGCTGACTGAATGTAGTAGTTTGTCTAGATTTAGCGAAGAACAGGTAATTTGTTAAGTTCAATTGAGTTGTCACTGAGTTGTCATAACTTAAATAATGATTTAAAACTAATGTTTGTGTAAAATAAATGTTATGTTCGCACTGCGTGATTTATAACTTGAAGATAAAATTTATTTTTGTGAAATGGATAACATAATATTCTTCAATTTCAGAATTCAATGACATCTTTTCAGGTAAACATAAATTAAAATTGACGTGCCCAATTCTAATATTATAAATATATGAAAAAGATGTTAAAACTATACAAAATCAATTTTAAACGTATCATCTAATTGTCAGAAGTAAAACGAAGAAATGCCACGTGATTCACACGGGTTCATGACTTTAAAGTGGGGGGGGGGGTAGAAAAAAGTAGATTGTAACTATAGTAGCTAGGACAACTTAAACTTATAAATGTAGGCCACGAGTATAAGAATAATTGAAAGAGGAGAAACATGAATAATTGCCAACATACAGATTGTATCAATATGAATCAACATGATTTTTGTTTTATTGGTGTATAGACTATTATAATTATATGGATTAAATACAAATAAAAGGTAATAAATGCAGAAAGATACTTATTATTAATAGGGCATTTCGATGATTGGTATGATGTTCAAAATGAGATTTTATTTTTTTTATATAATAAGTTTTTAGTCAAGATAAATACGTTATGAGGGTGGACTGGAAATTATGCATATATGTATGTAGCTTACCTAAGAAGTGATTCATTTCATTCCCTGTGTTAAAATAAATAATTTAATATTCTCAAGCATCTATTTATTTCAATATGTACTTATCGTGTATTCATAACTTTCTTATTGTTTTCAATTTTGAATGGATAACTAGCGCGTTTTTACCTTGATTAAGAGATTTCTTATCACATTATATATATATATATATATATATATATATATATATATATATATATATATATATTATGAATTTCTGAGTGCACTAAAAGAAAATAACTATATGTAAATAATATGCTATGAAATTTGAATTTAAATCAACAGTTATTTAGCTATGTAGCTCATGTATCACTGAGGATGGCTACTTTGTCGTTGAAACTAAATATTAATTATAAACTATCATTAGACAGAATTATCTATATTTCTCCGGCATTTAGGTCTATTGTCACCTACAGCTGATGACAACAGGGAGATTTTTACGCGCCCAGGACGTTACGTTGTCAGGGAGAATTAACCCAACATTTTAAATGTTAATCTTGTGAAATTAAATTTAGACCGGAGTAAAGTAGCAGCGATTTTGCTGGCTGTGGCGCTGACAGGACAATAATTCCATTCGTCTTTGGTCGTGTCCCTTCGTGTTACATCGGGAAAAAGATAATGGTAACTTGATCGCATGTCCTGGCTGCCGTTTTGAAGGTGGTCACGTTAACAATCCGAACATCATTACTCATTATTGGCTGTATCCAACTACTTCAGCTGGTCCATAACTATCATTAGATAATATTGATAATTTAAAATTTGTGTTTTTTACAAGTAAAAGTTTTGATTGATAGGAACAACAAATTTCCGCTTGTATCAGATTATATTTAGCCTACACTTCGACTAGAAAGTCAAGCTTACAGACGGCTGCCAAATCTTTTTATCCCTGGTATTGTACACTCTTATGGACCATTCACCTGACAAACAAACTTCTCACCCAAAACCATAACTTGGACAAAAACATTATATTTTCATATATAAATAGTTCAAGAGTTATTAGTGAAAAAGGATTTGAGGAAGTAAAATGTATTAAAATCGGTCTAATCAATATTGATTAATTTACGTTAAAAGGGAAAGTTTAAAACACAAAATGCTGTACAAAACTGTATGTAAAATCTAGTGTAAATTGGATACAACCCAAAAATGTATACGACAGTGGTAAGAATAAACCTTAACAAATAATAAGACACATACTAAATTGGTTTAATTTAATTTTTTTTGAGCTGAATGAAGATCATTGCGGATAATGGTCAAATAACATTCCAAAAACATAACATTATTTTTTTATTTCAGAAGATTTTCGGTATCTGAAACTTGGTTTTTTCGCAAAAACTCACCATCTACTTATGACTCATAACATAATATTCTTATTTACCGACTATGTATTAAACTAATAAGTAAACTACCACAATATGAGTTTACTGGAATAACCAGAAACTTAGCTAGGGATAACAATTGTACGAGATTTGTAAAGTGGAGTACACCGAATGTGTTACGTAACTTAGCTATGTTATAGATGAGGTATTCTAAAGAAAGAATGCAAAATTAAACCTGATTTGGCAACGTAATGCTGGAACATCTCATCAGTATAAATAATCGTTTCATGATACAAAATTATTAAATAAATTCAGTAGATCGGTCTTTGTTTCGTATCAATGAAATGTGATTGCGTAGTATAGATCTAAGACTTGAAGCGAGTGAAAGTATTGGGTGTAATAGTAGAATGTGATTCAATTACCTAATGGCAGAACCCTGTGCATGCTCGCGTGCAGTGTTGTGGTATATTATCCTCAGGCATGCCATGCATTCCCTCTCGTCTACTCATTTTATTTACCTAATTTATTTAAGTTTTACTACTTTTTTTTAATAGACACGTATACAACATCTAAAAGTAGCTAGAAGATTGTGTTTTGAAATAAGTTGGTTTTTATGAAATGTATAAATATCACGAAGAAGAACTTCCATAGTCTAATTTAAAATATTAAAATTATAACAGATGGAAACGTTTTGCAGCAAGAAAGTTGATTGAAAATAGAAATTTAATCAGATTTTTGTGATGTTTTATTATGAAAATGATATTTGTCAGGAAAGAGACAAGTGACGTAAGTATACTATGTAAAAACCGAAACAACACACAAAACAATAAATTATAACAATAAAAATATTTATGTAAACGCTTTGGAAAACTAGAGTTAAAAGAAAGAAGGCAAACCAACAGCGATTTTCTTGGGAAACGTCGGTTTGTATACATAAATGATAAAAAATGACCGATTTAACGATAATAAACCTAGCCTACTAGTAGTCTCATTCTTGAGATGAAAATATTCACTCATGTTTTTTAAGTTTCTTTCTTAAAAGGAACAGATAGACCTACTCTAATATACAAAATCTAGGTTTTGTGTTCTCCTTCATTGGAATCATGACTACCGAGAATAAGAAATGCACACTGATCCAATCCGTACTAGAAACTTATGACTGGTTGTGCTCACTGTATAATATTAAAGGTTAATAACAAAATCCTGCTTCAGGGGATTATGTCATATTTAATATGGTTTTAGCTTATTGTTAGGACCACCCAAATGGCTTTAGAATTAAGAAAATAATTTCTACACAACTTTCGTTTTCCGTCCGGAAATAACAGATTTCTCTTTACTCTTTAAATAAGACTGGTTTTCGTAAGAAAAACTTCAAGTTTTAGTCATTAATAACACAATCTAGAATAAGGCCGGGGAAAGTAATATTAACAAATTTGTCTTTACTCTAACCTAACACAACCATAATTATGTTTCAACATGTAGTTTGTCCTCTTCACGGCGGTATTCAATAAGCTGGTCCTGAAGTATGATTGTAATAAACCTGAAATTACTAAGCTTAGAGAAAATTTCATTTTCTTAATAGCCTAAAATTAAGCCTAAATTGGAAATATAAATCATTTTACAATTTCCAGTTTTATATTAAAATGACGATGCCCTTTGCCGGATTTTACAATTTGACAACAAAACACATATATTTCTATAGATATAATATCTCAAAATCACAGATAAATTTCGGGAACAGGTTATTTGCTCTAAAATAAAGCAAAAGATCGATAGAAATTCAGACGGCTTGTCCAGCTTCGTTAAC
This sequence comes from Aphrophora alni, assembly GCA_963513935.1. Taxonomy (NCBI): domain Eukaryota; kingdom Metazoa; phylum Arthropoda; class Insecta; order Hemiptera; family Aphrophoridae; genus Aphrophora; species Aphrophora alni. The sequence continues at coordinate 88,610,463 of OY740767.1, forward strand.
TCTTCGTCTGTGTTATTAATACAAAATGTATAACTATGGAAATAACTTATTGAGTTTAATTGTTACAAGATTTGTTATATAACTTTTCAACAATCAATTTATTATAAAAATGACAGCCATTAAAATATAATTTCTTGATATTAAACTACAGAAGATTATGATACCAGTTATTTCTTAATATTACCCTCAGGGGCTCACATTAGTGAGTACGGACATAACAATCCCGAGGCAATTTAGCTGAATCTACATCTTTTTTTCATGTTGTCTTGGGATAAATCCCTCTCTTGATCAACTCTTGTTCTTTTCTGATCCTGACGCTAATAAAGTATTCAAGGGCTAGGGATCTTTATTTTACGCTCTTTTCTTTTTGTGATAACTCAAAGGTTTTTTGCCTTTCAACAACAAGGAAAGAAAAACAAATACTATTATTGGTGGATGTATTACATGTTACACTCTATGTTACTGCCTACAAACTTGTGGTTTCCTATAACAAAGACTATATTTCTATTTAATTTTTCAACTATCAGGCAATCTTTGTGTTGAACAATAACAATTTATTTAGAATTGAAAATTTGGGATAACTAAAAATGCAAATAATTTAAAAAATAAGAAAATAAAGTGGTAATAAGGAGTATTAAAACGTGAGCAAAATATTATTAAATACTTAATTAGTATAAAGAACAAAATATCTTAACATTAAATACGTTAAGAAATGGAAAAATAAAAAATAGTTACAATATTATAAGACATATTCAAGGTGTTCAAGAAATATTCGATCTAATGGACGCATGAACAGGTTCGAACATCGACTGGTCCACCCTTTAAAATAATTCTTAGTTGGTTTCTATTTGTTACAACTAAAGAATATGCAAGGTTTGCTCATTATAGCAGAATAAATCGTGAATAAATTAAAGTTTTTAAATGTACCTACAAGTAAATATTACTAAATAAAGGATTTTACTGTTTTTATGGAAATACAGTCTTCCAGCGGATATGTCACGGAAAATCATCACATTGATTTCTTGACCTACCACATAACTTTATTTATATTATTTATATGTAAAGAAAAATTTCTTCATGTCTAGAAAATTTCCTTCGTATCAACATTTTACATGAACATTTATTATTTTTTATCAATTTAAGTAGAGAATAAATTTGGATTAGGGCCTACTCGTCTCAGAAACCCGTCTTTGTATTTGATTGAACTAGAGATTTTAATGATGGCATTTTGAAATTTCATTTCTTTTTAATCGAATTATTCTTGAGTCTGAGTTTTCTATTACGTGTTATGAAGCACACTTAATGTTCATCAAACATGTCATTAATGTTCATCAAACATTTTATTGAAATCGGTGGAGGTGATTTTGAGAAGTTTGTTATTTTTAACAGTTCTATGGGCGGCTTTTAACCGATAACTTCCAAATCCCCATTTTTGTGGGGGCCATTCCTTTTAGTAAAAAATTCCTTGGAGGGTATTTTAGTAAAAAAAATTATGAAAATAGTTAAATCCAACAATAATTGGAATAGAAAGTTCTAGTTTTATGGTAGCTGATTAAATTTTTATTTATAAGAAATGTCTGGAGCGGAAATCAGTCCATTGATTTGTGACAAGTAGGTAATATAAAGAAAATAGACTAAGTGGATCTTAAAACGTATATTTCAGCGGAAAATTCAAGATCCATTGTTGTACACTACCCCATATTTTTTTTCTATATTATGTATATTTAAAAAAAATTATTGAAAGTTGAAAAGTAAATTTCAATGAATTAAAATGGTGTGAGGAATTCAAATATTTATGAACCAAAATAACAATGCGGGGTCGACATGAAATAATGGAAAGACTACTAAAGAGAAGGTCAACAATAAGCAAACTAAGTAGAATTCATTTGGGTAAACAAAGATTAACATATAATCATTAGATAAGAGTGTTCTCACTTATGACGCGAACCATGGATATTGAATTCAAAAGATAAATTTAAATTGACATCTGCAGAGAAATGAATTTCCTCAAGAGATCTGCACGCTGTTCAAAGTAGGATAGAGCAAGAAATAGAAGACTGATGTACCTATTATCAAAATTAGATAACTGATTTATGTTGGTAGTAAATAGTTTGCACGTACGCGAAGAATGGCAGATTGCCAAAGCATATATTGGATTAGATATACCAAAGAAGAGGAAGATAACATGGATAAGGGTATTACTGAAACAACGAACAATTTTATTAGTGGCGGGTAGGGACAAGTAACGAAGAAGAATTTGGTCACAGGTCGATACTTGAGTATTGAATAGATAATATTAATATATACAGTGAATGAATGAATGCGGAGTGTGGAGAATAAGGTGGAATGAGGTGTTGAAGAGATTGTATGGAGCAGAGAATATTTATTAATGCAGATCAAAAAATTCAGTATAAGGTGAATTGGTCATTTGCTGTGAATGTCAGAGGAAAGAAGATATTCCAGGTTGATGAAGGTGGAGAAAAATCTGAAGAAGCAGGAAAAGCACTAGTTGGATGATTTGGAGAAAGATTGGGGAATTAAGAATTTTTAGCTAAAAATATTCATTTTATACTCAATTGATTAATAATAATAATAAAGTCATCAATCATACAAACAAGATAAACATGCTGAACGCCGCACACGACAAATAGGGTTAACCTTGTTTAATGGTTGGATTTTTGTCAAATGATATGATTTTTAAATTTGAAGTTCCCCATAGACTTGTATTATGTGTTGGTACTGGATTGTTTTTATTATGTATAGCATAAATGACTTCTGTAAGTTAATTATTGATTGTGTTATTTAGTTTACAGATGACACAAACTTTACTTTTTTCGGGCAAACCCTAGTCTGAAATTGAGCAGGTAGGTTTTGAACAGACAAATACAAATCAGTATTTTGACGTAATAATTTATAAATAAATTCCAGTAAGTCCAATTACATGTTTTTTTTTTTTTTTTTTTAGAAGAGGCGAAAGTCAAAAGGATCACCCCTATAGTTATTTAAGATAATATCTTTCTGGAATAGGTTAAATCGACAAATGTTTTGGGTTTAATTATAGATAGTAGATTTTTTAAAATTAATTTATTCTCTTTGTACATTTTCTGAAAACATGTAAGTAACATAATTATTTTCAATTAACATAATTATTATAACATTTAATAATAACAGATACTACACACAAACAAAAATACAGGATTATCATAAGAGAATGGTAGGGGTTTGAACACGATTTAAATGAAAACAAAATTACTTACAGCTGATGTTGTTTATTTATCTAAATCGTCGTCTGAAACAGTTTTTTTACGTAAGTAATAAATTTCGATATGTGCGCCATTAGTCGCTCGGCAAATGTCCAATCGATAATCAAGTTCTGCCCAAACGTTAGTTAACATGTCTTTGTTAACGGTTGTCATTGCTTCATTAATCCTGTTACTTAAGAGATTTAAGTCACGAATTTTTCTCGATAAAAAATGTTTTTTATGTACCCCCACAAGAAGAAATTGAAAGCTATTTAAGGAATTGAAACCTGATAATGGTGCAAAACATTTTAATTTCGCTGTTGTAATTTTGAACAGATTGATGAAAACCTGTCATTTTTAGATGATATAATTTTTTTCAGATAAAGCTACATTCCATATCAATGGGTCTATTAACAGACACAATTCACCCATATTGGGATCTGAAACCTCACATACAATTTTGAGAAAATACGCGACTCGCCTAAAGTTAACCTTTGGTGTGGTGTGATGAACAATCGTCTGATAAGGCCTTTCTTCTTTGGTGAAAAGATTTAGATAAATAAACAACATCAGCTGTAAGTAATTCTGTTTTCATTTAAATCACGTTCAAAACCTCACCATTCGTTTATGACAACCCTGTAAAATTTACAGAAAAATAATTCGAAATAGAACTTAAACACTTATGTAACTAACAAAGAAAAACAAAAATTATAAACCTTTCTGACATAATTGTACAAAGAAATTGTAGGCACTTCATTTAGGCTATTAGCCTGTTTGAAAGCTACCCTCATTGGAATAAATAAACACAAATAATAATTATTAATATAATTATATTATACACTTCATTGATTAGAAAAAACGTAACATATAAAATTAACAACACAAATTAGCACTAAAGGTGGAGTCTGTTAAAAATATTGAAAGAAAAGAGAACAAATTTTTAGTACCAAAAATCCAAAAATATATTCACAATATATATACTAAACACTAATTAACACATATTTTAAAAGAAGGAATGCAAAGCAACACACTCGCACAAAAACAAACACACTCTCACATACAATAGTCCCAAAAACATCGTACTCATGTTATGTTGTAATATTTAAAATGAACGTTGTATCGTCTAAAATAAGTAACCTCATCATATTATTTAGTTGATTGCATAAGATTAATTCAGGATGGCCGTTTGGTCAAATACCCATGCGTTGAAATTGGTATATTATAACCGGGCTAGAACCTGCTTAATCTGATGGGTCACTACTATAAACTGCAGCAGTGAAATAAGTTCACACCTAGACCAACTGAGCTACGACCCTTAACCTCCGGAGGTGGAGAAGAGTGCAACCACATACAAGAGGATAAGCCTACTCTCTTGTCTGTGATAAAACAAATCGAGAGGATTGTAGGGAGGTTGTAAAGACCAAGGAGATTGATAATGATTAAAATATATTATTTTGAACATTATTTTAGAACATATTTCTAAATAAAGAAATCTATTTTGTGAAGTGTCGATGTTTGGATCAGAAAGGAACAACAGAAAGAAATGATTTCTCTTCTATACGTAAGGTTTAATTAAGTAGTCTAATAATGTTTATATATTTCTTAAGTTTAACCTTCAGTCAATACATTTTCAACCAAACTAATACGTACCAAAATATGACTATAATAAATTGAAAATAGCTAAACAATGTATTAGTAAAATTTGGGAATAGGCAGAAATAACAAAAATTTAATGTGATATTTTGTCCCGTAATCCACCTCCTTCGTTATAATAGTAAATTTAATACTGTACTATGATCTAAAGTAATAAGGCACATTTTAATATGCATAACATACACATAGTTAAATTTTTTTAAATCCGGTAAAACACAATCTTTCGACTTTACAGTTTATTGTTTTATGGAACTTGTGGGAGCCATTTTAAAAACCCAATGTATTATAACCAAACATTTGGCGAAAATCGGAAAAAAATTACAACAGAAGGTAAAGATATTTGCACACAGAGTGTTTCACGGTCAATGTGCCAATATAAATAGACGAATACTGGACTTAAGTAATATAGGCATTATCAAACTATTTGACTAAATTTAGTTTATAATATAAAAACTTGATTATTTTAATCGACAGCTTCTTCATATTTAATATCGTAAAGTTGTTACTAAATTATTAATAGGCCCCTAATACTCACTTTTTTCAACTGTATTATTTAATCTTTTATCGACATCTTTCTTTCTTAAATCTTAGAAAACATATTCTGAAACATTGGATGGAAATTAAAAACAAACAAAATGACTTATTATGAGAAGTAGACTTTTAACTCTATTTCCAATTCTTTTAAATTTAAAAATAGATGCAATTATGTATGAAACATCAAAAGTGTTCTCGGTTGGTCTATTGGGTAAAATTTTGCATATTTTGTGTGAAATTCTAGATTAGGAGCTCAGGAAGTTAGGATGTTGACTCTACATAGTAAGAAAATAGTAACGAGATACGATTGGTAGCAAATTCTGGTTGGGAAGGCCCATCAGGGGCTCACATATAGTATATATATATACAGTGCTGACAATCCTCTGGTATTTAGCTAGATATACACCTTTCTTCGTCTAGTGTTGGATCAGATTCCTCACTTTCATATTTCCTATTAAGTCTTTATTGTCCAAAATTTGTTCTCTTCCGACCCTGACGCTATTAGAGTATTGTGAGACTAGTTGTCTTTAGTTTATGCTCTTTTCTCCCATTTATTGTAAGATGATGATGACCGATAAGGTTTTTGTCTCTCAACAAAAAACTACCAAAAATTGTTGTTAAGGGTAGTGCTTAAGAACTGTGGTTTCCTATAACAAAATCCTCTAGCTCTCTGATACACTAATAGTGTCAAGGTCGAAAGAGAATAAGAGTTAGTCAGGAGAGACATGATGGAAAGATGAGACGGATCTAACCCAAGGAGAACACCAGGGAGAAAGGTGTATATCCAGCTAGAGTGCCTTGTAATGATACACAAATAGTGTCAAGGTCGAATGAGAATAAGAGTTAGTCAGGAGAGACATGATAGAAAGATGAGAGGGATCTAACCCAAGACAACAGGGAGAAAGGTGTATATCCAGCTAGAGTGCCTTGTGATGATACACTAATAGTGTCAAGGTCGAAAGAGAATAAGAGTTAGTCAGGAGAGACATGATAGAAAGATGAGAGGGATCTAACCCAAGACAACAGGGAGAAAGGTGTATATCCAGCTAGAGTGCCTTGTGATGATACACTAATAGTGTCAAGGTCGAAAGAGAATAAGAGTTAGTCAGGAGAGACATGATAGAAAGATGAGAGGGATCTAACCCAAGACAACAGGGAGAAAGGTGTATATCCAGCTAGAGTGCCTTGTGATGATACACTAATAGTGTCAAGGTCGAATGAGAATAAGAGTTAGCCAAGAGAGACATGATAGAAAGATGAGAGGGATCTAACCCAAGACAACAGGGAGAAAGGTTGTATATCCAGCTAGAGTGCCTTGTGATGATACACAAATAGTGTCAAGGTCGAATGAGAATAAGAGTTAGTCAGGAGAGACATGATAGAAAGATGAGAGGGATCTAACCCAAGACAACAGGGAAAAAGGTGTATATACAGCTAGAGTGCCTTGTGATGATACACTAATAGTGTCAAGGTCGAAAGAGAATAAGAGTTAGTCAGGAGAGACATGATAGAAAGATGAGAGGGATCTAACCCAAGACAACAGGGAGAAAGGTGTATATCCAGCTAGAGTGCCTTGTGATGATACACTAATAGTGTCAAGGTCGAAAGAGAATAAGAGTTAGTCAGGAGAGACATGATAGAAAGATGAGAGGGATCTAACCCAAGACAACAGGGAGAAAGGTGTATATCCAGCTAGAGTGCCTTGTGATGATACACTAATAGTGTCAAAGTCGAATGAGAATAAGAGTTAGCCAAGAGAGACATGATAGAAAGATGAGAGGGATCTAACCCAAGACAACAGGGAGAAAGGTTGTATATCCAGCTAGAGTGCCTTGTGATGATACACAAATAGTGTCAAGGTCGAATGGGAATAAGAGTTAGTCAGGAGAGACATGATAGAAAGATGAGAGGGATCTAACCCAAGACAACAGGGAGAAAGGTGTATATACAGCTAGAGTGCCTTGTGATGATACACTAATAGTGTCAAGGTCGAAAGAGAATAAGAGTTAGTCAGGAGAGACATGATAGAAAGATGACAGGGATCTAACCCAAGACAACAGGGAGAAAGGTGTATATCCAGCTAGAGTGCCTTGTGATGATACACTAATAGTGTCAAGGTCGAAAGAGAATAAGAGTTAGTCAGGAGAGACATGATAGAAAGATGAGAGGGATCTAACCCAAGACAACAGGGAGAAAGGTGTATATCCAGCTAGAGTGCCTTGTGATGATACACTAATAGTGTCAAGGTCGAATGAGAATAAGAGTTAGCCAAGAGAGACATGATAGAAAGATGAGAGGGATCTAACCCAAGACAACAGGGAGAGAGGTGTATATCCAGCTAGAGAGCCTTGTGATGATACACTAATAGTGTCAAGGTCGAATGAGAATAAGAGTTAGCCAAGAGAGACATGATAGAAAGATGAGAGGGATCTAACCCAAGACAACAGGGAGAAAGGTTGTATATCCAGCTAGAGAGCCTTGTGATGATACACTAATAGTGTCAAGGTCGAATGAGAATAAGAGTTAGTCAAGAAAGACATGATAGGAAATATGAGAGGGATCTAACCCAAGACAACAGGGAAAAAGGTTGTATATCCAGCTAGAGTGCCTTGTGTTGATACACTAATAGTGTCAAGGTCGAATGAGAATAAGAGTTAGTCAAGAGAGACATGATAGAAAGATGAGAGGGATCTAACCCAAGACAACAGGGAGAAAGGTGTATATTCAGCTATAATGCCTTGTGATGATACACTAATAGTGTCAAGGTCGAATGAGAATAAGAGTTAGCCAAGAGAGACATGATAGAAAGATGAGAGGGATCTAACCCAAGACAACAGGGAGAAAGGTTGTATATCCAGCTAGAGAGCCTTGTGATGATACACTAATAGTGTCAAGGTCGAATGAGAATAAGAGTTAGTCAAGAAAGACATGATAGGAAATATGAGAGGGATCTAACCCAAGACAACAGGGAGAAAGGTGTATATCCAGCTAGAGTGCCTTGTGTTGATACACTAATAGTGTCAAGGTCGAATGAGAATAAGAGTTAGTCAAGAGAGACATGATAGAAAGATGAGAGGGATCTAACCCAAGACAACAGGGAGAAAGGTGTATATCCAGCTATAATGCCTTGTGATGATACACTAATAGTGTCAAGGTCGAATGAGAATAAGAGTTAGCCAAGAGAGACATGATAGAAAGATGAGAGGGATCTAACCCAAGACAACAGGGAGAAAGGTTGTATATCCAGCTAGAGAGCCTTGTGATGATACACTAATAGTGTCAAGGTCGAATGAGAATAAGAGTTAGTCAAGAAAGACATGATAGGAAATATGAGAGGGATCTAACCCAAGACAACAGGGAGAAAGGTGTATATCCAGCTAGAGTGCCTTGTGATGATACACTAATAGTGTCAATGTTGATTGAGAATAAGAGTTAGTCAAGAGAGACATGATAGAAAGATGAGAGGGATCTAACCCAAGACAACAGGGAGAAAGGTGTATATTCAGCTATAATGCCTTGTGATGATACACTAATAGTGTAAAGGTCGAATGAGAATAAGGGTTAGTCAGGAGAGACATGATAGAAAGATGAGAGGGATTTAACCCAAGACAACAGGGAGAAAGGTGTATATTCAGCTATAATGCCTTGTGATGATACACTAATAGTGTCAAGGTCGAATGAGAATAAGAGTTAGTCAAGAGAGACATGATAGAAAGATGAGAGGGATCTAACCCAAGACAACAGGGAGAAAGGTGTATATTCAGCTAGAGTGCCTTGTGTTGATACACTAATAGTGTCAAGGTCGAATGAGAATAAGAGTTAGTCAAGAGAGACATGATAGAAAGATGAGAGGGATCTAACCCAAGACAACAGGGAGAAAGGTGTATATTCAGCTATAATGCCTTGTGATGATACACTAATAGTGTAAAGGTCGAATGAGAATAAGGGTTAGTCAGGAGAGACATGATAGAAAGATGAGAGGGATCTAACCCAAGACAACAGGGAGAAAGGTGTATATCCAGCTAGAGTGCCTTGTGATGATACACTAATAGTGTCAAGGTCGAATGAGAAAAAGAGTTAGCCAAGAGAGACATGATAGAAAGATGAGAGGGATCTAACCCAAGACAACAGGGAGAAAGGTTGTATATCCAGCTAGAGTGCCTTGTGATGATACACTAATAGTGTCAGGGTCGAATGAGAATAAGAGTTAGCCAAGAGAGACATGATAGAAAGATGAGAGGGATCTAACCCAAGACAACAGGGAGAAAGGTTGTATATCCAGCTAGAGTGCCTTGTGATGATACACTAATAGTGTCAAGGTCGAATGAGAATAAGAGTTAGCCAAGAGAGACATGATAGAAAGATGAGAGGGATCTAATCCAAGACAACAGGGAGAAAGGTTGTATATCCAGCTAGAGTGCCTTGTGATGATACACTAATAGTGTCAAGGTCGAATGAGAATAAGAGTTAGCCAAGAGAGACATGATAGAAAGATGAGAGGGATCTAACCCAAGACAACAGGGAGAAAGGTTGTATATCCAGCTAGAGTGCCTTGTGATGATACACTAATAGTGTCAGGGTCGAATGAGAATAAGAGTTAGCCAAGAGAGACATGATAGAAAGATGAGAGGGAGCTAACCCAAGACAACAGGGAGAAAGGTTGTATATCCAGCTAGAGTGCCTTGTGATGATACACTAATAGTGTCAAGGTCGAATGAGAATATGAGTTAGCCAAGAGAGACCTGATAGAAAGATGAGAGGGATCTAACCCAAGACAACAGGGAGAAAGGTGTATATCCAGCTATAATGCCTTGTGATGATACACTAATAGTGTCAAGGTCGAATGAGAATAAGAGTTAGCCAAGAGAGACCTGATAGAAAAATGAGAGGGATCTAACCCAAGACAACAGGGAGAAAGGTGTATATCCAGCTAGAGTGCCTTGTGATGATACACTAATAGTGTCAAGGTCGAATGAGAATATGAGTTAGCCAAGAGAGACCTGATAGAAAAATGAGAGGGATCTAACCCAAGACAACAGGGAGAAAGGTGTATATCCAGCTAGAGTGCCTTGTGATGATACACTAATAGTGTCAAGGTCGAATGAGAATAAGAGTTAGCCAAGAGAGACATGATAGAAAGATGAGAGGGATCTAACCCAAGACAACAGGGAGAAAGGTGTATATCCAGCTATAATGCCTTGTGATGATACACTAATAGTGTCAAGGTCGAATGAGAATAAGAGTTAGTCAGGAGAGACATGATAGAAAGATGAGAGGGATCTAACCCAAGACAACAGGGAGAAAGGTGTATATCCAGCTAGAGTGCCTTGTGATGATACACTAATAGTGTCAAGGTCGAATGAGAATAAGAGTTAGTCAGGAGAGACATGATAGAAAGATGAGAGGGATCTAACCCAAGACAACAGGGAGAAAGGTTGTATATCCAGCTAGAGTGCCTTGTGATGATACACTAATAGTGTCAAGGTCGAATGAGAATAAGAGTTAGCCAAGAGAGACATGATAGAAAGATGAGAGGGATCTAACCCAAGACAACAGGGAGAAAGGTGTATATCCAGCTAGAGTGCCTTGTGATGATACACTAATAGTGTCAAGGTCGAATGAGAATAAGAGTTAGCCAAGAGAGACATGATAGAAAGATGAGAGGGATCTAACCCAAGACAACAGGGAGAAAGGTGTATATCCAGCTAGAGTGCCTTGTGATGATACACTAATAGTGTCAAGGTCGAATGAGAATAAGAGTTAGCCAAGAGAGACATGATAGAAAGATGAGAGGGATCTAACCCAAGACAACAGGGAGAAAGGTGTATATCCAGCTAGAGTGCCTTGTGATGATACACTAATAGTGTCAAGGTCGAATGAGAATAAGAGTTAGCCAGGAGAGACATGATAGAAAGATGAGAGGGATCTAACCCAAGACAACAGGGAGAAAGGTGTATATTCAGCTAGAGTGCCTTGTGATGATACACTAATAGTGTCAAGGTCGAATGAGAATAAGAGTTAGTCAGGAGAGACATGATAGAAAGATGAGAGGGATCTAACCCAAGGAGAACAACAGGGAGAAAGTGCTTTGTGATAACCAAGCTGCCCGAACTCACTACAAAATAGGGCTTTGAGGGTTAAATAGTGTTGATTAACATTGATAGACAAAATCAGAAATTTTTACACAAAATTTTGTGTTATAACCTAAAGGCACGAGAACATGCTGTCTTGTTTGCACTGAAATAGCAGAGTGAAAATAATTCTTGATAACTCTGAAAAAGCGACTAGTAAAACTTCTCAAGGTCTCTATGGTTATGGAATCTTCAACAAAACTAACAATAATCTTTGATTTTGAAAAATTCACTATTTAGAATATATAAATTAATATTATGTCCTATTAATTACTAGCATTCGTTTTTTGTTATGAATATGTCGGCTATTCTTTACGTTAATGCAAAAAGTTTACGGTTAAATAGGGACATACATTTTGCCTCGTAAACCATAATTGGAAGAGAAATGTTTCAAATGAACTCCTATTTTGTTTTTGAAAAATTTAGTTTTTTAGCCATCATTACGATTTAATCCTGATTACAAGTTTCAACTTTATAAATAAAAATTAGTCGCTTAGAAATTGTATTAATAAAAATAAACGGCAAAAATATTGTACAGGATAAAATGTCCTTTGCAAATGTTTATTTATTTAGACTATCCGATCATGTATAGACTACCAACTATGACAACTTTCTCCTTGAATGACTCCTTTTTATATGAATTTAACCCTCAGAGGGTTATTTATAGTGGGGCTTGACAATCCCGACGGAACCTAGCTGAAACTACACGTAGTCTGTGGTTAGATCCCTCTCTTTTATATCAGGCCTCTTGACTAACTTTTGTCGTTTTTTGACCCTGACAATATACAATATTCGAAAGCTGGAAGTCTTTATTTTATAATCTTTTATTTCTTTTTTTTATAAGGTGTGTATAGCCGAGAAGTTCTTCGCCTTTTAAACAACAAGTAAAATTATAACAATCAATAAATATATCGGACGTGTGTATACATAAAATATGAATTTTATTAACCCTAAAACAAAATATAGACATACATAATATTCTATGTCAAACTTATAGCCTTGGTTTGGTGTCGCAATGGAGACAATTATTGCTAAAAAAAACTAAATTTAAAAAATAGAAATTATCTTATAATTATTACAATTACAATTAGTCCTTTTCGACGTCAGTAAAGGTGGCCAATTAACTTTATATATTTACAGAAATATATTGTTCAAGTCGAAGTAGACTTTCAATGTAATATGTACTTACAATTTTATTTATTAATAGAATAATAGATATAATGTTGGATGCTTGAACAAGTAAGTAGTGTAAACAAAACAACTATACTTTATTTAGTACATTAGTCTGAGCATGGAAATAGTCAATAGGTTACCTACCATGCGCGCTAGTGGTTGTCGTTATTGCCGTTTCCATGGTATCAACCAATGCAATAACGTTGAAACTTCGTGGCTGGAATATTTAAGTTACACTTTGTATTTATGAATCGAGGTTACACAATTCGCTAAAGAAGATATAAAGCGGTGCTTTGCATTATGCAAATTTTGATACATAGGTCAAATGTCAACAGTATATAAACGGGAAGATATTTTTCTAAATGTGTGTTTATTATGAAATTTTACAGTTCGGTTCGGTTTGTATGGCGGGAAAGGGGAGAGTCTTGAAGGTGTAAGCTTACATTTATTTATCCCCTGTGTGTGGTTGAAGGGTTGCTTGTATGTGTGCATGTGGGTGTGTACACTAGTATCTGTGTTTGTGTACTCTTTACCTTTTCATATTCATTAGAGGAGACGTTTTGTAACGAAAAAACAAACTTAAAAAAATTCTTTACGTTTATTTAATTCCAATTCAGTTCTCATTTTTCAATTAAATGTTTATACTGTACTAATAAATAATTCCTTTAAAATGGTGGGGAGGGGTCAGTGTTATAACATGATGATTATTATTTCACAGATAGGCCACCAATAAAATAGCAACAAAAGAAAAATATATTTTTCCTACAAAAACTTTTATCATAGCGTACTATCTATTGGAAGAATTGTATCTTTTATCCTGGAATATGATTAATTCATTTTTGTTTTTTGATAGGTAAGTCCATATTCCTGATAATATTTAGTTTAAATCTTAGTTTTTAGCTGTCGGTAAATATGATGAAAACAATCGGATGTTTGTGATTTCTACTTATGACAAGAACCATGGAATTACGAAATATTGAACCTAATGTTAGTTCCAATAAGCTTCCGATAATTTAAATACCAAGTACTTTTATACAAATTTCAGGAAATTTATTATTTGTAAAAGTAAATAAAAATTTAGGCTACCTAGTAACATGTCTAGAAATTCTTCTTGCCAGTTTTTTATTCTATTTAAGTTTTCTGAAAAGAATTATACATTAAAAAATTATTTGCATATTGAGTTCAAATTTATTATATGCACTTTTTATCTAATTTTTTTACCAGAATACAAAAACTGAAGACTTCATTTTCTAAAATTTTAATGTTAAAAGTTTTTAATTAAAAATATTTAAAAAACCTTTTAATATATAGGCAAAAATAAAAGGTACAAATATTTTAAATGGTCGTTATGATGACTATTCTAGGTTAAAAATATTAAATCATATTTCGATTATTGCCTAATCTTGGCAAAATATATTTGAGAACTTCTTTCCTCGAATAGTCACCTTAATACATATAATGTTCCATTATTCGTAAGGTATAATCTGTAATTCACTCAGTAACAATATGGAATAAATGGTAGAATAAGCTTCTGTGTATTGTTGTCAATTAATTACCAATTATATATTATAATTAATTGTTAATCACTTTGTTATCTTTTGTTCTGCAATATAAAAATAAAGATATTACCCTGTTCGTGGTCAAAAGGGGAAACAAACTTGTCTCTCTTATTGTTGTTGTTATTTTAAAATGACAGTTTTAAAGATATCCAATTACCAACTTTTAAGCATCCATCATTTTTAAAATGTACAAAATGAAGTCTTAGTTTTTGGTATAGTATAATAGTATAGGGTTGAATAAAAATTGCTTCACCATATCTTGATGGAATATCTCGAACATTTCAAAAGGTACAATATTTTTTAGAAAAAGCACAGACAAAACTTTAGACTGAAAACAAAATATGTTTTCTTTCTTTTTACAAATAGAATTATTTCCTGTAGTTTGGCTACGTATTTTTTAACCTATATAATTTTAATCATAATTTACATATTTTTACGTATTTATAAGAAAGTAAAGAGAAATCTGAAAAACACCCTTCAAGATATAAATGACTTTATGAAATGTAGAACAGAATAAAACTAAATGAGTAATTTAACTTTGATAGTGGTCAGAATGTGGTCGAGGTCTGAAGTTAGAACTGCTCTATATAATACAGCAGAGCAACAGATTGACAGCCAGTGTTGCGACAAATTAATTTGACAATATGTTGCCATTCCCTAAAAGAGTGCCACCACATACGAGTGATATTGAAGCACTGAAACAAACCATCACTTTTGTATTTATTATTTATTCCAGTTTTAAAAATTTAATTTATTATCTATTTTATTTTTCAAAAATGTAGCCTTCACAATAAAAGAAATGCCTACATAAGAAGAAAGATATATTGTCCCTAGTTAAAACAAAATATATAGTGATTGTGAGTAATACCAATAAGTATATTTTTTAAAACCTAACAAGTAATATTTTAAATGCTTCTGCAGAAACAAGTCTGTTTTCGTTGTAGGAATCTGTGTAGCTCATACTGTTAAACTGATTTTACTTCCACCTGTAATATAGGAATGAGTAAGATACACTAAGAAAAATAAGATTTTTTTTTTTTTTTCATTTTTCAAAAAGTCATTTTGAATATTTGAATTAAATAGTAGTGATGAAGTGACAAATAAAACGTTTTGAAAACAGTCCGAATGAAACTCTGTTTGAGGCTATACACAAATATTTTAAGTTTCCTAACAGTCGAAGAAATTGCAACCGCGGGATTGAGTAATAATTATTAAAATAATAACGTATTTACACTGTTACAAATTATAATGGTTAATTTATTTATTTGAACAAACCTCAAAAATTAATAATTGATTATCTTGTCAGCTGAACGTTATCAGTGATCGTAATATCATTAGATTGGACTTGTAAAACATTGTAATAATAAACGTAAGGGATAAACAATTGTTCGTATTGTTTTCAATTTGCAAGACACCTCAAAATATATTATAAAACGCAAATACGAAAATTTCTGTTTTGCTTGGCCTATTAATTTCATTTAATGTACAACTCAACCTATCTTATAATTTAAATTATTTTATAGATCTGTGTTTACCGTTCAGGATGCGACGGTGTTGTGTACACATTCTACTGTCCAGGGCAGAGGAAGAGTTATAAGTATTGCAAGGTAACGTAATAACGCTCAATATGCGGCGGTGGTGTGTACACACTCTACTGTCCAGGGCAGAGGAAGAGTTATAAGTATTGCAAGGTAACGTAATAACGCTCAATATGCAGTGGTGCTATGTATACACGCTACTGTCCAGGGGCAGAGGAAGAGTTATAAGTATTGCAAGGTAACGTAATAACGCTCAATATGCGGCAGTGCTATGTACACACTCTACTGTCCAGGGCAGAGGAAGAGTTATAAGTATTGCAAGGTAACGTAATAACGCTCAATATGCAGTGGTGCTATATATACACGCTACTATCCAGGGGCAGAGGAAGAGTTATAAGTATTGCAAGGTAACGTAATAACGCTCAATATGCGGCTGTGCTATGTACACACTCTACTGTCCAGGGCAGAGGAAGAGTTATAAGTATTGCAAGGTAACGTAATAACGCTCAATATGCAGTGGTGCTATGTATACACGCTACTGTCCAGGGGCAGAGGAAGAGTTATAAGTATTGCAAGGTAACGTAATAACGCTCAATATGCGGCAGTGCTATGTACACACTCCACTGTCCAGGGCAGAGGAAGAGTTATAAGTATTGCAAGGTAACGTAATAACGCTCAATATGCAGTGGTGCTATGTATACACGCTACTGTCCAGGGGCAGAGGAAGAGTTATAAGTATTGCAAGGTAACGTAATAACGCTCAATATGCGGCAGTGCTATGTACACACTCTACTGTCCAGGGCAGAGGAAGAGTTATAAGTATTGCAAGGTAACGTAATAACGCTCAATATGCAGTGGTGCTATGTATACACGCTACTGTCCAGGGGCAGAGGAAGAGTTATAAGTATTGCAAGGTAACGTAATAACGCTCAATATGCGGCAGTGCTATGTACACACTCTACTGTCCAGGGCAGAGGAAGAGTTATAAGTATTGCAAGGTAACGTAATAACGCTCAATATGCAGTGGTGCTATGTATACACGCTACTGTCCAGGGGCAGAGGAAGAGTTATAAGTATTGCAAGGTAACGTAATAACGCTCAATATGCGGCAGTGCTATGTACACACTCTACTGTCCAGGGCAGAGGAAGAGTTATAAGTATTGCAAGGTAACGTAATAACGCTCAAT
The DNA here is from genome assembly GCA_963513935.1 of Aphrophora alni. NCBI lineage: Eukaryota > Metazoa > Arthropoda > Insecta > Hemiptera > Aphrophoridae > Aphrophora > Aphrophora alni. The sequence goes on from OY740767.1 coordinate 88,627,480, forward strand.
ATGCAGTGGTGCTATGTATACACGCTACTGTCCAGGGGCAGAGGAAGAGTTATAAGTATTGCAAGGTAACGTAATAACGCTCTATATGCGGCAGTGCTATGTACACACTCTACTGTCCAGGGCAGAGGAAGAGTTATAAGTATTGCAAGGTAACGTAATAACGCTCAATATGCGGCAGTGCTATGTACACATTCTACTGTCCAGGGCAGAGGAAGAGTTATAAGTATTGCAAGGTAACGTAATAACGCTCAATATGCGGCGGTGTTATGTACACACCCTACTGTTCAGGGGCAGAGGAAGTGTTATGAGTATTGCAAGAAAACGTAGTAACGATCAATTTACGGCGGTGTTAGATACACACGCTACTCTCCAGGGCAGAGGAAGATTTATGAGTATTGCAAGAGAACGTAGTAACGCTCAATATGTGCAATATACGGCTGTGTTATATACACACTCTACTGTCCAGGGCAGAGGAAGAGTTATAAGTATTGCAAGGTAACGTAATAACGCTCAATATGCGGCAGTGCTATGTACACACTCTACTGTCCAGGGCAGAGGAAGAGTTATAAGTATTGCAAGGTAACGTAATAACGCTCAATATGCGGCAGTGCTATGTACACACTCTACTGTCCAGGGCAGAGGAAGAGTTATAAGTATTGCAAGGTAACGTAATAACGCTCAATATGCGGCAGTGCTATGTACACACTCTACTGTCCAGGGCAGAGAAAGAGTTATAAGTATTGCAAGGTAACGTAATAACGCTCAATATGCGGCAGTGCTATGTACACATTCTACTGTCCAGGGCAGAGGAAGAGTTATAAGTATTGCAAGGTAACGTAATAACGCTCAATATGCAGTGGTGCTATGTATACACGCTACTGTCCAGGGGCAGAGGAAGAGTTATAAGTATTGCAAGGTAACGTAATAACGCTCAATATGCGGCAGTGCTATGTACACACTCTACTGTCCATGGCAGAGGAAGAGTTATAAGTATTGCAAGGTAACGTAATAACGCTCAATATGCGGCAGTGCTATGTACTCATTCTACTGTCCAGGACAGAGGAAGAGTTATAAGTATTGCAAGGTAACGTAGTAACGCTCAATATGCGGCAGTGCTATGTACACACTCTACTGTCCAGGGCAGAGGAAGAGTTATAAGTATTGCAAGGTAACGTAATAACGCTCAATATGCGGCAGTGCTATGTACACACTCTACTGTCCAGGGCAGAGGAAGAGTTATAAGTATTGCAAGGTAACGTAATAACGCTCAATATGCGGCAGTGCTATGTACACACTCTACTGTCCAGGGCAGAGGAAGAGTTATAAGTATTGCAAGGTAACGTAATAACGCTCAATATGCGGCAGTGCTATGTACACACTCTACTGTCCAGGGCAGAGGAAGAGTTATAAGTATTGCAAGGTAACGTAATAACGCTCAATATGCGGCGGTGTTATGTACACACCCTACTGTTCAGGGGCAGAGGAAGTGTTATGAGTATTGCAAGAAAACGTAGTAACGATCAATTTACGGCGGTGTTAGATACACACGCTACTCTCCAGGGCAGAGGAAGATTTATGAGTATTGCAAGAGAACGTAGTAACGCTCAATATGTGCAATATACGGCTGTGTTATGTACACACTCTACTGTCCACGGGCAGAGGAAGTGTTATGAGTATTGCAAGGTAACGTAGTAACGCTCAATATGCGGCAGTGCTATGTACACACTCTACTGTCCAGGGCAGAGAAAGAGTTATAAGTATTGCAAGGTAACGTAATAACGCTCAATATGCGGCAGTGCTATGTACACACTCTTCTGTCCAGGGCAGAGGAAGAGTTATAAGTATTGCAAGGTAACGTAATAACGCTCAATATGCGGCAGTGCTATGTACACACTCTACTGTCCAGGGCAGAGGAAGAGTTATAAGTATTGCAAGGTAACGTAATAACGCTCAATATGCGGCAGTGCTATGTACACACTCTACTGTCCAGGGCAGAGGAAGAGTTATAAGTATTGCAAGGTAACGTAATAACGCTCAATATGCGGCAGTGCTATGTACACACTCTACTGTCCAGGGCAGAGAAAGAGTTATAAGTATTGCAAGGTAACGTAATAACGCTCAATATGCGGCAGTGCTATGTACACACTCTACTGTCCAGGGCAGAGGAAGAGTTATAAGTATTGCAAGGTAACGTAATAACGCTCAATATGCGGCAGTGCTATGTACACACTCTACTGTCCAGGGCAGAGGAAGAGTTATAAGTATTGCAAGGTAACGTAATAACGCTCAATATGCGGCGGTGTTATGTACACACCCTACTGTTCAGGGGCAGAGGAAGTGTTATGAGTATTGCAAGAAAACGTAGTAACGATCAATTTACGGCGGTGTTAGATACACACGCTACTCTCCAGGGCAGAGGAAGATTTATGAGTATTGCAAGAGAACGTAGTAACGCTCAATATGTGCAATATACGGCTGTGTTATGTACACACTCTACTGTCCAGGGCAGAGGAAGAGTTATAAGTATTGCAAGGTAACGTAATAACGCTCAATATGCGGCAGTGCTATGTACACACTCTACTGTCCAGGGCAGAGGAAGAGTTATAAGTATTGCAAGGTAACGTAATAACGCTCAATATGCGGCAGTGCTATGTACACACTCTACTGTCCAGGGCAGAGGAAGAGTTATAAGTATTGCAAGGTAACGTAATAACGCTCAATATGCGGCAGTGCTATGTACACACTCTACTGTCCAGGGCAGAGAAAGAGTTATAAGTATTGCAAGGTAACGTAATAACGCTCAATATGCGGCAGTGCTATGTACACACTCTACTGTCCAGGGCAGAGGAAGAGTTATAAGTATTGCAAGGTAACGTAATAACGCTCAATATGCGGCAGTGCTATGTACACACTCTACTGTCCACGGGCAGAGGAAGTGTTATGAGTATTGCAAGGTAACGTAGTAACGCTCAATACGCGGCGGTGTTATGTACACACGCTACGGTCCAGGGGCAGAGGAAGAGTTGTGAGTATTGCAAGGTAACGTAATAACGCTCAGTATAAGGCGGTGTTATGTACACACTCTACTATCCAGGGGCAGAGGAAGAGTTATGAGTATTGCAAGGTAACGTAGTAACGCTCAATACGCGGCGGTGTTATGTACACACGCTACGGTCCAGGGGCAGAGAAGGAGTTATGAGTATTGCAAGGTAACGTAATAACGCTCAATATGCGGTGGTGCTATGTACACACGCTACTGTCCAGGGGCAGAGGAAGAGTTATGAGTATTGCAAGAGAACGTAGTAACACTCAATATGCGGCGGTGTTATGTACACACCCTACTGTTCAGGGGCAGAGGAAGTGTTATGAATATTGCAAGAAAACCTAGTAACGCTCAATTTACGGCGGTGTTAGATACACACGCTACTGTCCAGGGCAGAGGAAGATTTATGAGTATTGCAAGAGAACGTAGTAACGCTCAATATGTGCAATATACGGCTGTGTTATGTACTAACTCTACTGTATAGGGGCAGAGGAAGTGTTATGAGTATTGCAAGGTAACGTAGTAACGCTCAATACGCGGCGGTGTTATGTACACACTCTACTATCCAGGGGCAAGGGAAGTGTTATGAGCATGGCAAGGTAACGTAGTAACGCTCAGTATAAGGCTGTGTTATGTACACACTCTACTATCCAGGGGCAAGGGAAGTGTTATGAGCATGGCAAGGTAACGTAGTAACGCTCAGTATAAGGCGGTGTTATGTACACACTCTACTATCCAGGGGCAAGGGAAGTGTTATGAGCATGGCAAGGTAACGTAGTAACGCTCAGTATAAGGCTGTGTTATGTACACACTCTACTATCCAGGGGCAAGGGAAGTGTTATGAGCATGGCAAGGTAACGTAGTAACGCTCAGTATAAGGCGGTGTTATGTACACACTCTACTATCCAGGGGCAAGGGAAGTGTTATGAGCATGGCAAGGTAACGTAGTAACGCTCAGTATAAGGCGGTGTTATGTACACACTCTACTATCCAGGGGCAAGGGAAGTGTTATGAGCATGGGCAAGGTAATGTAGTAACGCTCAGTATAAGGCGGTGTTATGTACACACTCTACTATCCAGGGGCAAGGGAAGTGTTATGAGCATGGCAAGGTAACGTAGTAACGCCAATGGTAACGCTCAGTATACGGCGATGTTATGTACACACTCTACTATCCAGGGGCAAGGGAAGTGTTATGAGCATGGCAAGGTAACGTAGTAACGCCAATGGTAACGCTCAGTATACGGCGATGTTATGTACACAGCACTCTATCCGTATTTATTTACTTTAGTAGTAAAACCTCTTTATGGTATTACATGTATTTTACTTCTGCTGAAAATGGTATTCTTGATCATTTCTTTTAAACTTGAGTTGGTTATCACTTAAAAACAATCTACACACTGGAATATACATTAAATACTTTTTAATTAGTGCCACATCAGGTTATTTAGAATAGAAATTTTTACAAAATCAGGATTTATTATAAATAAGGAATAAGGTGTGGTCGCGTTGTATTCAATAATGATTATTTAACTGATTTTACAAGGAATAATATGATTTTTTTTTTTTACTTAGTAGTCATTTTATTTAAAATAAGAAATTGTGAAGAATTTCTATTTTTTATTGTTACAGTATTGCATCGTATCATAGCCTATTATTTGAATTATTATGTATAGAGACTATGTTTACTACAGCTAGTATACATTTTTATTTTCGAAATTTTATTCTGTCAACGAAACTTTGTGGGAACAATATATAATTTGAATGAAAATTTTGATTCAACCACTGAATTACGTCGTTTCGAGCGTAATTTTAATTTGTTTTCAATATTTCACGTGGTAGTATAGAGATTATTATGTAATGGGTAAAATAATCGGTGTCAAAATTTTCGCAGAAATGTCCGTTTGGGGGCCCTAAGCCCCAAAATAAGTGATTTTGAGAATGATGTCTGACTGTTGTTTGTCAACCTGTCCGGCATTTGTCGTCTGTGCAGTGCTCTACTGCCCCAAAGAGTGTTCCCATTTTATGTTTATTGTGATCATATCTCTGTACTTAATTTTTTTCGATAAATCAAATTTTTTGAGGTACCCTCCATATATATGATAAAAGTACAAATTTTCACGATAAAATCCAGCCTCTAATTGTCCAAATAAAACATATTTGGTCTTTCAAAGTATGCCGCTTTCTAAGTAATCGGTAAAAATAACAATATAATGGCAGTTGAGTTGTTATAAAAAAGTAATTTGTCAAAATCGTATGTAACGATATCATTCAAATTTTGGTGAAATATGAAGGTTAATGAACCAAATGCGTGTACAAAATATTAAATAATAGATCATTACAGTTAATGGATAATCAACAAAACTAAAACAGGGTCCATGATTGACTTTCACTTTTTTACTGACAACTACAGAACTGATATTTATTTGAGGAGAGTAATTTTGTTTGGTTAGAACGAGATTTGTATTAATACGAGTTCGTATTTCTACTTTGAACGGGCTTTTGAGAAATTTTCGTATATTGTTTGTGCACCGTTTATTTTTGTTTATTATAAAAAGCTGCAAACAGTTAATTTCTGAAATAAATAACTTAAACTTTCAAAACAATTGTAGCCTAAATTGATATTCCTAAAATCATAAAATATATGGGGTATTTTGAATATTTTTTGTCTACACTGCACTGTAGGCTGTAGGAAATAATCTAGTGGTCAAACAAAAATAACGAATATTTTATGAACGAAAAAATTAATATGAATAAAGTCGTTATACAAAAGAAAAAAAAGAAAAAAAATATATTAAAAACTTTTCTGGTCGTCAAAACTCTTATATTTAAATTTCTTAATAATAATATTATTTATTTATTTTTAAATTTTACTTGGTATTCAAAGGTTTGGTTAGTTTATTGTGAACATGAGCTATTAGAGGTGAAGTTGGTCATAATAGCTAATACTGACTCATGACTGACTGACTATGAGTATAACTATGACTATGACTCATAATAGCTATACTGACTCATGACTGACTGACTATGAGTATAACTATGACTATGACTCATAATAGCTATACTGACTCATGACTGACTGACTATGAGTATAACTATGACTATGACTCATAATAGCTAATACTGACTCATGACTGACTGACTATGAGTATAACTATGACTATGACTCATAATAGCTATACTGACTCATGACTGACTGACTATGAGTATAACTATGACTATGACTCATAATAGCTATACTGACTCATGACTGACTGACTATGAGTATAACTATGACTATGACTCATAATAGCTAATACTGACTCATGACTGACTGACTATGAGTATAACTATGACTATGACTCATAATAGCTATACTGACTCATGACTGACTGACTATGAGTATAACTATGACTATGACTCATAATAGCTATACTGACTCATGACTGACTGACTATGAGTATAACTATGACTATGACTCATAATAGCTAATACTGACTCATGACTGACTGACTATGAGTATAACTATGACTATGACTCATAATAGCTATACTGACTCATGACTGACTGACTATGAGTATAACTATGACTATGACTCATAATAGCTATACTGACTCATGACTGACTGACTATGAGTATAACTATGACTATGACTCATAATAGCTATACTGACTCATGACTGACTGACTATGAGTATAACTATGACTATGACTCATAATAGCTATACTGACTCATGACTGACTGACTATGAGTATAACTATGACTATGACTCATAATAGCTATACTGACTCATGACTGACTGACTATGAGTATAACTATGACTATGACTCATAATAGCTAATACTGACTCATGACTGACTGACTATGAGTATAACTATGACTATGACTCATAATAGCTATACTGACTCATGACTGACTGACTATGAGTATAACTATGACTATGACTCATAATAGCTATACTGACTCATGACTGACTGACTATGAGTATAACTATGACTATGACTCATAATAGCTAATACTGACTCATGACTGACTGACTATGAGTATAACTATGACTATGACTCATAATAGCTATACTGACTCATGACTGACTGACTATGAGTATAACTATGACTATGACTCATAATAGCTATACTGACTCATGACTGACTGACTATGAGTATAACTATGACTATGACTCATAATAGCTATACTGACTCATGACTGACTGACTATGAGTATAACTATGACTATGACTCATAATAGCTATACTGACTCATGACTGACTGACTATGAGTATAACTATGACTATGACTCATAATAGCTATACTGACTCATGACTGACTGACTATGAGTATAACTATGACTATGACTCATAATAGCTATACTGACTCATGACTGACTGACTATGAGTATAACTATGACTATGACTCATAATAGCTATACTGACTCATGACTGACTGACTATGAGTATAACTATGACTATGACTCATAATAGCTAATACTGACTCATGACTGACTGACTATGAGTATAACTATGACTATGACTCATAATAGCTATACTGACTCATGACTGACTGACTATGAGTATAACTATGACTATGACTCATAATAGCTATACTGACTCATGACTGACTGACTATGAGTATAACTATGACTATGACTCATAATAGGTATACTGTCTACTGGAATCAAATATTTGTTTCACCTTAATTTTAAAATATCCTGTTTTGCATTGATAATTTTCAAAATTGAAAGGTCGCTAGTCGCTAGACATGTAAATATAAACTCCATGGATTAACACGTTAACGTGTACGTCAAAAAAATAGGTTGAAATAATTTTCTCTCTCTCTCTCTCTCTCTCTCTCTCTCTCTCTCTCTCTCTCTCTTGAATTGATATTACAGTTTCTATACGTAATGGTTATTGTACAAACAAAATATATATTTTCCATATATTACAATCCTATAAGTTTCATTAACATGGTAAAATGAAATACAATACAAATGAATCCAGGTAGATTTCTTGATATCCAAGAAAAACAGCTTTCTCGATACAATTTACAGAGATGTATAAACTGCCAGTAGACTGTAGTCTAGTCATATGTTTCTTATGAAATATAAATTTAAATCTCGGCTATTTGTGTCCCGGACTTTGAATTAGAGAGTACAACAATGTGTTGAACATTTTCATAAGTGACTGATCTCTTCTCTTCTTTTACTTTTTATTCGACTCCACTTTGTATTCACATTTAATATATCGAAGCATATTAGTTTTGCAGTTATAAATGACAATCATTTAATAAACTGTTTCAGCCCACAGACTTCAGTTAATAATAAAACTTTCATGTAATATAATTTATTACAATAATTTCAATCTAGCAAGCAACAATGGTGGACAATTCAAAGTCAAAGTTAATAAGAATAATTAATTGAAGCAAATTCCACAACAGCTCGACATCAATAAGAAAACGTTCTATGACTAAGTCATCATCGTCATTTTGTAAACAACACATGTAGTAAAAGTAGTGTGTTTATAAAATTATTGTTAAAAATCCAATCTGTTTGCACATTTAGAATTCCGAATAGGTCATGCAAAGGGAAGTGAAAATTATTTTAACAAGATTGAGGAACATAACTTAATTCTTCTAATTTAGTTCTATCTTTTAAAACTTTTGGCGTTAACTTGGCTCTCAAACATGCTTCTGGGCATGACGAGAAACATACTACAGAGTTCGATGTTTTTTCTGCTATTAAAATAGGTTATCTGTTATGTATTTTTCTGCTGTGAAGGATGGTCTATTTTAAGCTAAAGTGAAGCAATAATAACATATTTTTTTCAGAATGTCTGTTTAAATCGGTTATAATTGGATTTTTTTTTCTCGTTTAGTATAACTTGGTTGAGTTGATGGTGTGTTTTTTTACTGGGTTTAGTGAATATTATATATATAAAATAATAAATTTAACCAGGAACTTATATTTATTACTAAGATCAATTCAAGAGTGTTATTTTATTTCCCTGACTGTTAATTCGGTCAAGGCGACTTTACGTTCGGTATACAACTTTAGAAATACTTAGCCTTGGAGTGTATTTATTTACTTTTTGCCATGTTTAAGTACTGCATTTGAGTGGACGTAAATAGTTTCACCTTTAAGTATGGAAACTAGCGACCACCAACGATCGTAATTTAGGAATGCATATACAGTACAAATATATATTGTAATACTGAATGTCATGACACGGACCCCAGGATAGGTTGCTGATATAAATGTCAAGTTTTGCATCGTTAAAGTACGTCGTTAATACTGTCTTGTACTATTTGTGATTAATATATTCTAAATAATTAGTTTTAAAGGAGAGAAAATAGTGTGATGTAAGTGAAAGATCATTTTCGCTCTCTGTTAGTTCAAAACTTACGTTGTTTTTATTATTTTTCATATTCATGAATCACTTTCCTCCGAATACAAATCATCAATTTACTGATCTAATCATGTGTGAAAATTGTTTGTTTTTAAATACAAGAAATAGTTTTAAAATAATTATATCCACAATCTTTAATGACTAACTGTTTCCGATGTTTAGGCTTATTGTGAACACACAAACATTCCTAACAGCTAATGTATTTGGCATTGTTTCCATAACGGAGAGAAATGTGACACTTGCACGAAATGAAATTTGCCATTAGATGGAATTTAGTGGTGCTTACACGAAGATGGTATTTTAGAAGTATTTTAGAAATTATATAACCTTTCCTGATTTTCCCCCACTAGTCTATGTTTATAGTCTTCCACCATATTACAACTTAAAGCTATTATAATTTAAATAAAACAACATTTAGATGCCCCACTTAATTAAGAAGTTGTTGGAAGGAGAATTATCTTTTTTGATGGTTATTCCAGGGTTAGTGTCACACATTATCTGCAACTGACTTGAAATTATCACGTAAAGGGGCGAGCTTCGTGCAAGTAGTACTTCGGGCAAATGTTACTCCGTTGAAGTCTCTAACAGAGAACTAACTCATAATGGAAATTTGACAGCGGAAAAGGATTTGTTTTATACTTCTAAAATATATTTCAAAAGTCCGTAGTAATTTAAATGAAATGAAATTCAATTTTGTTAAACATAGTCTGAGGTAGCAGTTTATTTCTATGACGTTTGGGGCGATTATGATTTGGAATATTACAGGAGTTTTGGAAAAAAAGTGAGGACTGAACAAGACCGAGAGACTATCACGTAGCCGGCCACTTTACCTTGTAATTTCGAGAGCCACAAATAGAGCTGACATTTGCCCGAAATGACCATTTAAAATGGAACCCTCCCTCTCAATCAAATAGCATTCTATAATTTTCATGTACATACCCAATGTTTTTAAATTGTAATGAGGTTGAAGATCAAAAATGTTAGTATAAAAATTTAATGAAGCTGAAGACGATCTGAATGGGAGTTTAATAAAGTTGAAGACTTAAATAATGGGAGTTTAAACTTTTTTATAAAACTGAGGACAATAAAGATGTGAATTTAAAATTGTAATAAGGTAAAAGACTATAAGAATGGGAGATTTGGTACAGGTTAGATTAGAATGTATATTACATATAATATAAATCTACGTGTAAATGCCACTAAAATCCATCTCCGGGCAAATGTGCCATAACTTCGAACTCAACATTGTGAATTATTAAAGGTGTCAAGTGACCTCTCAGTTTGTTGACGGCAACTTTAAAAACAAAAATCAGTTTTTGATCATTGCTTTCAAGACGGCAAGGAAACTACAAAAAAGTTTTAATTAATTTTTATAAAAAGTTTAGTTTTAGACTGTGATTAAAAATTTAAGCGCAGATAAAAAATCCTCAACATAATAGAACTTCATTCATATTACCGATATAACACAGGACCACTGTAACTACAGTCAGGTTACCGACATTATACAGGAGCACTGAAACTGCTGTCAGATTAGTGACACAATAGAAGACTACTGAAACTGCAGTCAGTTTGCCGAGATAACAAAGGGCTATAGAATCTACAGTTTATAGAATCGACATAATACAGCCCTACGGAAACTGCAGTCAACAGTTATAAACAACATAAAAGATCAATTTAATATATTTATCTTAGATCGTAAAATCCACAAAATTAATAAAGTTACAAATATGATTTTGAAATATTATTTTATTCTATGATATTGTTTAAATTAAGTATTATAGTTGGACCCTTCTCATTTTGAACATTTTTATAATAGAAGATGGTAGACATTTCATGTTAAAGATCTATTAAAAATAAAATTACTAAATTACCAGTTAACAAACTTCCAAATCATATGTGAAGCTTATCAATGTTGGATTTGATGTTGCAAATTATCCTAGTTCACTTTCTCACATACTTAAAGAAATAAAGTATAAAGAAATTTAAATGCTAGGTAAAAAGAAATAATTTTCTAGTTTTTTCCAGAAATATCCATTTTATCGTCCTCTGAATCAGAAATTATATATTTCACCACTAGGACCAAAAGTGAAGCTATTCTATATAAGCTCAAGTTTAACGGCCGAGGCCGGAAAATTACCGAGGATCGAAAAGCTTCTTTTGGTTCAAGTGATGAACTATTTCTTCGTTATACTGCAACTAATATAAGAAAACAATTTCACAAAATTTTAATGTTATAACCTATTTGCCTTCAAATCAATGGTAACAGCTGTTTTAACGGTTATTTACAATCGTTAATGAATTCGTATAAACGAAGTAACAGCTGATGACCTCGACCTCGGCTGATGTTTTAAGGCCCTAGGACTAAAAAGAACAATTTTAGCATCTCAATGCATGTATTGTAAACAGCTGTTTTTGAAGCAGTATGACGATTAAGTGATTTTTTGAATTATATTTTTTTGTCGTCTGATTTTCATTTTCTGTTATCTGTCAACTGTGCAGTGCTCTATCATTTTAATACATGGGTCATATTTGGATAGAATTTGGTATGAGTACATGATTTGTTTGTTTGTGTATTTGTATGTGTGTGTATGTGTGTTCGTGTTGCAACGCACCCCCCCCCCTCTGGTCGACAGACAGACGGACTCTCACGGGGACGCTTGCAAGACCCTACCCCAACTAAACACCGCGATATAGAGATATATTCCTTCGCAGTTTAATAGTTTTGATAAGGCTCTTGATTCTTATGTCACACAAGAATAATTTATTTTAATCAACTTATGCTAACACAGGAAATTTTACTATATTAATATATTCACTTCTTATACTAGCTTACCTTTCTTAAAACTCCAGACTCTTTTTCAAAGGGTGTGCCCTTTGGAGCTCTTTAATTCATTAACACCAAAATTTGCTCTTTTTTGAATTTTTAACTTTATACTTGGTGAGCACTTACTTTTTCTTCTTTCTAATGTAATGAGTTTCTTTGAATGGGTTAGTTTTAATTAAAATATTCAACAGTGAAATTTAACAAATTTATTTAAAAGTCTACAATTTAATTTTTATTTTGAGAAACAATGGATTTCTTTCGAATCTCTTACAACAATTAATGTCGCCTTTTCTGACAATTTATATTAAATGCTTTCTCTTTTAACAAACTGAAAATCTACTATATTAAACAATTTTAACAATAACTAAAACTAACAAATTATATTCTTATTCTAATACACATAAATATGAATCCTATTATTTATTCCTTTCAAATCTGTTACTTGGTTGCTTTATTATTGGACTCGAATTTTATTGTATTTTATATCTCTTTATTTGAATGAATTTAAAATTGGCTTTATTTTGACTTTACTTTGTCTTTAAAATGTTATTATTTAACTTTATTGAGTTTAATAATTTTGGACGTAATTCAAGTTTATTAAAAAATTATTTTATTTATTAAAAAAGCTTGATTTATGCAGTACCTTGTTTTGTGGAGTGCACAAGTCCGCTCGTCCTGATTCTGAGAGTGTTAGAGGATCTTGGAGATGTTTTCTGAGAGTTGTCTAGAATATCTCGAAGTCCAGTTCTCGAAGAATCTGTTGATGACGACAAGTTCTAGAAGAATGTTTGCCGGAGTCCGTAGTGAAGATCTCTTCTACTAAGCTGTTGTAGGATGTCACGTTGTCTCCTGCAAGGCCGATCCTTTCTGTAGGCACCGTTATTAACCTGGCGAAGTACAGAGCGTTGACAATATTTTTCACGACGATTTCCTGTTCAGACTTGAGTAAAGTTGGTGATCTTTCCTGGAGCTGCTATTAGAAGACTTCCCTGGAGCTGGTACTAAACGAGACTGTCGAATTAACTTGAAGAAAGTTAACTCGTCGAATTTTAGGCCTTTCAGTGTGGCCAACCTTCACTGATTATTGTTACTGTTTTATTTCACAATTTAATTAATTTTATTTATTTATTTGCACTACGATGAACTTTCCTTGGCTTATTCTTCTATTGTTTGTCTATTTTTTTCATTTTAAATTATCTATTCCTATTATTATTTGTTATAATTAGTTTAATTTCTTATGGTGGATTTGTGTTGAAGTTGGTAACTTTCCCTCTCCATGCGTCTACTGCCTACTCTGCGCACGACGTTCAAGACAAGTTGATTCCTGAAATTTATAATTTTTTACTTGCGAATTCTTCTTTTCTTCATATATCCCGTTCGCTTCGCTCGATCTTCTTCTGGGTGATTTCATTTTGAAGCCCTTCTTTTCCTGATGATTTTCCATCTTCATTTGTAGCGATACGACGTATATTTTTTCTTTTACGGAGATTTGAAAATTTCGTAAGTTTTCAAAATTTAGTTTTTCCAATTTTGGAAATTTTGAAAATCTTCTTTTTGTAAGTTGTTCCTCTGATGCTGAAAGTTCCAAAACTGCTTTCCTCTTCTTCCTCGCTTCTGGGTTTCACAAGTTACGGTACTTTCTGCATTTTTGGTTATTTATTATTTAATTACTTTATGGTCTTTTATTAAATTTTGATTTCGAGTCTTATTTATTTCTAGTTTATATTATGGTTATGCGTTGTTATTATTAGATTTTGGAATTTCTTTATTTTAAGGGTTTTTTATTTTTATGACGTTTTATTATGGCTATAACTTTTTTATTATTAATTTGACGAGTTTATTCTCTTATTATTTATTATTAGGTTTTCCTAGCTCTACACGATTATATCATTTTAATTTAAGTTTTCGGATTTTGATGTTTTTTGCATTAGAAACATATGGACGAATTCCTGTTCAATCCGGAACGCTAAATATTTCCTGTCAAGGCGCCTGACCTTGGCTTGGCTAACTTACATATTCCCTTTAACTTTACATGTGTTATTTTATATTTAGAAATGTTTTTGTCATTTCTACAATTATTATTTGATTTAATTGAAATTTTGGAATTTAGCTCTTTTCCAAAATTGCTCCTTGCAGGCGGTTCAATTAAACCGTTGCAGTGTGTGTCCCTTACTTCTACTTCTTTCCTTAATTTATTAATTGTGTGTGTGTGTGTGTGTGTGTGTGTGTGTGTGTGTGTGTGTGTGTGTGTGTGTGTGCGTGTGTGTGTGTCTGTGTGTGTCTGTGTCTGTGTGTGTGTCTGTGTGTCTTCTTCCTTTGTTCATTTAAAAAAAAATTAGTAACAATAATTTGACAAAATTTTGATTTTCTCAAAATTGTTGCACACAATTTCGATCAAATTTTGCTAAAATACAACCTGTAATTAGCTAAATAAAATATATTAGCCACAACTCAATTTATCCAGATTTGCAAATAAAAAAACACTAAAACTAATCTTTACCACCGTTATGATTTACATTTAGTTCGAGTTTATGGCACAAGCTATACAGATTTAGGGTTCATTTAAATATGTAAACATTTAAAAAAATATAATTTGTATAACTCTAAGATGGCGTTAGTGGATAATTTTCACTTTTGAGTAGCAATTACTGAAATGACATTATAGACAACAGTTTCGGTTGGTAAATATTTGGTTTTATAAATGTATGTATATGAAAGTTTGTGCAATAATTTTGCACAGTTTATATTGTTTAATAAACAATTTACCGTTGAACTAAATAAGATAACGTAATTGCTGCAACGATCTAAGTTGAAATGGTGGCCAGTTTAGTCGTTGTGTAACTTCCATTCTTATCTTATCAGTTGGGATTTATAATGTATACATGCTAGTATAAACGTCAATTCACACCAACATGGTATAAGTTTGAAAATATCGCTCGCCATTGTTTTAAAAGGAGCAAACATAACGCATGATAGCGTATGTATAGGCACGGTTTCCCCACTTTAACAAATATAGGCCTACATTATGCTTTCTGCAGTGTTAGAGGTTAGGATATTTCGTGTCTTCTTTTTACGAAAAACAAAATTTGAAACAGACGAATTATCCTACTCGGAAATATCCATGTAACAATGTATAGATAATTATGGTAAAATTAGTGGGAAATAAATAATAAATAGAGGAGAAAATGAACCCTGCAAAAATATTGTACAATCTTTCTATCTTACCACATCCCGTAATACGAATTAAGCTCAAAAATTTAGAGAGGTGAGGAGGCTATCATAAGATCACAACGGTTTTTTAAATTGTTATTAACGGTTTTTCATAACTTTTACTTAAAATATAGACTACTATGTGCCTCCATAAAACTGGATGTGTATTGTGTCGCGTGTTTGGACAGATATAGTGTAGACTTAGCTCCCCAGAGCCCTCTTCCACCTCTGGTAACAAGACCTAGACACTAACCTCACCTAGACTAACGTGAACAATGTTCGTCAAGAGATCGTTTTATTGTCATTGGTTTTGGAAGTAAATCAAAGAAACAAATGATTATTCCATTATAATTTTTCCCGCCACAGCGGTAGTTTTACTGGGGCCGTCGTTGAGGCACTGACCGCTGCCGTGAAGGTTTTCTTCGTTCCCGACAATACTCTACTCTTATATAACGGATTTTAGAAGCATCACTTTATAGCTGTTGAGATGCTCTTTCCAACCGTAAACAATTCTGTATTTCGACTTCTCTTTTACCACGAATATAAGGAAATATTGTGTTGAAATTAGTTTATTTTCACCATAACAACTCAAAACTTATATTTATACAGTAAACTTATAGATTACGGTCAGAAGTTTCGATAGAGACCACGAACAGCATCTTATCTCGAAAGAGTCAGAAGTTAAAGTTATGAAGTTCCAGAGGTGAGAAAATTTACACAAAATGGCGCGTGACATCACAATCCCCACCAGGTGAATTAAATTCTTTGATTCTTTATCTATTATGTGGTATAATATGATTTTCTATCTAAATGATAGTTAATGAGCTGCAACGCGAAACTGAATCTCCTGATATTGTTCTCATAGGCCTGGATCTACATCTTTTTCATGTACTCTTAGGTCAACTCTTGTTATATCCGTCTCTGACACTATGAGAGTATTCGAAGTATATGAGGTCCTTTATTGTATGTTCTATTCTTTCTATTTTTATTAGGCGATGGTGAATTTTATTAGCCTATAGGTAGAAACAAGAGAAAAGTGATGTATTTGGCCTAGCATTTTATAGTTCAGTGTCAGAATGGTTTGATGAGATACAACAAGTGAAGATGATTGTTTAACCATTGAAATGTCGTCTTGTTAGGAATGAAGCTGTTGAGAATTGTTTTTTCGATTCATTTGGCGATTATAGTTTCTACAAGTGTTGCTAAATGCCAGGCACTTTGTACTTCCAGGTTTTACTAAACCCGTAAATATGTGTTTATATTAATGTCATAGCATTTATCTTACACAAAACGCATTAACATTTCATCCAACCTGTAGTAAACATGCATCAGATTGCACAACGAAATGACACTAGAAAACGAAACAGTTTTGAAAATATTTAAAACACAGAATTTATGTATTGACGCCAAAAGTAATCGTTAACGTATTATCAGAGTTTTTCAGTACATCAGCTGATTAGATCGGGTGTCACGGACACAAACATAAATACCACCTTTATGCTCTAGTATTTCTTTTGCGAACTTTATTACTTTAACGTCATTAAATTTTACATATTAAGTTTCGTGACCAATTGATTTAAGAACTCATTAACTATTAACATCTTATGAGTTGTGGGAAGAAACAGTAATGTGAAATGACCTCTAACCTGATGTAAAATTATACATACAATTAGATTTAGTTGAAAAATAAAAGTAATAATAATTTAAGTGTAAGCTATTTTTTATAGTATGTGAATTATATCTCCTATGTACAAACTTTTCAAAGTTTATTATTTAACAATGTTTCATTTCGGCCAACATGTTTAATTATTCAAACTAGGTCATTACGACTTTGTGCGTGATAAAACTATTAAGAAATTGTTAAAAGAATCAAAATCATTACAATAGTGTTCAAATTTCTTGCTTAAATATAATTAAATGTACACTGTCAAATAATCCAGGTATATTTACCGTATTAGATTATTTTATAATCTTAACATTTTTAAGAAGTTTTATTTAATGTCATGCCAGGAATTGCGGGGAACTAGATTTTTTATTACGATAATAATTTTCATATCCACCCCATAAAAACGCTGAAACTGCACGCACAAAATATTTACGCTCAAATTTTGATACTTGAACAGAGTTACTTGATTTGTTTGTTGAATATGTTAAGTTCAATCAACAAAATTATTCTATTATGCAAAAAATAAGAAAGGTAAAAATACCACAATGGCCGTTGACTTCTGTACAGTTAAGACAGCAAAATATACGTAAGTAATCGTTTTATAAACTCTACGTTCCAATAAATATCAAATCTAGCTGTAACATTGACCTAGGTTAGGTCAGGTTTTAAGCAAACATCAAAGCAAAAATAAAACATAACCTAACCTTATCTGTTTGCAATGTTACAACTAGATTTGATATTATTATGGACGTATAAAATGACTACTTCCTCATATTTTCAATTTTAGTAATTTTACAGAAGTCATTATATGCGTTTTATTTGCTGATTAAGCCTAAGAAATAAAATTGTTAATCTTGCATCTCTATTGTCCAAAGTGCCTTATCTTTAAAGAAAACTCTCTGTTTTTATCATTGGCTCGGTGGTTCCTTACGAACTATTAAATTATTCACCTTTGAACAAAACATCTACTACCAGGCCTCGTGTAGTTGACTCTACTTTAGCAGGTCTTGTAGTTCTTCATTGTTCCATATGTGGTTCCCTCTTGAGTATACTCCTAGTAATTGCTCCATCAATTTTATAATGCTTTAGTCGATATAACCTCCATGATTGAAATATTTTTAGTTTAAATACATAATATGAACGTCTTTTTAAAGTATTTCAGGAGGTTTGACAGATTTTAAGATTTTTTATTATAGTTATATCAGTATTGCTATATTTCTCACTGAATACAGAGTCTATGGTTACGTTAAATTGGCCAATAATTTAAGGGCCACGATTGCAGTGACTTAGAAGAATGTGTTTCTTTACACTTTCGATCATCTTCGACACAATAGCATAGCTCTAGGTAGGGTAAAATTCAAACTAATGACAGCCTTGTGAGGAGTTTTCAGCGATATAATATTATAGCTTCGGTGTAGTGTGACTATTTTAAAAATACAATACCTGAATACCTATATTCTATTGTAGCAGAATAGTTTTAGTTTTTAGAGTTATTGTAAAATAATACAGGTAGGATTGAAGGAGTTATACGTGCAGATCATGGCCAATGTTAGGGATTTATTCACAACTGAAATATAAACAAAATATTATTCATACATGTAAAGGTACTATGGTTTTATTTCGTTATTAAATTTGTTTTGAATTTATTTTGAGATGTTTATAGTTTATGTAAAAAATATATTATATTTAAGAAGTATTAAGTTAAGGGGAGTCGGTACCTTTTACCTCTCCCATGTTAATTAAATGGGAGAACATACGCTTCTGTAGGTACCATTATCTCAGTAACTATTATGCCTAGTAGCATGAAATTTTTTGCAGCTGTTTAGAAAGAATGTTTTAACTTACTGTAGCAAAATTATAAAAATATACTAAATAGTTTATAAAAATAATTTGTTTAAATATTAACAAATTCAAAATACAATTTTAATTTTAATATTTTGATTAATTACAAAGGTTTAAATTAACATAACATGATAAATCTGCTAAGGTAGTCTGGTATGATAGTATAAAAGGTGTGTGCAAAATATCAGGCTTGTAGATATCACACTTATAGAAATAAACGTACCTAAAGTTCAAAAAATAAAGTTTCGGAAAAACGCTTTTAAACAATTTACTCACATTTAGCACTTCAAAATCCACCAGGACAGTAACATTCATTTTCCTTATCTTCCCTTTTCATCTTTAACAATCTCCTCCTCACTCTATTCTTCTTGTTTTCTTCCTTGGTCTCCTAACCTAACCTAACCTAACCTAACCTAACCTAACCTAACCTAACCTAACCTAACCTAACCTAACTGGAGTTGAACAACTAGATAAATGTTGGTTACCTCTATATGCTCTTTTTGGATTAAATTTCCTGATTCTAGGCATTATAACTTAGAAACAAAGTTATTGCACTACAAAGAAACAAAAACAACACTATACAGAGTTTACTTATATTTATAAACACAAAAAAATACACCTAACCTCACACTCACATATATGTTTTCAACTGTAAATACTATAATATTGACTACTAAACAGCTGACTGCAAACTAATTATATTGTCATACAGTGTGAATAACCTATACATTGTAACCAACCTAAATCCATCCAGATGGAAAAAAAACATTAATATGAAACAAGTACATGCAATTTTTAATTTTATTGTTTCCACATTACAATCAAGTCACTATAAACTGAGCGCACTCCGTTTTATATGTATTTTAAACATACATATAATACTTTTTCATACATAGTGTTATATATTTTCTTAAACAGTAAAAACAGGAGAATATTTTAGGACAATAATAATTTTTTGCATTTTTTGAACATAAAAGGTGCCGACTCCCCTATGTAGTCTATTCTTTAAACCTCCTCATGGGCTTTCCGAAGTACATAGCTGGATCTGAGAGTCTTCATATAGCCTTTTGTTATATATCTCTCTCTTTAATTTTTCTTTTCACGTTTCTCTTGCACATTTCTGTTCTCATTCCCACTTTGACGCTATTAGAGTATTCTAGGGTTATTTGTAGGTTTTCTTATACCTAAGCTTAGCTCACCAATTTGTAAATAAACACATGAATAATGAATGGAAGGTTAATTTCGCTACGATTCAGAGGTCGGAGCCCAAATACTCGACAGCAAAGGTTAAGTTTTGTTAAATGTTATAATTGTTTGATTTTAGTTCTATTTGTTGGTTTTATATTAGGGAGCAACTTATGCTATGTTTTAAGGCGATGATGAGCGCGATGGGATGAGCGCGATGGTTTTCACCTTTTAAAAAATCTATCCTTTAAGTTAATAATTTTTTAACACTCTAAGAGTCATCACGAAATGTGTAAGTCAATTTTACTTGTTTGGTCTATGATGAACGCTAACAGAAACCCAGAAATGTAATTTTTGTAGTCTGTGTTGATCGTATACTAGAGCTACATAACAATTGTCTTTGCTCTAACACTTTCATGTTATCATTTGTAGTCCAGCAAAAACTATAACAAAAGTGAAATTGTAAAATAAAGAGATACACGGAGGGCCAAAATTGTTCTGAATGTTATTGTATAGAGTATAGAACATGATCTATCTCGCTGAAGTAAGGTCTTATGAATCCCAGGCTCAACGATTGTGTCTTGGTTCAGTAAGTTCAAGCTCCACCCCCGCCCCCTCACTTCTTGTCACCATAAGATGTAAAAGCAAAAAGTTAAGCAACGAATAAAAAATAGTGTCAGTCAAAGAAAAATTAATTGTAACCATATTGTGGGCAAATAAAAAAAGTAATATATTTCACTGCGACCAGAAAATATAATAAATCAATAAATAAATTTTATAAGTAGGCCTATGTTTAACAAAAATAGAGCAGTGAATACAATGAACGCTGTACATTTTATGTTCCTGGGTTGTTTAAGTTTATAGAGACTTCTATTTAGAAAAAAAAATCTTAATACATTTTCTTTCAGATTTAACTAAGACGAGATCCATAAAAACATTGGAGGATATCCTAACGTAACACAAACTCTGGAGTCGTGATTTATCAATCCAAATGGGTTGACAAATTTGTATGCTCTTTTCCTTAATATTTCCCTTGATCTGTAGTTATGCACCATGATGTCCGATTAAAAAATCTGAAAAATTGAAATACAATAAAAAATTGTTAAACAAAGAAAATGATTTTTTTAAATGGTTTATAACAAGACAACTCAACGTGACTATTGACATCTAATCAAATATGTATCATTATCTGACTTAATATTTTAGTCTCTATTGGAAAATATATCGGCATCTGTAAATATTGAATTACATTCCAGCCTTCATAATTATAATACTTTAATTAAAACTTCCTAGAAATAAAAACAGAAAAATCAAAAGGAGACACTATCAACTTTAGACCAACTATCAGTAAATTGATAGAATAAATTTGTTGTTATGAGAGAAAATAAAACATTGTTATGAGAATAAAATGTATTGTATTACAAAATTTTAAAAATAAAGATATAGTGGTTTAAGTAAAGACAGGAACAGTAAATCAATATTAACATTTAGTTTATTTGCCAAATATTGAGCTTGAGTTGTGAGATTATATAAAATAATTCTATAAATTGAGTTAAATAAACATATTATTTATGAGCCATTCTGTTCATGTTTAAATTTATTAATTTTGTTTGTATGAGACATTTTAAAATCTTCTGTTTATTTCCATGGACTGTATATTGTTCAATTTCCATCTTTACTCTTTAAGGTAGAACTGGAAGTCTTGACTGAATAGTGATAGATGTTTTGAAAAGTGTGATCTCAAAAGCTAAACTCTAATATGTATACCGCATCCTATATTTTATAAATAGAACATTAAACAGTCCATGGCTATATTAAAACAAAATAGGGATTAAAACATTTTTTTTAAACATAAGTTCATTCAATCAACTTTATTATTATGTATTGACATATTTATATTTTCTATGTTTATAAAAAATAAATAAAACACATATCACTGTGGCTCCGAAGCCAAGTGACCTAGAAGTTGAAATATCAAACGATGGTTTTTATTGATTTATTATATTTATATTTATATTTTTTTAAGGCGATAACCCTCTCGGTTATTATCGTCTTATAAAAAAGGATTCATAAAATAAAGACTCCTAGCCATCAAATACCATCAGAATGGGCCAAGAACAAGAGTTGGTCAAGAGAGACCTCATAGAAAAGACGAAAGTAAACAATATAACCAAAGACTACACGAAAAAAGGGTGTAAATCCATCTAGATTCCCTTATGATTGCCAAACCAGTACTCGCTAAAGTGAGCCCCAGAGGGTATTTCAAGTGACGTTTGCTCATATTTCATCCGTTCTCACTAATTAATGTTTTTGGCCAATTTATTCATAAGGAAGGTTAACAGATTTAAACACCAAACATCAAAATCACTATTTATGAATTGCTATGACACTGAAATTTTTATACTTATTCTACAAAAGGTACTTAAATATTCACTACAAATCATTTTAAAAAAACAATATTTAAAGCGTAAATATATATTTATTTATTTAGAATATTGGGAAAAGTGACTGGGTGATTATCATTCACTTCATGTTTTAGTAAAATATTTATAGAAAATCTATCATTTTCATTAGTACGTTATTTTCACCACATTAAACTTTTTTCATTTTCTAATTAAAATGGCCGACACTTTACTTATTTAAAATACTAAGATGTGATAACGAAGCACGAGTACTAATGTGTGTGTACTAATAGTGAACGACATTTCGAGAGTATGTATCAACTTTCGTTGTTAAGTGATTACAACTAACTACAATAAACTAAGACGGTAACATACAGCTAGCATCTTTGTTTTGTTACTAAGACTAATAGTAACTTTAAAATTATAGAAATATTTGTGAATATCATTTTATGGAACTACTAACTGTGGTTTTGGGTTAGATGTGTAAAAATAGTTTCTCTGTGTTATGTTGCTTAAGCCAGGCGCATGAATCAAGTAACCATATAATGTTATATCTCCAGGTAGTTTTCTGGCAGTAAACTCAGCGACTGCGCAATTACTGCTCTATATTCAGGTCAAACATATATTACTTGTTGACCTATAAACCAACTCTATACAGAAGTCGCAATTGTTTCTTTTAATTTATATTCTAGATTTCCATATTGAAATGAAAACATTTATCACTGTACTCACTACGACACGTAATCCAATGACCATAAAATGTAGACGATCACGGCTTTTAAATATGTTTTGATTGGTTGTTCAAATTATTTTATATATTATCCTATGTAATATATAAAATATGAAATAATTTATAATTACCAAGGAAATAACTAAATTTATTTGAATCAAGACGATAAAAAAACTGAAGAATGGTGACAAGTCGTTGAAACTTTGTTTTGTAACAAATAAAGGTGTTCTGAAAAAATTAGTCATTTCATTTGAGGTTTGAAGTTTCTACAACCAAAAGTCACGACCACTTTCACCAAATCTTTTTCGGTTCAAAATATCAAATTTCTGTTAGCTTGATACGTATTTGTAATAAGGAGCTACACAATGGTCAAGTGACAACTTATATTAGAGCACCAATAATAAGATGGCCACCAAGTATGAATGAGAGAAGTATAATTATATAAAAGAACTATCTCCAAAACACCACATCATATTTAAATATAGTATTTACAAATTAGAAGTGTACTATTTCTATTAGCTAACCGCTTCACCCAAGTAAGAATTGGTTCCAAACAAACCCAAGAATAGTAGCCACTCATCACAGATATTGAAAGAATTTTGATATCTGAAATTTGAAAATATTTTACAGGATTATACTTACATTTTTTACCATTCTTGTTTTGAGAGTACGGATTGAAATTCTATTTTCAACATCGTGTTTCTTTTTAGTAGACCTTTAAAATCAGTGTTATCAATTTCCCGTACGAAAAGGCTCTTCATCAAAATTATTGAATCAGATATCCATTTGATGTCTGAAATCATTTAAAAGTGATTTACGTACTTTGTTTTTTTTGTTTGCGTTCCAAGGAACAGTCACTCCGACTCATATAGGTTGGGATTCCTGTTCAGTATAAATTAATCTTCGGTCGTGCTGTATATTCATCAATAGGATTGTCAATACCACGGCAATCGTGATGGCATTGGATCAGCTTCTGACAGGAAGCCTATGGACGTAGATCTTTAGGCGGGGTTCAGCCTATGGTATGCCGACAGTTCGACTGGACTTGTGTAGAGTCCCCTAAATGTATTGAGTTTATTTAATCCACCGGTTATTACTAAGTTATTATGCCTTGGTAAGTTTTCGGGAAGTAGCGTTCCCGTGTATATTGGGGGGGGGGTGTCACATTTAAAGTTAACATTCAAATGTATGCTGCTTTCTTTTGTTATATTATACGACAAATACGATTTTAAATACCAATCCTTATTCCAACGCACAAAGTAGAAAGTAGATGAGACAGACATATCAAATATAAATATAAGTCAGCATGTTAATTTTTCCGCTACTGTTACCCATTTAAACTATCTCACATATACGCATTAGTCTATAGTAAAAGTTATATGGTGGTGAAAAAATCGATATCAGTTTGTCTATGAAATATCTGTTTTGAGGTCCTCTGAACGCAAAAAGATTATATCCGTCTATCTGTCTCTAGTGTATGCCATGTCTAGAGACCAAATGACTGGGCCGATTATGATGAAATTTTGTATGTTTAGGATACATAGTCCACATAGCGATACATTTTTCAGTTTAAAATAGGTATACATTTAAGTACAAACACGTTAAATTAAACTTCGGGTTAGACCAAAACTCAAAATTTCAAATTAATCAAATGGGCTGCAATGATTTTGATCGAATATTATAGCCTCTAAGGACACAAACAAACGCTATCTTCACAAAGGTGTCGGTTTGGGTGTTAATGGTAAAACAAAAAAATGTTAACGCTAAAATGTCTCCCCTGACTAATTTCTTCCGACCCTGGCGGTATTCGAGGGCTCTTTGTTATAAGAAAGCACAAGTTTTTAGCAATAACATATGGTGTAACATGTAATACATCCAACAGAATAAGGATTTTTTTTGTTGCTGAAATGAAAGAAACCTTTCAGCTTATATAGTATTTATACTACTCTGCTTCCAAACTCCGATAGAAATATGAAATGTGTGATAAAACAACGGATATACCTCATGGGGTAAGTCTGAAAAGGTGAATATCCCTTCCAGTTCCGATCGGATGAAGCCCAGGTGATCGGTGCTAGTCGTTCCGATTGTATGGATGGCCTAACACACAGTTCTTTAACGTGTCTAACTTGTCCCAAGGTGACAAACAATACTGTACAAGTGAAAAATGAGAGGAAGATTTATTCAAGAGTACGAGGTTGAAATGGAGTCCCACAAGTCCTTCGATACACTTAGTAACTCTCTAATAATGTATTGAAAGAAAACTAGGAACTCACTCCATGATAAGATTGTTTGCACAGAGCTGAGAAATGAAATTACTGCTCTTACTAATGATATTGTAAAGGATATTATATATATATATATATATATATAATAAATATATAATTACATATAATATAATTATATATAATAATAATATAGTATATAATAAAATGTCGAAACCGCTTTGGTTGTATAGTCGCAGTTTAGAGGTGTACCAAGTTCCCCAGTACGAAACCAATACAAGTGTTCCACAATAAATTACTACGTGGAATAGATAACGCGCCAAGGTACGTTTAAAATACCGTTGTCCATAGAGATCCCAAAATGGAAATGGTCTGTGAAGTCATACCTGATGCAGCTGGTAAGCACGAAGGAAGACTCCATCAGCACTCGAATTTAAATGCTGGGAAACAGAGATATTGAACGAAGATTGAACCGGACGAAATCCTTAGATTTGGTTCAGTGGTTTAATCAACACCACGTGAAAATTGCAAGTCTTAGGTGGAGCTATTCAATGGGATAACTACCGTAACACAGAGACTATGATTTGTAAATGAGAACTACTTGATAAGTGTAACTTAGTTGTAGTATTTGATGTCAAGCGACGTTATTAAATAATATTAAAATCAAATTTTAAGGAACGTTGTTATAAAAAGGTCAACCTATAAAAATAATTTAAAAAATCCAATGCCTTGATTAGATACTCTATCTAAGTCTATATAAAATAAAATTAACATTTTCTCTTCTAGGTAAAGCTAGAAAAAATTTGAATCTTCATAATCATAGCAACAAAAGAACTTTTAAAAAAATCTTTTCGAAAATTTGAAAAAGTCCTTGCACTTTTAAAAGTCTTCATCCTGTAAGCTTCACAACTTTCTTTTTCTTTCTTACCGCCGAAGCGTAAATGTACCTAAACAGTACTTCATCTTGGGGTTCGTCCTACTAGGCTAACCTATTGTATAGGATCAGACAGTTCGTCTCGTAGTCTTTGTCTCTGCTAAGGGTTTTTTATTTTTATTCCAACGGCGACTTCCACTTCAAGTTTTTTTTCTTTCAGAATACTATAATCTCACTATAGTTCGGGAGACTTGGGGTTGCTACTTACTGTTTTGTTAAGTAATTTTTATGTAATTTCTTTCCTTATAATTTCGTTTCATCCATTACTACCACCAGCATTTCTGAATTCAGTCGTGTTCTTTAATTTGTGCTAACCTTACTTTCATAAATCAACATGTGACAAATTAGTTTACCCACTTATTCATGAATTTCAGCAATTCATTTGTTCATCTAGAGACCTAACTGACTAACATTGCAGGTGCAAGTAATCCGATCGCCACCTTTTCAAACATTAATAAGAACCGATGATGAGTAAAATGGTTTTGCGCGATAAAAAAAAAAGAAGTAAACATTAATATTCCAACCATTTTCTTAAGCGTTATATGTTGTGTGGGGTTAATTTGTTTTCGTGTTGGGTAGGACGTTTAGCTCATTAGTTTCATAATTACTGTTATTTATCTAATGTTACATAAGTAGTGTTAGCAAACAAGTGCGCAATTTAAGAAGGAAATTGAACATAAATAAAAACAGCAGTTGGTTTTTCTTGTTTCACAGTTTCTCTTGATTTCCAAGACTACCGATCAAACATTTAATACAGAATAATAGATATTGAGACCAGAAGTATATTTTAATTCAATTTCATTTCTTGTATGTAAAATAAACTAAAAACAAAAATAATTAACATATACATAATACCCTTTATATATAAACAAACAGAATAAATAATTTGCAAAATAAAATCGTCGTGAACTTGTTATTAGCTTCATGATTGCAAAGTTGGTTTAATACTTTGAATAATTAATAGAGTTTAATTTTACGATAGATATTGAATAATTTATTTACAGAGGCAATAAAGGAAACCAACTCCTAAATAAGTTGAAAAAGTTTATTAGACTTGAATAAATTAGATTTTTATAAATATGTTTTATTTTTGTCTTATCTGTCTTTACTACAACCAGGAGAGTATACCCTCTTTCGTGCACATGGGCGATTAAAATATGTGATATGATGTGAAATCGTTCCAAATATGTAGGAAATATATTTTGACAGACGAAAAGACGTATTTTGTAAATATTAAGACGTATTGTATATTACAATAAATATTACAAATATTACAAATATTACAATAAATATTGTAAGACGTATTTTGTAGGTTTTAGAATCAAAAGAGTATTTAAAAATATGTAAAAGATTTTTAAGCCGATTTTCTCAACTTAAAAAATTACAATGATAAAAAAAAAGAATAAAATATCTTCATTTATACATTTAATTTTATTAATGGATTTTGTTTTAAAACACTCAAATTTTTTTTAAAAACCACAAAAATGTTTGGTTTAGGTTTCAATACCTTTAGACACCAAATTTGTCGTGTTTTGATTAATTAGTCAGTCACTCAGTGAATATTTGATCCTGTATATTTATAAAATTATTTTTGTAAATAGTTCACAGTGCAACTAGTTAATATAAATTTCCATTGTAACCCTCTTAAAACAGGGTTAGAGCCGTTTAGTCGTTCTGAGATTACGTGTTTGTTGTAAATGGAGCATTTTCTGCTCGTTAAATAGGTTAGAGCAATGACCTGTAAAGGGAACATGGAAAAACAACTTGTTGCTACGCTTACGAGTTTAAGTCGTCAAAATTGTCACACATCTCTACAATGCGGGTTTCATACAGTTTCACCACTAATTAGTTCTAATTAAATTTAATGTTGTGGATGAACAGTTATCGTATTTAAAATGTAGGAAATGTTATCTTTCTTATGAAAACACCAACAACTGAGATTATGAAGTGTTCATCGATCCTACCCAAAGAGCTATTTAGGATCCATTTTTGATTTATTGTATATTTTGAAGTTGGAAAATGTCACCGTCTGAATCGCCTTACAGAACTAGTTAATAGTAGGCCTACGTGCCCAGCAACAACAATGTAATACCTGCAGGTTCTCTAAATGTAATGCACAAAAGTTGGTCCCTTAGGCCTTGTAGGAAATGTTAAATTATATAGTAGGTCAAGGGGTCTTTCACAGTATAGTATTCCTTAGTAAGTAGGTAGTAATATAGTAAGTAGTATAGGGTAAGTTTGTTTATCAAGTTGTTACACCTGTTGTGAGCCTCATAATTACGTATATTTGTACTTTCTCGACATTGGCGAGGCCCCTACAGGTCTAGTAGATGTGGATATATTAAACCGTATCTACTCGCTACGCTCGTATCTGTGATTCAGCCATATTGGATCTCTCAACTGTATGAATATCATATTTTCTCGTCACAGGTATCACTTCATTATTTATCAACGTGTGGAGGAATTGAAATCTGCAATTTATTACCTAATTTAATGTCTTATAAATTGAAAACACTTGTAATATGAAAACACACTGTTAAAATGAGGAAATTGTTTATTAGAGTTTTCTGATTTCAATAGTGTTCTATATAGCATAGTATAGTTTCCTATACGAAATTTCATCTCCCTGTCTTAATTTTTGTGGTCGCTAACATTTTTACGTAAGGACGAAAAACAACAATGAACGGAATTTCAAAAAATCATTTTTTTTGTTTTTTGAGATCATGAAATGAGATCAATAAAAAATAGAAGATTATTACCAAACTTACTCTATACTGTGTAAGTAAAAAGAAAAGAGCATAACATAGATACCCTCCCCCCCCCTCTAGACGTGGAAGAAACAAATAGTGTCAGAGTCGAATAAGAATAAGAGTTGGTCAAGAGAGAAATAATATGAAAGAAAAAACAGAGGGATCAAACCCAACACTATTTGAAGGAAGGTATATTTCCAATTACAATACCTCAAGGACATCATACTGTAAGCCCTGAAGGAGATCATTATTATTCTTATAGGTAGCCTACTAGTATCTAGTAGAGATTGCAATTTTTGTCCGATTTCACTACGCTCGGCTACAAGAATAGTTGGATACATTCTTTAACAAGAAAGATCGATTAACAAATTTCAAGTTAGAAGTCGGTTTAAAAAATTAGTTTTGGAAAAGAAAACTTTTAAAAGTTCGTTTGATTGTGCACACTATACAATAGTCATTTTGTTTAAGACTGCTTCTAATGATGTATACTTTTTTTTTTACTATACACACCATGAAACTTTGTTTATTATACAGTATTTGAACTTATTATACAGTATATATTTAACTAACTTACATTAATACAGTTTAGAACACGTTTCAAAACCAAATAATTTTGTATATGTAGACTACATATTAAGGGAACTACATTTAATCGTTTAGTAGGGCAGATGGAATAAAACTTGTCTATACCTTTTATTTTAACTTTTCAGTGTTCGATAAATGAAATCCACGAGACTTACTGCTAAAAAACGAAATTATATAAATATATAACCTGAACATTAAAAAAAATGGTAATAATAGCCAAATTTATCGGAATTTTAATTGGATTTTCTGAAGCTTAGTTCTATAATTTAATGAATAGATCATATTATGGTCCTAAAAATAACAGTCGGGAAATTTCAAAATTGGGATTCTTGGAATGGATTATTTTGGTTAATTTTTCATTTTATTTTATATGAATCAATACAAGTTATTTCATGCTACTTTTTCTTCGAAATGAATGTATATATACCAAAGTTGGGAAGTCGGAAACTAGTCGGACACCAAAATCTATTCGGGTTCTGTTATTATATAAGGATCAATTGTGATTCGCGTTATTATAATTAGTTGTGGTAGGTTTAAGAAAACAAATAAAGTGTTAGTTACCCGTTTACCATATTGTGTATGTAGAGTTTTGTCTTAATTAAAATAAACACTGCAAAAAATGTACTACGATACTCCATATTCATCCTCAAAACCAAATACTGACCAAAAATTAATATGTCCCCATCTCCCCAAACATTTCTCTAATAATAAGAAGAAAGAAAAGAAAGTGTTTTCCTCTATTATAGAGATTTTTCCAAGTAACTTTTATGGGAGATTAGTTTGTAATATGACGCTTTAAATTACTCTTGAAATGTTGTTTTCTTTTACTTGTAATTTTACCCATTGGTTTGACATCTTATTCTTCACATTTCAACAAAATTTGACATAGCCCCTTTGGTATTTTATAATAGTTCCGTGTTAGATTTTTAAAACCGATAACCCCCAAAGTAATATTTTGAGGGTGGTGGCGACCTACGCGTTTTATTTAACTTTGAGCACGATTTGGTCAAAATCGTCAGAGCCCATTTTAATAAATTCATCATTTTAAGTTTTTCGCCATACTTTCTATGTGAGAAAATCTAGTCTACTTTGAAAGATCCCAATATAAAGTTATTATTTTGCCAATATATTACACCTGATACAGTAATATAAACGTGACAGTTTTTCAACTTATATTACAAAATAAATTCAGATCTATGTTTACATCCTCTTGTATCGAATTATTTTTCTAAATATATATATAAAATGGTACTTATTGACAAAATGGATCATAGCTTCTCATATGAAATAAGCTGATCTGTTGAAATCGAACACAAAAATGATGATAGCTTGATAATTGGATAAAAACTTCAGTATATTTATCTGCGAATGTTAGTTTATTTAGTAAGGACTGTGTAAAGGAGGGGACAAATCTTTATTGCACATTTTCGGCTCCGTTGAACCAAAGCAGTTTAGACACACTGTATTACTTACTGCAACCACACAAAAAATAGCCATTGTATTGACAACAATTTGGTGCGCCATTTGTTTGTAAAACTGTTTATTTTGTTTAATATATGATTACTTTTTTTTACAATATTTTTTTCTATACACAGAATTTGCATCTGCATAGCAAATTAATAAGGCTCTAGGTCAAATAGTGTGGTCACAATATCTACCGCAAATAAATCAGACAACGTTAGGGCCAATCTTAGTCATCAAATTGTATAATTAAGCTTCAGAAAATCCAATTAAAATTTCGATAAAGTTCGCTATTATTACCATTTCTTAAATAATTTTCAGGTTATGTATTTATAGAATTACATTTTTTAGTAGTAAGTCTCATGAATTTCATCTATCGAACACTGAAAACTTAAAGTAAAGAGGATAGACAAGTTTGATTTCATCTGCCCTTTTAAATGAATTGTAGTACCTTTAAACTGTGTTTTATATATGCACAATTAGTTGATTTTAAAACCTGTTCTAAAAACTGTATTTATGTAAGTTAGTTAAACATATTAAATTTATACTGATAATAAGTTAAAATAATAATATAATCGATTTTTAAACGTAAAATAAAGGGCACTTCCATATCACATCCTTACTATATAAAGTATTGCAAACCAGTTTCAATCTCCTCTATTTAAAAAAAAAGTTATATCAACTATATAATTTCTAGAAATGAAGAAGATCAATTTGAAAAGTATTAATATTTTAATATTCCAAATCATAAAAAACATAACGATTTTATTTAAAAAATCAAACTGTTTTAATTAAAAACATGTCTGGTTTAAATTTGTTCTGCTACTCTTAATATTATTACGAAGATGATTTTAAAATTTTGTATTTTCAGGACTAAATTTGCAATATCTTTATAAATCCGTTTGAATGCCTTAACAGCTTTGATTAAAAAAAAAAAAAAAAAAAGAAAAAGTTGATGGTTCAAAAACCATGAAAAACAACATGAGTGTGTATGCTACGCAAATAGGTGTAGTTTAAATTTGGTTGGGATTGGTTCAAGAAACCAGCTCACTTATGGGTTTTAAAACACTGCACAAGCCTATAAAATTTGAAGAAGGAGGAAAGACACATTTTCACTTCATAGATTCATATTCTTTAATATCTTTTTAAATAAATTTATGTTAAAATAATCATGTTAATGCCTTCTTTTAAAACATGATTTTGAATATATATTTATTAAGTTTAGTAGGCCTAGTTTTTGACCTCCGAAAAGTTGACTTTTTTAATGTATTTTATTTTATGGTTTAACTAAAGTGATAATAATAAATGAAAAGTTTAATCTAACAAAGAAATTTTAAATTATTTTAGCTATAAGTTGTTAATTATGAATGTTCAGTAAACCTTGATGCTGTTGGTTGTCGAAGTAATATACCATCTCTGCGCATGTCAGCATTTATAATTTGCTAGCGGCAAAAAACACAAGAACAAGTTAAGGAAACTTTGTTGCAAAACATTTCCTTTTTATTTAACAGATATGAATATTGATCATGTACAAAATTCTGTTGAATGAAACGACTAAAAGAAAATGTCAATAAGTTATTTTGATTTAAATGGAAGTTATCAAAAATAAAAACAAAACAATTCATGTGGTAAGAACTTAATTATTTTATGAAAATATAATTTTAAAGCGTAATTATTTTCTTCTTTAAATATATTTCAATAATAGGTTTTTTAAATTTAATAAAAGTGGTTATTTATACCCTTTTAATCACTTTATTTATAATTGTGTATAATAACTGTGTTTAGAAAATAGCAGTAACTATATCTGAAAATCAATAATATCATCTTGCGACTTACCTTTCCTTGTCAGGCCATTTTCTGGTTCACCAGACTATACCGTCCAATCAATACGTTTTCTCCCATAAACATTCGGAAGCAATCGTAAATGCTCGGTGAGTTTCGGTAGTGTTCGGTGAACGTGAGGCTGATATCAGATTAAACCCTTCCCCGCTCCTCCACGCTTGCTGAATTTCCGCCTTTTTAAAATAACTCAAACAGCTTCAGTAATCACAGTTCGCTTCCCCTCTTCTACTCTCCTCTCTCTTTCTTCGGTCTCTTTCATCTCTTTCTCTCGAGTCTTGACACTGTTTAATCAAATTTATACAAGTCATTAACTCAATATTTTTTTATTTAAACAGTTTGAGGGTTTTGTTTGTTTTAAATACAAGGCAGGCTGTTATTTACTGCCAATCTCGATTTCTTTTTACTTTCTCGCTGAAATGGTGAATCTCGGAAATATGGGAAAGTGTTTAATACTCCAAAAGATCAATATCATGTCTAATGTAGAAGTATTCCTTTTAAAAATACTTCTGTGCAAAAAATATTTTGTGGAAGTGGTTATATATATCTTTACATTTCTATAAATGCAAACTCCTATAAAACTACTTGAGACTGACCTACCCCTAAACGGCTCGAACGGTTTTTATAAAATTTTATACACAGTCATATTTTATGAGGAATGTTTCAGTTTTCTTTATAACCCAAAAATTAGGACTATCTGCTATAAGAGAAAATAATCCGATTAAAAAAAAACAAAATTTAAAAAAATTATACTGAATTTGACCAAAATACGTACAAAATTATTGCCCTTTATAACTCTGACTAAAACCAACAAGGTAAACTTGTTGCAGATCTCGGTAGTGAGGAGGCAGACAAGTGTGCTAAAGCAGGAGCTAAATGTCCCTTCATCGACCTAAAACCTGTGCGTGGAGTATCGTATAATTTGGCACGTAGGTGTTTCTCCCAATGAGTCACGAGGGAACATTAGAAGGCTTGGAAGATAACTGAAGGAAATGTAGACTCAAGTTTCCTTCGAGTATCTTTCTTCTTATATTTTTAAAGACGAGAAACCTCTTGGTAATAATCGCGTTATAAAAAAATGAAGAAAGAGCATTAATACAGAGGAAACCTTTAAGCTGAACAGGTAGACCTACGGAGAGTGGTTGGATTGTTAACAGATCCCTGGATGTTTCGTAATACAGAGAATAGAATTTCATGCACCAGACCTTCTGGTTAGGAAATGTGGAGAAGCTCAGCTCATAATATTCAACTGTCCAGTTTTCAATAGGAAACGGATTGTGTCATTAGGTTGGGACAGATATAAGAACAGGAAAATTTATCCGAAGTATCTCATGGTTTTTAAAACCTGAAGACTGAAATCCTGACCCTCCTTGTAATAATTAAGTTTGTTTTAATTACGGGAACAAATAGTAGTCCTTGGATGTCCAAAGCAAAATTTATCTCTCCAAGATTCTGGTTTAGATTTTATTGGTAAAAAAAGCAGAACATCTCTAACTTTTTGGCCATTTTTGTGATGGTTATTATTAGTATTATGAAAGGAGTGGGTTTTACCCCCTAGGCACTTCAGCCTATAAAGACCTTTTGTGTATTGCTTCTTCCTGACTAGCTTATTTCTATGCCCTTGGTTAAGGACAGTTTTCCTAGCCAGGTTGCTTGTTGTTTTAAAATTAACATCTGGGACGAATATCAGTGTTGTCTTCTACATTCTAATGCTCCTAACTTTAGAAGTATATATTTTGCAAATTCTAGTTGCTGGTTGTAAGTCTGCATTTAAGGTTTCCTTGGAATAATCCCATGGTACTAAAAAGTTTCTTAAAAAGATAAGAAGCTTAACATTTTTTCTTCTGATTTTGTTTAGTTTGTGATGTGACAATCTTAGAGAGTTTTTACGGGGAGTATTTGGTCCATCGTTCCTTAATTTCCAGTTGAGCCATTGTTTTAGACTCTCTTTTGCTACGGCTTCTGGACTATTTTGCTTTCGCATACGGATTCTGGACCAATGAAGAATTTCTTAAAACTAATTTTTGACAGTTTGTATGGCTTTTCGTTGCCTTCGTAGCCTCTGTGACCTGGTATCCAACCAAATATTACCTGGTTTTGGGTCAAAAGATTAATTAAGATTTGGTGACAATCCCACACTCTCATCCTCAGAGGCATTTTCCAATTATTTGACTTTCTTCTGGAGTATGGTGAAGTACATTTGACCAAATTGCAGGTAGGCTTTTATGTCAGCTGCTTTTAAAGCTGGCAATGAGGTATCGTCTTTCAAAAAAATGGTTTGGTGGTTTTCAGTCTTATTTGAACCAATCACCTTCCAGTCCTTCCAGAGGAACTTATTCTGCTAAGGACTTCAAGAATCTTGATGGGATATACTTTTGAGTAACACTTAGGAGTTTTGAAGATCACTTAACTCGCAGGATGTCCTTTCGGTTAACTATCCGTAGCTTAGCATCATTCGAAGGTTTTATGTCAGGGATGTTTCTCTCCCACCACATCTTGGTTTCTAATTTTCTGCTCAAATATTAAAAATTAGTTTTTGTTTAACGAATTCGTCCACGTTTCGCAAAACCGAGCTTACTCACCAAATTTGAGCAATATTAGATCAAAATTGTGACGTTTAGAGCGTTTATTTTAGGCTACATACTATGTACACCTCATACTGTATAGACATTTATACTACATCTAGATCGCTAAACAACGTTTACTGATTGTATAATATCATTTTGTATAAATAAGTTAAAAAGGGAATATTTTTATTTATACACAGTAAATCAAACTATGGGTAGGACCGACAGACATTACATTGTTTCTGATGTCAGCATTTCTTGAAAGACACCAATAGCTAGACTTTTTATTTTAGAAATTTGCAGAATATTGAATGTTGATCTGAATAGTTACAGACACTTTCATTTTCAAAAAACCTAGTTTTATTCTCACATAAACTTTTCAAGTAGGGCCTATGTCTGAAATAATATAATCTGATAAAAAAGTTGAAAATAAAAGTACTGTAATAGCATGAATGACAACATGTGGCACTTTACAGCGTGTTACAAATGTGGTTAAAACGTTAGGGGATGTTAAGAAATTTTGGCGTGCAGATTTATATGGAAAGTCTGTTAACGGAGAGATTATACAGGCCGGTGTGACGAATGATCTGGTAAACTGTTTTTTTAATGGCCGACAAAACCGACCTTATGCAAAGTGACTTGAGGTGTAATATTTCATCCCTTATACTACGAGTAGAGGGGCGTTATTGAAAATCCGACTTTCTTGTTTCTCAACTGAAGTGTAATATATAATCTTTTCTCACTTTCTTAAACATTTCTCTTCATGTTATGTAATGTTTCTCTTTACTATCTATAACTTCAAACACATTTCAGTAAACGTCACGTTATTTATTGTTACACATCACGTTCTTTCACTCTGAATGTAAAACTGATGTAGCCTACATCTTTCGTCACTTTATTAAACATAACACTTAATGTTATTTAATGTAAACGTCACGTTATTTATTATTACGCATCACGTTCTTTCACTCTGAATGTAAAACTGATGTAGCCTACATCTTTCGTCACTTTATTAAACATAACACTTAATGTTATTTAATTTAAACGTCATGTTATTTATTGTTACACATCACGTTCTTTCACTCTGAATGTAAAACTGATGTACATCTTTCGTCACTTTATTAAACATAACACTTAATGTTATTTAATTTAAACGTTACGTTATTTATTGTTACACATCACGTTCTTTCACTCTGATTGTTAAGTTATCTAACATCTTTCATCACTTTATTCAACATAACACTTAATGTTATTTAATGTAAACGTTACGTTATTTATTGTTACGCATCACGTTCTTTCACTCTGAATGTAAAACTGATGTACATCTTTCGTCACTTTATTAAACATAACGCTTAATGTTATGTAATGTAAACGTCACGTTATTTATTGTTACACATCACGTTCTTTCACTCTGATTGTTAAGTTATCTAACATCTTTCGTCAGTTTATTAAACATAACACTTAATGTTATTTAATGTAAACGTTACGTTATTTATTGTTACACATCACGTTCTTTCACTCTGAATGTAAAACTGATGTAGCCTACATCTTTCGTCACTTTATTAAACATAACACTTAATGTTATTTAATGTAAACGTCACGTTATTTATTATTACGCATCACGTTCTTTCACTCTGATTGTTAAGTTATCTAACATCTTTCGTCACTTTATTAAACATAACACTTAATGTTATTTAATGTAAACGTCATGTTATTTATTGTTACACATCACGTTCTTTCACTCTGAATGTAAAACTGATGTACATCTTTCGTCACTTTATTAAACATAACACTTAATGTTATTTAATTTAAACGTTACGTTATTTATTGTTACACATCACGTTCTTTCACTCTGATTGTTAAGTTATCTAACATCTTTCGTCACTTTATTAAACATAACACTTAATGTTATTTAATGTAAACGTTACGTTATTTATTGTTACACATCACGTTCTTTCACTCTGAATGTAAAACTGATGTACATCTTTCGTCACTTTATTAAACATAACACTTAATGTTATTTAATTTAAACGTTACGTTATTTATTGTTACACATCACGTTCTTTCACTCTGATTGTTAAGTTATCTAACATCTTTCATCACTTTATTAAACATAACACTTAATGTTATTTAATGTAAACGTTACGTTATTTATTGTTACACATCACGTTCTTTCACTCTGAATGTAAAACTGATGTACATCTTTCGTCACTTTATTAAACATAACGCTTAATGTTATGTAATGTAAACGTCACGTTATTTATTGTTACACATCACGTTCTTTCACTCTGATTGTTAAGTTATCTAACATCTTTCGTCAGTTTATTAAACATAACACTTAATGTTATTTAATGTAAACGTTACGTTATTTATTGTTACACATCACGTTCTTTCAC
This sequence comes from Aphrophora alni, assembly GCA_963513935.1. Lineage (NCBI taxonomy): Eukaryota > Metazoa > Arthropoda > Insecta > Hemiptera > Aphrophoridae > Aphrophora > Aphrophora alni. Next base: position 88,665,510 of record OY740767.1, read on the forward strand.
TCTGAATGTAAAACTGATGTAGCCTACATCTTTCGTCACTTTATTAAACATAACACTTAATGTTATTTAATGTAAACGTCACGTTATTTATTATTACGCATCACGTTCTTTCACTCTGATTGTTAAGTTATCTAACATCTTTCGTCACTTTATTAAACATAACACTTAATGTTATTTAATGTAAACGTCATGTTTTTTATTGTTACACATCACGTTCTTTCACTCTGAATGTAAAACTGATGTACATCTTTCGTCACTTTATTAAACATAACACTTAATGTTATTTAATTTAAACGTTACGTTATTTATTGTTACACATCACGTTCTTTCACTCTGAATGTAAAACTGATGTAGCCTACATCTTTCGTCACTTTATTAAACATAACACTTAATGTTATTTAATGTAAACGTCACGTTATTTATTATTACGCATCACGTTCTTTCACTCTGATTGTTAAGTTATCTAACATCTTTCATCACTTTATTAAACATAACACTTAATGTTATTTAATGTAAACGTTACGTTATTTATTGTTACACATCACGTTCTTTCACTCTGAATGTAAAACTGATGTACATCTTTCGTCACTTTATTAAACATAACGCTTAATGTTATGTAATGTAAACGTCACGTTATTTATTGTTACACATCACGTTCTTTCACTCTGATTGTTAAGTTATCTAACATCTTTCGTCAGTTTATTAAACATAACACTTAATGTTATTTAATGTAAACGTTACGTTATTTATTGTTACACATCACGTTCTTTCACTCTGAATGTAAAACTGATGTAGCCTACATCTTTCGTCACTTTATTAAACATAACACTTAATGTTATTTAATGTAAACGTCATGTTATTTATTATTACGCATCACGTTCTTTCACTCTGAATGTAAAACTGATGTACATCTTTCGTCACTTTATTAAACATAACGCTTAATGTTATGTAATGTAAACGTCACGTTATTTATTGTTACACATCACGTTCTTTCACTCTGATTGTTAAGTTATCTAACATCTTTCGTCAGTTTATTAAACATAACACTTAATGTTATTTAATGTAAACGTTACGTTATTTATTGTTACACATCACGTTCTTTCACTCTGAATGTAAAACTGATGTAGCCTACATCTTTCGTCACTTTATTAAACATAACACTTAATGTTATTTAATGTAAACGTCATGTTATTTATTATTACGCATCACGTTCTTTCACTCTGATTGTTAAGTTATCTAACATCTTTCATCACTTTATTAAACATAACACTTAATGTTATTTAATGTAAACGTCACGTTATTTATTATTACGCATCACGTTCTTTCACTCTGATTGTTAAGTTATCTAACATCTTTCGTCACTTTATTAAACATAACACTTAATGTTATTTAATGTAAACGTCATGTTTTTTATTGTTACACATCACGTTCTTTCACTCTGAATGTAAAACTGATGTACATCTTTCGTCACTTTATTAAACATAACACTTAATGTTATTTAATTTAAACGTTACGTTATTTATTGTTACACATCACGTTCTTTCACTCTGAATGTAAAACTGATGTACATCTTTCGTCACTTTATTAAACATAACACTTAATGTTATTTAATGTAAACGTCATGTTTTTTATTGTTACACATCACGTTCTTTCACTCTGAATGTAAAACTGATGTACATCTTTCGTCACTTTATTAAACATAACGCTTAATGTTATGTAATGTAAACGTCACGTTATTTATTGTTACACATCACGTTCTTTCACTCTGATTGTTAAGTTATCTAACATCTTTCGTCAGTTTATTAAACATAACACTTAATGTTATTTAATGTAAACGTTACGTTATTTATTGTTACACATCACGTTCTTTCACTCTGAATGTAAAACTGATGTAGCCTACATCTTTCGTCACTTTATTAAACATAACACTTAATGTTATTTAATGTAAACGTCACGTTATTTATTATTACGCATCACGTTCTTTCACTCTGATTGTTAAGTTATCTAACATCTTTCGTCACTTTATTAAACATAACACTTAATGTTATTTAATGTAAACGTCATGTTTTTTATTGTTACACATCACGTTCTTTCACTCTGAATGTAAAACTGATGTACATCTTTCGTCACTTTATTAAACATAACACTTAATGTTATTTAATTTAAACGTTACGTTATTTATTGTTACACATCACGTTCTTTCACTCTGAATGTAAAACTGATGTAGCCTACATCTTTCGTCACTTTATTAAACATAACACTTAATGTTATTTAATGTAAACGTCACGTTATTTATTATTACGCATCACGTTCTTTCACTCTGATTGTTAAGTTATCTAACATCTTTCATCACTTTATTAAACATAACACTTAATGTTATTTAATGTAAACGTTACGTTATTTATTGTTACACATCACGTTCTTTCACTCTGAATGTAAAACTGATGTACATCTTTCGTCACTTTATTAAACATAACGCTTAATGTTATGTAATGTAAACGTCACGTTATTTATTGTTACACATCACGTTCTTTCACTCTGATTGTTAAGTTATCTAACATCTTTCGTCAGTTTATTAAACATAACACTTAATGTTATTTAATGTAAACGTTACGTTATTTATTGTTACACATCACGTTCTTTCACTCTGAATGTAAAACTGATGTACATCTTTCGTCACTTTATTAAACATAACGCTTAATGTTATGTAATGTAAACGTCACGTTATTTATTGTTACACATCACGTTCTTTCACTCTGATTGTTAAGTTATCTAACATCTTTCGTCACTTTATTAAACATAACGCTTAATGTTATGTAATGTAAACGTCACGTTATTTATTGTTACACATCACGTTCTTTCACTCTGATTGTTAAGTTATCTAACATCTTTCGTCAGTTTATTAAACATAACACTTAATGTTATTTAATGTAAACGTTACGTTATTTATTGTTACACATCACGTTCTTTCACTCTGAATGTAAAACTGATGTAGCCTACATCTTTCGTCACTTTATTAAACATAACACTTAATGTTATTTAATGTAAACGTCATGTTATTTATTATTACGCATCACGTTCTTTCACTCTGAATGTAAAACTGATGTACATCTTTCGTCACTTTATTAAACATAACGCTTAATGTTATGTAATGTAAACGTCACGTTATTTATTGTTACACATCACGTTCTTTCACTCTGATTGTTAAGTTATCTAACATCTTTCGTCAGTTTATTAAACATAACACTTAATGTTATTTAATGTAAACGTTACGTTATTTATTGTTACACATCACGTTCTTTCACTCTGAATGTAAAACTGATGTAGCCTACATCTTTCGTCACTTTATTAAACATAACACTTAATGTTATTTAATGTAAACGTCATGTTATTTATTATTACGCATCACGTTCTTTCACTCTGATTGTTAAGTTATCTAACATCTTTCATCACTTTATTAAACATAACACTTAATGTTATTTAATGTAAACGTCACGTTATTTATTATTACGCATCACGTTCTTTCACTCTGATTGTTAAGTTATCTAACATCTTTCGTCACTTTATTAAACATAACACTTAATGTTATTTAATGTAAACGTCATGTTTTTTATTGTTACACATCACGTTCTTTCACTCTGAATGTAAAACTGATGTACATCTTTCGTCACTTTATTAAACATAACACTTAATGTTATTTAATTTAAACGTTACGTTATTTATTGTTACACATCACGTTCTTTCACTCTGAATGTAAAACTGATGTAGCCTACATCTTTCGTCACTTTATTAAACATAACACTTAATGTTATTTAATGTAAACGTCACGTTATTTATTATTACGCATCACGTTCTTTCACTCTGATTGTTAAGTTATCTAACATCTTTCATCACTTTATTAAACATAACACTTAATGTTATTTAATGTAAACGTTACGTTATTTATTGTTACACATCACGTTCTTTCACTCTGAATGTAAAACTGATGTACATCTTTCGTCACTTTATTAAACATAACACTTAATGTTATTTAATTTAAACGTCATGTTATTTATTGTTACACATCACGTTCTTTCACTCTGAATGTAAAACTGATGTACATCTTTCGTCACTTTATTAAACATAACACTTAATGTTATTTAATTTAAACGTCATGTTATTTATTGTTACACATCACGTTCTTTCACTCTGAATGTAAAACTGATGTACATCTTTCGTCACTTTATTAAACATAACACTTAATGTTATTTAATTTAAACGTCATGTTATTTATTGTTACACATCACGTTCTTTCACTCTGAATGTAAAACTGATGTACATCTTTCGTCACTTTATTAAACATAACACTTAATGTTATTTAATTTAAACGTTACGTTATTTATTGTTACACATCACGTTCTTTCACTCTGATTGTTAAGTTATCTAACATCTTTCATCACTTTATTAAACATAACACTTAATGTTATTTAATGTAAACGTTACGTTATTTATTGTTACACATCACGTTCTTTCACTCTGAATGTAAAACTGATGTACATCTTTCGTCACTTTATTAAACATAACGCTTAATGTTATGTAATGTAAACGTCACGTTATTTATTGTTACACATCACGTTCTTTCACTCTGATTGTTAAGTTATCTAACATCTTTCGTCAGTTTATTAAACATAACACTTAATGTTATTTAATGTAAACGTTACGTTATTTATTGTTACACATCACGTTCTTTCACTCTGAATGTAAAACTGATGTAGCCTACATCTTTCGTCACTTTATTAAACATAACACTTAATGTTATTTAATGTAAATGTTACGTTATTTATTGTTACACATCACGTTCTTTCACTCTGAATGTAAAACTGATGTACATCTTTCGTCACTTTATTAAACATAACGCTTAATGTTACGTAATGTCAACGTCACGTTATTTATTATTACGCATCACGTTCTTTCACTCTGATTGTTAAGTTATCTAACATCTTTCGTCACTTTATTAAACATAACGCTTAATGTTATGTAATGTAAACGTAACGTTATTTATTATTACGCATCACGTTCTTTCACTCTGATTGTTAAGGTATCTGACATCTTTCGTCACTATATTAAACATAACGCTTAATGTTATGTAATGTAAACGTCACGTTATTTATTATTACGCATCACGTTCTTTCACTCTGATTGTTAAGTTATCTAACATCTATCGTCATTTTATTAAACATAACGCTTAATGTTATGTAATGTAAACGTCACGTTATTTATTATTACGCATCACGTTCTTTCACCCCTCTGATTGTTAAGTTATCTAACATCTTTCTTTACTTTGTTAAACGTACCGTTTAATGTTATATAATGTTTATTAACTTTACTCGTCAGTTACGTAAAAATTATTTTTCACGTGATTTAATGTTAATATTAACATTATTTAATGTTATTATTTTATTTTATTAATAGCTTTACAAATAGTTGGTTATTGTTGAGTCTTGTTAACTAATCTTGTTTATTCATTAAACATTCTCTTCGTATTGTTTAATGTTGCTCTTCACTTTTTTAACGTCTTCCTTCGCGTTATTACTCGTTAATGGACGACGTTATAAAACAAATCCATTAAGTGGTTGTTCATAAGAGGCGTAAATAGGAACAATAAACAGATGTCCAATAAAAAAAAAACAACATGAAACGTTTTCAACGAAGTGTCCTTTGGGTATGGAAGTTGTGTCGTGTGCTCTTACACAAAGTTGAATAGATTATAGGAACCTACCACGGGTTCGAAATATAAACTCAAGATATTAACAATTTAACCGGTTAACGAAGCTTCTTCATCCTTTATTTGTCTCTCCTAATTTTGTGTCAGGTATTGGGTTTATTGCATAAATGCCTACCGGGCCAACAGAAAGCGGCATCACATGTCAAATTTCATTCTAGTGATGCCCTCAATGTCCTTTACATTACACTACAATTAATTCTAAAGGGTGTAATGTATTTGTTAATAATAATAATATAAAAACACGCAATTCTCAAATAAAAGAAAATTATGTTTTGGGAATAAACCTGGTTATTTTAATTTAAAAAAATAAAATGATTCTATCAGTGAAAAGTCGTTATTCGAACAAAATAAAAAGAATGTATTTTTAAAAAACTTATGGATACATCCTTTAACATATTGTTCTTGCTGGTGTAAGAGTGAAAAGTGTGCATTGTTTGTACATCTATTATTGATAATTACGTTGGCTTAAGTTTGTTTACAAGTAAACAATTGATAACTTAGGCATTATAATCAAAATAGCGTTTTCTTTTATTTTCCCCAAATGTTTAGCAATAATTAATAGAAAATACCTTATGTAAAATACATATGCGTATTAATATTTCCTACTCCAAATACCCTTGTTTTAAAAAAATTGTTAAATTTTTTTTTTAATCCTTACTTCCACTAGTAAAGCCGTAGTTTTCAGTATCTTAGCTTTCAGTGAATATTTTGTAAGTATGACAGTATTTTCAGAATATAACTTAAATGTCTAGTAAACCTTAAACTTAAAATTATGTTATTTGTGAGGAAATACAATCATGTAAATATTGAAATATATGGAATACAAATTCCCTTAATGTTGCAATTAGTCGTAATTTTGTAAAAGGTAAGAATAGTATAAAATTAAACTCTTTGGTTCGCTTACCAAAGTAATTATTGAATTACTTATTTAGGCTACAGTATATATATATATATATATATATATATATATATATATATATATATATATATATATATATATTGAAATACTTATTTAGAAGAGATTTTCTTGATCACCTCACATAGGTTTTACACCTGATTTTTGACTTCAGTACTATTCATTTTATTCAAATTGTATTTTCATTTGTATTTTGAAACTAACTAAATGAAGTATCCATAAAACTTGATTTTAATAAGAACACTTACTGTTAAGTAGTTAATAATGCTTCGTTCAAGTTCCCTGTGTTAGTCAAATTGAGATTCTCAAGAGAAAAAAATATCTAGACATTTTTGTTGTTGTAAACCCATGGCCACAGAGACCTTTATAATGCCTTCTGACAATATACACCCTTTAAACTACAAGATTGTCATCAATTGACATTAAGACTATAGGAGCTACATATTCAATATTTGTTACTTTAACGTGTAGTTAAAGCATTCCATGACAAATTCTGTTGAATTCGTGTTACAAAAAAAAAAAAACAAAGCTCAGATTTGTTATGAATTATCGATGTCTACAGCTATTTCATGTATTGTTATATTTCATGGTATTTAAAATTGAAAAAAAATATAACTGATAAAATGTATCAGCAAATCACGGCTTAAACGTGCAAAAACACAACTTCGGCTATGCAATCCACATATTTCGTTTACTCTGTCAATATTATCGACATTACCCATGTTCAATACTCAAAATGTGTCTAAGCCTCAATCAATATGTACTCTACATTCCGTTTGCATAACATACTGCTCCATTTCATTCAAGCATTAATCTATAAACACCACTTTGTGGTCTGTTGCTGAATGATAAGGCCGATGAAACAGAGTTCGCAATGAAATACAGAGAGGGACCATCCAAAAGCACTGAGATGGCTTCACTAGGGTTAGAATTTTAATTATAAGTACTGTAAATTATTTAAAATTAGTAAAGAGCGTGTTTTGAATTATTTCAGTATAAATTTAATAAAGGTAATATTTATTCGTTGTTAAAACATAAGTTTCTTGATTTATTAATTGATTGCTTTTAGTAACAATTAAAACTGTTAAAAATATAACGTAATATGGTAGAACGATTTATCGTATTCTTTAGCACAATGTATGTTACCTGTTATCAAATCATAAGAGGTTTCACAATCATAAGTAGTTTTTAAATTTTAATATTATAACTAACTTGAAAGTTAAATTTTTGCTCTGTTTTAATTCAGAAACTACAATTTCGTTAATTTCTGAAAATAGTTTACTTTATATTGTGAAGTTTAATTCTTATAGGGGCTTCCCTCATTTTTAATGAAAAAGAAATCTTTGTTAAAAATATATATATTATGTATATTTTTCTATTTTAGATAAAACTTGTGACACTTTAGATTTTGAAAATACTTAAGAATCAGTCAGACAGTGTTCATTTTTTCTTCGGAAATTAATAATTGTAAACAAAAAATTAAAAACTCAGCGCACGTAAAAATAGTTCCACTATGTGGCGAAAGTAAAAACTAAGTTACCGGTAAAAATTGCTATTGATTGCTAATGTTTTATTCATACCCTTTCAATTGATCTGCTACAATTACTTTTACTACGTTACCACTAGTTGCTATCCACGACATTTAAAGAAGGGATTTATCGTAGCGAAACAGCATTTCAACCTTATAAGCTACAATGCTTTGCACTACATTACCATTAGTTGCCATCCACGACTTTTAAAGAAGGGAGTTATCGTAGTGAAACAGCATTTCAACCTTATAAGTTATAAAGCTTTGCACTACATTACCATTAGTTGCCATCCACGACTTTTAAAGAAGTTAGTTATCGTAGTGAAACAGCATTTCAACCTTATAAGTTATAAAGCTTTGCACTACATTACCATTAGTTGCCATCCACGACTTTTAAAGAAGGGAGTTATCGTAGTGAAACAGCATTTCAACCTTATAAGTTATAAAGCTTTGCACTACATTACCATTAGTTGCCATCCACGACTTTTAAAGAAGTTAGTTATCGTAGTGAAACAGCATTTCAACCTTATAAGTTATAAAGCTTTGCACTACATTACCATTAGTTGCCATCGACGACTTTTAAAGAAGTTAGTTATCGTAGCGAAACAACATTTCAGCCTTATAAGCTATAATTCTTTGCACTACATTACCATTAGTTGCCATCCACGACTTTTAAAGAAGGGAGTTATCGTAGTGAAACAGCATTTCAACCTTATAAGTTATAAAGCTTTGCACTACATTACCATTAGTTGCCATCCACGACTTTTAAAGAAGTTAGTTATCGTAGCGAAACAACATTTCAGCCTTATAAGCTATAATGCTTTGCACTACATTACCATTAGTTGCCATCCACGACTTTTAAAGAAGTTAGTTATCGTAGCGAAACAACATTTCAGCCTTATAAGCTATAATGCTTTGCACTACATTACCATTAGTTGCCATCCACGACTTTTAAAGAAGTTAGTTATCGTAGCGAAACAACATTTCAGCCTTATAAGCTATAATGCTTTGCACTACATTAACATTAGTTGCCATCCACGACTTTTAAAGAAGTTAGTTATCCTAGTGAAACAACATTTCAGCCTTATAAGCTATAATACTTTGCACTACATTACCATTAGTAGCTATCAACGACATTAAAGAAGGGAGTTATCGTAGCGAGACAGCATTTCCGTCTTATAAGCTATAATACTTTGCACTACATTACCATTAGTTGCTATCCACGACATTAAAGAAGGGAGTTATCCTAGTGAAACAGCATTCTTGTCTTATAAGCTATAATACTTTGCACTACATTACCATTAGTTTCTATCCACGACATTAAAGAAGGGAGTTATCCTAGTGAAACAGCATTTCCGTCTTATAAGCTATAATACTTTGCACTACATTACCATTAGTTTCTATCCACGACATTAAAGAAGGGAGTTATCCTAGTGAAACAGCATTTCCGTCTTATAAGCTATAATATTTTGCACTACATTACCATTAGTTGCCATCCACGACTTTTAAAGAAGTTAGTTATCGTAGCGAAACAACATTTCAGCCTTATAAGCTATAATGCTTTGCACTACATTACCATTAGTTGCCATCCACGACTTTTAAAGAAGTTAGTTATCCTAGTGAAACAACATTTCAGCCTTATAAGCTATAATACTTTGCACTACATTACCATTAGTAGCTATCAACGACATTAAAGAAGGGAGTTATCGTAGCGAGACAGCATTTCCGTCTTATAAGCTATAATACTTTGCACTACATTACCATTAGTTGCTATCCACGACATTAAAGAAGGGAGTTATCCTAGTGAAACAGCATTCTTGTCTTATAAGCTATAATACTTTGCACTACATTACCATTAGTTTCTATCCACGACATTAAAGAAGGGAGTTATCCTAGTGAAACAGCATTTCCGTCTTATAAGCTATAATACTTTGCACTACATTACCATTAGTTTCTATCCACGACATTAAAGAAGGGAGTTATCCTAGTGAAACAGCATTTCCGTCTTATAAGCTATAATACTTTGCACTACATTACCATTAGTTGCTATCCACGACATTAAAGAAGGGAGTTATCCTAGTGAAACAGCATTTCCGTCTTATAAGCTATAATACTTTGCACTACATTACCATTAGTTGCTATCCACGACATTAAAGAAGGGAGTTATCCTAGTGAAACAGCATTTCCGTCTTATAAGCTATAATACTTTGCACTACATTACCATTAGTTTCTATCCACGACATTAAAGAAGGGAGTTATCCTAGTGAAACAGCATTTCCGTCTTATAAGCTATAATACTTTGCACTACATTACCATTAGTTTCTATCCACGACATTAAAGAAGGGAGTTATCCTAGTGAAACAGCATTTCCGTCTTATAAGCTATAATACTTTGCACTACATTACCATTAGTTTCTATCCACGACATTAAAGAAGGGAGTTATCCTAGTGAAACAGCATTTCCGTCTTATAAGCTATAATACTTTGCACTACATTACCATTAGTTACCATCCACGACATTAAAGAAGGGAGTTATCCTAGTGAAACAGCATTCTTGTCTTATAAGCTATAATACTTTGCACTACATTACCATTAGTTACCATCCACGACATTAAAGAAGGGAGTTATCCTAGTGAAACAGCATTCTTGTCTTATAAGCTATAATACTTTGCACTACATTACCATTAGTTACCATCCACGACATTAAAGAAGGAAGTTATCCTAGTGAAACAGCATTTCCGTCTTATAAGCTATAATACTTTGCACTACATTACCATTAGTTACCATCCACGACATTAAAGAAGGGAGTTATCCTAGTGAAACAGCATTCTTGTCTTATAAGCTATAATACTTTGCACTACATTACCATTAGTTACCATCCACGACATTAAAGAAGGGAGTTATCCTAGTGAAACAGCATTCTTGTCTTATAAGCTATAATACTTTGCACTACATTACCATTAGTTACCATCCACGACATTAAAGAAGGGAGTTATCCTAGTGAAACAGCATTCTTGTCTTATAAGCTATAATACTTTGCACTACATTACCATTAGTTACCATCCACGACATTAAAGAAGGGAGTTATCCTAGTGAAACAGCATTCTTGTCTTATAAGCTATAATACTTTGCACTACATTACCATTAGGTACCATCCACGACATTAAAGAAGGGAGTTATCCTAGTGAAACAGCATTCTTGTCTTATAAGCTATAATACTTTGCACTACATTACCATTAATTACCATCCACGACATTAAAGAAGGGAGTTATCCTAGTGAAACAGCATTTCCGTCTTATAAGCTATAATACTTTGCACTACATTACCATTAGTTGCTATCCACGACATTAAAGAAGAGAGTTATCCTAGTGAAACAGCATTTCCGTCTTATAAGCTATAATACTTTGCACTACATTACCATTAGTTTCTATCCACGACATTAAAGAAGGGAGTTATCCTAGTGAAACAGCATTTCCGTCTTATAAGCTATAATACTTTGCACTACATTACCATTAGTTGCTATCCACGACATTAAAGAAGGGAGTTATCCTAGTGAAACAGCATTTCCGTCTTATAAGCTATAATACTTTGCACTACATTACCATTAGTTGCTATCCACGACATTAAAGAAGGGAGTTATCCTAGTGAAACAGCATTCTTGTCTTATAAGCTATAATACTTTGCACTACATTACCATTAGTTTCTATCCACGACATTAAAGAAGGGAGTTATCCTAGTGAAACAGCATTTCCGTCTTATAAGCTATAATACTTTGCACTACATTACCATTAGTTTCTATCCACGACATTAAAGAAGGGAGTTATCCTAGTGAAACAGCATTTCCGTCTTATAAGCTATAATATTTTGCACTACATTACCATTAGTTGCCATCCACGACTTTTAAAGAAGTTAGTTATCGTAGCGAAACAACATTTCAGCCTTATAAGCTATAATGCTTTGCACTACATTACCATTAGTTGCCATCCACGACTTTTAAAGAAGTTAGTTATCCTAGTGAAACAACATTTCAGCCTTATAAGCTATAATACTTTGCACTACATTACCATTAGTAGCTATCAACGACATTAAAGAAGGGAGTTATCGTAGCGAGACAGCATTTCCGTCTTATAAGCTATAATACTTTGCACTACATTACCATTAGTTGCTATCCACGACATTAAAGAAGGGAGTTATCCTAGTGAAACAGCATTCTTGTCTTATAAGCTATAATACTTTGCACTACATTACCATTAGTTTCTATCCACGACATTAAAGAAGGGAGTTATCCTAGTGAAACAGCATTTCCGTCTTATAAGCTATAATACTTTGCACTACATTACCATTAGTTTCTATCCACGACATTAAAGAAGGGAGTTATCCTAGTGAAACAGCATTTCCGTCTTATAAGCTATAATACTTTGCACTACATTACCATTAGTTGCTATCCACGACATTAAAGAAGGGAGTTATCCTAGTGAAACAGCATTTCCGTCTTATAAGCTATAATACTTTGCACTACATTACCATTAGTTGCTATCCACGACATTAAAGAAGGGAGTTATCCTAGTGAAACAGCATTTCCGTCTTATAAGCTATAATACTTTGCACTACATTACCATTAGTTTCTATCCACGACATTAAAGAAGGGAGTTATCCTAGTGAAACAGCATTTCCGTCTTATAAGCTATAATACTTTGCACTACATTACCATTAGTTTCTATCCACGACATTAAAGAAGGGAGTTATCCTAGTGAAACAGCATTTCCGTCTTATAAGCTATAATACTTTGCACTACATTACCATTAGTTTCTATCCACGACATTAAAGAAGGGAGTTATCCTAGTGAAACAGCATTTCCGTCTTATAAGCTATAATACTTTGCACTACATTACCATTAGTTACCATCCACGACATTAAAGAAGGGAGTTATCCTAGTGAAACAGCATTCTTGTCTTATAAGCTATAATACTTTGCACTACATTACCATTAGTTACCATCCACGACATTAAAGAAGGGAGTTATCCTAGTGAAACAGCATTCTTGTCTTATAAGCTATAATACTTTGCACTACATTACCATTAGTTACCATCCACGACATTAAAGAAGGGAGTTATCCTAGTGAAACAGCATTCTTGTCTTATAAGCTATAATACTTTGCACTACATTACCATTAGTTACCATCCACGACATTAAAGAAGGAAGTTATCCTAGTGAAACAGCATTTCCGTCTTATAAGCTATAATACTTTGCACTACATTACCATTAGTTACCATCCACGACATTAAAGAAGGGAGTTATCCTAGTGAAACAGCATTCTTGTCTTATAAGCTATAATACTTTGCACTACATTACCATTAGTTACCATCCACGACATTAAAGAAGGGAGTTATCCTAGTGAAACAGCATTCTTGTCTTATAAGCTATAATACTTTGCACTACATTACCATTAGTTACCATCCACGACATTAAAGAAGGGAGTTATCCTAGTGAAACAGCATTTCCGTCTTATAAGCTATAATACTTTGCACTACATTACCATTAGTTACCATCCACGACATTAAAGAAGGGAGTTATCCTAGTGAAACAGCATTCTTGTCTTATAAGCTATAATACTTTGCACTACATTACCATTAGTTACCATCCACGACATTAAAGAAGGGAGTTATCCTAGTGAAACAGCATTCTTGTCTTATAAGCTATAATACTTTGCACTACATTACCATTAGGTACCATCCACGACATTAAAGAAGGGAGTTATCCTAGTGAAACAGCATTCTTGTCTTATAAGCTATAATACTTTGCACTACATTACCATTAGTTACCATCCACGACATTAAAGAAGGGAGTTATCCTAGTGAAACAGCATTTCCGTCTTATAAGCTATAATACTTTGCACTACATTACCATTAGTTGCTATCCACGACATTAAAGAAGAGAGTTATCCTAGTGAAACAGCATTTCCGTCTTATAAGCTATAATACTTTGCACTACATTACCATTAGTTTCTATCCACGACATTAAAGAAGGGAGTTATCCTAGTGAAACAGCATTTCCGTCTTATAAGCTATAATACTTTGCACTACATTACCATTAGTTGCTATCCACGACATTAAAGAAGGGAGTTATCCTAGTGAAACAGCATTCTTGTCTTATAAGCTATAATACTTTGCACTACATTACCATTAGTTACCATCCACGACTTTTAAAGAAGGGAGTTATCCTAGTGAAACAGCATTTCCGTCTTATAAGCTATAATACTTTGCACTACATTACCATTAGTTACCATCCACGACTTTTAAAGAAGGGAGTTATCCTAGTGAAACAGCATTTCCGTCTTATAAGTTATAATACTTTGCACTACATTACCATTAGTTACCATCCACGACTTTTAAAGAAGGGAGTTATCCTAGTGAAACAGCATTTCCGTCTTATAAGTTATAATACTTTGCACTACATTACCATTAGTTACCATCCACGACTTTTAAAGAAGGGAGTTATCCTAGTGAAACAGCATTTCCGTTATATAAGTTATAATACTTTGCACTACATTACCATTAGTTTCTATCCACGACATTAAAGAAGGGAGTTATCCTAGTGAAACAGCATTTCCGTCTTATAAGTTATAATACTTTGCACTACATTACCATTAGTTTCTATCCACGACATTAAAGAAGGGAGTTATCCTAGTGAAACAGCATTTCCGTCTTATAAGTTATAATACTTTGCACTACATTACCATTAGTTACCATCCACGACTTTTAAAGAAGGGAGTTATCCTAGTGAAACAGCATTTCCGTCTTATAAGTTATAATACTTTGCACTACATTACCATTAGTTTCTATCCACGACATTAAAGAAGGGAGTTATCCTAGTGAAACAGCATTTCCGTCTTATAAGCTATAATACTTTGCACTACATTACCATTAGTTACCATCCACGACTTTTAAAGAAGGGAGTTATCCTAGTGAAACAGCATTTCCGTCTTATAAGCTATAATACTTTGCACTACATTACCATTAGTTTCTATCCACGACATTAAAGAAGGGAGTTATCCTAGTGAAACAGCATTTCCGTCTTATAAGCTATAATACTTTGCACTACATTACCATTAGTTTCTATCCACGACATTAAAGAAGGGAGTTATCCTAGTGAAACAGCATTTCCGTCTTATAAGCTATAATACTTTGCACTACATTACCATTAGTTTCTATCCACGACATTAAAGAAGGGAGTTATCCTAGTGAAACAGCATTTCCGTCTTATAAGCTATAATACTTTGCACTACATTACCATTAGTTTCTATCCACGACATTAAAGAAGGGAGTTATCCTAGTGAAACAGCATTTCCGTCTTATAAGCTATAATACTTTGCACTACATTACCATTAGTTGCTATCCACGACATTAAAGAAGGGAGTTATCCTAGTGAAACAGCATTTCCGTCTTATAAGCTATAATACTTTGCACTACATTACCATTAGTTTCTATCCACGACATTAAAGAAGGGAGTTATCCTAGTGAAACAGCATTTCCGTCTTATAAGCTATAATACTTTGCACTACATTACCATTAGTTGCTATCCACGACATTAAAGAAGGGAGTTATCCTAGTGAAACAGCATTCTTGTCTTATAAGCTATAATACTTTGCACTACATTACCATTAGTTACCATCCACGACTTTTAAAGAAGGGAGTTATCCTAGTGAAACAGCATTTCCGTCTTATAAGCTATAATACTTTGCACTACATTACCATTAGTTACCATCCACGACTTTTAAAGAAGGGAGTTATCCTAGTGAAACAGCATTTCCGTCTTATAAGTTATAATACTTTGCACTACATTACCATTAGTTACCATCCACGACTTTTAAAGAAGGGAGTTATCCTAGTGAAACAGCATTTCCGTCTTATAAGTTATAATACTTTGCACTACATTACCATTAGTTACCATCCACGACTTTTAAAGAAGGGAGTTATCCTAGTGAAACAGCATTTCCGTCTTATAAGTTATAATACTTTGCACTACATTACCATTAGTTTCTATCCACGACTTTTAAAGAAGGGAGTTATCCTAGTGAAACAGCATTTCCGTCTTATAAGCTATAATACTTTGCACTACATTACCATTAGTTTCTATCCACGACATTAAAGAAGGGAGTTATCCTAGTGAAACAGCATTTCCGTCTTATAAGCTATAATACTTTGCACTACATTACCATTAGTTACCATCCACGACTTTTAAAGAAGGGAGTTATCCTAGTGAAACAGCATTTCCGTCTTATAAGTTATAATACTTTGCACTACATTACCATTAGTTACCATCCACGACTTTTAAAGAAGGGAGTTATCCTAGTGAAACAGCATTTCCGTCTTATAAGTTATAATACTTTGCACTACATTACCATTAGTTACCATCCACGACTTTTAAAGAAGGGAGTTATCCTAGTGAAACAGCATTTCCGTCTTATAAGTTATAATACTTTGCACTACATTACCATTAGTTTCTATCCACGACATTAAAGAAGGGAGTTATCCTAGTGAAACAGCATTTCCGTCTTATAAGCTATAATACTTTGCACTACATTACCATTAGTTGCTATCCACGACATTAAAGAAGGGAGTTATCCTAGTGAAACAGCATTTCCGTCTTATAAGCTATAATACTTTGCACTACATTACCATTAGTTTCTATCCACGACATTAAAGAAGGGAGTTATCCTAGTGAAACAGCATTTCCGTCTTATAAGCTATAATACTTTGCACTACATTACCATTAGTTGCTATCCACGACATTAAAGAAGGGAGTTATCCTAGTGAAACAGCATTCTTGTCTTATAAGCTATAATACTTTGCACTACATTACCATTAGTTACCATCCACGACTTTTAAAGAAGGGAGTTATCCTAGTGAAACAGCATTTCCGTCTTATAAGCTATAATACTTTGCACTACATTACCATTAGTTTCTATCCGCGACATTAAAGAAGGGAGTTATCCTAGTGAAACAGCATTTCCGTCTTATAAGCTATAATACTTTGCACTACATTACCATTAGTTGCTATCCACGACATTAAAGAAGGGAGTTATCCTAGTGAAACAGCATTCTTGTCTTATAAGCTATAATACTTTGCACTACATTACCATTAGTTACCATCCACGACTTTTAAAGAAGGGAGTTATCCTAGTGAAACAGCATTTCCGTCTTATAAGTTATAATACTTTGCACTACATTACCATTAGTTTCTATCCACGACATTAAAGAAGGGAGTTATCCTAGTGAAACAGCATTTCCGTCTTATAAGCTATAATACTTTGCACTACATTACCATTAGTTACCATCCACGACTTTTAAAGAAGGGAGTTATCCTAGTGAAACAGCATTTCCGTCTTATAAGCTATAATACTTTGCACTACATTACCATTAGTTACCATCCACGACTTTTAAAGAAGGGAGTTATCCTAGTGAAACAGCATTTCCGTCTTATAAGCTATAATACTTTGCACTACATTACCATTAGTTTCTATCCGCGACATTAAAGAAGGGAGTTATCCTAGTGAAACAGCATTTCCGTCTTATAAGCTATAATACTTTGCACTACATTACCATTAGTTGCTATCCACGACATTAAAGAAGGGAGTTATCCTAGTGAAACAGCATTCTTGTCTTATAAGCTATAATACTTTGCACTACATTACCATTAGTTACCATCCACGACTTTTAAAGAAGGGAGTTATCCTAGTGAAACAGCATTTCCGTCTTATAAGTTATAATACTTTGCACTACATTACCATTAGTTTCTATCCACGACATTAAAGAAGGGAGTTATCCTAGTGAAACAGCATTTCCGTCTTATAAGCTATAATACTTTGCACTACATTACCATTAGTTACCATCCACGACTTTTAAAGAAGGGAGTTATCCTAGTGAAACAGCATTTCCGTCTTATAAGCTATAATACTTTGCACTACATTACCATTAGTTTCTATCCACGACATTAAAGAAGGGAGTTATCCTAGTGAAACAGCATTTCCGTCTTATAAGCTATAATACTTTGCACTACATTACCATTAGTTGCCATCCACGACATTAAAGAAGGGAGTTATCCTAGTGAAACAGCATTTCCGTCTTATAAGCTATAATACTTTGCACTACATTACCATTAGTTTCTATCCACGACATTAAAGAAGGGAGTTATCCTAGTGAAACAGCATTTCCGTCTTATAAGCTATAATACTTTGCACTACATTACCATTAGTTTCTATCCACGACATTAAAGAAGGGAGTTATCCTAGTGAAACAGCATTTCCGTCTTATAAGCTATAATACTTTGCACTACATTACCATTAGTTTCTATCCACGACATTAAAGAAGGGAGTTATCCTAGTGAAACAGCATTTCCGTCTTATAAGCTATAATACTTTGCACTACATTACCATTAGTTTCTATCCACGACATTAAAGAAGGGAGTTATCCTAGTGAAACAGCATTTCCGTCTTATAAGCTATAATACTTTGCACTACATTACCATTAGTTTCTATCCACGACATTAAAGAAGGGAGTTATCCTAGTGAAACAGCATTTCCGTCTTATAAGCTATAATACTTTGCACTACATTACCATTAGTTGCTATCCACGACATTAAAGAAGGGAGTTATCCTAGTGAAACAGCATTTCCGTCTTATAAGCTATAATACTTTGCACTACATTACCATTAGTTTCTATCCACGACATTAAAGAAGGGAGTTATCCTAGTGAAACAGCATTTCCGTCTTATAAGCTATAATACTTTGCACTACATTACCATTAGTTTCTATCCACGACATTAAAGAAGGGAGTTATCCTAGTGAAACAGCATTTCCGTCTTATAAGCTATAATACTTTGCACTACATTACCATTAGTTGCTATCCACGACATTAAAGAAGGGAGTTATCCTAGTGAAACAGCATTTCCGTCTTATAAGCTATAATACTTTGCACTACATTACCATTAGTTTCTATCCACGACATTAAAGAAGGGAGTTATCCTAGTGAAACAGCATTTCCGTCTTATAAGCTATAATACTTTGCACTACATTACCATTAGTTTCTATCCACGACATTAAAGAAGGGAGTTATCCTAGTGAAACAGCATTTCCGTCTTATAAGCTATAATACTTTGCACTACATTACCATTAGTTGCTATCCACGACATTAAAGAAGGGAGTTATCCTAGTGAAACAGCATTTCCGTCTTATAAGCTATAATACTTTGCACTACATTACCATTAGTTTCTATCCACGACATTAAAGAAGGGAGTTATCCTAGTGAAACAGCATTTCCGTCTTATAAGCTATAATACTTTGCACTACATTACCATTAGTTTCTATCCACGACATTAAAGAAGGGAGTTATCCTAGTGAAACAGCATTTCCGTCTTATAAGCTATAATACTTTGCACTACATTACCATTAGTTACCATCCACGACTTTTAAAGAAGGGAGTTATCGTAGTGTTACAGCATTTCAACCTTATAAGTTATAAAGCTTTGCGCTACATTACCATCATAGTTTGAATAAAACTGGAAAGGGACTGGGGTTGAGGTGTTGCGGGGGACTGATGTTGCCAAATCAAATTTCATTATTTTCAAGATTTCTTAGTAATATGAGTAATGACTTTAAAAACAATTTCCGTTTAAATTTAATTTCAGATTATTTATTTTATGTTCATTTCAGTGTTTAATTACTGACCTTTTACCTTTAAGTATATTTTGTCACTTCCATAGAATTGACAACATAGGACCGCTACTAACACAATGCTCGTCTGCCATTCGTCCAGAAGGCTACGAGCCCCTCACACCAGATCCGCTTTTACTTCCATTGAATCCCTTTCCAGTTTAAATCAGACTATAGTTGCCATCCACGACTTTAAGAAGGGAGTAATCGTAGAGAAACAGCAATTCTATCTTATAACGTATATATTTTTATAAGTAACAAACGCTCATAAATTATAATTTGGTAAATAAGCTTCATTAAATGACCATAAAAAACAGTACACTCTGTTCACTGAGAGCTGTATTTCCAGGGTTAACAGGCATTGTTCTGGAAAAAGCAATAGGTTTAACGTAATCTTAGTGGGCTACTAATTGCACGTCCTAAGTAAGGTCTGAAACACACACTTTCACACTAATTCTACCCAACTTTTAAGACAAACGTTTCGATTGTACCTGATAAGAAATTCTATGCGTCATTCTAATTTTTTACTTGTGTAAACCTTACGAATCAAAAATATACCGAACACGAACACTGCGAGTTTTTAAAATTGGTTTAAGTGACTAAATATAGAAAGAAACAACGTGTTCGTTTTGATTAGTAATTGTTTAATTATGGTGTGTATACGTTTATACAATGAGATTCGAAACCGGTAGCACAAGATAAATGATAGAATGACTAGTGTTCGTTGGTTTTAAAATGTTACATACATTACACAGTTTGTGTGTGTAAAATACACCAAATCATTAATTATTATGACCTTGAAGTAGAGAAGATGAGCAGCGTAGGTGAGCTGGGCCGTGACACAGAGCAGAAACATTGCCACAGCTCAGATCCAGTTCTGTTCTCACAGACACAAGCATTGCCCTTGACCCTTGACCCCATCGACACCCGCATCTCCACAACACAACTAATACGATACATTGTGTAGTTGAATACTCTATATATACGTAACGCTATTGACCACACATTAAAGTGTTTTTGTAAAACAAATTATGCATTCATGAATTAATTAGTTTTACATATGATTAGTTATCAAACCCATTGCGCGTAACCGCTCGTAGGCGATAGTAATGATATTAACTTTCAAATTTACGTAAATATATCTATTGACAGTTATCACAAACAAGGCTACTTCCAGAAACAAGGCGATATTTACCTTTCTTACCGAACTTGTTATTGGGAATATGTGGAAACTTTCACTCACCAAATAATTACGTTTTTAAAATTGCGATTGGCACAACTGCTAACAAAGTACGGTGTAGTGTGTATTGGGTAATATTTCAGATAAAATTGAATTGCTAATACCATGCATATCGTTTGAACTTCGATTTCTGATCCTTCAGTTCGCGAGCTGAATCTCAGGTTATAACGTTGTAACCCTGTCACAATGTACACCGGGACCAACAAAGTACGGTGTATTGAATTGTTTATACCATGCATATCGTTTGAACTTCGATTTCTGATCCTTCAGTTCGTGAGCTGAATCTCAGGTTATAACGTTGTAACCCTGTCACAATGTACACCGGGACTAACAAAGTACGGTGTATTGAATTGTTTATACCTTGCATCTCGTTTGAACTTCGATTTCTGATCCTTCAGTTCGTGAGCTGAATCTCAGGTTATAACGTTGTAACCCTGTCACAATGTACACCGGGACCAACAAAGTACGGTGTATTGAATTGTTTATACCATGCATATCGTTTGAACTTCGATTTCTGATCCTTCAGTTCGTGAGCTGAATCTCAGCTGATAGCGTTGAGACCCTGTCACAATGTACACCGGGACTAACAAAGTACGGTGTATTGAATTGTTTATACCATGCATATCGTTTGAACTTCGATTTCTGATCCTTCAGTTCGTGAGCTGAATCTCAGGTTATAACGTTGTAACCCTGTCACAATGTACACCGGGACTAACAAAGTACGGTGTATTGAATTGTTTATACCATGCATATCGTTTGAACTTCGATTTCTGATCCTTCAGTTCGTGAGCTGAATCTCAGGTTATAACGTTGTAACCCTGTCACAATGTACACCGGGACTAACAAAGTACGGTGTATTGAATTGTTTATACCTTGCATCTCGTTTGAACTTCGATTTCTGATCCTTCAGTTCGTGAGCTGAATCTCAGGTTATAACGTTGTAACCCTGTCACAATGTACACCGGGACCAACAAAGTACGGTGTATTGAATTGTTTATACCATGCATATCGTTTGAACTTCGATTTCTGATCCTTCAGTTCGTGAGCTGAATCTCAGCTGATAGCGTTGAGACCCTGTCACAATGTACACCGGGACTAACAAAGTACGGTGTATTGAATTGTTTATACCATGCATATCGTTTGAACTTTGATTTCTGATCCTTCAGTTCGTGAGCTGAATCTCAGCTGATAGCGTTGAGACCCTGTCACAATGTACACCGGGACTAACAAAGTACGGTGTATTGAATTGTTTATACCTTGTATCTCGTTTGAACTTCGATTTCTGATCCTTCAGTTCGTGAGCTGAATCTCAGCTGATAGCGTTGAGACCCTGTCACAATGTACACCGGGACTAACAAAGTACGGTGTATTGAATTGTTTATACCATGCATATAGTTTGAACTTCGATTTCTGATCCTTCAGTTCGTGAGCTGAATCTCAGCTGATAGCGTTGAGACCTTGTCACAATGTACACCGGGACTAACAAAGTACGGTGTATTGAATTGTTTATACCATGCATATCGTTTGAACTTCGATTTCTGATCCTTCAGTTCGTGAGCTGAATCTCAGCTGATAGCGTTGAGACCCTGTCACAATGTACACCGGGACTAACAAAGTACGGTGTATTGAATTGTTTATACCATGCATATAGTTTGAACTTCGATTTCTGATCCTTCAGTTCGTGAGCTGAATCTCAGCTGATAGCGTTGAGACCCTGTCACAATGTACACAGAGTATGATTGAGAGTCTTAATGTGAATAAAAGCCTAACTTAACAAAACTGAATATAATAAAGTTTTTTAACTCTAATCTAGTGTTTCGTTCTATTTAAACGCACATTATTTCTTGTATGAGGTTTTCTTGTAAAATTTCTTTACACATCATAACTGTTGCTAATTGTATTATTTCTTTTGTTTTTCTTTCTTTTTTTAAGGCAAAAAACCTCTCGGATGTGAATATATTCATAAGTGTGTTAACATGTTCATAAAGCAAAGTTTTATCAGCAAAGTCTTACATGTAAGTAAAAAGATTTATTATCCAAGATGATTAATATATAGTTTTAAAATTTCATCACATGCACATGACATATTATGATAACATAAAACATAATACTGTGTTAAATGTAAACTTTTGTTATCATTTATGTTATCGCTTTTCAGAGTTTGTAGGCGACTTAAACACAATAACAAATCTACAACGTTTCGCTTTAGACGCATCTAAGACGAAATCTAAAGATGTTCATTTCAAAGACACTGAACCAAATTTTATGCCGTTTCATTTCCATCTTCCTTCCTAGTTTTAAAATACCAACATTTGTTAGAATTTTTGCTTTAAAATTTCATAAAATTGTAAATCAAAACAAAAATTGATAAGAATTCGTTCTATAATGTTCTCCCTTTAGAAATGAATGGAAACAAATCCCTGAACTGAAACAATAACGTGTTTATGTTTATATTAATAATACCAAAGATTATTGACTACAATATATTTAACCACTTTTTCAAGATTTATTTTCTGCAAAACGTAGCTGCAGCAGAAGTTTTGAACTACAACGCTGTCTTGTTTTGTGTGAGAATATATAAACGTTTAAACCAACTATTACAGGAAGAGCTGTGAAGAGAGTCTAATAAATCACTGAAGCTGTTGTTTTAAGGTTACTGAACTAATAATTTTACTTTTTTGCATAAAAAAAAAAAATCACAACTTTTGAGAGTTGCGATTTAAAAAAAAAAAAAATGTTGGGATTTTACAGTTTTGAGGTCCAGCGTGCTGAACTAAAAGTCACATATTTTTTTGGAATAATTTCCGTTTCCGTTTCCCGTCTGTCGTGTGTGAAGTAGTGTATACCATAAGTGGACAGGCTTTGACCAATATTGAAATTTGAGCATATTTTGGTCATATCTTGTAACTTTGCTTATTTTTGTGATAACTCAAAATTTGAGGGAATCTGCCATAAAGGAAATACACCAAATTCCGATTTTATTTCACCTTTGTGGCATAAAGTTCAAACAAACCATACTTGTCACCAACTTCATAAAAATACTGTTTATTGAGTTCCTAGTAATAAACCAAAACAATCGGATATGGAGCAGTTACAAAACGCAACTTTTCAAAACCATTATTTCTGATTTCGTTCTAATATTTGTGAATTGTGAAGATTAGTGATACAAAAGTAGTTTGCAAAAACTCATACAAAAGAATATTATCTTTCAGTAATAAATCGTAAACAATTAAATAAACCTTGACCGCCATAATTTAATCTCGATTTTGTCAAAAAGATTTATAGTTTATGGTTCAAGCGTAATCTAAATTTAAATAATCTCCATTTACAATTATAACAAATATGTAATAATATTTATAATTAAAATACTTTTTTTGTATATTAATTTTTGTGACTGACATCCACCGAACTGAGATTATTATCGATCATAGTTTGGTTGGTTTTGTTACCTCTTGTTTGTGGTTTTGTGCATTGTTTTTATACTGGTTTATTCATTACAAAATTATAATTATTGGTAACTTTACAATAATAATATTTCTTGGGTATTTATAAGAACTTTGGTATTCTGTGTATATGTAATAGACATGTTACGTGTACAACTCAAGGTAGTCATGGTAAGAAGCTTAGCTTCACATGTGCCCTTGACTTACTAACTGAGCCTATCTCTACTGATAAGTTTCTTATCAGCTATCTTTATATCGACGTAGGCCTAGGTTTGGTATCGCACACATTCTATAGCTACAGCCCTATAAAATGGTGACACTTTACACCTATAGGTAGGATGGTAGGATCGGTATAAATTTGATTTTCCCAAGCATTGTATACAAAGTCCAAACGTGTTCTGTATTCATACCGTAAAGGAAATTGCAGTAGCTATAACTTGTATAGAGATTTGCTAAAATAGGATAATAAATACTGACAAAAAACCTAAAATTAAGTATATATGTAATGAATATTATTCGTCACACAATGAAATGGTTTAATAATTGCAATGTCGAATTGGCTAGTAATTTTGATTAACAATAGTAATAATGTAAAGAAATAAATGAATTACAAATGTTTAGCAAATATAGTTTATATTAATGGTTATATTTGGCACTAAAAAAATACTACAAAATATTTTAATAATGGACGTGTTGTTAGTTTTAGTAATATTATGAAACATTAAAAAATGATTATATTCCAATTTTTAAAAAAGGGAAACATCCGAGTTCTAGTGATCTTTAAAATGATCTTTTAACAATAATTCTGAGATGAAAATTGATATCAGTACAACTGCTCAAGTCAAGCATTATTCTTATGGGAGATGAATCCAATATGGCGGAAGTGGAGGAGAGCCTTAATAAAAGCTTTATTTTAATTCCTGTTGGTGTTTCAAATTTTCCTATATTAGGGGCCTACTATTACTCACAAATTTACTTGACATACCAATAAATTTGCATTTATGTAAAGATATGTAAAACCAGTAGACCCATAGAATTAAATTTTGTATTTTTAGAAATAGTACCATTTATAATAATTTAATTATTCGTAGTCTAAATATTAGAAATTTAATTATTACAATAATTTTTTAAAAAATGTTTTAAGAATAACCCTGTGCAGTTTCTTTGAAATGCTGTGCAATATTATTGTATCACAGATTATTAAACCTTGAAATAAGTTTATATAGTATGCTTCTCAACAATAGTTTTTCAGTATTTATTTTTAATTTTAAAAAAGTTCTCACAATACATAATGTAGGAGCTAGAGATCTTACTCTTTCACCAATTAATTAGAAAATCCACGGAGTAGCAGTAATCTCAACTTGTTTCATGACTATTTATTTTTGATTTACTTGTTTAATTTAGTTAAAAGTTTTAGTCTTAAAAGGATAATCCCTAACATAGTTGGAATTTATGTGCTTATTTAACCTGCAACTTAAAATTATTTTGACTGTGGTGTCAGGTTTTATTGTGATTTAATTAAGGCATATTAAAAAATAATAATAATAATAATTCCAGATAAAATATCGGTGTTCAGAAAAATACATAAAATACTGTAAAGTAAACATATTTGTTTAAATATATTTTTAGAAGTAATTTCTTTTTTAAATTTGAAATGGGTACCCTTAAACTTAGATATTTAACATAATATAAAATTCAACATGTAGCATATTTATCTCAGAAATGTAATGCGATTATTTTAAAATTAACAATTGTAATATTTTGAGCACTTCAGTAAAATAAATTTCAAAAAATTAATTATGAAGATAAAGTTATAAATTATATATAATTTTATTCAAGAAAATGTATACAACAAACATATACTAAAGTGTTTGTTACCATATTCCAAAAGGTTATTCGATTATAAAGGGCTACATGGAGTAAATATTGTATGGAGCTGTCGAACCTCAAATTGTATAACGTCAATATGACATTACGTTTTTTGGCATGTATTATATGGAAAGACACTAACAGTCCATCATGTTTATCATACTTGCATATATCGTTATGTTTTGATAAGGGACAAGGTATTTATTTGAATCATTCAATGGGTCAAATTTTTCGTCGAGGTTATATTAACAGTGACGTAGACAAATTACGCAGTTACCTCGATCTGTTATAACAGTTATTCAGTTGATCACACAGTCATATAAATAATACAAATAACAATCAACTGTAAGATTGTTTTCCATGCTCTAAATCTGGCAGGCGTTCTGATATCTAAAATTGCCGATCTGTCTGGTTTTTCTGTGGTGCTATCAGTCAATAAATGAGTATCTCTATTTACGCATGTGTTACGACTACTGGCATTTACTTCAGCTGATAAGCCATAGATCGAGGTAACTATTTAGTTTGTGTAAGCCATTGTGTATCACTCGTGACTAAAAAGATCAGAAAACTGTAGAACCCACTGAGTGATTCATTCAAGAATAACTTTGTCTTTTATTAAAATATATAAATAATAGAGTGTGAAGGTCACGATGAACCCTAGTGAATTCATACATTTTATTACATTTAAAGTTTTGCTGAAAACAAATTTGAGGTTTGCGAGAGCTCCACAGTATATTTACTCCATTTATAGTGGTAAAGACTTTGTGGAAGCTGTAACGGTGATTTTGTAAAAAGAAAGAAGATATACAGGGTGTTTCATGGGAACCCTGACAAACTTCGGGAAACGGTTCCATGGGTCAATACAAGAAAAAAATGTTATATAAAGATAGGTCCAAAACCTATTCGTTTCGTATTTACAGCCAAAAATAGAGTTTTTTCAGTTTTGCTTGTAGTTAAGACATTTTTTGACCTCTGGATCAAAAATTAGTGATAATATTTTGATAAAACCTACATGGTTAGATAGTGGAGAAAATTCTACAGATATATCATTAGTTGAAAGTACTAAAATGAGGACTTTTATTCGGCAACAGCACTTTAAAGATTAAAATTTACTAAAAAAATTAGTACTCAAAAATTATTTTCAATTTTTAA
The DNA here is from genome assembly GCA_963513935.1 of Aphrophora alni. NCBI lineage: Eukaryota > Metazoa > Arthropoda > Insecta > Hemiptera > Aphrophoridae > Aphrophora > Aphrophora alni. The sequence continues at coordinate 88,693,131 of OY740767.1, forward strand.
ATGGCTTTCACGTGAGATCCGATGGACCATTATGGCTGCAACTTTACCAAAAGTTGTAGAATTTCATGTACAATAAAGTTATTAGTTAGATATGTTTAGTTTTATAAGTAACTTTTATTGGTGTAGCATATTAATAAACTGTAAGCTAACACAAAGTACAAATTACCTTGTAACTGGTGTATGATGCAACATACATTATTGTTTGTATAATATGAATTTTTCTAAATTTAAATAAATACTATTTATTTTACAATACTATTTACTGGTTTTTAACATAATATTCTTTATCTAAATAATAATCAATAGTCTTAATTAGCTTATAATTATCTTATTTCATTTTTTATTACGAACAACATTACTGTACTATTAAACTTGACTTATGAGAAAAATTATACAGTATAAAAACACACAGAACACAATTCTCACAAAAAATACGCCTAAGTATCAGACGCGTTTCAACGACAAGGTCGTCCTCTTCAGTGATACACGAGCTACACCAATCAAACTATAACTGGTCAGTCTGATACTTAGGCGTATTTTTTGTGAGAATTGTGTTCTGTATGTTTGTTATACTAAACAACATTACATTTTAATTTAATTCTCTTTGGAAATATCATTAAATGCAGTTGATCAGCTGTTGTGCTTAGTCAGCTGATTATACTCATTGTTGACCGTTTTGTTTATAACCAAGTTACTCAACAGTTAGTCTTCAGTTCCTCAGTCCTTTGTTAGTACAATCAGTTTCTAACATGTTTACTAATAGTGAATATGCTTATATGCACTTTGTGTACGGATTTTGTAATGGGAGTTCAAGAGCAGCTGTTATTGAATATGGCAGAAGATTTCCTAACAGGCTTGTCCCAAATAGACAAGTATTTACCGACTTACATTGTCGTTTGAGAGAGACAGGTTCATTTGCTAAATCCAAACTTGAAGGCATTAATCAAACTTCGCTTGAGGTAGAAGAGAGCATCATTGATTTGGTACAGCAAAGCCCAGGTACTAGTGTGAGGAGGCTTTCAAGGCAGCATCTGGTATCCTCTTCTAAGATTTGGAGAATCTTAAATAATGAAGGTTTGTATCCTTACCATTTGAAGAAAGTGCAAGCTCTTCACGCCAGCGATAATATTAAAAGGTCTGAGTTTTGTCGTTGGGTTGCAGCAAATCGTCGGTTGGTCAAGTTAATTCTTTTTACAGACGAGGCTCAATTCACCCGGAATGGTATTAATAATTCCAAGAACACTCACATATGGGCCGAAGAAAATCCGCACGCCACAGTTGAGACGAACTTTCAGAGACGATTCTCAGTCAATGTTTGGTGCGGCCTCATTAATGAAAAACTTGTCGGACCTAACATTTTAGATGGGGTTCTGAATGGTTCAACCTATTTACAGTTCTTACAGGACACTTTACCAGAACTTCTTGAGGATATCCCAATCCAAACAAGGGCAAATATGTTGTATCAACATGTCGGAGAGCACCTCCGCACACGTCACTAAATATTGTTCGCTTGTTAAAGAACCGTTACGGTGAAAAGCTAATTTCTCACCGTGGACCAGTACATTGGCCTCCAAGGTCACCGGACCTGACTCCGATGGACTTTTATTTGTGGGAGCACATGAAAACGGAGGTTTACAAAACCAAACCACAGACAAGAGTAGAGTTAATAGAAAGAATATTAAATGTTGCCCAAACAATCAAAGATAACCCTGCAATGATAAGAGCTGCGACGTCTTCCCTGTTAAAGCGAGCCAGACTCTGCCGAGATCACAATGGGGGACAATTTGAAAACATTTTAAACTAAGTATAATTATTATTATGTTATAAACCAGTAAATAGTATTGTAAAATAAATAGTATTTATTTAAATTTAGAAAAATTCATATTATACAAACAATAATGTATTGTAACGTTGAGAAGCCCTAAGTAAAAGCTTTGTCCAATTCAAAATGTTTAAACCTTGTCAGTTAGAAATAAATGTCAAACATAAACGTCACTCCAACACATAATAAATTTTGTTAAAGGATTTCTAAGGAAACAATACTTCGAAACTACAAAATTATTGAAAGGGCGAGGGCAGCGTGACAAATTAAATAGGAAGAGTTGAGTTATGTAATGTGACAACATGGGAAATTAGAAAGTTTGTGTACGCCCAAGTTAACAAAAGAAAAAGAGACAAAAAACTAGGCAGAGGTACGTTGAACTCAGCTAAGAAACAAGATTTAACGAACTTTGAAAGACGGTTAGAGTTTGAAAAATCAAATCCAACCAACCAAAAAGAAGCGTCATCCAGAAATAAGCGAAGAAGGGGTAAAACGGGAAAACTCTGCGTAAGAATTCAAAAATCAAAAAAAAGCAGTAAAGAACGAGCGTCGCAAGGGAGAGGAACTAGGAACAGGGCGAAGTTCGCCAAATCGTCGTAAAGTTGAAGAAAAGTTTTAAGTCATCGAATTATATTAAAATCATCGTAAAGTTAAAGAAGAGTTTTGATTAATTGACCAAGAATTCAAGCAACAGAGTGAGGTAGTTCAAGCTTCGAGATCGTCAAAGTGCCTATAAATTGGATTAAGTTTCTTGTGATATCTGCCATAAGTTCGAGGGATCATCTCACCTGTAAAAACTCCAAGAAGACATCATTCCATGCTACTGAACCACGATAAGTTATCTGATTAGTTATTGTAGTTTTTACTTCAGGTTACCAAAGAAACCACGCCCCACTTTAAATAAAATCTGAGCTAGGCCGAGAGCCATTTAAACTTAAATTTTCAAAGAGCAATCAAAGTAACTTCATTATATAATTGGTAAATTATACCTGGCGCCCAACAAATCAATAAAACAATTGAGATATTAAAATATAAAGACTAAATTAAATTTACAATTAATGATACGATTTTGATGCACCTAATAATAATAAAATTGCTATGTTCTAGAATTAAGTATTTCATTGTGTTATAAATGTTTATGTCTAGTTTAAGTTGAATGGATGAGATTTAGTGATAAGATGAATAAATTTGAATACTCATATGTGCATCAAATAATTTGAAGATTTAATTAATTCAACTGTTATATATTGGCACCCAACTTTAGGTGCAAATTGTATTTTAAAGAATAAATAATTTTAAATATGATAACGTAGTTGTGTTTTAATCAAAGTAATTAATTAAAAATAAATAACAAAGGTTATAATTGGCGCCCAACGTGGGGCTTAATTAAAATTAAAATTTAGTTCACGTGGTGTAACCTGAAGGTAGCATTATAAGATAAGAGACAGAAAGACTATTAGATATAATTAATTTAATGTTAAGACGTAGTAATAGGATAAAAAATTATAAAAAGATGGCAAATAACCAAATAACAATGGGGTTTGATGAGGAGATTAATAATCAAATGGGGATAGAATCAGAAATGGATAGAGCTATAGGGATTAATAATAGTGAAAGTAATACTAATGAGGGTAATAATTCAGGGGAGAGTGAAAATTTAAAGGTGTATGGGACCCCAACGGTAGGATTAAACGAATTAATCGAAATCCTTAATAAAAAATTTGATGAAAGTAATAAAAATGCGGAAATCCTAAAAACAAGCATCGATAAAAAATTTGAAGAAAGTAGTAAAAATGCGGAAGCCCTTAATAAAAAGAATTTCGAAGAAATTAATAAAAATGCGGAAATTCTAAAAGCAAGCATCGATAAAAAATTCGCAGAACAAAATAAAAAGCTCGAGGAAAATAATAAAAAATTAGAAGAACTTAGTGGCAATGTTAGTCAAAATGCGGAGACAATGGACCGAAAATTTAATGAATTTGCGGAGAGATTCGAGAACAAGCTCGAAGAAATTAAATTAAGATCGGATACCACAGCCGAGACAATTAGGACGGAAATGAATGATAAATTAAATAAAATTGAAGAAAATTTCACCGATAAATTAGGTAATAAGTGCGAAGATTTAAGAGAAGATTTAAAAGAAATTGCAAGTAAAGTCGTGGAAGTAGAAAAGAATGTGCAAGAGAGCATTAAAGAAATCGAAATCACCGTAAACAAAAATTTAACTGAAAATCAAATTAACGTAGACGCTCAGATTGATAAGGTAAAGGAAAGTCAAGCTAGATCTAATAATAAAATTCTAGAAATCGAATCACAATGCCAAGAAAATTCACAAAAAATTAACCAATATCAGAAACAAACGGACGAAATGAAAAATAAAGTGACAGAAGTAGATGAAAGATTAAGTAATTTAAAAACAAGGGATGGTATCATAATAAGGGAACCAGAGATAAGGGATATTAGTTTTACAGGAAAAGAAAGATTCCCAATGCAATTTTTAAGGATCATAAAAGAAGTTAGCGTTAGTTACACACATCAAGGGAACATGTATTGGTTAGATAGATATTTAAAAGATGAAGCATGTGTATGGTGGTTTCTACACCGTAGGGAAGTTAAAAACTTCGAAGATTTTGAAAAAATATTTATGGATAAATATTTTAACGAAATGATACAAGCAAACATCCGAGACAGGTTGGAATTCGGAAAGTTTAAAGGAAAAATTGGGGATGAAGCTATCACATATGTGGAGAACATGATGTTGGAATGTTCAGAGTTAGAACCGCCGATTTTAGAAGCCCAGTTAGTCCAAAAAATCGCTAAGCACTTTCACCCAACTACACTAATTGCTGTTATCACCAGGGGTGTGAAAACAAAGCAGGAATTTGTAAAACTATTGATGGAATTCCGACAGGCAGATGTACGACACATTAATAGTTACGAAGAAAGAAATGGTAATTATAAGGCATCCTATCCACGCGACGAGAGAGAGGGAGAAGTTGTAAACAGGCCTTGGGGACAAATGAATGGGTACAACAGTAGACATTTACCGTTACGTCAGAATAGGGATGTTTACAGAAAACCAGATGTGCGTGCCGACATAAAAAATGGACCAGGGAACCGTTGGGAAGGTCGACAACCTGCAGACAGGGACGGAAGAGGGCAAAAGTGAAAGTTGGAATGGAATGTAGACCTAGCGGATAAGAACAAGGCAACCATAAATACCTTATTCACCGATTTAAAAGATTATTTAGAGGACAATCACGACACAAGCGATATAATTAATGACATTAATAAATGTCCAGAAATTAAGTTAGTTTTTAATGAGTGTGTACAGGTCAGAGCGTTAATCGATACAGGTTGTGAGGTAAATTCGATATCTGAATCTTTCTACAACACAAATAAATTAAATTTAGGAGTTTTTGAAGAATTACCGGTAGCAGGAGTAAAAGTTATTGGAGCATTAGGTCTGCGTTCCAAAAGTGTTAAAAAACAAATTTTCATTAAAGTTAAGTTAGGAACAGAATTAATCGCCGTGCATTTTATAATAGTACCAGAACTAATTCGAGATTGTATACTTGGGTTAGAGTTTTTATCAAGAAATCATGCAATCGTCAATTTTATTAATAATAAGTTAGAAATAGGAAATAAATTAAACTATGGAGTTGGTAGAAAGGAAATTAAATTCGAGGATTCGTCAGAAGTTAATATTGAAAGTTTGAATAATTGCCTACAAATTGAAGAGGATAAATATGAATTTGATATAAACAAAATAAGCAATTTGGAACATGTACCACTTGAGAATAGGCAGCGGTTATACAGCATATTTAATAAATATAAAACAGTTTTCAGCAAAAAACCAGGATTAATTTCAACTTATTACCATAAATTTCAAGTAACTGATAGAACACCATACTGTCAGAGGAGTTGGCCAGTAGCAACTAAGTTTAGAGAAGCCGTTGATGCAGAGATTCAGAGAATGCTAAGTTATGGGATCATCGAGAGAGCAAACAGCGCATACATTAATCCTATAGTACCTGTATGTAAGAAAGATGGGAGCGTAAGGATCTGTTTAGACGCCAGGACTATAAATGCGAGAACCATACCGGATTACGAAGGGATTCGACCAATCCAAGAGTTATTGACAATCGGTAAGAAGATCAGTTGGATGAGTAGTTTAGACCTAACTAGCAGTTTTTGGCAAATCCCGTTGCACGAAGATTGCAAGGATTTCACGGCATTTCTGTACAAAGGATTGTGCTACAGGTACAAAACCGTTCCGTTTGGGTTGAGCACAAGCTTAGCAAGTTTAACGCGAGGTTTGGACTCAATTCTGACGGAAGAAGTTAAAAGGAATTTAATTATGTATGTGGACGACTGTTTATGTATTTCGCAAAACTGGGAAGATCATGTGGACCAATTAGAAAAAATATTAAAGGTATTTCAAGACGCCAACTTAACAGTAAATTTTGAGAAATCTATGTTCTGCAGGAAAGAAATAGATTATCTAGGTTTTGTTATCACCACAGATGGTATCAAACCGCAAGAGCAAAAAATGATGGCAATTCAAAATTTTCCGCGTCCTAAGACACCAAAACAATTAAAAAGCTTTTTAGGATTAACAAATTTCTACCACCGGTTTTCAAAAAATTACGCACAAACAACAGCTCCATTACAAGGACTACTGAAGAAAGGAACAAAATTTAAATGGACAATTAGTATTAACCAGAGTTTTTTAGCTGTAAAGGAGGAATTTATTGAGGCTGTAACGTTAAAGCACCCAAATATGGAAAAGATGTTTTACTTACAGACAGATGCGTCCGATATTGCGTCAGGAGCACAACTGTACCAACTCGATGACCAGAATAACATTGCTGTAGTAGGATTTACAAGCAGAACATTTAAAGGGGCTGAGAGATTTTATAGCACTGCCGAAAAAGAATTGTATAGTGTAGTATTAGGATTAAGGAAATTTAGGAATTATTTATTAGGGAGAAAAATAACCGTTATAACTGACAATAAGGCGATCACTTTCATTAACCAATGCAAACTACTTAACGCTAGAATGACGAGGTGGATCTTATTAATTCAGGAGTATAACATCCAAATTCGACACTGCAAGGGAAAAGAAAATATTGTTGCAGATACATTGAGCAGATTCCCAGAGGATGGAGAATGTTCACAAGAAAATGGGGAGGACCGACTTGTACAAATCCAATTAGTGTTACAGAAGTTTAATCCAGAAGTGGGCGAACAGTTACAAAATATAGAAGTTTTACAGAAGAAGGATACAAAATTTAGGAATATAGTAGGTAAATTAGAAGAAAATGATCCAAAAATTTTAGAATGTTATAAATTGTTTGAAAAAAAAATTATTTCGCAAGGAAAGAGGAATGTGGAAATTAATGATTCCAGAAAAATTCATTGAAGTATTAATTAAGGAAATTCATGAAATTTGCGGACATATAGGAATAAGCAAATGTTACCATAATTTTAAGGAAGATTTCACGGGAGACAAAGTCGCTAAAAAGGTCAGGGATATAATAATTAAATGTTTACGATGTCAAAAATGTAAACATGACAACAAAGGTAGAAACGCAGAACTTACGCCTATTATACCAAAAGGTAAGGGTGAACTAGTGTGTGTAGACTATTACGGACCATTGCCTCGGTCAGTCTACGGGTCAAGGTACATCTTAGTAGTGATTGACGCATTTTCTAAATACACAAAATTGTATAAGGTAAAAAACACAACAACCGTAACAACATTAAATCAAATCAGGAAATACATTAAAGAAGTCCAATTACCAAAATACATACTTTCGGATAATGGTACACAATTTACATCCAAAAAATGGACAGAAGGGTTACAAGAACTGGGAATTAGACAAAGAACCGTTGCAATACGAAATCCACAAAGCAACTTGGCGGAGAGAGTAATGCGAAATCTAGGTCAACTTTTCAGGATCCTGTTACCTGACAATCACCAAGAATGGGGAAGGCTACTTGAAACTGTGGAAAGTTTCATGAACGAATCATACCATGATACAATTGAGTCAACACCATTAGAAGTACAATTTAATACACGTCCGACACGAATTTGGAAAAAATATTTAATTAATCCAGGCAACACAGAAACAAACGACATTGACCACGGAGAAATATACTTACGAATTAAAAATAAAAGGGAAAAATTCGCTAAGAAGTTCAATGAACTGCATCCACCAACCGAATATCAGATAAATGATTTAGTACTAGTAAGAGCTTGTATTCCGTCAAGCACAATTGAAAAACGATATCACAAGTTCTGTGAACTATATGAAGGACCATACACCGTAATCTCTAAGATAGGAAAAACTACTTATAAGTTAGCTAGTATTAAAAATAATAAAACTCACATCCGAGGTATATTTAATTGTAGATTATTAAAAAGGTTTCATAATTAATTAGAGAGTTAAGTAAACAAAAATAAATGAATTTAACTGTAAAATAAAATGTAAACAAACACATGTCCTACAGTTGAAGAGGGTCAAGGGAACAATGTTAATTGGGGTTTACAAGAAGGGTTTGTTGACGTGGGATTCTAGACAATGCCATTGTTAAGAAAAAAGGTTGACCGCAGTTTAGGTCATAAAGTCATTTAAAGGGACAGTAATTCTAGTGGGTTTTTAAATGAGAGTAAGAGTAGGTCATAAAGTCATTTAAAGGGACAGTAATTCTAATGGGTTTTTAAATGAGAGTAAGAGTAGGTCATAGTCCATGTTACGATATGTATATGTGTATTATTAAAATAAGTTTAGTGTAAAGGTGTATCAAAAGCAAATTTTATCATTAATTATGCAATTAACATAAAATTTCTTGGGACTTATGTAACGTTGAGAAGCCCTAAGTAAAAGCTTTGTCCAATTCAAAATGTTTAAACCTTGTCAGTTAGAAATAAATGTCAAACATAAACGTCACTCCAACACATAATAAATTTTGTTAAAGGATTTCTAAGGAAACAATACTTCGAAACTACAAAATTATTGAAAGGGCGAGGGCAGCGTGACAAATTAAATAGGAAGAGTTGAGTTATGTAATGTGACAACATGGGAAATTAGAAAGTTTGTGTACGCCCAAGTTAACAAAAGAAAAAGAGACAAAAAACTAGGCAGAGGTACGTTGAACTCAGCTAAGAAACAAGATTTAACGAACTTTGAAAGACGGTTAGAGTTTGAAAAATCAAATCCAACCAACCAAAAAGAAGCGTCATCCAGAAATAAGCGAAGAAGGGGTAAAACGGGAAAACTCTGCGTAAGAATTCAAAAATCAAAAAAAAGCAGTAAAGAACGAGCGTCGCAAGGGAGAGGAACTAGGAACAGGGCGAAGTTCGCCAAATCGTCGTAAAGTTGAAGAAAAGTTTTAAGTCATCGAATTATATTAAAATCATCGTAAAGTTAAAGAAGAGTTTTGATTAATTGACCAAGAATTCAAGCAACAGAGTGAGGTAGTTCAAGCTTCGAGATCGTCAAAGTGCCTATAAATTGGATTAAGTTTCTTGTGATATCTGCCATAAGTTCGAGGGATCATCTCACCTGTAAAAACTCCAAGAAGACATCATTCCATGCTACTGAACCACGATAAGTTATCTGATTAGTTATTGTAGTTTTTACTTCAGGTTACCAAAGAAACCACGCCCCACTTTAAATAAAATCTGAGCTAGGCCGAGAGCCATTTAAACTTAAATTTTCAAAGAGCAATCAAAGTAACTTCATTATATAATTGGTAAATTATACCTGGCGCCCAACAAATCAATAAAACAATTGAGATATTAAAATATAAAGACTAAATTAAATTTACAATTAATGATACGATTTTGATGCACCTAATAATAATAAAATTGCTATGTTCTAGAATTAAGTATTTCATTGTGTTATAAATGTTTATGTCTAGTTTAAGTTGAATGGATGAGATTTAGTGATAAGATGAATAAATTTGAATACTCATATGTGCATCAAATAATTTGAAGATTTAATTAATTCAACTGTTATATATTGGCACCCAACTTTAGGTGCAAATTGTATTTTAAAGAATAAATAATTTTAAATATGATAACGTAGTTGTGTTTTAATCAAAGTAATTAATTAAAAATAAATAACAAAGGTTATAGTATGTTGCATCATACACCAGTTCCATGGTAATTTGTACTTTGTGTTAGCTTACAGTTTATTAATATGCTACACCAATAAAAGTTACTTGTAAAACTAAACATATCTAACTAATAACTTTATTGTACATGAAATTCTACAACTTTTGGTAAAGTTGCAGCCATAATGGTCCATCGGATCTCATGTGAAAGCCATTTAAAAATTGAAAATAATTTTTGAGTGCTAAATTTTTTAGTAAATTTTAATCTTTTAAAGTGCTGTTGCCGAATAAAAGTCCTCATTTTAGTACTTTCAACTAATGATATATCTGTAGAATTTTCTCCACTAACTAACCATGTAGGTTTTATCAAAATATTATCACTAATTTTTGATCCAGAGGTCAAAAAATGCCTTAACTACAAGCAAAACTGAAAAAACTCTATTTTTGGCTGTAAATACGAAACAAATAGGTTTTGGACCTATCTTTATATAACATTTTTTTCTTGTATTGACCCATGGAACCGTTTCCCGAAGTTTGTCAGGGTTCCCATGAAACACCCTGTATAATGTCATAACGTTATGTTCGCAATTAACTTTTAGGAATCTATTTAACTTAAGCATGCAATTTTCACATAAATCCCTTAGTAATGCTCAATATGTTATAGGATTGTATAGTATCCAAAATGTATGCAATTTAATAAATTTATTTTCTTACAATTTTCAACCAAACAAAACGTAAATGTTCAAATATTCTAAAGAAGTACTGTACCTTATTCTATGTTGTTTTTTCTGAACACAGTGATATATACATTATCTCTTTACAATTTTTTTTAAGTTCACAAAAAGGCTTATAAAACTACACCGAAACCTGTGGTACCAAAGAATATATAATAGGTATTTCTCAGAAAAATAAACAATGCATATACGGTAATTGTAATTAAAAGTAGGAAGAAGCAAGAACCTAAATGAGTTTTTCTTTGTTCCATTTCCAACAAAGTATTTCATTTATAAGAAATATATTTGAAATCTAATCGTGAACTTGTGATTTCTCCCTTTATCCCTCACAAGTATACAATTTTAATACTTCCAAGATCTGGTATTATAAAGAAGAAGGGTTCAACTTGAACCGCTTTGCTACCAAACTACCCACCTTGTCAAATCAATGCAGCCTATATCCTTTTTAAAACACGTTAAGAGGTGAGTTCCCATACAAACAGACAGTGGGTTAAAATGTCACTTCCTTTCGAGCACCGGAAATGAGGTAAGTGATATGGAGGGAGCAGGCCTAGATAGAGAAGCATAACGGCATTGTTTCTGTCACTTGATTCGGCAAATTAATTCTGAATCGTGTTCCGTTCTTTGTTGCGAAACTGTTATCGAGTTGACCTCGAGGTCAAACTCCAAACTTCTGTTTTAAGAATTGATGACAACTCAAACATCGAAAACATCCCTTCAGCCAGATTTGATAACCGGAAAATTTCTACCAGATATGTATGTAGCATATTTGAAAGTATATTGACATAAATAACAAGTATTTAATTTTACAGAAATGATTTCCACAAAAAACATTACTTTAAAGACAAAAATGTACTTTTTTTCATTTATCTTAAAAGACGCTGAATACCTTTCCATTCTCCAGTTTTTATCAAAAACATTCACTAACCATAGCTAACTTCGATGTTTAATTTCCGAAATACACTAATTCGAAATTTGACTAAAAACGGTGAATAAAATTTTTTGCATCTTAAATTGATGTCCCATAGCGAAAGTAATATGTAAACTTCATCATATCATGTAAGCAACAAGTAGTCCTTAGGTCCTTCTCTTTGACCGTTAGGAAGAAATACATGATATCTCGAAGAGATATCTCGAACATTTTTCTGTTTTAAAGACACCTTTTGCCTTTGAGTATAAAATACCTTAAGTTTAAATAAATTCATACAACTAACCGCCTATTTGAGCATTCTCCTTCATTATCTATGTTACTATAAATCAAACTATTTATAGAATTGTCGAGTATTATATCGTACGCATTGTGCATACTGCATAGTGCAGTGTAATAATTGACATTCAAATCATATTAAAGGATTGACACGTGGCCAGACTGATGTGACCTTCACTTCCTATCATCTATTGTTCTTCTCTTTAGACTTCATTAAAAGAAAACGTGCTTTCATTTATAAAACCTCTGCTTACAATTTATGTAATCTCTTTATTAAACTTAGCTTACTGTCATTTTTTCTACAGAATTTATTCTTCCCTTCCTAGTTTATCAAGGCGGAAAAATCAGAGGAAAAAGTGTGAGGAAACAAATACTACAAACTTACTCTTCCCCCCATACTGTGCAGTGACTAATATTGATCATATGAATCACTAGAGCTCTTAGGTGAATTTTCTTTCAGTGATTGATATTGATTTTTTCAATTACAAAGCTTTACAAATTAATATTAAAATAAATTATTAATAAAACCCTAAATTAAAAATTTTCATTAATAGTAAATATAGAACAATTCATACTCCATATTTTACATAAATACTCGTAGATTTCTAAAAATAATATAACATTTTTTAAATAGTACTAAAAAATACCAATTATTCAAATCATTACTTCATTACTTCTACCGATCTTAGAAATTAATAATTCCATTACATTAGAAATTGTGTAAGATAAACTAACAATTTGGGACCAACAAACAGATTTTAATTTAAAAGTAATAATAATAGTGTGTTTATTCTCCAAATTACACAGAACCCCTCCCCCCCCCCCTACACAGAAAATACAATAACCACGTATTCCTCATATCCTTCCTAAACCCATTTATATTTTTGCTACTACTTCCCTTCTTTAAAATTTTTCGAAAAATCGAAATTATACCTAAAGTTTTACCCATTTCCAACTCAACTTTTAGTTCAAAATATTTCCTCCTAATAACGTGCTCAGATAATTCCTTCACCAATTTCTTATCTAGTAAATGTTAAAATTTTATAATAATTTAGGAAATTAATGTCTAAAATCTGTAAGTAAACTTAACACATGTTTCTAAATACCGTGTAAAATTATTGAGTAGCCTATTAGTAAGAAATGGAAATATTTCCTTTAACCTTGTCTAATACTACATCGCCAAATTTCCATTTATGTCATACTCCAAAACGTACTTCTTGACTAAATGCAATTTATTAGAATTTATTGAGAAATAATAAACATACAGTTTAGGAGATCCAATAATACTACAAACGTTATCTGGAACTAAAGTACGACAGGATAAGTAACAATTTTAAAGTATCGTCACATTTACAAGTTGAGGTACGCAGGCTTACAATATCTACAGTATTCAAATAATCGTCTGAAATGTGAGACGTCTTTGTTGTATTGTTTTGTGGGTATCCACTCATCTTGGTATACCAGACGAGCTATTACAAGATCTTGAAATAACTACCTAAAAACGTTTTGAAACTTTGCCACAATTTGTTCAACTAAGTTCAACGAATATTTTATATAGGCCTACCTATAATATAAATAAAACTCTTACATATGGTATTTAATTTGAGTAAAATTCTTACTAGTGGTATTAGGACTTAATGCTGTTTTTCTATAAATTTGCAACTATTTTAATATTATTTTTTTGTTTTAGTAATAATTATGTTACTTTTTAACGAAAGAAATAAGATTAGGAGTAATTTTAAAGCTGTATAAAATTAGCTCTTACGGAATGTACAACGTGTGTGGTAAAAATTAAAAAAGTGTGATTTGAATTTGAAAATTTATCAAATTTTTTTTGGTTAACGAACTTAAAGAATGGTTTATAAAACTGAACCTACATACGCAATTTGACCAAAATTTAAACCTTTCTGTGTTTATACCAAACAGAAGTTCACATAATATGTGAACATATACGTGTATAAATACAAATATGCTTTTTTATTATTATGATTGCTTCAAAATTGACTTATTTGTACAAAACGTAATAAATAAAAGAAAATAGAAATGAAAAACAGAAACAAAAAACCCTTGATATAGCGGTTTATTTCAATCTTTTTCATTTATCATGATATCGGATGTTTTAGTATTTTTCACTGGTGCATTATAGTATATAGTAAAAGATTATGGTAACATATAAACTATATCTATACTTATGTAGATTAAATATAGTTATTTGTATTTAACGTTTTTAGTACTAGTTGTGACTCTGCCCTTCTTTACACGTATACAATTTTACAAAATACTCTTATATTCTAAATGCTTTATATCCCTAATTAAAAAAAGTACATTTCCGTAATTTTTTAAATGTGATTTAGTAGAGAAACCACTTTATTTTAGTATTATAATAGAACTTTCATTCAGGTTATAAATAAACTATCACCTCAGGGTACCATATCATCAGCCACAAGACCCTGACCGCCAATAATATCAAAAGGAGAAAAATAAAAGTGATTTTATTTCAGTTCCAGCAAGATTTTAAATTAAGTATCATTAAAGCTCAGTCAAAGAATTTAACATCTCTTGGTGAGTGACGAGCATAATAAACTTTTACTTCAAAAAAGCTATAAGTATCAGCTTAAAGGAATTAACATGTCTTAACATCAAATTAACATCGATAGTTATCTTGCCAAAATTATAAATTAAAAAACTCTTAAATCCAATAACAGTGAACATTTCATAAACATGGATCAAAAAATAAAATCATCCAATTTGTGTTTCACACCATAATAAATTCATCAGCTTGACACCCATTTAAAATTAAGTATCCAATGTAAGAAATGTTTGTACGTAAGAAATTAGTGTAAGATTTTGTCAATAGCTTTGTTATCTGTGGCTATAAAGATACATAAAACTTTGTATTGTAATCATAACTGTAGAAGCTCCTATTCGAAAGGCTAGCCGCGGCAAATTAAAGAGACAAAACACAAATAAATGTGTTGAATTTGTAAAATAATTGTGTTGAACCTTAAAAATAAGTTTATTGCGTCAATAAACATCAGTCATATTTATATTTCATTCATCTCGTTTTATTTATAGGACTAAGTTTGGACCACTTGACTCCGTACAAATAAGAAATCAAATACAATAAAAGCTGAATTACAATTCAATTAAGTGAATTATTTTTACTTAAAACAAACTGTCAGAAAGGTTAAAACTAAGAAAACGGTAAAAAAAAAAAAAAAAAAAAAAAATGATAATACAGTAATATTATATGTATACCAAGTGTCCTAAAAGTCCCACCCCCCTATTATTTCTTTTTTATTTTTATTTATAGACAGATTTGCTTTGGGGAATGTTTAGATAACCAAAGGAGGAGTTTTTTGAAGTATCAAAATTTTCAACCCTTACACCCAAAATGGGGTAGTTTGGGGGTAAGTCAAAAATTTTAAATAGCAACCCCTATTGAGTGATACCTCATTTTAAAGGTCTTGTAAAAATAACAATAATGGCGCAAACTAGAGGTCTCTAAGTTCATCCTATCCAACATAGCGACCAATCGAATTGTGAATGTTAACCTAAAAACTCAGGTTGTTTTTATTACGTTACAAACTGCTCTATATTGGTAAAATGATGGTAAGAGCCTTACCTTGTTTTTTAGCTAAGATTAAGTTCTCGAAATGGCTACCATTTACTTCTTGGCAGAAATAGATTCTGGACTCAAAAGCATGTTGTACATTTCGTAACATTTCCGGTGTAATTATTAACGTAAAATTCACAATTCGATTGGTCGCTATGTTGGGTAGTATGAACTTAGAGACCTGTAGTTTGCGCCATTATTTATATTTTTATAAGGCCTTTAAAAAGAGGTATCACTCAATAGGGGTTGCTATTTAAAATTCTTGACTTACCCCCAAACTACCACATTTTGGGGGTAAGGGTTGAAAGTGTTGATACTTAAAAAAACTCCTCCTTTGGTTATTTAAACTTTCCCCAAAGCAAATCTGTTCATTTCCATTAATAAAAAATAATAATAGGGGGGTTGGACTTTTAGGACACTTGGTATATATTAATTAGAAAATATCCGGTGGTCTTATCGCGTTTGACCCTTGATCTTATAGGTATAATCCCTATGCTTATAAAGAGTTTCTATATAAGAGTAATGCATCTAGTTATACAACTATAAATAGTAATTATAACCACCAGAAATAATTAGTAGTTGTAAACATTATAGGCTACAAAAACCAATCAATATTTTTAAACGACAATTAATAGCAATTTACTATAAAATTAATTTTACTTTTGGCATCACAATTTTAGCTTTATTGATAACAAGATAATTAAGTTGTGAATTTCCTGTTGAATTTTAGACGAAAATTGTTATCAGTATAGTGGAAAATAATAATAATTCATTTAAAAACTATTTTATATTTAGTTAATGATCTGGCTAAATAATCCACATTTATGAATTATTCAATAATTATTTTATAGACAATTTCATAAGAAAACGGACAGCTTCTTCGAACGTTATTTTCAAATATACGTAACAGATTTAAATATACATGTATATTTAGATGTACAAATTTACAAATTCCCGATTTTGTTCTGGGATCAAGTAAAGGTCTGACCTAAAAGTTGCTTTAAAAAATTGTTAAAATAAGTGAGTATTATGTGTTAATGCAAAAAAAATGTTTGCAAATTATATTATATATGTTTGCAACGTTTATATTAAAAGAAACACTAAACAAAAAGTTATTGTGGAGATGCTGGGATTTGAACCCAGGACTTTCAGCATGCGAAGCAGACACTCTACCACTGAGTTACATCCCCACATGTTAGATTACATGAATTAGTCTATTCTTAAACATAAATTATTTGTTATAACTTTGAAACAGCTGTGAAACAACACATTATTATAACATGAATAAAAGTATATTTCATCACTAGAACCAAAAGTGAAGCTTTTCAATACAAGCTCAAGTTTAAGGAAAATGAGCGAGGATCGAAAGCTTCTTTTGGTACAAGTGATGAACTATATTTTTCATTATACTGGAAATAATATAAGAAAACAATTTCACAAACTAAAATTTTATAACCTTCAAATCGATGGTAACAGCTGTTTTAACAGTTATTTACAATCGAGAGTTGGTTGTTTTTATAGATATATTATACAATCGTTAATTAATTCGTATAAACGAAGTAACAGCTGATGACCTCGACCTCAGCTGATGTTTTTAGGACTAAAAAGAACAACTTTAGCATCTCAATGCATGTATTGAAAACAGCTGTTTTTGAAGCAATATGACGAAATTGTAGTTTATTATCTCAACATTAATCCCAAACTTGTATATATATATATATATATATATATATATATATATATATATATATATATATATATATTTAATAACAGATATTGTGTATAAGCATGTACCTTAATGTTCATCGATTAGATTTGCAAACTTTATCTTTATTTCCATGATGTTTAAAACCCAAACTTGTAACTTTCTTTATCAGTCACAGATATTGTGTACAGTAACGTAACTTAACCTTCTTCTTTTAGATTTGAAACCTTTATCTATAATTCTATGTTATTTAACCCAACTTGTGTTTTTTTTTTAACAATCACAGAAATAGTGTATAAGCACGTATTTTAATGTTGATGGAATAGATTTGCAAACTTTATATTTAATTCCATGATATGTAAATACCAAACATGCATTTTCCTTAAAAATCAAAGATATAAGAACGTACCTTAACGTTCTGTAATTGGATTTGGAAACTTTATCTTTAATTCTATGATATAAAACCCAAACTAGTATCTTATTTTATCAGTCACAAATATTGTGTTACAGGAACGTACCTTAACGTTCTTCGATTATATTTTTTGAATACTTAATCTTTGATTTTATGTTATTTAACCAAACTTGCATAGTTTCTCAGTTTATTTAATTATTGACGATCAGGCTCAAACGAAATCCTATACAGCTTTCTTTTTATTTGCTAAGGCAACCCGGAACATACGGTGGCTGTGTATTCATTATTGATATCTTCTTCTAATATATAGATAATTTTTTATGAGTTTTCATAACTGTCAATAATTTGCATATTAAGTTATTCAAGTGAATACAGCGATATGAAAATTTGTACAGTCATAATAAACATCATGATTCACGCATTAACTTAAAGCCTACAGAATTTTTAATGGATGTCTATATTATTTGTTATTTATGTATTACAATAAATACAAATTTATGTAAAGATTCCTATACTGAAACTTTAAAATTGTTATAGTTATAGTATAATTTTATAGCTTGGTAACTCTCCAAACTAAATCATTACAATATAATGAAGAATAACTTACCATTGCAATCGGCGGTGAAGATCCAATAGATATAAAGTTATCTCGTTTTATTAAATCAGATTCTTTTACTGAGCAAATAATATCCGTGCCAAAGACCTCAGAGCAATCAACTTTGTAATGGAGTTGGACGTGACGTCATTCTAGATACCATAAAATGCAACAAATAGAAGAGGCTAATAAAAGCATTCTTCGTCAGTGCGTCATATCTTGCTTAACTTCTTAATTTACATATATCACTACGTGGCTAACCATTATTGGAAGTTTTTTTTTTTTAATTTGTTCTAATTGTAGTTTCATTTGTCTTGTTCAGAAAATATTGTTCGTTATAGAAAATATGAACTATGTACAAGGATTTGATCATTCGAAAATGACATATAAATTCGTAAAATACGTAATTAATAGTACTATTCATGTTTAAAACCTGCAGCAAATTCATTGTATATAAACCATGAGCTTCTCTCTCTGCCCCATAATCCAGCAACACTTCGTATCAAACTCCCTTTTTAGCCTTTGCACTTTTGTAGACAGTCTGGAAGAGTTCCCCTTCATATGCAACTATTGTCAGGATAACCTTCATCTAAACACTGTTGCCACAGTGATGCCAGGCTATTCAACTCACAATGAATTTGAAATGAAGACTTTGTGCAGCGCGGATTATCCAGCAACCAAATAAGATGAAGGTACTTTTTGAGGGAGTTATGTCCAATCAGAAGGCCAATCACTAACTTCACTTTAGACCTGCCAAGACTCAGTAGTTCTTTGCTTGAGATGTCTATCCAGGCCATTCATGAAATCATATGCTTGTTCCTTACCCCTCACCATCTCCTTCCATCCAAATAAAATGTGCCTTTTAAAGATA
This sequence comes from Aphrophora alni, assembly GCA_963513935.1. Classification (NCBI taxonomy): domain Eukaryota; kingdom Metazoa; phylum Arthropoda; class Insecta; order Hemiptera; family Aphrophoridae; genus Aphrophora; species Aphrophora alni. The sequence continues at coordinate 88,712,217 of OY740767.1, forward strand.
ATGAAATATTAAAATAATCAAAAAAGGTGTAGTTAATAAATTCTACATTATTTGTAGAAATATATAGCTCCTTCAGAAACGATTTGCAAACGTTACGTTACGAATTGCTTTATTTAATATAGAATTGAGGGTTCAATGATGTCAGACAAGGTACATTTACATGTGACCTATGACGTCTTAAAATATCCTATTGCAGAATTATATCTGACCAGTGCTACTTGATCATGCTCATTAAAGATTACTGCTTGAATATAATGCTCATAGCTATAGCCTGATTAATAATTGATATACATTACATAAACACATGAATAGTCAAGAGCATACTCTAAAATGCAATCTGGATAGAAGTAACCGGCAAATTGATGTCTCTCTACTGTTTACGTTTACATTGTATACTATTAACATCCATCCATTTAGCAACGTAACTTACGTGTCTTTTCCCGTTTAATCTTGGTATAAACTACTCTTAAAAATTATAAGCTTTTGTGTCAATTTGTAATTTGTTTGTGAGGGTTAAATTAAATGATTTTTGTTTGTGTTTCCAAATGATTAAATAGACGTATTTAACTTAAACTACAAATGTGAAAGTCTGTCTTATATTATAGTCAAGAGTTAAGCATATCGTAACAATTAAATTTTTATCAGATTCTTCAAAATACTGACACAAGTAGAAAATTAATGAACAAAATTACTTGTAATGTCAGAATAATCGATTTACGTGTAACACAACCATTTAGACAAACTAAATAAGCTCACAATTTAAAAAAAATATATACTCACAAATCCGATAAAAATAAGGAAAATACCCTTACAATAAAAAAAATATATACTCACAAACACGATAAAAATAAGGAATATACGCTCACAATTAAAGCAAAATATATTCAAAAACCCGATAAAAATATGGAAAATACCCTCACATTAAAAAATACCCACAAACCCAATTAAAATAAGGAAACTACGCTCACAATTTAAAAATATATACTTACAAACCCGATAAAAATAAGGAAAATACGCTCACAATTAAAGCAAATGTATACTCACAAACCCGATAAAAATAAGGAAAATACTCTCACGATTAAAAAATGTATACTCACAACCACATAAAAAAAAAGTAAAATACTCTCACAATTAAAACTAAATATACTCAAAAACCCGATAAAATAAGGAAAATACCCTCACATTAAAAAAAATATACTCACGAACTCGGTTAAAATAAGGAAAATACGCTAACAATAAAAAAAAAAAAACTCACAAACCCGATAAAAATATGGAAAGTTAGTCACAATTAAAAAAAAAAAAAAAATACTCACAAACCTAAAAATAAGGAAAAAATTTCTTTCCGGGACACCCTCTATCTCTCAAACTTAATTCCTAAACTGTACACTCTAAGTAATATGAAGAAATACAACTTTTTGAGAACATCGATATCTAAACTGGTAGAATGGAATATCCAAAATCCATCTTTCATAGTCACTTCACATCGCAAGACATATTCCACTTACAGCTCCCACACTCTTATTTCTGACTCTTGTACCAATGATCTTGTAACTTCCTCCTGTATTTCCGATGTTCCTAAAAGTTGCATCCACACAGTTTTTATTTTTTGTTTCTCGGATTTCAACGTACACGATTTAGTACGAGCATCACAGAGATTAGTCAATCTCCTAAGAATTGACCGGAATGTGTTAACCCAATTTTTTGTTTATATAATGAAGTGACCATTTGCCACTGGAAAGTACCAGTTACTTTGAACAAATAATCATTTTAATGTTATTTACAATGTGTATCCTAACAGTACACATATCAGGGATATGATTTAATGCTTGAAAATAAAGTAAAATATTACTGTTCGAAAAACAGCCGGTGTTTTATAAAAATAAATATACTTTAAACGGTTAATTGTAAAATTATATACATTTTACAAGACACGATGGAAACTTTAACGTCAGGCTTGTTTATACGTTATAATTAAATATTTATAAAAAAGCAAAGAAATAGAATTGGATATAATTTTATTAGTAAAAAAGTAAGGGAATATTTTTGAAAAAGAAATTATAATATTGTCCGTAGTTTAAACTCAATCTAATATATAAGTTTGGGTGTGATGTTAGTCGTAATGTACATATACTTTAATAAAAGCTCTGATAGAACTCCGAAACCAATGACGTTACAGTTTAAATACCATTTACTTATTGTTATATACTTTTAACATGACGATGTGGGATATTATAGATGTATTCAGTTTTGCATATGATTCAAAATGATATTTTACATAAATACAATGTTTAAATCGTTTATATCCATTCGTATTGGTCGATTGCTATGTTAATGTAGGGTAATTTGTAATTCGACGTTCGGATGATTTAATCCTTCCAAATTGAATACTAGTTACTTCGTAATTTAATTGTGTAATTGAATAATTTAATTTTAAAATAAAACGTACTTAAAATGTTAATTATAAATTAACGAAAATAAAAAGTTTGTAATACACAGAATAAATCATATAACCACTTTGTTGGACGATGTAAGTGATTGTTTTTACAAAACTACTTGAAGAATACGATGTTTGATATGGTTATTTTAAGTACTGCCTTAAAAATCCTTATTTACCTCTAAACTATTTCCGCTTTATTCGTGTTAATGTTAACCCTGACACAATCTTCGTCAGTTTTTAAATTAATATATTAATGGTTCTGTGAACAGTAGATGTTTGTTTTTAAAGTTTTGATACATTCCATAAGTCGTTCTTGTAAATGCAATGTACATGCAAATATCCATAGACCAATAAGTAAAATAATACCATAGCTACTGTATAACTGAAAGAAACACCACTCACAAGAAGAAATAATAATGGTTTATGAGTGGCTTGCACATTGCATTGTGATTGCGATTTACCGTTCACTGGGATCATAATGGTAGTGAACCATTATATACTCACTAATGTAAATATACCTTTAATGATTGCATTTACTAACAACAATTATCAAACTTTTATCCCCACTCCTGGTGTTCCTCGGTGGTGGGTGGCCCAATTCATGAAAGCATAAATGTTCAGACTATTGTTTATTCAAGTTACACCTTTGAAGTATAACCTTTTAGAGGACATTTCAAGGAAATATAACCCATATGTAAGTAATAATTTATTTAATATTATTGTAACCCTATGAAACTCAAAAAAGCTTTGTCAGATAAAAGAAAAAATTGAAAAGTAGTTTTCAATTCATTGAATGTAATCCTTTGGAGCACTTGTCCATGCCTTGGAACCATGCAGTAACTAATTAGAAATCCCAAAGTTTTAAAACTGAAAGTGAAGAAGAATGTTAAAAAAAGAATGTACAAAACAAATACGTTGTTCGGCCTAGTTACAAAGAAACTTGTTCTAAATTTTATAATGATTGGTAGACGTAACTGCGTAACTTCAGACAAACATTCAAACAAACTTCCAGGCGAAATGTCAAGAGGTCGAGTGAAAACAGAACTTCCCTTCACTCAGTCAATTAAGAAAGAATTTTAAATTTAAATTTGGCTGTAGACATTGTTAGGATTCATAGGTACAGTTATTTATATCTGCCAAGATTTTATAGAACATCATTCGTTTATTATTGTTTTGTAAGTATAAATAATTATTTTAATTTTGTTTTGGCCAAACTAATTGCACAAAATGTTTTTCAATAATATTTTAGATGTGCCAAAAGTTGAATTGACCTCCTTTTCAAATCAGGAAGCGTATAATTTCTTGGTAATGACCTTGTCTCACTTGGAAGACATGATTACATTTGGATTGAGCCAGTTTTAACCAAACTCTCCAACTGTTATTGCTACAAAATATCTTCTATAAAGTCTCCACTTTCAATCCGGATGTAGAAATTTTCCAATTAGTAAATATACTTTTTCTGTTTGTTGTAAATCTTTTCTCTCATCATTGACTTCTACCTGGCCATGGTCATGCATGCCAAATAGATATTCCAATTAAGCACACAAACTTTGTTTTTTCTTTTTTATAAGTTATTTGTTAATGCAGAATATTGGATGAAATATAATTTAGGCATATTTTTTAATTTATTGAAGTGGACGCACTAGTTATTTAAATATACATATTTCAAATTAAAAATGTCATTATAAGTCGCTATTTTCTTGTTAATATTCAAAATATGTACCCATTTTTACTTCTCATTTATACGTAGAACAGAGAACGTTTTGAGAAGGAGATTTCTTCTTTTTTTGTTGGAAATATTTGTTCTAACACAAACTTGGTGAAAAACTTGGTTTTAGTATGATATCTGTTCGTGTACAAACAATAAAGAGTGTCCCTGTAGCCTAAAGAGTGAATGGATTTTTTAATCAAATTTTGTACATGGGTCGATTTTGGTCATGTATCGCTTTCTCTTTTTATTCCTCTCCACATTTTTTCGATAACTCAAAGTTTGGGGGTAGTATAAGACCAACACTCAAAATTGGCTGAAAAACTCTTATCTTGATAAAAGTTTCAAAATCTAGTCCTTAAAGACCTAAACATTTGCTCTTTAGCACATTGATTTGGGTTGTACATCTTTACATTTCATCAAAATTGATAGAAATTATTTACTTCTGATTTTGAGATTTTCTAACTTTATTTCTGACATAAGATGGATAATTTCCTTTTGTAACTGTGAACTCTTGAATCCGCAGTATAGAATGGGAATAAATATTTTTTCGTCGTTAAAGATAACATTTTTGCAAAATTTTGTTAACCTTATTTGAGTCATTTTTTGAGAAAATCGGTATTTTTTGGTTTAACTCCGATGGTACCTTCTTTCCTAATGCTTTTGTTAGATTGGTACAGTTTTGTGTATAGTTTTAAATTTATGCACTGTTTATTAATGTTTTATTGTAAAGATTTTCTTATCTGAGTTTATTATTTAATTTCTAAGTATAAACCGGAAGCTGTTTAATTACTTCGTAATAAAAACAAATATTTGTATAGTATGATTTTCTGCAAATGAAGAAAGATATCTTACAATTACTGATTCTGATTAAGTAACTTGAGTCATGACACATGGCTTTCTAAACTATTTAGCTTTCAACAGGTGGCGCTCAGCTGTCTTCGGGTGAAATGATTAATGGAATGTTTTGCTCCTTTTATAGAGAAATAACTCTCGTAAACATCCTATTCTTTATTGATTTATGCCTGACGTAAACTTATGTTTTCCCGGAAGAAACTAGTGTTTAGCTTGTGCACGTTTTTATCACTCGCTTTTAATAAGCGCAACTAATACAACTATTATAAACAATCTGTGTTAAAGCGTTAACTATTGTTAGGCATTATTGTGCAAAATAGGCATAATAATATTTTGAGTTTTCATTGATATAAAAACTACTCACATTTATTGTATGTAGTTATTAAACTGTTTTTAAACTCCTCTATACTTTTTGTACCAGAATTATTATTCCATGTTTTCAACTTCGTTGTGGAGCAGATTAATTCATATTAATCAAGATAATTTCCAAGAAGATGGATAGGCCGAAGGGGCGCTGTGGAATGGCCAGCAAGGTCTCCTGACTTGAATCCACTTGACTACTTCTTTTAGGGCTACATGAAATACCTGGTGTACCAAACAAAACCAACTGACGTCCATGACTTCACTGAAAGAATTTTGCATTTGTCTCAAACCATTCATAGAGAATTTTTCTTGAACGCTATCTCAGCTTTTTACACACGGCTAACACACTGTCAAACAGCCGAAGGTGAACAGTTTGAACACATGCTACATTAAAACAGGCAACTGTTTTAAGAATTTGGGTCAGTGTTGATTCATGTAACGAACAACAGGACAAGAAAATAAATGATTGTATTATTGTAAATGTCTTTTACTCTGTTAAATGCAACGTAGAGAACTCTAGTTTGCAGTATTTTATTTCTTTTTTTTATGCCCTTTAAAATGAGTGGTCACGTGATAGGGGTTTGCTTTTGAAAATCTTTAGTTGCCCCCTTTTCCCCCCTTTAGAACAGGGATCAAAATGTTTAACAACCTGAAAAAGTAAAAAGAAATGTTATAATAGGTATGGTTAAGGTCTCACATTGTTATCTCAGGCCGTTTAAATTATATCCAGGTGTGCCAGGACGTAAAACTCACTCTGTATAATAGACTACACTCTTCTCAATAATTTTTAAAGGAAAATACTGCAAAAAATTATAAATAAGTAAGTAAAAAACGAAAAAAATTTCAAAAATGGCTATTTTTCTTTTTAACTTTAAATATATTCTTGGACAAATTTTCGATGATGTTTTAATTTTAAAAAAGACAATCAACGATGTTACTGAGATAGGTAACACATACAGATAAATATTATTCCGACTAGAATAATGAATATCTTCTCTTGTAAGCAATCTAACAGCAGTAACTTGAAATTAACAAAGGTACAGTGTTAATAATTTATCTTAAAATGGTCTGCAATTATGAATAGCCTTTAACTGACCAAACCTAATAGAAGAATGAGTTTCCAACTGATTGCATTATCATGGATTACTCTCTGTTGATCCTAAACATTTTATTGAATGATTTTACATTAAACTTGGTGGTATTTCTCACCGACTTTGAACTACAGTTCCAAATGCCGTTCTATGTGCTTTAGTGTTGTGGTACCTCTCCAATGCAACGTTTCTTATGTTACTATTAAAAACAAATACAAAGTAGTTAATGATACACAATAACATTCGTAATGAGTTGTTAATAATTCATTTTAATAAAAAATCCAAACTTTGGGAATAGACTTTATTGTTTGGTAGTAATAACTTTTTGTATTCCTCTCCTAAATGATTGTGCCAGTGGGAGCTGTGGTGGGTGAACTCAATAACCGTAGATGGTAGGAAGGGTTGTGTGATACACCATTGTTGCCAAGTCCAGGGCCAATAGTGAAATATGATAAAAAGGAAACATAATTTTATTGAGCCAGTTGAAAATGACGACTAGGCAAATTTAAAAACCGAGCTGTGTAAACACGTTTTTTTAAATTTATTTATTATTATTATTATTATTTTTTTTTTTTACAAAATGCTAATTCTAATTAGTTACAAACAGATATATTGTGATATATTGTTTCTTCTAGAGTAGTTAGAATTGTAATTTGGAAGTATTAATATAGGAAGAATTTCTGAAATGAGTAGGCCTAATTTTAATTGTACTTATGACTTTATTTTGGTAAGAAAGAAAGAAAAATATTGTTCTGATGATACCAAACAGCTCTACTTAGTTAGCACCTAAACTATACCATTACTGAATACTTAGATAACATATGTTATTTAATAAAACAAAATTACAACTTATTGTAAATACTGGATTCTCATAAATAGAAAAGACAATCTATGCATTTTCAACTACTCATATTAACTTCCAATTATAGCCGTACTTCACATAACAGATTTACCAAAAACTGCTCTAGGTTTTATATGAAAAATCAGTTTACTCAGAGCTCTCTTTTTTGTATATGAAAGACTACCAATTATGGATTGGCAAAAAGTAGTTATGTTCCCCTCCCCATTGTTTTCTCTTAGTCGAGAATTTTCAAATGATATATCAAACGACCCTTTAAACATTTAAGTATTTGATTCGAACTTCACCACAGCTCTCCCAAGAAGGGAGTAAAATTTTACTATAAATAAGTAATCAATAACCAATAACTTTTACTATTTACAAAGTTTAGATTTTCAATACCATTTATTAAAAAAAATAATAATAAAATAAAATAAAATATTACACGGTGGGAGGGGGCTGTGATTTAACGATCACACAATATGAGTTACCCGCAGCTATTTATTTATAAAATCCAGCTAACAATTCCAATTGTCAAACAAACAGCTGTTGCAACGGACAAATAAATGTCAAGTGTATTTGGTATTCCGTCATGATTTGCCGTTTATATTACCAGTGACATTTGGGAGCAAATAATCTGTATGGGATGGGGTGGAGTGGGTAAGAGAAACCCACAGAATAGCTCTCGTTAGCGAGGTTTGTGATACTTCAAAGCAGCTTTTATCTAGTCTAACTGTGTTTGTATCAAAGCAAATATAAATTCACCTTATTAAATAGGTTGATGCTAAGGACAAAGCATAATATTGTAATTTTCATTAAATAAATAATTGTATCTGTTGTCGTCGTAATATGTTATCTCTTGTAAGCAGTGACGAGTGGGTCGTTGTTTTAAAAACTTTACAAGTGAATTTTCTCTTGTTTTTTTTTGTTAAGCCCATTTTTAATTTTCTCATATATACGTAGCTATGTTAGGTTCCTTGGTTTAGGAATGATGTCTGTCTTTTATTCGTTCAATGATCTTGCGCCAAAACTAGTGGACGGATTTTGATCAAACTTGATATGTTGCCTGTAACACGAAGCTGTATTATTATAAAAATCAAAACTGCCTAAAGAACAAAACACATAAATTCGATCATATACAAATTTCATCCAATAATAGTGATTAGCCCACGCATAGGAGCCCACAGTGGTCGGCATTCATCTCAAAATATCGATTCAAGAGATACAGGTCAAAAATTGAAAACCTTGAATACGCCCATGTAAGGTTGAATATCTCAAATTGGGCACTAGCGGAATCGATCAAAATTAATTGAATATAGTTAATGATCACAAAATAATGTCCCATATTGCAATTATTGACAAATAATGCAAATATTGTATAAATTGCCTTCACAGTTCATTTTTAATGTTTTGACGTAAACCCAGGAGGTGGAATTTTTAGTTAAATGACGTCAATACTTTTTGTTTAGTGAATGGGCAAGTGTAAAAGTTTGTACAATACTTTCTGTTTCTACAGTTATGTTTAAATATCCGCTGTTTTAAATATTTTATCTTTGAGTTTAAGAACTTAACATATAAAATAAAGTCATTATCATTCCAATGTAGCTCAAATTTAAGAGAAGAAGTGGACTTTTTGGATCTTCGGATTGAAAATACTGCAATCAAACTTTTTATGCGTAAATAAATTTCCTATTTTATTCAATTTTCTGATCTGTTTTATATTATTTAAACTAATTTAAAACAGTTCCACTGTCAAAACTATATTAAAAAAAAAAATTAATTATAAATTATCTTCTTTTGTCAATAGCACTTTTTACAGAATAAATATAGTGAAAATATTCTATTTAAATATATTTCAAATTTGTACTTCGGTGACAAAACAGAAAAAAATGTAAATTCATATGTGGACAAGATGGTGTCGGTCGTGATAAAGACAAAACGTAATTTTTAATGCTCAAAGTAGGTCATTTTGTCTGACCGTTAAAAGTAGAAAAGTAACGGGGTGGATATATTAAAGAGAAATGTTATACGCAATGATAAACAGTTGAATATCGGAATGGGGGATCTAAGGCTCTTAGAACCCTTACCAATATTCAAGCCTAAATTATTATACAATAATATTTCAAGTGTAAAATATACGACCTAGACTGGGAATCGAACCCAGGACCTTTGGCTTTACGCGCCAATGCTCTACCAACTGAGCTATCCTAGTCGCTTCCTATGGAAGCTAACCTACAGAGCTATCCTACGGACCCAAAGGTCCTGGGTTCGATTCCCAGTATAGGTCGTATATTTTTCACTTGAAATATTATTGTATATTCAATACTTGCTAGTAAAAACGTATAAGCGGAAAAATCAAATAATTAAAAAATCATTAAATTATTACTACAAACCAAAAATGATTTCTACTTCAGAGCCAGAGAGAGATCTTTAATCGGAGAAAGAGAGGTGCAAAAATCTATATGTATTCAGAAATCAGAAGATGCGCCGAAAGTACTATTGTCAGCCGCTTTTAAATTCAGGATTGCCTTAGAATGTTTAAAAGTAGTGTATTATCTTGAAGAGGCAATACAATTAATCTGAAACACGTGCCTGGTCTTGCGGGTATTGAGAAGTACGTAGACGATGAGTGATTTGCACGTGTTGGTGCACCTGTTTATGGTGTAATAAACTGAAATCCATTGCGTTATGAACTAATAAATGCAATATTCTTCACTGGAGGAGACTGTAAGCTTATACAGGAAAAGAGGTTAAATATACAGAAAACCTAAAGTTTCATAAATATCTTTTACTGATATGTCAGGAGTTACGGCGGGCTAAGTTCTACTAACGGGTCATTGTCAGTAAGATAAAAGAACAAATACAATTAGAAGATCGAAACATTTGTCGATTCTGCTTCTATGGAACACATACGGTAGAACACATTTTGTGTGGGTCTGAAGAATTTACTCTACGGCTAATAAACATACTTGCAAAGCTCTCATGAGGAGCTTAGAGAAAATCTGGGAGAAACAATTTTGTCCAGTCCTATATATATATATAATAATAATTTTGGTAGCAGTGGGGAAAAGTTAACAACCATAAGGGGAAAAAAACTACAATAAAACTGAATAATTAAGAGTTTAAAGTTTAAACGATAACCCTAAGTTTTGCGTTCAATACTCTAAATATACAGTTCTGTTCTTACTTCTACAAAATAAAATGTTTTGTATTTAAAACAAATTACAGATACTGTAATATAATTTCGCTATTAAACAATAGAAGAATGAATAGCTAGAAAAAGAACCGTCTATAAATCTCTAGTCTATTGATCATTGCGTTAGTTATAGCCTACATTACGCAAAAATCAAAATTAAGTAAAAACAAGTGAACAATTTTAATTTTCTCTTGAAGCTCCGTGTTCTAACCCTACTCTGTTTAACAAAATATAATTTATTTATTGAATTTTATTCATAATTTTGAATAGTTATACGAACTATAGAAATATAAAAAATAACGAAACAAACGTAGATTCAAGAAGTACCCCTTTATAAAAGTAGTAGTAAAATAAAATCTACTGTAGTTTATTTGTTTTTTTTTTAACATGAAACAAAACAAAGTACAAAAATTCCTTTGAGACTAATCGGGATTTAACTTTTAAAAATTTAAAATTAAACCAGATTTTTACTTGTTATGGTTATTAAGACAGGTCTTCGAAGTGGCCGCCATTCTTTTATTTGAGAAGCAGTATTGGTCTTTCCTCTTGATGCTACATCCTCCTCTGACAATTTTTTTTTCATTTACGACTTCAGCAACAGGAATTTTTTCAAATCTCTTACGATTATAGGTTTCACTGGCCTCTTGATGTCTCCTTTTAACCCGGTGGTTTCAAATTATTAACAACCTTTTTATTATACGCGGCTACACTGTACGTCAAACCCTCAACCCTTTGGGAGTACGAAACATTTTCAACCGGCTGATCACATTCATAATAACACTGAATCAATGCGTCGAATGTTTGTAAAAACAGAATTAAGAAAGAATATAAAAAAATCAATAAATTAATTGTAAACTACAAGTTTACCACCTACTAGATCCCTCTGTTTGAAATTAATAATCAATGAGATAACTCGTTGCTGTGGCAACAGATGAATAGCAATGAAAATAACAGCTGATGTTTTAATAAATCCCAGTTATTTCACCATAAAAAAAAAAAGAAATTTTTCTCTGAGATTGGTTAACAAATAACGAAACCAAAACCATATAAAGTTTTAATTTACTTTTGAAACAATTTGTATTATTAACACGATTTTACCGCTTTGTTTGATTATAAAAAAATAAAACATAATAAATAAATAATGGCTTGCGCCATTCTTTGAATTTCTAGAAATTTTTTCTATTTAAAAAAATTGATGTAATGGGCAAGATCTATAGAGTAATTTATCTACACAATCATCGTGACATACATGTTTGACCTAAAGGCCTACACTGCTACAGGAATAAAACTGATAAGGTCCTTCACGTTACAATACCTAGAAAATTGTTGACAAGCAAATGAAATTTTACTTTTGAAAGTTTATTATATGTATATATGCAACCATAAAAGAAGACTTCAAAGTAAAAGTAAAGTAGATATAGAAAAATTCTTCCGATTTCAATTTAAAATAATGTTTTACTTTTGTTACTTTATACATAACTTTAGTTAACATTGATAACATAAAATGTGTGATTAACAACAAACTCCCGCATATTACACCAGTTTAATTTCACATTTCAAAGATAAAATTGTAAGATTACCTGTTTCGTTTATATTTTGTACACTTTTAACCATAGAATTAAATAATGTTTTTATAATGATTTGTGGGATTTAAAGTGATACTTTACCAGTCATAAAGTTGTTCTTATATCTTAAGCTGCACCACATAAAATTAGTAAACAAGAATAATAATTTATTTGTTATAAATTAAAAATAACTTTTCATTTTAAATTTTAACTAATGGAATTGTTTAAAATTATTTATTTATTATTAAAAATTCTGGTAATGATAACATTGTTTTACTTACCCATCCAACATTATTGTTGTATAATTGATACACTTTTGTAGTGTTTCTAATTCATGTAAATAATTATTTCAACTTTAACTAAATGTGGAGTTAAATTAATTTATCATAAGACTTTTGAATGAGGTAAGGTTTTAAACATGTCAATCTGTATTATTCAACTTGCATCCTACAATAATATAAAACCTACATTTTTCAATATGTGTAAACTCTGTAGCCTAATGGAAACTATATCGTAATTTTAAATCTGAATTATATCCCAAATTTACAGAATCTTAAGGAGAGATGATATGGTTATGTTCCGTATCTTTCCTGTGATTTCTTTTTGGGGAATAATGAAAGACAATGTTTTGTTTTGTGAGGCCGAGTGATATTGACTCTTTGAAAAAAAAACTTATCCAATTTAATTTTGATTAGATATTTATACCTGAAGCATGTGAAAGAATTTGAATGAACGTTAATACTGACAAGTTCTAAAACGCGCTTCAAAAAAACAAATACAAAATTAAGTTATACTAAGAATATACCCTTAACTATATTTAATATATAGAAATTCATTGCTAAATCCATTTTTCATTACGTATATAAAATAACGACACTGTAATGTTATGGTACAATATACATATGATACAGGAAACAGAGAAACATTCATAGTTACAGAGAGAGTGAGAGAGAGATAGGAAAGAGATTAGAAATGAAGGGCAACTCTTACATTACTGAATTCTCCAACTGGTGTTTAAAACAAAAATAACATTTTTTGCTAATTTTTTTAATTATTCGACTTCCGTATTGCAAATAACATTGCATACTATCAATGTCTTCTCCATCTTGACCTTGATAAACTACACCTTTACTATGTGGTAGTAGGCTAAGTGATTGTACAATCTACAATCAAATTACTGCTCGCTGACCTTAAACAGCCAATCACAAATGACCTGCACAGTGCAAATTGCTTCGTAAGATTAAAATATAATAGATTGGCAATAGTATGATCTATTTTCCAACTGCTTCGTGGGCGCTGGAAAGTTGAAATCGTTTGAATTACCGAGGCTACTGTCATTGAGCAATCCCTAGCAACTGTTGGTATTGTTAATGTATTGACACGGTAGGTCCCATTGTTGGAGCAATCACTTTCTCAAAACTAAAATTTATGTTTTATTTCTTTCACGACCATAGTCTTTGGAGCTGACGTAACAAATGAAGTCAGAAGGATAAAAATAACTAAGGAAATGAATATACTCTTACTGCTTCTGTATTTCCTTCCTGTACCACTTTCTAAATGACCTCTGTAGTGGTAGTAAACAATAATAAATTGTATCTCACTGTCAAACAGTTTCACACTTGATTTATAGCTATTTTATTGTTTTGACTCTATTCAGTTCCAGTCAAAATAAATTCTTTATAGAAATTGATGTCATCAGTCACTATTGTATAATATTTTAAATCTATAACTATTGCCATTATGTACCTGTTAATTTTAATTTATTTTCCTCAACAGTGTAATAATATTAACCTCTTAAAAACCTAATGTGGCCCATTCAAGAGTTGAAGCCGATGGGGGAATTTATTTATAGTTTTAACATTCTATTTTATGATGGTGATCTTCCTTGATATTTGTATTTCGTATAAGAGATGTTGAACTTTTAGCTTTCTTGGGGTCTACAATTAAGATGAAGGAAAAGTGAATGTCGCTATAGCCACAAAAATTGTTGCAATACTGAAGAAAATACCACAATTAATTGTATTGTAATAAAAAGTTAAAAAAAAAAAAAAAAAATTGCAATTGTTCAATGTTGATTTAGTTGCTCTTTCGGCCAAATAGATAAAAAAAAAATTCTTCTTTGTTTCACTGTCGTATTTTTCTTCATTTAATATTTTATAACTTTGCTAGTTTCTGAATTACATTGTGTTTGATACTTGGTGAGTGATTTTTGGTTAAAATGGAAGTTATCGCCAGTACTGTTTTCAATCATTAGAGTTAGGACTTGGAGCTGGTGCATGAGCACCAACATCAAAATAATTTCTATACAGGTATATTATTCGCTTACGAGTTTTAGTAAGCTTACTTCATCACAATAATCATTTATAAACTGCGGAAGAAAAGATTTTCCTTATGAGTCCTTGATGTGTCACGTCGTAAACGTCGTGCCTATCAATTGAATGATATTGTTGGCGAATAATGTTTACAATCACGGAACTATCTACAGAACAACATATTCTCTTTTCAATAAATTAAAAGGTTTTAGATAGGTGTCTTTGCTGTTAAGTTTTCTCATGACAATGAACTATATGACTTTTTACAATAAAATCATAATTAGTTTTTATTAAAGACGAGGAAAGGAACGTGTAATATCTTATGATGTGTGAACTGGAACATTAATTCTCAACTCATAAAAAGCAATACTTTCAATTTCAATATAAGTTTTGTAGGTTAGAATAGTTAGTATTGGATTAACTCCAGTTTACATTAACTCGTTATTCGATCTTTTTCGGGTTACATAGATTTTGAATAAGTGTGGAGTGTTAGGAGCTCCGACATACAGTAACCTTGTAGGAGTAAAATTGATGAGCTCAATCTTGATTTCAAAGACTGTTTTTATGATTTTGACAGTTTAACGTAGAAAAGAATCACAAATGCACTTATCGACTGATTAAACTGTGCAAGCAAAAGATATAGGAGCGTATGCAAATTTAATTTAAGAACTAATTTCTATATATAGCGAAATAAATCAAACGAGTGTCATCTCTACAGAAAGTAACTTTCTGGTCACATTATTGTTTTTTAAGAGGGAAAGAAATATTAATTAAACCTCTGAAAGAGCAATCATGGTCAAAAATAAAATACATTTGTATTTTGAAGTAAAATACTAAAGTTCAGCATCCTTAGATAATCAATCACAAATGTCATACACTTAGATTCATAATTAAAATTATCATTAAAAGCGAGAAAGTTAGTGCCATATATTTTTTCAGAGTCCCCTACTATTTATGAAATTACTCCGTTATATCAGATTGTGCAAAACAAAAATTAAATATTACAGTATTAAATTCTTAAGTAAACAAAAATTCAATAATTAACGAACTAGGAACAAATTAGTAACTATGACATGCAAATTATTTAAAAGTTGTAATGATGGCCTCTCGATAGTTTTTATTTATATACTTCTTGGATGGTTCTGTAACGTAAAATAAACATAATCAAGTCTGTTTTAAATTATAATTGTTGTCTAATAAAGAAATTGAAAAGAGGGAAGACAGGCGAAGACAAATTTATCGTTGAAATTCGCTTAGCAAAATGGATATTTTATTCCAGCTTCTCAAAGTTCGAAGAACACGCATAAATTTTCGGAAAATCTTTCGGAAGCTATTGATTCGTAGACCGATAATCTTTTTCTTCGATGGACTAAATTGTGCAATAAATTGATCGATTTATGAAATTTTTGTTTAAAGTGGAAAAAATCTTAACATTTTGTCCATAACAAAATTGAATTAATTCTTGTAATTAGACTCTTCTGTAATTAATTTTAACCCGTAAGAAAATTACTTATGGCGCTAGCTCATTGTACCTGTGACTATTCTGACCAAGCATTTGGGATTAACTTGATCAAAGTTTTAATTTCTATTGGATTATGAAGTCACATTAGTTAATTATTTTTTTCAAACGGTATTTTTTAACAAATTCAGTCTATTCATACAATACAGAACAATTACAAAAAGGGACTATGTTATTAACAGTTAAGAGTTGAATTTATTTAAGTATAATAAATAGTTGTGGTTTGGTTGGTGTAGCTGGTGTATCAATGAAGATGATGACCTTGTCGTTGAAACGCGTCTGATACTTAGGCGTATTTTTTTATGAGAATTGTGTTCTGTGTGTTTGTTATACTGTATAGTTTTTCTCATAAGTCAAGCTCAACATTTAATAAGTATAATTAGTTAAATAATTTCCATAATGTATTACAGTTATTTTTTGTGGTCGTCCTCGTGGCTACAACTACGCCTAAATTAATTGGGATCTTCAAAATTTGTAGATATATATGTACAATTACAATTGTTAGTGAAAGGTCTCAAACATCCAAAGTAAATTTTTATATTTGATTAAATACCATTTGTTCCCTTTTTCTGATTTTATTTTACAAAAATCTGGAGTCATAATACATTGTGGGTAAAATGAATTGTTGGTTTAATTAATTATAAACGAGAGTTTTTACACTTAACTTTAATGATCACATAAAGTGTTTATCAGTTTATTTATTTGTGAAGTAACATAGGTTGCTAATCAGCACTTTGTAGTACAAGAAGCAAAGCGGCGTTGTGACAGTGGCGCGTGTTATATAGCATGGCCTCTAACAACCATATACTAACATGCAACATTACGGCTATACAATGACAGAAAGAGCGTACTCGCGTGACGGGCCTAGAATGTAGACAGCCTTGGGAGTCGCACTTGACCAGTTGTCATACATAGCAGGTCCCACGCATCAGACCAAACTAACAGTGTCTTCATTTATATCGAACCACTACACTTTTATTAATGGCACTATCAAATTATATGGGATGAGTTCAGGCCCAAGGGAGCCAGATAGGATTCTGGCTTCTATCTATTTTATGAAACCCCTTTATAAATATTACTAAATACTGTATTGTTTTTTATAATATGTAAAAAGTAGTAACCGTGAATAAACGTTAAACAAATTGTTTGTTACTTCTTAGTTATGTTTTTTTTTATTTTGATGGTTAACTAAAGAAAATAGATTGTGTAATTACTGTAGTAATTTTGTGTAAAAATGTATGCTTTATGATTGGTTGGAACGTTGGATACATGTCCACTGTATAATTGACAAATGTTTATCTATCACTTAAATGTATTGAACACTAGTAGAAAGTTCGGTCAACAATGGAAGCACTGCACTTATTTGCACAACAAGACTTATTTCTACAAGAAAACTTTCCACAGCCTGAGTTTTCATCTTCAATGTTTCAGAAACTCAAATAAACTACTCAAGACACCTGAATGTCTTTTACACAACTAATTTATTGTAGAAATGTCAACTTACACAATGAAGGTCTTACTTAAATATCTTCAAGTAACTAATCGACTGTATAAGTTCGATGACTGAGATCGTAAAAGTTACAAGAAAACTATGGGTTTCTCTGCAAGAGGCTGGATTTTACTTCGGTGGAAGATCATTTCTGTTAAATATATTGCATGATTTGAGATTTCGTTATAAAAAAATAAACAACAAGAAAGTTCTTATGGAAAAATCGTCATCTGCCTTACTACGGTATTGTTTTCTCAGGAAAATCCATAGCGAAAACATTAAGAACTGTGTATTTGTGGATAAGACCTGGTTAAACGAAAATGTAGCTGAAGGCACTGGATAGACAGATGTTACTGTTTTGTGTTCTACTGTCGCCCCTGTTGGCAAAAGTAAACGGATATTATCTGCGATGCTGGTGGTTCTACTGGCTGGATAAATGGTCCCCCACCCTTCTGTTTGAATTAAAGTAGACCGGAGACTATCACGAGGAGATGAAGGGAGGATCTGTGCAAATCTGAGCTATATGAAGTTGTTCGACTTCACAAACCCTACCAACATCATCGATGTCAAGGCTATGAAAAGGGGATCAAGATCATCCTAATACTGTACCACCATATCACTGCCATTATAATCCCATTGAAATGGTGTGGTCAAACCTGAAGGACTATGTCATGAAACGAAATACAACGTTTAAGCTCAATGATGTCCAGAATCTAATCATGGAATTCAGAATCTACGAGAGAAAAATGGGTAAATATGTGAAACATGTGGAAAAAATCATGGAAGAAAACTGGAAGAATGAAGGCCTTGATGAGTCGAGTATACAACAATTCATTATCAACTTTGCACCAGGTGACGGGACGAAGATGAGGACATCGTTTGTGCTGCCTTGAAACAATCTGATATTTTCAAAAGGAAGTGAAACACTTTTTAAAAGAATTTGTAAATAGATGTTGTTCTGATAAAGTAACTCATACATAAAATAAAATCACACACAAAAAACTTTAAAGCGGCCTTAAGCAGTCTCAATCCTGCAAAACAAACTTTAAATAAGCTTCGAATCCCAGAGAGGAAGATGTTTTAATATTTATAAATTATTCCTTACTTTGCAGTAATATGGTCGAGTTTGGACTATTTTTTATTGTAATTTCATGTACATGCCGATAATATAACCGTAACAAAACAACTCTAAAATTTGTAAAAAATCGTAGTAGCATACTAGGCATCTTGCTATGAGTGACAGGTAGCTCATCCAGACATTTTTTGGCGGTCCGTCCCTGCGCGTGCGAGAGCGTAGGGTCTTCTATCCCATACACGCCATCCGAGACTCAATAGACTGTAGTAATAGGTATGAACAGGTTTCAAATCAACAAGTAGGCCTACTGCCACATTTTTAGGTTCCGGAAATGGGTCAAGCTATTTTGTAAAGATGGTTCTTCGCCCCACTATGTAAATGCAGTCAATTACGAAATAACAATTTTACAGGGCATAGAATTGGTCTTGGAAGTCGGGTTTTATATTGGCCACTCCACTCTCCTGATTTAACTGTGTGTGACTTTCTTATGGGTTTTATGTTACTATTTGAAGGAGCAACTGTACACCCATAGTTTGAACAATGATGAGAAATTGAATAGCGGCGTCGAAGAGGAACTACTTCGGATCCCATGTAATTAATTTACAAGGGCTTACGAGTCATTTATTAGGCGTTGCTATCACTCTATCGGTGTGGGTGGGATTCTGTATGAATAAATAAATAAAATTTTCAATCTTTTAATCATTGAAAACAAATAATTAGTTTTTAGTTTGTTTTAAAAGAAAAATTTGTTTGCATCAAAATTACGTTTGTAACAATAAAAGTTTATTTGTCTAAACGTAACGAAAACGGTACATTATTTCAACGGCTGTTTTTTGTGTTGTCGCCAATTGTTTTCCTATAAACACCATGTATTAAACATTTTCACAACATTTTTGATAACTTTTTAAAATGTATGTATAGTTTCAAAAGAATCTGTTGACGAATAAGCAATTAATATAATTATACGGAGTTTACCATTTCAGGGAAACCCTATATATGACTGTACACTTTCAACATCCATAGGATTTTAGAAATCATAATAAATACATAAACCAAATTACTTATGAATACTTTTCGCTAAAATGTTGACTTGCATCAATAAAGGCATTGTTGATCAAATAAATGGTTTATTAATTGACAGTACCTTTTACAAACTGAGATAATAAAATTAACGAAAATTACAAATGGATATTTTGGGGTTGAAATGAAGATTCATATAAATACGATATTGGTAAAATAATTAATTTCTTCACATGAACTGATTGGACATTTTCATCAAGTGATTGTTATTGCTTACTAACACACTTACTTTGGAAATTTTGTCGTTTAATATCGACTTACTGGAATAAGTTTAAGGAAATAAATATTACACATTTATAATGAACTGTATAATTTCAATAAAATGATGTCATACAATTTACGTAAGCATTCTTTGTTATTGAAACGTTGACTTACACACGGCTGTTTTGTTGTTAAAAGTTCGACAAACATATAATGTCAGTTAAACAAACAATGTCTAGGAAGACAAATATTTCTATTTTATTAAATGACTAACATAGAACATTATCAACAATTTAAATCATGACATATTTACAAACAAAAATTACGTATGTATACTTTGTGAAAAAGTAGGTTCGATTCTTTAAGTAAAAATGTTGTTAATATAATAAATATTTTCCTTTCAATTAAAAAAAGACAATATTGAATGTTTTTGAATTGTTGTGTTTTAACAACTGAAATCATAACATTTACGTACAACAAATTACGTGTGGCTATGTTGTCGTTGAAACATCAAGTATAAAATTATTTCGTTGATGAGAAAATAAATGTTTTTTTTTTTGTTTAACTCTTTCAAAAACTGTAAATAAAATGACCCAAACCCAGTCTATTTTCTCGTTGGAACGTTTATTAAACCAATAAAGTCGTTTCTGAGAAAATAAAAATGGTTATTTTAGTAACTGACTGTATACTTTTAAAGAACTGAGTAACTGTTAAATTCACGTAAACCCTATTAACGTATTTATGTCTTTGACACTTAGATTTACACAATTAATAAGTAATCGAAGGAAATAAATGAATTAAATTCATTAATTGACTTTGCAATTTCAATAATTGAGATCATACTTAAACTTAATTTACGAATGACTCTTTGACGTTGATAGATCGATTTAAGGAAAAATCGTTCGTTGTTGAGAAATATATGTTTTCTTTTCATTAACTAATTTAACACCTTCTTCAACTTATCAATGTATAAAAACAAAATTTAAGTACGATATGTAAAACTGACTTGGCTCGTTATAAATTAGAATTTCGTCCTCTCTTCCTCCGAATGTCCACTAATCCAGATTTATACATAAGAATAATCCAATCAAAAAGAAAAAAAAAAAAAAATAGTTTAAAGTAAACTAGGAATGATATTTAAGTGTATGGGAGGTATGAGATCTGTTATTGGAATAGTTGTAGTACAGTGTTGAAGCTGGGGACAAGCTGGGGACGGCTGAGGAATGTCGAGTAGGAGTGTTGATTAATATGCAGTGAATGAAGCCTCAAGTCGCCTTCGCCGCACACGCGCGCGCGTATGGTCTTCTACTCTTCTCACCAACAGGTTTACATTCTTGTATATAACACTGGTTGTATAATGCAGCTTTAGTTTTGTATTTATAATAAATAGCAAACAGTTATTGTTTTCTGAGTTTCTAAATCGTTTAAAATTTAATTTAAGGAAATGAATAATCGTTAAAGTACAGCTTTTTTTTTCATTTTGATTCTACTTTCTGTTAATGTATTAATATTAAAATCATGAATTCTGAAAGAATAATAGCGATGAGTTGATAAAATAGTAATGTTTTATTTAATTATGCACATTTAGGTCCACCAGTGATGTTCTATATTATTGGAATTTATAAATCTTGTTATTATTAATTTGTTTAACTATGTCTTTGTTTTTATCTACTCAAATTAAAAACCCACAATAAGTTAAAAATAGTCTAATATTTAAAATGATAATAAATAATAGTGAAAATAATTATAAACTGTGTTTTTACATTCTAATAAAACGTTTAATGTGGATTTCACAGGTTCTAAAGGAATTAATTTTTAAATTATGTTAATAAATAACAAACTACATTACACCGGTATGTGTTTATGTGACTGACTAATGATTAACGTAATTTTTTAAAAACAAATTCACAAGTATAAGTATAATTATATATGTAATTAATTTTTCGTTTAGTTTATTTAAAAAATTTGGGAATCTTTATACTCTTCTGTTAAAATTATGTTTAGGAAAAATGTTTTAAGCCATTTATAGCATTGTTTTATGAACAAGTCCTACAAATAATAACATTATATTGTTGATATTTACTGTATTGCTACAACGAATTTCATATTCACGAAATAAACAAAATTGAAATAATTAATATCCTAAAATAATAATACGTATAAGAAGAAAAAACCCACATAATGGATGTAATTTCGGAAATAGGTGAAAGTAAATCATTAAACATGATAGAAAAAACTTTATTAAAGTATGAAATACTTATTCAGTATTGATGGCAAAGCTATTTTCTCCAGCTATATTTCAATAAATGCTTGCCTACTATTCAAAATACCTCCTAATGTATTCTTTTTGTTGAGATTTTGTTTTATATTAAAAAGTAAATCCTATGACCCTCAAATAAATATATTGTAATGCGTAATCTGATAATGAGGCTGAAATTTCATTAAAACCTGAAGTATTTTAGCAATAATCTTAAAAATCTTCAATAATACAGGTTTGAGTATTTCTTCTATTTTTAGATGTGCTCTGATTTTCCAAGTAAAATTTGAAGGGATCGTTCTGCAAAGTTTTACTGTATTACTGGTTGCATCTTCACGATGGTAGGGGTTTGGATGTTAATGCTGGTGATGAAATAATACATGAACTATTCCAGTAAAGGATTACTAATAATGTTTGTAGATTTATACACATAACCTGTTCCGTAATAAATAATGATACTAGTCCTAATACACACTAAACTCCAGTTTTTAAACAATTGCAGTAATTAAAATTTTAATTTGAATATAATCCACTATAGTGCTTCGAAAAAAAGATATTGAACTAATCTAGAAATTGTGTTATATACCTGATGTTCCACAAGTCATTTCACCTTACGAATATAAATTATTTTAATATTTTCTCTTTAGTTTGAATTTGTAATTTTAGATATGCTAGTAATACTATAATTAGAGATTGCTAAGTTGGTATTGCATTTCTATCAACTGTTTTCAATTCTGTAGTATTAATAGACGTTAATGTAGGTTAGTAATTTGGTGAATTGTAATTGAATGTAATGTTAACTACACAAGCACAGATATTTGTTGTGTAAACCTATTGCAAGCAAGGTGCGGATATTGTTATGGAACAAAGCAAGATGTTTTTGAAAGTATAGTGTTCTCATCATATACATTTGTAAATCAAAATTTTTAGTTGGATTTAAAATGTATGTTAAAGTTACATTTGTTGAAACTGATGAAGATAAGAAACTACTTAGTCAAAAAGTATATAATTCATTGAGTGAGTATATGAATGTAGAGAAAAAAATGATTTGAACAGTTTAAAAAGTAAAGAAATTGTTTTTGGATAGTCTGAAATAACTGTTTATGAGAAAATGTGCAATGTATTATGGGACACTCGATACAAAACAAAGTAACGATATGAATTTAAATAAAGCGCGTAGAAAAATTGGAGTAACTTTCTCAAACGAAATCCAAGTTATTCGTCATATATCGCTAAAGTTATGATTAATTCACGATTTATTGGTCTAAAATTATGAACGCATTTACAGACGGTCGATTATAAACCAAGTTTTGGTGAATTATGAATGTTTTATGAAGTAATATAACCTGGCAAACCGTATTAAGTAATGGAAATTATCATTTGTGAGTAATTTTGAAAACAGACAATTGGAAGTAAATCCAACATTTCGGAAGCATTTAACAATTCATTAAAGAGTGCGACGATTTGTTTATTATTTCTTCTGTTTTAGTATTTGTCACAAGTTAAATACGACATTAACCTAACGATGAATTCTTACCATTAAAAATTAAACGATTCGTCAGAGAATAGGTTAAATATAGAGTTTATTATATTGAGTATGGTTCAATTTGTTTAGTATTTATAAATGTATGATAGCAAGTATGTTTTCGAAAGAGGTAAAGAAAAGGGGTTTATTTGAGTAGTATCTTTATAAAGCATTGCTACCAATGTAAATATTACATGTTAGGTCTTACCGAGCACAGTGGGTAACATAATCAACTATTAATTGGGTACAAGTTAGTTTTTTTTATACTTAATTTAATTTTAGAAAGAGAAATGTACTATCCTTTGTATTGATAGTTGTCACTAAGGCTACTTTTAGTAATATTTGCGATTGACAACATTGAATTGCCCAAACTTTGTTGTAGTATTTCTTACTTCGTTTTTCGACCAAAACTTTAAGGGACTCACTCGCTATCCTGAGCAGGATCTACACAAGTCTTGGGTTAGATCCCTCTCTTTCCTATGAGTCTCTCTTGACTATCTTTTGTCCATTTCCAACCCTGACGCTATTAGAGTATTTGATAGTCAGTTGCACCTTTTTTGTGTTGTAAGATGACCAACAGGTTTTTGTCTTTAAACAAGGGGAAAATGTTACGACAGAATAAACTACAATTGTCAGAAACTAATTCATTCATAACGCATAATTTAATTAACACATTAGTTTAATGTTTATAAATAAATACTTTAGCCTATAACGGAAAAGCTCCTTGAAGTATATGGTAGTTTCCAATAATACAGGTTTAAGTATAGGCGTACCGTATTTATTTTCATGTTTTCTCCTCTTTCAGATATTATCTGAACATTTCCGATGAACCTATTTATGTTTCCTCAATAAATGTATTTTTAACTTGTTTAACCTATGACAGTGCCAGGAAATGAGCGGACTGCGCGTAACGAAATGTTAGTTATCGAACTCTTGAATTGTTTGTTTGGCAAATAGTTGAATATTAAAGAATTGTGAAAATGTAAATGAATTTCTTGTTAACCCACTTTTACGCCAATTTAACAGATGTTGGACATTCTGGCTCTGGATAATTGTTAAATCTATACATAAAAAAATCCTACATATAGTTTTTTTTTATTTACCAATGCTTAAGTTTAGTAATTTTGAGCATTTAAAATTCGACTATGGAAGAAATTAGAAATAATAATTAGCATATTACAATCGAAAATGTACTATCAGATTTACTCTGTCAAATAGTCATAAATTAATAAAATATATTTGTACCGTAAATTATATTGTTACGGGCTTCAATTTGATTATAAAATCATTTTAGCTACAGCCTAAATAATCTTAAATTATACTTGAATTAATTAATTAAATAGCAAATCTTACATATATATAAGTTTATTGACTTGGTGATTTATCATTTGTTAGCAACACATAATGGTGAACTGCAACGGTTGGTGGCTTGGTGTTGCGCCAGAGTTCGTTGCGCTCTACTACGCAGGTCAACAAGTCAGATAACTAATTGCTATATATAAATAGATCACTCAATATAAACAATATTGAAATCGATTTTCCAGAAATTGTCGTGGTAAATACCTCTCTACTATACAAATAAAATAATACAGAACATCCATTTATAATAATTGTAAAGTTCTGCAGGTATTATGCGACAATATTTGCACTGTATAAATTATACATTTGCATTTATTGATTAAAATAAACGGTACTGTCATAAGTGAGAGAATCTATGGCACAAATGGAATACTGACAAACAAAATGTTAACCTAATTTTAGTGAAGTGTTTTTGATATTTCAGTTAACTGTCCATTCATTTACACCTTGAATGTGTGACTTTGATACAATAAAAGCAATAATGAAAGCACTGTTTTATAAATTAGTAAGCTTATTAAAGAGTCCATAAAACTATAATCATACTTATTGAAACATATTTTTTCTTCAGGAAGATAATGAAGGAGTAACACTTTAATTTTATTAAACAATTACTATTAAAGATGGCTCTATCTGACTTCTGAGCTGTAATCGAAGTTAGGAAGACCTCTGGATTTTTTTTTTTTTTTTTTTTTTTTTTTTTAGATATACGAGATTTATTAAAAAAATTATCGGATTTGAATTTTTACCGCGGTAACGTATCTAGCGACTCCTATACGCATCAATCGCTGGCAGTCAGCCTATCAATGAGGGATGTACTTAGCGTTGGACTTTTATTTTTCTTTAAGTGGGGGAATTATTTGAATTGTGGTATTGAGTCTCGGCGATACCCAAGTGGATACCATTTGGAAGATTCACCAGATTTTCGACGATGATATTATGGACATTACACAAAATAAGAAATGGTACAACCGTTTCTAAGATGACCACTCTTTGGAGCAGTGCTCTTCGTGTTTCAGTAGACCTTCAACAAGCGGGGGTAGATCATTGACTAAGTACGGGCTGTCGTCGTGCAAGACTTTTGAGTCATTATACAAAATATAACAGACTAGGTGGAACTAACCACGGCTTCCATACATTCCAATTTTTCTAACGATTTTGTCTTGAGGGCGGTGTCTGCGAAATTGGTGCCGAAGTTGAATGACAAAGAAGAAGCAAATCTAGAAGTCTTGTAAAACATGCTGAACTTCACAAACCGTGAACCTGACTTCCTCTACACTCCCATTGTAGGCTATTCCCGATTCGGTATCTCCTCAATTTCATTGTAACTGCATATCCACCAGGCATTTTGCTTGAAAATAGGGCTTTATATTCCTATAACAATTATTCTTTAAAATCTTCTTAGTTTCTTTGCGTCATTAACTGACAAGTTTCATTTCTCTGACTCATATGTAGTGACAGGTCTCATGAAGGTTTTATACATTTTCATTTTTGTTGCGCGTAAATCAGTTGAGACTTTACAGCCCTAGATTTACAAAATATTCTCTATCGCCATCATTAATCTTCCCTGATTTTCTCACTAATGCTATTTTTGGTGTTCGCCACACTCCAATATATTGATATACAAAGCTATCCACCTTTTGAGACACAAAACCATCAACCTCACAATCTTCTGCTCATTGCCTCTCTTCCCCTGTTCTTATTTTCACGGTACATTCATCATCAGTAATACTTTCACAATTTATTTCTGCCAATTGTGAAACTCACTGGTCTTAATAAAGAAGGAAAGTTCAAACTTATCGAGATTTAATCTGATGTTGAAGGGGCATTTATTTGCTGGACCAACAGCTGCAAGATGTTTAATTACATTTCATATATATTATTCATTGACGGGATTTAATTTGTCATGTGCTACTCTATTTTTCAGGTCTCGTTTGTAATTGGTGTAATATTTAGTATTATATATATATATATATATATATATATATATATATATATATATATATATATGTATTGTGTGTGGGGGGGGGGTGTGTATTTGTCTTTAGTTCTAGTTTTAAATTATGTTCTGATGTATTTCGTTTGTAATTGTTAAATATCTATGTTACTATTCTTTATAAATATAGCACTTACCTTTTGCAAAAATATTATTTTAGAGAGCTGTAATTGAAATATTGTTAACCGATAGACTCAGTGGAAGGGGCTTCATATCTTCGATTGCGCCCAAATAAAGGCGACACTTAAGGTTCAAGTTAAGCAGCAGTTGAAGGTCGGTCTTTTAATACTCTATGTTTTCCCTAGTTTCGGCTAACAATCCTCTATTATAGTCCACTTATTTGATCAGAGTCGTTCGATATTAAACAAATTTAACATTAACTCTAAGTTTTTAATAATTAAGATTCAACTGCACACTACTAATCTTAGAAAACAAAAAGAATCAATATTTTTGTGAAATTCAGATTGTAATGTAACATATAGGAGAGCATAAATACACCCTATTGTGACGTCACTACATGTTATAATTACTGTAGTTGTAGTGCATGCATATTGGACTAGGTAATACGGGATTGGATGCATCCACCAGCTATCTAATCATGTGGCCATGTCCCTTAACGTTAATTATCCCACCGTAACAGCAAATCTCCATTGCTAAACAGCATACAATATACAATCAATAACCAGCAGCAGATAAAACTATTTCCTTTCTTTGGTAACAAAACGTGTGGATTGTAACAAGTGAAATGTCTACTCCTTCAAAAAATGTACTGCTGATTTTGTCTAAAAATTCACTTGGTATGACACTATGCATTTTTATCACTGAAGTAATATAGTCATAATAGATATTTATTTTCTGTAAGAAATTTATTTTTAACATTTTATTAATATAATTAGCTGTACAATTTCTGCCCATTTGTTTTGAATAAAAGTGTAAACATATCGTCAAAGTTATTTAAATAACAAATATGAAAACAGTAGAATGATTTGGTGTTTTAGTAATTGGAATAACTTAATGTCATCTCATGTGACAAATCTGATCCAGAAAACAGATATTAACATCTAAAAAAAATTGTAATCTCTGCATCGCAGAAAATAAATATATATATATATATATATATATGTATATATATATATATATATATTGTTATGACATATGGTTATAACATATCCTATTAGAAATGTATTTATTTCTGTGTTGAAAAGAAAAAGAAATATAATAATATTGACTATCGTTCACTGAATTAGGTCGATGAACAGTTCAAATAACATTGTGGATAAAACAAAGTTGAACATTTTTACTGTTCAAAATATTGTACACTGTTTTAGACTAGGACTAAAAATGGATTAAGTGGTATTGAGATTCATTAGTTGAATCAGGTCTCAGAACAGTTTTAAAATAGTTTAAAAATCACGTTTAATATACCATTCAAAATGTTTTACACTGATTTTGGATAGGCCTAAAACTGGTTAGCAGAACCGCTGGCGAATTACTATGTAAAAACAGCATACTTTTTAAATAGGCAGATTTATTTACTCAGCAATAATTATATTTACTAGGCAAATTTACAACTGATTTGAAATATAAAAAAAACCTGTTTGAGATGGGCATTCTAAACTATAACCAAATACGAACTACAAACTATGAATAAATATGAATCATGTACAACCTTTAATGTTGCAGAAATTAAAATTATAAGTTTTTAGTTTGCTTTAATTTTTATACAAATGAGATAATTATGGACTTAGTTTTTAAATGATAATAAAGAATGAAGTTCAATATTACGGTGTAAAGGTATTATTTAAATTGATTATTTAAATAGATTATACAACTATAATTTAAAACACATAATAAATTGTATTATTTTTACGTATAAATGATTTCATTTTCTCTTATTTTTATATAATTACATTGCAATCAAGTTTGTTATTGATAATAAATACACCTTAATACACACTTTTAATAATTTAGGTATCATAATACTGGATTATTTTCTAAATAAATATTTTAAATTAAGTTTTACTGTTAAATTACTAATCTCTTGTAATACATAACCTGGTACAGCAGAGCCGCCTCATCGCTAAGATTGATGCCAACTTATCTCCCAACTGTATTTGTGGGGGTTTCATTTTAACTGGCCTAACATCAGGGGCTCATCTAGAGTTAGCAAACCCTAGGATTCTTAGCTAGATGTACACCTTTTTCATGAAGTCTAGGGTTACATCCCTCTCTCTTTCCTGCCAGGTCTTTCTTGATCAACTTTTGTTCTATTTCGACTCTGGTACTAATAGAGAATTCAAGGACAAGAAGTCTTTACTTTATGTTCTTTTCTTCCTTTTTTTATAATGCTAGGATGCCAACAAAGAAAAAAAGAAGTAGAAAAATTAATAGGTCAACATTGTAAGTTATTCACTATATATAAACTATATGTAACTATGTATAAGCTATAGGTAGAGATTTTTATAATCTATAAAATATTTATTTATTAAAAAAATATTTCAATTGAAAAATATATGACCTAGACTGGGAATTGAACCCAGGACAATAATACTAGCTTGATAAATTATTATGTTTTTAATGTATAAGCGTTAAAATCAATAAATTAATGTATTTATTGTTTGTGATATTTTATTTCACGATATATTATTTCGAGTTAAATTGAAGAATGAATGATGTCCTGTCATATCTGTTTGTAGAGCAGATACTTTTGAATCCTATGTTCACTCCAAGGATGGTGTTGTGTTCCACTAAGAAAGCTAAAATTATTTTACTATATATTATTGAATTTGTTTATTGTAGCACATATTATTTCCGAAGATTAACTACCTACAACGTAACCAGAATAAAATATTTTAAAAATCATTATTACAATGGAAAAAAATGAGTAGTAAACCTAACGGCCTCTTTTAAAACTAATTTCACCCGTTTAAATTTACGAAAAAATTTACATTCACTAAAACTGTTTCCTGTTTTATATTTTTAGGCATATAAACAGTTTGAAGTAAATAATTTCTGATAATTATTCAGTTTTTCTAATAATATCTACCTGAAGAGAAATAAAAATTTACTGATACAAGAATTGATAGAGCGAACCATGGTTTTAGATGAAAGAAACGTCTAGATTTCTTTCTGGAATACTCGTACAAATTAATTACTTATTTAATTAACGTTTATTCCACTGGTGTTAAAGATGTAAGTTTGTTTTCACAATATAATTTATATTTTGTACAGAGAAACGTCAAGATTAATTTCTACAATAGTTATTATGTTGTTAGAAGCTTTAGTTAAGCTAAGCTTATAAATAAATAAAAATTAAAAACACATACGTATAAATTACAAAATAAGTAGATCTTTGAATATCTCTATGACAAGAAAACTCAAATGTTTAAACTCACTTCAATAAATCATAACACGTTATTCTAGTGTTATCTAACAGGCTTATTAAGAAAATATGTTTATTTATATTGCACACTTGTTTGATTTACAACAAAGGATCGGACACTAGGCCTTCGTGTCATTGCCTTATACCGACAGACTGAGATGTTTAGGTGGGAAAGCAATCACACGATGATTATATTGGGAATAAACACTCCTATTTTTACGGCCCATAAATTACATCTATCGTGATGTAATTCATGTGAATATGTAAAATATTATAATCCAAACAACAGATGTACGTCTACGAACAAATTGGAAACACACCTAGATGATTCTGATAACATAGACAGAGGTAATCATTGAGTAAGGACAATCACGCAACAAACAATAGTTAAAACAAACAAAGAAAAGTGATCTACGGGTTTGACGTGTTAACAATGACTGACATTAACACGGATATAGATAGAAGAGAAAAGTTTTATTTACAAATAAAAAATAATACTGAAATTATGCCAAGAAAAAAGCCACTTAAAATCACTCTCCACTGAATTTCATAAAATGTGTATTATCACACAAAGTGTATTATTTGTATTAAAACAAAATTTTTAAGAAAATTAAATTAAAGTTCTTTTATATTTTAAAATTAAGAAACCAAAAAATAAAGTTTTCTTTTCTTTTTTTTTTTATAAAAAATAAGTTAAATATTATTATAAATAAAAATAACAATATTATTTATTAAAAAATACAACCAATTAATTTCAATAAGAAAACAGAAAAAGAACAACATTTTTTATTAATATTCATATTATAGACAGGACTAAGCGAGGTCCTGTTTTAAACTAGACCATTGACATTTCGACTCTTTGTTTGTGTTTTATTACACAGTTATGTTCAAAGCATCTACCAATCGTCATGAAACTTTTAATAAGGTTCATTACAAATAATGATGAACTGTATAAGTTTTTATATTTTATTTTCTGTTTTAAAATAGATGCCACTCAAACGCTTCCAAAGAATGCCTTGTGTGATCCTACAGCGTCTAAAATATTGAAGTATTCAATACCATTATATGAACAAGTCGTAACAAGCAACCGTAAAAAAAATTACCGCTATTTTGTGTGGGGGGGGGGTTAGAAATTAAATTTCTTTACGACATTTTGATTGTTTCACAGAAACTTTTAAAATGAGGTATCAAAAACACATAGGTGCTACTTGAAATTTTGGAGCAACCCCCAACTCACTACAATTTAAAAACCAAAACCTTTGCTCTTTTCAGTTGACCCTATCACTTAAAGTGGTTACCTCAAATAGAATTCACATATTTAAAATATAAGCTGGGCTGGTAGTTTCTTTTCAGCCACTTTCTTCAGGTCTCTCTCTCTCTCTCTCTCTCTCTCTCCACACGCACACACACACACACACACACACACACACATATATATATATATATATATATATATATATATATATATATATATATATATATATATGTTGTAGAGTAGTAGTCGGACCGTTAACGCTTCCAACAAGGACGACGTCACCACAAGTAGAAGAGTATACTGAAATGTTGGTAGAAAAAGAAAGAATAAAATTAAAATTATTGATTTCAAGGACTCAAATGATCCATAGCTCATTTGTGAACTGTAAAACATTTTAGCATACTATTTAAACAAAAAAACTATTTTGAATTAAATAATTAAAAATATCTTCTTGTGACAATCTATAATATAAATAGAATTTTACTTTTTCCAAAGGTAATCAAATCTCATCACTTATCAATACTTCAACCAGTATGGAACAAACTGTTGTACTGAATATCAGTACAGACTTCAAGTTAAGTTGTAGTAAAGACAAACATTCATTATTTGAGTTCTCCTGGATAGTTTTATTGGATTAATATTGAGATAATCCTTCTATAGTGTCAATGGGTGTAACTTGTAGAAGCAGGAGAGGATGACGACCAATGAGACAGTAGTCATACATGACGACAAACCGGAAGTCGAGGTAACCGACTATGACCACATTTGCATATTCATTACATACATGTAATTGCTAGCAGAAGCCGTCTGAATTTCCTTCGTGATACTCATGTTGTTTGAATGGTTTATTGTATTCCAAAATGAATAACAGCTCTCAAGGGTAAACGTGAGCCACGTGACGCCCGTCTTAAACTCCGGTGTTACATGTGGAAATACTAGTAGGCCTAATATAAGTTTTATAAATTTAATTATAAGATGGTTAGCATATGTCAGGCTAATGTAAATGCTTAAACACTGTATAGAAAAGTTAATGATGATTAAAATTAATGTGTTATTATAGTAGAAATACCCTCGAGTCGTCTTGAGTTATAAATGTTTACATTGAAAATTACAATCTGGTTAACTACCTTGAAACAAGAATTATTGGAAGCAAAAAAATAAAAATTAGAAAAATCTCTTAGACAGAATAGTTAAGTCCTTAAATAGTCTACGATTCTGCAAAGGCAATCCTCCGATTTATGTAAAACATACCACTACTCTCGTCATGTCAATAAAAAGTTTATAATATTATTACACAGAGGTCTGGATCTAAATTGACACATTTAGAAAACACAAATCGAAATTTTAATGAGATAAATCTAAACACTAATGAGATAATTTTAATCTCATTATTTAAAAGCATATATTTAAAAAAATGTATCGTATGATAAAAAACAATACGTCTTAACAAATAGTACTTTCTAATAACAGTTATATTTAAGAAAGAAATAATATAATGATAATAATCATAATTGTTATTTTAGCCAGTACACAAAGTAGGTATACGGAAAGTTTGATAATCGCAAAAAATTCAACATCCTTATTTTGACTTTTCCTCCAGTTTTATATGCTCAGGAAACCGAACAAGCGATCGTCGTTGTCGTCTGTACGACGACATTTTCGTGATATGAGACAAAAATAAAGATAGAAACATGAAATTTAGTACAGGAGACGATAGTGAGCTCAAGAGAACCATATTGAAATTTTACAGAAATGAATTGAAAATGTTCAAAAGGTGGCCATTTTTTAAACAGTTTTATGTTATAATCTCGAGAGCTATTCAACTCTATAGCATGGTGAATTTGATATATATTTGAAGATTTCAATTCTGCATGTAATGGTAATCCCCCCACCTCGACAAATTGCAAAGTTATATTTAGAAAATGTAATTTTAAATCCTGACTTCCCAAGAAAATGTGATATATTTACGAGATCCTGCAAGGCCGAGTCATCAATACGAGTGTAGCGATTGGTGGCTCCTTCACATTTCATTAAGTTTTTTCAGTTGCTTTAGGTTTTTGATTTATCTTGGTTTAAAAACAAACATTGTTCTTCGTTGTGAACAAAAATACAACAGAAGGTGGAGATTTGGGTTGTAGAGATGATATACAAGTAATTACAGACATCCTAAAATTGGAGTTGTGGATTTGATCTTAGACGGATCTGAAAATTGTAAATTTTGATTGTTGTCCACAAAATTAGAAAAAAAGATTTTGTTGCTGTGAAAACTCTATATATAAAAGTAACTAAAATGAGTAACTATTAAAGTTACTATTAACCTAACAAATATTCTACTTCCCGTAACAAACACTTTATTCGCAACAAAACTACGTTTCAATAACTAAGTCATCATCTTAAGTCTTTAGATCTACATAAAATTGTTGGCAATGAACTACTAGAGTCCATGCCAATGCTTCATGCAGATGGCAACAGGAAAGCAAGGTGACCACGCCTCCAAGTCCAATGTCATCTGCTGTATTTCGTTGTCTATATTGTATTGGCATTGGACTTGTTTTAAAATCATGTTTAATTTCTTCCATGCTACTATTTGCATGAAGCCCTGGCCTTGTCTGTTCTAGTCCAGTGTCAAAAAGGTTTGTGTACAAGTAACTACCAAAGTATATTGCAGTACAGAAACAAATTAACTTAATGATTTAATGTGAGAGTTGAAACATCGCACAGTGTGGCCAAGATATGGATTAGCTGGCAATAAATAAATATATGAAGTGTCACTGCCGACTTGGAATCATTGTTTGTCCTTATCTAGACAACGCTCTTCCTGCGTTTATACACCCACCTCGCTGGTAGCTCTGACACTTTTCATACAAACAACAATTTGTCATAACAAACGCTGACGATTCCATCGTTTACAATTCATTTGTTCCTCATACCTGTCCCATCAGTAGTTGGTGATCTCCATAGAAAGAATGCAGTAGAATATTTGACAAATTTTGTAAAATAATCTGCATTTCAATGTCTTTTAGTTTTTTTTTGTGATATTGATCAAATGTTTCTCTTTGGGAAACAACCACACATCCAATAAAATACATTAAGATATTCAGAATCAGATTTAAAAAAAACTATTTAAATTGTAGATCGGTATTTAGATAAACATTCCGATCAGAAATAATCCCAAAATTGGTGACGTCAAAAGTTATATTTTAACGACTACAATGCATTATTTTCTTGATACATTAAATAAGAATTCCTTAACAGACTTTTTCAGGCACGTGTACAATATAACAATGGTTTGGAGTACCATAGCTTAGTTAATTTACGGGTGTGATTATTTCGCTATAATTCGGACTAGTAAACCGTCAAATGTTACCCAGGTCTTGGGATGACGTTGCAATTTTTCGTGTTTCCGATTTCCACGTCTTCATGAGTTCATAGTTTAATGGACAAAAGTATAAGTGACTCAATAACTGTATACAAATATATATATATATATATATATATATATATATATATGCACGTGGTGTATATCTTTGTATGGTCGTGTGTGTTTATGTACACATATTTATATACATTTATAAGGCGTTTTAGGAAATTAAAATTTTTGGATTGTGTATGTACGTGTATAAAGTATTAAACTATGCATACATTTAGTTCTTATCTGAAAAGAAGTGGTGAAAAAAGGAAATGACAGTGTTGTTTTGTTTTGAATATGAGTGTGAATGAATACATATTATACAGTATTGCACCTTTTGATTTTAAGATTTGTATTTGAAAAGTGTTAAGTGGAAAGTACATATAAACTGTCATGAATATAATCATATTTTGTATGCACATATATATATATATAAAAATTATATAATTAATTTTTTTGGCATTATTTTTAATTTTATAAAATTTATGTAATAAAACAGAAATGAGAAATCAAGTAAAAATTTAAATAACTCACAGGAAAATAACCTTGAGAAATACACTAGCCTGAAAAGAAAAGCCAAAAGAGAAATCAGAATAAAAAAGAGACTGCTTGAAAGATACAGAATTAAGAAACT
This sequence comes from Aphrophora alni, assembly GCA_963513935.1. Taxonomy (NCBI): domain Eukaryota; kingdom Metazoa; phylum Arthropoda; class Insecta; order Hemiptera; family Aphrophoridae; genus Aphrophora; species Aphrophora alni. The sequence goes on from OY740767.1 coordinate 88,747,760, forward strand.
ACAAGAAATGAAAAAGAAAAAAGAAGCACGAAAAATCTTAGGATAAGAGAAGAAGGGGTTTCAGTTAAAAACCAGTATATGTATTTAAAAAATTGTAAAATGCTGGGAGAGAATAATTGAAAATAGTAAACAGATTGGTAGAATACTTGGTACAGCTGTTGAGTAATCAGGGAGGAAATATAATGTGAACGGGGAAGAACATTGTGTTGGCTGGAGATTATATTGAAGAACATCAAGACTGTCTAAAATGTTTTTTCTTTTTGGTCCGCGAAAAGTCTTTAAATCCTGAAGGTCCTTGAAGTTGAGTACTTATTTTATTTTCTGGGCCAGGAAATTCCATTTCTAAAATATTGCGCTTCTAATCCGGAAGTAAACCACCAACTTATGGAAGAAACCAGAAACAGACACTAATATTTTTGCACAACTATTGTGACTATTTTATTATTTTTAGAAATACCATTTGACTAAAAAACGTTAACGATTTTATTTTCCTTAGAAAATAAAAATAAAGGGAGAAATTAATTTCCAATTGTTAATTTAACTTTTGAGGTTAATATTTTGAACTAATGGGAATTCAACATTGACATCACAAAGTATATTACATTATATTTCTTTTCTATTAAATATTTCTATGTTATATATAACAACTAATTTAAAGAATTATCAAAGTCACAAACTAAAACCAGAAAATACAGTAGTGTTAAATTAACAATACAAAATAATTATTTAAATATATATATATAGATATTTTTTATCTACGTTTTCAAAACGGAATAAAAAATCAAAAAAAAATTTTTGTAGCCCCATACAGATTCCTAGCCCCATACAGATTGTTCTGAATATTTGTGACTGTGAATTTTTTATAGCTATGAAAATACAGTAGGCCTACTTGTAAGATTTAAACGTTGAGCACATGAAATAGATAATCGAAGATTATCTCCTTTTATTGAATTACGATCTACTTGACCTCCATTAGAAATTTTTGAGAGTTCTTTCAACGAAAGCTGCTCCCTACATTCTTGTATTGCATGCGCCCCACGTTTTTTGTTTTAACTCTACAAATACTTTCGTAGCTATTAAAATTTCACAATCAACAATTTTCAGGACAATATTTATGGGGTTAGGAATGTGTATTGGGTTATAAATTTGTATGGGGCTACGAGAAAGTATTTTATACTTTTTAGTCCGTTTAAAAAAAGTAATTTTTTGAACATTTATTTTTTATTTAAATAATTATATTCCCCTTTTTAGTCTTGAGTGTGTGAAATTTTGCAATAATTTTAAACACCTTGATGAGATTAACAAACCATCAGAAACTATAATGTTTATGCCGCCGAATGGTTCACTTTTTTTTCTTTTTTTTTTTTTTCAGTTGTTGCAACTTAGAATCGATCGTGGAAAACATTCCGTATGGAACCATGGGAATCTCATCGATGAACATTGATTTCGCAAGACTTTCAAATAGTTACCAGTGAGTGGTCCCAAATTTCCTACTATTTTTTCATCCTTCTCAACTAGTATAACCTGTGCAGTGTTCTTTCACCAACAAGTCGTGCCGCTATATCGGTCAATGCGTCAACTCTAACTGCTTTCGTACCATAGCAGCGATTGACGGAAAGATAAGAAACCGAGTTCATATTGCATTGTCAACCAGTTCTGAGCTATGTGTAAAGTTTCAAGTCTCTACCTCATCGGGAAGTTAGTTTCAAATCGATTGCAAAATTTATACCGAACAAAGAAACAGTCAAGAAAGCTAGTAAATGAAAACGTTTTAAAAAGGACAATATAGCAATTCGAAGAAAGAACTAACGATATAAGATGTGTCTAACATACACCACTCATGTTTAGTAACGTGTATTTTTAAGTTACTATGAGGTTAATGAATTCAAAAATTATTGGTCAATCAGAACTTTAAGCTGTGTCAAAAGATTAAAAATTATACTCATGACAGACATATTGTCGATTTTTAATTATGTGTTAAAAATCGTAATTGGTCAAATACGTATATTTAAAGATAAACAGTGATTGGTTCGTTACATTTTTGTTTCAATCCTCTGTTAAGGAATGATTGGTCCAATACCATTTGTTTTATAATTCAAGAAGAGTATTATAATGCTTTGAAATTTCTAGATTAATGCTTTTCGATGGTTATTAAGATTTTGATTTGTTAGAAAAATATTAACACCCTTTTCAAAATAGTGTCTGTCTCTCTTTCTATATAATCTCTGAGGCGCAATATCAAAAAATAATTACACTTAATAACAAATATCTTAATTTGGTATTTGTAGACTGCTTGACTCTATGAGTTATCAGGTACATAACAGAAAAGTAGTCTTGGGTTAGATCCCTCTTTTTTATCTTTCCTTCTTGACCAACTTTTGTTCTCTTCTGACTCTGGAGCTATTATTTTTATGATTTTGTCTTTTATTTATTGTAAGGCGATGATGATAACCGAGTGGTTTTTTGTCTTTAAAGCAATAATAAAAATAAAAATTAGTGTTCATGAAATATCATATTAGTATATTCTAGCGAATTATTTAAATTTTAACAGGAGTGCTGTACCCGCATAAATATGCAAGAATTCTTAAGTATGCCTTGTACTCCATAAATTCCACCTAATCGTAACCTTGTCTGTTACATAGAAGTAAATGAATTTGCTACATTTTGAACTTATTCAAACTCAACATTCCAAATATTTCTAGCCTTTCAGTCAAAAATGTTTCTTGTGATATTATGTCTCAAAAGACACTTAGAGTATTAAACAGATATTAGAATTTTACATAAGCTTTGAATTATATACATTTTTAGTACATTCTTCAAAGTATATGAATTTATATAATATTTAAAATAACGTTTAAGTAATACATGTAAATCACTCTTAAATCAAGGTTTTACATCGTATCCAAAACTGTTATTCTCATACGAGTAGTAAAATATCAATCCAATTAGACCTAGCGTTGTTATTGAAATATCATACATCAATGCAAAGCGTAAATCGCAATATCGTCAATGAACCGAATATGGCATGTTTACTTGGTAATAATTATAATTAGCTTTTGACTAATTGCAATGACCAAAGTGCAATTTCTGATCGATCACGTTCAATTAGGAGTTCAGATTGTCTCTTCGACTATACGGGGGATGATAGCGTACCATCATCACAATAAAAAATCCCTAGTTAACAATACTGTTTCAATTATATAACATTATAACAATATTTGAAGGATCAAACAATATTTATCAGGGTTTTTGTCGATATGTCTGTCAGTTTTAAGTTGTTTTTGGAATGATGTCTGGAGTCTGTAGTCTAAACGTGTGGACCGATTGTAATCAACATATTTTAAGGAGCATTCTTTGGCTTCGTCTCGTGACTTTTTTCTATTTGTTTTCCCGATAACTTAAAATTTACAAACAGCTGCAACAAACAAAAAATAAGATTAAAACAAACGATTTTCTTAAAATAGACTCTAACACTATTTTTTTAACAAGTGTTGCCTCTAACAAGAAGATCCATTTACCCAAAAAATGGAGATTCATGAGTTATTGGTAATATATATATTATTACTGCCAGAGGCTGTTTAAAAACGTAATTTCTCAAAATCGGCTCTACCGATTTAATTCAAATTTTAAGGAATATTAATTATTCAAACCTGTGTGCTTAGTAACAAATAAAATCATATTACTGTTCAAGAAATATTGATAAAAAACAACAATGAGCCTATGCTATAAAAGCTCATTTTCAATCAACTACAATTTACTCTCAGGACGTGTTTATGGCACAAGTGAGACCTATTTAATTTTGTTTTCATAAACGGCGTTAAGGTTCATTCCCCTTTTTGATAGTCAACAAGTTTAACTTATAATTTTTTTTGAGACAAACACTTTTGTTTCCTTTTTATTTTGTTTTAGGATGCGGAAGTTTGTGAAATGTTAATTTAATTTAAGTGGATTGATGTTTTAGTTTAATTATTACTTGTAAATAGTTAAAGACAAATGAAATTGATTTCCTTATCTTTTTACTTCTTGTTTTTATCCAATTTATGACAAATTAAAAATAATTCTCTAATTCAGTTACTACTTGTATACAGGTAAGTGAACTTGAAATGAGTTTCAAATTGTACTATTGTTGTTTTGAAGGAATGTGTATTACTTTTAGGAAATAAATAGAATTTTAAGGCAAGAATAAGATTTAGTATTCTAATCCTCTAAGACCAAACTCGTAAATATCGTTCTTTAATCAAGACAAAAATAATTTCTCTCATATTAGATTAGATCACTCTTTCATCATCAAACAAAGAAACAGACCATAAAATAAAGACTCCTAGCCCTGGATTACTCTAATATTCTTAGGGTTGAAAGAGAACAAGAGTTAATCAAGAGAGATCTGACAGGAAAGATGAGAAAGAGAGAGAGATCTAATCCAACACTTGACGAAAACGCTGTAGATTTAGCTGGATCCTTTGGGATTTCCAACTCCGTACACAATAAAGTGAGCCCCAGAGGGTAAAAAACTGATATCATACGTTGTAATTGGGAATATATTATATTACCCCATTTTGAAGTTGAATTAAAGACTAAATTTTAGAATTGACTCTGATTAAATAGTAAGTATGAGTATGATTGATTGTTTACAATAGTAAGTAAATATAAAGGTTATTTTACTTGTTTACAAATTGCAAGAAAGTAATAAGTTTCAATTTAAGTTGACTCAATTTAAACAAATAACCATTTGAGTATTAGTCCAAGTCAAAACTAAAGTTCTAAACTAGTACAATTATAATATAAGGCTATATAAGTTTATATTCATAATCATTCATTAACTAAAAATAACGTAATGTTGTTAAAAACATTAGGCACCTTAATACAATATTTTTTAAAGAAAACAAACAAAACTACTGTATTTTATATCCTTACACGATTAAAAACACTACACACTGTAATATTGCCAGACTGAAAATAATCTCTTTTTTAATTTTTACAATATCTGTTTAATGATTTGCGAATAAGTTAATAAATACAATTTTGAATTCGTATAACTATGAATATTTCTATTACTTTATGTTTTGCAAACTACTGATCTAAAGGATTTTGCAGTTAGAATAGAGGTGAAATGTTTGGAAATTATAAAACCAAATATGAATTCTAAAATGGTAGTAGTTAATGTTTTTTAAGTTTTTATATAGTTCAAGTTTTATAATTATATTGTTGTAAAACATAATTGTGACAGTTATGAATTGAGGCTAGTTAGTGGCACTTGTGATATCAATGATAGTCTTTATTTGGTTGATCAAGTCGCAGTGGATCCCAGGCCCCACGTCAAGAGCGTAGTTGGCAAACGACTAGAAAGTTTGTCTTGTCTATGACATGTCAACCAACAACTGCGCTAAAATGTATCACGTCTTTGGTAAAATTCACTCTTTTGTAAATAAGTATAAATATGTTAAATTAAATATACATTTAATAATTAATGAACACACGAATAATAAATCATCTTACTTAGAAACTTTTAAGAAAATTAACTACTAAGCTACCTTAGATAAGAACCATAAAGAGAACGGAGACAAAAATATGTGCCAAAAATTCTAATTGTATGAAATAATTGATAAAATTGCAGTATTACGATTTTTAATATATAAATTACAGAAGAAGAATAAACATGACATGTACAAATTCCATATGTAAAAGAGAAATGTGAAGCAGTTTGAAGAAAAGTGTGAAGTAAAGGGTGTGTAAATAAAAACAATTGCACTCCCCTTTAACTTAGTTATAATTAAAATAAGCTTAATGCTGTTTGCGGAAATAGTCTTTGTAGCTAGGAGCTCAAGTTTTTATCAATTTTGGACTTCATAGGGTGGGAGGGCATATGTCAAAAATATATAATTGGACATAAGATCCTGTGGGTAATTCTTTACTGTAACTGAAACAGGTCTTTTAGCGATTTTTTAAAATCATGTTCAACATACCTTATTTATTAATAATAAAATAAGTTTTCACCGCGGAGCTAACTTTTTCACTAAAAAACAACAACTTAATTTCAACTTTTCTAGGTTAAGCTCCGTTAAGTGAATTACACGTTAAAATAGGTTTGTACGCGAATATGTACCCTACAACCTAAGGTGTATAGCCACCTTACCCGACCTACGCTTATATTTTTAAAAAAACGAAGAAATTGTACGATCCCAAGCTGTCACCCATCCAAGTACTAACTGCGCTCGATGTTGCTTGGCGTCGGTGAACTATAAATGCATGAATTCTGTAGTTTTGAAATAATGATTTTTCGCTGAAAAAGTTAGCTCCGCGTTGAAAACTTATTTTATTAATAATAAATAATATATGTAGAACATGATAAAAAAAACGCCAAAAAGACCGGTTGAGTTACAGTAAACAATTACCGATTCATGTGGAACATCAATTTTATTTACAGGGGTCGTTGAGATAAGAAAATGATTTAAAAGAAAACATCCCTGAACTGAAATGCTAGAAGTTAACGTGATAGTGAATTTACCCCAAATTTTGTTCTAAGTTATATATTTAAGTAGGTCAATCATTTTTTATAATTTATGGATAAAAAAATAAATAATAAATCTAAATGAAAATCAGTGTACGAAACCAACTCTTTTGTCGGCTTACCAAAAAAACATTAAGCAGTTAATCAAAGTAACTTCATTTATTCGTACAGCAGATAAGTTTATTGAGATAATATATTCTATGACTATCAAATTCCATGGTTCCGTAGACCCTAAATGTATCAGGTGAAGTAATTTTAAACAAATTATATTTTTCTGTGTTTACTTTTTCACTTATAATAGAAAGTATTATGATGGCAAAGAAAATGACTTAGTAATTTTTGTGGATAGATTCGAAGTAAATAAATGCTTGAAATGATTTTGATAATTTTTGGTACCACATTATTTTGGTATAATTTGACCATATGTACAGATTATTTTGTAATTTTTCACATAAATGAAAATTTCTGAGTCAAAACACAAAATTTATAATATCTCAAATCTGCTTCTAAGATGTTGATGTAAATTTGCTAAAAACGTAGTTCTTATACAAATTTTAAAAAGTTATTGCTCATCTCTCTCCTAAAATTCTGGCTTGGATTTATCGTACAAAAGAAGAAATTAGTAATTGACTTAGTTTTGAACTATTGAATATGTTAACAATATATAGTTTAACAATATTTGTTAACAATAATTGGGCTTAAGCAATTTCGATAATATTTTGGTGAACCATGAACATAAGTCAACTGAGGTTCTGGACTATTTTGGAAAATACTAAAATGGACCCGATCTTCGGCTCGTTTTGTTTTTATGAAATTATTCACGGACTGTATTTTCCATTTACTTGCTGTTTGGGATAACAAAGCTTCACACAAATGTATCTTATTTGTTTGTGGATATTATGAGATTTCCGAACTTTCAAGACAGAATCTACCTCTAATTTTTCTTTTTTGACCGATAATTGACATTCATGGAGTAGGCGACGGATACTTTGTTTTGTGTTTGGGTATTGTGAAAAAGTTTGTTCAGCATTCGTTTTTAATTTAAATATAGTATCCTAATTTAAATGAATAAATTTATGCTAACATGACACCTATAGTCTATGGAACTGTGTATTATGTGTATTGTGATTGCCTAGTTAATACTGTTACAGACTTTAATGATTGATTACGCTTGCATTGAAGCCTCTAGGATTAATTATTGGTATTCTCTCTAGGCCTTATCTACCGTGTGTTCAATACATATTACATTGTACATAATGTAATAAATTATCAGTATAAGCCTAACTTCGATTAATAAATTAATTAATCCCTGTCATTAACCAATTTTATTCTACTTTAATTTCGGAGAGTCCGACTTTAGTTTGTGTTATAAATTAGTATAATTTTCAGTTAATTACAAAAATTGGTAAATCAGTGAGTGAAGGAGTAATTTTAACAGATTTCAACATTTGCGTCATTTAAACTACGTTATTTGAGGGTATGTACTAACACAAGGATAAAACGGCAGAAGATTGTAGTGGTTTATGTTCACTGTTTTCAAAATAGCGTGTGAACACTTAATGTCTTACACCTGGCCATCTTATTTTAAATTTTGTACTTTTTGTATGAAAAGAAATATTTGACAGAAAAACCCAAAGTATTATCCATAATTAAAAATCATTATAACCAAAGGCGGTTTTCGAATACTTCAGCTTACAACGGTGTTTTTCTTCTTTTTTTTCAAACGTATATACAATTTTAGTTTTTTTACAAATATTTTATGAGCAAATTTCTACTCATAACATCAGTTTATTTTTACATTTTGAAATAGATAATTTCGTTCAGATAATATATACCCTTGAAAGGTACCCATACAGTAAGTTAAGTGGGCTGTGTATTTGGGAAGTAAGGTATAAGCACGTCCAGGGATGAGAGAGAGAAGGCCGACTAGTGAATATTATATTTAAGAAATAATACACGTTTTAAAAACAAAATTCTATTCATATTTTACATTACTTTGGTCAAAAAAGGAAACCAAAATTTTACATAGCTTTGTTAACAATAAAATGTTAAATACTAATTTCGTTGATTCAATTTCATCGAAGTACAATAAATAAATTGAGGCATATTTTATTTTGTTTATTATTTTTCTGATGTAGAAACTGAAGTACGTCATTTGGTTTTTTTAGACATTTGCTATTTAGTACAGAAATAATGTATCGACCACTAGTTTACATAATATGTTTACTAAGAGATACCTTTATAATGAGATATCACTTGATGGAGATTTATATTCTAAAATGATTCGATGTACCAAAACCTTACTAAGATATTTACATGAAGACACTTTTGTAAGATATCCGTTTTCTATCTTCCTTAGTTTAAAAGTCATTTAACTAGTTTCAAGTTCCGAGTCTTGGACACCTAGTAAAATATGTTAATCAGATTGTCAAAATTCTTTACTTTTTCATATAAACTTAATAAAAAAAGTAATTGTTGAATTTTGTATGGAAATATACTTTTATAGGTTCGCACCTAAATGTTTTTTATTTAAAAAATATATAAAAATTTATGATGTCTGTCTGTCGTTATCTCAACAGATTTTTATTTTCCCTTTTATTTGGACATACTTTAAAATTTTTGTAAAAATCTTAAAATGATGAAAACACAATAATTAGATTTTTTTTAAATAGGCTCTAACGGTTTTGATAACATTGAGTTTTTTATACTATTAAAGTACACATTATAAAGTACCTAAACAAAACGTATTGGTTTTCATATCTTCAAAATTGAGATAAACGAAAATTACAAAAGGATATTTTGGGGAAGACGGCAACAAATACTTTTCGTTTGCTTAAGCTCAGACAAAAGAGTATTCCAAGACGGTCTATAGACATACGAAAAATAATGCCTAGTTTTCAGAATAAGTATTCAGTTTGACTTATGAGATAATATTAGATAGAAAAAAACTCGAACTAAACTATAACTGTTATTGTTTATTTTAATGTAGCTCATGGTCGAGCACTGAGGATGGCGGCTTTGGCGTTGAACAGCGTTTGATTAAGTAAACGTAATTTTTGTTACTTATAAACTGTTACTAAGCTAGGACGATGATTTTTCATTTCATGCTCTAAGTTTTACACTTCAGAACGAGCGTTGATTTATACTATCGAAACGTCGTGTAAATGATTAAACCATATTTTTTTGAGTCATGTTCTTAAGTCAGGTGAGAGGTATAATCTATGTTGTAGATGATATTATAAGTGGTATGGTTTCTTTGAAAACAGTAAATCCTCAAATATTGATCAAATTAGTTCTGAGTTAGTTACAGCTGTATACAATAACCTTTTTCACATATTGTTAGACATATTTAATTTTAGTTTTGGTTAAGGTATTTTTTCTGCTACGTTTGAAAAAGATGTTGTTATCCATATACACAAAAATGAATGTAAAAACAGTTTACACCTATTTATCAATGTCGCTACATTTACAAAAGTTATATGATGAAAGGTAATGATGAAAAAGAAATTGTTACGTTACTTATGCAAAATTTAATTTTCAAGTGTAAATCAATATAGTTTTAGACTAGGTTTGAGTAATGAACACGCGTTGTCTAATTTTATGGAAAATATAAAATTAAGACACAATAATAAATTGGTGTTTCTTGATATAAAATATTTTAATGGAGGACTTTATAATTACCTACTGTACCGATTTAAAAATAGTTTTCAGTTCTCATTAGCGGTAACAATTTTTGCACAACTTGGCATCACCGCTTAGCAGTAACGCTACAGTATCATCAGTTCATCTTTAGTCAACACGATTAATATCAAATAATTAAATCAGGTTGTTTCATCATGGAAGTTGGCCCTCTGGATTTATTGTCTTTACTGTACCTCAAGGTTTGATTATCAGTTTGTGAGGCAATTAGAGCAATTTTTTGCACAGATTATATTTTTAGGATTCGTAGGTAAAACCATGGACCCTTATAATTTCCCAGGCGTGTCTATCTATCTGTCTGTACGTTGCAACCGGTCTTTACAGATAAGACGATAAATCCTATATATTTCAAATTTTGGATTTATATCCTTTGTATTGTCCCACAAATAGTAAAAATTTACCACATATTGTTTTTTAAAAAAAATTGGAGTAGTTAAAGGGCAAAAACTAAAGAGTTAAACATATTTAAGGAAATTTTATGTGTGGGGTAGCCTATCAAATGAAACTATAAATATTCTGATTACAAATATGTATGTTTATTTCATGAAAAAATTAATATATTGGCTGGCCCAAGACCAAATTAAAAATTCTCTTTATCAATAATACTCATTCTCCTTGTTCGTAGGATAAACACAAACAATGGCCTTGAGGTAGTTAAGGGGCAAAAACTATTGAGTCGAACAATTTTTCATTTTGAAAACATTAAGTGTGGAGTATAAAATAAAAATAGAAATTATTCTGATTACAATAGGTTTGTTTAAATGACGAAAAAATTAATATGATGGCGCTAGGAAGCTTAAAAGGCTTCGCCTTTATAAAAATAACAGTCTCTATATGCCTACGACACTAAGTCGAGTGGTTTTAGTACAGGCTTGACCCTTTTATTTTAAAACATATAGAGTTACACGCTACCAAAACAAATTACTGTACGTACGAAATATTATTTGTTTTTGTGTAGGAATTGAAACCAAATTTATTTTCCGAAACAACACATATAAAAATACATTTGTAATATCTACGTATAATCTTGTATCTTGAGTATAAATATATCGAATCTCTCTCTCTCTATTTATAAATGGCAGTTCCGCATTATGATACAGCAGTTACAAATACGAGAATTGACGAGGTTGACCTATATACATTGAACGGAATAAATCTACTGACCTGGGGAAGTTTAATATCTAAAACGACAATAAAGTGCAATTTACAATAAGTCCCAATATTGATCCATTGAATGTACAACATCCTTTTTATTCAGTTCACAAAATACATAAATTTCTTTTACTAATAGAATGGTCTCTTTGTTGACAAAAGTTAGGTCTTTGATTTGTTGGACCGATATGTATGACATGGCGTTTTAAAATTTAGGTCAATACGAATGGGTTCCATCCAATTTCTCGCACGGAATATTCAACCAAAGTGAATTCACTCAACAAACATTTAGAATCAGAGAATAATTGCCCAAAATATTTATTTTAAAATTTAAGTGTACAAAGTTGTTTCACACGGCCATGTTGTAAGCGCGCAAGCACGCACATATTAATTTATTCGCCCCATCAAACCGAGACGACAATGTTTGTAGTCTTAAGTTAAGTTTCTATACTTTTGTTGTTGGGGTTGTTTAATAGTGGAACCTACGTCTAACTCCAAGAACATAGTTGAATAGCTAACTGCAGAAAGGCAACTACTCCAAACTTTGAAATTTTTCAGGAGACACAAAAAACTTCCTACACCTAGTTTTGTAACATTTATGATGTTGCACCAATTTTTATTTTCTACATACAGTCATACTTGCTTGTAATACATATATATTTATTTTTTAATAACTAAGGGAAAAGGGTGGGATTTTTTTTTAAGTTGTTGACATGTCACCTTTTTGCAGTAAACTGAGTTTCATAATTAGTTTCAAGGCTCAAATAACTAGATTTTTAAATATTAAACAAATTTTTATTAACCACATCTATTTATCCATGTATTTTGCGACATTCGACATTTTGAAGGGTTTGTCTACTCGACACTTGCTCTTATTCATTATTTTCTGTTGATGGCCACGCCGTGATGGCATTCCAAAACTCCATCTTGTCCTGAGGGACATAAATCATAGTTTTTTTGATGTCTTCCATCTTGTTCTTGTCAATGGGCAATACCGAAGTATATGCTTTTCTTGAAGGCAATTCAAAAGGATTAACACCGTTTCTTAGAGTGAAAGTATCCACTGTCAAGCCAGCAATATTCATATTACACATTGCTTTCCGAGGATTTTCAGCCAAAAATGTCATTTCTCAATATTTTGAAACACCGAATGTTCTTTTGAGGTGTCTAGGAATTTTTTTACCGTAAGAACTGTCAAAGAGACAAGTTCTTTTGTAGTACTTAGGCCACCAGTCTTTGTAATTTATCCAGTCATCAACATCCATCATTACGATTGAAAACTTGTTAGGGTGTTTGATGAATTCTTTATCAGTTCAACAACCTCATCCACTGTGTAATATCTTTCCTCCTTCCTAAGTTTTCTCCTAATTATTCCAAAATCCCTATTATTGAGCATAAAAGAATGCAATCTAACAGGAAAAATAATATGGACTTCATTGAACCTTTTAGTTTCACACAGCCCCATCATCATTCTAAACAGAGAGTTATTTTTGTTTTGGCCTGAACAGTTGTCCCCAAACAGATAGAAGGAAGTTACATCTTTGCCAATTTTATTTTGGATGTACCAATTCAACATTGTACACACTTCGTTCGATCCCTTTCCACCCTCACACTCGTGGTACACAAAAACCGTCATTTCCCTTGTAGCAAGGTTGTGCACACCAAAAACATTAATCGTAAGCTGCCTCCAGTAGTATGTATCCTGGACAGGAATGCAAGGTAAAGATATGTTGGCCATATAATCAATACTGATTGCAATTTTTTTAGGGTCCTCCTTACATTTTGCAGTTGTCTCCTGAAGGGAGGTGTAAAACATTTTAGCTCTACGCTTGTGCACAAGAAGTTCAGCAACAGCTGCTCTCTTGGCATTGTCATTGAGAAAGGGACTTTAGCCTTTTTAATAATGTTCCTTTTGTACTTGTCTTGATTGACAACGCCTTTCTTTCTTCTTTTAACCACTAACTCATCTTCTGAGCTACTCATTGTATCAAGTGTGAAATGCAATTTTACTTAAACAAAACTACTGCAAACAATAACACAGAAGAGGTTAACTTGGCAGCAGCTTTAAAACAACAGAGCTTAATACACAAACTAGCCACCTAGCGCTACCAACAAAATAGTGTTTACTGCAGACAGGGAACTTGTCCAGGACATATTCCCTTTCTGAAGTAAACTGGAAATTGAATGCACTGCCAGTACTGTATTGTTGTCTGGACTAGTATCCTTTCTCTAGTAAACGATGCGTTGACCAACATAGAGCTATAAACATCAATAAAAGGAAAATGTGTAAATGTTGGACTAGTTGCCTTTCTGCAGTTAGCGGTTCAGTTTTAGTATCAGCCTCTTCCTTTTGAATGCACTTTATCAACTTATAGGTTATAGATTGATGCTATAGACTGAAATCTGTTATTCCAGGCCTATCTAACATTATTTGAGTGGGATTCGTTTGACCTGGCGGCTTGAAATTGATTCTACATTGCAGGTCGTAATCGTCTTGGAGTAGCAGGCCAACGCAGTAGCCAACGTCCTCTACGAAGGTATCGAATATATGTTTTTTTGGAAAATATTTTAGACGTCTAAGGAGCTTAGGGATATCTCGTACGAGTACAAATGCTAAACTGAATAACTCTCCGAATAATGATTCACACAGTGATTCACGATTGTTTTAATCAGTATATTTAGCATGTAGCTCCAATTCCTGCAATTTTTCTCCAGTCACTTTGGTTCAGATGAGAAATCTAAGATATATAGACTTTTAGATTTTATAGATTATGGGTTTGGTGGAAACTGTTTCTGACGCCTTCAGTTAACGGTCTTATTCAACGATTTTAGCAAACGTAAGAATGATAGTACTCCTTGAGCATGTTCTCCTGATCATAGGAACCTCCTGACCCCATATGAATGTCATCATGTTAAATTTAAAAAAAAAATTTGAGTTGTTTTCGAAATATAGTTTATATTTTTGCCAAATTTTTGTATTTTATGACCATCTTTTTCAGAAATTGGATGAAAGATTTGAGAGCTCATGTTAGGCATGCTATCGTCATGAAAAGTCTGGTTATTCCTGCCGACCCTTGACCGTTTTAACATTTAATATATAAATAGATCCATTTGAGGTGAATGAATTGTGTGATGATACGAACCGAGTTCAGGTCTTGAGTACAGACAGCAAAGCCACCGGACAGAGGAAATGCTGATTGGCGGACAACAGAAATGAAAATAATAAGAATAAATAAACTCCCTATTCCCACGACTATCGGAAACTGAAAAATATTTTGCACCTACTTTCTAGATTCATTTCTACTGGAAAATATAATCATATCGGTAGTTATTGAACTATAGTCCTATTTAAATTACACCGAAGTTGTCCTTGGGATTATGTTCAAGTATTGATCAGATCAAAGTGACTTGACTCAGGCAATAGTTTACAATAATAATTTGACAGAGACCTAGTATACTAATTACTATCGACCTACTTAACATGCAATGATATGCAAGTCATGCTATGCATGTACTAGATGGAGAAATATGTTCATCCCTTGGGTACGAGATAGTTAATTACCTACAGAATTACGTTATTGATACTCGAGGGTATACTGTACAGTAAACACAATAGAGCTTGTATCGGTTTGGTTTTTTAATTGATAATTGTAACAAGCAATCTTTATCAAATACGGTTAAGTATTTAATGAGAATAGTTTGATAATTTAGAGAAAAATTAAACAAATATCATAAAATAAATAATCTGTGCACCCGAGTGTACAAAGAGTTAAAAAGAAAAACAAATCTGTTAATCAAAATACAATTATTATTGTAATAATGAAGGCAACATTTTTTTTTGTACGGTAACATATTTTTTATTTTATAATATTATAACAATAAGTTGTCATAAAATATATTAAAAAAAAGAAATGTAGAGTTTAAATAATGAAAAGTAATTCAATAAATAATAAATATATCATCTTAAGAATTAACAAGTACTGAAATAACATTTGTTCTAAAATCATTGAAATAAATCAATCTGATCACTATCCAGTGTGCCTTAATATAAAACTTTACTTAAATATATACAAACTTAAAACCTTTATTAAAAAATAAAACCATAAATTTAACTAAAAAATACTATTTAATAGTTAGTTTGAGTAAAATCGTTTGCCAATCCTAGCATTCTCTTCTTATTTATATTTGTAGGCTATTTTGGGTTCTTCCACCATTGAATACTTTGATTAATAACGTAGGACTTGAAGATGGAGGAACTCCGAAACGCGTCTACAAATATAAATAATAAGAGAATGTTAGAATTGGTACAATATTAGTATAATTACCATTATTCTGGTGTAACGGTACTTATGGCTTCCATGGAGTCGTCGAACATCATTAAATTTAAATATTTTATTTCTATGTTTCAAGTGTCCTTTGAGATAAGCCCAAACGATTTCTATGGGATTGCAAAACCAGTGATAAGGCGGAAGTTTAATAACAGTAAATACAATTTCAGCTGCCCTTACATCAACATTATATTTAGTTTGTGGTGGTTTATGTATTCTGACAATCTCGTAAATTTCTTATTTCCACAAATCATTGAATATTACGCCTAAATATATTTAGTAAACTTCCTTGTTAAAATTGTCACTGTAAATAACTGAAGCACTATGAATAACTAACTGGTACTCAGTGTAATTCGTGAACAACTGTAGAACTCAATCCACCAGAAGGCCATCTATAAACGCTTATAAAGCAATATAGATAACATGCAAGTGATGAGAAAAGGGCTTTCGAACTGCGGAAGGCAAGAGTTTACTCTTTGGTTAGGGATTGAGTTACTTCCAAAATAGCATGAGTCAGAAGTAAGCATAAACAACTGAAGAATCCAGTTTGGAACCATCCAACTTTCTCACTAACTGATCCATAGTAAAACTAATCAATCAGTTTTCACTTCGGCCGTGCGGTCTTATACATTTACAATTTATTATTTTTTTTTTAAATTGATGGTGTTATAAAACCATACACTCTGATATACTTCTATACATCAAAATTATGTTATATTTGGACTAATTTTGAAGTCTTCTGTGAAGATTTCATAATTAACTTGCTCTTCAAGATAAAATTACAAATATAAAATGTTGCAATCAGGTAGTGCAAGTAGAGCGGCGTGCGAAAAAGTGTGGTATTGAGGTTTGCAGCCGACATAACCTGCACGATAAACTATATTCTTCACCAAACTTTTATTAATTCACTCGTTTGGGTATTTTCAAGTAAAATTCAATATATATTTTTTGTCCTTGTAGTATAATATTCTCTAAATTATGTATATGTGGTAGAGGAAAAGATCAAAATATAAAACTTTTAAATGTCAAACAAGTTTTCTGCTTTAATGTTACTTCTAGTGCCTCCGCCGAGATGTAATTTCTCTAAGAAAATCTAGGTTTGAATTATTTGATTGTCATATAAAATCGAATATTAGAAATCCAAGCATAGGTTGATACTTATGGTGGTGAATTTTTTTTTTTTATTGTATGTTATGACTAGAGATTATATATATATATATATATATATATATATATATATATATATTGATTTCTTCCTTTTTTATAAGGGGAAGATAACTGAGAGGTTTTTCGTCTTTAAACAACAAGAAAAAAAAACAACAAAAATCAAATATTTATAATAATATATAATAATTATCTAAAAATGCCAATACTTAATAGGAAAATAAAACATCTTGCCAATCTTGCCATTAACATTATCACAAGAAGAGCAGATTATATAAGAGCTATATAATGAACTGTAATGTTTAAAATGAAATAGGGTTGATTTCAAGTTGATAAATTTAACATTATTATTATTATTCCTAGCTTTGCGTGTGTTACGGTCTCTAAGGGTGGAAGAGCTTTACGACTGGAATAGTGTCATTTTAAGGCCTATAAAACCCTCTAGTAACACCCCAGTTCCGGGGGAAGTTAAAACACGTATGTCATGTAAATAGAGATGAGCTTCACTAAAAAACCATAACTAGGTTATTTCTCAAATGAAGGTTTATACAATAACCAGCAATAAAATTGTATATTATATTTAAATTTAGGTACAAATGTAAAATGTCAAAACCCTTTCAATAATGACTTATGATTGATCATGTTGTATTTTATGAATTTACTGGTTATAGATCGATATATACGTTCTACGTTTTCATCATGAAAAATTGTATTTCATGTTGTCTCACTTTTTGGTTGATTGTGTCCTCCTGTCATTTACTAATGAAACGGTGCAAAAACATTGTATAAACGCACATCAATGAACAAAACAATATACTTGGTAAATGAAAAAGTATTCTTCTTCTCTCCAAAAAATGCTAGTTCCAGAGTAATCGATAAAAACCTGTCCTCTAAACCTGTCAATAAAACTTTGCTAACTTCCGATTTTCAAAATTATAGTAACTTTGATTTCATCTTATTTAAGAAATCGGTCTCAATATATTAGTTTTTAAGTTCTAAGCGTTATCTAAATTATTCAGGTGTTCCGCAGAATTTTATTTGGGTCTTTTATTATTAATTTTATTTATTTATTACCTGCAACTAGGGTTATTAGTATTAAAAGTATTTAGTATCCTAGAGGATACAAGAGTATGCTGATGATTTAAATATGTGCAAATCAATTCTTACTAAAGAGGACGAAATTTTTCTGCAATTTGAGATTAATGAGTTGTATTTATATATTGGGAAGTTAAATGTCTCTGAATGTAGAAAAAGTTTCTTGAATTAGTCTTTCTAGGAAAAATTTCATTTTCGTATTCAATATTTTATAGAAGGTAATAAATTGCAATCAGTTTCAAGAATTAAGGATTCAGGTGTGTTTTTGACCCTTTACTTAGATTTGACGAAAACGTCAATTAGTTTGGAAATTATTCATATAAATTATTGGGATTTATTTTTTTTAAATACTTGGTTTAATTATAATTAACATTTATCCTTAATAAGATCTTGTCCGAAATATTGTTCGATAGTGCGGAGTCCTTTATGTAGAAACATGTTGACAAACTTAAAAAAAAAAGTTAAAATACTTGTTCTATGTAAAATTTCAGCGACTTCAATAATTATAATAGGTCAATCTAAGATTTGATTTTTCTCTGCATAAATTTCAGTAATAATAGATATTATGTTATTGTTATAGTTTGTATAAAATGGTTAATAACTTTATTGATTGACCATATTTATTAACTAAAACTAATTTTGTATGTACCTAGTAATAATATAAGATCAACTGTTTTTTAAAAATTTTTTTATTTATAAGTGTAATATAGAGTTTCGTTATATTTTTTCTTTTCCCTTATATAAGGATTATATAATAATTATTCTGTTCACATTGGTATTTTTAGTGATAGTATTTCTTTTATAACAATAATTGTATAAACATGAGTTCTGAAAAGATTATTTTATAATTTGATATTTTTTTAGTTTACACTTAACTACACTAATTTTTCTATTAGTTTAAAATGGAGTAAAATTTTTATTTCTTATTTTTTTGTGGCATTGTCCTGTAATTAGTGTTATATGTATTTTCTTGGTTCAAATAGTGTTAAGTTTATCTTTTTGTACGTATTACAAGTAAATTATGTTTGTCATAACAACAGTTTTGGGTATATAACAGTCATTGTGTCAATAAATAAATCCAAAACCACGGTTTAAACCTTAAAACTTAAATTTTTTGAAAAAACTTAATATCTTGGTTATACTTTCACTATACTATACATAAATGATACTATTAAATCAATTTTCATAATCTTTTATATTTATTACTTTTAGAACGGAAAATATTCATTGAAGTAAAATAGTGAACTTAAAACTACTACTGCTACTACTCATAGAGTTAATCCGTCTTTGTTTGTTAAACAGTATACCTGTAAATAACACACGGGATATTTGAAATACAAATGGAATTGTTTATCTAATTAGCACACCAATGGCGATGATTGATTGAATGGACCGAAGAGAAGCGGATCAATAAGTGACGCTCTCCCAGTCACCTGTCCTATATACAGTAATTAATGGGGATGAGCTCTCTCTCTCTCTCTCTCTCTCTCTCTCTCTCTCTCTCTCTCTCTCTCTCCCTCTCTCTCTCTCTCTCTCCTCTCTCTCTCTCTCTCTCTCTCTCTCTCTCTCTCTCTCTCTCTCTCTCTCTCTCTCTCTCTCTCTCTCTCTCTCTCTCTCTCTCTCTCTCTCTCTCTCTCTCTCTCTCTCTCTCTCTCTCTCTCTCTCTCTCTCTCTCTCTCTCTCTCTCTCTCTCTCTCTCTCTCTCTCTCTCTCTCTCTCTCTCTCTCTCTCTCTCTCTCTTGTTTCTGTGATGACGTCATAGCTGATATCTCTGATAGGGTGTCTCATAAAGTTATTGAAAATCTTGAACATTCTCTTCAATTGGCACACGCCGAAATTAAGACCTTAAAAGATGAATTAGTGTCGTTACGAGCTATAAACGAAAAACTAGAAATTAATTTATTAGATCGTCACGATGAATTGGCTCAGTATCAGAGACGTAATAATTTAAGAGTCTTCGGGATTGCCGAGGACGGAAGCGGTGAGACAGACGAAAAAATAATTAAATTGTTTAAAGAAAAATTGCATGTTGATCTCCCCATTAATGCCATTGATCGGTCTCATAGAATTGGGCGCAAAATGGACCCTGATAGTGACGGCAGAATACAACCGAGAGCTATTATTGTTAAGTTTGTTAGCTACAGGGACCGTAGAACGATATTTGATAAAAAAAAAATGTTAAAGGGAACAGGTATCACTATTCGGGAAGATTTGACCGTTCGGCGTCTTACTGTTTATAAAAAAGCTGTAGACACTTTTGGCTTAAGAAATGTATGGACAATGGACGGCCGTGTGTCTTGGATAGATGAGCAGGGGAAGCGTGGTACGGCAACAACAGTTGGAGCATTTAATTAATCAGACTTATTTAAGACTATTATTACTTTTAATTAATGGAAATTATTATTATTAGTGAAGTGTATATTTATATGTATAGAAATATTATTTATCAGTCTGTTCGAATCACCCCCTCCTTCATTTAAAATTATCATTATGGACTGTTACATTTATAATATGTCTAAGTAGTCTTTTGTTCTACATTCTTGCCCGTTTTGCAGTTGCTATTGAGTTACTTATTTATTTATTTTTAAGAGTTTATTATTGTTTTTTCTCTCTGCTTAGACTCCATTGTAAAATTTTGCTATCATATGTTATATTCCTTGATTGCCCTGGTAATTTTTTGTGCTTCCTGGGTCTATATCTGACATTTTGATTCTTATCACTGTATTGAGTATTTAGTTTATCTTTAAATTTATTTTTGGTTAATCATGATGTTGATGTCCGTATGTATATAGTGTTTATAGGAGTAGATAATGCACCACTTATAAGTGGAATGTTTTATTTTGTATTATTTGAGATATTTTATATTTTTTATTCATTTTATATTATTATATATATTATTTTTTTAGGTATGATTGTGTGTGAATGTGATATTATACTTTGTACATTTTCCTGTCACATGTCGGGAGGGGATGCTAATGTAAGTTTTATATTGGTTTCCCATGAATGACAATAGTGTTGCTGGACCGGCTGATGTGAAATATAATGTCCATCAGTCTCTTTCACAACAGATTGCTCCTTACCCCAACCTAGTAAAAATTGCGCACGTCAATGCTCAGTCTCTGAGAGGTCATATTGATGAGTTTCGGGAGATATTTCAGAATCTAAATTTTAATGTAATACTCGTATCTGAATCTTGGTTGAAACCAAAAGTTATTTCAGCCGATGTTTCATTATATGGGTATACTCTTTTTCGAAATGATCGTATACATAGGAATGGCGGGGGGTGGCAATCTATGTCAAGTCAACAATCATGAGTAAGCTCCTTTATTGTTCTGATCAGCAAAACTTAGCCAGACCTGAATTCATGTTTATTGAACTTAAATTGTCGGGGGCTAAAATCCTCTTGGGGTTGTGCTACAGACCACCAAAAATTGGTTATTTATCTGAATTTGAAACTGTGCTGTTGGATTTCATGTCATCATACACGCATGTTATTGTTGCGGGCGACTTTAATACTGACTTACTGGGACCTGAGGCATTTGACTCAACATTTTTGACAGATATGTTCTATACTTGCAATATGCATATATTACCGTTTAAAGCCACACACTTTACGAATACTTCTGCCACTCTTCTGGATATTATGGCTGTAAGTGACTTATCACATACTGTACATCATGGACAGATTCCTGTCCCAGGACTATCCTCACATGATCTTGTATACTGTGTGTATGCTATAAAAATTGCAAAGTCACCACCTAAATTAATCTCGTATAGAAATTTCAAAAATGTTAAACTAGATGCTTTCTTGACTGATGTTGCTGCTAAGCCTTGGGATGCAATAAAAAATTTCAATAATATTGACAAAATGGTAGAAGAATTTAATAAAATGTTATTAAATATTTACAATAAACATGCCCCTATTGTAACTAAACGTATAACTAAGCGTCCAGCTCCCTGGATTTCGAATGCAATTCGACTATTAATGAATCAACGTGATTCTGCTTACCGTAAATCGAAGAAAACAAAAAATATTAATGACATTGAGCACTATCGTGGCCTTAGAAACAAAGTAAAACAGCAACTACGAAATGCTAAAATTAGATATTCTTATACTTCTTTTAACAAAAACAAATCCTCTGCTGCTTTATGGCGTGGTATTAAAGGATTAGGTATAGGTAAAGTACAAAGTCACCATCCGGTAAATGTGTCAATTGAAGATTTAAATAATTATTTCGTAACTCCTTTAGCCACAGATAATGGGTCTATAAATGATTATATATTGACCTTACAAGGCCTCCATTGTCTATCAAATAAAGTTTTTAATTTCTCTCCAGTCTCAGAAATTGATGTCATTAAAGCTATACGTAGACTTACTTCTAATGCTGTTGGTGTGGATGACATTCCTATTGGTTTTATTAAAGGAACTATTGCTTTTACATTGCCTGTTATTGTAAATTTATTTAACTTGTCGCTTACAACTGGTATTTATCCGCTTGTCTGGAAGTCCGCACTTGTCCGTCCTATTGGTAAAATATCCCAACCTTCGTGTTTATCTGATTTTAGACCAATAAGTATATTGCCAGCTTTATCTAAATGTCTAGAACGTATAGTGCAACAGCAATTGACTAATTTCCTCGAATCAAATAACATACTCAGTCCACTACAATCTGGATTTCGCACTGGAAATAGTACTACCACAGCTTTGCTTCAGGTAACTGATGATGTGAGGTTAGCAATGGATCGTAGAGAACTGACTATCCTAACTTTGTTGGATTTTTCTAAAGCTTTTGATTGCGTTAACCACTCATTGCTTTTGGTGAAATTAAGAAATATGGGTTTGGCGCCTATATGCATTGCATGGGTGGAGTCCTATCTTTCTGGCAGAAGTCAGTGCGTTAGTGTTGGTGATGATAGGTCAAGTTGGAGGGATGTCTGTAGTGGAGTTCCACAGGGCTCAGTATTGGGACCTTTGTTGTTTAGTTTGTATATAAATGATATTCATACTGTGCTGAATTATTGTAAATTTCATTTGTATGCTGATGATTTTCAAGTATATTTGCATTTTAAAATTGGTGATATTGATAGAGCAGTGGATAATGTAAATTATGATCTGAAAAATGTTTCATTGTGGGTTAAGAAAAATGGACTCTCGATTAACAGAGCTAAGACAAAGCCAATAATCTTGGGTTATTCTCGACTACTAAATAAAATAGATGTAACGACATTTCCTAGAATCCAGTTTGACAATCATTTTTTGGACTACTATGATAGAGTGAAAGACTTGGGACTAATAATTGACAGTAGAATGACTTGGAATGATTACATGACTGAGACGTGTAACAGGGTCTTTGCTGGGATCCACTCTTTGAAAAAAATGCAAGATTGCTTGCCGCTCCAAATTAGAGCACTCCTAGTAAAGACTTTAATATTTCCTTACTTTTCTTATTGTGACACTGTAGTCAATGACATGTCTGTTGTTCTGGCTAACAGGTTGCAGCGGGCACAGAACTACTGCGTGCGATTTATTTTTGGCTTAAAACGCGATGCTCATGTAACTCCTTATTATAAAGAACTTAATTTTCTAAAACTTAACGATTTCCGATCATTTCATATTTTAATTATCTTGCATTCGGTCCTAAAAACTGGAGTGCCGAATTACTTGGCAGAAAAGTTTGTTTTCACCTCTGATATCAGTGCAAGGAGCACTAGAAGAGGTTCCACTTTGCTTATGATACCGCTACATAGAACTGTTATGTTTAATAAATCGTTTACTGTGTCCGCTTGCCGCTTGTGGAATTTACTTCCAGAGTCACTTAAAACTGTTGACAGTCGTGTCCAGTTTTCAAAATTACTTAAGACTTTCTTTTTGAATAGAATGGATTTGGTGTCCTCGTCCCTGGGTGTGGCGGAATAGTGTTTTTTAATTTTTTATTTTATTTTATTTTATTAATTTTTTTTTTGCTGTAATAAGTGTGAATGGTTGAAATAAGTATTTGTTACTTTCTTTAGCTTTTATGTAGTAATAATAGTGATTTTTAATTATGTGGTGTCTTTTTTAAATGTTATTATGTATGAATGTGCTTGTGTGTATGTGTGATTGTATTTATCTGTATCTACAAGTGTAAGCTACAGTATTTCATTTTATTTTATTTTTGTTTCTAAATTTTTAATTTTATTACGTTGTTTAAATTTAAATTTGTTTATTTTTAGTTTATTTTAAGTTATAACTTTCATTTTGTCACTTTAAATTTAAGATTGTTACTTTTTATTTTATTTTAAATTATTAATTTCATTTTGTAGCTAATTTTAAGTTTGTTAATTTTTTATATTATCTTAGTTATTTTTAATCGATTTAAATTTTTTTGTTATTATCAAGTTATATTTTATATTTTTATATAATATGTTGTTATGTTGTATGGGGTTAGGTGGTAGAGAGGACTATACAGTCCTAACCTCGCCCCTAAATAAAGGCAAATCAAATCAAATCAAATCAATCTCTCTCTCTCTCTCTCTCTCTCTCTCTCTCTCTCTCTCTCTCTCTCTCTCTCTCTCTCTCTCTCTCTCTCTCTCTCTCTCTCTCTCTCTCTCTGATACAAGAAATATTTTTAGATTGAAAACAAATAGTTAATAAACCACTGTGAATTACTTGTACACATAGTCACATAGTTCTTATGCAAGATATTAAACTAATTGGATTACGTATACAACAAATTTAGTATCATTTGTTGACTTACTAGAATGAATAATATGTTAAAAGATATATATATATATATATCGACATACGTTTATGACTGATCTGAACGTTTATTTATATAAGAAATCTGATACCACTTTGCTACGCTTGTGAACCTTCTTTTCAGATAATTACTAAAATAATCACCGAGTGTAAACAATGTTACCAGGTTGCACTTAGTGTGAACATGAACCCTACACTTTATAAAGAGTGCTAAATGGTCAATTAATAACAATCCACATGTAAACTAGATATATTAAAAACACGTGATTTCACAATATCGCGTGTGAAGATTGTTACCACGTTAAGTTACTTTCTAACCTTGTTCACAGATAATTACTACTAAAGAATAAGTGTGATTGAACAATCCTGTCAGCTGATATAGATCTACATGTAGGGCTAGACACATTAAACACGATCACATTAAAATCACATGCGATCAAACAACCCCGCGTATGAACATTGAGATTATATTGTGCTGGGTGTAAAACTTGTTCTCAAATGAACACTACAAGTATAATGTAAGGTTGGGGCATCCTGTCAGTTGATGACAATATGTTGGCTAGACACTTTACATGTTGTGTATGTGATCACACTACACTAACAGTACTAACCTGTCAAATGATAATCATCCCAATGTCGGCACATGTGACCACACAACCACGCTTGTGAACATTGAGATAATATTGTGCTGGGTGTAAAACTTGTTCTCAGATAAATTCACAATATTGTGTAATTGTGTTAGGGACATCCTGTTAGTTTATGACAATATATTTGTTGATCTAGACACAACCCTAATGCTAATGTGTATATGTGAACACACAACAACGGGCTTGAATGTTGTTACTATATTACTTACCATCAAAATATTATCATTAACCAATCACCTCCATTTCAGTGATTTAATAAACGTCCATTTCAGTGCTAATTGAGAATGAGTATTTCTGTCAAAATAATTACCATCACATAACACATGTGATCACACTACCGTTTGTGAAAATTGTTACTGCAAGCACTGAAATCACATAAGTTCCTTCTGAAATTTGTTTCCAAGTGATTCGCCAATATATAGTACCTAACGTAGTTGGACAAATCTGTCAGGTACATATACATGTAGGTCTAGATACATTAAACATGAATGAGTACGTGTGATCACATAACATAGCGTGTGAAAAATACAACAACATAAAGTGTCTTCTGAAGTTGGTTTTCAGGTAATCGCCACTAAGTAATATCTAGTGAAGTTAGCAAACCTGTCAGGTGATAAACATCTACATGTGGGTCTAGATACATTAAACATGAATGAGTACGTGTGATCACATAACATAGCGTGTGAAGAATACAACCACATAAAGTGTCTTCTGAAGTTGGTTTTCAGGTAATCGCCACTAAGTAATATCTAGTGAAGCTAGCAAACCTGTCAGGTGATAAACATCTACATGTGGGTCTAGATACATTAAACATGAATGAGTACGTGTGATCACATAACATAGCGTGTGAAAAATACAACCACATAAAGTGTCTTCTGAAGTTGGTTTTCAGGTAATCGCCGCTAAGTAATATCTAGTGAAGTTGGCAAACCTGTCAGGTGATAAACATCTACATGTAGGACTAAATACATTAAACATGAATGAGTACGTGTGATCACATAACATAGCGTGTGAAGAATACAACCACATAAAGTGTCTTCTGAAGTTGGTTTTCAGGTAATCGCCACTAAGTAATATCTAGTGAAGTTAGCAAACCTGTCAGGTGATAAACATCTACATGTGGGTCTAGATACATTAAACATGAATGAGTACGTGTGATCACATAACATAGCGTGTGAAAAATACAACCACATAAAGTGTCTTCTGAAGTTGGTTTTCAGGTAATCGCCACTAAGTAATATCTAGTGAAGTTAGCAAACCTGTCAGGTGATAAACATCTACATGTGGGTCTAGATACATTAAACATGAATGAGTACGTGTGATCACATAACATAGCGTGTGAAGAATACAACCACATAAAGTGTCTTCTGAAGTTGGTTTTCAGGTAATCGCCACTAAGTAATTTCTAGTGAAGTTGGCAAACCTGTCAGGTGATAAACATCTACATGTGGGTCTAGATACATTAAACATGAATGAGTACGTGTGATCACATAACATAGCGTGTGAAGAATACAACCACATAAAGTGTCTTCTGAAGTTGGTTTTCAGGTAATCGCCACTAAGTAATATCTAGTGAAGTTGGCCAACCTCTCAGGTGATAAACATCTACATGTGGGTCTAGATACATTAAACATGAATGAGTACGTGTGATCACAAAACATAGCGTGTGAAGAATACAACTACATAAAGTGTCTTCTGAAGTTGGTTTTCAGGTAATCGCCACTAAGTAATATCTAGTGAAGTTGGCAAACCTGTCAGGTGATAAACATCTACATGTAGGTCTAGATACATTAAACATGAATGAGTACGTGTGATCACATAACAAAGCGTGTGAAGAATACAACCACATAAAGTGTCTTCTGAAGTTGGTTTTCAGGTAATCGCCACTAAGTAATATCTAGTGAAGTTGGCAAACCTGTCAGGTGATAAACATCTACATGTAGGTCTAGATACATTAAACATGAAGTACATGTAACCACATAACACAGAGTGTGAACGTAGCAGCCACATTAAGACTCGTCTGAAGTTTATTATTAGGTAATAGTATTTAGTTTGGTTAAGTGCGTTTTTTTACACATCAATCAGTACACACAATCACAAGAATTTACTGTGTGTGAAAATTTATCAAAAATTAAATTATTCCTAAAATTTATTACAGGTATTTGTTACCAAATATTACTTTAATGCGGTTGGGTGAACCTATCAGGTAACAGAATCTATGTGTGTTCATAGAGATATTATACATGAATACGCACACACAATCACAGAATAATGTGTATGAACATTTCTCCCACATTAAATTATGTCTGAAGTTTGTTATCAGGTAATCACTACTAAATAGTATTTAGTGTGGTTAGGTAAACCTGTCAGAAGAAAGCACCTAGGTTGGTCTTAGACACAATACACATGACTGAGTACACATAATTTCAGAATTCTGTGTGCAAACCTGACATTTGAAACACATTGTAACACATCAAGTCTCGTGTGAACTTTGTTATAAGGTAATCGATAGTAAATAGTATAGAGTGTGGTTGGTGTGTCAAGGCCTCATCTGAAAATAGTATACTAAATAGTATACAGTGTGGTTGAGCAAATATGTCAGGTAACATGGATACATGGAGGTCTAGACACATTATACATGAATGTGTAAATGCGCCACACAACACAGCGTGGAACATTGCACCATATTAAGTCTCGCCTGGACCTCGTTCTCAGGTAGTCACTACTAAACAGTAATTAATGAGGTTGGACACACAATCTAGATTCTAGATGGTAACTTCTTGAAGTGTTTAAGTTTGCTTGATACAGACATCAGATATTAATATCATTACAGACAATATTTTCTCTCATACATATATAGCGAAACCATAACGTTTTACATATATAATAACTACAGTCTTTATTAACAAAACAAAAAAAATATATCATCAATACTATTAAGTTATACTACTAATACATTATTAGTAATGATAAACAAACCAAATTATATATCTATTAAACATATCACGATCTGAAAGTTTTCCGAGAGGTTGACATCACAATAGATAAATTAAAACAATAATAAAACCTACTCATAAATCAAAACTAAATATTACCACAAATACAAACAAAAACAACTTAAATATATTTTATAACTTTCCTCGTCTTACATACGTATTATTCTAATAATTACATTATTTTTGCTAAACTGTGACTATACTACCAGGCTCTTTTCAATAAAGTCTTCAAGTCCCTGACATTTAAAAAGCAGACAGATAAGAAAGTTCAGACTCAGATATTGTTTACTACATTTTATTATGACTTCCGTCAACATTTGACAAAAGGTTATGAAGAGGTAGATGTTGTCCTCTTCTTTCAAATTACAATACTGGCAAAGCTTTTCTGTCGAATTTATACAGATAAACCAACTTACCTTGAAGAACCATTTGACCATCTCTTCACTGAATATAATGATTGTATAATCTTAAGTGTTTGCCGCGACTCTGGATATTATTCCGACAGAGTTTGTATTTCAATGTCAAATTAAGTCTAACAGATTCAATGATGCGTTTAGTGTTATTCTCCGAGAAACAGGACAAATATGCGCGACTGTGCGAGTTGTCATTGTGAAATTTGCTGAATATAGAAATTGTGTTTAAGAATTTAAAACAGTGTTTGTGGTTAAAATAAAATAAAAGTAAGAGAAAAAAAATAATAAATTGAGTATCGAGTAAGGTTTAACATATATATTAAAAACTGTTAATGTATAATTTAACGTTACAAGTGAAGTTAAACATAAATATAAGTTTGAACGGTGTTTGAATGAATCAAAGGATAATTTCAAAATAATATGTAAGTAATCTTTTTTATTTGTTAGATTTATTATTTTATTAAAACATTTTTAGTTCATCTTTGATTGCATGACTTATAACCTTTGGTAAATGTCAAGAACATCACTCAAATTACCTGACAAATGGATACTTTCGAATTCTTAAGACAACAAACGTTTTATTGAGTATGTGTAATTAAACATTTTTGTGAAAGTTTGTTAAATAATATAATTCGCCATTGACCTTTATTTCTTGTGTCTTTTGATATATTACTACTAATTATATATATTTTATCTGATATTATGTTCAGAAAAGGTTTATTCAGGTTTTGTAGATGTACCTTTTGAAAAGAAGTTTTTTTTCTTGTCGTAAAGGCGAAAAATCTAGACATCATCGCTTTAGAAAATAAAGAAGACACAAGAACATAAATAAAGACTATAAGCCTTGGAATACTCTAATAGTGTCAAGGTCTGAAGAGAACAAAATTTGGTCAAGATGATGTTGGAATAGAGTTTAACCCAAGACTACATAAAAATGTGGTAAATCTAGCTCAGGTCCTCGGGATTGCCATCTCCGTACTCACTATAGTGAGCCTTGACAGTTTTAAAAGGGATATGTTTAATTTAAGTTTAGTTTTGTGAATGGTTGTGTGAAAGTATTATTGTATATAGAGTTCTGTATAAGAAATTATACAGTTGTAACACATATGAAAATTGTACCTGTGTTTAACTATCCCTTATATACTTGCATAACCTGTGTTATATTCCAAGACAAAGTGTTCCATTGGTCGTTGGTGAAAGCTCAATATTAGTAAAATTAAATAATATATTGTTCTTATTTTGATCCCATACTATCTTAATGTAGGTCTAGACATATTACAAAATTAAATAGTAAATTTGATCACACACCAAATAGGTGATAAGTATGTTCACATTTTGCTACACATGAAACCTGTTATCGGAAAGTCTCTACGAAAAAATTGGAGCAACATGTCAAGTGAAAACAATCAACAAGTAGACATTGAGGAGTGCATGTTATTACACAACATCGTGTGTGAACATATTTCCCATTACATAGTATCTAAATCTATTCTCAGATCTAAACCTGCTGAATGAGGTTGGGACAACGCGTGCACTGAAAACTATCGACAAGTAAGCCTTGCTAGATATATTACACATTAATGAACACATGTGTGATCACACAACACTGCTTTGAACAGTAAGATCACAGTGCGTGCTCCCGTGTGAACATTGTTCTCACGTTTAGTAGTACTATATAACGCTAAGTGAGGCTGGACAAACCTGTCAAGAGATTGTCATCTATGTATGAGGGAAACTAGAATGCTGTAATGTGCACCCTTATTACACCTACAGAACTTTTCCGTGCATAGAATAACATTGGTTTTCGTTGTTATTCCTTTGGTTTTCTCTCAATTATAATTTGTCTCAGAATTTTTAAATTGAATTTTTAAGGCTCATTAATTGCATATAAAGATTTATTAAATTAAATTTTGTCTCTAGAACATGATGATTCAATTCTGTATGTAAAGCCGATGTCAAATTAGGGATCTCTAGTTGCTCTTTGATATGGGAATAAGTTACACTGCAACCTCTAGAAATTTATTCTACACTTCTACTTCTCCTCAACTGGGAAATTCATGTTTAGGACGTGCAGCGTATGAAGGGGTATTCTAGCTACAGATATTCTGTCCGGTACCGTTCCAGATTTCTAGCCACATTCGATTAATAGGTGATGTAGGGTCTCCCCATCTCTTAGAAGTTTAATGATTCTCTCCTCCGATCTTTCTAAGGTATTCGTTGAGCATACAATGACCCCGTAGGAAACATGTTAATGTTTAAAAAATATTTTTACACTGCCTGATGGATGCTCTTGATCTTGACCCACTCATATAATAATTTCCTAAGAATTCCTTAACCTGTCTCAGCACAGGTATTCTTTCCCTTGGTTTGCTCTCTTGCTCTATTCTTCCTTCTTTATTACTTCCTTAAAGTAAGCATATCCAAGAGCTATAAAGGGGTACTGACTCCCGTATTCTTATGAGTTTGTCTGCAGTTTCCTTTTACTCCTTTGTGCGTTGGCATCTAGAAAAGTTACATTGTTGTTTTTGCCTAGTTTGTTAAGTTTTCTTAGCCAATCCATACGATTGGAGATCTCCGAGCTTTGATGGCTACTTGGCTGTCAGAAAGGATAGCCATGTCCTGATAGCTATTTTTACTAACGAGGTTGAACTATAGATATCTCTGTTTTACTCCTGAAGGATGGTTGTTCATGGTTTTGGAATACTTTGTTTTTGGAACACGTTTCCTCCTTTCTTTAGATTCATCTCAATTCTATTTAAGGTGTTTCCATTTAAAGAGTACTTGGATTCAAAGCTTTATTTTATTTTCTTACTTTTTAGCAGGCGTTTTGTTTTTTTAGGCAGGTATAAACTCTACACCACCGTTAAAATATATAAAAGTTCTAGAATTACGTTTTCTAGCCATCGAAGTAGATTTTCTTTGTCACCATTTTAATTTTTAAGATACTTGTTTACGTCACAAACAAAAATAAGCTTTAAAAATATTTCTTAAGAAAGATATTGAAAATGAATTGTACTCAATTTGGTTGAGAAAATAAAACTTTCTGCACCATTTTAGATTTATTTTGGTTAAGTAGTCAAAGAACAGTGGTAAATTTTAAACTTATTGTATAAACTTAAAGTTACTTAAAATTTTCTAAACAATGACATAAAATAAACAATGAGATTAAATCCTCATTTTGGATTTAATTGTTTCTCTGTTTTACATAAAGTCAGTCGTTACGAAAATCCTACTTACCATGGACTGTAGCTGAGGATGATGACTTAGCCATTGAAAATTTCGTATTGCATTTGTATCGCACAAATAGAGTGTTTCTATTCATTAGGCACCTTCATTAGTGTAACTACCAATTTCACACATTCTTTGTTGCTTTTACTATGGCCTCTTTTTTTAAGTTCCCCTAGTGAACACGAAGTACAAGATTGGTTATAGGAATGGTTTTAAAGACTACTAACAAGTTAGGCGAGATTTAGAAGTAAATATACCTAATTTTCTAATTACTCCTTTATTGTTTATGCTTCTGATACCATATAACTGTAATTTTTTAAATGACAGTACTACATATATTTGTCTAAATACGATAAAACTGCAGATCTGGTTGAATTTGTAAATTAATTTGGAAGTAGTATGTGCTATGTATATTTGTTAAAACAAATATTCCATCGGTCTAGCTATGTCCTGTATATTTAAAACAATGTTGAAAATCAGTTTTTAATCTTAGAATACATTGACATTTTAAAACTATCTTTTTCTTAAATCGACGAATTCAAAATAGTTGCCATATGATTTGAAAGTCTAATTTTCATAAGTCTTAGTTTTTTCTTTTCTTTTTCTTGAAGAGATAGATTTTAACTTGATTTCAGAATTATCTTTTCTATATAGAAATATTTAAAGTGGCTCTAAAAATTCGTTATTTTTGACCAATTATTATGAACTTAATTTTCTCTGCTTTTTTATTACTAATTTTAAAATATATCATTAACAACTTCATTTAAAAATTTTTTTTTTGACATGGACATGTTCTAAATGGCACTCGAATTATTCAAAACATTAAATAAAATAGTATCATCAACAAAATCTAGATTTAAAAGGAATATTGGGGCAACTTTTTATTGATTTTATAAAAGATTGGTTCAGAAAGTCTTTATATTAAAAAAAAGTAGAATGAAGATTGTCAACAAAATTGATATAATATTCTATTGTTTTATTTTTTCTGTAAAAGATCATCTATTTCTAACATCATCATGTAACTTTGAAAAAAAAACTGAGAAAATATATTTAATCAATCTCAAACGAGGAATAAATAAATGATAATTTTATCAACAGTTTTGATTATTTCAAACTTATTATTAAATATCAGAGTACAGAATTTGTATACAGTTTGACCTATAGGCACAACTTTCACAGGATATGTTAGTTAATTAGCTAATGTTCTATTGTCCGTAACGGGGTGTAATTTTGTTTAAATGAAAAACACTGTGGTTCATGTTAAAATTGTTAGCCTGATCACTCAGGTAACACAAATTTCCTACTTCTTTTATTTAGTTTAAATAAGTGCATGCGCACTTGGAATACAATACTATATTAATGAGCAGAATAGTTTTTAAATAATCAATTATGTCATCAATAGCACATTAATTGACTTTCATATTATTGGCTGAGAAGAAACAACATGTAAATTATTCAATGAACTCTAACCTGTTTATTAAAATATACAGAGCCGTTATTATTAGTTTAACGTGAAAGTTTTATTTCTGTAGATATCCAAGGAAACACTTCGAGTCTATACATTTGTGTCACGTAAGACCTCCGTGCAGGCCTGGGATATCCCGGCTGGGCTCTGTTAATCCCAGGTTATTGATTGTTATCCTCACGCAACAAAGTGTACATCTTGTCTAAAAGCTTTTCAAATAATATCCTATTATCAACTAACCTTTAATTTACAAAAATTGAATTCAACACGTATTATGATTGATTTATCGTATAGTTGCATGATATTGTTTACTTTCGTATATTATGTATAAATCAATTTTATTTCCTAATTTAAAAACGTGTAAAAGAGATTTTTGGAACGTGTTTATAAAAACTTTCATATAATCTTTGAGTTCAAATTTTGATATAGAAATAGGTTATATGGTGAATTGTATAACAAAGTTCCTAAGATTTTAATTTTTACTTTCAAAATAAACTAATTGAAAAGGAGACTACAAGTCTTTTACTTTTATCCAAATAGATTGTAAGATAACTTTTGGAATGTAAAACAGAACGTATTATTATACTTTCAGGGTTTTAAAAAAAAATCTAATTTTCATAATTAAACTAGTTGAATAACGGGCCAGTTCACAGCAGGTATGGAATTGTGACTAATACTATAGGGCACATTGCTTCTTCTATGTAAATATATTAATTGTGGTTTACAAACCACTACATAAATCAAAGTAAATATTTCACTAGTATTATCACTTCTTGGCTGTTTAGGTCCTGTTAGGACCTGTAGGACCTGACTTAATGAAGGAGGTCCTTTTCAACTCTAAAATGTTCTATTTCATCTGTACTAATATGTTTATGTTTTTGTGGCCAGGTACGAGAAAGTGTGTTTACAACCATTTTGAAATTTAGGAGTAAGATCCTTTATAACTAGGCAGACAAAAAGTTTAAAAAAAAGCTCCTTTAAAACGCTAAAAAAGGTTACTATATGGTTCCAAGGCAATAGCGCTGGTTCTAGTAATTAGCGATTTCTAAGTAATTATATTTAGTAACTTTCATGTAACTTGTGTACATGCATTCCTGAATTAGAGTTAAATATATATCTTTTACAAATATATGGGTCACCAGCCAATCAAACTCACCATTGGTGGGGGTATATACATCGATAAGTACAGCACAATATTTACTACCAATGACATTTCAATTAATGGTAATTGTTCAATCACAAATCAAGGAACAAGCCACCCGTAGGGCATGAATTTAATTTTATTCTATTAGTGGTGATTTGTTCAAATATACAGTAGCTGTGGTATTACCGTTATTTCTTGATCTGTGAATATTTTTGTTTGTCACGTTACGTGCTAAGTCGTAGCCAAATTGGATTTAAAATAACGATTTTTATTGAATGTACTGTACATTCAAAACAAACAATAATGAAACTTACTACCGCGTGATGTGTGCCACTGCAGCTGATCACTTCGACTATTGTTGCCTTAGCAACAGTACTGATGGTTTAAGTACTTCTTGAGATTAAGAAGGATAAAGGTTAAAACAGTGTTAACAACCGAAGAAAAAGTTTTGTTGGTAAACACTATTTTGGCTCGTGGGAAATTGGCCTAGCCAAATGGTCCTAGCCTGCCATTTATTCATTACAGCTTGGAAATAATTTTAAGAGTACGTTTTTAATGTCCTTAACCAACCAACATGATTATGTCATCAGCCGTAGAAAAATTTCGTCGAACTGGAGGCGTACTAACACAGCGTAAAGGTTTAACCGGCCGTCCATTTACCCAAACAACTAATGGAAAATCAAAGACGACTCTTTGATCAGGTATTGCGGTCACCACGAAGAATTCTCCGGCGAACTTTATTGAAAATTAACATTGGCTCATCATCAGCGAGGGGTATTTTTAAAACTATTGTGGGTTCCTTTACAACATAGAAACTCGACAACTTTTGAAAGCTGTAGACAATACCAAGAGTAGTTTACTGGCTTCCACATTAGGAATGGTGTATGACGATTTACCATTTTTGTCTAAAATTTGGTTTTCTGACGAGTGCAATGTAAATGTAAATGAATATATCAACAAATAACTCAGTGTCTTGATTTCGTTCTGCCGAACATTATTATTGAGACGGCACTCCATAGTGAACGTGTGACTATTCGGTGTTAAGTATCTGCAATCGATATACAGTAGTGGGTTTTTATTTGTGGGTAACTGAAAATCATGTAAGATATATAGAAGAAATTTGACGCATTTTATGAGAAGCTTATGAAAGAAGATTCTCCCGAACACAAAATCTACATCTTCGAGACCAGTGGTTCCTGCGGGATGGGGGTAATTACGACGAGAGAATCGCTTCGGTTGTATCAAACACTTCTGGAAATCGCACGATATCCCGCTGATCAGACAATTAATATTCCTAAATTAACACCATCTGATGGTTACGTTTCGGAAGGCTGAAGGAAGAACAACCACCGGCACACTTTGGTAAGCTTCGTGAGAATATTGTGTTCAGGATATAAGTTAAGTTTAGTATTAAACAACTTCTTACGTCTGTTGTATTATTAAGAAGCAACGATTCTTTTTTCGCTATACAAAAATATAATTATTGTGAGGAGTTTAAATTGTTAACATAGGGTTTCCCCCTCCTAAATATATATACATAAACTTCTTTTTTTTAACTGATGTAATTTTTGTTAAACTTACTGCATATCAAAATTTAGGTTCTAAAAAAAAAGTCGTCGTCTCAATCTTACAAAAATTGCAA
Source organism: Aphrophora alni (assembly GCA_963513935.1). NCBI lineage: Eukaryota > Metazoa > Arthropoda > Insecta > Hemiptera > Aphrophoridae > Aphrophora > Aphrophora alni. The sequence goes on from OY740767.1 coordinate 88,783,980, forward strand.
TTTGGAAATGTTCGGTAAAACAAATGTATGTAACGACAACAAAAAGGGTGATTTTTTAAAACTGAGCTTTGATTTAATATTAAATTTGATAACCCAGACTAGCCCACGAAATCAAAAGAATAATAAAAGACACAGATCGGAAAGTAAACAAAAACAAAAACAATTAATCTAGAGCATTGTCATTAAAACTCAATACTACACAAAGACCTTGTATTAAACAATTAATAATTAAAACCTATTAAGTACTAAAGTAGCACTATGAACAGCAGAATGTTTTAGTGCAGGGATCAACATACCCTTAGTCAACATACATAGACATGTTAGAAAACCTCGGCAGCCACTATGACTTGAGCATGGAAAACAAATTAAATATGTTCGTTAACAAAAACTTAGAATGTTAGTTCACTGTATTATAAAATATTGTTTCAGTATTGTTTGTATGGGTTATATTATACTGAATAATATAAGGTTTATAGTCGGATCTTTATGCAATTTGTAGAACGACATGGTGGTCATTGAGTTGACCTCAAGGCTAACTCCATGACGGTGTTGTAACTTGTCGCAAAATGCGGTGTTTAATGGTTCTTGTAACCAGTTTCTTTGGAAACTGCTTTATTTCAAAAGATAAGCTACCAAAACTCCTGATTTTATCTTTAGAGTTTTTCAAAGGACAGAGTTTACCAATATTTTGATTGCGGTAATATTTATTTGTACTTAAGTCTCCTAACTAATTGAATAGCAACTGCTACATTACCTTTCTGTTACGTTGTGACGTTTAGAATTCTCCGTAAACTCTCTTGATTGTCGGCCTGTTAAGCTCTTTCCTAACGATTTCAATTATTTGTTTGAAATTTTACATGATTTGTGATCTGTATCTCATACGCAAGAAATATTTTGATCAACAAAATTTGTATAAGTTTGACTAGAAACTATAGAGAATTCAAAGATTGTTTTTCAATCAAAGTTTTTGAGTGTGAATATAAAATGAGAGGTTATATTTTGAAGATTTTAAATACATGTTTCCATGATATTACTCCCGGGAAACTCAAAATCTCAGTAATTGTGTGTCTTCCCACTTCAGCACTATGTAACAGTTGTCACAAGAAATGTACTTTGTTATCTTCGGAGGTTTTTACGTCCACATCTACGGCTCGTATATACTAATATTAGCAAAGTCCTCGTGGATGCATCTAGGGTCATAAAATCTCAGTAATTAAGACCTATATTAACGGTTCTTGATTGGGCTTGTAAGTTATACTTTTGAGAACGATTGAGGACCAGTAATTAAAAATAAATATATTTTTATTTATAAACTAGCCGAACTTCCGAGAGTCTACACGAGTCTAGTAAGAGGATATAATAAAATTCTTAATTTAAAATGATTACATATAAAACTATTAGCCACCCTTGATTTCTCCATAAAGTAGGTTGTATCAGTCAATAAATAAAAATGAACCACTGTTCATAAACCATCATAAGTTTATACAAATTATTTAAACAGCCTTTCAATTTGTTTCGCTTGTTTCATGCCATATTTAACTGAATTTGAGTTATTAATTTCTGTGCTCAAGGTTTTTGTTAATTTAAAAAATGTTTAATTGTGATTTGGAACATTGGTTTAGTCATAAGTTTTTACCTTAACCAAAATGTTACCGAAATAGTTAACACACGTAGTGTGTCAGAGACTACAATTTTAGAGCACTTGTAAATCGTTATGTTTTACTTTTCAAGTTGGTACTCTCAATTATTGAGTTCTAGCTTGATCAAAATCTGTCTACTCGTTTAATATGCATAGTGATGTAATGGACGTTACACAGGATTCCAAGAACTTAAAAACGTTATTTTCACTAAAAACGCAAAATAGATTTTTGACCCCATCATATATACAGATTTATTACATAATACCTGACCAGCTCATGCTAATTGAAAAAGCGTGTCTTCGTTCAAAACGAGTCGAGCTAACGCTTATGTAGCATAAGTCTTTGTAAATACGTAGAAACAAAGATATGAAAACATAATTAGTCGTAGAACATTAAATTAGAGTTTCTCTTGACTTCAATTGCATCACTTCATATAATGAGTACGTATTACATAATTTCAAGGTGCACAATGGAAGTCACCGCGCCCAAATAAGGGAATCTCTAGTTGGGCGCGGTTCTCTTATACGGAAAATTTCAAGACGGCCTCGATTATACAGTGGGAGGGGAGAGTGATACACATTTCCTTTCGCGTTTAATGCTTTCTTTACATTTAATAGTTAGATTTACACTATTCATTAAGTTTTGAACGTGTTCTGATTTTTTTTAAACTATGATATAAGTGATTTCTAGTTGGAAGATTGAGTTGAGTCATTCATAAAAGTTTCTACTTTATAGTTAAGGTGTGGGTCTTTATTACTTCATAAAAGATTTGTTATACAGGGTGATCAAAACGTATCTGATGATTACATTACAGAAACACATCCAAATAGTAATGATGAACTTATGTAATGTTGAAAGTGACCTTCGTTAGTTTTCAAACATTTCTTAACACCTCGAACTCTGGTGTCAAACACTGGGCTCAGTATAGCAGGCTTCACAATCCACATTCCGAATATCTTCTGTGATGGTTATTTTCAAATCGCCAATTGTGCGAGGATTGTTATAAACTACTGGCTCTTTTACAATCCACTAATGGCGTTTATTTCAAAATTCTACTTAGGTAATTTATTGGTAACAACGAAACCAGTTGTTTCATAATGTTTATTAATAGAATGATATTTCTACCTCTCCCACCTTTTTCTCTGATTTTTATTACAATTATAAAACCTTAAGAAATTGTAATTGCCATTTTTTTTTAAATATTCAGCTTTTAAATTATTTGGTATGAAATATTGTTATGGACTTATAAATAGAGTGAAAACAAATAGTTATTGTATTAGTCGATTGCACGGTTTTCTATTTGTAAAAACAATAACACAATTCCTAAAATATTGACATAACTAAATCAGATATTAAATAGTTGGTATTTATAACTCTATTATTATTTGGTTAAATAATACCTTTTTAATGTTGGTGGTAGCCATTTCGGACACACGACAGAAATAACAATGAAAATATTTTAAATTGAACGTAAGTCTCGTTTTTGCTATCTAGTAAATTAATTTTTAATTCAAGTAATGGTCAATATTTTGTATTCGTCTATTTTCTAATTTGAGTAGATTTAGAAAACGAAGAAAGAAAATACAGTATGATAAATAGTGCAAGATTTCGAATAATGGTCTACGCCTTTGGTTTTAACACACAAATTTTATTTTGTTTGAAATTTAACTAAACCCTCTCTTGACTAAAATTTTACAAATCAGTAACCTAATAGTATATAAAAATGGCTGCCTGCAGTAACGGAACAGTTAATAAATTGCACCTTTTATAAAATTAATAGAATGTGAATATCAAATTTAAGGTAGTAAATAAATTAAATATATATTTTTATTACATATTAAATTCCATATATTATTGTTTAAAAATAATAAAGTACATTTTTAACTCTGTATAAAAAATAGAAAATTCCCCGTTTATAACATACAGACTTTTATTCGGTAAGCGTTTCATAAAAAAAAAACTGTCTCTATGAAAGTCTAGTAACGGTTTCAAATACGCTACATGATGTTTTGTTCTCTAATATGTCTTTATATATTATCTGTATTTCTGTAGTGCTTCTCACTGAGGCACTGGAAATTTGAACGATACGACGTGATATTGTTAGAAAAGTAATGCTTATGAGAAAGGTCTGGTCAATTAAATGACATTGTTTACCCTCGCTATGTTGCAACGAATCTAGATTAATTAGGTCGGAGGATAATGTCTTTAAAATTAACTTCAACGTTAATAAAACATTTTATTTTGATTATCATGAAAATTGTTAGTCCTTGTTTAAAGATGATGAAGAAGTTAAATAATAATATGAATATATTTGTTCCTTGTTGTTTGAAGGAGAAAATCTTTAGTATATCATCGCTCTCTAAATAAACATCCCTAGACATAAAATACTTAATAGCGTCAGGGTAGGAAGAGAACAGAGTTTGGTTAAGATAGACCAGAGAGCAAAATGACAATTCAAGGCTACAGATCCAGCTAGAGTTCCTCAGGTGAGAGAGTCCCTGAAAGAAATTATTCCAAGAACAATACGTCATTTCAAATAACTTTAGAAACTATAATTAAATTTATGTTCGATATTTTAACTGTGACACTGTTTATGATAGCAGGTGTTAATTGTTATTGTTATTATTGTAATATTTAATTTTGACCCCTAGAGTCTAAATAAGACTGTAATAAAATATTGAAAACAATAAAATCTACCTACTCTTGATTCCACGTTCACTTATCATTGCGGAAAGTCCGTAAGCAATGTAAATCAAAAGGGAATTTTAGAGCTACTAGCCATCTTGAAAATATCATCACGACCACGGTTTTTTATTAATATTGTGATTATTTATGTTTACTTCGATTCATCCGATATAATGTTTTAATTTTTTTAATGTTTAACGAATTAATTAATAAATATTATTTTTAATAACTTATAGCCTATATATATATAGTTTGTGTAACAAGTCTGGTACCGGTTGATTATTAGACAAATAGCTGCAGGTATAAAAAAAAAAACCGATGGGAATACGTAAAGATGCAAAAATTCTACTTTTCAAGCACTCGTAATTTTCCGCCATCTTCTTGAATTTAACTTTTTAAAATTAAATGGTAATGGGGTACTTAAGACACATCATTTTAATGCGGTATTTCAAAAAGAAATCGATTCTGAAGTCATTTTTCGATAAACCAATCCACTCTCGATTCACTAGCCATTATCGAAACAGTTCAATTAAAAGTGTAGGTATGAAACTGTTATTGCATTATTTAGACAAATAGCTGAAGGTATTAAAGAAAGATGAAGTAAATTTACAAAAAAGATATTAGTTTATTTAAAAATTTAAATAGCCTCAATTTTTAAATGAGTACAGGAAATAGATTCATTATTTTTCTTAACTTAGGCTTTTATAACACTAAGTATATGCAGGATTTCAACACCATGTCATTTACCGTTAAAAAGATATGAATAATCAGCATATTTAATTAAATCTGACTAAGTAAGCATTAGAATGTTTATCAATGTATTACAGTATTACTACAAAACACAAAATTTTTTATTATACTAGTTATTACATATTATTATTGGGTGTCTCGATAAATTTGTTTTTCTTTAAGCTACAGGAAAATTTGAAGGTACAAATTTGTAGTTATGAAACAATAATGTTGGTTTTAGGCTAGTTACCAAGAATTATTATTTAAAATTTTTTGTAAATTACTTGTTTATAATTTAACTTTATATGTTTCAAATATATAGATGTAAAATTTGATTTATATAATTTTTTTTCTAGTCCTTTTTGTGTAGATAGATTTTTCCACCTGATTTCTCTCTCTCTCTCTCTCTCTCTCTCTCTCTCTCTCTCTCTCTCTCTCTCTCTCTCTCTCTCTCTCTCTCTCTCTCTCTCTCTCTCTCTCTCTCTCTCTCTCTCTCTCTCTCTCTCTCTCTCTCTCTCTCTCTCTCTCTCTCTCTCTCTCTCTCTCTCTCTCTCTCTCTCTCTCTCTCTCTCTCTCTCTCTCTCTCTCTCTCTCTGTCTTTCTCTCTTTCCATGATTTATATTTATCATCATTAATTGTAATAAAAGTTCAGTTACAAATACTAACAAATAAAAATTATTGGTGTAACGTAAAAATAAAGAAATTAATTATTACAATAGGAATAGATTTGCTTTTTTCACAAGATGGCTGTCCTTATCGGTGACTGTAACAGAATCTAATAGGAAAATATGATATTATGATTTTAAATATTATTATTATTTTATTGATGTTAACTTTGATTTTTCATTAATTCGAAAAAATAATTTTTTCAACTCTTACTTTAATACTTCATGCCTGAAGTAGGAAAGCTGTGTGAACAAATTCGTAAATTATATATTTCTCATTGAATCCATTCTAACTTACTGGTACTTGTAATAAATTGAAAATAAATTTAGCAAATTTAAATTGATTTAAGTGTTAATTTAAACCAAATTCAAAGTAAAACGTTCAGAAATTTAACTACTATAAATTTAAAAAATATCAATGGTTCCTCTCTAGCCTAGTAAGAAAAATAAAAATAAATAAACCATAAAAGTAAAATTACAAGTATTTTTATTTCAGAAATATATTGTTAATTATTTCTTGTAATTAAAAATATATAAAATTAATTTAAAATGTGTAGGCTACATACATTAGTTAAAATAATTAAGTGTATGTATAAGTCAATGTACATAACTGAAGAGAGTAAAATTTATTTGTAACTATTAATAGATATTTACTTTAATCATTAAAACGTAGCAAGTAGTTACGTTGTAATTGAAACGGGTTTACAATTGTATTCACGTCTACGTATTGTGTCTACAATTGTATTCACGGGATTGTGGGATTCACGTCTACTTTAATATAATTTATTTTAGTAATTATTTTACTGTTATAAGATTTCAAAAAATAATTGTCGGTGTTTTTACCCGATTCATATACTTCTCGATAGTAATAGTGGGAAAACTACTTTTTTACACCCCTTTGTCCGTCCTGCTCTGGGTGTCGAAAGATTTAGCTATACTACTTGCTGGGCTGGCGCCTTCAATGAATCGGTGCAACACCCGCTTGACACTATCACTTTTACAGGTTCGCCTATTTCATGATTGTATAACACATACTAAGATAAAAGTAGAACCGAGAGTAAATTTTATTTTATTTTTATTTTTTAATACGGACTCTGCATCTCAAGAAAAGAAAATGACATTTTACCAATATCTTATATTAGCGGTTTAATTCAGATTTTTTTTCTTTCCGAAAATGATTTACTTGAAACTTGGTTTGTCTTTAGAAACAATTTCAATTCGTGGTTTTCATCATAAATGTTGGTGGTGCAAACTTTTTCTTGGTATCACTAGTAGGAATACAGCTAAAAGGCAGAAAGAGGATGAATTTTGGTTCAATATATATGTGTTTGTTATAGAAAAAGATAATTTTTATTAAATTCCAATTATAAGGTATATAAATTAGACTTGTTTCACGTCATAAGCTGAATTTTCACGACACATGAGCACAATTTTATAGCTCTCACATCATAAAAAGTCAATTGTATATATGTTTAAATTCATGAATTCAATACAACCAAGATATATATTTTTTAATCGATATAATTAATAGTAAAAAATTAAAAGTTAAAATTAAAAGAGTAAAACAATAATTGATAATATTTGGTAATATCCTAAAATGTTATAGGCCTACTTTTGATCTAAATGCAAACTTGTGTAACGTTTGGAGAATATTATAGTTGTGTCATAATGAAAAGGGCGAGGAACCCCATCATTTATTTTTCATACCCATCATATAAAATCAATTAGTTTCAAGTATATGTTTCGTATATAAATTAAATCGAAAATGCCGACATATTTCCTCCTTCCTTATTTAGGATAAATAAATTAATCGCGTGTGATAAAGTGCATGCCAACTAAATTAATACAAACAGGTCGATACTCTTTAGTGGTTTCGATATAATCATTTAGTGCGCACAGCTGGAAGGTGCTCAGGTATTGCTTTCAAGTCTAACAAAGTCTTTGTGTTACGTGATGCGTTCATCTAAATACACTTGTTTTAGATAATCACTTGATAATGTGAATTCACATACACAAAGTAAGAGTTCCAAAAACTTAAAATTTCTAAGCAAGGAGTAAAAGTAGTATCCACACATACTAACCTTTAAAATACTTGTCTATAAAGAACTTTTACATGCCTAGATTTGTTGTTTACTAAGAAAGTATTAGAACATATTATTTTTTTCTAGACTCCAATTTCCATAACAAGAATCATCCACCAACAAGACGATGGCACGTTGATTAATTCATCATCTTCAGTTGTTACATGTTCACAATCTTTGTGCAACTGAATTAAGAGAGGATGGGCCAATGATACAAGCAGATACCTTTATCTCTTTGCCATGCTATTAAAATTCATCCAATATCTTAATCACTTGAAAAATGTATAACAATAATAACATATTTCTTATTTTAATTAAATACTTAAAAAACTTAGAAAAGGAAATGACCATAGACCACTTGAAATCCTGAACTTCCCCAAAATTCAAATGAATCCACAATATTACCCGGTTTGTAGTGGTGAAAGCAATCAAGCAAAGTTATTGCAATACTCTAAACCAAGATATAGTTCCATGTCAAATTAATAAATAAATTTCTTAAAATAATAAAGATATAATAATTGGCTCTGGGTTTTCAGTAACAAAGTTATCTCCATTAATAATAAACGTATCCATATTTCCCTGGTCTGGAAAATTGAAAAAGAGAAACATTTTCTTTAGCTCCAGTTCTGATATTTCGTAGTCTGGCCAATATACTAGAGAGAGCAATACACTCTATTGAATACATACATGATATTTTATTTCAGAGATCCAGACTTTAGACCAGATAATTACTTAAAACTGCCGACAATTCCTGTTTAGAAGACTCGGTCTCGGCCCAATAAAGTTTCTATATCTTATCCACAGCATTCATGTTTAATATCCCTTAAGACTACTGTACACCTTTATATGTAATCGGAGCGCCCAGCTATTTTAATTTTAATCTGTTTACGTGTTGTTCTTCTTGACTTTTCCTTCTTAAGCTACGCGCCCACTGGGTGGGTACGGTCGGTACGGTCGTCACGGCCGTCACGGCATTTTTTAGAGGGGGTAAGCGCACTGGATCGGGCGTTCCGCCGTTCAAGCGTTCCGCACTGTCCTCCATCCGCCTTCCGCCAAAACACAAGTCAGTTTGGGAGCGGATTTGTTGAAAGATGGATGTGGAGGAGGAAATTGCGGTAGTGAGTGCGTTTTTGATAGAAGAAGAGGAGAATGTTAAAATAAGAAAAAGGAGGTTTTGGATTCATATCATTAACAGAAAAAGATTGATTTGTGGTGAATTTCACACTTTGTTCCCGGACCTTGTGGAAGTACTTCAGGATGACTCACGACAGTGTTTTAACATCCATCCTTGTTGCGTTTAGGATTTCAACTGACCACGACCACAACAGAGAGCTGACTGCGTAGAACGCTGAAAATGCCGTACCGACGTCCCGAACGCCCGAAGTGCACGTGCACTGGAAACGTGCACCTAAGCTACGCGTCCGTCACGGAAATGCCCTACAGTTCGTAGCACCAGACTTTCTATCGGACATGCCGAAGGTGCGGAACGCCGTTGACGGCCGTGACGACGCAGTGGGCGCATGCTCATTTAATTCAATGTTTTGAAATTTTGAAAAATCCCGTACCGACCGTACTGACCGTCCGTGACGACACAGTGGGCGCGCAGCTTTATACCTATATTTTGAAGAGATATAATCCTTTAGGGGATCATTAGAATGAATACGGGATTGGCAATCCCCGGGTTCTAGCTGAATCTATATCTTTGTCATGTAGCCTTGGGCTAAACCCTATCTTTCACATTTTCTATCAGGTTTTTATTGATAAAATTTTGTTCTTTTCCAACTCTAAACTTATTAAAATATTTGAGAGCTAGGGTTCCCCTCTTCCAAGAGGTGATGATGACCGAGAGTATTTTCGCAACCTTTAAACAACAAGAAAATCATTATGATATCATAGACTAATTTGGTTTCATAACTATTTATCAATGTAACAGTTTACAGCTCATTGTAATCAACTTTTGCCAGGTAAATCGATGTATCATAGTAGTCTATTAAAAGCCGCTGTTTTTTGACATGTCTACGTGATTTGAATTCCTGTTTATGTAACAATTTGTCGTTGTTTCCTAAAAAATTTCAAACTCTAGGTGATTAGCTAACCTCGTGACAAGTGTCACCAGGAAAGGCAAAATATTCTAATTTTCTTTCTCAACAATAAACTTAATGAGCCATATACAGAACTTAATTGGTTAACAAATTCTCTGGTTGAAAGGGGCAAACACATCATCCACATATATAGAACCTACAGCCGTGGGAAATAAGCTGTCTACTGTTTGGATATTTACCAAAGTAATACATAAATATGTTCTCCACAAAGCACGAAAGTGGATTACCCTACACTTGTAAATAATCCCTATCATCAAAATAAAAAGTGGGAGACTTTATTCAAGTACATTCTTATCCTCTTAACTATTTATTTACTAATTACATTTCCATTTCGTGTAATGTCTCTGGCCATGAAAACGGATATAAAGATAACACACATCAAACAAAACCCAAAACTCAATCTTAAGCTCTAGACCAGAACTGAACACACTCTTGTAATGACGGTTGAAGCTCAAACCGCACCAACTGTTAAAAACTAAAAATTAACCATTTATATAAGATGTAAATTTGTAAATTAATGTCAGAAACAACAAACCTTATTTTTCTGTCCAACTTATGCATATCTTTGGCAAGCAGTACAATCTATTTAAAACAGGATTTGAAATGATAAGTCTGCGTAAAAGACTTCAGTTACTCAGTTACAAGTTTTCACGTTTCAAACTTCTACATAATATATCTATTCAACACGTTACTTTTTATACGCTTCCACTACAAATTCTTTGCAGCTTTCTTCATTCAACTTGTTAAGGCATTGTGTGTATGGAAATTATATTGGCAGTTAGGTAGCACAAAGATTGTACACATGGAACAACTGTTGATGACCTAGTTATTTGAAACGTCGGTTTATACACTGTTAAATAAACTGTTTGTTATGTAAAATTAAGCGTTTTCTTTTATTTTGTATAATAATTAGTACAGTAATGATTATTAAAACAAAAAAAATGTTATAGTTTAAAATTCAACGTCAATTTCATGTAGCGTGAATTTTTATCTATCAGGTATTATTCAAATTTGCTATTTGGTTGGTAGGGTGATAAATATTAAATTTCTTTATTAAATATTCAATAAATATTGTCATATATTCAGTGTAAATATAGAATTTCGTCCAAACAGATAAAACATACTACTTTTCAAATTCTCACTACTTTTCTACGCATTTAGGTGATTTCTTGTTGTGAACACTTTAGTGTTTTATTATTAATGATTACAAAATATTCACAAGTATTTATTAGTATATTTAAGTGACTGTCTCATTTACTTAGATATAAGATTACTTTTTAAAGAGTGGTTTCATGAAAGTAGAGTTAGGAATTAATTTGGTAGAAGTGTATTTGTGTTCGTGGGTGTGTGCAGGTTTATGTTTTAGCTCTCTACAAATCATTATTTATAAACATTGAATATTACAATAGCTTGAATACATTCTTTAGAACTTACATAGATTGAAACTGTTTTTATTGTAGAGAATACTGAAATGTAAAATATGATAATAAAAATACAATTTAAAAATGGTTTACAAAATAAAAAATAATGATTTGTTATATTGTTCTTAAAAAATATTATGAGCTACAAGGTCTCGACTAAACCCAAACAAGTAGATACAAAGTCAGAGATATTCATATTGATAATAATAAGATTTCGTTGAATAAATTTAAGTTTGATAAATCAAATATATAAGATGGATTTCAAGGGAGTTAACTTTCAAGTTTCTCCCCCCCTCCATTTAATAAGCTTTATTTTCTTATCTAAATATTTTAAAAAACTACGATCATGATGGTTATCCATCGTATTGTAAACTATAGAAGGTTTATTCTCCTTAAAATTTTATAATTATTATTAAGAAGTAAACATTTATAGGTTAACAATGAAGTTTAAGTTATAATTCATTACATAATTATTATAAATCCAAACTTGATCATAAATACATTAAAATGGAGTACGAATATTATCCTAGAGTAATAGTTTATCAAAATGGTTCGGGCTGGTTCCGTGAAGGGATTGTTTGATCAAATAAAAGATTCCACCTTTTTCCGGAAACCTTGCTACGCCTGAAGAAATGAGATACTTTAAACAAAGTCCTGAAAATAATTTAATTAAAATATATTTCTACTAATATCACACTACAATCCATTAATGACTAGTATTTCCATTCACCAGTCATAAGATATATGTTATGCTTATATTTCTGTCTTCTTACGATGACGTTTTTATCACTCTTCGAAACTACTTCTTGCTCTAATATTACCAAGTACCAAGAACCAAGTACACAAAATTGACGTCTTTTGCTTTACAAGATAGAACCTAGTTTCTTTAAAACAGTAGTCGGTAAAATTCTTAGTTTCCAAAGGAGTCTTAATGGATATCTCGAATTTTACACAACGAAGTGTACAACTAACGATGAATACAGATCTGCTCTCAAATGTGACACTTAATTGTCTTTGACTTTCTTTGTTAGGTTCATTCATTAAATACTTTTTGAATAATTATCATATGGACTCCTGTCTACTATAAACAGATCTGGGACTTACTGAAGGATATATATATATATATATATATATATATATATATATATATATATATATGCCTGTAACTACACATGATCAATTTAAACGAATTGCTGATCGTTTTGAGCATTTAGAACCTTCCTAATTGCATTGGAGCCGTAGATAGCAAAAACATCCGAGTTGAGAAATTTTCACATACAAGTTCTGAAAACTTTAATTATAAGCATTTCCACTCTACCGTACTTTTGGCGTGCTGTGATGCAAATGGCCTATTTACCATGATTGAACCAGATTTCGCTGGACGTAACAGTGATGGAGGCATTTTCAAAGTCTGTGCAATGAACTACTGGATGACCCCCGAGGGTTTGACATTCCCCATTGCTATATCATGGAAAACAAATTCCGTTTCCTTACTACTTTATTGGGGATAAAGCGTTCTTATCTCGCAATTTAATGCAGAACCCTTGACAATGTGAAGAGGATATTCAATTATAGATTGAGCCGACGAAAAAAACCTTTTGAATGTGTTTTTGGAATGGCAGCAGGAAAGTTTGCTGTGTTGAATGGTCCCATACGATGTCGTGATCCAACAATAGTGTCTATAATAAAAGCTGCTTGCATCCTGCACAACTTCGTACGAAAACGAGAGGGAATTGAGTACAGGCCCCAAGACACGACAGAAATGGACAAGACAGTGGAAGTACCGACCAATATTGAAATACGAGACCTGCTGATACACGAAGGTTCTTCAGCAGTTCATTTGAGAAATTATTCGGCAAACTATTTTCTTTCTCCTCGTGCATGTCTACCCTGGCAGTGGAAATTTGCAGTACCAAGGGAGAATACGGAATAATTCTCAGTTATCCCTGTTACAAATGTCCATAATTTGATAATATGTATTACTTATTAATATTTTTAACTGATATTACAAAGAAGATATATTGTATGTATTCATATTCTTATTTTTCATAAAAATAAAATATTTCAATAAACTTTCTAGAAATATTTAAAAAAATAATATCATAAAATTAATCCTAAATATATACGTAGCTAACCTAAGTATGGTAGTCTGTCACTAATAAAGTTTTTATTACTATATTTTAGAAAAGTTGGATATATTAAAAAAAAAAAAACTTCAACCTAGGGATTTGGGTTAAAATTAAAATGACCATTGGTAGAACTAAAAAAATATATACATTATAATATGTCAGTAAAACTTTTGAAATGTGTATTTATGGAAGTTTTTTTTTCTTTTTTCTTTTTAAATGGCCATCATAAATCAAGATAAAAAACAGAGCCTGTTATAATATGAACTAATAGCTCCTACCGCAACACATTTTCCAAACATTTAGAAATAAATAACTTATAACATACAGTTCAAAATAAAAAAAAATATTATAGGTTCTGTGCAACTACACGTCAACGCAACTGCGACCGCGGAATACAATCGCGTACAACAGATTTGAAACTGATTGCAAATTGATTTCATTATAATCGCCTCGTGTACGAATTCCCACAGTTTGACGCTACCAATGTCACTTAACAGTTGCAAGACCAACTGGTTTCCAACCTTTCTCCCAAAACAGTTGCATTGTGTGCTCTTGGCCTAACCCTACGTCTGGCAAAAAACTCACAAGATTTTGGTATATTTCATTGAAATGTCAATTTATCTATTATATTAGATAAATGGACGACAATATCTGATTGAGTTTCCACTTTTTGTGGGTTTCTTTTCTTTGGAAGTTATATATAATTATTTTATCTTACCTTCACTATCACACTATCACTCATGTCATCACTCTCACTTTGATCGTTGAGTCCGACTCATTGACATTAATTACCATGGGCTCAACAGCAATGTCGACCACATGTTCAGTTTGGCAATATTTCTTTTCTATTTTTATAAATTATTTGACACAGTTTTCCCGCTGCTGTTTTTTACAAACATCACTTGCAAGATCGGATATCTGGTGTTGGCCCTTTATTTAATTTCATGCATGGGGTAGTAAATACAGCACTTTAAATATGGTGTTAAACAAATAATACTAAACATTTTCACGTGAGACGAAAACGATTTAAAATTATTCAGTTAGCGTTTGCAATGTAAACCAAACAGTTTTATTTCGTAAACAAAACAATAACGTTTAAAGTAGTATAAGTCAGAATGTTCAATGGTTTAAAATCTCTATAGATTATTGTTGTGAGAAATATGTATTAGTTTGTATTTTAATAAGAGAGTGAAACATTTATTGGCCAGTTGAGTGTTGTAGTCTTTGTCTGGCGTGATGTGTTGCCACAAATTCCAGTATACGTACCTCCGTCACTGAGCACGGCCTAGCGCAACAGCTTTTTTACATTTTGATTATAATTCAGTTTTTAAAATACAGCATTTTGAAATAACTTGTTGCTAAGGCATACAGACTAACGAAATTATAGTGAGTATTTTCGAGCAATAAACATATCAAGAATAATGAAGTTGACTACGCTTCACTAACGAAACAATAACTTTGAAACTATTATACATACAGATTCCAATGTTCAGTACACTGTTCACAACTGTGTTAACGTATGCATTTCCTTGTTACTGCGGCGGAAACAATTTTAATATTACGAATGCATCTTACTTTATTTTAACCAATTGTTAATTAAAAAAAAAGAATGAATGTTTTAACTCTACTGTCTTTATTTAACAATATGCAAAATAATAGTTGCAGAAGATAATATTTTACAACTACCTTAAAGGTAGACTCCATAACACTAGTATAGACTCTGTATTCTCGAAATCACTAGGTTAAATTCTGTAGGAGGTCAGAGAAAACGTTTCTGTACGGGTTACTATAGTTTTTCTAAACACAATAAATTATTACGTTACCTTCTTTACATTTAACCAATATAAATGTGATTTGTTAAATAAGGAATACTACATTGTCATGAACGATCAGTGAAAAAAATCTACTCCATTTAATTATAAAAACATATGAGTTATATTGTAGACCTCGAAATCCACTTATAAACACTTTAAACAAACATTTACGCAGTTCATTTTGTTTCAGCGTATTTAAACAGTTTAGTTCAACAAGCTTGAGTATCTTTTTGCTGAAATCCCTTTCACACAAACACTGTTTGATGAGGATTACTCAGTAAACACTCTCCACTGAATATTCACAATTAAATCAATTACCTACATCATTTAACTTCCCCATTCAAGGATTTTCATCAAACAGACATCTGTCAGTTGATTTAATAATTTAATTTTACTTTATATTTTTAGTGTTGGTTTACAAAATATTAATTTAAATATTTCAAAAACTTGAACTGTTGAAAAATAAGGAGGTTAAATATTTTAATTGAAAAAAAATAGCTAGTAAAGAAATATATATATATATATATATATATATATATATATATATAGTACTTTCAAATTAAACTTACATGTTAAAGTAAACTTTAATTAGGGTTTTCTACTTAATTTGTTAGAGTTTATATACATTTTATAGTTAAAATCCGACTTGAAATTATAACACTTATGGTAAATCTCATCACATGTAGAATGAGATTAGCTACAGAAAGTCATTCTAGGATTTACGGATAATTAATTATTCTAGGGGTAAACCATTAATTGTTACTTCGGTCATATTAAAATAAGTAGACTTTTTTATTTTCTATATTATTAGTGTCACAGTTCTTAGACAAATGTGTGACTTAATTCCTGTTCTTCCTACGGTGGGATCAACGTATTCTTTAACGAATACACGTTTTCTTTCAGTTTCAAAAAACATTTCAATCTGTTTAAAGTCCATCTTCAATAAATCTTGAAGTCTGTCTATTTTCATTTTAGCTAATGGATTTCAGTCAAACGATTATTTTGTGATGCCTGACTATAAACCACCTCTGAAGTCAAGCTAATCCACTCCTGAGTTCTTCTTTGAGTGCAATGACCATTTTTTCTTAATTAGCTTTTCCAGAGTTTCATATCCCAGAGACATATTTCCAGTGGGTTCAACTGATATTGGTGAGCAAGCTTTAGTTAAGGTAATTTGTTCTCTTTATTGAAATAAAGTCCATGTAGTAGGACTGATTAGATTTGATTTTTATCTCAACTTTGTCATTGCTCTGATGTATTCTATAAAGTAATCCTACTACATAACACAACTCCGCAATTGTATCAAACGAGTAAATGGACCATTTCGTTCGAGTGAGATAGAAGCTGAACAATAATAACTTTTAATGATGTGGAAGATTCTTCTTTTCACAATGTAGGCAATTATTAATTTTGATGAAGAGGGACATCTACTTTTGGGTGAAGTGAGATTCTTCCTTTGACTAATGTGGAACGTTCTTCCTTTTGACGATGTGAGAGATTGTGCCTCTTGAAGAGGTACGATTTTTCCGTTGACCAAGTGACGAGGAGCTGTTTTGTTCAAAACAACCAGCGTATCAAACATGTATGTAGACTTGTCTGTATAATAAAAAGCACAATAGCTAATTGCCGGTCCTTTCCTATGAGACATAAATTTTCTCCTCAGAGAAGGAAAAGTAAACAAGTTAAATTCAGAGAGTTAAGATTAACTTCGATGCAGAAAAATTGCATCTCAGGAAAGTTTAACCAAGACAGTCGAAATATCAAATGGGTTAAGAGAATCCTATCTATATTACAGAAGCATAGATGTGCTTCTATATAAAGAGTGTAAAATATGTCGTGATACACCTCGATATAATTTTAATGAATTGCTGTATCAACGTAAAACCTCTACCACACCTCTTATAACACTTTTTCTGGTGTTTCAGCGGGTGTAAAGGAGGCAACTTTAATTTTGTAAATGGCAACCCCTATCATGTGACATATAATTGGAAAGGTCTATACAATTGAAAAATAATGGCACCTCCAAAAAATGTATCCATGCCAAAAGTTGCATGAAAAAAATTAGATATGACTAACTCGCTTATCCTTTACCTGTTTTAATGTAACAAGTACTCGAATGGTGAACTACGGTTGTGTGACAGTTTGCTACTCATTTGTAAAACTAAGACAGCTTTTGGCAAAGATTCTCTTGGAATGGATTGAGCCTTTTGTAAAATTCTACCCTGTAGGTCAGTTGGCTTAATTTCATAAACAAGGGTTTTCATGTTACCCTCAAAAGAAATAGTCTAGTGGATTAAGGTCAGGAGACCTTGCTGGCCATTCCACAGCACCTCTTCTACCTATCCATCTTCTCAAATAAACATTGTCCAAGTTTTGTAGTACATCACTACCGTAGTGTGGTGGTGCTCCATCTTGTAACAAACAAATGTTTCTGTCTCCTGTCCAAAAATATTTTGGAGTGTAGGCACGATTTGGTTGGCAACCATCTCTAAATATTACTCGGAGTTAAAGTTTCCATCAATTGCAAACGGTCCAACCAACTATTCCTGCCCAAACATTTACTTTTGAAGGGCTTTGCATATGAGCTTCAACGTACCAATGTGATTTTCTATCCGTTCAAAAACGACAGTTGTGCCTATTGACATTACTATTTGTCATGATAGTAGCCTTAAAAGGATTCTATTTATTAAACCAACTTCTGCGTCTGATTTACTCATCATATTGTCACAAAATTCAACCCTACGATCAAAGTCTTCTTCACTAAGCTCCTGTACTAGATGGACTTTAAAAGGTTTAAGTTTATTAACTTGAGGGATTTTTTTTTTTACCAAAGCATGGCTAATTTCCTGCTCCAGAGCTGCTCTTCTCATTGATAAGGGATTTTCGTCAAAGGACTGCATCTACATTAGATTAATGATTTATCTTCATTAATTGAAAGAGGCCTCCCTGACCTTTCTCTGTGTTGTATACTATCTGTCTCAGTGAACCTTTGAACTATCCTTGCCACTGTACACATTGATATTGGATTGATGCGGTTTGGAAACTCATCATTAATAAGTTTGCAACCTCACTATATGATCTCACACGATCCCCATAACCTCTCAACAACACAGTGATCCTTTCAAATTTAGAAACTTCCATAACAATAGAAAATACGTTGTAGAAAGAAGTGGAGGTTTGAACTACGGTATATTTACAGAACAGATATTATTATAGTGTTAAAACAAAAACACACGAAATCAACAACAGATTACGTATTTTCATTAATTATTATAGTACGAATGATATACGCATAAATAGATTGCCATCTTGCGCGAATATAATAACAATACTAATTCTAAATATCTATTTTCATATAATATTTGATCTATTTATTTTTTGTAATAACCTTCAAATTTTATCAAAATAATAAAACTTTAAAAACTTTTTATTGTAAAATGGCTACTTTACTAGTATAAGTATACATTTGATTTTTTTTTTAACTGGGAACCACTTACCAAATAATAAGAAAAATACCAAATATTATCTTCTCGCTAGTTATTTGAGTCGATTTACCTGTTTAGGTTTACTAATAGAGTTGAGAATACTATCAAAAGTGGGAGCAAGATAGTTACTATTGTTTTATTTTAACAAATCAGACTTTTTTTGTATGGGAATATTATTAGTTGTCTAGTGTTTCAAATTTTTTTAAACTTAGCATTTGAATAAAACGAGATATATAATTTGGTTTGCAGAACATCAAATATTTTTAAAACTTAATTTATTATGTTTTTGAG
Organism: Aphrophora alni; assembly: GCA_963513935.1. Taxonomy (NCBI): domain Eukaryota; kingdom Metazoa; phylum Arthropoda; class Insecta; order Hemiptera; family Aphrophoridae; genus Aphrophora; species Aphrophora alni. Next base: position 88,803,022 of record OY740767.1, read on the forward strand.
TTTAAAATTTGGTTTTTAGATTTAATTATAGATTTTAAATATCCGTCCCTGATCCACCCCTAAAAAAATTCTTATGATTACTTTTTAACGAAGGTAAAAATTTGTCAGATACATACATAGATATATATTTAAACTACTCGTTTTCAGTTAATATCTATGTAGGCCCAGTAGTTTATAGCTGACACACATATGTCAACCGTTTGTAATTTTCCATCATTTATTGTATATTATGGGAGAAAAATTGAATATTTTAATCTCAATTTACATAAGTCATATGTCTAAAGTTTCTGTTTCTGCCAGAAGGTTCACTGTAGTTTGAAAACTCGTTAATAAAATACTAATTATTACATATGTGAAACGTAGTAAATTAAGTTAACTTCCATAATTTATATCTTACTTAGTTGATTTCTTAAACTTAAATTTAATTGAGAGTCTGTTGAGTGGGTTTAATAACAAGGCGAAGCTGAAGTACAAAAATAATTTATTTAGAAAGTTGTAGCAAGATAAAAGAGAGACAATTAGCTTCTGCTGGTAAAGTCGTTCTATTTGATCGATTGTCAGCCATAACCTCAATCTAAAGTTCTCATCAGAACTACCTGCAGCTTCACGCCATTCATCTTAGAAAGTGTAATTCACTTCCAAGCCACGTAGAGCTTTGTTATGGAAACATTCCGAGAAACTACGTTTCGCCCACGGAACAAGATTTACTTTGATGGCCCGAGATTATTCTATGATGATGTTTGTAGACTCCTCAAAGGGTTATATTTAGTAATCAACGAATCAAATTACACTAGTATTACTATATACTATATACTATATCTACTTTATTAAAGAAACCTAATTTTAAAATATGAAGAGGATATATATTAAGTAATAATAGTAAAAGAAAACACTTACAAATTTGTCGTCTAAACTTTTAAAAGTTTAGTTTATATATTATTTTTAATTGTAACTTCAAATGGTAAAAAAAGTATTTCTACAAAACAAAACTAAAAAGATATTATTGTATAGGAATGCTCGTTTAAACAGTTATATAATATTGTAAACCCCATACAAAAAGATGTTGAGTGGAACAAATTAAAATATTAACGGGAAAAGTGCATGCAATTCTTAACGCAATTTTTATGAATTGTAATTCAGTTGGCCTTAAGACAAGAAGACTTTATATCAAGAAGATACCAACATTTCAAAATAAAGTATAGCGTAGCGTCACCATAGGGTGTAAATTTAGTTTTCATAAATAAATAATTGAATATATTGGCGCAAGCCAAATCCCTAACTGAATGGAAATTAAGATGGCGTAATAGACTGCATTTTAATATATGAATCGTTAGGCTTTTTATAATCAGAATAAGAAATTTTAGTCAAAAGTGAATTATACATTACCAAAAGTTATGTATTTGGTATTAACTATGAGTGGCTAGATAGGAATCATACATAACTTTTGGTATTAACTATGAGTGGCTAGATAGGAATCATACATAGCTTTTGGTATTAACTATGAGTGGGTAGATAGGAATCATACATAACTATTGGTATTAACTATGAGTGGCTAGATAGGAATCATACATAGCTTTTGGTATTTACTATGAGTGGGTAGATAGGAATCATACATAACTATTGGTATTAACTATGAGTGGCTAGATAGGAATCATACATAGCTTTTGGTATTTACTATGAGTGGGTCGATAGGAATCATACATAACTATTGGTATTAACTATGAGCGGGAAGATAGGAATCATACATAGCTTTTGGTATTAACTATGAGTGGGTAGATAGGAATCATACATAACTATTGGTATTAACTATGAGTGGCTAGATAGGAATCATACATAGCTTTTGGTATTTACTATGAGTGGGTCGATAGGAATCATACATAACTATTGGTATTAACTATGAGTGGGAAGATAGGAATCATACATAGCTTTTGGTATTAACTATGAGTGGGTAGATAGGAATCATACATAACTATTGGTATTAACTATGAGTGGGTAGATAGGAATCATACATAGCTTTTGGTATTTACTATGAGTGGGTCGATAGGAATCATACATAACTATTGGTATTAACTATGAGTGGGAAGATAGGAATCATACATAGCTTTTGGTATTAACTATGAGTGGGTAGATAGGAATCATACATAACTATTGGTATTAACTATGAGTGGGTAGATAGGAATCATACATAGCTTTTGGTATTTACTATGAGTGGGTCGATAGGAATCATACATAACTATTGGTATTAACTATGAGTGGGAAGATAGGAATCATACATAGCTTTTGGTATTAACTATGAGTGGGTAGATAGGAATCATACATAACTATTGGTATTAACTATGAGTGGCTAGATAGGAATCATACATAGCTTTTGGTATTTACTATGAGTGGGTCGATAGGAATCATACATAACTATTGGTATTAACTATGAGTGGGAAGATAGGAATCATACATAGCTTTTGGTATTAACTATGAGTGGGTAGATAGGAATCATACATAACTATTGGTATTAACTATGAGTGGGTAGATAGGAATCATACATAGCTTTTGGTATTTACTATGAGTGGGTCGATAGGAATCATACATAACTATTGGTATTAACTATGAGTGGGAAGATAGGAATCATACATAGCTTTTGGTATTAACTATGAGTGGGTAGATAGGAATCATACATAACTATTGGTATTAACTATGAGTGGGTAGATAGGAATCATACATAGCTTTTGGTATTTACTATGAGTGGGTCGATAGGAATCATACATAACTATTGGTATTAACTATGAGTGGGAAGATAGGAATCATACATAGCTTTTGGTATTAACTATGAGTGGGTAGATAGGAATCATACATAACTATTGGTATTAACTATGAGTGGCTAGATAGGAATCATACATAGCTTTTGGTATTTACTATGAGTGGGTCGATAGGAATCATACATAACTATTGGTATTAACTATGAGTGGGAAGATAGGAATCATACATAGCTTTTGGTATTAACTATGAGTGGGTAGATAGGAATCATACATAACTATTGGTATTAGGCTAACTATGAGTGGCTAGATAGGAATCATACATAGCTTTTGGTATTTACTTTGAGTGGGTCGATAGGAATCATACATAACTATTGGTATTAACTATGAGTGGGAAGATAGGAATCATACATAGCTTTTGGTATTAACTATGAGTGGCTAGATAGGAATCATACATAACTTTTGGTATTAACTATGAGTGGCTAGATAGGAATCGTACATAGCTTTTGGTATTTACTATGAGTGGGTCGATAGGAATCATACATAACTATTGGTATTAACTATGAGTGGGAAGATAGGAATCATACATAGCTTTTGGTATTAACTATGAGTGGGTAGATAGGAATCATACATAACTATTGGTATTAGGCTAACTATGAGTGGCTAGATAGGAATCATACATAGCTTTTGGTATTTACTTTGAGTGGGTCGATAGGAATCATACATAACTATTGGTATTAACTATGAGTGGGAAGATAGGAATCATACATAGCTTTTGGTATTAACTATGAGTGGCTAGATAGGAATCATACATAACTTTTGGTATTAACTATGAGTGGCTAGATAGGAATCATACATAGCTTTTGGTATTTACTATGAGTGGGTCGATAGGAATCATACATAACTATTGGTATTAACTATGAGTGGGAAGATAGGAATCATACATAGCTTTTGGTATTAACTATGAGTGGGTAGATAGGAATCATACATAACTATTGGTATTAACTATGAGTGGGTAGATAGGAATCATACATAGCTTTTGGTATTTACTATGAGTGGGTCGATAGGAATCATACATAACTATTGGTATTAACTATGAGTGGGAAGATAGGAATCATACATAGCTTTTGGTATTAACTATGAGTGGGTAGATAGGAATCATACATAACTATTGGTATTAACTATGAGTGGGTAGATAGGAATCATACATAGCTTTTGGTATTTACTATGAGTGGGTCGATAGGAATCATACATAACTATTGGTATTAACTATGAGCGGGAAGATAGGAATCATACATAGCTTTTGGTATTAACTATGAGTGGGTAGATAGGAATCATACATAACTATTGGTATTAACTATGAGTGGGTAGATAGGAATCATACATAGCTTTTGGTATTTACTATGAGTGGGTCGATAGGAATCATACATAACTATTGGTATTAACTATGAGTGGGAAGATAGGAATCATACATAGCTTTTGGTATTAACTATGAGTGGGTAGATAGGAATCATACATAACTATTGGTATTAACTATGAGTGGCTAGATAGGAATCATACATAGCTTTTGGTATTTACTATGAGTGGGTCGATAGGAATCATACATAACTATTGGTATTAACTATGAGTGGGAAGATAGGAATCATACATAGCTTTTGGTATTAACTATGAGTGGGTAGATAGGAATCATACATAACTATTGGTATTAGGCTAACTATGAGTGGCTAGATAGGAATCATACATAGCTTTTGGTATTTACTTTGAGTGGGTCGATAGGAATCATACATAACTATTGGTATTAACTATGAGTGGTAAGATAGGAATCATACATAGCTTTTGGTATTAACTATGAGTGGCTAGATAGGAATCATACATAACTTTTGGTATTAACTATGAGTGGCTAGATAGGAATCGTACATAGCTTTTGGTATTTACTATGAGTGGGTCGATAGGAATCATACATAACTATTGGTATTAACTATGAGTGGGAAGATAGGAATCATACATAGCTTTTGGTATTAACTATGAGTGGGTAGATAGGAATCATACATAACTATTGGTATTAGGCTAACTATGAGTGGCTAGATAGGAATCATACATAGCTTTTGGTATTTACTTTGAGTGGGTCGATAGGAATCATACATAACTATTGGTATTAACTATGAGTGGGAAGATAGGAATCATACATAGCTTTTGGTATTAACTATGAGTGGCTAGATAGGAATCATACATAACTTTTGGTATTAACTATGAGTGGCTAGATAGGAATCATACATAGCTTTTGGTATTTACTATGAGTGGGTCGATAGGAATCATACATAACTATTGGTATTAACTATGAGTGGGAAGATAGGAATCATACATAGCTTTTGGTATTAACTATGAGTGGGTAGATAGGAATCATACATAACTATTGGTATTAACTATGAGTGGCTAGATAGGAATCATACATAGCTTTTGGTATTTACTATGAGTGGGTCGATAGGAATCATACATAACTATTGGTATTAACTATGAGTGGGAAGATAGGAATCATACATAGCTTTTGGTATTAACTATGAGTGGCTAGATAGGAATCATACATAACTTTTGGTATTAACTATGAGTGGCTAGATAGGAATCATACATAGCTTTTGGTATTTACTATGAGTGGGTCGATAGGAATCATACATAACTATTGGTATTAACTATGAGTGGGAAGATAGGAATCGTACATAGCTTTGGTATTAACTATGAGTGGGTAGATAGATATTTAAGGAAGGTTAGCCTAGATACAGAGTCAATGGTACTATAGAACTCTTTATGGAACATTATAATTAGATTATATATTTTTGAGTTATTCTTAACAAGTTTATCTTTTTAAAGTCGATAACACTTTCTCTGTAAGAATTGGAGGCATATTTATTTAGAATTTGAGCTGAGAATGAGTAAACAATCAATGAAATAATGTCGTCACTTTAAAGCGAAAATATACTAAATTTAAGTGAAATCAAACATGCTTCGTAAAAATACTTCACTTTAATATTTATCTTTAAACCTATTACTTAAATACATTCATTGAACTGGAATTGGAAAACAATATACAAATTTTAAAAATACAAACAAACAAAGGAAAAATATATTTAACAGTATTCAAGCACAGTTAACAATGAATGAAAAAAATTTTGTAGTGCAAGTCTTTCATTAAAATAGAATAAATATGAAGTCAATCAATATTTATGGACAATCATATTTGAGCAATCAAGCACTAAATTTAAATGAGAAAAAGGCAAATAAGACTGTGGTCATATTGCAGAAAAACAATTATTTATCCATATTGAAAAGTATAACAATAACTTATTTTAAGGATGGAATAAATTAAATAAGTCAAGTTTCAACTGAAGATAAGATTTAATTCACCCATTTAAATGTACATACTATATACATGTAAGTAGCTTGTGCTGTGCAGAACCTCTGCTCTTTAAGAATGATGTAAACATAACGTCAAAATAAATTAATATAATTTTCTACCGACTGAACAAAAAAAAATCACATGGTAATCCTACATATTGTTATACTGATCACAATTTTGTAATGCTTTAAGGTATTATTTAGTCATAATTAATTACATTTTCTATCCATCTATTTTAAAGGCGATTGTTTTAAAGTTTTGAAAAATGCATACTTTTTATTTTAAATTTATGGAAAAATGTATTTTTTCCGACCTCATGCTTTAGGGATCATTAACAATTTATAAAATGTTTCAATTTTGAAAAAAAAAAATAACGTTTAGTATTTCTTTAAATTGGAAATTAATTATTTAGAATATTATTTATATTCACAAGTAGAAAACAGTATCAGTAAAAGGAAATCAACAGATGATTAGATTATTTATTTTAATACATGTACTTCACAATTTAAAGTAGGAGTCATTTAAATGATTTGTAATATAATGTAAAAATCAGTTTATTATTTTGTAATTTTTAATCTAGAGATAACCAAGTTTTTTTAGATATTAATTAAAATTTCTATTTGTAAAAATTGAAATTATTACTTATTTATTTATTTAAAATATATAAATATTAAATGAGACCTGTAGATGCCTCTCTAATTATATTAGTAAAAACGATGTTGACAACATGTCAAGTCACATTTTAATATTTGGATAAATAATTTAAATTAACCGTTCATTGTATAATATATGAATTATTTTCGACTTTCCTCCTATTTTCACAACATTTGTATTGTCCTAAATATAATTATTGTAATAGTCCCTTCATCCTTATCAAACTTACTTTTTTTTTTGAGTCAATCGGACGACATGTTCATGAGTTTAATGATTGACAAAAACTTGACAAATAGCTATCTTTGATAAATAGTTCTAATTTGTTCCTAGAAGTTGAAAACGTCCATATACAAAACAAAACAAAAACCGCTGTACTATAATTCTTGCAAAATCACTATATTTTCGAAATTATAAGATAAAAATCACACCAATCTTCAATATTAAAAAAGAACATGGTAGATAATCAATTATTTTAGTCAGACATATTACATTACCTTCTCATACAAACATGAATTTTGTATCTTAATTATAAGATAAGTGTAACACTTCATCTTCTAGGTTATTAGTGATTTAAATATCTTGTACGTTATATCTTGAGAGTGATTCAAAAGCTGCTACGTGTGTAAAAAGCATAGGTCGTTACATAGCTGAGGTGATTTATATTGCAAGGTTGCTATGGGAACATCGATGTTTGCAGAGACTTAGGTTCGCGTTGTAAAGCCAGATTGTTATACTAGGGACACATTATATTATACCACACTGATACAATCAATGGGACATTATTAAACAATTTGCCTACTTTAATAGATTAAATATGATTAATATGATTAAGAAATCTAATTACAACTTTGTTTGTTATTAGTCAAGTGAATACCACGTTATAGAGTGTAAGATAATGCTATCCTTCATGGAAAAAATAAGGCAACCACTTAAATATTGAGGAATCCTTGTGACATTAGTAAATATATATTTCTATAAACAAATTAAATATATATGTAGTACATATTTGTATGTAAGTATATATGACAACTTTTGCGTCGTCTCTAGCTCATTGAAAAATATTTCAATTTTATTTATATTTGGTAAAATATTCACCATAAAGTTGGTAAAATATTTGTTTCCTAAAGAGGTGGGGGGGGGGGTAGATTAGATGTGAAAAAGTATATATTTTCTGTAATGGATAAAACTGTACATGGTTATAAAAAACAAGGAGGGATAAAATCTAAACCAATAGGAATATCAGAAGATGTAAAATCCAAAACTTTTTACAAAAAACTGTGCTTACATCTTACACAAACACTTTCACACAACCTTATACAAAAATAAGTAAAAACTAGGTCAAAATTTAGAGAAGAAGCTTAAACATCAGAATTTGTATTTTTAAAATATTTTCTTTATCAAATTTAATAAAATATTCCTCATATTTATATTTATATTTTGAAAGTCCAAATAAAAGATATTGTTATTTATAGAAATCTCTCCAAATGCCGGTTTGGATATTTTCAGTTAAAGAGGGGAATTAACAGGTTTTATAAAACGATGGTGAGATGTACCGAATTATAATTAAAATTTCTGCGCTAAACCAGAAGTAAAAGTATTTTAGAAGAAATACTCAAACTAATTCAACTGTCCTTAGAGAAAATTAACTTTTGAATTTTGGTAACATGTCAGCTACCAAAACGCATTGAATATGGTTAAAAATGCCCTCACCAAATTTGATCAAAATCGATCTTCTCATTTAGATTGCAGTGCACTGCACATACTACAGACAGAGACATTATTCAAAAAGAAGTCGGGGACACAAAGATATTTTGGTGAAAAATTCAACATCGATTTGTTGACCCTACGCATAACTTTCTTAAAATTCATATATGTTTGAAAGGAAAATTATTACCTGGAAACAACTGGGGACTGCTAATTGTCTAATTAACATTGTCAACCAAAATTATATTAATTAAAAATTGCCGATATGTGTAATAAACTAATCAAATTGTCTTCTGTTATTTTAAGCCTTGAGTAGATGTGCATAAATATAAATTCAAATCGTGTTAATATAAAATATAATTAAATTTTGATCTAAAATTGAAATATAAAATAATATACTAATTTTATTGTGTATTAGAAGTAATAACCTGTGCCAACCACAATACCTTTTGCTTCATTATGAGAGAACTTGACATATTCTATTCTAATAAAAAACACCAAATAACGTACGAGATTGCACTGGATGAACGTTAGGATGCAACTCGTAATTGAAATCTGGATCATAGCAGTTTAAACTTTACTTTTGTACTCTCCAGAGGTCACCAGAAGATAACCATTGACCCCAGTAACTTATTGTGACAGTTATTCAGAGTATCGATTCATTAAGAAATGTGGCTACCATTTGAATAAGGACTAACCGCTAACAAAATAGGAACGATATCGTTGAAAAACGAGTTCACTGGGGAAGTTAACGGATATTCTTGAGGCACCAGCAGAATATTTTTTACTCGTAACTCATTTCATCATAATATTATGCCCGATACCAGATGTTCTTCATTGTGCTGGCAACTCAATGGCTCCTACTAAATGTCACCAAAGATAAACTGCTAGCACTATAGTAATGATGTACTCGATACTAATAGAGGATATTGATGACGTTGGAAACTAGACAATTCTAATTATATGTCGCCAGAAGGCCAATCCCTAGCACAACCACAACTCTTTGCAAAGGCGATACCGAGGAAATTGGTACTTCAATGTCTCATATTAAATGTAATCAACAGACAAACTATCCTACAGTAATGGTGAGAATGATTCAAAATGAAATTCCTTGATTATTTTGGAAACTACACGGTTTTAAAGTTAAATAAATATTTAGCTTGAATTGTAAGGTGGCAAACTTGATAGAATAACTTTAGAACACAAATTCTCACTAATACTTCGTTTACTTATTTAAACGGGTTTCAACGACAAAGTCGCCATCTTCAGTGACGTATGAGTTAAAATAGTTATAGTAATTACTGTAGCTCATGCATCACTAAAGATGGCGATTTTGTTGTTAAAACGCGTTTGAATAAATAAACGTACTATTTGTGAAAATTTGTATTTTAGTTTTTTTTCACTGTTCTACTAGAGGCTACGAAGAAAACAACAGGTAAAGCAAAAAACAATGTAAATATCAATACAAGTACCAATGTGCTAGATACAAGAGGGGGTTTACCCTATTAAATTTAATTCTGTGTTATGATTTCTTCAAAGGTAATTTCTATGATATCGCTCGACATAGTTAATATTGTACTATGGTTTCTTCATAGTTCATTTCTATTATATGGCTTCGTCAAAATTAATTCTGCGTTATGTTTTCCTCATAGTTGAGTGCTATGGTATGGTTTCTTCAAAGTTAACTTCCATGGTATCGTTTCCTCGTAGTAAATTTTGTATTATGGTTTCTTCATAGTTGAATTCTATGTTATGGTTTCATCATAGTTAATCCTGTGTTATTGTTTCATCACAGTGAATTTTTATGATATGTCATTTACTTTTAAATCCACACACATGTGGTAGCTATATGTCGAGAGATTGTGGTTGTATGGCTATTGAAAAAGTATATAATTTTAAATACTTGGGTGTTATATTTAATAACTAATGAAATGGGTAGACCATATTTTATCAACCAATGGCAAAATTCGTAAATTTATTTACATATTGGGTAATATTGGCTATATACTTAATTTAGTTGAAATATTTCTTTAGTCCAATATTAAATAAAAGATTTTGAAGTACATTCTTGGTTATCTTATTTTATAATAAGATGACATAGGTGTTAAAACAATTGAATGTATACTGTGTTTGTGTATAAAAAAAGTATCAAGGAATGGTTGTACCAAGTTGGAAGAAGTAATTGTATTGGTACTTCGCTGTTTAATATTAAATAACATCAGTAGACAAACGACATCAAATTACTTTTGAGTAGATAATTAAATTTATATAAATTTCTCAGGTAAAGGTTGAAATTACACTCTTTTTTACTTTTTTGGAGTTTCAAATCTTTGAGCATATGTGTTGAGCTAAGTCCGTATATTCATGTTTGTTCGATTGGATTCTTGTAAAATCATTGTATTTTATAATTTGTTGACTTTACAGTGTTTCCTGGATGAATTCAGGCGGAACCATCCTCACGAACAGGTTTATGTCCATGTGAGGATGATTGCTTTAATTGTACCAATGTAGAGTGTTTTTATGAGGAAACAAATTGATAAATTAATTGATTGATGATACACACACAATCATAGTTAATTTTCGTTATAGTTTTCTCATCGTTAAATTCTATGCTTTCGTTTCCTCATAGTTAATTTCCAAGATATGGTTTTCTTTAATTTCTATGGTTCTCATTTCCTCATAGTATAATTTTTTGCTATGGTTTTCACATATTTGAATTCTATGTTATGGTATTCCCATGATTGAAGTGTATGTTGTGGTTTTCACTTAGCGTTATAATATTCATGATATACGCGTTGAGTATTAAGCTTGGGTCTGTGATATTGTATTTGTTTGACTACATTAATTGAGAACTTGGGGAGCATTATCTGGATGTGTCAATAATTTTTTTTTCAACTTTGTGATTTCAGAGATCAGAACAGAAAATAAATCAATTTTTTTTTAATGTCGGCCTGTTGAGTCTTGCTTTTGATTGAAGAGATTACTGCAAAGGAAAGCTAGTTTACCTGTAGGAAATAAAAGATTACTGAATCTGAAAGACGTTTTTTGCCACATAGTGTTTTGAATTTTATTATGTATTAAATGATTTATTTTATACAAAAATTACTCGGGTTGACATATAGCAATTTCTTTAAATTTGAAAGTGTTGAGTAATATTTTAAAAACATATTTTATCATACAAAATTTGGATTTCAATTACTTCCATCGCAAAAACATACAAGTTGGATTGATTATATAATTTGAATTCAACAAGTAAAATATTATGTGACATACATTTTACACGCTTGTATAGGTTACTTATTATTATAAGATTTATATGTTTATTAAGTTTCTATAAAATTATAATAGATATTATAATTTTATAACACAATTAAAACAACTGCAATTAATTAATTCAAAAAGCACCACTGTATTTTATGTTGTAAACATATTTAATATATTAGTATTATTTTTATGACTGTTTTTAAGTCTTTTGAAATCTTTATGTATATAAAAAAATTAAGGCATTACCTTAAATGAATGGTATATATTCAGAGTTTCTATGTGAATACAGCTGTTTAGCTGTCATTGCAGCATCGTCAGACATACACAAACACTTAACATTTACACAACTCTGAATTTAAACATTTAATAAAGTTAATTGCCACATTATATTCCTGGGTTGTCATAAAATGTTTTAAAATGCCGGTGGTTAACATATTAACCACGTGTTGTGGCTATGGGACATGTTATCGACAATCTCCCATATATCGTGTAACATTGTCTTAACCCATAAAACATTGTCTGCAATTCAAAGCTTCCCCAAAGATAATCAAAATGTCTCAACATTTATAAAGCACTGACTCATGTTAATAAGTGCAAAATTACGACTAGTCAAAAAGGCAAGAATCAGATAAAAATTACAAACCATTAGGTATGAAGTTCAAACACCAATGCAATCAAAACTAAAGTTGATAAGGGAAATTCATTAATGATCATGGATAAATCACAATATGACAATAAAATACACAAATCGTTTAGCTCCAATAATAACCAAATTAACTAAAGATTCCACTCACACTTACAATAGTATATTGAAACACAAGATCAACTATTGCAAATCTCAGACAACTACAAGAAATTATATAAAATTATTGCCCATGTCTCAGAACCCAAATTACACAAAACTGACATACCCATTCAACCATTGGTCAATTTCACAAATACCCTATCATACAGACTATCCAAATAATAAAAAACATAAAAACGATCACAGAATCTAAAACAGTTTTAACCTTATCAAAAAGTAAACAGTACCAATATAAAATCAAACCACAGGGTAGTATCCTTTGACTTAATTAGGCCTAATCTTTACACAAACGTCGTAATAATAGAAGCCATAAATTAATATTCTGGAAGCCGACCTCAAACAACATTAGTACATTAACCAACGTTGCTATAGCGGAACTCATCGATCTTCTCATAACATGTCTACAACAGAATTACTTTTCCTTTATTGGCAACATTTTCGTAAAAATAAAGGCTTAGTTATGGGCTCTTCGTTATCAAGCATTACGGCAGAAATATTCATGAATCATTTGAAAACGAACAAATTATAATGAACTATCTTAAGAAATATAAACGTAACATAATATTTTACAATAGATAATTATGTAGACGAGTAGACGATATCAACTACATACACAGTCAAATAAAATTATTCAACGATTTTCTCAACAACATCCATCCTTCTTTAACATTCCCACATGAAAGAGAAATCAGTGATAGCATCAACTATTTAGACTAGCGATGTTGATACTCGGATTAAATGGATAATCGAACTACTCAGTTTCAAATGATTTCAATATTCGGGTTTTTATTTCGAATTCGAGTTTATTACATCGTTTTCTTGTTCCTAGTTACGAATATTTTGTCCGAATGTTTTATTCCGAATCCGAGGATTTTAATAATCGGAATGTTCCGAGGATTTCGATACTCGGATTAACCGGGTATTTTAATTCGAACTCACACGTCACTAAATTTATACATCTCAACAAAATAAACAGCAAATTTAATTATAAAATCTAACGCAAACCGACACAAACTATCGACACCATCCATGCCACCTCCAACCACCAGATGTAAAATAAGCTAACATCATTTAATAGTTTTATACATAGTACTCCTGCAATCCCAACAACATATATAACAACAGCGGAGTGCACAAGATAACATGTGAGATTGTAACATGCAACACATTGGACAAACTGGACGCACATTCGAATTGCGTTAAGGCCGGTTTAGACGCTCGGACGACAAAACTGCAACTACAAGTCGGTACGACTTGTCGGATATTGGACGTTCAAACCGGCCTCGTTTACACGTTCCGTCTTATCGTTCAAATCAGTCGGTATTTTAACCTCTCTTTGGTAGGTGGTAGGTGATTTGTGGAAGTGCTTTCTAGCAATGGAAGAATTACTGCTGTGGTCTATGTACGTATTGTGTCTGGCAACAAGTGCGAAGAGGAAAAGAAAACCTAGAAGTAAGTGGAGTCGACATTGGCTACTGAAAAAGAGGTTATCCCATATGGAGTTACTAAAAGAATTGAGCAATGAACCTTCTGATTGGAGGAACTACTTGAGGATGACCGAGGATACTTACAACGAGTTACTGGATTTGGTTTCTCCTTTGATTAAAAGGCAAGACACGGTAATGAGAAATTCTATATCTCCACACGAAAGACTTAGTGCTACGTTACGATTGTCGTTGCAAACCAACGATATTTGTGCTATTTTGCACAAACCTTCCAATCTGGCTCCAATTCAGACAAGTCGTAACGATTTGCGGTTTACACGTTCCGTCTTGCATGCACCGACTTGTCGTTACAGTTTTGTCGTCCGATTTATCGTAGCGTCTAAACCGGCCTTTACAAAGAACATCTTCCTGCCACAACCGTTCTCCCACAACAAAACACCTCATGACCAAACCATATTTACACAAACATTGAAAACAATTTGAAATTTCTTCATATTGCTAGAAAAGATCACATCCTAACACATGAGGAGAATAATATAACATTTACACCCAATTAACAAACTATCTAGATTCATTGCTTAATAATAAACCTAACTTTGGCTCATTAAAAATCGAACCGTATATAGACCCAACATCAGATAAACAGAACAAAGTCCATAACAGAGTAACTATAAACTTCAGTAACTAGAAGTATCTCATAACCACAACACTTGGTTAATGTGTTAATCTCCGGAATTTTGTAACTTTTTATGACAACCCACGAACAGAAAGTAGCAACCACCTTCATTAATTGTTTAGTAGGTGTTTAGTGTTTATGTACATCTGACAATTCTGTAATGATAGCGTCACAGCTGTAATTATATAGAAACTATGAAATCGAACCACCAATACTTATATTTTTTAATAATATTATTTTGTATTTAAAAATGTCGTTTTTTTAATTCAACTAAAGTAGCACCCTTAGATACATTTGGTATTTAGTAAATGGGCTTTCAAAAGTTTTTGGTACTTAATCAGAATACTCTGTCTTTATGAATGAAACGAAAGTAGCAGTTAAATTTGAATAGTGTGATGAAGAGGTTGTCCATACTCAAGTCTCTTTCCTCAAAACCTCATAGTAACGTACTTTGTTCATCTGTCCTTTATATCGACATATATCACTGATTAAAGTAATAAATCACAAATTATTAACAGTTCGAATATATATGTTAATTAGGGACTCAAAAACATAAATAATCTAATAATAATTCTTTAATTAATTCATATATAACTGTGTATTAGTTGAAAAGTCATATGTTTACCCACTAAAAAATACTAATTTATACATTTTATGTACCTAGTTTGTAGATTTTACAAATATTATAAAGCTATGAAAAACTATTCTGTTTTAGCGTTTTCTTTAAATATTAGTCCAACTAATTTCCTCAAAAACCAAAACCATTTTGAAAATACAAAATAAAATTTGTAAATTTAATCGAAATTGAAAACATTTTATATTATTTGTACTATTAAACCATATTAATTGTATGAGTATTATTTTTTCTGAAAATTAGAGAGTTTAGAAAAAGTCAAGAATACAAATTAAAAACATTACATATACATCATTCTGTGTATTCTTGATTTTATCTTATTCCAGCCATGTGTTTATACAGAAGTGATAATTCACTGGTAATAATTATCAGTAAAAATCCCATATAAAAATATGATGACGTAGCTCGAGGGTTACCCCTCTTCCCATCTCAGCCAGTATGGAATATTCTTAATAAGAATATCAAGAGCTTTCGTTCTATAAACAACTTAAATATTATTTAAAAAAAATTCCAAATTTATATTGAAAATGAGCTATAATATTGAATTTCTTGTACTTTAGGCCATACAATAGTTATAAAAAATTGTTTTCACAATCTGCATCCATTTTTTATGAATTATTCGTGGCATTTTATATAATTGGGGACAGAGAAACTTCCTAGGAATACGTATGTATTTTATCCCCAAGTAGGTTTGCCTATACATAGTTTCTATGTATATACATAGAAAAGTGAGAACGTTTATGTTACGTGTATACCTATTACGTATGGTGTACAAAATAACTTTAAAACTCTTTTGTCCTTAATATTTTTATAATAATTAATTATACCGAAGTTAGTACATTTAATATTTTTTATATTTTTGATTACATTAGGATATTTATGGAAAAGACGACAACCAAATTAAATGTTATTAATAAAAGTCATGACCAACAATTGTTTCACCTATATTTTGTGAAGAATTCTCACAAACGTCCAAAAATGTTCTTTAATTATTGGAATTAAGGATGAGTATATTTTGTGAGACACTTTGTGCGTTATTTATGCTTTTTTATTTTACTGTCGGTAATGTTAATTATATGCGATGGAGGGTTAATTTGTAAAGCAATACAAAACGTAAATGCTAGTTTTTATGTTGTTTCAGACAATATTTAAACAAACATCTCACTTAGATTTTTTTTATGACAGCCTTTTCTTAGAATAAACATTGTTTTGTGTGTGACTGCAAATAATATTTACTCCAACAAACAATACAATGTAGTACTAATGAGAAGATTTTATACAACTGTAGAACAGATGACTAAATTGCAGCTTTTATTTATTACTTTATTTTATTTAGTCTACTGAAATTACACAAATATATACACACACAACATATTTAAAATAAATGTTAATAGACAGGAACAATATATATAATATATATATATATATATATATATATATATATATATATATATAATTACATGCAAAAATGTTGGTTAGGAAGTAGAATTTTCAAAGATGACAAAACGAGAGCTTGTATAGGATCTAGTAAAGCAAAAGAGAGAAAGAGAATGAGTAAAATTGGTAGTTACATTGCTGAGGGTGATTTATATTGTAGCGTTACCATGGAAACTGTGAGAGTAGAAATATTGTTTAGCGACTGGTTACAGTGGAACAAAATTATTATGAACAAATGCCATGGAAATGAACAGTATATAAATCGTAACGGTTTTAATAAGCTGCAAACCTTCCGCAGTGTCACGGAGCGTGTTTATTGCCTTATATTAGTGTGTATACTTTGTAATTTGTAGTTCTAGTTTACGAATTATGGTTTCATAAAATGACAAATTGTTTAGAAGGTTGTTTTTATTTTACTGTACTATTGAAATTTTAAAAATCAATTGTTACTGACAAATAAATAACAAAAAAATAAACTTCTTATTACTTTTATTGACTTACGACCAACGACCATTGATATGAATAGTAAATTTTCAAGTATCGTAGCATATAATTCAGTGTCTGGAAATGATTCTTTGGTGATAACAAAAATATATGTTTCTCTAATATCTCATTGTTGGTAAGGGTACTTAATGTGGAAAATAAGTTGGCGTGGTGAATACAAATTTATTTGATAGCTCTTGAAAAATAATAACTTTCATTACTGAGTCTAAAAAGTGGGTTTTATAATTCCTACTTTATAAATGAATGCAGGTTAGTCTCGTTTCAGAACTGTATATTGCTGTTTTTACTACGTAAATTTTACTAGGCACAAATTTTATATGTTAAATAAATAATTTTAAAATTTTATAAACTGGGAGGAACTACTTTACTCTTTCCCTTTTATCCAAAATAAAACAAATCTCAACTACACAAGGTTTGCTTAAAAAGCCTCCTTAAAGCAATTGAAGACAAATTAAATATTGTTAAACCATTGGAGATATTAAAAAAAGTTTAAGGGTGTAAAAATGTATTATTAATGTATATAACGTTTTATCGATTCACCTTAAACATATTTTTCAAAAATGAAAGTTCAGATGAAAATGAGAGAAACCTTAAAAGTGTAAACAGCTTCAAAGTTTTAATGTAGGACATACACTTGATATATGATATACCCTGAAATTTATTTTGCTGGTTTTATGTATAGTCTATTTGTTATTTTTGCAACCTAAATCTTGGCTTTAAAATGTAGATCGCCGGTTGCATGAGTTATTAAAAGGTAATGTAGGTTCTAGGTAGGAAATTGTTCAAACAATATTTGAAATGGCTGAAGTTTTAAAACAAAGTTGAAATCATTTCAAATTGACAAACAACCTATTTTCAAATTGATAAGGTATCACTAAGACAAGAAATCTATAGCTCTGTAAAACTTTAATAGCGTCATGGTTGAAAGAGATCAAGAGTTCATCACCTGAAAAGAAAGATGAAATAGCCCTCTGCTCTTTCAACTCAAAAGATTCAACTCACGACTCTTACCAAAAAACCAAGATACCACACCCTTACTCACTGAAAGTTAGCCCCTAAGCGGTTTTCTAAAAATTAAAAAATTTAGAGGCTATGTTTAACACAAATTTATTTTTTAGTAATAATTCTTATTTTTCTCACAGAAAAAATTGACTTTTTTAGATGCAAATTTTATCTTATAAATAAATTTAACGATGTTCAAGTAACACATTATGTTAAAAAATAGTCAATTTTTTTATTTGAAAATTTTGGTTGCTATTTTTGGATTACCGACCAAATTTTATTTTCAATGAATTTGTATTTTTCGTAGACTTATTTTATAGGTGTCCTGCAGTCTTAGCCAGAAATGTCTTGGAACCTTATAGTGTGTAGTGCTGTTTATAGTGACTGCCACTTTACAACTGAAAATAAAAACAATGTATTATTTGGAGAGAACAAATTGGTGCCGAATTACTCTAAAGAATAGTAAAGGTGGACGATTCATGTAGGGGTTTATATGAGAGAGGTTGCAATATCTAAAATACTGAAAGGTTTATAGTTTCAATTTAGACGTTTATATGAGAGGGGTTGTTATTTATAAAATTACTGGAATAATCATGGTTTTAGTTGTAGGCGTTTATATGAGCTAGGTGGCAACATCTAAAATTATTGAACGATTCTTGGTTTCTTATGAAAGAGGTTGCAATACTAAAACTACTGGACACTTCATGGTTTCAGTTGTTGGTGTTTATGTGAGAGAGGTTGCAATATCTAAAGTTTCTGGACGACTTATGGTTTCAAATGTAGGCGTTTATATGAGGGATGTTACAATGTCTAAAATTACCTGACTATTCATGGCTACAGGTATAGGCTTTAAAATGCGAGAAGTTGTTATTTCTAAAATTATTTGACAATTTATGTTGTAAGATGTGGGTATTTATACGAGGGAGTTTGCATGAGTTAAAATATCTACATTAAAATTTCACTAACATAGTTGAAAAGTGTATATTCAAGTGTTACTTCACTGTTTCCTCCCAGTAATGAATTTGTGCCTAGTTTCTCATGTCTAAAGTGTGCAAGAAATTCATGTTTGTGTTTTTCAGCTGGAATTTCGTGTTGCGTTTACTGTCATTGTAGAAGTGTAGCCAGTATTGATTGTCGCAATAAGTATACTATTACAACCTCTACCACTTAAATGTTTTACAATAATGCTGTTATATATTAAGTAATGTCTTATATTGTAGCTGTGATGTCAATGATTTATTAATTTTCTGTTAATTTGTGTTTCACAAAACAATGACTTATTTATAGTATATATAATTAAAAGGATATTGCTTCGTTACTATGACTTACTAAATAATTTAATGGTAACCCCTTTCTAATAAGCTTAACAGATGGCATCCATTTTCTAAGAAAATACTACCAATAATTATTTAACATAATACAGTAGATATAATTTCAGTTCTATATATTTAATAGTTCGTTAAAATGTTTTTGTAATGTCTTTAACGTGTTCAGCACCCTAAAAAACATTAAAAATGACACCTCACATACCTATAAGCATTGTATTTATTATCTTACAAAACGTATCAAAGATGGCGTCCATTTTCCAAAACGGCCGTCCTCACAGACTATCATCCAACTTTTTTTCAATCACTACACTATAACCAACAATATCCAACTGAATGATTCTCTGGTAAATGAATGACATACAGAAGTATTCTGCGCTGTTGTTTTAGTATGTCTTTATTTTCACTCACCATATTCTCCTTCTACAATCTACTAATTTAAAGTCGTCCACTTAATCTACTGATAATACCGTTAAACATTCATTGCATTATAAAAAGAGACAATAAATAAAATTATTTATCCGTATTATAGATTAAAATTTATAATGGCAAAAATATTATTTAGAGTAACGTACTATAATTTTTATAAAAATACCATAGCAAAAGTATTTAAATTATTACAATAAACTATGATAAATAAATATGATTAAAAAATGTAACGTCAACAAGTATTTAAAGTAATATTATATTGTAATATAATTCCGATTAAAAATACAATAGCGAAATTATTTTTAATAATCATAATATTGTACATTAATTGTGATTAAAATATATAATAAAAAATTATTTAAATTACTATAATCCCAATTTAAAAATAAATAGTAAGAAATTTATATATTATTAAAAGTTTGTACTGTAATTATTGTGATTAAAAAAGTGAAAGGAAAAATTATTTAAATTATTACAATACCAGTCAACATGTGCGGCTATACCCGCACATGCAATACAACAATAAAATTTTAAAAAAAAATTATTCTGATTTTAAATTATAACGTTTAATATGTGTGACAAATTATTTTTAAATGAAGTTATAAGATTTCTTTGTATACAATATTTTTTGTTACTATTGAGCCGTCTTCGTGTATTTTGTGATGTATTTCGGTGTTAATAAAAATATTGACACCAGCAAATGACTTGACTTGAAAAAGAGCTATTTAGAGTTGACCATGAAAGAAATACTAAAGATGGGAGACATATGTTGGAACTCGTCCAATGGATTGGCATTGCCTTTTATTAATTATAATGAAATGCAAGCAATAGAGGAAACTGTCTTCGAACCATTTTAAATAGAACTACACCTGCTGATGGTGTTAACTGTATCCTTGGTAATAGCCTACATAACATCGTCTTTGCTTGCTCCTGTTTTGTATCTCTTGTTTCTGAGTAAAGTCTTTTGGATACTTTTGTGACCAGTGTTCATACTTCGCGCATGGTGATTGGATATTAAGTAAGCCACAGGGTCCAGTATCATATGATTGAACACCTTTTGATATACATTAGGATTTTCTTGGGAAGTAGGTAACTCATTTGAGACAATTTGATCAATAATGTCTTCTCGAATAGTGTAAGGAGGATATGATAAAGTGGTACCCACCCTTCTGAAATTCAATGGTATAAATTACAGCTTTAGTATACTCAAATATATGGTTTTGTAAATATCTTCAATCAGTGATCTTAACTTTTCCGGTATATTAAAACTGGTCTAATTTCTGCCTTTTCTTTTCCAGCAAACTTAGATCCGATTTCTGGCCATTTTAGGTTACATCTAACTGTAATAAAATTATCTGTTTTTTAAAGTGTTGTATGATGGGCATAGTACCGAGATATTTTTCTTGCATATTTAGATGTAAAGAAACGGTAGATGGTAAAATTATTACTCTCTCTACTGGAAGAGATTTTATTCAGTTGCCTGGTTGTGACATACGCTTTAGACAGTTTTCGGTTCGTAGATTTGATTGTTGATTTCTAATTAATTTAATCAAGTCTACTGACTTCAACCAGTACGTACATGTCAACCAACCATTGGAGGTAGAGCTTTTCCGATCGACATTAGGTTCTAAAATCATTTCGTATTGACAATATATAAGCTGCTGTTATTTAATGTGGAATCTGTACTCCAACTTCTATCACTATATGGAAACAATAAATAGACTAACAGTTCCAAGCATGGATGATAAATAGATACTAATTAAACCCTATTATTTGGATCAATTGAGTAAACAATAAGTTCACGATTTCCAGGTGAGCCAACATTAACAACGAATGACAACTGCTACATCGTTTGTTTCTGCGTATTTGTACAATTTTTGGTCTTGTTTTTAGTCTCTAATAATTCGCTTTCTTATTTCAGAGTTAATCTGAGGATTTTCATTATATATATGAATTTCCCCCATGGTTCTGAATATCTGAGC
This sequence comes from Aphrophora alni, assembly GCA_963513935.1. Lineage (NCBI taxonomy): Eukaryota > Metazoa > Arthropoda > Insecta > Hemiptera > Aphrophoridae > Aphrophora > Aphrophora alni. The sequence goes on from OY740767.1 coordinate 88,825,021, forward strand.
ATAATTTTTGTTTAATACCAAAAATGTATGAAGCATATTCATAAGACGAGGAAGACAAACAGAATTAGGATTATGAGTTAGTCGATGACTACTCGTCGTAGTGTAGAGTTGCGCATATTATGGTGAAATACCTGATGGATTAAGTGTTACAACCCCATGATAAAAAGCACTTTGAATTTTATAATAATAGGGTTTACACAATTCAGAAACTTTTACCAAGCTGCTAACCATTGTTGTTGTATGATCTTAAATTTTTATGATAATTATTTGAATCTTGGTAATTACATATAAGAAGTTTTATAATTTGGTCTCATTATGGGTAAGAATTTAGACATGATAGCAGCAGGAATTATATTCAGAACTTTTTTTCCTCACAAAAATATTTTGCATTCCAATAAACACAAAAATGTTTTGATGAACGTCTCAACTTGTTCATTTTTAAGTGTAATTTTACAATCAACCTACTTTCTTATCGCACCATGTCTATTTTGATTTGTGTGATTTCTGCATCTTCTTCGCCTTCCTCTTTCACTTAAGATACCAACTTTTTCTTGTGGGCCTATTAATGCAAGATTTGTATAACTCGAAACGTTATTTATTGGAAAATCATCATTTGTTTTCAATAGTTAAAAACATTAAATGGTAATAACACATTCTTTAGTGGGAAAAGATAACAAAACAGCTAACTAGTAAACTGTTAAAAATCAAAGACTAATAAAAAACGTAACAATATTAACAAGATTGTTTAAAGCTAACAACAGCAAACTAAATATTTTGTAATACTTATCAAGAATCTTAACTAAACAACTCTTGAAAAACAAACACTTCATTATTTCTAAAACGACACTCCGAAACTGTCCAAAATGCTTACTAACAAACTATATAAAAAAAGTACCAAATCACTTATTTAAAAAAGCAATCGTTATCTAACGTAATTAAAAACCCTAACTGATAAATTCTTAAGCGCACTTGATATATAACAAAACTTATAGCAACACATTGTAATATACATAGAGACGTTGGAACTGACTAAATAACTTGTAAGCAATAATACGGTTTCCTATTGGTTTCGTACAGGATTCTGAAATGGAGCTCACAGCTCAGTAATAATAAATAGATTGTACTATATAATCGTCATTTTAAAAAAATGTTAATAAAAATATGTAAATTGTTAACAATTTGTACTGTAGTAAGGATTAAAAAAGTATTTAAACTATTAAAAATTTGAAGTGAAACGATTATTTTAAGAAATATACAGTATTAATAAAGCGTATAATATATATATATATATATATATATATATATATATATATTATTAAAATTTTGTACTGTAATTGTAATTAAAAAAGTATTTAAATTATTACGTACAATTTAAACACTCCCCTAAGAAAAGAAGAAAATAATCCTCGACTAAAACGTATTAAACAAAAGTAACAGAGTCCAGAATAAATGTTGTTGAAGTAGTTGGCAGTTTTTATACAGTTTGAGATGGAGAACTTTAAACTTCAAAAAGTCATCAGCTCAAGTGTTTGGAACGTTTACAACTAACACTCTTCGATGGTTCACGTGTTGCATTGAAGATTTTAACTTTCTTGATTGTTTTCATCAATTACCTCTAAGTTTGTCTCAATATAAAATGTTACATTCGTGCAAATTATGCAAATAAATTGTGTCATTAAATCAGACCTCCCCTCTCTCTCCACGATGTTAATCACAATAGAATGTGACTGGCATTTTACTACTGCCATAAATGTATAAAAATGATATTTTTCTGTTAAATTTTCTAGCGTTTCTATTGCCTAAGTGACCCATTCAAATTTTCTTTTTTTTTATGGAATTTTTAGTGTTACAATGACTTAATATTTATAGATTATTGATTTTATAACTACAGGTTATAATTAATTGTCTAGAATAGAACGGCACGGCATAGATTTATACTATATATATTTCAATTAACGTTAACGATTCTACTTAATTTTTTACGCGAAGAATAAAAGTAAAAATCAATCCGATAAACCCCCGACTCTTCTAAGGACTTTTGTACTTAGTCGTTCAAAGGTAAAATGATGAAATTTTTCCCAACACAGTTTAGAGAACAGTACAGGCCTACATTATTTTAAAGTTCAATAATAATGATATCGAAAAAGGCTGATACCAACTGTATATTCTAAATATATGCTGCCTAGTGGAAAATGACGGACATTTTACAAACCGTAATTTACTACATCCATTTTTATATTAATAAAACCAGTTAGTTAATGAGCTGTTGAATTCTTTCTAATATCTTCTTCTTTTATAAAAAAAGTTATCAAAAATATTAGGAAATAAATAATCCGGTTGAATTAAATGTTGTTTACTTATAACAAAGGAATTAAATAATAAATAAACAAACTAACAAAAATCCATATACAATAGCGAAAGATAAATTTAACATAAACAAATTAAAAAAGTATTTTTACAATTCAGCAGACCAAAAATGTAAACGTTTTCCAACTTACATTTTAGTTATGTATTCGTATAAAATATTATTCATTAAACAAATTTACCATTAAAAGATGCAAATGAATTCCGGTTTCGATTTAATTTACGGAGTCGTTAATTCACTCTTAAGCTAAACCCTCTCTTGTCTGCGTACAATTTCCATGGTAATCTGTTAGTAATGTAGCGCGAAACTAACGTGCCGCTAAGCAATGTTACCACAACCCTGGTTGCTATGGCAACGCGTTGCAGTATAAATCACTCTACAACGTAACAAAATGTACATTCCGCTCTATCTCTCTATAGCACACACTAATGTACCAACGTTATTCTCCCCTCTCACTCTAGTGGAACTTCAATCAAACATGGATTTCAATCTTATATCAGAGGAAGTAAGATGTTTATCTTCTTCTTATAACTATTTTCAATGCTTTCAAATTTTAAACATCACTCTCATGTTTCCCAATTTTACTTTGTTTTATCAGTAACATAATGGTTTTAGTAGTACTCCAGATATTTGAAGTCCTCTTTTGGTAGAAAAATTTGTATTAATTAAATGATCAAATATGAAGAACCAAATAAAAACTACCAATGTTTCTGTCAAAAAATTAATACAGAATTGTGTTATTTCTGGTACAATGAAGATATATAGATATTGTAAGCGGAGTGTTCATTTGTTTTTGTTGTATTTACTTCAGAATAATTACAAACAAAAGTGTTTATTTTCTCAGTGAATGTTATAACTAAAAAGTTGCCAAATTGTACATTTTAAATTAAAACTTGAAAATTAATTTTCAAAGTATACATAAACCTACAATATGTAGAATGATAACAATAGGGTAGATTATATATGTCATTGTCACATTTTACCTTTCATACTTTGTTATCTTTATAAATCTAGTCATAGCAAATAGACTTAGTGAGCAGTGAACACATCAAGGGTGATTGCAACTGCTTGTAAACATCACTCCACAAGTGAGGCTCAATTATACATTTAGATACACCCTTCCTCCAACTGCCCTTAGCGTAAAATGCCTGTTACTAATTTTGTTTATCAATTTGCATACAGATTGTAATTATTTCTAATAATATATTTGAGTGTTTAATATCCGGACTGTAGTTATGCAACGAGTTATAAAATTTTCATCAACATCTTGGTTAAGTTAACAAATTAAAAACTAATTCCAGTTTTACCATTCGTAAATAATTTTATAAAGTTGTTTAAGGATGTATCAAGTTCACTTGAGAAACTTGACCAATTATTGTTATTATTATTTTTAATCAAGTCCTTAAACGTTTATATTTGGTGGTAGACTATATATAAGGGTTTTTAACATGATTCAAAATTAAATGTAGGAAACCCAGTCTGACGTCAATTTGGAAATAAGATTGACGACTTTACTGAGTAGTGTAGAATTACGTGTAAAAGTAAGAATATTTATTTTCTTGTCTTATATTAGTCAAAACTTTAATACTATCACACTGTTTCTGGTATTTTTTTTAAGGATCAAAATACAAAACATTCATGAACTGAGCGCTACAAGGGCCATCATGGTACTTACCCAAGACCTGTCAGATCCTTTAAATGTAATATCCAAAAGATGATCTTTCGGGGATTGTAGGAAATGTTAAATTCTATTGGTAGATAAACTTTTTTGCCCAGTGTACATAGTATAGGGTACGTTTGTTTAAAAAGATTGTTACATAAGTTTTCTGAACCTCGTAATTCATTTTGTAATCATAATTATCTAGACGTCGGCTATGTGATAACGAGTATATATTTTCACCACTGCCAGTCTTCGAAGCTGTACAAATATACGTGGCTGAACAAATGTAGAAAATTACCATTCCAAGCTGGGGTGGAATTATATATCAAACTACCTTTTTATCTAAAAATGTTAAAAATTCTAAACCATTCAGGAATAGCCTAAGACAACTTTTGTTGTCTAGGTCCTTTTACTCTGTGAGGGAGTTTCTTAACCATGGATAGTTTATAACTTTGCTTAGACCTGTCTGTGGCATCACCACTGAATGTTAAGCGTGACAATTACTTTTCACTCTCTCCCCTAAACCCTTACATCCCCTTTAGAGAAAGATTTGCAGAAACCAATGTAAAATTCGAAATATTCGAACTCAGAGTTCTAAAATACATGTACATTATGATTTAAAAAAAGAAAGAGTATTAATAGATTACATTAATTTATACCTATCTCTTTTCCGCCACACTCGCTTTAAGCGATTTCAACCAAAATATAATCAACTCTTGGTGTACCTACCCCTCAGCAAATGGAAAATATTTAGCCATTCTAAGCAACTTTTCTACAGAAAATGTACGACCATAATCACTATTCAGCCGCGAACTATTTACATCCTTCAACAAATGATACGTAGAAACCAATGTAAAATTCAAATTCAAATCTACGAAATAGATAAATATTGTGCGTTTTATAAAACTCCGATTATTATTAAAATTAAACATATTACCAACATTTTTTTCACCCACTTACACGATTTAGTCAAAAATTTAATTATACCGGTGGATTTTAATTGTTTAGATACTTATTACTAATTTGTTTTAAATAGTTTATCCACATATTCAAGTTGTGCAACAGCCAAAAATGTTTAATAAATTTTGTGTAGCAATAGATGTCGTGATATAACTCTAGATTATGGTTGGAAGTTCACCATTTCATCTTGCTGTAGTTGATCTAACAAATCACTGCAATGAGCAGGATACGCTGTAGATTTACAATTAAAAGTTATGTACGTGTAGTGATTTTACCACTGCTTTTAAAATTTTTATTATTATTAAAAAAACAATTAAATACTGTATAGTAAAGTTATGCAAAAGTATATTTGATATAATCTAATACAAGAGATTAGTTTCTCTAACGATGAATAACTTAATACTTTATTTTCAAAATCAGAAAAAGCTCATAACCAAGTAGTACTTGATATTGTCAGTACATGCCTATTCACTTACTTATGTAACACCGTTAAATGTGAATTCAGAACCTTAATAACACAAGTTTCATCGACAACAGTCTGGACAAATGTTTTGGATATTTTGGATTTCTAAAGTATATGAGGTGCTTACAAACGATCGTCAAATGCAAAATGTGCATCCTACAAAATACATCAAAAGTACTAGTTTAAAAAAACTGAATAATATTTATAAATTTAGTACCACCCTAATTTTCATACTCACCTCTTAACCAAAATCTAATCATTATGTAAAATACTAAACCGATGCCAAACTGAAATTGTTTCAGTCATTCGAGTAACCCGTTTCTTGTGATAATAAGGGTGATGAGAATTCAACGATGACCAAGACATTTTCCCTAATCCCCACCTTAATAAAAAATTTAGATAATGAAAAACATTTCACCATTACCAATAATTCATTTCTCAACCCTTACGCTATGTAGTAAAAAATCTAATCAATCCACGAGACATCCATCTTACATCAACCTTGATAATTTTGTGACAATCCAACCACCAGTTATTGAGATGTGTGACAAACAGACAGTTAGAATAATAGACTAACAGATAGTTAGACAACACAACGAAAATGGGTTAAAACATATTCTTAGGGTCTGAAAACGTCGATTACATTCTAAAACGTAATATTGATATTTTTTACCCGATCGATATTACGTAATTTAAAATAAAAAGTACAATCATATCATCAAAAATACAACAGTTTAGTGATTGACTCTTGTTAAGTAGTAAACAAAACAAAGTGAGAATCTGACTGCTCTTGTGGAATGTTTTGTAAAAGGGGGAAATACTTAGGATAACGTTGGCGTCTTATCATCGCATATCGACGGCGTCTCAATAAAGTTGTCACAGCGAGGTGGAGCGTCGCGGCGCCTGTGACGTCACCCCTCCCTCATTGCAGTCTACTCTGATGTATAAATAAAGCAATTTGACGGTGGATAGAGAGTCGGGGAGTGGAAGAGAGGGGACTCATAAGATTGCCTTGTTCAATCTGAACAACTCATCCAAAAGTCACACAAAATATTTACCTGATGATACAAAATGTTTTCCTCTTCGTTGACATTTATGACACTTTAAAACTTTTTGTAACAAACATTTCTCTTGCAGTTCTTCCTTCCCCTTTTCTCTCTTTATCAAATATAGGTTAAATATGTGAAATTGTCTGTGGAATTTATACGGTTAAGGGGAGGGAGAATTTCCACACTCTTTCTGCTTTGAGATACACTAAATACAGTACATGTAACTTGTAATTCATTATTTTAAAAGTACTTGGATTAATATAATTTACCAAAATATCATTTAAAAAATGTAAATTGCTGTTTTCAAAATACGAAAAATAAGTTTAAATAAAAGTTCCTGTATTTATACGCTTGCAACAGTTACATTTAAAGAATTAAAAATAAGATAATATCTATGTTTAAATTTGAATGTTATCTTCGACAATTTATTGTAATTTTATTTATAAAAAACATTATGTAATAGTAATTTTTTGTATGAAAAAATTTCATGCGATTATTATTTGTCTCATGAAAACCCTGACATCAGAGACTGTGAAATGTCCACCGATCCTATTGATAGGAGCAATTTTCCACCATGGTTTCTCACCTTGTACGAAATGATATTATGTCAAATGTTGTGTAATATTAACGGTGACAATGAGGTGCTACTAAAACCAATATAAAAAAACAATACCTTATCATTTATTCTCCAACTCTATTATGATTTATAGTCTAGCCACTTCTGTATGACAATTATTTCCGATGTTAATATCAGGTAATAGGCTAATATCGTTTTAAAATAGACAATATGTTTATATAAAATAAAAATTTACTATCACTAGATAATTTATTCTTAAATTTGTAAATATTCTTAAATTTGGAGGACCAATTTTAGTCATCAATGTACATTCAAAAACTCACCACACAATTAGTTTTTGTAAACAGAAATAATAATATTATTATTTCAGAAATAATATAATTATTTTCGTAATACAATAAAATAATAGGGCCTACCTCTAATATAAAGTAATACCTCTAAAATAAATAACATTGCTTTATTAATTTTGTAATAATAATAAATTGCTACGTAATACTTTAGTTCAATAGGCTATAAACAGAAACATAGAATAAAGCAGTAATAATTTTTTTTAAGACTTGAAACCTTTGCTTAAAAAACATGAAATCATTTGAACAGCACTCAGCTAGATATAATTTGTGTAGTGTGCACTGGCGTGTGTGTGTGTGTGTGTGTGTGTGTGTGTGTGTGTGTGTGTGTGTGTGTGTGTGTGTGTGTGTGTGTGTGTGTGTTTTGGTAACGGTCTATTAGGCTTTTTGGTAATTAAACTTGGTTTTATAATTAGTTGGACAAGTTTGTTAACCAGGCAAACTTATGGTAAATTTAAACTTAAAAAATCATATCTCCTTTACTTTTATATTAAAACAAAGTCTTGCCTCTGAAAGAGCGTAGAAAATTCAAAAATATATTTCGAAATAAATATACACTATTTGTTATTTTTGAGTTCAGCAACAACATTAAATTGTATTACAAAATTGGCTTACTGCTAAGATGAGCGGGCCAATATTTTGATTTACTATTATTTTTTCCAAGTACAGTTATAGATAGGATAATATATTATGAATACAATTCAACACATCAGTTGAGAAGGTCTATTTTAAATTTGTCTGTAAATATTTAAATATAAGTTATACTTATATATTTACTATACGGAAATAATGCATACTTATATTATTTATTTGTTTGATATTTGAGGTTTATAAATATTAGCCATTTTGAAATTGTCTATCACACACCATTTCGAAGAATTTATCTTAAATACATTTAAAGAGTTATCCCGTGTATAATAATATATTAACTTTTATAACTTAAGTAAGGAAATATTTTTTAAAAATTTTAGCATTTCTACCAACAGTTAGATTAAAATAATGAACTAAAAATAATTATGAAGAGTAATGAGAAGGTATTCAGCTTCAGCACGTAAGAAGAAACATTACAATATCGTACAAGTAATTTACTCTTAACCCCAATTATCAGGCAACACGACGAGACGTCCGTTATCCTCGACAGCGCACAGGGTTCAGGTTTGACATTAACATCGTGAATGCAGAAGATTGCAATATCTAAGTGACCGGTAACTATCATAACCTGCTCCGCTATTACCCGCGTGTTCACGCGTTATAAACAATTCATCCGGTCAACATCTAACCAACATATATATCATTATTTTAATCACATATTTCGCCGCCATCCGAGAAATGTTTATTTATACATATATCTGCTCCCGGCTAAATAACTTACCTCCTTTACATTTAGAAGAGTTGAAGGGAAGTATAAATCACGCTAGTACTATAGTTATTAGAGGTAGATCTATTTCCTAGAGTTGTCGCTATTACAGTACATCTTGAGGATTCTTCCACATAAATATGTCATTGCTTGTAAAACTGTAAATAGCAGCTATTTTCACTGATTTATTATTTTGCAGGTACTTATAGTTTATATAGTAAACAGAGAGTTAATGTGCATATTTTATTTCGGGTCTGTAGTGAAATGGTGGTCTATTAATAAAACCACTTAATTTCAGGTAAATAATACAAACTATTTATTTGGTCACCACAATTAGGGCTAATCAGAAAGTAACGAAACAACACCAAATATTTGTGTTCAATTCGTTTTGATATATGTGTAATTTTATGTGGGTTTGTAAATATTAAAATAATTGTAATTAATTAACATTTAAAATAGATAATTAATGGGGAAAAAAAATTATTGTTATACTATTAATTGCACCACATTTTAAGCAAAATGTCCATAAAATTGTTTATATAAAATTGTAGTGTGTGGCAATCAATGAATTAAGTCAGTTTATGTTAAAGGGATAGAAGAAGATTACTGTATTCCATACAGGTTTTAATTTATAGATATAAAAACAACTGTAGAATTATTTTTTTAATAATTATCTAAATAGGTATAGAGCACCATTATAATTGTGTTCGAAATAAATATTGTGTAATAAAATAGTCACCAAACAAGTTTGAACCTGTTAGTAAAGAAATAGTTATTTGTGCAACTAGTGAGCAAAGTGGCACTTTTTAAACGAGAGAAAAATGTTGACGCATGAGGCTTGCCGAGTGCGTCAATTTTATCGAGTTTAAAAAAAGACACTTTGCTCACGAATTGCACATTATACTTTGTCTACAGTTGTTATTTTTACAGAAATCTTGTTACCATTGTTTTCCTTTAGCCATGACAAAAACAGTTCATACTGGCGGTCGTACTTTTTCCTTGATTTCACAGGAAGGAGATTTAGTACAACGTTGTTAGCTTTTTCCGCTAATTTAGGCGGGGTATTTGACAGGTTTTCATCCTCTAAACTATCCATATTTTAAAACTAACTAACTTACACAAAATATAGCAGTAGTGTTAAACAACACATCAACACTGAGTACAAGTACTCACGTCAAAACTGAGGTTATTTATGAATATTACAAATAACTTAGGTGTATAGTTGAGGAAACGGGATTGCCAACAAAAATCGGCAAACGAAAAATACTCTCAGTGTACATACACTGTCAATCATCTTCATGAATAATTACTTCCTTTTTCAACTTTAAAACGTTGTTTTGTTGTTTATTTATGTTATTTTACATGTAAGAATTAATCTATTCTACATACGGGACATTTCCTGTATATTATAAATCAATTCAAATAAACTTAACCTAAAATTCGTTTTGTTCGGTTGCCATTCGGATTGAGCAAAGTAGTGGGCAAAGTGAAACTGTTGAGAAATCAGCTGTTTTGCAAACTAATTTAAATGAACAAAATACCACTTTGTCAACAACTGTAGACAAATTGTATTTTCACTTCAAATTTTGAACAAATATCAGTTCCTAGAAAGGTCTCCTTAATTATTGCGATTTGTAGGTTAAAGTGTAGATTATACTATTATAGAATTAAGCAGAAATAAGAATAAGTAACTAATTTGTTTATAAAATTTATTGTGAGTAGACATAGAATTATAGACAAAAAACAAGGACACCCAAACCACTCTAATAAAGAACATGAAAACTTTACTAAGACAATATTTTTTCAGCACGGTAATGGCAACTTTTGAATAAGAGTTTCCGTGAAATTATTGCCCTAAACTAAACTTTCGTAGCCCTCCCTGTCTATTTCTTGAACTTTGAATAAATAGGCACACACCACACTAACTAGAACTATCCACTTGTAGCTTGCTTGGCTATTTATAACATCCTTCATTAGAATAACTGTAAAACTACTCAAAAAATAATATTATTTTAAATTAGTATAAACACAAATTATAAAATTAGTAAAACATTTGTGAATTGGTAAAGCATAAGTTACTGCGTTCCAAATTTGAAGTTTTAGATGCCGAGGAGTATCTTTGAGATTATTGTGAAGTTTCGATTAGATTATTATCAGGGATTCTGGTCTCTTTAGAGTTGACAATTCTATTTCGGTCATTATCGCCTTCTGATTTATTCAGTTCATAGGTTCTGTGTATTTATCTTTGGCGTGTGCACAATGTAAATACATGTTAGCACTTTACGATTATTCTAAGAACACGAATATGAGAATAGACATTTTGGATCTATAACATTAGATTAGATTTTGAAGTTTTAGTTGCCCCTATCTATGGCCTACCTATGATCTGCTTTTACTTGGATAAATTATGTCTTGGTGTTAATAACTAAGATATTTAAGAGATCGAAATATATATTTAGAACTATCCTATTATATACTCTAAAATATGTTCAGGACCCCTAAAGAGTTGGTCAATAGTTATGTTCAGATCGAGGAAATTGACGAGTTTTCTAATATTACTGAACTTCTATTGGTCACATTAGTTTTAATAATTAAAGCTGTTGGTACTAATCCAACTTAGAATTAAATCTGAATCGGGAAAATATATAATTCATGATTTGGTCTCTTTGTTTTACTACGAGTTTGAGGCTAAAAAATAAAGTGTAAATAGAATAAAGGTTTAAAAAGATCCATTTTGTGTGTATTTATAACGTTATATTTTTTTGTCTGTTTAATTTGCCAACTAAAGAGAAAGCTGACCTTATTAGAAATTGTGATGTAGTGATAGAATGTTGCACTGTACTCTGTAGAGAAAACTCCAGAAAACCCAATTATTATATTGAAAATGATGGCCAACTGTACAAACCTTCAAATTACCTGGTCATTTGACACCACCTAGGCAGATTTAGATAAATATGAATTTTCATTCAATTAATTTATAATACTTTGTGAAATGAAATTTCTAGTAATACACCACACAGTTAACTGTTCAGCTCATGCGTTATTAATTTATCTTCGATTTGAACATTTCCATAGTTATTTATAAGACCTATATAAAGAATATCAACAACGTTTCTGTAAAATTTTACTATGCTTTCAAAAACTGCAATAAATTTAGAATTTTGGCAGACGGACCGAAAACTACAAGTTTGGTCAACTATATTTAAGATTGATGTTATTAACCACCAAGTAACACTATATTTTTAAGGGTTAAATATATCAGGGAGATATATTACTTAATTCGTAATATTAATTCGTAATAATTTACAGGATTCCAAGCGACAAAATATTGTTTGTATTATATAAAGCGGTTTAGTAGGTCTTTTAACTCTCTGAGTACTTATAATTTGGAACAATGTTCAGAAACTTTTTTTATATAAACTTTGAACAAGTATTTTTAGGAAAATTGGTAAATTCATGGTAAATGGTAGGGAACTTCCACAATTATAAACTGGCTCTATTTTGTAATTTACTACTTTCAAAATTTGTTTTAATTTACAATTTTACAAAAAATTTGTTATTTATATATTTTTGTGTGTTATTTTTCCTTAATTTTTTTCCATCTTGGAAGCGAGTTCAGTTGCTCCTTTCTGGATACACCCATGTATAGAAGGGATGAAAGAAGAATCTCTAAGATAAAATACTGCAGTGTAAGTAAGTCTAGAGGGAAATAAGTTTGGGATATCCAGGTGAGATGTCACGAGATCGTAACTGACTACTTGTTCCATAATTGGTTGGCAAAATTTTATGATTTTAATTGAGAAACAAATTGTCATAGGCTTGTTGTGAATCAAATATTTTCATTTTTAATAGAACTATAACTTGAGTTTAGAGAAACTCTCATATTGTAGTAGGCTATATATAATTCGAAACTGCAAAGTCATATAACGATTTTAAAAAATCTGATAACACATCAAATATTCAAATTGTTCATCGTGGTGTTTTTATTTGGTCTAGAGACTTTGGATATTAACATTTGATTGTTAGATAGAATAGGATTTAATTAGACTTATTGGGGATACATTAAAACACAAAGGGATATTTTATGCATTATGCTCGATATTTATTTTGTTTACCTATATTCCAGAAAAAATTTATAAACAATTAACACGTTTAGGCAAGACTATACAAAAATCCTTTATTGTCTTTAAAAATAGGACTCAACTCATTCCAAACAATACAATGTTTTACAATCATTGAGTTGCCTATTTAATGAAGTAACGATCAAATCAAATACTTGATATAAAACTGGAGGTAAAATAACGTCAATAATATTTACGTCCCATTTTAACCTACTTGTCGATTCTCCAATAAATTGAACCAAATTAATTTTCGGAAGTTAGTTCAGTACAGGAAAGGAATTGGACCAGAAACCAAAGTATTAGTACGTTTTGTTAAAATATTACTTTATATTTCGTTTTAGCTTTTATGAATTGTCTTTTATGATTATTCTGAAAATTAGGCTCTTGTTTGGGTAGTACACACATTTTTATTCCAGTTTTACGCAAATGCTGATATTTGTCCCATGGAATTTTACATGTTTCAGAATACTTAATACATCACCAATGCATGTTCTGACAAACTTATTTTTGTTCTCCAGGCATGTTAATTCTACTTGCTTTTACTGTTGCATCGTTAAGAGTAGTGACAAGTCTATATAAGTATTTTGTAATTTTAACAACATTCGCATGAATTGATGAAAGACTACATTTGTTTTAACCCGAATAACATCGAACCCAGATATTGAAACCGGCAAACAATAGGACTATCAGTGCGGACAATAGTAATTAGAATGACTTAATCTAGCAATTTATTAATTTCAATAAGTTAATAGTCTTCATCTCATTAATAGAAGTTTTGTTTTTGAACATCAAAGAAAAAAAGTGTACAAGTTATAAGTTTTTAGCTATATTTTCTATTAAAATAGTTAAATATTTGTAAATGGTTCGACGAATATTTCCAAATAAATAAGAGAGTACAAGCCTTTAGTTGGGCAAATAAATGACAATAAATAAATAGCTGAGAAATTTAAGCTATTATTAATTATAATTAGTACAATGATTTTACCTATACTACAATGTTTTGAATAATGCCTTTTTAATTTGTCATTCATATATTTAAGCATGTATCCATTAACACATCAAATATTATGTGAGTAAAAATCTGTTAAAAACTGATTAATAAATTATAAACCTAAATGGTTGGTTTGTAAGATTTTTACATTGTGATATTACACAGTGCGCTTTTTAGATTGAACTTGAAAGTGAAGATTTACAGACTAAAGTGAAGAGAAATCTTAGCAGAATATCGCATAAATTACATTTCATCGTATAATATACGATTTCTTTGCAAAAAGGCTTTTTATTCACTTAATAACAAATTAATACATTTTTAAAAAATATATAAAAACTATGTTAAATTTCATCAAAAAAGATAACTTCAGCTATACAAAATCAACAGCAGTAATGTTATTATTGTATTATCTTTTATTCTTGTATGGCTAAATGTGATCTTTGCTTAATCTTAGTATGTATACCCATTATAATACAGTTTTTAGTAATTTGTTTATCAATAAAGTTATAAATAAAAAGTATATATTTTTACGATTGTAACTTCATTTTATTAACTATGAAGGTGGTTAAAATTTAGACTGAAAATTAGTATATTTCTTTGTTCCTCTGTAATTTTTATACATTCATATGATAAATGTCAAACTTATTTAAGACCAATGGAAACTCGTAAAGACACAATTAAAAGTATATAAAAAAAACTTCTGACGTAATAAATAATATAGTTCAGTTAAACAACAGAAATACCAAAGAACTACAGGTAATTTTATAAAAAAATGCCAATCTCTTCCTCATCTTCTATATTAAACATAACATATAAACTAAGTTAACACGATAAAATATTTCCATTTCAGAAGAGTATCGGAACAGTTCGTGACGCGATATATTTCCATCTAATAAGTTTATATGAGGTGGCAATTCGCATACATACGGTGATCAAGATAAAAACACGTTTTCATAAACAAGATGCGCAAAGTACCGGTAGAGGAGCAACTCGGCTCACACTACCATATTTATATGTAAATTCTGACGTTGTGCGCATTCCTAGGGTAGCTCATACTAATTAACTGCGATCAGCTTGATGCTGGAATTATCTTTAAGGAAGGAGAAAAGAGAAAGAGGGTGACAAAGAGAGTGAAATGAAAGGAGATTGTTTACTTAATATTCATGTGTATTTTAGCAATTTTACATTCATTTTATAATCACTGGCCTTTGCATTTTCACTCACCCAGCGCAAATTACTATGACAATAGAGAAATTGTATTTTTGTTGTTTTAATATACATTAGTAAAATATACATCTGTTGGAGCAAACTCTGCAAACGGCCATTGGACGAAATAAATATTCCTTCTTAAGAACGGAAGTCTTAAAATGACAAAAGTTTGAAACATACTGCGATATCTGACTTTACTCTTTACAAAATTTGTTTGTAAAAGCTACGTGAACATAAATAATACACCTAGCTGTAACATAACGAACAAGTTAGGTTAAATTTAATATTCATATGCGTACTTGTAATATGAAACCTGTTCCTGTAATATAGACCACTTGAATATAAAACAAATCTGATGAAACCTAACCTGTTCACGGTGTTACAACTAGGTTTATTACTTGCTACCTTATATTTCGCACAACCAAAGTCGGTTATTACAGCATTTTTAAAATGTAGTCGTTTGTAAACGTCCAACTTTGGAATTGACATTTATTTGACACAATTTCTGTTTTCAAAATTTGCTGTAACCTGATCTACGTTTTCCTCTACCTGTATATATATATATATATATATATATATATATATATTATACGTCTTATTTATTATAGAATGCGTGATTAACACTTTCAACGAGAAGCCAAACATGGGAAACTATAAACTAACCATTTTTGTTTTCGAAAAACTAATATAAAATATAATGAATTCTTGATTGTTTGTAATATTTAAAGTGTTTATAATAAATTCTATTGTATTTTACAATCTTTTTCATTAAAAAAATAATTATATTTTATTAATAATTTATGAAATAACCTAATTTGTAGAGTACAGAGGGAGTCAGTTGCGGTGACGCCCTCAACGAGGGAGGGGGTAAAAATAACATCGTTATAAAGCAATTTGAATAACATTTGGTAACAACGCATATTTACAAATTTTGACAAATTAAAATGCCTTTTCTCACCATATTATATTGACACAAAGGAAAATATATTTAAAGGCAAATAGTCTCTCGGATATCATCCCTTTGAATGAACATAAAATAAAAACTCCTTAGCCCTCGAATGCTGTAGTAGCGTAAGTTGGGCAAGAGATATCTGATAGGAAATATGGGATCTAACACAAGACTACATGAACAAAGATTACCTCGGGTTACTAAAAGTGAGACCCTGAGCAGTTTTCTAATATTCAGGTTATGTTTAACACAAATTTGTTTTTTCGACAAATTTCTCTTATTTTTCTCGCAAAAACATTTTGAGTATCATAGATGCAGATGTAACACAATTAACGACGTTCAACTAGATATTATCCTGAAAAATATTAGTTTTCTATTTTTTATTTGAAAATGTCGGCTGCTATTTTTGCATTACCAATCAAATTTCGTTTTAAATTAAATTGACTTGCCCTGCATTCTTAGTCGGAGTACCTACATTCATATCTTAGAACCGTAAGGTGTGTAGTAGGCTACTGTTTATAGTGACTACCACTTTAAAACTGGAAATAAAATAAAATAATTTATACCCTAAGCTGGCTTAGTAGCATTGCAAAGAATTGTATTAATTACTTCATAACAAGTGGTAGACGCGTTTGGATGTAATACAAACGCGTCTATTACAATATATCTCTCCATTTACATCCCGTGAGTCTTTTGAGAACGCTCGACTTGGCCAACACTGTTACTTGTTTATTATCTGCAAATTTCATTGTGGGCTTGTTGCCCAAAACAACTCCAAGATCCATGTTTCTATATGCTTTTCACACTTTAGTATCGATGAATGTTACGTAACTTTGTTTTCAGGGTAAATAGCTGGAAAATATTCACATTTCGTAATTCTTACGTAAGTGTTACATTAAATTATTATATTTCAATTCAATCCGCTAGAGGGGGGAGTGCTCTAAATTTAAGCACACTTTTTGTTGGCCAATTATAATGTATTTTGAAGTGGGTTCTTATATAAAAATTTGGAAAGAACAAATAATTTTGATATTATTTATGAATCTAGTTTGAGAACGTTATTTATATATGTTTTTATGTAATTAATGAAAAAAAACAAGGTGAAATAATTTAGGCAACAAACATGTGAACAAAAATATGATCAACAAATTTAATTGAAAGAAATACGACATAAACTATAAGGTTTCCTGGTTGAATGTACTGAATTTTTCAGAATGAATATCCTTTAACTTTAATATAACTAAGTGATTCTGCTTTTAAATATTAATTTATAAGACCAAGGTGTTTTTGAAATAAATCTTTTTTCTTTTTGCAACACCAATATAATAATTTTAATATATAGTAGAATGGAATAATAATATAATTATTTTATTTCGAGATGAATGGAAATGTACGTTTCATTATAACTAGAACGCTTAATTTTAATAGTAATCTATACGCATACAGCTTATCAGGAAGAAAGATAAAGGATGTTCCATTCACAAGAAAGAATATGTGCATTCAAATAGTGTAATGTTGACTCATAATGTCGCGTACTGAAGATATCTCTAAGGATGGATATATCTAAAGGCTCTAAATTTTACGTGGCATTACCTTAGATTAGTCCCCTAGGTTTTCACTTAATAGTCTACGATTTCTTGGAAAGGTCGTTAAGAACCAAACTTTAAGTTTTTTTAGTTGTAAAAATAAAAATTGTAGCCTACGTATTAAATATAATTAAGAAGTAAATAAATGAAAGAATCCTAATAGATCATGGTTAGTTAATTTTTAAATTAGAAATGTTGGAATTGTAATCATCATTAAAATGATACAAAAATCCACGAAAAGTGCGGCGATCATACACACATTGTCAGGTCGTTTAAATTTGTATGTTCCTGTCAAATAATGTAGGTCCAAATATGGTGAAAGAGGTGGCAAAAGTTGTTCAACGTCTACCAAAATAGGGATCTTGAAAATAGGCATATTCGATAACAAAAAAAAAAAAAGAAAAAGAAATTACAAAACAGTCAAATTTGTTTGATTTAAAAACAAAACTTGCTATAAACTAAGCTTATGTAATTGTCATTAAAAAGTAAAACAATAAGAAGACGATTATTTGATCGATTTTCATTGGTTTACACTTCAGAGGTAGCATTTTTTTATCTAAATTTTACTAGATAGTTATAAACTTGCTTATTGAAATATTTAATATTGGCAATACTGTTTGTGATCGATTTTTATCGGTTAGACCTACACACTCCAGCGGTAGCAGTTTTGTCAGTTTTCCAATGAATTCTGTACAAACATTGACATTTACAATGATTCAGACAACTTCTTTAACTAAAATATTTCAAAGATATCAGTTTGTTTTTATAAGTACAGATTTTAAGTACTTCAATGAGTAGTCGTATTTGGGTTTACAAAGGAAAACATTTAACACGACCCTTTTAAATAATTATACAATTTACATAGAAAAAAAATTGTTTACCGAGGTGCAAGACATTATAAACACAGAACTGATCAGCTTAGCCAACGATAATAACATGAAGATAAACAGCCAGAAAACAAAAGATACATAACTTTCAACTACATATAATATAAACGATACTAAAGTGTGAAAAGCTGATAGAAACATGGATCTCGGAGTTGTTTTGGGCAACAAGCCCACAATGAAATACAGCATGCAGATAACAAACAGGCAAAATGTTGGCCTAGTCGAGTGTTCTCAAAAGACTCACGGGATGAAAATGAAGAGATATATTGTAGCTCTTGAATGAAAGTTACAAGATCTTCATCGAACCAAATCTTCTACATGGAGGAGAAGTACTTGCAGTGGCAAATATTATAAAAAGAATCAAGCCCGAATAACTGCTTATGAATGATAACAAGTAGAAGTGAAAATAATTCTCATATCCAACAATACCAGAGTATGCAAACACAAAATCCATAGAGCTAAATATAATAGTATATCTCGGATCCTTTATGAAAAGTGTTTACATAGAAAGGAAAATGACAAATAGATAATAAAATCAATCACGAACAAAAGCTTAAGAGGAAAGAAAACCACATAGTTAACCTGCCTATTAAATGCCGTCACTGGCGAAACCATGGTCGGCAAGACTCAATAAAAAGTATAATTTGCTAAACATTTTGTTTGTGGTTTTTCCCCCTAAAAATCGAGTTCTACCAGTACCGTCGGACAGTAGTATAAATCGTATAAAAGCGTAAGGCTCAATGAAGTTTCACAAACGTGGTAGTTGCCAAAAGTTTAACACTTTGGCTACCGAGGGTTCAATTTATTTTTTTGAAAATAGATACATGTGCTAGTCCAACTCCTGTCATAGACTGCCGGGACAAAAATTTGCTGGTTGGTTTCTCACTATGTACCGATGGCACGTATTTGTGCCAAGGTCTTGTATTACTCTAGTTCAAGCTTGTAAGTCTTCAGGTTTAACTGTGTCCCTTCATGTTGGTTTACAGCATAATCTAGCACACCTCTGTGCAATATGGTCCATGTCTATCCCATGTTTTTTGGAAGTAATAGTGAATGTGAACTTGCACCTGGTGTTCACCAACTGGTACACTTATTATTTACTTCTTTTCATTACCCACGCCGATTATTGGCGCTGTAGTAATCGCATCATATACTGTATTTGTTTTGTTTTGTGTTTAGTGATGGACCGTGACAAGAAAGTAATCTTTCTGCATCCTGTTAGTGAAAGTGATGATGAGTTAGATGAAGACTCTGATCATTGTTCTTTATTTAGTTCCGGTAATGAGATTGAATATTTCCTGATACAGACGATGAGTTAGATGAAGACTCTAATCATTGTTCTTTATTTAGTTCAGGTAATGAGATTGAATATTTCCTGATACAGACGATGAGTTAGATGAAGACTCTAATCATTGTTCTTTATTTAGTTCAGGTAATGAGATTGAATATTTCCTGATACAGACGATGAGTTAGATGAAGACTCTAATCATTGTTCTTTATTTAGTTCAGATAATGAGATTGAATATTTCCTGATACAGACGATGAGTTAGATGAAGACTCTGATCATTGTTCTTTATTTAGTTCAGATAATGAGATTGAATATTTCCTGATACAGACGATGAGTTAGATGAAGACTCTGACCATTGTTCTTTATTTAGTTCAGGTAATGAGATTGAATATGTCCTGATACAGACGATGAGTTAGATGAAGTGAGTAATACTGACGTAAAACAACCTGAAAACGAAGAGCTATACATTTTGAAATAGGAATAAACCATAATATTGTAAACAAGATTGAACGAACCCGTTGATATAACTTTTGTTGAAAATAAAATGAATAAAATCAACAAGGCATATTGTATTGAACTTGATTCAAATGTACAGTTTATTATAAAAATATCTATAATGAACTCCAAAGATAACAAACTATGTGGAAATTTTAATGGGGGAAAAATACACCTCGAGTCAGTCCACAGACCCTGTAGAAATATTTTATTTATTTTTAGATGTAGAACTATTGAACAAATTTGTTTCATGATTAAATAAATGTGCACTAATGACTAAAGGTAATCCAGTCCCTAAGCATTCAAATGTACATTGGTGGAAACCTAGGCCCTACTACATTGCAAGTGATTAAACAAATTTAGAGCTATGCGTACTAATGGGTAATGTAAAATTTCCAAGTCTTAAATGTTACTAGTCTAAGTCAGAGCTGTATTATCATACAATTTTTGGCAAAACAATGTCTCGAATCAAATTTACGATGTCTGTGTTTTCATGACCCTGACAATGATTCTACTGACCATAAGTTGTATAAAATAAGCAATGTATTGTCTCTTCTACTAGTAAATTTTATATCTGTGTTTAGCCATGGTAAATGTTTAACATTTGTGCTATGGATATTTCGATTGTCTTTTCGGCAGTGTATTAAAAACAAATGCCACTAATATGACAAAACTGTATGAGCTATTCACACCTGATGGCTTCATTGTCATTATAATTATCTTCACTGAAAAAGATACTCTGGTGGACGCTGAAAGAGGTCACACATTTACAGTAACCACTAAACGTATGCAAGAGAATATTGACATACATATTTTTTGGATAACTATTACAACAGTGTTAAGTTAGCGGAATATATTTTATTATTTTTTTATGGCACACATGTGTAACAATCTTTCTATGCCCATATTTCAGCCTAATTGAAATTACTAAAGACCAATGACATATATTTGTGCCGATTAATTATAAAAATGCTATAAAAAGCAACAACAATTTCAAAAAAGTCACAGCATAGACAAAAATATATTACACATCTACAAAAAAAAATTATAAAATAGAGTTTGAGAATTTGGTTCGAGAGGATGGTTACTTTCAAACCTATCATTATACTGAAGGAGCGACTGATGTACACTGATAATTTCTACTTGTCACGTATAAGTGCCATCGGTTGTTAACGCGTTAACTAGTGAGCCAATAGATCAACCAGCAAAGCTAATGAACTCTATGGACTTCTTCAAATTTATTATAAAAGTAGAGCTACTCCAACTAGTTAACAAAGACAAAGAACTGCCTTCATTGGTAACCACTTTCGTCCTTGAAACACTAAAAACCCTTTACCTTAAGATAGTTGGATTAGAATATTCACTGATGGGGTCTAAACTAAATCATGAAACTGGAAGAGGCATATACAGCCTTCTTGTTGTAGATGGCAAGGAGATCCCTCGAGTCCCTTCCCCCTATTTTTCATCATCTTTCCCCTAGAACACATTCACTTGTTCTTTTCACCCCTCTTGTCGTTTCACAACCGGTTCTTGAGGCCTATTCACATGTTTTAAATGATATTTCCTTCAATACGATTTCATGATGTTTTGAGCAATTGTTACAAAAAGTGAAAATTCAATTAAATCTACCTCTTCCATGTCTCCAATAAAATACTAGCTAGAACGATTGTCCACGAAGTAATGAGTGGTTAACTAACCGAGTTACTGTTGGAATCAGAATTCGTTATCGATTGTAGCATTCCTTTTTCTTAACTATGTTAGGTCAACGACGTATCTTTTTGAGTATCCACGAGGTTTGTTCGCTTAACCTCTTACAGACTAAGAGAGAGCGTAAGCCGTTAAATAAAGCTGAAACTATGCATATAATATTGATACGTATAAAGCGCTGTAATAATCTACCGACAAAATATGATATGGTAAGTGTGTAAATGTTTAAGAGTACAGTCACGTATACTTAATGTCTTATATTTAAAAGGGAATTATATTTACATACCTTTAAGTATTCATTTAGTGTCTCCAAAAATTCAAACTGTTAACGAAATGGACTTAATGCTTCTTTATTCGTAAATATTAACAAAAACGTGACTATTCATTCACTGCACCACTGTTCTCCATGTTTCCATTACATGTATAGTGTTGTTTAGCCATGGATTTTTTTTTTAGAATTAGACAGTAATTAAAGCCAAACTTATATTTAATGCCGTAAAAAATATTAAAATTTTAAAATTCTTCAAAATCACATTCAGCAAATTAATACCTCCGTTTTGGATAGGGTGGTGGGTTTTTTTCCCTTCTACTTACACATGATTTGAGTAAAACAAAAATATTAGTTAAATGAAAATCAGTTCAGTAGATTTCAAGAAATTATAAACCAATGCACATCATAAATTGGTTAACTGACACGTTCACCAAATTTGGTTTCATTGAATTTTATGGTGTTGTATTTAAAACGACTAAATTGTTAAAAAAAAAAAAAAGATAAAAAAAGTTCATTACTTAACTTCCACATCAGTCATTAAAAAAAATTAACATAAATATCTTAAGAGCAAATTAAAGAGTATTGATTATGGATCAATTCTAGTTGTCAAATTATTTCCGCAATTCTCCAAAAATAGTTTTCCCGTTATTCGCAAGAATTTGTTTTGTACCCCCAACATGTTTTGTATTCAGACTGCTGAGTTTCGTCAATATTATCTGAAAGCTGTTTCATAAAGGTTTGTGATGAACGTTTATCGAATGAAATAACGGTTTCATTAGTTTGTCCAACAATACAGAATCAGTTATCAGGAATGATTGTTCTCTCGCGTCCAGTCATATTAATATACGAATGTTTGATATCCGCTGAACAACTAAATCAAAGTTCAAATGAATAAAGAGTGGTGGAGTTCTATAACACGGTTGAGTTTTAATTCACAGTTCCGTCACAATCGAGTTGTTTTGTCAATTGATAAAACACGATGTCCGTTTGGTTTCAGAGTATGTCACTAAAAACTTTAAAATAGTGTTAAAAGTAGCTATTATACTCTCAAATCTATATTATGAAATATAGATTACCCGTTCTAGAGATAATAGGACAGATATCATTGTGAGGATTATTTAAATAATATATCTCTTTGAAATAAAACGAAAAAGTTTTTCAACATTTTAACTATGATCCAATTTTGATAAAATTATATATTTTAGGGCATTGAGTGCTTTTGTCTCTGTCCAATCCAAAATAAGCTGAACCACTTTAAAATTGTTTCGTCTAATTTTTACGTTGTTTCAAACGTCGGGCTCCAATATGACATCAGTATCTGACTTCAAAAATAAAAGCACAAAATGTTTGGACATGTTTTAACTGATTTAAAAGAAACCTGTTAAAATGTGTTAAGGTGCTGAGTTGTGTTATTTAACATCAGGATTTTTAAGTAAGTTATAGGAAAGTTATGTGCTGACCATAATAACTGTTTGCTACATGTTGTGAAATCAAGGAAAACTTTATTGGTTTGACTAGGTATTATTTATGTAATTTATTATGTTTATAATGCTATTATATTTTTATCTATAAATTTAATTAAAATTACATTGATTATATTTGATAATAACTTTTAAACTGTTAAAATTTTTTGTTTACTTTCAAATTACATCATAAGGACAGAACTGCCTATTTATGAAAATTTTTGTGTTACGTTTATGTTTATTTTTAATGTATTCTACTATTAACAACATATTTTGAACGTATTTGAAATTTTTGCCACACCATATTTCATGAACGAATTATCTGATTGAAAATGTTCTAATTTAATTAGGTCTCTCATTAAATCATTAGATTTGGTTTAATTATTTGGAATGTACATTATTACAACGCTTTATACCGTAACAATATAATATATATAGAGTTTCAGCTTCATTTAACGGCTAACGTTTTCTCTTTGTCTTAGAAGTTAAGTAAACAATCCTCGCGGATGTTCACAAAGTTACGTTGTTGACCCAACATAGTTTGAAAAGGGGGATGCTACAATCGATAACGAATTCTGATTCCAACGGTAACTGGGTTTGTTAACCACTCATTACTTGACTGAAAATCGTTCTAGCTAGTCTTGTAGTGCAGTCAAATTAGGTAAAAATAGGCGTAACCTCAGCATTAACAAATAACATTTTAAACTTACCACAAATCCTTTATTACCCCTCCCGTTAAAAGTTTTTAATAGGCCCAGAGTTTTCATGTTGGGTTTAGAGTTAGGAGTGGTGGGGCAGATTAAAGTTCTTTAAATTTGGAATCAAAATGGTCTCATACATTTTTTCTAAAGTAAATGGTTACCGAGACATGGAAAAGGTAGATTTAATTGAATTTTTACTTTTTGTAACAATTGCTGAAAACATCATGAAATAATACTGAAGGAAATATCATTTCAAAAATGTGAATAGGCCTCAGGAACCGGTTTTGAAACGACAAGAGGAGTGAATAGAACAAGTGAATGCGTTATAGGGGAAAGATGATGAAAAATAGGGTGAAGAGACTCGAGGGATATCCATGCCGTCTTCTTTTTGTTCAGTAATTTAGTCTGATCCCACTTATCCCAGGCCGGGTTTACATTTAATATAGTGCCTCGTCTACCTGTTCGTTTCGAGCGATCAGTGTAAATAATAAAAGATGTTTTTAATGTTTGTTGTTCTATTGTAGAATGTGTTTTGCAGCCGTGCGTAGATAAGGGCGGTGAACTCATAGTTTTGTCTAATAAGTGGATTAATAAATTATAAAATGTTGAGATTCGGCAGGATGGAGTAAAACATAAATTTCAGAGCAATGTAGTTACCCAAGTGCATACAGAATGTCTCAACTACACTCAAGACTAGAACCTCCAACAATACCACCTCGTTCTATATTTGATTTTAAAACTTAATGTTTTTTATGTGGTCACAGGTGTAGAATAGGAGCCTGTGGATACGATTCTAATACTGATGATTAAGATCTAAAATCTTAAATCATGTAAATGAATATTCATAATGTTGTTTAATTAAAAATGATAGTTTTTTGAATGCTTGAATTATAAATAATTGAATGCAATTATTATTATTATTATTATTTTACAACTATTTCACGTTTTAGAATGCAAAGGCAGTATATAGGCTATAATATAGATATTTAGGGTATGTATATTCGTATTATCACCCCTTCTTCTTATGAATACGTACCAGCTGATTTCCACCTTAACTTAGCTGATTTCATGGTGTTTTGAGTAATTTTTACAGAAAATGCAAATTCAGTTAAATTAACCCCTTATATATCTCCGCAACCATTGACTTAAAAAAAACATAATGGGAGACAATTTTTATTAAGACTTTATTCTACTTTAATTTTGTTTATCGTATTTTTTACGTTAGGCTTCATGGTTTTGGAGATATTCAGGTGAAAACCCATTAAAAACTTCATTTTACCTCCATCCCACCTCTCACTATCCTAAACCCGACAAGGAAACTCTGGGACTTTTTACCACATCTTACGAGGAGGGTAATGAACAATTCGTAACAGGTTTAAAATTTTTTACGTCTGCCTTGTCCCTAAATTTACTGCATTATTAGCCCAGCATTGGCTGTTTCGTCAATGGGATTAAATTTTAATATAGACTATTCATATTTAGCCTTAATCCTTTGTAGATTTTCCTTGACATTAAACTGGCTGTTCTCGTAAGAGCTCTTTAACATCATTACTTAACGTTCACATGCCAAATAACATAATTGTTACTATTCTGTATTTACACTCTCATTTTACGAAGATTAATTTTCATAACTTTCTAATTACGTAGCAAGACCTACTATTTATACGAATGAAACTATTTGTGATGACTAAAAATACCGTTTGATATTTCTGTGGTTATACCAGTTTTGGAAGTCCCTATCTAAAAAATATGGTTTTAATGACGACACTTGTTGTACAGAGTCTGTTTAAACACTCAGTTTTTGTGTAAATACAACATATGGACTATTTTGATATTTTTTATTACATGGATATAATTATATATATTATATCGTTAGATTTCGTTACACTTTATGGAGACGTTTTGTCTCCTTAAATTCCTTAACTACATTTAATCAAAATTGTTAGTGCTGATTTGTTTCGATCTTTTCACGGGTTTTCATAATTTTGAGTTATACAAAGGAAGAATGATATTTATATATGTCCATAAGTCAAATTTCATCAAAATCTGTCCATTCAGGAGTTTGTATCGCTCTTCGTTGACTCAGCGGACCTCTAAATGAATATTTCAATTAACTCAGTTCTATCATATGTAGAGTAAGAATACTTAAACAATTTAATAACATATCAAATTCAAATAATAATGAACGAGACTAAAATAACAATGTTTATAAAAATATAGATAACCAAACCCGACAGTAGTAGAATATTTAAATGTGCCCAGATAGATAGCGATAAAAAAAAACTTCGTAAATGATAGGTAGAATAATAAATAGATTATTGACTTACTACCCTTAGACTATTAATTATAATTTAGAATAAAATATCCAACACATGAAAAGAATGATGACAGGTGTGACAAGTTTATAAAAATAATAAAAGATGGAGTTCAAGAGACATCTGGAAACAAAGAAAAAAGAATTTCAATACCTGTGAAGAGATATTTCAATTTCTCTTTTACCACTTCAGCTTTATATAATTGATAACATTTAAAGCACCTCTAACTGAACCCAAATAAAAGTTAATTAATGCTACGCAAGCGTCGGCGTAGAGTTCAGTGGCTAGAGACTCATTCCTCTTCTAATTTTTTTCATTTGTCATGGTATAATAGTCTCAGGGGTTGAAAAGTTTCTTAATGAACCATTTATGCAAAAGGTTTGCAAGGGAATTGGTATAGGAAATAAAATAGGTACATGTTATTAAACTGCAATTTTATTATAGTAATGTTTTTGTAACTATTGCACTTTATGTTACATCAGATATTTGATTGTTAAACAAATTTAAATAAAATATGTATTATGTAAATAGTGACTTTTGATTATTAACTATTTCATCTAAATACTAAGTTTCCCAACAGCCTCGCCCTCGTCTAAAATTTGAATATTTTTAAATTTTTTATAAGAAATTTTAGGACTAGGGAAGTTCATTGGGTGGAGGTGGGGACTTAAAATTTTACATTGAACCACTATAGAGTGATATTGTAAAGCGATCATGAATAGGGAAATTGGTGTAATCTGAAAGTTCCCTCTATCTAAAATGGCAGCCGATTAAAATTTAAAATAAATTTATTTATGTATTTACAAAGGAGCTCTCTCTCTCTCTCTCTCTCTCTCTCTCTCTCTCTCTCTCTCTCTCTCTCTCTCTCTCTCTCTCTCTCTCTCTCTCTCTCTCTCTCTCTCTCTCTCTCTCTCTCTCTCTCTCTCTCTCTCTCTCTCTCTTGCATTGACGAATTGACGTTTTCTAGTTCTTGACTATTTAAATAACTATAAAATGAAACTTAGATGTGTAGCCTAAAGTCAATTGAAAAGAAAAACATTATCTCTTTATTTGTGCAAATTTATTTGTATCCTAATAAATAAACACATACTTTATTCTCTAACATTCATCACAAAATATAACACATTGTATATCAGGGTATAAACTTTTAGTATCTCAAGCGTAAAGAAAAGAATCAAAATCGCCTGTCCTTGGACAATATTGTTGGTTTAGTTTCTATGTATTACATCTCCAATTCTCTTTCTTTCTTATAATGGGGTAGCATATTTGAGGGAACAAGGATATAAGTAGAAATATTTATCATGGCGGTTTATTACAAAACAAGCCAATGAAAAATCTCTTGAAGAGAAATGACTTTATATAAAATAAATAAACTAAAAGTACATAGAGAAGGGATTCCCAGGGTGAACATTTATCTCTTTTCTTTAACAATTTACTGGTGAAACAAATAAAACATCAAAGGTGAGTTAAAGAATAGCGTCAGAAAATGGAAGCAAGAGAAATCCGGAGAAATGTATAAAAAGGAATAAAAATGGAATTCCATCAGCATGGAGTCACAAATACTAGACTTGCGTTGGAGGAACAGCTGAACAAAAACAAAAATCAGAGCGAGACGGAAACAAATTCAATGACTTCTAGTCTCCCCTCTTTGTTAAACCCTGTTGCGCATTTTAGTTTCTATTTTATTCCCTCTTTAGTTGATAACATGTAAAAAATCAATTTAAAGTTAGATATTAACATTCGAATTAAATTA
Source organism: Aphrophora alni (assembly GCA_963513935.1). Classification (NCBI taxonomy): domain Eukaryota; kingdom Metazoa; phylum Arthropoda; class Insecta; order Hemiptera; family Aphrophoridae; genus Aphrophora; species Aphrophora alni. The sequence continues at coordinate 88,853,535 of OY740767.1, forward strand.
AAAACCATTGAAGGTCTTCCATATTATCTTAAGTTGCATTTGCCATTAAGGAAATGAATATTTAAACTAAGTTCCCACAAATAATAAAATTGCATAAAATGTCAGTTTACAAATTGTTTGAAGAATACGCTAACTAAACAGCTTTATTACAACTTAATTGTTGGCTTTAATAACATCAAAAATCCTTCTTTAGTCCAAATAAGCACACATCGAACCAAACCATATTTTATTTTAGTAATTATTTTCTCCCTATATAAAATATCAAAGGATACAAATTGCCTGCAAAAAGACTGAGGGAAAATGTTCACTGAGCCAATTTACCAAAAAGACATACCTTATCAACTATGTATGATTATGACTGCTCTGTTTCTAGCCTACAACAGTTTCATGGACATACGGTTGTTTCAGTTCTCATCTTGAATGTAGATGTATTGAACAATTTAAGTTGCTCACTTTTAGCTCTGAGAACGTGGATTAGATTTACAAGTTTCTCAACTATGAAGATTTTTATCATTCATACATTATTTCTTACCTTTGAATGGTGTTATTTGTTTGAAGAAATTCAGTAGCACTGTAAATAATTTGGACATTATTATTATTACTTAAATTAATAAATTAACCACCAAAGTAAAGTATAAAATAACTAGAGTATCTTTCAGGAAGTGTTTTAAATCATTAACTTGTGAACATTTCCTTCACTTCACGTTTTTGAATACTTTTCGTTGAGAAGCAACAATGTAATAATCATACTGGTCCAAGAACTGTCATCCTTCCCATTTCTTAGCACTAAGTAAATGTTAAAGTTTCCTTATCACAGGCACACCTTTCGAAGACGTTCTTATTAAAAAAACTCGGATTTTTAGACAAGCATAAAACTTAATATCAAGCTACCTGTTTTATTGAAAGAGATTTTAATTTCATAATTTTAGGAAATTTTAAAACATTATTAAGTTAAAAATTCATTTTTCAAAAGGAGATGATTTTCTTCTTTTGCTTGTGTTCCTGTTCATAGAGCAATATACGAATTCTATAGCAAACTGTTCAACCTATTAACAAAAACAAAACAAAAGAAGAAGAAGCGTTAACAGTTAAATAATAATAATACGTAGAATATACATTTATAGTTAAAATTAAAATGTATTAAGAATTATTTTTAATCATATGAAAAACAATATTTTACTGGTGTTTAATATTTTACAATGTTTTAGACAAATCACCTGTTTTGTAGAAAATTGTATTCCTTTAGACTCAAATAAAATGTAAATAACTTATGTACTTATATTGTAATTATTTTTTTATCTATACAATAAATTTACTAACACACAAACACATGTATACGAGCAGAAACCCTAAGATTGAGAATGTTTCCGCTTGAATCCATACAGGAAAGTTTTTAATTATTATAATTAAATGTAATTATTTAATTACAAAAGCTTTATACAATATTGTCGCCGTTGTACTTTAAATAAAATTTAGGAATGACTGAGAAATTGCTTTTGTTTTGTTTTATATTTTCTCACACGAAAAGTTTCTCCTTCCACGTTCATGAAATATTATGATATTTATGTAACGAAAGTCTTTTAGCAGAAAAATCCTTCAAAACATGTATACCTATATTTTCATATGATTGTGAAGACCTAAGTGTTATATTTTATGTGTTGGATAGATTCTATGTTAAAATACAGTACCTATGATGTAGGATTCGATTTTTATGTAACAGAACAGAATACAACAATCTTCAAATAATATATTATAATAATCCTGTGGCTTCAAATACACGATTTTTTTTAACGAGAACAATAAAAATAGTTAAGCGACGTATATATCTAATATTATTATTAATATATACTTCTTATATAGAGTAGGTAAACACTTTTATTTAGCTATTTTAATTCTGTGGGTAATATATACAATGCATAACATTATATTACAAATTTACCTCATAATGTTGTATTAGTTTTTAGAACTATATTATCTCCATTTATTAAATTAGTAGTACTACTATGTATGTACGCACTTTAGTGAAAATCGTAATTATATGTCAACAACGTTCTCTGATATATAAATTGTTAACACAAAAGTAACTGAAAAAGGTAAAAGTCTAAGTGTTCAGCCTCATTACACCAAACGTATTGTAATAGAAAATCCCTAACCTCAAAATGCATTCTTCTTCCACTTGATATTTTCACTAGAGAGACATAAGTAAAATACACTTCTTCTCATTACTTATATTTGCACACCCTATTGTATCTCTACCCTTCCTCAGCATACGCCGATTTGTTTCCCCGTTACATTCCGCACAGTGCCTTTTAAACTTTCAACCTCTCCCATTCATACTTTGCTCCCCTTACTCCCACGACCTATTGACGAAATATGTAAAATACGTAGTTGGGTATATTTCGTTGTTATGTTGGCTGCCTTCCTCATTTTCATTAATGTATTGTTGTATACTTTCATTCACAAATACCGATCTGTGTTGTAAATCATTGACATTTTATACTTCTATCTTTCTTCATGCGAAAAGTAATACATCAATTTTACAAATGCTATTATAATTATGCATGAATGTGTCTAAAATTAAAAAATAAGTTTATTAGAATTAAGATTTAAGTGATTTTAATAGATTTCCTGGTCGCTAAAGACGTTGAGTGATTTACCCTGAAATAAATTCATACCCTTTGAGAGTTTACCACAACTTTTGGAATTGAGTTTTGCTCTCTTTTATCGTAGTAGCTCGCAGTTGTTTTCACTATTCACCGTTTAACCTGTAGATGAGAAGGGAATTAAAATTGGACCTTCCATAATACTCTAGAATATCATAACATTGTCATCAACTTTGAATTTGTTTGTCGTAGGAGATGATGGTTGATTTAAGATAAAACTACTGCTTAGTCTCGGTTCAAAGTGATTGATCCATGTCTCAACAACTGTTATTACTCGGTTAGAAATGAGTCTCCTTAATCTTTAACATTTTAAAAATGTCTGGATTATATATAAACGATTACTTTTATGGAATTTGTGGATGTCTATCAGTTGACGTGGAGTTCGGAAAACAGAAACTTTTCAATTATTTAAAGAATGGTTGACGATTTAAAATGACGAGCAATGGCTTTGAATTGTTGATTATTTGAAATATTTTGTTTAACCCCTTCGATATTGTCAATATCCTTTGAAGTTAAAGACCTACTTTTTTGTTGTTTATCACAGAGAAAATGTCCGGTATTTTTTAAGCGATCAATGCATTTGTATATTTTACTTTCACCCAAACAACTCTTTCCTTATTGGTACTGTATTCTACCAATAATTTCCTTAGTTTAACCTGTCTAAAATTAAGAAAACGTATCACTGCGAGCATTCTTCCTTGGTGCAATTATAAAAAGGAGCAATCATTTTAAACACAACCACAAACAGCTAACAATGAAACGATATTTCTCGTAAACAGATATTTTAAATTATGATTTTTAGCAGAATATCAAATGTTGCATAACTTGTGATTGAGAAGGAAAAATATTTCCCTTTATGTCTTGAGTTTCTCTGGAATGCCCCAAATATACTGTACTCTGTTTTTGTTTGTTTTCTATCGGGTTGCGACGTTGGGAAACAGATTTTCAGAGATTCACTACTTTCTAATTCTCTACAATAGGTTTGTGTGATGTTGTACTGTTTTCGGACATTATCTTGGGTATCTTGTTTTTAAGTTTATAAGTCATAAGTTTTGCAGCATCTCTCAATATTTTGTACTGATACAAACAGTTTTACTGATGCAAACAGTTGTACTGATACAAACAGTTTAGCAAACAATTGTACTGATACAAGGAAGGATCACCTCTAACACAAAATTTTGTCGAGCTGAACAAGTGATACTCCTGTTCTCCCTCGGAAAGCAATCAAGTGTTACTTAGTTTATGCCGCTTAGCCTTTCCTTTGAAATATTATGTTAATCAGTAGAGTTGAGCTTTTCTTGATTTATTTCTTTGAACATTTTAAATTTTCTAAACCGTTAATTAATTTTTTCTTGATTTTCGAGCGTGATAGTTAAATGCAAAGGTGATAGTTAAATTCGACACCATTTTTCAAATTACTTGTAAATCTACAGAGATTCTCATAGATTCAAATCAAACATTTGCTTTAGTAAAATTTTATTTTCTTTCTTAACCGTAATGTTATTTTGGGATGGTTTCGAATTAAAACACGCTCGAGACCAATATGCAACTTTACACCAGTGTTAACGGGAAAGAGAAATAAATATAATTTTGAATATAGTTTCGATTTCAAATATTTCTATGTAATAAAAAACTTATCTTTTCCACGCAAAGGTACACAGCGATTCTCCACTTTAAACCCATTTTCATCCAAATAATAATTTATGAAAAGAAAATTTGATACTAAGTCAGAATTTAAAATGGTTAACAGTTGAACAATAATTGTAGTAGGCTCCGACCTCGTGACCCCTTCTTACTTCTGTAGGTGATATTTATTTTCAGCAGTCTCTTATAAGGTACTATAACAAAATAACCTTATCGATATTGAAATCTTTTTAAATAATTCTTTTTTTTTTTTTTCATAATGATGGATTAATTATATTATTGCAAAAATTTATTCTGACATGTGGCACCATTCAGTTTTGTATCTAGTTGTTGTTGTTTTGAAAGCTCTGGCCTAGCTTTAGACCTGAGATTCTATCTTATAACTAGTTTTAGTTTCCATCATAGTTCTAGGCTGCTAGAATTATTTTTATGTTTTTGTTCTAGGTTAAAAGAGTGTATCGGTTGTCTCGAAACGTCGTATTTTCGTTTTTATTTACGAATGATGACAAATGTCCAAATAAATCATACCAATAATTAATTTTTTAATTATTAACGTATTTTCTCCGATAACCGCTCCCCACGCTCCTTTCTTTCCCCTTCTTCTGACTTACAGTTTTGGCTAAAGTTTTGAGGGGATTGTTGTTTATATTTATAAAGTTTTTGAACTGTATGATACAGTATAAGTAAGTAGAATTCATAATTTCTTAGTATGCTGATCATTGAGGTAAATAAACCATCGGAACTGGTATCAAATGGGAAAAATTAATAGTAAATTATTTAATTAAAAAACTATGATTTTTAATAATATTTTAAATATAGAAATATATGTGTGTACGCATAAAAAAAAGTTATTTAATATTTTTAATTTTTTCTTAATAAACTACAAAAGATTCTTTTCAAAGGAAAATATTTTAAGGGGACAATTGTAACTTTATTGTCGAGAATAATGTAATTATTTATAGTGACAGTAGGTTGAGTGTTTCAGTCATTTCAAAACAATGTGAAATATGGAAACCTGTCGTGAGTGAGAGAATGTCATCATACAATAGTTACAAATCCCTCCACTAGATAGCATCTTCGCGGCGGAACTTCACACTTAGACCGCGTTATAAATCAAGTGTTATATTCAATACGAGGAGAAGGGAATCTTCAATCTGCTCAAGGGATTTCATCTTTTTCCATCTCACGTCGCTGTCTATCTACTCTCTCTGTCAGTATGTAGGAGTGGGGGATGCGCTACGCTATTGGCTGCCACTGATGACACTTGCGCATTTCCCACTTTGCCTCCGAAACCGTCAGGGGTTACTCTTGGGGGTTGAAAAAAAAAGCTCCTGTTGCAATATTGTGGGGAGCTGCATTTGGTCCTATCCAAGCGAGGTCATTTGGCTCTTCGTATTGATTAAATTTCTTGGCGAAGAGGGGTGAAATAATAACAATCACAATTAAATTCCTGAAATAAAATAGTCGTATACGAGTTTCATTATTTCACTGATAAGACAAAGTGTCAATAATAAACAGACAGTAATAAACTAAATTATATAGTCAATGAAACGATGGAATCAAAGAGTTAAAATGATTATACCAACATCACAATATATAACAAAAAATTTAATTATTTTATTTTATTATTTTTGTTTAAAGTAAATATAAATCACTCCTAAGACAGTGAAATTGTGAATTTTTATACTTTGATGGTTGAATTAAAAGTCAATCGTTTATAATATACATCAACGTTTTAATTCAATTTTATAGTGCATATTTCTTATTTTTAGAATTAAGTATTTATACATATAGCCTATTATGTTTGATAATAATTAACAATCAAAACGAGCATTCCTACAACAAAAATGTACTTCTTAATGACGAATAGACCCTTTAAAATTGGTCTATGACTTCATCACCGAGAAAATATTTTTTTGAAAATTTAAAAAAAGTCTCCCTAAACATAACCCCTAAAATTTGAAAATCGCTTTGAAAAGTTGAGGATCATCTTTTATTATTAAAATCTTCATTTTAACTAAGAACTCGACATTATACTACTGTATTATCAAACGGGGAATGCGGCTGAACGAAGGGTCGCCTCACTCCAACGCACGCGCCATCACACCCAGGCTCCAAAAGTATTAGGACTAGCCGGTACCTGCAGTGGGCCACCCACATGAATTACCTACTGTGTTCCACTTGATCAAACTTTCATTTATTTAATTTGATATTTTAAAATAAAATCTGTAATATATTTTTATTCTAAACTTCGTTACAAGAAAAATGAGACCAAACAATGTATAATTTACTTTAATAGATTCCAAAATCAACAATGTTTGCTACAAAATGATTGACAGTATGATGACTATGTAATAAGTGTGAATAAACAACACTATCGTCTACCTGTATCGAAAAATATGTACTTTTCGATTTTAATAAAACAAAGGAGCACAATAGAATAAAACATAATTTTTACATTATTATTTACATTACGATAGGCTGTGTATGAATAAATATGTATTAAAACGGTAATATTGGCATTTACACAATTTATTACAAAATTTCTTTTCTTTTCAGTCTGTTGCTTTTCTAAGCAACAGTTATGAAGCATGATTTTATAAAAAATATCATTATTTCAGAGGACCGAAAAACCTTTAATTGTTTATACGTGCAATTAAAAAGAAAGAGGAAGTTTATGCTAAAGAGGGGTGGTTTGGACGAAGAGAAAGTTTCGCGTTGAAAAATGTTAAAAATTGAATTAATAATACCGATCAAGTAATACAGAGAATGATGTTGGGACAAGCAGAAAATGACCTAATATTGAAAATGTATCGAATATTTTAAATAAATGCAAAACGTATATTTCTATTTATAAACATTGTGATAAGGTATACAATAAATAAACATTTAGTACTGTATAGTAAAAGTTTCCATTCTCAAAATCAATAGAAGTAGGCCTATATTAATACTACAAGTTATAGTCTCTTCGAGAATCTCTTAGGATAGAATTCAACTTATCTTATTTCCCTTGAAGTAAATGAGAAGGGGAGGAGATCACATCCGTTTTAACAAAGCAATTAATTGATATTAGTGATAATTACAGATATCCTTGTAGCGTTAGAACTCCATAGCAACTAAAACAAATATTGCATCCTATGTTATTTATTTGATAGTTTAATAAACAAAACACAAATTCACTTTGCTATGAAATTAAAGCCATTTTGAATATCCTCAGTGTGCTGATAGATTGACAATAAGTAGATACCCAATGCTAGATATCTATAGATATCTATCTTGGTAAACTAGGAAACCACCCGCAGGAAGAAATAATAATAAAAGTTGAATACTTAATACGTGGTTTGTTTCTTGCTTTGTAATTGTGCCTTACCGTTCATTTGGGAGTGAGTGGTAGTAAAATTATGCTGTACCCATACTTTGTACATAAGTTATTCATATTGATGATATTTTGACACTTTTTTTTTAGTTTGCTTTCACGTCTGTCTGTCTGTCATCGAATTTGGGAAACTCTACTTGAGACACAAAAATTTTGAATCTTTGTATAGATGTTGATCTAGGATGACAATATAATAATTCATTGTTATATATACATGCTTATGGTGGAGAAAACGCATGCGCAGTAGTTACGTATGTGAAGTATACATATGCAGCAGGTAGTGAGGTGCCTAGCACAAATGCGCAGTAGGTTATCATCTTTCAAATGAGAACTAAGAAGAAAGCAAAGAGTTTTTACATTCTGATCGTCAACACAAATCGCAATGCCGTGCTGTGGAAACGCTTGAATAACTTCAAGTTCACTAAGAACGTGATCGACAACAGCGGCAAAAGCGAAATGCTAATCTGGCAGCGTTCGAAAAGGCGATCGCTGCATTGTGGCAAAATTTGTACGAAGGGATACTATCACAGTCAAGTTCTAAAATTGACAATAATTGCCGGAACAAATCCATCCTATTTGCCCGACAAATTGAAAGATGAAACATTTGTTTACAACTAAATAGTAGAAAATAAAAAAGAGATTTTTAATTAATTTTTTTTCAACCCACTTTCTAAACAAATTTGGTTTATAACTAAAAAGTAGAAAATTAAAATTAAATTTTTAAAGGCACTTTTCTAAACAAATTTGGGTTATAACTAAAAAGTAGAAAATAGAAATAAATACATTTTTTAAACCCAATTTTATTTAAAAAAAGTAATTAATAAAACTAAAAAAACACACTTAGTAGTAGTTGAAACGAAAATTACAAAGTAAAGTGTGAGCGCTTAGAAATTTAAATTATAATTATGAATTTTAGGACGCCCACACTTTAATTTATAATTTACGATTGAATTATGTGTGTGTTTTTTTGGTTTTTTGTCTTTATTTAGTTGTTTTTTAGAGAAGTGAGATTAAAAAAATTGTTTAAATTTCATTTTGACCAAATTACTAGTTTTAGATGAAATCGCAGGGTTACAATAGTGAAATTTTTATGTAAATAGGAAATACTATTAATTGATATTTTGTTGTAGTCCTATGGAATTTGAACAGTTTTTGCTAAATTAAAAAAAATGTAAAAAAGTAACGTGTGTGTAAGATTTAATTTTTTGGTCAGTTAAAAACGTATTTAATACTTTGGGGGTGCGCGTTGTATTTTTTAATCGAAGGCCTACATACATGTATTGGAACAGAACATTAACAGTTTTTAAAGCCCACCATTCTATAACTGTAAATATATTAAAAACCCTTGCTTGACCAACACCAATCGGCCTAAGTGTAAAGAACCTACAGTATGTTCCTAAATTTCACGACAATTGATTCTGGGCTTTGATCATAAATACGTAACTGAAAGACACAAAGAAACAAGGAAATTCCAAATGGTCAAGTTTAAACAAGATCTAACTTCCTAGATTAATATATTTCCTAAATAAGATGTAACTATCGTAAAACCGTAAACTGTTATTACAAGGATTACATAGCCTACTTACATACTTAACCTCATGACAACCTACGTTACATACTAAATTGAAATAAAATTCTGATTACTGAAATTATTTAGTCCTTATTTTAAGGTTATGTTATTAACACTTTTGTTTTTCTCGTAATATCTGCTTATATTGAATTGTTTAAACAAGCTTAGACACCATGGGATCGTAATTTTTAAACTACTCAAAATGAGCAATAAGTCAACATCGTAATAACTCAAATTTATGTGATTAAAAATTATAATTTATGAAATGATCCCAGATTAGTTTCATCATCAACAAAATTAATGTGTGGCAATAGTACTATAATTAATTATTGCTTAGAACCTTGGACGTTGTTTTCTTCGTGTGGTATCCTTGTCGTGTACTTCGACCTTCAAGATTAACAAATATTTTTAAATTATTATCCGATGAGTACAATCATTACATACAACTCTAATATCATTGTCTGGCGATATATATCACATGATTTCTCTTTCTTAAAATGAATTTCAATAAGTGAGTTGGTTCATGATTATTTAGTGTTTTTAAGTCGTTTATGCAAAATTAACATTATGCAAAATGAACTTATACATGAACTATATTATCTAGAAAATATTAAACCACATTAACTTTCCTTAATCCATGAAATTTGTAATTATTTCTATTAAATAACAAATAAGGTGTGCTATTAAATTCACAAACTTTCTTATAAGCCCATTCACAAAACCAAAAAACCAATCAAAAATAATTAATAATTAAAAGTGATATACATCCATAACATGTTAGCAAATTCAAATTATAACATGGCCTCTATCTTAGATTTATATAAAATATTTAAACTTGTTATCATAAACACGTCTTAAGGGTGAAATCTAGTTTTTAATAAAGGTCAAAGTTCGTTTTACGTTTTATTCCAACTATTTATACCTTCATTTTCTTTTACTTGAGATTTGGTAAACAGGTCGTTAATCTTCTTTCGTAGCCAAAATTATATCGAATTATTTCGAGCTATTTAAAAATATAACAGTTCTACAAATACTTTTATCTTTTTTTTTTACCAATAATCTCCGAAAAATAATATTTTAGAGCAAATACCAACTATTAAGTTTTGTTTTAGATATATTTAATAAAAATCAATCAAACAATATAGTCGGAAAAAATAACATTAAGAAGCTAGCAATATGTCCAGATCTTCCAAAAAATGATGAAAAAATCTAAGACTTACAAGTTCTATAAATATACTCACTTAAAAATGACGGGAAAAGTCACCCAAAATACTACATATAGTAATTATTGTAAAAATAGAAATAATCATACAGCATACAAAGTAGATGGTTAGTTGAGATGTTTTCATACGTTCATACTAATTTCGTTAACTTAGGTCGTTGCAAATTAATATCAGTTTTGTTTAAAAATGTGATAATCGCGTTTAGTGAGGAATAATGTATCGTGTAATTTTTAGTGTGCAAATCGATATTGGTTCCTGTTTTTATTCTCTGTATTAAAACTTACTTTTTGGTCTTGTTTTGTGGTTTAAGAGAATATTGTTCAATCATTGTTTTCAAGAAATTTGTAACAGTAAATCACTTTTATCATTACAAAGCAGTGATCATTAGAACTTGAATTCGACAGAGATCATATCCACAACTGTTTAAACACAAACGCTGTGTTGTTTTCGTGCTTGAGAGCTTGTGGCCGCATGTTTTCAAAAACTAGTGTTTGACAGAACTAAGATTAAAAAAAAAATTTAGTTAGCTGAAAATTAACAGAGTGGAGTTAGGAATATCTTAAATTACCCGAAAGAGGGGAATATTACCACTTAGATATTCTACATACTTTTACGGTTACCAAAGAAGGTTAAAGTATTTTTTTAATGAGAGACAAAATTAACATATTCATTATATGAATAATTCAAAATCCAATAATCTGTTAATTCAAAAGTGATGGAGAATACCCCCAAATATCAAAAGGTGGAAAATTAACAAACATGTACTCATGAGCTTTTCCTATTTCTAATTGGGGAGTGAGAAAGACATTCTTCCTTTGAGGTGGCAGATTGAAGTATTGTGTCACACAGCCAATGAGTCAATCATATATCTGTACAGTATAAAACTAAGCACTTCAAATAGTTCATCGTGGAAGTCGCCGATGAAATAGGAAATTTGCTCTTCAGAGAAAGAGGTACTTACGAAGTACATTTAATGAGATTATCGCCCTAGAAGGAGGCATCTTTAATAGTTGTGAAATACAGCTACTGTACCCAACGATTATCTGAATCATATCAGTTAAGGTGTTTTTAACATTCTTAGTTTAAACCAATTATCTCCAAATAAATGCAACACCTAAGACGGAGACCGAAGACAAGTTGCTTTAAATTTGTAAGCTGTGTGAATATACTCTCAAAGTTGTTTGAAGCATTTTGTTCAGTTTTATAAACCATTTATATTCACTACAATATAACTATAGTCTTGATCTCTGAAGACCTAGGTTCTAATATATAAGGGACGTGTCACAAAATTCTTAAAAAGAAATTTACAAAGATCAAATTTTTACGTTTGATTTTAGAGAGCTGCTGAAATATTTTGACGTTTGACGTCTGATATATTTTAAGTAAATAGAAGTAAAAAAATTCAAGGTGCAAAAACCGGTCAGATAGTCTTTGAGAAATCAGTGCTAACTCATTATAGAGATAGACACACATTCAAGCTGACATTTTGTAAATAAATGTTGGCTTCAAGAGGGATAAACACAGCTATATTAACCATATCAATCTTCTTCTTTTTCTTACCACAATTCTTTTTTTCTATGTAGATAGAGAAAGTCAAAATGACAAACTGGAGATAACTAGGTCTGACTGTCTATGCTTCATTTCCTCAAAATCATATTTGAATAAAATATCATAAAATTTACACATAGGCTACTGTGTTGTTTAGCACTTTCAATGTGAGGGCTTCTTATAAGAGTTTTCTTTTATTTATATGAATTAGCTAAAACCATATAATTGTAAATAATTACTGACTACACAAACTACAATTCTTTCGTCACTCTTATGCAAACTAATAGTAACTAAAAATAAACAAATATATTTAAATAAAATGAATACTCACAGAAATTTTAATAATAGTCTGATTTTATAAATCTACATGCCACTAATATTCTGAAATGACATTACGCCATTGTTTTGTGCACCTTATCTTTGGTGCTGTTAGTCGATTGAACAAAGTGTGCTGTTACAGATTCATTAGGACCTAGATAAAAAGCTAGATACCGAAAAATTATTTCAAACAGTTATTATTTTGACAATTTGTATCATTTTTTCAATCATATTTATGGAATATTAAATTTAGTTTACTTTAAATTTTGAATACTAAAGCTATTACTGTGATTTTTATAGAACAGCTCAAAACAACAACATAAAACTCTAGGTTTATTATTTACCAATATTTATTTTTTAATTGTTATAGTAGAGGAGGAAGGGTAATCATGTTACACATCAATATTGAACTTTATTTTCATATGAAGCTATTGAGAAAGTTTTCTTAATAAATAGAAATATTTTGAAAATAATTGTTTTCCGATTTACAGCTCATTCACAATTCAAGAATCAATAATTCACAAATGCATATACTGTACTTATATTTGCAAACAGCGGAATAAAAACAATCCCAAATATTTAGTTTCATAAGATTGATAAGTTCATGGTCTCGGGTGTCAACGTTTCCATAAGGAAGATTTCAACAGCTAGCATTTCCGTAATATAAATTCACTTACATTAACTCGACACGTAATGGAATGCGAATTTATTTTATGTTCTTTGAGGATCAGCTTGTTTGAAGGTCTTTACCTTGGTTATATGCAAATTTCCAAGCTTCATCAAATGAGCTATTGTACCTTAATGTAGGTTTTACAGTTAACTTCAAATGTCGAAAACTGTTTCAAACAACAGCCAATTTGTAATTTTAGAACCATTTTTTTATGCAACTAACACAACGAAATTCAAATCTAGTGATATTTAACTAAAATTGCTGCTATTAAAGAAGTAATAACTAATTTCTTTTAAAACTTTTGTGCTACACGATTAAAACTTTGGCATTTTAGCATAAGTCTCCTAATTTTTATTGTATAAAAAACTATTTCCAAAAACAATAAGCTATTGTGACATTGCGGAACATTGTAAGTCCAACTTGTGAGTTGTTAAAGAATAAAAAATAAAACTCTTTTAAATGGCTGCCATTTTGAAATTTACCATCCATTTGGGGGGGGTTATAAGTTTGTCTAATCTATTCTAAAATATATATACTTGTGTGTCAAATTTGAAGAAAATCGACAAAAATTACAAAGCCATAACACTTGAATACTGTAAACATGTTAATATTTTAATGAATTTTAGTTTAGTTTAGTATTACCATAATAATGTCGCTTATTAATACATTTTTCTTGAGTATTACAACGTCGTTCACTTTGATTACTCACATACTTCGAGAATAATAGCGTTGTTTTGCCACACTTCTGTAAGACAATAAAAGGTTAATGCGGCCCTTCAGCCTTCAAGGCGAACCCGATACTCGCCGCAAAACAGGTTACTTGTACTCAACCAGGATATTTCAATAATCACAACATTAGCAGGCATCTCATTGACACGGTAGATTATTTATCATATTGTAGAGTTTTTGTTACATTTACAGTTGACGAATTCACAGTTTAGAATTCTGTGATTCTAAACGAGAGACTCTGCAGACTATTACTAAACGTAACTGGCTTTTTATTAACATTGGAAGCAGCAAAGGAAAAAATATTTTGTTCACATAAAACATTCGAAATTTTTATAGAAGAAAAATATAATCTTTCATGATTAAAATTGGCTTCCAAGGCTAATCTATTTAGCGGACATATTTGAAGGTCTGAATATTTTCATCATAAGGCTGCAGTGTCAATATTACAGCTTTTGAAGAAAAAGAAAATCAATAAGTAGTAATGAAAATTATTCTTTTTCAACATACAAGTGTTCAAAATATTATATCTCGACTTTCATATTTAGAAATGTTTGTGAGTAGAATGAAATGACTCATCACAGTGATGTAAATTCAGTCATTTTGATTCACTTTCAGATATTTTGTAAGTTCTTTAGAGAGGATATTTTGAAACAAAAACAAGAATCATTACAAGTAAATTTTTAGACGAAAAAAAGTTCCTGATGTGTCATCACACTCCAGCGATATAGCCATGAAGTTTGACTTTAAGACAGAAAAACATCTTATGGATGGCCACAAATAAAATTTTATAAGCAGGCTGTAAAATGTCTTGATTTATTCATTTCCAAAAACTTGTATAAAACCTGCATATTCAGCAGTTTAGTGCAATTAAAAAAGATATTTTATTCTGAAAATGACTTGATACTCAAATTAACTTCGATTGAACTTCATCTTTTGTGTAGGAAACACAATAACAACGAAATATAACAAAATTTTACATTAATTTAAATGAAGTAGTTTCTTAATGTAATTTTTGTAATGTAATTGTGTATTACGTTATAATCTAATGCTATAACGATAAAGTTAATAAATATCCAAATTATCAAAATATTGTTTGATTTCTCTATTCATTACTGCTGTTCTTGTTCTTGACAGGACCTCAAGATTTCTAAGATAAAGATTGTTTCTTCTCGTAAAACCCAAACATCGATATTTCCCAGTCATATCGTTCCATGAGTGAGTTTATACGCAGCTACATGTACGTCTTTCGGAGTGAATCCAAATATCCCCTTAGTCCTCTTAGTCCCAAATATCTTATTCTTTCAGAAAATGCTTTTATACTTCCGCAGTGAATATTGTAAAGTCATTTAGAGATGTATTAAAAGCGTATGTTTTTGGTAAAAGATCACTTATTCCTATATTTTTGTACTTCTCTTTTTAATATCTTCTAAATAGGCTTAAAAAAATTTACTTGCTTCCAATATGTTAATTAACTCTACTACTTCCTGAACTACTTTGTTCATTATTTCAGAATCCCAATCGAGATGTTCTCCTTTTTTTATAGTGCATCACCATCTAAAAATAAATTACAAATGACTGTAAACCGAAATAGTTTATCTTTGGAAAAATATTTTTACGTAAAGAACCTTTCGAGTGAGTGTTCAAATATCCCCATTAGGCAATAACAATTTAGCCATTGTCGTCCTTAGTAGTGGGGGTAGATGGCAGCACAAATCAAAAGAGAAACTAGTAAGACATCTAAATCCTTGAATTACGTTAAAAACAATCATTTCCTAGCAGAAAACAGTAGTGAAACCTTAACTAAGAACAGATGAAACCTATAACCTACTACAATATAGACTGTAACTGCCCACCTTCACACAAATATTCGTCTCTAACGCCAAATGAAATTGAAAATAACTAAAATAGAAACTTACAGCACAGTTATATGTATAAAGAGAACATATATGAAAGAAAAGAAGTCAAAACAATTTTAAAATTTAAGTTTGAAACCATCTCTTTAATCAAATTACGATATTATACTAAGATGAGTTTGAAAATAACCCTTGTCTTTAAAACTAATTTACTGAAATAACATTTTCTAAAATCCTGATTTGAATGAAATGTGCATATAGTAATAATTTAATAACAATCCCTAAATTATGTTGGATATAAATTCATTTTACAATATTGCACTTAATAATTCTAGGTGACAATTTGTATAACTTCCATTTAAGGCGACATGAATTATATTATTTTAGTTATTGTCCAGCGATTCGCTTCCAAAACCGGTCTTGAAGTAAAGTAACAAGTAGCGCCTTCTTCTGCAGTGTACAAGTAATCCAATTATTATACGATACAAAAAGTCTTTCTTGGTTTCTGATGCAAACGTAGACGTTACAATATCCTTGAATTTAATATCCTACTTCGTCTCCTTCCTAACTATATAAGGACAAAATGATAAATCAAAAAATATACAAAGATATATTAAATAAAACCGAGCTACAATTTTCAAAATGTTATCAACTTATGATTAATGTGTTCAATTTATTACAAAACTAATGGTGTTGTCTTCTGCATTAAGATTCAATATTTTATTAAAATGTTCACATATATTATATTTAATATCTTAAGACAGAATATGTTTTCGAACAACTGCATATAAATTTCATAAATATTAACAATAATTCAATATCATTGAGAGTTTGGCTTGTTCGAAACGTACAAAGGAAAAATATTCAAAGCTTTATGCATCCAAATTACGATCTCTTTTATTGTTGTGTATTTAATATTTATTTTAATATGCAATAATAAACTTAAGGTTTAAATTGACGGAGTTATATATTTGCCAAATAGGTTTTAATTGTCAGTATTAACGTTAAAAACACAAAGGAATGATCATTGGAAATAAAATAAAATACATTTAACTCTTTAATAAGTCCAATATCGTGATATGATTTTTTTTCTAGATATTTATGGGGCACTAAACACAAATATGGATTATTCATAGTTTAAGTTACGTCATTGATTTTACATACAAAATATCCATCTTCATGCTACAGTTTATAGCGCAGAAATTAGAAGCTCTTGAGCTGATATCTAACAACCCACTTCGAGTAACTTGTTCCAACTCCTCCGACACTAGTGCATTCTGAACTAAACCCACAAAACTACAACTATTCGATCCACATATTGAAGCCTCACATTATCGTATGGTCCATGAATTGTTCTTTTAACTGTAACTTCAATTCAATGGATACATCTAGAATATAATTATTATCGATAAACCACTTTAAAAAAACATGAAGGGAATACGGTAAATATATGTTTGAAAGAGTAACTTACCATTGATTGATATTCACAGCTTAACTACAAGTTTTAGAGGAAAACATAACATCAGGGGTTCATAATGACTGAGGGACCTGGCTTGATCTACACCTTTTCCCACGCAGTATTGGGTTAGATCCCTCTCTTTCGTTTTCCCTATAAAGTTTTCCTTGATCAACTTTTTGGCGTCATTATTTTATTTTTTATTCTCCTTTTTTTAAGGCTCAATTGAATAATATTATGCTAAATATCCATATTATTCCCTGTCAATATATTAAATATAAGATAATTTAAAAAAAAAATTCTACTTTTGGTTATAAATAAGTGAATGTTTCTTTAATAATTCCCTTCTGGGATATCACCGTTTAATAAACGAATGATGAGGGGAAAATGTGCCTCGTAACATTAGTTTTTACAAATTTATTTGAATAAAAATTATACTTTTGGCTTGTTAAATGACTATGATTATAAGTGATTTTTCCGTTGCAACATGTTTACCTATAAATATCTGTTCAAATTGTTGAAGTAAAAACATTTTGGAATCAATGTTTTCAATGGTATCAATTATTGTTGTTGGTATATGTATCAATATCAATGTGTGCATCTGTTGGATGGAAGGGGGGGATGTCTCTAAGCTGTCTACCTCCTCAAGGTCAACCACTACAGAAGAGGCTGCACAATCTTGCACTTTACTTACAATTACAGTATCCAGTTTTTATTCAACATAAACTGTTTCCAACACCCGCTCTCATATTGACTTGATATTGAATACCATAACAGTCACGCAGTATAAAAATATACCATGGTGATGTAATTTGACACTGAAAACAATACTTTCTATGTACATTCTTTGGCACACCGACGTTGACCTTTTCATGTCTTCCTCTCTGTCTCTCTAAATATGAGAAAATCGCTTTTAGAGATTCTTTCTCTAACAAATTACGTTTTTAAGTTAGAGATTGATTTGGACACAAAAACACACGTAGTTTTTGTTTTAAAACATTTAAAATATGACTATTGTACCCGACAACAGCTGTTGTAAGACTTCAAATTAATTACAATTTTAAGGGGTTCCCCAGTTTATAAGGTGTTGCACGAATAATGCAAAACTAGCGTAATGAAACCACGAATCAATACGTTGAGTTACTATTAAATTTAAGATTTGTAAGTAATTATTAATATTATTATATTTCTATAAACTATTACATTAAAATGTGGAAATATATTACAAAGTGTGCTTACTGAAGTGTTGTTTATAAAATTAGATCAAAATAAACATATTTATTCGATATAATTGAACTATTATAACTTAAACTTGAATGATCTGTGTATAATTTATACTATTTATAATGTGATATTTACACAAAGTAATACATTTATCCCCGTTTTATAAAATTTGTACTTATCTAAAAGAATGCATTTTGGCATTATACTTAATAAATTATCAAATACAAAAACTATGTTTTAGAATAACGACAGAGAAAATGCATCAATATATCTATAGTTCCAGTAAGATAGTTTGGCAAGTACCTAATAATTAAAAGGACTAGAAAAGGTGCTCTTGAACTGAGGAGGTCCAAGCGAATTTATCAATTCAAAAATAATTTACAGAAACAAAATACAAAAGAAGTAACAAAAAAATTAATCACTATTGTTATTAAAAATATTATAAATAATACAATTAATAAAAATAATACAAAAATAAATACTATAAGTAATATTGTTATAAATAATAAGTATTATTTATTGTATTATAATTGATACAGTTTTTTAATAAAGTATATTGTGAAATATATTAGTAGACAGTTTTGAGTGAAAACATAGTGTACATAAAGACAATTTTATCTTCCACTTGGTGCAGTTTTGGATTAAATAGTAATAACGATATGCGGTTTTACCAAATTATGTGTAATTGATAGGGTTTTGAAAAGAAATATTATTAATTCATATAGGAATTGACATTAAGATATGGAAAAACTAAGATGTGGTTATGTATAAGATCGATTTAAACTAAACTTTTATCACAACTATTATATAATTTTTTTAAATTGTATATCAAATTATATATTGTATGAAATAATTACACTAAATTTATTATACAAATAGTGAGGTCTGCCGTAAACTATCGTACATAATTATAGTAGTTTTGGAAATGAACGAGTAGATTATTCTGAGGGGTAGGGTCACAATCTTGATAGTTATGCCCTTCCATTCACTTACGCCTCTACATTATAATAGCATATATTATAATGATATTATTGTTGATTGAAACCTAAACTATATTGTACACTAACAAGTTAAGACAATTATTTATAAAAGTATTTTCACAGCCTTCATTTACCAATATCATAAAGACATAACATGTGCTTATAAATTTATGAATTAAAATTGAAAAGGCAGAATGATCACTCTCAGTTCTTATTCAGTCATGTGTATTTCTGAATATACAAGTTCTAGGAATAGACGGAACAAGAATGCATTTCACGATGTTTTAAATAGGTCAATGCAGCACAAAGTTTAGTAGTAATTATTGTTGCTCCGCCCAACGCGAACTCTACAACCTAGTTCATCTAACAACTTTATTCCTGAAATATCCAGTTATATCACTCCGAGTTTTAAGATTCAGAGTTCAGATTAACCAGAATTCGGATTATGCATGCTAGTACATTTAGTTTGTAATTCAAGTTTTGACAAGAAGAGGGTAGAGGGGAAAGGTGATGATTAATATATTATACAAATCCCGATATAACTCTAGTAAGATTTCTTTATGTGAACTAAATTTATGTGTCCTCTTTTTCAGTGTTCAATTACCTCCTTTCTATTTCTATGAAGTTTGTTTATCAATACCTTCAATAATCGATATTTTTAAAGGATTGATACTTTCACTATACGAAATAAAACATACACATTTTCATAATCAAATATTTATTTAGAACAAAATAACGTTTCTGTGACTATCATCTTCGGTTTACATTCAACTGGGCAGAAACTGTTGAAATATATATATACATACATATATATGTATATAAATTTCAACAACAAACACTTTATTTTGAACAAGAAAACGTTTCAATGACTGTCACCATATTCAGTTCTTACATGTACACAAACTTAGTGCAACAACTTTCAATTTGTATATATATTTCAAATTTGTATTATATTTCATTTGATAATTGAATTCTCTACAAGTATCAATCATTTTAAGTGGATTTATTGATTCATATTTTTTATTTATAAACCCTGAAAACCATCAACACCATTCTATATTCCTAATTTTCAATATTAAGATAATATATATTTCAACAGTTTTTAGCCCTTCTTACCAAGTTACAAACTATTGAAATTATTAATATAATTGTAAGAAGCTTCATTTCAGCCATTGTCGTTAGGATACACAATGTCGCTTCCCATTTACCCCTCTTACATTATTTCCTTTTTTTTATGCAATCCTTATGTTTATGTAGCTGGAGTCTTATTTAGCTGATAGGCAATTAATATGGAAAGAACACAAACAGTAAACAAAATGAATGATGTTTATGTTTGTATCGACTGAGTGTCAATTTATACAATTCTTAAACAGACGAACATTAATGTAACCAGTTTATGTAATTTGATAAAAGAAGTAATACTTGTCAGGTGGTTCTGATATGAAAATTCAGTTATCTCATTGATCGAGTCTTTATTTGTCTCCTCCAGTGCTCTTTCTTAGAGGCTTTAAGAATAATCTTTTTAATATGTTATAAACACTGGGAATTTTAAACAATTGGAGGCAAAAATTTGCTCAGAAAAATAGTTGTAATTATTAAGAAACTACTGTAGAACGTATAAATCTGTATGTTTAAAATAATACTATGGATTTGTAAAAGTACACAGTTAATCATGCTAACAGCAGACAAGACCCGTTGGAGAACTTTCATAAAAGTTATGTATTAAATGTAGTTGTATCCATTAAAATTGTGTCCATAATTATTAATACCAACTAAACACCGTTCAGTCCCTACCTAAACATCGTTCAAAAATAAATTACTTTACATAAAGCATCAAATTATGGGAATGTTTTCTTTTAGAACAGGTATATGATAAAATCCTGCAAAAAAGAACCTAACTGTCGAAGCTAACTAAAATAAAATAAATAACAAACTAAAATACAGGGAATGAAATAACTTCTTTTCGTAAAGATATTGATATAAATATTATAAGCACTTATTTATTACTTCCATGTAAACTGTTTCAATAAAAACATATATAAAGTAATTAGATCTGATAACTTATATTGTTATTTCTTATGTCATTCCATTTTCGACTTTTCTCACAGTGTACAGGACAGAATATAATTACAAAAGTTCTTCAAATGAAACAAATTACGAGGAATATAATGCTAAAAAAAATTTACTAATCTTTGAAACACTACAAAAACAATATATACACTCTAATGGAACGTAAAAAAATTAAAAATAATAATAATAAATGCTAGATCGGTAACCTCTTGAGTTCGATCCTTTTGACAAATTTGATTCAATCCAGTTTGTCATGCTATGTTTTTAAAAATCAAAAAGATTTGGTCTTTTTAAATTTATAAAATGAAATATTAGAAAAAAAGCTTGTTCAACATATGTACTAAATGTTTGCTTTACTATGCGATGCCAACCATGATGTAATAATAATAATCTAATTAAAGTCATATTCTTAGATACAATTAAAATTAGTCAGGTGGTAATTGGTGGTAAAAGAGAAACATTTAAATATAAATAACATTTGCAATAAATTTAATTAACGGTTAAATAAAAATAGATTTTTATACAAATATTCCCATATACTTTTATTACTTCACTAGAAGAATTCTCTATTTAAATTTCGTATTTTTGTAATGTTATCAATACAGTATGTTTGATGTATCTTTCTCATGTGTATGGGTGTGGTTATAATTATGGGTGGATAATTCGATAATAAACCTTGAATTTGTAATCCCGATCAGCCTTACTTACACACAATCAAGATTCCGTTATAACCTCAACATAAAGACACTTGATACGCACCATAGAGTACTATCGAAATCTTATTTGTCTAGAATAGCTTTTGATTTAAAACCGGATCTAAATAAAACACGTTTGTTGGTGTTCCCGAGGAGATGGTGTACTCAACTGGTTGTCCTCCTACTGGTCGCCTCCAACATTCCGACTCTGCCATCATAAATAACGAAGTCTCTGTTGCTGCTTACAAACAAATAGCCTACGATTTGCACATTGCTACAGATCTTTCTCTAAACTATCTATTTACTTAGTAAATCCGGTTCTTATTGAAAGGGTAAATGAAAGATGGAATTTCACGTCAAGGTTATCTTCTTGGTCAGGGTGAGACAAAAAGCATGCGAGAAGACCTTGATGGCGTCTAGCTAACATTATGGTCTTAATCTAGTTAGCAAGACAGCTTCCAGACCGGAAAATCAATCTTCAATGTGATCATTTGTTCATTTATCAAGTCACCACCTGGTAATTAATGAGGCAGAAAGACAAAATCATTTCCATTCATACAAGACGTTATATGGTTACACTACACACTCTAAAGGATTTCAGGGGAACAAAAAATAGTTGTTTTTATTGTATAATGATTTCATTTTCATTAACATTAGTTTTAATAAAACCTTTCAACATTTAACAGTTTCTTTAAGTACCTATCGAAACTTTTTTATATTCAAAACATTAAAACATCGGGATAGTTATATCGATTATTTTGTATTTCATGTTTATTTTCCTACACTCAATACGCACTCAATGTTTATGGCATATTGCGCTCAACGAAAAACAGAACTTGGAACCAGTATAAAAAACAGCTTGAAAGAACGTAAAACAGATTTTAATACTATTTGATACATAATATCACAAGTATGTCTAGTTTATTCATACTAAGACTAATACAAGTTGAAAGTAAAAATTGTTGTGAGATATACTTCTCTCCAGGCGTCTTCCTATGTTGAGAGTACTGTACAACTAATCTCACTCCAACGTAATGATTACTACCCCTCCCCTTTCCCCTCCAACTCTACATTTTTCATTCATAATTAAGTTCATTTGTTGTATTTATTTTCTATACTTGTTTGCAACAACAAGTTTTATACTAAATGTAAATGGCAAATCAGCGCCTGCGATTTTCTCCTTCAAACGTTTATTTAACAGCGTAAATGTTGCCACTTTAAACTCTCTAGTATTGATATTTTCTGTAGTATTTTTTTTTTAAATACAGTTTGAAAATTATTAATAATTTAATTTCCTTTGTAATTGTATTAAAATATATATATATCCATTTCACGTTGAATATCATATAATATATCTTGCATAAATGTATCATGCCAAGTATAGTTCAATGTCTTCCATTTCACGTGACAATATTTTCCAATATATTAAAATTACTTTTTCTAACATATTTATAACTTAGACAGTACTTCTAAACCTCATCATATTTCATCAACAAATTTATTACCTAATACTTGTTTATTACATCACCTATCTTAGAGCAAAATTGTTTTGTTATGTTCGCACTGATTTGTCTATTTGATCAACTTTAAGATAAACTGTCGGTAAATTAAAACAAGTTGATAAGCCCCATCATGATACTGTCCCAGCCTCATATAATCTATCAAGCGTATCCTATAAACGTATTGTCCAAAAGTTGGTCTCTGGACCTCGTAGGAAATGTTAAATTTTACTGGTATATCACATAGTATCTACCAGACCTCGTACATCAGAATGTATTATTTTGTTCGTAGCGGACCTCGAAGCTGTATTTTACTTGCTACTCTTGTGTCGGTGGCACCTCTGCCGGATCTCGTAACTATACGAATATCACATTTTCATGTGAGGTCAGAGTTAGAAATTACATTTTTAACCAAATCTTCGTTAATCGTCACTGTATAGTTGTGGAGTTGGTACCATTAATCCAGAATTGAAATCCGATCATTTTATTCTAATTTAGTGTGTTATGAGTTGAATAACACTCGAAATTTGAACAAATAACTGTTTAAAATTGGGCCTATTTGACTTGTTAAATAAATTTTTTTGAGAATTTCAGCAGGGTTCGATATGAGCATACTATAGTCCCTTATACCAAATTTCATGTTCCTATCGTATTTTTGTGGGCGCTACAGTATTTACGATAACGGCGACGACTACGATGACGGACGAAAATCACCTTTTCGGTTTCCTGTACTATAAAACCTGAAGTCAAAACACAGAGGTCGACATTTGTGACTTCATATACAGGGTAGATAAATAAACCTAAATAAATAAAAACAATATGTTTCTTTGTATAATATTTATACGGTTTCCATCGTAAAATGATTCTAATTACTAAAAAAGTCGATGGGATATTGATCTTGTCAAACAATCATTATTTATCCAATCGAATCATCGGCTTCAAGAGTGTCGCATGACTGTCATCTTGAGAGCCTTGGCCTCACAAAGTCAACCCGTGGATTTCGTAAAGGTTTTTCCTTTTATATGACTTTTTCGTTTAAAACAATACTATAAATAGCAAAACTGGGTACAGGATTTTATAAATAACATAAATAAATACAAGTTTAAAATAAAGAAAGATCTGTAACAATTAATATGGTAAACACATTTTTTATCAGTACTTTTACCATAGAGTAAGTTTTATAGTAAACACTTCAAAGAAATAAAGTCAAAAGTTCAACCCACAATAGGTTACAACCTAGTAATATTTAGTTACATGATTTAGATTGAAATAATAACCATATACTTCCTATATATTTATTAGGCTTTGGTAAACAAAAATATAACAGAGAATACAAAATGAGAGGTATATTAACTTAAAAACATGTTGAGCAACACCCACAGGTAAACTTTAAACTAATATAACAGACTGACATTCTACGTGAACTTAAGAACACGTTATTTTATAATTTAATTTAGAGCTTAAGGGCAATTTTCCTCTCCCGTCTATTTTATAGACATAACATCCAATGGTGATATTCTCTTATTTGGTCGTATAAAACATTATAAATTAAATTCAAAAATTATAAACTTCTAGTTTTTTTTAAATTAAGTAAAAGTTATAAAATTCCTAAATGTATAATTTAAATAATTATTTTGAAAAACACAGTTAAATATAATATTCTACTATTAATTTATTTTTATTTATAAGTCTCTAGAAAATGAGTTAATATATGTTATCAGCTATAGCAATGAAAGACTCTTTCAGTATTAATCATACAACTGATAAGTTGATATGTTAAAGGCCAACTTCTTTTGCGTATTCTTACGTTTTTGTCCTCAACTTTGACATTAATGTAATTTACAGGTCGTGAATTTCACAGAATTACTTTTGTAGATAAGAAATGACTACAAAAAAAAAAAAAAAAAAAAAAAAAAAACGATTCAATTCTCAATGAAACTAACAAACTAACTAATTTGCAATATAGGGAATTTAGAGGAAATATTTTCCGTACAATTTAGGGGTCCCAAAAGGGCGTATATTGGGGAACAGTGATTTATTTTTAGTGATTTTCAAATTTAAACGTAAGTCAAGTTATAGGCTACTCGATATTATAGGTATTTTAAAACCATACTTTTGACTTAAAGGTTTTTCTTATTGTTTCTTACCATTTCAAAATAAAATAAAATGTTACGTTTTATGTTATGCTGCACTTTGATTATGCTTTTTAATTTAATAATAATTAAATCGGGTATCAGTATTAATTGACCTTTACATTGATAGTTATTTCTTCAAGAAAATTACCTAAATTTTCCAACTCAATTTTTGAAAAATTGAAATACCAGTTTATGAATATTCAAATTACAAGACGGGTGGAGTTCTAAATTAAATTTAAGGTATTAGAAAATTTAAAGGTTTTTATATTTTATAGTAATACAATATAATTTGTTACTTCAAAATGGTGGGCCTAATATCCTATTTTAATGGTGTTTTTAAATTTTGTTTTATTACAATTTTAATAGTTTTGAATGTTCATCTTTCGTTTTTATTTTCTAATATACAGAAACAAAAGTAAACTTTAAAGTAATGAATAATGTAGAATGAGTTCGTTACAATACTTTTAGCAATTGTAGAATATAGACCATCCTTATTAGGATTTTATTTGTTATTCTATGTATTTATTTAAAAATCATATCCCTATATTTTATACAATTTTTACTTCTATATTTGACAAATCTATTTATTATATGTTGTTATAATAATTACGGCAACAACAATAATAAAATCTAAATGTTCTCGAACGTTTATTAAAAATGATTTTGTTATTTTCATACTTACATCACTTATCCTTAGACAGAGCACTTTGAACATGATATTTTGTAGAAAGGTTCAAAATCGTTCGTTTAATCTAACACCAAGCTCAACCACGTTTGTAAATACACCATAGCACGTTATAAAAGAAAACAATGTTTTCTAGCCTTAGGGAATAATCTTTTTAGCTTTGTGTAACCACAAGGTTTGAAGTTTTTAAACTTGTTATAATACCACACAGTCGGTATCCAATTAGACCATCATCTCTATTCTGTTAGCTTATGTAAAATTTGCCTGTATAAAAAGCTCATTTTTGTACATGTCGCATTTTCTCTCTCATTTTAATGTATACGAAATTAAACTGCAATTGTGTCATTGAATATGACGAACATTCCAAAATGTACAAACTTCAATATGTCAGTTTTATTGTTTGTATTGATCTACAGTTCTGTCTGTTCTGCACCGTTTCTTTCATAGGGCTAATTCGTAACACAGTGAATAATATTAAATTATTTATTACTGAATATCTGTTGTTTCATTGTAATGTGAGTAAATTGCAGTATGTTTTCAGCTTGTGGAGGTCGCGCTAAAGCATTATAAGTAGAGATGTATAGCATTGGCGTGACGAGAGCAAGAGAGCGGGAGAGAGAGAGAGAACAAGGGGGTGGCGTCAGTAGGTGGAACTCAGGGATAATCGAAACATCCCGACTCCCCTATGTCATGCTTTGTGGACTATATGGGGTTGCAAACCACAATTATCATTTTGTCAGCCCCCTTTATCAACGTTTAATATTTATTATTAAGCCTCCGCTTTAACAAAATACAGGTGTGCTATTTTATTGCACTCCACTTTTGAATTATAGATTCGGAGTAAACAAATAGAGGAATATAATATAAGGGAAATATAAACAGATAATTTCATTTCATTTAAACATTGTATTATTTAATAGTATAACTCGTTCTGAAATATATGGTACAATGTTAACGTACGTATGTTTTTTAGGCCTAATGTAAACACTATTTTAGAGATACATAAGTAACCAACCACAACCGTCCCTCCCCCTTCTTGTGGTCCTAACTTCTACTAAAAAAGTTAATATTTTAATCAATCAATCAATTTGTCTCTATCCTCTGACTTGTGTGTTCACGTTTTACTTGATTGAACAAACAAAAATGTTTTATTTTTATTGTTAAATAATAAGTTTACTATCACGTTAGGGATAAACCACTCTACAATTAAATTTAAGAAAATATCTTAGCCAAGTGATTTGTCATATCTCTCAGATTTTATACCAGTTGTTATCCATCTCTTGCTGTTTCGTAACTGACTTTTCGTAGATATAAAACTTTGTTTATGCCACCAATAACGAAGTGAAGAGGTGAAGAGAAACAACTGGTATTGTGCGATGAGTCACTTCATCACAAAAAAAATTACTTTGTATTTTACTAGAACAATCATATGTTTCTCCATGTATCTAAGGTTTAAGACTGTTTGTCAAACCCGTCAAATGTGTTATGTGTGTTTATTGTTTACAAATTTCACACATTATGAGAACTGGAAAACTTTCTATTTATTATTGTAGTCAAATTTCAAAATAAATATTTGTTTTTAAGATAGTTCATGTATCTGACTATTTACAATAAAAATCAAGACGTTACTATGTTTTTCGTTAAAAGAGGAATATTGGATCAAAATCTTATTAGTTTTAATATTTGTTTTTAGGTTAACTGAGTTCCTGTTATTAGCAACGATTATTTCAAATGGACTCCATTTTGACACGGTTTTGTAAAAAAAAATGTTAATGAATAGAAACATAAACAAATATTATTCAAGCACGTATAACAAACTTATACTCTTCATCTAATTCTGTGCATATGCTAGAATTGTTATTATACTAGACTGACAATTGTTTTTTGTTTTTCAAGAAATTACAAAAACGGACAGACAAAACAAGCATTTTAGGACATATGTTCTTTGAATCTTTTAATTTAGACCACTAGAATCATTCTATATTTGAAAAAAATATACGTTACTATATTTACGAAAATTTTCGATCCCTCATTTAAAATAAAAACGTATTTTTCTGTAAACTGTTATCATTATTTAACTTCTAACCAAAAATTCCTTTTCTTTTTCCTAGAAGAGTGTAGAGTGTGTTGACTATAATGCCATACTATTATTTCCTTGGAGAAAAACACAAACCGAATAACTTGTTTATCATCTTTATCATCCAGAAGTGATGTAACAGTTCATTATCTATAAAGATCGCGGAGAAGAAGATAAGAGGGTAGCCAAGAGAACAACCAGAACAACGATGGTTAAGATGGACTGCCAGGCTCATCCCCCCGTGAAAGATCGGTAAAGCGGGGGCAGCTATTTCTGTCACTGAAAGGATCCAAAAGCAATAACCCAATATACACTCACTGTTAGGGCTACATGAGAGCGCTTGATCGTGCGTTAAGAAGCGCGTTTATAGAAAGAAGAGTGTACACATGTACAGCGTTGTGCGCTCTAGTATAGCAATGGAGGTTGAGGAGGCAACACGTGTTTGAGTACTGTACCGTCGATTTAAATTGTCAAAGGCCAAAGACAGTATTGAGTGCATCCTAGTTTACGTTATAGGTTATTTCACGCTACATGATGAACTCAAATCTTTTAACTACTTTAGAATGTCTATTGAATCCTTTGACGAGTTACTAAAAATAATGAAAGATGATTTAAAAAAAATAGATATAAAAAGATATTAAAAAAATAGTGAAAACTTTGTGAGGGAAAGTATTTCACTTGAAGGAAAACTTCGTGATCACATTGAGGTAAGTTTATTTATATTTGTATCATATAACATTACAAAATAAAAAGTAGCCTATTTAAATGTATAAAAATTAAATTACAAAATTAAACATATTTAAATGTATAATAATATAAAAATGAAATTGAATGAAAAGTATTTAAATGTATGGGTAATTACTGTAAAATTCCATTAAATCAGAACTGTGTTGTGAAGAAGTGTGATTGGCAGCTGTGGAAGGGCATTATACACTATCGCTTGGCCATATTGCTCAGATTGGGTGCTAAACATATTTTGTTTATTATAGCCTTGATGTTAGTATATCATATTTTTTGGTGTTTCATATGTGTATGAGTTGGATTGTAAAATTCTTGTGCTCTTTGAATGAATTGTGTTCGTATTCTACCTTGATCAGGAACATTTGTTAATTCTTTATACTGTACCGACATACGTATTTTTTTCTGAGGTAAATAAAACTTACTGCCCTAGCGTTCAAGTCCGAAAACAGCGTCAGGTGATTATTGCCGTATCTAACGGTTCCTGTGGAGATAACAGATAGTTCGGAACTGAGTTTTGCACTGATGACATTCGCTCGAAAAGTTTTCTAAAATTTAACTTTTACTTTAACTGTCATCATGTTGATCTATCATTGTTATTTAAAAGAGAAAGAATAAATTAATACAGAAGCTTCCCTAAGATGTGGGTAGTTTTTTTTCTCTTTCTAAATTTATAAAGAAAAATCAAAAATCATGACTTCATCTTCATTCATCATGCCTCGTCTTAAAACATCTTTTGACAACTCTTGAACCAGGTAAAAGAAAGTTACTGTTTTATTTTACTGAGTTAACTATGTTTAAATATGTACTGTCATTATAAATGTAAAAATTTAAAATCTGTTTATAATTATAACTAAACTTTAGCTCGTCAGTAAATTATAAGAGTATAAATTCAAACAGTCTTTCTTTAAAACGAATAGTAATTCATTTTATTTCTAGTTATTATAAAGTGAAATCATTAATTGACTCATTTAACATATATATATAACATTTTGTTTTCAAAGAAATTGCAGTTTTGAAGCTTAGTTACAAAGAAATATATTACTTATAAACCTAGAACAGAAGTGTTTAAACTTGTAAAAGGTCTCTGTTTATTTACTAATTCCAACCTGTATATTTCTCAGCTTATGCTGGTTCAAGCTGAGACTTTTGTTTGGTACGAAAAGACTTTTGTTTAATACGTCAGAAAAGTTCTTGTCCGCTGGGGTTAGCTTTTTTGTTGCTTGGAGTGTCTATGCTTGACCCAGGTGTGTTCAAATCATCATTGTCTACTTCCTCCGCCTCCAATTGGAAATTGTAATCTACATAAATATGGATGTCTAGTGGGTTCCTTGTAACTTACTGTATTTGCCAGAAATTGTAGTCGTGAGAAATATATGTAAAAGAGTGATTTCCTTGCTCAGGGTTCTAACTTAATAGTGTTCCATTTTTTAAAATTATCTTACAAATCAAACCAAACCTAACCCAACTAACCTAACATCCGAAATTTCTTTTTTACGAAAGTTGAGGATACAAACAATATCCACGACGTTAATGAAACCGACGGAAGAGAGTATTAAGATGTTACACAAATGGAAAAGAATTGAATCATTATCGTGGGTTTGGTTAATCAGTGTTCCGGTGTTTATGAAACATTTAATGGAGAGAATAAACATAAAATTAGTAGATTTGTGTTTGGTAAGAACTCGTACATTTATTAGAAGCAAAGAGATGCAGGGCTTTAAAAAATACAAGTGGAAAAAACGTCTGACAA
This sequence comes from Aphrophora alni, assembly GCA_963513935.1. Taxonomy (NCBI): domain Eukaryota; kingdom Metazoa; phylum Arthropoda; class Insecta; order Hemiptera; family Aphrophoridae; genus Aphrophora; species Aphrophora alni. The sequence goes on from OY740767.1 coordinate 88,884,441, forward strand.
TGAGCAGTGAAAAACACACAGAACATTAAAAAGTAGTATAATAATTTATACCAAGTGGTTGGATAATTCTAAAATATTGTTCCTATTTAAAGGTAATCACTACAAATCTTAGTAACTATTGAACAGTTTATAAAATTTAATAAATACAATATAAATTATAAATGATATCAATTGGTATAGATTTTCACAAATGAAAATTTAATCTCGCCTGTACAATACTAGATGTATTTGTCGCTTCATTGTTTTTATACTAATTATAATTTTCAAGTATAATATTACATTAAGTACTATTAATTAATAACTAAATAAGTATGCTGTTGCTGTTATCTTCGTTTCATTAATATTAGCCTACAATAGAACAACAATGTCGCCTGTAAAACACTATTGGTTATATTTGCTGCAGCATTCTTTTTCACTGATTTATGAAATTTAATTATAATATTGTAATTTTCCAATCAAGACCTATGTAATAATAATTTATAAAAATACAGTATAATACATAACTTATATATTATACATATGAAAATAAAATAATGGTTGTAGAGCAATGATTCTTGTTCCATTGCGTACGTATAAAGTTAAAACACCAAAATTTTGTAATCAGCTGTAATTTAACACATGCATTCAATACAATTAATTAAATTCAATAAATGAGTAGCCTACTTAAACAGTCATTAGTAAATTGTTAAATATACTCAAATATAGAGCCAGATGTATCTAGTACAGCTAATATTATACCAGGTCGGCTGGTGAAGTCCGAGCTACGTCATCACTCAGACCACACCTGCGCATGATCCTTAACCGTCCAGTAACCGTGAGTTTTCTGTTTCCCTCTATTGTTTGTTATCAGTTATATAACAAACACTCAGCTATATGTTCCATTCATATTGATAATACAATTAGAAGCTTAATTTGAGAATAAATACAGATATAATCAAAATGTTTTCAAACTTTATTTTGCATTTCATCCAAAATTAGCATTTAAAATAAAATTTGAATAGAAAATGTAATATATTTTTATTTTAAATTGTTTATAATTACGGACAGTTTGAATGCGCCCATATTCTTCTAATGTAAACAAAATAATTACCTAACACTGATCCAAAATTTCCATAGCTTTTTTTAAAAATAAAATAAAACCCGAAACCGATTTGGGGGGGGGGAATTTATCGGCGCCTGTAGGAAAACGTCCCTAGTATTGATTCCTCTATTTTATTTCAAAAGAATGCCACATTTTATAACTGACTGAATTATACAAAATAGCTTCTCGGTTAGATGTAGATTTAAGATAATATTTTATGTAATTTCATATTTCAAAAAGAATTAACTAGAAGGAATCAAGACGAGAAGTTAATTATCAAAGTGCTGGCGTTGCTGTAAACTGTAGAAGAAGGAGAAGTAAAAACAGAACGAAAAACTAAAAGTAAATCATTTTCATACAACAATTTTAATCTATTTCATTAATTTTCTTCACATATATATATTATATATATATATATATATATATATATATATATATATATATATATATATATATTTAAATATTTCGTGACTGTAAAACGTACTCATTTAAAGGTGGGAGACGGCCAGAGCATCAATGGTTTCAATATCTCAATTGTAAGGATCCATAATCCCTTACATAGAATTAAAAAGGGAGTATAGCTTAAAAGGTATACCTACTAAATATAAAGACAATGAATTCCTCATTCATTCACAGACAACACCCTTAGGCATTTGTTTGCTTCGCTCACTTTCCCCAATTTATAACTAAGCTTACAATATAAGAGGTTCTTTGGAGGGATTTGAGGAGTGACGTAGATACTTACAAGATTGGAACAATCAGGTAATATAGATTTAATTATGACGATTACCTTTGCTTACTTCTTCACTTGAACCACCAAATTTTTACATTTAATAAAATTTAGATAACATTAAAAAAAATATTCATAATGGTATTTGGGGGTCAGATGCAAATAAACGAATTTCTTATGTTATTTTGCTATACGTTATTTCTCTCTCCATGTTTGAGAAATGTCAGTTTTTTGTAATTTTGAAGTTGCTCAAATAAGTATATTTAAAACTCAATTCCTTTAACTGATCACCTTTAGAAGGAATTCAAACATAATGTCTACAAAAATAGCCCATATTAGAAGTCCAAAACAATTAATTGAATACTTCATAACAAATTTTTAACTGAGAATAATATAATCCCCAAAGAAGGAACAAAATTCTTTACGCAAATTCTACTTTTATAAATAATTTCCTTCAAAGTGGGTTAAAATCACTCCTTTGATAGACATCGCAGAAATTCATAATGAATTTCAGAATCAACTTGTCTTTGTAAGTGGTACTTTATAGAGTTTACACTCTATTCTTTGGTAATTTAGTTGTGATAGGAAACACCAATTTTAGGATGAAAAAGGTCAAATTTACGCTACCATTTTATTAGCACATAAAACCATTCCTAGTTTACCCCTAAGTACCGAAAGAAATTGTAAGATGGGCACTGAAAATCAAATAATACTGAATTAAATAGGAGATGTTTATACAAAAAATGTATTTAATCATCAAAGTATGCAATATACACTGCAACGTAAATTTAGTTTTTTCATTCCCATCAAATTATTTTATGTCAAAGGAGTAAATCTTGACAAAGTTCGTTTAGGTTTAAACTTTTTCAAAATTTCCATCAACCATTACAAATACCAAAATTACTCTTCCAAGTAATATCTCATTTTCTCAACTACTGTTGATTCAACATTTAAAAAATGTGAATGTGAATTTTTAATTCATCACATTGAAATGTATGTAAAAATCAAAGTATGATTTCACGAATAATCAGGATAAAGACTTGAACACCAACTTATTTTGTAGATAAAACTCTACATGAAAATTAATTATACACCGAAGCAATTCATATGAAGCGTTATATTGATTTCCTGATCCAAAACAATTATGTTTATGTAATTAAATAACTGCGTACAGAAACATACAACTATACAGTAGGTCGACGGTTAATCAATACTTAATTAGCTAGTTGTAATCTAGTAATGGTACACTCTGTGCAAAGCCCCACATTCTGTGTCGGTATTTAGTTGTTAGTTATGGAGTTCATAAATAATATATTATCAATTAATTATTACTAAAACTGTTTTAAATAAACATTTAATTTGTGTATTCTCTGTAATTCTGTGTTCAATTTTCTTAGGAGGAAATAAGTTCTGAGAAAATAAGTTTTCACACTTATACATGTCGACTTAAACGAGACTGTTCGTTATTTTACTTACTACATAATATTAGATTCATGAACGTCTAAAATATTATATATTGTTAATTAATTACTTGTAGAATTTTCATTAAAAATACTTGTAAAAATAATGATGAGATATTTTGTTTGTAAAATTATAACTTTTTAAACATAAATGACGATAATATCTCTCAAACCATATATTGTATTTCTATTAAATTATATCACGATAAGAATGAAAATCCAAGTAATCAAAACATTCAAAATAATAACAGTATAAGATTCAAACAAATACTAAGAGCTTCAAAAGTCTCCATACAAATATACGAATATACAAGAATTTTATTTACAATCATAAATTCAAATCATCATGAATGTGTCTAACATATGTTATAATTATTATATTTAACTGCTAAAAGTTTTATGTTATTGTAATCTACAAATTGTTAAATTCGAATTAGCCTTGAATTTTGCAGTACCAGTTTACAACAGGATCGGTTAGATCTCATTTTAATAGCCGGGTCTTGCACAACTATCTCTAAGTGGCGGTACCTACCAAACCCAAAACATTCATGACATTGTTGAAAAATTTAGGCAACGGCTAGTGACGAAAACAAAGCAATATCCTAAAACTAATCGATGGTGCGTACTTTGTTAAAATTCCAAAGAGAAGTTGTTCGCGTCTCTCCCTACCATCGCATTGCGGTAACAATATGTATAAGTGGTTTGACTGTCAGTTAACTAATGCCTGGGTTAGGTGCCGTGGTGTTGTAAAGTCGCCTTCGAAGCCATCTAACTTCACACCTCTACACTTTATATCTGTAGAGGCGTTAAAATGATTATGTAGCAGAAGAAGATCCAAGAGATGTCTCATATTTAGGATCATACAATCGAAAAGTGTGCCAAAATAAGAAGTTTTGTACGATTGGGGAGACAAATTAACATTCCAAATGACACGGTTGACAGATGAACATATGAAACACGATTAGTAGCTTGTACCCTTTATACCGAAACTGTGTGAAGTACTCAATTACCCTAATTTTTATGAATCAATTATATTTAATACGGAACATTGTTATTTTGTTTCTCAATGAAAAGTCTATTTATTTTATAATTTGATCGCATACTAAGCTCAGAGACTGAACAGCTATCACGGGTTAGCCTAGTTAAATAGAGACTCCTTATTACCTGATTGATAACGTGTATAACAATCCTAAACTGACAGGTTACACTTCTGTATTCAACGGCCGATGTTTGTGTCGCTGTACTGTTGTACGTCACCGCTCTCAGCTTAAGTGTAATAATTTATTAGAACTTTCTATCAACATTGATTGTTACACCCATAACAACTGTGTCTTTACTTTGTCATCAAAAAGGGACCTCTCTGCACAACACATCGCCGTATGGTGTAAATTATTTAAGTGCGTAATTAAAAAATCACAGCTTTTAAATAAATATAATTCCACTCTTTGACAATATAGAATTATTCCTCAATAATTATAATAAACGTTGTATAATTTGTTGTAAATGAACTAGATGGGTCTTTTGGACCACTCTGTAAGCTATGTTACTTTACACGAAACGTTGTAAGTTTAGTCTGAACTGTAAAATATGAGATAGTTTAATAATCAAAATTTGTTGTGTGAAATTTATATCAGGGGCACTTTTATACAATTTAGATAAATCAAACTAAATAGTGTAATAACAAAAAACTTAATCAGTCTTATGTCATATGTTTCCAGACTTATTTTAATTCTATAAACAAAGGTGTAATTAGAACTTAAATATACTTTACAGTTTTCATAATTTTTGGAAAAATGTTATTATGAACATTCAAATTGGAAATAGTATAAACCATTTTAATTGAAAGAAACATTTTTATTTATGGCATTTAATTGACAATTTAATTAAAGTTCATAATTAGAAGGAGACGCTTACAACAAACTTTTCTTTAAAAACTAACAAGGTAAGAAGAATGCGATTAAACACTGTAAGACATAACCACTTTTTAACATACCTTCTCTCAACCTCGTTTGAGATAAGAGACCATAACCACTGATGCAGAACAATTTTTCAATTGTTTCTGAAAAATTATATCATGTTTTGGGAAGCATAATATAAATCTTTATGACTTTAGCCTGAGGCAAAACTTTCTTCTTATTTGAATCAACAAAACGCCATTTTGCAAAAATATATATATTAAAAATGGATTTTTGAGCTTCACAATACGTTAACATGTCTAACCCTTTATTCTACTTCAGGCTTAGATATTTACGTATAGAAAGATTATTAAAATTTGGTTGAAACGTCGGCAGATTACGTCGAAAATAAACGGCAACGCAGTGTAAAGTTCTGAAATATAATTGTAATACTAATGACAATCATTGAGAAAACCTGAAATCTGTATTTTTATAAGTTATATTTAAATTATAATTACACTATTTTTCAGAATACAAAATTAGTCTAGAAATGTGTCACTAGACAAAAAGTTCAATTCAAACTGACATATTCCAAATGGTCGACAACAACGGGGACCCAATTATTATTATTTCTTTAACGACGAAATCCTGACGGTTATCATTGTCTTAAAAACAAGAAGGAAAGCGAGTGAAATATTAAAAAAAAAACCCCTATTCCTTAATACTCTAATAGCGTCAGAGTCGGAAAAGACCCAGAGTTGGTCAAGAGAGACCTCATAGGAAAGATGAATGAGAGGGATCTAACCCAAAACTATAAAGAATTGTGTAGATCCAGCACTTACCTCAGTACTACCCATACTCATTAAAAGTGAGCCCCTGAGGAATGCAACCGAATCAAAATGTGTCCTTAGGGAATGAATGCAAATACCAAAATTAGTAAATTTTTTAATCTAAACAGTTTGCGCAAAATTCGAAACATGTTCCTCACACGGTATTCAGAATTCCAACTCTAGCAGAAAACAAGAATTTCCCGCGATATCTTCAGTGGTTTGTTGATTTAACTAAAGACATAGTGACGAAAATCATTCAACAATTACCATTCATCTTACACATATTCAAAATGTAATACTTTTATATATAAAAAAAGACATTGTATTTATTTGATGACTTTAAGAAATATCCTATAGCGTTAATTTTGTATAACTCGTTTAGAAATAAATACAAGAAATGTCACAATTCAAATATTAAAAAATGTTCAATAAAATAATAAGTTATTAGTAAAAAAGTCTTGTAAGTACAAAAATCTTAAAATAGTTCTAGAACTTTACGTAATATTTGAGTTACATTAGTTCAAAATAATAGAAAATAAACCAAAGTACATAAATCCATTATGAAACTTTAAAAGCCTGGAATAAATATGACATTATCCATTCTTACCCTTCTTCCTTAAAGTTAGTAGTTGAAATAACAGTGTTGTATGTAGATATGAGTCACATAAGAGGGAGTGCAAAGTGGGGATGAAATATTGCTCGATTCCAGTTTGGGTAAAAGACATCTACAAGACCCTTCTGAATGCATCGATAACTAAGTTACATCAATTTTCGAGAGTGATTTTAAGAGATGATTTTGGATGACGGATGAAGAATAATCTAGAAAATGAAGGACACACATTTGTTTGAGTAACTTTTATTATACATTGTAACTTGAGCTGTTTGTTGTATCAATAAGACGACTCTTAAAATATATTGGTCCATGATTGTTGTTATATTACTGACACAACACTTGTTTTCTTTTTTGTAAATTAATCTCTTTTCTTCTGTAATATTTATTAGCTTAAGACACTTTATTTATTCAATCTATTAGACAGAACCACACCCTTCTCATTATGTACAAAATAAATGTATTGAACTATAATTATTGTGAATGCTGCTACGGTTGTCACAATGTGTTGCTTAATAGTTTTTTATAAGGGCCTTTAACTACAATTAGGTTAGTCCTGGAACTAACAAGATACAATTTGAAACACTTATTTTACATATTAGGTATATTTTAACAAAGTATGTTTTATTTTGCAGAATAAAGCTTTGATGATATTTCATAAACAAATTGCTCAAAAAAAAACAATTTCGCTATAATCGTTTAATAATATCGTAAAATAATCTTTTTCACTCTTTTAATGATTTAAGGTAGACGTCAACTATTACTACAAAGCACATGATGTTGAAAGGTGGTTATAAAAGGATGATTTATCCTAGTTTTTTAAATGTAATTTGTGTGTGTGTATGTAAGTTGGACTTGTCGGTTACATTGTTTTCTCTCCCATCGAGCTATATTGTTAGAAATGTATAGAGTATTTCATCCCAAACAGGTTTTAAATTCGGGATGAAGTGACCCTTTGCTATTTTCTTATAATACAGCAGGAAGTATTTTTTGTTATTATTATTATTGTTTATTACGTTATTATGAATTTTATTTTATATATGATATTACATTTTGTAATGTGAATAGTTGTTTATTTTATTATTAGCGTATAAGATTTTCATTTCCCCCTTTCTTTTGCTGTAAAATGATGTATAAAAGAGGGTCAAATAAATTTTCATTTCATGATCATTTCACGCATTTCCTGATTTTATTATTTTAAACATTTTTTTTAATCATTGCATATAATTTCAAAATTATTATCATCACTTAAACAAATATTTACTGCGTTATACAATGTCAGCAAATGATGAAGCATATTACACTATGTCACAATTTGTTTCTACGACAATCATGATGAGGCATGTTACAGCGTGTCACAATTTGTTTCTACGACAATCATAATGAGGCATGTTACACCGTGTCACAATTTGTTTCTACGACAATCATAATGAGGCATGTTACAGCGTGTCACAATTTGTTTCTACGACAATCATAATGAGACATGTTACACCGTGTCACAATTTGTTTCTACGACAATCATAATGAGACATGTTACAGCGTGTCACAATTTGTTTCTACGACAATCATAATGAGACATGTTACAGCGTGTCACAATTTGTTTCTACGACAATCATAATGAGACATGTTACAGCGTGTCACAATTTGTTTCTACGACAATCATAATGAGACATGTTACACCGTGTCACAATTTGTTTCTACGACAATCATAATGAGACATGTTACACCGTGTCACAATTTGTTTCTACGACAATCATGATGAGGCATGTTACAGCGTGTCACAATTTGTTTCTACGACAATCATAATGAGACATGTTACAGCGTGTCACAATTTGTTTCTACGACAATCATAATGAGACATGTTACACCATGTCACAATTTGTTTCTACGACAATCATAATAAGACATGTTACACCGTGTCACAATTTGTTTCTACGACAATCATAATGAGACATGTTACACCGTGTCACAATTTGTTTCTACGACAATCATAATGAGGCATGTTACACCGTGTCACAATTTGTTTCTACGACAATCATGATGAGGCATGTTACACCGTGTCACAATTTGTTTCTACGACAATCATGATGAGGCATGTTACAGCGTGTCACAATTTGTTTCTACGACAATCATGATGAAGCATATTACATCATGCCACAATTAATTTGTATCTACGACAACCTATTCTCTGCTTTATGTATTTCACATTGCTATTTTAAATTTAGTCAAATAATTAACAGACATCTTATGATTAACATTTGCGATATTTTTAAATAAAAAAGTACATACATTACAGGAAAATCTATTAAGTAAAGTCAAATGAAACAAAAACGAAAAACAAATGGAGAAAGATGTCAAAATCAGCTTTTTTGACAGATTTTAGTACAACTTAGAACATCTCTGATAGTAAAACTAAAAAGCACTTATATGGTTGGGCCCATGTTTTAACTAAAAATAAAAATAAATATTTTATGAAATTCACGATAAAACAAAAGCATATGGATATAGTTACAAAAATGAAAAAATTATCTACCTTTGAATTTTTGTATGTGATTTCCCATATATATAACATTTTATGAAAAATGAAATAGATTTTATTTATGTTAAATTACAAAGGAAAATCCAATAAAACAGCTAGTACTATTCTTTTTTCAGATTAAGCATTTATTTTACCTATATTATACATAAATAATTGTATCACTGATTTAATCAATTTGTTAAAATGTTTTGATAGATTGAGTGATATGATAATTTGAATTGCAATTTATTTTAAATTAATTAAATTTATTAAAACTCTACTTAGTTAAAACTAATTGATTATAAATCAGAATCTAGCTTATAAATATAATAATATTGATTATTGTTGCGGATACGCAGCTGCTCTGAATGAAAGTATATAACTTTAATGATATTCAAAACTTAGATTTACCTTTACAATTTGACATGTAGGTCTATTGTATTCTTTGATGTTTGGGGTCCCCATCGCACTTCTGCCACAATGGGCTTTTGTACTCAACCCATGGGACAGAAGGTAAAGAGGGGGTGGTCATTATTCCTTTGTACCAGACACTGTACCTTCCCTGTTCACAGGAAGGTTTTGCGAAACCGTCGTCCCTCGATCTCTGGCGGTCCAAGAGTGTTGTTCAACCGCTCACGTAAGAACACGGCCATAAATCCAAGCTATATTTTTATTATAACATTTTGACAAACATTTTTGTATGCAATTATTAAATTTTTAGAGTGTGAAGCTAATGTGTGTGTATATATATATATATATATATATATATATATATATATATATATATATATATATATATATATATATGTGTGTGTGTGTGGGGGGGGTGTATGTGTTTTAACACAGTTTATTCAGATAAATATTTAAAGTGCATTATGAGTTTTCTTGTCATTTTTTCAAAGTTATTATGTTACTAATTTACCATCGTTACCGTCACTAGTTTTTATTAAAATGTCCTATCTTTACTTTAAAAAACTAATAATAATGAAAATTGTTACAATTATTTATGTCACAAATATTAGATTATTATTTTTATTTGGTCATCATTTTATAAGATAATAAATTCAATCAGATCGACAGAGATAGATTTTATATTACAACTGGGAGGTAAAGTGTGTCGAACATGCAAAAATTGATAGCAGACGTCTTGACCTTTAGACACTATTGGAGAGTGCTTCACACCCCCCCCCCCCCCTTAGACGTCTAGATGAAAATATATTTTTAAGGATGGTACTTTTTTGAAGTAAAAATTTAAAAAATGTGTACCAAAAATTATTTAATTTAATTAAACATGATATAAATATACATAGGTATTAAATATTGTAAAACAGAAATGAATTAATTATAAAGTTGAATTGGTTTGTTTTAAATATATTGAAGCATACAATAAGAACACTAGCCTATTACTCAAAGATTTCTTAAGCTTACATTTGTTTAAATTCTAATAAATTTACGTTTAATTGTTTTTTAGTAGTACATATTAGGCACATTTCACAAATATATTCCCATATTCTCTCTCTCTCTCTCTCTCTCTCTCTCTCTCTCTCTCTCTCTCTCTCTCTCTCTCTCTCTCTCTCTCTCTCTCTCTCTCTCTCTCTCTCTCTCTCTCTCTCTCTCTCTCTCTCTCTCTCTCTCTCTCTCTCTCTCTCTCTCTCTCTCTCTCTCTCTATCTCTATCTCTATCTCTATCTTCCTATCTCTCTCTCTATCATCCAAACTTGTACATAAATGAAGAAACGCAGTAATGGTTTTGGGTATAATCTTAGTGTTTGTAGTCTTATTCTTCCATATTAATTACCAAACCTGCAATGACTGTAATAATCTTCATATCTTTGGTTATAATTCTATGGCTCCATAAATGAAAATTAAAGTAAAAGTCATAGGATGAACAATGATGCACACAGCTGTAAATCTTACCTCTTTCTTAATAAAATGTAGAGATAAAAATTGGTGTAATAGAGGAATTGAATTTGAATCGTGAATATCTAAACTATGATTCGTAGAAAACACATTGAATAAGGGGGGGGGGCATGTATTTAAGCTGAAGTACTTAAAAACAGCCAATAGTCGTAATGATTTTCTCTTTTCATGAAATTATAAATTGAAATTTGCATGTGTATAGATGTGTCCAAAATCAAAAGTAAGGATATCAGTAGTAAGTTCTCAAGTTCCCACACTGTATTGCTGTTTTATTCCTGTGGCCGTGATAGCATTTAAAAGGGGATATATATCTGTGGCAGATATCCACTACAAACTGTTAAAAACATATGTTTGGTTAAAAGTTGAATACGTATAATTTAAAGAAAATATATATTATAATCATCAGTTTTTGTACATCCATACAAATTCAAGTCTCAATTCTTATCTCATAATCTAGTCATTCTAGTCAAAACCAAAACTCTAAAACAAATTGTAGAAGGCTTGAAAATTTAAAAAATATATATTCTCTTCTCTAAATTTTGTGGTATGGTCCCAACAGTTTAGTTTGTACTATAAAAAGGAGCGCGGGTAAACAGAAATACAAACTTTCTTTAACCACTTTTTGGACAAAAAGTCTCTTCATTGTATATTTGTTTAAAATTCCATTAGCTTTCTTCTGTATTTCAAAATAAAATTCAATCTGTAACATCCATTTCTTAATTCCAAAGTTTCTTTTTTTAAATAATTTCATTAATACGTCTTATTTTATAATGCCATTCTTCCCTCCCAACACAAATTGTCCCTTTATCCGAACTGATGTTTTGACTAAACAGGAAGCGATTAAAAGTTAGTCTGGATATTACGAGTAATATGTTTACTTCAACAACCCGTTATGGAGAGGGTGAAATGAATTGGAAAGAGAGGGAAATTGGGTTAGTTATCTCCCCTAGATGTGGTAGATTGTTATGATTATCAGGCGGTGATGACCGAAAGGTATTTTGCCTTTAAAGAACAAACAATATTACGAATACTCTTATCTTCTGACATGTCTTTTATTTTTGGCTGAAGGGGAGTAAAGCATTCTCTATTTGTGTCTATAAAGGTCAAGACGTCTGCTATCAATTTTTGCATTTTCGGTACAATTTGTCTCCTAGTTATAGCATATAAAATCTACCTCTTTCGGTTTGATTGACATTTCTTATAAAAAGATAGGAAAATACAAATAATAATTTAAATATTCGGAACATAAATATTAGTAACAATAAACATTAATAACAGTTCTAAAGTAAAAGTTGGACATTTAAAGAAAAACCAGTGATACTAGACAATGCTAAATTAATGGTAAAATAACTTAGAAAATAAAATAAAATAAATAAAATAAAATTATGGACTGGAAATATTTATCAGAATAGAAGAGTACACGGCACTTTAGACCCAAAAGTGGTGGGGGAGGGGCGGAGTGGTGGGGTGGTGGTGGTGGTGGGGATGGTGGGTGTGAGTGTGAACAGTAGTAGCAGTAGTAGTATAATAAGAAGTAGTAGTAGTAGTAGTTAAGTTTTTGGAAAGCAAAACGCAGCCAAGTACACCTGTTTAATTGTAATATTTATTTAAACAAAATTGGTTTATTGAATGTATATTATGGTAAACACAAACGTCGACGACGACGAACAATCATGGAGATCGGGCACTTACCGTACCGTAAGGCGTACCTAGTAATGCGAGAAAAACTCGCTTACGCATTACCGTACGGTTATAGCTCGTACCTCTAGGTTTAGAAGGTCAAGCAGATCTTAAGGCTCTAAGTTCATACTTTTTTTAGTCGAGATTGGTCAGGGAATTTCTACAAATGATTAATCAACTGGAAACTAAAAACAAAGTCTCCTTACTCTGGTTGCCAGGACATGAAGGAATATCAGAAAATGAAGAAGCTGATCACCTTGCCAAGGAAGGCACAGAGGATGATTTTTTTGGTGCCGAACCATTCTTTGGGGTGCCTAAAACATATCTTCATAATATAATGGAAACCTGGGAACAAGATCAAAAGATCAAGTATTGGTCCACCTACCATGGTCTAAGACAAGTCAAAAAGTTTATTAATTACTCTAAAACAAAGGGGAAATAATTACTGGATCCAGTGGAAGGGAGCTTAGGATGATTATTGGTCACCAGAACTATTTTAAGATTCTTAGGAAGCTTAAATCTTGGCTGAGACTAAAACATAATTAGTAGGGCAGTCACAAAAGACCCATTTTAGTCGCAGTGACAAGATGCTGTATAGCCTCGTACCCCAAATTCACGAACTAACTAACTGGATATAAACGTACCTATTAAAATTTAATTAAAGTAATTTTAAGTTATTTATAAAACTAAAGTTATTGTAACTAAAAATCTAACAACAGTTGCTCAGACATTGAACTAAAATTTTCACACATCTATTGGTCTACACTAAACCAAAATCTACGTAAACAACAAGTATTCGTCACTGTACTCACAATAATTACGACGTCGGAGTTATAGATGAAAAAGTAAAAATGAACCATGCGTTCCTTCTGGTTCGTTTATTAAAACCTTTTGGTCAATGGTTAATCGGAAATTTTCTATCACTTATGTATAGACAAACTAATACACGATGTTTGAGAGTGTTATCAAGTCATTGGATATTTTAGGACACGAGAAATGTTAAAACGCCAACATAATCTAGTAGTAACCTTGTTGGAAAACAAAAACTAAATACTAATAATGAAAACCAGTGATAAAACTTGGCCAATCAATGTAACTAAGACTTGTAACAAACCTGTTTAGGATAAACCACAAGTCACAGAACTATAAAATAGTTGGTTGACACGAAAGGTTATAATGATCAACCTTTGATCAAGCTACACTATTTCGATCAAATTTCATTAAAATATTAATTTTTATGACCTATACTAATATGTCAACCTGTTCGTAAATATATATGATATATGTACGTGTATATATATATATATATATATATATATATATATATATATATATATTAGCTTGGGGAAAAAACAAATAAAATAAACTTGACTACAGTCTTTTTCAAAAATTTGTTTTAAATTGTTTGGACATAGCTTGATTGAGATTATTGAACTCATTTTTATGATGATATCCACGGTGAATTTTCTATTTAACTTATTATTCCCAAACCGGTGTTTTAGGAGGATGACAAACAATAAGTTTCCTTTTGGTCACCAGGAGCCTACAATTTAGCAAATTCAGAATCAAATTTTGAGAATTTAGTTTTTAATTTGGTCATTTTGATAGTCATACTGTTTAAATAATTTATATGAATTTTTTTTTCAAAAAACCTGATGTATGATCAAAATTGTTTCACGTCGTAAAAATGAGAAATCTCATCGTTTACCTACAGCTCAGTTTACAGTCTGACGAAAGGCATTATCCTAAAAACTGCATTTTTAGATTCAGGAACACTTAAATAGATATACAATGAAAGATTTGATTTGTTAACATAATAATACTCCCCCAACATAATGCGTTTATGGGAGAAAGTAGAACACTCAAACAATAAAACAAATAGTAACAATAAATAAGTTATATATTTTACCATAAAACGAAGCACGCTTAATACCTTTAATTAACATGTTCATTCCACTCTCTAATCAGTTATCAGATGAATGTTACCACAATAGAAAACACGCGTTGCTGAAACGTAGAATTAAGATAAAACAGTATTGGTGTCTAAACGATAATCAGTTAGATGTCTATCTATGGAGGCAGCTATTTAATCGCTTTAAAGTAATTAAATGACATAACTTAATTAAACAGCGGTTGCTTTAGTCGGCTCTGTGCTGGGTGTAGACATCAAGGTTATAACAAAATATTACACCAAATAATGTAAAGGTTATAATTACTTTCACATTAAATTGTAATCTTTGATCATAAACTTGTTAAGATAGGATACCTGATAAACTAAATGTACCTGTTTAGTAATTGGCTTCACAATGTCCTGTTAACAGAATTATTAATAAATATAGCATTAAGTACAAGTTATTGTACAAAGAAACACCGGCAGATGACGTATCCGGTCTGAAACTAATTAATTGTTTACATTTTTACTTATGTATAACAGTCACGCACGTGTTTTGACTACTTAGCTTTTTTTGACTGAACGTCTTGCAAATTTGAGGAATACTAGAAACTGTTATTGGTTTACAAGCTGTTATTGGTGTAACTAAGACCTTTAAATTAGCTAAAGGGGTCTCTTGTGTGCTGAAGGAAGATGAAACTTTTCGTTTGGGTACTCAAAGACTACAATTTAACAAATTTTAGAGCCAAAAGTTTCTAAAAAATTGAAATTCAATGTTTAGTCTTAAGGCAGTTAAAGAACTTTTTTGGTTAATTTTAAGAATAAGCTAATTATAAATAATAAACCCTAAACTCGTTTCATTGTATATAGTATACGATGAATGAATGATCGAGTGAATGTAATTTTAAGTTTTTTTTAAAAATGCTCTTCTTTTGCTACGCTATTTCGGTCAAATTTTAAGTTATTAATAATTTCTATAAATACACATACTGTAATTATTAAATAAATTTAATAAACGGTATAAAATCATTACCTTAAAATTCTCAACAATCATACGAACATTGCACAGCTATAAACAAAACACAAAAAATAATATTCATCATCATTTTCTGTAAAATTTCTCTACATTTAAAGGAAAACAAAATATAACTTTGTAAGTTTTACTGAATTTTTTCTTTAGGTATTTCTTGTGGGAGATATTAGGTTCTGGATTTTAACAAATATTACCTTAAGGTGGTCATCTATGGTGAGTATGGGCATATCTGGATATACACATTATTTCATGTCGTCTTCGGCTAGCTTCCTCATTTTCATATTTCTTTTCAGGCCTCTTTTGATCAATTCATGTTCTTTTCTGACCCTGACGCTATAGAGTAATCAAGAGCACTAATATCCCTTTATATTACTTACTTATTTTAATAAATTGTTTTTATTTTATGTTTTCCCCTTCCTTTTCTTATAAAGCAATGATGACCGAAAAGTGTTTTGCCCTGAAACGACAAACAAAATGAACAAATATTTTGAAACATATTTATATTCTTAAATAGAGCCTGAGCTTGTTTCACTTGTGCTGTAAACTTATCCTATGTGTCTTTACGATGATATCCAAGATATACACAAAATAATTGTAATTTTGAATCGTTCTAAAAAGGACTTGTCATTGGCATTGATAAAAGTCCCGTCAGGTCCAAACCACTGGCGTGGATGTGGCAAGTATATGCCTTTATATATATAAAAACAGGTTTACGACCTACTACTTGCGTCAGACACGAGCGAAGCGGGTGATCATAGTTACGGAGGTCATAGTTACGGATGATAGTTATAGTTTCTTCTCAGCTTGTAAATGTGTTATTCTTCTAGTGTTACCTTCCTTAGAAGATCTTTTTTTTCTATCTCTTCCATCTTCAAATCGTTTCGGCTACGTAAAGACATTTTGGTTTTATTATAGTGTTACAGTGTCTGATGTTTGCTTGTATGGATAGGGATATTTATTTGTAAACGTTTTGCGAGAGTCCGAAGGCTTCTTGTTTTCTTTTCAACTGCTAGTTTTTGATGTTGTTTGGGATAGTAATACTTGGATATCTAAATACTTGAGTCTTTGTACTCTACGAATGTCTGGGTTTTTATCATTTTATTTTCATTCCCTTTGACCAGACTCATGCATTCTATATTTTCGAAAGATATTTGCAGCCCTGTCTTTTCTCCAATTTTTGCAGTGTATCTATCTATCTAGACGCTTCATTCATGTCTTTCGCAAAGAATACCAGATCGTCTGCGTACACTAAGCATCGAAATCTATCACCCTTTCTTTCTCTACTCTTCTCTTATTCAGTTATTTGTATTATAATGAAGTTAATTTCATTTATCCATATTAATTTTGTATAATCTTTATATGTTATTATATATTTTAATTAAGTATATATACGTGAATTTAAATTGTACATGGCTTATTATTATTATTTTAACAAACGTCGTATAGGCCTACTAGTTTCTAAAAAATATCTTTCTACCCAGAGGGTGCCTAACCCGTTATTTACATAAAACTACTTCGTTTGACCCATCAACATATCTTTTCGTGAGAGAGTAAAATTGTCTAAAAATTAAATGAAAATAATCAACAAATCATTTCTCCAGTAATATGTTGTGTCTACTCTGTAAAAAAAAACTACATTTGGAAAGAAAAAGACTACATTCAATAAATGAATCTCAATATTTCAATATTTTAAATTTCACCATATAGATTTTGACATGATTGTCCGACCAAATCTAAATTAATTAGCAAATTGCCTCCCGAACGCAGATGTTGTGATAACTCTCCCCGAACCAATCACAACGCTACCCTACCTTCTCCTCTCCTTACTTACTTACTACCCCCTGGGATGCGCAATTTACTTTCCATTATGGGGATGCGATATAATGATCAATATATACCAAGATACCAAATCCTTTTAGACAATCTATTGCATGAACAACATTTTACATGGAAAACTGTTTTAAATAATCTGATTTTATGATTATTAATTGGATCGATATTTGGCACCGGGTTAAGATAAAGACAGATTTTGATTTAAAATCACACAAAGTTTTACATATTTCAGTGTTTTTCAATTGCAACAATTTTTAATGTAAAAGAATTAATCTAATCATGAGAAAATACGTAAAAATTTATACACAAAAGCTAAATTTTTTTTTTTTTAATTTTATTTATTCATAACCAATTTATAAACAAAATCGACCAATGATTCATTCTTAAATACTAAATCACATTAGAGGATAATCATTATAATAATAACTTCCTTATTATTACTGAAGCAGTTCGTGAGGCTTAATCCTCTTGAGGCGGCGAACATTATCGGCCACTTCAAGCACTGCTCTCATTTCTAAATTCTCATGAGTGAGAAGACGCAAATTGTGACTTATTGCACATTTCTTGATTTCCTCCTCAACAAGTCTGATGTTCAAGTCGCGATGTAAATCAGCATTTCTAATATACCATGGCGCATTGACTATTCCCCGTAATACCTTGTTCTGGAATTTTTGAATTATTTGGATATTAGACTGCTTTGTGCAGCCCCATAGTTGTATGCCATATGTCCATACTGGTTTCAATATTTGATTGTATATTAAGATTTTATTCTGCACTGTAAGCCCAGAGTTACGTCCAAGCAGCCAGTAAAGTTTTCTATATTTTATTCTAAGCTCTTCAACTTTTTTCTTTACATGGACTTTCCATTTGAGCTTAGTATCTAAGGTCATCCCCAAGTATTTGGCATTGTTGGAGTAAGGAACAGCTTGAGCATTGATAAACAATGGATGGGTGATAATCTTCCTATTCGTAAAGTTTATGTGCGTTGATTTTGCCTCATTTAGTTTAATTCGCCAGCACTTTGTCCAGGTACTTATCTTATCCATTGCACCCTGTAGTCTACTCGTGGCCTTCTCAATACAAGCATCAACAGCAAGGATAGCAGTGTCATCAGCAAATGTGGCAACAATTGAATCAACAACATCTGGAATATCACGCGTATACAACAAATAGAGCACAGGTCCAAGGACACTACCTTGCGGTACACCTGCTGTTATCCTCTTTAATTCTGAGTAGTCACAGCCATGACGAACTCGAAAGTACCTTCCTTTAATATACGATTGTAATAACTCAAAGTACTGAGTAGGTAGGTCCCTGTGTAGTTTATATTCAAGGCCCTCGTGCCAAACCTTATCAAAGGCCTGGGCAACATCAAGAAAAACAGCTGAACATATTTTTTTCTCTTCAAGAGCTTTTTCGATTACATTGATAATACGGTGAATCTGATCTATAGTAGAATGCCTACGTCTAAACCCAAACTGATGTGTAGGAATCAGCTGTCTGTCTCGAATGATCGGCTCAAGCCTTCTTAGAAGCAGCTTTTCGAAGATCTTAGACATGACTGGTAGTAATGATATCGGACGGTATGATGTTACAGCGGAAGAGGGTTTTCCTGGTTTTAATATTAGTATTACCTCCGCAATTTTCCAATGGTGAGGTACATATTTCACCTTAAAGCAGGCATTTATCATATGTTGAAGCCTTATGATAGCCATGTCTGGGAGCTCTTTCATTATCTGGCCAGTTATAAGATCATATCCTGGTGATTTCTTTGCTGATATGTTGCACCTTATCATATTCTTAAGCTCTTTTAGGGTCACGAATTGGATGTCTTTTTTGTCATTTCTATCTAAAGAACTGATATTTTCCTGATCTGTACTTTTTGGAAAGGGACTAAAAACACCGGCTAGATATTTAGCAAACAGATTCGCTTTCTGCATAGAGTTTGTGGCCCACAAACCATTCTCCATCTTTAATGGTGGATTTTGAATTTTAGGCCTCTTTATTTTTTTAGCAGCCTTCCAAAGTGAATATTCTGTATTTTCATCAGCAGTTAAATTGCTGAGAAATCTACACAACGCTTCATTTTTAATTTCCTTGATACGTTTTTTTAGTTGGTTACTGAGTCGATTAAATCTAACTTTATCGTCTGGATATCTGGATTGCTGCCACTTTCTTCGAGCGCGTCTTTTTTCTAGAACCAGCTCTCTGACCTCCATTGGGTAACTCGTATCCAATCCAATGTTTCGACTTTGAGGTGGTGTACTTTCTTCTGCTGCCTGCTGTATGTCAGCAATGAATTGTTCGACCCCTCTATCAATCTCTTCCTTGGTTTCAAGTGGAACTTCAAGGTCCAAGTACATCTGCAACTTTGCTCTAAACTCGTCCCAGTTTGTTTTCTTTGTACATAGTCTTGGGAGATTTAGTTTCTGTATTATTGATTTACTGACTGTTAAAATCACTGGCGTGTGGTCAGATGACAAATCGTGGTTACTTTCAACAGAAATATAATTACAGTTTATGCCCTTGGCGACAAAGAAATCAATCAAATCAGGCAATTTTTGGGGATCGGTGGGCCAGTAAGTTGGTGATCCAGAGGAAAGAAATGTGCATTTATATTCTAGTCCTGCATGATATAGCTCTTTACCTTTTGTAGTGATCAGTCTAGAGCCCCAGTGTGTATGTTTTGCATTATAATCTCCTCCAATAACAAAAGCTAAATGAAAATAAAAAGCAATCTGTTTATTTTCAGCCTGATCCGATGGTTGTTTTCCCCTTGAGAATTTAATAGTGCAAAAAGTAAAATCCTCCAGGTTTCAGAACTGTAAATAAAATTTGACGATAATTTTATGCTAAACTGAAACTTACCGACCTAAAAGTTAAGCCATAAAATACTATATTGGCATTATATAAAATTTTTATTTGGACACGTTTCCATACGTATAGTCACCAAATGAAAACAAATACAGTTTTTCACAATAAACACATTATTGGTACGATAAAATAATAACGTGTTAAATTTTTTTCATTATATAATCTATATAATGTAGTCAGAAGAATTTGGTTGGAGCAATACTTTCGATGGGACGTGCTATGGTAAAGTTTTTGATTTACCAAAACGAAGTCTAAAACTCTATACGTAAGTTCATACTTCCATTATACGAGATCTCTATGTGGACATATTATCTGGTCAACAATAATAATATCACAGTTTATGTTATGGTGTAACAACTGTTTACTTTTTATAGGTTTTGAAATTTGGAATAATCGTTGCTGATTATTTCTTAGTGTTAGAAGTTTACTCAGAGGAGTTGAGACGGAGAGATATTATTGTGCGTTGTCAAATGTTAGAGCAGAGTCCAGGAATTAAAAACACGACATTACGTTATCCAAACGACTTGTTTAAAACCAACAGAGTTCAAATAACACATGGCCTTCAGTGCTTAGACTTAATATCCATAGACTGGTCAGAAGTCTGATGATATAAGTTTTGACTATTAATAACTTGAAATCTTTCTTTGTTTCTTGTTCTGGTGATTGTAGTTCTGATTATAATGCAGTTTTGATGTTACTCTTCTCTTTCAGCCAATATTTTTTAACCTTTCTTTTTCCAACATCTTTGTTATTCTGATATTTTAAAAGCAGTGAGTAGAGGCAAATGATGTTTTAAAAACCGAAGCAATAAATTAAATCTCTGTTCTCCTAATTAAGAAGTTACTTTTTATAATTACTCATTAATACCTAATATCTTAAAATTTTCCTTACAAAATGGCGTTTTCCTACAATTATGGTGATCGACGTTGGTTTTTACCAAAACATTATCACCTTCAGCTACCTATGAATATCGTTATATCAGTTTACTTTGTGTGCTCTTTTTTAAAGATTTTGTAACCTCTTGTACATAACCAATTAATAGCTTTCATAAAAATCTAATAATCTGAGTTTCAGTCAGGATGTACCGTACACAAGGCTATAGTAAAGCATCCACTATGCTAAGGGATTCAACTGTTATGGACGTTTACACCAAGAAGAGAGTTTACACATTGACTTTGTTTGCCTAAAGTAAAGCATTTAATTCTGTTCATGAAATTATGATCGAAAGTTCAAGTTTTTCCACATCATCGTTAAAATGGTTAGTTTAAAGCGTTCCTTTGCGGAGAAATTTGCAAATAAATAATGTTTTAATAGGTTAAAAATAAAAACTAGGGTCCTTAGAGTTTCAATTCTTGGACCACTGGTGTTTTCTGTATACAGGGTTATCATAAAAGAATGGTGGGGTTTAGAACATGATGTAAATGAAAACAGAATTACTTATAGCTGATGTTGTTTTTTTAATCTAAATCGTTGTCTGAAACAGTATTTTTACATACCTAATAAATTTCGATATGTGCGCCATTAGTCGCTCCTCGCTCGGCAAATGTCCAATCGATAATCAAGTTCGCCCTAACGTTAGTTAACATGTCTTTGTTAACGGTTGTCATTGCTTCATTAATTTTAAATTCCTTAAGTTAGATCAGGAATTTTTTCTCGATAAACAATGTTTTTGATGTACCCCCAAAAGAAGAAATCCCAAGGTGCCAGGTATGGACTCCTTGGAGGCCAGCGTATCCAAGGATCGAATCATCCAGCGTATCCAATGCATATCCTTAGAGATTCCTGCCGGCCTATTCATTGACGTCCAATCTTTTCATTCAAAGTGTCTGTCACAAATGCACTAAATTGTGGGGGTGCGCCATCTTGTGAAAAATAAAGTTGTTGAATGTTTTCGAGTTCATCCAGCTGAGGAAAACAATAATTGATTAACACCTCGAGATACACAATTCCATTAATTGTCTTTTCAGCAAATACGAAACGCCCTAACAGACGATTTTTCACAACACCACTCCAAACATTAACTTTAGTCGAGTCGCGTATTTTCTCAAAAAAGTACGTATGTTTTCAGACACCCACATGCGTGAATTGTGTCTGTTAACGAACCCATTAGTATGCAATGTAGCGTCTGAAAAAAAATATCATTTAAAAATGATTGGTTTTCATCAATCTTGTTCAACATTTCAAGAGCGAAATTAAATAGTTTTCAACATCAAAAGGTTTCAATTCCTGCAATAGCTGGATTTTCTATGCGTGAAAATTCAGTTTTTTGTGTAAAACTTTGTGGATTGTTGTTTTTGGAATACCCATCTCTAGGCTTCGTCGAGGTATTGACTTCTGATTGCAGATTGTCTAATATGTTCAACTTTTTCGTCTGATACACTTGGCCTGCCAGATGATTTCTTGTTTTGAACTGATCCAGTTTCTTGGAATTGTTTGAACCAACGTCGTATGTTATTTTCATGTGGTGGATCTTTTCTGTATTCGCGTCGAAATACACGTTGCACTGAAATTACAGACTTGAATTTAGCCAGCAACAAAACACACTTTGCTTTTTTTTTTTATTAGTAAACATGATAACGCACTCCACACAGAAAACTATAGAAAACACAAAACACACTACCACAACAATACAAGAACTAATTTTGAGGTTACAACAGCTGTTAAACAAACTTTTGGGTTATATGCTACCAGTGATACCAATACAACACCACAAAATTTCTCTACTTTCTTCGTATGAATTAATGAAACCCCCACCATTCTTTTATGTATCCTTGTATATTTAAGGCAATTTTTGTATTCTTAATCAATGCAGATTGATGACTATCTTCAAATTTATGGTCAGTGTAAAATGTCCAATATGGACGAATGGGTAAATCTTGTGGATGGAGGATATTGTTACTCTAAAAGTTGAGGTCGGTAAGATATTATCTCAGAACTATTGAAAGAAAACCCCGTTTAAAATTTTTTAAACTAGATATTGGGTTCAAATTCCAGTTGGATATAACCCAAATTGAAAACGATATTGGGTTAAACTCTTTGATACTTTGAAAAGTTAAAATAATACCCTGAAAGGAAGTAAAAAATATATATACTCAATAACACCTTTACTTAGTCGAAACATATTGATTCTCTTTTACCTAGGTACTTTCTTCGTTGAGTATCTTAAACGTTATAAAATGCTAATACTCACTATGGTGAGAGCTCTCCTTTAGAGTCGCTATTTCCTTTGTTTGATTATGGTTGCTCAGTTTACAGTGACTTTACTGCACAGCTGTTGGTTGCTAAGGCTACAGTGTGCCCAGAATCATTGCATTGGTTTTTATAATTTTCAATAGGTTTGTAACTGGAGTAATGCTTTCGTTGTTTTAATAAATATGTAAAATTGTATTTGTAATAGTTTTAGTTTTAAAATATCTTCTTTTGTCGCAATTTGTTTTCGTTTGTAATTGATAAATGTGTATGTTTCTTTTCTTATGATTGTATCACTTACGATTCGCTTTATGAGATCTCTGTAACTGTCAAATTGTGTTAATCGATGGTTTCAGGAGAAGGGACTACATAGCCTTGACTGAGCTCAAATGAAGGCTACAGTTCAAGTTCATAAATATAAATGAAGTGAACCAATAAAAAAGACCACGTTGACATTCTACGTGGTCTCAGTTTGTACACGTGTACACATTGTCACTCCATTTAATATCAATGTGTGGACTGGTGTGCAATAAACTGTCAAACACTACCTGTAAGAATTTTGTCAGACTAAGGAATACTATCGTGCGTCGTTCAAGGGTTGGAAGAGAGTTCAGGACCATAATAGACAGTCATAAGTATGAATGAAGCCAAGTCATAAAAAGCACAACATTGTCACTCTACGTGGTCTCAGTTTGGATACGTGTACACATTGTCACTCCATTTAATATCTGTGTAGACAGGTGTGCAATAAAGTGTCAAACACTATATTATACCTGTAAGAATTTTGTCAGACTAAGGAATACTATCGTGCGTCGTTCAAGGGTTGATACAGAGTTCAGGACCATAATACCTGAACTCATTTCATTCATCTCATAAGTATGAATGAAGTCAAATCATAAAAACCACCACATTGTCACTCTACATAGTCTCTGTTTGGGCAAGTGTACACCACTGTCACTATATGTAACCTTTGTGTGTAATATAGTGTCAAGAGCTCTATTACACCTTACAAATTTAGTGAGACGAATAAGGTCAGAAGTATACTACCGTGAGTCCGTCAAGTGTTGGTTCAGATTTCAGGACCACAATACACACACTCATAAGTATGTGTGTACTTGTATAAAGTACACCCATAAAAACCACAACATTAGCACTCTACATAGTCTCTGTTCTGTTTGGGCAAGTGTACAGATTGTCACTGTATGTAAGCTTTCTGTGCATGAGGACTACTGTACCTTAAAAATTTAGTCAGACTAATAAGGCCAGAAGCATACTACCGTGAGTCGGTCAAATATTGGAGCAGTTACCAGAATTCCATTCATCACTCATAAACATTGTTGAAATCAACCCTTAAATCTTCATATTGCTTCTCTACAAGGTATGTGTATGGGTCAATCCCTAAGATAGTGTCAACGGTTTTGTTGTACACGTAAGATAGTAAATAGATAAATAGGGTTAGAGGAATGCTGTGGTGCATTGGACAAGTGTTGAGACCATGGTTTCAATACATACAAATAGACACGGATGAAGTCAACTAATAAAACACTATGTTGCCATTCTTTTACCATTTATTTGTAAAAAGTGTCCAAGATATTGTTAAGAACTCAGATATACTCGTAGTATTTTAGTTAGAAGAATAGGATCGGATTCTACTAGGTACGTCAGAAAAATGTTGGAGCACAGACAACTCTCCAGTAAATACTAATAATTACGGATAGATTAATTAACAAAAATAAATTAATAAGATCACTTTGATAAAAAAGAAAAAAAAATTTTCATTAAAATCTTTATTTGTTTAATTTCCTTCAACAATATTTTAATTTCAAACTCTAATGGTACCGTTGATCTCTCAAGGTACCTCATTTAAAATTCTTTTACAACATATCGTTAAGAATAACATTGAGTTTTTTATGTTGAACATAAATAAAATGGTCATGAGTGTGCTAAAACCACATGATTTAGGGTCACCAGTTATCTTTATAAAGTCAAAGTCAATTAAGCTTTATTTTACACCCAACACATAATACTTCCAACGAAAAAAAATTCATTTTTATCCCCTAACTACCCTAAGGTCTTTTTTCTTTCTTTTTTTTTATGTTACAGCTATAATTTCCTACATGTGAGACAATACAAAGCATATATGTTAAAAAAAATTAAATATATACCGGTAGGATTTATTGTCTTACCTTTGTTAGACTGGTTGCGACTTACATTTAGACGGACAGACACGAGCATGAAATTATAAGGTGTTCTTTGTTTTATCTACGGACAATAAAAATTCCCCAAATCATTATTTATGTTTAAAAAAATCATATTACTAAGATATAGAGTCAGTATTACGTATAGAAGCCAGTATTTATTAGCATTGTATATATAACGAAAATACAACAGACATGATAACTGTATAAACTTATTGATAGACAAGCAGACAGAGAGACAACTGAAATGTTTTAAATATATTTCTAGAAATGTAATTAAGCAGAGAACCTTCGAAAACTAATATGGAAGAATTTACATATTATCACAGTAATGTACTTCATTTAGTACATCATTTAATAATAAAATGTATAACAACTGATTCAGTACACATGTGAAATTACTCAAAATAAATAAAAGACAAAAATATAACCCTGCCAGAGAATGATCTGTATTTATACAACATCCTGGTTTATGTTGGTTTTAACAACCAGGTTTGTAAATTAAAAATATTACATTTGTATATTTTAATAATCCTTGTGTAATATATAGTGTATACACTTTATGCATACCAAATAAATCTAAATATAAACTTAATGGTCTGTTGATAAAATTTCATAATTTAGTTCCGACAATAATTAACGGAAATAGTTGGCAATGTTTTTAACAATCACAGTGCATTTAGCGAATACGAGTTTGAAAGACGTTTTAACACGTACTGAATGGCAGACAATTTACTAACAAGACAAGGTGTAACTTGGAGATTACTAAGACTTTTAATTAATTATGACTTAACGTACACATAAATTCTTAATAAAATCATACTAAGTTTGTTTTAAAAATTAAGATTCATAAAAATTGGTTTATAATACAAGCGTGCAATTCTATAAATATTGATTGGCCCATATTCAATTTTTATTTTGGTTTAAGTAAGACATAAGGTCAGTGCTTAAGTAAAAGTTAATTAAGAAAAAACTGTGTTTCCACTTCTTACTTTCTGCTAAAAAATAGAAAGTTGTTGAGTTTAATTAAACTCGTTTCATATAATTTTTTTTTTTAACTTAGTGCTCACTTTAAAAAAAAAAGTTATATTAGCTTGTTACATCAAAAGTAGTGTCAAAATCAAGTTCTAAATAAATTTTAGTGTTTAGTTCAGATTTTAAACAAAAAAAACATAAGAAAGATGCGTTTCGACAAATTGTATACGTTTTTCTAAATAGTTGGCCATTTTAAATGTTTAATGTGCAAATTAAAAGTCAAACAGTTCTTGGCAACCTTTAAAGTCAAAGTATTGAAAGAGCGCAGTTGTGTATTGAAAATGCAACCAGTGTAACCTATAGGCCTATTCAAAAACTGTAAATATAAAATATTGATTTGTTTCTGCAAAATCTGTCAAGGTATTCCAAACTATCGGACTTATAATAACGTGAAACATAGGTTCAAGGAAAGACGCTTTTCATTTAGCAGAGCGCGAGCTTATCTCGCTACTGTTTCAGCAAACCGTTACAGGTTACGCAGGTTCGAGCCCAGTTGACGGCGTTGCATTTTTACTGATGTTACGTACTCCTCCGTATTCATGTCTAATAGGTATAGAGTAAATATAAGCAAAAAAAGAGGGGAATAGGCTGTAAAGACTGCTGCAGATTTTTGACAAACAAAATTAGGATCCAGTTTTAATGCATGTCCTATTTTCCGATTCACCCGCGGAAAACCTACAGAAAACAACGATAAAATACGTTTTTAAACATCTTTAATGTGGTGGCTTGTCCTTTTTACTAGCACAGTTTTTTTTTTTTTTACTGCACAAATCTAGCAGTTTCCGAGAAAACTGCTTTTAAAGTTGCGAAAAATTTCAAAACTTTTTTAAATTCTATATTTTTTCAATAAATAATTAAAAAATAATATATTAGAAATTCTACACAATTTTTATGTTCTACAAAAATCTAATTTGATTATTAGATTCGTATTTTTAATGTAATTACCAAAGACATTTTAAAAAACATATTGTAGATAATTTATACTTTCTAAATATTTGACGCTTTGACGCCTTGACGCCTTGACGCCTTGACGCCTTAACATAGTAACGGGAAAATACTTTGACCCCTCCCCCATTTCCTCGAGGGGGAAGGGGTGGAGGGGGATTTATCACGATTTGAGCAGCCCTAGAACCTCCAGTGCAAAGTTTCTTTGTTTTGAAAAAAAAAATAATAAATATTAATTTTATGTAAAACTTAACTTGTACAACATCATTTTTCTCAAAAATATACATAGAATATTTCTTTGTCACTAAACAAATTTTATCTGTTACGGTTTAGGATTAAGTATGTTCGGAATCAAAATATGAAGTTAACATTTTACAGAAATATATATATATAATCTAAAAAATCAAGATATACAAAAGTTTTGGAATGTAGGCCTAATTAAGAATAAATGTATAAAAACTATAACAGATAGAAAGATTTGGAAATCACTGATCGAAAGAGGAAGATGTGATGAATAGAACAGTAGATTTGTTTGACAGAAATATGGGCTTGTGAAAATTAGAGAAAGAATGACGTCATTGTTCAGTTTAAATGTGACTCATCAAAAAATGCAAAATTTACCAATTTTTAAAATATCATTTATAACTTTTATGGTTTTTTTTTTTTTTTGCATGATTTTAATCTACGGAACATTTGCTTTCCAACGATATTTTATTTATTACGATAGGACATTGCAAAAGTTCGGGTGGGGAACTTTAGCTGTCAGGAGGCGGTTTGAGGGGTTTCCCTTCACCGTACGATGTTAAATTTTCTTCGTTTGTTTAAAAATTAATTAAATATATTATTTGTATACAATATCATTTTTCTCAGAAAGATGCATAGAATTCATCTATGTAATTTTTTTTTTGAAACGGTTTTGGAGTAAGTAAAGTCAAAAACGAAGTTACCATATTTCAGGAAAAACCTGTATAATCCAAAATCAATAGCTTACTACCTATTTCTAAGATATACACAATTTTTGTGTATTATTTGTGAATATATTTAGGAAAAAAAAAATAAATTTGTTACATTTTAAAAATTTAAAAAAATAGTTTACGAAAAAAGGTATATATCTTATACAAAAGTTCTATATCTCATTATGTTCAGAAAGTTGCATGGAATGTAGGTGTGTAGTGAAAAAAAATGTTAGATGTATCACATTTGGAGTTTTTTGGTCAAATACCAAAAAATCGAAGAGTAACGGAGCAGAAATTTCACAGAAATGGTAATGAATATACCGTACTAATAGATTTTTAGGATTTTTTTTCAACCATTTCTTGAGATTTGTCATAAATAATATGTTACATTTTCTAAATAAAAATACCGATTTTCCCTAAAAAGGTAACTTTCACAAGTGAGGTTAGGTTTGTAACACACATATGCAAACCTAATGCCAACTTCTCGTCAAGTTGATTTTTACGATTTTACGCTACAAAAATACGTGAACTTCACCAATTTTTGGAATATTATTTATAACGTTTTGTGGTATTTTTTTGCATGATTATGCATCTACGGAACATTAGCTTTCCAACGGTATTTTATTTATTGCGATCGGACAATTTTAAGAGGGCGTAACGTTGAATGGCAAAATGTGTTTTACCTAATTTATGGACCGAGCGCTGGGTCCGTTATCCAACTTTGGTATCAGGAGTAAATGAAGACAAAAGAGGTCAGACTAACACACCAGTTAGATTTGCGGTACGAAATATCAACTATAACATCAATCAAGACTAAAATACTCTGTACTCACCCTTCCTATTTTCCTCTCCAAAATTAATTAATTTGTTTTCAAGGATTTTAAACACTATGTGTAGGCCTACATAGAGTTTCATGGTTTTGTAAATAGTTTCAAAATTATCATTATTAAAGAACAGACTATCTATAATAAATATATAGTCTATTATAAATATAACCTAAAATTAAAAAAAAAAGTACTATTTTCATATATCAAAAGGAATTTTAGCGAAAGAACATAGTTTTTACTATTTTTTGAATATCATTAATAAATAGCGGCCGTTTTAAACAATATTTCCACTAGTAGATAGACTTAAAGCGGCAATCTTGTGGTATGGGAGTGGGAGGGCCAACTAAAAATAAATTATGATTGGTTTGAGTGAAAGTTGACGGGGTTGGTAAATATAGGATAAGTAAGATAGAGGTGCTTGGTGTGCGATCTCCCGGTGTCGTATTATAGGGCCTTTATTTTTTGACAAATCTTTAGATGCTGTGGTTTATCGCAACTTCATTGAACTTGTTAGATTTACACGAACGATATTGCTGGTTCCACCAGGATAACGCAACGTGTCATATTTTTAATGAAATGCTGGATATGTTACGCGAATTTTTTGGCCATCGTGTGATATTAAAAGGATTGTGGCCTCCAAGATCCCCAGATCTTACTCCTGCCTTTGGGGGTATTTTAAAAGTAAGGTTTTTCAAAAAAAAAAAATCTTCATACACTTGACGAATGAAGACTAATATTGAAAGTGAGATTTCAAACATTATTGAGCAAACACTACGAAAAGTGACGTATGATATTAAACGTCCCCGAACCTGCATTACAAACGGAGGAAGTCATTTTAAACATTTATTATAAAAGATTAAAGGTAATTTCAATATTGTATAATAATTATATAATGTTATCTTAATTTTTTAAAGTAATTAATTCACGTCATCAAAAATAGGGTTGCGTCCTTTTTGAAACACCCTTTATATCACTCCAGGTATACTTATTCCAAATAGAGTTTAGATTCCGACAAGATTGAAGGGTTTGGAGATACGAGTCCTGCATAACCAACTATCAAAGTACTAAAAATTGTCTGCGCCACAGTTCCGAGCTGCTGATCAAAAAAAGAAAACAAAGGCTTTATTAATTTTTCACTCCTTATTAAGAGGATATAATGTTGTGTATACTATACATGTTCAATATAGGCCTATACATGTAAGTGAAGATGCAGTTTATCAAATATAATCGGACCTAAATTTGTCATAGTGTCGGCATAAATTTTAAAGTTTAGAAATGTTTGAATGATTTGACAGTTAAATTTGATTTGTTCTCGTTCTAACAATATGAAGTGTTTTATTGAAATAGCCATTTTTACCAAATTTTGATCAGTATGCTAAGTTTATTGTGAAAATTTAACTTAACACGCGCGCGCGCACGCACACACACGCATCACGCACATACTATACATCAAACCCCATTTTAATCTCTTGAAGCTCTGCGTCGATATTTCTGTTCTTCTATTTTAGAGTACGTTCTTGACAATACTTAGGGGGAATATAGCTGGAACCTAAGAGTGTTTTTACGTCGTCTTGGATTAGATCTCTCTCATATTTATAATCAGGTTAGGTTTCTCTTGACTAAGGTTTTTTTTTTTTTTTCGACCTTACGGTTACAGAAATCGAGGTTAGCGGTTTTTATTTGATGTTCTGTTTCGACAACTGAGAAGTTTTTTGTCCTTAAAGAACAAGGGAAAGAAATGCTTCAAGTACTCTTGATTCTTGAGGTCCATTAAACATCGGTTGTGTTTATAACTTAATTCTTCAAGCCCTGGACATGAATTAGATGTTTCAATCTTTGTTAGTTTTGATTATCTCATGAACTGTTAGTTTGTTAATGTAATACTGTGTTTTGGAATTGTTTTTTTTTTTTTTTTTTTTTTTTTTTTACTTGTGTGTTTAATGAGTATTGGATAATATTGATTGTGTCTATAGTTTTTCTTTTC
The DNA here is from genome assembly GCA_963513935.1 of Aphrophora alni. Lineage (NCBI taxonomy): Eukaryota > Metazoa > Arthropoda > Insecta > Hemiptera > Aphrophoridae > Aphrophora > Aphrophora alni. The sequence continues at coordinate 88,915,929 of OY740767.1, forward strand.
AATCCAAAAGTATTGTTGTACAGTTGATTGTTTTATTTCATATTATCTGTTTATTAAAAATTAAACTGAGCATTAACTTTCTCACGTACTCGTAGATAAAATGAAATGTCAACACTTTTACCATTATAAGGTTATACTTCACAAGATCTCACAAAAATTACTTAGAGTTTAGTTATTGTAGCTCATGTATCACTGAGGATGGCGTCTTTGCTGTTGAAACGTGTTTGATTAAGTAAACATAATTTTTGTGAGATCTTGTGTTCGAGTTTTATTCTATCTAATATTATCACACAAGGCAAGCTCAATATTTACTTAGAGTTTACCTACATGACGCATTACTTCTTGATCGGTTGGTGGCAGCCAACAAGTTTAAGGTTATGGATTGTTTTAAAGAGAAAACCTTCTCTGTCGTCATTGCCTTATAGTAAACAATAAGCGGAAAATATAAAATCAAACCCAGCCCTCGAATAACAGCGTTAGGATCGGAAAAAGACAAGTGTAGTCATTGCTAATAGGAAAGATAATAGAAAGGGATCTAACCCAGGCCTAAATGAAAAATATTAAAGATCCAGTTTGGGTCCTCAAGATTGCTAAGATCGTACATACTAAAATGAGCCCTCGGGGGCCAAAATATAATTCTTATAAATAATAATTTTTGCTCTTCAGCTATTTTTATAGACACGACTTTTCCAAATATAAAAATAAATCTGTAATTTAATTTTTACCGATTCATAATTTGAAAAAAAATATATATATATTTATATATATATAAATATATATATATATATATATATATATATATATATTCAAATAGTAGGCCTATACAAAATACCTGCGAGAGGTTATGAAAGTTATTTTTTCCGCGAAATTTACTTAATTTGGAGGCTGTTGCTTTAGTAAACCATCTGTTATAACTACAAGTTCCTAGCGAGAGTTCATTTTGTCATTGCATCAAACTTGAAGATGATACCAAAAAATTTGCTAATCCTCTGCATTCCTTTGGAGTTCATTCTTACCACAGCAGTACTGTACAGACCTACAAACATAATGTAGCATCAGTAGCCTGAAAAGTTGAATCCAGCTTTCTGTATCACCTTCCTTTCTTATCTACAACCGTCAACGGTTCATATCGTACGCCGCGACGATCTACACTAAGGCTGAGGTCGGCAATCAATGGGATACACAACAAACACCAAAAGAAATGCGCGGCCCATCTATAATGACAGTGAATCAGCTATATGCTGAATAATAACAAACACACAGAACACAATTCTCATTAAAAAAACACGCCTAAGTATCAGACACGTTTCAACGACAAGGTCGTCCTCTTCAGTGATACAACAGCTACACCAACCAAACCAACCGTTTAATATGTAGACTATATGCTGAATATTTAATTTTTAAAATACGTCATATATTTTTTATAATATGTTATAAAATTTTGTTAAATCAGTTTTAGTTTTTTACTTATTTTATGGGAAAGATGGAAATGTTGATTTTTGGCTTATAAAAGAAGTTTTGAATTGAAAGCTTACTCTGTCTAGGTTCATTTTTAATAGACGTTGTAGCTAGAGCCAGTGGAGATGTACGTAATCAAAATTAAGGCCTAAGGCTTAAAATATTAGAAGGGCTACTATTTCATTCAAATTTATTACTATTCAAGATAATTGGCTGTGATAAATGTAGAGATTAAATAATAAAGCCTAATATGAAAAATGCGCCTGTTTATACATAATTGATAACAATTGGTAGTTCCGTATAGGCAATACAGTATTTGTCATATCATAGGCTATAGTCTAAACACAAAGATGAGGTATAGTGTTGTCAATATGAGGCAGACAACTCAGTACGTATGCCATTAATTAAAAATTATTTACATCAGCAAACTCTTCGTTCTTTTACATAATTTGTAAATTGTGTTTTAAATTAATTACAATATCAGGCTGTTACGTAATTTATAGAGATAAAAAATCAAAACAAGCTTTGTATAAATTATTATTTAAAATTTTGAACAAACAAAAAGTTTCAGTAAGTTTTTTATCTTTCATTCTAGAATAAAAGTTTGAACTGGAATTCAAACGTAGTTGAACTGAGTATATTGGGGGAAAAAACTATACACTACTGCCATCTAGGTGCCGTAAATGAAAGTACTTCAATCTATGCTGGTAATAACAGAATTATTTCTAAATCATAGGTTTAGAAAATATTGAATTTAATTGACTGCTTTATTTTAATTTCTTACTATCATAGTTTAAATAACTATATTCAACGAATTTTAACATATCTTATTGTTAAATTTGTTACGAAATTATTAGTAAACAATAACATATATATATTTTTTTTTAAAGAACAAACTAAATGATAAAAAGCACATGGTAGACTACTGATTTTATATTATCAGAATTCACAAGTCTTATAAGCAAATAAAACTCGATATCCTGTAAGTACAGTCTTTACATTTCACCAAAATATTATTGCAATTGCATCAAAGAAAATTATCGTTACTTTTTTACACTAAGGTTCTGAACAGGAGGGATAAATATTTAATTAAAGGCTCTAGATTTAATTTGGAAATATTAGTTTTATTATCAGGTTTATACCAAGTTATTAGGAACATATATTTTATAAAAGTATTGAAAATATTGGGTAAATAATCACAAGGAGCCATTCAGACGATTCTACTAAATGAAAAAAAAAAAAAAAAAACGCGGACACATTGAAGTGGTTTCTTCTGCTTCAGTAACTTCTTTCCCCCTATTTTTTACGAAAAACCATTTCGATCATCATCGCCTTATTAAAAAATGTAACAAAAATTGATCAAAAGAAAAGGAAACATAAAGACAGGAAAGATGAAAGAGATGGATGTAACCCAAAACTAGACAAAGAAGGTATAGATTCAACTAAGATATTTTGGAATTGCCACAATCTTACTCATTATAATTGACGAACCTCTATAGAGAGTGTAAATACCCAAAGCGAAGTCCTGATCATTTGTCATTTCGTCTGTATTTTGTGTTTCTGATACAAACATAACTTGTCTACCGTTATAAAGTTATCAATATGATTCTATGTATTACAACTATGGCAGCTATGTATTTGATGTATAAAGATTTTTCCGTTTTAAAATGGTAATCACTCTAAAAACCACTATATTTATTTTGGTCATTATAGCTTTACATCATAGCTGGTCAACTAATTGGTGATATAGCTTTCGCGGTTTTACCGGAGCCCCAATCTCCAACTCGGACGCTTAATTTTTTACTTAAACAAGTCGAGTTGAGAATGGACTCTCTTATTAACTGATTGTGTTTTGTGAGAGAATATTAGTAGTTAACTACAATTCGGTAATGTATAATTAAACTAGTTTAATCTCTTTAAAGATGGGTATCGAGTGGTGCATGGGTAGACCTAGGGAAGCGATTTTGGGCTTTTATCTAAAATGTGGAGCTTAGGTTAGGGCTTAAACGTAACGTTATCGGTACAAATAAGTTATGATGAAAATTACTTAAAATGAAATTTTCTACAGTGATGAAACAACTTCATTGTTAACAACTACAGCTGTTTGATCTAGGAGCCCAGCAACCACAAAATGTTTCATTGTTCGTGATTCTCCTCAGATAAACACGAGGATCGATTAGTGGGCCCGTTCATGTTTGGTGAGAAAATGATAAAAAATAAATAATTAAATTATTAAATTTAACATCTTAGTGCAAGAATAGTTTGTCACTCTGAGGTCACTTATAACTGTTATATAATCGAAATGTTGGCCTAAGAAGTAGTATTAACATTGGTAGATAGACGAAAGATAAATTCACTATTTTAACCGAAAACAAACGTTCCCTATTATTCAAAGAACGTGAAGACAACGATTTCCTCACGTTCCATTATTTACAAAAAATAAATATTCTGATGTCTGAAACCATAAATGTTTACAAATGTAGATTGTATGTGTATGTCCAACACTGGTGACTCTAAGTTTCTGATTTCCGTGTTTGTAGTGGACACTAAATATTTCGAAATTAGTTGATAATTTTTATTTTCAGAACATTTTCCCACCAAATTCAGAAACGTATGTATAGTCTAAGAGACTGAGTTATGTGTTTGCTTTTTTATCGTTACCTTCATATTTTGACATGGTTGTGCTATAGATCTCAAATTTTAATCTGTGTTTTAAGAAATTTTAAATTGCGGCATTTGTACAGCAATATATTAATATTGAAGTCCCTGCTTTGTAGTTTGGTAGCCTTCATTTTAAATATAAAAACATTGCTAACAATTTTTCTTTTGACATATCTGAGACTAGATGAATGTACAATCTGAATGTATATCTGAAAAGGGACTAATTTTAAAATTAATTTCAGTAACCTTTTTCTACTGTGTGCAATTTCAAGATCAAATTTTGAACATTTATTTTTAATCCGAAAAAAATCCATTCAAAAAGTGATAATCGAGAACCCTTGAATATTTACGTTTTCCTAATAATAAATGTGTGGTAAAAACTTTTAATAAAAGGTAAGAATTTTTGGCTATGTTAATAAGATATAACTGAGACTATTAAGACACTGAAAAAATACTTGACATAAACTTTTAAAACTTTGTTATTATTACTGTTAAATGTATTCTCATAATTAATTCTCGAATTACACTCTTCTCTTATTTTTAACTGTTTTATTTTGTTTTGTATCTTTTTTAGGTTCTACAGCAGAAAGTAAAATTTTAGTGGCATTTATAAACTTATTTTTCTTAGGAACTCTAGTTAGATAAGACAGTTTTTGGATAAATTTACTTATTATGTGATTATATAATACGGTTTTTAAGTACTAAACTCAGATTGGATTTAATAATTATTAAACTTTAGTCTGGTATTGAAATTCAGGATCAAGTTACAAAGTAAAGGCCACAAAATAAAATTTCGAAATTATAATATATATTTTTAATTGATTCATTTTTTTATATTTTGCCCCCTGAATTTGTATATTTGTAATATTTTTTGTACGTGATTGGTCATACATAATACTGTACTGTATAACGTAAGTAGTTTACATGAATCATTGCTGTAACCTTGACCAATGCTGTAACTAGCGAAACCATGGTCGGTAAATTTTAAATAAAGTTGTGGTTTATACTAAAAAGTGTTTGTTTTAATTATTAAAATGTAATACCACCAAGCACCTACGGTCTTTAGCATAAATAGTTTAACGTAAGTAGCATATTCGAAACCGTGTCTTTCTACTTAGTTGTAACCGAGGTCGAAGGGCGAGATAAATAACTAAGATTTACTAGTTCATATTATCTTACGGAATAATATTTAACCAAAGTTATGTTTAAATATGTTGCATACACCTTTTTTTGTACGAAACGTTTTTCTTTTATTTATTTTCAAAATACATTATTCATCAATTTTTACCTTTTTTTCATGGCATACTAACCGGTAAGAACTTACTATACACACATGAGAGTCACCATACACCATCTTGATCTGTTACTTTTATAACTTTAACATAAACCAATCATTGCTTAATTGGTATCACTTTTATCATTGCAACACAAAATCACACTTTAAACACATAGCAGTCATTCTATGATCACACCACTCACACAATCCATTTTACAATTAGCACAATACCTTGCCTAACAAAACATGGTGGTATCAGCTGTCACTCATATTGTATATTTAACAAGTGAACTTAGCCCATGACTTGCCGTTTTGCAACAGACTCGAATCTTTATTTACGTCCCCATTTATCATAAGGTCTGAACTTTGTACAGATTTAATAGAAAAATTTATTTATTTATTAAAACTATTGTTAATGTAATAGAAGTCTATATAACGCGACAAGGCTACAAGCTGTGCTAGCATATATTCCAAATCATTTAAAAATAAGAGCTTTTTTTATCTATTTATAAATATTTTATTGTATTGACTTTAGAAAACACTTTACTCATATTAATATATTGTCAAAATATCAGTATGTTTAATTTTAATTTTTTTAAATTATTATTATTTTTTTATTGTTGCAAAAACACTACACATATGTTTGTATTTTTTATATTTATCTTTTATATGACATTTTGTTCTTTACACAAATAATATAGTTCAATAAAATTAAGGAAATAATTCTTCATATTTTTTTTCGATTCAATGGAGTAGCATACTCGCGCACGCACGCGCACACACACGCGCGCGCACGATGCATAGAGAGAGTTATGAGATGGGTTGTAAAATCAATGTGGAGTGGTTTTGTAGAGATATTCGTTTTGAGGTCTTTTCAGCCTTAAAAGCGATTTTGGAATAATAGGCTACCTGACGGTCGTTTCTACAGTCACTACTGCCAAATTGATTGGTCAAATTCGGTAATTCACAAAATCAACCCTAAATTTGATTAAATTTTGTTAAAATTATGGTTTCACAGGTATTGCTAACTCTTCCGACAGACAACAATCCCCCCCCATTTCTTTAAATTACTCACGAACTGTTATAATTATAATTTTACGCACAGTGTGGCACATTGATTTGGATTATCAATATTTACATTTTACCGATTATGAGATATTAGAATTGTTCTGTAGGCGCTAAAGTTCACAATTAGCCGATAACTCACCAGCATGGGAGATGATGATCGAAATTTGTTAAGGGGTTTTAGAGTTTGCATGTAATTATATTTTTAACTTTTGCTTATGTAATTTTTAGATTTGTCTGTGAGAATTTTAATGCAAGGTTTGTAAAAGTTTGATTTGTAAATGTAAGTTTAATGTCAAACAAGTTTGTAAGGGACACTTTTTATGTAAAAAATCTCAAAAAACTTACTCTGTAGTAATTCTTAATAAAGGGAAACAAGAGGATTGATTTTGTTTGTTTAATATTTTGTTGGTAACTACTTCTGAACCGGATTATTTTGTTACGTTAGTCTTAATGATGAAATTTTACATTTCATTAAAATTTCTTGAGATTATTTTTATAAAACGATTATCATCTCGAGTGTTTAGTGTGTTGTTGTAGTTCGGAAACTCTTAATAATAGCATTTGTTGACAAAATGTTTAAATCATAAGAAAATAATTATCTCCTCGGCCGAAGCCCATTGTTATTTTGATGAATTCTTATAGCAATTCATAAAGCAAACCTCCAACAAATGAACAATTTTACTACAAGAGAAGCATTTATGCGATTTAAACTGAAAGAGAGTATCACTGTGTTTTTGGTTTTCCAGTCTAATAACATTTTATCTCCAATGTGCATGTTTTGATATTGAAAATTATCATTCACAAAATTACTTTTTTGAGACGGTAGTCCTACTTTAAAATCTCTTATTTTCCTTAGATTTAACGAACTGGAACCAATTTCACCCCAAAATTAAAATGAAAACTTTCACTTCATGATTTGCTTCATCTTCTTAAATACAAATCATACAGTTTTTGGAATATCTTATCTTCCACTGCCATGGGCGGCTGTTGTAATTCGTAATTCCTTACACAGCTTACGAATCCATTCTTTGGAAAGTATCATTACTGATAAATACTTAACTTTGTCCTCAAATTCTCTTTTGTAACTGAATACAATAATAAGGAATGGAAGATCTAAAATATTCTATTATATTCATTTGAAATATGTTTAACTTGTATAACATATTTAGAGATTAAACTTCATTTACTTACAGCTGGTTTAACTATTTCAAACTTCCAAATTACTTCAATACAAATACTTTTAATTGTCTGTAAAAAGCGTTATTTTAAAATCGTAAATTTGTTTTTAAAAATAAGCGTTGTAACATTGTTTTTTTCTAAGTGGCTTTAAACTTAGGTCTATATTTTTAGAATTTTGGTAGATATTAAATGTTTATAACACTTTTCAATATAATCGTTGCCAAGTAATCGTTTCATTTCTTTGTCTTCAAAGTGTTACAATGTATTCCGATTTAAATAGACATAGACTAATAATTACGAAAGCAACAAATTTAGATACATGCTATTTTATTTTAGTCAGTATTGGACATAGAATCCACAAATAACTTAGAGAACTACCTCCTCCAATAATGTCAACGCAACGCTAGCGCTGCGACGCTTTACTACTGAACTATCACGCTATTCTGTATTACCGACTGCGCTCACAAATTAATAATATGTGTACGATACCAATAACTACATTGTTGCTATATTATAACAGATCTTTTCTTTATTCACTTTTTCCCAAAAACATTATTATTTTGGTGAATAATTTATTTTCCAAAGTTAGTAATGTTAATACTTAAATATGTTTTAGTTTCACTTCACTGTTTTACACAAACGAAGAGATTCTTAATCCTTTACAAATTTATAAAAATTTAATTGTGAATTAGAGTTTTTTTAATTAGGCCGTCTTACTACACCTATAATTTACAATAACCATACAAGATATTTACAATTCGAAAACTTAAAAATATAAAACTGAACACTGCTTCCTCTCTGTAGACAACCTAATACGTTATCACCATGCTATAAAAAATTTAAGGTTATGTTTCTTAATGAATGGAAACAGATTGATGAAACAATTTGCCTATAAGGAAATAGTCAGTTCTATTTTGAGTTATGATGTGCTGCAATCTTTTAAAACGGCTTTCAAACATTTACATCTTTACATTGCTTCTAAGATTTGCAATAAATTACAAATAATAAAAAACCTGCCACACTTCATCGCAACAATTTTGTAAATTATTTTAAAATGTGAGTCTTTCATGAATGTTTTACGGTTTTGATCTTGTATTCCATTTGATTTTGATTCCAATTTTTAATCTAAGACATGTTCAAACGTATTTATTAATATTTGTCTATTGTTTAAAAAAAAAATAGTTGATAATTTAAATTATATTGTCTAAATGTAATTTGAAAAAATACTCATGAGGTTTCTATTCTTTTATATTTAAAATAACATTTCTGTTTTAACTTAAGTTGAATTTATTATTTAGACCGATTCTTTGTTATTTTAGCTACTGATGGGGAATCCATCTCAGGTTGTGACCTTGGGAAATTTTGTATTTCTTATAAGAGTCTTTAAAAAAGAAATAATGTTTTCTGTCCTCATTGAAAAAAGGTTAATTGTAAATATTTGTATGATTCTATATCCATTAACATTATGAAATAATAACAATAACATTTGCATAAACAATTTCAATAAAAACAAAATAACAATAAAATATACACGTTGAAGACTCTCAGAACAAGCAGATGGAGATAAATTGTTTATATTGTTAATATTATAGCCATCGCCAATTACAGAAGCTACACAAGCACTCAAATTCTTCACTATGATTCTCTGATTCTGAATCATACAAATAAAATATTAGTCATGAAGCTGTTCGATAGGTTACGTTAGGTTAGGTCAGGTTAAAATTGTTAATATTAAAGCCATCGCCAATAACAGAAGTTACACAAAGGCTCAAATTTTTCGTTACGATACTCAGATTCTACAAAATACAAATAGAAATATTAGTTATTAAGCTATTAGATAGGTTAGGTTAGGTCAGGTTTATATTGTTAATATTAGAGCCATCGCCAATTACAGAAGCTACACAAGCGCTCAAATTCTTCGTTACGATTCTCTAATTCTGAATCATACAAATAAAATATTAGTCATGAAGCTGTTCGATAGTATGGGATGCTGTTATACAGTGGAGGGGAGGGAGGCCGGCTAAGAGTTCCTACCTCACCTAAAAATGTAAGGATATTATTTTAGTATATCCTTAAAAGAGTGCAGAACTATTTTAATCAAACTGCGAAATTTAAAAAAAGTATGCATGTTCTTTCATTACTCTTTTTTGAGTGTCACTGAAGAGCTATGCGCCGCTGTAAACTTGTCGCGCATTGGCACAATCTTTCCCTTTCCCTACTTCATTTCTAATATTTTCAAAACTGTACTTTGGAAGGCCAATCCTGCCATTTCATGTTACATTTTAATCATTAGACCTACTATGTGTAGTTTATCTTACATTTACTAGACCTAAGTGTAGTGGAGTTTTTTAACACAGAATAATTTTTAAATAAATTTAAAGTTTATTTTATTTATTTTCATTGTAAATGAATATTTTTTGGAACTTTACGTTGAGTAATGATGTGATTACAATTCAGTAGTGCAGTATAATAATTTTACACCCAACTGTAACAGTGTCAAACAACAGCAGGAGAGCAACTTAAACATTTATTATATTAAGATGTAAATAAAGAGAGTTTTTTAGACTACCAAAGTTTTTTTGGAAATCTAAACATTATCTCGCCGCCATTTTGGTTACATACATAGCAGCTTTTTATTTATATCATTTTTTGTTTGTCTTAAAGAGACGTTGAAAATGATATACACAAAGGGTGTTCGAATTATAACCCAATGGGCCACCCGTCAAGAGGGGGTTGAGATTCTGTTTCTCAATATAAAGTAGAGAAGTTGACTAATAACTTATCCTGGAAGTTACAGTATTTTATCTGGAACAGTTTCAAAGTTGATGAGGGGTTTTAATGCTTTGTGAAGGTTTTTCAGACAGTTTGTTAATAGAATCTACATTGTAACTTTACTATTGTATGCTTTTGTGTGCAGTTTTAACTGAAGATGGCGACTTGGTGGTTACATTAATTTTATGTGACGGTCCTTTTGATTTGAGAGGGCTAGAATTCTTAACCAATGAAATTTGGATTATCTACAGGGGATCTCAATATTTGTTATACATTAAGCAAGTAAATTACCATTCTAATATACTCATATAAAACCATTTCATTTAAAGTAAGCCATTTTGGATATTTAAATGTGTATATTATAACATTTTTTAAATAAATTAATATTTTATAGCACAAAACTATTGGATTTAATAAAATAGTAAGAAGATTGATAAATCAGTAAATTAAGTTAATAAGACATGTCATTTCGTAACTGAAAAGAAACCTATAGGCCTACGTGAAATATAATAAATTTAATAAGTTTGAAATTTATTACAAAAAAATTATAGTAATTGAAAAAATACAAATAGGCCTAAATCAGTTTAAGAAATCTTATGGGACACTTGAAATGGAATAAGTAAGGCAAATCATAGTTCTCAAGCAATCTTTTAACTAACATTCATTGACTGATCGCGTATTCATATTTTATAATTTTTCGTAATAGGCTAATATAGAATATTATCTTTCATCACTAGGACCAAAAGTGAAGCTTTTCAATACAAACTCAAGTCGGCCGAGGCTGGAAAATGAGCAAGGGTCGTAAAGCTTCTTCTGGTCCAAGTGATGAACTATATTTTTCGTTATACTGCAAACAATATAAAAAAAACAATTTCACAAAAATTAAAATGTTATAACCTATTTGCCTTCAAATCGATGGTAACAGCTGTTTTAACGGCTATTTACAATCGAGAGTATCGGTTGTTTTTATAGATGCTTTACAATCCTTAATTAATTCGTATAAACGAAATAAATGATGGCCTCGACCTCAGCTGATGTTTTTAGGTCTTAGGATTAAAAAGAACAACTTTAGCAAATCAATACATGTATTGAAAACAGCTGTTTTTGAAGCAGTATGACGAAATAGTATATTTCATCACTAGGACCATAAGTGAAGCTTTTCGATACAAGCTCTAGTTTTGGAAAATGAGAGAGGATCAAAAAGCTTCTTTTGGTCCAAGTGGTGAACTATATTTTTCGTAATACTGCAAACAATATATAAACTTTTTTCTTCTTTTTTTTTTTAAACCAACATGTTATAATCTATTTACATTCAAATCGATGGTAACAGCTTTTTTATCGGTTGTTTTGTGCTTTACAATCGAATTAATTCCTATAAATGAAGTAACAGCTGATGTTTTAGGTCGTAGGACTAAAAAGAATAACTATAGCATCTCAATACATCTATTGAAAACAGCTGTTTTTGAAGCAGTATAACGAAAAATTAATGTCTTTGATAGATCAAAAAAAACTTTGTTGAGCATTTTTTATATATTTTTTTAAAGTACATTGTAATGCCATACGTAAAACAACAATAAATACAACATGTTGGAGAAAATTTTGTACAGTCAGGATGGCCGAGCGGTCTAAGGCGCTGCGTTCAGGTCGCAGTCCACTTCTGTGGGCGTGGGTTCGAATCCCACTTCTGACAAATACTTTTCACAGATTTTTCATTTTTTAAATTTGTGGAAATAAGAATGAAGTTGAATTCTTTCTGTTTTTTTTTTACTTTAAAAGAGTTTTATTATTAGTTAACAAACATAGGCCTATATAATAATTTATACTTACTAAATTTTATATCGATTATCCTTGCATTGAATTATTACTTAAGTACATTTATTTATTTAAACATTCTGTAATCTAATTTCATGACACCAAAACAAGAATGCATCCACTCTTCACCTAATCTGATCCATATGTCCAGTAATTTTTGCTTAGATATTTATGCAAAATAAGAAAGAAGACGTTGAATCTTGTAAAACTAAAAAATCAGAGGAATTTAAGCACATAAATTTTCTGAAATTATTACCAATATTCTAAAATTCTTTGTGTCTTTTGTCTTATATAAAATCATTAGGGATAGGAAATAATTGAAGGAAGTTGAATGTTGTTAAACATTAAGAGCAGACCATTCTACCAAAGTTCCCCCCCCCCCGCCTACTCCCATATATACGTGTGAATACTGCCTGTCAGAAAATTACCTTCGAAATTAAAAACCTAATCGATAGATGTTGTTTTTTTAAATCATTAATATCTCTTCTATAAATTCATTTATGTTAATTTTTACGGTAAGTACAAAAGCTTTTCCGTAATTTGTGAAAAAAAAAGTCTTCCATAATTTAAATTGTATGTCAAATACCTTTATAATCAAGGTTTTTTATATATAAAAAAAAAAGTGTAAAATAAAGTTACACAAAGTTTTATATTGTTTACACGATGTATACCAACTACTTATAACCTTCATCATTGTTTGTTATAATGCTTATTGCAAAGGCTGAATATGTCCATAACAGCGGAACATCAAACTGTACGCGATTCTATTATGTAAATATATATGAGTGTATATGTTTATGCATATAGGTTATTAGAACAGTATAAGATGTGTATTCTACCAAAAGTCTCTCCCCTCTGTGGTTGTTCAACCATTGGATCTATATCACTTAAGAAAATCTATCTCCTAAACAGGTAAAAATTAATTAAAAACATTTCCAGAAAAAAAAGAGTTTATTTTATGATTAAGGAAGAATGATTTATACTTTTCAACAATACTTTGATGCATTTGTACGTTGCGTGTCCTATAACTGACTTGAAGGGCAGAGCTTACACCCAATAAAACAAATTTACGATGTGTAGAAGTAAGAATAATTAATCAGATATAGATAACAGCAATGTGTTCCGCACAATTTGTAGTAAAATCTTTAATTACAAACTGTACTTGTTTCAAAATATAAATAAATATGAGCTGAAATACAATAAAGCAAGACAATATTTAAAAAGGAGACCATGTACATGAGAAATTAGTAAGGAAAATGTCCTTACACACTGAATGCAGACAAACATATACCAGCATTAAAACTGTTATTTAATCTGCATTAGAGCCAGAACGTAAAGAAAGGTCTTTTTAAGAAGTAACACTGACGTTAAAAGATACAGATTGTTTGCTATCTGGGAAAAACACTTTCATGGATTTAAAACTACACGTAAATTGTTGGGAAAAACATTAAAAGTTATTAATTTAAAATTAAAATTACACTTCTTACAAAATATAATGAAATGAATAATTAGTGGGGAGAACATTTTTAATCTACGTTCCTGAGTTTTGTTTAATAGAAGAATTCTATCATGGAAATTGCAGAAGTTTTCAAATTAAATTTTACAAAAAATAAAGAAAGACACGCAGAGTGCCCAAATTAAAAAAATATATTCATATTTTTTGTTGTTGTGTGATTATATAAATTAAAAAAATTAACTGGGTGTGCTTAAGACCACACGTTAGAAGTGAAAACTTGTATGAACATTGTATATCCGTTGTCTATATATATATATATATATATATATATATATATATATATATATATATATATATATATATATATATTAAAGTTGCATTACGGTACGGTGCGTGACGCGATTTCTATTGAAAAATATTTTTGCTTTGATTTTAGTTTACTATGTATATGAGTTTGAGAAAGTTAGTGCTATATTTTTCGTAGATTTTTAGTTTTGATATGTATGGGTATGTGAGAAAGTTTGTGCTATAGTTTTGCATTGATTTTAGTTTAACTATGTATGTGATTTGAGAAAGTTAGTGCTATATTTTTCGTAGATTTTTAGTTTTAATACGTATGGGTATGTGAGAAAGTTTGTGCTATAGTTTTGCATTGATTTTAGTTTAACTATGTATGTGATTTGAGAAAGTTAGTGCAATAATTTTTCGTAGATTTTTAATTTTAATACGTATGGGTATGTGAGAAAGTTTGTGCAATATTTTTGCATTGATTTTAGTTTGACTATGTATATGAGTTTGAGAAAGTTAGTGCAATATTTTTCGTTTTAATACGTATGGGTATGTGAGAAAGTTAGTGCAATATTTTTCGTAGATTTTTGTTTTAATATATATGGGTATGTGAGAAAGTTTGTGCAATATTTTTCGTAGATATATGAGTTTATATATACGCTGTGCGCGCGTATCCGTTGTCTATATATATATATATATATATATATTAAAGTTGCATTACGGTACGGTACGGTGCTTGACGCGATTTCTATTGAAAAAGTCCATTCCAAAAAAGTACCCAACGCGCCAATAGAAGTTTTCACTTCAACAATGATAATGAATGTCCTTCAGAGCATAATTACAAATGTTAGTGGCTAGAATAAAACCATAGTACTGTAATATTTAAAGAATTTAGTTTCAATAACATTTGAAGAATTGAATTGTTTTAACAAATGTTTCATTGGAAGAAAAATGTACTATGTTTATTATAACTAAATTCATCTGTGGTAGGAATTTAAATACAAGAATAGAAATCTCTTAAAATTAGTTCTAAATGTGATAAATCAATAGCCGATATTTAACCGAATATTTTGCGTTTGTGACAGTTCACTGAAACTGAAACAAACATTTTAAATATTAATTTTCATTTTATCCTGTGTCTATATTTTATGAAATTTTTCTGAAGAAAAGTATCAGATTTTCATTAATGAAAGCTTCAAATTAATTAATTGTATAAAAAAAAATAGTGTTTAAATAGTGCGCTAATTGTGGATGTAGGATTTCGTCTTCTCTACATGCCTTAACCATAAAACTACACTTTTAAAGAAGGAAGGCAAAATTATATTTCTTTTCAAAATGTGAGAGAAATATAAATGTTGTTTTTGACAGAAATAGAAATAAACCATTAATTAAGCAGGAAAAGCAAAACAGACTAAATAAATCGTCCGTAGGATTAATTTTGTATTGTCAAATCCCTCTCCTACTTCGACTCTAGGATACGAACATCTTTTGAGAATTTATTTGTAAGAAAAAAATTCATTTTTAAAACATAATTTTGGTAACGGAGTGGGTGATAAAAGAGAAGCAATCGTTTAAATTGATTACCATTGTTTCATCTGTTGCTGGTGAACTGTTTTTACTAATAACTTAACAGTACCAAGTCTACATACAGTGTCTTATGTGATTTATCATAAATCGCTGTCAACAGCCACCATTTTATTTCTATTGCAGATATCAGCATACAAATTTGTTGGTACATTTTTCGATATGTTTCCAATATGTATGAAAGAAATCTTACAATTTGGTACTTGGTAGATGTACTTGGTGGTTGTTTATAAATGTAAATACCTTCGTGGGACACACTGTATATGAATTATTATTTTTATCGAAAATCTGGATTTAAAGTTCTTCAATGTATCAACACTAATGGACAGCATATGTTTATAAAGATTATTATTAAAAATAAATTATAATGTTGTGATAACGTGTTCTTAGTTCTTTTAACAGTTTAGAGGAACAATAAAGGCAGAATTGAAGGTTTTAGAAGACAATAGTAGTGGGGATTTTTAGCAGAATAAACTTCTAATACTTTTAGAGTAACTTGCCAAATTTCAAATTTCCTCTAATTATTACTAAAAATATATCCGTACGTAACAGAACAGTGCGCTGTTTTGAAACTTCTGCTGTAATGTCTGTCCAATCGTTGCAACAGAGAAAGTTATGGTCGGAAATAGGTACTTCTAAACATCACTGTATACATTCCTATAAGTTTTATTACTTATAGAAGCGTATAGAACCAAAAACAGGTATATCCAATTATTTACGAAATTGAGTTAGCTATTGCTTGTTATACATTTTAAACTAATGTACAAGCCTATTATATTAGTTATTTCCTAAAAATGGTAAATCCATACTATTTTAAGCATTGAAAACAGCTGTTAGAATCAAATAAAAGTAAATCCATCAAAAGTTGTAATCAACAACAGGTATCTCCTTTACTGCCAATGAGAAGCCAGGATTTTTGACAGCTGGAGATTCTGTTGTTTACAGTTTCTTCTTCACTTTGAGGTTAACAGTCTGATTTCTATGCACTGCCATGTTCTTAGCCTGTGTTATAAAGTTTATTTAGTAAAAATAAATTTTAATGAAAAATGGACAGCAGTATATCTTCCAATGCCTCTGTGGTTAGTCCTAAAAAGCAAGAAAACTCCCACGTGAAGAGAAAAAATGAAAAAAAGAATCTAGCCAAAAAGCAAAGATACCATTTGTAGCGGGTGATAGCCTATTTAATATGTTCTAAAATACACTTTTGAAGCTAAATATATTTTTTTATTTATTTCCTTTAGTAAGAGGCACTGCTTTAAATTTGTTGAATTTTAGTTTGATTCGGAATTTTAAGCTTATAATAGTAGGCTTATGATGGGTTTTCTGAGAAACCTAATATAGCTATCACAACAAGAGGTCAGAATTTAGTTTAGTTCCCCAATAAATAAGTTCCATAAGCAAGTAAATCCCTTGAAGTAAGGTTCAAAAGCAGGTAAGTCCAATTTTTAATTCCAAAATCAGGTATCTCCATATTTAAAATTATTTATTTAGAATACTGAGGTGGAAACCTATATAAAACTTTATGTAATTTAAAAACCTATTTTTTTATCTTTTTTTTTAAAGTCTTCGTCATATTAATTTGGTGCTGGAGAGTATATGTACCAGTTTTTTGTTTCTCCTGTAAAATTCAGTTCAGGTGACTTACCTGTTTTTGGTTCTAGGCAATTATTGACTGCGAGCTGTAATAAACTTTGGGCAAACTTTCTCTCGCACAACTACTGAGCAAACAAAATGTTTTCTTAGTCATTTCCTCATGATATCCCCCAAAGCTATTTTAATTGAATTTACTGAAGTGTGAAGTTTTATTATACATGTGTCGGACTGCACTTTAAAACATTACAATTACAGAGTAATTTTGAAAATTCCAAAGTGATATATACAGTCTGTTAATCTATAAAATAAAATGATGTTCAATTTTTCTTGTTCAGTTTTTTAAATAAAAATTTCATTTTCAATGATTTGATACTGAAAAGAACCTGCCATAGGACCAAAAGAAAAATTTCTGATTTTCTAAACGTTCATCGAAATAGCCAATTTCTTGTGCATTTCCTGAATAAAAATTATACATTATTTTTGTAAAATGTAAGAACTAAAATAGACCACTTCCAATCGTAAAAAGCATGTTTATTTATTTCAATTTCTAACCAGTGATTTATGATTAACAACACTAATATAATCAACCTTTGAATCAGAACTTTTAGAAAGGTTCAGGAAGCCAATTCATCTTCTGGATGCGTATAAAGTAAAATATAAATTTTATCGGACCATATGTAATAGCCGTTTGACGAACCTTGTTGTATTTGATATGCATATAATGAACACCTCTGCTTGTTTCAAAATACATCCCTTGACATTTGACCTCACTTCAATAGTGACGTGTAATGGTCGCTATGATGTTACCCCTTAATAATTTTTGTAAAATACTACGAACGCTTACCCATGCAGTGCTCTCCAAGTTTTCTTTCTGATAATATTTAGTCTCCCCAATGCCGGTCAGCTGGCTCGCCAGTACATAATAGTGCAATCTAGGGGTGATAGTGATCAGAGGAATGAAACTCCTCTCATCGTTACCTGTGTGGTCTACAAGCCACTTCATTCAAAATCCAAAAGGGGAGCTTAGAATGCTTGTTAAGAATCTTAGCATACTTTTGCTAGAAATAACTTCTAGGAATTTTATTTTTCATGTTAACAACAATTAATATTTCTATAACAAACACAGACACAAAATAAAATCTGGATTGTTTATTTCTAAGCATTGACGATACAAAAAATATATTATGTTGCGGCGAACGTGTCTGCTAGGGCGAACGTGTCTGCGCATTGGAAGTGTGCTGGGCCCATAACCCAGAGGTCCGTGGATCGTAACCACGCTCTGCTACCAACTGCGGCGAACGTCTCGTCTACCGACTTAGGCGAACGTCAGCCCTCGTTATTCGATATGACCAGACGTTAGAACCGCTTAAGGTTATGGAAGGAGTGTTTGGAAAAACGTGATAGGACTTACCCAGTAAATATATTCCATCGTTAATTAACGCTTAGTCTCAACTAATCACAGTCGTTCACAGTGCGCCGAATTCAGCGGACGTAAGTTGTGCGTTGTTACAATTTAATCTCTTAGTAATAAACCTAAATGGCTACCTAAACCCTTAATTGCGGGGTCTGATCGACCACCGGGTGTTACGTACTCATTAGTAGGTCATCCGACTAAAATTGAGAAGGAATTATTATGACCTAAAGGGTTAACGTAATTCTCCCATCACGCCTGTACCTAACTAATTGATAAGTCAAGTAATTATAATATTTAATTAGTTAGTTTAATTAGTACATTATACCTCATCATAAGCTGGCTGTGAACATAGTGATTAGTTGGATTAGAGACTAAGCGTTAATTAACGATGCAATATATTTACTGGTTAAGTCCTATCACGTTTTTCCAAACACTCCTTCCGGAACCTTAAGTGGTTCGAACGTCTGGTCATATCGAATAACGAGGGCTGACGTTCGCCGCAATGTTCAAGAATAAAGTTCCTGCTTTTGTGCAATTCTTTTTGAGATACTGACATTCATTAAACTTTAAATCGAATGTTAAATAAATAATAACGCACATCTGTAAAGAGTTATTAATTTTTTTAAAAGACGTTACATACTAAATTAATATACATTATCTACATGTTTAGAATACTAGTTAGAAAACCGACTAGTCACCAGTTTTCTTTTTGATTTTTGTAGTTTCAAAAAGGATATCTACAGCTTTTTTTTATTGATCTAAAAATTTATAATTATAAACTATTGAGGTATTCTGAGAACATTCTACGGCAGCCCACACTCTGTCTAGCAAATTAGTCAAGTTTCATCACACAACCTTCGTTTTCAGTTTCGCTTTTCATAAACTGTATCACATTGTAAATAACTTCACATGTTTAATTGTTCAATAAGTTCCTTTATACTTTCATATTAAAATTAAACAAGGACATGAATGATGTCAAATAGTGACACACTGGAAAACTATATAGCACTGACTGAACTGAAGAATGATAGATTTGAAACCCTTCTAAAACAATTTGTCAATGACACCGTTTTAATGGAAGGTGGTTGTACCGCTCCATATTCACAAGGTCGGTTTGTTCATGCCCAAGCCAAATACATTCCTGGCTTACCATATGTGTTGTAACTTGTGTTTGGTAGAACAAATAATATATAATTCAGTACTATTTTGGAGAAGAAAACAACACAAGAAAAGTGAAATAATGTCAGAAAATGACACTAAATAGAAAGAATGGCTCTCAAAGTAAGCACTCCGGGCCACGCGAAGGTGGCCGACTCTAGATCGTTTTTCACGGGGAGTTTCAATTTAACAAGATCTGTGTTGAGCCAATTAAAGTTAAAGTTTTTTTAAAACCAAGCCTCTGAAATTTATTACTTTAATATTTTTTATTACATTTCATTCCTTAAAATCAAAATACAAATTAATCTTTATACTAAATTAAAGTAAAGGAAATCATTTCCTCATGGTCAAAAGTTTGTGGAGAATAGTTCCGCTTACGTGAATGTAAGAAAGTTGTAAATACTGTTTTGAAAAATGTTTTACTCTACTGGTTAGGGCCTACATATAATATTAGTACGTAATTTTATAAGAAGTATACAACATATTAAAGAATTAAAGAGAACACTAATTACTTATTTGTCTCAACATAAAAAAAGTTTATGGGCGCCATCATAGTACTTACCCAGCCCCATCATACAATGAAAATCATAAAATCCATTATATGTCATAATACCCAAAAGTTGGTTTCTTAGCCCTTGTATTTTAAATTGTAGCGGTAGAGTTTTATCCAGTAGAGTAACACATGTTTTATAAACTTCGCAACTCTGTATGTCATAACTTTGTTGACATCGTCTAGACCCTAACGGAAGTGTATAATATATATATATATATATATATATATATATATATATATATATATATATATATATATTAAAACGTTTCCACTCACTTCGTTCGTGTAAGTGTTTCGACCCTGGCAGGCTTGGAAGCTGTACATATTATATGAAGGAGCCTCTACCAGCTGATTTCGTGTTTGTGACGGCTCTGCTAAATCTCGTAACTATAATAATATCATATTTTCTTTTAGTTTTGATTCAAAGTTACATTTTTCATCATAACTTCGCAATTTTGTCAATGCAGAGAAGTGGAGTTGATACCACTCTATGTATTGAAGACTAAATGTAATCATTGCGGCAAAATCTACAAATTTTGATCTAATTTAGTGTATAAAAAAAAAACCTTCAAAATGATCGCCATTTTGACATTTATAATTCTAATTTTCTAAATATTAACATCATAGTCCACTTTACCAAATTTAATGTTTTGGTAAATTAAGTAAGTACACTACCGAGCTTACTTAAGACGAAACGGACAATAACGACGGACGGAATGCCGAAGTTCATTTTTTTCTGTTTCTTAAGGCCATCAGACGTGAAGATTAATAAAAAAAACCAATGTTAATTTTTTTGCGATTATCAAACTTGCCCTATACTGGGTAAGCAACAACAGATCCAGAACTCCTTTAAAACAAAAACTTACCTACCAATTTAAAGGCTCGTCCCCCCCCCCCCAACTTAGTGCAACTATTCCTATTTTTTATAGAAGAAAACTGAATATGTCAACCTTCATTTTAAGAATATCGGTGTATTATGAAATAACAAATATAATACGTAACGAAAACTGAAACTTGATATTGTATTTCTTAATTTTATCTAGTTAATCGTGTTACATTCATGTTCAAACTGTTAAAATGATAAAATTTAGTTCAGCGTTTGTTTGTATATATATATATATATATATATATATATTTATTTATATAACTCCTTTATTATTAACTGTTTATAATCAAGTTCGCACCTCCATCTTCCATCTTCCCTTCGTACAAAATACGAATATCTTTAAAACGATATATGGTATTTTAATTCTGTGTATATCATAGTTTACCATAACAAAATTCTAAATTTGCAAGTAACTTTGAAAAATAATACTTTTACTTTGAAAACGATCAAATAGTTTTGGGTTATATTTACTTCTTGTTTTTTAACATGACTAAGCGGTCCCCAATGATGCGACTACTTTTTATAGGAAATTAAAAAAATTATCTAATTTAACCCTATTGTCCCCTCGCAAATTCAATCATGTGACCAAATTCCATTGCCTACATTGTGTTAAAGTTAAAATAAATATCTGGAAGAAGTTGAGGAAATAAAAGGTGGAGAGACAAGTGACTAATTCTATGCAGCATGTCGTAAAGCATTTCATGAATGAAAAAATAATTCCAGAAACATTTAAAATGGAATCTTATACAAGACTGTCTATGATTTTAGAAACAAAATTATTATTCTATCCTCAACATATATTTAATTTGTGGCACGCATATATTTTATAAGACTTTTAGAAAAAAATCATTAAAATGTACTATAGGCTAAGGATATAAAAATGAGACCTGAATTCTTAGATCCACTACAAAATACACGAACATTGATACATCGCACTAATATATTTATAAATTCATACATACAAAGATTTCATAAAAACTACATACATACGTAATCCCTCTTGCTTCCGAAACTAAAAATTATATTAAGGTTAAAATAATATTAACTATTCAAATAACTAACTAAAAAATTGTTTATAAGTTGACTGACCTATGCAGATCTTCCCTGAAAAGACAAAATTAACAATAACCCAAAATAAACATTGATATAATTAAAAATAACCTTTTACAAAAATACACTTTGCTACACAAAATGGGGAAAAGAAGCACACACACAACTACACGCACGCACGCGCACGCGCGCGCATACACACACACATTTAATATTTTAAGAAATTGGTCTGAAAACCATATGGAAAATACATTTAATAAAAATCAGGGAAGAATCAACAAACTTTCTTATTTCAATTTACTGTTATTGTTGTATGATGTAATAACACCCACTCTATCATATAGCGTCGTTGTACTGTCGGGAGCCGCAGTTTTTCCCTTGCGAGTGATTAGTTTTTACATGACCCTTAAAACCATGGATAGGTTAACTTATGTAAATAGAACTCTTGAGACTGGAACATCCAGTTTAGTGGTAGTCTTCTATCTAAGTCGTAATTACTATTATAGTAATATTTGTCTGGAGGATATGTTTAGGTTTTAAAGGATGTTTAATGTTAACTGGGGGGAAAAGGTGAACAAGAAGTTGACCACAGATGTTTGTTTGTCGATTTTACAAACGAAATTACAATCACCACAACACAATCTTATTTATTATTAACTAATCATTAATCGTCTTATAGGAGCCTTTGTTTTCTAATTAAAGATCAAATGTCCAAGGGGACACAATAACTAAAACCAGGATAAAATAACCACAACAAGAAGAAACAAAACTAAGACTGTAATAAATGCAGTGTGTTTATTATATTAGCCTTATGTAGATTTCGACTACATCCTCAGAAGTTTATAGCTAAACTAAACATAAACCTAAAGCTAAGTGCTAAGCAGTGCCTCCTTTCGCTTCTAACCGGTCAATCACAAAGAGATATTCTAACCTTAGATAATTGACCCGTATTTGGAAGTGCCAATGCTCTTGAGAACCTTATGGACTATATGGTATAATAAACTAATCTACAAAAAAAAATTAAGTACACTACATCAAATTTTACAACACCGAAATATACGATTTAAGAAAATATAAATATAAAATAAAATAAACCAAAAAATAATCTTATCACTCTGAAAAATATCTTAGATATGAATAACTTAAATCAATAGAAAATAATAAAAATCACACAAACTATAATGATTTTATATAATTACATAAAAAAATAGAACTTATAGACTAAATAATTCAGTAAGAAGCTTAAATTCCCACAACTTTGAATCATCACACGAACATTTGTAAGGATATTTCTTGGTCTATTTTATTTTATATTTATATTTTCTGAAATTATATTTCAGTGTTGTAAAATTTGATAAAGTGTACTTACTTCTTGGTTTAGCATATTAGTTTTTATTATAGCCAGTAGTTCATAAGGTTAAAAAGACTATTGACAGTTAACTGAGGCAAGACGGGTACCTCTTTATGATTTGCTGGTTAAAAGTGGAAGGAGGCGCTACTTGGCAGTTAGCTTTAGTTTTATGTTTAGTTTAGCTGTAAACCTCTGTAACTATGTAATCGAAATGTACATAAGGATAATTATAATAAATGCACTGGATTTATTACAGTCTTAGTTTTGTTTCTTCTTTTTGTGGTTATTTTATCCTGGTTTTCCTTCAAGTCCATATAAATAGAATATGACCTTTGAGTCATGAAAGTTTTTATGTGAACAACTGAAATATATTAATAACAATGTGGATTCGTATTATAATACGATTCTAAGAGGATGAAAGAGACTAAAGTCTTCGGTAGGAAAATTTATAAATATGCGTTACTAGATTCACATTTATTTTTAATTTAACAACGATAGTCTAAATTATAACAATTTATGTAAATAGTTTAATAGAAATTAGCAGGTTGAAATCAAATATACTATAGGTTTTGCAAATAATCTATTCTATCATTTTAATGATCAACACCATTCAGCTCATATGTTGACGTGATAAGACAGGATTTTGTTTATTAATATTTGTAAACAAACCTTGACCTAGGTGTCTATATATTTTACCAATGTAGGCTATATAACTTTTTCAGTAGCAACCATATACAATAGGTAATCCTAGCTTGCGGACCAAATTCGATTAAATTTAACTAAAATTCTGGCTATTAAAAAGATTATGGCTAATATTAGGTTATGTGGTTATAATTTGGAACATTAGCTATAACTCTTCATTTTTATTATTTTTTGAAACGTATATGCTATTCCGCGCGCGCGCGTGTGTGTGTTTTATTGCTATATGTGTCACAAGTCTTATTAGGTTTTATAAAATTAGATAAAAATCTACTTTAAATAAATAAATTTAGTATATTAAAAGTATTGTGATGGTAAAACAAAATTGATTTGTAGCTTTTTGCTCTTATTATATTCATTTTAGGGATCACTGGTTCAAGTGTTTTTATTATGAAGTCTTTGTTGCAAATTAAGTTGTAGCCTATATTTATGCATGGTTTTGACATTGAGCTTATTTTGTTTCATGATTTTCAGTGTTTTTAATCTCATTATTTGGAGACAACTACCTCTAAGTTTCTATTTTTATCAAAACAGGTATAGGCCTAACGAATATGATCAAATAGCACATGGTCCAACATCACCAAAATGAAGTCCTTTTTATCGGGCCTAGTGGTGTAATGCTGACCTTGAACTTAGAACTACCACACAGAGACAGACCTAGTAACAGGGCACTGTGACCTCAGTATGTATCTACATAGAATGGGGGTATATGATGGGAGCTCTGTGTGAAGACTATGTGATTTATATAATGAAACCTTAGGCCACACATAATTGTTAATTATGCGAATCTTACAGGCAAGAAACTTAAGTTGTTTGGAGCACAAGTATCTACTGAACTGTTGCAAGATGAGCTAATCAGTGGATTAACTCGTTGAGAGGATTAATCTTCAAAATTAGAACCTTAGTTGCACCTAATCCCTGGAACCTAATCCCTTTTTATAAATCTAAATGATCAAACTTTGTCAGCATATCGGTTCTAAGCGCCCAAACAAAATATACTGTTTGTCATACCCCCAAAAATACTTGTTCTAGAGTTATCGAGGAAACAGTTAAATTAATCAAAGACCCCAAAACAGTCAAATATCTCAAAATCAACCAAAGCTTTCGATTAAACCAATGTGCAAATGAAAATTATCTTTCCTAAACTCTGTATACGTCTGGTTGAGCTCTGGAGCTGGAACTACCTACGGCCACCCCCAATAAACTCTCCCCGAATCGGAATCGGCCTGCAGTTGTTTTGCCAATGAGTCACCTTACTGTTATCTTACTATCAGGATATATGTATTTTTTATAAATCATAATATAATTATTTTATTCAGTTATTTGAAACCTACTAAATAAGTTATGGAAAATGATACCAAACTCGATTATGGTGTTAATATAAATGATTTCTATAAATTTAATACGAATAACTATTTAACAATGATAATACGAATAACATATTATCTTTTATTTATGTAGCTACATTGTCACACACCTATTGAGATATCAAAATATAAGTAAATGGAAGATTGTCAAGAAGAACTCGGTGATGTTCTCTTTAACAAATGGTTCAGTATTATACAATCAGTCTTTACGAGTTTACATTTCACTAACATTTTATCTTTAATTCGAGATATTCCACCTTGTCTTCGTCCATGGTTCAGTTGAGCTATTCATCGATGCATTAAATTAACTCTTAACTTTTAATTTTCTGAAAGACGGAGAAGAAAATTTTGATTGTATAGAGTTGGATTTCTTGTGTATGTGAGAGAAAGTTTGGGTAAAGTTTATTTTATAATAGATTGAACTATTTTCTTGGCTAAAGATAAACTACTTGTTATCGACTTGGAAAGCAAAAACAAATAAGTTTTAGAAAACAAATTTTACCTCTGTCTCAACATTTCTCAAAACCTATTAATCTACATAATTCCCTGTCCTTCCGCGAGTGACAGACTGAAGCGGTAGGTTTTTGCTCTGCCTACTATTATTATTTTTTAAATTTACACAAGAACAACTTCAAGGCCGTAAAGGGCGTAATGGCGAAACGAATGAACCACCTCTGTTTAGTACCGCGGTATCTTCCCGCCCTAAAACTATCAAAGTACCTACACATTTTTTAGGTTATGTGTTTGTTAATAATAGCACGATAACTTTAGAGCCGGTTTTCCAATCTAAACGAAACTTAGTGGAAAAACTATTTACGAGAATATTCCGCTTAAATTTGTAAACAAGCTAGTAAATAGAAGAAAAAATAATTCTTAGAACTTTTAAAATTGATTTGATTTTCTATTAAATTTATATAGTTCGTGGATACACAATTTCGATGAGTTTTAAGCAAGAACTATTTTTATGAAAATTGTTGGCATAAATACAATTTTTGCATCAATGTTTTCATACATAGTGTGTTTACTTTAATTATTATAACCTATATATGTTTTAGAATACAGAATGGAACAGTACTAAAATAAACTTGCTACCAACAATAGTTATTGACATTTCTGCCAAAAAAGGTTTTCTTTTACGATTTTAAATATATTGTCTCCCTTCATATACTGAGTGTCCCTAAACTGTCTGATAACGTTTTTAGGTATTTTTTTCTGAGCCAAAGGCAAATCAAAAGGTCATCTTGCAAACCGCTTAACAATGTGCAATCAATGCAGAAGGGGCATATTGAGCACCGCTTGCAACTGAATTTTTATTAATTTTTTTTTGTTGTTTTTTTTTAAAGTTACAGTTAAAACCTGTGTTTGCAATCTGCTATATAATAGTAAAATTTATTCATATTTTTGTTATAAAATGTATGTACATGAAGTTGTAAAATAAAATCTACATGTATAATTTATTTTATTCTGTTACTTACAATAAGGGTTATATAAGTATGGTTGCAATATGAATGTTATTGTCACATTTCAATAATGTAACATTTACTCAGCTGATTAGTGCAACCAAAAATTAAAACAGCAGATTGTTATGGCTGACTAGCAGTGGTGATGCCTCTTGACTGGAGATATTTTTTAGTACATTGTTTCATAAAAATTGAATTTTTTATTGTTTTATTCATTTTAAAAAAAAAATTACATTGTTGTGTTTGTAATTAAATTACCTAAAAAAGAGATTTTTTTTAGAATTTTTCGTTTTAAAGTTATTTAAGGTTAAAATATTTAAATGGCCGCCATTTTGAAAACAATCATTTACATAAATTATTGTTTTTTTATTTTTTATTAATACTTTAAATTATAAAGCTCCATACCAAATTTCAATTCATTAAAAAAACCGGTTGTTTAAATAAAAATGTTCAAGTGAAAAAACAAAAAGGCGGCTGTAAGGATAACGAAGGAGTTTTCGACATTTTAAATACGATATTTTGATTTGTCTTTGGTTCAGGAAAAATACCTAAAATGGTTATCAGAGAATTTATTCACACTCCATATATAAATAAAAGAAAAAGTAAAGAAAAGAGTAAACAATATTTTCGCTGATATTTCGTATAAAAATACTTTTTCCTAGCAATAAAAGATAACAATTTTTGCAAAAAATGTAAATTCCTAAAATGTTTCCATAAATTATATTGTAAAACGAAATATTAGCGAAAATATTTTCCACTCTTCCCTTTACTTTTTTTGTTTATAAACTTAAAGAACTCTTTATAACTGTTGGTTTTTTACTAAGAATATATATATATATATATATATATATATATATATATATTTCCACAAATATATTTGTTAACAATATTGGTGTTCACGCTACTCAATATTCATTGTACGGAGCAAAAAGCTGTTGAATCAAACTTACTAAGAGTAATTTTAAACATATGTTTCAAATTCTCTCCTGATAATTTTTCATGAATCAAACTTTCTGTTTTCAAATTCTTATCCCGGGTTTCTCTTACAATTTTCTTTTGAAACGTAAATATCTAAAAATAAAGGCAAAATATATTATCAGTTACTACCCTATCTATACTCAAGTTAGATAGGATGTGAAGTCGACCTCACGTCCTGTAACCATTTTATATTGGAAAAGCAGAGAACAGTACAGAACAAGAATTCCTTTAATGATTCCCTTATTTACTTGAAAGATGAACAGAGAATGTGCGAACCCTTAGGGAGGAGTTGCTACTGTAATCTATGACAGTTGTCTATTCTTGCTCCAGTATAAAGATCTCTTAATCGAGATAAGGTACTGGAAACTCTATAAGTTTAGCACGCCACATGCACTCGGGACATTTCTATGTAGAGTTTTATTTATTTATTTGTTTGTAGTTTTAAGGTGGAAAACCCCACGGTCCCAAGCCCTTGAAAATAAAAAAGATGAAAAAATAGATTTAGTAAAATGAAAAATAGGTCTCTTTAAGACCTGATAGGATAGATGAAAAAGTGTGATATAACCCAAGACTTCATTGAGGAAGTTGATCCAGCAAGGTACCTCGAGATTGTCATACCCGTACTCACTATAAGTAAGCCCCGGAGGGGTCTTAAAGTAACTTATGTTTTCATCATCATCAAGTGCAGATCTTGTGCTGCACACAGTATGAAACATGCCCATTCTTATAACAAGAAATGTAGCTCACGCTCCATGCTTAGACAGCAACTTCGCAGAACGGACTTCTATCATTTCAGTTTAATAATTAAACTTTATGTTATTTGTCTTATTTTTGGTTTGTTCCCTTGTTACTCAAGTTTTTTTAAAGAGCAACTTTGATTTGTTTTTGTACCCATACACTCTGAAAAAAAGTTTTTTTGTTACTCTAGCCCGTTGCTTCACTCCATAAGCACAGGTTGATTCCAACTGAATTTATTCGGAATCTACATTCATTCAACACGCCCCCCCCCTTCGGCGAAGGAGAGTAGGTCCTAGCCTTCAATTTTTGACTCTACTAAGAAAAACTAAGAGGAGCCATAAATTACAATAAGAAATTACCTTTAGTTGAAAATCAGGCAGAATTTTTCAAAATATAAAACAAATTCAAAATGTGTAAATATATATTGGTATTATCAAGAAAATTTCAGTATTGATTAAATAACTTAATTTCATTAATAAACAGTAGAAATGTAGAATTAAATAAACAAAAAGCTTCATGTACCTTTAATGTTCTAAGACATTTAAAATTATTTTGATAGCTCAAAAAATTACTATGACAGTAAAGTAAATAGTAATACTTTTAGTATTATTAAGATAGTAGTAATAATTAAAATGCATTATTATAATTGATTGACAAAGTACATGAATTCATATGGGTACTTTAAGTATTGTTTTTTTTTCCTTTTAATTATCGGAAGGGGAACATAATTGGATTGATGTGGAGAAATACTTTGAGGTCACTTAGTAAGGCAGATTTAACATAATGTAGGCCGAGTACAGCTTGCTAGTTAAATAATTGAGCAGTGTTGGGTGGAAAGGGGTGCGGGGTAAATCAAAACGTTCCATCCTTAGAGTACCAATACCGGTATCGACCACTACTAGCGCGGCTTCCCATTGGCTGATGGTGTTCACGTGACCGCTTGACAAATGAGCGAGCGCTAACACTACGAGCATTATTTCTCCAGGGGGTTCCCGGACTCACTACCATTTATATTTCGCTGCAATACAAATAGAAACTCGCTCCACAGCCTACTAAATAGACAACTCTTGTATTCTACTTATTGTTTGCGTCTCCAACACAAGACAATTTCTTGATATCTAGCAACTCTGTTTTGTTACACGTCGAATGACAGGTTTTGCTGCAAGAATGAATAAACAAAACAAGAGCAAAGCAAATTAACATCCTAAGGAATAAAGTGTGATACTATTTTCAAACCGTATAGCATGTTAGATATATAAATTTTTTTTAATATACATCTAAACTATAGATATATACGTACATATGTACAACCTCTCTGGCGTTCATCATGGTCTCAGAAACAATAATGGACTATATGAATCACGTATAAAATCGGATCAATTTAAAACTTGGCGCGCCTCAGGTTTACGCCTGAGCACTGGCAAGCTAGGTGGTACGAGTTTATGGAGCAATAAACAGAAGTTGGGTGTGAGTGACACTGCAACCAAAACTAAATGTCGTCATCTGTTGTTGATGAATAGCCCTCTTATTGTAGGATTTTAATATTTTCTCTCACTCCATAAAGAATTATTGTTCTCTCTCATACTCGAGTGAGAGGTGAAGTGAAGCCACTATGCCAGAGCTCTCTAGAGAGATCTGCTCAATCTCAATCCTCGCGCTAAGAAAATTGTATAGACTTTTCCAATTTAGTGTATGGCTCATGTCGGTTGTTTATTCAATAAGATTGTTTCAAACACCACTATATTTAAAATCGTATTTTAAACCCTTTCTACAGCTAATACAGGTTTATATTAGGTTAGTGGTAGCTCGTAGAAACCCTTATCCAAACATACCTAACTTACGTTCTCTAGATAACAAAAACATCAAACACTTACGTAATAATAAATTTGGAATTTTATTCCAGAAAAAGTTAGAATCCACTGTTTCATTAATGGAATTAAATAACATATGTAAGAGAGATTACGTATAACGTGTATATAAATAGGGTGGGGGTAAGGATTTTTTTTTATCCGAAGAGGGGGGAAATGCGCATCCGCACCATCAGTGGCCCAGCGAGACCGACTGGTGTGTGGGGCTGTACCACCTGTACGACCCACTAAAACCCTTCCTCTTTTATCTAAACCTCGTTGAGATTTCCATCCTGGACCCGCGTTAGGCTTGTCCAATGTTAGGCTTGTCCAATGCAATGTTTCATTTTTTTATAACTACTAGATACTGTTCAAATTAAATATAATGATATAACATTATAAAAATTAAATAGATAAATTACAAAAACTGTTAACTTGTTTTCATAAGTTAATTTTCTGGTACTTATAAAATATTTGTAGTAAATTATTGATGATTTAGTCTTATCTTAGTCTTAGTCTGATCTTAGTCTTAGTCTGATCTTAGTATTAGTCTGATCTTAGTCTTTCAGCAATGTGTTCAGTGGTTTCCTCACTGTTTACACTCTAGTAACTGTTGGACTTAGAATGAATTTTAACTCTCTAACCTAACCTAACCTTGGTACTCTTTGTTCTTCCTAAGTGACCTCCTGCAGAACCCGACGATCCATATTGAACCCTCTCTGCAACTCCGACCGCCGACAGCTGACTGTTAATCAATCCCTTCAGTGTCAGACATCAATTTCCTCCCTATCTTAGTCTTTCAACAATGTGTTCAGTGGTTTCCTCACTGTTTACACTCTGGTAACTGTTGGACTTAGAATGAATTTTAACTCTATAACCAAACCTAACCTTGGTACTCTTTGTTCTTCCAAAGTGACCTCCTGCAGAACCCAACGATCCATATTGACCCCTCTCTGCGACTCCGACCGCCTACAGCTGACTGTTAATCAATCCCTTCTGTGTCAGACATCGATTTCCTCCCTATCTTAGTCTTTCAACAATGTGTTCAGTGGTTTCCTCACTGTTTACACTCTAGTAACTGTTGGACTTAGAATGCATTTTAACTCTCTAACCTAACCTAACCTTGGTACTCTTTGTTCTTCCAAAGTGACCTCCTGCAGAACCCAACGATCCATATTGACCCCTCTCTGCAACTCCGACCGCCTACAGCTGACTGTTAATCAATCCCTTCTGTGTCAGACATCGATTTCCTCCCTATCTTAGTCTTTCAACAATGTGTTCAGTGGTTTCCTCACTGTTTACACTCTGGTAACTGTTGGACTTAGAATGAATTTTAACTCTCTAACCTAACCTAACCTTGGTAATCTTTGTTCTTCCTAAGTGACCTCCTGCAGAACCGAACGATCCATATTGACCCCTCTCTGCAACTCCGACCGCCTACAGCTGACTGTTAATCAATCCCTTCTGTGTCAGACATCGATTTCCTCCCTATCTTAGTCTTTCAACAATGTGTTCAGTGGTTTCCTCACTGTTTACACTCTAGTAACTGTTGGACTTAGAATGCATTTTAACTCTCTAACCTAACCTAACCTTGGTACTCTTTGTTCTTCCAAAGTGACCTCCTGCAGAACCCAACGATCCATATTGACCCCTCTCTGCAACTCCGACCGCCTACAGCTGACTGTTAATCAATCCCTTCTGTGTCAGACATCGATTTCCTCCCTATCTTAGTCTTTCAACAATGTGTTCAGTGGTTTCCTCACTGTTTACACTCTGGTAACTGTTGGACTTAGAATGCATTTTAACTCTCTAACCTAACCTAACCTTGGTAATCTTTGTTCTTCCTAAGTGACCTCCTGCAGAACCGAACGATCCATATTGACCCCTCTCTGCAACTCCGACCGCCTACAGCTGACTGTTACTCAATCCCTTCTGTGTCAGACATCAATTTCCTCCCTATCTTAGTCTTTCAACAATGTGTTTATTGGTTTCCTCACTGTTTACACTCTGGTAACTGTTGGACTTAGAATGCATTTTAACTCTCTAACCTAACCTAACCTTGGTACTCTTTGTTCTTCCAAAGTGACCTCCTGCAGAACCCAACGATCCATATTGACCCCTCTCTGCAACTCCGACCGCCTACAGCTGACTGTTAATCAATCCCTTCTGTGTCAGACATCGATTTCCTCCCTATCTTAGTCTTTCAACAATGTGTTCAGTGGTTTCCTCACTGTTTACACTCTGGTAACTGTTGGACTTAGAATGAATTTTAACTCTCTAACCTAACCTAACCTTGGTACTCTTTGTTTTTCCAAAGTGACCTCCTGCAGAACCCAACGATCCATATTGACCCCTCTCTGCAACTCCGACCGCCTACAGCTGACTGTTAATCAATCCCTTCTGTGTCAGACATCGATTTCCTCCCTATCTTAGTCTTTCAACAATGTGTTCAGTGGTTTCCTCACTGTTTACACTCTGGTAACTGTTGGACTTAGAATGAATTTTAACTCTCTAACCTAACCTAACCTTGGTAATCTTTGTTCTTCCTAAGTGACCTCCTGCAGAACCGAACGATCCATATTGACCCCTCTCTGCAACTCCGACCGCCTACAGCTGACTGTTAATCAATCACTTCTGTGTCAGACATCGATTTCCTCCCTATCTTAGTCTTTCAACAATGTGTTCAGTGGTTTCCTCACTGTTTACACTCTAGTAACTGTTGGACTTAGAATGCATTTTAACTCTCTAACCTAACCTAACCTTGGTACTCTTTGTTCTTCCAAAGTGACCTCCTGCAGAACCCAACGATCCATATTGACCCCTCTCTGCAACTCCGACCGCCTACAGCTGACTGTTAATCAATCCCTTCTGTGTCAGACATCGATTTCCTCCCTATCTTAGTCTTTCAACAATGTGTTCAGTGGTTTCCTCACTGTTTACACTCTGGTAACTGTTGGACTTAGAATGCATTTTAACTCTCTAACCTAACCTAACCTTGGTAATCTTTGTTCTTCCTAAGTGACCTCCTGCAGAACCGAACGATCCATATTGACCCCTCTCTGCAACTCCGACCGCCTACAGCTGACTGTTACTCAATCCCTTCTGTGTCAGACATCAATTTCCTCCCTATCTTAGTCTTTCAACAATGTGTTCATTGGTTTCCTCACTGTTTACACTCTGGTAACTGTTGGACTTAGAATGAATTTTAACTCTCTAACCTAACCTAACCTTGGTACTCTTTGTTCTTCCTAAGTGACCTCCTGCAGAACCGAACGATCCATATTGAGCCCTCTCTGCAACTCCGAACGCCTACAGCTGACTGTTAATCAATCCCTTCTGTGTCAGACATCGATTTCCTCCCTATCTTAGTCTTTCAACAATGTGTTCAGTGGTTTCCTCACTGTTTACACTCTGGTAACTGTTGGACTTAGAATGAATTTTAACTCTCTAACCTAACCTAACCTTGGTACTCTTTGTTCTTCCTAAGTGACCTCCTGCAGAACCGAACGATCCATATTGACCCCTCTCTGCAACTCCGACCGCCTACAGCTGACTGTTAATCAATCCCTTCTGTGTCAGACATCGATTTCCTCCCTATCTTAGTCTTTCAACAATGTGTTCAGTGGTTTCCTCACTGTTTACACTCTGGTAACTGTTGGACTTAGAATGAATTTTAACTCTCTAACCTAACCTAACCTTGGTACTCTTTGTTCTTCCTAAGTGACCTCCTGCAGAACCCAACGATCCATATTGACCCCTCTCTGCAACTCCGACCGCCTACAGCTGACTGTTAATCAATCCCTTCTGTGTCAGACATCGATTTCCTCCCTATCTTAGTCTTTCAACAATGTGTTCAGTGGTTTCCTCACTGTTTACACTCTGGTAACTGTTGGACTTAGAATGAATTTTAACTCTCTAACCTAACCTAACCTTGGTACTCTTTGTTCTTCCTAAGTGACCTCCTGCAGAACCCAACGATCCATATTGACCCCTCTCTGCAACTCCGACCGCCTACAGCTGACTGTTAATCAATCCCTTCTGTGTCAGACATCGATTTCCTCCCTATCTTAGTCTTTCAACAATGTGTTCAGTGGTTTCCTCACTGTTTACACTCTGGTAACTGTTGGACTTAGAATGAATTTTAACTCTCTAACCTAACCTAACCTTGGTACTCTTTGTTCTTCCTAAGTGACCTCCTGCAGAACCCAACGATCCATATTGACCCCTCTCTGCAACTCCGACCGCCGACAGCTGACTGTCAATCAATCCCTTCTGTGTCAGACATTGATTTCCTCCCTATCTTAGTCTTTCAGCAATGTGTTCAGTGGTTTCCTCACTGTTTACACTCTGGTAACTGTTGGACTTAGAATGAATTTTAACTCTCTAACCTAACCTAACCTTGGTACTCTTTGTTCTTCCTAAGTGACCTCCTGCAGAACCCAACGATCCATATTGACCCCTCTCTGCAACTCCGACCGCCTACAGCTGACTGTTAATCAATCCGTTCTGTGTCAGACATCGATTTCCTCCCTATCTTAGTCTTTCAACAATGTGTTCAGTGGTTTCCTCACTGTTTACACTCTGGTAACTGTTGGACTTAGAATGAATTTTAACTCTCTAACCTAACCTAACCTTGGTACTCTTTGTTCTTCCTAAGTGACCTCCTGCAGAACCCAACGATCCATATTGACCCCTCTCTGCAACTCCGACCGCCTACAGCTGACTGTTAATCAATCCCTTCTGTGTCAGACATCGATTTCCTCCCTATCTTAGTCTTTCAACAATGTGTTCAGTGGTTTCCTCACTGTTTACACTCTGGTAACTGTTGGACTTAGAATGAATTTTAACTCTCTAACCTAACCTAACCTTGGTACTCTTTGTTCTTCCTAAGTGACCTCCTGCAGAACCCAACGATCCATATTGACCCCTCTCTGCAACTCCGACCGCCGACAGCTGACTGTCAATCAATCCCTTCTGTGTCAGACATTGATTTCCTCCCTATCTTAGTCTTTCAGCAATGTGTTCAGTGGTTTCCTCACTGTTTACACTCTGGTAACTGTTGGACTTAGAATGAATTTTAACTCTCTAACCTAACCTAACCTTGGTACTCTTTGTTCTTCCTAAGTGACCTCCTGCAGAACCCAACGATCCATATTGACCCCTCTCTGCAACTCCGACCGCCTACAGCTGACTGTTAATCAATCCCTTCTGTGTCAGACATCGATTTCCTCCCTATCTTAGTCTTTCAACAATGTGTTCAGTGGTTTCCTCACTGTTTACACTCTGGTAACTGTTGGACTTAGAATGAATTTTAACTCTCTAACCTAACCTAACCTTGGTACTCTTTGTTCTTCCTAAGTGACCTCCTGCAGAACCCAACGATCCATATTGACCCCTCTCTGCAACTCCGACCGCCGACAGCTGACTGTCAATCAATCCCTTCTGTGTCAGACATTGATTTCCTCCCTATCTTAGTCTTTCAGCAATGTGTTCAGTGGTTTCCTCAGTGTATACACTCTGGTAACTGTTCAATAATACAAAATCGTATTATTCGTACAATTACAAATGCAAGATGGTACCAAAGGAATGATGACCTTCATTCTAAACTAAACCTGAAAAGTGTGAATGAGGTAATTCAAGACTGCGCTTCTCGCCATGAAAAGAGATTGACCTGGAATATGACAAAAGACGACTTAAGCGTCATAAACCGCAGGACTTAGTTAATATCTAGGTTTAATACATGTTATTTTATGTTATATATATATTACTTATTTAATCTATGTATTAAGATTGTAATAATGAATTTTAAAAAACCATGTTTATGCAGCGGTCTGGGTGACCACATGTTACATGTTGAGATAGAAAACAATATTGTACCAGTTATGTCGTAAGTAAACTGTGGTATACTTGTGATGTTATCTTTACACTATTTAGTATAAAGAAAATTGTATTGGGAAAAATTTATTTTTGTTGCATATTATTTAAACAAAATTATACATTTAGGAGGGCTGATAGGCTGTAGAAGTTGTACATAAATTGTAATATAAGGAAATTTTTATACAAATTTAATGTCTGTAAGTTTTACCACGGAGTTTTTATAATTTTGAATAATATATTTTATGCTGAAAAACAAAAAATAAAGTCAATTTTCGGGAAATCAATATTCAAGTTTGTAACGGTTCTATAGAGGAAGAATACATTTCTGAAACATTTAAAGAAAGCATGCATTTAATTTTATATTTTAAAACATTTTTGTTATAAACATTTGTGCTTACTTTGTTCCAGTTGTAAGCATAACAGGATTAAAAACAAATTAGTAGTCTATAGGTTAGTAATAAATATGTAATTTAGGTTTTACATAATATCTATACCACCGCTTTACCATATTAAGTAAGGAAATTTATACAAATATTTGTTTAAATTAGCTCTCGACTGCTGAAATTTTATTAAAATACTGTCTATGCCAGTTAATCTTTCTTAAAAATTGAATATATTATTAATAAAATATTGAATAAACTTTACAATATGTACTACAATGGAAATCCGTTGAATGTAACTATATTTTGGTTCAAAAAGAAAAATGTCAAAATATGGGTCTATGGCAGTGAATTGACAAATTTGTAGCAATATTTTCTATCTAAAACGAGTTGGTGAAATTGGACTATGGAAGGTGCAAAAGTCACGTTTCGCGGACTCGCCTCGACGGAAAAATCCTGTTAGCAATTTCTAAAGTAAAAATCAAGATTTTACGAATTTTGATAATATGAAATATCAAAGGTGGATGATATGCAATAATTGTAGTACAAAATGTGCTCAATTCATATCTGTTACTGGTTTTTCATATTAATTGATACACGCTAGGATATTAAAAAAATGAAAAAAGGAGAGTTTTTTCAAAATAGACTACATTTTGAAAAAAGTTATATTTTCGTAATCTAGAGAAAAATGTAAGTAAAAAATGATTTTAAAGAAAGTTTGACAATTGAATATTTAAAAAGTTGTTTGAAAAGCATAAAGTTGTCAACGTCATAAAAATTAAGAAAGAAAGAATTTTGATAAATTATTTTATACAATTTCATAAGTAATAAAAAATAACTTTAAAAATAAAATTTTAATAAAATTGTGCAACTGACAGTTTTTCACCCCTTGTGTGAAAACTAGTAATGTAAAAAAAAACTAAAACTTTACAAAAGTAATTAAAATCAATTAATTAATTAATATTGTGAGCCTCAGGAAAATCAATTAAAATTTTGATAGGAAAACAGATAGGGCTGAATAAAGTGTCGGTAATTACGTAATTGAGAGACGTGCAGAAAAATCTCAATCGGTTACGTCACTCATATAGCTAGGGCTACAAAACTACCGAGTTTTAAGAAGAAATGTCAACAGGTGTGAAAAATAGCTTTGGAAAATTACGTAAAGTTATGAACTGCGATTACGCAAGAAATAATAATAGTCTACTAGAGAAATCACACGACAACGTAAGGATGGCTAAGATCAGCGGCGACAAATTGAACTAAATAGCTCTGAAGGGAAACAAATTGGAGCAGTTTTAAGAAAAACCAAAGAGTTTTTCAACTTTCAAGTTAAAATCACTGAAGTTGGTCTATATTAGGGTAAGAGTTTATCTGTTCGATTAGGATATAATGTCAGATTATATCCCATAGAGAAATTTCAAAGAGGATCTTTCTATTTATTGGGTGGGAGCCAATAGAGGTTTATAAAAGTTATCCACCATTAGTGGTGAAGTTGTCACGTCAAATTAGGTTTCTAATTTCTGTCTTATGTGTGGTAAAAGTCCAACTTTAGTCCCTTTAAAAGTCCTGTCATCTTATTCCAAAGTGAAGAAGAAGAGAATTTTATTACGTCTACTCCAATGTCATGTTTCCTTCTTGTTGGTATCAACGCTGGGGAGTACATGAGTATACTCTAATGTCTAAAAGACACTTAATGTTAACTGCTATCTACATTTTATGCTTTTGAAAATGAGAAGCTCTAGTGTGGTTGGCTTGTATTTAATAAAATTTCGAAATATATTGGGAACATTAAATTTTTTTAGATATGATGGAAAATGGAAAAGTGATATCCTTCACTGCTATTCCTTCCTGAGTTGTTAGGACCATTAGGTAATCTATGCTATATATGGTGTAGTCCAGAATGTTCAAATTCTTAATCGAAATTGTACTAGATATCAATTCTTTACAATTGTATATGACTCTTCTGTACCTGATCTCCTCAGCTGTTCTTTGTATGGCTACTGTAAGGCATTATTTGTGTTGAATTACTATAATGGCACTGTAGAACATAAAATATGATATTTACCACTTTTGGGGGATAAAATTGGGAGATGATCCTGAATTCATTGTGATATCTTACTGTTTTGTCACCGTTGGTTGGACTAAAGTATCAGGCGTAGTCACCATTTTCTTTTCTGACCAAATTTTTTGGCTTGAACGTGTCTTAACGACAACTTTAAAAAGAAATCTTCTGTTTAGTATCAAAGTTGTTATAGTAATTGCTTATCGTCAATAATTAATACACCTTAAACATTACTTGTTTTTTACATATTAAAACATTATATCAATTACTGTCATTTTTAAAACGATTAAAGATAAACATATATATATATATATATATATATAATTATATATATATTAACTGTTTTGTAGAAGTACTTTGATACTTCTAAAAATATTTTGTGGGGTCCACGATGTAAATACATCATAATTCAACATATTACTTAATTCTAATTAGAGCAAAATCTGTTTTAATTCAGCTTTTAAAAAATTCAATTTTATATAATTAAACTTTAAACTTAGTTATAAAGAACTAAGCACGTGATTATAATTGCTAAGTATTACTTCTAAGTTGAAAACTACTCCAAGAAACATCTTAAAAAGGTGGTAATCTTGATTACTTTACAAGAAACACAAAATATAGTACTGACTATTCACATAATATATCGTCTGCAGCGATTGGTCGCCTAGCAACGTAGACTATGTGCGTTCCCCTACTATTTCACTAACTCAGATTAATTAGTTCTTAGCTCATAATCAGTTTCTTGAAATTTGCCCCTGTAATCCTTGGCCTTGTCACAAGGCCCTTTACCCGTTACAGCTATTTAGTTTCGCCAAACTAATACATGGAGGGAGGAGGTATACTTTTTCCATACATATGTATATTGTGTTTACAAAACACATGTTATGTAATGCAAGGAAATTTTTAATAAATAAACTGAAGAAGTGATTGTTCTCACTTAGTCTAAACTATAACTTAGCTCTATTAGTTTCAATGTTGGTATTTTAACGGTGCAGGTAATAAAATTATGAACTTGGAAACAGAAAGGAATGAGGAGGGATTCTCAATGGTACTTCAAAGTTGTTAGAAAGGGGCTTGTATATGTGTTTAGGCGTTTTATGTCTGTCTTGGAACTTATCAATATCTACGAGGAGCTCAAAATTAAGAAATGTAATTTACGATGGCTTAGACTTCCAAATATAATATAAGAGGATAGAACATGATTGAAGAAAAAATTTCCGAAAATGAAAAAGACCAAGACTCTCAAAATTATGAACCAGAGATATTACGAAGGATTCAGGTGAGGAAGGTACGATACCGTTGATAACAGAGAATGAAGAACTGGTCTAACGGCCATTGAATGTCAAGGCGATTCAATCACTCAAGTATAGCTTTGTTCATGTCAAGGAAAAAGGCATTTAAATTATTAAGACATCGGATAAGTAAATTTAGATTCAACCGCTCACTTTTCTGGTGACTGAGCTATTGTGGCTTGATATCCAGCAGCTGGGAAGAGGCAAACAAAATTTGTATAGCGACATGCTCAGAGAGTTTGCTTAAGGGTGATGACTTTTTTTAATCTACAGACTTCATAAGTTGGCTGCTAAACAAAGAGAGAATCTTACTATTACCTTATATTACTTTGTTACTCAAAATTAAATAATAATTCTACACAGAGTGAACTCAAGGGAGCTCTACAATTTTCTACACTATCGGTAACATTTTACCTTTTTGGTAATGGACAAGTTGGTAAACATTTTATCCCCTAATCACTATTTAATGTCAATTTTAGTTGTTTCAATCATTTTAATCTTAAAATTTTATAAATGCTGAATTTTTGTTTAATTTCTTTATGCAACCATTATATAAAATAATAACAATTGCGTCTTGGGACATTGGTATATGCTTCATTCTAGGAAGGTTGCAGAGTCGTATATTGTCTACACGGGCACTAGGCCAATATTATACCCCACCTCCTCCCCTTATTGTAGACCGGAATTTATATTGAGGTTCTATGCTATTCTGTATTATGTATATGTTCTGTATACGATTTAGCTCAGATAATGAATTGAATTTAGCTCCTCCATATTTATAAAATTAATACATTTTTATTTAAAGGAAGACCAATAAGACATTTACCAGGATTGATGGTATTGTAAAATTTACACTCTGCTATTTTGTGGTCCTCCTTCAATCTTTCAATAACAGTTACATTTACAGTCTTTTTGTATTTGTGCTCAGTATTTCATTAACGCTCACATTCAATTCACAAATGATACCTAATTTGGATTCGGCATAAGTATATAGAAAAACTGACGTAAAATATTAGAAAAAACTGTATTTATTTGTAGATTACAGGGGTAATAATTGAAACAATAATATAGTAATAGAATGTAATGTACAGGTCATGTAAAATCACATTTAACTTTTATCGCAGAATATGTACTTTTGTTCATATCTATTTGGTAATTTAAAGCTATATGCACTTCATTAAAAAAATAATAAGCTCTTGGAATCCTGTCTTTATAACAAGATATCAGTTTTTTTTTTATATATATATATATGTGATAAATTAAACGTAGAAAATGTGAAACTTGAAGTGAATATAAAATGACCTATTTCTAAATTATTTCAATAAATCACCTGAACACAAAAGGTGACATTATAAATTTTGAAAAAATTACTTAAACTAGGCAATTTATTCTCGCTTACCTTTTCTCTCTTTACTAGTACGTATTACACTTGTGAAATTTTATTTTTGAAACAAAAACAATGTAATATTTAAATATTACTTATTTAAATAGTATAATGTTTTACTTTTAAAAAATTCATAAAATTATTTAGGTTAACTAAAGATTTTTTTTTTTAAAATCAAACTGCTAGTTTTTTTCAAACTATTTACTTACTTCTACTGATGCTACTCTATCCTGGCTGGGTCTTATACATCCCCCATTCAATTCTCTCCAATTGGCCTAACCATCGGAACAACATTTGTTTAATTATATTTACCAATTCTGACTACTCTTATGTTGTCAATTAGTTTTAATTTTTCACTTTCATACACGGATATCTCATAGAGGACCAAATTTTTCAGACAACCTCTAACTAACATTCTTTTATTTAAAATATTTACGGTCCGGAACTCTGCTTTAGAATTTTATTGGTTTTACATACTCCATACTCATTTTATCCACGTATTGTTGTAGATGGTTTTGTATCTCTAGACATTAACTTTGATCCTAACAGTTTTAAGACTTAAACATATCATCTTTATCTTGCTGCATCAAAATATTTGCTGTCATCTGCCACTATCTTACTATTTCAAATCTATAACATTTGGCTTCTCTTGCCTTTAAATTTTTTTTCCATTTTCTAGTACTAAATATATATTTAGTTTTGTGCTTTTGGATATAGCTTTATTTATTGACAATGGAAAACTTAAAAAATATAGTTTAAATATAGTTAAATACTACTTTGCATTCCTGAACCACAAAACTCTTGCATTTATAGAGATAATATGTATCATATCTTCGACAACTGTTTTATTTGGTCATAAAATGTAATTACTAATTGTAAAAATTGTCAACTTTACATTAATAAACACCTAACTCTCTGTTGTAGGGTATTGAAACCAGGGATATTCAGTCAATATTACCCCCACTATCTTCTGTCATCCTAGCTTTATCTAAAAATACGTTTTTAGTTAATGAATTACAACTTTACATTAATAAACACCTAATTCTCTGTTGTAGGCGTATTGAAACCAGGGATATTTAGTCATTATTACCCCCACTATCTTCTGTCATCCTAGCTTTATCTAAAAATACGTGTTTAGTTAATGAATTACAACTTTACGTTAATAAACACCTAATTCTCTGTTGTAGGGTATTGAAACCAGGGATATTCAGTTATTATTACCCCCACTATCATCTGTCATCCTAGCTTTATCTAAAAATACGTTTTTAGTTAATGAGTTACAACTTTACGTTAATAAACACCTAATTCTCTGTTGTAGGGTATTGAAACCAGGGATATTCAGTCATTATTACCCCCACTATCATCTGTCATCCTAGCTTTATCTACAAATACGTTTTTAGTTAATGAGTTACAACTTTACGTTAATAAACACCTAATTCTCTGTTGTAGGCGTATTGAAACCAGGGATATTCAGTCATTATTACCCCCAATATCATCTGTCATCCTAGCTTTATCTAAAAATACGTTTTTAGTTAATGAGTTTGAAAGTAGATACTCTATTTAACGGAAACAGTGAATATACCATTTTTAAAATGGAATCCATTCGATACGTATACTTCGCGTGTCTTCGAAGTACGCGTATACTTCGATAAGGAAATACCAAAACAAAAATTTAATTTATAGAAAAATTCAATCGAAATAATCATCTAAATATCAACAGAAAGTATAGCATATAGATTACAGTAATATTCAGTAGAAAATACTAAAATATTAAATTAATTTGATCTGAAATTGGCAAAATATTACAGCCAGAAAATTATATTTAAAAACCTTATCACATATTTTTTCTGAAATATCTCAAACAGATATCATTAATTAATTTTGAATTTTTTGTGAAATAAAAATATTTCCCACGATAAAATATATTGAATTCGGTTGTACAAACATAGATCTTAAATCAAGATTTGACTATTTCATAATAAAATTTTTGCCTTCAGGAAATTAACCAGATTTTTCCAATGCTAAATATCAAACTCTTTTTAAACTTAAAGAAATAATTATTTTTGTATTTAGTTTTTATTTGTTCAATATGCTCTAGTGAGTCATTTCAATTTCAGTTTTTATTCAAAAGGTTTACATTTATATTTTTACTTGTTTTAAAAATGGGGATGTCGTTTCATATGGTGTTTGTATAAATGTCCTTTTTTGAGTGATATAATGTTTTTCTCTTGACAGAATAATAATCATCCATGTCTGACAAAGTGGAAAGATAATTTTCTTGCAAATATATATATATATATATATATATATATCATGCAACCTCAAAATAAAATATAACTGTATAGTTTGTGGTATATGTTGAATGTACAAATGAAAATCTTTAATTTATTATACAACTTGAATTAAAAATAAACAAAAATCAAAATGTCACATATTGGCGTTAATTTTTAACAACAAATTAATTTTATTTTAATGTTTCTACTTTGATTGGTGTAGTTGATATCTATCAAAGGGGCACTTCTGTGAAAATAAAGTATATATATATATATATCTTTATACTTTATACTTATATACTTTATATATATATATATATATAAAGTATAAAGTATAAAGATATATATATATATATATATATATATATATATATATCGGGCAGTAAACAGAAAAGTTAATATCCATTCACGGCAGAAAGAGAGTTTCCCATGATCATGAAAATGTAACGTTTAATATTCCAGGAAAAATAACCTTACTACTCTAAAACTAATATCATAATTTTAATCTAACTATTTTAAAACCACGTAAACCAGACGTCAAGCAGAAAT
Organism: Aphrophora alni; assembly: GCA_963513935.1. Lineage (NCBI taxonomy): Eukaryota > Metazoa > Arthropoda > Insecta > Hemiptera > Aphrophoridae > Aphrophora > Aphrophora alni. The sequence goes on from OY740767.1 coordinate 88,960,394, forward strand.
TATAACGCCAAGCAAACTCTGAAGTATTAATTATATTGACTTTTTTAATTTATTTAAAAATTAAGGAAAACAAAAATATCCTATAATAAATGCTTTGGTTAATAAAATTATAATAATTATTTATTTATTTTTTTGTTTTTAACTAAATATGGCTTAAACATTCTGTAAAATATTTTTTTTATTTTTTACAATATTCCAAATTGTGAAGATATGTTTTTTAACGTAAAAGTTAATTGCGATACGATTTTAAAACAACCATTTGAACAGCCTTTAAACATGAGAGTTGATGTTTCCGTTCTTGTAAGTTGAATATAACTCCACGTCCTGTAAACTAAAATAAACTGATGTTTGGGTAAACAGAGGCAGTTGCGACCGAAGACGGTAGTATGTTTAAAAAATTTGGGCTGAATTCCTTTAAAAATTATATATCAGCCGTGTGTTACAAAAGGATACATATATTCAAAACTTTTTTTTTATACAGTATAGAATGTTTTGTTTATCATTCATATCATAATGATTTATATATATTTAAAAAAAAAATTATTTTTGTATAACTAATTTCTATAACTTTTGTATATATATATATATATATATATATATATATATATATATATATATATATATATATAACTGGTTTTACGTTATAGGGATTTGATTTAAAGTAACGATTTATTCAAGCTCTGCTATTTCCTCCAAAATAAGTTTTTTTGGAACATACTTTTTCTTTTAACTTAAGACCAACGCCTTAATTCTCATTAAACAAATTACACTGAATTTTGAATAAGGAAATCATCAAAAGTATTTGTTTATTGTTATTGTTTGAAACCACCAAAACAATTAGTTTAAGTGAGTTCAATATCTGTAGATGCTCTAATGTGGTTTCCGTAGCTAAGATCTGCTCAATACAATCCCTTCCGTTTTCACTCCAACCCCCTATAAACATCCCTTAAGATGAGTCTACTCACATAACTACTAACATTTCCCTCTCGGCTCTTCTTCCACTTCCCACCTTGCTTTATATTTAATTCTTTTACGAGTATTAAAATTAAGTTAATAGAAATAAAGTCATAAAGCGTCCAATTCTTTCATATCGGCTTTAACTTCATTACTTTTTTAATGGAAAGGAACTATAAAAATGTATAATTGATGAGTCGTTAAATTTAAATTCAGTTTCAGTTCTGTTCTCACAAAAACATTATAATAGAAAACTACTACTATTATATTATAGAGTGAAAATGAGTGCCATTAATCACAAAACCAGAAGAAAACTTTAATGGAATTAAAAACTTTTTATTGATTTCAACGATTGATTTGTAGTTTGGTAAAAATTGGTTCAGTTTCCGAAGTAAAACTACTTAAACTTTTAAAATGAGTTCTAATCGAAGGATACAGAGGTTCCAACACGTATTCAAATATACCCATCCTTGCAACTCGTGCCTTGTATTATGTGTACTCGCCAAATTTTTTTCATCGCTGTTCTTGCGTCATCATAAAGAAATTCTTATTGCATCATAAATATACAGGTTAACACAAATGGTGTCATTTAATTTAAAACTTGTTTTAAATCGTTTATTCTAAAGAATTTTACTAAGACATATAATTAATGAGTTGAAAGGTAAAACTTTGATATGTTTTATCATTTTCCTTGCCTCTGCTTTATTTGAAAAGAAAAATGCTGTTTTCTAGTTAAATTCACTAAGTCTATTATTAATAAATCCATTGATTAAGGAATGAAATATTTAATTCCTGGTAAAGTTTTTTAAATATAATTGTATTACAATCTGACGATTTTGTGAGAATAAACAATAAACATACGTTTAAAATTTGTATATTTTATGGATATGTAAAAATATTTAAATAACTTAAATTTTTATTCATGCATCTACAACGTGGGTGTTAACTTTAAATGAAGGGTTAGTAATATATAAATTCGATAGTTTCTATCGATTTGTAAGTTTTTTTTTCCAGTTGTAATATCTATTTAACGTTAGGTTCATCTTTAAAATTTTATTTCCTAAGTAAAATCAAAATACTTTAATCTTGTGAAATATTTTTAGCCAATTAAAATTCTAATGTGACCAGGTTTAGTAGACATTCTAATGTGACCAGGTTTAGTAGACATTCTAATGTGACCAGGTTTAGTAGACATTCTAATGTGACCAAGTTTAGTAGACATTCTAATGTGATCAGGTTTAGTAGACATTCTAATGTGACCAGGTTTAGAGACATTCTAATGTGACCAGGATTAGTAGACATTCTAATGTGACCAGGATTAGTAGACATTCTAATGTGACCAGGTTTAGTAGACATTCTAATGTGACCAGGTTTAGTAGACATTCTAATGTGACCAGGATTAGTAGACATTCTAATGTGACCAGGTTTAGTAGATATTCTAATTTGACCAGGTTTAATAGACATTCTAATGTGACCAGGTTTAGTAGACATTCTAATGTGACCAGGTTTAGTAGACATTCTAATGTAACCAGGTTTAGTAGACATTCTAATGTGACCAGGATTAGTAGACATTCTAATGTGACCAGGTTTAGTAGACATTCTAATGTGACCAGGTTTAGTAGACATTCTAATGTAACCAGGTTTAGTAGACATTCTAATGTGACCAGGTTTAGTAGACATTCTAATGTAACCAGGTTTAGTAGACATTCTAATGTAACCAGGTTTAGTAGACATTCTAATGTGACCAGGATTAGTAGACATTCTAATGTGACCAGGTTTAGTAGACATTCTAATGTGACCAGGTTTAGTAGACATTCTAATGTGACCAGGTTTAGTAGACATTCTAATGTGACCAGGATTAGTAGACATTCTAATGTGACCAGGTTTAGTAGACATTCTAATGTGACCAGGTTTAGTAGACATTCTAATGTAACCAGGTTTAGTAGACATTCTAATGTGACCAGGATTAGTAGACATTCTAATGTGACCAGGTTTAGTAGACATTCTAATGTGACCAGGATTAGTAGACATTCTAATGTAACCAGGTTTAGTAGACATTCTAATGTGACCAGGATTAGTAGACATTCTAATGTGACCAGGATTAGTAGACATTCTAATGTGACCAGGTTTAGTAGACAGGTTTAGTAGTATGTGACCCTAATGTTTCAATAAATCCTAATTATCTTTAGAAATAAAGTAGACATTATATTTTGTACTTTTTAATCGTGCTTAGAGATATTTTCACTGATCAGTATCATTTGATACCTCCCATCAATCATCCAATCAGGTGTCATCTATTAACCTTATCTCTTGTCCGGAATTTGTTTACAATAACATCAATAAATTACTTTGTTACTAATTTTAGAAAGAAATTACTGTTTTTGTACCTTGTTTATAGGTTATATTTTTATTATTCAATACAAACATGAAAGTTAACTTAGAACACTAATTATTAATGGTACCTTGAACAAAATAAGTTTAATTAATTATTTTATTAGTTTATAAATTTGTTTCTAAACAAGAAAATAACCAAAACTAATAAGACGACATTGATTTACTTTGCTTTAGTGTTAAAATGTTAAATACATAATATGTTTAATGAATTTTTATTTAAACTCAAGATACCACTGCATACCTGAAGATAGGGAAAACTTTACATTTGATATCAATAAATCCATCTCATATATGAAGGTGGTAGAAATATAATTTTCCTAGTTTATTGCTTTGAAGTAGGCCTATATTTATAAGATTCAAATCTGTACTATAGTTCTATTCTGAGCCATAATGGAGTATAATCTTGCACTGACTGGATTTTTATTTTCTATTTCTGAAAAATATAACGCTGAAAACCAAAACACAATAAGATTAGAAAGGGTAGGCGAATCTACTTTGAGTATATTAATATACGCATTGCTTATTTACAAATATTATTTTTAAATGAAACTGTAGTATTTGTAATGACGCAGTTTAACATAGCCTACTTTTTCGTTTATAGTAATTAAAATGGAACGCTTGTGTTTAACGCTTGTGGAACGCTTGTGTTACTCTGTGTAGGATGCTAGATACTCTATGTGTACTAGAAACGTGAGAATACTTTAAAGCAGCTGATTTTATAGACCAATATTTTTCTGTTTCCAATCCTTTTGTTTGTTCTTTGTTTTACATATTCCAATAAACAATATATTTCTATTTGTTCAGTACATATTTCTTCATTTTAAATATGATCTTATCATCTAATTTATTTAGAGTGTATAATTACATTATTTTAAAACTTGCTTATTTTCTATGAGATTTTTAGTTAGTTTTGTCACTAATTTTAATCCTACTAAATTCTCTTCGAAATCGCATGAGCCATTTTTGTTTTATCCAATTAACACTTACTATTAATTTACCTTAAATTAATCAAACACAATCTTGAATAAGGAAATCATCAAAAGCGTCTGTTTAGTGTTGTAATGAATATGATAAGATGTACGAAACTAACGCAAACAATTAGTTTAAGTGAGATTTCACCTGAGTTCAATATCTACACCTGCTCTAGTGCGGTTTCTATAGCTAAGATACGCTCAATACAATCCTCACTTTAATGCCCTATAAAGATCCTTTATGATGAGTCTAGTCACATAACTAACATTTTCCTTTCATCTCTTCTTCCACTTTCCACTTTGATTTATATCTGATTCTTTCACAAAGGTTAAGAAATTCTTTCTTTCGTTAATCGCATTAAAATTATATAGCTTTTCATTCCTCCGTTATCATCTGAACCTTTATTACATTTTTAATGAAAAAGAAATAAAACAATATATAATTGTAGATTAAGAACAGTTAGGATTTAATGAGTTTAAGTTCTGATTCTTAGATAAACTGTTAAAAGAAAAGTTTAGTTGTATTATATATTATGGCACACACAAAATGGTCACTTTCAAATAAACCTCAGAATTATAAAATAGGAGAAATAAATTGAACGACAATCATCTATTGTTTGGAAAAATTGAGATTTTTAATACAGAGTAAGGTCATACGAAAAACTTGATTTCTTAATTTTCATTTCCAATTTATTTTATATGAAAGAGACTCACTACGATATTTTACTTATATGGTAATATTTTCGTGTTAGATTAGTGGATTCGTAATTAATATCTGCTGGAGAATTCCGTAATATTCCTTTTAAAAATTGTGCTGAGAGAAATGTAAATTGAATTATTTGTTTGTTTCTTCTATTTATACGATCTTTTTGCCACGAAACTGCAACGAAAGTACTTCCTCAACTCATTTCTTACCATAAATAGTTCTTTATTTGAATATCCTCCTGTTCAACTTAAATCTTGCATATGCGGGGTTAGCTTTCTTTGGTGGTTCTCTGATATGAATATGTCTACCATCAATGACTCCAATACAATTCCGTTAATTCATTTTTATCCTAAATTCTTCATAAATGGGTTTAAAGTCTTCTTAAGTATGTTAAGGCATCAATAGATGCACTAATTGCTTTCATGAATACCTAAAATCCTCTTTTATGATTGTTGAAATACGACATGCTGATATGCGATGGGCAAACAATAATGTTGCGTAGCTTTCACCAGTAGGCCCACCCATAAATTTGTAAAAATAAAGAGTAATATTATAAATAATTAAATAAACCATTACTATACAAACTACATAGACACACCCTCGTACGGACGTCAAATAGGGTACACATACACGTCAAATTAAAATTCCATATTTTTCTAATTTTAGATAGAGACTGTAAAAAAAGCTGGAAGTATATATGATATTCATATAATTGCTTTTAAATGCAAAGTAAAAATATGAACCACATCAGATGTACCTTCAAAACTTTCTAAATGGGAATTTTTCACTAGACTCCAATTTTTATAACTGGTTTCAAGGGAAAGAAATAACCACAAATGTTCATTCAAATTCAGCAGATTATCAATTCGACAGTAAGCGAACAGTCTGATGCGCTACCTGACAGCGAATCCTAATAAGGAAGTATTACAGTAACAGAAGAAAACCCCAAAGAAAAAAACGCAAGCAACTTCAGGATAATTATCTTGATGATTTGAAAAAATAGTACGAAAGTGTGCAAGTATAATAATGGAAGCAATAATAATATATAATGATATTGAGACCTTTATACAATAATAACTACAGAAATTGAGGACGATGTTACTTCATTTGGAAATCGGGTAAAATATGTGTTAAAAATCACCTCGAGTTTCAAAATTTAGGCTAAGAACGAAATATTTAACGTTTTAATCAAATATTAAATGGCTGAGATAGATGTGAAAGAAGAAAGAGCAAATAACTCCTGGAATCTCCAGCTCAAATACATCTGCGATATCCTGATCCTCTTCTATAAGTACTGTTTCAACCCCTAACAAAGAAAGTTTACAAACAAAATAAACAACATTCCCATATGAAATTATTGGGCTTATTTTAATTAATTTTCATCCTGGTTAACCTATGGATACATGTTTCTAAAAGAGTAGATTAACACAGATAACAAGAACATTCATAGAGCCCAGAACTGTTTTAATAATGATGCGATGTCGGGAAAGAAACCCTGCCTCAATGTATTGACGGAAGCATAAATTTGACTACTAGATTCCTAATTTTTGTAGCTAAATTTGGGACAAATAAGTTTTTGCAGTCGCCCTTATCCGAGACCGTTACCTGAGGCCTAAACATGTTTTAAATACTTTAGAGAAACTTGTATAGTTATAAATGTTGGAACTCACAATTTTATTTAAAATTTAGAACAGGGGGAGATTTTGTCATTCAATAACTTTGTAAATCAGTTTACTAATTCCGTACAAAACGTTTAAACAGTTTCTAAAGGGAATATTTAAAACATTATGCCAACAATTTAATTAATAATACGCCAAATTATATCAAAATGTACAGTGGAACCTCAAGATATCATCTCAAACTTTTTAAACACATCGGCACTTTGAAGTTGCTTTTCATGATTATTTGTAATTGATTTTTGTTCATCAAATTGTAACATGTTAAGTCGTCCCAAAAGAATTCGTTATGCTCATAGTAAAGTTGTAGACTAACAAAATTTGCAGAACTCTTAGTGACGAGTTTTGGTTAAAACTCCAGATAAATTAATGTTCTTTGACTATTACAAAACTTATTATTATCAGTTTTTACACATGTAGCGTAATTCACATATTTCCTTATCACTTCTTGAATGCTAAAGATTTTTTTTTTAATTCAAACAAAAGAAGCGATTAGAGCGAGATGGGAGTTTTACAATCAAAGCCGAAATAAGGCCTTTAAACATGAGGATTCCTATCAAAGTTATACTTAATCAACGTCATAATCCGAGTTCACAACAAATAAACCTAGTTTTATTACCAAAATGATAAGTAAGAGTGAGTAAGAAATGTAAGTATAAATATGAGAATGTAAAGATAAAAGCACAAATGTTAAAATGCTACACAAAAAATTGCGCTAAATACGACAAAATTGATCAGATACTCTTAATCGCTTAAATAAAGGAATTTAAATGTAAATAAAGGGAAAATTCCAGATTCAATAGAATTTTGTTTGTTTGTTATAAGACGAAAACAAACATCATCGCCTTAAAAAGAGAAGAATATAAGGTAAAATTGAAACCCTTAGCCTAATGCTCTAATAGGGTCATGATCGGAAGAGAACAAACGTTAGTTAGGAGAGATCTGATTGGAAAGATGCAAGAAAGGGATCAAAGCAAAGACTTGCATGAATAAATGTGTAGATCAAGCTTGGACACTAGTATTTACAATAGGTGAACCCCCAGATTTAATAGAAGGAATACCAAATCTTTCGACTATATTGGATAAAAATATACTTCTTTGATTCCTATAACAGTATTACAATATTATTTGGCATCCAATAATTGGTTTAGTTACTTTTTAATTTACCATTTAAATATACTATTTTACTTGTGAAATTGTACGAAAAAAATATAAAATAACCATACATATTCACTATACGATTAAATACATCTATGCTTCCTTTCTTAGAAATAAGTATCATTCAGATTCCAAAAATTTGTATTCACAACACTTCTCAAACACCGTTCTATGAAGTTTGATGTTCAGCATAGTACATTATGAATTTACATCTCACCCCAGTATTTCTTTTCTGCAGCATCATTGTGAAGAGATGGAGGGGATAAGTCACATTGCTTGGGTCGTATTGAGAATATATCACAGGAATGTCTTTTATGTCAGAGTATCTTTTACTTTTCTTAAAACATTTTATCTCGTGAAATGAATTGTTTTCTCTGGTTGTGAAAAAAAATAATCAAACTGTTGTTTAACCTAGAAATTTCAAAAATATAATCTTACTTTATGAAAAGTATAAATCAATTATGCATACAATAATACTCATAAACCTTCATCTACACATGCTTGGGTATAAAATAAGGTTTTTGCGTTGTAAACCCTCCCACTCAGGGAGGGTTCTGGTCCCTCCCACTGTTCTTGTCCGTTTTAAGCTTTTAAAATAAAACAAAACAAGAGTCTAATAAAAAAACTCTAGTGGCTAATTATACATTTTTTTATTTTACACAAAGTAGAAAAAATTTTCAATAAAACCGTATACATATTTAGTGAAATAAAGAAGGATAAATAAGTTTCATCTAAATCTGTTTACCGTAAAAAAAAAAGAAGAAGAAAGTAAAGGAGGCTATGAAATTTTAGTTTTGCCTGAGGTTAAATTAAAACTAGTGATAAAACGATAATTACCGATATATAGAAATGGTGGAAAGCATTTCATGAAATTAATATGTAGTTGAAAAATAACGTTTTATAAAAAAAAATCTTATGACAATTTAATTTTTAAGGGATATTTAATATTGCATGGTTGTTACATTTGTCTTGTCTCGTATTAACCGTACGAATATCTTTCTATACAAAATGTTTAACTCCCTTTTAAACTGCTTACATTTATGCTAATTTTGAATATAACAATGTTAATTTTATAATTTAAAAAAATTCTAACGCCTGCAAAAGACAATAGAGAATTTGAAACGAACATACAGTACTAATTCGTCGGTTTTATTGTTTCTTCTTTTTTAATTGTCTAAACAGAAAAGTATACCCATTTCTGTTTCATTACTTCGTGTTACAACGCAAAGAAAATACGCATTCAATAGACGCCGATTACATTCCTAATCGCACCTACAAAATATGAAACAATAAGAAAACCTTTTAAAAATTAACCATCAGGCACACCTTAGAATATTGTAATTACCTGTATAAAAATTACCTTGTAATTCTTGGTCATAAAAAAGAATGTGGTGTTTTTAATCATTATTTTTCCACGAAAGTTTAAAACATTGAAATGAGTATAATTAATTATTGAGATTGACGTTTGAGATGGTATACTTGATAGGATAACAATTGATCACAATTTCTAACAAATTGTACGTTTATTTATTCAAACGCGTTTCAACGATAAAATCTTCAATGATACACGACCTAATAAACGTACAATTTGTGTTCAATCAGTGAGTTTAATGTTAAAAGATTTTTGTTTAATGTTGCATATCTTAACAAATTTCTACATGTAAAGCATTTGTGTCTCTACAGACATCAAAAAAATAATCGATGTTATTCCACACACACTATACACTTAAACATGTCTGGCATTACCACAGTATTACCAACACTAATTCCATCCATTTGGTGCACCAAATCATGATACTTCTCATTGTTCACGATGTTTTTGTTCTTCCTCCAAAAGAAAGTTCATTGGAGTAAGATCAGGGTAATTACCGTTTCACCTCTACCAAGCCAACTATTTTACAACCGAGTAATCAGGTCACCGGATACCGTACTACTTTTGAAATCTGCCGGAGCACCATTATGCATTATTCGGATCCTACTTTTTTAATCCCTTCAGCCTGGATCGAAACATAAAAGTTTTGTTATCTAGATAAATGATCCCTGTAAGTGATTCCACTGCAAAGAAGAAAGAAGTTGTAGTTGGTAAAATTGATACGTTCATTTCCTTTACCTTAATCCAGACTTCAAGATATACTACAATTTTTAACAAATAGTTAACAAGTATAATTTTAGAAATTGTCAGTATCAACTACAGAATTTTTAAAAACAGATATAAATAGACACTTTAATGCGTAAATAAGTAACAACTGGTACAATGGTACAGAAAAAATAATGAAATGTAGCAGTTAGAGCAGCCTTCTAGACCTTACTTAGAGTAAGAATGGATATGCCAATCCCGAAGATATCGTAGCTGGATATACAAGTTTCTACATCTAGTCTTGAGTTATATCCCTCACTTTCGTCGTTTTCATCAGGTCTGTCTTGACTAGCTCTTGTTCTCTTCCAAACCTGAAGCTATTAGGATATTCGAGGACTAAATTTAGCTTTTCTTTTATAACTTACCCACACAAATTCAATAAGTTGTTGCTTAAGTATTAAGTAGCATTTTATGCTATGTTTTTGTTAAAACATTATGATCTCAATAGTTTATTGCATTAAAAAAGAGCAAAAGAAACTGGTTTTATAGATATTTGAAACAAAAACGTCAACCATCACAAACTTTCTAATTGTAGTTTCCTACTTTGTGTAATCTATATTTGGTAGAATGTTTGGTACATTAGAACATTCAGCAACACTCGCTTGGAAACCCCGTATCGGACAACGTTTTACATGAAATAAGTCTAGTTTGAAACACCTAACTTTCACAAAGGTATTTTTTTCTTCTTTAGTCAATATACAAGGGATTTGTTTCCTAAAAGATGAAAGGGGGAGGAGTGTAATATGGACAAATGGAAACGTGTGACGTCATTAATCAGGTTTGTACCAGATTGGTTGTTAGTCCGAACTGCAGCAAAATAGCTCACACCTCACACTATAAGTAATAAGTGTTCAACAAATCTATAGAAATGAAAATTATTATTACATTTGTATAAGTGACAATTTAATACCAAATTAAAAAAGGATATCACTTGAGAATCAAGTGACTAATCTAAGCTGGAATACCTGACCGCTTTATTATTATCGGTTAATTATTTCCTTCTAAGCTGAGGAAGCATTATTTCCATTTCGTTGATAGCCATTTTATTATTAATAGAGTAAAAACACACCAGAGTGCAAACTCACATTGTGCAATGTTTATCATTATGGGAGAAATCAATACAAACCCTTATATCATGTCTACCCTCTCTTGCTATCGTCAGGGATGTCGATTGAAGGTTACACCCCAAAGGCAATATCTAGAGACGTGGGGACTGGGGAGACAGTGAAAGGGTCTCTCGGTAGGGGTTGTGACAGCGACCTAATCGCTTCGTGATATTACAATCATTACTGAACACAAAATCCTTCTTAACCGTTGTGCAAATAAAATTAATTATAACTGTGCCACCAACCAGTTTTTGAAATAGCGTAACTCCTAGGTTTCTGAAATATTATGCGGATTAATCTAAAATTTGTATGCGATTATGATACACATGAAATGTACCACGGGATGACTGAACAACATAGGTATCAAAAGAACGAAATTTATTTTTGCTAAATAAAAATTATGGTCACTTCTAATTGTTTATTACAAATATCGAAACAAAACTGTTCATTTTATAAACAAAATTGTAACTCGGCCTTTATTGTTGCTTTAGGTGAATAATACAAATACAGTAATCTGTTTTGTAACTGGATCTTAAAACACAAAATGTAGAGATATGACACCTAAATTAAATTAAGTTTTGGTTAATTACCTGATTGTGAAATACATAATATTTATTATAAATTCTACGTCGCCAAAAATAATAAACCAAGCTGTAACATCACGGACAAGTTGAGTTAGCTGGGTTGGGTTAGTTGGGTTTAATTGGACATATTGAGAGCGGGAATGGCGAGACCATCTACATCTTTCTTCACGTAGTATTAAGTTAAATTCCTCTTATTCATCTTTCCTATCATGTCTCCCATGACCAACTCTTGTTGATTCCTATAGATTCCGAATTCTCTAATTCGGCAATTTTAAAGAGATTCTGACCCAATTCGAAGGCTAAGGGTCTTTATTTATGCTCTTTCCTTCTTTTTTCCTTCTTTTTTTATAAAGCTATGATGATTGAAAGGTTTTTCCTTTTTAAACAAAAATAGGAAAATATACTTGTAATATAAAACCTAATCATGTACTGTACTAGTACTTTATACACCACTTTCATATAAAACCAAGCCTAACCTATTCGTAGTGTTTCACATCTAGGTGTCTTATTTATTGCCTTTTTGCATTTGTAAAATTATTATTTCTTCTTATTTTACACGGAACTAAAATTATAAATTTTCCTACAATGTCTTCTTAACTATAATCTATGCTATTGTGTAAGCATCAAATGTTCCTCTTCTTTGGATAGTACATGCCTGAAATTTTAAAACAAAATGTTTTGTCTTTTATTTCGTACCTTTCTAATAAAAATTGCATTAAAAAAAATGGTACGGACGTACTTTTGTTACAAACACACAGTCCAAACAGCTAAAACTATTTGCATGCAGATTCACTAATCTCCTCATTCAGTGGTCTATTGGAGGTATGTAATTGAACATATACAATATATTAATTTAAACGAAGTCTCAAAACTTGTTCTGGAGTCATGATCTGTGCTCATTTAATGGTTCAAGATCCATTAACTTTACCACTTGGTCGGCTTATTATATATTCGCAGGGAATTCGACCTTTGTGTATATTTTAATGTTACGATTTACTTCAGTAAGAAAATAACTAAATAAATAGTAACCTGGATTACCTTTAAAACCGCCAACTTTCTGCGAACAGTAGTTGAGTTACTTATTAATTCATTTCTGAAAACATAATATAATTTTTAATTGTAATCAGTAGTAACATAGTAAATTCAAATCAGTATTTAAATAAGTCGTAACAGTTATAGACCGCTGTAAAAACCAACATCTCGAAACATCAGCTCAGAATTCCTGTCTATTTGTTTTGCGATCTAGACCTAATCTCAATATTAAATTGATAAAAAGTTTTAGATAAAATCATCCTTCCAGGCACTACTAATATACGATACACAAACACTGAACTAACTTTCTCACACTATCATACAAGGTAGGTCATGACCTTGAGTGATTCGTTTTATGATGGCTTGTTGAGAGAGACGATACATTATGAGCAGTAGAGTGATACTGCGTACATGCAGTCATAAAACATTCAACTCTAATGTCTACCCATCTCAATTGTGTTTTAATTAAATCAAACGTCTCAAATTCATTCCGAGTTATCTATTAATTTCACCCATATTTAATTTATGGAATATATGATACTTGAAGTTATTGTTCTAACCCAGATGAAGGAGATGTTATTGAGCCAAATTCATCAACTAGTTGTCAAAGAATTGAGTGTTCGTCGTATAAAGTCTGAACAACGTGACGTTATCGGGTTGGAAGAAGTGCGAGAGTGAGGAATCGTACCTAACTTAAAATCGTAGGCGAAGAAGCACAGAACCGAAAATAGGCCATTTCTACAAAAATGTAAATAGGAATTACAGCAACTCTACGAGGAAAATTTATATGAAATATACTCACATTCCAAATTGTATCAAATCGATCCACACTTTCGGACCAGTGAACGAATTTAGAGACAGAGATCGTTCTAAAAACACTTTTTATGAACTCGGAGGCATTCAGAGCAGATATTTCCATGAACCAAATTTAGTTTAGATCGACTTTTGTGCTCATATGAAAACTTTTCTTTCTTTTTATGCAAGATAATAAAAATTAACAAATTCTACAACTTTTTATTGTTATAACATTTTTATCAACTTTATCCTCTTGTGCCCCATTCCTATTTTCGAAAATCAACATTTATTCCTGCCACATTAGTTCACTATATTATGATATTTTAACCCAAAATTTATGAGGTCGAACTCTCCATTTAACTTCTTAGCTTATAACATAAGACTTTTAACTCAGCTCTTTACTAAAAAATATTTACTTTTGGAAAAATAATATTTTGATAAACATTCTACCTATTTAAATCCTTATACATTTTGCGGAACTCAGTACGACATGGAAACAGAAGAAAAGCTACCAAATCCAAAATAAACCTAACATTAGAGAACGACCAAAAAAAGAAATGGAAAGAAAAAAGGTTCCTATGATCTGTGCCATCAGAAATAATTTTTATTCAGTTAGGTGGAAAGACATAATCAAATCCATGATGCAGAAAAGATTTCCTGAACATATCCAAAGAATAATAGAAGCAACCAAACTGTAAGCTACTATGAAGGAATTACGGGTAGAAAATTACGTGAAGAATACTTCAAGGATCAATGATCAATGACATTTATTATGAAAAAAGTCACTGTCGCAGGTTGAGAGATGATCAAACAGAACTAGTTTGTTTTCCTCTCACATTAGTTCATTATCTTTCAATAGTTATTTGTGCATTGAGGGTGCAAAGTTTACTTTGTCGTACAAGAGAAAATGTAACAGTTTCTTCAGGTCGACAAAGATACATTAAACCCGAGGTACAACAGTTATAGTTTTAATAAGTGTATTGCAGTTTTATTTGTCAAAATATTACTATACATTTTGCAAGTGTATTTCATGTAAAGGTTTTACGAACAACAAATGAAACATGAAGACAAACATGGAAGGAAATTATTTCAAATTAATGATAGTTATATGCTATATGCAATTATGACTAGTTGATCGTAATATTATATGTATAATTATGACAATTTTGAATAACAATGCCAGAGCCAAACGTCAATTCACATTTCTATATTAATAAAGAGTAGTTGGTTCCATTATGTTTGGAAGAATGGCCTAAGATCTTCTTGGGTGTTTCATCTTTATTGCTGATGGATTCCTTTATAAGCCTACTGCGACCTTGGTATTTTTCCGCCCTCTGTGACGCTTTCATTCAGTGATATCATAACTAGAATAGTGGCTGTCGTGCGTTTGAAACAATGGCCGGTGGGGGGTTGACAATTTTAAATATTCGGCAAGGTCTTTAGAAATTTTCCCCATTTTATTTATAACACCAACTTGATTAATACATTGTTTTGTATCGTATTTAATAAATAGGAGTCGTGAGGAAGCATTTTATGGTCTTAAATAAACATGTTTTCTGAAAAAGGACAAATAATCCACACTATACTCAACAGTATTACTGGTGATTGTAAAGATATGACATTTGTTAATTTTGCTATCTCCTAATCTTACAATAATGATTGAACCTTTGTCCTCAACATCATCTACAGTCGTCTTCACCAATTCGTTTCGTCGACAGGCACCGCTAATCCTACAAATTTTCACCAATAATTCGTTATCAGGAGCTTACACTAAAAACTTTGTTACATCTTCAAAATAAACCACCGGATTAATTCATTAAGTACTTCTTATACTTAGTAATCTTCTTCATCATATAGACTTAGTGATGTCTATAGATTTTGCTTTTAGTTTAGATTGTATTGACCAGAGTGAAGAAGAACTACGTACCTTCGATTGTTCTGAAAAATATGCAAGAAATGCGTTCTCTGAGATCTTTATAACTCCTTTGAAACACTACATAAATATGTCATACTGTTTTTCATACTTTATGTTAAATTTGTCTGGTCCCTATAATCTCATTTCAAAGTGCGTGTTCCTATAATCAGATTCAATATCACTGTGGTACATTTAGATTCACAAATGTATAATTAAATTATTCACAAATGTATAATAAATTGTTGAGGTTTTGCAACACTTACAATTTTCAAAACGCCTATCAGGTGATTTAAGGATCAGTTGATTGTTTTCCTTTTCGCACAGTGTGCGAAGAAGAATAAAATTTATTGATAATTATGTTCCTTTCTCATAGAATATTTTAATTATTAACAAATTTTTTATACAAATTCTAGTCATTTACTTCATCATAGGCCGGGAACACAGATTGAGGGTACTTATTACAGATAAAATACGGAGATAGGATAATTCCAAATTTGCCAAGTTAACAACTTTGGATAACGCACGGAATTTATTTAATTTCAATTTAATTCTGGACTCTACCTCGACTAAAGCCAGAACTATTTTCCTGTGCTACGCGTAATACACATGCACTGCACGTATAGCTGAGAGAAAGTAGATGAGTTTATGTTTGTCTACTCTAGGTTACGTTAGGTTATAAACTCTAATAATATTTTTTATTGCTACTGAATAGTTTTACCCAAGATAGTTGGATGGACTGCAAATCCCCGCATAAAGCTGTACTCTATGATGTTTTTTATAATTCTAGTTTCACCCAGGTTACGGACGATTTATCTGATTATCGAATCTTACCAGTAACATATGTATAGTATGTTAATTTTAAGTTTGACGTCAGAAGGAACCTCTCAATATTCAAATTGGAGCAATGGATTTTTTAATTTTACACAAACTTGTCAGTTTGATCAAACTCATTTTATCCATCATATTTGTATTCCTATATGAGTTATAACATATACAGTAGTTCTAATATAAACAGTTTAACATATAGAATACAGTATTATTTGTAGCTTATCTAAGTTATCAGTAAATAATATGTTTTGTGACATTGAATTTTCCTACATAAATTCCATACAATTAGTGTTTGGTTCATATAGAGTTTCTACATTGTAATACTTAAAGTGCAGTTTAAAATTGACACTTTATTTAAGGGCAAAATGATTTGACAAATTTTTAGAAGATTTGGTAAAGGTTTCGGATGTCTACCTTATTTTCAAGTTATAATATATTGTTTAAAAATTAAAATTGAGATTTATCTTAAAACAGTTTAGAAAAATTTAATGAAAATCCGACCAAATTTTGCTAAAACTGTGGTACTTCTCGACTTGCTTACTATAACTCATTTTCTTGTCTTAAACTGGGTTAATGCATTTAATTTGTCTCATAGGACTACAGTTTTATTTCATAGATTAAATTCTTTATGTGATATTTGTGCACATATTTTAGCAGCAATAAATCAGTTTATACAGTTTTCCCATAAATATATGTGTATCATTCAGGATATATCCTAATATTTTTACTAGAATAAAGATTATAAACATTATTATATAAATCACATAGTAAAAAACGAGAATCGAGTTTTGACCAACAAAATGTTTCTAACACATTTAGACTTAACTTATTATATTCTTTCTTTAAAAGTTTATTATTCTTCAAAACATGTTTATGTATCTAGTAATGATGTTAGTGAGAAATTTTTGAATTTATGACATTTTCATATTATTATAAGAAAAAAATAATCTTCCTAATTGGGACCAGAGGGACTGGTAAACTGTTGTTTCCAAAAGGTATCAGAGGAACATCATGGTTTTGCTTTGTTGTTATTGGTATTTCTTTATTATTCATTTTTATACACAATCAATATTAAAAACTAAAATAATAAACGCTTACCCTAATGCACTTCATCTTTCACTCTTGGGTAGACAGCTTTCACAAGTTTAGCATATGTTCCCTTGTAACAAAAGTATGTTAGACAAGCGCTGAACATACTTCAGCAGAAATCACTCGTGTAAATCCAAACATATGAAACCAGCAACGCTTTCTATGTAGAACATACCTGTAAAGTTGCCACGCATTAATTACATTAGTTTAAGCAACAGCATAGAAGTTGGGTAAAATAAAAGATAACCCAATAATCAACCAAACCAAGTTTTATGGGCTTGCCGTGCAACTGTTGTTTAGATTCCACATAATATAATATATATTTTCATCAATACTAACATTCATGTTGAATGGGTAAATTTTTAGTCATTTGGCTTCTAGATTCTATAGACCGGGGATACAATTCTGTATTCCTTTCTATACAACACAATTATATAGCCTTCGCAAGTGATAACTTTCGGGACTTGATTCAGCTTCATGAGGAACATTGGGAAGTTACAATTATGGTTGAAATGCTAGAACAAAGGTGATTGGGATTTTGATGTGTGCTAACCACTCATAGAAATATCGTCTAGCAGACCAAGGCTCTTCACGGGCTCTTGTGCCATTGAGTTTTTTTTAAAACACTTTTTTATTAGATGATATAATGTCATCCATTTTGCAGATTTTGATTCTACACTTTAATATAACTGGTTTCTTGAAAACTGGTCAAGATTTGCTTCGTCTTCCTCCCAGATGTCAGCATCAGAATCTGCTCCATCGTGTGGTCTTACAACAATATTATTATAGTTTAATACTTTCATGTTTCAAAATCTTTTAAATTTCATACAGTGTCAGCCTAAAACATCAACATTGTTTTAAATAACTACCACTCATTCAGTTTACAAATTAAGATTATGATTGTAAAGATCAGAAATTTGTTTTTATCTATAATAATAAAAGCCAAAACCCACTCACTGACTGACTGACTGACTGACTGACTGACTCACTGATCACGAAATCTCAGGAACCACTGAACGGATTACAATGAAACTTGGTACACAGCTTCCTCATAGGTCCTAGACGCGCACTAAGAACCGGTTTTGAAAAATTCAATGTATAACCGCGGAAATCGCGAAAAAACAGCGAAAAGTAAAATACATTATTTTTTGTAAACTATGAAGCGTACAAACGTGAAATTCGGCAAACATGTTCATCCTGGTGTCTAGGTGCTCGCTAAGAAACGTTATAAAAAAAAATCCATGTCTAACCGCGTAAATCGCGAAAAACCGCGAAAAGTAAAATACATAATTTGTTGTAAACCATGAAGCGTACAAACGTGAAATTAGGCAAACATGTTCCTCCTGGCGTCTAGGTCCTCGCTAAGAAACGTTTTTAAAAAAAATCCAGGTCTAACCGCGTCTAACCGCGTAAATCGCGAAAAACCGCGAAAAGTAAAATACATAATTTGTTGTAAACCATGAAGCGTACAAACGTGAAATTAGGCAAACATGTTCCTCCTGGCGTCTAGGTCCTCGCTAAGAAACGTTTTTAAAAAAAATCCAGGTCTAACCGCGGAAATCGCGAAAAAACCGCGAAAAGTAAAATACATTATTTTTTGTAAACTATGAAGCGTACAAACGTGAAATTCGGCAAACATGTATTATTCTCACTGTATTTAAACACGAAACCTAGAGTTCTGAAATTCAGTACATGGTTTCGGGTAAGTTCTTAGAGGCGTACTAAGAAAGGGTTTGAAAACCTTTTACTCGAAGGGTAGCTAACACCCCTATTACAATATTTTCAGTCAAACGCATATATTTGTTATTAATACATTTTTTCGGTGGCTGTTATTTAGATGAACAACTACAGCGGTTTTTGATCATTGTGAACACTCATGACAAGGCCTAGGACTGCACGCCACAGTTTGCAAGTGGCCTTATCAGTAGGCTGCAGGTATCAGCTGATAAGGGGTCTACATTGCCCCCTACCAGTCAGTCTAGCTACAGACTTTGCTACTTGCTTTGTTTTTTCCTGAACCTCTACACACTTCTGTTCACTTCAGTTCTGTTCTATACGTCAATATATTTTGATCATTTTAGGCAAGACTGATTCCGTTTTCCCTTTTACTTGATACATATAATATTTATATTTCTCTCTATTGTCTTTCTATTTATATATCTCTACTTTCTCACTATGGAAGTCATCAACGTGGATGGGGTGCCTACTCCCCACCATGTATTGCCTATCAATCCTGATGGTCAGTGCTTATTCTCATCTTTGGCTTACTTCGTATACGGCACTGATTCACAAGGTTTCCAAGTTCGGACCAGTGTTGTACAGCACGTTACTAACAATTGGTGCCGATTTAAACCATTCACCTTAAATCGGACGGGGGGCATTTACAGAACAAAGGCAGAATATATGGCTGATATGAGCAAACCGGGAACTTTTGGGACAACATGTGAAATAAAAGCAGCCTCTGAAATATTCCCCTATGAGCTGCAGGTTTACACAGACCAAACTCTGTTAACCAGTTTCGGGCAGCCGGTTGAGGGAATAAAAAGACTAAGGTTTACTGGGCCACTGACAGCAGGCCACTTTGACGTCCTTATTCCCTTAGATCCTGATTCCTCTCTGGCGTCTGACAATGTGAATGTGGAGGCTAATCTTGGGGAAATCCAGGACCCTGCCAACCTCTCACCCACTGATCTCCCACACTCCTCATCCCCGTCTCCAGTAAATTCCCTTACTATATCTAATACTACTGTCTCAGATCACCCCTCCGTAAATTGTTCTAAAACAAACAAGAGACGGGGGAAGAAAAGGCGTAAGCGATTTTCCAATATTAATCGTACAAAACGTCACAGGCAAGCAGTAAATAAATATAGTGAGAACAATCCTGAAGTCAATCGCGCATCCGTAAAAAAATACAGTGAGAAAAATCCTGCAATACATCAGGCGGCTGTAAAAAAATACAGTGAGAAAAATCCTACAATACATCAGGCGGCTGTAAAAAAATACAGTGAGAAAAATCCTACAATACATCAGGCGGCTGTAAAAAAATACAGTGAGAAAAATCCTACAATACATCAGGCGGCTGTAAAAAAATACAGTGAGAAAAATCCTACAATACATCAGGCGGCTGTAAAAAAATACAGTGAGAAAAATCCTACAATACATCAGGCGGCTGTAAAAAAATACAGTGAGAAAAATCCTACAATACATCAGGCGGCTGTAAAAAAATACAATGAGAAAAATCCTACAATAAATCAGGCGGCTGTAAAAAGATATAGTGAGAAAAATCCCGAGGTAAACATAAGTGCGGTAAAAAAATACAGTGTCAAGAGAAGTGAAATAAATTTGTTGCCATGGTCTGTTAAATCAATGTCGGGATTCAAATACAATAGCGATACTGATTACAACAAAGATAAGACTGTTGCCTTAGGTTGCATGACAACATGTAAGTGGTGTAAAGCTAGAAAATGGAAAGATGAAAGTCCTGGTCTGTGCTGTGCTAACGGAAAAGTCCATCTGCCCTCTTCTCAGCCAATGCCAGAGCTCCTACAAGCTCTTCTGACAAACAATCACCCTCTTTCTGAACACTTTCTCTCAAACATCAGGCAGTACAATAACTGCTTTCAAATGACTTCCTTTGGAGGAAAAGAGATTAAAGAAGGCAACTTTATGCCAACCTTTAAAGTTCAGGGGCAGGTGTATCATCTAATCGGGAGTCTTTTACCTTCTTCAGAGCGGGAGCCAGCATTTTTACAAATATACTTTGTTGGTGATGAGGATAAAGAGTGTCAGCTACGGTGCAATAATGCACCTTCTGTAAAACCGTCGTTAGTGAGCGAACTCCAGAAAATATTACATGAGACAAATCCATACATTAGGGACTTTAAAATGGCGATGGAGATTGCACCAAAAAACGAAGGGTTTCAGGTGGTAATAACAGCTGACAGAAAACCCGCAGGTGCACATAGAGGTCGGTACAACAAACCCGCAACAAAAGAAGTGGCTTTGGTGATCGTAGGTCAAATGTTTGAAAAGCGAGACATCATACTCCACAGCCGAGATACACGACTGGTGCGCATAAGTGAGACTCACCGTGCTTACGATGCGTTACAGTATCCACTCATATTCTGCCGTGGGGAAGATGGTTACTCCGTTAACATACCTCAGCTTGATCCGACCACCAAAGTTGCTTTGAAGAAAACTGTATCGGCTTCCACTTTCTATGCATTTATACTTATGGAAAGAGAAGATAAAGAAAACCTAATTTTACGTTATCGCAGTCTCTTAAATCAGTTTTTAACTGATATGTTTGCTAAAATTGAAACTGAACGATTGAACTTCTTGAGACATAACCAGAGTAAATTACGAGTTGAGGAGTATGTGCATCTGCGAGATGCAGTCGATAAACGTGATGGGCAAGTGTCAGAGCTAGGGAAATTAGTGGTCTTACCTTCCAGTTTTACCGGGGGGCCTCGCTACATTCACGAGAGGACACAAGACGCTATGACTTACGTGCGCCATTACGGAAGACCTGATTTATTTATCACCTTTACATGTAACCCTAAGTGGTCTGAAATACAGGAACAGTTACACGTTGGACAGGCTCCTCATTCTAGGCACGACGTAATAGCGCGAGTGTTTCATATAAAAGTAAAAAAAATTGTCCAGTTACTTCGAAAAGGCTGTATTTTCGGGCCAACTAGGTGTTACATGTATACAGTAGAATGGCAGAAGCGTGGGCTGCCTCACGTTCACATCCTACTGTGGCTTACCAATAACATTACACCCAGCCAAATTGATAATGTCATTAGCGCTGAAATACCGGACCCTACTCTAGATCCCACACTGCATGAAATAGTGAAGTCAGCCATGGTACATGGCCCCTGTGGAAACCTCAACAGAAATTCTCCGTGTATGGTGAACGGCTCTTGCAGCAAGCGATACCCTCGCCCTCTCACCAAGGAAACGCGGACTGCTGAAGACGGTTACCCACTGTATCGCAGGCGCTCTCCCACTGACGGGGGATTTACAGTGAAGGTGAAAGACGTTGACTTGGATAACAGGTGGGTAGTGCCGTACAACCCTGTTCTGTCACGCACCTTTGAGGCTCACATCAACGTTGAAATATGTAACTCCATAAAATCTATAAAATATATATGTAAGTACGTAAACAAGGGTAGTGATCAGGCAGCGTTTGGTCTACAGAACGAGTTTGATGAGGTTACACGGTACGAGTCGGGTCGCTACATCAGTAGTTCAGAGGCTGTTTGGCGGATATTCTGCTTCCCGATCCATGAAAGGTATCCACCCGTCATGCATCTTTCAGTCCACCTAGAAAACGGCCAAAGAGTGTACTTTAGCCCGGACAACATTGGAGATAAGGCCAAAAATCCACCTAAGACAACTTTATTGGCATTTTTTAATCTCTGTAAATTAGACTCTTTTGCTCGGACACTATTGTACAGTGAAGTTCCAGCCTTCTATGTATGGAAGAATAACAAGTTTTCCAGAAGAAAGCAGGGTAAGAGCGTTCCCGGACACTCTGGAGTAAAACAGGACGATGTTTTAGGTAGGGTTTACACTGTGCACCCTTTGAATGGAGAGTGCTACTATCTCCGTATTTTACTCCATGAGGTTCGAGGACCCACATGCTTCAGTGATCTGAAAAAGGTTGATGGAGTAGTTCACCCCTCTTTTAAATCAGCCTGCAGAGCACTGGGATTACTGGAGGATGACAATCACTGGCATCACACTCTCGAAGAAGCCGCCATCTCCAACTTTCCACACAAGATTCGAGAATTGTTTTCAGTGATGTTAGTGTTCTGTCAAGTTGCTGATGCCCTCAAACTTTGGGAAAACTACAAAGAAAGCATGTCGGAGGATGTAGCCATGAACCTTCAGAAGGAGCTTCAAGAGGGAGTGCTGCCTGATGTGGCTGTGGTGTATAACAAAACCTTGGTTCTATTGGAGGATATGGTTTTTGCTATATCTGGCCACCACCTACTCCAGTATGGCCTGCCTACTCCTTCTCGCAACGAAACTGTTGACTCAGTCAACCGTGAGTTACTGAGGGAGGTTTCCCATGATATAGCTGAATTATCAGAGTTGGTCCAAAAAAACGAGCCTAAACTTAATAGTGAACAAAAGAATGTATATGATACATTGATAACCAGTATTCACTGTGAGACTGGACAACTATTTTTCTTGGACGCTCCGGGAGGCACTGGGAAGACCTTCCTCATTAACTTATTGTTGGCTAGAATAAGAAAAGACAGAAATGTTGCAATAGCTGTCGCTTCTTCTGGAATTGCCGCTACCTTACTTGCTGGGGGAAAAACAGCGCACTCCACTTTCAAGTTACCTCTGGACCTCAACCGCCATGAAACTCCAACCTGCAATATTTCTAAACAGAGTGACATGGCCCATGTTTTGAGGCTTTGTAAGTTGATTGTGTGGGATGAGATTACCATGGCACACAAGGGAGGGTTGGAGGCACTTCATAGAACCTTACAGGACTTAAGAAATAACAACAACTTGATGGGTGGAGTGACTGTACTTTTAGCAGGAGACTTTAGACAGACCTTGCCTATCGTTCCAAGAGGAACTCGCGCCGATGAGGTGAAGGCATGTCTTAAGTCATCGTACTTATGGCCAAGAGTAAAAACTCTATATTTGAATGTTAATATGAGGGTACAGTTAATGGGTCATTCAGAGATTGAACAATTTTCAAATCTTCTTCTACAAATAGGAAATGGTCAATTAAAGGAAAACGATGGTAAAGTCAAACTTCCACACAATCTCTGCACTATTGATAGCCAAATAGAATCCTTCACTGAGCACATTTATCCTAATTTGAAAAGTATGAGCATCATTGATCCATCTTGGTTAAAACAAAGGGCAATACTTACACCAACAAATGAGTCAGCAACAAATATTAACAACTTTCTCTTAGAGCTGCTACCATTAGAGGAGATGAAGTATGAATCAGTTGATTGTGTTGTTGAGTTAGAGGAAACAGTCAACTACCCTGTAGAGTTCCTCCACACACTAAACCCACCAGGGATTCCTCCTCACAGCCTCCGCCTCAAGGTGGGAGTACCTATCATGCTGATTCGAAACATCAATCCTCCAAAACTGTGCAATGGCACCAGACTCCAAGTTAAGACTCTCCATAAGCATGTGATCGAAGCCACAATCATCACTGGTGTAGGCCAGGGGGAAACTGTCTTCATTCCGCGAATCCCTTTGATTCCATCGGATTACCACTTTGAATTCAAACGTCTACAATTTCCTGTCAAAGTATGTTTTGCTATGACAATCAGTAAATCCCAAGGTCAGACTTTGAAGATAGCTGGTGTTGATTTGCGGAATGATTGTTTCTCCCACGGCCAATTGTATGTCGCCTGCTCCAGAGTCAGCTCACATGAAAATTTATTTATTTTGCAACCGGAAGGTGAAACTTCCAATGTAGTTTACCGTGAAGTGCTGCAGTGAATAGGCCAGTTATCAAATTCAGGATGAGATCATAATGTTTACCATTTCCATCTGACGGCAGTAGGCACGGGGACCTGCCTAATAACTAAAACTCCCCAACTTTACGTTGACGGCAGTAGGCACGGGGACCTGCCTAACAATTAAAACTCTCCAACTTGATGTCGACAGCAGTAGGCTAGGGGACCTGCCTAATAATTCAAACTCCCCAACTTTACGTTGATGGCAGTAGGCACGGGGACCTGCCTAATAATTAAAACCTCCCAACTTGATGTTGACGGCAGTAGGCACGGGGACCTGCCTAATAATTAAAACTCCCCAACTTGGTGTTGACGGCAGTAGGCAAGGGGACCTGTCTAATAATTAAAACTCCCCAACTTGATGTTGAAGGCAGTAGGCAAGGGGGCCTGCCTAATAATTAAAACTCCCAACTTAATGTTTACGGCAGTAGGCTAGGGGATCTGCCTAATATTGAAAACTCCCTGACCCGGACTTGACATGAGAAACGACGTATGGCCACCTCCCTGTGGTGTTTCTCGGGTAACGCTAAGAGCCATACACTTTAAAGATTAAAAAAAGTAAACATACAAAAGGTATTGTATTAAGATTTTAATTGAATTAAATAGATAATGTAGTATTCCGTAGCGAAGCATACTATAACTCATTTTCTTGTCTTAAACTGGGTTAATGCATTTAATTTGTCTCATAGGACTACAGTTTTATTTCATAGATTAAATTCTTTATGTGATATTTGTGCACATATTTTAGCAGCAATAAATCAGTTTATACAGTTTTCCCATAAATATATGTGTATCATTCAGGATATATCCTAATATTTTTACTAGAATAAAGATTATAAACATTATTATATAAATCACATAGTAAAAAACGAGAATCGAGTTTTGACCAACAAAATGTTTCTAACACATTTAGACTTAACTTATTATATTCTTTCTTTAAAAGTTTATTATTCTTCAAAACATGTTTATGTATCTAGTAATGATGTTAGTGAGAAATTTTTGAATTTATGACATTTTCATATTATTATAAGAAAAAAATAATCTTCCTAATTGGGACCAGAGGGACTGGTGAACTGTTGTTTCCAAAAGGTATCAGAGGAACATCATGGTTTTGCTTTGTTGTTATTGGTATTTCTTTATTATTCATTTTTATACACAATCAATATTAAAAACTAAAATAATAAACGCTTACCCTAATGCACTTCATCTTTCACTCTTGGGTAGACAGCTTTCACAAGTTTAGCATA
Source organism: Aphrophora alni (assembly GCA_963513935.1). Lineage (NCBI taxonomy): Eukaryota > Metazoa > Arthropoda > Insecta > Hemiptera > Aphrophoridae > Aphrophora > Aphrophora alni. The sequence goes on from OY740767.1 coordinate 88,986,494, forward strand.
TGTTCCCTTGTAACAAAAGTATGTTAGACAAGCGCTGAACATACTTCAGCAGAAATCACTCGTGTAAATCCAAACATATGAAACCAGCAACGCTTTCTATGTAGAACATACCTGTAAAGTTGCCACGCATTAATTACATTAGTTTAAGCAACAGCATAGAAGTTGGGTAAAATAAAAGATAACCCAATATCAGTCTTGGAACCAAACCAAGTTTTATGGGCTTGCCGTGCAACTGTTGTTTAGATTCCACATAATACTATAATAGTATAATAGTATAATAGTATAATAGTATATTTTCATCAATACTAACATTCATGTTGAATGGGTAAATTTTTAGTCATTTGGCTTCTAGATTCTATAGACCGGGGATACAATTCTGTATTCCTTTCTATACAACACAATTATATAGCCTTCGCAAGTGATAACTTTCGGGACTTGATTCAGCTTCATGAGGAACATTGGGAAGTTACAATTATGGTTGAAATGCTAGAACAAAGGTGATTGGGATTTTGATGTGTGCTAACCACTCATAGAAATATCGTCTAGCAGACCAAGGCTCTTCACGGGCTCTTGTGCCATTGAGTTTTTTTTAAAACACTTTTTTATTAGATGATATAATGTCATCCATTTTGCAGATTTTGATTCTACACTTTAATATAACTGGTTTCTTGAAAACTGGTCAAGATTTGCTTCGTCTTCCTCCCAGATGTCAGCATCAGAATCTGCTCCATCGTGTGGTCTTACAACAATATTATTATAGTTTAATACTTTCATGTTTCAAAATCTTTTAAATTTCATACAGTGTCAGCCTAAAACATCAACATTGTTTTAAATAACTACCACTCATTCAGTTTACAAATTAAGATTATGATTGTAAAGATCAGAAATTTGTTTTTATCTATAATAATAAAAGCCAAAACCCACTCACTGACTGACTGACTGACTGACTGACTGACTCACTGATCACGAAATCTCAGGAACCACTGAACGGATTACAATGAAACTTGGTACACAGCTTCCTCATAGGTCCTAGACGCGCACTAAGAACCGGTTTTGAAAAATTCAATGTATAACCGCGGAAATCGCGAAAAAACAGCGAAAAGTAAAATACATTATTTTTTGTAAACTATGAAGCGTACAAACGTGAAATTCGGCAAACATGTTCATCCTGGTGTCTAGGTGCTCGCTAAGAAACGTTATAAAAAAAAATCCATGTCTAACCGCGTAAATCGCGAAAAACCGCGAAAAGTAAAATACATAATTTGTTGTAAACCATGAAGCGTACAAACGTGAAATTAGGCAAACATGTTCCTCCTGGCGTCTAGGTCCTCGCTAAGAAACGTTTTTAAAAAAAATCCAGGTCTAACCGCGTCTAACCGCGTAAATCGCGAAAAACCGCGAAAAGTAAAATACATAATTTGTTGTAAACCATGAAGCGTACAAACGTGAAATTAGGCAAACATGTTCCTCCTGGCGTCTAGGTCCTCGCTAAGAAACGTTTTTAAAAAAAATCCAGGTCTAACCGCGGAAATCGCGAAAAGTAAAATACATTATTTTTTGTAAACTATGAAGCGTACAAACGTGAAATTCGGCAAACATGTATTATTCTCACTGTATTTAAACACGAAACCTAGAGTTCTGAAATTCAGTACATGGTTTCGGGTAAGTTCTTAGAGGCGTACTAAGAAAGGGTTTGAAAACCTTTTACTCGAAGGGTAGCTAACACCCCTATTACAATATTTTCAGTCAAACGCATATATTTGTTATTAATACATTTTTTCGGTGGCTGTTATTTAGATGAACAACTACAGCGGTTTTTGATCATTGTGAACACTCATGACAAGGCCTAGGACTGCACGCCACAGTTTGCAAGTGGCCTTATCAGTAGGCTGCAGGTATCAGCTGATAAGGGGTCTACATTGCCCCCTACCAGTCAGTCTAGCTACAGACTTTGCTACTTGCTTTGTTTTTTCCTGAACCTCTACACACTTCTGTTCACTTCAGTTCTGTTCTATACGTCAATATATTTTGATCATTTTAGGCAAGACTGATTCCGTTTTCCCTTTTACTTGATACATATAATATTTATATTTCTCTCTATTGTCTTTCTATTTATATATCTCTACTTTCTCACTATGGAAGTCATCAACGTGGATGGGGTGCCTACTCCCCACCATGTATTGCCTATCAATCCTGATGGTCAGTGCTTATTCTCATCTTTGGCTTACTTCGTATACGGCACTGATTCACAAGGTTTCCAAGTTCGGACCAGTGTTGTACAGCACGTTACTAACAATTGGTGCCGATTTAAACCATTCACCTTAAATCGGACGGGGGGCATTTACAGAACAAAGGCAGAATATATGGCTGATATGAGCAAACCGGGAACTTTTGGGACAACATGTGAAATAAAAGCAGCCTCTGAAATATTCCCCTATGAGCTGCAGGTTTACACAGACCAAACTCTGTTAACCAGTTTCGGGCAGCCGGTTGAGGGAATAAAAAGACTAAGGTTTACTGGGCCACTGACAGCAGGCCACTTTGACGTCCTTATTCCCTTAGATCCTGATTCCTCTCTGGCGTCTGACAATGTGAATGTGGAGGCTAATCTTGGGGAAATCCAGGACCCTGCCAACCTCTCACCCACTGATCTCCCACACTCCTCATCCCCGTCTCCAGTAAATTCCCTTACTATATCTAATACTACTGTCTCAGATCACCCCTCCGTAAATTGTTCTAAAACAAACAAGAGACGGGGGAAGAAAAGGCGTAAGCGATTTTCCAATATTAATCGTACAAAACGTCACAGGCAAGCAGTAAATAAATATAGTGAGAACAATCCTGAAGTCAATCGCGCATCCGTAAAAAAATACAGTGAGAAAAATCCTGCAATACATCAGGCGGCTGTAAAAAAATACAGTGAGAAAAATCCTACAATACATCAGGCGGCTGTAAAAAAATACAGTGAGAAAAATCCTACAATACATCAGGCGGCTGTAAAAAAATACAGTGAGAAAAATCCTACAATACATCAGGCGGCTGTAAAAAAATACAGTGAGAAAAATCCTACAATACATCAGGCGGCTGTAAAAAAATACAGTGAGAAAAATCCTACAATACATCAGGCGGCTGTAAAAAAATACAGTGAGAAAAATCCTACAATACATCAGGCGGCTGTAAAAAAATACAATGAGAAAAATCCTACAATAAATCAGGCGGCTGTAAAAAGATATAGTGAGAAAAATCCCGAGGTAAACATAAGTGCGGTAAAAAAATACAGTGTCAAGAGAAGTGAAATAAATTTGTTGCCATGGTCTGTTAAATCAATGTCGGGATTCAAATACAATAGCGATACTGATTACAACAAAGATAAGACTGTTGCCTTAGGTTGCATGACAACATGTAAGTGGTGTAAAGCTAGAAAATGGAAAGATGAAAGTCCTGGTCTGTGCTGTGCTAACGGAAAAGTCCATCTGCCCTCTTCTCAGCCAATGCCAGAGCTCCTACAAGCTCTTCTGACAAACAATCACCCTCTTTCTGAACACTTTCTCTCAAACATCAGGCAGTACAATAACTGCTTTCAAATGACTTCCTTTGGAGGAAAAGAGATTAAAGAAGGCAACTTTATGCCAACCTTTAAAGTTCAGGGGCAGGTGTATCATCTAATCGGGAGTCTTTTACCTTCTTCAGAGCGGGAGCCAGCATTTTTACAAATATACTTTGTTGGTGATGAGGATAAAGAGTGTCAGCTACGGTGCAATAATGCACCTTCTGTAAAACCGTCGTTAGTGAGCGAACTCCAGAAAATATTACATGAGACAAATCCATACATTAGGGACTTTAAAATGGCGATGGAGATTGCACCAAAAAACGAAGGGTTTCAGGTGGTAATAACAGCTGACAGAAAACCCGCAGGTGCACATAGAGGTCGGTACAACAAACCCGCAACAAAAGAAGTGGCTTTGGTGATCGTAGGTCAAATGTTTGAAAAGCGAGACATCATACTCCACAGCCGAGATACACGACTGGTGCGCATAAGTGAGACTCACCGTGCTTACGATGCGTTACAGTATCCACTCATATTCTGCCGTGGGGAAGATGGTTACTCCGTTAACATACCTCAGCTTGATCCGACCACCAAAGTTGCTTTGAAGAAAACTGTATCGGCTTCCACTTTCTATGCATTTATACTTATGGAAAGAGAAGATAAAGAAAACCTAATTTTACGTTATCGCAGTCTCTTAAATCAGTTTTTAACTGATATGTTTGCTAAAATTGAAACTGAACGATTGAACTTCTTGAGACATAACCAGAGTAAATTACGAGTTGAGGAGTATGTGCATCTGCGAGATGCAGTCGATAAACGTGATGGGCAAGTGTCAGAGCTAGGGAAATTAGTGGTCTTACCTTCCAGTTTTACCGGGGGGCCTCGCTACATTCACGAGAGGACACAAGACGCTATGACTTACGTGCGCCATTACGGAAGACCTGATTTATTTATCACCTTTACATGTAACCCTAAGTGGTCTGAAATACAGGAACAGTTACACGTTGGACAGGCTCCTCATTCTAGGCACGACGTAATAGCGCGAGTGTTTCATATAAAAGTAAAAAAAATTGTCCAGTTACTTCGAAAAGGCTGTATTTTCGGGCCAACTAGGTGTTACATGTATACAGTAGAATGGCAGAAGCGTGGGCTGCCTCACGTTCACATCCTACTGTGGCTTACCAATAACATTACACCCAGCCAAATTGATAATGTCATTAGCGCTGAAATACCGGACCCTACTCTAGATCCCACACTGCATGAAATAGTGAAGTCAGCCATGGTACATGGCCCCTGTGGAAACCTCAACAGAAATTCTCCGTGTATGGTGAACGGCTCTTGCAGCAAGCGATACCCTCGCCCTCTCACCAAGGAAACGCGGACTGCTGAAGACGGTTACCCACTGTATCGCAGGCGCTCTCCCACTGACGGGGGATTTACAGTGAAGGTGAAAGACGTTGACTTGGATAACAGGTGGGTAGTGCCGTACAACCCTGTTCTGTCACGCACCTTTGAGGCTCACATCAACGTTGAAATATGTAACTCCATAAAATCTATAAAATATATATGTAAGTACGTAAACAAGGGTAGTGATCAGGCAGCGTTTGGTCTACAGAACGAGTTTGATGAGGTTACACGGTACGAGTCGGGTCGCTACATCAGTAGTTCAGAGGCTGTTTGGCGGATATTCTGCTTCCCGATCCATGAAAGGTATCCACCCGTCATGCATCTTTCAGTCCACCTAGAAAACGGCCAAAGAGTGTACTTTAGCCCGGACAACATTGGAGATAAGGCCAAAAATCCACCTAAGACAACTTTATTGGCATTTTTTAATCTCTGTAAATTAGACTCTTTTGCTCGGACACTATTGTACAGTGAAGTTCCAGCCTTCTATGTATGGAAGAATAACAAGTTTTCCAGAAGAAAGCAGGGTAAGAGCGTTCCCGGACACTCTGGAGTAAAACAGGACGATGTTTTAGGTAGGGTTTACACTGTGCACCCTTTGAATGGAGAGTGCTACTATCTCCGTATTTTACTCCATGAGGTTCGAGGACCCACATGCTTCAGTGATCTGAAAAAGGTTGATGGAGTAGTTCACCCCTCTTTTAAATCAGCCTGCAGAGCACTGGGATTACTGGAGGATGACAATCACTGGCATCACACTCTCGAAGAAGCCGCCATCTCCAACTTTCCACACAAGATTCGAGAATTGTTTTCAGTGATGTTAGTGTTCTGTCAAGTTGCTGATGCCCTCAAACTTTGGGAAAACTACAAAGAAAGCATGTCGGAGGATGTAGCCATGAACCTTCAGAAGGAGCTTCAAGAGGGAGTGCTGCCTGATGTGGCTGTGGTGTATAACAAAACCTTGGTTCTATTGGAGGATATGGTTTTTGCTATATCTGGCCACCACCTACTCCAGTATGGCCTGCCTACTCCTTCTCGCAACGAAACTGTTGACTCAGTCAACCGTGAGTTACTGAGGGAGGTTTCCCATGATATAGCTGAATTATCAGAGTTGGTCCAAAAAAACGAGCCTAAACTTAATAGTGAACAAAAGAATGTATATGATACATTGATAACCAGTATTCACTGTGAGACTGGACAACTATTTTTCTTGGACGCTCCGGGAGGCACTGGGAAGACCTTCCTCATTAACTTATTGTTGGCTAGAATAAGAAAAGACAGAAATGTTGCAATAGCTGTCGCTTCTTCTGGAATTGCCGCTACCTTACTTGCTGGGGGAAAAACAGCGCACTCCACTTTCAAGTTACCTCTGGACCTCAACCGCCATGAAACTCCAACCTGCAATATTTCTAAACAGAGTGACATGGCCCATGTTTTGAGGCTTTGTAAGTTGATTGTGTGGGATGAGATTACCATGGCACACAAGGGAGGGTTGGAGGCACTTCATAGAACCTTACAGGACTTAAGAAATAACAACAACTTGATGGGTGGAGTGACTGTACTTTTAGCAGGAGACTTTAGACAGACCTTGCCTATCGTTCCAAGAGGAACTCGCGCCGATGAGGTGAAGGCATGTCTTAAGTCATCGTACTTATGGCCAAGAGTAAAAACTCTATATTTGAATGTTAATATGAGGGTACAGTTAATGGGTCATTCAGAGATTGAACAATTTTCAAATCTTCTTCTACAAATAGGAAATGGTCAATTAAAGGAAAACGATGGTAAAGTCAAACTTCCACACAATCTCTGCACTATTGATAGCCAAATAGAATCCTTCACTGAGCACATTTATCCTAATTTGAAAAGTATGAGCATCATTGATCCATCTTGGTTAAAACAAAGGGCAATACTTACACCAACAAATGAGTCAGCAACAAATATTAACAACTTTCTCTTAGAGCTGCTACCATTAGAGGAGATGAAGTATGAATCAGTTGATTGTGTTGTTGAGTTAGAGGAAACAGTCAACTACCCTGTAGAGTTCCTCCACACACTAAACCCACCAGGGATTCCTCCTCACAGCCTCCGCCTCAAGGTGGGAGTACCTATCATGCTGATTCGAAACATCAATCCTCCAAAACTGTGCAATGGCACCAGACTCCAAGTTAAGACTCTCCATAAGCATGTGATCGAAGCCACAATCATCACTGGTGTAGGCCAGGGGGAAACTGTCTTCATTCCGCGAATCCCTTTGATTCCATCGGATTACCACTTTGAATTCAAACGTCTACAATTTCCTGTCAAAGTATGTTTTGCTATGACAATCAGTAAATCCCAAGGTCAGACTTTGAAGATAGCTGGTGTTGATTTGCGGAATGATTGTTTCTCCCACGGCCAATTGTATGTCGCCTGCTCCAGAGTCAGCTCACATGAAAATTTATTTATTTTGCAACCGGAAGGTGAAACTTCCAATGTAGTTTACCGTGAAGTGCTGCAGTGAATAGGCCAGTTATCAAATTCAGGATGAGATCATAATGTTTACCATTTCCATCTGACGGCAGTAGGCACGGGGACCTGCCTAATAACTAAAACTCCCCAACTTTACGTTGACGGCAGTAGGCACGGGGACCTGCCTAACAATTAAAACTCTCCAACTTGATGTCGACAGCAGTAGGCTAGGGGACCTGCCTAATAATTCAAACTCCCCAACTATACGTTGATGGCAGTAGGCACGGGGACCTGCCTAATAATTAAAACCTCCCAACTTGATGTTGACGGCAGTAGGCACGGGGACCTGCCTAATAATTAAAACTCCCCAACTTGGTGTTGACGGCAGTAGGCAAGGGGACCTGTCTAATAATTAAAACTCCCCAACTTGATGTTGAAGGCAGTAGGCAAGGGGGCCTGCCTAATAATTAAAACTCCCAACTTAATGTTTACGGCAGTAGGCTAGGGGATCTGCCTAATATTGAAAACTCCCTGACCCGGACTTGACATGAGAAACGACGTATGGCCACCTCCCTGTGGTGTTTCTCGGGTAACGCTAAGAGCCATACACTTTAAAGATTAAAAAAAGTAAACATACAAAAGGTATTGTATTAAGATTTTAATTGAATTAAATAGATAATGTAGTATTCCGTAGCGAAGCACGGGTATGTCAGCTAGTTTAAAATATATTAAACGTAATATTTTTATTTACTAGAAATATAATATTCATGTATTTATAAAATGTAAAAAGTAAACACTTACCTTTAAAAATAAATCATGACGATGTGGCGCAACTGTAAAAGAGGATACAACAAGGTTATATGACATACTAGTGAACAACTATTCTATGGGATTTTGTATTCCCACCCTTTACTTCGTTATAAACAAAAATCCCAACAAATATTTCAAAACAAAAGTTTTTATAAGTGTAAAAAAATGTTATCTTTAGGATCAATGGGTCAGTGGAGTATATTCGAACTTAGCTATCTAAAATACAGAAACAAGTCGAGATTTATCAAAATACAACTTTATTAATCTTAATAAAAAAGAGTAACACCTATTTTCAACCTATCATCTAACAGGGTTTGACAAAAATGAGCGGGTTAACTACTCAAAATAATACTTCTAATTTTTAATTCATCTAGATTCACGCACTTGAGCTAATGCGGATATCACTCTCCTCTCGTGCCCTATTTAACGATTTCTGTTAATCGGACCACCGTTTTATGAATTAATCGTAACAATCACTTTTCGCTCTCGTTTTACGATATTAATTAATTGCAGTTAATCGGATTACCTTTTCTTGAGCTAATGCGTGACAATCGCTGTCCACTCTTGTCCTATTTAACAATTTAAGTTAATCGGATTACCTTTTCTTGAGCTAATGCGTGACAATCGCTGTCCACTCTTGTCCTATTTAACAATTTAAGTTAATCGGATTACCTTTTCTTGAGCTAATGCGTGACAATCGCTGTCCACTCTTGTCCTATTTAACAATTTAAGTTAATCGGATTACCTTTTCTTGAGCTAATGCGTGACAATCGCTGTCCACTCTTGTCCTATTTAACAATTTAAGTTAATCGGATTAACTTTTCTTGAACTAATGCGTGACAATCGCTGTCCACTCTTGTCCTATTTAACAATTTAAGTTAATCGTATTACCTTTTCTTGAGCTAATGCGTGACAATCGCTGTCCACTCTTGTCCTATTTAACAATTTAAGTTAATCGTATTACCTTTTCTTGAGCTAATGCGTGACAATCGCTGTCCACTCTTGTCCTATTTAACAATTTAAGTTAATCGTATTACCTTTTCTTGAACTAATGCGTGACAATCGCTGTCCACTCTTGTCCTATTTAACAATTTAAGTTAATCGTATTACCTTTTCTTGAGCTAATGCGTGACAATCGCTGTCCACTCTTGTCCTATTTAACAATTTAAGTTAATCGTATTACCTTTTCTTGAGCTAATGCGTGACAATCGCTGTCCACTCTTGTCCTATTTAACAATTTAAGTTAATCGTATTACCTTTTCTTGAGCTAATGCGTGACAATCGCTGTCCACTCTTGTCCTATTTAACAATTTAAGTTAATCGTATTACCTTTTCTTGAGCTAATGCGTGACAATCGCTGTCCACTCTTGTCCTATTTAACAATTTAAGTTAATCGTATTACCTTTTCTTGAGCTAATGCGTGACAATCGCTGTCCACTCTTGTCCTATTTAACAATTTAAGTTAATCGTATTACCTTTTCTTGAGCTAATGCGTGACAATCGCTGTCCACTCTTGTCCTATTTAACAATTTAAGTTAATCGTATTACCTTCTCTTGAGCTAATGCGTGACAATCGCTGTCCACTCTTGTCCTATTTAACAATTTAAGTTAATCGTATTACCTTTTCTTGAGCTAATGCGTGACAATCGCTGTCCACTCTTGTCCTATTTAACAATTTAAGTTAATCGGATTAACTTTTCTTGAGCTAATGCGTGACAATCGCTGTCCACTCTTGTCCTATTTAACAATTTAAGTTAATCGGATTAACTTTTCTTGAGCTAATGCGTGACAATCGCTGTCCACTCTTGTCCTATTTAACAATTTAAGTTAATCGGATTAACTTTTCTTGAGCTAATGCGTGACAATCGCTGTCCACTCTTGTCCTATTTAACAATTTAAGTTAATCGTATTACCTTTTCTTGAGCTAATGCGTGACAATCGCTGTCCACTCTTGTCCTATTTAACAATTTAAGTTAATCGTATTACCTTTTCTTGAGCTAATGCGTAGCAATCGCTGTCCACTCTTGTCCTATTTAACAATTTAAGTTAATCGTATTACCTTTTCTTGAGCTAATGCGTGACAATCGCTGTCCACTCTTGTCCTATTTAACAATTTAAGTTAATCGTATTACCTTTTCTTGAGCTAATGCGTAGCAATCGCTGTCCACTCTTGTCCTATTTAACAATTTAAGTTAATCGTATTACCTTTTCTTGAGCTAATGCGTGACAATCGCTGTCCACTCTTGTCCTATTTAACAATTTAAGTTAATCGTATTACCTTTTCTTGAGCTAATGCGTAGCAATCGCTGTCCACTCTTGTCCTATTTAACAATTTAAGTTAATCGTATTACCTTTTCTTGAGCTAATGCGTAGCAATCGCTGTCCACTCTTGTCCTATTTAACAATTTAAGTTAATCGTATTACCTTTTCTTGAGCTAATGCGTGACAATCGCTGTCCACTCTTGTCCTATTTAACAATTTAAGTTAATCGTATTACCTTTTCTTGAGCTAATGCGTAGCAATCGCTCGTCACCCTCGTCCTATTTTATGATTTGAATAACTTAGACCACCTGTTCATTAGATATTTTGAATTCAATATCTTTGTTCAATCACTTTTTACCCTTATCCAATTTTACGATTTGAATTAATCAAATCACCTTTTCTTGAGATAAGACGTGACATTCACTTTTCACTCTCTTCCTATTTTAATATTTGAATTAATCAAATCAAATTTTCTTGAATAATGCGCGACAAAAATCCCATAAACGTATGGAGAAATAAACAAATCATTTATAAAAATGCTCTAAATATATTCCAGAATATAAAAACGTAGCCCAAAGAACTTTCTTTAAATATTTATCAAAATATTCGCAATGCTATCTTTTCTACGTAATTGTAAAATAACAACAGTAAATGTTTTGAAATAAACTTTTCCTTTGAGATGGGAAACATAATACAGTAATAAGCTACACCCTGCTAGACAGGTCACACATTCCTCTACGCACAAAAGCCAAGCTTTTTCCTTTTTTTCTTTTCCCTCACATCCAACAAGTAGCAGGGAAGGGGGCGGATTTACTTTATCTCATTATTATTCTTTCTGTTGAATACTCTCAACTGAGTGAAGGGAAGGGAGGAAAGGCGAGATTATACGAAAGTTTATTGCGTGTACTTTGTAAACAGACAAAAATGAATTTTACTCTTTCGAAATAAAAAGTTATGTTCTTGTTTCATTTATGTTTCAAACAGTAAAAGGTTTATTGTAGGAAGGCGAAATTCAAGGGTTTCTGTAATTTTTATAACTGTAATTTATGTATACTTGTAAGATTTAACGCGGGAATCATTATAATTTAAGTATCACATATTTATATGTATAAAAAGGTATAACATAAGAGGGTTTTTTATGACGTATTTCAATCGGTTTTACTTTTAAAATTCAGGGACCTGTTCATAAAAATATAAACTGTATTAAAAGTTACAACGTATAACTAGTGTTCCATTACATCAAAATATAAGCTTATAAAAATATTAATTATAACTTTTTGTTTATAAAATAAAAGCAGATATTTCTTGTTGAAACTCCATATTAAATCACCTATCTGGTTATTTGAAAATATGAAGAGTTGCCATTTGAATATTTCAAAATTTGAAGTTGAGAGATTTTGATTAATATATAAAAGTAAGAATATATATATATATATATATATATATATATATATATATATATATATATCTTTCGATCATCATTTTCTTATAAAAAAGAATATAAACTCCCCCCTCCCCAATCTATCAGTGTTCTCGTGTAATTTGGAAATACCTCAAATTTATTTATGACATGCGTCATGTAAGTGACGACTGTAAACAGGACCTTGGATTCAGGTTATCTCATAACCTTCCGAATGAATTCCCATGTAAAATACGTAGATTATTTTAATACTTGTTAAATTTATCCAACTAAATCAAACTGACAAATTGAATTTCAAATATTTAATCTTCATTATGCTGAAACAAATTTTGGCAAGAAAAATTTAATTCTCTAGTCTAATCAATGGGTGAAAAAATATTCTTAAAAAAACTCAATTTTCTTGTTGCTTAAAAGCAAAAAAACTCTCGGTTATCATTATCTTAGAAAAAAGAAAATAAATCAATATTTCTAACTTTGTAACACTTATTTAGTGGTAAAGTTGAGAGGGTGGAATGTGTTAGTTGTTATTAGCATAAAGAGTTCTACTCTTAAACAAAGTGCTGTTTACAGACAAGACCAGTTTTACTCATGTAAGAAATCAGAGAGTAGTTGAATTTTGTATATGGAGATCAGTAGAACGAACATGGTGGCCCTGTCGCTTGGCCTCCACGATCCTTGGATCTCACTCTATTAGATTATTTTTTGTTTTTATTTTGGAAACTTATAGTATATTTCATTCCTATTGTGGATGTCATGGACCTTGTTGCTGGAATTGTGGAATCTATCACTGTTATTCAAAAGTCTTATGGTCAGCTCACATTTCAAACAAAATCAGAGAGTACTTAAATTTAGTACATGGAGATCACGATACATCAACCGTGGTGGTCCTGTCCCTTGGCCTCCATGATTCTTAGATCTCACTCTACTAGATTTTTATTTTTATTTTGGAAGATATGAAACAGATAGTATATTCATTTCTTATTGTGGATGTCATGGACCGTGTTACTGGAATTGTGGAATCTATCACTGTTATTCAAGAATCAGCTCACTTTGCAAACAAAATCAGAGAGTACTTAAATTTAGTACATGGAGATATCACAATACATCAACCGTGGTGGTCCTGTCCCTTGGCCTCCATGATTCTTAGATCTCACTCTACTAGATTTTTATTTTTATTTTGGAAGATATGAAACAGATAGTATATTCATTTCTTATTGTGGATGTCATGGACCTTGTTACTGGAATTGTGGAATCTATCACTGTTATTCAAGAATCAGCTCACTTTGCAAACAAAATCAGAGAGTACTTAAATTTAGTACATGGAGATATCACAATACATCAAACGTGATGGTCCTGTCCCTTGGCCTCAATGATTCTTAGATCTCACTCTACTAAATTTTTATTTTTATTTTGGAAGATATGAAACAGATAGTATATTCATTTCTTATTGTGGATGTCATGGACCTTGTTACTGGAATTGTGGAATCTATCACTGTTATTCAAGAATCAGCTCACTTTGCAAACAAAATTAGAGAGTACTTAAATTTAGTACATGGAGATATCACAATACATCAAACGTGGTGGTCCTGTCCCTTGGCCTCAATGATTCTTAGATCTCACTCTACTAGATTTTTATTTTTATTTTGGAAGATATGAAACAGATAGTATATTCATTTCTTATTGTGGATGTCATGGACCTTGTTACTGGAATTGTGGAATCTATCACTGTTATTCAAGAATCAGCTCACTTTGCAAACAAAATCAGAGAGTACTTAAATTTAGTACATGGAGATATCACAATACATCAAACGTGGTGGTCCTGTCCCTTGGCCTTCATGATTCTTAGATCTCACTCTACTAAATTTTTATTTTTTTTTTTGGAAGATATGAAACAGATAGTATATTTATTTCTTATTGTGGATGTCATGGACCTTGTTCTGGAATTGTGGAATCTATCACTGTTATTCAAGAATCTAATGGTCATCTTACTTAGCCAACAAAGTCAGAGAATATTAAAATTTAGTAGTACAATGGAGATCACGGTACATCAAACGTGGTGGTCCTGTCCCTTGACCTCCACAATCCTTGGATCTCACTCTACAAGACTTTTGTTTTTTATTTTGAGACACATAAAAATTATAGTATATTTAATTTCTACTGTGGACGTCATGGGCTTTGTTGATGGAATTGTGGAATCTATCACTGTTATTCAAGAATCTAATGGTCAGCTTACTTTGCCAACAAAGACAGAGAGTACTTAAATTTAGTATATGGAGATCAGTAGATTGAATGTTGTGGTCCTGTCCCTTGGCCACGAGCCTTGGATCTCACTCTATTAGATTATTTTTTGTTTTTATTTTGGAAACTTATAGTATATTTCATTCCTATTGTGGTTGTCATGGACCTTGTTGCTGGAATTTTGGAATCTATCACTGTTATTCAAAAGTCTAATAGTTTGCTCACTTTGCCAACAAAATTAGTGAATACTAAAATTTAGTAGTATATGGAGACCACGGTACATCAAACATAGTAGACATGTACCTTGGGCTCTATGAAGTTCTTGTCTCATGTATCTTTGTTGCTCCTACCAATTCTGAAGCAGATCACAGATCTGATTGGCAAAACAATTAGGAAAAGATCATGGTAATAAGGATGTAGTGGGCATTACAGGGCCAGCAGGTGGTTTGTCAGTTTAGGTACAGCTTGTTTTTTATATACCAGAGAGGAAATTAGTGTAGACATGGGGTGTGAGTGGTGTTTTTACTGCTAAATGTTGGATGTGTTGTTTGATAAAATTGTGGACGCCTTGGACTATGTTGCTCAATTTGTGGAATTGAGCACTGTTATTCAAAAATCTAATGGCTTTGAAGAGATCCTGCTATCACTTTTACGATGCTTTAGACTCTGCAACAAATTTGGAGGCCACTATATAGAACACTTGTTATGAAGTCTTTAAATTTCTATGCAGTGAGTTATATGTGATATTTTTGGTTATATTCTTTTTTGTTATAATATAGAAAAAGCACGAAGCTTATTTTTATATTACAAATAAAGAGTAATTGTTTGGTGGGAAATTTAGACATTAATTATTACGACTAAGTTTATGTAATTGAAATTAAATGCATGAATTTTGTTATTGTTATATAAATTGTCATAATTCAAAAATATTTTGTTTTTAGCCTGATCTTCAGTGTTTGCAGACAATTGCCAAGAAATTATGTTTTCAGTTTTTTGTCGATAACTCGATTACCCTTAAATTTTTAATCCATACGAAATAAATTCTTTGCTTTTGGTGCACTTGTATGTATGTTTAATAAAAGTGAGTATATCAAGTTCTGAACTCAATATCCCATTTTTTCCAAAGTTATAATTTTTGTAAACAAAAAACAAAATGGCGGATAGAATGAAACTAAACAAGATAGACTATATTATGTTATATTGCATTTTTTGTATATTTCGTCTTACCTAATCAGTTCCTGAAGTTAGGTCTGGACACTCTGTAAAGTAAAATTTAGTAGTGTTAATATTAAAAAACAGAGAATCTTGTGTCCTTAATTACATCAAATCTAAAAAAAAATTTAGTTATGTGACCTACTATTCAGGATGTTTAAGGTAATTAATTTATAATTATAGAAAATAATATTTAACCATCAAATTCTAATTCAGTTTCTAGCTCACTTGTATTTCTACTTGATATTTATTTTTGTACTCTAAAGGCTTACGTAACACGTAATAGTTTGTAAACAGAGTAAAACAAAGCCAACTTGTGCTATATTTAGTAATCCAGTTTGCAACTTGCTGTTAAAAATAGTTATAAAACAAACTTTATTGGAAATCTATAGAAGTTACATAAATGCTCACTTTGTCCACTTTAGCTCTGGTCTCAAGAAACCTTGTTGTACAGGTTGAATAAGTAGCTAACAGAGTGCAGCAACTGTCGCTCTCCTAACTGAAGTTATTGAACAGGCAATTTAACACCAACAGAAGTTAACTTTGGTAAATAGAACTGGCTTTTGAGTAGATTCATAATATACCAAATCATAATAATTTTAAAATGATGGATAATTCAAGAGATAAGTGAATCCTATAATATATTATTCAAAAGATAATAATTCTAGACAAACTATTAGGGGCCTATTTAAAAAAAAAAATGGGTAATTATGCATTGAGATTCATATTATTTTTTTAGTCGCTAAAAATCATGCTAACTTATATTATTTACCTTCTTTGTCATTTATCAGATTTTTTTTTTTTAAACGCAAAACATTTTCAAGTGTAAAATTCCAATAATATTAAAGAAACTGGCACTTTTTGACACAAGGAATTAAGGCTTATTTGAGTACTATGAATGTGTACAATGACACCGTGAATCAAGTTTGTGTCTGCATTAGAAGTCAATGTTTACGAAGGTCTGGGCAAGTAATAATAATATTTCAAGAGGATCTTAATATACCTTCCTAGATCTTTGACCTTTAATTTTCACGCCATGGTTTACGCTAATGTATCATACCGCGTATAACATAAACATATTTTTGTAATGAAGTCACAAACTTGACTCACGTTGTCATTGTATAGATTCGTCTTAACCCGAAAAGCCTAAATTCCTTGTGCAAAAATTGTAAGTTTCTTCAATATTAATAGGTTTTTAGACTTGACAATTGTTTCGCGTTGGTAAAAACGATCAGATTAATGACAAACAAGGTAAAAAGTTTAAATTTGCATCGTTTTTAGCGACTAAAAAGATAGGGTGAGCTTCAATGCATAATTTTCTAAAAATATAAACTTATATTATAACAGCATATTATAAGCCTATTTAAACCAGCTTTCTGTTTCATAAAATATAAGCTTATAAAATATTTGACAAGTTTAGTGTCATGCTATAAAGTATTAGTTATATTAGCCTATAAGTATTAATAATCATATGTCGTTTTATAAACATAGAAAATTACAATTTTTTGAATATTTCAGAGTGTAAAACAAAAGCCTGTATTGACTGATATTTATTTTATCAGTGTTGTTTAACTTCACTGATAATATGTTCCCTTGCATTGTTTTAGTTATGTAAAATAAAAAGAAATGGATTTAGACTCATCCAGTGATGAAGGAACTAGAGGTATTATAAAAAGACAAAAGTATTAAAAAATATATAGTCCACAACACAACACTACAATAACTTACACATAAAACCAAAGACCTAAGAAATGTCGATCGAATTTTGGTGATGACATTTTGCAAGTAAATGGGTTGGAAGGGGGGGGGGTAAACAATACATTTTTTTAAGGATTACATTTAAGCAAAAATTAATCAATCTTTAGAGCCAATTTCTAAAAAAAAAATGAAATTGAATTTTTGATGTTTTGATAGGACTTTTTGAGTTATAAAAGAAAAAAATTGTAAACTTCAGGGTAAGACCAAAGTATAATAACGTATCACATTTAGTAAAAATTGGGAGCAATCACTGCATGAACGTTAGTTGGACCACAGACAATATTTAAAACTCTAATTTTTTTTTAGATAAAAACCTCAAAACTGAAATTTCTATGATAATTATCATCAATTTTCTCTTATAAACTACCAGTATTTTAAAATGAAGTAATTCTGGGCCAGTTGTGATTTCTATGAGCACAAATAAAACACTCTGAATACGTAGTGTAATGAATTATTGGAGGATTAAAAGGAACGTTTTGGCTTTAGTGATCAGACTCATGAACACAAAATAGTCTCATAATAAAATTGGGACCAAGTTTTTATTTTTATTCTCGTGGTAGGCCTCTTCCTTTGGTACATGTGTTAAACAGTTCAGTTATAAGTAAACAGTTTTCCTTTTACGAACAGAATTTTTGCATTTATAAAAAAAAATATATATATTTTATCAGCTTGTATAGAAAACAGTCTCCAGGAGATAACAAAATTCAATAAACATGAATTTCAATGGCATGAAATGTATGGCTTTTCTATTAAAATTTTAATATTTCACTACTACTTTATAATATTGAGTTACACGTTTAACACATTGTATCTTATGTGATAAAAAATTTCAACATTACCATAATCGTTTTAGAATGAAGTATAAAAAAGTATTAATGTCGAAAAGTCTGAAAAATCTTATTTTTACTAAATACTGACAGCCGAAATTGTTGGCCTATTAAGTCTAACGATAAACACATTGTTTTTAATTTGTATCAAAGGTCAAAAGATAACTCAAATAATGATAAAAAATTATTATTATATGTGAGATGTAAATTTTTAATCAATTTTAAACTGCCTAGATTTTGAAACTTTTGATTGAAATTCACTAGGTGACTAGTCTAACTGATATATATATATACAGGGTGTTTCCATACTACGTTCCAAAACTTTAGTTTGTGGTTCCTTAGGTCAAATTAAGTAAAAATGTTCCTATGAACATGTGTCCTAAAATGCTTAGTTTACTGTCTGTCAACAATTTTTTGTTTTTTTTTAAATATTATATTTTTGTAAATAAATTAGGTACCGAGTCCAAATTTGATGTACATATTTTTTAGGTGGCCTTTTATCAATGTACCTAAATCCAGGTCTTGGTTTTGGACGATTTAAAAATGACAGCAGTTTAAAATTTTCTGTAAATTTAATAGTTTTTGGTATGTACCACATTAAAAATTTTAAACTACAGCCATTTTAACAACATGCAAAACAAAGTCTTGGTTTTTAGTACATTTGAACATTTATATGGTAAAAAGCATACCAAATTTGGACTCGATTTCGAATTTATTTCAAAAAAAAATATATATATATACATTTTTTGTAAAAAACACAAAATGGTAGACAGCCGAAAAAATAAACATTTTAGTAGATATGTTCATAGGAACCTTTTTACTTATTTACACTCAAGGAACCATATCCTGGAGTTTTGAAACGTAGTTTAAAAACAATGTAGCCAATATCTAATTTTGATTAACAATTTTACAGCAATATTACTTTCTGAATCTTTGTTTAGACTAAACTTTGCTTATAAAATGTTAAACTTTACTTTAAAAAAATTGTTAGTAGGTTTTTATAGTTATGGCCATGATTTAATGTCAGAATATGTTTCTTCCGATGCGAAGTGGGGAGTGAGAAGAGGTAATGTTTTTAAATTAAATAAAGTTATCTAACGTACATTTAAATATAAACATACTTTTATTTTCAACAACAATAACGACGTAATATTTCATATCTATGAAAGAATTTAAAAGTAATAATAATTTTCGATTTAATGAAACCTAAACCTAAAAATAAGTGGCCGTCCAATTACGTAACATTGCTACAATACTTATTTTTTATAACAATGGGATTGTGGGGTGCAGATTTTTTTTTACGTAAGAGTTGCTTTGAGAGTTGCTTCAACATCGGGTAGCTTCGAGTACGTCCTGTTCATGCAAGATTAAGCC
Organism: Aphrophora alni; assembly: GCA_963513935.1. Lineage (NCBI taxonomy): Eukaryota > Metazoa > Arthropoda > Insecta > Hemiptera > Aphrophoridae > Aphrophora > Aphrophora alni. Next base: position 89,005,794 of record OY740767.1, read on the forward strand.
TGTGGAAGTCCCAGAGTGGCTAAACAAAGTAGTTAGACACAGCTTTAGATACCCAGATACCACTAATGAACCCAAACCACAATAATTCAAAGGGTTGAGTCATGGATTTTTAAGACCGACAGACTAGTATTTTAAGACAATAATCATTCGTGTATTTAATATTTTGTAACTACAATTAAACATATCATAATATTATATTGTAAAGTTATATATTTTTATATTTTGATTCATTAATACAATAAATATAAATTCACTGTACAATAGTGCTTATTGTAAATTATTTTACTCCATTTATAATTTACACCTCACTATTTAAATTTTTTGTACAAAAAAAAGACATTAAGTACACATATCTTATGTAAAGAGGGGGGGGATAAAGAGTTTCTTTATTTCGGCTTTAAAAGGCGATTGAGAGGTTTAAAACTGCCAACAATAGGTAATATTTAAGCGCCCATAATAAGTATAAGAAAATTCTGTACAAGCAGAAAGAGATAGGACGTGAGGTGTATTTTACTGTATAGTATTTAGATTATCCCTTCTTTGTCTACCATGATCTTAATATTAGTATATATATATATATATATATATATATATATATATATATATATATATATATATATTATTTATATAACGTCAAGCTGCAAAATGATTATTACACTCATTTAGGTTCTATATGAGAAGAAACTACCGAAAAAGATTTCAATTAATCATCATTTTGAAATTCTGCCATCGTTTCACAATCTTATAAATATAAACGATTAGTAAAACTAATCCGTCGAAACATAACAAAATATCTTTAAAATTTCCATTTATATCAACAATTTTAAAATAAATTATATTATTTCATTTTAAAGTAGGCTAACAATGTTTTCATATACTTACATAGTCAACTAAATTGTAAAAATGATTTTAGTCATATTTTGATATAAGAACTATGCTGAAATCTCAACTAAAAAACTTGAACCAAAAATGATATTATCAAATATACGGTTTTGTTTTGTGAAAAGATGGGAATAAATAGAAAATTGCACAATATAAAGGCCACTGATGTTTCAAAAGCAATTTTAATACAGATACAATATACCACTTTATTAAGATGATGTGATTCAATGGATGTGTAATCTGGAGGGAGAATCACGCTTGGTATTGATGTCTGTAGTAACATGACGAAGCCATAGAAGCAAAACACGGTGCATAATTTGGTTCATGAAACTACATCGGTTGTAAAAGTTCAACGAAATTTTCGACGTGAATAAATACTACTCAACATGACCCGCTCGTCGCAGGATATTCATCTATTCTATTGCAGTAATCGTGTTCGTGTTGCGTTAAATATAATCGATATCCAATAGGTGTACTAGAAGAGAAAAGTCGATTGCATAGCCACAGTAATGTGCAGTTATTAGTCTGCTTGATTTTTTTCCCTGTAAGACAATGTGAAAAACATGTTGAACTCTGTGAAGATTCGTGACATTTACCATCTGCAAGAAAGGATTATCTCAGCTGCAACGGTCAATATTCTACTATGTTGAGCTGACGCGAAGCAGTTGATTAGTGTTTGGAGATAGAAGTGCCTCAGAAATCTATTGACCACAAACAATAAAAGAAAGCTTATAACCTCTAATGATATATATATATATATATATATATATATATATATATATATATATATATTGTTTTTTTTAAATGCCAATAATGAAAATGGTCCTAGAGTTTTTTTATAGACACTTTGTTAAGAAACAACTTTATATGTCTAATGGCTGTGGAAGCAAGTTTTAGTTGGCCATATTAGATCAAATAAATCAATAGAAGAAAAGGTGAAAAACATTTTTTAGAACTCAGTTTTTTTTCTTCATTTATTTATTAGAGCGGTACAAGAATTTATGTGTGCTATCGTGAACCATCCTGAGGAGAGAAGAATGGGTTGTAAATTAGGTTGAATCGAGTCAACTAAACGAGTCAACAAGTCGTAGATTTAGGCAGTCGACAACACAACAAAGTCGTATGATTATGTTGTAACTTCAAATTTGTTAACAATTAAACGAAGCTTAACAAATGCAGATTTAAATATCTTTTTCGTCATACCGCTTTAAAAACAGCTGTTTTCAATACATGCATTGAGATGCTAAAGTGGTTATTTTTAGTTCTAGGACTTAAAAACATCAGCTTAGGTCGAGGTCATTAGCTGTTACTTAGTTTATACGAATTAATTAACGTTTGTAATGAATCTATACAAACTACGGATATTCTCGATTGTAAATAACAGATAAAACAGCTGTTACCATCGTTATAGTTAGGGTTCCACTAACACAAACTAAACAGCTGTATTAGCTGCAAACTTGTGCAACTTATGCAAACTCTTGAAGGTAAATAGGTTATAACATTTTAGTTTTTGTGAAATTATTTTCTTATATTGTTTGCTGTATAACGAAAAATATAGTTCATCACTTGGACCAAAAGAAGTTTTTCGATCCTTGCTCATTTTCCTGTCTCGGCTATGCTTCGGCCGTTAAACTTTAGCTTGTATGGAAAAGCTTCACTTTTGGTCCTAGTGATGAAATATACTATTATACATATAATAAATAAATCAAATTGCCTAACAAAAATATTCAGTCCTCTGAAATGCTGATCTTCCTCGATTCTAATAGCAGAGAGTACTATTTCCCACAACATACTGTGAAAGAAGACGTATTTAATCCTTGCACTGCTTCGAAACTACAACTTCTACCGGGAATCAATACATGTGAGTGTGAGTGTGACACCGAACCGGTTTGTCAACACGAGACTGCTACCAGTGATGCAAGGTCACTGGAATAAAGTCAAGTCAGCATATAAAACTAAATCCTCATTAGAGAATAGAAAATAACTAATGACTGGCGTAACAAAACTAATTATGTTTTTATTCCCTCCGGATACACGGGGAATTAAGAAACTATTCTTTTAGATTGTATATTCGAACCTCTAAAATTTGAAAACCTCCATAACTCAAATGGTTTTTTTTTCCATTTCATTGAAAAAACCTCCGTAATTCGAAAAATAAACAGAATTTTCCTCAAGTTACAGAATGCACTTGTTTTCTGAAACTCTAATTTGTTGAAATATATACCTCTATAATTTGAACGAAGTCTCGAACACCCGAATTTTTAGAAACTTAATCTTATATCAAAACTTTCACCTACAACTCGGAAGTTTTGATACTTTGACCTCTATAACTTGAAATTTAGAGTGGACAACGTATAAAAAGAAACACTTTCCAATCTGCACTCTTCCACTGTTTTGTCTTTCGCCTCAGGCTATACTGTCCTTCATTGTAGTAAATAAAATTGTGTATCTCTTTAAGGTGAATTTTTAATTAATTGAGTTTCTACAACGTGAAAATAAGATGCATAATTCGAATTTTGTACAATCATACCTGTATAACTCGAAAACCTCTCTGAAGCGAAACCTCATAATCTTGAATAAATTCCTCCTTTCGTTGATTACAAATTGGTAAGATTCAAATGTAGTAATTGTTAGATTTAATGTTTCGAAATGTCTTGATTATAAACATTTTATGTGATTTATTTAAACAGATTGAGAGGTTGAGAAGATTTTAATATATGTTCATCATTCCATACCTTATGGACTGTTATAAATGCAGACTTAAACTTCGTAGGTAACTTTCTAAAATTGCCCTTATTTATCGTTGGTCGATAAGACGATAGGTAACCCCTTTATTTGTCAGACAATTTTTTCATCTAATAGTCTACAAAATATAGAGATAGCTAAATAAAACTGTCCTCGCCTTTTTACAACTTTAAGAAAGGAAAATAACCAGTCTTATGTAAATTGGATATACAGTAACTAAATTTCAACTGGCTAAACTATTATAAATTTTAGTAGTTAGTAGTAATTCCCGGGGTGGCTGCTAGACGACGACAATATCCAGTTACATATTAGTTATAACTTGACTTCTTAATAATTAAGGTTGTGTTAACAGGAGACATCACTCTTTGGAAGATTTGATACAATGAATCGTTCTTTTAAATTCAAAGTGACTCCTGCTTAGCGCTCAATGTAAATAATACCACCGCTATTGTACACTTGAACATAAGACTCACAGTGATAAATGAGTTCACCAGTTGCAAAATCATCCTTTTTTTGACATTCTGAAATAAGCACGTCATATTGTTTAGAAGGATAAACTACATGCATTTTCAATTTCTTTGGTGTGCAAAATCTATCTAGATCATGCTTAAATTTAATGCTGAAAGTACTAACTGTTTCAAAAGCAACTAATTGCAGAACCAACCCGTTTCAAAACTATCTACATATAAGGTAGAATGAAGTGCAAAACTACCTTCTTGATGTGTTCAATATGGAGACATAATGTTAAACAGAATCAAAACAACCTAGTTGATATGCTAACAGTGAAAGTGACCAAATTAACAGCCTTTGATCTTTTATGCGATTTGATCGTATTTTATTCTTCTTCGTTTATCTAAAATTGTTACTCCATTTAGCAAATGAAATAGTTTAACAAATATCTACGTAAACTGGCGACACTGTCGAGACCTCTGACAAATTAAACCAATTGACAATCAAAAATATTGGATTACTATTGTGAGGTTACAGTGAACAATGTGTTTTTAATTATTGTTGTGTGTAAATAATTTTTAAACAAATTATTAGTAATGATATTAGTAAGAGCCCAAGGTATTGTTAAAACATTAACTAACAAACAGGAAAAGTTGGGAATTCTGAACAATGGAAACGAACAGTTGCTAAGAAGCAAAGATACATGACAAAACAACACACAAAGGTAACCTAACTTTAAAAAAATAAAACTTCAATCATAAGAAAAAAATGTATTTATATGTGCGAAACACTTATTATGCAGGACGTTAAAAAATGCAACACTGGATTTTATGCAACAGGAGATAAACTTAGTCAAGATTATTTTATTCTAACGTCTGTTGTTAAGTGAGACTCCAAAAGTTAGACCTACAAGCAAACCTGTTAATTAAGTACTTTGTTCCAAGAACTAGACAGGGAACTGATAAGAAATCATAGAAGTTTAAAGAAAAATTTAAAGACAAATAGATTTCAATCAAAAAGTTTATTGAGACATTAACACTCCTTGAATCGCACTACAATAGGGAATAGTGTAATAATACACAATATCTGTCATGTCAATTAACTACTAAAGAATTATGGTATAGTTATAATGAAAGTGCTTGAAACGAAACTAGCCTTAAGTGATGTACGAGTATTTTCAAATCTTGTTTAACACTCAGTTTAAGCTTCAAATCACCCATTACGGATGATTATTCACATAGTATACAAGTAAAAGGATAAATTAAAGCAAGAAATGGAGTTGAAAAGATTCACAATTTGACAGATCTATAATCCACAAACTAAGGGGAAAACCATTTTATGAAATGCTCCAGAAAGAAGAGGAGAGCGTCTTTTAACTGCCAAAAAGTTACCGTTGCCAATATTACCTGATCAGAGTAACTAATATTCTAGACAACCAAACCTTTATAATAATGATAATCAACAATTTGTAATAGGTTTTCAAAGTCCAAACAAAATAAAGATAACGTTAAATTTACAAGTGGAGGGAGGGTGTGATAAACGTGGTTCGAATAAAATTGCTTCTTGTATTTTTCACGCATCATTACTAAATCTTCTTGGGATGATATGAAATCTATTGAATTGTATTCTGACAGGTCAGGAGGACAAAATAAAGATATTATCATGGTTGGTATGTTATCGAATTGTTTACTGAATTGTTTATCAATAAATTCTTATTTATCCCCTCATAGGATATTTGAGCAACTTTAAAGAAAATTCAAGAAAATAGAGTCAATTGTAGACTACATACAAGACTTAATAGAGCTTGCAACGGTTTAACGATTAAAACAAGATTTCAAGTGATATAACTGAAAAGGAAGCTGTGTACAGATCTTGAAACATCTGGGTCAATGGGATTTTAAAAAACGGATTGTGATATCAAGTAGCAAACTTCAAATTCTTCAGAGAAGAGCACTTTTTATTCAAGCGATATTGGAAAAGAGAAATCTGTAACAAAATCAAGATTTAAAGGATCAGATATTCAACATGAACAACTTAGTTTTTGAGTCCTAATATAATTACTGAAGGTCCGGGGACATCGAAAAGCTACTGACGAGTCATTAAGGAAAGGAATGGATAAACAAAGATGAGTTATATTTTTTCAAAACTATTGTTGGTAAGAACAGTACATACAACGATGTTAACAGGAAAGCTGAAACGTATGACATAAGAAAATGATATGAAAAATTTTGACATTAAATGTACTATAAATAGCGGACAAATTAACTTTTAAGACCTACGAATATCATATTCTTACCAATTAAAATTTTGTAAACATTAAAACTAAACATCTAATTTGTAGTTTTGTAATGTTTTTGAATTTTAACCATTTTTCTCAAATAAAGTCTTCTTTTTTCCAAGATGTTTGTTTATAGGCTATACCTCAAAATCAGAATTCTAGTTGCAAATCTACCTAGTTTATTATACTATAGTAAAAGAGCTTAAATACAAAAGATACAATTGTAAAAGTAACTAGTTACATCAAACTGTTACAAATCTATCTACATGAATTTAACATTATTTTAATTAAAAACCCAGATAAGTACAATATTAACATTTTACAAATTAGGTTATGTAATTATTATTAAAATTTAGGGGGGGGATGTTATAATATACGTGTAAAATTTAAAAATATCCTGAAATAAATTTTTTTTAATTTGTCGTTCATCCTGAAAAATATAGTGACATAAACTAGGTATGGCTACTTTTGGAATTGTTGAACTCAAATAATAAAAATTGAATGTTTTATGTGTGGCTTGTTCTTTATATTATGATTGTGATTTACTAATCACTTTTGTGTAATATATATTTAGGCTACATGAAGTTACATGGAAGATACATCAAGATTTAGAGAGAATCTAAAAGGAAAAATAGTGATAATGTTATGTAAATAACAATTTAATGTATGTAACTCAAAAACGTTTTAATTAAAGATTTTATAAAAAATATTAAAAAATAGTGAGTAGGTTTTTTTCTAGTCAGATAAAAACTTCCTATGAGGTACAGTTCCTTTTCCACTTGAAGTTGTTTCTACGATTGTTCGTTAATCCTCGTTCATACCATTATATTAAATCCCTCAGAGCATGTGTTTTACTCTCTCAGTTGTAGCTCCCATGTAGTTTCTTGTTGTTGTATAGTAACTCTTTCAGTGACATCCATTTTAAAATGATTTTTTTTTTAAGTTTGATACCTACATCGTTCAGGTTGGTTATAATGAATGTTATTTCTAATTTTCATAACAATTGGTTCACGTGTTTGGCCATGACTACGTAATAAACACAAACGTACAGAAGAAATGCTAAATGGTCGAGTTAAAATGTTGTAGGGGAGTTGAAATGCCTTATCACTTTAGAAGGCCACGAGGGACGTGGTGAGTGGTTTAAGGTCAAAACCATATCTGTGTTTGGAAGAACTGATATCTGAGAAAATGATTTCATTCTGGCCATCTCAAAATTTTATAATATTTTATTTTCACTAGTAACAAAAATCATTTTTGTTATCTGAAATTCTAATTTCAAAAAAGTAAAATATCAGTAAAGCTTACTTTTAATAAACATAAAAATATCACTTTTAAACTTTTCAACTTTTCTGTAGGCTACAAATTATTTAAATATTCCAAATTTGAATTATTTCAAGAAATTACATATTCTAATTATTTTTCTAAGTATATTCTAAACCTAATCTAATCTAATATTTTTACACTTCCCTGTTCATATAGTTGTCAGCTTTATTAAATTACAACTTTTATAATTTAAATACAAAAAAAAATAGAAGGCCTACATGAAAAGGGAGAGGGATCTTGCCTTTGATTTTCATTCCAGGAAAGTATTATGCCTAATCTGACACTTGGAATACTCAGGTAAATGGGCTATAATCACTCTGGGCAAATATCACTGCAAAGTGTTTTAACCAAAATAGAGAAAACAAAACTAAAGCTATTTGTTAAAAAAAATTTATAAACACAAATACATGATTTACTTTTTAACGATGCATTCAATATTACTAAACGTTATAACATATATACAGTTTTCAGAAAATGTCTTGCCAAACATTAATTAGTGGTTATTTGGGTCAAAATAAAAAAAAAAGTTTATATAAATATATATCTGGAAACGCTTTGTTTTCTATCTATCGGTCATTTTATGTGTAAAAAAAAAAAAAAAATTATTATAGCTTTTGAAATTATTAAGATTTCTAGTCGACATTTTTTCTTATACACTTTTTTTTATGCTAAATTATTCTCAGTATATCAAGAATCAAAACTTTATCTTATAAACTGTTGAAATGGTGACTGTTTGAAATTTATAATATTGAATTTCTCTAAAACTTTACAAAATTATAATATATGTAAACGGCCATCATTTTGAAAATTTAAGAGATAAAGTTTTGATTCTTGGTATACTGGTAAACAATTAAATAAAAATGTGTATACCAAATTTCGTCTCTTTTAATACAAAATGGCCCATAGATGGAAAACGAAGCGTTTCCAGACATAGGTGTTAGGAACTTTTTTCTTTATTTGGACGCATATAGCGTAACCACCACTTTAAGTTTGGCACGTCATTTTCTGACCACTCTGTATAAAGTTAAAATAGCTTATTTATTGATGTGAGAATATATTATCTTAGCTTAGCTTCACATTTTTGTGTGTTTGTTGGAATAAATCAATTTTAAATACTAATTATACTGAGGGCAACGTAGCCTACAGTATCTGCATGTTCGTCGAACAAGCTGACAGTGTCTTTCCTTATCACACATCCATGATTAATCTTTAAGAGTGTCGACCATCTTGAATGGAAGATAAATCTAATCTTAAAAATTATTGGTTTAGGTTAGGTTAGGTTTGGTTAGGTTCCTATTTACTCTTTTGCCTGTCCTGTTGGTAACTCATCGAAACTGAGAAGGGCGTGTTATACAATTTGAAGATACAGTTACAATGGATGGATAAAACAAAACTTCCTTCAAACTTCCTTTACTCGTAGTTTTTTTAATAGCGACAGTCCTTTCATTATTTTAATGCATTCAATAAATTGTTCTAGTAAACCAATGTCAACTGCATAGCGCTCAACTTGATCCACAACAACATTTATCGACCATAAAGTAACAATAAATAAAACCACAGCTACTGTACAAAGTGACACTACATATAAGGAAATATAATAATATAAAAATAGCTTAAGGTTGTCTTACGTCTTACATTGTGATTGTGATAGAAAAAATCTCGAACACAAGATCTTACAAGAATTACGTTTACTTAATCAAACGCGTTTCAACAACACAGTCGCCATCCTCAGTGAGATACAATAACTAAACTGTAACTGTTAATATTATCTTTATCGGAATGCTGACAGTTTTAACTGCAAAACGATCTTTTACTTCACCACTGGTGGATATCGATGTCTTGTGCCCCAATTCGTTAGAAGTGTAAAGGATCTGACAATTAATTGTTTATATTTTACTTAAGTCACATGGATGAATAAATACAAGTTTTAAAATTGAAAGGAAATCTCAGGGAAGAAAACAGTGGATTTGTTATTTAAATAATAACGTATTTGACATTTAAATTTTCGAATTTCCTATATTCATGTAAATGAAAATATCAAAAAAGTGATCAAGTTTTTAATTTTTTATCGGATAAAAATATCTTGTGAGAAAGTTTTGAAAACATATAACATTTTAAACTAAATTTCCATGTACACATTTGTCTTTAACATGGCCTCCGTATTTACGAGCTACATCTACACCTTCCTTTATCCAGTCTTAGGTTAGAATACTCTCATTTTTCTTATATGATCCCACTTTGACAACTACTTATTCTCTTCCGTCCGCCTCCTCAGGGACTGCGTAGGGATCTACATGTCTTTTAGTTGTCTTGGGTTAGATCCCTCTCTTTCATCTTTCCTAACAGGAAAGTTGGTCTCTCTTGACCAAATCTTGTTCTCTTTCAACCCTGACACTATTAGAGTATTAGAGGGTTATGGGTCTTTAATTAATGTTTTTTCTTCCTCTTCTTATAAGGCGATGATGACTTAGAGGTTTATCTCCTTTAAACGTCATAAACCAAATCTTTAATTTCCGCGCATTAATAATTTGACGGCTGGGGGGGATCTCTATTTTATGTTGTTTTCTTCTTCTTTCTTCAAATCGGTGATGACTGGGTAGTAATTAAAATAACAATAAGTTGATGATAAACATTTAGGCCTAGTGCTGACATGCAGTTTGCAGTTATGCAACAGTTTCTTTACCAGCGGCTAAACAGCGCTCATGTATGGAACCTAACAATCAGCAGATGAGATATATGAATACTTGCAACATCTATATTTCTCACATGAATGCGATTCTCTACAAGTTAACTCGTAAGATAAGAAGAAGAAAGAAACAGCATTGGGTAAATTTAATCACATTTGGTGAAAGAGCAGACTTTTAAACGGTACGAAGATTGCAAGTATATCCAGAAAAGGTTTTTAAATTAACAGTTTTGATAATGATATGGATATGGATAAGATACGGCATGACATCTTTTACCAAAGTAATACTTCATTCAACTGTTTCAATAGCTTAGTTCGTTCAAATATAGGACATGTTTCCGTATCATCCATACAATATAATTATAACCGATAACTTCCAACTACGTGTTTTGAAGTGGATTAATATGTGTACGACACAAGACGGTTGTCGAAGTTGGCATATTCGTTCATGTTTCTGAATTTTTCCTTCTTGTTAAAAATTCAAAACCTCACGATCATCATTGCCATAAAAAAGAAGAATAAAAAGGATAAAATAAGGACGTCATATTAGATATTCTAATAACGCCAGAATCGGAAAAGTACAAAACTTGGTCAAGAGAGACTTGTTATAATGATAAATAAGAGGGCTCTAACGCAAAGTCTTTCTTCATGTAATATTGGGTTAGATACATCTCTTTTACCTTATTTATTATTTTTTTAAATTTCGTATGTTAGGTGGAAAATCTTCTAAAGACAAAGGGACATATCCGATCTTAATAATAGTTTGAGATTCTTACTCACTAACAACCACCTTAATTCCTGTTCGTACCCCTATCGCGTAGGACAAGGATTAAGAAATGGTTCTTCATGTACCAAGCTAGATGATTATGTGAAAAAATCAGAACTTTATGTAATCTCGCGAAGAGCGTGGTAAAGCCTTGTCTTAGACACAGTCATACAGCGATAACTTCGCAACAGATCATGCAGGAACCTTGGTTGAGGTGTTCTGTTGATGAAGGAAAGGATTACCTTGTTAGTTAGTTTAATATGGGATTGCCCTGATTTTCCATAAGAAATTCATCATTTTCTTCTGCTTCCTACTCGAAAATGAAATAAGCATGTAAAAGTGGTATCTGGCATGCGAACCGTGTGCTGATTGCTGCGTTGCAATATAGAAAGTATTAAGGACTTGTCTGGACTGCGGAAGGTCTTGTTTCACGAAACTGCATTGCGCTCACTGCTTCTAATTCTAACATCAGATCTATTAGGCATAACGATTAGGGAAAGGTCACAATAATAAGGATGTGGTTTATATTTTAGAACCAGCGGGGGTTTAAAGTCTATCATGGGATAGAGACAACGGTCATTTGTCTTTATCAGATGTTGTGTTGTATCTGATAAAAGAGGAGATTAGTGTAGGGTGTTAGTGAGCTCTCTTGCAAAGGTTTACTGCTAGATCTTCGATGTGTTGTTTGAGAAAAGACCCATTCAAATGTGTTGTTCGAAGTTTGGTGCATATTGGTTCAATTTTTAAAAAGCAAGAATACAAAAAAAAAATAGTTTTCATCTTTTAAAACTTCCTGTATGGACGTTATTGGTCAAAAAGTAATAATTAACCAGCATGGTCGCTGTTCTTAGAAGGTCACAAATTTTAAAAGCAATTTCAATCAAATTTTTAGCCTAACTAATGTGTGAAGTCACATAAATTTAACAACTGATTCGATGTCATATAATCATATAGCTTTAAATATATTCCATAAGTAACAATACAATATTTTAACTCTTATTATTTTTATCAACTGGTAAAATTAAAGTCTATTGCTTATGTAAGGTACTGTATCTCGGCGGCTTCATATCTCCAAAATGTCTTCTTATCAAAAATGAACTAACTACGACTTAATATTTATAGTACTAGCTGACTCATACACTTTAATTATTTTAATTAATATAACATCTGATCTAGTTATAAAGAATTAATAAGAGGAGTTAATTGAAATCATACAATCATTACTGTTTTGCTGATTGTGAGAATAAACAATATTTCGGTTGCCAAGTGTCACGTGTTACTCTGGTTTGTTTAATATATTATGGAGAAATGTACAAACATCAAAATAGTTTCCATTTCAAATATCAACAAATAGGTCAAATGAATTATTTACCTTTTGAGCTATATTTATAAAAAACTTCTAACTATATGTTTAATTTTATTAAAAATAATAAATCCGTATCAATTATTGATTTTAAATTACTCTGAGGTAACTTAAAAATCCAGATGTTTCTAAATTCAGATATTTGTTGAATTATATATCTCAAATCAGAAAACATTAATGTATTGTTTGTGTGCCGTTTATTTGCTAACCTGTATTGTTTGACATATTTGTTTCTAATTTTAATGTTTTAGCGTTAATTCTATTAATTTTTAACACAGTAAGCACAAATGAAAATCATTTAATGCATTTTTAATGAATTATTGGAAATGTAGAAAACTTGTAGAACCTAACAGAAAACAAAATACACACAGAATTCAATTGATGTTATTTTAAAGTAACAACTGATTTTTGTTTAAAAACTAATATCATACTGTTATAAAAATTCAAATAACATCTTACATCTTAAGTCAGAGTCGGATTATAGAAACATTTTTATTGAATTCCGAGTATAAAACAGATCAGTTGATACTTTAATTTAACTTCCGTTGATCCTAGACACACTAGTGGAGGGCGTACAAGGTCCTTAAGCTTTTTATGTATTGTATTCTTCAAATTAGAACTCCCATTATTCTACTAGACAAGCTCAGTTAAAATATAATTTATCGTATTTTGTGTTTGTATATTAAAAAAAAGTATCAAGGAACGTTGCACAATGTGGGAGAGAGGAAATAATCTTTCAGATTTGATCACTTGAATTGAGCCTATACATACTCAGTACATTCATGTTTGTTTGATTGGGTTTTTGTGAAACCATTGTATTAAACTTTTATTAAAGTACTACATAGGAAAATGTAATCATGGCAAATATGAAACTAACTTTTCTCCATGCATTCAAGCGGAACCATTCCCACGCTAGGCTTATGACCATGTGGGGATGATTTCCTTAATGCTATTAATGTAAATATAGTATGTAAAAGAATTTACCAAGAGATACATTGATTAAATGGAAAAAATTATAAATACAGAAATTGAGAATTGAGGTATTAAATTATTCATTTTAATCTAATAATTTAAAAGAATACTCCAGTCATGTGATGGAGGTCCCAACATTGTTACATTCTTATGTTTTGTTTAAAATAAGAATCTTTAAAAAAACTGCTTTCTTTGGAGTTGGTAATACGTTTTTTAACTTTCTCACATCTACATTGTAATAATGAAAATTATTTTGATGGATAAAAAAAATCCATGTTGAATTTTTACGGAAATGTTAATTTTGAAGTCGTGAGTCCCAAAAAAAGTGTGTGTTTTAATAATATCTGTGTATAGAGGCTGTCTGTCGTCTGTACAGAGCTCTACAGTCCAAAAGAGTGTACCGTTTTATTTTTTCGGCAACTCAAAAATTTGTGATATCTGCTACAGTCTCAAAATTTAAAATTCCCATTTTCTTAAATTTATCATTAACAAATTTATAAAATTTTGATACAATGTAGCCTCCAAATACCCCAAAAAATTTTTGTTCACCAGCTCCTGACAAATATCAGTTCAGGAATGTTTATTTCAATAATATTACACAAACTTCTTAATCACCCAACCAAAACTGAACTAATCGTCACCAAAAATATTAAAAAATACAATTAAATAAGGGCCTATACTTCCTTCGCTTGTGCCATAACACATACTAAGTGTACATCGTAGTATGTGTTTGAAATGTTGCTTAATTTCGGAGGCCAATGTTCATTTTGTACTCACAGCTACATTTATAGTGAATAAGGGTGTGGAAATCCTGAGTACCCTCTAGTTGGAATCTACACCTATCTACATCTTGTTTTGGATTAGATTTCTCTCATCTTTCCTATCATGCTGTTCTTGTTCTCTTTGTGGTCAACCTTCACTGTTTTGGGGAATTCTTACGAACCGGAATTTTTATAAAGATGGTGACCTATTCGTTTTCTTTGGATCCTTTGAATCTACACCTATCTACAACTAGTTTTGGATTACATTTCTTTCATCTTTTCTATCATGCTGTTTTTGTTCCTTAGTTGTCGACCTTCACTGTTTTGGGGAATTCTTACGAACCGGATTTTTTATAAAGATGGTTACCGGTACCTATTCTTTTTCTTTGGATCTTTTGAATCTACAATGACCGATATTCGGAGAAAACTAAATAGTTAGAGTCGATTTTAAGAAAGATTTAATTTTGTTTTGTTTTTTTTATGATGGTTACTTAAAAATTTTGTTATTAAAAAAATTTAATAGTATAGATTGCCTCATACCAAATTTGATTAAAATCAGTCCACCTGTTTGAGATGTAGAGGACATACGACAGATGACATAGAGACATCATTGTGGAAAAGGAAACTACATTATATTGTTTTTATTTTGTTTTCAAATTTCTCACTAAACGTGATTTTCTTTTTCCTGAAGTTTGGCATATTGGTCTGGGTTAAAAATCCTTTAACTTCACCAAAATTTGACCTATTTGTTTATTATTATTGATTTATTTAACCCAATTTTACAAAAATAAATTTACATACATAATAACTAACACAAATGTAAATTAATTGCTTTCACCGATGTTAACATTAATCAATCTTTGTGCATAGGTTTTATAGTCGATATTAATATAAAATATTGGTTATAATAAACACAAGTCAAATTTAGTTCACAAACTAGTTTAAACAAAAAATACACTTCATATAGCATAAAACTTATATAATTTATACTAAAAAACAATTATAACTCAAGTCCTAATTATTTATATTTAGAAACAAGTTTTAAAATGGACTGAATATTAAAAGTTTTCCTTATTGTCAACAGAGATAATCTGCTACGAAAGGAATTCCCCAAATATCTTAATTGGACTCGTCACTGATTATACCTCGTAGAGCACACTAAGGATATTTAGCTTCCAGTTCTGTTTTCTCCTAGTGACTAGTGACACATCTATACTTCAAAAGAAGAATATGAAGGTAACAATCATCTTTCATTTAATACAAACAATTAAATTTATTTGTAATTTTTTTCAGCTCTCCTTCATAACATTAACTGTGTGTAGCCTAATTGCTTTTAAATCTACACTAGACCTACTTATTATAGATGCAAGACAAGTAATTACTTACCTATTAATATTTCAAGGCTGATATTTTCTCTTTTTGATCCAGGGAGATATGTCGTTAACTTATTTATTTCAATAATATTAAAAAGTTTAAATTTATTTTTCTTTAATACAAATAGAAATTAACATTGTAACCTTTTAATTAATAATTAATTTTGGGTAATGGTTCGTCTTTGTACAAGCCTCCTCACTATACACTAATAACGTTGTTTCTGTCCCTACGAGCCTTGTAGTTGTTTCATATGAGACTCTACTAGCTGCGGACTTTTAACTTCTTTTAAAATAACCTCCATTGTCTTAGTTCAAATCTATAAAATGCGGATTTTGTTTATAAAACTCCGTCAATTAAGAAGTTTTTATTCAAAATCAATAAGTGTAAGGAGAGAATTCAAATATTGAGGAGGTTTCAGTGATTTTCCTAATTAGAATATTGTACCACATCCGCATGTCGCATGTCGCATCCACAAACACAAATTGCACGTCAAAATATTTACCGGATGATCAGAAAATTAAGAAGATATATAAGAGGCCTATTTAGACATCTATGTATTGTCTAGACCCGAAAGTCTTTTGTGATATTTTGAGATAACTAAAGTGATAACCCAGCGATTTACCAAAAATTTTATTGCGACATACTTAGCAGGAACATCGTGTAATTAGTATAAATGTATTGTTAAGGTAAAATGTGGTACGCCTATTTTAACTATTCTAAGATTATTTGTGACTTTTGATGTATTTATTTTGTTATTTTTGCCAAATCGATATTAAATTTTTCTATATAAAAAGTTCAATATACATTTTATTTAAATAGGTTTAGAGGATTTTCAAATTGAATTTGAATGTAATCTGTAGGTTGGGGGCTGTATACCCAATTTACATTGTGACCTATTATTTAACACAGATATCTTAAGAAAATTAGACCTGCCATTTAAGGTAAATTACTGTCTATCTGTGGATTATAAGCCTATTTATAATAGATATAAAAGGAAATTACATTTGTGAAATACACCTTCAATTGTTATTTCCCAGCTCAGGGAAACACGAACATTTCCTCTTGTTCCCTCTCCAACTAAAAAGAGATTTTTTTTAGGAACCAACTCGGAATCATACCGTATGTATTGTAAAATATTTCAAATCATTAACGTTATATTCCTATATATCGGTAATGTACCATCTGGTTTACAAGTATACAAGTTCTGACAGTTATAGAAGTAATAATTCATAACTTCTCTTTCATTTACGTTTCCAACCGAGATTATGACCGAAGTTCTATAATGCTTCTTATTCAATCACCTAGGAAATTTTATTCAATTAGTAATGGGCAGTTGTTGTTGTATTATTATGGTACTTCTTCTTGTAGTTTTGTCTACCAATATTCATGTTTATATTTATAATATTAACTATTTTCGAAACATAATAAACATTGCCTTCAATACTAATCAGCGAACTAGAAACAATATAAAAGATGTTGAAATATAAACAAATCAGGACTAGAGATAGCGAAATAAACGTATAAGTAATGAAACTTTAAATAAACAAGAAATACACAACTAAGGTATTGTTTTTAAACAAGCTGTAAACAACTTTATTGTTACGAAAATGGACAGAGGCAAAAGCATTGGTATAATGACCAAGATAAATTAGGTGGAAAAAACCTAACGATTCCTAATTAACAAAATTTTATTGTAAGATCCTTCTAACAGATTAAACCCAAACAGTTAACACCCATTACAAAACTAACAAAACAGAATGTGGTAAATATTAATGTTATGTACATTTTACAATTACTGCGTATAACCAAACTTCCAGTTGTTAAATCACTGAGGGTTGACGAGTTAAATTCTAGATTTTAATATTTATTAAAATACAAAGATAGATGAATATAAAAGGAGTTGATGGGCACCATAGTAAATACCAAGCGATGTCATACAATGTAATAAAAGCAAACCCCCAAATGATTACATTACATAAAAAATGCATTTACCCATTAATTTATCTCTTGGGCCTAGTAGGAAATATTAATTGTGTGTTGTTTTACAGAGTATAATATATAGTATTGTTAAGTGTGTTCAAAACAATCGTTACAGAGGTTTTCTGAACTTCGTGTACCACTACTTTTTTTACGTCGACTTGTGTATATATTAAACATTCTCCACTCGCTACTCTCGTGCGGTGACTCTGCCCTACCGGATCTAGTATCTATATGTATATTATATTTTCTTAGGATGGCAGGGTTGAAATTACATTTTTGTAAATTTCTCAACAAAAATACAAAGTACCAGAGATGTGGGAATGTATTTTTGATCACTGTGAGGCGTCTGAATTTATTTTCAAGAATTTGAATCAGCATTTGATCATGCATTTTGTTGGTGTGCTTAAAGGATTTATTTGAGTAGAATTGTATTAACATCGTTAAAGTGTCGCGATATGATAAAAATAAATCCACATCCCAAATTTGTTCAACATCAGTTATCTAGTTTGTGCACACACAACAAACATGTATAATTTCGAAAACAAGTTTTTGGGCTTCTACACGGTTGAGAAACTCTAAACTGTTATATCTGCGAAAAACTAAACAAAGATTTTCTAACTAACCACATAAATTTCTCTATACATATGTGAAAAAATAAAAACAGCCAATATGCTCAAATATCAAATGAGTTGAAAATCCATCCATCTTTTTTGGATAAGTAGGGACAACAGACATCTTTTGTTTTGGATTAGATGGCTTCTACATGGATAATTCAGCAGAAAAATAATTAATAATTTATACATGTTACATGTTCTCTATTCTACGTACGTGAGAGAAAGTAAAATGCGAAAAAAACTTTTATTTTGCCCACCAAAATCTTAAACCTCTGAATACCCATTTCTTAAATTCAGATGTTCATTACAAAGTTTACATTTATATTTGCTTTAACCATACAAAACCTAAAATATCCATAAAAGTTACTTTAAATACTGTTGTACACAAAATGTATTGTTTACTATTACATATATCTCATTCAAATAATCGTGTTTATTATTGACAAGAGACAGCCCTAACTATCAACAAAAAAATCAATGAGTGAACGTTTTCAAATAAAAACAAGAAAGTGTTACGTTAGAACCGGTTCAAGGTTCAACTTTGTTGAGTCAGCACTGCTTGTTTTGTGCGTAATATTGAGGAATGTAAATATTTCTTCTTGGACACGGAAGTGAACGTAGCCAGGTGGACTTTGGATGCACATATACTGATATGTCAGTGTCACTCAACACATAAAAGATATTGTGATATCAAACGGCCTTGAACTTTCCCCTTTTGATTACAGAAAACTTCCTCTATTCAGATTCATTTTATATGTGATAACGGTACAAAAAAGCTCCGCGTATCACATTGATATAAACACAGCTGATTTGTGCGTTATTTCACGTTAAAAGAACATTACTTAGTTTGTAATTAAAGTAACCATATTGTAAAATAAATTAAAACGCGTCAACGGTTAATCACATAGAGTTTAGTGATGACTTTGAAAAGTTTTTCTTTTGTAATAGCCTTGTGTCTTTCTCGTATTTGTACTATAGAGCAATTTGTGATTACATTAAAACATCAATTAATTATGAGATGTAAATGGAAAAATCGATTACTCAAAAGTTTTGATGATCCCAGATTCTAAAAGAAAATATTATAAAAACCAACAAAAACCGACTTTAAATCGAGTGAATTATCTCTTCAAGAGTCATATTCTAATTTATTTCAAATTTCTGCTTCTATTCTACTACACTTGTTCATAAATACTCTTTTATTCATTTCAATATACCTAGTATGTATTAATAGAGTATTTGCATAATTTTAAGACCCGCACAGTGGATTAGGCGAACCGCCAATAATAGATTAAATCAACATTTTTTTTATAGCTTAATATTTTGGTTGTACTTTTCTGTAACTTCTAAAGAGGCAGTCCTGGCGTTTTTACTTTATCATATAGTAAGCTATAGAAAATATTATTTAATAAAATAAACAACTCGTTTATAAACGAGTTTTTGGAAATATATCCGTTTTTAAGGTTCTCTGTGTCCTATAAGGATGGTTTTTGGAATAATGTCCGTCTGTCAACTGTGCAGTGGTCTACATTCCAAAGCGTGGACCAATTTTAATCAAATTTGATATGTTTGCGTAGACATATTTTTATCGTATCTGGGGCCTATTTTTAAGAACTCAAAATTTGGATAGAGCTGTCATAAGCATATATATAATTGTCTCAAAATCAGCTTAACGATTTTATAAGAATTTTCCTCTAACTAAATTTATTGGTTTCCAAAAAGCCGGTTCGATAGTTGTTATCAGGAAAAACAAAAATCAGTCATGTAGTTGTAGACTTAATTTCCTTCTCTAACAATTTTATTGAAATATGAATATTAATGACAAAAAACCCAAGTGCAATGTCGCAAGTAAAAAAATAACAAATAATAATAATATGAGGGTATAGTAAAAATTTATGGTTTCTGAAAAATAGGTAAAAAAACACAATTAACCTTGGCTTCAAGGACAGTTATTTTTGCGACAACTACCAAAACTATTTTGTTAAAAAAATATTTTAGTTGGTTATATGTAATTTGGTTTTGGGATGGGTCAATGAGAAAGTTAGTACAATGTTTTCGTACCATTTATTTTTAAGATAATTTTGATCATCTCGTGTTGCCTTTTTCATCTCATATTAGAAGGAAGCTTTTTTCTACTTTTGTGAGCATTTTATTTATTTTTTAAAAGAAAAATACAACTCCCTGATCTTATGTTGTTTGCTTAAGTCTCTCAATAAATTGTATGTTTTCATTAATTCGTCTGAAATTATTGTTGGAGCTATCAATTTCTTCATATGTTTTCTACTTATACTAAATTAAATATTAAACTTCTATAAATAAATTTAAGTACTGTCCAATGCTTTCTTAATTCTTCTTCTGTGATTGTATGTTTAAATGAAAACGTCACTCAATATTACCGAACTAGATACTTTATAATACATGTACTTAGTTAGGTTTTGTATATTCGTATCATATTTAAATATATGCTATCTATGATGTATCACTTTTTTAAAAGATTCTACCAATATGATCGATTTAAATATTTATTTCGTTTACTCTTGTTAGTAATAATAATTATTATAGGCTGCAGAACATAGATCGGCTTGTAGTTGACGCATGATCAGATCGTTTCCTCTATCCTTTAACAATGTTAAGTCACCATTGATGGCTCACAATAGTGAGTACTGACTCAGCAATCCTAAGGGAGCCTTGGGTTAGATCCCCCTTTGTCATCATTTTTTAAAGTCTTTCTGACCTAATTTTGTTCACTTCTGAATCTCAACGCTATTGGAGTATTCAAGGACTAAAGATATTTATTTTACACTAATCATTTTTCTTTTCCCTTTTATAAGGCGATGATGACCCGGAGTTTTATCGCCTTCAAACAACAAAGGAAAAAAAACAATGGTGAGGACTTGTCGAGTCTTCTATGAAAGACAGCTTCTAAAGTTACTGCAACATGAAATAATAATATTAACTTTATAAGACTTTATTGACTAATTTTAAATTTATTTACTTAATATATTTTTGATAATTTGGAATATTTTTAATGTTATTAAAAATCGTTAAGGCGAATCAATGAGCGGTTAATATGAATACCGAAAAAAAGTGACCATCACGGAATGCGCGAAATACACTGCCAAACTAATCTGTCTCGCCCGAGGTCATTCAACCATGCTACATGTGAAATAAGCGGTCAAACCTAACCTAACCAAACCACAGAATCAAAGAACTGATCCAGTGTTTAGAGACCGAAGCCGAAAACTCAACATGCATTTTCATGAGAATGCAATTGAATCTGGAAGGAAAGCGAAGAAAACTCATACATAGGAAAGTATATGCGAGTATAAAAAAAAAAAAAAAAAAAAAAAAAAAAAAAAAAAAAAAATGAAGAAGTTCGAAGAAACTGGTAACATAAAGACGTGTCTCCGCACTCTCTCCTACCTTCAAAAGTTGTATTAAGTTGAGACTCATGGAAACATTCTGTAAATATATGTTAATATATCTGTAAATATTATTTACAAAAAATATATACAAACAAACACACTTATATAAACATTAAAAAAATACTGAAGACGCTATCTTAAAGCTTATTTTAAACACGCCTAAGTAATAGAAATGTCTTTCTATAACTTACCCAGTCCAAAGCCTGAATAAAGTGTGATGGGAATCAGTATAATTAAAAATAAATATATCAAAACATTTACTGAAGATGCTATCTTAAAGATGATTTTAAACACACCTAATTACTAGAAATGTCTTTCTATTACTTACCATCCAAAGCATGAATAAAGTGTGATAAAATCAGTATGTAAGAGGAAAAGTTGCCCGTCCAGGGGCAGATAAAATTCTGTAATGGTCGCTTATTTTGATGGTCACTAAAGGGTTGCCTCCAAGTACAGGTAAAATTTCGGTATGGTCGCTTATTTCGCTGGCCGCTTATTTCCCGACACAGTTAATATAAATGTAAGTCTTGTACATGATCCATATAATTTGTATATCTATTCCTATTAATGACCGGATAAAACTTATGACGAGCTATTGTTTGCGTGAAGTGTTTAAAAGGATAGTTTGCTCTCAAGCTGCATAATGAGATATCTAACTCAATTTTCCATGTTACTATACCTATTGTAGGGTCATTATAGTTGTGACCTGTGTTTTAGGCTTGTTAAATGTTGTCACCTGCTGAGCCACTGGTCTCAGACTGGCATATTACACGTTCTCGATGTATAAGCGACACTGTTTGGTAGAGTGCCGTCAGTGTTCAGTAACAGTCCTTGTGGTACTCTATTACTAATTTATAGTTAAGCTGAAATGTCTATGTATTTAAACTAGATTGGTTGGGGGTGTGGAGTGGGCTGGTTCCAAGGAACTTGTCTAGCTCGGTGTAGTTCGCACTGTAAAACCCTGTTGTTGGCTTCGTAGTTTTCTGAGTTTCGGTAAATCTCCGTCTCAACAATACGTTACAGAAAACCTAATTATCCTGACACTTTGTCTTCACTTTCAAACATAGAGAAAGTGTTAAGGCTCTTTATATTAAAGGACATCACTTTTTTGTTATACATAGGACCTAATCAAGCAAAATGCTGTATAGATTTTATGGTAATCTACTAAAAAAAGAAGCAAATCGACCACTCTTATTAGTTCATCTATTGTACACATAGGTTACAAATGGCATAATTGTCTTTCTTTTTTTCTTTTCCAGTTTTACAATAACACTGATCGTAGGTTTCTTGGATTTTTAAAACTCTTTAAATTACAAGTTTTTATTTATAAAAAAATTGGTGCGAAAAAAATTGTGTGCATGTGTGTCCCTGCTTTGATTGTGTATGCGCAGGGTAAGTATTTTCTTTTACTTTCTATCTATTGTAAGATTATAAATATTTCCTCGGCATGTGTTGCTTTTATAAACTTGACCTCTTGATTATTAATTATGTATTCAACTCAACAGGTCACTAAACGACCATGTAATAACAGAGTCGTTTGTTACGGAGTGAATATGATAATTGTGTAAATGTTCAGTTTATTTGCATAGTTTGTTATCATTTTTTTTAAAGGTCCATAAAATTGCTCTAACTTTATCACACAATCATCCATATAACCAAAAATAGCATTTGTCGTCACTTCCCCAACATTGTCTCTATACAATTTATACATGAGAGAAAAAGACTCTCTTACGAAGTTTGTCGTTATTTACTTCTTACAGGAGATTGGGTGGTATAGAAAGATCGTCCCTTGTCGTTTTTTGTAAAATTTGTTTAAACAATATTTTATAAGATGTCATAAACCGTACTTGTGTCATAAACTCGCTTTAAGTACATGTCGTATTTTTATTTAAATTAGGTTTCTAATGACGGAGGGAGTCAAAGTTCATTTTCATTTTCTCCAATTATTCCTAAAGTTTACTTCGATATAGAGCATGGAGTTATTAATCTTCAAAATTTAAGTGTTATCGTTAGAGTCGATTTTTCAAAATTAAGTTTTTATAATAGGCCTAAGTACGGTTTTTTAATTTAAATAGTAAGGACTAATTCGGTTTGTTTGCTGCAAAAACAAACTGCATTTTAGCTAATCTTATCAAAATCGTTAGTAATATCTTTTGATATAATTGAAGTGTTGAGTTTAGGTCTGTGGTAGTTGCATCCAAATTTTGAAATAACGAAACAATTCTTTTAAATATATTTAGATATTCCTAAAATTTGTCGACATACAAATCTGATTGACATCTGTTTGGGATGTAAAGAACTTTACAGAGAACAGACATCATTCCAAAAACCATTTTTGGGCTCAGAGGACATACAAAACAAATATTGTCTCGAGAAATTCAATATCAATTTTTCACCCATAACATAACTTTCTCTATAACATATAAGAAAGTACAAAGGATATATTATAGTGTAAAACTAAAGTTGTTAGAATCACAGACTTAAAATAATATTTTAAGATAATATGTCTTTATAGATTAATCTTTTATGTTCAACCTTTTTATTTATTTTTTAATCGAATGCTCTTATTTTTAAAATAATAAAACTGACGTATGATGGTGTGAATGTATCATCTCTTCTACCCAATCCTGTTATTATGCAATTTTCACTAATATCTTTCTTGAGTAGTCTAGTTGCACACGAATTCTAACTAACAATTGAATTACCTTATATGGTTTCCGCCAGGTGACTTCTTTCTTAAACACTAATGCGTTTCAAAGCATCTGCTCCATCTTCAGAGTTGTTTTCACTCAGTTAATATCGTTAAAACATTAAAATAAAATATAAAAACACACGGACATGTACATATATATATATATATATATATATATATATATATATATATATATATATATATATAAATTTATACATCATTTATCGTATCGCGACACTTGGGATGCGCATCATATCGATGTCCTATGACTATTGACAACTTGAACAATTATTTTGCACTGACTTTCTCGATTTACACTGGATAATAGAAACATCAGTAATTCTTGTT
This sequence comes from Aphrophora alni, assembly GCA_963513935.1. NCBI lineage: Eukaryota > Metazoa > Arthropoda > Insecta > Hemiptera > Aphrophoridae > Aphrophora > Aphrophora alni. The sequence continues at coordinate 89,030,450 of OY740767.1, forward strand.
TACCCTTATGTCTTTTGAGACGTCTATTATTTCCCAAATTTTAAAATCACACTATTTTTTAAAACCTATTAACCTTTCAGTATTGACTATCTTGACAGTATGAATATATAGACTTTGCGATAGCACACGCGTTTAATGACTCTGTAAAGATAGTTTTTTCTACAAATGTGGTTAAGAATCATTATACATTTTTCTAATATTTCTAATATTGAGCGCAATTGAGGTTGATGTTAAGTTTTTAATGTTAGATCATTATATATTTAACATTTCAAAAATTAATGATGAATCGCAACCCGATGTGCCTACATGAGCCTCAGGTGTTTGATGTCTAGCACTATAACAAATTTGAATTCTCTCTCTCTCTCTCTCTCTCTCTCTCTCTCTCTCTCTCTCTCTCTCTCTCTCTCTCTCTCTCTCTCTCTCTCTCTCTCTCTCTCTCTCTCTCTCTCTCTCTCTCTCTCTCTCTCTCTCTCTCTCTCTCTCTCTCTCTCTCTCTCTCTCTCTCTCTCTCTCTCTCTCTCTCTCTCTCTCTCTCTCTCTCTCTCTCTCTCTCTCTCTCTCTCTCTCTCTCTCTCTCTCTCTCTCTCTCTCTCTCTCTCTCTCTCTCTCTCTCTCTTTTCAAAGTACAGTTTAGAATTTGAGATCAGACAATGGCCAGTGATAATTTTTATTCCTGAGAATATGCATAAAAGCACCTCTTACATGCATCCAATGATGCAGAAATAAAACAATCCTGGAGTATTTGTTAGATTATTAGAAGACGTGATAAACTTTCTGAAGAAACAACATTTATCTCGCCTAGTGGTGGCAGAGCAAATATTTATTTATTTATTCTTCTATTGTTTACAAACAAAGAGAAAAACAGTTATTTCTTAGAAAATATCTAACGGTCTAGTTCCTATATTCGATAGCTACTGTGACACATAAAATATATACAAAATAATAAGTCGACCTGAATATATCTTAGACTTTATGCGGCTACTCCAGCGGTGGCATAGATAACATTGTTAGAAATTATTACACTATTCATCTACAAAAAATAAATATTCACAATTTCAAATATTCACATAAAATAAATATTATGGAAAAATTTAATAAATGCAAATTGTTTAATAATTTACCCACCCCTTTTCTGTTAATTAAATTGATTTATACTGTTCAATACAAATGAAATTCATTTAAAGTGGAATTATTATTTTAAACTTTGACAAGCAGTGAAAGTGATGACATAATAAGTAAGTAGAGATGCTCAAATTTTTTTTTTATCTTGGACAAGTCACGTTACATTGAATATTTATCTATATTTTTATTTAAGCAAATTTTATAAATAAATTTAACTTTTCTATAATTTCTTACTACAATTCGGATACACAATGAATCTTTGGCGGTGTGTTGGTATATAGTTCAAATAAAAGCCCTCATAAATAAATGTATTTCCCTTATAATATTAACTGAAATTAAAAATTACAGGTTGAAACTACATATTAATGTTTGAAAACAAACAACAGCTCCAGATAGATGTGAGGGAATCAATTTTTATTATCCCTACTAGAAGTAGATAACTCTTTGTGCGGAATCGACATGACTCGTCCAACATTATAGACTGTAAGGAATGTAACTCTCCCTAGTATTGTATTAGATCTATGGAATCCTGTATGATTACCTTAGTAGAATCCTATGATGTGACCTAATCCTAGTCCAGGCAACTATCATCGCCCACGTCACGTACTCCAACTTTACTTGAAATAAACAAAACTTATTGAAATTTCAATCACTTAACGAAAAAAAAATCAATTTTCACAACACATACTTTATTCATAAGACGAAGTTTTAATAGCCAAGTCCTACAAACAGTTGTGACATTAACCCATGTAAACATGTAACAACTAAAGATGATGATGGCTTGTTCCCAATAAAGTGTTTGTTGTGGAAAATGGTGTTTTTCTATCATTTTGTGTTACTCCTAAATTAGCCTAACACTTTTACGTTATTCTACTCTTGGGTGTAGCCTATATGTAGATATATTTGGGTGTTTTGAGACCTCTTCTTTTGATTTTAGAACGAGATTGACTATTCCAGAGTCGTAACGTGAGTTGGGCATAAGTACCGCATATATTGCAATACCTCAGCTTCTATTTGGCGTAGGAAGTAGGAAGGTAATAAAGACTTCAATGGAAAGCTCTTGATTAGCGCTATCTACAGAGTGTGACAAAACTCAGGTTCGATATGCCTGTATGTATAGTGTATTCCGAAAAATATAAAACTAATTTTGTTCCCTCTCTTTTTTAAATGTATCAATGTTTTCCCTCTTCAGTTACGCCTAAAAAGTCCTTTTATTTTGGTGAAACGAATCTTTTTATTTTACCATGATATGAGAAATCAAATTTTTAATCGGCCATAAACAAGAAAAAACATTTATGGGACGACTCTTTGGAAAGCTGTTAACTTTAGCTATTTGATAATGTAATTAAATATTATTTTCTCCACAGGGTGTTCAAAAAATAATTTTAAGAAATACAATAAAAATATTTTATTTTATTTCGTGTACAATACAAAAGTAGGGGAAAACAAAAATCATATTAAAATATGCTCACATTTGAAAAGGAGGGGAAAATACGTTTTATATGTTTTCGGAACATTCTGTATGTGGAACCTGAGTTTTGGCACACTCTGTAGATAGCACACAAATCGAGAGCTTTCCATTGATGTGTCTATTACTTTCTAACGACAAATTATTGAAACTGAGATATTGCAATATATGCAGGACTTTTACCCAATCCTGTATTAAACTTGATTTAAACATCCCAAAACACTTCTATTCGGTGAGATATCAGCTGGAACTAATATTTTTAATTTGCTCGCTTATAACGTGATTCGGTAAACTATACAACCTCGATGTTGGCAAAACCGTTAGCTTTACACAATCAAACAGTCAACTGTAATTAATTTTAGGGAATTGTTTTTTTAGTGTTAGTTGTCACATTGGTTTCGGGCATCAACTTTCATATTTCATACAAATTTTTTTCATACGATTTTCAACCTTCTAAGACAAGTTCATTGATTCTTAAACTGGCTTTTTTGCGAGATTTGACAAATATTGTTTAGTAAGCTCATTTTTAGTAATGTTTATTTGAGGAAATTTCTGCAATGTTTTTATATAGTTTATTTGATATAGGGACATGTTTTGGTTAAATCTTCAACTTCTTTTTCTGTAACTCATATTTGTGATGTTCCTGTAATATGTTTGAAGTACAAAACATCGGTTTTACTAAACATAGGCTTTGTTGATTTACAAAAATGTTTGTTTAAAATGTTTTCCTTAAGGACCAAAACGATGTTTGTTAATCTCCAGCTCTCTAAAAATGTCGGTTCTAATCATAAACTCATAATCATAAATAAGAGTAATCAATCATAAACTCATAATAATAAATAAGAGTAATCAATCGTAAACTCAAAATCGACCATTAAACACTTATAAAAAATATACATATTAAAATCTGCTTTAACTTTTTAAACAAAATTGTGCTCAAATTTAATCTGAAAAGATCGGAATTAAACTTATTCCGATGCTATGTACACAAAACAAACATACTAAAACAAAAAACTGAATTAATAACAACAAATAATATTTGTTTAATCTTTACCGATTTCATTTAAACTAAAATCTATATTCTTTACGTTTTCATTATTTATAGATTTCTGTACGTGTTATGAGAAAGTTTGTGCAATGTTTTTTTTATACTTTATTATTTTAAAATATATTTATAATCCCCATTATTGATATGCACATTCTGGGTCAAAACCTACTGACGCTTTTCTCTTTACAACTTTGTCAAATAACGAATGAAGACAAACAGTCTCATCTTGAGGCAAAGCTAATCATCAAACAGCTGACTGCTCAACTCAGCTGTCACTTCAGTTGTGGCCAAGCCTCGTAGTGAGAACGTTGTGTTGTGCGGTGATAATGGGCAAGGCAACAGATGTTCAACTAAAATTAAGTATTCATTCTTTCCGGCCAACTCCAGAACTGGTATGTCAAGTTCATTTATACTGCTGAAATAATTTTTATTTGTGTAGCAACTAATATTTAAACTTAGTAACTTTCAGATTTTACTAGTTTCAAAATGCAATTGTGTTTTTCTTTTTCATTGTGCTTTCAATGCCACCGCTCAAAGATAAATTTCTGTTGGTCAAACATTTAATAAGAAATAGTGATGTTTTTTTAACATTCTATTCCATATTTTGTTTACGTTAATACCTTTCATATTAGGCCTATGCCTTAATTTGTTACTGATATGTTTTACTTATTTATATTTTACATTAGTAAACCTGAAAAAAAATTAACCTAAACAAAATTTGTTTAAAGTCTCATTGATTTTTTTTGAAATATCTGTTTTCCTTTCAGTCAAAGAATTTATTATTTTTATTATTATGTCTGATTTTATTTTATTTATTTTTTTTTTTTCAAATTATTTGTTTAACCATAATCTCCACTGTATCCCAAACGCCTGTATTGATTTTGTTTGAATTTTGGTGTTTAGGGTTTTTTGGTTTAGATGGCACCAAAAAATGGCTTTGTAATACGAACTTTTTCGGTTACGCCCATAGGAATACTGTTTAAAAATACCCAATTTCAGTAAATTAATTTTTATCATTTTGTTTGAATTTGGCGTAATCAAATTTCCAACAATAGGGAATTCTTATTTGTCACCCTATAAGTTCTGAATAAGCTATTCAACCTTACATCGGCCACTGAAAACTGAAAGCTAACGATAGGACCGATTTAATACAAATTTGTTATTTTTGACTTTCGTTTAGTTCTGGATGTATAAACTTGAAATATTATTATATTTAAAAACTTTTGGTACTTATCTCATGAGAAATCACAAAATAAAGATTTTTCAAAACCGACTGGATGATTTTCTTTATAATTTACATCTCTAACAAAATATATTAATAAGTGTATGTCTTCAAAATTAATTACGTCGAAGAATGAAGACCTTTAACATCTTGTGCATACTTTAGGCTTTAGGCCCCTTCATTGTGAAGCGTGATCTACTCTAGAATAAAACATGGACATTTTAAAAGACCACAATTTCTTGGCTTGTGGCAAATCGATTTTCACATTTGCTGGAATGGAATCTTTATATCAAGCAAATTTTCAAATAATGGTTAAGGTTTTAAAGTCTTAAGAGGGTTAAAGGGGGTTTTAATGTTCTATGCTATTTAAATGGGGCAAAAATTAAGTTCATTGTATGTCCTGAAATTATGTATATAGAGCTCGTGAATCTTCCTAATCGCGAAGTAAATAAGTCATTAATTTTTACTGGATGACACAAATTTGTGAAAACCTGTAACTAAATAATTTGCCCAACTTTCACGACTATACACGGTCGTTTATAGGGTATGGGTGAAAGAGGTATTTTTCTGTACGACTAAGAATTTTTTAATAAGGTGATGTCGAAAACTTACTTCTTCAATATGACCGAGTAAGTTGCTCTATCTTCGTTAACGAACTTGAATTGTCGCTTTTATTTGGGCGTAATTTGGCTATGAAGCCCCTTTCAACTGGAACAAAGTAAAATTTAACAAGAGAGGTAAGCAATGAAATAATTAAAAGTAGCAACGTGATTTCAAACTAGCTATAGCGAAATGTGAAGAGCTATTATCAAAATTAATTTGTAAAATTTCATATAATAAAAGAACGATATAAATGCGACCATTTTAATTCTACCATGGAGGCAGTGGTTGAACGCGCAGGGACATCAGTTATGTAATAGAAGACTACATATACAGAGTGGAATTATATGGCTTCCTACCTCCAGTTTTATTTCATATACAAAACTTCATATAGGATCATTCAAATGTTGCTACAGTGTGTTAAAAAAAAGCAGTTTTCTTCAGTCATATGAAAATGAAATATTTATATTTTTAGATAATGTAATAAGTATCACGTAGACGGAACAAAATCATTTTTGTTTGTTGATTTAGTGTTATACAAGTTGAAATTTGTCTATTTACTGTTCACTTATCTCTGGACTACCCAGTATCTATTATCTATTAATTTCATTAAATAATTTCAATAATAACTAACACCAAGAGCTATAAAGTTGTAGTCGATTGCCCTCCAGTCCACAATAGAATCAAATTAAATACATAGATATGGACATAAAAAATAAAATGAATAAATATAAAAAAACTATTGACAGTTAAATTTCAATTGTTTAATACAAACAATTTAACTTAAAACTTTAACGTTACTTGAAAAAATACAATCAGTATAGGTACACAGTTTGTTCAATATAAAAGATTTTTTTCATACTTGTGTATAATTAATTTTTGTCTGTCGGGAAATTTTCTTTTTGAATTCCTGTCCCCAGCAGTTTTCCTGATCATTGAATTTTTAGCCTGATAAAAAAACTTTGGTGGATGATGATAGATTGATCAGCGAAACAGTCGAAAAACAAATATGAAGAGAAAAACTACTATTAAGAGAAATTAGGTATTTATATAAAATTACCTAAACAATAAATAGGCAGTTTTAATTTTTGTAAGAGTAAATAATGAAAACGTATAATCCAGTATTACTCACTTTAAGCACACTGAAATCAAAAGAAATGTGCTCTAAATTACTGAACCACTTGAATTGCGTATTAAATACTCGAAAATTTGGATTATTAAAATAAAACATGATTTATATTGCTCTTTTGATAAGTTACAGAAATACCTTCTTATCATTTCTACAGATTGTTATCAGTACTGGAATTTGGTTAGAAAAGATAACAGTTTTTATCAGGTACCGCTACTTCGAGCTAGTCGAAACGTTCTCTCGAACCTTTCAGTTTTCATCTACCAGTCGGACAAAAAGTAAATTTAGAAGAATACTTTAATAATTTAAAGTATTAACTAAATAATGGAATTGAATGAAATTCCAATGAGGGAATCAGTATACCCATGATTTATGGATATGGCGATTGTGGGGTCTTTTCTAAAAACAAGACCGCATGGCTCAAATTATTTTCTATACTTACAGAATGATAATAAAGTAGGTGTTCTCACCTCAATTGATGAAATCATCTATAAAATAAATGGTTTTATTGTTTTTCACAAAACAAACAAATATACAAAATAGAAAAACACACTTACACAAACATGTGAACGTTTTTATGACTTTTACACTTCTGGTTAGGTCTGGGTTAGGTTATTTTAGGTTAGGTTAGGTTAGGTTTTACACTTCTGGAGGCCAAAATACTACAATATCTTTGATAATTTGATGGAACAGATCAGTTTTTTTATAGTGTTTCCGCCATAGAAATTCACATAAGTAAGAGTCAAGCATGTCCCTGCTTGACACAACTAGTATAGAAATAATATGAGCCATGCGGTCGTATAATAGAAAAGACTCCGATTGTGGTATGTTTTTTTCAAGAAGTTTGTGACTTCTTAAGACATCTTCTAACAGAAAACAAATAATGTACTTTTTCTGATGTATTACAAACATTTATTGAAGATTTAATACTTTTATTTAGAATACTTCAATTAAACATCGATCTGTCCACAAAGTTGTAACTATTCATTTTTAGTTATTTAAAATATATGTTGTTCATGAGTCTGAAGACCATTGCAAGTACTGCTATATAATGACGGAAAAATTAATCTAGACAAAATTTTTTTAAACTCTAGTATTTTCAGACAAAGAAACGTACATGTGTAATGTAAATAGGTATAACAGCTGATGTTTAAGTGATAAATAGCCACGATGAGGAACACACAGAATATCTTCAAAACTAAATGACTGAGCAAAACTCCATGGCAGAAATATAATTGGGCCTTTTGTTAGAGATGAAGATTTAACAGCAAACTCTTATTATAACTTCTTAGCTCACACAATCATAATAGAAATCCAAACTTTTGTAGGATGTGATTGAAGTCTGGTTGAATGATCACACTTCAGCCCCATTAGACTATTTTTTTAATAAGGTAAAAATGTTATAACGAAAGAACTGTCTTATCTGAGAGTAAAGAAGATTTGAACTTGAGGCATCCATTTTCTATTCAGTCAACAGTTAACGGTCAATTAAAATGTTCAAGGTTTCCATTCAGTAACGAAATCAGTTACTAGAAGGGCAGACTAAACTTATGATGCACTTCTATGGCACCAGGCATGCAATAACGTGATTATATACTGCTTATGAGTTTGGAAGAAAAAACTCTTGGAAGATTGAGCAAAGCATTAATATTAATAACGTAATATTACGCGTAAAAGCACACAGAACCCAAATTAAGAATTCTAACTTCGTTTTCACTAAGACAGACTAATGGAATGAATTGCCTTCGTTGTATAATGATAAAATTACTTATTTTCAACTTTTACATTTCGTTTGTAATGACACGAATATACTGGCTTTTCTTACATTCAAAATCACCACACGAAGTCACATTCGCGATGCATAACTTGGTTTATTCATGTATTACTGCTTTGTAAATAGTTTTTCTTTCGAGTTGTAAATACCCCTTGTATTCATTGTTAGTAGATTATTTGTTCATAAAAGCCGATCTGTTTATTTAACCCCAAAATGTGTTTTCCTAAAATCTGAGTACTGGTTAAATCGGATTGTTGTACCCGAAATGGCAGGTTCACCCCAATTTCATGAAAATCCTTATGCTCGTTTTTATGATAAACTTTACAAACATACAAGAATTGCAGGTATTTTATAAGTTATTTCTTGACTTATAAGAGATAGAAATAACATTAAAATAATGATAACAATAAAATATCGACTATAAAAAATGTAGCCTGTGCTAAATGAAATTACCTATTTAAACAATACAGTATATGACCATTTCAAACTCATTACCTTCAAAATCAAAAATACTGCAAGTTTGTTAACTTAAATTGCATTATTGAATTTGCTAATACTGTATTTAGAAAAATAATCAATAAAATTCTCTGTGTTTGATTTTTATGGGTTTGGGTGACATGTTGGAGTATTTACAGGTCTTATTTAAAGATACAAAGAATACAAGTTTCAAACAAAATTGACGAATAACACAATTTGTCCCTATTTGAATCCATTTCTTTATAAAGAATTATACTTCAACATTTGATTAATATACATTTCACCCTCCCCTTGTTTTCGCTCCAATTCTTAAGTTATTGTATCTACAATTTATTTATTCCAACGGCCACAACTCACCTTTGTCGTATTTCTAAATTTGTATGGAACACTCTTTTTTGAGTCGAAATTTGTCCCTAGACGTTTATAATTTGAGAATCAACAAAAACTAAATGTCGATATATTTCCGTCATCAAAGTACTACGTTTTTTTAAAGAATACAAATATGAAGGTTGAATGGAATAAATTCGCCTCAATTAAATAACATTTTTTCCTGCCAGTTAATCAGTTATTACAACTGTTGTTATTTTTTAATAAACACTCTGAAAACAAGAAGAGAAATAAAACAAGAAACTGGTGTCATTCTCATATGTGGCCACTGTAAACATTTAATTTTGGCACAATTTACACACATAAAAGTGACGAAATCCAATCAAAAATTAATGACTTAATACTAAAACTCAAAATTAGCTGAAAATAGTCATGTATTTAAGTTAATAAATAAAATATATTAATAGATATTAACTAAATTAAAACATAGTTACAAAGTAGAGTTATAACAAAGTACAAAGTTTAGTTGATACAATGTACATTGAAAACCTAACTTAACAAATTGTTCCAACCTTATAGTCTTTTTTTACTTAATTTTATAAACACACCTTTCTAAGACTCCTGTTTTAAAGTGAACGTGTGATAAAAAACGGTCTTATAAATTATTCCCCCCGATATATAATAAATCCAGTTTTTTTAATGGAATATCCCAGTTTCTTCATATAACTAGATTTATAAAACTCGTTTTGGACGAGTCGCGACAGTGAAGATGACTGTGTTCAGTCACAGGTAGCAGGTAAGAAATCGTGGGATAGGACGGGAATAAATGAAATCGAACAATTCGACAAGTTTCCTTTACAATTGAACCATTACGCAGTTAAATAACTTCTAATAGGGAATTCTCCCACAGTTATGCACAACGTTCTCTTGGAGTTATCATTTCAATTTTTGTTTAAATCTGAAGTTGATGTACATGTCAACAAATCTAGATTACTGCAATACTTTACTAGGTACTGAATTTGTATAAGTTACAATAGAGATATTTGAAATGTATATATTTGTATATATGTGTTTGATATTTATTGATATGAAAAAATCTCTAGATATAATAGTTCGATACATGTTTTCTATAAACAAACCAGATCTTAAAACCAGCTTTGTTGACTGTAGAAGACAAGAAACCGGTTCTGAGGTTAAAAAAGCAATCTGCACATAAAATCAAACATTCTGTATATTAACCAAAATGATGATTTAGTTAGTTTCAAAACGCTAAATGTATTACTTTTATTTTATTAACAGTAAGTACTAGGTGTAATTCTATATTAAGATAAATAATAATTCACGTATAATTTTCACTATTCAACAATATATTGAATTGAAAACTTAAGTGTCTGAAGATGCTTAATTGCGAAACAGCCGTCACAATATATTGTTGAACTGTGAAATTTATATGTGAGTTATTATTTACATTTTTATTTTAGTTAGTTGTTCGAAAAATGAAAATAGTTCGAGCTTAGTTGCTAAATACAAAGCAATAATATAGCCTTCGCCAGAATAAAACACCGTGAGAGATTCATGAGTTTTAAATATGTATAAAAACATTACATAATTTGATTTATAGTAGCCTATATTCGAATCAAGGGATTTACAATAATGGTATTAAAAATTATGTTTAGTTACATTTGATTAATAAAGCAATACAATTTGTTTCGTTGTTGGTAGATCCGAGAAGCTAAATATGTAAAAATCTATATCAAATTCACACACAGTACTAAAGCATACACAAATGAACTGAATTCAATAAAAATCGGAGCATTAATGAAAATGGTGGACTGTCACATTTCCGCAAGACTTTCCAAATATTCTGGCTAGAGGAAACAAGTATCCCGTTAATAAAGCTTAAAGAAATCCTGTAGCCGATTAACAATATTGTAATTTGTGAGGCGTCAAATGCGTTGAATCTATAATATGATATACATATTCACACATTTATAAAAAGTTTTCTATGATGAAACATTTAAAGCAAGATTTAAACCAGTCTCCAAGTGTCTTTCTAGGAGAGATAGAACTAGAAGAAATAATCTCAGCAAAGTTCTTGGGTCTTCATATTGGAAATAAGCTTTCCTGGAATAATCATATTACAGTATCAGTGCAAAAATTAATTCAGGAATATGTTCACTAAGATATTTAAAACAATATTGCACACCCTCTATTATTTTAACTGCTTACTACGGGATATCACCATCTAAGCTATGGAATCCTACTCTGGAGGAATTCATCTATTCAGAATTTACTCAGAATATTTGTCCTGCAGAAGAAAGCTATTAGGCTTGTAGCAGGATTAAGAAAATTCCAGTCATGTAAAAATGTGTTTAAGAAAATTTGTATTCTTACACTTCCTAGTATGTATATTCCAAGAAGTGATTCTCTATTCCAAATTCAATATATCCACGTCATACATAATTATAGCACCAAAGAAGCTGGTAATTATCGTGCTAAAAAGCACAGATTAAGCTTATAAAGTAAATTTCCTTCCAAAGGTGTTCCATTTTTTATTAACAAGCTGCCGATCAATATTAAAATTTTACGAAATTATAAGACGTTTAAAAGCAGCCTTAGACTATTGCCTGGATATTATTCAGTGGTTAACAACAGTGTACTATACTGTATTTTACTTATCTCATCGACAGTCCAGCAACTCTTCTTGCAGAATAGATTTCCTCCAGTTGGTTTTCTCCTTTGACTGAATTTTACTTTCAAATGATATACTAAATACATAAACTTTAGATAATTCATTCTGAAATATCTAATACGTTGTTCAGTCTATTTTCAAACAAAAAATAATATGGACTCCCCTTCTCACTCTATCTCTCTACGGTTTATGAAACCAATATCTTTGTTCATTTTTTCGCAGTTATTGTAGTAGTATTAACTCTGTATTATGCTACAACAGTAACAACAAAGTCATACAAAGGGTTCAATTTGACAAACTGTCTGCCGGGATGTTGCAAGTCATTAGAGCAACGGTAGGCCAGTGTTGCCAGATTGTAAAAGCAAATTTATTGGTAGACGACTATGCCCCCAAGAATACTGCAATAACGTCAGGGTCGGAAGATTGGCCAAGAGAGATATGATAGATCTTAAAACTAACAACTGTTGTATTAAATTTAGACACCAGTATGGAACTCAAATTTTTAGTTTTGATAAAACATAAATATTGAATAATAATATAACTACTCTTGGTCTTAACAACTTTCCCTCCAAGTATATATTCAATATTCCTTCACAGTAAATCTGTATAACAAGGGGAAATGTTCTTAGAAACCAAAACTGTGACCTATAACATAGTTCAACCAGGTCTATAATTAACGTTTTTAATCAGTTGCTGTATTTTTGCAATTCTTTGGTATCCATACAAGCAGTACAATTTCAAGCACTGTTTTAACGCTCAAATCTGAAATCCACCACTAGGCAAATGCTATTCTGGCCAGTTTTACCAATTGGCTTTGTGCAAAGAAATAGCAAAAATTAAACTATAAATTTAACGTTCAAGTGTACCTGACGTTGAATAAAGTCTAGACATTGGCTACTGAAAACACCGATTTATCCACTAAAGTTATCTCTTAATTCTGGCGACATTACTTAAGAATTAATTAGAACATACAATTATATATTGCAATTAATAATTCCAGATATTTTAAAACAAAGTAACTGATAAGAACATAAGAAAAACTCCTAGTAATATTAAATAATGAATGTTCCACAAATACAAAAAGTTCAATAAATTAAATATTAGAAACATTTAGGTTATGTCAAATTTATACACTGTAATAAAAATTAACCTTAAAATTTTTAAAGTTATAAACCTTTCCCCTGCAATTAGTTACCTCTACAGGTTCTGCAATTACCCCGATTGTATTTCTGGGGGAATAAAAAAGTTGCATTTCGCTTTATACACTAGTTGCCTTTATACCATCTTTGACTTGTACACTAAACGTCTAAATATCTTGATATCACACACAAGTCAAAGATTGATAATGAGAGGGTTTTTGATGTTAGAACAATTGTTCCGAGTGACAATTGCACGAGGCCTAATAATTCCAAGCCAACCACAGTTTGGGCTGAGACATTTGCCCGGATTGACCATCAAAAAAGTCAATCTCCCTTAACCAAAGAGGCCTTCTATATTATTAATTTAAATTATAATAGTTTTCAATTTTAATAAGGATGAATAGGATAAAAGTAGGATATTGGGATAATGTTAGGTTAGATTATATTATTATAAACTTTCTAAAATACTCAAACTCGTCCTTTCATGAAGGGTGCATCTTTGTACAAGTGTCACTAACTTTCATCTCCGAGCAAATGTCACTCCGTGGAATTATCAGAACTTCGTGTTTGTTCGTCATGATGATAGAGACAGAACTAAAGTGAGGTATTTTCTTTAGTAGAATAGAGTGTAGTAGGACTAACGGAACCTCTATAGGAAGTCCTAAGTGTGTAGGGGTATTCATAAAGGAAAAGCTTACACAATACAAATACATTTAACATGATAACTTCATGATAAGATGAAAACTGGATGACTCACGAATTATTATGATTGTATAATATCGTAATACAACATAACTTACAATTAAAAAAACAACATAATTTCTTACTGTGAATCTTCATAAAACTGGAGTACGTATGCATTATACAATATCATAATACATTCTAAAATATGTGTCTTTGTTTCAGCTGTTTAATAATGGTTCTATATATGTCATGAAGTATGGACTTAAACTGTTTAAATGGCTCTTCTTTTGGCCGATTTCCTTAGCGTTCAGTCTTAAAAGTCATCAAAAGTGTCCACCTATAAAAAGTTCGTTGATTCTTCTTAGTGCAAATGAGTTAGCCAATGAAATCAGAAATAGAAGAGTAAGTATATATATATATATATATCATGTTACAACTTGATACGGACATTATACTTTTATCTATAGTTGATTTATAGTTTGTATCTTTTTCAAAAATGTAACAAAAAACCATTATCATCATTTTTAAAATAAAACTTTTTTTATATTACTACTACAAATAATTTTATTATTATATTAATGTCTTCAACCTTTGTATGATAAAGATGTTTTAGCAAATTCGACAATATAACAAGATAATGAAACTTTGTATTTGTGATTCGCTTTATAAATACCAAATATTAATAACATCTTTTTGATTAAAATTATATAAGGAAATATAAGTATAAAGTTTTTACTCCCTTTAATTGCAAAATATGATGCAATATCGTCTGTTACTCGTTCTAATAGGATGAATCTCGTGAAATTTAAATAAATAATATATTATTTACAATATCTAAATCTAATCATAGTTAATTGGAATTTTTTATTTATTTATAGTTCTCATTGGTTAAAAAATGAACAGTATTAGAAAGGTACTCTACTTCCAATATCGTCTAATACATAGATATGTAGGCCTAGTTGGCCTAATAATGACGCATAACAAACTGAGATTCCTATGTCAACATGTAAAGATTCTTTGTAAGCACACCAACGACTGCGATATTAAAAGGAGGATTAAGTCTATTTAAATCAATGTATTATGATATTATAAATTAGCACTATTTGTGATTTTTTTTCTTTTTAGTTTAAATTTATAATTTAGCAAATATGGTTACCAATAATAATTCTACAAAATTTAATCAATCTAAATTGGATGATATGTTCCCAAAGTAAAGTTTGCAGTAAGTAGTAAAATTAAAATATTTTAAATATTCATAAATAGAAACTCTAAAATCAAAAACATTCTTGCCAAGAAATACACAATTTTAGAGTTGAGAAAATGAATTTTAAAGTTAGAGTTAGTTATGTCTATAAATAAGAATGACCTCAATCACGTGTTTGCTTTTTAGCTCTCATTATATTGTGTTATATTTCATTTTCTTTCTTTAAGAAAGAAAGGACAGCACTTGTTATAAAGGACTACACGTTATGTTCTCTCGCTCTTTCTAGGTCGAAACTTTCTCCACATTTCTAATCGTAACCATCTCTATTTATAGAACTTTTTATTGTGCCTCACAATGATTTCATGTATAACCCTAACTCTCACATATTGAGAAAGGAAATAAAATACGAAACGAAATAAATAATATACTATAGATAACTTTGTCATGGCTGCAAAGAAATTTCAGAGAAAAAAACAAAATCAAGTTCATTTATTTAATTAAGGCTGAGCCCATCAAGCACCCACTCGCTCAGGTTTTAAGCTTTGACTACAAAAATACAAAGTGGAACGTTGATTTACATGGCTTGACTTCGACACAAAAACTTTCTGGATTCGATAAGTTTTTCATTACTTTTTGTTCATACAATGCCAGGTTTAAAAGTGATATTTCCTTATTAAAATACATTTTATAAATTTTTGATAATTTTTCCTGGGCAATTTTTTGCTATCAATCGAAAAGAAATTTAGAAGATTCTCCTAGATTACACAAATAAAAAGTCTGTATAAATATTCGGATCTCTTATTTAAACATATTATTAAAGCAAAACAGAGAATTGTCGAAACTATGTCCAAAAGATGGGGAGGGGGTTGATTGATTTCCTTCATTTTTTTGTTTGTATTTAGTAGTTTTTGAATTATTTGGTACCCCCATATACATATAAAATTAATAAAAAACAAAGTAAACATTTTGATCAACCCAAGGGGTAGCGCAACCCTCGTATTGTACATAACCTTAATTATTCACATTTAAATATTATAATTTTCACTATGAATAAAGAGAGTTTTAATTTTTATACTTTAAAGTCCCGAAAAATGAGTTTTTGGCATTGTGGTATTTTAAAAAATGTGTCTGAAGATTTTTACGACGGTATATTGTACCAGAAAAGTGTATATTAACTGTAAAAAAAAAAAAAAAAAAAAAAAAAAAAAATGTCACTTTACCTTGTTGAAACAAGTTATAACTAAATGTTATATTTTATTAAAACTTCCTAAACTTGCAAATATCACAGTCTGAATATTATTATTATTATTATTTAAATTCTGTGTCTCAAGAGACAGCATTTACGCTGTTAAAGACATTTTTGATACTGAACCCTGTTCGCCATGTCATAGGCTTGGAAAACTGAACATGTTAGATGAAGTTTCTGATCGCTGCCCATTACAACTAAGTATCTAATCACTGCACTTGTTAACTACCCACTCAGCCAAAATAAATCAATTTAGTTTCAATACTAAATTCCACTAATACTAAATACTAAATAATTATATCAATGTGATATAAGTTTATTATTTTCTACCAAATTTGTTATAAATTTCTTCATAGGTTAAAATTTAAGTATGATAAGTGACATATAAAGTTAATGTATCTGTTACACTAAACGTGTTTAAATTATTAAAACAAAAAACTATCGTGTAACATAAAAAACTTACGCAAACATTATAAACCTTCTTATTTTCGTAACTCTATTAGGATTTAAGACGTCGGAAGCCTCGATCCCTGGCTAGCCTCGCGCAGGGTATTGTTCGAATTGACAACAGCGCGCTACTCTTGCTTCTCTATTGGCTATTTCCCAACGGACTACATTCGTGGCTGCTTGTATAATCTAAATGTGCTCACTGGAGAAATGAGTGGGGTCTTCTTTTCATAAGTGTATTTGAGACAATTCCTGTAGTTTTTGTGAGGTCAGATTATCAGTTATTTTAACGAGACATTAAGTCTTTTACATTGGAAGCATGGCCAGGACAAAGTGACGTAACACCTATGTTACTTCAGGAGAAAGATGCAGCTTCGACTGTTCGACATAAATCTTTTTTACAAAAGTATCGTTAATTGGGTGTCCCAGAGCAACTGTCACAGGAGTAATGGAATCAAGGATTTAAAAGGCCCAGATCATGAAAGGGCATGAACTTAACCGCGCGATTATCTGTGGCCGAACTCAAAGGGTGAGCTTTAGACCAACCACATCATCTACCTTATAGATATATGTATGTCTTTGTTTATTATGTTGGAAGGATGATCTATGGTGGGCTTTGAAGATGTTTTCACTAGTCTTGCGCCATGTCCAACTAGATTGATTGTCTTGGATGATCATCAATATGCTTTGAAAGAGATGGTGGGATTGAGGAAGCAGGAGTAATATTTAAAAAAAAAAAATCATATCTGAGTGTCTCATGGTGGGAGAAGTTCAATCTAACTGTAACCACGATACAGTCTTATCCCAAGTATTCTGGCTTTGGGAATAGTAGGCTATAAGGGCTGATTTGAAGTTTTTGTTAAAACGTTCTGCATTGAGGGTTGAGGTTGAGTATGATAAGGTGACAGTGTGCCGAGTTTGATTCATCTAGTAAATCAAAAAAATGCAAACCGCTCCTGAAATGAAGCAGGTGATATCCCTACATCTCGAAGAGCGGTTACCCTGGTAAGTTTTGAAAATTGTGTTCCCATTTGATTGTCTGTTAGATGAGACTTCACTCACTCCTATTTTGAATGATCTCCATGTTTTAAGGTCCTTACAGTCCAGAAAAGTACTTTTTACATAATGTCTGTTAGTGTGTGTAAAACTCTATGTGTTATGGACATGATAACTCAAAAACGCCTTTACAAGTAGACTTCAAATATTATATAAATATTCATTACTTTAAATATAAATAATTTGTGTAGTTTTATCGTAGAATTTCATAATAGCATCCCTTTTATAATTAATAAAAAAGTTGAAAGAGTGTACTATTTTTTTCTCTTATAAGATAAGCACAGGATATAGAAATAATTTTTTTTGCCTATTTTTATAAACTTGTTATGATCATAGTTATGAAATATTTACCACCTTTTCGTTTTTAATATTTTCCTACAAGAAAAAATAGCCATATATGTAATACATCAATACCTATTTGTATCCTTGTCCTATTAATTCTACAATCTTATTGTGGCCTGTGATGAAGTAATATTCAGATTCAGATACCTCAGTCTTTTTTTACTTTAGTCCGTTTGACTAAAGAAAGCAGGACAAAAACTAACCTGTGATTAGGTTTAAAAAAAATTAATTCCGGTAACCAGAGGATAGATATTTCTGTAAAACCATTTCTGTAATATCAAATATTACTGTTATACCTGCCAATGAATAAAATGAACCTGTTATTCCAGTTCTTCGTTGAACCTTATTTGTTGACCTTGACCTACGCGGCGCAGTCCATTTACTACACACAGTGAAAGGCCAACTCGCATCCTAGGTCCTAGGTTATTGTCTTTATTGATGAGCCATCCCATACCTGTAACATTGGTTGTTTATTTATGGAGTCAGAGATAATGCTTCTTTATTTTTACCAAATTAACAAAAACAATGAAGTATATATTGTAAATTGAAAAACACTACAATATATATATATATATATATATATATATATATAAGAAATAAACACCACCAATAATAATATATTTTTTATAGTTAAGCTTCTATCTGACCAACAAAATTTAAAAGGTATTTTTGAAGACCCATAAGTTCTATATTTTTGTTCATCCACACACTCATCCTTCCCTCTCCTGTATAAAACAAATAGCCTGTCTTCAGACTTACTGAAGATTTGGTTTCCCAGTTGACAAATAATGAACATCAGTGTGATTTAACTAACACAACAAAATGTAAGTTTTCAAATCTAGAAAGGGACCAATATCTATATAAGTAAACCTTTTACAGCAGGCAATTTGATTTTTTTTTCGGAAAATTGTTAACCGTATGTGGCTGAAATCAAAATTGTAATTGTAAACTATACAGGTCTCCGTACTTTGTACAAATGAAAGGAGGAATTTTTTATTGCATGTTTGACCATTTCATAACCTCTCAGCAAATTCATATTGTTTCAATTTATTTATGTTATTATTGTATGTGACTTTTTCTTGTTTTATTCTAACCAATCTGAAATGTTACGTTTTATTATTTTTACAATTCATATTTGTTATGTATAGTATTTAGTTTATAGTACAGATCAAGATTAAATTTAAGTTTTTTTGTAAGTAGTATTAGGGTAAATTAAGTAATGGTGTATGTGGTATGTACGATTAAAGTTTTTTTTTTTTTTTTTTTTTTTTAATAATAAGTAGATAAATTTAAGGCAAACGTGAATGGTACTGTATTTTTATAAATTTATTAGAGAGGTAAAATCTCGAAAGTCTCTGGATTTATTGGGATAAGTTCAAATCAATCGACTAAAGTCCAGACCAAATTTGAAAACATTGATCGATAAACTCTTCAAATCTAAACGTTGCAAATATTAGGTTGATTTACTTGTAAGAAGCAGAGGTGTAAGAATATCATGTTTCATAGTACTGTATTTGCAAATCAGTTCAGTAACCTTGCTGCAATATCAACAAATAAGACCTTGGAATGTACACAAACCAGACAGTAATTAGACAATTTTAGGATTAAAATGTTGCAATCATAAAAAGACTTAAAATACAAATATGCATTTATAGCGAATTTCCTTTGAAAATGTAATTATTGCTAAAACTCATGACAAAGTTAAGATCTGAGAACATCAAATGAGCAATAAAATAAGTATAATCTGATGTCATATTTAAGAGCCTTTAAAACCATACAGAGTATGATTGATAAGAAATTAATGAATTAATACAAATTTGTAAGCTTATATAAAGCCAAGGACCATGGAAAATTGATATCATCATTTGTATGAAATTTATCCGAAACAGAAGTTTATTACAAATTTACAGCCTAGCCCTATTTTCATCCACTCTTTCACCCTACATTAAATTTTATACCATATCCTTTAAATGGTTTTGTCTAAATTCAAATTCTTTGAATAATATACTAAATCTTAATAATTTTGAGTCAATTAGAAAACCTTTTCTTGAGATAATGCAATGCAAAGTGAGAAAGACATTAATAAAAAAATTAGCTTGTTTTGTTTCAAGGTGCTCGAAATGTAGAGAATCACCATAATTCTATATTACCATTTTTGCTTCATCAAAATACTTTTCTTATTACGAAATTTGAAAGTAAAAATAAATAAATAAACATCTTGAACTTTCATGAACTTTTTTGAAATTTAATGGTAAACACAGTTTTTAAAAAACATTTTTGATTCCTTCAATGGGTTTAAAAATGAACAGATCTAAAGCAGAAATAAAATCACAAAATCCAAAATAATAAAAACCAGTTTTTTGATAAAGTAACTTATGATTTTTAAATGTATAGCTTGTTACAATCGTTTAAATAACAAATGCAGTCTTTTAATGTCACAATGAGCATGAAGTACACATTAGTACATTGCAATAACTCAGTCATATTATTATAATTGTATTTAAAAATTTTAGTTTTCATATTATGTTTAGAGTTTAACATAAAACTGCTAATTTTATATACAATAAAAGCTGGAGAACACAAAATAATAAGATGTAGCAAAAATAATTATTTTTCAAAAAATGTCTAGTTTCTATTATTTCTTCACATATTCCCAATCTTGATTTTAATTCATTTAGTAGTATTTTGTAGAGTTTTACTATTACCAAAGATTTACAGAGAAGGACAATGGCCAAAAACCTTGTTTGAGATTTACAGAGGACAATGGCCAAAAATCTTGTTTGAGATTCACAGAGGACAATGGCCAAAACCTTGTTTGAGTTTTACAGAGAATGAAAATGGCCAAAAACCTTATTTGAGATTTACAGAGAATAACAATGGCCAAAAACCTTGTTTGAGATTTACAGAGGACAATAGCCAAAAACCTTGTTTAAAATTTACAGAGTACAATGGCCAAAAACCTTGTTTGAGTTTTACAGAGAATGACAATGGCCAAAAACCATGTTTGAGATTTACATAGGACAATGGCCAAAAATCTTGTTTGAGATTTACAGAGGACAATGGCCAAAAACCTTGTTTGAGTTTTACAGAAAATGACAATGGCCAAAAACTTTGTTTGAGATTTACAGATAAGGACAATGGCCAAACACTTTGTTTGAGATTTATAGAGAAGGACAATGGCCAAAAACTTTTTTTCTTTAAAGATATAATACTATTTGTTGACTATTTGATTAAGAAATTTTGAAAAAGGACTGTATTATTTAACTTAAATGAAGTTTTAGATATTATTTTCTTTAAAACACCCAGTTAAATAGAAGATGTAAACTTATGTTGTTACTGTATTACATTTAATAAGTATGGTTTTTAGATTTGGCATTTGCTTAATAAATAATCATCGCTGTATCTAAAAACTAGGATATAAAACAAATTACTAGTTTTACTGCTTTTGTAGGCCTAAAACTTGATATTTTCATGGATTTTGAATCCCTAATCAAATATTTGGCATTTTATCTTATTTTTTATTTCTGCTAAGATGAACAAGATATCATTTTGTTGCTCTTTCAAAGCACATTTCACATTTTATGACAGTTTTGAAGTTTATTTTATTATTATTATTTTTTTTTTTAGGTGAGATGTGAAGAAGCAGTTCAAGCATATATCCAAAGAATACGAGAAGTGAATCCAATCCTAAATTGTATAGTTCAAGACAGATTTGAAGAAGCAATAGAAGAAGCTAAACTTGCTGATCTTATTCTCTCTTCCAAGTCACTTACAATTGAAGAATTACAAAGACATAGACCCCTTTTAGGTGTACCTCTCTCAGTAAAAGAGAGTGTCGCTGTCAAGGGTATGTTTTATTTTATAAGATTACAATTAATTGATAATAATAATAATTATAATAATACTGTATATTTCTCTAGAAAATCTCTGATTTTGATTGATTGAAATTTTACGTCCAACACAAATGGCAGATAGACAGTAAAAGTCTTCATTTGATTTCAACTTACTAAACCACTTATTCAAACAATTAAATGAAATCTGAAAATGATATTAAAAAGAAATATTTTTACGATTTTGTTTGGAATACTAATATATTAAAATTACATTTGCAAAAAAGAGGGAAAATATTGGCTATTGGGATGAAATGAACAATATCTACATTCTTGTAAATTTTACATAAATGTTTAAAATATCTAAAACTATTTTAAAACAGGTGCCAATACAGATATTAATAAATATTTCTTCTGAAGTCAAATAATTACAGAAATGCACAAGAACATCTCAAAAGATTAGTTTTAATTTAAAGAACATTTTACTTTTTAGTATTTTTTATTTTTACAAACTGCAACTAATGTACTGGGATGATTTTTCATAAATATAAATATACTCCTAAATAAATTAACTATCACCAAAACTAATCTTTGCTCTATGTTTAATAGGTACATTTGAAACATATAAATCTACACATGGAACACAAAAACACATGGAAGAAAGTATTTTAAAAAGTCAAAATATTAATCATCACTATTTTAGAACAGTGATCTATTTAAAAAAAAATACAGATCATGATTTATAAAACTCATTGTTGTAGGTTACTTGTTTAGCCCTAAAAACATAACCAAATAATTTAGAATTACTAACAAATATGAATAAACTAATCCCAATTTTTATATATTGGAACATTATTGTGAAAATATCATGGTTAGGGTATATGTTTGACTAATACATCTATATAATATATTATATTTATAATATATAGCAAAATATATGTTTCTCTAGGTATGAGTAATAATGCTGCTCGAAGCACAGTTGTGGAACATTTTGCTACAGAAGATGCAGAAACAGTTAGGCTACTACGGCAAGCAGGAGCTATTCCACTAGTAGTCAGCAATACTCCAGAGCTTTGTATGTGTTGGGAAACCTACAATCCTCGTATAGGAAGGACAAATAACCCGTATGACACTCGTCGAACACCTGGAGGATCATCTGGTGGTGAGGTAACTATAAAAAAAAATACTAAAAATCATATTAGTCTATTTTTTTTATTTAAGGAAATGGAGTGCTAAATTAGGTAGAATAATAAATATTAATTTTTTAATTTTCTGTTTCAAATAAAAGTGATTTCATTACTAAAAGTTAATTAATTAGTTACAAGAATCTGAAAAGGTTTTGTTTCAAATCAGCTTTACGTCTCATTTTGTTTGATATCTGTAGTTTTTCTATTGGAGGTAGCCTTAAATGATATCAGCAGAAAAAAATTTGATTTGAAAGTATTTCTATCCTAATAAATGGTATGGTATTTGGGATCATTAATCACACTCCTTGAGATATAAAATCGTCTAGACTCCTTGTTCTATAGATGTAAAAAAAGCTGAAGAAAAAATTTCCATAACTCTATAACAGACCAGTTAGTGGTATTTTTCTTAAACTCACAAACTCAATACATCAAACATATCAGAACAAGGACTGGAGAATGGTTGAAGTTGAAACACATATATATATATATTTTTCCTTCCTCTGATAAAATCAATGAATAGCAGTAGTTATATTTTGAATAGTTTAATGATATTAGATCCATTTCTAAACTTTTAATTATATCCCAAACTTTTGAATTTAATGAGGGTTTGTCTAAACTAATAAATTGTAACTACTATCTACTTATAATTATTTACATTTTGGTATATTTTATAAATCTTTTCTGTAGAAAATCACAAAACTCTTTTAAAGTGTAGCTGCCTCTCTCTTTACTTTTTTTTTTATTACACTAGTTGTATACAACATTTACAAAAATGTTCTTTTTTCTCAACTCAGGGGGGGGGTATTTTGTTGTTTTAAGGGGGGGGGTATTTTTATGAATACAATTTTTTTAAATTTAAATGTCATACATGAAACTGTTAATTTAAAAATAAGACTACAAGAGGGATTGGTGAAAAATTTACTGGTAACAGGAGTGGGGACAGGTATATTGGACCGCCATGTGTTTGTATACTGAGAATGAAACCTCATTAAAATATAATCTTTGTTCATGTTTGAGCTCAGCAATCGGAATTATTGTCATTTTGTTTTGTTTGGTTGTTTTAATATACATGAAAAATTTTCAAGACTGCACTACATAAGTGTTATGTGGATATAGCATGATATTTTTAAGCTTAGGAAATTAAATTTTATTGTTAGATATTTATGTATTTTCATCCAGTATGTGATTTTCAATTCAGGCAGCATTGTTGGGTTCAGGAGCTTCTGTTATTTCAGTGGCTTCAGATATTGGTGGATCTCTTAGGTTACCAGCCATGTTTACTGGAGTCTATGGACATAAACCAACCCCAGGTTAGTATATATGATATTTTACATGATGTTATTAGAAACTTACATATTTTGCTACAAAAATCATATGAAGATAAATTAATGGTTCCTTTTTATGAATAACTTGTATTGAAGTAATGTGATTTTTTTCTTTTATAAATTAATTTTACACATGCTGCCTACTAATACATGGTATGGATATAAAACTAACTTAACTAATGGAATAACATTTAAAATCATATTATGAAAAATATATAATTAATCTATATAAATAAATCAACTAAAATAATTATAGCAGTGCTATTGAAATGTGCATAAGGTACAATAAACGTAACTATAAAGTCTTTGTGTTGTTAGTCTTTTATTGTGGTTTTGGGGAAATTTTTTTCATTCTATATTGACCACAATACTCTAGTGATTAATATGTTAATGTAGTACAAGAGGAATTGTTGTATGAATACTTTTAGCAATATTGCATCCCTGAATATAATGATGTTCTAATTAGATAGTTATTAGTACCGGTAATCAGATTTAAAATGTTTAGTTTATTTTTGATAATATACATAATAAGGACATATATATAATTTGGGAATATTAAAAATTAAACTAATCATAGAATATTTCAGAGGGATGTTAAACTGATCATAGAATATTTCAGAGGGATATTACTATAAATATTACTTTTATAGAAGGCTGCTTTCATTATAGCTTTTGCATAATTTATAACGGTGCAAAAACCAGTTTTTAATTTATCCTATAAGCTATAAGCCCATACTGTAATATTTACTGAACGGATGCTTACTACACATTTTTCATGTCTAATATTGGTTGAAAGGATTCTGCATAGGTAGAAACAATTTTTGTTTCCTTACATATTGAATATAAGTGATTCATTTCAAATGGTTGTCAAATACAATGTCCAAATAATTATATTTGGACTTCTATACAAGACTTCTATTCACAACACTATACATTCACACATCACACCATATGTGAATGTAACATGGAGGTCAATACTGGCTGCCGCAAGTATGGAGTCGCAACTTTAAAAGTATAAGGTGATTAAAGTTAAATTTTGATGAAAATAACATACCTATTCAATTATTATTTTGGTTTAATTATGTGTTTATGTTTTAACTTGTAAGTAATATACTTCAACTTTAATTAAAATGATTATAAACATGTTTACATTTTAATAGATTGTTTCTCATTTTGAAATTATAATCAAATTATAGCTTGTTTGTATTTATTAATATTATCTTTAAACTACTTTACTTTAGTGTTTGTGTTACTAAAATGTAGTTAAAGGTAATGTTTTTATTTAGAAATTTAACTCCTTTGTCTTTCATAAAACCAAAATTTTAATCAATATAATAAAGGTATTATCTTACAGGATTTGTTGCAAATGAAGGTCACATGCCTAGTTCAACTGATGATATGTGGAATAGATATTTTACTTTGGGCCCTATGGTTCGATATGCTGAAGATCTTCCACTTATGTTGGAAATAATGATTCCTGACAAGACAAAGGCAAATCAATTGAGACTTCATGAACATGTAAGAATGGTCATTTTTTATTTATTTCCAAATTTTCTGCACGTTTTTTATCATAAATATAATTTTAAATAATCATATTTATTTAAATATAAAATATCATTTTTTTAAATATCTTATGATATAATTAATCATGACAATATTTGAAAGGTGTGAAGAAATTTTATGGAAACGATCTTGATAATACTAAATATTACAGATATGTGATAAAATCCTTTTTGTAATATTAAAAATTTGTTTCTACCATGAACAGTTGAGTGGGTATTATTTTCACACAATCTTGGAAGGTAATACATAGTGGTTCAGGAAAACCCTTACCATTTTAATTTAACATTTAAATTTATTAAGCACAAAAAGTTCATAAAACTGGATCAAATCTGTAGAAAAACTCTTCTAGTTACAACAGCTCATAGTTGTTGCTGTTGCTATGGTGATGTGTGTTATTTGTTTACTTACCTTTGTAGTGGTGGAAAACTTTCACTATTTTGTTGGATAGTAAATATTTATTTGGCTAAAAAATTACGTAAAACATAAATAAACCTATAAGCAACATTTGGAAAACTAAAATAAGTATTGATAGTGTCCATTAAAACATAACTCCATCTGTCGTATAGTTTTTTCACATGTTCTAAGAAGTGTGTTAATGTCAATTTTCTCAACTGATATGGACAGCATACATTCTGTCCTTTAAAAAACCGCAATGGTAAAAATTAGGAGAACTGAGTTCGAACAATCTGGCTGGCCACATATGCTTCGAAATAATGTGCATATCATGCCGGAAATAGCCTTACTTCAATTTCGAGTTGTTTCTCAAATTTCATAATGATCCATTGATGAACCTCACTGTTAACATGTTTATTAAAAAAAAAATTGACCCAACGATCCTAATCGCAAATATTGTGCACTAAATGCCAATCGTGTATGATGATGTTCTTTAATTACATATAGTTTTACAGCTGCCCAGTACCTACAGTTTTATGAATTTACATATCCAGACAAGTGAAACAATGCTTTAACCATAAACCATGTGATGGAAAGGATAGCCGGCCTCAATTTTTAATGACTCTAAAGCAATTGGTAGTACCAAACTTTTTTCTCTTTGTCTGTCTTCATCAGTAATGCCATGGCATGAACTTTGTACGGCTGTAATTTTGCTTTTTTTTACAGCTCTTGTCATGTCTTATAAGATTTTCTAACTCTTGATTTCAATTCAGTTCACTTCGAGCAGTCATTGTTACCTAAGGCACTTCAGCCATTATCGCTTATTATTGTGGTCCAGGAAGATGTGTGGCCACAAGTCATCATCCTATAGATCCACAAACTCTGCAAACTTGAGGATCTTTTCTATGATGTTGTATTGGGGAGTTATAAGACCTTTCTCTCCATGTCCAAAGATTTCTATCCTTTCCTCCTCGAAAATTTTGCAGTCTAAGAGCAGGTGGTCTGTAGTCTCATCATGCATTCCACATCTTTTGCAAAGAGGTTTCACAGTAAATATTCCCATCTTATGTATGTATATACTTTCTAAATTGTCTGTACTCTGTGATCCAGCCTACCACCTTCCTTATATTGTACTGGTTTAACTAGATAAGGTCCGAATTAATTATTTTAGAAGGGAGCAAGAGGTGTGAGTCTACTCACTCTCAGACTTGAGATGTTCCTCCACTTGTCTTGTCCTATTTTCTTTCTCAGCCCAAGTGTAGATGTGACCATAGACATTTTGGAGATTCTACAAAACAGCTCTGGTCCTATGAAAATTACAGGCGATTTTTTATTTTATAGCATGTCAGCATTTTCATTTTCACTAATTCCAGAATTATATTTGTTCCTGACAGCCAACAAAGAGTTACATTGTTACACCCACTAAGCTGGAATGGTGGAATGGTGGAATGGTGGAAAGCTGTTAGTCTAGTAAATGGAATGACATCAGTCTTGGGCCGATTCATTGACAATCCAACCTTCTTGCATCAAAGTATTAGCACTAACAACTGCTCTTAGTGCTAATACAAACTGTTCCATGAGGGTTGATATAAATTTGTCAACAAACAAGTATCATAACATCATCGACTTAGCCCTGAGCATACACACCAGTGTTGTTGAGATTAGAGATGAGGTCATCAACCCCTAAGTTTCACAATAAGGGTGAAAATACTCCTCCCTGTAGACACCCACATGTAGCATTAACCTCTACATTCTTGCCATGCAGTGAGGATTTTATAACTCTGCTTTCCAACATGGTTTTGTTCCATTTGCATACCATTCAATCAATTCCACGACCTACAGCTACTTCCATAATGGACTAGATTGTAGTGTTATCAAAAGCACCTTCAATATCTAGAAATGCACTAAATGATACTTCTTTATTGTTGATAGCATTTTATATTCTGTTCACCAATTGATACAGAGCAGAGTAACAGGATTTCCCTGGGATGTAAGCATGTTGATTAATATGGAAAAAAATCCTCCTCCCCACAGAAACCTATGGATTACTTTCTTCAATACTTTTAGGAGGAATAAGGACAGGCTTAGAGGGTGAAAGGACATTGGTTCATTGTAACTCATGGTTTGGATATAAACATGACCTTGGATATATCCATGCTTGTGGGATATGTCCCAGAGCGAAGCTGGCTCTGTATAGCACAGAGATGTATACTTTTCTGACATAAATCAAAAATTAGGTTGTATACCGTTTAAACATAAAAAGATCCTAACAACTTAAATACGAATGTTTTGAAATTTTGACCATTCACCATTTTTGATAGAGCGGTCCTTTTGAGATGAAACCTGCGGGTCCTTACTAAAAAAAAAAAGGGCTTTAAAATGATGTGTCACTCAACGTAGGTTTCCATTAAAAAATTTCACAAGCCGTCCCCTGTCATTCCGTATAAATTATATATGCTGATATTTATTATGGAAAATAAACAAGTAATTATCTTTAAGTATGTAATTAATAATTTAAAACAATATTTACCTTTTGTTATGAATAATCATACAAATAATATATTTTAGTTTTATTTACATGTATTGTTAAATATTCTTAATTGGCTTACATTTTACATGACTTCATTTTTAATTTGAACTCTATTTTGTCCAGGTAGATCTTAGCAAAATAAAAGTGTATTACACTGAGGATGAAAGCACAGTGAACTTGCTTACTGATCCAGTAAATCCAGAAATTGTGACGGCAATGAGAAAAGCAGTGGCATTCTTAGAAATGAAGTATGGCATTCAAGCTAAAAAGGTCAAATTAATTATTTCACTCCGATTTCATAAAATTTATTTGGAATTAATTTTAAAAATTTATTAATGTGTTTTTTATTGAAACAATTTTGTTGTATTTTTCAAATTATTTATTTTGTCTTGTAAGATTTTTAAAAGTTAATTTTGGAAATAAGGCATATACAGTGCATATCAGAGTCATGCTATTTGATAAAACCGATATATAAATTCAAAAGATATATTATATACAACTAAATATGAAAAGTAAGGATTTAACTTACATAACGTAACTTCCAGATCTTTTTTTTTAAGTGTAGGTAATTGCTAATATTCTATTGCATGATAACCTTATATTCTTTCACTATAGGGTTTAGATGAACACTTAAAACCCTAATTGAGTTTTTATTTGTTTCAACCTAACTATAAATAATAGATCTGTTCAATAGTTTTGAATTGTGATGTGTTAGGAATCAAAATATCTTTCTATTTAATTATTCAAACAATCACAATACCTAAATGTATATTTCACTCTTGGCTCCTCTGATCTTTAAACATGACATATAAATCCAGAATGGTTCCAACTGTTATGACTCCACTGTTTACTTTTCGTATTAAACAATTACAAGCTTGACAATACACAATGATTTTCTCACCTTTATTACAAAGTTCTTCTAAAGTTGTTATCATGAACTATTGGGCTCTCTCTCTCTCTCTCTCTCTCTTACTCACCAACTATAGCTATCTTCGGAATACCTTTCGATTAGCGATTCCTCATGTGATCCAAAAGACCCTGTCTCCTTTTGTCCAAGAGCTTATATAACTCCCTCTTGTTTGTGACATTGACTGCGTTTGCAAGGTAGGCATTTCATTATAATTATTTTACACTTGTGTCTTTCGCAACAGTTGGTCTCCATTCTGACTTTAATATAACATTATATTATTTATCTACATTCTGATTAAAACTATCCTAATTCCTAGCAGATGCCCTAATTTTTATTTGGACCCCAAAAGAGTTATATTGCAGTCTACCCACCAGAGCCGGATTTAGCATTTTGGCGCCCCTAGGCCCAATAATTTTTTCCGCCCCATACACTGTCTGGTTAAAGTTACTTCTACAAAAACCTTTATTAACAAATTAAATAGTTTAACTTTACCAACAATTATTTGTTCCAATGAACTTCAAAATCAGAATTTGTAATCAATTCAAAAAATATGTTAAGTTATGGCTATTTATTTTTATTTCTATATATTAAAAAAAAAAAAATTTCTCTCGGTCGGGCGCCCCCTGGGAGCTTGCGCCCATAGGCCCAGGCCTACCGGGCCTATTGGGAAATTCGGCCCTACGACCCACAGCCTAGACTCATAAAACAATATTAAAAGAATTTTAAATACTCTCTTCCTTAGAGTAGTCAAGTTGTAATTAGTCTTCACAACCAACTGTTTTTTATTTTGTGTTTTTTGTGTTAAACAATTAACTTTTTGTTTATTCACTTTTACATAAATTAACAATGATTCAAACTGGAATTAACACATGTATTGTCATTTAACATCTATAACAATGTAACATCTTATCAGTACAGGGGCCATAAAAATTATTCTGATAAATATAACTTTGTTGTAAGCTTTTTTGTAACTTAAACCAAAATACAAACTTATATACATTTATTATTTTTTTAACAATTAAACTGTTTGTTATCCACCTGCTATGATGAAACTAAACCTTATTTTTAGGAAGTTGAATACAGCTTTGTCACTAGTTTATATATAATTTAGTTCAAAACTAACATATTAAATGGCCATAGCAGTAATTCTTGATTTATATGCTTATATTGTTAGATGTTTTATTTAAATATCTATGGATTACATACTGTTGTTACTGGTTTCTTTTAAATGTCTATGTACATCCAAGCCCTCTTTCTAAAATCTTTACAATGTATATTCACAACCATTTAGTAAATATCATATTTAAAAATATTACACAATTAAAAAGATATTTTATAAAGAAAAATGAAACACATATTTAATTACACTGTCTATTTTGAGTTCAATTATTTAATTACAAGCAGTTAAAATATTCTTTATCAAGTTTTTTAACTAATTGTTATAACATTTGAAGTGTCCAATATTTGAAAATGTGACCATTCAATATGAGCCTCCAGCTGTTCTAATGGTTAACACACTCACTTCATAAATGAGAGATTCCGGATTTAATCCAGACGGGTGTTTTTGATATTGACAACAATGTGAAGAAAATTGGGAAGCTATAGTAAAGTAACAACATCTGATTCAGAAAGCGAAAACAATTTGTGAGGGAGTTGTTGATGTGATAATCACAAATTACCCCACAAAAAGAAGTCTAGCAAGTAAGTTAGCTCTCCATGGATTGTTATCCTCTGAGTTTAGTTTTTCAGATCATTCACTAAACACCTAGAATACATTACAACTATGTCTGAGTTAAGACTTGCATGGGTATAGACTGTAAGATTAACCATTATTACAATTTGTACAATAAAATCAAGAAATCTTAATACTACAAATCAAACTGTATGATCATTAATTTACTACACTGAGTGCCTTCCACTCTAACTCTTGAGTTCAATGCTCTCTTATTATTTATAAGAGACTTTGCCTTTGGCCTCACTTATAATATTAAATGATAGATCTGAAAATAATTTATAAACCTATACTCAATTTAAATTATAGGTTTTAACTAATTAACAGGATTAAAAAGTTATGTAAGCAATTAATTTTTTTAGAGTATTTTGTTGTTCAGTTGATTATTAAGATAATTAACACTTAATGTCTTGAACTAGCAACCCTTTACATAAAAAGTGATTTGTTTACTTTTGAAGCTATTTTGTAATAAACTGAAAGAAATAATAATCCAAATACTGGCAGAACATTATTCGGTACAAAATTGTGAATCTTAATATATGCCTAGGTATTAAAATTTTAATTTATATCCAATAATTCAGAAATCACTTTAACTCCAGTGTAACTTAGATTAAAATTTATTTATATTTACTTAGTATATAGGATATATTAAGGATATTTAAATGCTATAGTATTAGAATGTCATATCTAGAGGACATTTCAAAGTGAATGCTGAAGTTCTGAGAATAAATAGGAGTGTAATATTGTATCTCTGTTCCAAGTGTAAAAACAGTATTTATACAATGGAGCTCATGATTTCTATGCTAAAAGCATTATTACTTTAAAGAATAGATTTTTATTTATTTATTTATTTTTTTAATTAACAAATTAGATATACACAGTTGTCACATTGTGTATTATAAAATGTTGAACATTCAAAAAACATTACACCATTTAACATGCTCAAATTTTTGAGTTAAAATAAAAATGTGAACCTTACATAACATTTTAATCCCACAGTACACACTAAGATTCCAGACACATTACAAGTTAAAACTGTTTAATCAGAATTTCTCAAGAGCTTGTAAAGAGACAAGTGTTTAATAATCAACTCTGTTAGTTGGGAATTTTTAATCCAAGTTTTCAGTTTTTATTTTCTTAATGATATTTTACCTTCTCAAATATAGAGGCCTAGTAGAGATAAATAATATACATGAATCAATAATTTGATGTAGAGATCTCATAGAAATATCCATTTTGAGGTCCCCTGAGTTAAATATAAATGTTTCTAATTGTGATATCTGTCTGACTTTTGTCTGTGCAATGCATTACAGCCTGAACAGATTTTTTATGAAATTTGATATTATACTTTTGCCATATATCAAGGCCTGGTTTTAATTTTTTCCTATGAATTTCATAATGTAGTATGTTTACAGTTTTGTTACTTGATGAAGGTTGATTTCATCTCACAAGCATCTACGGGACTTTTTCACAAGACATTTAATGGGTCCTTGATTCACTGACTGTGTCATTGTTCAACACTGTCATTGGTCTTACATGTTCTATGTTATTAACAGAACCTGTCTTTTTAAGTTCAATCACTGATTTCAGAACTGATGTCTTATAGCAACAGGTTTACCTCGGTACTTACAACCGAAAGGTTCTTGTACTTAAATCACTGAACACATACTGAAGAATGACTCAATAATAAAAACATATTCCTCTTGTAAAAACACCGTTTTCTTATTAATAATACTACTGAGCATTCGGATTGCTACCATATATAGGTTACAGCATTGGCACAATATTCAGATGTTGGATGAGTCCATTCCAGTAAATCGTAGTAGAGGTAGGTATTCATATGTTATGGAAGACTGATTAATGAGTTACATTTTACATAGAATATACTTTATGCAGAAAAGGAAAGGATAAGGTAATGTAAGTTGCCTTGTAGCAAATTTGAGTTTTAATATTCTTCATGCACACAAAAATTACACAAAACTTTTTTGATATATTGCAAACTTATTTATATTATCTATCTGAATGTTATCTCAAAATTTATTATTTGTATAAGTTATTGTGTCTCTTAGGTTCAAATACCAGGAGTAAGAGATGTTCTGAAATTAAGCTCGTTAATCATGTGTAGAATGAAAGGGATCCCGAACATATTCCAAAAGGATGAGGCACATCCTGATGTAAGCTGTTTGAAATCATTTACTTTTTTATGTATTTAGTTCATATTTACTTATACTCAATGATAAAACTATTGTTGTGAAAGAAAATAATTAATATAATAAAAAATTACAAAAAAAATATAATGTACCCAAATATTATATTTTAGGCAGCAGAATAAGATAAATTTTGTCACACGTTTTAAGATTTTTATAAGGTTATAATTTTAATGTTACGATGTGAAGTTCATTTGACAAAGTTTTGCGATGGTGAAAAAATTGAAGTTGACGTCCCATTGATATATCCATGAGTCCACAAATGAATTGATTGATATTCCTATTTCATAAATATACTTGATCAACAAAATGTAGAACATATAATATTGATTTATTTTATGTTAATTTAGTTTGAAACCAATAATTAACATGTTAATAGATTTATTATTATTATTCATTTGGCTTGCTAGTTGTAATTTCAGTGCCAAATTAGTTTGTGTACATTATGTAACAACTGAGGATGATGACAAACATTGAAACATCATTTTGAACCAATAAAGCCTCACAGAGGCTCACAATTTGTATAAAATATCCAGTACAGCCTTTTAATTAATTAAAATTACCAAATTTCTGCAAATTTACCAAACAGGCAAACTCTCCCAATCTAAGGTATGCCTTATGGCTAATATGGATAAGTATATAATAATATATATTTTGTTTATGTGGATTAGGTAATGTTGAATGTCAAAAGTTTTTTAAAAGTTTAGGGGAGTTTCATTTTAGATTTCAGCTTTTTTTCTTGAAGTCAACACATGATTTTAGGGAAATCTCAGGATACACTAATTTGCTAGATTATCCATTTCAACTGTAAATGTTATGAATTGAGTCAGCAAATCAGTCAGTGTTGAATGAGGTTCAATTGCACGATTTGTATATTGGACAGTTGCAAGGTATATAAAACTATACATTGTTGCAACAATACCCACAATATGTCAAGAACTTGGAATTTGGTGCAAGGTGCTATAGGGTGCCTATTGTAATATAGAAACATAATGCAATTCAGATAAATTCAATGAATAAATTAAAAAGTGTTGCCATTTTAACTCACAACAGATAAAACTATATCACAGTTTGGATATTATAATTCTGCATTTAATGGTACCAGCTATAACTCTCTATGGTGCCAAATAATAAAGTTGTTGTCAAAATTATAGTTTTTGAACCAGCAAAAATTTTGATGTTTTTAAAAGTCCACTGAGTTGAGTTGAGACACCAACATGACAAATAATAATCACTCATTATTTTCATATTATTGGACTAAACATCAATATGAGCAAGCAACTGTATGTTATGTACAGCTACAAGATTCATCATGTTTTATTATTGAAGTTAGAAACTTTACCCTTTAAGTTACGCCTAAAGACCAAAATTCCCCTCTATAATCATATATGAATAGGAAGTACCTATTCAAGAATCTATTTTTGTTAAACATTTTGAAAACTTTATTACATTTTGAACATATATTTAGGATATGTAAAGTCATAAACGTTTATCAATAAAATTATTATTAACAATCTCTATTTATGTACTTTTTTTCTTTTGGATTATATATTAGTTATGTTTAATAGTTTTGTATCTGTAAAAATATATATAATTAATTTTATATATTTTATCAGTGAGATAATATTTTATCATAAGAGACAAGTTGATGGCACCATCATCTACGTACACAACCCTGTAACATTTCACAATTTTCTGTGGATTAACGATCAGTTCAGTTGAGTGAGGTACATAATCAGAAGATTAAACTTGTTATAAAATCGTCAGAGATTATCGGAATGGTTGATTCTGTTTACATATTAATTCGGTTTGGACAGATGGACAGATGATGTGGAGTGTTATATATTCAAACCAAAGAAATACGGTAATGATTACTTAATCATTAAAAAAATTTAATTATGTTAGTGTAAGACAACGACTAGGAATTTTGTAAATAATAATGTTTAATAAATAGTACATTATAAAACGTCGAAATGTATAAGGCAGTTGAGGTCCGGTTAGCAACAGAAAAAAAAAAATAGAATGGACTATTTTCTTACTGGTTTGAAAAGTAAACCAATCAGAAAAATAGTGGAATAAAGTGGGAACTGTACAAGTTGTGAGAAGAAGACTTACGTCATAGCTAGAAGCTGGGCTGGTAGAGGCAGTAATAACTTCATGGAAGAGTCGTCAATAAATTTTATTAATTTTGTTATAAAATTAAAATAGTCAAACTTACCAAGTGATAAGCAATACTATTCCCACCAAGTATTTGGTAGAGACAGTGCAGAAGCGTCCTTGGTATAGATGCAAATATTAGTAACTTATATAATATCTATATATGAAAGAATTTAAAGATTGATTAACATTGTAAATGAATAAGTAAAGACATTTAATAACAGAAGATATTTGAACAATTATTTGTGAATGGTTTTGGGGATAGTAGAATATCTAAATTTATGAATAATTGATTTCAGTGAAGGAAATAGACTTGAACAGTTTGTTTTTTTATTTAAATTTAAGAATATAAACAAACAGATAAATTTGATATATTATGAGATGTGAATTATGTTTTTCAGGTTCTGTACTTGTAATATATATTGTAATTATGTTTTTGGTTTTCTGGAAATAAACATGTACAGTATGTATTTCAAGAAATTTGACTCTGTTTATGATTTTACCAAGTACACTGTTCGGTAATCCATGACCCTGGGTAAATGTATGAGTATATATTCTTGAAAATAACATAATAATGCCCAATAATAAATTATATAAAAATTAAAGGGAGAGAGAATTGTTACACCTCATAATACAATGTAATACAAGCAGGTTCTCCAAATGCAATATCTAAAATTTGGTCTCTTGGGCCTAATAGAAAAAGTTAAATTGTATTGGTAGACTAAGAGGACAAGAATCCAGTTGGGTAAGTTTGTTTAAAACAGTCGTTATACAAGTTTTCTGAATCTCGTAATTGTGTATGTCACTACTTTCTAGACATTAGCTAGCCCTAAAGGGCCTCAATGTTAAGTATATATTAAACCGTCTTTACTTGTTTCTCTCGTGTAAGCATCTAAGCCATGGCGGGGCTCATAGATGTACATATGTGAAGATCCCCTCCAATCGCTATGTTTTTGTTGTTGACTCGGCCCTGCCAGATCTATATGGATTTCACACTTTCTTGAGAGATTATGGTTTAAAATTATATGTTTTATAAAAACTTTGCTATTTGTCATTATAGAGAAGTGGGGTTGGTACAATTACATGCAGAATTGAAGTCTGCACATTTTTATCTAATCTTGTATGTTATATGTTGAATAACAAAAGATATAAACAAAAAACTTTTCAAAATATCTGTCATCTTTTTATTTTTTAATTGATTTTCCTGAATTTCAATATGGTTCTATAGCACACTTTAGTCCCTTTATAATAATATATAATATTCCTATTTTAATTTATGTGACAGCTATCATACAAATGACAATGGTAATAGATGGATGGCATAACAAAACTCATTTTATCTCTTTCCTGAGACTGTGAAGTGTTACATAATAGAGATAAATTTTTCTTGGGACTATCAAACTTACCCTATATATACTACAGATACTGGGATAATAAAATGTGTCATTACTCTCTAACCTTGCTTTTTACTAGTTACAACTTTTGGTGGGTCTGGCCTCCTTCAGGCTTTCTACATTCTATCCTATCCTGGACAACTCTGATCCATCATTGGATCCACAAGGCTCTTAAGTTTTCATACAAAACTCCAGAGTTCATTTACATTTGTTTACCTGCACTCTTCTTCCCTCTGTTTATATATATATATATACTATACAATCTTAAAAAGTTCTCATTGGCTGTTTGTTGTAACTGTTTTTGCTCTGCTAATTTTGATGTTGATGGTCCTTTTTTTCTACTTTATAAATACTTTTCTTCATATATATTTCATCTATTTTATTTTTCGTTATAAGAGATCAATTTTATGGCTTTTTTATTTCATTTCAATTTAAAAAGCCTACTTGAATTAAAGAATAAACAAGTTAAATCAAGAAATGATCTTCTAACCTTTGTGATGCAGTTAATTAGACAGATAAGATTAAAAGTATACATTAGGTTTTCTAGGTAAACAAAGGATTAACTAAATAGTAGATTGTAAGAAATAAAATTGAAGTATCCATCCTACTTTACTGGTGCATGCATGGAAAGGGGAATGTCCAAATTTTACTTTGCTGGTGATTGTTACTATGACAACTTTGCAGCAAAAGAACAAGCTAGTCTGCAATAACTAAAAATTGACCAATTGTGGATCAGTTACATGTAAGACATACCATTGTTAAACTAGCAGGATATGCTGGTTTCTAATACACCCATAGTGGATGTATAATTTCATATTGATTTATACAATAGAACTATATCTTTGCCTCATAAGATATTGTAGCAATACATTATAAGACAAAGTTATTCAATGGGATTTTTTGTGTTTTATCGTATTATAGTTTTCAGAGTATTGCATTTCGGGATACCCTGACTTTTCTAGCGGAATATGGTTGTTCCTATCTTTCTAGCAGAATACACTGGGTTGCTATTCTAGCAAATAAACATGAGTTCTATTCCAGCGGTATATACTAGTTCCTGTTTTTCTAGTAGAATAAGCTGAGTTCTATTCTAATGGGATATGCTCGTTCCCAACTTTTCTATAGGAATACACTTTTTTCTAACAGAATATCATGGTTCCTGATTTTTCTAACGGAATACGCTGAGTCGTTTTATATCGAAATACACTGGGCTCCTATTTGAACAGAGTAGGCTGGTTTGTGTATTCATTATTAGCTCAAAATTTAAAATTATTTATTTATTTTCTTTGTATAACAATTGATTGGAAATTAAATTAAGGTGTTAGTGAGTATAACGTTTTTGCTTTTTTTTAATAATATAATTATGTTTTAACTAAGATAAAAAAAAAAATCACTGCTGTATTTTTGACTATCTAAATGACATGAGTTTTCAATAATATATTTATTTTATCCTTTAAGGAATGGAATAGTGTTACATGGGAATTTATCAAAACATTACTATTTCAATCTACACCATCTGTCACTGCTCTTATGTATGGACCTATTAAATCTACAGTTGACAACATATCAGATAGTGACTACGAAAGATTAGTAGAAAAAAAAGCTGAATTGAAAAGGCAATTTGAGGTAAGATTTATCTATATTTATCAACTTTTATGGCTTTAAAAAAAGTAAATGATGTATATAATATTGTATCATTACTGTTTCAATGACAAAAAAACCCTAGTTTATTTTATTAAATGTGGAGATTATTGTTTTTTAATTAAAAAGGATACCATTTTTAAACGATTTATTTATTTTATGATTTTCTAAACACTATTGATATACTCTTAGAACAAGTTGTGGTAATAAAGGTTATTAATAAATAACTAGTTTTTAAATAGATTTAGATAATTTTAAAAAGATTTATTAATAATAATAAATAGATTTATTTTTAAAAGGAAAAACAGATTTATACCTGTAAAAAATAAAATTAAATAATGTTCTACTCCTGCAAACCCTTTCTATGTTCTCAAATTCAAGAAGAATAGTATTTTTCCAGCTGTTCTAGACTTGTCAACCTTAATAGAAAGCAAAAAAAAAAAAAAAAAAAATCCTATACCACACACAAAATCCTAAAATTTCACTAATAGTCTACCTTAAATACAGGTAGACTAATAGTCTTCCTTATTTTTTTACTAATAATCTACCTTAACTAAATGTAAATAATTAAATACTAAATACACATATCACAAGATTTTTAATGGAATGAGATATTAAAATTTAAACAGAAATTAATGTAAGATATTTATTTTGATAATTGTCATATTATCATATAATATGCATTGAAATAGATTATTATTGTCTTTTAACTACTTACCATTTCACTAATTTTTATAAAAATAATCACTACACACAACAGTTTGCTTTGAACAAGAAGAAATATTTACTACTAACTAAAAGGCCTACTAATAATAATCACTTTTAGAAACCATGTCTACAGACACTAAAATTGTAAATTTTCTTTGTTGTGTATTTTTCACCTATGACCATCCTCATTGACCATTCACACTCCAGAAGGAACCAACAGGACAATAAGCATTTACACACAATTATGTAGCTACTAATTTTGATGTTTTCAAAGAACAGGATAAACAAAATTTGTTTTTGATACATACCAGAAACATCAAGTTCTTTATTACTGAATTGAACACTAATAAATCTTAGAAGCATAACAAAAGTGAACGTATTGTTGTTTTTAGTTTTCTACATTGAATTATGAATGTAGGACTTTTTGGCAGGAGTGGTCTCCCCTTCCTCCAATCCTTCTGGATCTGTTTTAGCTATTTGTGGAAAAATACAAATGTATATATGAATTTAAAAAAATATCTTACAAATTATTTTATTGATAGAAAGCTATTATAAAATGTATCATTCATGTTAAACGTATTCAATTCAACTTTACCTAGATATTTTTAATCAGTGGCACAGTCAGAACTATGGCCTGGGGAGGGGCGTCCTGGGAAGTTGTAGATTCTATAAACCAGTTTCTAAATAATATTTTGAGAACATTTGGTGTCTATAAAGACTTTCATTTCATT
This sequence comes from Aphrophora alni, assembly GCA_963513935.1. Taxonomy (NCBI): domain Eukaryota; kingdom Metazoa; phylum Arthropoda; class Insecta; order Hemiptera; family Aphrophoridae; genus Aphrophora; species Aphrophora alni. The sequence continues at coordinate 89,070,735 of OY740767.1, forward strand.
TTTAAAGGTTATTTATTGTAAATCAAGAAAATGTACACTTCTCTGCTCCTTCACAGTTCTAGATACCAAATTGTGACAATTTATTAAAAATTAGTGGCTTCTGTTGAAACTGGGATTGTTAAAAGTCCCTTGGGTTTGTCCTTTCAGCTGCATCTTGGTTGAAGGTCCCCTGCATCTTTGATACTCTGAAGGATGTTAATTAATCTGTTGGGAATGCTATACTTTAATTATTCTTACATCCCTTTTACCTCTGTTTTTTAAAACATATATATTTATTTTCTTTTATAAAAGCAAATGTAAATGTATTATTAATATTTTCATATCAGGATTACCAGATTTTTTTACCATACCGTATTTTGCTGCTTTTGGAAATTATTTTTACTGTATATAGCCTAATCTTGTAACAATGCCACTAGAGATCAAAATAAATGCTAGAGTAATTATCCAATTAGCATTTGCTAATTGCAACTGAGAAATTAAGCCTAATCATCATCAATACACAGTATGTATTTATTTATAAATAGATCACATAATTTTTGTGAAATAGAAATTTCCTTGCAACCACTTAGAAATGATAGAGACAGTAACACAACTTTAGTAAAGTAGTAAAATTATCCTTCTTGCAGAAGGAAAGGATATAACTAATTTGCTATATTTTATATTATAAATTCATCTAAATTTCTGGTTTTAAAATATCATAATTGTAAGTACTATTGTGAATTTCTCCTCCTTTTATTAAGTTATATATTAGTTATTATTATCATACCCTTTCCAAAGTATGCCAAAGCTATTTGAACGTTTACGAGTAGATTAGTAAACTTATGACTTTCCTGGTTTTTGTCATATGATCAATAACATTTTCTGTAACTACAGACAACAAGGAAAATTTTAATACACAAATATTTATAAATATAGCAATAAGCAGTTTTCACTAACAATAGCATAATTTTATATATTCATACAGTATAATATATCTTTATTCCTCAGGATATGTTGGGAGATGATGGAGTGTTTTTATACCCCACATTCATTGATGCTGCCCATATTCATTATCAGATCTTTTACAAATTATTGAATGTTGTATACCTATGTTTGTTTAATCTCTTGGAAGTACCTGTAACTCAGTGTCCTTTAAACCTCAACTCACAGGGACTGCCTATCGGAATTCAGGTAAATACAGTACCTCTTGTTATTAGACATACTACTAATTTAATGACCATACATATGTGTGCCAAATTATTAATATCAGTGATTAATTTTCTTTTAATGGCAGGATATTCTTCGCTGTATACATATATAATGTACACATGATACATAAAGGGGGGAAATGTATGTATGTATGTATATATGTTAATGGTATGATTTTGGCTTTGTAATATTGCAACCACTAAAAAGCTAAATTTTAAAGATGGGTATGAGCAAATGAGGAACTTACCAAACCAAAACAAATATAAATTTAAAGATAACAAAATAAAATTTTAAATAATAATGATTTTAAAAATAATTGTTATAAACGTATACACTTACTTCGAAGGAATTTATAATGCCTAAAATGAACCTGTCACTTGTTGAAATGTGCATCTTTAAACAAAGACAAGGGTAGAACAATGTCTTTGTTATCATTTTATTGGATCAGCCTTTTTATCTGACTTACCCATTCTAATGATCACATCTTTCTGGTTAGCATAGACATTTTGGAACCAATGTTAATTTCCTATGTGAGTTATTAATATAAAATAAATTATCTCTGAAATAACATGTTTTAAAACTCACACTTATAATAAATAATTTATAAATAAATAAATTGTTAAAACAATTTCTTAGACATCTATAAATAATTGATTTTTAAAATTAAAGGCATTACTGAAAGGGATCAAGTTGTGGTAAAATTTAAAAAATGACAATGTCATTAGTCATTTAATTAACTAAATGGGTTAAAAGGTGGTAATGAACAAAAATAAAAACAACAAAAACAGAATTAAACAATTTTTTTTAAACTTATCACTCTCATTATTACATTTTTTTATTTACTTACTCTATTTGAGATATCTAGTATGCTAGTATTTTATTAAACTTTGAAGCCTATGGTAATGAGTGATATAATTTTTTTTTCTTTTGGACAAGGTAATGAAGTATCAGTGGAAATGTCAGTTACAACTTTTTGAATTTGTATTTAATACATACACAATAAGGAGAGTAGTTACACATTATGGGAGCTAGAACAAAAAATGTTCCAAATTTATAAAAACAATCCTTGCAAAGAAATACTTTCTCTGGACATACTTCACAGAAAGAGACTTTTTCAGATTTTTGGTTTTCTGACTGTCTCCCAAACTTATATTAATACTTCTGACAGCATTAATACTTCTGACAGTATTAATACTTCTGACAGTATTATGACTTAAAAGACATACTTCTGGTAGGCCTAGTATGTTTTGCAATTTTTACTGGTCCTCCTTTTGTTTTTTCCTTCACCAACAAGTGTAGTTGTTTCAGATAAATAATGATGACCTATTAACTTCAGACCCTCAAAGACCTATTCCTGCATGCCAAGGAGTGCATACACAAATTTTTCTCTAAAAGCAGTGATGGAATAAACATTTTTTTCTTCTGTGATGACCATTAGCTCCTACACACTCCTTATAAACTAGCAAAGTGATGACCACAGCTGTACCAAAGATCAGTTCCTCAGCAACCTTGTGATACCACCTTATTGATTTCCGGACAGCAATACTGTAAGAAGCCATTTGGTCAGATACATCAATTCCCATTTTGGCTTTAATTTTTCCTTTAAAAGTGCACATGCACCATAGTGAGAAGGGGGTCCATCTTGCTAAAACCACATGTTGTTGATATTCACTCCAGCAATGTGATGAATTTCTAGAACAATCCTGTTTAACAACATGTTAAGATAATTGTTTCCATTTAAGTTTCCTTCAATGATGCTATCTCCAAATATTCCTGCCCATACATTAACTTTTTCAAGACGCTGCGTGTGGGCTTCAACACATTTATAGATGTCTTCTCATCAGTAGCATTCTTTCATTTTCCGAAACAGAGCGATCTTTTACTAATATTGTTTCCTCAAAAAGCTGTACAGTTCTAAACACTGTAGATTTTGATATAAGAGGTTGATTTTGAAAAGTATTGTTAAATAAGTAACTTCCTTAAATGTGCTGCCGCTAAATTAATTTGTACAAACTTTTATATCATTAAAACTGGGGAATTTGTTATCCATGAGGTGCTGATATCTAGAATAATTTGTACAAATACTTGAAATAATTTTTGAAAATGTAGATAATTTATTCAGTTTCTAGCAACAAAACTTAAAACTTTCTACGGTTTTTCCGCAATAGATCTGTTACAAAAAAAGTATTTGCTATCGCAATTTAACTTCTGTATGACAATTCCTAGAATAGAAAACTAAAAGAATTTTGAAATCACAATAATAAGCAAACTTCATAGGACAAAAATTGTATTGTCCTTATTTTCATCTTTGAACTAAAAAACAACTTAATGTTTCTCAGTCTACGGTTTGCAAAGAGACATCATCACCTAATAATAAACATAGAAAAACAATGCCGTCAATTATGTTGCTCATTTTTAATTGAATTGCATTAATCAAATAGGCCTGCCATCAGGGGGGCAGTTGGGACAAAATCACCAGAGCCCTGAATTCCAAGGGCCCCGACTTAAATAAGAGTTACCGGTAACTAAAAAAATGTATACAGTAAAAAAATGTTTTGAACAAATATATGCAAATAAAAATTCATTTTAATCAATAATAAATAATATAAGGTACTTTTATCATACTCTGACAGTGTTGGCTAATTTATAAATATGTATGTTGTTTATAGTTTAAAGAGAACATAAAGTGTTTACTGTTGAGCACTTTATGAAAAGTATGAGTCAAATTAAAGGAGAAGGTCAAATATTAAAAATAATTACAAAAAGCAAAATCTTGGACACTCCACTGCCACCTCTGAATCTGCTGAACAAACTGTCAGTGTTAAAATTTACTAGTTTATTTTCTAAATAGCACTTCAGATTTCTGCCCGTTTCGGTAGCACAGGCAAACCACTCATTTAGTATAATTGTATAATAGTATAATAGTGCTTAGTATAATCAAAAAATGTTTGAGATCAGCTATGGGACAGCAAAGATTATCTGATTTGGGAGTGTTGTCTATTGAGTTTAAGTTACCAAGAACATTAAATTTTGACTCGATTATCCAAACTTTCACAGAAAAGAAGGCAAGAAACAAGCATGGATTTAATACTCTGCTTTTTGTACTGATGTAAATTCCCTATGTAGAGAACCAAGCTAGCAGATTGGAAGCTAATAACAAACAATTTAGTGTGCTTTAGTATGATACAGTTTTTTCCACCACAAAATTAAGAACTTTTCAATTAAGTTTAAGTACTTTTCAATTTTGAAGGAAAAACTTGAATGTGGGGGGAATCACACAGGTAGAATTGTGGATAACAAACTTTATATATGGAATGAATAAAAAGTGATGAAGATTAGGTGTCATAGTGTTGATTTTTGTTTGTTTTAATTGTCATGAATTTAATTATGGTATATTGGGAAATAGGACCTAATTCATTATAAAAACACTTAAGTTATCAAGGACTAGGATACTTAAGATATATCAATTTAGCCTTGTGTTAGTAAGAAGTTGTTTTGGTTGTTGGCTGATCTAGATTCAATATAATGACTTTTTTGTATGATTATGAATGAAACTGAGTTAGTGTCAACTGTTTCTCCAGAAGCTGAATTATGTGCCATTAACAAGTTAGTTTTCCTTATAGCAGTCTTTTTCAAGACCTTTTTGAAAACATATAATCAGATATAGGCCTAGTGTATATATATTTTGTTAAGATATAGAGTGAAAATTGTCCTTTTGAAAGACTGAGTTTAATAAGTTACATGATTCTATGTAGTGTAGTAGTTACATTGATTCTATATATAGTGTAACACATCACATTCACAAGTATAAAATTTTATGTGAAAATTCTTTTTTGTAACATATATAAGAAAATTGTAATATACAACGGCATTGCTAGTTTTAATACAAATACAACAAAATATTTGAAAATAGAGAATAGTTATAATGTCTTGAAGTACTTTGTCATTTGAAGTAATATATTTTATTGTAAATGTTTTAAAATATCGACTTTTATTTACAGATATCTGCTGGTAAGTGTCAAGACAGGTTGACTATTGCCATAGCAAAGGCACTGGAAGAAGAGTTTGGTGGTTGGATTCCACCTCAGTGCGCAGATGTTTTACACAGCAATACAACAGTCACAACACAAATTTAAACTGAAATTTTACTTAAATGTAAATTAAATTAACCTACTCATTTAAATTGTACTTAAATATATTAAGTTATAATTAATTACCTTGTATATGTAGGTCCTAAGTAATATCAATAATGCATCACATAATAATAGTAAAGTAATATTATAAATAATTAGTAAATGGTAATTGATTACAGTATTTTCTATTTTGTTTGACTTTAAAACTTTGTTTATTCATATTTCTGTGATATCTTATTTTGTTAACTTTATTAGTAGGTATTGTCTGTACTATTCTTGTTAATTTAAATTAGACAAGATTATATTGGACATAAATACTAGTGTATTATAAAGAATTATATAAATTTAAAACCATACCATAAAGTATGATCTATGTCCATATTTAAAAAAATTGAGTATAATATAATAAACAATATTATAGATTCGTGTATTACATGTAAATATAAAACTTTTATACATACCTAATACCTGTAGGGGCAATACATCTCACCTATGAAAGGCAAATGATCATATTATTTAATTATGTCCTGTTTATTTATTTTGTATTGCTTTTTATTATTATCTTTATTAGGTCATGAATTAGTAGGTACACACCACTCGGCAAACACTTATTGTTTAGTCTAACAAGAACTTATGCACAAGATTATCATGTGATTTGGTTCAACAAATGTTCTTATATTGTTAACTAATCAATTTAAAGATTATTTTTCACTTTTTCTAAACTACTTTTTTATATTTGTGTTTCTAATATTGTTTGATTTTTGTTGTTCATAATTTATATGTGTGGTACCAGTTATTGATTTTGTTATTTATGATGTGTTGATTATGGTTATATAAAACTTACATACTTGTCTAAAGTAATTTGTTTAATACATCCATAAGAATTTTAAACAAATATGTCTTTTACAAATTTAGATTGTAATGTATTTTATTTGGTACAGACTTAATTGTTTTATATTTTTGTTTTATAAATTATCGTAGGATTTATTATAAACCCCACAACAACAAATACACTTATATGTAGTCTTACATGTACAGTAATTTAGACTGTAAACTTTCATGTTTCTATTATTGATAGAGTTTAATCAGACATTTATGATCATCTGTATGTATATATATGTATATATATATATATATATATATATATATATATATATATATATATATATATATAAAGAAGATATTTCAAGAGTATGAATCAACTCCCATTATCAATTAATGAACCTACAATATAAAAAATGTGAATACCACTAACATATTCTAATAGTATCACCATGTTGGTAATTACAACTAAAACTTGAAATGAGTTGATTCATATAGATGGAGCATTCGGTCTAGGTACTTGGTCAAATGCTAGAAAACCTTATTTTTACCCCCACCACAAATGACTTTATATACAACACTTGGTATCATAAAATAGACTTTGTGCATTACTGTAGCTTCTAGTAAGGTACTACTACACTACACTAGAAGTGATGTAACTGGGGCCAGTGTGTACATTTCAAGTACCAAACGAATGTTCCACATATACTCTTAAAACATTGTGTATTAGTTATATATATATATATATATATATATATATATATATGTATACAAACAATGGCAAATGTTTGATTAAACTATATCAATAATATGAACAATCCATTATTACTAAATAACTTTAAAACCACGCTTTTCATGTTAACATGGAAGGTACTATTTTATTTCTTATTCTTTTGTAATGTAACAAATTATGTATTTTGATCCTGTTTTTAGTTTATTTTGTATACTTATAAATTGTTTGTCCTTCAGTATATTAAACATTTTAATAACAGGATTGAACATTGTATATTGGATCCTGGTCATATTTCCCTTCATAAAACAGAATCCACTACGGTATTTGATTGTATGTTTAAAATATCTTTTGATTTATTTACAAAATCAAAGCCGGGATCTATAAAGTTATCAGTGATAATAAATAATATTTCATAAAACAACATATCCCAGATTGTCTGCATAAAGTTGTAAAAAGAGTAGTCATTACACTAAACACATTTGTTTATTTATTTGCTCTCAGAGTAAGGCTCACCTTTACAGCCATTTAGCCTAAATATCTTATCTTTAAAAACATTTAATGCATAACATATAATTATATAATATATATCAATCATTCCACATATACTCATCAATAATTATCATTCACTCAACTTTTAAAAATAATTTATAATTAAACTCCTAACATCTATAATAATACAAAATATTAAATGTCCAATAATGACAATTAACAATAAATAAATTAAACAGATGCTTAACAATAAATTAACAATACCAGATAACAAAGAAAACAAATAAGATGTGAAACACTAATTTTCCTAATTTCATAACTATCAAAACAATATTTACAAAGGACAATATTTCTAGGCCATATCCTGAAATAAACCTCACCTCTAATTAGTAAATGAACTTTCACTTATTTTGTACTCATAAAATTATATAGAATAAACAAAGAAGTACAACCCATGCACACTCAACACATTATTAATTCTTAAATTAGACAACCACCATTCACAGTCTGCTAAATTATTTTACTACCCTCCATTTGTTCTTAACTAATCCCATAAACCAGTGGTCGCCAAACTTTGAAGCCACTGAGCAACCATTCTGTTCGTTAATCTTACTGTGAGCAATCAAAAAAAAAAATCAGAGCTAAAATAAAATTGTTTTTCTAAATCACATGTATTTATTACTTATAAACATACAGTTGTAGCAAATATTGAATCCAACTGAATAAAACTATTTATGTTTTACATTGTAAAGAATTCAGTAAGAACTGAAAAAAAAATTTTTCTTCTGACTAATTAGGTTTAATGAGAAGGATAGTTCTATTTTTTATCATCAATATTTTATTTAATGTTGAGTGAGTAGGTCGTAGCTGCCATTCAAATGTAGTTGTCCAAATCGGTTAATCAGTTCATCAGTTAATCTTTTACTTAGTTGTTTTAAACTTCATACTGGAAAATGAAACCTCACACAAATATGTAGAGCAGAACATTGCTTTTACTTGTAAACCAACCTGAACCAAAATTGGATATTTTTCCTTAGGAACAAGAGGACAAAAATATTTGCCTTGTCTTATTCAAAATGTTGCATGACACAAGTGGAGAATTTTTCAGCATCAATATCTGTGAAAGAAGATTTGACAAATGGAGCTACAATTAAAATGCTTTTGAGGTCTTGAAAGCATTCATTGAATTGACTTTTCAAATCTGAAAGAAATGTGATGTATTCTTTTCTTTGTTGTTGCAAGGAGGCTGTGAAGGGTCTTGTTTCTCAAGGACTTGCTTCAAACTGGATCAGATATTTTCCCACACCTCCAACTTATTTGAAAATGTTACCTGTGTCTTTTTTTATAAGGGTAGAAAACTGTGTCTTTGATGAACCCCCACAAGAAAAAATCACAAGGAATTATGTCCGGTGATCATGGTGGCTAGCGCAACAAAGGTTTGTCTTCATTTCCAGATTGACCAATCCAACCGTCTGGCAACGTAACATTCAAAAACTCCTGTACCTCAGAGTTGTAGTGTAGGAGTACCATCTTGCTGAAAAAATATGTTTGGAATATCTTCTATAAGCTGTGGAATGAGCCATTCTGACATGGTATTTAAATAAACGATGCCATACACAGTAGGCTACATTCAATAAAGAAAAAGGGTCCATACATTCTTTCTAAGATTCTTTTGCTAAGAGCATAAAAAATGTTTAGTTTGGGTAAATCCGTTTCATACTCAATAAACTCCCTTGGGTTTTCTGATCCCTATATTCTTACGTTGCGGCAATTTACTTGTCCACTGAGGTTGGAAGGTAACCTCGTCTGTCACTAGTCACCACAACTACTGTAACTGTTCAATCATAGCAAGGCAAAAATCTTTGTGCTTTGAAGCCTTAATGCTTGTAACAGTTGCAATTTGTACTGTTTAAGTTTCATCCACTTGCACAAGACACGCCATATTGTAGACTATGGTATCTGAAGTTCCTTACTAGCTTTGTAAGTTGATGTTTTAGGACTATGTGCATACTTAGCTTCGATTCTCTCCACAGTGCACTATTAATGTTTAATTGAATTACAAAGAAAAGTTTAATTTCACTTGATATATACAATACAACATCTAATAAACATAGGTAGATCTTAAACCAATGGTCCTGAAATGTCAACTACATCCTTATTATTGTGACCTTTTCCTAATCGTTATACCTAACAGATCCGATGTTTCAAAAACGGTAGGCTCAATGCAGATTCAGATTTTCTGCAGTCCAGACAAGTCCTAAAAACTTTCTATATTGAAGGGCAGTAATCAGCGCACGGTTGTATGCAGCATGTTACATTTTCATGCTTCATTCAATTTCGAGTATACTACAAAAGAAGATTATGCATACCCAGGGCAATCCCATATTAAACTATCTAGCAAGGTATTTGTAAGGTAACCCCATACTTCACCAAACTACACTCCAATCAGGGCTCCTGCATGATCTGTTGTGTAATTACCTTTATATGGACTCTGTCTCAGCTAGGGCTTTACTTCGTTCTTTGTGCGGGTACATAAAGTTCTGTTTTTTTCACATTATCATTTTACTTATTTTTATTTTATTTTATCTTACTACACTGGTACATAAAAACCATTCCTGATCCCTGTCCTACACAATAGAGGTACTAATAACAGGAAGGAAGGTGGTTTTTAGTCAGTAAAAATCTCACACACTATTGGGAAGATTGGTTGCCTCCCTTTGCTTTTGAAGATTTCATGGGAGGGCTGGAACTGCACTCACGGTCAGTCCCTGGTCCTTATCCAACTACGGAACTGCACTCACGGTCACTTTGAGCCTTTCTGTGGGTACCGGAACTGCACTCACGGTCAGTTTTTAATTAGCCTATATCACATTGTGCAACACCATGATTGAATTGATTAAAACTATTAAATTAGTTGAAATATATTGAAAAGTTTTGATTAAATTAATCTAAACGTCAAAAAATAAACTTACTACTGACATTGTAAAAAATACACATATATATGTGCACAGAAAATTCTAGCATAGGTTAGGTTAGGTTAGGTTAGGTTAGGTTAGGTTAGGTTAGGTTAGGTTAGGTTAGGTTAGGTTAGGTTAGGTTAGGTTAGGTTAGGTTAGTTAATATAAGTAATTTAGTAAATAACTAATAAACTAGAAGAAGTAATTTAGCAGAAATAGTTATTTAGTCTTATATTTATTGGGACAGACACTAAAACGTGTATTAAATAAAGTATTGGATAAAGTAAGACAGAGGACGGAATAAACAGATGACTAAGGGGCTAGCGAAGCGTTCAGCCGTGAAAGACCGATTTTTGACCGTGAGTGCAGTTCCATATGGCTTAGGCGGGCGACCCTTCCAACCCTTGTAAATTCCTTTCACCGTGAGTGCAGTTCGTTGTCAGCCGATTTCATACCTATACTACGAAATTAAAAAAAAAAAAAAAAAAAAAAAAAAAAAAAAAAAAAAAACAGTGAAATGATGAATCCTGGTGTTTAAATTTTGAACTTAATGAAATTTTCTGTTTTAAAATTTTTACATGAATCCTTGTTCTACACCAAAGGGTTACTAACAGCATGGGAGGTGGTTTTGAGTCAGTAAGAATCTCACACTATTGGGAGTAATGGCTTTCCATTGTCTACCCAAGATTTTCTAACTGCCAAGAAAAAAAAAGAAAAAATCCATTTTATTATATATTATACTTCTTATAAACACGAGAGAACTAAAGAGAATGAAATAAAATTGTAATATTTAAACATATTACTGTTATTTTTATCTTTTACTAGTAATCTTTCGATATTTAGTAGAATATAATTACACTTAATTTGAAATTGAAAATCATAGTTAAGTGTTTCTATTAAAATCATAATTTTTACTCCTACCTTTAGTCATCATTGTAGAAACACCCCCAGTTTATGTTATGAACCCAGTTTAGATAGTCTTATCTGGATTAAATCAACCCAATTTTAATAGGAACTAATTTAAATTTGTACAAACAATTTTCGGTATTCATCATATGAGTAATATTTGGTTTTGGAATTTCTTGAAATTACCGGGAAAAATCAAGATGGGATCATTCTATTTTTGAGTATAGTTGTTATACCCAAAGTCATTTCATGTACAAGATTTTTTTCTGTACTCAAACTAATATTCTGGATGCCACATAGCTTTACAGTTTAAGAGAAGGGCGCCTATATTCTTGATTATTAACAGTGGCATCAAGAATAATTATTGCTATACATAATAAGCAATACAATAATTTCTATACATAAATGAACATTTACTTATAAAAACTATTATCCAGTAGGTTACAATTATTTCCTAATTCCATTTCAATGAAGAGATTCTATGGCTAACTTAATTTTATTAGTTTCTTAATTTTATTAAGTATTTATTTCATTTCGCACAATTCACTATCCACACACTTAACTAAATTCATCTGTGAGTCGGTTTCTTCAACTTCCTTTTAACAAATTTACTTCAGGAAATAATGATCCAAATGCAAATGTAGGATATAACAATTATAAATACAGAATATGATAGCGTTTTAAAGATATGTTTAGGAATATCATCCCACGTACGGTATCATTATTTTCTTTTCAGCATTCTTATTAATTTTGTCTAACAAACAATCTTTTACTTAGGTACTTGTAAACGAAGTGTAGTGTGATCATCACGTTTATTGGCCTCAGGAACCAAAAAAGTAATGTTTGATATACCGACTATACCGTCCATCGTCGTAACCGTCTTTACAGCATCCTCAATGTGTCTGGGGTGAAGAGGAAAAGCCCCCCCCCCCATACTTTGTTTGTTGTCTTTACTTTCAGCGATACAACCCCAATAAAATAAATATAGACCTCAAACGTGTATCCTACTTTCGTTTCTTTTATCGGTGTAAATAAGAATAAACTGTTTACAAAAGTCAATCACGAAGTTGTAACTTTAGGAATTAAATGTAGCAAAGCAGTAATTTGTGTACCTAGTTTTCTTGGAATGGGTTGTACTGTCAAGTCAGGCTAGGAAAGTAAGTAGAAGGGAGGGCACGCCTCTTACACCAGACACAATCCTAGTCTGAGGCTACAAAAATTAAAATAGGAACATTAAATTAGGCATAGAGGGCTATAGTGTGCTCATATAGAACCCTATTGTTATTCATCTCATAACACACTAAATTAGATACATTTTCAGATTTCAATTCTGCATGTCTCTATCTTGACAAATAGCGAAGTTATTGTAAAAAAAGTAATTTCGAAGACATCTCCCAAGAAAATGTGATATTCATAGTTATAAGATCCGACAGGCCCAAGGTACTGTAATGAGGGAAACTAGTGAAGACTTTTTAATATATACACATCTTACAACTTAGCCGTCGTCGATAAAATAGTGATACACACAATTACGAGGTTCAGAAAACCTGAGTAACAACAATTTAACATTCCTACAAGGCATCGTATGATCGGGTTGGGGAAGTACCATTATGGCTCACCTCAACTTGTTTTAAATTGTATCCAAGTCTTGTCAATAAACTGTTACTTTCATATAGAATTGGACTGAAAATCTCTTAACTGACTTTAACCTCCAATATATGTTTTTTTCTACTTAACTGTAGCCTATCTGGGGAAATAATTTTTATTACATTAAAATATAACTGTATAGGTAGTTATGCTTTAGTTTATCTACAAGTAGCCTATATCTATATGCCCAACTGTTTTTAAACAAAATTGATTCATATTGCAGAACTTAAAAAAAAAAAAATTATGTGGGCTATAAATGGTAAAGGAAAATAATCTATATATTATTTAATTACCAGAAACATTCGTTTCTGTGTCACCATGTGTAGGCCCAGACGTGGAATAGGTTCGCTATCTAGGTTCTACATACTATTTTCATACATAATTCCTAGCTTTGTATACAAGGAATACAAATAAAAATAAATTCCTTCTATTTTGTCGTCCATATTAAAAAAAAATAACTACCTACAAAAATATTTCTACTCTTGCATTTCCAGACCAATTAAAACTGAATGCAAAATCTGCAGGTCAATCGTGTAAAGGTAGAAATCACGACAAACATAACTGACATGTTGATTGCAACTTGTAGAGAGATCACGATCAGGCCTACCAAAGACAAACTGTGTGTTACAGTCTAAACTGACAAAGCTGTGTTTGTGTATGGAGCCTTAGGAAATGTACAATTCGAAATATTAACATATGAGTACCTATAGGCCTATTTATGTATTTAAGAAAATGTTCTAAGCTTAAGAATTAATTATTTGTAATAAAAAAAATATGTCGTTGTTTTCATTCTCTTTCACAAAACTATTGCTCAACTCTAATGGTAATAACGTCATATAACCTAGAATTAATTACATTCCAAGTAATATTATTGTCACTAATGAAGGTTTGTGTTTGTATGTTATGACTGCTGGTATGTAAGCCTTAGGCCTAGCTATAAACTGCACAGTCAATGCGTCCTTGAGCATTCGTGTTCGACGTCCATCGTATCATGAGAACACACATTTAAGCCATGAATATAAAAATAATTAATTTTATATTATTTGATCTTGAGGGTTCAAGGGCTATAATTACTGGCAAATTAAACCGTGCAAAAACATTACACAACCTTTCTAGCACACCTATACACAACCGAAATACTAACCAAACTAAATTATTCGTCCCCAAAAATATCAGTCGGTAGTTGTCGGTGATAAATTGAAAATCAACCATGGACGCCGTCTCAGATTTTGTACCATATTAATTTATTTAAATAACGTCTAAACTTGTTTCATAAACTCGTAACTATTCAAATTTAATTTACTTTCTTCTTGTTTAAAGTTGAAAAACCTCTTGTACACCATCAACTTATACAAAAGAAGAAGACCTGGTCATGTGAGACCTGATAGGAAAAAAGAAAGAGGAGGATCTAACCCAAGGCTACAAAAAAAAGGCATAAATCCAACTACAGTCTGTATACACTAACTTGGCGTCTGAACCCTTGGCTACCTGCGAGCGGCCGAAACCGTCCCCCCGTTACTCCCTTCCTCACCCAGCTGTTTTAGTGATGAGTCACCTACTAGCGTTAACACTACACCTTTAAACTATTTTATGAGAGACACAATTTTAATTTTTTTTTTCAGCATAGTTAAATTTTTTAGGAAAATATAAGCAAATTGATACCAAACACGACACTATTCCGTTTGTAAAAGCCGCCAGTAGAAAGCTCTTTACACAGCTACTATTTGCATAATTACATACTTATTATTTACATGTTTACGTACTATTTACAAACATTAGTTATTCAAGGTAGGTTTTAATTCTATGTATCCAATTTTAATTTAATTACTTCAATCATGTATTAACATTGTTATAAAATTGTATTGAATCTAAATAATAAAGTATTTTCTTTATGAGAAATTAAATTCAATCAAAACAAAATTAAAGATAATACAATTATAATTTATTAATTCGGTAAAATTAAAATAAAACACGAAAATAAAACTGCACCAATAATTACACGATTTCACACTGAAGTTGTCAACATACTTACATACTAAATATTCGCATACTATAATTTACTAGTTAGGTTATATTTCTGTCTACAAAAGCTATTTTCAAACATTTTAGTGGAATTTTACATGTCTTACTTAAATTTAGAATGAAGTTAATTAATCCAATACCATAGCGGCGGCGATATCAAACGACTTTGTCGATAGCGGTATCCCATTGTCGGCGGCGTAAAAACCCCGAGGCATTGGCACCCGTCGGTATAGCAGACATACATCTGCAAAAACGTTTGATGGGCCGCTTTTTTTCCCCCGAATCAATATAGTATACATTAAGGAAAATATAACATTTCTTTTCAGTTTTCTTTGACTGGTTATGATCTACGCACAGTATATACAGTAAATAAAAATGAGCGAGTTACGAAACCGGAAGCGTGTGTTGGTTTCGTTTGAGACGCGGTTAAATGTGTTAAAAAGACTTGACAGAGGGGAATCTGTAAAAAAGCATTGTGACGAGTTTAACGTGGGGAAAGTACCATCAACGATTCGAGCGTACGAAGTTAATGCCCGCTTTGGGATCTGCCGAACTTTTAGGAACAACGCTGTTTTTAGCAATATATTTTTTCTAAGATTTACGTGATAGCTAAGTTTTACGCTTCCAGTAGCCATCTTTTGTCAGATGCACACATTCAGTGTTTGACAGGTGTTGCTATGAAAGCTAGAATACATAATACTGTACAAACAAGTTTTGAAGTTGATAATAATACGTAATACATGCTTAACAACATTGTTGTTTTTATTTAATTTCCTGACAAAGTTAAGTAGAAATGAAGTATTGAATAAATAGGCTACATGGCTATATAAATGGCTTTTACAAACGGAATAGTGTCGTGTTTGGTATCAATTTGCTTATATCCTAAACATTTTAACTATGCTGAAAAAAAATTAAAAATGTGTCTCCCATAAAAAAGTTAAACAGTAGGGCCTACAGTGTTAGTGCTAGTAGGTGACTCAACACTGAAACAGCTGCGTAAGGAAGGGAGCGACGGGGGGACGGTTCCGGCCGCTCGCAGGTGGCCAAGGATCCAGACGCCAAGTTAGTGTATACAGACTTTAGGGTCCTCGGGATTGCCAAGGAGGCGGTACCACTGCCGTTATTCATTTACCCGAGAAATTACTTATAATACCAGTAATCTTTCAAGTTTGTAATATCTTTTAAATTATAAGTTTATAAACAATTAGTCAAATTATGTTCTATACCTCTTCAGCATGGTTAGTTCGATCAATGTAATGCTGCAAACAAACGTTAAGGTTTTACACAAGTATTTTTATTAAATACTGTAACAAAATATTACACTAACTTCCTCACACGTCCATCCATAAAATAAAAACTAACGATAATAAAAATCATTGATGTCAAACCAAAAATGTCACTACTTTTATTACTCAATTTTGGAGGAGTAATTTTTCCTCAATATTAAAGGAGATAAATAGCAGTAGTTAGTCTTTGAACAAAATTTCTATAAATAAAATATTTTTAACAAATGTTTAACATTAAGGGCTCGCTCCGCTTATATAAAAACTGATCCTAAGCATAAATCTAATATGATTGAAATTGAGTTTTTATTGTAGGCGGTCAAGGTTATGTTGGTTATGTGTAAGAATCCTGAAAGTAAATTTCCTTTTAATTGCGATTAGGCACATTGGCTTGACACATTATTCTTCACAAAAAATTGAAAATTATGTAGGCCTACGCATTAAACAGTGTATTGCATAACGTCTTAATTTATATTAAGGGAATTTGCATATTTTAGGTGCAATTAGGATATCAGAAATTCACTTTTTTTAAAGGTGCGCTTAAAAGCCACGTAATATTTAAACTTTGATCATCTTGAGATCACTCAATACAAAAGATAAAAACGCCTAAGAAGAGACAGACTATGTTTTTGAAAAAGACATTAAAAAAAAAGTAAATAAAAACAGAGAAACTTAGAATATCCGTTGTTTTAAACCATAAAAAGTCACCTTTTGAAACCGCACAAAACCAGTAATAAGTAACACAACATATACTGCTAAAATAATTTGTTTATTGGAAAGCTTTATAGCTCTGAGTCATTTTTCCCCCCTATAAGCTTTATTAGGCTATATAGATTCTAATTGCAAGAGTTGTATGTGTAAAGAAGTGTTTTGTAATTAGAAATTTATGGTTTATTAAAGGAAGTGAGGTTTTAAAGTATTTAAGGATAATTACTGACAGGGAAATAAAATGGGGGGGGGGGAACATTTATTACATTTAGTAATTTTTTTTTTTATCTTTTTATATTTTTATTGGTATAAAGTCGTATCGTATTCAAAATTAGCATGTGCCCTCTAAAAATAATTTAGGTTGTATAATAACAATTCAAAAAAAAACTTTTGTTTGAGGTTATAGGTTCTGCGTTTGAGATGTAGAGACAGACAGACCGATTTTTCAAATATCAGATTACCTCAAAGCAGATATTTCCACGAACAACACCTGTTTTGACCTGTCTACTATGTATATATTATAAGACACTAAAAATGACAGAAATAACTCCCACACGCACTTTGGACAAAAAAATCAATATTCCTAATAATATGATATTAATTCGTTTATCATTTCTTTAATTTTAATTTTTATTAAGTTATCGGTGATTTTACTACTTCTATATAAACACATATATTTAATAAAATTGTTATAAAGTTTATATTTCTACATTGGTTATATAGATAAAGAATCTTGGCAATGGATATTTTACTGTTAAGATAACCACGAAAATTCAATTTTTACCAATTGCATTAATGATTATATTATAAATAAAACTGTAGTTCATATTTTAGAATCTTCTTCAGACACATATAGCTTATTTACAAATTACAAAACTCCTTCAATATGCAAAAGACATTAATTTTTTTTTTTTATGTTAATTAGAGCCTAAAATTACCTCTTGATACATAATTTCTATATCAGAATAAAATTTTAGATTTTAACCGCCAAACTTATAAAAATATTGACTTTAACTAGTAAAGTTATGATAACTTCTGATACTTTCAGATAAGTCTAAAAATTACCCAATGATTTGAAACAGGTTTGTATTTTAGTTTTCCAACAGAAGAAAACTTTTAACGAAATTATTGGGGGGGGGGGTAGTTTCAAACGAAAAGGTATCTTTTTTTATTCGAAATATGGAAAGTTGTCTAATTTTTTTAAAGCTGTCCGGCATTTAAAAAAAAAAAAAGTCAAAATATTAATTTTTTAAATATACCAATTGTTTTTAGACTGGACCTGGTTTAAAATAAGAAGGTTACACGAGAGGTAACTCTATTTATATTTAAAGTTATCTCCCACCCCTTATTTCTCTTTGAAAAATATAAATGTTGGATTACAAAATGTATTGTAATTTTTGTAAAGTATAAATATTAGTGGTAGACATTAATTATTTGTGAAACACATGGTAGACACAGTATGTTTTAACACAATGTTCGACTTCACCAAATTTCATTTGGACCTCTTTGAATTTTCTTTGCTGTACGCAGAATTTTGAATTATTAGTAATTTTAATGCATTTCAAGGGAGGAAAATGAGATAAGATAACACATCTTACGATAAGATCAAAATACGTAGATGCTCAAAAGTTACGGTATTTGACCCACCATCGTGAGTGAAAATGAAAACTACGATTCTTTACGACTTCTCAAAGGGTATAAAATTATGACGACTAAAATACTATGTGTCGAGCACATATTACAACGATTGAAATGCCGTCTAGCAAGTCTCTGTCCTTCGCTGGCTTTTGTACCACACGATCATTATTACAAGTACAGTACATACATCTAAGGTTTATTAGGGTGGGGGAAAGGAGGTCTGGACATTATTACGAAGCAATTAGATAATAATTTATATCAATCGTGCAGATTTCCGATGTTATTTTATAGTTTAACAGAATTAGGTTTCCTCTCATCGACATAGGAAACCTAACACATACACCATTAACAAATCATTTAATTTTTTATAACATCTAACCTATAATTACCATAAATTGTTATCCTTATTTATCATTTATCCCATGTTTGTTTTCTTTGCAAAAAATTAACGTAATGTTATTTCACTGAAAATTGCATATTTTGTAACTCCATATAAAGAACTAATGAAGAACTTAGATTACTGTAAGAAACATTAAATGTTCTGGGAAATATTAAATATATAATTCCAGACGCATCTATAAAGATGTACTGAATCAGCCTACAATGTAGCAAACATTCGATTGCTTGAAGTATTTATAAAGAAAAACAACAATTAAGAATGTAAGAATTTTACTGAGTAAATTAAATCTATTATGAATAAAGCAGAAACACAAAAAAGGTTAAATGAAATAAAGATAGACAGAGCAAATTAAGAAAATAGCAGCAAATGAAAACCAAGGACAGTGTAATCAGAGTTACGTCAACCTGACTTAGACTCTTGAAATGAATATTAGTCAACAATTACATCTCACCATTGACAAAATCCAGTATTTTTTTACAATCACAGAATAGAATATGAGAAGTTGAGAAAATTTTGTTTATAGATGGTTTTAGTTTCTTGTAATTTCCCCCCGTACAATTACTTATTTTATCTTATAATTAGATAATTAGTCATAATTGCACTAATTAGGGGCTATAACATCGTGTAATTTGAATAGTAAATTTCATAACTATTATAGCGTTTCCTTGAAAGAATGCAAAGTAGTTCAGTAAATAAGCAGCCTTGCATTGTAATACTTAAGTCTTTTTTAAGTGATTCTGACCAAAAACTTGTTTCTAATGACGCAAACACATCTAATCGCTCGTATGGTAGTGAGCCTAGAACACAATCGTACTGCTGTTTTATCAACATCAGTTTTTTAAAGAGAATTCCGAATGGAGTTTTATTTTGTAAAAGATTATCCCAACACCAGTAACTTACAAATATAGCCTACCATTAAAAAATGAAGACATTTGACATATTGATAACTACTTTAAATTTAAGGAAATATTGGACATCATAATAATATTAAAAATTGTAATGTTACGAAATAGTAACGTACATAAACTATTTTTCATCACTAGTACCAAAAGTTAAGTTTTTCAATATAAGCTAAAGTTTAACTTTCCTCATTAAGGAAAATGAGCGAGGATTATGCTTCTTTTGGGCCAAGTGATGAACTATATTTTTCGTTATTGTACTGCAAATAAATAATATAAGAAAACAATTTCACAAAAACTAAAATGTTATAACCTTTTTGCCTTTAAATCGATGGTAACAACTAACTTTCTTAACAGTTATTTACAATCGAGAGTATCGGTTGTTTTTATAGATGCTTTACAAACGTAATTTAATTCGTATAAACGAAGTAACAGCTGATGACCTCGACCTCAGCTGATATTTTTAGTTCCTAGGACTAAAAAGAACAACTCTAGCATCTCAACAGAGCATGTATCTAGCATCTAGCATGTATTGTAAACAGCTGTTTTTGAAGCAGTTTGACGAAAAAATAGTTTATGCGTCACTTGTTTGATTATTTCTTAACTTTATGAGCAAGTTTGTCAAGAGAAAATTTTTATATTATTCTTTCTACTACGGATATCTATATTCTTAACTCATTGATATTAAATTTTTATATTTATATTTGGAAACAAGTCAATTTTCAAGTCAATTAGTTTGTTTTATGAGTGTCCATAAATAAGGCACAAGGACAAAATTTAGAGTTTAGAAAAACACCTTCAATCTGTATTGCAATTTCTCCTTCATGAAAACATCAACACTGTCCATTGATTATAGGCAAACTTTTAGGTTCACTTTCCAATGCCTTTACTAACATACACATATATTAGAGTTAGTAAACTCTATAAAGGTCGCAATATTCGTTCAAATTTTAATATAGGCTTAGTTTTACGAATAGTTCTAAACATTCGTTAAGCATAAAAATCGGTATTTTTTAAAATGACAGTCGATTTTTTAAATTTAAAAAAAATTCTCGAGGAATTCATTTTTTTAATGCAAAAAAGGGAAGGAAATGCAATCATTAATATCGTAGATAAATGTACCCTGATATATGAAGTGTTAATTATCTAAAAGGGGGAAAAATTACACGCATGACCCCGTTTAGCTTAACGAATTAGTGAAATTCTAAGGGAATTCTATAAATTACATTGGAAACAAAATTATTTTGATTTATAACAAAATTACCTTCCATTAACATCAAAGAACAATGGTTTAAATCACAGCTTTATGTTTTCAATTTGTATTATAGGTCTACTTGCTTATAGGTATTATATATTACTTAAGTCATTAATTTCAACAAAATAGCAGTTTTTATCAATCATTTGTCGAATTTACCATATAAACTCCCCAATATATAGCACTTTGTTTTAAAATGTGCATTTGCAATCTGGTAGTAGCCTATATTATATTTCAGCTTTACAGATGTTGTTAACAGAGAAAACTTGATAACCTTTCGTTTTTAATCGTTCTAACCAAATGTAAACAAAAAATTGTGGATATCCGAATGTAACGTGTCTAAGGCTGAAACCTAAGTCCAAAGTTCATATTTGTTTAGTAATATCATCATTTGGTGGTCTAGTTGTGCACTACGAAGCCCGATTCTTAATTTTTTTTTATTTTTGACTCCCTCAAAAACAACAAAATATATTTAAACATTTTAAAATTTCACACACAAAACGTCGGTACAGCCGATTTCGAGTAATTATGTCTCTTATACCAGCTTGCAGAACGATTTTTTGGTTGTTTACCTATAACTTCCAAACCGATATAGATTTGGAAAATTTTGACCAATACGCTACGCAATGCGTTGAGGCAATCCCGTCAAATAAGCCAGTTCGAGAATTAGTAAACAGGTGAAATTAAACCATGAACATTGGTTTAGAAGCCCAAATATCTCAAACATACGTCGTATACTATGTACAATACCGAAAATGAATCACATACTAGAATAATAGAGCAGAGTTGGTGGAGAGCGCTACTATTCATTTCGCCTGCCTACTGCGTTGCGTACTATCCTGCGTAAAGACATTATTTCACAAACACAGTTTGTGTCTATATTCTTTTAACTCTCTGAGAATGAGCAAATGATGATCTAACATTGATATTTATTAAGGAATAGCTTTTTCTACTAAAATCATGTTTATATCAACAACCAAATCATGTGTATATTGTGTTTCATTTTATAATAAAAAAAAGTTTTTATTAGACCTAAACAATAATACAAATAATGACTTTTAAATATAAGTACAGTACCAATATAATATAGTATTAATTACTCTGTAATCTGTATTAATTAAACACTTGTGTCTTATATATTACTACATTGTTAAATTTGTTAGCCTACTTATGCATTTACATTGAATTGCAACGTTATTACTGTACGGAGATAATAATGTAAGTTAAATCATCATATTTAAAAATGCAAATATTAAAATTGATACATAAGACATAAATAACTTTAGTCTTTGAAAGCTATCTGCATTATAGTTTAGACGTTAAAGTTTTCAAGAATTTATTTAGTTCAACCATGGTTTTATTTTTAGAAATTTCGGTTGTACACGCCGGCTCTAAAGTATATAATGTTAAATTCAGAAACAATACGCTGATGGGGTATTAATATAGTATATGGGGTATAATTTTAAATTGTGTCACGTTATTGCAACTCCCATTAAAAAAACAACGCACATATACATTATTTTTATTAGTAATATTTAAGTATTAGAGATAAAAATATTGGGTTTCTCGATTGGAAAGCTTATTGCTCAATGGTATTAAAAAAATCAAATAAAAAATCAAACATAAATACAAATTAATTTATTTTTAGTTATCCCGATCTAAGGGTTAATCTCCGCAGAAGGGTGGTAGTGGGTCGGCTCCTCAAACTCTCTTAACTCAAACTTTTAAAAAAATTATACTCGTAAAGGGTAAATTTCTTTTACGTCAGGTTTGGCATATTGCTTAGGGCCGCCTAAACCTCAAATTTTATTAATATTTTTATACATTTACGAAGGCAGCGTTCCTATTAGTTTTCACTTTTGGGCCAATAACATATGAACCAGAATTTGTTTTGAAAAAATGAGGTCTAATACTTCTTTTAGCGCCTTTATAAAATATATTTCAACAAATTTTTAATAACACTGAATTTTTCAAAACTTGTATTTTGATCCTAAGACAGCAATTTCCAAAATTATAATGGTAAAGAAAAAATCCCTGAAGACAACCAACCTTTTATATTCAATAAAACGCAATTAGACATTGAAAATTCCACATAGATACCTTTAAATTAAATTAGACATACCTTGAAAATTCAACATAGATTTTGTTGACCCTCTCACAAAACTGTTTATATCCTTTGTATATATGAAAAAATAAAAACAATTAACCATATTCATAAGTTCAACCCATTTATTGACATATTTGCTTCTTTTAAAAATTATTTTTATCACTATCACAGACATTTCAAAGATCGTAAAATTGCATATAAACTCAAAATAAAGCAACAAAACCAAGAATCAATTATTTAAACAGCGTATACTGGCAACAGCAATCTTCATAAATGCCTTAATATAAATTCTACTTATGCATTGAATTAAATAACGTATAATAAAATAAGTATTAACTTGATACAGGCAACACAGAACAAACTCAAAATTTCTTTACTACATTTAATGGAATATAAACTTCTTATCGTACTATTGTTTTCTTAATTTATTTGAATATTTTTAAAGTTGACAATATAAAAATAAAAGGAGTCAAATTACTATATATATATATATATATATATATCATGCAACTTCAAAATAAAATATAACTGTATAGTTTTTGGTATATGTTCAATGTACAAATGAAAATATTATACAACTCGAATTAAAAATAAACAAAAATCAAAATGTCAGATATTGACGTTAATTTTTTAACAACAAATTAATTTCATTTTAATGTTTCTACTTTGATTGGTGTAGTTGATATCTATCAAAGGAGCACTTCTGTGAAAATAAAGTATTTCAACGAAAACCTAATAATTTACACATATATAAATACATATTCTAATTTGATATAAGTAAATATCTACATAAATTCTCGGGTCGTCCGTAAATAGGTTATACGTTCAACACAACAAAAACGAACAACCATCGAACCGCAACACGAACGTACTGTAAACATCTTCTTTATCTTGGAACTTTGTACTTTCAATACCTCTAGGAAACACTTAGTGTGTGTAAGACATTAACACTTTCCCAGAGCTCCAAATAGATGAAGGTCAGCTTACTTAGCATGGAATAGAATAGAACTGGTAACTCCTCCAGGGGAAGCTGAGTGAGCATCAGTCGTTGTCACATCGAGCGTCGACAATCACAGCTAAAGGTAAGTGGAGTTCCTCTCTGCTATATGAATTACCTAGAACTACATTTATTAAGGAATAAAGTAGATATAGTAAATATTCAAAGTGTAAATGTAGTCATATTATGTGCGAGATGATAATTAATACTTGTAAAAATTCCAAACATAAGTGTCTAGAATGTGTAAACTTTATTTAGTTTATATAAACGAAGTTTACAATGTAAATATATACAAAGGAGTTTTAAGTAGTTAGAACCGGGACAAGGTTTTTAGATATTTTAGAAAAACCAAAACAAGAATTCAGAGATTATTCGAATTAATTTTCGGGTTAACGAATTTCAGTAATACCTGCGTTATTAACTTTAACCTGAATATGTTGTTATTATGTGACATATAAAGTATTGATTTATGTATATGTTTGGTTTTATAATAGGCCTACCTTTTTTGAAAGACATATTTATCCGATTGAAACGCAACTTGGAACAAAATAGAATCATAACATTGAATGAGTTTGTGAACTATCGAATTTAAGAAAACAATTAAAGACTTGCAATGTTTTCACTGTTATATATACAGTAGCCTATATATATATATATATAAGAAGTAGTTACATCGGAGAATTATTTTATTGATTCATTATAGAAAGTTTTGTAAAATTATTTATTTTGTATATGTCATTTAGAATTAATTATAAAAAGAGAAAGAAATTTAAATATATAATTTATAATTAATTATAAATGATATATACAAAATAAATAAATTTACAAAACATTCTATAATGAATCTATAAAATAATTTTAGATGTAACTACTCCTTACATCACCCACACACAAACATAAAATTACACTTACACACACGCGCGCGCGCGCGTGCACAGACTCGCACATAAACAAACACACGCTTGCACACATACCATAAACAAGAAACAACTATTACAATCTTGAATAACAATTTTTTTGTAATTCTGACCTATACATATCCAATTGGACTAAAAAAAGGACAGACGCACGTACTCACACACACACACACACACACACACACACACACACACACACACACACACACACACACACACACACACACACACACACACACACACACACACACACACACACACACACACACACACACACACACACACACACACACACACACACACACACACACACACACACTATATATATATATATATATATATATATATATAATGTGTGTGTTTTTTTGTAATATCTAGTTAATGAGGTAAACTGAATCGGTGCGGATGTATTTAAAATATGTACAAAACTCTAGCTTCCAAAAATACACAATTTCTAATACTTATAGAAATTTTTAAGGCGGTATATTTAAATTTCTATTACCAAGTTCATTGGGATTACCAAGGCTTCCAAATTGTCAATATATTTACATTCTTATTTATCGGATAATTTTAATATCATTTTAAATATAAATTTTTAAGGTTTTATTTTAAATCATTAGATATCGTATTTACTCTCTCAAGTAAAAGAAACAAATGTTTTGTAAAAAAACAGAGTACGCATTAACTAGATTCCAACATAATACATGCAAAATGTAAAGGAGATCAAGTTACTCACCTTGTTGGCGATACAATCTTGTTTTTAACATAATAATGAACTGCAATTTTTTTACATTATATAAGAATACAAATAATTTAATAGCATTAATGTAATAAATTATTATTATTAATTAATTATTAATTAATAAGGACATTTAATGTCCTTCAATGTGTATTTAAAGATTGAATCTTTTCCTAATATAAAGTACAATACATTTGTGGAAAAATTCTTAATTTACAAATTCTGTATCATAAAACCTGTTTCAAGTTTTTAAAACTTCAGTAAATGTGTTTGAATCAATAGGCCTATATCATTTGCCAAAAACAAGGTAAATACTTATTGATATACTAATACAATAAAACTATAATTCCTAAGATAAAAAAATCAACTTTATTTACCAACGTGTTTATTTATTATAAAATAACATTTTCTCAATTGAGTTTAATATAAAACAGTGTTTAAAAACTACTTTAAACCATTGTTGTATAAATCCTCTTTTTTTATTTGGTTTTTACTAATACAAATTTATAAAACATTTCTCTAAATTTTCTGTACTAATAATCATAAATATTGTTAAAATTATTATGTCACACCCCCGCTCTCATTTTTCTAGTTAGTAGAGTAAAAACTTAAGAACTCTATTAATTTACCAATGAGTAGACAAAGAAAAGATGTAATGACGCTGTAAATTTGACATCAAATTTTATAACCTCAAAACAACAGTAAAAATATTGAAATATATAAACATGGATTAAATGAAATATTGTGTTTGAATATTTTGATTGAAAACACTAGTGCTAAACCTTATGACATCCAAATAATCAGACTTTGCACATCTCAAGATAACTTTCTGTGTTATCAGTTGACTCCGGCCTCTTAACAGAATCACGGTTTTACTTTTTAATATTCGATGACCTAATCATCACTGATAAGAAGACTCCGTTATTTTAAAACCAAACCATTTTGAAACAAAAGCTGAATTTCAAATTTAAAAACAAAAATATGTATTAAATAAATACCATCTAGATTACTATTATTATATTATGACATAATAGTACATTGTTTTATCGTAACAGTATTATATACAATTAAATATTAATCTTTTTTTTCTTTTTTTTTAATTAGACTCATTTCTGATATTTATATTTCAAAATTGTAAAGTGTAATTTAAATAGCCAGCTAACATTTTTAACAGAATATATAAACCAATCTTAACACACTTTAGCAACATTTAACAAGCTTTTAACATTCTAACCTATCCAAACAACTAGCTTCGGTCGACATATACAACACTATTTTCCTCAAGAATTAAAGACGGAAAAGTATAAATAAATGGTGAATATTTCATAAAGTTTCTCTTAGTGAAACTTTTTCTAAATATTTTAATGATATTAATCACGTGAACATTAATTAATACACAGTTTAAGACAAAATTACGTAATAAATTTATTTTGTATTTTTTAACAAGAGAAACTAAAATGAAAACCATTATCTTTAAGAATCATCTTGTGAACTTTTTATCATTCTTTAAACAATTATAATCATTGATAATATTTGATTTTTTAAAATATTAATTTTAACAACAATTAGTTATTAATTATTTTTGCCTATAATTTGTTTCTCATTTTTATAATTATTTTCCTTTTTTCACTAGTGCTCTTTTAAATTTAGAGTCAAAATAAATTACAAAATGTCGAGCTAAAGTGGTTCAATGTAACATATTTACTAATGGAATACGTATAACAGACGGTGTGGGGATAAACATTCTATTAAAAATTTAATTTTTCTTACCCTTAAAAATACTAGAGAAAGAATTGTGTATCAAAAGGTATTAATTTATTTATGTATTCCCATTGTTAAAGATAATAAAGTAGGCTACACCTTCCCATAATTAAATGAAATTAAATCACATAAATTTACACAACGAACATTTTATTTAAACACTTCAATCACTTTCAAGTCATCATTTAAAATTATTACATATATACGAACTTTATCCACCGAAACAAAAGAGATTTGGTTCACTGGTACAAAGTTTGTGCACATGGTGACTTTAGACATTGAAAAGTCGTCTTGTTTCAAAGTGTTTGCTGGGCAATTGGTGTTTTCTTTCATTTGGTGATTATCGTTTGTACAAATGTTTCTCATTTCAGGTGAATTGCATTATATAGTTTATTAATTTGAGTCTTAAGACCACCTGACCTGAAGACCTACGAAGGAATTCTATTGTCTACATATGCTTTCTCTTAATTAAAATACTGTTATAAGGAATGACTATACTGTAACAATAGTTAGTTAACAAAGTTTGTTATGTGGCACACGTCTTACAATTGCTATAGCTATTTGTGAGTTAAAAAATAAAAAAAGGTAATATAAGAAGTCAAATAAAAATATACACCTACAATATCCAATGATCTCGGAAAAATAATAAAATAAAATATAGTTCATGAGTAAAATGGAAAATACTAAAATACTGTAATGTATTTACGATTCATTTTGATATTTTACTGGAATCGTAATTTTCTTTTCTTTGAATGAGCATGTTGGTTAAGATCCCGAGTCGATTTTGAAATATATTTCTAAGAAAACAGTTTCACTTTTAACCTTACCGACAGTTTTGAAAATATGGAGATCAATACACGTTTTGTTTTTAGGTTATTACATACTTAATTTGCCTAAATTTACTAAAAATTTATTCGTTAAAGCCTATTTAAAAGGAAATCTCTTTTCGTTTTATGGACTCGCAAAGTTTGAGTTCCAATAACAATTATAAATGTCTGGAGATATCACAAAATTTACCAAATCAACAAAAAATATTAAAATAAGCTTTTTTGGTTACCACCGTAAAACCACTTTTTGTATTGGCCCTAAAAATAGATGTATTGTTTTGGAAAACGGGGGTTCAGGTTTTAAATTTTTTAATTTTCATAATTCATTGATATCGCTTGTACTAATTATGAAATATTCGACATTTTGATTCAGCGTTTATGACTAATTTTCACTTTTTGACCGGTTTATCCTGAACTAACAAATAGAGATGTAAATACTTTCATTGGGTTTGATTTTATGTTGCATGTTTGAGAAAGTGTTTGTAGTCATTGTGAGGGCAATCAAATAGGCCCTCACTATTGTTATATCGGATTTTTTTTATATATAAATAAGATATCAAAATTATAAGACAAAATATGTTATTTAAGGGTTTTAATACTAAATTAACATAGAGCACCGTTATTTAACAATACATAGTATTTGAATTTATTTACATTAATAAAAACTTATTTTATTTAGTAAAATCTGAATGCATACTTAATTAAGGATGTGAATATGCCTGACTAATTAAACAAACGAGTTTTTAATGTTGCCGGTGTCCAAAGTCAATATTTTATTAGTTGAATTCCGTTTTAATTTACGATGTTTATTCAACTTGTCCGGGTACAAAACAATTTCTCTTGAATACAGTAAATTGTACACCATTCAAAATTTTATACATTTCAGTTTAAAATATTTTGGAAATTACAAATAAATCTTGTGTAACTGTAGCTATCTAGTTTTATTCAATGAGATACTGTAATATTTTATCGAAACGACGTTTAAGATTTGAAATTGTTAAAGTAATGAAGCTGTATTCAGAAGATTGTATCAAATTGTTGATAGATTTTTGGTTAACCATACATTCATTCTTGGAAAATTTAACAGTTTTACAAAAATCTGTGTTTTATATCCATAATTAAGTCTACTAATTTATTTTGAGTTAGTATCCATAATTTTGAGTTTGAATAACAGTGTTAAACCTATCAGGAGATATATTGTATAACTTCAACTACGTAACAAATTTTAGAAAAATACATTTGGGTACGTGGAGCAAATCGATACCATTCGAAACTATCAGTGAACTTAAAAAAATATTACACATTATGGAAAAAGTGAACGTCGGAATTTGACTAATCAAATTAAAATAGTTCATCTGATTTATTTATATAATTTAATTAATAAAATATTATTAAGGCTAACATAATCATAGAAATATTCTGTCTGCTAGATTGATAATTTAAATGACTTTTTAAAGGTATATTAGTATTCCTATATACAGTATACATACTAATATTAGGCACATAAATAAACATAATTAAATTACACACATTAAACTTTTGCTCAAACAATACAAACAACAAACAGATATTTACAGAGCAATGTCCGATTTCTTCCCCCCATCAATGTTATTAAACCCTCGAACTTTGGCCTAGACAACATTATCTCATGAAAACAAAACATTCTTAACTGTGTTAACATTATGACATTATGAAATAAAATGAAATACATCTTCGTCTACTTCCATATACCCCCTAAAAAAACACACACATCAAATAGCCCCCCTCTCTCAACTCAGAGTTTATAATATACTGTAATGAGCTACACTTGTGGTATATGAGCTAAACTTCAATAAACATATGAATGAAACACAAAAAATCACTTCATTTGTGCAACACAAACACAAGATGACGCTTCAATTACCACAGCCTCCACATGCACACAAACCCCATTGAACTAGATGGACTGTCAGTGGATTTTGTGTGCATGTGTCAGCTGGTGATGATGACTTAGTCATTGAAACAACGTCTTATGTTTGTGTTGCACAAATGAAGTGATATTTTGTGGAAAATTGTTTTTCATTCATTTGTTTATCAGAGTTAATACTTTAAATAAATAATTTTTACCTTACATATTTACGCGTCCATTTTATTTCATATATATTTTTTTAATTCCTGTCATCCACATACAAATCTAGGCTTGAATAAATACATTGGCACTTCCAACTTGTTGTTAGTAACTTTCTTTTTTCTCAATACATTTTTTAATAAGTCAAGATTTTAATACAATAGATTATAAATTCTTGTTTATACACATTTAGTATTTCAGGCATAATTGTTTCCATTCTCGATTCTAAGAATAATAATTGAAAATAAAATAGTTGCCCAGAATAAAATACACGAACCAAAATTAAAATATTAAAATGTTTTCCTCCAAAAAAACAAACTACAATATAAATAATATACAATAATTAAGCACTTAGTAGTAAATTTTACATGTTTATACGAGTTACATTCAGGATCAATTAGAAATATAGATTCCCAAGGAATTAGTATCCCAAGGCCTGATATAAGTACATAATAGGTGTCAGAAAGATTTATCTCAACTTTAAACTACAGTACTTAAGTATATTGAAAGTTTGTGTCAATGAAATCTAAGTCGAACAATATTTACAAAAGGTTTGCAGTGAGTGAATAGAAGAAACACATATTTTAGCAACAACTAATTTATTTTAACAAGACAATTGAGTTGAGGTTTGAAATTAAATGAATGAAATCACGTTAGTATTTATCAATGTAATTAAAGAAAACATTTGAATGTGATTGCAGTATTCGTAATGAGCTTACATCAAGTTTTTTTAGAGAACATAAGAAGTATAATAAGATTGGTAATACAATTTAGTACAAAAAATTGTTAATAATAAATATTTTCTAAAACTATTGTATGAAATAATAAGTTTTGATTTTATCGTGAAAAACTTATTTGAAATTAACCTAAAACATGTGGTGTGTGTAAAAATAATAACAAAAATTGATAATCCATATTTTTCAAAACGTCTTTGTAATTGATAGGGCAATGAGGAAAATTGAAGGAAAAATCCCCCTTAATAAGAACTGGAATTTTTTAATCAACTTCTCATTTTCAATTAATTACCTAACATATAAGTCTTTTATATGTACTATATGACGTCTCGTCACTTCCAGAACTTAAACACAATCATCAAAGATGCAAAACTATATTTCTTGAAATTTTGACTAATTTATACTTGATTACACGATCACCTGTCAAATATAATCTCAATTTCATGGACAAGGGGATAAAAAAGGTATTAAAGTTATGATGTGAAAATATTCCGGCAAACTTGTATACTTGTTAGGAAATAAAAATGTACATTTTTGGGCATCACTTCCAAGATTTTATATTTCACCTTTTTTATTTTATTTTATTTTTTTATTTTTATTTTTTATTTATTATTATTATTTCCCCCCCCCCCTTTTTTATTTTTAAAGTAAGAGTTTAATATATTAAAAGATATTTTTCTTTGGCGGTGTTTTAAATTTAGTCAAATTTACAATAAAATTGATCTTTGGTAAAGATACAGTATTGTTTTAAACTGGAATTCAACTGGCAGTATAAAAATCAGTAAATATACAGGAAAAGGTTTGAATAACTGAAATGTTTAAAGTGGCAATAACTCACCCCCAGACAACCCCAATTAAGTTAACCCGACGTTGGCTTCGTAGAGGATTATCATAGCTTATATAAACGAATTCACGCACAGTAAAAAACCTGACTACTTACGTTTAGAATGGAACAAACTTTGCTGTAAAGTTTTGTATTATTGATGTAACTAATTATTGATCTCTGTTATTTTTAATATTAATTATGTATAAATGTTTAAAACTGATTATTATATATTACAGTTTTAATTCTGTTACGTTGTAAAATTTTAACTTCATTGATTAAATAATTCATGAAAAATGTCTCTAATGTAAATGTCTCAAAATGTTCTTATATATTCCAAAATATATTAAAAATATGAAAACAAACCGACGTAAAGACAAATCTCGTAGAAAAACTTCTTTTTTACGAAAACGAGGGTTTAAAAAAAATTAATCTCTAAACAAAAAATGAAAATAAATGACAATAAAAATTTTAGTGGAAAATTAAGAAAGTTCTAAATACAAATAATACTGAGGTGATGTTTTCTGAACTAAAATATACTGAGAAATGTATTACAAAACATTTGTTCAATTAAACATTGCTACTAATTTGCGTCAGTAAATATTTTAAAAAACAACAAAAACATTAATTTACTCAACAACAGAATTATTTCGACAAGATAGCTTTACAGAAACTTAGTGTCATCTAGAATTGCTTCCAAGTTGACAAATTGGTAAAAACCTAAGATGAAGACTATCAGGCTGTATTCAGAATACTTTCTCAGAGTGGAACTTAATATAGGTTTACTTATATTGGGTATAGTCACCCGAAATACATTTTCAGACACACTGCTCAGTAAAAAATAATATGCAAATAAACAACTTGCCCAATGTGAGTCTACGCATCTGTTTTGTAAATGTACTTCAAAGATGACATTGTTTGATTATTTTGTTTTTGTAACTTGTATCTTTAAATTAGGCGATAACTTTATTAATAATCAAAGTAATAAAGTACTGAATTTTGAGACTACATCAAATTTATGAATAAAACCGAATTTGTTATTAACGCCAACCGATTTTTAACTCGCAAATTTTAATTATTAAGTAATGGAGACGGACGGACACACCGATAAATGAGCACTGCTAGAGCTGAAATACTTGAAATAAGAAGTTTTATTAATTAACTTATTAAAAATCTTCAAATACGTATTTAGATGAAATACAAGAAAATTTTAATACATTATATTCTATATTCATAATAGTTGTATACTGAAACATAAATTTAATGAAAATAAAATGCTTACAATGTTGTCACATCAGAAGACTTCCCTACCTTACTAAATTACTAATTAATATTATTGTTCGTTCGAACATTTGCCATTATTTGTGTATAAGAAACAATACACGACGTTTCGAGAGTATAAATCAACACCCGTTATCAAGTGGCTAACTTACAAACTAAAACATGCAGACAGAACACACGCCTAGATGTCTAGAAACTATGTTCAGAAACTAAACCTAATGAAAAAAACACCCAGGACAAACCCTTCCAGTGATTCCTTTTAGTTTTTGACCGCTCAGGGTTTTTTTCCTGGGTGTTTTTTTTTTTCATTTGGTTTTGTTTTTTAACATTTTTTATACATTAATTTTATTCTTTCATACATTTAAGTATAATATTTCTTAAATATTTTAACCATAAGTCTTATATGTTTGTAATTCAATATTATGAAATTTAATAATACGATAAGTATTTAACTAGTTAGACAATTTGAAAAAAAAACATATTTAAAAAATGAAACTTTAAATACAACATCAGTAGTTTGTTTTTGTGTTCAACATTTCAGTGCATTTCTTTCGAAATCGCTTGAGAAATTACTTGGTTAAGTCTACTTTAGCTTTCCTTTGGTAACCTACTCTAATGTCAGTGACGCGAAATCTCTGCTTACTTAAATGTCCTTCGTCTGAAGCACGATGTTATTAAACTTAAGAAATTACTTCCATATGCGTATTCTTTACTAATAATTCATCTCTTAACGAACGTTATTACCTACAGTTCAAAAAATTTACCTTTATGCTGTGAAAACAGATGGGTTTTAAAAATGACAAGGTGTCTGTCTACACCACAGACATCAGACTAATATTAGTTTGTGGTTATACCATGGAATTGCGTTGTCATAATCTTATTATAATTTAGAAAGATGCTTGCACGTTTTGTCAAGTTTTAGGTCATTCATTTGTCAATGGTTATAGTAAAAAATTGAACTCTATGTGTTAAAATCTAAGTAGAAGATAACGTAGTAAAACATTTTCCTAAGTTAGTTTCGCCCGCCTTCTGTTTGAGGATAAATGTCGAAGCTTTTGACCATAATATTATAATAATTATATTAAAAAAATATATAATGCTATTCAAATGCTATTCGTATATATAGTGAGCCTAGAAATTGTATTAAACTAAATTGTACCCTATAGAAGTACATTTGTCACAGTAGACATTAGTGAACATTTTATAGTCTCTCAAAAGGAGAACGTTGGAGTTTCTGTTTAAATAAAATGATTACAATTTAAATATAACTAACCACACATTTTAACATGCTACGTTTATGATTACATATGTCTGGGATTTTAACTTCGCTTCGTCACGTCTTTCGTGTTTCACACTCTTCGAAGTCCTTCATCTTGAGAGTTAATAGGTTATATCAGGAAAATATTACAAAGGTAGGAAATGCACACTCTTATAATTATTTTAATAATTCTAGGAAGAAAAAGAAAAATGATTATATGTCGTTGTAGTGTGGTATATTTGCTATCTAGGCTACATAACACGGAGACATAAATAAATAGAGAGAATACAGACTAAACCTTGACATTAGTTTCCATGGTCAAACTACCTTTTTAGAAGAGTTTATGACCGCTCTCCTCTATAAAATAATGAATCTCCTAATTAGTAGTCATATAATTTTATTTAATAGACCGTAAATATTAAGGTCGGTAAAAAATTTGGACAAGTGTGGATTCTAAGATTTTCACACTTTATCAAGACTACTATTACCTCATGCATTTTATTACCTCTAACTTTATAGGTTTTTCAAGTAATTGTCTAATTTTATATATTCAGTTTCAATTTAATATTTTTCTGGTACACGCATGTATTTCATTTTGTAACCTTTAAAATCGTGAACTTTATATAGTGTTTTAAATAGGTGCAAACTTGCAATAAATCTGTAAATACTTTTCTTTCTTTAATTTTTCGTTATTTAAATCATCTAAATACATTTAAAGAAAAACAATCAACGACAGAGTATGTTTTGAAGCGATTGAACATTGAAAACAATGACAAAGATAAATTTTAAAATAATATAAACATATGCGTGACGTGAGGAATTAAGGATGAATACTTGGTTCGTGAACTCAAAACATTAAGTTATTCATGTGAATGACCTTGTAATAAAATAATTTGATTTTTTTTTAAATTCATAAGGCCTTCTTACGAAAAGGTTAAAACTATAACGAAATTTTAACCTAACCTAGCATAACGTATCCTGACTTTATGTTATCTGCTAACTACAGTGCTACACATATTATTGCTGAAATTTATAATATCTTAATTTTTTGCAATTTTTCATGCATCAATTTCGTATTAAATTGCGTTGGGTTTGTTGTTATCCACTCTATGGGATTCAACATTAAAATTTTTAAAATCAGCTTGAATTTGTTTATCATTTTTATATCCATAGAATATCAAGTGTTATTCTTTGCACATTTTTGAAGTTCAGGAGTACGGACTTAGAATTTTTGGAAATACAACAATCAGTTCTAGAAATAAAAACTAAGACATTTGGAAATTAAAAACTTCAGAGAATTAAATGGGCCTAAATTTTAGAACAGTTTTGCAATTCTCCAACAAAATATGTTATTTAATTGTTATTCTGTATTAATTCGTTTCTATGTCTAGTTATTTCCTGTGTTAGTCAATTTCTGTTTTATAAAGTTTTGCAATTTATTTAGAAGTCTCGATTTTTGATTTTGTATTAGTCGTTTTCTAACTTTTTCAAGAAATTTAGTTTAATATGTCTTTGTGGACATTACATAATATTTATCTTAAATGAATCATATTTATTTTTAAAAAATTGTTTTAAAATATTACTGAACTCAAGTCGTGTTTAAATATTGCGTGAAGACCAAACCTTTACTTAAATGTTTCAATTTTAAGGCGCAATATCATATGATAACTGTTTACATTCCTTTGAACGAATATAAAACTATTTTTGTTATTCATTTGAATGTATATAACATTTACTATTTATAGTATAAATGTGAGTTCCTAAAAAGTAAATAGTTTAAGTATTAGAGCATGGGATAAAACTTTGTAGTTCCTGTTTTTCTTTTATGTAAGTTATTAGTTAAGGCGAATTTTATTGAATTGGGGGGGGGGTTTAAGATTTATTTATGAAAATTATTTTTGCACATTTATTCTAGGAACCAACAATTTTTAACCATTCCTTCCACAAAGCTTGACTTTGTTTTTCCATTTCACATAAATATCGTTATATACAAAAAAAATTTCGAATTCATACGTCCTACCTTTTTGATACTTATATAGTTTCTAATGTATTTGCGAGATATATTTGGCAGATATACACATCAAGTTATTTTAATTTATAATTTTAACAGTTTATCTACAGTTATGAACAAACATCAGTACATCGCAACTTTCATAACAACAATGTTTTAATTCTCTGAAATCTAATATGAAAATCTTATTTTTGACAGTTTGTCTATGAATATGATTTGATTAGCGTGACATATTGTCTAACAATTAATATCCAATGCCAAAAGTAAATAGTATGTCTTTGCAGACAATAGTTTAATTTGAATAGATATAGCCTATGTGCTAGAGACATGAGGTTAAGCCTGGTATGACTTGACATTGCATATATTTATTCCTGACCTTCAGAAGGCACTACATTAAAATAGTAAACATTCAATCATAAAAATAATTATACACTCACATGCAAACAATCTTCCTATGTTAGAAATGACATCGAGGTTAAAGCTGAGAGATAAAGCATTACATAATAGTTTCTTTTTCTTCCTTTTGCATATTACATTGTTTTACTTGTACTCAGTTTTCTGAGATCTACTTTTAAAGTCCTGATGTACTTGTTTAGAATTATGTGTAAACTGCGATCAAAGTAAATTGGGTATATGCCTAGAAGAAAATCTAGGTTCACTTTTAATGTTGAAAGTTTAAATATTTGTTTACCTCTAATATAATACTTTATAATGATTACATATTTAAAGAAACATAAATATACCAATGTATAGATGAACGATATCGATACTTGAAGCACAACAACAAAAGACAACATAACTCTCTTGAGAAATATAAAATAAGTTATTGCCCTTAGCAGAAACTTTGTCAACTACCTTTATTCCGATAATTATTACTGCAAAAGAGTCTCCAACACACTTGTCATTTAAAGTATGTATGCATATTATGTTTTGTTTGTTTTTTCTCTCATTCGTAAAACTTTTTCGTCCTGCTCTAAATTAGGTGCACAAATTATCTTATGAGAGCCTCACTAACTTTAATGTTTTTTAAAGAATTTTTAAAATTTTATTTCACTGTATTAAAAATAAAATATTTATGTAAGAAATACGTCGACAATTGAACAGAGTTTTCACTGTGTCTAGTTGAATCTTTTTACATATGGTTTCGGGAATTATAAAACTCAAGTTGTTTAAATTGGTAATGTACTCGCATTTTCTACTCTATCATCTTCGGCTACAAATTAGTATTTTGTATATATCTGTTAAACGTAACTTTTCGTGTTTTGCTTTCTCATTGGTTAAGAAATTTCGGCTACCCTACCAAAATTGGTTAAAGTCAGAAGAAAAAAAAAAAATAACATGTGGCTAGAGTACGATACAATTTTGGACTTTCAAATTTATTTTTTCCTAGTGAAAGCTTGATCAAATGATTTAAAAAAGAAGAGTTTGTATCAAATTTAACTAATTGACAAAAATTCTGACTGATAGAGGAGAAAATATGCGAAAACTAGATATCAATTACATTTTTTGATTTTCCTGGCTAATAAAGTACTGACGTCCAAACCAATTCAAATCCAATTTTTGTGCCAAATTGAACAAAATAGGACAACGGTAAGTTGCGATCGATTGATAGGCCACACACAAAGGTTTTACATATACCGTGTAAAAAGGTTCAGGGACAGTTTAAAAACGTAGAAAACTGAGACTTTAGAAATATATTCTGCTTTAAAAAAACTAATTTTTGCCATATGAAGTAAATTCTTCTCCTATTATCCTCTAAATGGGATTTTTGTATAACTAAACATTGTCAAAGGTAAACCCTTCAGAATGGTCCTTTTGTACTGGAGGTCTTTTTTAGTACAAAATAACTGCTCATACTGATAATGGCTATATTGTTCCAATTTTAAAATGTCGGTCATTCAAATATTCAAAAAGACCAATTTATTTCAGTATTTATTCTAAGAAAAATAATGAGATAGAATATGCAGCAATTTGTTCACTGTATTTTTATGAACCAGGGAAATTCTTTCATAACCAAGAAAACCGGTTGAACTGTCTTCTTCCAAAAACTTCTCTTTCCAGGTAAAGTAAGGTATTACCTTTTATTACTAAAAATGAAAGCATAAAATTTTGGAACAGTATTTTTTTTTCTTTTTTGTCAGATTTTACACTGATGAGGGCAATTTATTCAATGCTAATTTTGCAGCAAAAATTCAAACTAAGTCAACGTGGAAAGAACAGTACACCTTATCGGTAGTGTTGTCGAAATGCCGACCTCTCTAGAACAGGAAGTCCAAAACGTCGCAACATGAGAAGAAAGTTCCTTAATTGTTTTACAATAATTTTATTTTTTTTAAATCCCCCACAAATTTTTCGTTCAGACACAGTCTCACTTCAGTAGGCTGAGTAAAACCGATAACTTTGGCCTAATAAGATGCACATTTACGTGAGAATTTTCTGAAGACGATTTTGATCATCAGGTTTGGTTCTGCATAACATTAATGAATAAAATAGAAAGAAATGATATTTTAAAATAAAATTTGATCTTCTGTGAAAAGACGACGTTTATGTTGAATGTTAATCGTCGTAACTGCTGTTATTAATGTGACCAAAACCCGCAATATATTGGAAGAAACTCACACCCAGCATCAACAAAATATTAACGTGACTAACTTAAGTGAGTAGGTTCTTGGCAATCTCGAAAGACCCAGCTGGATCATACCTTTTTCACATAGTCTTGGGTTAGTCTCTCTCTCTCTCTCTCTCTCTCTCTCTCTCTCTCTCTCTCTCTCTCTCTCTCTCTCTCTCTCTCTCTCTCTCTCTCTCTCTCTCTCTCTCTCTCTCTCTCTCTCTCTCTCTCTCTTTCATCTTTCCTCTCAGGTCTCTCTTGACCAACTCTTGTTATTTTCTGACGCTAACGTTAGAGTTTTTGAGAGCTAGTGGTCTTTATTTTATGTTATATTTCCGTCCTTTTTTTATATAGGACGATGACCGAAAGCTTTTTGTCTTCATAAATGTAAAAGGAAACGTTAAGAGGATATTTAACGTTTTTTGTGAATATTAAAAAAAAGTGAGTTGTTTAAAAATTGTTTAAAGAATCATAATTATTTTTAAACTCTATGTATCCACTTTTGGGAGGTCACAGAGCACACTAAATATTTATAAGAGTAGCTTGGTGATTTTTTGTTTCAATTTTTCCTTTAAAATTTTTTAATAAATTCGTTGTTTTCGGATGCTACTTTAGCCCAAATTAAAATTTCAAAACAGTAACTCTTTAAATAACTCTTTTTTTTTCACCGTTTATTGCTCTCATGAAACTCAACTACAACTGGTTTTCTTTGCCCTGATTACAATTTTACCGCTGGTTTATGTCTAACTTAGGCCAAAATTAAATTTAAAAATTACACTCTTCTTACATTATAGAGTAATATTAGAATATACACAATTTAAACAGTACTAAGCACGAATTTTTCTGTTTGTTTTACAACTCAAAATCCAAGTAGTGTTAATATTAGGATTAATTCAACGTGGTAGCAGACTAAATAGCAGGATAATTAATTGTCAAGGTTTGATTGTCCAGCTTAATTACTATAGTGACAGCAACCAATCACAGGGTGTAAGCAATTATTAATTGTGGGCAGATTCACTGATGGCTAATTAGGAAAACAAATGTGACAATATAAGGAAGTGGAATTTTACCTTCTTAGTTACAGGCTCACAGATTAAACTTAAATTAACGTTGCGACTGAGGCACAAATATGATTAATTAGTTATATTTATTTACACACGCAGTTTTAACACAATATTTACACAATACAGTTTTAACAAGACAACTTAAAATTGTTTTTGAAAATTGTAGAAAATGACTACATACAAACAAA
The DNA here is from genome assembly GCA_963513935.1 of Aphrophora alni. Taxonomy (NCBI): domain Eukaryota; kingdom Metazoa; phylum Arthropoda; class Insecta; order Hemiptera; family Aphrophoridae; genus Aphrophora; species Aphrophora alni. The sequence goes on from OY740767.1 coordinate 89,111,237, forward strand.
ACTCAGGAGAGAGCTAGCGAGTTTCAAGAATTAAAAATTTTCAAGGTAAAAAAGTACAGTGATGTTGCTACAATTTCAATGGAGTTTTCGCTGGTTTGGGGGGGTTTTAGATTTTTTTTTCGGAATGATGTCCATCAGACTGTGCCATTTCTATCACGCATTATCTCATGAATTTTAGGAAATACGTTAAAATTAAACAAAATTCAAGATATATATAATTATCAAATTAAAATTTTACGTCAATAATTCCAGTATATGTTCATACAATTTTTAAACACATTTAACTACCAAATAAGAGTTACATAAAAAGCTTCAAGCTGATGACGTTTGTAAAATTTCAACAAACTTTAACAAAAAACAAATAAATAATTAGGTCAAACTGAGGGTAATTAATCAAATTGGCATTCAAAATTTTATAAAGTTCTATAAAACGAAAAATTGCTAATTATAAACACAAAATGTTAAAGTAAATTAAGGACTACCAAAGAATAAGTAAAATGTAAATATTGGAATCACAGAGCTAAATTGTAAGAAAATGTAACAGTTGTCAATTTAAAATCATGATAAAGTACAACTTGAACAAAATTGAGGCAGCAAACAGCACATTAATTACCATATAGTCATAAGACATAATCTACTTCATAAATAGCCTTAAACAATTACTCTCAACTTAAATATTTTCCCGTGGGGATTCTTCCATTTAAAATAATCCATTGAAACATCCTACACTTTAAAAATTTATTTAAATAATATAATTTGCTCACAAGGATTAATTTACAAAGTGACTTGCATTTGCTTGTAAGGATGAGGTTTTCCATCTTCGCTACAATTATAATTAGAGTACAAAGTAACAAACATGCTGATAAATATTAGTTATTTTGTAGCCCAGTCAAACATTCTGGCATCGTTAATAATGTTTCTTTAATATTTGGTATGGGCTCCGAGTTGTTACTCTGTCTTGACAAGTGAGTAGAGCTGAATTCATTGATTTATGTCTCAATTATAGCTTCTTTTCCTCCTCTATCCATTTTTCACAGACAATAAACTGTGTGTAAATTATCTCAAAATTTATCACAAAAATTGTACAAAAAATGGAAAAAGTATGAGTTATTTACCTCAATTTACTGATTCTAGAGCAATTAAAAACAAGACGACCAAATTTTAACCTACCGAATAATACTATATTTTTTTTCACCATCTGTACAAGCTGATAATTATTTTCAAATTAATGGAGCAATTATCTGTTGTACACCATACATCTTCAATGTGTAAGAAAGGAATTCAGATCACTTATAAGGCGCAAAATATAAGTTAAGCTGAAAATTAAATTTTTTAAGACCTTCATTTCTTTTCTTTTCAGATGTGGTCTCCAGTGACACAATGGTTTCTGTACATTTTGCTTTCATTATTTGTGTCTTTCTGGCTTTGGGCTTGCACAAGAATTATAAGTTTGTTTCGATGTAAAAAGTCTTTACCTCCAATCAAAAACAAGTTACTCTTGTACAGTGCAACAACATTGGCTGATCTGATCAGGAAAAAAAAGGTATTTATTACTTAGATTTAAAATGACACATTATCATGATTAGAATGGCATATTACTCATATTATTACAATATTAAGTTATTTAACAAATAATAAGTATAAGATGTTCAGTTTTTACAAGTTAATCTTATTACGGTTATTGTTTATTCATTCTTAACTATTAGGTCTTACATAATGGGAAGCTTTATAACAAGAATGAAAATGATTAACTCTGATTGGATGGAGGCGTGTGGGATGATCACATACTCAAAATAAAAATAAAAACACTTTTCATATATTGGTTTGTATGACTGTCATCCATCTGTGATCTGTTTTCCTTGGAATCTGCGAATACAATTTAAAATTAAACTTGGCACATATATTGAAATGTTGAAAGTATAAATGAGTTTTACATGACAAAAAATCTTTAAACAGGCCGCGAATAAACTTGTTTGTATATTACATTTTACTCATAGGTCTTGGTAATGACATGCTAGCTTATTTGTAGATCAGAATTTTCAATGTTTATTAATCAAGAGGTGCTGTTTCAACATTTAGAAACTATAATGAGGGTGTTAAGCCAAAATTTTGTGTTTTTGTATTTCCATCATGTATCAATTTAGATTAAAATCAATTTAAATCTGTGAATCAAGTGCTTCATATGCCCATATTTATAGAACATACGTAAAGTCAGATATTTTATATGAATAATTTTTTTAACTTGAAGGACAATTCCCCTAGAAGGATATTTTTCCAGAAATTTTTGTCTTAATTTATTTTAGATTTTGTTTAATATGAAGTGAAATAATAAATTGGGAAACCTTTTTCTCACTAACTCAGTATTCTCTGTAGGACGTACAATAGAGCTGTCTATGAAATGACTTCATCCCACATATGCATTTACAATGAAATGAAATTACAAATTTGATTATTACTTCTTACTTCAATATCATTTATAGGGTATTCTGCTAAGGTTTTCTTCTTTAGCTATAACTCTCATTTTATTGTAATAGTTTTTTTAATGGTATGATTGGATGAAGATGGTAAATCTGTATATAATGCAAGATTTATTGAAGTCCCGAATAACATTCCCTTGCTCCAAATTTTTATCATCTTTTTTTTAATTCCATTCATATCAAAATGTGGGATAACATGAGAGAAATATTGTGTAATGTTTTGCTCTATTCAATTTTTATTTATGTTTATAGATAAGCTGTGTTATGTTAGTTGAAGCATACATCGATCGTGTCCAGGCTGTAAACCCAGTTCTTAATTGTGTTGTTCAAGAAAGATTCGAACAGGCTCTTCAGGAAGCCAAAGAAGTGGATCTTTACCTTTCTACTGGTGAACAATCTGAAGAAGAATTAAGATGCAAGACTCCACTTTTAGGAGTTCCAATAACCATTAAAGAGAGTATAAGTGTAAAAGGTAATATTAAAAAGTCAACAATTGAGTTTTTTTAAGCAAAATTGTATGTAATTTAATGTTTTACTCTTATCTTTAAGTTTGATTTTTTTTTTTTTTTTTAGATAATTTTTAATTCAATATCATTCACTCACAAAAATGTAGAAAAATTATTCAATTAAAATTGATTACTCTAAAAGGCATATTTTAAACCATAATTAAACACAATAGAAATTTCATATATTCTATATATATATATATATATATATATATATAGAAACCTTATAATTTCATTGAATTAAAAATTGATTTGGAAATTTTACCTCCAAGTAAGAAAAATTAACTTCTTAAAAATGATGATGGGGGGGGGGGATAAAACGGGATAATACAGAATGCATTTTACTTGGCAGTTATCTTTCATCATTGAATAATTTAGTGTTTTTTGTTATTAAATTCATTCTCAACACAAAACAATAATAATAACAATAAAAGAATAAAGATCTTTAATAAAAAGAAGAGATGCATTAAAGACTACAAATAGAAACAAAAATTGTCTAGGGTAATAATGGATCCTGAGCTCTAGTGCTATATTTTATAATAAATTCTATTGTATGTAATAAGCAATACTTACATATTTTTTTCTGGTGTTTAATATGGATATTGAAATGGCAATAGTAGAGTAGCTGTTAAAAAATTCAGTCATCTTTTCCCTAATAGGCGAGACTCATTTAAGCAAGTATTTAACCAAGAATCATAGATCTGCACCAGCATTTGAGAGAAACGGGATCATTACCACAAACAAACAGAAAGGGAGTGAATCAACAAAATGTGGTCGTTGAAGAGGATATTCTTACTGCTCAACAAAATTAAAAAGTTATTAATATTGTTCATGATTATTGTAATTAATTACAAGTGAACTTATTTTTGTTGACGTTTTATTTTCAGATATAACTATAGTTATTTTACATATATTTAAACCGACAGTGATGCGTATCTTACAAGATTCTAAGAAAAAATCATCTAAATGTTCAGTAGATAAAATCTTTTGAGAATAATAACTTTCATAAATTTCATTTATAATTTAAGATATTTTAAATATTTACAGTTGAACTAATTATACGTGATAATTTGCACTAGCAATTTAATTTCTATTATTTAAATTTATAAGCAGTTTATTTATTAAATCTTCATTATATAATTAACTTTTGATATAACTCCTTTTTTCTTTTTTAAGAAAGGGAGCAGGAGAGATACATTTTATGTTCTCAATTTTTTATCTTTTTCTCAAATACTATCAGATAATAACTAAGGATCAAAATTTCAACACAGTCTATGTGATGTCTAATATAGTTCCCCTGCCAGATTTTTATAAAATTATATTTGCTTTAGTTGTAAAAGTTTTCTTTAAATTCATAAATATACAATACTAGAAAAAAATCAACTTTCTAGAATTGATAAGCCTCAAGAAAAGCGTACCTAAGTGTAAAAAATGGAAATTTAGGTAATTTAATTTAAAGCAGTCAGTCTAAAATTTAGGCAACTTTCATAATAAGATAATAAGAATTGTCATATTACCCCTGAGTTATTTACTGTGTTTTTTGAACCAACACTTAACGTTGGTTTTCTGCCTCACATTTCTTGGTTTTTAGTTAACATTATAAAACTTACGAAATGAGTGTTTTCTGTGCTATTGGTGTTTAACCTACTCAAGCATTATAATAATCACATTTTCTAAATGCCTCCTCTTTGATTTTTGGAAAGAACTAAATTGCACTGGATCGAAGAGTACCACTTTAGGTTTAGGTCAGGACTACCTGTTCTATCCCTTACTTACATTTCCTAACTAAGCACACATTTAAACTTTCTGAATATACATCTTAATAATTTATTAAAATGTTTAAATCTTGTCCATAGTTGTTGAAACTTGTAATACCTCTATTAGGTATTAGTACTTTGATCATCTGAGTTTGAATTTGACATTATCTTGTATTACATTAAAATTAAATTGTTTAATTTTCATTACCCCTAAGGTTTCTGCTTTCCTTAAAAGCATTCTTTAACTTTTTCAAATAAAAATAGTATAGAGAAAGTTATATAATCGGTTATTGCACTGCAGCTTAAATTTGATCAACATTGCTATTTTGATTATTATTTTATTTGTATCAACAGACAAACTAAAATTCTATTATATCCCATTAGATTAAACACAAACCTAATCTTGCTAAAATTTAATTCCTAAGGAGTCAAGCTAATATATTACTCGCCTTTGTTTCAAAAATTAAATTTTGTTAGTTATAGATCGAAAGGTAAAAATTAATCAATGATACCATTTTAAATGGTGGAATCATGTTCAAAATTCATTAAAATTTAGAGAAATGTGAAGGTTAAATCAAGATTCAAACTATTCTTAAAAGAAATGTATAAAATCTACATAATTTTTGTTGGCTTGTACCGTGTTTGTTGTATGGTAACAAATATATTTTATTTTACTTTGGATCTGTTTTGTACATATGTGTGTAAGAAATGTTGTGCAATGATTTTCCATTTTTATTTATTTTTAAATGATTTAATTTATATTATTTTTAAGGAATGAGCAACAATGCTGGCCGTTTAACTCCACGAGAAAGAATAGCAATAGATGATGCTGTTGCAGTCTCAGCATTAAAAGCTGCTGGAGCCATTCCTATTTTGGTTAGCAATACACCACAACTGTGTCAATCCTGGGAGACATATAACAAAGTTACGGGCAGAACAGACAACCCTTATGACACTCGTAGAACTCCTGGGGGTTCTTCTGGTGGAGAGGTAAATTAAATGTTCATTACTAACAACAATTTAACCACTATAATTCATATTTAAACGTTTAATTGCCAACATAACTATATTTTCTCTGTGCTACAATTTAATTTGATAAATTGGTACTTATAAACAATATTTAAATTTCATAAAACTTGTTGAAACTCTTCAATTTAAATGGTTAATTTTCATACAATTAAAAATTGTATTTTTTTTAAAGCTTACATGAATGTATTTTTATACCAGTATTTATTTGTAAACTGGACTACGTATATTTTTTAAGTATAATACACATTAAAATATAACTTACTACTATTTTTTTAAATAATATAATTTTTTTATTATTTTATAGGGAGCATTAATATCGTCCGGTGCATCAGTTATTGGTCTAGGATCAGACATTGGGGGTTCTGGACGAATTCCAGCTCTGTTCTGTGGAATATTTGGTCATAAACCTTCCTCAGGTATAATTTAATTTATTTTATATTTATTTTTTGTCTAACTTCTATATTTAAAATGTAGCTATTGTAACCATCTTTGTAATGAAGTGAACAAAATAAATTATGCATCAAACATAATCCCAAAACACATTTAGTTTAAAATTCATATTTTTTATGTATTATGTATACGAAGTCTATATTATATGCTTCTAATTGGATGTAATTTTTGTCTCAATTTCACACAACACACACACACACACACACACACACACACACACACACACACACACACACACACACACACACAAACGAAGTTGGGTATAAATTTGCTTGAAAAAATTTGTTATTTTAAAAAAATTGTAAATTCAAACAAAAGTCTACTTGGCAATGATATTTGTATATACAGATGGAAAATTTGTCTCTGTAGAATGCCACCTTAAATCTAGTACTGATGTAATTATTTCCTCACAAGTCCATGACTGATTTTTCTGCCTCATAACATTCTGTTTCATTACAAGTCCCCAAATAATCATATTTTAAATTGCGTGTGTAGTGTCAATCATTAATCCCGTCAACAATGTACAATGTTTAAAATTTATATAAAATAATCTCCTCTTTTCAACCGCCCACATGGTATATAGTTATTTATTTATTTAAATTCTAAAGAGTGAATCTTAGTTAGATTTACATGAAAATAAAATTAAAAATTTTCATGTACATATTTAAATAGTTTGTTTCTACTTTTTCTAAATGACACAGGAAATATTTTCTATCAATACTTTGCACTTAACTTTAATATTTTAAATTAGTTAACGGAATAAAAATAAATAATTCCAATTATCTCAAGAAGCCGATTTTACACCAGCATAACAACTCTTTACAACAATTTATAAATTACTTTTCATCTTATTATTGTTATTTTTCTGACACTAAGTTCTGATTGTGGAAAATTGTTATATCATTACCTTGACTTTATTGTATTTATAAGTGTATGGACTTTAAGAGTTGAGAGGTGAATTTCAAATAATACACTAGTAACATAAAGGTATTCAAACTACCATTCAAATAAAAAGTAATATTATTATATAAGTTAACATAATATATTTGGTAATTCAACTAGTAGTAGTTGAATATACTAAGGGCATAGGCCTTGAATTAAAATAGTTTTTGAACTATTTCCGTATAAATTTTGAAAAAATGGTTGATCTTACATAAAAAAGAATAACATCGACCCTTTGAGCTTACACAAGAACATAAATAAAATGAAACTTGTTATAAAAAGTTGATAATTTTTATTATAATTTTCTTATAACTAATGAAAAGTTAATAAATTATAAATATAAATGCAACTTGTAAATAAAATTGCCTTAATACATTTATGATATCATTTTACTTACATATTATGGCATAAGCATTCCTCAAGGAATCTCACTTTCAGCTCGTAACACTTACTCCTTCTGTCCTACATTTTATAACATTTTATCACGATTTTCAAGGTTTTTTTTTTCATGTAAAGTATTTGGTTTACTAATTCTTGCAATATCTATGACAGAACCTTAATTAAAAATTGACTGATTTAAGTCACAAAATATATCACAGTGTGAAAAACTAGATTATGTAACCTTTTACTAGATATTAGTTTTTCTTCCTCTGTTACTAATCTTCTGCTTAAAACACATGTTTGACAAGAAATGTTAGATCCTTTATGATTCCGTACTCTGTGCACATGAAACAAACTTTGGTAAAATGAAGCAAACTAGTGATTCCTTAATAACCTATTTATACGAAATGAAAGAACCGCACATTTCTACACCACACACTTTATCTTCAACAAGACAATGTTCATTCACTATGTCATCATATTCTGTTTTATATATAATATATATATATATATATATATATATACTAACTTTATATATCTGTCACTAGTATTTATATTAATATACACAAATATTTATTTTATAATAACTACATTCATTAATTTTTGAAAGATTGTCTTAGTAAATTATAAAGCAGTATATTTATTAGTAAATTGTTAAAATAGATTTTTGTCAACAGCTTCTGCCTCCATTTTGCAGGCTTCATCAGCACGAATAGTCATATGCCTTATACAGAAGACCCACTTTGGGCATCTGTTTTTGTTTTTTCACCAATGTGTCGCTACGCAGAAGACTTACCTCTACTTTTTTCATCTTGTATTCAAGATAAAGAAAAGTTACTTGCACTCAGACTACAAGAACCTGTAAGAAATAATAATGTTTTGTACAAAATATAATTATTGGTTTCTTTGTATTTAATAGCTTGTAATATTTCTTCTTCTATAAATATATAATTTATATATAATATATAAATATATAATATATAATTTAAAGGGAAAAAAACAAAAGTGAATACAGAATGTTTTTACTAATATTTCGTCTATTATAAACTGACAACATTCTGTATTCTCTTTTATTTACTTTTTCCTAATAACCTCTTTAGAAATATTTATAACCTCTTCTTCTATAAATATATAATTTATATATAATATATAAATATATAATATATAATTTAAAGGGAAAAAAACAAAAGTGAATACAGAATGTTTTTACTAATATTTCGTCTATTATAAACTGACAACATTCTGTATTCTCTTTTATTTACTTTTTCCTAATAACCTCTTTAGAAATATTTATAACCTCTTTGTATTTACTTAGAAGAAATTTATATATAAAAATATTTTCCTAATATTCATACTTCTTAACATGCCTGTTAGGCTAATAAAGGCAAAAAATTAAAACAAAACACGATTAATCGGGCTCGAACCTGTGTAACGTTTGATAGTTCATTAGTCCAAGCAAAAAATGCATCAATATAAGCATATGAATTTGCCAAGTGATCTATGCCACTTTCTTTAAGTATAGAAATAAGGTACCATACAAATGTTAGGTCTTCCCCATTAAATTGCTATGGTAATATCTATTATTAAACTTTATTTGTTATCTGCTTGTACCAACCTTAATAATTGAAGAAACCTCATGTAAGTCTACTTTTTTTAAAGTTTCCACCTTTATTATTGAAAACATGGGGATAGGTATTAAAATTATGTTTACAGAAAAGTTATTTACCCTTAAAGAGAACCTTAAAAACCCTATATGAAAAATTCGAAAATTTTCCTTTTCCAACCCCCAACTCAAAAATCTTTAATGGGTACCTACCTATTGCTTGTGATATCAAATGAATACCTATTAAAAATGATGAATTTCTGTGGTGATAAAATAAAAATCGGCCCATGTGTTCGTACACTATGATGACAAACACAATTTTGTAGAATTGCATTATCACCTCTTATTTATCTTGGCTGTGACTTCAATTGGAAGAATAAATATTGCACATAACATTCTTCTTACATTTATAAAAGTTTTTTTTATTATTATTATTATTTTTTCACTTTGACATTTCTATTGAACGTCACTATGCTTATTTCACATATCACTTTAGGTTTTATCTTCAGATACCTCTAATAAACATGCCTATTTCGCTATGCCTGCAAAAATTCCACTTTCTAAAGAAACACACACACTCACTTTGATATACACACACATAAATATTTTGTTCTAATGAATATTCACAAAAATTTGCTAAAAATATATTTATATAGACAAATATATCTTTTTAAATGAAACAGCATTTTCATAAATGTGTAACAAGTGTAATTTATTTTATTTCATTATTATTTTAGTTTACTCCATAACTTAACTTTATTTAGGGTAAATTTGATTGTTAAAACTTATTACTCACTTTTTTATTTATTTTTTTTTACTTTATGGTTGAATATGATTTAGAGAAATACTACTATATTGCATGTAGATTAAAGTTCCTTATTTGGTACTTTAGAGACTACAACTATGACAAATTAAAATCATTGTAGGTAATTTTGTGAACTCAAATTAGTTTTACGCATATCTCAAATATTTAGTTACGATTATGAAATTTTATGGATTTATATAATTATGAGTATAACAAAATACTCAACATTTTTTCTTTATGAAGTAGATGAGACAAAAAATTAGTTTTAAATCAGATTTTATATGTAATAAATGTTGTATGATTAAAAATATATAATAAGAACGGTGTGATTAATTTCCGTTAACAACTTCAACAGCTAATTATTAATTTTTCAGCCCAATTTCCAAATAAGAGCAAATCTATATGAATCAATGATATTACAATAAAATCCAAAAATATCTAATAAAACAAATAGATATAGCTTAGGCTTTTAAAAAAAACATTGTTTCTTCATCCAATCATTTTTCTTAATTTATATAGGTGGACTTAAAATCAATCAAATTCTATCATATGGACAGCGACGGTTCTGCAGTTACAAGCAATGTTGAAGCTACGATAAAGCTGGCAATTAAAAAAGCTGTGACACATTTCAGAACCAAATATGAAGCTTTTACTGAAAAGGTTGGTATTTTACTTTTAATTTCATAACAAAATCTTTAGCAGTTTTATCACAACTATTTCTTTTCACATGATATAATTTTAAAGAGAAGTGGAATGATGTTTTCATTTAGTGCTAATAGACCACCAGAATTTTTTTTTTTTTTTTTAATTAAAGTAGGCCTATAGCTTAGTAGAAAATTCCCATACACCCTCATCATTGTAAATATAATTGTACATAAAACTTGGTTTCATATATTCACTGCCATATTTAGACAAATTGTGCCTTCTAGGCAATCAAGTTGGTTGCTCCTCTCTCCAAATCGTTATCGATATAAGCTTGAAATAATAGTTAGAGTGCATTACATTTACCAAGTTAGACTGACTTTCAAAAAGTTTTCTTATAAAATGATGGAAATCATGATCTGTTTTAAGTAATAAAATAATACTCTTTGTATTTTTACAAATATTTTAAAAATTAATCTTGTAATGTTCCACATTTTTTTTGAGGTGTAGCTATTATTATTATTATAAAGAGGGTTTTACCCCCTAGTAGACACATCATCAGCCTATAAGAATATTTGTGTTCTTTTTAAGTACCTAACTAACTTATATCTATTTCCTTGGTTAGGGTCAGGATTTTCCTAACTAGGTTGCTCGTTGCTTCAAAGGTCTCATCTAGGTCGAACATCGGTTGTCTTCTCCCTCCTATTGCTTCACATTTTCGAAGTATATGTTCTGGAGTTTCAAGATGTTGATTATACAACCTGCATTTCAAATTTCCTTGGAAAATCCCATGGTGTTAATATGCTTCTTGAAAGCGCCATGGTTTGATACGAAGCTTAAGATTTTCATCAGATTTCGTTTACTTTGTGAAGTGCCGAATTTAGAGTGGTTCAGATCTGGTTGGACCAGTAATCAGTATAGTTTTCCTGTACAGTAGTTTGTCCATCATTCCTCAATTTCTGAGTTTAGCCATTGTTTTAGGCTATCTTTTGCTACAGCTTTAGTTATTCCACATAGAGGTTCTGGGCCAATGAGAGATCTCTCAGTCCCATTTTTTGATATTTTATCTGCCCCATAGTCCCATATTTTTATCTCATAAATCCCATTTTATCTGCCTTTTTATTTCCTTCATATCCTGTTACCTGGTATCCAGCTGAGTTTCAACTGGTTTTGGGTCGAAAGCTTGATTGCTTTGGTGACAATCCCACAATAGTGATGAGTAGTGTTCGTGTTAGCTTACACACTTTATAACAACCTGACTCTCCAACCTAATAATGATATACTTATTGGTATATTCTTTAGTTAGCTAGGCACAGTTGTGCATATTCCAGTGCTCATGACTTCTGCTTGGAATACAGTTGTGTATTTTCCCAAAGCTATACTTATATTTTCTTTGGTTGTTTTTCCACATATTACCAGATCTGCACCAAAGTTAGTATAAGATCCGTCAGTATAGTATTCTGTATTAGAGACCATTCTCTGTCAATATTCTTTCTCTTTTTGATAATAACTTCAAATGATATAGTCCATGAGGTCTTTTTACTGATATAATCACTTCTCATTGTAAGTACATAATTATACTATTTGTGTTTATGAATGGTGCCATGACCTTTTTGCCAACGGCTTCCTTTTTATATTGCAGAGTATTCCATTCTGTATTCCGCTGAACTTACCTAAGCTATTATACTGAGTTCTAGTGGGGCTATTCCTAACAGAACTTCTATTACTCCCGTAGGTGTACTTCTAAAAGCTCCTGTGATACATAGGTAGGTTGTAGACTAATCAACCTATGTTTAGTGACATCTAGAAGTGTTCTCCACCACAATAGGGTACCATACAGTATCTGAGGTTTAATTGCCATACCATAAAACCATTTAGCCATAGCTTGAAGGAGACCCTAGCTCTTACCAAGTATTTGCTTATATGCCATAAGTGATCTGGTTGATTTCTCCAAAATGTAGTTTTCATATTTATTCCAAGTGAGTTTTCTTTCCAGAATAACACTTAGATGATGTTTTTTCAGGACATCATCCGAAAGTTCTGTGTTAGTGTTTACTAGACTTAGTTTAATTCTGTATATTTTAATATTTCTAGTGAAGAGTATGATGATAGTCTTATCCATGTTAACGGAAATACCTTCGTTCCTGCACCAGTCTTCAATCTTCTTTAATGATCTATTCATTAATTCTGCAAGAATACTTAAGAATTTACCTCTTATCAACACTACTATGTCATCTACATAACTTTGTGTATAAAAAAGTAATATAATTAATTTAGTTATTAGATGGTCAACTACCATATTGGTACACCATGGGTTCCACAGCATTGGTGAGAGAATTCCTCCTTTTGGAGTACCTCTCACAGCTATCACACCTAATTTCTCACCGTACTGGGTTATATGGATTATTCTATTTCTTAACATTGATTCTAGCCAATTTGCTAATAGTGTTTTCTACCCTTCGATTTTTAACTGCTGGTATGATTGATTGATAAGCAGTATTATCAAAAGCACCTTGTATATTGGAAATGCATATAATTCAAATTTTTTGTTATGTATTGATTCCTCGATTCTACACACCAGTTAATTCAAGGCTATTTCACAGGACTTATCCGACTGGTATGCGTCTTGGTATACATTTTTTTATGTATAAAGTTATAATATTTCCTAATGTGTACTGGAAAAAATTATATGAGGAAAATTATTAGGAGCTATATAACCATCATTTTTATTTTGTGTGTATTTTTATTGTTACCTGAATTTGATAACAGCTTTATTTTCCTAATTTTAATAACCATTAAAAAATTCTAAATTATATATCTTATTTTCCTATACACCAACCATACTAGTAATTTTTGACTCTTTATGATTTTATGTTTATTGTTTATTTGTAATAATCATTATTATTTTAAATTTTTTAAAGGAAAACTAACAAATTGCTCGGCTATACAAATTTTACTATGTATACTTTTTACTTTACTATTTCTTATCATAATAGATTACAGTTTAATTATCACACATAGTTTAATACGTGTGATGAGTAAAAAATGTTTTATTCAAAGTACTAGTTAAAAGAAAGTGTAAAAATGTTGGAGATGAGGTTCTTTGTGTTGTAGTAGATCATATTTTATCTGAAGGAAGGGAATTTTCTTACCCATGGGTGCCTATTAAGTGTTATAACATTGCTAAAGAAACAAATACCCAGTTGGGTAAAACTTCATAAGCTTCTTATATATTGTGTTACTTAAATATATTAAATATTAACATACCTATTGAAGTAACCATTTTACAGCATTGTCCCTTTAAATTAATAAAAAAACTTTTAGTCTGATTGTGCTTAATTTCTCTTCCAAGTTTGTTTTAAATTGGTTAAAATTTAATAGTTGCCAAATTATCATGACATGTACCCCTCCCCATCCCCTCTCCACATACATACAGAGTAGAGAGACAAATTCAATAATGTGTTATATACTATGTGGAAATCATTTTATTATGGATTCAATAAAGATAAATATTTTGTTACAGATTCAAATTGATGAGATGAAACATGCTCCACAATTATCATCCCTTCTTATGCTACGTATGAAAGAAACTCAAAATGCTTTTCAGAAAACAGAAGATGATGTTACAGTAAGTGTATGATATTCAATACTTACAATAGACTCACCATTATGACAATTTTAAACCTTATTACAAAGAAAAATACTCTGTTGTAGGTATGGAAGAGCATGAGTTGGGAAATGATAAAATGGTTATTTAGATGTTCAGAAAACACATTTCATGCTCTATTTTATGGATTGATGAAGAAGCTTGCTGATAGTTTGTCAGAAAGAACTGTGAAAGATTTAGAGGCCACAAAAGAACGTTTATTTGACAAAATTTCTGTAAGTAATAAATGTAATATGTGTACAATATGTTAACTCGGCTTCCATTTTGTCATAATGTTGTTTTATGCAAAGTAATGATTTTAATTTACAAAATAATATTTTATACTTTTATCATAACTATTATATTTAATACTTTTTCAATAATTATGGTATACATCAAACACTTTCTCAATAGAATTAACATTTTAATTACTTATAATTTACTAAAAATCCTAGCTATTCTAGAAAGTGTTCATTATTGGTTATAATTATAGACACAAACAAATTTGTTTTTAATAACGTATTGAATCAATAGTTGATTTATGTAACAAAAACAAAACTGATTTTCAAATATTAATATTTACAGACACTTCTGGGTTCTGATGGTGTATTATTGTATCCTGTATTTCCTTCTCCTGCACTTTACCACCTACAGATTTACTACAGGCAGGCTGACACTCCTTACATGGCAATATTCAATCTTTTAGACTTACCTGCAACTGCTTGCCCAATGGGCCTCAATAAGAATGGCCTTCCTATCGGAATACAGGTAAACATTTTAGAAATTAAACATGACAATTGTTTAATAACTATTGATAATGCTATCCCTACTTTAACTCTTACTGCACGGCCACTGTTACAGTTAACTTATTAATAATGCCTAAATTACATTTTTAGGCATATATAGGCCTCTTAATTTGTTAAAGTTTTTTTTAATTGTTTTGCTAGGAAAAAGTTAAACAATTTTAAATATTTATTTTGGAGGAAAATTAAGATTTTTCAGTTATAAAAATGATTTTTTAAATCTATTATGTGAATTGTTATAATTACAAATGAATAAAATAAATAATATGAAATGAAAAAATTAACAAATAAATTGGATGAATAGTGACATTAATAAATGATATGTAATAATTAACCCAACAGAAAAACTCAGTACGTAACACATCACTTATAATAGGTCATCTCCCTTATGCTACTCAGTGAGACATAATGTGTCATCTGCGGAATATTCTGCTTAGAACATTTGGGAATATTGCAGAGACAACAGATACCAAGGAAACACAATTTTAACCAATTCATACACTTTGTTCCTACTTTTTGCTTAGATACCATGTCTGTGTTGAGTTACCCCTTACCAGCCAATTTATAAGCTATATTTATTGCTATGCCTTTAAATATGTGCCAGGCCCGGAACTAGGGCGGGTCAGGGGGGCACGTGCCCCGGGTGGCAGATTTCAGGGGGCGGCAAAATTTGAAAAGATTATAAAAAAATAATAAGTTATTAGAAAACGTTTTCAAAATAATAACAATACAATCAATATTGTTTAATTTTATTTGATTTTTTTCATAATTTATTTAATAATTTTATTAATACTTTATTATATCTATCTCACTAAAGCTGAAGCCGATTTTCGTGTTCTTTGAATATTTTTGAAAAATTCCTCTTTAGTAGTTATTCGTTTCAGATGAAATGTAAACGATCTGAGTGGATTTTGAATTTAGTGTCTGTTTGTTTGTGCATCAATCACGCCAAAACAGCTGGACATTTCGAAACGTATCTAGGCGTTTGGTTACCAGGAGAAGCGAGAAGGACATAGGAGGGTTAGTCTACCAATGCACCGCGCTTGCGCGTAAACATGCAAGATTTTCAAATTTTTTCCGATCTGCCCGCCCAAGATGTCATTCGATTCAGCTCGCCAGGACGAATAAATAAGATATGCATTTCAATTTTGTTTTTACGGAACCGAGTCACAATTAAATAATATAGATAAGAATTACCTTAGTAGGTCCGTCTTGTGACTTCAATTTATATCTGGTTTTGCTATGACATGTTTCAAAGTTCAAGACTTCATCATCAGATACATGTAGATTAGAGATAACTATCAGAGGGTTTATTCCTAGCAACGACAGTGTTCCACCAGACATAGGATAATGCGCACCGTTGCCGAACGGGAATATTTATTTTAATTGTGTTTGTGTTTGTGTTTTGTGTTTTAACATTTGATGTGTGACGCATTCATCGTGTGAATGAATTAATTAATCTACATGTATCTGATGATGAAGTCTTGAACTTTGAAACATGTCATAGCAAAACCAGATATAAATTGAAGTCACAAGACGGACCTACTAAGGTAATTCTTATCTATATTGAATAAATAAGGTTTGCGAACTTACATTTTTGCGATTCGACCCACCGATTAGCCGCTAAAGCGACAAGAGCGCGCGTATAACACGATCATTTTGTGTCAATCACGCCAAAACGGCTGGACATTTCGAAACCATTTCCCGTATCTAGGCGTTTGGGTACCCGGAGAAGGATAGGGGAGGGGGGAGCTAGTCTCCCAATGCGCCGCCCTCACGCGCAAACGCGTTAATTTTCACATTTTCCCCCGATCTTCCTGTATAAGATGTCATTCGATTTAGCTCGCCAAGACAAACAAATAAAGTAGTACACATTTTTGCGATTCGACCGACCGATTAGCCGCTAAAGCACAAAAAGATATACCAACGTAGACAACAACTCCACGCAAAAACGGCAAAATACATCGAACCGATTTCCCGTATTTACGAGGTTTTTGGACCAAGTAACTCGAATCTGCGGTTCTGTAAGGAAATCTTGATACATTTGTACCAAACTCGGAATCCGGGGGTTTTTGGACCGGGGAAAACGAATCTGAGGTTTAACTCTGATTATTCAAACCCCTTAGCGAGCAAAGCGCTGATGCCGGTCGCGAATCCACCCGGAGGGCGGGTGGAGCGGCTAGTAATATATAAATTACAATAGAAACTTTTGCTATTTAGTTTTATTCCTAATGTATATTTATATCTATAGTTTATTTATATTGAATTATAATGAAAATCAATTGTCTAATTGTGATAATTATCTTTATTTAATCTCATTGTGATAATATATACATTTTTTTAAAATTATTCCTTTTAAATATTCCTAATGTATATTTATATCTATAGTTTATTCTAACTGACTATCAATTGTGTAATTGTGATAATTATCTTAATTGATTCTAATGGTGTTAGTACTGTATATATATATATATATATATATTGTTTTAATGTAATCATTTTACTACTTTAAATCTACTTTAATTCTATTTTAATTTAATTGTTTTCTTATAACATTGTTAATTTTGTTTAAATTGGGCTTAAAAGCCCGTTTGTGTAAAATAATAAATAACATTCCAATTTCCGACCAAGCTAAAATGACATTTATGACGTAATTTTTGCGTATTTGCAATTGAGTTACAAATACAAAAAAAAATTGTATTATTCATGTATACGTGTATTAATGTAATAAATAAGTGCTTTTCATAAATAAAACATCTTCATAATATACATATGGTGTGTAATTTCAACTACCGCATGTAAAAAATAGCTTACAAAGGTATTGTATTAAAATAGTGGGGGAGGGAGGAGGAAGGGGTGATGGGGCGGCAAACTGATCTTTGCCCCCCCCCCTGACAAATCTTCTAGTTCCGGCCCTGATATGTGCCATATATTCAAGATTTTGAATAAATTAACTCTGATGGAATATTCTGTATACAGAGTTTAAAGTGTCAATTGAAGAATTACTTTCAAACAAACAAATCTAATTCTGAGTATCTATGGTTCAATAGCATACAAATTCCTGGTATTTTTCTGATAACAATTGTTACAGACTGTCTTTTTTATACCTGCCATTATAAATTATGCAATAACTGTAAATGTATTGTTTAGATCTTCCCAATATTATAGTTCTAGGTATATTCTCTAATAACCATAAATCAATGACAATATAACAATGATAGTTTCCCAATTGCTCAAAATTATCAATATTTTGTTTTTAGTTA
This sequence comes from Aphrophora alni, assembly GCA_963513935.1. NCBI lineage: Eukaryota > Metazoa > Arthropoda > Insecta > Hemiptera > Aphrophoridae > Aphrophora > Aphrophora alni. Next base: position 89,129,541 of record OY740767.1, read on the forward strand.
ATTAAACATATTTGTATTATGGTTCCTTCTGGGCTTACTTTTTTTTGCACAACTTACGTCTAACTTTTACAACAGTACCTACTATCTATGTCAACACATAAGTCTTGTTAATTCTACTTCTATGCCTATATAACCTACACACCTTCATAATATTATAATAATTATATATTTTTCTCATTCTCAATAGTGTGATTTTATTCAACTTCCACTTGTAAAAATGATTCGGTTGTTTTATTATTTTTTCATAAACAATTTTTTTTTTAATTTGTAAAACTGTCATGAAAGAACTAAATACTTTTAATAATAAATCTTTTGTTTTGCACACATTTATACATGGAAGATCAAATGTTTTAGGTAATAGCAGCACGAGGCCAAGATCGATTAACTCTAGCTGTAGCAAAAGAATTAGAATCAGCTTTTGGTGGATGGGTTTCACCTGCAGAGATTAATTTATTGGAAGTCAAGACTTGAAAACAAAAGAAGGAATGTCTTATCAGTCCATCTAATTTATAAGAAGTTGTAAGTTACTTCCAACATCAAATATAAGAAAAGATATCAAGGTGTGTTTGAAAAGAAAAGAAAAATCACAACATAGAATGTTTATGTATAATTTATATATATAACCTGTAATTAAATTTATTAATTTATACATAATGAGTTAAATTTTGAGTTAGGATCTATTACAGCCAAATGGGGATATAAACCCCACCAGACATGTACTTGGGTGTATTACACTTATTGTGCCAAAGTATCTATGTGGTTGTGTTAGGGTCAAGTGTCATATATTGAACCTAATATCTCTTTATAATACTTAATGGTGCCTCATCTTTATAATTCTAACAGACATACATTTAAAATATCCAGCATCATAGTTAAGTGTGCAATAATAATAAAGATTTTTTGTGGTAATGCCAAATAAACTAAATAATGACCTGTACATCTCAAAAAAGCTGTCCTAGCTTGAATAATTTTGAATGAACTATATGAAACATATGTTGTACTTTAAAATATTAAACCCAATGACCACTAGAGTATGAAATATACAACTGTTAAGTCGTAGCAACTTGATAATTGCTATGAATATTATGAACATAGTTTTATATTTTCTGCAAGGGAAATACATATGTTAACTTTGTCATCTTATGAAAGTATGGGTGTAAAGACCAAATTTTGTTTTTATACTAATTGTGTACTAATTTGTTTGTGCGAGCTTACACACCTAATTTCAAATCTATAGTTCTATAGAAGGGTCACAAATTTCAACCAGATATACTGAATGATACTGTGCATATAACTTTATGGTTCCATAGAACTTAGTTTTAATAAGGTTCTGTTATTGCTGCAGTCCTTGTAAGAATTATACTTGTTTTATATAAATGTGTCTTTTATTATACATAGGATTGCAAAGGATATTAAACTTGCTTCCATGATTGAAAAAATACTAATTAAATAAAACTAAGAAATAACTTTATACAATCTAAATTTATTTATTTGCCTTAAATTGAACTTTGAATAATGTTTAAATATCTATAAAATATTTTGGTTTTATATTTTTGTAAATAAAGTGTGATTGTGTAAACAAAAGAGAGATGTATATATATATTGTAAATAAAAAATGTTATTTTTACAACATTCCTATTGTATTGATATTACTATTTTCTATTGAATGTACATGTTATTATTTAATTTTATCTATGCAATTTGTTTTTTCGATAAAATATTAAAGTATTCATATAAAGAAAGATTGTTAATATTTTGTTTTTAGTTCCTTAAACATAAATCATGTGATGGTTTCTTCTGGGCTTAATTTTTTGCACAAGTCTATCTTTTACAATAGTACCATTGATGTTAACATATCAGTCATCTTAATTGTACTTATACTTAGTAGAATAAACAAAAGTAGGACATTAGGGAAGACCATGTTATCATTGTTTTCCAACTTATTTGTTTATTTTTACTTTCATACATATACCAGTATGTAGTGTGTGTTTGATGGGTCGATATATTGATGTGGATTTATTTGTTGATATAATATATCCGAGGTCCCCTGAATAAAAAAAAAAAAATGTTTTAAAGAAAGATGTCTACCTATTGTTTGTCCAGTGCTGTGCAGCCTAAAAGTGTTGATAGATTATAAAGAAAATTTGGTACTTAGGTATATTTTGCAAGTTTAAAAAAAAAAATTCCATTAACTGAAAACTTGAGGATAGCTGTCGTAAAAAAAAAAGATTTTTTTAAATACAACATTATGATTTTCTCAAAATTGGCTAAAATGATTTTGATTAAGTTTTTCCAAAAATGTAGCCATTAAGGACCCAAACAAAACCTATTAGTCGCCATAACTCCAAAAATGCCAGTCATTGAATTATCGGTAAACAAAATTCAGCTTTGGGGTTGCTCTAAAATATATTATTTTTTAAATCGGCTTTACTAATTTTATTAAAGTTGTAATAAAATGTGAAGCTTAATGACCCAAACTTTTGGAAAAAATTACAAGTAAAAAAAATATATAATGGTTCAAGGATATAATTACCATAAACAAAAATGAACCTTGAACTGCTGTGATTAAAAACACGATATTAATTAAATGTGATTTATGCTTAAGCTATGTTTATGGCATAAGCTAAACAAGATGGGGTCCTGTTTAAATGTATAAATATTGTTTCAAAGATGGCATCCATGATTCATTTTCACTTTTTCACTGTTCACTACTGAACTCACATATTTAGTGACAAATAGTTTTGGTTGGAATTTTTTTAGTTTAGAGGGTGGGTGAGAAAGTTTATGCAATGTTTTTACACTGTTTATTAATAATTTTTGTTATTGCAATTTACAATGTGTATTTTTTATGTTTTTATTGACATGAAAAGAAATTTACTGAAAATGTAGCATTATTATATGAAACCAACATGGATTCATCTTAGTTTGCCAACTCTCTCAAATTATACGGAACTCTCATATTTTTCTGAATTTTTAAGCCATAATCCGTCTTCCATTTTATTTAATCCAGGAGATTGTATCTCCTATTACTCAGAAAATGACACCAGATTAACAGTTTGAAACAATTTAAATATAAAGCAAGGCAACTAATTTTGAAATGCTTATTCGACAAAGTTGGGCGCCATTTTGTAATGCTTTATTACAAAAAATAAATAAATAAAAATTTAGTTATAAAATTTATCACTCTAGAAAAGAGTGTGGAATATCTCAGAGGTCATAAATTCTTTTGAAAAAGTGTACTTAGTAGAATACTGAATAAAGTACATAAATCTTTTTATTCTGAAATGCACATTTTATTATTAAAACAACACAATATAACACAAGAATACATATAAATCAGATAATACCTGTAAAAAAACACAATTATATATAAAACATCCTACATATTTAATTAATCAAAGATTATATTCATTAAAATTTAATTTACTAATTTTATTTATGGTTGCAACTTACTTTTTAAATTGAAATTTTTTTTATGTATTGAAAAGTTCTTATTCTTTTTACTATATATTGTTAATTTCATAAAACTTCATTTCTTTTTAAAAATCAAATTCAAAATATCAAAATCATAATTTTAAACAAAAAAAAATCTTTTACTTATGAAAGATTTTATAAAATACACTTGAAAAACATATCATGTCTGCTTATAGAAAACATCAGACAATTCTACAAACATAATGTTAAAATTTCAACATTACAAATCAATTATATGTTTTAGTCTATATGAAGAATAGTTTATACATGTTATACCAGATATACGTCATTATTTTAGACAAACTTTTAATTAAAAGCACATCTTTTTCTGGTTGCAGTCACATGGCGTCGTTTCACTGAAATCGCATCTATTGTTTTTAAAATTAACTTTTTTAGTTCTTAATTTCACTTGTTTTTCACTTAAGAACATATCAATTGTTTACTTCTTTATTAGTTTGTAGTTATATAAAATTATGGGTTTTGATTTTAATATTTTTATTTAAAGAAGAAAAAGAAATTTGCTCAGCATTAAGGGCGCCAGGTGGAATTAACTCACCAATTTTGAAAAAGTAAAAAAAATAATTAATTATTATTTGTTAATAAAATTCTCAGGGTCATGATTCTTTTAAAAGTGTACTTTGCAGTGGTTATACGGTAAATGAGAAGTCCTTTTTTATTTTTCTGAAACTGTACATGCTGTTTATTAGAACATAATATATCATTAATACATATACATCAGATTATTATTTATAATTAAATCATGTTGAAAGTAAAATTAAAATATTATTTCATCTTGAAGAGATCAAGAGTTTCAATAAATGATTCTACTTTAAAAAGTTGCAACTTGTTTATTTAGTTTTTTAATATGAGTCTTTGTCTCATTAATTTAAAATTGTAATTTATTATATCAAATTAGAAATTTTTTATATTGAAAATTTACTTATTTTAACAAATTTTTAACATATTTTGTTTATTATTAAAGTTTCATCCTTAGTACTTTTGTACACAAAAAAAATATTGTCTGTAGTTCATGTTACCACATTGTAGCAATCCCTAAGGTAGACGTCTTGTGTATCGTTAAGATCTCGTCCTTAAGGTAGAGGTCACCATCGTCCTCGTAGAATCAGAGTCCATCGTCTCCGGATTATCTGTACAATTCCTATTTATCGCACATTTTGTTTTCACTATATTCAAAGTTTCTATCTTATTATTCACAGTCTTTCAGAACGAAAACTCATTTAAACTGTCTATACAAAAAACAAACAAAGTTCATATCTCACCATTTACTTTGATGTTCATACATAAAAAAACTAATCGTTTCACAATGAAATATAGTCCATCTGTTTCCGATACACTTTCTAACTGAACGACTAACTCTAATTAATACTCAAATAACGTATACCGTTATTTTACTTAACACTTTTTATTTTTCACTCTAAAAATGTCTCTTACAATAGAGCACATGTTTCTACATTGTATGGGACAACACGTACATACCTTTCAGATGTCCGCTTCTAACTGAACTAAGCAACTCCCATTTTCCGGATATAGCATACCCCTATCACATGATTTTTAGCCTTGTAGTCATGTCCACATGGCAACAGGTGTTTTACACTTTATTTAAACATACTTTCACATAAATATTGAATCAATCTTAATACTAAACATTACCAACTTGACAAATATATTTTTTTGGAAATCTATTTTAATTTCTCTTTCCCTTATTTCAAATGTAATTCACAGACTCCAACTTGACTTATGTCATCTTTCTCTCAATCATAAATATTCCTTTTGCAACAGCTGATATTTTGGTACCAATTCAAAATTCAAAAATTGAGTATTACAAGTTCCAAAGATTATACTCAAATTGTTTTGTTTTTTATTAAAAACACAAAAACTTAGACTTTTTATACGCTTTTTCCAGGTTGTGTAATGCATATTGTCCATCGCACAATATTACTAAATCAATTACTTTTCACTTCTGAAAGTTTATTTTTAGTCAACAGAAACTAACTCACAATATTTTATAACAGTACATATTAAACAAACTCTTACTTTCTTATGAAAACACTTTCTTTCTATACAGAACGTGCTTGTTAAGACGAACATGTCTATCAAATGAGCGTGCTCCCGAAAAAGTTCTGAAAAGACTGACTCAGTTTTACTTTAGGCGGTTGACGACAAACTTTATGCTTTGTCTACCAAACTTTTACACTGCACTTCTCTTATGAAGTTTATAATTGTTTTAAATATTAACATACACACAATAAATTTCTCTGATCTTTTGTACTAATTATTTTGTTTATTTATTCTTTATTGATTTTATTCAAAAAACAAAATACGTTTCCTGTATGATGCATTGAGTCCAACGTATACCCCATACCCCATTCTATCTAAGGCCACCAAACTAAAAATGTACACTATTACAAGTTGAACTTGTAGCACATTTTTTAAATCTTGTTTCCAGGTGATTATTACAATACTGATTCATCGATATGGCAGTGTAATATCAATAGAATGACTGCATCGATATGTAGCAACATATAGTGAAGATAATGTAAGTGTCAATTATGGCAAAACTAAATCTGTGATGTCTTGTTGTTAGGTAATGATAATAATAAATTATTTAAAGCAAACTGCACAAATAACATAATTCATAATGACACTAAATATGCTTCTGAGAAATTAAGTGTAGACATAGAAATGGTAGTCGTTAAGGTTTATTGATACTTTTCAGTGTCAGCAAAATAGAGGGAAGAATTGAAGTTTTTTTTAAAATTTTTTGATACTGAACTGTGTGAAATTTTAAGGCTCTTTGTAATATCCCTCACATTTTGATAGGTTATAAAGAACTGGGAGTCAATAATCAGCTATTTTTAAAGCAAATTGAAACACCTAAAGCTTTTAAAATGTATTTTATTGATGAGGATCCATGTAAAATGTTATTGCTTGAAGCACATCTTAAATTTTTATTTATGATTTTAGTAATATTCTTATGGAAAGCTAAAAATATATTCAGATTTTAGATTTAACTATAATGGTGTCATTTAATATAATTGAAGGATTTATAAAGCAAATTTGCAAAGAAAAGATGACCTATTTTTGGATGGAATAAACAAAGTTTTAAATAAGATCCAGTCACTTAGAAAAGAGTTCAAAATAATTTTGTTGAATTCTGCAATACCCTTCATTCTTATATTATATAAAATGTAAACATTTTTGACAATATTACAATCAAGTCCTTACTCTCACTGTCCTTGAAGTATGATTTAATTTTAAAGATTTTCCGAACATGCTTATTCATATTTAGATAGACATAAATGGGGAGTTTCATATGTTATGTTATATTATTCATATATGATGGATTTTATTCTTTAAAAGATGTAACGGCTACAAAAATTTCCATTTATGGTAATATTGTGGAAAGTGGGTATCTGTGATGATTTAGGCAAAAACCAAAGGTATACAGCTCAGGATATAATAATATATAAGATTCTTGGCTTTGTTCTCAGTATATCAGCATCCAATGGACACACAGAATTTTTTAAATTTTTTATGAAAAGTAAATGGCCTGATGATAGGAATCATTGTAATGTAAAAAATACATAAAATACATTATTTATAAGTGTTTAATTTATATAAAAAGAGAAAAATGATTTACAATAAGTTCATTATGTAGAATGCCATAAATACCAAAATTAGAGTCCTGTCTTCACTGAGAATCACATTCCTTGCAGTGATTAACATACACTTAGTAGTTAAATCAAACACTTTGAACTCTAAAATCACTATTTACACAATAAACTATTTACAACACTAAAAACTAACAATATAAAAATAATAATTTACAAAAAAAATATTCACACTTAATAGTTAAAACTTTCGCAAACACTATTCTTTCGTAAAATATACGCCGCCAGCTTGAGTACGGTAATAACGGTTCAACTTTGAGCTGAGCCGAAGAGACAGTGGCCTCTATTCACGATGGCAGGAAGGTAAACAAAAAGACAGATTGTGTTCGTCTTTTGTCTACGAGTTCTCCGAATTTTACAAAGGGCGGGTCGTAATTTTTACAAATGAGTAGTGTTCTAGGGTTAAAAAAGGACTTTTATATAATTGTGCATCTGTACGAGTAATGAGCACTGGGAAAACAACGATTGGGAGACTACCTCCGAGTCACAGGACATCAGGGTTCATCACTACGGATATTATTTTTTTAGTTACAGATGTCGTGGTATAGACATCATAAACAATTTATTATGTTAAAGATCTATATTATGACTAGACTATTTTTTGTATATGTATGTTTGTTTTTATATTCCCTTTAGGATAAATTCAAGATAACTAGTTTTTTTATTTACATAATTAAGTCTCCTTCAGAGACATGGAAAATTATTCATTTTTATGACTAAATTTCTTTTGTTGCAACATTTAAAACGTAAAATATGAAATTCATGAAACTTAATTTTGATTTAAAGTAAAAGAAGAAATTCAGATAAAAGATTTTTTTAATCAGTATTTAACAATAGTATATTAATTATCATTTATGTTTTTTATGATATTTGTAACATGATATGTGATCTAATAAACATTTTATGTACACTTTCAGCAAAACAAGACTTCGAATCTTTCTTATATCACCTATTACAAAGTACCTCTTGAAAAGAACCTTTAACCTCGAGATACTATAAATTTAATTCAATTTTTAATTTTTCAAAATTGGTCAGATAATGCTACCTGGCGCCCATAAAGCTGAGCAATTTTCATTAAATAAATATTTAAGATTACTAGATTCAAATCAATATTATTAATTTTACAAAAAAACCTGTTAATTAAATTCATACAATATAAACGGTATTTCCTCTGCTGAACCACTCTGGAACAAAGGTAAGTTTTAATTTATGTTGCCTTTAAAATGTTTGCTCAGCTATTGTCAATGTAAGAAAGGTTGTCAAGTGTTGTTTCATGAATAATCTATGCCATTCCTCGAGGAGCTCTTGATATACATAAATGTAATAAAGTTATTTATAAACTACACAAGGTTTTTACATCTGCTATTTATCTCTATTAGGTAATTTGTGTTATTTCTTGAACAGAGCAATAATAGATTGATTTAAAGTGGCTACTTTGTCAAATAATAATTAACTACCAATAATTCAATATTAATTTAATCCATTTTGAATCTGACCTTCTCTCTATCTTATCACAATTTTAACTACAAAATCTAACTGATTTTAACCACAATCCAGGTAAGTGAAACGATTGTGTTATCTATAAATTTTGTTGAGATTTATCTAGATTTTAATAGGCCTAGTTGAAATAAAGAATAATCTTCATTTAAATACATCTCTCTTATAACTTTTTTATGAATCAACAATTTAAATAGTTATGTTGAATAAATACGCTAGTTCTAGGTTCTTATAACTTGTACCTAGTACCGGTATGGTTGTTTATTATTGGTTTTGATATTGGTTCATGGCTAACTAAGTGCATATTTTACAGGGTAACAAGATTAGGATGTCATCCACAGAACTCATATTATGAATCTTCTTGAAACTAGTCGCTTAATATGTGCATTGACCAAAGTGATAACGATAGTATAGTACCTACTACTTCAGAATGAAGTACAGTAAAGGTTGACAATGCCTTTATTTTGCAAGCTTCTGTTGTTAGGCTAAGATATTTTCTTGGGTTTTACGTTTGGATCATAAGAATTATAGACCTAATATTGCAATAGGGCTTTTACAAGGTAATAAATATAATAATTAAAACCATACCTCCTTGCAAACTTATAATAACAAAATAACATCATAATAACCTATAGAAAACCAACAGCTGTAAATAGAAAGGACCTGTCAGTTGCCTACACTCTTACGGGGTATAGAGTTTGCCAAGAGTTCTTCTTGAAAACGCTTGACATTTCGAATAAAAGAGTGAGGAATGTTAATATTAATAAACAACAAGCCCCGTTAGACTCGGCTATGCAAGATAAAAGAGGTAAGAGTGAACCTGGAAACAAAATACCCAAAGCAAGAATAGGAATTATTAAGGAACACATTATTAAGGGACTGGCAAAAACAAGTTTAAAGATACAGTCTCCATTGTTTTGATCTTCATAAAAAACTATGCCTACGCCTAATGTCAGGGAACTCAAAAGCATACTATATGAGGAAGCTCTGGATCTACAATTTAGACATCTATAATCTTAATTAAAGAGGGAAGTGAAAACATGTATATGTGGCACAAGGGCCAAGAGGATGCCAGTAAATTACTTCATGGCTTCTGAGTCTGCCTAGGTATGTAAAGCACATGGAAGCTTTCTGCGACAATTGTAGAGGCCAAAATAAGAGCCATTTAACCTCCAAATTCAGGATGTACATAATCAGACACACTCAAATTGAATCTGTTACTCAGCATTTCTTGTACCAGGTATTTTTTATAACCAGTGTGATGGAGACTTTGGACATATTGAAATCAGAAAGAAAAAGGTCCAAAGAGACATGTATATTCCCGAAGATTGGGGAAATCTTGTTACTTCAATAAATCGAAAGTTCATAGTTACCCAAATAAGAGATGATGACTTCATTGACATTGGTAGTTTTAATGATACTTTCCCGTTAAAAATTAATGAAATTAGGAAAAGAAATACTCCACTTCAGAAAGAGTAAACCGAGCATACTATTTTACAAGATATCTGATGGAAATCTTTTGCCTTTAAGTAAACCTAACATAAGAGGAGAAGATGCCGGAAAATTCCCAGCCAATTTCCAAACTCTAAAACCAACCCTTTCAAAATAAAATTGAAAGCAAATAACGGAAAAGACTTGATGGAGATTTTACAGTTTTTTTCGTCTATATACCATGCCTTTTATAAGGACCTGAAAAAAGTTGTTGCTCAGACCCCAACCCAAAAAGAAGACGAAGGAGATGATGACGTCAAAGAGGAAGATGATGATTTAAAAGGAAAATTTAGAACCATAAAAGTTATTTGGTAGGTAGTATGTTGTTAATGCCTTTTGGTAGGCTGATTAGAAAACTCTGTTTTACTCTTGGAAATAAAAATTTATTATTTACAACCTACAAAACTGTTTCATTTTTGACGTTCATTCAGAGGGTAAGAGCGGTTCAAATACAGGAGTACAAGAGATCCAAGTGCAGTACACAAAATGTATAGACAATAAAGTAAAACAAAGTAGGCCTATACTAATATGAATATAATTTTGTTTTCTTAAAATGACATTTTTATTCAAAGATTAACTGTTGTATATACGACATAACTTTAATCCTCACCATACAATACTTTTTTTAACTAACTTCAATTATCTCAAAATAGTGTTTTTTTTATACTTTGACCCCTTGGCTTCTTGGATCCATGAACATATATTGTAAAAAATAATGTTATACCATAAAAAAAAATGTTATAAATGCTGAATAAAAGTTAACATACATAAATATATATTGAAATACATGGGTATTTTAATTAAATTAGTTTTTGAATCTACAAGTATTTTATTTTTTTCATAATACAAAATAGTTACATAATACAATATTTACAAAATTAACATATATATTTACATACAATTCTTTTACCTTTGTAAAATAACACAAACATCATAAAACTGCGATATAACTATAGAATTGTTTATCTTTTCTTTAAAATAATGTGATTTTTATCTCATTACAGCTAATAATTAAAATTGTCACTATATTGATTAAAAAAATATTGCAACTGAATTTTTCTAGTAAATTTCATACAAATATTAAAATTTATTAAGTATATATTTAAGAATCACTGGTTAAAAAACAAATATAAAACATTCAAACTTCAATGCATTATCATATTGAAATAAAACAACCAATTACTGCTTCTCAAAACTACTGTTAAAAAACCATTAGAATGGCTCATCTTCAGTGTAATTGGCTTCATATCCATATTCACCTATCTTTAAATGTCTTTCATTAATAGCCTACGCTTAATTAACAATTTCTTATACTTGGCAAACAACTTCTGTAGGGCATGAAGAATCATCTGTAACTTTAGAGGCTGTTATAGATTTAGGATTTGGTAATGGCTGAGATGGTGGCGGTACCCAACCTCCAAGAGCAGATTCAACTTCTTTGGCTACAGCTAATGTCAATCTATCCTGTCCTCTAGACGCTGCAATCTAAATTAATAAAAGCAAGTATTTTACTTGGATTGCTTAGACAAAATTTTACAATTAATTTGCATTAAATTTCAACCAAATTTATATTAAAACATTTAAGTAAAGAGTAAAAATGTTTCTGTATATATATATATTTAAATTCATTATTGTTATTTACAGGTAAATACCAATCAAAGAGTTTATAAAATTGAATATCTACTAGTTGGGCCAGTACAAAATATCTGTTCATTTGTTTTGAGCAATATTGTAAATATATCGTCAAAGATAATAACAGTTATAAAAATAACTATTAAATACATATGATTTGGTGGTTTAATTGTTAGGATAAACCTTCATCATATTAAACACACCATAAGATTTTAATACCTACAAACGTTATAAAATATTGTAGTAAATCTTATTCAATGTTTTGTTCAACAACTAGAAACTTATAAAACACATCTCTAGAAATAGCTGTACAATTTTTTTTCAAAAATATATGGATTTCCATTCATTTCTTCATTTTACTTATGGAGGAAATTAATTTTACTTATGGAAAGTCATCAAAAAGTTAAGTAGATAAGTAAAAAATTCCTATTAATTATTAAAAAGAAATTACATTATAAATGGTACAATATAAAAAAATAATAATAATAAAATTTTAAAAAAATAAAAAAATCACGAAAATCTTATATGTGGAACTCCATAAATAATGTTCAAACTTTAAAAATATAACTTAATACATTAGGATATTTTAAAGTTACTTTGAAGGAAATATTAATAATTATTACTATTTTGCTTTTTTTTAGCAAGTTGGATTGACAGTTTTAAAACCATTATTAGCATATTAAGTTATTATTTGTCAACACCTCCTTTAAGAATGTAATTAAACTGATAATAAATAGATTAGGTATTACATACCTGAAAGCCAACAGGTCGGCCATCCCTGGCAAGTCCAGCAGGGCAAGCAGTTACAGGTAGTTCAACAACATTAAACAGGGTAAAATATCCTACATTCAGAATTTTATAATAAAATTGCAAGTGAAAGTTGGCCAAATCAGGAAATGTTGGATATAGAAAAACTCCATCATCACCAAGTATATCCTTAAAAATAAAAAACAAACCATTTTAATCATGGTTTAAAAGTTTTAAAATATAAAATGTTTAAAATTAATTTTAAATAGTTATATTAATGGGTGTATTAAAGTATTGAGTAAAAAGAAATAAAAATATATACAGTAATTTTTCAACATAATCCTAAATTCATTTGGACAGACATGGGGCATTCGTAAGAAACTTTTCAAGAGATGTACCAGACAAGCCTAACAGCAGTGTTAGCCGCCACCATTTTCTAGCAACTAAGAAGTCTTGCTCTGTTGTGCTTTTCAAATAGTCATATGACCAACTCTGCTAACCATAAACATTTTTTATTAACACTGGATGACCACAAAAAATAAATTTCATTATTTTTTTCATATTTATATCTCATTGTTTCTGTGAATTCTTCTTATCTGTTGATTTGTGATGCAACAAACAATTAGTTTTTAATTCTGATATTTTAATTTAAAAACTTTAATTGTTAAAGCTCTTTTGCTCATGATTTGATTTTTATAATTTATGTTAAGATAAATAATCCAAGTAAATAATTAATGTAAAGCAAATTTTAGAGGTTACAAACTATTAAAAGAAATATATATATATTCTGAAGTGTGTTGAAAATGTAAATAATTACAACATAAATTACTAGGGATGAATTTTAAAGAAGGGAATTAAAAACTTTATTCTGTGATATAAAACATTTAAGGTTTGAATACGGAGTAACTTAATAAAAACTAGGTATATATATAATCAATACAGTAGACGCTCCTTAATCTATCTGGCATCCCATAGGTCGGCATATTCTATAATCCGGCACAACTCGGGCCTGCTCGGTCAACATTGCTTCAGGCCTTTGGCCTTAGTCACTAGCTGCCATTTTCTCAATCTGCGTTCATCAGTTCATCATTAAGAAACATCTTTAAATGTCTTGAAAAAGGTGAAAACAAAAACCATATCAGCATAGTTATTACAAAATAAGGTTATCGATGATTTACAATATTAAAATCAAAAATATGAACTAAATAAAATTTGCTGTTTAGGATTTATTAGCAAAAAAGTGTTTATTCTAGACATACATTAAAGAAGCCTAAACTGGAACAGCTAGACAGTATTTTATGCACTTAGTTCAGTGCACAAAGAAAGGATGGTAAATATGTGAATCTGGACTTATGATAATTGAAATGGCAAAATAATTTCATCTCAAGATGGACTTGCCAGATGAAGAATGTATATTTTTTACGGATATTTACCTTCAAAAATTCAAAGTCCTGTATGAAATCTGTAGGCTAGATGTGATCAATGAAACCAGATCGGGCATTGAAAATGCAGCTGAAGAATACAGGAGAACTTTTAATAGCATTTTTTTAGAGCATAACTTTAACCCCAAGTCAAATTTACAATGCTGATGAACAGTGGCATTGTTTGTCCATTTCAACCCTATCAGACAGAGACAAAAAATGTACTAAGGTTTTTAGGGAAAACAAAGACTGTTTGATGGTTTTACTTTGTGCAAATACTTCTGTTGACCATCAAAAAGTTAACACCTTTGTCATTGGAAAATCCAAAAATTTAAGAGCTTTTGAAGGTGTTTTAAACATTCCTGTACACTATGACACACAGAACAGTGGGTGGATGAGAGAAGAACTTTTAAGGACTGATTTTTCCATTATTTCATGCTAGAAGTGAAAAACAATTTTAACAAACTTGGAATACCTGAAAACATCAAAGCTGTTTTATTATTGGATAATTTTAAGGTCCACCAATCTGCTTCAAACTTAGTTTCTGGGAAGTTTTTTTATAACATTTCTACAAGCAAATATCACTTCATTAATCCAGCCAATTGGTCAGGTGTGATACAAAAACTTCAAATGTTTCTACAGAGGTTCTTTTGTACAAGGTCCATTGGGTTCATTGGATTCAGACATTTTTGAAAACAGTTTAATGTTAAAGTTGCAGTTTTTCTAACAGAATGGAATTAAGTAAAAAGAGGTAACCCTACAAGAGATGTTGGCACAAATTTTGGCTTAATGCTATAGCTAAGGATCAAGAGGAAGAAGATTCAAGCATCACAAGTAATGGCCGTAATTTGGTGTTATACATAGTATAAACTACACCAAATAACATTTTAAGAAATGAGCTTCATGAGGAAGTGTTAAAGTGGATGTAATTGATAAGGAAGAAGCTGTGTTAAAGGAATTAATTGATAAACAAGTAATCAAAAGTCTTATGAATTTACAAGAAGTGCACGTTCCAGAAGTTGAATCGGATGAAGAAGAAAAGGCTGATGCTACTTATCGTTTAGTCTCATGGAATGAAGCTGCCAATGAACTAAACAAATTCATAAACTTTTGTTAATCAATCAAACATAAGATAAAACTCTACAGAACTAATAAATGTATACATTTTCGCAATGAGTTTTTGAAAAAAATAAATAAATAAATCAAGGAAAAAGTGACATAAGAGACTTTTGTAAGTGAAGTAGGGCCTACCTAAGCCAAATGTCTATGAATAACGATTTTTGATATTTTGTTTTTAAATTTAATTCTTACCCATTTTAAATTTAATTTTTACTTCCTTGTTTTTTTTATAAATCTTGACTTTTAACTACTATAGTATAGTATTGTTATACATAAATAAACTTATTAACTGTTTATAAATCAATAAATAACTGTTTAATGTAACGTATGTATTGTATTTAATGATAGTACAGTTAAGATACAGGAATTCTTGAAGATGACCAGACGGACTTGGCGAGGTTCTTGGGAGAATTAAACTTCACACGGGCATCTACAAGAGTTGCAAGCAGGGTGAGCAAACTTCGTATATAATGAAAATTGTAATTATTTCAGAGTCGTATAGTTAAACTATAACGTAGAATCAGATCTATGAGTCACAACAATTCGAGTTATGCTGGATTAATGATAATAATAAGAATATTGTAGGATTGTAATAATATAGAAGATGGTTATTCTTGTTAATAATTGTTAATTTATTACTGAATCCTATTTGATTATATTGATAATAAAAACCCAGGCAGTTTAATGGATTCAATTCTAACACTTATGTTACACCAGAATCAAAGCATCAATCCATAGAATGGTGGCATTCAATATCACCCAAGAAAGTGAAGTTCAAACAAACAATTTCACCCACGGCAATCATGTGTACCGTTTTTAGGGAAATGTAGTGGTGTTGCTTCTGGATTTTTAGCCTTGTGGTGACACAATACATTCTATGACTTATTGTAAGACCTTAAACAAACTGTGCTGTGCAATCCAAAATAAAAGGCATGGTACGTTGGAGTAAGGGGATCATTTTGCTTCAAACAATGCTTATCCACAAGTGGCTAATCATACTCAAGAGCTGATTGGATCATTTAACTGGGAACAACATGGTCACCCTCTGTACACCCCCGATTGAGTGCCCAGTGACTACCATGTGTTCCTGCATTTGAAGTATCATCTGGGTGGTCAGCTCCATGACAACGATGAAGATGTCAAAACGACCATGTTACAGTGGTTGTCTAATTAGGTGGCAGATTTCTACAAGGGTGGTATTCAAAAACTGGTTGTACGATAAGATAAGTGCCTTAATATTAGTGAGAAAAGTATATTAAAGTTGAGGCTTTCATCTTATGTATAAATAAAATTGTTAAGAAAAGTCTACTTGTTTTATTTTATTTTAAAACTGTACTGACTTAAAACATGCCACGTATTATTTTTATAACACTATTTCAAATGAAGAGTGAAAGGAGTGGGAGTGGAGAAATTAAAAGATGGTTTTGTGATTTTAGTTTTATGGAAAAAAAAAAGGTCTTTTCTTTATAATTTATTATGTTTTAAGGGTCTCTGAACACAAAGGGCATCAAACTTTGGCAGCTGCCAAGTGTCAAATCATGTGACAGACCTTGACATTCACCCAATTTTATCTGAAATGACTAATCTTGCTTGTATGTTAAAGAAGTAAAATTTTATTTGAAAATTTAAAAAATATACATTAATAATATTATAAATTTGTAATTTAAAATGTTTTCTTATCAACAGTCTTCTTCTTCACTTATGCTAACATAATATTTCTAACTAATTTTATAAGAAAAAACAACTGAAAATACCTAAACCAACATCCAGAACTTTTTTCTTATCATATTGAGCATCCAAAAATTACATATGTTCAAAAAAAAAAATCAGCCATTTAGGAACTAATTTACAGTTGAAATCTCTGAATAATGTAAAATAAGTATTCAGTGTTTTCTTTATTGATCATGAACACTACAAACGCAGGTGGTTTGACCATGTATTTACAATCTTTGTGCAAGCTAAGAATACATGGGATTTGTAAATACATAATACACCTGTGTTATTGTTATTAGTTCACATGATTTATACCTGGCAAATTTTCTGACCTTTGTATCAGGCTAAATCAGACATTCAATATCATCCGAGTCCCGACCGTACCGGGTTAAAGAATGTCTACTGTGTTACATTTATAAACATGTAGTACCTCAAAAAGAACAGTCACATTTTCATTCTGTACAAAATACAATAAACTAAAACAAAAATTTAATTGTAAAAAAAATTAAAGAATAATTGTGAAAACTATTAAATTGCTATTATATTCATTCCTTTACAATATTAGAGCACTAATTTAGTGAAAAACATCATATAGTAATATAGATAGTTTAACAAATATTATAATAATAAGAAACATTTCTTTTTCATATTATGTATAAATGTAATATTGTGCAGTAGTAAAATAATTATAATTTAAGTAGCCTTAAGATGTTTGTTAAAACTACAGAATGTGTAATACAGTATTAGCTAAAACTTACCTTTAATCCTTGGTGTCCTGTTTTGTGTTGGTAACAAATATAAACAATATTAAATTAAAAATCATAGAATAAAAGAAGCAGTAATAAACATTTGTGTTACAATAAATTATTTGATTACAGTTTACAGAAGTCAGCCGTCTATTAAAAAATTATTGATATGTTAATAATTTCAAATAGGAATAAAGAAGTAAAAAATTTGATGCCAATATTTGTTCAAAACCTCAATAATCATGAAAATATTTAATTTATCAAAATAGGCAAGCAATTTTGAATTTTTTAGTTTTCCCCATATACAGTATTTATTTTCAATGAAAGTAGGTGTAAATGAGTCCTGTCTAATCAACTTAATAATTTATTTATTGTTTTTTCTTCTGGATTAAAAAAAAAATAATAATAAATTGGCTTTGTAAACAAAGTTTAGTGTAGACATGAAAATTGATCTAGCTATTGATTTGTTCATTTGGAGTCTGCTCTTATGACAACCTCCTAAAGTTTTAAAATTAAAAATAATAAACATTTTTTCCAAAACTTTATGTCTTCTTCAAGCTTTGTAATGTGGATCACAAGATATATCAATAGTTGAATACTAAGATATACATAAATATTTCAAATTTTAGTACTTAGTAAAAGTTTATTTCTAACTATATTGTAACTCCTATTATTTGAGCTAAAACATTTAATCTCTACAGCTTCATTAGATGTAAATTTAAAATATTCAATATTAGGAAATATTCTTGATCTAAATTTTTGCAGATAATATGCTATTATTTTCTTTCATCCTTGTAGCTCATAACTTGAACGGTAAACATAATTTTGTTTTTAGTTGTTATATTTCATTCAATCCATAAAAATTTCAAATATACGTACTGTACATCCAAACAAATAAAAAATTATACTGATGTAGTACTATTTAATAATTTTTTTATCTAAAATTAATAACTATTATATTGAACTAATTAAAACTTAAATAGCATAAGTTCAAAATAGAAAGGTGCCTGGAAAGCAAAGGTAAATTTTAAACACTTTCATGGTGAAACTCATCATAAGAGGTCAAATTCATATCTAGTTAAAAATTATTCTAGTACATAAAAACAATAAAATACATGTTGAACTGTCTTACTTTAATCTTTGAACTTGTGGTTTAAAGTGACATATTATGGGAAATAAACGATGCTAATGATAAAATTTTGCAATATGTTGGACAGTAGAATCAATAAAATATAAAGTGTTTATTATTTACATGAGCTAAGTGTAAAGGTATGCTAGTTAATCATATATACAACTGTTACAGAAACTTAAGAGTTTGTTTGAATAAAAATGGAAAGAAACATAGTAGAAGATGCAAAAATGGTTTTGAAACGAAGATGAGTTAGGGTGGGAAATAAAATAACACTAGTTGTATGTCTTTGAAATTGAAAGCATGGTAACATTCCAGACAAGGATAATTCAACAAAATGTTACAAACCATGGTTACTTGTTACAGATGAAATATGATGTTATAAGAAATTTAGTTTCACTTTCCGCAATTTAAAAAAAAAAATGAGTTAGGTAAAAAGGATATAATTTTATCTATCCAGTCCAATTTAATTTTTTAATTCTATCCGATCATAAATTTTAACCCAATAATAAATTCTATAATTAATTGTTAACACTTTTGATTGGTGAAACCTGAACCTAATGATATAGTGAAACACTATTAATATATAGTAATTATATGAGATGTTTACAAGATACTTTGGAGATGTAAAGAGTACAATTTTAAACACATGTCACAATGTTAAGTTGGAAAAACAGAGTGTCTAATGCTGTATCTAGCAATAAAAATTTGTAAAGCATATAGGTGTCAACACTTCCATTACATCTAAAATGCTTACACTCCAACTTATCATACTTTATTTTAGGTTTATATAAGTATCCATTATCAAAATATATTAAACAGAATTATTAAGATTGAGAGATTTCTAAACATATATTGTGGTGTTTGGCAGCTTCCTATGTTAATTTGAATTTTGTAATGAATTACTATACCACATAATTTACTTACATGGAATTTTTTCATGAGTTCTTTTTTTATATGAAGCATTTCGTCAATGTCTTTTTGTGAAATACTATCTGCATACTTCTTCAGAGGACCATATATAAGCGGTGGATGAGTATGCTTTGTCTGACGAGCTATGAATTTGAGATAGGTTAGAATTACACTATTCCACTCCTGTACACAAATATGAAAATTATAAATTTGATTACAAGAATATAAGAGAGTGATTTTACTAAATTAAGTGCATCTTATATTAAGTTTCCCTAATTCCTTAAATGCCTTTTCTTTCACTGTGTAGATTTTAATCAGAAAGAACAAATATATACCATATGTTTTTGTTATATATATATATATATATATATATATATATATATATATATATATATATGCAAAAATTAAATCATAATATTTTTTAAAGATATTATTTTAGTACAACTTAGATTTAGATTTTATTATGAATTGAAAATAAAGATTCCTTTAAGATTTTAACCAATGACATTATATTTTGTCCTTAAATATGAATAAAGCTATCATTTCAATAATTACAAATCTACCCCTATTCATTTAAATTGGTACTTTGAAAGTCTCAATATCTACTGTATATATTTTTTAAATAAACAAACTAATTATTTAATGGTGTTCATACAGTAACTTGGCTTAAAAAATATAATAAATTTATAGTATTTAATATTTACTGTGTGCTCTAATTAATCCCCCCCCAGTATGACATAAAATAATGAAGTAGCAGATATTCAATATTCATTTTAATATTACATATTTTTATTTGATCCCAAACTTACTGTGAGGTTATCTTCAGTCTTTTGGTAAACAGAATGGCAAGCTTTTATGCGTAATAACAGAACTCCAGCTAGTTGTAACATTTCTTTCACTTCTTTTATTTTAACCTATAAATCAAAACAAATTGTGAAATAGATTGGCAAAATAAATCAAATATTTGAAATATTTAAAACATTATCATTTTTATTATGAAATATCTGAAATGTCTACAGTTCAATTTCTTTATAGCATATCAGCCATCTAAGGCTGAACTAAATCACCTTTTTAATTTGAATTTTTAATATATCTATTTAAAATGAATAAATTTCTAGTATTTAATTTCTATATGCTATAAATTTCCCCTCCATCCATAAAAATAAGGTCAAAAATGATAAAAATTCAGATATTATTCATGATATTAATGTATATAACATTTCCTAATAAGAGATTCACCCTTAATTTAAAATTAATTGATTTTTAATTTGTTTTATTCCAAATTCAGTTTTGAGATTACGAATTTTAATAAATTGAAATTATCTTTTCCTATACAAATTACAACAACTTCATTGAAAATAAAGGAGAAATTATTGCAGTTAAGATTTGGTTTTGAAGTCATATTTAAGAAATAACACATTATATGGTACATACCTCTTCTGCCTTTACATCATGTTTGTCAGCAAAATAATCAATAGTCCTCCTCATTGCCGACTTAATTTCTGGATGTACTTTATCTGATGTAATAGAGCTATCACTTTCCATATAGAATAATTTGATTTTTTTTAAATCCACCTAAAAAAAATACATCATTATCATTCTATATTCTGAACAAACAAAAATCATATTAAAAAAATTTTTTTATCCTCACACAAATAAATAAATAATAAAACTAATTTTATAAATAATTAAGTGCAATTAAAAATTTCCCAGAAAAGCCAAATATTGCATTGAATTACTTTAGTAAAACTTGACCTCCTAAATTATTCGGCATATTTCATTAATACTCTTTATCGTGTTAAAATGTTCTTTGTAACATTAACATTTTCAACAATTATTTAATAGTTTAAAATTAAATTTAAAGAAGAAGAAAATAAATTTATAAATTGGCAAAACTAATCCAAATTATTATGAAATGTCACAAAAAAATCTCTATCAATTAGAGTCAATGGAACATTAAAACTTCGTATTAAACTTTTAAAAAAACCACAGTTGAAATTTTGGTTTGTTCTAAATGTTTCTATAGGACTTTACTTGTAAAACGCAACTCAAGTTGTAATTCAACCCCTGTTTAGAAGCAATGTACAATTTCCCTCCTGATATAGAGCAAATTTCCTTCCTCGTATATTACAAATAATAAACTTTTTTTTTCATTCAACTCTAACCCTAAATAATCAGCTGCCATACTAACAGAAACGTATTACTTAACATGTTAATATGGTTTTCATATGGAGTATTATCAATGTATTGACTAATTTCGTAGTTTAAGGTTTTGTGATCAACAGTTGAGGGAGTCCAAAACCCGATTAACCGAACATCCGGATTAACTGAATCGAAAATCAAAAATGCAATGATGATTACATAACTTTTGTCATGGACTGTACAGCTTGCTACTGTCTCCTCGGACTGTACCCTTGCTTGCTTCACTCTGCGGCTCGGTGCTCTGTGACAAAGTGTCTAGCAATTCTTTTACAGTTGATAGTACAGAAGTTAGTTTTGTGTTTTTCCGATCATTGTTGGTGTCAGTTATGTAGACAAGTAAATTGTGACTGCGAGTTGTGAATGCAAGTGAGTTATTTTTTGTTGGTTTAATTCAGTAAAAACAATAATGTCACAAAAAAGAAAAGTGGTTTTTCCATTGGAAAAAACTGGAATCCATAGACAAGATAGACAAAGGTTAGTCAGTTTAAAAAACATTTCTATTGAGTATGGCGTAAGTGCAACTACTGAAAGAAAACTATTGGTAAAAAATAGAAAGTGAATTCAAGATTTTTGTGCAAAAATTATTATATTGGCAGTTTAGGTGACAGGAAACAACTAAAACGGCAATAAAACCAAACACTTGATGAAGCCCTTTTCATGTGGTTTTTGCAAGAAGGACCACATGGTGTTCATCAGGGTCAATTCTTAAAGAGAAAGCTTTGAGCTTAAATAAAAAAATATATGGTGATAAAAGTTTACAGCTAGTTTAGGTTAGCCAGATGGAAAGACAGGAATGGAGTAAGGCAGCTAACAATCACTGAGGAAACTTCCTCCAGCAACGCAGGCAAGGCAGATATCTTTGTTGAAATATTTAAAAACATTGTGAGAGACCAACAGTTATCGCCTGCTCACATCTATAATGCAGACAAAACGGATATGAACTACAAAATGGTGCCAAAAAAATGTTTGCATCCATACTAGATACTGCAGTAGGGGCCATAAAAAAAAAAACAAAGTAATGCTGCTGGAACTCACTGCCACTGGTCTTAGTTGGAAAATCAAAAAATTCTAGAGCATTGAAAAATGTAAAGTCTACCTTATTGTCGCTCATTTATACACCATAAAAATCAGCCTAGATATCATCTAACATTTTCAAAAAATGTTTCAGAACTTTGTTCCATCAGTTACATGGTTATTAAAATAAAAAGACCTGCCTCTCAAAACTGTGTTATTAATTGATAATGCCCCCACACCCCCGGGAGATGACGAATTAAAATGTGGTGACATCACTGTTCTATTTGTGCCACCTAATGTCACATCTCTCATATAGCCAATGGATAAGAGCGTTTTTAGAAACTATGAAACGGTTGTACTGAAAAAACTCTTAAGGAAAAGTATTGATTCAGATGATGATGGACCTAATGGCATCATCTCAACTTTGAAACAGATGACAATTAAAGATGTCATCTACTTTTCAGCTGCTGCATGGATGAAACTACTACTACGGCCTTAAACAAAAGCTGGAAGACGATCTGACCTAATATCCCGATAACCACATTTGAAGTTGAATTGACAACTAAACCTGAAGAAGCTGTCAATGACACAGATTTGTTAGAAATGTTTAAAACGATGGAAATGTCCTCTGACATTCAGTTTGAAGATGTTCAGAGTGGATAAATAGTGATGAGGACCCTGGATGGACACCAAGTTTTAATTGAAGACGACATTGTGGCTGCTTTACATCTGATCGTCAAATACTAAATGACGAATTATCCGATAATGATGATGATGTCACAGAGGAAGTTAAAGGACTAAAATACTCAGAACTAATCAAAATGTTTGACGAACTGTTGTTTTATTTAGAACATCAAGATGAATCCCCTGGGAAAATTATGATTATAAAATGACTTTGAGTTCGATCTGCTCAAAAGTGCTTATCAAACCTTACAAACAAACAAATATCTTTAACTTTTCAAAAAGACTGATGAAAACTGTTTAAGCAAAATCTATTATACATTAGTGTAAGTTGTATAATACATATACAATATTATTATGTAAGTACTACCGGTATACCATATTTTATAATACTGTACAGTACAAATTATATACTGTACAAAACATTTAGCTTATATAATGTTTATTGAAGGCCTACAGATTATATTTTCTACTTGTTAATTTGTAATACAAATCTTTAGTATGTAATATAAAAAATAAACTATGGTTGCATTTCTACTGCATTTGCAGTTTTAGTTTTATCCTAACTGTACTTCACAAACACAATAATAAAATACATTATTTTACCATTTCAAAACCTTCATTTTAAGATAGATGGTAAATGTGTATTTAAGGCACAGTTGTTTCATCGCGTAAATAGATGTTTACAGATTATCGGCATTTTCGATTAATCGAATGACCCTCCGTCCCATCAAGTTTAAATAATTGGGATTTTAGTGTAGTAATATAATTGGGGTACACCGTACTATAATATCTTCCAACATAAATTCACCAAACTTCTCTATCAACCCAGTCTTCCATCTCAAAACCTTTTTCACTGATCTCTCAATAAATCTCCTCTCTCCAAATCAATCTGTGCCTTCCCCTCTTTCTCTTTTCGGGTGATTTCCATTTTTATTATCAGAATTATATCTTTTTTAGCAATCTCTTCCATTTTTTAACATCTTATATTATTTTAGATTAGTTTTTACATCTTCACATTTTCCACAATGTGGAGATTATTCTCAAGATGCATAATCTCTCTAATTAAGGCATTTGAGACTCTTCCCAACAGTGGTGGCTTTTCAAGTGCTGCAGATACAGCCTAAAAACATGCTTCTATTTATCAAATTATAGTATTAAAAATAATTGTTAACAGGGGATTAGGTTTAGATAAGCCTTTCCTCAAAATATATACAATCTTTAACAAACACTATTAAATATGAACACACTAAGCACCATGCACACAGCTAGGCAGTTCTAGTTCAGTGGTTATCATGGTAGCCAGAGCCACTCACCTCAACTGTCATTGAGACTCTGGTGAGATACAAACAATGCCAGATTTAACCACGGAAAAATGGGCCCAGGCTTAAGGTGGTAAGTTTGGCAGAAATCAACTTTTTAGTTGAATAAAACTCTTGCCCAAATCGAAATGAGATGCAATGAATTTTTCAGCAGATGGTAAATTATGAATATTAACCTGAAGAAAAATGGTTTATATATACTTTCATCAATAAATGCACATAGAGTTGAATGGCAACATTACATTTTGCTAAGATATAGTAATGATACAATAAATTAATTATAAAAGAACACATTTAACATATGAAGTATACACCTTTACACATTTTAATTTTTCAAACACCTAGTTAGTGTTTCATTTGTGTTGCTGTAAATATGGCAACTGTGTGAAAAACTATAAAGAGGAAGTTATTATTTCTTTGTATATTGTTTGGTTTGTTTACAGTGCACATAAATTGTATCAAAAGAAAGAAAGTGTTTGGCTTTTGCAAAGGAGATAAATATTTAATATATTCCTTGAACCTTGATTATATTTTCAGAAAGTGAGTTATTTCTTATATAAATTTAGCAAATGATCCAGTAGTAATCTTGATATATATATATCTTAATATAATCTCAATATAATCTTAATATATATATTGAATATTGTGGTTTTAATTGTGGTGGGTGGAAGAAAACTTTTTAGTAGAGCTACATATGAAAAACTTGAAAAAAAAAAAAAAAAAAAAACTAAAACAGAGTGAAGTCCTGAACAAACATTAAGTTAGGTAGATATTTTGTTAAAAAAGGAATCAAAAATTATCTTTGTTATTCATCTTTAACTACTTCAGTTTTTGATGTAAGTTCGTGGTTAAATACTATAGTATCTCCACGTAGGACTATCTTCTGAAGAATTAAAAATAATCATTTCTGATAATAGTTTTACAGAAAAATTAAAATCTGACTTTTTTAAACCTAATTTTGATACATCCTTTTAGGATATTAATGAAAAAACAATCAACTACATGGTATAAACTGGATTTGACCAAAACAAAGATGTTGATTTTCATAAGATAAGTGAGAATATCTAGAAAAATATAGGATCATTTCAAAATGTTTATTCCAAAGAATATTACTAAATGGAGACTGATGGAACATGATTTCTTGGTTTATTCTTATAGCCAAGGTTCAACTTTTTGTGCGCCGTAAATTTTTTGGAGGAATATCTTAGTTTACCACAAGTGGTTTCAGTTGGATACACATAGCACCAACAGGTTGGTGAACAAGGAAATTCTTCTGCTCATCGTGATTATGTTCTCAGTTTAAAAGTAACAGAAATAAGCAAAATAAAATCCTATGCGAACTAACTACCCAGTTAGATGAAAAGATTAGGTATTGGCAATACGTAGTGGGTTAAAGAGTAATTTCTGTTATGAAAAAACTTTCTTCTCGTGGTTTAACCTTACAAATTATAGAAACATCTGTTTTAAATGTAATAATTAAAGATCTAATTATTGAGGTCAAGTATTTTTCCTTGGGTATAAACTCAACTTCAAATATATCTCACAAAAATTTTTTGGCTTTTATTATTTGGTATGTGAACAGTGATGGTTCATTACAATAACGCTTTGTAAAATTCATGACAAATGTTGGACACACAGGTAGGAACTAGATAATGCTGTCTCTTTCTAAAAAAAGAAATAGAGAGGATAAAAACAATTGTCATAGCCAATCTTATGATAAGATGGTAAACATGGTAGGAGTTTACTCTGGCCTTCAAGCTTGAATGAAAGAACCCAATCCTTCTTCTTTGAAAATAACACTAAAGATGTTTTCAAAGAAGTACGAGGATAAACATTATTTTCTTGGATTCTTACAATATCTTCGACAAGCTGCTTGTAGAAAGACGTTTTTCTGTTCAAAGAGAATCAATGTGTATTTTGAAAAATGTCACAACACAAAATAGGCTGAATGATCTTGCTACAATATCCGTAAAGATGAAACTACTTGGTGAATTTCTGGAGACAATGAATTTCTATAAAATTATCATTAAGTCCAATGTTCGCAAATACAGATAATTGGATCTTATTTTTAAGAAATATATTTGTTTTATTTCTATTTTGTATTTCATATCTTAATTTAGACACAATTAAGACAATTTGTTTCATAAACTTTTGCAGATTCCAAAGTTATTAAATTTCTTCATAGTTACAATAATGAAATACTCATAATATCACAAATATTGTCAATTTTAAACATTTAATTTAATTACAAAACTAGTTTTTATAACGACACTCTCGTCTTTAGTGTTTTTTAACCCTAGATTACTTTTCTTAGTTCATTGTTACGTGATCACTTTTCATTAGTAAATTTTACTACATTCTGTTTTTATTTTTATTATTATTTTTTAAACTTTACTTTAGTGTTGACTATTTTTTATATTAAATCCTTTAATGTTTTTAAGTGTTTATAAAAATATTTAACAATGAATTCCTACATATTTTAACTGTAAAAAAATTTTTTTTACCAGCACTACAAGTACGTTTAAAAAAAATTAATCTGTAAAAAAAAATCAAAAAAAAAATATAAATATTATTTTATTGGAAAAATTAATCGGATATTCATAAAATACATCATTTTTAAATGTTTACTTTATATAAAAAGAGAAAATGATTTACAATAAGTTCATTAGGTAGAATGCCAAAAATACCAAAATTAGAGTCCTGTCTTCATTGAGAATCACATTCCTTGCAGTGTGATATAACAACAATATAAAAACAATAACTTACAAAAAAATATTCAAACACTTAATAGTTAAAAATTTCGCAAACACTATTCTTTATTAAATATATACGACGCGAGCTTGAGTATGGTAATAATGGTTCAACCTTGAGCTTAGCGAAAGAGACACTGGCTTCTATTCACAATGGCGGAAAGGTAAACAAAAAGACAGAGCGTGTCCGTCTTTTGTCTACAAGTTCTCCGAATTTTACAAAGGGTGGGTCGTAATTTTTACGAATAAGTAGTGTTCTAGGGTTAATTGCTTACACAAGTGAAGCCACAGTTGTACATCAACTAAAGGTGAAATTGTAGTTCGTAAAACTAGTTTAATGAAAATCTATAATAGTGAAAATATTAGTGATAATTAATTTATGCTTATTGTTATTTTTTCCATTGTGTAAGGGTAAAACCAAACACACATATCAACAGACACAAGTCGGTATTGCCTCTCCTTCCCTCCCCCACCAATATCAGTAGTTTGGACTGTATGCATTTTTCATACATACTAGTTACCACTCCTTTCCAATCTACTCCTACCCACTAATCTCCTTCAGAATAAAACGCCATGATTCTCAGTTTTTCTGGCCTCCTGTAACTTGTCACATTTCTGGTTTATCACACAATGTGGGCTCTGCTATGGAATTGTATTTTTAGGTCTTGCTGTTGATTAGGTATTGCTATTATCTGATCCCAAAAAATGGAGTTTAGAACAGAGATTGTCTTCATGCCTTGAACATTTATGAGAAATTTGTACATTGCGACTGAAAAATCTGTAAAAATATTGTGGTATTTCACAAATGTGTTGTGCAAATGTTTTAATAATTTCTATCATTTTAGAGAAGACATAAAATGTGTGGTGGGTATTCTGTAAGTTGTGAAAGTAACTTTTGTTATAAGTAATTTCCTCTCCTATCCCTCTCTACTTTATGCAATGTTGTGTATATAATATCTTATAAAAATCATTTAAGTAATTCAACTAGAGTAAGTCAAGTGACTTCAGGTTTGTTAAAAACTTTAAAAAATTAGAAATTTGAAGGTGGCATTTCAATTTTTATTTTATATGTATTACATTTTATAATGTGAACAGTTGTCTATTTCATTATTAAGCATATAAGATTGTCAAATTTTTCCTGTTAAAATTATGTATAAAAGAGGGTCAAATAAATAAATTTTCATTTCATTTGAGATAGTGAGTCAATGGCTTCCTCATGATATATTAACTATATTGTTCCGTTTATTCTTATCTTGATAATTAAAATGATTCCATATAACCTTTCTTAGATTTCTAAAAAGTTATATAACTTGGATTCCTGGATGTCAATTTCTCAATACTGATGGCCATTGCAATAAAATACAACTTAAGTACGGATACGATAGTAAGACTCTACCTGACTAGAGTCTTGGAAAGAGAAAAGCACACCAGAATAATCTTTATCACCACTGATAAATAGTTTCCTCAATTAGTAACCTGGCTCATAACTTTATTATTTCATAAATAATTGCAACACACCTATCTAAGGCTTTAAAATGTTGACATCCATGCTAGTATTTATTATTAAACTAGACACTCACTCAACTTATTTGCAAACCTCAGCTTTAACTTCAAGTTATTTAAATTTTAGATTATCTTATGGTTTGGGTGAAACACTCATTCTAGCCAAATACCAAAATACAATGTTACAACATTTATCATTTAGACTTATTAACTCATTGGCATGACTCCCTATAGTTTTTGGAAAAGAATCCTTCGATCTTTTTTACAATAATTTCAGATATTATTAAAAAGACCCACTCTTCAATTGGGTGAACAATGATTTTGAAATTATATGAGTAGGATAAAGTATTAACTTGTAAATTTCATTGGCAACTTGTTTTACTAAAAAAATTGTTTTCATTCCCCCTTCCACTAGGAATAAAGTGAATTTTGCATCATTTGATAAACTACATATTGGCATGGTATATCTTTATTCCAAAGTGTTTCAAACATTAATGAGTTATTAAAAAACCACTAATAACATCCTTTTAATAAAACTTAAATAACTTGTGTAAAATTTATGAATTTTACCTTGTTCAACACAATTTTTAATTGTAAAGCAATTCACAATTATAAAAAAATTGTTAGACATTTTAAAACTGAAAAATATACATATTATATTTATATTGTTTCCTCATATATACCTAAAAAAGTAATTAAATTTTACAAAACAAAATCTCAATTAATTATTCTTTGTGCCTTAAGCCTAAAACACTATACTTTTTCAAAATGTCGAAAGGTCTATGTATTCATAATTGGCATTACCGCCTAAAACAGGTGAAGAGATTTCATTAAAAGTGCTATGTAGAACATTTTATTTTATTAGATGTGAGTAAGGACATAATTATAACTATAATACACTTAGGAGTACCTGCTATGATACTAAAAAATAATACTACAAAGAACACAAAATAATAATTTTTTTCAAAATTTTCTTCAATGAGTATAGGGTTAAATTTAGCTTTAGCATACACTCTAATGACAGATTAAATTTATTGTTCAGTCAATAAATTATTTAAGAGTTATTTTATATTATATTATAAAGCTTCACATTTCTCCCAAATTTTATTGAAATAACCTATTGGGACAGTATTTAAGACATTTTACCGATCTAAGAAATGTCTATGGTTTCTTTCCCATCGTGACCCCAAATCATAATTTGTATAGATGTTGACAACTAAAAATAATAGAGGAGACCAATTTTTTAAAAACTATTTTTATAATTAATGGGTTCTTCAATTGGTGCAACTGATGGAGTATGATGGATATAATTACTCTATCAAAGTATGAATAATAAATAAGGCAAAGATGGATAACAATGATTATAGCTTACAACATTTTATTGTTGTTTTCCTTCTTCACATTACCTTATAAATCTACTTATATAATCAGATTTATTCATTTAGTTGCAAACATTTAACAGTTTCATGTTTTTAACATGATTTATAAAATCTGGATAGTATAGGATGAGTCAAAAAACAACAGGAAATGGAAACAACTGGATCCCTCCTCAGTGAAAGTCAAATACGAAAAATGCCACGTCTCAGGAGCTAGTTGATATTATTCAAAATTGTCTATACAACTACCACAAATATTGCTAGGCATTTTTCTTCAATAGGGGAAAACCTTTAAAAAGACAACAACCTGTCTGCACTTGGATGGTAGTGTGTAATTCTTAATGCACTAAATAAAACCCTTTCACTTTCTGCCATGATGCCCTAAGACCACCTTTCACCATTACTTCAGGGTGTGGACCTAATATTCATACAGAGTATATTCCCTTTTCTCACATTATTTAGCAGCATTACTCTCCCATTATTTTCTTGCATATAGTAATATTGCGTCAGCCATGTGGGACCTTTGGCTATTATCACTGCTGAAATCCTACACAACACTAAACAATTATTTCTATACCCCAGATCAGTTCCATCTCAGATCTAGCCCTAACTAACAATGCAGTGTCGTCTACATACTTTATTACGGACACATTGTCTGGAAGGTGAGTCTTCAACACAGAGTCATAGTACAAGCTCTATAGATAAGGGCCAAGTACAGACCTCTGGGGTACTCTACAAGTAATCTTCATAATATTCTCTACCTTGATCAGTATTATCCAGCCAGAAAGGAAGTCTCCAGTAATTTTACTTAGATAGCTTACTTAATTTGCCTTTCTTTTACAGTTCACTCAAGATTCCTGCTCATGGAGCACTTGTTAAATATTCTTGATGCCTAACGTCACCAAAATACATAGATCTTGATGCTATCTTACTCTACTTCTGATGTCATTGATGCCAATGATTCCTTGATACATTGTATCTACAGTTGATCTTCATTTCCTGCAGCCATACTGTTGAACTGCTCGCCCATGCTCTCAACCTTAGCAAAGAGTTGTTAAGAGATGTTCTAAGAGTTTGCCATATACATCCAACCAATAAAGAGATCTTTATTTCACCTCTCCAGCTTCTTCTTGATCATATATGGGCAACTGATTTCAATCTCCCAGAATTTTTCTATAGATGTGATGTATGATTAACATGTTTAGTTGCCACGCTATTTTAGGCCAACTTTCCCATAATTGTTTAGTTGATACAAGAGTATATATTTTTGGTTTTCCAGATTAGTGATGTTGATATTTGGATTCTAAGACAATTAAAAACTGTCTGAGAGTGGTAGGGTTAGTTTTGGACAGATCGGGTTTCATTTTTAGTTGTAATATTCAATTAATGGCTGCTGACACCTTCTGGCCAGCAGTCTACTATGAGAGAGATTTTATTTGCTCGTGTTGGTAATAAGTTATGTACAAAGTCAACTACTGTTTTCCAGCAATAATGCTATTACTTTACTAATATTTCCCGCCTGCCAGAATAACTTTGCACCCGGTCAAATAATACCCAGTTACCATAATGGACTGCACAATATAATATTGATTATTACTACAAATATTTGACAGATGAATGATAGATGAAATCAATCATAATGCTGCTCAAGTGATTTTTAGTTTGTGATTAAATTGTTGTAGTAAACATTGCAAATGTCAGCCTGTAAACCTGGACGAAATAATAAAAAAAGTTAGTATTTTCTTGTGAATGGGACTTGTTAAAATCCCAAACATCACTGATTACTGGTCAAATATAATAATTATCTATAGGAATTATGTAGTCAGTAAAGTAAGTAATTTAAGAAGTATAAAAAAAGTCTTATTTGCTGAAATGTCTAGAGGGTAAAAGCCACTTCCATTTATAATAATATAAATTATTGAATAGGAACAGTCCCAGTTATTATTACGTTTCCGGCACTATAATGATACAAAAAAATGGTATATGAAGATTTTTCCAAGATCTCCCTTCTGATAAATCAGGTAATGATTTGTTTTATTTCCACAAAATACCTGTTGAACAAGTCATAATAGATCCCATTTAGATTAAGACTTTTTTTTAGGCAATCTTTTCCCAACAAAGACCATAAATATGTGATTAAGATCTTCAAAATCTGTTACATGACTGACTATACTTACAGTGTAAATGTTTATATTAGGAGAGGACTTGAAATGATGGATGGCTTGCCAATAGCAACATCTATTGTGATAGATTTAATAATGGACAACTATATGTATTTTTGTTACTTTTTTCATTATATTTAATCTGTCATTAAAATTATATTTTTAGACTATTTAAAATTTGTTATGAATGGTTTGTGAACTTTGTCCAAACAAATCACACATTCCCAGAATTCTTCAGAAACATGTATAAGTATCTAAATAAAGTTCAATTGTTTTTGTGTATATAAAATGTAATAATGAGTTATTAATAAATACACTTACTCTGAATAAATCATATCTCTGCCGATCCTGTCTAGCTGGCTGCTTACTATGAATTTAGAGATTAATACAGACAATATTAAATCTACCTTATCAACTGGGTTATGCTGAGTTACAACATGCTACATTCTGTTCAAATGTATGGTTATAGTCCTACTTCACAATATCGTTACCAGAATGCAGCAGTAATTGGAGAGACTTGAAAATTTAAATATGTTGCCATCCAAAAAATTTATTCTCAATTAAACACCCATGGCGGATAAAGAGTTAATAAATGTTTAATGTAAAATAAAAATAGCAAGGATATTTGGATCACACTGTATTTGATAGCTTATTCCTCTCGTGTGTAGATTACTTTTTCATTTTAGTTATTACCAATTTCGAGTGTTTAACACTTAAGATTTGTATTACTGCTTTCAGCTATGATAAACATTTTTCCATTAGTATTTGAATTAAAATGTTTCTGAAAAATGCCTAAGAAGAGTTTAGACAACTTTATGCTTAATCAACATAATTCAAAAAATGTTTCACCTAGTTGAAATCTAAAATCATTTGTGGAGTATAAAACTTACTGGTTCAAATAATCTGAGCTCTTGAGCTTTTTCAGGATCTGGAATCATCGAATTTAGGAATAGTGGTAAATCCTCAGCATATCGACACATTGGCACAAAAGTGAAAAATGTAGCCCATTCTTCATCTTCTGAAGATGGAATATGTCCATCTATTGGGATATACCCTGGAAAACATATTGTAATGTATTTATTTTGTTATTTTATTTTATTTTTGAACAAAAGCAGTCATACAAAATTGAATCTTCTCTAATTTTACATATTATATACATACCTGGAGAAGGTTTATGACCATATACCCCACAGAACAGTGCGGGAAGTCTTCCAGAACCACCTATGTCAGAACCTAGGCCTAAGACTGAACCTGCTGAAGCCAACAAAGCTGCCTAAACAAATTACAAGTTTTCTTTTACAGAACTTTCAAAGTAATAATAATAATAAAATTGAAACAATTTAAATACACAACTTTAATGTTAGAGGTAAAATAATAGTTATAAAATAAATTCTATAGTATGAGTAGATACAATACAAATTCTATTGAAAAAACATGATTTCAGAAATAACAAACTAATGAAAATGTTATTGAACATTTTTTTGTCAATGCAAAATCAAATAATGGAATTTATTTTTAAATAATATGTTTTATAATATTCTGTTAATTTTTTTTTATAATAATGTAATTGTATAATATATCGGTTATTCAATACACAAATATATATATATATATATATATATATATTTATAAATATGTTACTTACGTCGTCTCATACACACGATTCTTGTCTCCAAGAATCACGTCGTAAGTAACATATTTATAAATAAATATACTAATACGATAAAAATACTAATAAAGAAGCTAATATATATAGTAATTCTACACAGCACCTTTTTTTTCTTTAATGTACAGATTGAGGTGACAGTGTTGTTTTATCTCCAAAGTAAGATTTAACAAAGTAGTATTTATTTAAACTGAACTACAAATATAAAAAAAAAAATGAAGAAAGAGATAGAGATGTTTAATGCTATACACATTAATGAAAACTGAACAAATTACAGTGAATACAGATACAGGAAAGAGAAGTTTTTCAAAGCTAAAACTAATTAATCAGACTAACTTTGATATTAAAATAACACAAATGAGCTTTAGTCCTTTAACAATCCTATACCCTGTATTGAATATAAAAAAAAAAAAATCTAAAAATGAAGATTTTTTTTTTTTTTAATGGGAAGACTCTGAATATAGTGTGTGTCAGATTAAAGTTATAGTAAACTTGTGAAAGAACAATATTTAAACGTATAACTCTTATATGTAGATTACTTACTGTGTTTTATTTAAAGTTTATTTTTTAATAGAACACTAAAATGTAAAAAATAAACCTGCTAAGTTAAGTCTAAATTTCCTAGTGTTACTTTTAAAATTGTGTTCAGAATCCATAACACGTTGTAAATAAGTTTCTTCGAAATCTATATATATAAACAACAAAGTTTTAATATACAATAATCATTTTGATATTTAAGTATTGGTTAAATTTAAACAAAAAATAATGACAAAGTTATATTCAGTGTCTCAAAAATACAGATTTTTATCAGAATATATACTAAATCTATAATCAATATTTTTAATTTTTGTAATCATAATTTTTAATCATTTTTGCTATAATTATCTTCACTGTACTAAAATGTTAAATAGTTCCATTGTTAAATCATGAAAAATTGGTAAATCCTATTTAAACTTATGAAATTTATGGAGATCTGCTTAAAAACAAGTGTTTAATTTAAAAGCCAAAATAAAAAAATTGGGGAACATAACAACTAAATTGAGCATAACTATATTACTTAAGAAAATAAATAATCAAAATTGCAACGAAAATCACTTCAACCTTTTGGGGTTGTGAAGACAAATGCAGGTTTTAATAAATACATATAAAACAGCCCATAAATTATAATAGTGGTGTATTTCCTTAAGAAAAATATACCTTTTAATGTATTTTTAAATTCTTTAACTGACCTCCAGTGAAATGGTGTTGTTTTTGTTTGTGTTCTGTCTTTTTATTTATACATAACTGATGATGGGCAATCAATGAGACCGGTGTTAAGAATAACATGTGAGTAACATCTTTTAATAAGAAAAATAATCATAGGATTAGGTGACGTAAACATAGAAAAAAAAGTAATTAACCTAATCCATAGACTAAATGGAACTAAAAAAAAAAAAAGTTAGGATTAATTTTGAATCAATTAAATTATATCTTCTATACTGTTCTCTGCCACTAACAGATATTATAGACTCAACAAAATGATTAATTGATTAGTCATAATTAATTCAATGGGATGGCCAAGATGAAAAAGCAATTAAAGCTTCAATAATTTTTAAGAAATGTTAACTTTAACTCTTAAACTTTACCTCTCCTCCTGAAGACCCTCCTGGTGTTCTTCTTATATCATATGGAT
This sequence comes from Aphrophora alni, assembly GCA_963513935.1. NCBI lineage: Eukaryota > Metazoa > Arthropoda > Insecta > Hemiptera > Aphrophoridae > Aphrophora > Aphrophora alni. Next base: position 89,165,462 of record OY740767.1, read on the forward strand.
TGTTTGTTCGCCCTGTCACATTATTGAAAGTCTCCCAGCACATGCATACCTCCGGTGTATTACTAACAACAAGAGGAATAGCTCCAGCATTCTTTAGTAATGTCACAACTGTAGCATCTTCTGTCGCTATCCTTTCTTTTGGTTTTACACGCCCAGAATTGTTGCTCATACCTAAATAATTATAAGACAAAAAATTGATAAAATCAATATCATTGTTATGCAAGGGTTGTGCAAAAAATATACAACTTGAATTATGCTTGCTGGAACCAATAAACCACAGGAGGTCATCTCCAGTGTGGAGGTAGAAGGACTTATATGCAAATACATGTATTTATTTCTGTACTTCTAGAGAATGTCACTCAAAGCTGTGAATTATGGAGTAAAATAAGATTATTTTTTCAGCATTTTCAGCTTAGAGAACAGCAAAAAATTACAAGAAATGTTCCCACTGTGCACAGGTGAAATCTCTTGAAATGCAATGCATCACGAAGAGAATGGAGCAGTTTGGTAATGACAAGGTATCAATGTTTAGTAGTAGTTCGGTCTTGTGGTGAATTCTCATGACCCGGAATCAAATAAAATTATCAACATCACTTTAACGTTCCTACAAACCTGCTGTGCTTATTTTAGCATAGAAAATGTTGAATGTCTTCACTGTTATGACAGTTTCTTGATTTTTTTGGGTTGTAGCCATAAACCTAAATCATTGTGTTCAGGAGGTCGGAGTCACTGCATCCAGTTCATCATGTCCTATGAGACTTCTAAACAAAGTTGCTACTTCTGACATGCAGTTTTGACATGAATTAAGCAAAGACTTTCGGTTAGTTCAAAGCTTTGCTCAAAAACCGTACTTATCTCCACCTCTTCTGAAAATTTTCAGACAATAACATGACTGTCCTGCATGATCATAGTGAGTAATTTTACATCAATTTGCTGAAATTTTAAAACATTTTTATTGGTTTGTGCCTTACTGGAGGTATCAAATTTTGTTACTGTGTTGAGTAGCTCTCCCATTGTCACTCACTAACTAATGTAAGGATGTTAAACGAAAAGTAAAAAAAAATAAAATTGGTTATGTATATCTTAAATTTTTTTGACTCATACTACCTTCACATGAGTTGAACTAAATCTTATAGATTTGAAACTATTATACAAATTACTTCATAGCAAAGTTTTTATAGTTTCATATATTGTTAAAGTTAAATAATATAGGTATTATTAGTACGTTAAGTTAGTAGGTATTATTAGTTATTTATGTCAACAAGTCAAACACCAAATCATTAATTTGTCCTCTTTCCGTGTCCCTAAATATTTTTAAATGTTTACAATTTCTATATTTACCTTTTAATGCTATGCTTTCCTTGACAGTTAATGGAATACCAAGTAAAGGTTTATTTTTCCACAGTTCTTCTTCAGACTCACCACCACCAGCAAGTTTTAAATCTACAGTTCTTGCTTCTTCCAAAGCTTGATCAAATCTGTCTTGCACTACACAATTTAGTAGTGGGTTTACAGCTTGTATCCTTTCAATGTAAGTTTTCACAACTTCTTCGCAAGTGACCTTTAAAAATTAACCAAATATTATAAACATCAAAATAGTAGATTTTTTTTTTTTTTTTTTTTTTTTTGTAAGTTAATAATATTTTATTATGACATTAAGATTGTTTTAAAAATTATATTGATTGTCTATCAAATTACTGGAGCATGTTGTTTTCCAAATCTTTATATCTTTAGTTTGTCTCAATATTTGTCTTTTAGATTAATTTATATATATTTTCTAATAAATTAATGGAGTTTTATAGGCTTCACTTTACATTGACTTGATTTTGTACATATAGACAGAGTTATGCAAAATAAGTTTGTCAAAAGATATATGGTATTATGATATATAAAACTTTTAAATTTAGTGTTAACAGTCATACCCAATTTTACATAAACAAAGATATAAAATTATACCAATGGTAATAATTCATTTGTATATGAATACAATTTGAACTCTTATAAATAGAGCTGATAAAACAAGGTTAGAACTTTTGTTTAAAGTATGTATTTTAAACAATAAAACTTCACATTTTATGATTTTTAAAAATATTGGAATTAAAATTAACATGGACATGAAAGTATAATTTGACTCTTAGCAATGAATGTTATTTCTGCAATATTAGTAATAATAAGGTGCATAAAAACTAGTCTCTACATAATTAAACCACTTTATAGCAAGATATCTACATTCAAGGAATATTATAGGCAAAGTAATGGTTAATTTTTATAATAATGTTAACTTACTTCTCGTTTCCTAATTTTTATGGTAAGGTTTGTGGCACTTTCCATTAATAATGTACTGCTTATAGGAGGCATGGCAGTTTTTCTTCTAAAAATACTGACACAGCGTGTGTAAGGCCATACTACAAATCTACAACTCCATACAATTAACCAAAGCACCCATTTAGTAAAGCTTGACCACATCTGAAATCAATATGTTAGGAAAATTAATACATATTTATTTATTTATAATATTCAGATCTTTATATCAATATACAATTAACATTTTTAAAACCAACTATTTCAATCTGTCTTTTGTTCTCAAGTATTACACACAATTAAAAACTATAAAAATTAATTAAAAGGGAATATTCAAAAATAAATCTCATATCTACAATTAATTTTAATGAGTTTACAATTAATTGTTAAAAATAGTGTTTCTCAAAGTTGGATATTTGTAAAGAATATTGAAGGTTTACCTATACATTAATACATTTATAACCAATACATTAAGGTACATATTGTGGCATAATTCATAATTCCATTTAGTGATGTATTGTACTACTCTGTAATAGTAATCAATAAATACTAGGACATTGTCAAATGACATTACATTGGACAAGATTATTTATGTTTTAATTAAATATATTGATATCAAATTAACAATGAATTATAAACAACACTTTTTGTTGAGTGATTTTCTATAAAAGTTCCTATGGACTTCATGTATAAGAAGTTCAGTCAAAATCTAGTTGTTGTGATTGACATATTTTTGAGTTCTAATTATATGCAAATCATCATGATAATTAAACCAATCATTTTCATGAACCAGCATTTATTAAATTTTAATTTCAACTGGCTCCCAAGGAAACTCCACACCAATAATTTTTAGATCTGTTATAAATGCAACATAACCAACATAATGTTATTAAAACTAACAGTTATTGTTTTGCAGCAAGCAGAGAAAGTTAAATGAGGTAATGATTTATTTAGTGAAGTGTTAAAACATTATACATTCAACCATAAACAATAGAAAAATTTGTGTTGCTTGACTAGGTATCTATTGTTCCTCTTAATTTCAATTTCAATTAAATTAAATTGAAAATTTCAATTTATTTACTGTACAATCGATGAAATGGTTGTTGTAATTTAATAGTATTACATAATAGGTATTGGACACTCTGTCCAACATACTGCAATTTGGAAACCCAAATAAACAAATTACAACTTGGTATAATATGCCTTTGAATGTAATAATGTAAGTTTATTATTATAGTTTAAGAACATCTCAATGGCTTGTAAAATATTTGTATATACATAGAACACCCATATAATAAATATGTTTCTGTAAACAAAGGCAAAGGCAACAGAAGTTGTTCCTTTCATAAACAACTTCCTCAATAGCTTCAAGAAGTTACTTGAGTAATCAACATCTCTAAAATAAACCGAATCACCTTTAACCAAATCTATATTCAGTGTGTCCCACTAAGGTATTTACATTTAAAACAACCACCAAGTACATATGCATCAACCAAATTGTAAGATTTTTTTTCATACATATTGGAAACATATCCAAAAGTGTATCAACAAATTTTTATGCTGATATCTGCAATAGAAATAAAATGGGGGTTGTTGACAGCGATTCATGGTCATTGCCATTGTCCTCTCAGAAATGTTGTAGGAAGGAACTCCATTAGCTGACAGTCCTGCCCAAACTGTAATGCCCTTTGATCTAAGTTTCTTTTCTTCTGCAATATGAGGATTTGTAGTATTGTAGTAGTTAACATTGTGTCTACTTACTAAACCATTATGATAAAATGTAGACTCATCTAAAAACACCAAACGAAGATTCCACTCATTGTCAGTCTCTTGATTTTCAATCAGTTTGGAACAAAACTCCGCTCTTCTGTCAAGGTCGTTTTCAAGAATCTTGTGTACTCTGTGAGGTTTGTAAAACTTCATACCATGTTTCTTGATTATTTGATGTACTGTAGACTTAGGCACACCAGTCCTTAAGGATAATTTTCGAATCGATGTGGGTTTACTAGAAGACTTTAGAATAGCAACACACACATTTTTGGCCACTTCTAAGTCAGGTGGCTGCAGTCGATATTTTTCCTGTACACTACCAGTTTCAAGTAAGAGCTTCCTCTACTTTACAATACTTATGACTGAGGAAGGTTTTATCACAGGATACATAGCTTAAAATATTATGTGTGCTTCTTTGTCATTATTAAAAGCAATAGACCAAGCAAAGCACAAAACCTTTTGCTATATCGTAAACAACATGGGAAAAGACTAGAACAACCTAGATATGTTTGTTGCTTAAGAGAACACAATAAAAGAAACAGCTGTTTGTTTTTAAATAACCAGCTGTTTAAACATTTGGGCTTTTATGTTATCTTGTTCTCTGGCAGCAGGTGCTGTCTTTTAAACTGCATTTCTATCAACAGCTTCCATTTTATTTCTATTACAGATATCAGCATAAAAATTTGTTTAGTACACTTTTGGATATGTTTCCAATATGTATGAAAGATATCTTACAATTCGGTAGACGCATATGTACTTGGTGGTTTACAAATTTAAATACCTTCGTATATATACAGCGTGTCCCACGAAGGTATTTAAATTTGTAAACCACCAAGTACATATGCGTCTACAAATCCTAATTTAAACACATATTGTCTTTAAATATATATATATATATATATATATATATATATATATATATATATTTAAAGACAATATGTGTTTAAATAAGGATTTGTAAATTAAATTATTAGCTAATTTTGATATTTTATTTATAGCTATTGTAACTATTTTCATTCCAAGAACTACACTTCAGACCATCAACTATATATCAAATATCAATTAATGTTTTGATGTGTCATTCCAACTCTTATACTGATAATAAATATAAAATGATATTTTCCTCTAAAAAAAATAGTATTAAATGTCTAATTTTCTTTTGCCACATGATTCACTATTATAAATCTTAATGTGTAGCATTCATCATCATACTTTGTCATACTTCTAGGGTCATTAAATGTTAATTAACATACACGAAACACACACATCTACGCAATAACAATAAGTAAACCTTTAAACAATGATCTTGATGATGAATGGATCAGTTTCAAAGCTGTGGTAGTGAAGAATACTTGATTGGAAACCACTGTAGTTACGATTACCAAAAGTGGATCACTTATTTAATTGTAATCAGTGATATAAAGAACTCCATAATATACTTTTTCTTTTCAAAACTATTATAAAATTTATTTAACTTCTACAAGACAAAAATTAGTAATAAAATATTGCAAAAAAAGTCATATTTATTTATTTTATATATGGATAAAAAAATAATAATCTTCTTAGTTAAAATAAATAAACTTGTTGATCAACTTGTAGATTCAAATATCTATATAAATACATCTCTGTCTGTTTACATCTCAATTTGAACACATGTATAACATTTACCATGTATAACATTTGCCAAGTATAACATTTACCATGTATAACATTTACCATGTACAACATTTACCAAGTATCCCAAAAGTCCTGTCCCTTCTAAATTTTAAACTAGTGACTAGAGTACCAATTTATTATTAAACAAAATGGTTTGCAGTACTGTTTCCTATGTTAAATGAGCTATCCGAAAAGGAACAACCTGACCTTTGATATTAAAATTCTATTTAAACCCCTCGTTCCACACATCCACAAAAATCATTATTTTACTGTGGACCATGAAGACAAATAGATTTATGTTGGCAAAAACTTCATTTGATAAAGATTGTTCACTGATTTAGCTGCCTTCTTTATAATCCAGCTCCTTTCTAGCTTTAGTAAAAAATAGGAATCAGATGTTACTGTAGATAGTCAGAATATAGCAACCTCTGAGTTGCACGATTTTCATCTAATCTTTATTACTTTTAAAACAATTTATCACTTGATAGAGGTTACATTTAAAATTTTTGAGTTTCCCTTATCAAACATAATTTTGGAAACAGCTCAAAATCACCATGTATAACAAAAGTTAGCTTCTATAGTCAATACAATTTCCCCAAAAGAACTATTTTTTGTATTAACGTGTTCTTGACTTTTACACATGGTATGTGTATTTCTCCTCTACTGGTGGAATGTGTGTTCATATTTACTAAATTTGGTAAAATATTGATTTTTAAATAACTTGGACAAGTTTCTTCATCAAAAGTTTTTATATTTGTGTTCCAGTGATCACAATTTTTGCTAGTTTTCACAAAATTTGTTAAAAACAAAAACATTAAAAGTTCTAATAGGATCTTTAATTAGAGAAATCAAAAAATAAATTTTTCCTGATTTTCCATATTGTTATTTTATTATTTTTTTAACTTTATATGAAGGAGGATTTTTAATCGAAATAAAAATGTGAGAAATAACACAACTTTACAGCTTTAGAGTTTACCTCTCTTTTAGAGTATGAGACAAAATAATTCAAAATGTTTAAAAATGGAATTTTTGTAAACATTTTTTACCTCTAGGTCCTACTATGACATACTATAGATCATTTTATGTATATTAAGATTCCCTATCCAATAATAGCATGATTTTCCACCTTTGACAGTAAATTAGACAACCTTTTTGTTAAATTAAAGATTTTAATTTATAACCTTTACAAATTACACTAAAAAAGTAATAAATTTTCGAAGTATAGTAGCAATTTAAGTACAATTTTATTAACATTTAATACATAATAAGAATGATCATGAATGAAGAAGCATTATGCCTTTTTCATTAACAGCTGTACTTTATGTAAAAATATTATTATTATTTTCAGAAATAATATAATTTCTGTGTTCCTAAATTAAAATTTTGACAAGGCGATGATGACCTACAGGTTTTTCAACCTTTAAATCACAACAAAAATAAATCAAATTTTGCCATAGAAAATCAGGTTAATTTCGTAATTCCAGGTTATATTTCCATATATGCAGGTTAATTCAAAAAATGAGTTGATATTGTTGAATTGTTTTATATTTTTATCTTCTGTTCTTACATCACTCATTACTGTTGCTGTTCCTTATTATAAAATTATTTTATTATTTTACCATCTGTCTGTCTTCCCACTGTTCTAAGGTATGTTGTGTACCTCCTGATATAAGAAATCCTAAATCAAAATTTTATTATCAAAGTTTTATTATCATAGTTATAGATTCTGTTTAATTTTTAATCACTTTTAATTATTTTTATATGAATTGATAATTAGGCTTAGAAATTAATTTCAAATTGGTAAAGAAGATGACATTTTATAGTTTCTTTTTAATTCAATAAAATCATGTATATTTAATTTTCCATTTAAAATGAGCAACACTTGTGGAATATTCAATCATCAATGAGAGAAAACACACAAGTTTCCATAACAAACGAGATTATTCAGTGTGACTAAGTCATCAGGTTCATGTGTTGTAATAAGTACACAAATCTTCTTGGAATTTTATTTTCTTCTCAATGCCAAGTAGGTTTGTGTACTTGTAACAAACGGACATGACTTGATCATTGAAACAACGTTTTGTTGTAGTAGAGTGTTTGTTATGGAAAGTAGTGAGTTTTCTCTCATTTGGTGATTGAATATTCCACAAGTGTTGCTCATTTCCAGTAAATGGAAAATGGTATATAAATAACTTTATTGAATTAAATATAATAATAATAACTATAAAATGTCATCATCTTCAATTCATTACATTTAAACTTCATTTTTATTGGCCTAATTATTATAAAAACAATTAAAAATTAATAAACAGAAGCTACGAAAATAATTTTTGTTCTTAGATATATGTATGATTTAGTTTCATCAAATATATATATATATATATATATATATATATATATATATATATATTTGTGTACTATTATTGCATATATTTAAACATTATGCATGTTCTGATATGTATTATTATATGATATTCAACATAATAGTCTACTGTTACTTATGTATTTTTTTTAGTATTATGAAAGCCTGCTTTGCCAATTCCTGTATGGATGTAAATAAAATCAGACACAAACATCTAGACAATAAATACTATATATAAATACTATATATTATTAAAAATGTTTAATAAAACTTTTATGTTTTAATTATAGTTGGAATTCTTATTGATCAACAATTTTCTAAGTAATAAAAGTTCATCTACGGAAAGATGTTGCGGAATCTTAGCAAGAAAATTGTAATTACCATTTAAATTACATACTCCATTATCATTTTCTTGGTTGTTGAAACTTGCCCTTTAAAACGTGCTTTTTTCACGTCTATGATTGATCTTAAAACGAAAACTCTGCATATTTACATGAGTCGGGAAAATTTTTTTTCAGGTCACATTTTCTTTCGATTTTCATATTCCAATAATGATCTTAAATAAAATAAAAATAACTCTGGCTTGTGTTAGATATAATAATATAAGTGAAATGGATTTTCAGTTTCACTTCTGAAAATGGCGAAAGCAATTACTTCCATGAGCTAATATTATTTCATTTCGTCAATCGAGATAGGATTCATATTTAAAAAATCCTATCATTCCAGCAAGCACCATTACGAAGTGACAGTTTCCTGAACATCTTTGAATTCTTAGTAGACTATTATTTACACCTATATTTCCAAGTATATCGGGGAGGGAGGATCCTACAGTGGGACAGTTCAAAATAAGAATAACACGAAAGAAGTTTCAAGGTCGAAACAAAATAGCATCAAATATTCAGTTTTTATATCGAGCTTGTTCGTTTTCTTACAATTTTATTAAAAGTCAACTATATATCACCCCACACACAAACAAACAAGTACTTAAAACAATGATATGCAGTTGAATAACATGACGAGTATGCAGATTCATTATTGGCCTAGGCATACGTGATTTAAACAATATGCCATTGTTCAAAAATATTCCATGATACAGATTGAGTGACAAATAGCTAATTGTTCTTAAAACTGGTTCTATAGGTATGTGTCAACAAATGATAAAGTACGTTGTACTAGTGAAGTTTTGAAAGTATGGCGCAGGGTTTTTATACGTACACAATAGTAGGCGTGAGAAAGCCAGGTCATCCATTCATAATTATTATCTGTGATCCTGTGTGTGGCTGATATCATTCAACGTAAATGATAGTTTTTTTTATCTATTACTCGAAGCATAAATTCCATGCGCAACTAAATAAAATGCAATATTTCAATGAATAAATGAACGATAAAATCACGTCAATGTAACATTCCAGTCACACAAAAAAATAATTTAAAGACACCAGAATTATATCGTACTCGTACTCATTAATTGTTTGTGTATTACCGGGCAGGAAGGTAAAATCATTTATTAAACCTCAACAAGTAAGATATGTTAAGCTTATTTTTATTGAAAATATCACAAATTGAAAAAAAAAAAAAAAAAAAAAAAAAAACGCAAAATTTCCACAACAGACTATTTGGAACAGAACCATACGACCCGATGTTTCAATAACACTAGTTTACTGTATACAAACGTGTACAACTGAACTTAATAAGGTTAGGCCAATACTTCATGGAAATAACAACACTTAAGCAAGTATACACGCTTGTAAGTACGTGCCTTGACAATATAGTCAATCAAATATAGCCTTTAGCCATTGCCATTACAATCAATTCAAACATTTAAATATAATGAGGAAACCTCGTGGAAAATTCATGATGCGTATAAATGAATCACCAACAAGACGACGCGACGTTGTAATGACTACGTCATCCATCGTTAGTTGTTATTAATGCTGCTTCTTTGACAGACTACAGTAGTAGACCTACTAGTAACAACTGAGGATGATGACGTAGTCATTGTAACGTCATCTTGTTACTGCATTTGTTGGTTGCAGTGGCGGATCTACGGTGGGGGGCTTTCGGGCTGAAGCCCCCCCCCCAAACCTCTATTTTTTTGTAAGAATGTAAATTTTATACCAATATAATTAGTATGAAGCTCGTAAAATATATTCATTAGCAAGAATGACCTAATTACACTACTACGTCTTCAATTGTATGATATCCGTTAATGTTTTAATACTTTGTATAATGTCTTGGTTACATTTACATTGCCTGCAATCAATCAACATAAAGTATTTTGATTTTCGTGCCCACTCCGTTTATCTAGTTTCATTGAAACTATCGAGGACGCGCATACAGTGACTCAGCGGTTTCCTCCAGAGCCGTCGGCTCTGGTTTCACCCACCCACTCCTTGAATTGACCGGTTACCTTTGATGATAAAACCAGCTGAATATGATGATGAGATCGTAAATGTAGCAAAGAAATATTGTGGGGAATCTAGTTCATTTCAATAATGAAATCGCAATGTGAGGAGAACATTGGAACCAAAGTAACGGTAAAGTAGAACTACAGCAATCGAAGCCTTCGCGGCTCATCTGTTACGTTTTACCCTAATATAAAAAATCTTCTGCACTTGCTTACCTGTCACTTCATGCACTGGCGAAAGAAGTTTTTCATCAATGAAATTAATAAAAAATTACTTGTGAACAACAATGCGACAAGATAGACACAACGGCCTGGCTCTGATGAACATTCATAAGAATATAATAAACGTGGATCCTTTGGAGGTAACTATAATAGCCTAAGAAACCTACCTATAGCTCTATTTTCTTAAATTTAACTTAAACTGTACATCCATTTTAATTTCAATGTTAATGACGACCTCTTAGGAGTGATAATTTCACCTGATGATGGATGAGTGATATCGTCTGAAACCGCGGTAGTGTTTTTTCACATAAGTGGATCACTTGACGGACATAAAAGGTAATATTTTATTATTAATTTATTATCCATTTTAACGTGAGTTTATTAACTTTAATGTATTTCATTAGTAAATTAGTAAACAAAACATCCTGAAAACCTTTAATATGGAAACACACCTTTTTACTCCATAAAACAACGTTAAACTACTGTTTTGGTCGCTTCATTATATGTAAGTCCTTTCACAAAATTCTCTCCCGTTCAGCCCTCCCCCAAATAAAATTCTAGATCCGCCACTGGTTGGTTGTAGAAATTGGAGTGTTTCATTTTCATTAAATCCAATGCCTTACTTAACAAGTTGAAAAATCTAAATCATAGAATAATAATAACACAGATAAAGATAAAAATAAGTTAATAAGTATAAAATACAGATAAATAAACTGTTTTATGTGCAAATTTTTGTATTTTCTTTTATTTGAAATTACATTTTCGTTAAGTTTTTGTTAGTTTTCGTTTTTTTGTTAACATCTTTATGTTATACCATTGGTTTCCCACAAATTTAGATAATTTTAGATTAAATATAGAAGATGGTTGTGGATATAAAAAAATCAATATAATTAAAATAGATTGTTATTGTAAACCGAACAAAAATAAATTCAACAACCAAAGTAATAGAGGAAACTTTGATTCCATTGAGATTCTTGTAAACAATCACTGTTGATGTGTTCAAAACGTTCTTGTTGTTTGATACCTTCAAGCTTGTTGTGAAGAATTGGATCTAATTACAATATCATAGATAAGTGACAAGCATAAAAACTACTATGATAATTAGGCTTTCAGGGAACCTGATCTAGCAAATCAAGTTCAATATCAAAGCAAGTAACCTTCAATTGGATTGTGCAGTCCTCGGAAGAAAAAAAAAAAAGATCTTGAAAACCGGATTATGTTTAGGCTACCCACTGTTTTATTAAATTTCCGGATATTTAGACATACATAATGATCGTTTAATTTTGTAGAAACGGCTTACACGAAAACTATTAGGGGGCCTACACATTTTTTGGCAATAACTTCAAAACTTTAAATAAAATCGCAAAAAGGGGTAGGACCTAGGCAACAGAAAATGTATGACTTTTTGGCACGTAATTTCGAAAATACGGTGATTCTAAGTTAGACTAAATAGTGGGGAAAATATCTATTTTTTACATTGTTCCTTTAGCAGAAACTATTGGCGCATTCATTTGCCTTCATATAATGGGAGAGGGGGGGGATATGACCAAGGAGAAGATTCTATGACCATTAATTAGGACTGAAGGATACGATGTCATTTGTAGGAAAGAAAAATATTCAAATTTAAAAAATATTTTTTCTTCTATTTGTGGATTGTTATTTGAAACTATCAAAAAATATCATCAGTTGCTTGTAGTCCTTTGTGTAGTGTAGGCCTGCAATGTGGTGGTTTTATCTGATGACGTTTGTATGTAGTCTCAGCTTTGAGACTAGTTTTACGCTGGAGTTCCTTTCTTAGGTTATAGGATACTAGGTTATGTTAATGTTTTACTGTTTTATGTTCTAGGTTTAACACTAACATTGATGACGAGAGTGGATTTATACCTCGAAACGTCGTGTATTAGTTATATATATATATATATATATATATATATATATATGTTGGCAAATAGCCGAATAAACCATATTAATCTAGTTTCTTATGTTAAAATAATAATAAGCCATTTTAAATCAAGAACGATATTTTTCAACTCAACTGTGCAATTGACCATGGGAATATACGCTCAGGGTTCGTTAAAATAGATTTAGCAATTTCAGAGCAAAAATAAACTATAGAGTGACGAGATATGTTTTAATTTATAGTTTCGTTACCCACATAAAAAAAGTTGTTTTCCCTAAGTATAATCTACAGCAAGATTCGGTGAATATAAAAATATAATCTAGTAGGATTTTTTTTAATGTTAATTATTTTTTACCTTAATATAAAAATATTTTTATTAATTTTCAACCATTTATAAATTGAAAATATTCTACTACAATATATTATGCTTTAACAATCCACATTACAATTTTTTTCAAAAAATTATAATATAGGCCTGTTGTTCTAATTAGTAAAAAATATACTTTAGTTTAGAATTTACATAATCAGTTTAGACACTTTTTTTAAGGTATTTTATGGTACATTTTCTACAAAAAATAAATTAGTTTACAGAATTTTTAAATGTAATTTGATAACGTTAACTAAACATTGTAATTCTATTATAATTTAGTAAAATCTTAAATGACACGCTCAGAGTTAGTAATAGTAATAATAAACCAATGTTTGTTTCAAACAATTTTGATATAATTATTAATTAATTTTAAAATCATAACAGTATTTAGAACACACACTTGTGCCGAAGAATTGAGTTAATTATTATTTTAATTTGTTTATGTATTGGCGAAGGGTTCAAGTCCACTTTTAACATCATTAAAATAAAGCTGCAATCAACAATCAACTTTACGGTTAAAACAGTAAGGTAAGGTTTAAGCACAGAAACTTGATTAAATCTAAGGGTATTTTTAATGCTGGAATAGAAACAGAGTTCTAATATTAGCCCTATAATGCTGAGATTTTACGTCAAATAAATTTGAATTATTGCATTTGTATAACTGGAAGGAGTATTGTTACTTAAATATATTTTAACTGAAATTTTATACGATTGTTTAAATTTATGTTGAAATTTTTAGAACTATAATTATTAATTATTTCTATAGAGATATTATCTCTCTCTCTCTCTCTCTCTCTCTCTCTCTCTCTCTCTCTCTCTCTCTCTCTCTCTCACCCCCTCTTTAATGTGTAACTTAAGCCATACTATAATTAATATAAAGCATATAAAGCTACAATTCTAAAAATGTATATTTTCTTTTACTTAACTTTTCACTTTCACACAATCACAAATTTGTTTTCAAAAAACATCTATCCAATACCTAACCTTTCCTGGACGGATTCTGATGCACAATTAAAAGCAGTATCACTGAGCAGATCTCAACAGGTAACTTAGAGGCCTGTGACAAACGCAACAGGGAAGCAATCAGGTCAAGCAAATCTACTCTTTACTGCTCAAATGACCTTCATAATTTTGTCCGGATGTCAATGGAACAAGGAACATCGAAGTCGATCTTTACTCTCTTCATACCTCCATCAGTTACAAGGAGCTGTTTTACACGCGTAAGGTTTATATTGTAATCTCAGGAAAATATAATTAAATTTCTTAACCTTGATACGTATCTGGAATTGTATCTGTTTATTTAGTTGTTATAACAAAATAATACTCATCCGATGGTCTACAAATTCGATGAACAAAAGTTGGTAAAATAATTTTAAAAATCCAAATACAAAAATAAATTTAGAGTTATAAATGTCTGGAGAGAACCTAATATTTCATAAATTATTCATTTTGTATTTCACTTGTGTACTCATAATAATGCATTTTAATTTTATTCTTTCTGGCTGAATATTATCTTTATCCGATTAAAAAATACCAATTTTAATTTGTGTATCGATTTATTTTAAAATATCTATTAGTAGTTGACAGATGTTTAGGTTATTTTAAAAATTGAGTAAAAACCTTTCGGCAAAAACGTCTTATGTGAAACACATCTTGATATAAGACGTTAGATATAAGCTTCTGATATCAAATATCATCAAAACACATCATAGTCAAACTAGTTACAATAAGTTTTAGAGTGTCTATGAACTTCGTCATTTTTTAGAACCAAAAATAGGATAGAATTGTTTGTTGTTGGAAAATTTGTATTAAAGTTCTGGTTAATATTTTCATTTTAAACCAAATGAAAATTGTAAACAGACGTAAACAAAATTGTATGTTTTGGAATGACAAGGAATTCAAATAATTATGAGGGAACCATTCCAAAGTAGATTATCAGGATCTTAATTATTTAATGATAGGCCTTACCATACAATGTCTTCGGCTTTCCTACATGACCTTGACTTTCGCGGCTTTCGTGATATCTTTTGTTAACTTTTATATTTGTTTTTCAGTGTCATTTTTTAAATGTGATTTCTGTCGTTTTTAATAAGTTATTTATTATTTTTTGGTTTTGTTTTTTGTTGAATATTTAAAAAAAAATCACGAAATTGAACAAGGAAAACCATAAAATTTGAGCAAGGGTTGAAAGAGATAATTTGCAAAAAGGTTCCAAAACCTCTACATTAAAAGTTTCGATTAAATTTGGAAGAACTATGAATTGAAAAATGATTGAGACAAAATAATGTAAATCCTAGTTACATGGTGTAAAAAACAGCTAAAACTTGGAATAGGTTTATTATTCAAAATTACTGAAATTACCTTGGCATTTCTTTTTGAAATCTCGGTTTAAAAAGAGTTGTATGAAATGAGTGTTTCTAGAAAATGTTTAGAAATATTTACATAACGGGGAAATTGTGCATTTATGTGCTATTAAATACAGTAAAAATAATATCCCTCAAATTTATAATACAGAAAGGGTCGGTTTAGTTAAACATTTTCAAATACAATCTAATCCTCCATTAAAATTGTTATTCTTAAAATTTACAAATGATATGAAAAAAATATTGGTGAAATTGAAGTTTACTTCAATAAATTTCGGCAAAGGTGTAAGTATGAACCTGAACTACAACATTTGATACCTTTTTAAGATAAGCCTACGTGAATTCCCTCACAATGTCCTCAACAGCTCATGTAGTGTTATCAAGGATTGACAATCCCAAGATAAGTTAGCCAGGTCTTTCTTGACCAACTCTTGTTCTTTTCTGACCCTGATGATTAGATTTCTAATTATGCTCTTTTATTCATTTTTAAGGTGGTAATTGCTCCAAAGTTTTCACCTTTAAATCACGAAACAAAGAAATCTCCCAAAATAGAATTGAAACATTTGTGTACATTGTGGAACATGTGTATTTATGTGAATGAAATTTTTACAAGTTGTGGAAACCGTTTAAATTAACGTTAAATAAATCTTCCATTTTTTTCCACACATAAATACAAGATGTTTACATTAAATGACGTAATTTAACATACTGATAAAGAAAATAATCTGTGATCGAGAAACTTTTAATGAACAACAAATACAGTTCATAGTTTCTTTACTTTTACTTCATGTTTCTATTCATACTTCAAACTACGCCAATACGCCCTCAGAGGCAGATCAATTTTAGGTTACGTACCTAATGGAGCAAACAATGAACGAGGCCTACTCTTTCCAATGTGGTGGAAATTTACTTTTGTTGTTCTCTGGTAGTTTTCCGTTTGTGTCAAGGTCACAATATTTAGTTCATCACTTAAGTAATTCGTCTTAAAACTGCACGAAGAGTAAATACGTAGTGGAAAAGGTAAATATTTTGTTAGTAAATAACTCTGTTTCTGATGTTGAAATTCCACTAACAGCTATGGTGTACAATAAAATGCTTACCTGATCAGACACAGAAGAAGGTTATATTAATTTAATAATATCCGTTTATCGTAGAAAATGTCAATGATCCTGAAGATGTTGTTTGTTACAAATTAGAACTAATGGAATTTAAGTTTTCTTTTACACTTAAATACACTTAAATACTCATTAAGGTTTTGCTCTTGTTTGATAAATAGCAAAAATAATTCTGTTTACGTCCTTAGAAAAAAAATAGACAATAGAAACAAATTTGTTGTCGAAATATATCAGCTTCGTGGTTGTATCCGAAATTCGAGGGTCACTGAGATTTAAAAAATAGATTTTGAGAATGAAAAACTGTTTATGTACTCTTGATCAGTACGTCTATGTACCGAGTTAAGAGTAAACGGATTGATCGATTTGGTTAAATTTTGGTGGTGAACAAAAACCTAAAAACTAAATAAATGTAATAAGAAATATCAAATATTTTATTGCTACACTGTATACAGTGCATTCAAAATGTCTGTAGATTTACCATTTGTCTTTAACACAAGATTTAGAGGTAAATGTTAGAAAACTGAAAAAAAAAAAAAAAAAAAAAAAAAAATCAATTTATCAATCTTTTTAACACCGGCTTTAAAAATGTTCGTTAATTTTTGAAAATGGTCATATGTTCCAAAAAATGCCAGTTTTAGATTGGTTGGTCAAAAAATGAAAATACGCCACTTTAAATCAAATATTTTTGAAATGAGACGAATTAGGTCCTAAAATGAAAATTGCGTTATGATTAAATTAAAAAATAAATTCTAACCGCTGTCAAGTCTATTTTAGAATTTTCCAAATTACTTGCGGCACAAGTTATTTACTTGCAATTTGGTTGACTTATACATACTTGTCTGACGAATGTGAAGTTTTCATTCCAAATTTCTGTAGCCTACAAAGGACAACAATGCATTATCACTAGACCGTTACAAACCTTTCTTATAGTAACCAAACAATGGTGCCAATTATTGCGAGATATTTAATAATCCCGGGGTTGTGGTTTCTGAGGAAGATTGAAATAGTATACCCGGTAATTATCTCCTTACCGACAGAATTAATTTTAACTATGCATATCAAAAGATAAACGTTTATCAAATTATTGTTTATTTGTACGTAGGATTGGTTTTATTAGGATTCGCAGGTATACTGAACAAAAACAGGAACTTGTTCAATCTTTTGTTTCTCTACTATTACTTACACAAGCTAGACCGAAGTGGCTCTTCATGACCTAGAAGCCTTTCTGTGGGTACAGAAATCCCATCTGATAATGGTGTTTAGTAAACTAAGTTTAGCTTTTCAACCTAAACTACAAAACGGTAAAAGGGATTTCCAAAATGTCTTCTATAATATGTTTCATAAGATATGTATATCTTATGGTCCCCCCCCCCCTTCTTAGGGATTGTCGCAAATAATCAATCACGTAATCTGATTAAATTCTAAGATAGAAAAGTCCTATACATTCTTTGATAAAATGCAAAGTTTTCGAGATATCGCAGATTGAAAGTTGTAATTTCTACCCTCAATATAATTTATTTAAACGGTTTTGTTAAATTAATCGAAAAATATGGATTTAATGAAAAAGTGCAAGAGCACCAAATTAAAGTTTTTAAAGAAACCAATCGAGTGGGTTTTATTTTTTTTCTGATGTTTAGTTTTGAAAATATGGTGTTTTAAAAATGGAGCCGAGTGTTTAGAAGAAATATACGTCGTTTAAATCGGAGAAACCATTTTGTTTTTACAAAAATTAGAGATATTAAAATTTTTCTTTTGAATGAGACTTATTAGCTTTTATTGAAAACTAACAAAGTTACAAACAAAAAAGTAGGAAATTAAAAAAATTTGTTTTTAGTTCTTTTGGTGTAATTTCTTATAAGTTAAAAAATTTCATAAAAGTCGTATAGATATAGTTAATATAGATATTAAAAAGATGTTCAAATTTTTAATTTTTTTTAATAATTATTTTTTATTCTATATGAATTTTTTTTAATGTAAATTTTCAAACATTTTAGAAAAAAAAACATTTGTTTATAGGCAATACCTAATATTGGTTAACACAATATTAATTTTTTTTCAAAAAATGACAAGAATACAAAATTAAAGCCCATAAAAAAGAAAGAGTTAGGGTTAAGTCAAATAATTCTATGTCATATAGTTCAAAAGATATGAACGTTTAAAGATTCGTTTGAGCCGATATGAAAACAAAAATTTTCGTTTAAAATTGTAATATCTCGAAAAATGTAAGTAAGTTTAATAATATTTAAATTAATAGAAAATTAAGTTTATAAAATAGTTTGGCTTATTCTAAGTCCTACGGTTCAAAAGATATGAAAGTTTACAGGTGGCGTTTGAGCGAGGTGAGAAGAAATCTGATGGGCTATTTAATGAGTAAATATCTGCATGTTCACATGATCCGATATTAATGAATTTTGGAAACTTATACATAAAATAAGAGTTGTAAAATACAACAAGATATTATAAGAGCTGATCAATCTCGGGTTTCTTCGATGTTTTTATTTTGAATTTATAAATCTAATATCGCTAAAAAATGTTCTTCAGAGTCTCTAAGGCACAATGTGATAATAAGCTCGATATTAGCAACAGTTCACAAGGCTTCACCATTAAACCAAAAGCTGTTACTAACTATTCAGAAATATTTGTGCTTATTTAGTCACAAGCTTTTTTTACTTATTATATAATTAAATTCTTGAGAGTATTTAGTTCATCATAGATCATTCAAAGATCATACAAAAGGATAATAGATACGATTAAAAACAAAACGCATTTCATTGCAACGTTTCGCGGCCGAACACACATTGAATTACAATGCCTAGGACATCATCAGCCCTGGGCAATAACCATAGACAAGTCTATAGCATTTTGTGAAGGACGTGTTTCTACAACATATGGGTGGTAAATTCTAAATTTAGTGTCACAACACAAATTTGGAAAAGGATAAACAGAAATAGTAATAATAAGAATATTTCACAGAAAAGAATACATAATAAGAGGAGAACGTCTTGCAGAAATAATTAGAGCAAGTACAATTTGTTTTATCTAAACTTAAAAATTAATCTCTTATTATAATATCTTTCTCTACATATAGTTATATATACACAAATACATAGTTATTTTTTTCAGATAAGTGATAAGTAAAAAATGGGAACGTTCTAATTTTTAAAAATATCTATGAAAATGTCCTACATTCGCCTTCGAAAAATATCTGTTTGATTAAGATCTGTCCTAAGATATGTTATTTACTTCCCAATAAATATTAGGAAATGTATTATAACGGTGAGAAAATTCCATCACATTTTCAATCTTTCTTGTTGTTATCAGCCTCCGGACCTTTAAGGTTGGACCAGTTATCTGACTATCTACGCATCTATGACATATTTGTCACAATATAGCTCTCACCAATATTAACTCTTATCTCAAAAACAAGTAATCTGATTAACTCGAAATACACTTCAAATGGGGAAAATTCCTTTCTTTTTTAAAAAAGTTTACAATATTACAGAAAAAGTTCATTTTTATTTTTAAAATAGTAGATCGAAAAAACTGTTAAATGATAATAGATTGATTAAAATGTATCTTTAAAAAATAGTTCCAAAGAACACATGTCTAGAAAATTTGTATTGGTTAAATTTTGTATATACGCTTAGACAATATACAGGCGTATATTTTAGACGTGTATACAGAACATAATTTTATAAGCTACCATTTCAAAAGCCTCCCCCCCCCCAATTCAAACACAAGGTATTTTGCTATTTTGATGAAAATCAAACATCATCGAATACCGAGTTATCGAAAATAAACTATCGTTTCCTAATTCACTGCAACACAAAAAAAATTTCTCATCGTTCTAAAGTTTATGATTGTTTGTCAAAATCCCGCATAACCTCCTCTTTTCAAAATTTCCAAAAGGAACACTGTAAAACCTTTAGATGTTTCTTTGTAATTGACTACACCAATTGCGAAGAAATCATTATTTATCGATAACTCAGGTATCTTGATTTGTACAGTACTTGTTAAGTTGACTGTTTCCAATATAATCTGGATTAAATATATAAAATTGACACCATTTTGAAACGGTAAATTATAAGATTAGGATGTTTTGTAAAAAAGTATATTATTTAAGCATATTTTATAAAATTGGACTAGTTAGTAATCTAAATCAGTTCCGTAGGACATAGGCTTTTTATAAATTAAACAAACGGACAGAGACACCAAACTAAGCGTTTCTGGACACATATTTAGATGATCTGAATTTATCTAAATCATCAAAAATATAAGTTAAAATTACTGTATTAATTTTCGTTTCGTATTTTAAAATAAAAATTAACTTTGTCTGTACATGATTTACATATAACTTAAATAAATATTGAGCTTGACTTGTGAGATAATATTAGATAGAATAAAACACGATCACAAGATCTCACAAAAATTACTTTTACTTAATCAAACGCGTTTCAACGACAAAGTCGCCATCCTCACTGATACATACTATAACTATAGAGTTATAGTTTAGTTATTGTAGCTCATGTATCACTGAGGATGGCGACGTTGTCGTTGAAACACGTATGAATAAGTAAACGTAATTTTTGTGAGATCTTGAATTCAAGTTTTATTCTATCTGATTTACCATAGTTTAATTTATAATAATAAAATAAGTAAGGAAATACCGCAATTAAAGATTTTGTACCTTTAACGGTATCAGAGATTTTTTTACAGTGTTGGCCCAGTTAAAAAAGTCCTATATATAAATACTATAGTACTGTATATAATAGTGATTTTCCACTGTTAAAATCATTTTAAAACTAGCGATCACAAAAAAGTTAACACTTGTAAAGTAATTTTTTCACAGATCTATGAATAGAATTCATATTTACTTCTTGTGGTTACATTAAAAGGAACTACTGCTATTTCTAAGAGAGTGTAAGCCTGATCTGTGCTTCGATATTGCACAACAAATACAGGTCAATTGTCTGACGAAGGTGTCTTGATCGTGGTTCACGAATTCACTATTAAGACGTCATTAACTACAATACAAAAGTAGATCTATAAAATACATTATGGTTCACCTTTTACCCAACACACCGTTTACAAATCTATGAATAAACAATTAGTCACCAAATGAAATGAGACACTCTTTTTTCAAAATAACACTTTATTTCTTAAAGACGATGTTTTAAATTAATAAGTTGTTTGAGTACAACAATGAAGTGTTCGTTTATTGTGGAAAATTGCGTTTTCTTTCATTTGGTAATTAAAGTTTCCATACTTGTTAGTTTTTTCGGGTAAAAGAAATTTGTATTTCGAATTAAATAAAGAAAATTAATAACTTCTTTACATATAGTAACAAAATAACTGAACGTAGAAATTTGTTAGAAATTGAATTCGAAGGAAAATAAAAGAATAGACTGATGGATGCGTTTCTGAACAGAGAGTTAAGTTACTTTTGAAAGTTAAAATGTTTCTTATAGGAACACTGTTTATATTCTGACTTTTAGTTATGTCCTTTTTGAGATCATTAGTTTTTAAGGAATGATAAATTTTAAATGTGTGTTGGTTTTTTTGCAGTATAGTTTTCAATTTAAGTTAATTTCTAAGATATATTTTTTTGCATACCGTATTATATACATTTGAAGATATGTGAAGGACAATTTTAGGTCAATCCTAAAACGAATATAAGATTTTCCCAAACCTATATTAAGGATAAGACTCTTGAGGATACAAATACAGTCATATTTTGCATCAATAGTTTGAAAATATATGTATATAGCCTATAATATACACTGCGAGAATTTTGTAAAAAATATAAATTATTTTGTCAGTTTCACACACATTTGCATGTATCATAAATTTTAAATTGCTATAAATAATATCTGTAGGATACATTTAAATATTTATTATCATATGGGACGCAGAAGACCCCCCCCCTCCGTAAAAAGAAGAAAAACAAATGCTGAAAAACAAATTCGACGTGAAGTTATATATAATCTAAAACAAAAGTACAAATTTTTATTATTTTTTATGTGATGTAAAAAAGATCTGTTTTAACTTAAAATAATTTTCTGATGTTGAACCAAAAAGTATATATTTAACTATTTATATATTATATAAAATTTATGTATATATAGATACATTTTTATCTGGGGATAGATCTTTTTAGTCAGTTTTTATTTTTAAAAAATTTTTTTTATTTTTTTTATTTTATTTTATTTTATTTTTTCAGAGTAGCAAATACTTAAGTAAAACTAAAATAACAGTTATGGTATAACATTTCCAAAACTTTTGTTTTTGGTTTTTAGTCTTTGTGTATTATGTTTTAGTTTTTACATTCTTTGTGTATTATGTTTAGTTTTTACAGTCTTTGTGTATTATGTTTTACTGTAAAAACTACAGACCAAAATCGCACTAAAACATGTTTACGAAATAATCAATGTTTAAGAACTTGAATAGAATCATACTTTAACCACTCTCTTTTTTCACGTTACAGTATTATTATTATTTTTATTACATTATTGTTTAATTTAATTAGGAAAAATAACTAAGACAACTAGAAATCTTAAAGAAATTCTCCTAACCCGAGTAAAACAGTAGAATCACGCCCAAATTTCCTGTATCCGCCCACGAAATAGCTTGCATGTATTCTGTAAATTGAATACAGGAAACAATAGCATTTACAATTCCGTTCCTTCCGTTATTAAGATTTCTACATCTCCTTGAGCCGATTATATGATGTAACACACTTTTACCTCTCCTTGCACATCTGCATATATATCTCGTGTTAGTACATGTGTTGCAATCTCGTGATATCCGCTAGTTTTTTAAGGAAATTACTTCCGGTCGTCCGCCAAAGTCTTGTCCATGAAAGTTCCGGTTGCATTACTACAAGATAACACCATCTTATTACGTTATTACATACATAATAATTGATAATATAGGGAAAGCCTTTTGTACAAAAAATGCGAGTTCATTTGATGAGATTAATTTTTTACTAGTTAATAAGTAGGCCAGTTTGCGGAACATGCTTAGGTGTGGTTATGGATATTTACTTCTAATATGCATTTCCTTCTACTGGACATAAAGTTTACACGAGTATCCACTTCTTTTAAGATAATAAAGCTTGTTTACTTTCTCGCATGTATATAATATCAACAAAAGTAATCGTCAGTTAAAAAAGAAACACTTCTAATTTTTAAATAAGTAGTCTATACGTTTTGAGATTCACGATTTTTGAAAAGTCGTTTGTTGTCCTTACAAGTCAAATGATAAACCTATCTTAAACAAACATAGAGCGCGGACATACTTTGATTGTATCCTGGTGATTTTGTTTTGTTATTTTATGGTAAGTCATAATTTCATAGTACCTGCCATAAGAGTAGTTTTTTACGTTTTTTATCAAACGTTCTCAAAAATTGGAAATAAATTTGTCAGCATGAGATTAGACTACAATGAGAGGTTAAAGGGTTAAACCGGCCCTTGGCACCGCAACTGTTGGCGTGTTGTGCAACTAAGCCTCTTAATTCTAGCCCAGTAGATTATTCCCCTTTGCGAATTTTAGTAATCCATTCATTAGGCCATCCAACAAACCCTATACCTCATATTGGTAAGAATCACACAATCAAAGATTATCCCGTACAGTCTACTTTCATCCCGGTTTACTCCTATCATGTGGAAGTCCACTGATAGACCACAGTATCCCGAAAATAAGTCCTGTGATTTATCTGAGGTCCCTCCTACCCAAGGTCAGTATCGTCCCTCCAGGTCTACCTGGAGCGACTTCTCTTAGAGGTATTTTACTATAGGAATGCCTAATCCAACCTTTGCTAGGGTTGCGTCCTACCCAAGGTCAGTATCGTCCCTCCAGGTCTACCTGGAGCGACTTCTCTTAGAGGTATTTTACTATAGGAATGCCTAATCCAAACTTTGCTAGAGTTGCCTCCTACCCAAGGTCGGTATCGTCCCTCTAGGTCTACCTGAAGCGACTTCTCTTAGAGGTATTTTACTATAGGAATGCCTAAGACTATCCAACCTTTTCTAGAGTTGCCTCCTACCCAAGGTCAGTATCGTCCCTCCATGTCTACCTGAAGCGACCTCTCTTAGAGGTGTTCTGCTATAGGAATGCCTAATCCAAACTTTGCTAGGGTTGCCTCCTACCCAAGGTCAGTATCGTCCCTCCATGTCTACCTGAAGTGACCTCTCTTAGAGGTGTTTTACTATAGGAATGCCTAATCCAACCTTTGCTAGAGTTGCCTCCTACCCAAGGTCGGTATCGTCCCTCTATGTCTACCTGAAGCGACTTCTCTTAGAGGTGTTTTACTATAGGAATGCCTAATCCAACCTTTGCTAGAGTTTTCTCTGAATCACTAATGAGATATAAGAACTTTGAGCACCTATGCCTCAAAGGATATGAATAAGAGATTTTAATTTTGACCTTTGCATCACTGCAGTCAATTTTTTTTTTTTTTTTTTTTTTTTTTTTTTTTTTTTTTTTTTTTTTTTTTTTTTTGTAAATCAGTGTATTGTGCGCGCGTCGTGTAGTGTATATATGTTTTAATGTTTTAACATGCCCGTTCTGATGACATGACTGCCTCTGAGACTTGATCAAAATAGTTTGCCCCCCCCCCCTACTAATCACGGCTTTTTTTGCCTTAACCTACCAAATCACGACTTCGTAGCACATAATAGGTCGTATAATTAGAATGTAGATATAGATTATAGCTGATCTTAGTTCCCAAGTTTTCCCCACAACTCTTCATACTGCATTACCTAATTAATGTTTTTTTCCATAATGCGTCTCAATTGTGAATTCCAGGTTTACTTGGTGTCAGTTATCAACCCTCGATGTTTAAACTCTTTCATCTTAGAAGTGTCTCCCCAGAAAGTTTGATGTCACTCAGGTTTGGAGAGATCCTATTTCTTGTGAATTTCGTCTTACCCTAGGTTTTCCTTACGACACCAGCCCTCAAGTAGCAATAGAGCTATGAACTCCACCACTGTATTTCCATACTTTAGTCGGATAAGCACCACCACATCGTCCGTATATCACTGGCTATAGTATCCCTCTAATGGGAGAAGGTCCTGAAGTATCAACCAATAGATACCACAAAAGAGGGAGATGAAACTCCCCTCTGTGGACAATCCCTGATATCCTCAACCTCCAGCTCCCCCTACCACGACTTTAGCCACAGCTATCCTCCCAGTTAACATGTCCTCCACCCACTCGCACACGGTTATGTTAACCCCTTTAATATGACAGGGCACGAAACACCGAATCATGTGAACATGGTCAAAAGTTCTCTCGATTTTAAGAAGAAATATTGAGGACCCTGTTAGCATGTTCTTGTCTTTGTACTAAACTGTATAGTGTACTCTCGCACCCACTACCTGACTGGTAAGCGCGTTGACTTATATGTAGTGGGATCATAACCCCGCGTACATGTTTCTGTAACAGTTACACCAATGTCTTCAGAATGAAAGAAGTCAAACTGATCGGTCTATAAGTTGTCACCATTAAAGATGGTTAAATATTTCAAACTATTCTCTTGCGATTTTTATGAAATATAATTCAAACAATGGCGCCAAACCTTACGCAAAGAAAAATTATGGCTTTCCAGCAATCAGATTTGAGAATATGCTGTCAAATACTTTTGGTTTGTTTAAAGGTTTGGTTCCAACGAGAAAGTTAGAGTAATATATATTTCCTACATTTTGTGAAGGAATATTGTGTATATTAACAGCAAGAGCTAATGAAAAAGAAACAAAACCTGTTTTACTATTAATTTGGATTATTGTTTACTTACCTTGGGAAAATATCCAGAAGTAACGGAGTTTATAAATATAGCTTAGATGTTTTATAAGTAATATACAAACCTGTTATAAGGGCTTTACATTGCGCTCATTAAGTTTCTTTATTGGTGTATATTTTACTACGATCTGATAAGTTCAAAGGACATTATCCAACTTTTTATCAGTTGTAACGTTTATTCATAAGTTGTATAGCGAAAATTCCATAGATAGAGAGACCAAACATAAAACATATTTATATACCTGCTCAAAGAAGATACAACCGCAAAAGGTTCTGATTATACATATTTCAACTTATATCCAAAATAATGTAAATATTGATGATATTACACTTCCCTATATATTTGTTCCCCGACGTTCATTAAGGTTAGTTTAACCTTCTTGCATAGGAGAACAGACCTGACCTACAAAGTACGCAAACCTGCTTTATAAATGTCCAAACAGGACATAATGAATATGTCTACTAGTCCTGAAAACGGATTTATAAATTACAATTCAAGTTGGTTAAGGTAACATTGCAAATTTAAGTATTTTAAGCAATTTATAGACAATAACTTTTTTAGTTCATTAATTTTTTTTTTAATGCTATGTCTATAATAGTATTATATACTGTAAGTGTATGTATGTCTTCATGAAAATGATGTATGCAGTAGGTTTATAAAGAACTATCAAAGCAAAAAGTTTCTGTTTTTCTAAGTTTGAGGACTGAGGATAAGATTGTTTTAAAGTGTTAATTTACGTTTTAGAACTATTTAAGACAAAAACAAACAGTAGATATGCGTATATAACATTTCTACTGCATAAAGGTCTTTTAACAAATTAAAAAATATGTTTACACGGAAATAGCAAGTTTTTTTTTTACGCAAAAAATATGGCCTTTTTTAATTTTTGAAGTTTTCTAAAATGAGAAAAGTAAGTAATATAGTAAGTATAATATATGCGAAACGAAAAGTTTTCCAGTTATTTAATAAAAATTTGAAATGTTGTCTATAAATTTTGAAAAGCAGGAACAGGATATCTTCTTAACAGATCTAATAAGGATAAGATGGATAATATTAAAATTAATTATATTATTAGTTATTATATGTAATCGCAAAGTATATATATAAGTAAATATATTTTATACGCAAACACGCACGATTCGAGATCCACACGCATCTATTATATCGTAGGCGCTGATGCACACGCTTTATTTCTGCACTTAATTATGTAACATAACCTCAAATTTCATGACAAGAATGAAAGAGGTTTTTGGTTAAAATTCATTGGAATTAAAAGCCATAACTAGGTTTTAAATAAAATTAACAATAATAATAACAAGAAATCCTATTAATAAAGGGTGGTATATTCAAGTGTATGTTAAATAATTATTATTTATACAATGAGTAAACTACAAAGTAAATTTTTACAATTCAACAAAAACTACTAAAATAAACAAATTGCAATACCATTACTTGCAATTTAAGTATTGTGCAGCTTCCTTTCCGTAATGGATTGTTTGAATAGTTTTTGTCACCATGATTCTAAGGAAAACGTAATATCTCCAACATGAGTAGATTAGGCCTATCATAAATCCATTATCTTGAATGAGTTTGGGTTATTTTTAAACTCTAGCAGGATGTTTTTGTTTTTTTAACAAATAACATATCTTTAAGTTTATCTTTGGCAGTTAAATAATTAACAAACTTTTCTTCCTGCTACAGTTTTAACACCAAAATCTAGTTAATTACAGATCATATTATATAAATACAAATACGTATAAATAGATGTAAACCATCATCGAATTGATATAGTGTTAAATATCTATGAGATCATCTTATACGTTCACCCTTTACAAATATTTAGGTGGAAATTAATATTTGAAAAAATAACTTCATAACTTTTTTCAGATCTCTCTAAAAGCCTCTTATTTTTAACTTTAAATCCAAAAAAATCCGTTTTCTACTATGCAAAAAGCAATACCGTTTTGAGGGTATTTTTTTCGAACGATTAAAAAAAACTCAAAATTGTTTCCCGATTTTTATAAAAATTGATATTTTCTGTAACAAATCAGGTACCTTTGTTTTTCTAGTTAGCTCTTTAACTATTATTTATTTTTTAAGTAATAACAAATATGTGTAGTATTACAACTATGTGGTTTTCTTGTATAGATATATCGATAGTATTACACACATGAATATTTGTTTTTTAAGCTCAAAGCTTCAACACGTATCTTAGAAATGTAATTATCCTGCCGATCTCCTGACAGAAGGAATAAAAATATGCAATAATTATCATTATATTATGGACACCACATAATTTATTAATTGGAATTAGACTAGAGGTATAGTGGCTATTCGAGTTTTAAGAAACGTGTATCACTATTGTGATAAACCATCAAAAACCAAACCTAAGTAAAAGTAACGCTATGCCTCTCTAATGAAAAGAAATATTATGAGAGGTTTGTTCTAAAATATCTAATTGTGAAACATAGTGGATAAGCATTGAATTATAAACCTGTATCTTTATATAAACATAAATCTATATAATGTTTTTGTAAATTTTGTAAATTCACAAAGTTTTGGTCCTTTAACCTGATTTCGATTTAACGATGACATTTTCATGATTTTTTGGTTTCAAGAAATTTGTTTCTAAACTATTTAAATGATTTGTCATACAATATATTAAAATCTTACATATAGAAAATAAAAGTAAGAATGATTTATTTTCTATAGAAATGAAATAATTTAGAATGTTTAGAAATTATTAGATCTATTTTACTTAGGCTTATTTTTAACTTAATGACCAATTGTATTAAATACTTCACCCCTTCTAAAACCAATCCTTAACATAGTTCATCAACCCTCAATTACCTACTAGGTCATTCCCCCCAACCCTTCCCATTTCTCTTATTGTATTTCAGTTTCCTGTTACTTGTGTATGTATAAATAGTTGTCAGTACTTGTTAATTATCAGGTGCCCAACAACAAATGAAGCTCATTTATATTATTAAAATTGTTTGTGAAACTTTAGCTTTATTGCTTTATTTAGTCCTATAATATGGAGTTTCAACAAAAAATATCTGCTATTATATTAAATAAATAAATAACTTTATTCCATTACTTATGGTGCCAAGGTTAACCGTTTTACACTTTCTTCATAGTGTTATACAATTAAATTATCTAACATTTACTAATTGACCATCCACGGTTAGAGGTTTGTTTATCATACAATAGGTACTACCACACACTGTACCTGTTTACTGATTTTTATGTCCCTTTTTTAAACGTAATTATATTCTATTATGATATAGCTCCTAACCTTTAATTTTATGAGCAGGGTATTTTATTTTTATACTTATCAATTCAAAAATGGGTTTACTTTGATAAAAAAGATTCAACCTGTCAAAATACAAAATATATATATATATATATATATATATATATATATATATATATATATATATATATATATATAGAAGAGGATTATAGGATTATTATTATTATAATAATCTAATACTCAATAAGGACACCACCACAAGTTCAATAAACCTAGGAGTAAAATTAACACTTCATTAAATTTATTGATTAGTAATATAAGTAATAAAACACTGATTGCAATTCAATAAATGTCATATAACAGACATGTTATGTTAGGTCATCTACTCAATGTCGAACTTCAAACATGCTGTGAATTCAAATGAATGGACACCCATTCATCTCAAGTGAGTTATATGACATTAGGAACCAACTTCCGCCCAACATAACCTATATTTTGATGAATACTTTTCTTTGAAACATATTCATAAAAGCACCACAATTTTTTTTTTTTTTTAACTACGACAACACGAATTAACTTATCAAATGTTGAGCAGGAGAATGTTTAATTTGATGTAATTAGAAGTAACACACACACACACACACACACACACACACACACACACACACACACACACATAAATAGTATTATTAAATTTCAAACAATTATTTCTCATTCTTTACAATATACGTAATGTTATTAAAATGTCCACAGTTTTAAATAGTTTTGTCCTAACATATTAAACTTTAAAATTCTATCTTTTAAATTTTGTATTTAACACGTATTTTTGAACTTTATCTTGTACCTTACGGTTGAATATAATATTTATTTGAACGAAATATCAATTTCAATATGTCTCAAGACATAATTTTGAAAACAAACCGTAAAGCGAGAGATCGATATTGAGATTTTCATATATACGTCAATTTTGAGGTCCCGTCGAGGTCAAAAATTTTAATGTGTGATTATTTATTTCCAATAACTTTGATGTAATTTTGCTCAGTGCCTCCTAAAATCCAACCAAAAATTGAGTCACTACCCCCCAAAAATGCGGTTGTCGATAAAACTGCGAGTTGAGACGTGGCGATGTTTTAAAATAACTAATTTAACAAACTGAGCTATGCCGATTTCGATAAAATTTTAGTGAATGTTGAGATTATTAATTAAAATCCGTGTTAAAAAAACGCAAGTGACAGTACAAGAGTAAAACCAACTAAAACGTACCTTTGACAGTCGTCATTCAAAACTGGACATTACTTAACGGACGCTTTACTCCATTAAAGCTCCACTAGGTCCGAGTAGAAGCTCAATTAACTTAGGAACGCGAGAACGTCTAGTAACAAAATACATAATCATGTTGTTTAATGTTTCTGAACCTTTCCAAAAATAAAAGAGTTTATGCACCATTTATGTTTGACACTTTTGACTGTAAAACACAATTTTCTTCATTTTCTTGATTTTAATTTTTTACTTCTACGCCAATATAGAAAGTATTAGGATAGCAAAAAGCAATCGATTTGGAAATTTTTGAAATTAACCAGTTTAGGGTGTTTTGATTTAAATATACATATATTGTTTCAATGTTGTTTATCGTCTGTCTGTCCACTGAATACGGTTATAGCTTTTGATCATTTTTGATTTATGACAATATTTTCAATATTTTCCCAACTTTATTCTTCTTCTTTCTTTTACTACTCTAACTTGGAGACAGCTAAAGACAAAAACTCAAAATGCCTATTTAGGAGATAAAGGTGGAGGAATTTGAACTACAGATATCCTAGGAAAAGTTCAGATATTTAAAAATTCAGTCTAATTTATTTTAATCACTTCTTAGTGAAAATTTCTTACCCATATTTAGTTGCCAAACATCAACTAATCAAATCATGGTTTTGAGTAAATTGGAAAACACAATAATAAAAACCTGCTATTAGTTTTTCTCCCCCCCCCCTGAAATATTCACAAACACCATTGTTATTTAAATGTGTTTTCTCACGTTGGTTTGAGTTATAAAATCAACATATTTCGTAAAATTGTATCTCCTTTAGCCGATTTTGAGATATTTGAACTTTAAGGACGGTATGGCGTCCAGTTTTTATTTTCCCTTATACTCGCGCGAAAAACTTCTTTATGGGGGGGGATTTAGGAGAACATTTCAACTAAATCACTAACGACGATTATATAAAATATGAATTTTGGTAGTTACCCTAAAATGTTGACTCTGGCCAATATTTTGTTCTCTGAGACATTTTATTTATGTAAAAGATGCCTAACTTTATTCTGACACTAGAAAACAATATGTCTGAAAACGCATGTAAATCCAAGACTAAATATCTAATTTACAACTAGGAAATACTTTTCTGCCATTGTTGAGTTTATGGTTTTGACGTGAGTTGATAGTGTGCCATCTACCTTGCAGATACAAGGTAAAAAGTTTCCTTGCCAGTAAGCAAAACCATTATGACGTCAATCAAATGTCTTGATAAAGTCATAAACAAAGCTTTTTGTAGCACGAAGTTTTATTAGAATATCCTTCTTATTCGTCAGTTACAAGAGGCCTACAAACATGTTTCTAAATATCTCTGGATATTTAGTTTTACCTAAGACTAATCTCACCAATCTAAGTATAACTTATTGAAATTTAAGCATTTAACCAAGAACAAACTTCTATTAAATGGTAGGCTACTTTTTAAACCAATATTTTTGTGCCAAGTTTATCTGTTCACTTTGAACTTCCTTTGTGTGCACTGTTATCACATAGTCCTGTAACTCTTTTCCTTGTTTACTTGGTACAGTAGATACCATCTTGTTTGCAGTTATCAAAACAAGTTTATACTAATAGAGATCCTGGGGTTAGGTCGTTCTGATATCAGAAACAAATAAAAAATCTCTGTTAGAATCTTTTTCGTGATTATATGAACAAGAAACTGTTCAAAAACATTGCTTATTGGAAAATAATATGTCGCGAAACACATGTAAATCCAAGTAAATTTCTTGACTAAATTTAAAAAATATATAATTTACAACTGAGAAAATCTTTTACACAATTGTTGAGTATGGTTTTAATAAAACGTTTAGTTGCCAGTCAGCAAAACTATTAAGACGCTTTAAGTGGTAAACATTTCAAATTAATTACATTTTCTACTGATAACTAATTAACAAAGCCTTTTTGGAGAGATGTCGACCAATACGTTTTGTTTGGGTCCTTAGAGACTTACAGTACAGCAACATTTAATCAAAACGGTTAGGCTAATTTTAAGGAAATTGTAATTTTGTGTTGTTCTTTTCCTATAGCAGCTACCATAAAATTTTGACTATATTTGAAAGAGCGTCCCGAGATATGACCATAATGTATACAAAAGTTTATTAAAATTGTTTCACGAGTTTTGGTTGTAGGCCTAATATTTTGCATATATGACAGACGACAAACTACTTTTATGGACTCAGGGAATATCGACACCGTTTATCCGCTAAGATTAAAAAAACCCGCAATCAATAACTACATTGTCTCCATATTTAAACGGAATATTTTATTATAATTGATTTAAATTGTCTTTTTTTTCTTTTTCTTTTTTTTTTGTCCATCCCCGAACCACATAATTTGCTAAACAAATTTTAAATTGTTTTTAAAGTTTCTATTATTTAGAATTTAAACAAAGATAAAATAAAAAATTAAGTATAAATTAGGTTACAATATAACTTAAACACATATCTTGCAAATACGTTTATTAAATCAAACGCGTTTCAACGACAATGTCGCCATCTTAAGTGTTGCAAGAACTACAATAATCAAACTCTAACTCTATGCAACTAATTATAGTTTGATTATTGTAGCTCATGCATCACTGACGATGGCGACATTGTCTTTGACACGCGTTTGATTTAATAAACGTATTTGTGAAATTGTCTCTAAGTTTTATTTTAATTTAAAACATCTTACAAAAAGAAGCTTATTATTTATATATAAATTATGTTGATTTTTTTTCTTTCAGAATAACCAATGAACAGGTCGCTACTCTGAACGTAAATAAAACACAATAAAGATGAAGCTATAATTATGTTCCCGAAAATTTAAAAGTATAAGACATTTATTTAAGGTTAGCAACTCTTACCAAAATAAAGTGTATATAAGATGTGTATCTTGAAATAACCTGATACTAGTATCAGGTATGAGACTGTACCAGATATTCAAAATCTACACATTTGCAAAGTGAACAATCTGTGTCACTTTGCATGATTCGCGAGTCCACTTATTGCTTGAGTGCAGTTGTGCTGAAGGCCAGAGTGCATTAATGTTCCCTACTATCAGCCGACCCAGTACTCATTGCAAAGTGATGGTTAAAAAGAGTACTCTAATGTTGGTACGATAATTGATACAACAGTTTTACGATTTTGTTTCCTAGTTTCATAGTTGGCTCTTGATTAACATTGATTGCTAAAGTAAACTGAAAACCTTACGCAGGTTTATTACATGTTACAATTGTCACATACGCACTACGTTTTGTTCATAATTTCGTATATCTATATTCTCCAGAGTTTTTCTTTTCCTTCAATAGCTTACTTGACCAAATATATAACACAATTGCTACTGAACACATCACATTCCTCATATAACATTGTAAGTCTAACATAGACATACAACATTTATATATCGGCGGAAAATGTAAACAAATAAATTAAATAAATATACTGTATATATTCATAAATAAATACGTACATATTTATATAAAAAAGGGTTGATTAGATATATCAATAAATACAAAAGGGTCCTTTATATTACGTGTTATTATAAAAAAACAATAAAAGAAAATATAGAGATGGGAAACGCTTTATATTTCAATTTATTTCAACCTTTTTGAAAAATGAAAGAACAAAAGAAAAGTAATATTATAGAATTAGTATAAAAATTTAGTACTTAAACTTTTTTATAAACTGAAATATAAAGTTTTTTCATTTTATTGTTTTTTTTTTATATATACAAATAAGTAAAATACATTTTTTAATATATAATTACGAAACATCTATAAACATATATATATTATAAATATATACATATTTACGTCTTTTTTTTTCTTTTTTTTTTTGACTGCACGTGTTACTAAAAGATAATTGTATCAGGTTTCGGCCAGTATGAGTTTGTATCAAGTACAGAAAAATCCTGTCACAATCCACATCCGCTCTGTATATTGAATGTAAACTTTTGTGGCTCTAAAACATTGGAATTGAAATATAAATGTTTTAACTATGAATAGATTTAATTGGTTAAATATTACTTTAATTTTTTAGTCTATACAAAGTAGAAGGAGGGGAACTAACAGTTTTGTTGCGTGGACCTGTAGACAGCGGAAAGTTGTTTTGAACCATTGTCACGTTCAAGGGCACAATAATTGGGCTGCAATTTGCATTGGCGGAACCAGTAAACATCAACTATATAACCTCTAGTTGAAGGCTGCTTGTAATCAAAATAAAACTCTCGTTTTAACATTGGAATGTATAATTTGCGTATGAAGGTAGTCTGGTAAAGTCTTAGTTCCGAATTAACATTAATGATGTAAGATTACAGAAAATTCCGATTCTCATTCCTAAATTTGTTATTATTTCATCACACCGCGAAACAAATTCATTGGTTCAGTATCGAAACTGTTACTAGAAGCTAAAAACATTTTGGGAGAAATCCTTAAATCTTGCCTCAGAGAAAATACGATATAATGTTTTTTTAATGATCCCTCCAAGTTAAGGTTCATTAATTAAGTTTTAAAATTAATTCAACTTGATCTAATCGGAAGGAAAGCGGATCATGTTACCTATAGTAACAGTTATTCACTCATTAATGCACCATAACTCATAATCCAAGAACAACAAAATTTGCTTCTTACGACAACCTTTAAAAACATCGGTCCACTCAAGAATTTAAATGAAAAACTAAACTGCCCCAGCAATAATTTTTTATTTATTAATTTTCTAAACATATATATTGTTGTGGTGTTTATCCAATTTTTATCAAATCCGTGATCTGCCTGACATAATACTGAATTAACAGAACGCCGGTTTGACAATTAAATTGTATAATATATCAAAAAAACTAAACATCTATTACTTAATTAAAATTTGTATATTTTCTAGCCTGTAAAATAGTCGAAATATTTCAAGATTGCACAGATCCATTATAATAAGTGTTTATTTTACTCGTTCACTTGTGCTAATCCACGTTATAGGTGGGAGTTCTGCGGGTTTTAATTTCCCACGGGATAAGCAAGTTACAGTGAAATTTTAGATTCGTTAATTTTTCAAGTTGATGCTAAAATTTAACTTTAAAGATATTTTTGACTTTAATATTTAAGTAACCACATAAACAATTATTTAAATCAATGATAAACCCGTGTTCTCGTTTCACGTTTATCCTAAAAAACTGCTGAATTTAACGATATTATTAATTAAGCCTAATTATTGCTTAAAAATATATATTTTTTTAATGTATGAGATGCTTTAAATTTATTGAGTATTTACACGCGATGGTTTCATAGAAAATACTTAATAATTTTTCGCTTCGAACTTATCTAAGACCAATCGGATAATGTCAGAAAGTTTATACCGGTACGTACCAACCGTACACAGATATGATTAATAACTTCTTTGAAAGATCTAGCTGTGGACTACGAAAGCTGATTTTTGTTATTTTATTTTTAAACCTCTTAAAATTAAGTCTCAACAAATTCCAAGAAAATTTTGTAACATATCTACTTACTTACTTCTTTACCTTGAGAAATACTTTGGGGGGAAACACAGACCAAAAACACTTTTTTACAGATCAAACTCATTA
The DNA here is from genome assembly GCA_963513935.1 of Aphrophora alni. Classification (NCBI taxonomy): domain Eukaryota; kingdom Metazoa; phylum Arthropoda; class Insecta; order Hemiptera; family Aphrophoridae; genus Aphrophora; species Aphrophora alni. The sequence goes on from OY740767.1 coordinate 89,201,840, forward strand.
TTTACATCATGAACAAATATCTTTCTGAAGTTTTGTATTTATATTGGAAAATATAACCTCATTAGTAACTCTTGAATTGTTCCATCTAACATTTCTCAATCAATCACTAGATTGTAATGACTTGATTAAAAGGAGGATTAATACTTTCTATTTTCTTTTTCATATTAACATTATGCTGACAAAATCCCCAATCCTTAGCACATTGGAATACATTACACAAGTGCAACTACATTAGAAGTTCATTAAAGGTCGTTGAACTTATAAGCATTGCAAACTACGTTTTATTATTATTATTTCTATCAATTTATCTTGGAGTATAAATATATGTTTTTCTTTATAAAATTAATTTAATGTGAATATATAGTTGCCAACAAAATGACAGAATGATTTATCATTCATCAATACCTCGTACACAGAATATATACCTTTGTAGCCTATAATTGTTTCTGTGTATGGCTACATCGATTGAAAGGATTTGCTAACAAATAAAAGTTTCTCTTTCATAGCATACCACATTAAGAAAATAATTTTTTTTTAAGATATAATTTTTGTTTGCTATTCATTTTCATTAAAGTTGTTAGCAATTCTAAAGTTTCATCAGTAAAAGTACAGTGTAAAACAGAGAAAATATTAATAATTATGTACCCAAAAAAGAGTTTATAATTGTGTTTATACTGTATCAAACATAGGATAACTCGCAAACAAATTTTGGAACATTTGAACTATTTCAGAAACAAATTGTCGATAAAAATAACTTATATAATAAATTGTTATTTATTATTTATTGTTATATATTATTTTAAAAAAAGTTTCAGTAAAATTGATCAAAAGTTATACGGTTTCTTTTAATTTTTAAAACCATTTTCCACTTTAAAATTTTTCTTGAAGAAGAAAGGATAAATTCTAACACAAAATCAGGTCAAAAAAATTAGTCAATTTAAAAAACAACAGTAAAAGTGTCATTATATAAATACTCTAAAAGGAAAATAAGATGTGTTTATCAAAATCAAACTAAACTACGAAATGTTTTCATTTGTGAGTGTTATTTTAAATATTACCAGCTTTCTGTTTAGACTAGGTTAATTTCAAACTTAAATTTTAATCACCACAAACAAAACATATTGCAAGACTTTTTTGTATTTTGGCCAACAGTTTTCATTTTTTCAAACGTATTAGAAAGTTTGAACATACAAACATTATGAGATAGCATTGGAGAATACGGTCAGAATACATCTTTAGACATTTTTAAATTACACCACTTTCTGTTTTGTTCGTATTCTAATACATAGCCGTAGCTAGTATTGTTATATTAAAATTTTCTATGCTGTTTAGAATAAAAAACCTCCCGATCATCATCGTCTTATAAAAAAGAAAAAAAATTATATAAAATAAAGACCCCTAGCCCTCGAATACACTAATAGCATCAGAGTCGGAAAATAACAAGAGTTGGTCAAGAGCGGTGTGTTAGACAACATGAATAGAGGTGGACCCAAGACTACATGAAAAATGGTTCCCTTGGAATTACCAAGCATGTTATATAAAAATCTCTATAGTACAAATTAAAATTGACATCCTCGTTCTCTCTTTCTCGGTGTTTAGTTTGCCTCTTAATTAAAGCAGCTATACTATCTATCTCTCTTTATATTTTTTTGATCGGTTGAATCTTTTCTATTAAAGTAAACCCATTTTTGAATTGATAAGTAAAAAATAAAAATAAAAGACCCTGCTCATAAAATTAAATTTTAAGAGCTATATCATAATAGAATATAATTGCATTTAAAATAGGGACATAAAAATCAGTAAACAGGTACAGTGTGTGGTAGTACCTATTGTATGATAAACAAACCTCTAACCGTGGATGGTCAATTAGTAAATGTTAGATAATTTAATTGTATAACACTATGAAGAAAGTGTAAAACGGTTAACCTTGGCACCATAAGTAATGGAATAAAGTTATTTATTTATTTAATGTAACAGCAGATATTTCTTGTTGAAACTCCATATTATAGGATTAAATTAAGCATTAAAGCTAAAGTTTCAAATAAATTGTTAGTGATATAAATGAGCTACAATTGTTTCGCCTTGCGGCAACTGATAATTAACCAGTATTGACAACTATTTATACATACACAAGTAACAGGAAACTGAAATACAATAAGAGAAATGGGAAGGGTTGGGGGGGAATGACCTAGCAGGTAATTGAGGGTTAATGAACTATGTTAAGGATGGGTTGTAGAAGAGGTGAAGAATTAATGCAATTTAGTCATTAAGGTAAAAATATGCCTAAGTGAAATAGATCTATTAAGTTCTACACATTCTAAATTATTGAATCTATTGCTTTCATTTTCTATATGTAAGAGTATAACATTCAATTTAGGATCAAAATTATGACCTGAGTCCAAAAGGTGGTTAGTAAAGTTAGAGTTTCTATAGGTTTGTTTCCAACTATTTACATGTTCTTTAATCCTAACTTTTATAGATCTTCCTGATTGACCTATATACTCAGAGTCACAATCTTGACAAGATATTTTATAAACTCCACTATTTTCTAACATTTCTTTTTAATCTTTATTATTAACAAACGTTTTCCTTAGATTTTTGTACAATAAAAGGCGACTTTATGACAAGGTTGTATTACGGTTACTGATTTTACAACTAGTTCTGTTGATATAAGATAATTTACAATATTTAACTTTATCAATGCTAACGGGAGAAGTAGAGAAGATAATGGACTTCCCATAATGTTAGTTTCAATGATTCCGCAAGGCGAAACAATTATATCTCATTTATTGTATATATAATTAATATATATTATAATATAATTTATAATATATTTAATATATATTTCTTTTTTTGAAACTTTAGCTTTATTGCTTTATTTAATCATATAAAGTTATTTATGACATCATGTCGGTCTTTTGTTGACTTCACCTGTATATAAGCATAATGGCGTTATAAATTAAAGAGAAATAAGGAATTTAAGAAATATAGAAAACTATTGAAATGTAGAAAAATATACACAAAAATTAAAACTAGTAACAAGAGGTTTTATGGCCTAATTCGAGTATATTGACAAAATGTGAAGCATAATACTGCATATAGCACTATCTCCGACTCTCTACAATTAAAAAAAAAAAGTGTTTATTGCAAAATTTGTAATACTGTACTCACAATATACTAATAGACAGTAAGAAAGTATCACAGTTACGATACTCGTCAGGGCCAACTCGTTAAACATAAGTGTGACGAGTGGTAAGTGTCACATATACAACATAGTGAGGAGCTCATGCGTGAAGCAAGAGGAAGGTGTTTAAATACTGAACAGTTGTTTGAATTGCGAAAATCAAGTTAAACATTCATTTTGTGCTTGGTATTACGTACTATTCCCCCAAGTTCCGTATTTTCTTAATAAATATAGTCATTCATGTATTATTACAGAAATAAAATAAAAATTAATTAATTTCAAAATTTGTATATATAATATTATATTAAAAAAACATTATTTATTTACCTAATATATTATTAATATAATTAAATATTAAATTGTTGTTGAACGAAGTGTTATTTTCGTACTGGAGAAATATGAGCCTTCTTCACTTTCCACTTCTGAATTTTTCATGTTAATCAGTAATTTTCATAGATGGTATGAAGGTCTTTTCCGTCGTGTTTTGATTGGAACGGTAATGGAAGAGGATCTGTTAGGGGTGTTTGCAATACAATCCGTTAACAAATTAGCAAAAGCCTTGTCTCCAACAAATCTTAAATTCATATAGGCCTAGATAGAGTAGAAACAATAATTCCATAGTTATTCCGTCACTCTGTGTTGAGCACTATATGAAACAATTTTGTTTACCATGTGTAAGTTCACCTTAGTCACCCGAAATACAAAAACTATTTCGGGAAGTTTAAATTGTTGAGTCAACCAGTAGTTCTATTTTGCTATGAATCATCATTCCGACTAATGACACTTTCTCAATTAATTAAAGTATGGTTAGACAACTGAACTGTTACAACTCTAAGCCTTCATCGTTATCGACATTAATTTGCCGTTTCAGAAAATCCACACGAGATATTATTTTCGTCAACAGTTAGATGATCTTTCGTTATATGATTTAACACTAAACGCTTTATCTTCATATTGTAAAATACGAAATCAACTTGGGAAAATGAAACTGATAATTTTACAACACACTAATCGATCTGAGACAAAATGTAGAATGAATAAAAATCGAAAAGTCTCCCCTTAGGATCCTGCGTAATCCGAAATTCGTAAACAAACCTTATTTGCTCTAACGTGAGTATCTGCAAACACGTTATAAGGATTGGAGAAACATTCTTGAATTATCAAAATTCCCTTTCAAGTTATCTAAGTAAATTGTTTAGAAATTTATTTAATTTTCTACTCAACTTTGGCTGTAGACTTCATTAAGAAAAACCATAACTTAACGCTGGAGATAATTAGAGAAGGGTAGTGTTGCATCTTTGATGTGATGAACCTACACATTACAAAAGTTATTATACTAAGAAATAGATCATATTGTTAATGAATGTGCCAAAAACACACAGGAAACGCTAAACGTTTTATTTTCGTTTTCCTTAATTACAATATTCAGCAATATTTTCTGGCAAACGTATATGGGACATGATAATCACGAAGGAGAACATAAAGTATGTATTTATTAATAGAAGCCATCATGATACTTACCCAACCCCCTGAATGTAATTGTAAATATCACTACTGCCCTAACGAGATGTGTATATCGCTTCACTAGTGTCAGAATCTCAACCCTCGTGAGTCCAAATTGTACAAAGTTAAGCTGTCTCCATTCGCAATGCTCGTGTATCTTGTAACTATAAGAATATTTTTTTTAAGGGAAGTCAAGATTCGAAATTACATTTTGTACAATATCATCGTCATTTGTCATTTTATAGAGTTGTGGGTTGGTACCATTAGATGCAAAATTAAAATCTACAAATTATTATGTAATTTAAAAACACGAGAAATGAACAAAAAAAAATGTTTAATATAGCCGCCATTTTAACAATTTTAATTCATAGGGTTAACATACTGGGTGTCCCACCTAAAATGTTACAATAGTTAACTTTTCAATTATAAATATGATAGAGTATTTTAAATGGGGAACCTTCCTTTATTTTCAATTTTAAAAATTGCCGCCATTTCCCAATATGGGCGTAATATTTGAAATTTGTTATGGGTTGAAATCCCTGTATTTTATGGGTTTTTTTCAGGTGTAAAACAATATTTTAAGTATGTTTTTTATTTTTTTAAATCTTTAGCCGTTTAGGAAATACAAGCACTTAAAGTTCAGAAAATTAAACGTTTGATAAACCTACAAATAATTGATTCCCACTTAAAATGTTACAATAGCTAAATTTTGAACCGTTGGGGGACCAAATAAGTTTCTAATGGGGAACTCTGCTAATTTTTGTAAGCTCTAAAATGACATAGAAATCAATTTTGAAAAAAGTGAAAATTTTCATTAAAAATGGGGAATTGATTTTTTTTTACTTGGTAACCCCCAATTTTTATAATGGAAAGTCATTCTTTGGTCAAATTTGAGACTTTTTAAATTTTTTAATTGGCACTTTCCCAAAATTCCTAATAATAGAGTTGGAGAAAATTTGTTGTATTTTTTATTAGTGCCAATTTAAAATAATATTTTATATTTATAATTCAAAAGTTAGCTATTGTAACATTTTAGGTGGGATACCCAGTATATGTGGACTATAGGGTTCTATCTTATTTTGTGTGCAACGACGACGGACAGATGGCGTGGCGAAATTCACTTGTTCAGTTTACTGACGCCTTGAAAAGTGAAGGTTACTCATAAAACGGAAGTCGAAATTTTTTACAATAATATCAAAGAAACTTATACAACACTTACAATACTTGTGGAAACTTTAGTCATCAAATACACAACTTTCCATAACAAACTATTACCTTCAGTTGTTATGTTTACAACTTCTTGGCCTTGTCTGTTCTAGTTCAATGGCAAGTAGATATAACAACTGAAGATGATTACTTAGTCATTAAAACGTTGTATTGTTGCAAATAAAATGTATGTTGTCAAAACTTACTTGTTGTTATTCATTTGCTAAATGTTTACTTTGTTACATGCTATCAATGTGACACATGAATTATGTTGATGTTGTCGCCAGTGTTTTCGATACGAGTAAATAAATATTATTGACGCATGGCACAGTCTCGTATCTACAAATGAAATAGTCAAATATCATTGAATGCCATAGGAAAAGTGAATTGTTGTAGTAGGTTCGAAAAGTAGGCTTGATTTAAAATAATAATAATAATAAGTTTAAACTACGTTTAATAATCACCAACACAAAGAGGTCGATGATCTAAAGAAAAAGGCTATTCTACTGAAGAACATATCAAATACTTGCGTTTGTTATAAAAATGCAGTTCTTATATGACCAAAGAATCCTAGAGTTTTATAATTTCATCTCTTAAGAAATCGAGGATACGTTTGTTTAAATCGTAAAAAAACAGAGATAAATATAAAAGGTAAGGTAATTAATATTGAAATTTTGTTACATTTTTAAAAGTAATATGAAATTGTTCTGGGAGAAAATAGTAAAAAACTCTCAAAATTCCGTAAGGAACATGAAATTAAAGGTAATTTTAATGATAAGTCGAGTATAATATTAATTTGTGAAAAAAACTCAATTATGGTGGAGCAAAAATCTGAGAAAATTTAGTAAACAGCAACTTTTCGTATAATACGTTGTCACACTTGGCAGGATTTTTGGTTTAATGTATCTAACACGATGTCGCTTGTCACGTGCTTCACCGTGTACAATATGACCTTGATGTAAGCACTGGTTTAACAGCCTCGTCGCCGACACGAATCAGTTTGCCAGTGTAGGGCTGACTGAGTACCATGATTGTGCCGAACAAGTTTATTATAAAATTAAACCTCAACAGATGACGTTTTATTATGAGGAAATGGCTTTAATATACTGTGTTGCGTCTAATTTTAAATATAATAAATTGTGAATAATTAAATAAAAGGCAATATTTGTACTTCCACAATATATTTTAATGAGTCGTGCCAACAAAGGTTTCGCCAACTACGGCATTGTCAAAACCAGCTTACAAACTAAGGTACAAGAATTTTAGAATAAGTTACATCCGTAAGGTTAGTCTTACTGTGGGTAAATTATTAGAAAAGAAAAACCTTTGTAAGACAGCATACTGTATATTGAAAAAAAAGCTGGGAAATATTTTAAATAAATCTAAAGACAATCTGCCTGATTTGTTAAAAAATGGTGTGTATAAATTAAATTGTAAAATTTGTAATTCTGTTTATGTAGGACAAACCGGTCGTAGTTTCAAAACTAGTTTAAGGGGAAATAAGAGAAGTTGGCAGTTGGACTGTGCAGATTCTAGTTTTTCTAACCATCTAAAAACTTGTCAAATTTCAGATTTTCATTCTAATGCAGAATTTAATATTCTACATGTTAATGGTAAGGGTAAAAAGATAAACGCACTAGAAATGTTAGAAATTAAGAGAATAATCCATAAGGACTCTAGCTTAGTTATGAATGAACAAGATCTTAGTAATTCACCACTCTTGCAACCCTTATTTGGGCCTATGTAACTTCCTTCTCTCCTTTACCTAACAGTAAATTTGGCCAACTTTTTCTTGGCCTATTGTGTTGTAAAATTCTTGTATCTTAGTTTGTATTCTGTAATGGAATTCCATCAAGTACCTACGGTCGGTAGTATAAGTTAATAAATTGTGTCTTTAAGCAGCACTAACAGCGTTGCTATTGACAGCTTTCCTTCCTTTATTTATTTTCAACTTTTCAGTAGTAGCTATATATATACACACACACATATACACCTGGCCAAACCTTATATATATATATGCGCAAAGTTGCTGCGGTGGCGTTAATACGTAAGTACCGTATATAATTAATATTTACTTTCACTAGTTTATTTTCCACTATTCTTAACTTGTTTCCATATACTTTACTTTTCTATATTTAGAGTAATCCTCAAGCACAAATTAATAAAGTCATTTTATTTTTATTTAATCGTCAATTTCTGTTTGTTGTGGCTTAGAAAATTTTCCTAAAGCGTGTTTAACTTATAAATATTTTCATTAACAAATATACTAAATTTGTGATATATATTCTTCCTTGCTTCCACTGTGGCTTGACAACTTGTGCAATATAGTAAGGAAATAGTTTACACAAATTCCTAATATACATTTGTCAAATAAATCTGACATTTAAATGCAAACCATGAACGTATGAAGTCATACATCATTCTAAGCAGAAATAAATGGTGTAGAGTCATTGCACAATCTTTATCACACGACCAAAATGTTTGGTTATTTTTGGTACATTGTAGAATAAAATATCACGTTCCTATACCATGACAGTTACTCGCCTTTGCAGCTCATCACAATAGTAGTTCATAGTTAAATCGAAAATGGTTTACCGCGTTCCTTAATAAAATCTCTATTCACTCCTGTAGGAAACTCGGCTTTATTGACCTTGTAATTATTTATAATGAGTCATCGCTTGCTTCGTTTCGGTCGACACTAGTAACATAACAACTTTATTGCTTTAAAGTACAGTGTACATAAGCAAGATGTTGACCATTTACAAAAATAACATATTTTATGACATTATTCGTTTTTATCCTTAGTTTTTCTATAACTAACTTTTTAGTGTATTTATAATACTTACAAAAATATTTTTATACCATTATAATACGTAACACAATTTTAGGCATCGAAGTACGTAACACCAAATTATACGAACTACAATAATATCAGTACATTTACAAACGAGTTAGTTGTTTGAAGATATTTTACCAAACTAATTTATTACATTAAGTTTAAAACAGATTTTCTAAGTTTTAGGCTATACATAACAAAAAGGTAGATATTTTCCATGGCCTGTACTGAGTTTGAGGTTAAGATTGTCTTCATATTATATAAATATTGCACAGTATTGTAATTGTTCAAATATTTACATCCAAACAGATTATACCCTTCACATTCCAACAAAAGGTGAGTTATAGTGTCATTTCTTGTTACGCAGATTGGGCAGATTTCACTGGGGTTAAAGCTATAATTGTCTTTCTGAAATATTAATCTATTATATTACTGGCCAGAAATTGAGCAGTAATTCTTATTATGTATAAAGGACAATGCTCTTCAAAGTATGGTTCACAGGGGGGTTAAGCCACTTACATGTCTGTAGTAATAACTGTATCTTGAATTTAAAACGGTATCAATGTCTGAGCATATTAAATTGTTCTTGAATTGTTCAACTAAATCTTTACTTGACTTGATTACATCCCAATGGTTTTGACTCTTCCAGGAATTTTCTGCTCCAATCCTTCCCAGCATACATCTAAGCCAGGTAACTCAATTGTATGGGACATCTTGTGAGTAGATAGAGGCAAGCTGAGGTAGCACATCCTTGGCAAACTGTCATCATCCAATTGAAGCCGTGCAGTCAACATTTGCTTAAACACCCTGAGTTCCTAATGCACTCTTTAATTGTGTTAAATGTAGGTTTTAATGGAGACGATCAAAGTAGATTTTCTCTTTTGGTTTTAGTCCCAAACCTTGAATTTCTTTACTTTAGATTTGACACACCAGTTTGATTTTTCATATTTTAACAAAATTTTATTAAAAACGGTGATTTAGTTTTAACAGAATACTGCCGAATCAAAATTTTGTAGAAATGCGATTATTGCATTATATTTTGGAACCTTATTTTGTATCTGTATTGTTTCTGGAGGGGGAAAATATTTTTAAAAAAAATTTTAAATAATAATAATTGAACAAAATTTTGACAACATCATAAAACCGATTTTGTTTTGAGAAATTCTCATATGTGTGTGTCGTTTTTTTTATTGCAAGTACTGTAGTTCTAAATTTTGAGATATTATATTCTACGTACATAACTAGAATAAATAAACCTCCGGATACCAATAGTTAATAAAATCCTGTAAAATAATTCAGAGAAACCACCACTGGCAGACACTGAGATATTTTCAAAAAAAAAAATCAGACGCAGGAATCAGACACTACGTTTTATAGATTAAAGAATCCAAACATAAAATCAAAGAAAAAAATATCTATCGGTATGCCTGTTACTAAAAGATACTGCACGCTTTTAAAATAAGAGTGAATCAACCTTTTCCTTTCAAATTTTATAATAAATTTTTCCTTCCTCAACTTCTATACGATAGTTTGTGCATCAAAATATTGAACCGCTCAAAAATTCTTGCGCAGTGCATAATTTTAAGAGGAAATATCTAGAGTTGGTATCAAATGAAAGTCTTTGATTCATAGGTATCAGTCATCAAATATAAAGCTTACTCTGATACTGGAAGCACCAATAATATTGCTGAGGAATCTGAGCGCACTTGAGTTGTGTAACAGTTAAGTTGTGGAGTGAGAGTAGCCTACTGTGCAATTATTGGTCTAGGAACAATCAATCACCACTGTTAGGATAGAATGGAGTCTGGATGCTTTTTACAATGATCAACTTTATCTTCCGTGCTCAAGGATGAGAGTGCCCAGTTTTTTTGTTTTTCCATAACTCTTGAGGCCAAATAAATCAAGTCCTCTATGTTATAGTTGTTTTCAATCCAGGTAATATAATATACAAAGAACTGTGTAAATCTGTAGTTATATGCTTAATAACCCTGTGTATATTTGCTCCTGTTTTATGGAAAGAGAAAATCAGCTGTACAATATGCTGATTGATTAATAAAATGCATTCTAGTAGCTGACACTTAATTTAGCAGCAATACTCAATAAATCAACTAATTTAAAAAATATGAAATGAACTTTTAACAATTTTTAATTAATTCAAGCTACAAAACAAATTATATATAATATTTGAAAACGAAGCAATTGGCGGGAATTGGAACAAAAGATATTATATTGAGTCTAAACTTATATTATTGTAATGAAACTGAAATATAAAATATTTAAAACTTTTATCTTCATCTTATAGTTATGTAAATAAGTTATAGGCCTAAAAAAGAAACCATTTTGGTATTTATGAAGATACTTCCTTAAATATTCTTGAAATATGGATTTGCCAACGGATTTATGTATCACCCCCCCCCCCTCGTCTTATGACAAAGAAGAATTGAACATTTATTTAGAAGAAGAGCTAAGTTTATTTATATTTATTATCTTTACTTATCTTATTACTGAAATGTTCACCTTTTCTTACTAAAATCCCCCCCACACACACATACAATATATAAACTAATAATTTATATAATATACTTATTTATTAAACGTAAGACAAATATACATTGAACTTAACATTAAGACTTTAACTTTACCTTTACTATAAATTTTGTGATTTACAAAGGCTCGATGTTGGTATTTTGTTATTTCATTTTACAAAAATATAGTGTATTTACCTTTGTTTTTAAGTATGACACTATCGGTCCAGAGTATGTTTTTGTGCAAAGCTTGCTACTTTCGTCATTTCAAGTATTATATATATATATATATATATATATATATATATATTCCCGTCAATGGCAATACCATGAAATACATGGCTAACCCCGCATGACGAGGACACCGTTACCATTATAATTGGCAAGCCTTTGCTACTACATATTTTTTATCAAGTCATTAAATGAATAGCATATAATAATACTCTCTTAATTGAGTGTTGAAAATTATTGTCTCCACCAAATTGTTTCAATAAATGAATGATTACATTTTGAAGCCCAAAAAGTTATTTTCCAAACTAACATTCTCACAGTCAAACATAACCACAAAATACAATAGCCTAATTAATTGCATTTATTTATTAATTTTAACTTCCCCAATTAAATTAAAATAAGTGATAATTTACCGAATGGTTAGTTTTTACATCTTTCATACATTTTGTAATTCCTCAAGGTTTTCAAGCACGTTGCAATTATAACATTAATTACATACGCAAAAAAGTTTATAAAACCACGTGAATTGAGCCTGCACAAGACAAGGTCAGTGTCGACTGAGGAGGAATGCGGAGTTACGGACTGGACTTGCCTGTCGGCACTAGAGCAAAAATCTGGTTAGGCGACTTTATGTATGGAGCAACAAAGATAATCGTAAGTACAATTTAGTAAACAAACATTTTACAATTCTAGCTATTATAATAACTTTAAATTAATATACATATTTCTTAAAATTTGACACGCTCTAATTTCACTCTATACGACCAAAATATAATTTGGTACTTCAAAATTGTTACAACTTTAAAATTAGTTTCAGCGTTCGAAGAAACTGTAATGTGTGGTGTTAGAAATCAGGCCTATGAAGTAATAGTCGGATGGACTTGAATAATAATCAAACCTATGACCGTCTCTAGATTACATCAAAGAATGTAAAATTTATACAAAATCAGTGTTCGATATACTTTTTTTTACTTTCACAACTATACGAAGTTACTGATCAAATTAAGTAATGAGTTCTTTAAAGAAATATCGGTTTTGAGTTACGATTGTTTTAAAAATGATGTAAGCCTACCTGCCATAAAACTATAGACTACACAAAATTCCAATCTTCGTAAAATCAACTTCAACGGTTTAATAAAATTTACTAAACAATTAAATTAGTTAACTGTAGTCTCTAACGATCCAAAACTAAACGTATATATCGCTATCTTTAAAAAAAAAATCCTATTTGGAAGATATTGTTCAAAAATTTAAAATGAACTATCTCACCTTTTAACATTGGCGGTAGCGATGAAATTTCGTTAAATATGGCGGTTTATATCTTGGTGCAAGAAGGGAGAAGCTAACCCATGACCGTACAGAACGTGGTAATTTTAAAGCTTACCTGAAAATATTCAATTATTGTAATGAACTCACGTGCATCAAGGCTTACTATCAATGTTTAGTAGACGATGCCACGTACACTTTTTGATTGCCAGTTATGGTGGCCCGAAAGAGACAAAATTTCCCTGAACTAAGACAAAGTAAGACTAATACTACATCTGAAAATATGATGGAGATACGGACTTGATAGATAAATTAAATGCAACAGCAAACTACGTTCAACAAATCTTGATGGAAAAAGAAGCAGATGATTAAAGGAGATCGAGACTTGTGTAGGTGAAGATATGACCTTGCTCTTCAAGAAGTAATGCCTGAAGGCGGTCCCCTCAAGAGCCATGACACATCTTAAAGGTGATAAAGGAACGCTCCCTTTCTCGGTAGAAAAAATTATTAGGAATAGGTCAAATAAAATTAGGCTATTTTCTTTATATTTTTTAGACCAATTTTATAAGCTATATTATAATTGCTCTTATAATAAAAAAAAAATAATAATAATAAAAAAGAAAAAAAAGAAAAGACATTCAAGGCCTTGAAATGTCCACTGATAAAAGGAGCAATTTGTCACTATTTTTTATACACTATATAAATGGGTTAAGAAGTTGGAATTTTGATCCGATGGTGTGCAAATTTGAGAAGGCTTTATGAATAATGGACAACACATAAAATCATTTTTTAGTGGCAATCGAATTAAAATTTTAAATTGTCATTTTACCGAAATGTGACCAATTTCGCTTTTGGTGGTTTTGAGGTATTCCAAGGTGGAGTCTATAGTTCATTTTCATAACTCTCACACGGGCATTTTGAAGGAGACAGTTTGAAATTTGCTTGGTTATTAAGACTTTTTTCCTGTATGGATGTATGAAGAAGTTTGTGAGTTTGGGTGTTTATACACTTTGATACAAGTTTAGATTAGTGTTGAGGAAAGAAACGAATAAACAAAGAATAAATAACGGAAAAGGGACAAGCAGTTCTAAAGTCGTTAGTTCCAGTTCAATGAGCCCCCAGCTATTTGGACACTCATCTATTAATAGGATAGTTTTGTGATATTAGACAAAAGAATACTGGTTAATTACAGAAAATTAATTCAAAAGCAGTTCCTCTATAGCTCATAGAAAGTCATTTCATTTGTAAAAATATTCGATTGATTTAATTATGCGAAAGTAGTCTGGGGCATTAGTTGATGTGGTTACTTCAAAAGAAGGAAAATAAAAACAAAGTAGTAAAGTATCTTAATAACTTTTGCACAAATTTGATTGTTTTAGCTTGATTTTTCCTTGTTGTTTAAAGGCGAAAAACCATTCAGTCATCATCGTCTCATAAAAACAAAAAACAACGTGCCATGTATAAACTTTTCTTATTATAAACTGTGAAGACATAATTCACATTTTGCACGTTCATGTTCTGGGTTTTTTTATTTTATGCTTGTAAGACTAATGAAGACCACCAAACCCAATACAAATATAAGGTGTAAATCGGGCTCGAACTCTCGATGAGACATTCTTCACTGAGACATAGAGGTTCAGTTTGAGTTCATCAGGAGCTTCTTGATGTTTTGACACCTACTGCTACTGAGGTTAATTATAAACCAAACTAGTTTTAGGAACACAGCTGGTAAATACCCTATACGTTTATGAGCTTGGAATATTAAAATGTGACAAAAATTCTTATTCCTTCCCTACACATAAAAGGATTATGATGGGAAAAAATCTACTTTCAATTTTTCCGATTTATCGATTTTGAAAGTCTATGATGGAAGATGGTATTTACGATGAATTTTATTCATTTTTTATACATGGACATATTTTGTTCGTAAGTATCTTGGTAGGTCAAATAATGGGGGTACTTATTATAAGTAAAAGTCAAATCAACATGTTTTTAATTGGCTTAAAATATTTTAATCTAATATTAATAAAATGTATTTTTTAACGGGGACAAATACAAATATATATATATATATATATATATATATATATATATATATATATATATATTAGTTCTCATCTCCACAAAATAAACTGTTGGAATTTTATCGGTTAAAAAGTGAATAAAACTCGTATGGTAAACTTCCGGATTTTTCAAATTACTTGTAATCAGTCATTTTCTTTTCACAGTTTACCAAAATTCGATCGATTTAGTTTAGACGGTTTTGAGATATTCCAAGTTTTTGGGCAAAGTTAGTTGTTAATTTGGATTTTCTTAATCTATAACACTTTTTGAAAAATACCTGGGAAAATTTTCGGTTTTCTTATGATTTTTATTTTACGTAAGAGTGTTAGGCCATTTTATGAATGAATTAAACTATGGATTAAATAAAGAAGATTTCAAAAATTAAGATAAAGTGTGTTATTTCTCTGTTTTATTAAAATAATAATAAATATTTTTCAAAAAAAATTAAAATTCCAAAATAATCACAACATTTAAAAATATTTACTGACATATTCCAATGAAACTCATATAACTTATTTTTTCATGGTGATGATTTTGATTGACATCGGTTTTCGTAATTGGAAAACATATTAACAATATGCCTTGCTAGCCACATTAAATTTGTTAAGTAGAATTAACAGATTCTGTAAAGTGAGCTTATGTTTTCACTCCAATATCTGTAGGTCTATGTTTGTTTGAGTGTTTGGTACGCAGTTACGGTCAAACATGTCTACCAATCTTTATAAAACTTAGGAATGAGGTTTTTAATTATTAAACCTACATACAAGGTGTTTTGTTTTATTTTAATTTTAAACTGTCGGTCATTCATAACAGTTACTGTAAGCACAGACAAAAGTATATCACTCCTAAATATTAAATAGAATATACAAAAAAGAAATGTATTTGAATTATTTTTTCTAAATCTTTCCTAGCTCATCGGAAACCTTGTTCATGGTTTTAATATAGTATATGGATTACAAATATTTTCGAGTTTCAGAGGGTTACAATAATATGAAATCAATTTTTATTTACATAACAGTTACACTGTTTTGTTCTAAGGCTTGCTGTAACTCATATTATATGGAGTAAGTAGGATAGTTTATTTTCCAACACGGAACAAGATCCACATAGCTAATACTTATACTGTACTAACAAATCGTTTGAATTGATGTACTGTATTACCCAATACAATCTTACAAAACTTACAGAACTGAAGTTCATAGTTTTAGTTTAAAGTATATTTTGATTATAAATTAAAGAATTTTAATTCACTGATAGTCCACTTGGCTTATACAAGTGAATATTCATGTCTTCGTTATTGGCCTTCCATCATTAAACTGCACTGGGTTTCCCCTTGTTCCTTCCTAGACAGTTGATGGGATGTCCGCTTGACCTTGAGAATTCTTGACCAAGACTATGTCCGTTATTTAGACATTAATGCAGTCAAATCACGCCAACTTAACGTGAATAAAGTTGTTATGTTTCAAAATAACGCACTTAAATGGGAGCAATATCTACTAACATCAAACACTAGCACTTGCTGCATTTAAAATAAAATCTTGTGGATTGGCCTGAAAAACTCTAACTCTAAAACTTAACAATTTACAGTACTAAAACAAGTTACTTCTATAATATCTACCAATAGAATCTCTGAAGTACTCAAATATTGCATTAACTTTTCCACATATCTCTATACAAGCTACATCCAATCAAAATCTAAATTTAGAGAAGCTGTCATAAAACCAAAACTCAAAATTGGCTCTAACAATTTAAATAAAATTGTGTTAATAAGCATAAAGGGGGAAAAAACCTGTTGGTGCCATTTCCACAGAAATGGCGTTTGAGTTGATTAAAAAAGAAAAAATCATTCGATGAAATGATTTGTAAAATTTGAGGGTTTGTGACCCAAATCTTAGTTGAAGAAAATTACGACAGTCGGAGTGCATTTCACTATTTTTCAAATCACTAATGAATCGAAACATTTCTTTTACTTGCTTTTGTAAGACTACTTTAGACTATAAATCTTCCCATTTCAACCAAATTTGATCAAAATCTCTTTCGCTGATTTTGAGATATTCAAAATTTTACTACGACGTCATCTTTTTAATTGAAATAATTATGTCTACTATTCATTGCTACTGGGGCTGTTATGTAATGTGAAAGGGGGACAACATCAAAAGTGTTATCGCTTCTTGAAAACCCAATTTCTGTCATATCATTGAGTTAAATAGAGTTTCCGTTTCTGGATGTTTTATTTGCATAGAAAAATACAGTACCACTATTCTGAAAACTTTTCAAAGTTTGTAGACGGAAAAAAAATATCGAAAAGAAAGATACACTTTTATTGTTTATAATTTCAGACCTTTTTATAATTAAGTTCTTCTTCGTGTAAAACGCTTTTTAATTGGTGACTAATACGTTCTCGAGGCTATAACAAACATTGAAATATCAACACTTATAATAAATACTATTTGGACAATTAGTATACATGTATTAAAGTTTTTTAAACACATGTACCTAACCTTACAAGTACGTCCACAAAATGTTAATAATTAGAAAGCGACACTTGTCATTCGGATTTACAAATATTTATAATTGAATATTATAAACTAACTTATGTTTGGAATTGGAATTGTGGTGGAGGTCATATGGAGTGATTATGTTTTCAATCAAGTCGCTTTAGAGCCTGAGAAAGAAAACAGGAAGGACGTGAAAAGTGATCATCACAGATTGTTTTCCTATACTTGGTAGGGAGAGAAGGGGGAGGTTTTGATCAAAATAGTTTTTTTGTTGACGTTAAATAAAAACAGCAGCTATATAAACGTTTTGGAATAAATATAATACATTAGTTTGCTACTTTTATCAATATATTACAATATTGTACCCGAATATATTATCATTAGGAATCCATGAGAAATGTATTTTTTGAGAAAGAAAAAATGAGGATGTATGTTTTTAAGGCGTAGGCCTTTGGTTAGGATTAAAAGGCTAGAAAAATACTGGACTCACTTCCAACTTGTGTTCAAATAAATCATTTAGAAAGTAACAAATGAGACATATTGACAAACTTTTGTGATTGTTATTATTTGGACAGGTCACAGAAATTAAAATTATGAAACGAGTATAATTTTTTTAAACTTCAAAAAATTTGCACAAATTTATGATAGTAGTTAGACGATGAACTTGTATATTTTAAACTCATTTCATGAAATACAACAACGAAGTAGATCATGTTTTTACTTCTTCCTTCTGTATTTATAGAGAAACTACAGTGGTGGGAAAGAAAAACATGTTGAGGTTTTAGTAGAAAGTATCCATTTTAGGCCACGAAGTTCAAAATTAATACGTCTGTCAGAAGTGATATACCGGAAACTTTTTGTTTAAGATGGGTGCTCAGAGATTTTTTCGCTTGCTAATTATACATTTAAAATATAATTTCCGAAACTTAAATAAATGGCAAATAAAATTAATCAGTCGCCATCTGGCAAAACAAAAGACGGTTATGAAACTCTGTGAAAAACACATGAAAAAATCGTCTATCACATCGCTAAAAACAATCATTTCCCTAAATCGGCTTTATCCATAGGCCTAGCGGTTAAAATTTGAATATTGGAATTAACAATCCCCAGAAATGAGCCGAAACGCAAGTAAAAATAAAATTACGGACTAAGACGACCGAAGCAAGTGACGAATTCTATTTAAATATGATCGAGTTGCCGACACAAGAGTTATTACATAGGAACGTAGAAGCGTTCCGCCTGCCAAGAACAAGCAAAATTGATTTAAATTTAAACAACTGCCAGCAACGATTAAAAACTTGATTTAGAATTGCGGCAGAGTTCCTCTCTATTAAGAATAAAAGTATTGGTTTTTTGTTTCTGAACAAGACAGATTAATAAAGTTTTAGTACTATTTATTTAACTCTATTTTGTTCAACTGCAATGTTGCCGGAAGTACGCAAATTCCAAGAACACATGTTAAGCAAATTTAATGTCTCCAACAAAAACATTTCGCTTTTTCGCATAGTCATGTTATTTGCATAGAGCTCGAGATTAGTTTTTGTTCGTGTATTTTCTTCATGCCTTAAAGAAGGAAATGCCTAATCTTGTTTCTTTTCCAGTCGGAATAAATTGTCAACATTGGTTGTTCAGTTTTTGCTAGTTTGGTATTGTTGTCACTACCTTATTGTAGTAAATAAAGTTTACTATACGCCATGACAAAATGAAATTCATTATAGAAAAGTGCTCGTAGCTCTGTGAAAATAGGATCTTTCAATAAAATTCTTAAACTATTTTGTAATTTACACAACAATACAAGGCCGACCTCGTGTTTTTATCCGGTTTAGAAATAATATCATTATTTTGTTTCCATATACTCAAAACTGAAAGACTTCATCAATACAATATTTTATCTTCATATTATATAAAAGTATATAGTATACGGATTATTTCAGAAATTTGTCTACAACATTTAATCTTGATTGACATATAAGGTATATTTTTTAAATTAGTAATAATTTCCGATATCTAGTGTTTGCCTTGCATGATTTTATTTGAATATTTTATGTATCGGCAGTTCCATTTGTTAAAATGTTCAGAATTGGATTCTGTATGTAATAATTACGATTAATTATTATACCAAACCCAACTTTTTATGGGGAAAAATAACAAGGAAGTTACATAATAACAAAAATAATAATTTCGGTCCTTAAACTTTCAAATTTTAAACACTAACTGTGTTAGGATTGATTTGGCACGTTACCATAATTAATAGGCCTAATTGTTACTTATTTCAAGGGGACCATTATTAACACAGGTGTCAGATGCCAACTAAATTCAATAATTGTGGTTTTAAAGTTATTTGATAATGATGAATTGTCCATACTATTGACTTGTATTGAGCGGACATTTGTCCACCAAACACTAATCCACTAAGTTTCAAGAGTACAAATCAACGCCCGTTAACAGGGGATAACCTAGAAAATGAAAAATTGATAAGTCTGTCAGCAATGATATCTTGAAAACTTTTCAACTGATTTTTTCTCGTGCTAATTATATACTTAAAATATAATTTCCGAAACATAACAAACTGTCAAAAAAAATTAACCGATCGCCATCTGGCAAAACAAAAGGCGGTTCTGAAACCATCAATTAAAGAGAGAGAAAAATCGTCTATTGCACCGCTAAAAAAACACCCATTTCATAAATCGGCTTTATCCATATACCTCTCGAATAAAATTTCATGAAATATTGGAATTAATAAACCAAAAAATGACCCGAAACTCAAGTAAAATTAAATTACATTTCGATAACTGACATAAGTCTTGACTGAAATCATTAAAAAGTTACGGCCTAAGACGATGTTCTGACACGAACGGAGCAAGTGAAGAATTTTGTTCGAATAACGCCAATTTATCCTAGGACCTTGTTGAAAACTAAAACTAAAATGAGTAATCTAAAATGGAACCAGTAAAAATAACTAAGATTAAATAACCCACTTCTTTGAGTTGCCTTTACTTGTATAGTGTAATTCTTGTGATTTTTATGATCCCGTTTGAATTTAGTTTTACTTATCGTAGAGTTTCCCATTCTACTAAAAACAAAAAATCACTAGATAAATTTCCCAATAAATAAATCATATTTTGAGTAGTTAATTATTTCCGCCTCGCTTATGAAAGTACAAAGAGAAAGAAAGTTATCGCTGTTATTATATATTCTTGTCTCGGAAAACCATATTAGATTACAACTTTGTATTTATGAGCAAAAGCTTTGTCATGTGTGGTTGGTTTAATTATACTTCTCGCGTTGCCACAGACCTTCAGAAGAAAACACACGAACAGCCATTCTATTTGTCTTCAAGGATACTTCACACTTTAGAAAACGTTAAGATATTTTTATTCTGTTTTACTAACAATAACAAACTTCTATTGTAACTTTTCTTAAAATAATTTTTCAACTTTTGTTTTTGTTTTTAGAAACTGTAAAAGATTTACATTTTGTTTTTTTTTTTACGTTGAGTGAAACAAACCGTGTATAGTAAAAAAAAAAAATTTATGATTTTTTCTAAAGTGTTGAAATTTAAAAATAAGTATTTTTTCCTTTGTTTTATACAAATCCGACTGCCTTATGATTTCGTCTCTACATTCACACCTAACGTGTGAACGTGTGACTCAATTTGAAAATTTGATATAAAGGGTTTTTGTGGTTGGGATGTGTTGACATAAATTTATAAACCGTATAAATCTTGGTATCTGCATAGAGAAAATGTAAGATTCCGATTAAAATCTGTTCTATTTTAATTTTACTAGTGTTATAAATCAAATCTATCTATCTTCATTTCTCAAAGTATGGAGTAAAAAATGTTAATTGACCATGAACATTACATTTCGGTAGCATATATTTATTCAATTTTACCGAACAATTTCAATCCGATTTTATTGATATGTGAAGGTTAATTACCAAAATCAACAACCTTCTAAAAACCTAATAATTTAATAATATATATATATTAAATACAATTCGTGAGAAAAATAATCCTCGGCTGTCACAAATACAGGTGAAGATTCATTCTAGTTATTTGAAAGTTCCTGTTTAACGGTCACTTTAATTTTTATTGAATGGTGTACATTAGTTTAAATCATTATCCTAATTGAAAACCTTTCTAACACCCTAAAGATTTATTTATTGTTATATTTTATTTTAATTATTTATATTAATGGTTAAATGTGAATACAATTATATTTTATTTTATACATCATAAATCCCATTCTAAGATAATATTAATTTCTTAGAATTATTAAATATTATTTTTGTTATAACAGTCTACTCACACTCTCAATACCGAAATAAACATTTCTACATAAACGTCTCAAAACGATCACATTATTTAAATGTGTAATTTTTTTATTCATAATTGGATAAATTGTTAAGACAAAAGAAAATGGTTTCATATAAAAGCCTTCTTATAATAATTTTCATCGATAGCTTCCAAATTTATACGAGATGGCGAACATTTTTATGTTATGGCTTTGTTTTTGTGTACCAATGTGTGTAATGTGAGGAAAAAATTGATGGAATCAAGTGACCTAAAGTTCACTCATTACTATTTAAAATGTCTTAATATTAATGTATTACTGTAGCTGTTTTTTATCGGAATGGCAACATCTAGAGTTTGGAATAACGGGAGAAGGATTGAACATACAGTAGAACCTCTGTTAACCAGCCTCGGATTAACCGGTCCTCGGATTAACCGGCCTATACCGTAGTGTACTGGTTGGATGAGAGTTTCCGAAAATAAATTGTAATTTAAACACCAAAGCGGCGGCGATATCAAACGACTTTGTCGATAGTGGTATCCCAATGTTGGCAGCGTAAAAACACCGCGGTACCAAAGTGGCGGCGATATCAAACGACTTTGTCGATAGCGGTATCCCATTGTCGGCGACGTAAAAACACCACGGCACCAAAGCAGCGGCGAGTCAAACGACTTTGTCGATATCGGTATCGCATTGTCGGCGGCACCAAAGCAGCGGCGAGTCAAACGACTTTGGCGATAGCGTATCCCATTGTCGGCGGCATAAAAACACCGCAGCATTGGCACCCGTCGGTATAGCAGACATACACAGACAAAAACGTTTGATGGGCCGCTTTTTTTCCACGAATCAATTCAGTATAGCCTACATTATGGAAAATATAACATTTCTTTTTCTTGGAAGCTTGTGTTGGTTTCATTTGAGACGCGGTTAAATGTGTCAAAACACTTGACAGGGGGGAATCTGTAAAAAAGCTTTGTAGTGTTTAATTTTTTCATGTTTGATGTATAATATACATAACATAATATATACGATACATTTATGTACAATAAAATGAGTTGCAATAACATCTTTATTGCATAATTTTTAGTGCTACCTAATTAAATAAGCTTTCTTTGAACAAAAACCGATTTTTCACGGGAGCCTCGGATTAACCGGTCAAACGGGCAACCGGCCCGGGTGTCAGTCCCGACTAGACCGGTTAAGAGGGGTTCTACTGTATATCGCCGGACCTACCGTTTGCCAGAACTAATTTTGCAATCAAATTATACATTTCTAAGCGTTAGGTTGTATTAAAATATGCGGGCACAAACATATTTTCTCTTATTACTACAAAGCCTAAGGTAACAAAACCTATTTATCAACATCTCACCAAAAATGCTATTCGGGATTTTAAGTTATTTAAAATGAAAATTATCCATAGATGCGTCCATAATATACCCAAATTCAAATTTAATTTAAACTGATAAAAATGATTAGGTTTTAATACAGTGCACGGACAGTAGGCACATTTTTTTCGATTCAGTAGACCTCAGAAAGGATATTCCTTCTGACAATATATATATATATATATATATATATATATATATATATATATATATATAACAGGAAACAAAACTTTTAATATAGCCTACTGCGTCTATAGTTATGAAAGTAAAAACAAATCTTTAAATCTTTGACAACAGTTACGGTCAAGCCTATACAAGTTTTATTTATGTTTCATTATTTTCTTTAAATCTTTCACAACAGTTACGGTCAAGCCCATATAAGTTTTATTTATGTTTCATTATTTTCTTTAAATCTTTCACAACAGTTACGGTCAAGCCTATATAAGTTTTATTTATGTTTCATTATTTTCTTTAAATCTTTCACAACAGTTACGGTCAAGCCCATATAAGTTTTATTTATGTTTCATTATTTTCTTTAAATCTTTCACAACAGTTACGGTCAAGCCTATATAAGTTTTATTTATGTTTCATTATTTTCTTTAAATCTTTCACAACAGTTACGGTCAAGCCTATATAAGTTTTATTTATGTTTCATTATTTTCTTTAAATCTTTCACAACAGTTACGGTCAAGCCCATATAAGTTTTATTTATGTTTCATTATTTTCTTTAAATCTTTCACAACAGTTACGGTCAAGCCCATATAAGTTTTATTTATGTTTCATTATTTTCTTTAAATCTTTCACAACAGTTACGGTCAAGCCTATATAAGTTTTATTTATGTTTCATTATTTTCTTTAAATCTTTCACAACAGTTACGGTCAAGCCTATATAAGTTTTATTTATGTTTCATTATTTTCTTTAAATCTTTCACAACAGTTACGGTCAAGCCTATATAAGTTTTATTTATGTTTCATTATTTTCTTTAAATCTTTCACAACAGTTACGGTCAAGCCTATATAAGTTTTATTTATGTTTCATTATTTTCTTTAAATCTTTCACAACAGTTACGGTCAAGCCTATATAAGTTTTATTTATGTTTCATTATTTTCTTTAAATCTTTCACAACAGTTACGGTCAAGCCCATATAAGTTTTATTTATGTTTCATTATTTTATTTAAATCTTTCACAACAGTTACTTTCAAGTCCATATAAGTTTTATTTATGTTTCATTATTTTCTTTAAATCTTTCACAACAGTTACGGTCAAGCCCATATAAGTTTTATTTATGTTTCATTATTTTCTTTAAATCTTTCACAACAGTTTCGGTCAAGTCTAGATAAGTTTTATTTATGTTTCATTATTTCTTACATTAACCAATTATAATTAAATATATAGGCCTAATTAGGTAATAATGCTTTGGGTCTGTGATTGTCCAATATTATGGATTCGTGACTTTATAAGCGTAATTATAAGAGATTGGACTAACAAATATTCACGAGCTCCAATTAAACACTCAATTTACTTACATAAATATATGAATTTAACTCTTTGAAAATCTACAAATTATTAGTCTAAAAAGAGTAATATCGTCTTTATATTTAAACAAATAATTCTATAAACAGAGTCCTCCTTCATGTGCGTGGGGGTGTTTTATTTGTGGATATTGGATTTTTCAAAACAATTTAATCATAATTTACTTAATTAACACAACTTCATCTTATTAAACTTTTTAATTTGAAAGTTTAAATCCTTCAAAGATTGAAATACTATTGTTTAAAAATTATTTACTGCATTTTCTAAAATATAAAATAAAGAAACCATGTTAATTTAAACTATTAAAAAAGAATTAATAAAATTCAATGCACCCTGTTAAAAATTATATATGATTTTTTTTCCTTGTTCAAATATTAAGAATGAAAAACCATAATATTCGTTTTTGTTGCAAAGGTTTGTGTCCACGTAAGAAGTTTTGATCATGAAACGTGATTGTTGTGCAAAACTATAATATATTTATTTCATGTGGTAAAACACAAGTTTCCAAAAGTGTCGCTCATTTCAAATAATGTACACTTTAATTAATGGTTTACAATTATACAACTGTGCGGATTAAAAGTTTTATTATTTGTTTTTGTCTACTGCCCCCCCCACCACAAAAGTTTTATTTATTGTAATAATGGAAGTAAATTATTATTCAATAGTGTAATGCTATAATAGCATTTATTCTTTGGTTTTAAACCTCTGGGGGTCACTTTTAATGAATACGGGCTCGGCAATCCCTGAAGACCTAGCTACCTGAAAGGTGTGGAGCAACGCCTTTTTTTCATATAGAGTTCGGTTGATTCCCTTCCTTTCATATTTCCTAACCAGTCTCTGTTGACCAACTCTGTTCTTTTCCGACCCTGACGCTAAAAGTATTTGAAGTTTATGATCTCCATTTTATCATTTATTCTTTTTTTTTATATATAAGGCTATGAAGATCGAGAGGTTCTACGCCTTTTAAACAACAAGGGAAAAATTATGGATTTACGTGTTCCGTTTTATTCTCAAAATTAAAACTTCGCCGGTCAGATTTAAGTCTTTGTTTTTATCTTGAGGTCATTTATGCTTAGGTTATACATTTTCACATTTCACCGTATTATTATTGAAAGCACATTATATAATTTATAATACGTACAATAAGCGAACTTATTGAAGATAAGGTTGTTTTTTTACCGACCACTCTCGAAGCAGCATTTTTTAAAACATGACGACAAATACGTTCGTTGTTTGGGTTCTTAGGGATGCTAGGAATTTATAAAAATATAAAGAAAATCGTTAGTTTATTCAATCGGAATTTTTTTTAAAAATAGTTTATAGGAAATAATTGAGTTTTCAAAAAATAAAAAATCGTGCTGGTTCAAAATTAACCCATATACCTTTTTTTTTTAAAACGTTCTGGCTACAACTCTGTACACTCATCTTGAATATAATGATTGTAAATACCTCAATGACCCAGACAGACAACAGTTATATATATTTTTTAAACTTTTTGTAGTCATGGATCTAGTACGTGTATACATTAAAGTCAATTTTAGTTGTTATTACAATATTTTGTATATACTAAGTAGGCCTATATGTGACACTGTAAATTTAGAATTCCATATTTTTAGTTAGAATTTATAAAATAGACAAACATACCCTTTCTGTAGAATCTGGATTGCTAAACGACTTTTTGTTATTTGAATAAACAAAACTCGTAACTATAAAAAGGCTAAATCACAGCAACAAAGTTTGTTCTCTGTGATCAAGTCTTAACTTGGTGAAGACCGCGACTGTACTGACAAGACTGGTGAGTGGTGACTGATCCTGAGCAACAACCTGTAACAATCCCACCATGACCTTCAGTCAAGCCAGTTCCACAGTTCAGTTTCCGTCCAAAACAAAGTTATCTCATTGTCAAACAGTTCATGTGCCTCTAATTCGTCCAACAATATATATGCATCCGTTTACGATTTACAGGAAATATGAAATATACGGTAAGAAATGTTTTTCTTCTTGGTAAGAAGTAGAATTAATTATTACTGTACATAGACTACTAAAAACGTAATAAATTTAACTAGCTTTAAAATGAAACTGTGCATGAACTTTCTCATACACACACTAACCTAATTAAAACTGTGTCACTAGCTGATATAAGACAAAAATTTGATTTTCTTAACATCAGGTATAACGATCTGCAAAACCTATTCCTTTCAATTCTTTAAAAATACTAGTTCAGTTGTCAAAAAATGAAACTGAACCATGGACATCTTATTAAAAGTTCTAATATATTAAAATAGGAAAAATAGATTTTAATAAAATATTATTGAAATATAAAGATTTATATTTCAAAACATTGTAACAGATATTTATAGTTGGTGAGTAGACCTAATTTGGAAAATATCAAAATCATCTCAGACTCAGTCCAGTTGTTTTTTATTTTATTTTCTTAATCGCCATAATTTCGTTTAACAGTCGGTTTGGTACATTTTTGTAACACGATTTTTCAAATTTATCGAAATCCACAATGATTTTTTTTTTTTTTAATACGAACTTTCAGGACGTACATGCTTCATTTTCAAATTTTGATAACACTCGAACTGAAATTTTTAGGAAGATTTTTATAAAAAATGTTTTTGGGTTCCTTCGAGGCTACATTTAGTAAAATTTTATATATTTATTTTTTTTAATTTATTTATTTTTGATTTTCCAGAGAATACAAACCACAAACATTTATAATAATCATCATACAACATAAGGACTTAAGAAGAAACTTAAAACTACTAATCTTTATTCAATTAACTTAAAATAAACTTATAAAACAATGGTAACATATCAAAATTTAAATTGGAAACGTAAAGTAAAAAACTCTGCGGAAAACATACCGCACACAGAAGCGCAATAAAACACCCTTATACGTGTGCGGGAGCTATCTTAAATATTAATTAAATCCCATTCATACCAACATACACACAAACAGACAGACAGACTGTGATTTTATTTACAAAATACATTTATTTTAAATTAGAAAACAATTCATTCAAACATTTAATTAAGTTCAATCAAACCCAAATACATTCACCTTACTAAATACAATATTATGCCCTTTATTGTCATTCACTCAAAACAGTTTTAAACATATTTTCCAAAGCCACTGGAGGAAGAGATAATAACCAATATCTAAGTTTAAACTTGAAATGAGTAATAATAGAGATATTCCTTAAATATAATGGCAATAAGTTATAAAACTTTGACCCAAGAAAGAAGAAGGTTTTTTGAGTTAAGGTTTTGTGACATTTGGGTAACATTACAAGTCCTTTACTAATCTGCCTTGTGTGGACTCCATGGTTTAATATAGCCCCTTCATTACCACTTACCCTATAAATCAATTTTAACACTAAAGACATAGAGATAACGAAGAGGAAGAATCTGAAAGAATTTAAATATGAGGGAATTTCAAACTGAACTGCTTTTAATAATATTGGTTTATCTCTAGTAATCTTAAATATTTAGTTTATAAAAATTGCACAGCTTTATGGGCGCCAGGTAGCATTAGCTTACCAATTTTGATAAATTAAAATTTTGAATTAAAATTATAGTATCTTGAGGTCAAAAGTTCTTTTCAAGAGGTACTTTGCAATAGGTAATACAAGAAAGATTCTAATTCTTGTTTTGCTGAAGTTGTACATAAAATGTTTAAATAGATCACAGTCATATCATGTTACAAATATCATAAAGAAAAACATAAATAATAATTAAGATACTATCGTTAAATGCTGATCAAAAATCTTTTATTTGAATTACTTCTTTTATATTAAATCAAAATTAAGCTTTATGAATTTCATATTTTACGTTTTAAATGTTGCAACAAAAATTTAATCATAGAAATAAATAATGTTCCATGTCTCTGAAGGAGACTTAATTATGTAAATGGGAAAAAAAAGAGGTTATCTTGAATTTATCCTAAAAGGAATATAAAAACAAACATACATATACGAAAAGTAGTCTAGTCATAATACAGATCTTTAACATAATAAATAGTTTATGATGTCTATACCACGACACCTGTGACATAAAATATATATCCGTAGTGATGAACCCTGACTTCCTGTAACTCGGAGGTAGTCTCCCAATCGCTGTTTTCCCAATCCTTATGGCCAGGCCCCGGGCTATAAATGGGCAGACTGGGCATTTGCCCAGGGCGCAAAATTTTTGGGGTCGCACTATCTTTGGGGACGTCAAATAAAAAAGAGATAAAAATATAGAACAGAACAAGTAAATATAATACAGGCTACGGGAAATGTAAAATAAAAATAGTAAGAAACATCATATAAGTTAATATCATGCATTATCTCTATATATAAAAGAAGATGTCCTGACTGACTGATTCATAATCAGCGTACAGCAAAAACTATGATAGCTACGACTTGTGCGATACCTCATGGCAAATATGCGAAACATAGAGCCATATTGGACAACCTCCTAGAAATTCAGGATTCTCGACCATACCGAAATTAAATTAAACGACTTTGCGAATTTAAAACAACACATAACCTTTATCAAAATTAACCACAAGAATCCGGTCTATACAGGAAAATTAATACTTCCAAGGCAGAGCCAAAGAATAAAAATAATTCAATCATTAAAGATAGGATTAGCACGACTAATACAATTTGTCGTGAACAAATAAGGCGTATGAATTTTAATCATTACAGAAATACTAAAGACATATGAATAAAACAAATAAGACGTTAAATAATATTAGACTAGAGCTGGTAACACTGCAATCAGTTGATACGCTGTTCGCTGTTGGCAATACTTGTACTTGCTTGACTACTTGTACAGACTGTACATCTACAGCCCCCGCTATCTTGTATCTTGTCAAAAATCAAAAATCATTTAACCTCAAATGTTGTTTGTTTATTGCTTGTCATGTGTATTTATTGTTTGGGACAATGTGCGTGATCAATTTGTTTTAAAATGAACAAAAAACTAAGTGGTTCTGAATTCAGAAAGCGTACTGCGAAGAAGGAGAGTGAAAAACAAGAGTTATTGGAGAAAGTGCCGAAAATAGCTTCGTTTTTTACAGCTGTTACGTCTCCTGCTGCCTCTAGTAAGGATACCGACACACAAGAACTAAATGATGATGAAGATTATGGTAATACGGATACTGTTATTTGCAATAGTGGTGATCACAGTAATGTAGATGACCAGATTGTTTCCGTTTCTGAGTCAAAATTTGACGGCTTGTTGCCTTTCACTTTTAACATCAATGATCCGGCAACTTGGAACATCACTTTGCCGTCTTTGCCTTCAACTTCAACTATAGAATCGATTGTAAACAATCCTCCAAAACAGAATTTTCAAGCGGATTTTTCTAAGTCTGAACGCATTTACAATGACGGATCTAAGCGTACACTTACAGTTAAACTATTTAAATGTACTCTTTCTAACGGTGAATCTTACACTAGGGATTGGCTGATCTACTCACAGTCGTCTGGAAAAGTATTTTGTGTTCCTTGCTGCTTGTTTCAGGGTGACAAAAAAACTGGATTTTCAACAGGTTTCAAACATGGGAATGTGTTGATTAGACAGCATGAACAATCAGTAGACCATCGTTCCAACATGTTAACTTATATTAATAGACAAAAACAGAAAGAGCAAATAAATACACTACTTTCAACCCAATACGAGCAGGAGGTCACTTATTGGCGAAGTGTATTACAAAGAATTGTGTCTGTTGTGAAATTCCTCTCAGTTAGAGGATTACCATTTCAAGGTGACAATGAGCGTTTAGGATCTACTTCCAATGGATTGTTTTTAGGATGTCTGGAGTTAATCAGTGAATTTGATGATTTTCTTACCCAGTACCTTGTTCAGTATTGGAACAAAGGATTAGACCATGTGTCATACTTATTTGCAAAAACGTGTGACGAGTTCATCAGTGTAATGGCAGATTGTGTGCTACAAACAATGATTGAAGAGGTAAAACATTCTCGCTACTTCGCCTTCATCGTGGATTCTACTCCCGATTGTTCACATACCGATCAATTAGCATTCATTCTACGTTATGATGTTTGCATTAAAGATGCTAAGCCAAAGGAATGTCTCTTCAAAGTTCTTCCTGGAATAGGCCACACCTCGAGTAGCCTAGAAGATGCAGTTTTGAGTACAGTAACAGAATTGGGACTAAATATTGAGTTATGTCGAGGACAAAGCTATGACAATGCTGCGAATATGTCTGGAGCTTACACAGGACTACAAGCCAGAATTAAACAACACTGCCCTTTTGCTGTGTTTGTACCTTGCGCTGCACACTCACTCATCCTCGTTGGTTCTTCAGCTGCAGAGTACTGCACTGATGCTATTCTGTTTTTTGGATTCCTCCATAACCTGTTCACATTTTTTTCTTGTTCAACCCATAGATGGAGCATTTTAAAAACATCGTTAGAAAATAGTAAAACTCCATTGGTAAAATCCCTATCTCAGACTAGATGGTCAGCAAGAGCTGATGCCGTGAAGGCTTTGGTTACGAAAATCAACGTGAAGGCTTTGGTTGGAGATACGAAAATCACTTAAGCAAATATCCAAAGACCCTACTCAGAAGCCTGCAGTACAAATAGAAGCTTTAGGACTGGAAAAGAAGTTTGAGAACTTCGAAATAGCCTTCCTCACGATTTTGTGGAATGACATTTTGGAAAGATTCGATAGAGTCAGCAAAAGTCTCCAAAGTGAAATCCTTAACCTATCAGTAGGTAAAACACAGCTTCAGACCTTGGAGAGCTATTTAAATGACAGGAGGGATGAGTTTTACAAGTATGAACAAACAGTTATGACGTTTTTACAAGTTGAATCGCCCAGCTACCGGTACAACAGGATAAGAACCAGAAAAACTTAGCGGATGAAAGACTTGGTGATGAAGCTCATCTTGATGGAAGGACCATTTTCAAAACTCAAGTTTACATCAAAATCTTTGATTCTTTGATAAGTAACCTGTTAATGCGGAAATTAGCTTATGAGCATTTGGGTGATAAATTTGAAATACTCTCTACTCTTGTTCAAAAAGGATCACAGAAAGAGGCCATATCACAAGCTGCAAACAAACTTAAGGCATCCTACCCTAATGACATTGGAAGTGAATTTGAAAATGAATGTCTGCATTTCAAAATGTATGTGGAACAGGAAGAATTTAGTGGAATCCATGACCTGTATGAATACATAATAAAAATGAATTGAAAAGTACTTTCCCAAATCTTGAAGTAGGTGTTAGAATTTTCTGACTTTACCTGTCACTAACTGCTCTGCAGAGAGAGGATTTTCTGCTTTGAATCATCTGAAGAATGTTAAGAGATCTGGTCTTTCAGACAGCAAGTTAAATTGTCTTATGTTACTGTGTTGTGAAAAAGACTTAACCCTTAGCACAGATTTTTCTGATGTAATAAACAAGTTTACCAAATTGAAAGCCAGAAAAAAATTTGTCATTTAAAATTCTGTGTACAAAGTAGGATCTTTAAAAATATAACTTAAAGTTTTAATCTTTGTTGGAAGTGTGAATTATGTAGAAATAAATGTCTACAGTTTCCATATTTCCTTTTATACAATATAAGTAACATAGATTTTTTTTTTTTTAAACCTCCATTATAGGTTTTATTACACTATAGTAATAAAAGGGGCGCCAGTAGACCATTTGCCCCAGGGTGCCTGTCACCTAAGCCCGGGGCCTGCTCATGGCTCGTACAGATGCACAATTCTCTAAAAGTCCTTTCTTAAAAATGATTCAAAGAAATGTTCATTATTTAAAAAATGTTCTGTCTTATCAAGTAAGTAGTCAAACAATGGAACATGACCTTTCTCCAAATTGCGTCTAGAGAAAATAATCTCTCCTAACTCGCCCGACAGTTTTATTTACTTTAATAATTCTTTGTCCTTTTACTACTAATATAAAAGCAAGAATGTTCATTTAAAATATTTATATGCAAAGTTCTATTATCAAACACATATACCAATTGTCACTTTCTTTGTTCTCACTGAGTTTACTTTCCGCATTAATACTGCATTGTTCACAAAAATCCTCTCAAAAATACGTCTGTCTATTTTAGACATTGATTTCTAACCTTTTACTAACACATCTTAACTCGTTAAACATTCCTGTCCAACTTTTTTAAACTGACTATCATGGAAAAAATTACATTTATTTAAAAAAGACATTAATCATTTTTTTATCAATTTCTCAAGTATCTTAGAAAATACTGATAGTAAAGAAATCGGACGATAATTTGAAACCTCATCCAATTTTCCCGATTTAAAAATAGGAACTGTCTTAGCTATCATTTGTTCTGGAAAGATTCCTAATGTTAAACTTTTATTTAAAATATTAGACATTACAGGTGCTATCAAACTTCCAATGTCCTTTAGTAAATTATTATTTATATCATGTCTTGATGGTGTCCTCTTCTTATCTGTGTATTCATTCTACAATTTCTTCAGGGTAGATATTAGTAAGAAATAACGTGTTTGGCTGAAATTTTTATTTGAAATTTATTTTGTACTCCTCAACTTCTCTTAAACCGATATTATCAATAAGTGTGTCTAACTTAACTGGAATTTCAGAAAAAAAACTTAATAAACTCCTCTACTAGCGAGTCATCACTTTCAATCTTCAAGCCATCACGTTGCAAAACTATTTTTCATTGTTTTTTTAAACAGTTGACCAGACAAAGAGTTAATAACCTTCCACCGGGCACTAATTTTATAATTCCCTGGTTCAAAAATATTAGAAAAATACTGTAATTTAGCAACTTTAATCCATTTATTTATATTATTTCTGAGTGTCGTAAAATTATTCCTTAATTTAATATTGTTGGGATCATCTTTCATTTGTTTATATAGTTTATCTTTTATCTTAATTGCTCCCACAAGACCATCATTTATCCAAGAGTTTAACCTTCTAACCTTATTCCAATACCGTTAACAATATTAACAATTAATTTAGATTTATTGACATTATCAGATAATAAACCAAGAAATAACTCAAAAGCATCATTAACATCTATACAGTCAAAATCACTATCCCAATTTTGGATTTCTACTTTTTTTTTAAATACCCGCCTATCTAATATAACCTTACTATTAACATTATTTTCGGAAGAAGATGTGCATTTAGAGAGAGACAGACAAACTGCTCTGTGGTCTGTTATGAGCGAGTCCATGGTTACAGCTGTTTTGTTCATAGATTTGTTCGCTTTAAATAGTATATGGTAAAGGCAGCTTTGTATGCCAGACACTGGGTCAATTCTAGTATAGGACTTCCTATTAGCGATTCCAGACCACAAAGAGATATAATTTTTCTATACACGTTTATCAAACTGCCTTCGGATAGCAAATCTATATTTATATCTCTTACTACAATAATATTATATTTTCTTATTATTTCTAGATGTAAAGCAAGGCTATCCAGAAATACAGATTCAATTTAATGCCACCTATACAAACATAAAAACTTAAAAGAAAATTTATTATTAACCTGACAAGACAAAAGCAATGAATCTGCATGATCGATAGCACACTCTTGTTTGACATATGTAATATAAACCATAGAGGCTAGTCAATAATAATATAACAATTAAAAAAACTAAAGTTCTATTTATTCATAAGTTTTCATAATTAGTATAGTTTCCTAGTTAATATGCTTAGATAACAATAACGTAAAGTTACAACACTTACAGAAGGAATTTGAAGAACACAAGTGTGTATGCACGCCTGTTTCCGTGTAATTTTATTTGCAAACACTTCCTCAAAATCTTTTTGTGAGGTAGTGTTGTATGGCATGTCACTTCATCTTTTTAAAACATTATTAAAAATAATTTACAAGTTAGATTTTAAAGGTGGAGGTTTGAAACCCCCTAATGTTTGCATTCAGATACTAGGAGCATATCCAAGCAATTTAAAACAATCCACCAACCCAAACTATGCAGAATATGTACAAGAAAACCTAAATACTTTCACAGTAACTAACAACTTTATTTTTTTTCATAAATACAAGAAAGGAATAAAATAAATTTATTCTAGAAACTGGCAATTTACAAAAGTTAAAAATCAAAATTTCAAGAATATTTAATACAAAAGTCAACATCACAATAGGAGTATATTAACAACAATAATATTCACATTTGGATAAGGTCAGTTTCTTCAGTTCCCAATAAGAATTGAAGTAATATCAGATATTACCAGATTCTGAGGCGGTCAGATATTACCAAAGATACATGTCTTTATAGCCAAAAGGTGTACTAATTAAAGAATGATTTTGAAAAATAGGGTTTAAATGAAAAGTGTTGGAAGACTTGGATAAATATTGGGTGTAGTGTAATAATGTATGTTGTAATCATATGTTTATTAAACAAGGG
This sequence comes from Aphrophora alni, assembly GCA_963513935.1. Classification (NCBI taxonomy): domain Eukaryota; kingdom Metazoa; phylum Arthropoda; class Insecta; order Hemiptera; family Aphrophoridae; genus Aphrophora; species Aphrophora alni. Next base: position 89,236,755 of record OY740767.1, read on the forward strand.
AGTAAGAAGAACAAATGGTGGGATTGCCATTGAAGTAAAAGATTGTTTGATGTAGCCAGATTTATGAGTTATAAATAAACTAAATAATACTACTAAATTGTTTATACTTTTGTCTTAATTGTATTTAGTATACTACATGGTGGCAGCGGCAGTAAGATTTGATTTTTAAGTTCTTAGGCCCAAAAGTTTGTCGATTCTTGTAGATTAGGCCTTACCAAACTAATAAAAGCAAATGGATAAAAATACACAATCTTTAGTATTTTCCTCATCACAACATTTTTATTTTCATAATCCTAATTCACGGTCGAATTGTATTCAGCTTTATGAATGGTTTATTGCAGTATTTAATCTAAATAGTTAGAAGCTAAACAAATAAAAGTATATTCATTTATTGTTTAGGTAATGGGATAGAAGATATTTTGGCATCTTCTAATCTCACAGATAAATAAAAAGAAAATTTTGGTTGTGTTAAGGGACTGTTTCAAAATAAATTTATTGGAAAAAAATGTAATATATGAAAGTATAATATTCAATTCTAGAGTACAGAATCAAGGAGAAAATATTGATGAATTTGTAAATGATTTACAAACGTTAGTGTTATCGTGTGAATATGCCATATTAAAACTTGATAAGATTAGAGATTGTATTGTTAATGATATCCTTGACTCATTACTTTCAGGGTCACTACAGTGAGAGTCCAATCTATCTTTTGAGCATACATTTTTACCAATGATTTGTTGTACAAACGCTCTTGACAGATTCATTGAAAACAGCAACTAAAGTTCAAAGATCGATCTCCTTCAAGCGGCAAGAATGTGTCACAATGCATGGTCCCAAGTTACTAAAACAACAATAGCAATTATTCAAAAAAGTTGGATTCATTAAGAAATGTGACCAGCATCCAAGTGAACTTGGAAGATGTTCCCCTTCTACTGTCAGATGGGAAAACAATAAGCACATCACTTTTGAGGAGAGCGTTAATGTAGACGCGAACAAGTAGAAGAGTATGAAGAACTTTATGAAAGACAGTTTAGCAGAAATGAAAAACAAAGAAAGTGCAGAATGGTCGGATTTAGAAGAAGAGCAAGTTGAAGTTGAAGAGTCCTCAATCCCTATTATGTCAAAGGCTCTTCAGTAATTGTGTGAGTTTTAGCGCTACATTGGACAAACCAATGTAAGTGAAGCTGTTTTTCATTATCTAAACGTACATGAGGATTTTGTAAACCTTAAAAGAATTATTTATGCAAGGCAATCGAACATTTCATATTACTTTGTCAAACTTTAATTTAGTGTATACACATGTGTATAGACTTACTGTATATAATAGAAGAACTTCATTAACTTTTGATTTGTAAAAATAAAGCTTATATAATAAACATATACACTGTAATTATTACTTCAAGCATTTTGAGAGCCTAAAACTTGAAAAAAATTGTAACAATTCAAATTTTTCCATTGGTACTTTCAGCTTTGAGTTATTCAAGTTCTACTGTATATACAACCAATTAGTAGAAGCATTCAAAGTGTGTTTTGGCTTTTGTTATGATAAAAATTATTTTGTTTTGATGTGAATGTGATATCAAGATTTTGAGTGGAACAAGTAAATTTTGATGAGTAGCGTTTTTTTTTTTTTTTAAGGGATAAACACATCACCAATAATCCAAACAAAGTAATAAATAAAAAGTATGTTTTGTTATCTAACAGATAGTGTTTAGTAATGTTTAAAAAAAACTTAACCTATAATAATTCCAGGAGGCCATTTGTAAAAATTTTGCATGTGTTGTACCTAGGGTACCATTGCATTGATAAACCTTGAGTCGACAAAATGTTCAACCATTTGATAAACCTTTCTTTTGAAATTTCAAATGGGCTTTGAAATACTGTGATTGGTGCATTCTAAATCTAATACATACTGGATGATGAAATTCTAGTATTCTATAACTTCATCTAAATTTGGATTTGGTCCACAGCTATCATCTGATTCTACTTCCTACTCAGAACATGCAGCTCCCATACAATATTCACTATTTCCCCTTCAGTCAAAATGTGAAATCCTGGATCATCTTCATCTGCCTCTAGTTATGATTCAATATCCTCCAATGATATGACCTCTTCACCATGTTGATGTAGTATTTCATGAAAATCTGTTGTCTCACACCCAATTGTATCAATTTCAACATCTTCATTTGTAAGAAGTTTCTTCAAGCATTGGTTCAATATATACATTCAAGATTTTATATACATCTTTCACGACGGCACCTACAAAATTTTAAATACAGGTCTCTGATTTAATATCATTGTTAAACGATTTTATATTCAATAAAGTCTGTTCACCTAAAGTCTATCTCGTGGTTGCTCCACCTCTAGAACTTCATAAGAAACTTTGTATTTTTCTTGTTCAGACATTTTGCTGTATAAATGATGGCTTGATCCATTGGTTAGATTAAGGATGTGTAGTGTTGGGTTACATAAACATACACTTAATCTTCCCATTATTATTAGACACATGTTCAGTAACATTTGGATGACATGGATCATTGTCAAGTAAAATTGTTGCTTTTACTTTATCACTTGGTATTTTTAAATCTTCAATTTAGAATTTTCTTATTTCTGGCATAGCTTTGTTGTGAAATCAGTTGAGAATAATGAATGGGTGAACTTTGCATTATATTTTTTGGTGCTCATTCCTTTTTTCTTTTTCCAACAATAAAAATTTTAGCATGCGACTTCTATCAGCATTTGCATACAATAATGTGGACACACATTCTTTTCTAATCTTCCTTCCAGGTGTATTTTTATTAGATTTAGAAGCTTAAGTATTTTCAGGTGAAGCTCACCAATTTAGAGCCATCTTGATTTATCTGTAAACATTCTTTATAAGATTGTCCAATTGTTTCCTAATAGGTTCGATATCTTTAACATCTGCACTGAGACTTTCGCCTGTAAGGATGGGACATCTCCAACCAATAATAATCTGTAGTTGGTAATTGTAATAATTATTAAGTAATATAAAAGGTTAAATTAGGAAATAAAAAGACAATTGTTTAAGAATTATATCTTTAGAATTTAGAAATATGGTAAAAAAATAAAGGCGTTTTTATAATGATGAATAAAAAAGTAAATTAAAATTAATGTATTGTAAGCGGGAAAGACAGCTTTCGTGTGAAACAAAGACTTAACATCACATGATATGTTATAAAAGGATATGGTCCTGATCTTCTAAGCGATTGGTTCGGGATGTAAAAATTTAACAGCATAAGAGAGCGGGAAGTGCACATACTCTGAACGGAAAAAGTAACTCTACCTAAAAAAACTGAATTTTTAGTCACTCTTTGAGATGACCGCAATGTCATCAGACATGTAGGATTGTTGTCCTCGAGGTGAGGTTTTGTTTTGGAAGTTAAAAGAAGAAATGAGTGTGATATGATTGAACACAGTAGATGTATTTTATGAACCTATAAAGGTGGCAAGTTGTGTAGTTAAAAATATGAATGAAATCCTAATTTTAAGTAAGTTATGTAATCATTAATATAACCAGACTTTATAAAAACATGACAATGAACGATTAATAGTTTTTAAGGTGTATATATGTTAAAATTAAGACTCTTGTTTCAGATGTAAATTGCTCAAAATTGATAATATAGAATTCCTTTTATGTTTAATAAAATTTTACGTACCTAAAATTTTAAGATGAGTACGGTATCTAAAAATTACCAAATAACACCTTTTCAGCTAATCACATTGGACATTGTGAGGCTGGAAAGCAAGGCAAGAACCTAGTAACTTTGTTAAGTACCGGTACACACTTAACGTTATAAAATGACACCTGACTTATGTAATGTACATAGAGTAAGTAAGCTTACAAAATGATGCCCAACACATCTAGGTGCCCCACATTGGTACCTTTATAGGTTCCTAAAACACCTTTATTTTATTCAATTATGACACACTCACTTCTTCTTTTAACTTCCACAATAAAACTTTTCTTTGGGGACAACAGTCTTACACTGCTGACAACACCGCCGACTTCTCAAAGAGTGACTAAAAATTCTGTTTTTTTAGGCAGAGTTGCTTTATCCGTTCAGAGTATGTGCAACTCCCCATCTCTTATGCTGTTTGAATTTTACATCCCGAACCAATCACATCAAAAGATCAGGATCATGTCCTTTAATGGCACATCATTTGATGTTAAGTCTTTGTTTCATACGAAAGTTGTTTTTCTCGCTTACAACACATTAATTTAAATTATTCGTCCTTTTGAGAGTGTGGTGTTATGAGGATCTGTGTGAAGTATTAAGTGCGGACAACATGTTGATATGGTTGAAATATTTATAATGTGCCAGAAGTGTAATACACTATTTATCTTAATACAAGACAGAACAGCATATAACCATATAAATGAGTGGTACTTGGCTAAGGGGAAACTTAGCCTTTAATATTGTGACTCTGGATATTGCTACCTCCAGTTTTAATTACCCTACCTATGCATGCGGGGCTCTGTAATAGGTGGACTGTTTACTTCACTAGCTACTCGTAGGATTTAATAGCAATTAACTGTTACAAAGTTAACCTTGGAAAACTAGCAAAAGACAAGCCTTGGGGGAACTTGAGGAGTGACAACAAAATGGAAGTGAAGGAATCTACGGTTGTACCTAACCCAGTGGAACCTACTCATTAATAGCAAAAGACAAGCCTTGGGGGAACTTGAGGAGTGACAACAAAATGGAAGTGAAGGAATCTACGGTTGTACCTAACCCAGTGGAACCTACTCATTAATCTTCCTTCAGTAGTACATAAAGACTCTTGGAGAACTAATCAAAACTGAATGTCTCTACTCCAAAAAAGGATGAGGGTAGTTCAAATCAACTTTCATCACAGTAAAGGTCAACCGCTGTCTTATGAAGACTGTTTGCAGGAACGAGCTAATATTAACCTAATACAAGAACCGTGGGTAACTGATCCAAAGACAACACCCTTAATTGGCATGTCTCAGGTCTAACTGACAATGTCTGATCACATGTACATTAAATTCAAAATTAAATCAACTCAGAACCAGACGGTAAGAAACCGAATCCCAAACACCACAGATTGAAATAAATATAAAGCAGTCCTGCAATCTGTGATGGTAAAAGTTAAAAGACCTCTAAAAACCGAAACGGAGCTAGAGAGCTGCTGAAAACCTACAAGCAATAATTGTTAATTCTCATGAAAGTAGTTGTGCTGTTAGGGAAAGAAGAGTTAAGGGACAGGTGCCTTGGTGTAACATAAAGCAGTCCAAGTTGAGAGCTGATGCACATAGATTCTTTAACAGGGCAAAGCTTAATGGAAACTGGGAGTCTTATATTTTATGGGAGAAAACTATTTTGTTTTTTCAGTTTTAAGAAATAGGGTTTCCTTTGTAAATATTAAATGAAAGCGAGGGTTAAAAAATAATATTGATCTGAATTAATCTTAAAATCAACACATTTTGGCATTAAGAATTTATTATAAAAATTTGCTCAGCTAAGGGCGCCAGATGGAATTAACTCATCAATTTTGAAAATATAAATTTACTTTGAATTTAAATAATCTCAGGGTCGTGATTTCTTTTAAAAGTGTACTAACAGTGGTGGTTTGATAAATAAAAATCCTTATTTTTTCTGCTGAAACTAAACATGGTAATTTATTAAAGTTATTCATACACATAATTATATATTCATGGTACATATTCTTTAGAATTTTATCTGAAATTATTTATATCATAAAGTTAAAATTGTCCTGTCTTGAAGAGACCAAAATTTCTTTTTAATGATTCTACTTTAACTAGTTGCAACTTGTAATAATTATATTAGTTATGAGCTTCTTTATTCTCATGTATTAAAAATTTATATTATTTTTCATTTAGAAGTTAGATTAAATCTTTTAAAATTACTGTTTACATTGTTACCAGGGGACTTAAATTTAAGAAAGGCGGAACCAAAATGGTAACAATGTTTAGAAATTAAAAAAAAATTAAAAAGACAAAAACAAATTTAGTGATTAACAAGGCTCAAGTTTATTGAAACAAAGAAATTTCGACGTTTCAGATTTTATCATTTACAACTGAGAAAGACATCCTGAGACAAAATTATCATAAACAGCTTATGATTAAAAATATTATAATTAATAAAAGTTATACGCCCTTAAAGTAAAATATTATAATTTAAATAAAAAAAAATTTAATCAATAGATTCTGAAAATTTATCCCCCCTTTTTAGTTTATATATTTTATAGTTACAAAATTTAACACAAAAGACAATGAGCACAGCTTAACAATTTACAGGATTATAATTAATCCAAAAAAAAAGATTATACGCCCTTATATGTAAAAATTACAAAATAAAAAAAGATGTAAAGATACTGATATTTATTTCCCCCCTTTTGACTTTATGAAATGATAGTTTTTTTTTAAAACAGTTACATAATATTACTTATTTGATAAGTTTCTTAAATGCTATATTGGCCAATAAATATATATGTTTTAGATAAAGAATTTATTATAAAAAGAGTAGTTTATTTTAAAAGAAAAGAAAAGAAAATTTTGAATATTAAATTTTTAAATTGACGTCAATTTTGTGTTAATTTAGAAAATAACCTCTTGGAGGTTGTTAGGACAGAAAGTTTGCATGCAGGCTCCACCCAAGTATTTTTTTATATATATTATAATTAATTACACAAGTCTACATCTAAAATATAGTTTTTTAAGAAAACATATTCGCTGAAATAAATTTAGGCACATATACAATATGAGTTTAATTAAAGTTCTATAAAGTCAGTTTTTTTGTAACATCACTTTTGTGCACGTGAAACTCTGAAGCTATGTTGAATAAAACGTGTTTTGTTAACAGGACGAAACATGTTTAGATCTTTTGCTGTGTTTCTTCTACCAGCATATTAGCTATGGCAAAAAACATGTTTTTTAGCGTCTGTACAAAATCAGACATGTTTTAGCATTAATGTTCATTATTAAAGCAAATATCTGTTTTTTTGTCAAAATTAAAGAAAATTGATTGTATAACAGAAATTCGTTAAGATTGTACTTAAAAGCTTCTTAGATGGTTATAAATCTATTTATATATATTTAATTTTGTTTGAAACAAAGCTTGTATAAGACTTGCAAAGATTTGCAAAAGTCTGTAAAACGAAATTTTCTGATTTAGAACAGATTTCTCCAATTGTTTTATATTTGACATGTTCAATAAGATATTTTGATCATTTAAAGTTCAACATTAGTTTGCACCTATTTCACATAATTGTTCAAAACTCAAAATGTGCCTTTGCAAGGTTTTGTAAAGTATGTCTTAACAAAAGAAAATTTTATAATCATTGAGTTTCAAAAGAACATTGAATATTAAATAAAACATGAAATACATATTTTAAAAATACATGATAATTAATAAATTGTTTTAAAGCATTAACAGAAATTTAATATATGATAAAATCTGTAAAGCTTAGTACCTGGAAAATCCTGTCGCAGTCCACGTGAGCTTGCGCCGTGAAAACGAATTTATTAAACATTTTAAACTAAAACGCACAAACTAAATTTTAACATATCGTTGAAACTGAGTTGCAATTTTTGAAGACCAAGTAAGAAAATTTATCTCTAACGTAACTATCTGAAAAAGTCAGGCATTGTGAGTGACTACAGGTAGACTAAGCAACCGGTATTAGAGAAGATAGGCTGTCTTGCCGTTGTACTTTACCCTCCGCTATCGTACGATCATTAGTTTTGGACAATCTCGGCAGGTGACAGCATCTGTCAAGCAACGGAAGTTGTATGTGTGGAAGTTGAGTGAATGACGTTTTATTTCAGAGGTGATTTGAATTTGAATGCTACAACATTACAACTATTTATTCAAACAAATTTTAACATATTTTTTATCATTAGTCCTTTTTATACAAAAATTTATATAAAATTGTCTATCATTTTTTGTTACCACATGGTAGCTATCTCCAGGGTGAATGTCCTTTGTGGTGAGCAGCCCTCGTTCCTGATGTGCAGGTTCATTGCAGACGTAATTAGCCCGCTGACGACCTCAAATTGTCCTTTCAAATTCACAGTCCTATTCAAAGTGTCCATCACTTTCTGTCCCTTATATTCTTTATCCCTAACGATTCTTTAAGACTTGTTTTAAAAAACATTTACACTATATTGTCCATAAATATCTCTTAACAACTTGCACATCTAACTAGGTCAGAGACCTCCTTTCAACTCTTTTTTTAAAAAATACATGCTACTACATTGTTTCACAACTATCCTTTTACAAAAAATACATCTGACCAAGTCAGAGCCTTCTTCCCAACTGCCAGCCTCACTAGATCTCACAATTAAGCGTCCTTTTCTCATCTACAAAGTCAGCAAAATCCCCAAACGTTCACATAAGTTGCACCACAGACACTACTTAAATCATTTATATGACAAAAGATTCTGTATGTTATCACAATACATACACAATATATCACTTTCACACAATATATCACTTGAAAATGTATTACAACTTACAATTAATATTTTATACCTCAAATTAATAATTTGGAAATCTATATTAAAATTTTTTATTACCCTTTTTTAATATTTATTTTCAGTCATTCATTTGACTCACGTGGTCTTCCCTATAGACCAATAATTAATCTCCCGGTTTATTATCATTTTAAAAATCTTAAACAACCATTTCTTTAGTATCCAAATTAAGGTTAAAATTTAAGGATTACACTTGTTTGGTGGTTTACCATGCATATATTGAATCTGTGTTGAGGTATGGTATTGTGGTGTGGGGAAATGCTGCTGGTATACAGAAGGTATTTATACTTCAGAAAAAATTCTAAAAATTCTTTCTGGTATAGGCAGAGAAAGAAGTTGTAGGGTCTTTTTTAGAGATTGTAACATACTCACGTTGCCAGGACTTTATATTTATGAAACTTTAGTCTGGGCCTACAAAAACAAAGCAGGCTTTGTAAAAAACGGTTTTAAGCATGGGTATAGAACTAGAGCTAAAGAAAATTACAGATTTCCATGCCATCGTCTAAAGCTGTTCGAAAATAGTCCACAGTATGTGGGAGTAAAAATGTATAACTGTTTGCCGCAAATGACTCTCAGTCTTGCTTGTTTTAAAAATGTTATAAAGGAGCAAGTTGTAAAAAAAGTTTATTATAGTACAGATGAATACTTTAATAATCCTCTCTGAATTGTGAAGAATGAATTTTATAATTTGTTAGTATTAATCAATTATATATAGTGATGTAAATGACTCTGCACCTGTTCTTTTTGAATGTATTTTGTGCAATAAAAATGATATGATATAAGTCAACCCTTACAGAATATAATAGAGAGTTTAGAAATTCTAAAAGAAGCATATGCAATGTCCCAACAGTGGCTCGACTACAAAAGGCCTTAAGTAAAGATCACTCAAATCCTATAATAGAAAGAAAGTGGATCTTATATGGAGAGTATGGAGGAAACTATGAGTTTATTGTTAGAGACTTATTTCCCTGGCTCTATTGTGTTCAATCTCATACAAACCACTATTGATGATTATCTTGTGCCTCACACCCTTAGTTGGAGAAGAAGGATAGCATCTATGGTCTTTAAAGAAAATAAGGTTAGATGGGCAGTGGGGAACCATAAATCATACAAATCAATAAGTGGAGAGGGATTTTTCCGGCCCCATTGCAGCAGGGCTTGGAGGAGCTACTACCACTACTGGTATCACTGTTTAGGGATAATTTTTCCCTGTCATATATTCTAAGAAGATGGAGGGAACTAAAAGTGTGTGTTTTTTTTTTTTTACCAAAGGGTGGTAAAAAAGACGCTGTGGAGCCTAGATCATATAAACCAATCAGCCTGATATACTTCATTCTTAAATCAATGGAAAAAATACTAGACAAGGTCATACAGAGTGAAACCCTAGACAAGACTCCGCTTCATGATGCTCAATATGCTAATTGTAGTATATGGTAACAATATTACTAAATTTGGGTCCATTAAAGTAATATACATTGTACACATTTGTGTCCATTTGTACACATTGTATTTGATTATAGCTACGACTGCTTGTTACAGGTAAGAAGGTGAGTTCAAGACTGGCTTGAATATGTGGCCAGGGTAAGAGTCAGTAATAAGGGCTGGCGGGAAAAAGGTACTGGATTGCAGCCAATAGCATTTATTGATTTGTCGTATGACATATCGAACCATATGACGTCACACATCATACGATGTCTTGCGATACTCCCACTCTTGTACAATTGTATACATCACAATTCCTCCCTCTTAATTCTTTTAAACAATACAATACACAATTTTAATTAAAATAAAACTTACACATTTTTTTTTTTTTTTTTAATAAAACTTAAACACATAGTCCTATAACTTTTAAACCTAGCAACTTGAAACAATTTATCAATTAAACTAGTAACTTAAATTAACACATGATAACTTATTAGCAAAATTAAATTAGCAATTTAAACAAATAAAATCAATTTTTTTTTCTTAATTGTAATTTTTTTTTTAAACAATTGTATCCAGAACACAAACAATTTACAAAATATATACATAATATATTATTTAATAATCAAGTCTTACAACAGGTTTCCTTAATCTAATTGGATATCTTCTTTCAACAACATCGGTAGTATTATTGATTACAACGGATGTTGGAGAATTCCGTGTTTGAATCATAACGGGACTAGTATGTCTCCTAACAATTATTGTCACCATGCTCGACTTTGAGATGCAAACGTGATAATGTATCTGCATTAGCATGTTTAGCTGATTGTACATACTCAATCTTAAAACTATAGCCAGATAAAAACAAAGCATATCGTTGCAACCTACTTGCTGCAAAAGCAGGTAATCCCTTTTTGGACCCAAAAATACTTAATAATGGTTTATGATCTCTACATAAAATAAATTCTCGTCCCCATAAATATTGATTAAATTTTTTTACCCCATAAACCAAACTCAAAGCTTCCTTATCAATTTGTGAATATGCTTTCTCTACCGTGGATAAAGTTCGCGAAGTGTATGCTATCGCCCTCTCAACACTGTCTTTTCCAATAATAGACAACACACAACCTAAACCAGTTGGTGATGTGTCACATGCCAATTTAATAGGTAATTCAGGATCATAATGCGCCAATACTTTAGAAGAAGCTAACAGTTTCTTGACTGTATTAAAAGCTTTTACACATTTTTCATCAAATTTAAACAATACGTAATACACAATACACAATACGTAATAACAATACACAATGCGTAATTTACCAATTTTCTTTTAAAACTGGAACTATTGGTGTTCCCCATTCAGAATTTTTTAACAGGAATTAAGATTTTATCTTCTACTAATCTGTTCAACTCATTTTCTACTTTACCTCTCATAGAAAGAGGTAAGGGTCTTGGTTTAAAATATTTAGGTCTAAAATTCTCTTTCAATTTCAAAGAAACCATTTCTGTTTTACATGTAGGGCCTACCTAATTTGTCAGTAAATACGTCTGGAAATTCCTTACATAATTTATTTAATAAATTTTTATGTTTAGCTTCATTTACAACTTTGTTTGGGTTTGACTGACCCAATACTCCTAACAATTTATTTTCAAAACAAATATTTATTTCCAAGGTCTTTAACCAATCTCTGCCCATTAAAGCAGATGAGCCCCCCCCCTTAATTACATACAAATCAAGCATTTTACTTAAGTTACCATGTTTAACATTAACCTTTAATTTTCCAGTTGGGACTATTTCTTCATTAGTATAAGAATTTAATGTTAAATCATTAGGATATAGTTTACAATTACTAAGATTTCTCAAAAAATGTTTTCATTCACTACAGTTACTGCAGATCCTGAATCTACTTTAAAAGAAATAACTTTACTCCCTACCATTACCTCAACTGTAATAGGCTCTACTTTAACTCTTTTTGTATTATTTTCATCCTCTACTTTAAACAGATAATTTAAATCATACACATCATCGTCTGCATTTGACACTCTATCTCTATCTAATTCTTGAGTATTTTTCACTCCAACGAAATGACTTTTGTTGTGTTTATGAAAATTATAATTATTTCTAGATACATATTTATTCTTATTCTGAAATTTGTTAACCTTTTTCCTACATACCTTCGCCAGGTGTCCTTTAATTCCACAATTGTGACACACACTATTTTTATGAAAACACTTATTTCTAAAATGACCTTGCCTGCAGCAACAATAACACATCACTTTTGGTTGACACTTTGAATTCTTCCTGCTTCCTAGGTTTCCATTGTCTCGATGAAACTGCCATTCTCTGCATTCTGAGTTGAAGTTCGCTGCCTCCGGCTATTGTTTGCGCATCCTTTTCCGCTCCCTCAATAAAAGTACAAATTTTCACTGCCCTCTAGTATATCAGGGTAGTCTCGGATAAAAGTCTTTGTTTGATTGTGTCACTTTTTAAACCGCTAACCAACCTATCTCTTAAATGTTCGTTTAATGTCGCTCCAAACTCACAATAAGTTGATAATTTTTTAAGTTAGCAATATATTCGGCAACTTTCAACAAAGTGTGTTCGTTGCGAACACTGTGCTTCGTGTTCGTTTTGCGTTCTTAAACTGAATTTATATCTTTCGGATATAAAAGAAGGTTTAGGGTATAAATGTTCCCTAATTATTGTCACTAATTCATTGTACGTTTTTGTTCCGGGTTTATTCGGAGTGCACAAATCTCGTAATAAGCTAAATGTTTTTACACCTACAACCGTTAATAAGTTAGACACTCAAACCTTTCTATGTACGAAAATATGCATCGGAAATATAGTGGCCAAAAACTAAACAAAAATCCACAACAATAATACTTCAAAGGAAAGCTTGCCTAGGAATTTACAGGTGCTAAGGGTAACTGTCCAACCAATACCATGGAAGCAGCTCTGCATTTGCTACCTCTGAACCTACAGGTAAAAAGGTTTTCGTAGTGTTGCTCTCAGGTAGTGGAAGACTAATATTACAATGCCAAAAATACTGGCTGGTATACTGGGAAACCTGTAAGAACAGGATACCACTCAGTTAACCACAACAGTATTGTGCTTAACGATTAAGACTATATATTTTTTAATGAATTTCAAAATCTTTTTTCCAGAACAATAAGTTTGTAAAAAGGTAGACCAAAACTAAAGAAGGGATCCTTCCAATGGTACACTGATGGATCCAGAATGAAAGGTATGATAAATGGCCCAAATTTTAGCCTGAGCAAATCCCTGGTAAAAACTCTATCTATATTTCAAACTGAGATACATGCAATAGAGCTCTGTGTTAGAAAAAATATCAAAAAATGTCTCAAAGGTGCAATGATCTATATCATGTCAGAGAGTCAGGCAGCTCTCAAGGCTCTATTCAAGCTACCACGAATCCAAGTACATCAGTAAATAACCTTTTTGTACTTTTTGCCATGAAAGAGAGCGAGTATTTATTTCACAACCAGAATTTCAAGATCGAGTTTAAGTTTTTGGAAATGTTTTTTTTCTGTTAAAAAGATTTCTCATTTATCAATGAATAAGGAAACAACGCACACAAATTAAATTTTATTCACTTTTAACTTTTTGATATTTACGATTGACATCGGATTAAGGAAAGTCCGGATTAATAGGATCAGAATTAACAGGATCTTACTGTATGCAAAACTTGCATATTAGAGGAATAAGAAGGATTTGTTACTTTGAATTAGAATATTAATGATCTTTTACATAGCTTTGTATAACATGTTTGCCTTTTTTATGACCTGTAGATATTCTGAATAAGGTCTACAGATTTTTGAACAGACATAACCACTATTTCTGTTGTATATTAAAAAGACAAATTACCTTTATTTAGAATATTTTAATTTTTTATGAAATTATACAATATATGAATGATTATTATAACTGATTATATTATACATCATCATATAAAAAGTCCCAATAAATATGAACATTTTTTACTAAACAATCCGATAAAATGTATACAGATGAAAAAAACAAAATTCAAATGACAGTTTACCAAAGAAAAATTAAAGCCAAGTTGATTATTCAACTTTTATTTTCATGTAAAATTGCATACAACTCATAATAAATAAAATTATAATTTAATGAACTATCTTAAATTGATGAATTGTCCGTACTGAAAATGTCAATCATTTAAAATATAAAACACATACATTTATTTATCTTTATTTGCAAGAATCCAATAATGTTTCATTACTTCAGGAAGGGGTAACCTTTCATCAGGTTTGAAGCGTAACAATCTAGAAATCAAGTCTTTAGGACCAGGTTTAATTATCTGGGGCCATTTAATGTCTACTTTAACAATTCTTCTAAAAGTAGTTTTACTATTATCACTTTCAAAAGGGGGACAGCCACAAAGAAACTCATAACAAAGGATACCAATACACCAATGATCTACTGTTTCATTGTATACAACAGAATTAATCATTTCAGGCGGAAGATAATCCAGTGTACCGCACATCGTCTTACGTTTTGAAGATGGAGCATGAACAGACCATCCAAAATCAGCTAGTTTAATATCCCCGTCTAAAGTCAATAGAAGATTTTCAGGTTTAATATCTCTATGTATAACTTTGTTCAAGTGACAATAATGCAATGCATCAGCCACTTGATAAGTATAACGAGCTGCTTTGTTTTCACTAAAGCATTTGTTGGGTTGTTCTTGAAGATGCCTATAAAGCTCACCGCCACCAGCAAATTCTAACACTAAAAAGATACGCCTCTCATTCCAAAAATAGGTCAGCAATTTCAAAACATTGGGATGGTTTAAATGGGACTGAATTTCTATCTCTCGTAATACTTGGTGTTGCATTTGTCCTTTTACCAATTCAGATTTGTATAACATTTTCAATGCTACCATTAATTTTGTTGTTTTTTCACGTGCTAAATAAACACGTCCAAATTTGCCTTTTCCCATAGGAGCACCAATTTCGAAATCATTTATTGACCATTTGTATTCTTCACCACCTCTTTTTTCAATGTGATGTTCCATCGCCTTCATTATAGTTAAAACGTTATCTTTATCTTTTTCAGGAACTCCATCAGGGAATTGCAATATCTTCAAAGGGCTCCGCTCTCCCATTTTTGTCTGAAACATCCAAGTGAAATACATCAAAATTAAAAACAAATAAACTCATCACATAGTTTAAGTGATACTCTGATATGATATTAAATGTTATTTGGGGATCAGCTTGTTGGAAAACCTCAATAAAAATCACTAAGCTGAAAAAATGAGCTATTATAATCTATAGATAACAAAATTATTTAATTAACAATAACCCTCATCAAAATGTAACTTTACTTTCAAAATATGATTGAAATCCAACTTAAATTCCAGCTATTGAAGATAATTACGGGTTTAAACAAATTTAGAATTTGCGATAAATTTAAAATTTGCATGATCTTTTTGGCAAGTAATTTTCAATTTATTACAAAATGTAATACTTATTACTTAAGTAAGTGTAAAACACAGCCATTCCAAGTTCTGTACGGGACATTTTAACCTTGTTTTTGATCAATGTATAGCTTTAAAAAATTACTTATATTTCTTTAAAAAATGTAAAAATATTCCAAACTATATATCAGTAGTCATTTTATATTCTCTCAACCTTTGGCATTTTTTCAGTTTTGACTAATCTGAAAATATGCAACTAAAGGCTGGTTCCGTATGGGACACCTTATGGTCACCTTGAGCTAACATGCCATGTTTTTTTTTTGTTAAACTCTGTGATTTGCCCTGTATTTAAGAGTTAATATTATTACAATGCAACGTGGAACAGATTTACAAGACATTTCCATAAACTATTTTAATTTATCGCACTTTATTTCTGTGTTATGTAATTTTTCCTGGTTCCGTACGGGACATACTATAGTTCCGTACAGGATACGTGTGAATTGTAGATTTAAATTAAACCAATATTTGATTTTTAACATTCAGTTTTAATTCCTGAGCAATACAATGCCTTTGCCTAACATACTTAAGAGTATTTTAATTTAAAATAGGCCTAACATAAATAAATGAACACTTAAGAAAAATCTCACTTAACGTTAAGAAGCCTTGTACAAGAGTCATTGTGTGTAAAAAAAAATCTGTTTTCAGCTTTTACTTCATTCAAAGTTCAAACCAATTTACAAAAACAATTCTTTAAACAAAT
Organism: Aphrophora alni; assembly: GCA_963513935.1. Lineage (NCBI taxonomy): Eukaryota > Metazoa > Arthropoda > Insecta > Hemiptera > Aphrophoridae > Aphrophora > Aphrophora alni. The sequence continues at coordinate 89,252,935 of OY740767.1, forward strand.
TTATAGTAGATTCTTTCTCCTTTTGTTACTATATCAGGCTGATCTAGGATTCTTACAATCTGTTTTATACTAATGTTGCTCTTGAACGAAGCCGATTTTTCATTGAGTGTGAACAGTTCATCCTTCTTTGTACATTGTTTCAAGAACTCCACTGTAACAAGTAACTCTTCACTTTCAACTTTTTCTTTGAAAATAGCATAATAGTTATGTTTAAGTCCCTTCTCGCTTGTTATTTCGACTTCAATAAATAATCCATTAGTCACAGCATTTAGGTAGTCTAAGTTTTGAAGCTTAGAAATGTCACTTTCAATGTCATCTTAAGACACATAACTTGCATCCACATCATCTTGAGACGTACAGCTTGCATCTACTTCATCTTCTGAACTAGAGTAGACATCCTGATAATGGAGACATTGTTTTGTGGGATCAGGTAGTTTTATGATGACATGTCGGGTCATTTCTGAATTGACAGTCCTTGCTACAAGTACACTCTGGCTTTCATAATAAGGACGCATGAAGTGGCTTGACCGGATATTGGGAACTTTTAAAACATTTTTCCACTTCGAATTCATCTGGTTTTCTTGACGAATAACTTCTTTCTTAGGGATGTAAAAGGGTGTGTTCCTTGCAATACAGATTTATCACATTCATAAAAGTCGTAAGCACTTGAGACCAGGCGCTTTCTAGATTTAATAGTAAGCCAAACACTGTGTTTCAGTACACCCCCCAATGGCACCTACGGCTCCTTTGCCATGTGATGTTGTAAAGCACAACCATTCCACGTCTATACTGAAGTCTTTTTGCAGTGAGCAAAGCAGATAAGCTGTAAACTTGTTCTTAAACTGGGATGAGTGGCCGTATGAGAAGATAGAAAGTTCTTCAAGTCTTGGAAACCTATTTTTGAGATCTTCAACTATTTTAGAAAGAAAAACCTTAATGGATATTTTACCATGTGACAAATCGTCGCTGACAACAGTGTATGAAGTGGTTGTATCCCCAATCCAAGCACAACCAGTGAACAAAGTAACTTGTTCATGCAACCAGTGTGCGCTTTGAACTCATCTTGTGAAATAATTGAAAAATTTTCAGCATAATCGATTTGAAGAACCCCAAAACTAGGTAAGCCCTTCTTTCTCCTTGTATCAAACTCATCAGCCTGTACTCTTTTCACAAAGCAATGAACTTTAAATGCTGGAAGCTGCTTCTGTATTTCAAAGATCAACTCTGAAACTGTACCATAACACTCAGTTACTTTTGGCCTTTTCTTCATGCCTACCCATCGTTTCCATTTTCTTCTTAACATGCTCTCCTCATTTTTAAGACTACAAACAGCATGGCTCATTACATCACTACCATTCGGAATGAAGTCAGTTTCTGTTACTCCGTTATTTTTCAGTGATTCTAACAAATAATTGAAATTTGCATGAAATTTACAGACACAAACCGTCTGTAATGTGGTATGTCTGAAACCAGCAAAACATTTTTGGGTCTTAAATTGTAAAAAAGCTGTTTTCTTAACATGTCTCAAATTAGTCTCTTCTATGAACTGTTGATACAGCTTTTACAGACATTACGAGATATCGTTTCTGCAAAAGTTTGTGCATTTTGGTCTCTGGATACTTAACGGATTTAGTATCCCTTTTACCAGGAGCTTGATAGCTGATATCTTCTTTACAATACAAATTAGCAACAATCTGCCTGTCTTCATCAGAAAGTACTTTTTTCCTAAACAGAGACTTCTTTGATGAATGCAACAACTCTGGGAATTCATTGATTAATTTTCTTACAACAGCTAACTTTTAAGATGGGCTTTTGGGCAGATTTTTTTTCAATTTATTGACAGCTTTCCCTAAACATTGATGTTGTTTGAATGATCCTAGCTCTGAATTTTGGATAATACTTGGGTCGCTAAGGCCTACCTTCTTTTTTCCCCTTTGCTTACGCTTTCTTAACGTTTCTTGTTTCCTTAATTTCTTCTTCAAATTCGGTCTTCCTTTCAGCTCTTCTCACTGCTTTCTTCATAGATTATTCACTCTCTGCCTTTCCTTTTCATGATACACAGCTAGGCGCACTGGATCTGCTTTCAGTTTATCGAAGTACCTCTGTTTCTTTGTTTTATTATCCATTCCTAAAAGAAAAAAAACTAGTATTAATGATAGAGTAAGAATAAGAATCTTTATTGTCATTAAATACACAGTGTAATAGACATTGTCAATATGGTTGCAAAAGTCAATAACTTAGTTACGGTACCGTATGGTAACTTCAAATGAGAATTGTACATAATAAAGAATGTTTGACACAAACTAGGCCTACACATAAAAGACAGGCTACAGAAATACTAACAGAAAAAATGACTAAAAACTACAATGAAATATCACAAATAAAAGCTCAGGTACTAAACATTACTTAATTAATTTGACAATAGGCCTATTTAAAATTGTTAAAAAAGTATCAATAAAAGGATAGTAATAAGGGTATTTATAAAATAATATTGTTGGTAAACACCTTAAGACATTGTTATCAAACTAGTCAAATAACAACAGTAGGCCTAACTGATATGAACAGATCATATTGAGGTCCAACACAGAAATGTCCCGTACGGAACCTCATTTTCTTTACAAATAGACAATATAGAGAATAACTCCATTGAGGAGGTTAAAAATATTGATACATACCTAACTCTTGTAGATTTTCAGTATTGTCTTCTTTGATTAACTATAAAAAGAAACTTTATCACTTTTTTGGTTCCGTACAGGACACCAAATATCACTCAACTTCTTAATATTTCATAAGTACAGTTCTGAAACCACATGGTGCTTCAGTTAATTTAGAGATTATGTGACCACCAGGAAGTAACAATAAGCCACATGGAGGAAAAACAACTGTTTACAAGGAGTACCAACATTGGGATAAAAATGTCCCCTCAAGTGAAGAAACATGTATGACATTTCAAGGTCTGAAAAAAGCATAAAAAGAGAAAAAATGTATTTATTTTGCTTGGATTCTAATACTTTACATATTTTATTAGTACTTTATGTTAAAATGAACTATATTATTTCACTTTTATTTTTTAACACTTAGGCTCATTTTATGTGGAATGGCTGAACACATATTTAGACATTATTAAGTGCAGATGAGAAGTTATTATGGTTGCCATTTTGAAATATACCAATTTATTACCTTCTTGTCAAAGAACTTGTTAAAGATACTGTAAAAGTATATTTTGTGCCACCTTAAAAACAGACAAAAATTGTGACTACCAGCACAATAATACATAATATGCATACAATATAATATATACAAATAATTATGTTAAACACAGATATATAGAATATCAATGAACTAATGTGTGTTCAGGAGGAGGGGGGGGGATATTTAGTGAGGTTCATTTGATTGTCTAAATTCTCAACTTCATTATATAGTATATGTAAAGAGTACTATCATTCTAGTGGTCACATCTTTTGACACACTTGTAATATATTATGTTGGTTAGTATCAAGATTACCCTTTACGATCGGATAGAGTATGTATAGGTTGTCTTTAACGGTCAGGTGGCCAGCTGTACTGGCCACGGATATTTGCACAACAATTCGGATTTAATTCCACATCAGTTGTTCCTGCCGCTCGGATGGTCAGTGGTACTGGCCAAGATAAAAACTGTCGAACACTCGGAAGACCAGCAACACTGGCCAAGAAACATATGTTGCATTTTAACAATTATTTTTTGTGTTGTGATGTATGTAGGGTTCTGAAACCTAGCAAAAAACTATTGAACCATCAGTTCTGCCAAATTTATCGTTGAAAATTATTGCTGGAAATGCCTAAATAAACAAATGCTCTTTTGGTTACAACACTGAGAACGTACACACAATGTCTTGTAAGGTTGAGAGTTGAAACCTATTGTTTTGTGAGGTTAATTAAGGGTGTTTTGTGAGGTTAATTAGGGCTATTTAGCGTTGTTTGTTGTTTACTTTAATCTCCTACAATTTAAACATGGGTAATCCTTTAAGATCTGACGAATTAAGAGACTTGTTGTTTATTGAAGCCGATGTTTCTGTAATTGGTTCTGAACATGAAAGTGGTGTGAATTCATAGATAGGCTATGGTGAGAAATTTGAAGAGGACATTCTACAAGAATTGGGCGAGGAATTTGACCTTATTGAAAATATGGAAGAATAAGAGGGACTTAGTGGTGGATACAATGATGAAGAAGATGTAGGTGTGTCTGAAGAGTGGAAAGAATGGTCCGAAGTAAATTCAAATTTTGAAAAATTCACACTGGTCAGTAGTTTTAAACCTAAAATAATGAAATTCCAACTACCCCTTTACAATTTTTCTTTTTTTTTACTGATACGCTACTGACCAATAGGAACGCCGCTGAAAAATTTCAAAAATTACACTTCTACCAAAAAAATCAATGTGGTGATCTTAGACAGATCATACCTTTTCAGAGTTGAAAGCTTTTTTTGGCATTATAATTAACATGGGGATAAATAAGAAACCAGAGATAACCTATTACTTTTTAACTAATTGGCTAGATTACCAGCCATTTTCAAGGATTTATTAAGCAAAGAACGATTTTTGCAAATATTTTGGAACTTGCATGTCTCTCCACCCCCTTCTCATCCTATTGTCGGGACATTAACACGGTCAGGAACGGTGTGAAATGTTGCTGCTTACCTGGATACCAAATTTAGAAAACATTATGTAGCACAGAATAATGTTAGTGTAGATGAAAGTACGATCAGGTACAAAGGAAGAATTGTCTTTAAATGTTTTTGTATTGTCCGAATCTTCCACTGGTTACATCCGTGCTATTGAACCGTATTTTATAAAAACTACCATAGAGCATTTGGATAGGCCAGATATAGGCTCTTTAAGCCGTATTGTGCTACATCTAGTAGATAACTAAGGGGATCGTATGGAGACATTCAGGGCCTTCATGTCTTCACAGACAGATACTACACCAACCTGGATTTAGCAAAAGCATTGTTAAATTGGAAAGTTCATATAACAAGACTATCATGTTAAATAGACACGGCCTACCAGAAAATGAGAACCCTCAAAGGAAAAATGAAAAAAAAATATACTGCAAAGCTCAAGTTAAAAAAGGGGAACATAAAACCTTTAGAAAAAGTGACAAGTTTGATTTCTTGGTCTGGAAGGACAAAAATATGGTTGCAATGCTAAGTAAGACTAAGTAAAAAATGGGGAGTAAGACTCAAAATGCAAAAACAAAAGTCATGGGACTTCGAATCTTCAAGAGTGGAGGGTTTTAAAATCTTTTGGATGATGATATAATGTTAAAATGAAAAACAAATCAGTCAGCAGTTCCACTACTTCCGATAATAATGAGTGTATTGACAATGATGTGGAGGGGAAAAATAAAACTAAAAGAAATTTTTTATTGATAATGGTATGCCAGCAACTCCTGACAGCCTGATTGATGACGTTGCTATAGTGGAAGTTAAATGTTCCTATTCTGGCAAAGATTTGACTCCAGAAGAAATAAGCCTTACGAACAGAATGGTTGGTAGTTTGTGGCAGCAAATGAGTGATGCCTTTTTAATTATTAAAAAGAAACATAACTACTACAGTACTATCAAGTTCAAGGGCAACTCCAAATTGCACAGAGAAACTATTGCCAATTTGTATTGTGGACTCTAAGCATGGAATGAAGAGAAAATTTAAAAAAATTATGACTATTGGAAAACAGAAATGATTGAAAAGTTATCAAAATTCTACACAACTTGTTTACTGCCTGAAATTATTGAAGCAGGAGAAGCATGTCCATCAGAGAACCACATTATATTGTAAAAGAACAGGAGGATATTTAAAATAACAGATACTAAATAAAAAATTGTTTATATAATTTAAATTATAGTGTCAGTATAAATCCTAATTAAAAGAGGTTACTAAATTAGATATTAGAAATAAGTTTGATTAAAAATCGGTAGAGTAAAAATATAGGTAATGTTGCTCCGCTATCTTATTCATGGAGGTCTGTTATACCTAGAAACCGATAAAAATATAACCTATATGTTTTTGTTTGGAAAAATATATGCGAAAGTCCCAAAAACATATTTATTACATTGCTAATAGGTAAATAAAACTTATGCATAGTAGAGTGATTTGGATTCATCTAGCTAAATGGATAACTAAACGCTACACTCCCTCCCACGATAAACCGAGAACAGCTTATTTGATAAAATTTACTAAATGAACAAAGAAATTATCAAAAAACGGCGGTCATATCTCCAAATGACTATTCATAGTTGTGAAAAATATGAAAATGAACCCTGATGTCGTTTATGCAACTCGTTGCTATACAGCTTCTACTTTTTCACATGTACATAAATATAGAATGTTATGTGATGGGTCAAAAAATCAAATTCTAGTTTTGTTTTCGAATCACTTTTAGGTCCCCTGAGTCCAAAAAGTTGGCTTTTAGAATATTGTCTGTCTGTCGTAAGTTCTACAAATCAAACATGTGGACCGAATTTAATCAAATTTGTTGTGGCCGTATTTTGGCATAATCTCAGAATTTTTATTATTTTTTAAATTTTGTTGATAACTCAAACTTAAAGATGCCATAAGAAAAACACAAAATTACGATTTTCTCATAAAAATTTTGCAAATGTATACCCTGCAAGAGATAAAACAAAATGTATCGGTTGCCATCCCTCCAAAAATATAGTTTCGTGAGTTATAAAAAAATCAATAATCAGTCATGGATCCACAGATTTCGTTTAGATGTTATTGGAATGTGGAAGATTAATAACCCAAATCCGTGTGGTAAATCACAAGTAAAAATAAGTAGTACATTACAGGAATAATTGACAAACAACAAAATTAACTTTGGCCAACATCATTAAAACCTCGATGTTTACCAAATACAGATTACTGATATGTTTATAGTACAAGCAAAGCAAGATATGACCCTTATTGCAATATATAACTATTTTTTCATAGCCATCATTCATGGTTCTTATACATTTTTTTCATTGATAACTGTGATTTTTGGTGAGGATTAGTTTTTGTTGGTTTTTATTTGGTTTTACGGATAGGAGAAGACGAAGTTTGCCTAATGATTTTTATACCATATTTATTATTAGGCTATTATTTTTTGTCAATAAAAATATTTGCACCTTATTATTCTTTTACACCGTTTATATATTTAATAATTAGCAGTACCGTAAAATGTATATATCACTATTTAAATATTTCCCTCTCAAATGCTCAATTTATTTATATGCATACCTACCCTTTGTCATGTCACAAATAAAATACATCATAATTAATTTCAAGTATTAACAATTTTAAAAATTGAACACCAACAATTCTAAATGGGCTATAAAATAATATTTTTCTATGCATAAAATATAGTTAGACGTAGTTCAATTATTCTATAAAATTGCATAGAGTGTCAAAACCGGTTTCATAAAGTGGAAAAAGAAGGAAGTAGTTATTAAAAAATATAATATTCATAGTCTGTTAATCAATTTTAGATATTCGTATGTAGGCCTATAGGTTACTTGAAGTCAACATTGTGTAAACAGCAAATGTGAGTTGAAGGTCAAAAGCACGGAATATGTAGTGAATTGAAAATATAAACAAACAGCACTTTCAAGATAAGATGTCTACTTATAAGAGCGGCAGAGTTGGTTAATATACACGCATTAGTAGTCTAGCCTAATGTCTATTTAGAGTTTTCCTGCCCTTGGAGATGAAAATTGGACTATTTTGTGCAACAGCCACTGCGCAAAGTTGCTAGTAATTCACAAATATCCCGTGCCCTGATGTTGCATTGGTGTCTATTCGGTTATTTCATTTCACTCCCGCAGAGCCTTAGGACGATAAATTTTGAAAAGAATTTCAAAACCTTTTTTTCCAGAACGATAAGTTTGGAAGGAAGATGAACCAAAACTAAAGGAGGGATCCCTCCAATGGTACACTGATGGATCCAGAATGAAAGGTAGGGTAGGAGTGGGGATAAGAGGCCCAAATTTTAGCATTAGGAAAATCTTCATCCATATTTCAAGGTGAGATACATACAATAGAGCTCTGCTCTAGAAAGAATATCCAAAAAGGTCTCAACTGCGCAGGAGATCTAACAGTCAAGCAGTTCTTAAGGCTCTAAGTTCAAATACTTTAGAGTCAAGATTGGTTTGCGAATGTCTACAAGTAATCAATCAACTGGCAACAAACAACAGTCTCTTTACTTTGGGTACCAGGACATGAAGGAATATCAGGAAATGAAGAAGTGGATCACTTTGCCAAGGAGGGTGCAGAGGCTGATATTTAGGCCTGAACCGTAATTTGGTGTGTCTAAAATATGTCTTCATAATATCATAGAAAGGAGGGAATATGATCAAAAGATCAAGTATTGGATCACTCACCCAGGTCTAAGACAAGCCAACAAGTTTATAGTTTACTCTAGGACAAAGGCTAATAAATTACTGGAACACAGTAGAAGCATAATTACTGGACTTAGGCCGATTATTGGTCTACTGTCTGGACACTATCAAGTGAATTACCATCTAAAACACTTGGAAAAGGCTGCAGTGGATACATGTACCCCAGAACCATTTTAGGATTCATAGAAAACTTAAATCTTGGCTGGTTAGCTGGGTAGTCACAAACGATCCATTTGGGTCGCAGTGACAAGAGGCTGAATAGCCTTGAACCCCTAAATCACCAACTACCTAAGCGTAATATTTTCAGCATTCTTGAGTTCGGCAAAATTGAGTCGGCAATAGCAATACAGTGTAACCTTCATCTCCGTTTCAACATTAAACCTCCAACTAGGAAGAACGATGTTGTTAGTCATTAATTTTTTTTTTTAAATGGATGTTAGGAATGGTTAGATGAATATTAGGATTAATGAGATAATTTAGTGTTCTTATAAGTCCTAGAACACCATCGAACACATAACACATTACTGAAAGATATAAAAGCCAAGGTTGGGAGAAGATCGAGATCAGACTCTGCAGGGTGTTAGTGACAGTCAGAGTTGCCAGGAGACTGAGTTGGTCAAGAGAAACCTAATAGGAAACATGAAAATTTTGGATCTAACCCAAAATTATATTAATAAAGGTACACATCCAGCTAGATTCCCTTGGGATTGACAACACCATACTCACTATAAATAAGCCCCTGACAGGTTATAATGGATTATATTTAAATTTGCATGATACTACATTACAATGGTTTTTAATTGTTTACAAAGAAAGCTTATTTCTTCATAATGAAATAAGTTTTCAAAGTGGAGCCAACTTTTCATTGAAAAATTACAATTTCAAAACTACAAGAATTCAATGCATTTTTATTGATCACCAAAGTCAAGCAACATTGAGCGCGGTTAGTACTTGAATGGGTGACTGCTTAGGAACCCACAAACAATTTCATTTTCTTTTTTTTAAATTTACATGCAGGTCAGAGAAAGTGGCTATACATACATACAGCCACCTTACTTGACCTTGTAAGGTAAAAATTTCACATACAAACCTATTCTAACATGTAATTCACTTAATTGACCACAACATAGAAAAGTTGCAATTATGTTATCCTGTGAAAAAGTTAGCACTGTGTTAAAAGTCAAATTTCTTTCTTTGTAAACAACTACCCATTCCTACAACTTATAGCGGTAATTATTTACAAAGATAGATACTGATAATTTTGGAGATTTATAAAATCATATTCTACATAGCCTACCTTATTTTTAGAGTTAACTTTTCACCAAAAAATCACAATTTCAAAACTACAGAATTCAATGCATTTATAGATCACCAAGTCAAAGAACATTGATCCCTGTTAGTACTTGGATGGGTGACCCTCTTGGGAACACCACATGCTGTTGTCAAAATTTTGTTTTCCTTCAAAATTTCAGTTGATTATATATGGTCATCTGGCCAGACCTATTGTTATCTTGCAAATACATTTTACAGTGAAAAAGTTGGCTCCGCATTGAAATTTTATTTTATTAATAAGTAATAAGGTATGTAGAACATGATTTTTTTTAAATCATTGAGGTAATTATATAGCAGAGTAGCCTCACTTCAAAATCAATTTTTAAAGGTTTTATTCGTCAAATAAATGTTGGAAAAATATTTTACTATCGAAAAAAAGTGTCGGAAAGATGATTACATAATATAATTAAACACAAGAAAATCTTAATCAGAGTCAAATTCTGCTGCAAATTCAGTAGAAGAGGAATTTATTGAATTTAAATGTATTTCACTCGGATTTTCCAAGGAGATAATAATACAAGTTTTCTTGTACTTTTAAAAGGACATCAGGCCGATAAAACTAAAGACAAATAATTATTCTGGGTTTCTATGATTTGTGTTGATTTGTACTTTTAAAAGTACATCAGGCTATTAGGCCTATAAACTAGTTCACCTCTGGGTCTTAGGAGGTTAAGGTGGCGCCGTATTTTCCTTGTTTTATTCTTTTATCCTCTACTACATACCTTACTTCATAAGAATAAATAATGTTTTCTTTGCTGTAAATATGTAGGGCTGTATTATTATATGTCACGAAAGGTTTGGCCAGGTTGCTATATATATATATATAAAACCACCTGGCCAAACCTTCCGTACGTTTATTCAAGTGAATGTCATGAGTATGAAACATAACACAGAGTTAATTTTTTCACGAAAAAACAACTTGTGTAATTATATTATGTAATCATCTTTCCGACACTTTTTTTCGATAATAAAATATTTTTTCAACATTTATTTGACGAATAAAACCCATAAAAATTGATTTTGAAGTGAGGCTACTCTGCTATATAATTACCATCATTGAAAATAACAGTATCTATCTTAATAAATAATTACCCTTATATCCTGTCATGATTATAACAGAACTTTTCAATACTGGGGCCCACTAGGGTTATTGTTTTAATTGAAAAAAGGTGATTTATATCATAAGCCAATCAAATCTTACATCAATAGTCCTAGGCCGAAACATATCTAGCTTAATATGTTGCATCACATACACATAGCCTGTTTACCTATAGCCCTGGGTAATGTAGGCTATTTATGTAGGCTAAAACTAAATGCTGATATGGAGGTCTTATTATGTTATATATTATTTCCCTCGAAATTGTGGTCATATTAGTAATAGGCCTACATCCATGTAAAATATGTTTTCAAATATCATAGGCCTACAGACAAAATAAAATCATTTCTCCAACATTAATGACAAACTGTAATAATATCAACAACGAAAGAAAAAACCAAACTGCATGAAATAATCAAAATACTTTTATTACAGCTATATCCTCAGTCTTTCTAAAATAAACCGATGAACCCAATTAATGTAAGAATAACTAAATCTGATGAACAACAAATTACTTACCTACTATTTATTTAGCTCAATTAATTATATTCACTTCAACACTCCACTGACTCCACTCTTCTACAACTTTTAACAGAATAACGGAATTCCGAATTTAAAATTCAAACAAGCTATACGAAATTACCACAGATTGACATTGGAGAAATCTAGACCTAGACATAGATCATTGCCTACGAATTTAGGGAAAACTGTACATTCCACTTCATATAATCAGTTAATTATCTGAACGTTTTAATTAAACTAATACAATTAATAAATAATGTTGGAGCAAAATGTAGTTGCTCGTAAAATAAACGATCAATACTTTTACCCAAAACAAATCCACGATATCAACGTTCAACTAGGTATTAGATCAAATTGGAACCAATATTACACATGAGAATTATATATATATATATATATATATATATTTTTTCTAATCTCGGGGTTTCACTTTTCACTTTGCCGAACACCTCCTTCACAATCTCGAGGGTTCTAGCTGGATCTAAACCTTTTTATGTAGTCGTGGGGTAGATCATGCCATTTTATATCTACTGTACTATACAGTCTTTCTTGCCCAATTCTTGTTTTTTTCACCCCAGACACTATTGGAGTATTATTAATAAGGCTAGTGTTTAAATTTTTTGCTCGTTTCGTCCTTTTTTTATAAAGTGATGTTGACCGGCTTTTTTTTGTACTTAAACAATAAGAAAATAATTCAATGTACTTTAATTATAAAACAACAAAATTTTTAAAATTCATTAAACCATAATTCATTAAATAGTGTAAGTTTGTGAGATGGAAGTGTGAGCGATTATTTTATTTATGGAAACCAAGATAATTTTTTTTTTTTAATAAATTTTCTTTTTCTTCTTTGCTAGTTGAAGGCAAGACACACTTGTCTTTTCGGTTATTATGTGACTGCACATTTAAATCAGTGACTGCGACTGTTGGTACACATTAACCATTTCATGGTAATATTCTCCTTCGGGCAAATATTCCGACAAGCCAGAAAAGTTCACAGACCATCTATTCATCACTTCCATTTCACCTTCAGAAGCCTCTCCTATTATTCCTACGTTCACTCAATTTTGGTTGATATACATTCGTGAATCAATTTACCTAATTATAAAATTGTAAAGTATTCTTTTTCCCTAATTTAACCTTTCCACCTCTTCCAAACTTTAATTAATAATTTTCCTCTTTTCTTCTTTATGCATTCTTTTAGCCTCTTTTTTCCTAATACTATATTCAATAAGGTTTTGTTTGGTGAGCCTATGTAATAACTCTGCCTTGCTTGTTATTCCATGCAAAGACTTTCTAAAATTATTTCACTTCGATACACTCACAATTTCTTCCTGATTCTAAAACACCATAAGTTTCTTTAGATCCATTAGCAATTTATATCTTATTAATCGTCAAATAATTATTAACCTCAATCGACACACCTATACTTCGTTCTTCAGTTCTATGTCTCTTCTGCCTTCTGCTTCTTCATTTCTCTGTCGATACTGTTTTAGAATTTCTTAAACTCTTATTTTATTTTAAGTTTTTCATGTTCTATTTCGTTCTTGTAACAGTTCTTTGTATTTTCACTTTTACTAATCTTACCTTAATTTTGCTTTAACCAGAAAGTGATCAGAATCGCAAATTAAGACGTCCCATGCTACTTACTTCTATAATAATAGAAGCGTGTTTCGTAAAAATTAATATAATTATATTATCAGTTTGGTTAACGGGATGTCTACCAGACATCTTTCTAGTAGCTATTGCGTATGTACCTATGTTTTTATATGAAAAAAAAGGTACTTTTTATATGTAGCCTCTACATTTCAGCACATTGTGCCAATGACATACCATTCTCACCTGTCACAACATGAAATTAGTTTTTTCTCCCAACGGCCCTACCTGATAGACGAAAGCCTCTCCTGTCAGAGTTACTGTATTAACGATTAACCGAGAGGATCCAGTATCAAGGTGCTGGGAACTCGTTTTCAGCTTTCCTCAAGGGATTGATTTTTTCAGGTTGCGTAAGTAGCTAAAATGCCCACTAGAATATTATTTTGTTGGTACAGAGTACAGTACTTATTACTTATTAGATACACCCATTCAACATCGGTGCATACTCCAAGGCCCAATAATACGTTATTCAACTTCTTCCTTTTACAACTCATGCTTGCAACAACAGGCTTTGGCTATTAAATGGAATATTTCTTGTTGTTAAAATCATGTGATTTAAATGTTCTAACTTTATTCTCAGAAGTATTTATCTATGACCATGTGTAAAAATGTACCTTTATCTTTGACAGAATCTGACGGCTTTTTGAAAACAAAAATGGCGTTGTTAGCGCTAAGTAGAAAAAAGCAGGCATTAGCTCCTGATGTGAAACAATTAGTGAAATCCCTAACTGGATTTGAGGTAAGAGCTTTTGAGTTAACTTCATATTCTAATGCAGTTTTCCGTTTAAAATGTTGTATTCAGTTTTCTCGCCCGACTGTTTTTAATTTCATATAGGCCAGTATTTAGGTTATGACAGTACTTCTGATTGTTTTTAAAAATTATTTTAAAAAAACCCTTGAATTGCCCCATGCTAACGTTTTCACGGTTTTTTCATCAGGTGAAATAATTTCTAAAATTCGCCAAAAATAGAAATTCTATCCCAATCATAAAGTGATCCATAGCTTTTTTTTTAGGAAAAAGTCCAAATTATTCATATATGTAACTAAAAATTTGATTGGTGCAAAATTGTAAAAGTTATAAGCTCAGGAAGCAAAAATTTTCAAAAGCGGAAATAAATTTTTCTAAATTCAGGCCTAAATAAATACTATTACATATTTTTTGTAATTTTATCCAAAATATACAAAAGTTTCATAATTTAGTTGTGAATAGAAATATGTAAAAACTTTTACCAAATTCAAAGTAGTTTTTATGAAATAGAATTTTTTATGTCCGTACTACACAAACGCCACAAAAATTAGGCCTATTTTGAAACATCAATTTAAAATGTATCCTTTACCCAAAAATGAAATTTTATATACCAAATTGTAGAGAATAAATCATAGAATAGAACTGTAAACTTGAACATTTTATATAACTTTCCATTTTGTAATCAGAAATTACGAAACCCTCCGTACTGGGATCATGATTGATCAACATGTCTTCAACTATTTTCTCCATGAACGCATACCTTGAGCTGCCTGGATTCTGTAACTTGTACAGAATCCACGCATTCAATATGGCCATGTTGATAAAATTGTAGACAATTTTTCTCCAGTATCTTTGAGTTGGCCTAGAACATGTAAGATGGTAAATGCTTTTGTCTTTGACATCAACACCTCCCATATACTTGTTGTATTCATTGATCATGTGAGGTTTGATACGGGTTATACGTCTCTTACTCGTGACTTCAATGTCGGCTGCATGACTTGCTGTGGACATGACAATGACGGGCTTTTTCCTCGGCTTCTCCTGGTATTTCACAAGAAGTATGTTACCTTTTCTGAAATACGCAGTCAAGCGAGCAGTCCCATCAAGATGACAGTCGACAAGGCTTTTAGATAATCCCTTGCTAGTTTTGTTTACCGTTCCTGTCAAAAAGGTTTTTCTCGATAACAAAAACTCGCAGAGAGGAATCTTTGTATAAAAGTTGTCCGTAAATAGGTGGTATCCCTTAATCAGATTAATGTAGATTTAAGATTTATATGTCAAAATAATTTGTTCACCAAATAATTTAGGCTTTCGATATAATCATTTTCACTTGGTGGTATGAACTCCAGTGCCAATAATGATAATTGTTTACATAAAGGTGATTGCTAATTTTCAGGATCATTTCCTACATACATCTTAAGGATAAATAATGTTTTTAATGTGGACACTGTAATGTAAATATAGACTGGTAATGGAGTCACAAACTTGACTCATGTTGTCATTGTACACATTCATAATAAACCTTAATTCCTTGTGTCAGTCTCTCCAATATTAATGGATTGAGACTTGAAATTTTATTGTTGTATAAAATATCTAATTTAATGACAAAAAACCTAATAGTTTAGGTTTGCATGTTTTTTAGTAACTAAAATTTGGGGGAAGCTTCAGTGCATAATTACCCTATATATATTTATATATATATATATGATGCATGCACATTACAGCTTAATATTATGACGTATGATTGAAGAATCATGAGAAATAATTTTGAGCAGGTGACTATATATAGTCAACTAAAACAAATACTTTTTACCTTGACAAATAGTTAAATGTTCAGTTGATACCGCTTTGCAATTTAAGAATATATCTAAAAATATGAAATCGTGTTTTATATACCTCGTTATTAAACAATTGGTTCATCCTTAATCTGGGAAGACCCTTTTCAAGTATGATAATAGGCTACATTAATTATTTCTGTCTAAAATAAGTATTTAAAAGTACGAAATCCTAGCCTTATTAGGTTAAGGTATCTGTTTACAGTAATTCATATGGCAATGATTGTGAACAGAATGATTGTGAATGATATTGAGTGTCTCATTGCTCGATGTTTATGTTCATCCATGCAAAGCAAATAGGTGCAGATAGGTAAATTATATGTATTAATTTGTATTTAGTAAAGGCAGGTCTGGTAAGATAGCCAATATATATATATATATAAAGAATATTCCAATAAAAATGTATAATACACCCTATCTTGGGATTTGCTTCCCTGGCCTATTCTAAAAATGAAAACGCAGTTTATTGTAAACCTTTATTTTTTTTTCATGAAGGTGTAGGAAAAGAAAGTGACGAGACTCCAGGTAAGTTGCTGCTTTAGTGATTGGAAAATAGCTAAAAACACTCATGAAATACTCCACTACAGAATATCACGAGCCTTATGTTATATCGGCAAAATAATTCATTATGGTCATGTCAGGAAAGCAAAAGGATATACATTAACAGATAGACACACAACATATAAGGGAGAATAGGGCTGCACTAAGTAAGACCTATAATCGAAACTATCCTTTTTTTTACAGAGTTGCATCCAAAGAACGTAAAGGTTTCATGCTTTTGTTGATTCAATCTGTTACAAACTAAAATTGGATTTAAATGGATTACATAATTTTCCTTTCATACAAAATATATTAAATATTGTCAGGAAAACATAAAGTATGAGGTTACATTATAGTGTAAAACACGTGAGAAAGGACCAGATTTGTATCTGTGAATGGGCATTTGTATCAAGACAGATAAAACAACTCGGCCAAGAAGAACATAAAGTCATAACAGTAAACAAAGTTTATTCCTCTCCCAAACTTATGTTGTCATTTTCAGTCCAAGAGATTAATGCTTGTTCATATGTGTGAAATAACACACCAATGTTATCATTTGTAATAGTGGACTGTAATCCTAACTTCAAGATGATGATGATTATTATTATTACTTTTCAAAATTGTTTTAATAACATTGAAAATATGACAAAACTGCATCATGTAAATAAAAGAATAATGCAATATAAGGTTTTTAAAAAATGAAATACTGTATCTACGTATATAAAGACATTGACAAACATTGGGAGTGAAATGATAGTTTATAAGACTGTTTGGTTTGGTTAAAAATCTGGAGGAGGAGGAGGAGAGATTCTTATGATTCTTTAAACAATTTTTAAACAACTCACTTTTTTTTAAATATTCACAAAAACGTTAAATATCCTCTTAACGTTTCCTTTTACATTTATGAAGACAAAAACCTTTCGGTCATCGTCCTATATAAAAAAAAGGACGGAAATATAACATAAAATAAAGACCACTAGCTCTCAAAAACTCTAACGTTAGAGTCAGAAAAGAGAGAGAGAGAGAGAGAGAGAGAGAGAGAGAGAGAGAGAGAGAGAGAGAGAGAGAGAGAGAGAGAGAGAGAGAGAGAGAGAGAGAGAGAGAGAGAGAGAGAGAGAGAGAGAGAGAGAGAGAGAGAGAGAGAGAGAGAGAGAGAGAGAGAGAGAGAGAGAGAGAGAGAGAGAGAGAGAGAGAGTACAAATAAAATGTACTGCCCCCCCTCCCCTCTACATGACATACAAAGTTAATCAATGACATCCTCTCTTTCTCAGCATGTTATTTTATTATACAAGACTATACAAGTTATTTATTTATAAAACATTGACTAGAATTAGTAGTTGCCATAATCACACGATTCAAATTATTAATTGCTCATCCATCTCTTTGTCTTTCCTATAATGTCTCTTTGACCACATCTTCAAGCCCTGATGCTATTTATAGTATTCAAGGGATAGGAGTCTTTATTTTATGCTCTCTTCTGTTTTTTTTTTATAAGGCGATAATGACTGATAGGTTTTTCTAAACAACAATGAAAAAAAGGTAATTGGTCA
Source organism: Aphrophora alni (assembly GCA_963513935.1). Classification (NCBI taxonomy): domain Eukaryota; kingdom Metazoa; phylum Arthropoda; class Insecta; order Hemiptera; family Aphrophoridae; genus Aphrophora; species Aphrophora alni. Next base: position 89,270,631 of record OY740767.1, read on the forward strand.
CACTTTCGAAACATATCATAGCATTGCACGACTAGTGATCATTAATTTTAGAAACTGATTCAGAGTCATTTCATCGCTGCACCTCGTAACCTGTAGTATTAATAACAACACATTATTTAAAAAAAAAGATTACCTGATTATTGTGTATTAATTAATAATAATTTATTTTATTTCTCATGTGCAAGATTATACACTACAACAAATACAAAATTCACCACAAAACATACCACAACAATTAAAAATATAATACAATAAACAATACCCTAAATAGCTTATTTAAAATAAAATAAAATTAAAAAACTGACACAAACAATTGCACAAGAGAAATGTAGGAGGTCCTAAGGAAAAGCCTATATTGGACCCTTCATCATAATAGAAAATATTTAACAAGCGGAAATTGAAGATATCCTTATACTAAAAACAAATATTCTTAGAAGTAATTGTAATTAGTTATCACACAAATAAAACAACATCAAAAAAATTATCATACATAAACTAACTTCACAGTCTAAAGTAACAAAAAAAGCAAAACAACAGGCTAGTAAATGATTATAACTTTGTAAGTCACAGGAGTCACAGTATACTAAACTTCATCTACTACATTCACACACACACACACACACACACACACGCACGCACGCACGCACGCACACACACACACACACACACACACACACACACACACACACACACACACCCTGCCGCGCTCCGACTCGGGGTCGTGGGTTCTTTTTGCGCCTCTTTTCGCGCTACACTTACCACTAACCACTCTGTTCTGTCTTCACGAATTTAAGATTCTTTGTTCCCTTTTTGGAACACTATTTATCACGAACTCTTAAACTCGCTGTACGATCACCACCGACTGGGCGAACCACCTTTCTTCTCAGAGCAAGCGCGGGCAAGGCCAAAATGCTCACTTTTACTTTTTTGAATCAAAGATTTTGCAACTCTTGGCTCTAGTAAGTATGAGCTTGTCCTCATAAACTTACTAACTTTTAATTTACGCAAAATTCCCTGAATTTTATCTCAATGCTCGATTATTTGACTCTTTTTTAAGATTAACTCTCTCTCTCTCCAAGGTCGTGCCTTTTGGGAGAAATCGGCTCTTAAGTTCTGATGATAACTTTTAAAATTTTCAAATTATATTACCAGAGCACATATATAAGATTTATGTTTAAACAAGGTTAATAACATATACAGAATGGATATATATTGAAAACACAACAAAATTTAGAAATGAATTATTTATGTATTCCTTTCTCTTTTGCACAGAAAAAATGTTAACTTTATAAACTTTTTTAATAACACCAAACAATTTGATTAAACAACAACACAACTATTTATTTATTTGACAAAATTTATCAATGTAATATTTTCTATATCTTAAACAAAATAAAAACGCTTGACTTTTCAGACAGAACCACAAACAGTTTTTCCTGTACTGAAAAAGTCGTATTTAAATTATTAATTATTTTCAACACCAAAGCAGAGGTTTAAAAATGAATTTAATTTTTAATAATTCCCCTAATGACGTTTTATTGAAATGAAGTTAATATTTGCGAATTATTCCTTAAGTATAAGATACCTTCACACTTTATTAGAAGTTCTAGTTGGATTTGGAATTTGTTGTATAATTAGGATGATGTTGATATGATGTTTTCGATCCAGAGTCTGTAAGCTGCTATGTAGTTGAATGCTGGTCTCAAATTCTTCTAAGTTGCCTTGAAGATCGATTAAAGTTGAAATTATTCTAAGTCCAGTTAAGTAGAGTGACAGTTGAATTTTCCTCTCAGCTCAGAGTCGGTTGCAGAAGAAACGTCCTATTCGCGTCGATTCCAAATCAAAAGTGTCCTTCTTTCGAACGACAAATTACGGTCTCCCTGTCAGTGGGAATTAATCCACTTTTCTGGAGCCAATTTTCCTCCCTTTTAGGGAAAAAGGTATTTTCCATATATTATGTGTTTTTAGGCCCTTTTGGTCTGAAATATTTACACTATATATTTTATTAGTCATATTTTTTGACTAATGAATAGTTTTCTTCCTTTATTATTAATTAAAACACCTTTTAATTAATAATTTATTGTATTTTTTCTTCAACGTTATCTGTGATCCAAGTTGGCAATATGATGTTTTAAACTTTGGATTCCTGCTGAGGATGCGCACGCCACTTTTCATGTTTTTGCATGAAAATCTCTACTTTGTTCGTTTTTTCGTTCAACTCGCTATAACTTTCGAACGCTCGAACCGATTTTAAAGTTCCTTTCGGATTCTTCTTCCTCTCCATCTTGTGGGTCTTGTGGAACTTGATTCATCGCTCTACTGCGCTTCGTTCGCTAGTTATCGCCCTTTTCCCGAAATTCGATTTTTCTTCTTTCCAAATTTTGAGATAAGTCCTTTCTCAAAATTCTTTTGACGAAATCTTGTTCCTCTTCTACTACGACGAAAAACTATGTTTGTACTTTTCCCATAACTCGTTTGGTTTTTGAGTTATGTGTCCTTGAAGTCCTAAAGTTTGCATCGTATGAGTTTATGTTCATAAAAACCCCCCCATTATATATTATTACTTCTGCTTTGATGTTTTACAATTTTACATACTAGATATCTATAATTACCATGTTACTTTACCCCTTTAACGTTTAATTTAACCGCTTTTGGGCTTTGAAGTTTTACGTTTTGTAATTATTATATCTCCCTTATTTTATTTACAAATTTGATTCTAAGTACCTATTATTGTGCCCTATTGTGGTCTCTTCAATAGTACTTATTATTATTTTTTAAATAATCCCCCCTTCAACTTAAAAATTCCAAAAAACTCCCCAAGAATGACTTTCTAAGTCCATTTTCACCTGTTAATTATTATTAATTCATATTTCTTATTCATGATTATTATTAGTTCCCCTTTGAGTTATGACTCTACGTTTTTTGAATTTTGAATTTAAGTTTTTTCCAAATTTTAGGTTTTTGAGCCCCTATAAAAACTTGAATAACCTTTTTGTTTTAATTGCTTTTAAATTTATTCTTCGATATTATTAATCGGTTGATTCTACTGAACATTAATTTATTTTAATAATTTAGTATTTTAATAAAATAAGAAACAAGACAGAGCGACTGTACACGATCCAACATGCAGTGTTCAACACCTGTTGCCGTGACGTCATCGTCCCTCCTCGTCTCTCATCTACATGGCTTTATCGCGGGAATTTAACTTGTTTTAAATTGGCTTGAGACTTTTGGCTTTTTCCAAACCGTCTCAATATGCCCCCTTTGAACTAAAATTTTCGGTTAAAATGAAAAATTCCTATTTTTCATTTTTTAAAAAACTAAAATTTTTGCATTAAACCCCTTTTTCGACATATCACATTTCATATTAACTATTTATTTATCATCTCCATTAAATCTTTTATCATTTTACATTATTAACATATATATCAAAAATGTATTATTTTGCATTGATATTCATATATATTTTACAACATTTTATTCAAATTCATCTCTATATTTCATCTTCATTTATCATCATCATAAAATTTGACATAATAACCTAACAATATACATAAACACATATATTTAAATTTAAAAAACATCTCCTCCATCATTTCATATATTTATATACTCAAAACACATTTTATTTATTATTGTATACTATTTATATATTCAAAACACATGTTATTTATTACTGTATACATACAAATTTGCGTAATCGTTCACTTTTGTCCATCACAGCCGTTTCTTCTAAACGTCTTTGCTGTAAATAAACACATTATCACACACAAAACATATTACATTTATATAAGGAATAACTCGTCTTATATGATTACAAATATCTGCTTTGGTTGAACTAAAACTATGCCTTACTTATATAATATACTTGGTAACTACAACGGTTACTATCCTAATTGCAGTTAAAAAGAAAAAATATTTATTTTATTCGGAAATCTTTCTTTAATAAAAAACAAAACAGTACACATTTATTCTTTCATTCATTCCTATCACCCTCGGCTAATTTGTTGGACAAGCAGTCTGTCAATATTTGTTGATTGACGTCCGGTTCACCGCTTCCCCTCTTCGTCTACACTTTGTTTATTCAGGTGTCGATTGCAGATGCGTGTTACCGCTATGCTCCTTGGCCTTACATAATTAGGAATTTGTTCAAGCTTTATCCTGTTATTTACTGACCTAGGCTACATTCCCTTAATCAGCTGACAATCCGTTATTTCCTTTTATCATAATCGCTTCTACACTTTACATCTTACAACTATTTAACACTACAATTTATACATTTTATTCATGAAATTTCTTACTTTCTATTAATATCTCCTAAGTCCTTCACATCTAAATTTTACTTTCCCTTCGGGCCTCCTTTCTTTCATTTTACACTTCGTAGAATTTTTAAACTTAACTTTCTTCTTTCGGTATCTCATTTCTCCTTGTTTCTCCTTTAGAAAATTTCGTCCATTTTGCCTCTCCGGATCCGCCATTTTGATTATAGCTCTCCATTCTCTCCCGTCTCTTGCGTCGAATTTGTCTTGTGTAAGTTCTGAATCGTTTTCGGAGTTATTTTGCAAATTTTCGTCGTAATTTATTATTTTATTATTTTCGTAGATCATGGCCTCTGGCCCACTATTATTTTCGTAGATTATGGCCTCTGGCCCACTATTATTTATTCCTCCCACTTTATTTCCTTTATTCTCCGCTTCTTTCAGCCCATCTTCTTTATTAATTAATTGGTTACCTTTATCCCACGCTTTAAATAGCCCCTCATCTTTATTAAAATTTGCCTTTTTCCTCCTTATCGACTCATTGTTTACACTTAACTTCTTTCTTCGCTTTTGACCACCATCGGTTTCGTCACTACTCGGTCTAGACACGTCCATTGCTTTCTGTTTTAGGTCCGTAGGCATTTTTACGGCCAACACACAAGCCCCTTTTGCTCGCTTGTGCGAATTTGAGCCTCCATTTTTTGCAGCTGACAACGCTACCATTTTGTCGGTTTCGCCGCCATCTTGATGTTCTTTCTGCACTTTGTTTTTGCTCAATCTTAATTTCTTAGTCTCCGCTTTTCTAAGCACCTCTTCATTATTAACTTTTGCAAAAAACTGGCTAACCCTATTCGCACATTTGTTTTTACTTCCGTTATTGTCACACTTCAGTCTAGACACGTCCTTGGCTTTTGTTTTTATGTCTACCGGCATTTTGGTAGACAACGTATAAGCCCCGAATACTCGCTTATACGAATTTGAGCCTCCTCTATTTGCAGCTGACGACGCTACCATTTTGTCGGTTTCGCCGCCATCTTGATGTTCTTTCTGCACATTGTTTTTGCTCAATCTTAATTTATTTTCTTTAAGAAAATCTACTACAATAAATTCGTTTTCTTTTACCAGTTGTAGGAAACCCTTTTCCATATTAATTCGACTTCGATATTTGCACATTAAATCACAACCCATTATCATTTTACTCTCCAGCTTTGGTACCACCATAAATACCCCTCTTATTGATTGGTCATTTATTCTAATCTCCAATAATGCTTGTAATTTAATCTTCTGTCGCTGGCTTTTTATCGCAGTCACCATTTCCGTATTTACAACTGGTAATTCCAAGATTTTATCGTTCCTATTTTTTAGCACATTTTTATAAAAATCCTCTTGAACACAGGACATCTGAGCTCCGGTGTCAATGGACATATTTACTTTTATATTTTCAATTTCTATCCCTATTTCCGGACATTTTTCGTAAATTTCACTAGTTAGAATTTTATTATCTCTTTCCTCCATTAAATATTTTTTAATTTCGGTGTTTAGAATCCCCAATTTAATTTTATTTATTTTCAGATCCCCCCTTTTATGTTTGCTTAACTTGGTTTTATCCTCGATCTCAATTCCGTTTGTATTTTCCTTTTTCTGCCAAAAATTTTGCCTTGAGATCTCGTATTTTAGTTTTTTGTGACCTTGGGTGGGAATTTTTGGTTTGAAGGACCAGGGTTTTGAGGTATCTGTGGTTGAGGTTTATTTTGGGTTTGACCATAGGATCGAAGGTTAGGGTTTTGGGATGGTTTTGAGTAGTCTTGATTCCTTTGCCTGAAATTTTGATCTCTTTTTTGTCCGTCCCTCCTTTCGAAACTATCGGGTCTACGAACTTCTCTAGACATCCCGTCTACGTTTTCAATTGTCCTCAAAAACTTAATGGCGTCCTCCAAATGCTCACTAGCCCTACCAATACACGCTAATTGAACTTTTTGGTCAAAATGCCTCATTAGTTGGTATATAAGGAATTCTTCCGGAATTTTGGGTTCCAAATACTCGGCCTTTCGCACCATTTTACAAAAATAATCTACCCTACTCATATTTCCATTTGGATTATACCTATGGTTTTCTATCTGATTCCTAACTACTTGTTGAGTTTGATAACCCCAATAATGTTCTAAAAATAGCAATTTAAACTGGCTATATTCTTCTGTATCTCGCTTGATTATTTCCCACCACTCCATGGCAGCTCCTTTCAATTTTTTCTCCACAACTTTTAATTTATCACTTTCTTCCATAACCGGATTTATTTCTTGAAACACTTCCTCAATTTGTTTTAAAAATTGAACAGGATTATCTCTTGAATTTCCCCAAAATTCTATAGTTTTTGATTCTAAATTTGCCCTATCTAAATAAATTATATTTTTCGCATTACCACCGGTTTCTTTAATTTTGGCGACTTCCCTAATTTTAACTTCTAACTTTTTAACTTTCTCCCCAATTTCTTTAGTCGAATTTCCCTGTTCTTTTAAACTGTCCGTCATTTTTTTAATTTCCTCTACGCACTCTTCCACTTTTTCTTCACAATTCTCTATTCGTCTCGTATTTTCGGCCATATTACTGTCTATAGATTCCTTTATTTCCTCCATATATTTCCCTATTTCCTGTTTTCGAGCTTCTTCCCTTTTTATCCGTTTTGTCTCCATTTCTTCCTCTATCTTTATTCTCTTGGCTTCTGCTTCTTCTCTTTCTTGCTTCCATCTTGCTTCCAATTCTTCTCTCTCTCGTTTCTGCTTGGCTTCCATTTCTTCTCTCTCCTGCTTCCGCTTGTTTTCTGATTCCTCATCTCTTTTGCTCCATTTGGCATCCAATTCTTCTTTCTCCTTCTTCCGTAATTCCTCCATTTGGATCCATTTGGTCTCTATTTCTTCTTTCTCCTTCTTTCGCAATGATTCCATTTCTTCCTTCTCCTGGTTTCTCTCGATTCTTTCTTCTATTCTTCTTATTTGTTCGTTGTCTTCCTTCTCCTTTTCTTTTCTCTGTTGTTCCGCTTTGTCCTGTTCCCTCTCTTGCTTTCTTCTATCCTCCATTTGGTTCAGGTACCTCACCATTTTCTGCATTTCCGTCTCCTGTTCCTTTGAACCTTCCTGTTTTGCTGGATCTTTCGCTGGTCCCATTTTCACTTCACTTATTCACTTGATTTAATTAATTAAAAAATTTAAATTTCGGTTTAATTTGGACTCTACTTTTAATTATTATTATTTTTGCAATTTAGTATATTTGTCGTTGTAATTACCAGCACAACTTATTACTAACACACATGTACATATAAATTATATCAGAACTTAAGATATTCTCGTTCGTATGAAACACTGAAAAATTCAAAATTTTGAAAATTTGTTCCAAAACTTTGCTTTTTCGTGCTCCACGCTATTGGGCGCCACTTGCCGCGCTCCGACTCGGGGTCGTGGGTTCTTTTTGCGCCTCTTTTCGCGCTACACTTACCACTAACCACTCTGTTCTGTCTTCACGAATTTAAGATTCTTTGTTCCCTTTTTGGAACACTATTTATCACGAACTCTTAAACTCGCTGTACGATCACCACCGACTGGGCGAACCACCTTTCTTCTCAGAGCAAGCGCGGGCAAGGCCAAAATGCTCACTTTTACTTTTTTGAATCAAAGATTTTGCAACTCTTGGCTCTAGTAAGTATGAGCTTGTCCTCATAAACTTACTAACTTTTAATTTACGCAAAATTCCCTGAATTTTATCTCAATGCTCGATTATTTGACTCTTTTTTAAGATTAACACTCTCTCTCTCCAAGGTCGTGCCTTTTGGGAGAAATCGGCTCTTAAGTTCTGATGATAACTTTTAAAATTTTCAAATTATATTACCAGAGCACATATATAAGATTTGTGTTTAAACAAGGTTAATAACATATACAGAATGGATATATATTGAAAACACAACAAAATTTAGAAATGAATTATTTATGTATTCCTTTCTCTTTTGCACAGAAAAAATGTTAACTTTATAAACTTTTTTAATAACACCAAACAATTTGATTAAACAACAACACAACTATTTATTTATTTGACAAAATTTATCAATGTAATATTTTCTATATCTTAAACAAAATAAAAACGCTTGACTTTTCAGACAGAACCACAAACAGTTTTTCCTGTACTGAAAAAGTCGTATTTAAATTATTAATTATTTTCAACACCAAAGCAGAGGTTTAAAAATGAATTTAATTTTTAATAATTCCCCTAATGACGTTATATTGAAATGAAGTTAATATTTGCGAATTATTCCTTAAGTATAAGATACCTTCACACTTTATTAGAAGTTCTAGTTGGATTTGGAATTTGTTGTATAATTAGGATGATGTTGATATGATGTTTTCGATCCAGAGTCTGTAAGCTGCTATGTAGTTGAATGCTGGTCTCGAATTCTTCTAAGTTGCCTTGAAGATCGATTAAAGTTGAAATTATTCTAAGTCCAGTTAAGTAGAGTGACAGTTGAATTTTCCTCTCAGCTCAGAGTCGGTTGCAGAAGAAACGTCCTATTCGTGTCGATTCCAAATCAAAAGTGTCCTTCTTTCGAACGACAAATTACGGTCTCCCTGTCAGTGGAAATTAATCCACTTTTCTGGAGCCAATTTTCCTCCCTTTTAGGGAAAAAGGTATTTTCCATATATTATGTGTTTTCAGGCCCTTTTGGTCTGAAATATTTACACTATATATTTTATTAGTCATATTTTTTGACTAATGAATAGTTTTCTTCCTTTATTATTAATTAAAACACCTTTTAATTAATAATTTATTGTATTTTTTCTTCAACGTTATCTGTGATCCAAGTTGGCAATATGATGTTTTAAACTTTGGATTCCTGCTGAGGATGCGCACGCCACTTTTCATGTTTTTGCATGAAAATCTCTACTTTGTTCGTTTTTTCGTTCAACTCGCTATAACTTTCGAACGCTCGAACCGATTTTAAAGTTCCTTTCGGATTCTTCTTCCTCTCCATCTTGTGGGTCTTGTGGAACTTGATTCATCGCTCTACTGCGCTTCGTTCGCGAGTTATCGCCCTTTTCCCGAAATTCGATTTTTCTTCTTTCCAAATTTTGAGATAAGTCCTTTCTCAAAATTCTTTTGACGAAATCTTGTTCCTCTTCTACTACGACGAAAAACTATGTTTGTACTTTTCCCATAACTCGTTTGGTTTTTGAGTTATGTGTCCTTGAAGTCCTAAAGTTTGCATCGTATGAGTTTATGTTCATAAAAACCCCCCCCATTATATATTATTACTTCTGCTTTGATGTTTTACAATTTTACATACTAGATATCTATAATTACCATGTTACTTTACCCCTTTAACGTTTAATTTAACCGCTTTTGGGCTTTGAAGTTTTACGTTTTGTAATTATTATATCTCCCTTATTTTATTTACAAATTTGATTCTAAGTACCTATTATTGTGCCCTATTGTGGTCTCTTCAATAGTACTTATTATTATTTTTTAAATAATCCCCCCTTCAACTTAAAAATTCCAAAAAACTCCCCAAGAATGACTTTCTAAGTCCATTTTCACCTGTTAATTATTATTAATTCATATTTCTTATTCATGATTATTATTAGTTCCCCTTTGAGTTATGACTCTACGTTTTTTGAATTTTGAATTTAAGTTTTTTCCAAATTTTAGGTTTTTGAGCCCCTATAAAAACTTGAATAACCTTTTTGTTTTAATTGCTTTTAAATTTATTCTTCGATATTATTAATCGGTTGATTCTACTGAACATTAATTTATTTTAATAATTTAGTATTTTAATAAAATAAGAAACAAGACAGAGCGACTGTACACGATCCAACATGCAGTGTTCAACACCTGTTGCCGTGACGTCATCGTCCCTCCTCGTCTCTCATCTACATGGCTTTATCGCGGGAATTTAACTTGTTTTAAATTGGCTTGAGACTTTTGGCTTTTTCCAAACCGTCTCAACCCACCCACCCATATATAAAGTTTGTTTTAGCCACGTTTAAATACATATAGTTCCTATTAAACCAGTATCTCATGAGTTGTATATCTTCTTCAATTGCTACATCAACCTCTTCCAAAACTTTAAATGAATAGCACAACGCTGTATCATCAGCATAGGCTGTAAGGTCACAGACAAACCTTGCATTGCAAAAGTCGTTAATATATATTGAGAAAAGAAAAACCCCTAAAACAGATCCCTGCGGTACCACCAAAACTAACATTATTAATATCAGAATCAACACCATTAACTCTTACACACTGTGTTGGGTCAGTTAAATAACTCTGAAACCAACAATTCACCACTTCCCTTACACCATAAGGTTCTAACTTTTTAAGGAGTAATAAATGATCCACAGTATCAAAAGCTTTTTGTAAGTCCAAAAATAAACCAACGACATAATAATTAACTACTCTTATGTTTAACAATATACTAATTGCTAGCAAGTTAGGACATGTTCTGCACCTCTGGTGTAAAGTATTTAAATCAAATATCAATAAAATGGTTTGGACACATAAATTCTTGTTTTTCCATAATACCCCTATCCAGAGTGATTCACGAAGTTTTACCGGCACTTTCTGAGCTCATTCTACATTGAGCATCAGGATACCGACATTGATACTCGAGAGCTCCAGCAGTAGTGTTACCATCACATACACAAAACATGAACACCATATTGGCATATTCCGCAGTTGTAAATAATTACGGCATCTCGAATAAATGAAAAATTCACTAATCACAGACAAATTAATTCACCAATCACAAAAGGAAAGTAAATCTACTAACCACAGTCAGATTAATACACTAAATATATAGCGTTGTTTAAATGTTGACAATTTTTGAATGAAAATTTCCCACAACTAAACTTCCACTATTTTTTTTAGAAGTTTCAAATTTTCTCTGTAATTTAATAGCATTAAATACTATTGTAGAACTCTTCTTTCGCATCTATTTTTTATTTGAATTTTATTATTATTTTAATTATGTTCACTTCTATCCGCCGTTACTTTATTTATATAAAAAATTATCAGTTTCACTTTTGTCATTTTTCAGTACACTTTGATATATTTCGTTTGAAATAAAAACGAATATTTTCCGTTTGTATTTGATTATTGTTTACCTTATACCAATTTGTTCAGAATTAAATTCTCTACAAGTTTTGTTGGAAACTTTTATATGTTTATCAGCCATTTAACAAAGTTATTTCATAGCGAATATCTTTCAGTTTCAACAGAATATTTTCCCAGTTGCAACAGAGGAAAATAAATGGTGTGTATGTTTAGCTGTGACTCAAAGTCCACGAAAATCCACATTCCACATTTAGTACATGGGTTACTTGAAGATGACCCAGATCAATGTCTTCAGTTTTGTGAATTGTTGACTAATCAACACAAACATGATCCTCAGTTATTCAATAAAATTGTGTGATCTGATGAGGCCAATTTTGAGTTAAGCGGACAAGTTAACAGACATAACTGTACTTACTCTTATACTGAAAATCAAAATCTTTTGTTAGGGCAACTCAATCAACCAGGTGTGAGTGTTTGGGGACAATATCATCATTTGTTATACTTGGACCATACTTTTTTGAAGGAACAGTGACAGGAGATACATATTTGGATATGCTTCAAAATTATGTGGTACCAAGATTCATGACGTGAGCTGAAAACTTTCAGGAAATTTACTTCCAACATGATGGTGCTCCACCACATTATGCCACTGCGGTCTGCGATTATTTGTAAGAAACATTTGAAAAAAGAGTGATTGGTCGAAGGGCAGATATTGAATGTTTCTACGTTCATCGCCGTATTACACCAATAGATTTTTTCGTACGGGGTGTCATCAGGACTCTGTTAATTATAAAAAGCCACAGACCATTTATGAATTGAAATACTACATATGCGACACATTCCGTGATTTGAACAGTGATAACGAACTATGGCATAGCGTATGTAACAGTGTTCCCGGAAGACTTGAAAGATGCATTAATGAAGAAGGAAAAAAGTTTAAAACAAAATAATAATTGTAAGTATTGTCTGTAATAAATGAAATAAATTCAGTGTTTGTTTTATAGCAGTGTCAAGTGACTTTTGCACCACCCTGTATATGCATTTGAACACCTTAAATATTTTTGTAGGTTAAATATATACAATAACTATATTTTTTTAATGGAAATTTGATAATAAACAATAAAATTTAGCATTTACATTTTGTTAGGTGCTAGGTATTTAATGTAATAACTTTGCTGTTACTCTACAGCTTAATTTTGTATACAAAGTTTTATCTATTAATAATATAGACGGTTTATGTTTGATTTAACTTTTCAGGATGATGAACATATTCATGAATGTGAAAACTATGTTTTCTCAAATTTTTTGCATTATCAACAACCAATGGTGGATGGCCTTCATGTCCAGCGATCAATGGATGGACTTGTTACAAAATTTACTGTACATGGATTTCCTGAAAAAGGGAAAAGGTTGAAGAATTTAGTTGACACATTTATTACTTCAGCTCTTTTTAAAGATCATATGCAGGTAGGCTTAAAGTTTGGTGAAATTTAAGTAGCTTAATAATTATATATGCAATCAACAGACCATAGACTTTTGGTAAATTATCATAATATAAACATTGGTTCAACATTACTTTAGTGTAAGCTAATATATTTTGTATTGTATTATATGTCATCATATAAAAGGACTTGAAAATGTTTACTATTTCTTCATTTTAAAGTTAGAAAAATATGTCATGAGGGCATCACATAGCAAAAGGAGCTGGATGTGAAATTTGTTCACTTCCGACACAACACAAAACAAACATTTTCCTATAAACATCATATATAATTTCAAAAGACATATTTTTTCTAGGGATCATCTAACATTTTCCTTAAAAAGACTTTAAATTAGTCTTTACTAGTGGTGGGCATTAACGCTAACAACGGTCAACGTCAACACCAGTTAACGTTGAGCATGATTAACTGTTGAACTAACTTCTAACATTAACCTGCCAGACAGAACAGAAGACCAAGCGTCTTTGTTCAGTGTGCACGTGTTCATTGAGAAGTGAGAATATTTACCTAACCTAAATATTTACACACTTAGTTGACAGCTTTTTCAGCTAAAACTAAAGTTATTTACACCACACTATTTTCGTATTATCCAGTCGTAGTTTTATAAAGTTTTAGATTTAGTAAAAAACAAACAGTAAAATAATAGGCTACAGCAGAAACATACATTGATTCGTTGATGAATAAACGTTGACGTTAATTGATTCGTTTTAGTTGCTCAACTAAACTAACAGATGACTGAGAGGCGTATGTGTAGCTGGGTGCGCGTGCATTGAGTGGGCCGCTGGCGCTAACAAACAACCACTGATGCGTCTCCTGCAAGCACTAAGCAGTTGATCAACGTTAGCAGTTAATGCACTTTTTCGTCAACTGCATTGAGCGTTGACGATGGTCAACGTTGACGGTTAGCTGTTACCCGTTAATGGACACAGCACTAGTCTTTACACTTTAAATAATACTGATAATATTGTCAAAGACAGTTATTACTATACTGTGGAACATGTGTTAGTGAATGTAATTTTTATTTCTATTAATTCATTGCAGGTCTGTGAAATTTTATCACAATGTCTTGTTCGCAATATTTTACGGGTCAATCACTTAAATCGTGTAAATCACTGTTATTTGTATTTCAAAATTAGCTGTCATTGGTCGGTATCAAATCAATATGTTAACCATTACTGCAAAATCATCATTAGTTACTAATAGCTACTGTGTTCATAACAGCTATTGTGGTTGACTTATGCTAAAAGATTTGTTCAGTTTTTCCTTAGTCCATCTATCATCAAATGTCCTAGGAGCACTGTTTAGTTTAGTAACCCTCTGAGGATGATGACTGTGTTATTGAATAATACACTAGGATAATATAAATAAACATTAGTAAATTTTTAATACAGTCTTAGTCCTTGTTTCCTGTTTTTGTGGTTTGGGAATTCTTTGTTTTCCATATCTCTCATCATATCATTATTATGAAATCCATTAGTAGAACAATATGTTAAATTGGTTTACTCTTGTTGTTTAAAGGCATAAACCTATCTGTAATCATTGCCTTATAAAACAAAAGGAAGAAAAGATCATGAATAATGACCTTGAGTTATCGAATACTCTAATAGCATCAGGGTTGGGAAAAAAAGACATGAGTCGGCCAAGAGAGACCTGATAGGAAAAATGAAAGAAAGGTACCTAACCCAAGATTACAATGAAGGTTGGATCCAGCTAGGTTCCCTTGGGATTGCCAAGTCCATACTTGATCCCCTGAGGGTGATTTCTTTTCATATATTTATTGATATTTCTATTAGTATTGTACACAGTCTCCTAGTTTGTTTGAAAGTTACACAACAGTTGATTTTGAATTTATTTGTTACTAAATAGTGAATAGTCATTTGTTTTATTGTGTCAAACCAATATTGTTTTAAAATCTTTCCATAAAACAGCTTCAGAAATAAAAAAATAAAATCTCATTTGCAATTTATAAAAGTTTAAATAATATTCATATTCTAAGAAAATAAATAAATTGCAGTAAATATGTTTGGAAATTGAAAATTATTCAGATGATTTAAACCAATTTAAATTGGAAGAGTGAATGAATCTATTTATTATTAGAACATAAGAGTAAACAATAATTGATAAATTTCTATTTTTTAATTGAAATAAATAAAATAAACTTGGTATTTGTGTTATATACGTTTTAATTTGTCTTTGATTCAATTTATGTTTATGTACTAATAATTGAATTTCTTGTATGTTTTTATTTGAACGTAATTTTAAGTATATTTTGAAAGGATTAATAATAATAGTTTTTTGTAATTGTTCGGTTTTCAATTATACTTGATTCATATTGTTTTGATATTAGGTTGATTGATAGTGTATATACTGTACTATAAAGATTTTAATTTAAATTCAAATAACATTCAATATATATTTTTTTTAACTTTAAAAAAGATTTAATTGAATTATTTTTATTTAAATTAATTAAATTTTAATAATTTTAATTTCTGTTTAAGTGTTTTATGTATTATAACATATAAATTCTATGTGCTTTTCAGGTAGTGTAATTAATATTGTATAGAAATATTAGTGCTCATATTTCACATTGTTCATATAGATTTTGCAAACAGCTTTTTCAAATAGACCACCTCGAGAAAGAGGTGTAATTGAAAGAGAAAGTAAAGCTAGTCAGAAATTAAACAAAAGGAAGTTAAATTTAACTTAACATTAAACTAAGAATAAATCTTGCTCCAAACAAGCGAGTGAGATTCATTCTTGAAATCGAGCCGTAATCCCATAATCAAAAATAAGAGTTAGTGAGTGAAGGGTGAGCTCTTTGCAGCACGTAATGTACTTTTGAAATAAAACAAATTAAGTGAACAAAAAAAAAATACAGTAATGAAATAAACAAGAAAAATAACATACATGACCTAATTTAAAAAAGGCTATGATTGAAGTCTCCGCCTTTTGCTGCATTCTCTTCCTAGCTGATAAGTCTTGCCACTTGTGTAAACAAATGATATCTGCTGGCATCACTTCTTCCTGTTGGCAAACATACTCCAGTGCTATCTTGATCGCTTTAAGTCCTTCGTTGTGTGATATGCGGTTGGGGGAGGACTTATCATCTGCATTTTCATCAAGTGTCGTTTTAATTTCATCACTCAACATCATCTATTCTGTAATGTCCAAGTTAACCACCTCACAGCTTGGAATGTTTTTCAATAGAGAAACACATTCATTGTTCTCTTTCGCAGTGTTCACATCATATAGTTTTCAATTTCATCCCACTTAACATTAGCTTTATGTTCTAATAAAATTTACACAACCACACTAATGTTATAGAAGGGATATCCTCCTATCCCTCAGATACCCATCTAATGATATCAAACATGTTAACTGCTTTTAACACAGTTTGGTAGTCTTTTTCATTTTCTATAGTTTAAGTTTTGGGAGAAGGTGGGGCTGGTTCTTTTTCTTTAAAGCCTCTAGGATTCCCTGATCCATTGGTTGACAGACCGATGTAACGTTTGCTGGCTGAAACATTATCTTTATGTCACCACCTTGTAACTCACCAGTTGCCGGATGGGAATAAGGATTGCTTTTCTTGGGAAATGAATTTTGGACAAATATATCTCAACTTCTGACACAAACTCTTTGAAAAATCAAGTTTTAAAATTTCACTATTCATCCATGCCTTTTTTAAAATTTGTGTACCAAAATGCGTAAGGAGTCAGAATTTTTAAGCTCAATTTGTGATTTCCAGTTATGTTACTGCACGCTAAAATTGTTTATACGTTCTTCGCTTCTTTTATAACCAGGTGTTACTTTTTCTATTTTTGATCCAAGAGTCTTTGATGGTAAAAGCTTGTATTTAGACCTATCTCATCACAATTGTATAACTGATCTCCAGATATTCCCTCCTTATCTAGCAAGCTAAAAAGATGAGAATTCAATTTGAGAACAGAATTTCTATCTGCATATAAAACTTCACCACTATTTGTTTTCTGTTTAATGTCAAAATGTTTCTTCTATAGGTCCAACCAACCATCACTCGCCATAAAATTGTATCTTCTCCTTTGATTTGTTTTTTGAACTGAATGGCCTTTTCCTAAAGCAATGGGCCAGAAATAGGCATGCCTTTCCCTATCAGAAACTCATGTCACAAATATAAAGCCTTTTCAAAACTGTAAATGTTTATCTTTTTGCATTGTCTTTCTTATTTTAATGCCACTCTCACTTGCTTCATTAGTATACCACTTTTCAATTTCACTATGTTTTTTTCCAGTCACTGACGGTGCTTATCCCCACTCCTAACTCTAAAGCAATTTTTTCGCGTCTGATGAAAATCCAATCTTTTAATGGCATGAAGTTTTTCTTCTAATGCCACCACAACTTTCCTCCGTTTCTCCGCCATAATAAAATGCAGTACACTACAGAACAAAGCGTATGAACAGATTATAAACGAAACACAAGTTAAATGGACTAATAAAAAAAAATTAAGGCACAGCAAAGTATGACTACACTTGTAAATATTAAATAAAAAAGGGATGTAAACTTCTTCTGTAACGTTAAGCATTTATGAAAATTGCTCAGCTGAGGGCGCCAGGTGGAAATTAACTCACCAATTTTGTAAGAAAAAAAAAAGAAGACTTCAAATTAAAATATTCTCAGGGTCATGTTTCTTTTTTAAGTGTACTAACAGTGGTTATCTGGTAAATAAGAAATCCTTATTTATTTTTCTGAAACTGAACATCTTTTTATTAAACTCAAATTATAAAACAAATACATAAATCAATCATTAGATATTATATCTTATTAATTATAATAAAATTTTGTCTTGAAGAGACTTAAAAGCTTTAATACATGATTTTACTTTAATATAGTTGCAACTTCAATTAAAAATGATTCTATTATGAGAACGCTTTGTCTCATTTTAAGTTTAAATTTATGTTGAATTATTTACTGAATTGAGTTTAAAATTTTATATTTCTATTTTGAAAAAAAATCATTTATCTAAAAAGCATTTACATTTACTAAACAAACAAAATATTAGAACATCTTAATTTTTTTTTAAAGAACTCTACAATTAAACCTTTTTTTTTTTATACAACATGAATAAAATAATATTGTTTTAATTTTATAAAATGATATTGATATTGTCTGTTGTGTATGTTACCACTTTATAGTAATGTCTCCTAGTTGAAGACAGAAGTCCGCCATTCCTTGCATTTGAGCCTTGGCTGATCGTCTCTATTGGGAATTCACTATTCGTAAACTATCATGCATTCTTTCTTTTCTACTCACTTAAATTTCAGTTAAATAAAAGTCCACTGTCTCTTTTATTAAAAACACCTTTAGAATTGTTCACATGAAACAAATACATTTTTTACCACGTCACGCTTTCTCATTTCATTGTCCATTTTGCTTTTAAGAAGCTTAACGTCTATTTTTTACAGTTTTTTTTTTAAACAACAAGTTCTCGATACTACACACGGTCTTTAATCGTTCATTTTTAAATCATCTATCTTTCATATTACCTTACATTGTTTTTCAAAAATTGTACCTTTCCACACACAAAAATATGTCTGTCCTAGTCAGACGCCGGCTTCTAACCCCTACAAACACATGTGATCACTTCAGAGGTTCCCTTCCAACTGTCTCCACGCATGCTTGCTTTTTTACATAACGCTATCACAGGGTTCAGATTTCTGGTCCCACGGACACTGTCCAAATCATTTTGCTTGACAACAAGCATCGTCTATTTTCACAAAATAATCTCTCACTTCAATATTTATTATATCTTATAACTAAACATTATTTACCTTAAATTTATATTTTGGAAATTTATTTTAATTTTTCTTTCCCTTGTCTCAAATATTTTTTACAGACTTTAATTTGACTTACGTCGTATTTCTTTCAAACCAATCATAAAATCCCCTTTTCCTTATTCAGCAAATATTCTTTATGTCAAAGCTAAATTTAAAAAAATGAATATTACACACTAGGACAGCTCTCCCACACAAACTGAGATATAATGTCACTAATACTGTAGTACAGGAAACAAAGCTTCAGAATATGATATGAGATGAATAATATTTCACACAAAACAGACGGTTTCAAGCCTCACATTTTAGACAGAAATGGTGGGAAACAGCTGATGCTGCACACTATGAATGTATTAGCAACATAGCATGCATACACAGTACACAGTACTGTAGTTAAGTCTGGAACTTCAGATAGCTGTGCAAATCTTTTTCAAATTTATTTATTTAATATTTTTAATTACTGTATTTTAATAAATAATTATTTTAAAATACAGTAATTTAAATTAAATTTTTTGGAATCTTATCCGTATAGTCAATAGCCGACTGTATAACTAAATGCATTTATACATTTATAATACAATACATTTATAATATGATATGATAAATACAAGTGTTATCTTACAATTATTAACAATTAAAAATTCATAAATGGACGTATGAAGAGTGTATATAAAATGGCGGGCTTCATTATGCAGTTTGAGATTAGATCAGTACAGTGTACATAATTTAAATTTAATTAGTATAACAAATCTTAACCGAATATCTCAAAATGTTTCATAAGTAAACTTATTAGTTATTGAACTGTACTGCACAAAGAAGTCTGAATTATGTTCAGTGTTGAAAATATAGTTAATGAAGAAGAGTTGAAGTTTCTACAGCTATTTTTCATTGTATATAGAGTAAGAGGTGAAGTAATTCAAAAAAGGACTTACAAAGTATAAGAAGCTACTTTAATTCATTAAAGATGCCACACGTTGAGCGACATTTGAGATAATTCAAAAAGACGAGTTATGATAATGAAGCTACTTTAAAGAAAAAAATTTATTTGAACTTGAAGAGTTCTTACTTTATTTATTTAACTAATAAAAAAAAAAGAATTTATAATGATTTACTAAGTTTAATGGGCGCCAGGTAGCATTAGCTTACCAAATAAAAAGATTTTAATTAAATTTATTCTCAGGGTCGCAAGTTCTTTTTAAAGTGTACTGCACAGTGAAATTTGGTAGTATTGAAAACACTTTGACTGAAATATTAACATAAAGATTTATTAAGCATAAAATATTGTATACAAGAACATATTATTTAAACATATTAAGAAATTTAATATGAATATTATCTTAGTTAATATACTTTATTTATTTTAATTTCTTCTCTGAAGGAGACTGTTTCATTTATTCCATGAATTTAAATCTTTACTTTAAATGTTGCATCAAGAAATTACTTTTTAAATTTAAATTACTTTGTAAATCTATGAAGGAGATTTACTTTTAAAATTGAAAATTTCATTATTTTATTAATTTATTTTTCTTAAAATATTTTTTAAGCAGATAAAGAAAAATCAAACATGTACAGCACATATATCAAAATATAATACAATTCATTAGTCTAGAGTTAACATAGGGTGTTTATACCACAACACCAATTTTTATAAAAAATTGTCCGAAGGTAGTAGTTCAGACGTCCCGTATCTTGTAGTCTACTGCGATTGTGGCTTTCAGGAAAGTTCATGTTACATGTATGCTCGCACAGCACTCAAAAAATGTTTTTTTTATAATAGTTCATAGCGAGTTTATTGTCTTTAACGGAAAGTTTATTTCTACAGAATTCTCACTACGCGGAAAATGATCTGTTTCTAAAGTTCATTGTTCATTTTCGAGAACCACGTGCAAGTATTGCATCACTTATGCTGAAAAATGCGTTTCTCGGTCTTTTTATTAAAAAAGTCTATTCACGAGCAATCACCACTCACTAATACTTGTCTATGATGACAAACTTCTCGATTAAAACAATTTTTTATACATTAGCACTACATTCTGATGAGTCTCTCTACAGACCAAATACGTCTGATCACTCCAATTGCTGGACTTCGACTGAATCAAAAACCACGAGATATTTCCCTCCCGAAAGCGTCTTTTGCTTTGCTGTTACACTTTGCTGTTACAAAAACTTCACATACCCTTATTTTTCACACAAATTAATAAACACTTCTTATTAAATAAATGATACTAAGATTAAACATGACTATTTATTTTCTTGTTTTGAAAATCCATTTTGTTCTTATAAATGAATTTACTGAAGACTGAATATTGTTTCAATAGCTTCCTCCTCCATATGTATTATACCGCGTACTTTTAAACATATGACAAACTTTGATTTTTCACATTGTCACAGAGGTTCATAACTGAATTCGTTTTGATGGACCAAAGTCTTGTTTGTGAATCCCTCTATCGTTTTTATTGTGGATAAATAGGTAAAAATTAGAATTTTCATAAATATTTATGAAATACATTTTTACTTTATAAAACAGCATTAATATTGGTTGATATGAAAAATTCCAGACATTTTATTGTTTTAAGAATCCAGCAAGTTAAATATAAGACTCTAATAGACTCAGGTCATCTTAAATTAAAAGTAAATTAAATTATTGAAAAATGTTTTTGTAGGCTACTTTATATTGTAAAACATCCCCCCCTCAAGTCATCCAATTTAATCTTAACACTTATAAATTTTTTTCCATGAATTTGACTAAAAAGAAAGATTTTGCAGTAGGCCTAATCTCAACAGTATAATAAGTATTGTTAAGATTGGCAGCTTAATATAACTTACGAAAATAAATTGTTATGGATAGGCAAACACGATCTAATTATTCATTTGATGATTTATTAAATAGAGATATAATTTCTAACACAAATTTCAGTAAATTAAAAAAAAAATAAAATTATTGTACTCAACCACACTATTACAATTTTACTATACAATTTTAATATAAATCCCCCTTTTTTTCAAAGTTAACTTACAATAAAAATACAGAACAAATTGTCCCTATTCATAGTCTGACTGACCTACAAAAATATTAATAAAACAACAAATAAACAAACTACTTCATGAAGAGGGGTACTGAAAACACACACATTTACACATGTACATGTACACATGCATGCACATATACAAAACATGGTACTCCTGTAGGTATAGACATACTCAAAAAACAATTTACATAATAAAAAAATATAATTGACAGACAGCGGTAAAATTAATTAATTCTACTCATTACAGTGTAATGTTCTATAAAACTTTTTCTTATATCTAGAGTACTGCCAAACTAATTTTTAAAACCAATTTAAAAATTGGTTTTAAATTGTAGGCCTAGTACTATTGATATTTAAAAAATACCTTAAAAATGCTAAAGGAGTGAAGAAGGCTGAAGGGTTTATAATAGTGTAACCTATTTATGTTTTTTATTTCTGGGATTCCACTGAACCAATTTCGTTGTAATGTATGTTAAAATATGTGGATTGAAACTGCAGGTTTAATGATAAAGTCACTCACAACAAGTTTACATACCCTATGATAAAGTCTAAATTAACCTATTGAAAAAACTTTTCTTTGTGTAGAGGTCTGAGGAATTTGAGTTCAAATTAGGAAACAGTGTTATATAAACAAAAATTATAAAAGTCATAAATAATTTCAATAATACCAAAATAGGACTATTAGTTTCACTTTAGGTCAGTAATTCTACTAAGACGATTTTTATGAGTTTTGTGATAATGATTACGGCAGATTTACTGAAATTTGTGGTAAATTATAGGTAACATTTCAAATAAATCCCTAAAACATCAAAGATCAAACAGTTTGTACAGTAAACCCCATTAATTCAGACTTCGATTAATCTGGACAGATGTTTTTTTTTTTGCATCTACCATCATAAATATTTTAAATTCATTTAAATTCTAAAATCATTAACAACAATTGATATGGCTGGATTGCAAATAAAGGATTTTCACAATACTCTCCACCAAGGT
The DNA here is from genome assembly GCA_963513935.1 of Aphrophora alni. NCBI lineage: Eukaryota > Metazoa > Arthropoda > Insecta > Hemiptera > Aphrophoridae > Aphrophora > Aphrophora alni. The sequence continues at coordinate 89,293,310 of OY740767.1, forward strand.
AGTGAAAATTCAGTAACACTGGAAGACATTGAGTTGTGGCTAGAAGAAGATGAAGATGATCCAGATTATCACATTTTAACAGAGTAAGAGATCGTTGAAAGTATGATCACTGCAGAAAGCTCCCAAATTCATGAATATGACCAGGATGAAGCAGGTGATATTATTAACCCTAAGCCAAAACTTAGTGAAATTAAAGACTATATAAACATTGTCATTAAATATGTTGAGACAACAGCAATGATGAAAAAATATCTGCATGTTATGAATATTTGAAGCTTCTGCATGAGTTAATTATTAAAGAAATTAATGTTAATGTAAGACAACAAAATATCACCAGTTTTTTCAAACCAGTAAGCGTGCCAAGTGTGGTCAATGAAGGTGTGCCTTGATTGCCATGTTCTAATTCTGTACTGCACTAGTTATTCTGTATTTTGTAGGGCCTAGTACTGTATTGCATTATATCTTGTATACTAAATAACCTTTGTATTTCTTAAATTTAAAATACACATTCTTTTTACTGAACAGTGTTTAAATATGTATTTTGGGGCATTTCATAGGTTATTTTGTTTAATCCGGACTCTAATTCATTCGGACAACCTAGAACCCCAATTAGTCCGGATTAATGAATTTCTACTGTAATATGAGATTGTCCACTAAATTGGCCTATCATGTTTCTTTTTCAGTGAATCTGTAAACAGATTTTCATGTCTAAAGTCATTTTAGATATTGTATAAAATCCAAATCCACAAAAGTCCTATAATGGTCTGATAAGTGGTTCTTTGCAAATGCCTTCATTACAAAGAATTATTGACTTTAGTAATGGCCGATTTACTCACCTGAAATAAATACTGTATTAAACTTTTTCTATGAAATTCCCATTATGCAGTGTTGTTTTAATTTTATTGGAATTTATATAATATTATTATTTTGTAGTGACAATATTTGTTATTAGACGGGTGTGGAGTGGTACGTGTTACAACTAATGGTTAATTTAGCATATAAACCTACATTTACAACTATGGATGACAACCCATTGCCACTATCACCACTAGTAGTAGTTTCTCCTGAAGAGTCATTCGACTGGGGTTCATATCTGAAAGAAGGATGGGAGAAATTTCAGTTACCAGATGATGTAAGTTACTGTATAAGTACAAATATTGTAAGTTAAATAGCCTATCATTTTTTTAAAACTTATATTTTAGTTTATGTTGAGTACATTTACTTTACCAGTTTACAAGTAGAATTGACCAATTTCTGAAGAATCTATGTATTGCTAATATAGAGTGTGAATTAACTTAATTCAATATATGAAACAATAAATTTGTTTTGTTGGTAGAATTTGTAATAAAAAACTAATTTAATGGAGGATGCTATTCCTTAAAAAAAAAAAAAAAAAAATTGTAAACAGTAAAATGATATAAATATATAATTAACACTTTCTGATTGAATGCTGAAATTCTGCGCTTCAATGCATTTTGAATAGTTATTTTTATATTATTATGTTAAGATAGTTGTAGATCTATTTGACTATAGTTGTAACTCACAAAACTAAATTTATGGGTTTCACTTAATCATAGTGCTTGGCTTTTAGTGGTCTCAGCTGAAAGTAATATTTGGATATTATATTCTAACGCCATGTTTAAATTATACGGTATAGAAAAGTTAATGAGAACTTAAAAATACAGTGATTCTTGTACGAAAATAAATTTTTAAATGTTGATTGTAGGGGTGATTTAGCAGGTTTTATATATATATATATTTTTAATGCATACATAACGTAGTTTAATTAGTGATATGATTTAAGAAGTTTAGAACAATTACAAGGCTTGTTAGGGTTAAGTTATAAATTGAAACTTTAAAAAAAAATATATGGAACTATGAAACATATCAACTATAAACAAAATTGTGTGTTAACGTACACAAATTTGTGACGTTAAATAAATAAATAAATAAATAAATATATATATATATATATATATATATATATATATATTGTAACGATATCAATCTAATCATTTATGATAAATATGATTATATGATATCATAAGATAAATAGTCAAATAATTCATGTAAAATAAAATAAAATAATAATAACAACAGTTAAAAAAGCAATTCATATTGGAGAAATTGTAGGATGCCAGGTGCAGCTTGGGAAGTTTGGAATCTAACGGTACCAAAGGGAAGTGTACAAGGAAAACAAAACAAAAGAAAACGGGACTTTAGCCTTGAAGGAGCAAACGCGCATACACACTTTAAAGAAACAAGTAACGGGAGAATTGGCCAAGCATAGATGTGAATAAAATTTGTATAAAAAAAGAGAAATCACGGGAAAGTTTAGCGTCCCTAACTGTACATCAGAAAGGGGAGTTCCAGATGTGTTCGCAAGAACGGTTTCTCTTACAACGGTTTGCAGAATTAGGTCAACCAATGAGCTGAGGTCCCACTTTTAAAAATCAACGGGCAGATTTGAAAACCGCCACTAAAAAGACAGAAACTATGTTTTAACGAATCAGCGAAGAGAAAGCCAGCTCACGTTTCAAGAGAGGGGATGATATTCGGTACAAACCAAAATTGAAAAAGGAAATTAGTCTAGGACTGGGAGCGAAGGACGGAGAGTCGTCTAAAAATTGTTGACCCAAGAGACGAATTGTCTCTGCGTCAGTTTGTTCAAGGAGTTTTTTTTAAAAGTCTTAAAAGTGTTGTTGAGCAAGGAAGTTGAGCGTCTCTGAGTTTGCAGTTGGATGTCAATCAGCACCAAGTATAATAATATCAGTGAGGAATAGATTTCGTTGGCAGGAAGGAAGGCTTCTTCTGCAGATAGGACCATCCGTCACCTAGGAGTTTCAACAAGGGATTTGTGAGTGCTTCATTTTTGGTTAAGTGAAAGAAAATTCAGTGAAGTAATAAAGCAGAGTCAGTGAAATCGTGAAGTGTATTGTGAAAAGGTTATCAGTTGAAAAAAAGGAGTGAACCATTGATAAGTAAAATTTTGTTAAATATTCTTTTATTAATATTCGTAAATTTCACTTCAATTGAGTCATCAAAGAATTCCCCCCGAGAAATTAGAGATAGTGCTATTAAAAATTAAATTTGTTTTGTTGTAAAAGAGAACGCCGTGGCAGTAAATCAATATTTTATAGTTTAAAGTTTTAAATTTGTTTTTTTTTATGATATGTTCAATAATTAAGGTAATTAAATTGTTCGTAAAGAAAATCAAAGCCGAGAAAAAGAAATTCGTATGTTAAATGTTTAGAGTTTCAACTTAATTTTCTTTGTGAAGAAAAATCAAGGTTTTATGAGCAAAAACCAAAAGAAAAATATAATCTGGGCAAAATAATTGTTAATGTCCTAGAAAATATATTAGAGAAAGTTTTGAATTAATTGTATCAAGTAAAAAAATTAATTGTAACCAAATTAAAATTAGGGCAATGAATAAGTGCAGAGTGAATGAAGTAGAGTTAATAAAATTAGGTTAGTAAATGTAATTGTTTTTCAAAAATCAAAATATTATATTAAATAATTATTTGAAAGGTAAACTAAGGTTATTTTAAGGTTTTTGAAATTTAAATGCAAGGTTGATTTAAATATTTATCTCTTTAGTTGTGTTTTGTGTTTTATTTAAATAGGAGCTGAGTAAAAGCTATTAGTTAAATTGTAGAGTTCAGTTATGTTATGTTTTGACGCCCAATAGTAAAAAGCTATTAGTAGTAATTATTGAATATGACTGTTATGTTATATTTGACGCCCAATCGTGGGACATATAAATGTTATGTCATATTTGTCGCCCAATCGTAGGGGCTAGTAAAAATTATTTAAATAGTTAAATTAGTAATAATTATTGAGATATGTTATGTTATAATATATATATATATATATATATATATTAATTAGGGTCCAAATTTGTGTCCTTAAATATATATATTTAAGGACACAATTTAAATGAATAATATTAAATTTAAATTAATTAAAAAAACAACTATTTGATTGTATTCTAAATCTTTGAAAAATTATAAGGATAAAGGAGGAATGAAGATTTCTCATTGCCGTTCCTTGTACTGTTGTGGATTTCTTACTGTTTTTCCATTTACAAGTTTTGAGAAACTTTTTCAACATTATATTAGATAGTAGTACATTCAAACTTAGATAGTAGTTCATGGCACTCAGCAGACCAAAACACAACTACTATCACTGTAACAACACTAGAAATACTACTAATTCACTTTCTGAATAATTTTAATTGAATCTCTTAAACCATATAGTTTTAGATAATATTAATAGGGTTTGAAATAATATTACTATGTCATATATATGTTAACTGCAAATTATATTTAGCAGTTTTCAAGATTTGATACAGAGTCAAGTCATTTAAAGAACTGAGAACAGCATTGGATTTGTAGGTAATACATCTTTTAAATGGACAATATTACTTTAAAAATATCATAAGGACAATAAAATGGTTTTATTTTTAGGGTGTTTTACAATAATAAGTTACAGGAGATGCAGTAATTTTCCATTGACACGATTCTCTTGTTTACCTTCAAAAGTTTTGGTTCAGTATTAATTCTATTTATTAAATTTTCAGATTTGAGTTGTAAAATAAATATAAATTTATGTTTATATATAAATCTAATATCATATAATATAGACCTTATGTTATATAGTTAGATAAACCTATATAATATGTAACCTATAGGTATGTATTTTTGTTTCATGAGGATGAATCAGATGAAGGATCGTTGAGTAATTCAGATGAAGAGGAAGTAGATGTACGAATTGTTAATATTAAGGAATTAAAATTGGAAGGAGGTGGGCCTTTTTTACTTTCATCTATACCTAATCCTTCTACATGGAAGAAAAAAACACCGCCAATTGAAACAAAAAAGGAAGCTATGACTAAAAATTTGAGAGGATCTTCACATTCCGAAGTTTGGCTAAGAGATAATGTACAAAACTCATGGTGGGATGAGAATATTTACAAGGAGAATGTCACTTGTAAATTGAAATCTGCTAATTTTAATGAAATATGGTGAGCCATTTATTTGTGTGATAAATTTTTGAATGTTATTTTATACAGACTGTTAAGGGTCTTAATTTTGATTCCCTAGCTCCCACTAATGTTCTTCATCAGGAACATAAATGAAAGAATATGGGTGGTGTTAATAATTGGCCATTGATTCCCGCCTGGGTTCTTTTGTTACAATAAACAATTCTCTCTCTCTCTCTCTCTCTCTCTCTCTCTCTCTCTCTCTCTCTCCCTCTCTCCCCCTCTCTCTCTCTCTCTCTCTCTCTCTCTCTCTCTCTCTCTCTCTCTCTCTCTCTCTCTCTCTCTCTCTCTCTCTCGATAGACTTCCTTCCACGGTCACAAACATCATTATGATCTTGTTCTTCGGGGTTCGACTGCGTCAATATTGTCTACACGTTGAGTACAACCGACGTTTCGGGCACTTTACACATGTTCATTCTCAAGGCTTAACAAATGTTAAGTGAACATATCTATTATCATTATCAAATCATAAGCTCAGGAGAGAGAGAGAGAGAGAGAGAGAGAGAGAGAGAGAGAGAGAGAGAGAGAGAGAGAGAGAGAGAGAGAGAGAGAGAGAGAGAGAGAGAGAGAGAGAGAGAGAGAGAGGGAGAGGGAGAGGGAGAGGGAGAGGGAGAGGGAGAGGGAGAGGGAGAGGGAGAGGGAGAGGGAGAGGGAGAGGGAGAGAGAGAGAGAGAGAGAGAGAGAGAGAGAGAGAGAGAGAGAGAGAGAGAGAGAGAGAGAGAGAGAGAGAGAGAGAGAGGGAGGGAGGGAGGGAGAGAGAGTATATCAGAAATCTCCCCATCCTCCTTTTCATTGCTGCATCACAATCTATTCACGATCTCTCTGCGAGAGAAACCTCACACACTCAGATGATCACCTTAAAAAGCCTCCCTTTTTGTGCTCTCTGGTTATTTAAAATCTTTCAATCTTTCCTCCCCCAACTTTGTCTTTTTTATAAATATGAAGTAGGCAAGTAGGCGTAGTTAGCATTTGCACAATTTTTCGCTTTGTGCTACCTATACTACCTTGAGACCCCTGGCCTAGTTACAATCTGAACTATCTCTCTCTGTTTAATCACTATTATAACTAATTAATATCTTGCATCTAACTTTTCTTAACTGGACTTTTATTTAAATCAGGTTAAATTCAGTTCAGTTTAGACCTTATAATAATTAAAGTAATTATATCTGTCCTCTCATGGTCTAATACTTTTATTTCTGAATTTATTAGAATTTTACATAAATGTGTGAGACATTATGAAGGATCAGTCTTAATAATTGTAAAAAACAATTTGTAGTATAAATATAACAAATCTGGGTATTATTTACTTCTAAAATATAATAAAGAATCTCCCTGCTTTAACAAATAAAACATTTAGCAAAACAGTAAGAGAATTGTGGGAAATTGGACTTGGGGCATTATGTTAAAAGAAAGTTTCAAATTTTTATTTATTTTAGTACCAATAATAATTATATTATGAGACTTTTTAAAATTTTGATTCATCATAACAGTTCTACAGCAAGTCAAAGTGCCAATTTTGGTCAAAATTAGTACCAATGTGGGAAGAAAATTGAATCGACCAATCTTAACCAAGTTTTGTAGACTTATATAATATAATATAATTATATATATATTATATAATATAATTTTAGATTATGTATGTGTCAAAGTGGTATAACATGGTTTGGAATCTTCAACATTAGATATTAAAAATCTTCAATATTATAAATTCTGGAAAGCAATAAGAGGAATGAACACTTTGTCTAAGTTGTTTATAAAATGTTATTTTACATTTAACAGAAATATTCATTGATGTTTCTTTTATTCTTCTTCTTCTATACTTATAGGAAACAAATTGACAAAGTGAATTTAAATTCTGCAACAACAGAGTTGGTAATATCAGAATACAAGGTTTTAAGACAGATTCTATGGATGTTTCAAGATCCAACAAATACAATTGTATTCTCTCAAGAAGAAAATGGAAAACATAAAGTTAACAGTCTAGTTACCATTCCAAGCCTGGTGCAGGTAATGTGGCAAATGATATAAATTTAATGTATCTTACTTTATTATTAGTATTAAACTTAGATTGCTGTAAAATCACAATAAAAAAAAAAAGATTTATTAATTTTTTCAAGACTAAAAATATGAACATCCATATTTTCACACATATTCATGGTTTTCACAGTATAATGGTTGCTAACAAGTATTACTTAAAATGTAATTGACCTTTCCTCAAAAAATAACAACTAATCACTTCATATAAATGTTGATCACTTAAGGTAAAATATATTATTTGAATGAATACATTTTAAAACTACCCTGAAAACAAAATTGGATATTTATATATATATTAAATAACATATCCATAAATGATTTAAAAAATATATATCCCTAACATTGAAAAAAATCAATTAAAATTTATTTATTTAAAAACACAACATGAATTATTAAAATTATAATCCTAGAAAGTATTATGTTAATACAGTAGAACCCCTCTTAACCGGTATAGTCGGGACTGACACCCGGGCCGTTTGGCCGGTTAATCCAAGATTCACGTTAAACTTGTCACAAAGCTTTTTTACAGATTCCCCTGTGTCAAGTCTTTTTAACACATTTAACCACGTCTCAAATGAAACCAACACACGCTTCCGTTTTTGTAACTAGCTCATTTTTATTTACTGTATATACTGTACGTAGATCATAACCAGTCAAAGACAAGAAGAAAACTGAAAAGAAATGTTATATTTTCCATAATGTATACTAAATTGATTCGTGGAAAAAAAAGCGGCCCATCAAACGTTTTTGCCGGTGTATGTCTGCTATACCGACGGGTGCCAATGCCGCGGTGTTTTTACGCTGCCGACAATGGGATACCGCTATCGACAAAGTTGTTTGACTCGCCGCCACTTTGGTGCCGCGGTGTTTTTATGCCGCCGACAATGGGATACCGCTATCAACAAAGTCGTTTGACTAGCCGCCGCTTTGGTGCAGCGGTGTTTATTATATTGTACTAATAATCACAAATAATTATGTTACCATTTTAAATAAAATTTAGCAATAATTTATGTCTTTGGATGAAATTTAAATGCAAGGTTGATTTAAATATTTATCTCTTTAAAATGCAAGGTTGTAATATTTATGTTTCAGGACTCTCTTCAGGGAATATTATCAGAACTATGTCCATACTTTGATAAAGTATATGATTTAAAACAGTTCAGAGAACTTTTAAAAGAAGCTGAAGAAGAGGACATCCCACCTCCCTACACGTACAAAGTTTTCTGTACCGCCTTGATGGAAGAGTTGGATAGCTTTACACAACTTGTTGTTGAGATTGAAACTAAAGTAGATAAACAAGGTAACAAAATAATAAACTTATTTTTAGTTAAATTTAATTTATTTATAATTAATAAGTTTTTCAATAGCGTATCAGTGTTTGGCCTTTTTTTAATTGTTATTTTTTAATTTGTATATATTTGCTTCTTTACGTTAATTGATTAAGTTTTTAATCTATCTACTTCTTAACCCTAGAACGGATAGGCGACCCGTTAATGCGACATATACCGGGTCGCGACATCACTCATGGCTTAGTTCACCAACTCTAAAACACGTATTTTGCAATTCAACATTACACCCACTTAGAATGGTCCTATCGCAATAAATAAAATACTGTTGGAAAGCTAATGTTCCGTAGATGCATAATCATGCAAAAAAAACCACAAAACGTTATAAATAATATTCCAAAAATTGGTGAAGTTCGCATATTTTTGATGCGTAAAATCGTAAATTTCAACTCTGCGGTTTTTAGTAAATGCGGCGGCATATTTCTCCATATGATTACACATCCATTTTTCTGTCAAACGGGTTGACCAAAACACTGTTCTATAGTTCACATCTTTCTCTTTCAAACCGTAAATTACAAATTTTTCTGCGTCACAGATTCAGAGATATTTCTACTTGACCATAGAAGAAACCTGACGGCACGAAATTAAATTGGCATTCGGTGCAGTTAACGAAATGGCATAATCGATTTTTCATTTCGATTTTTATGTTTCGATTTTGATAGTATGTTGTAGATGACATTTCATTCTTCAAGTTGGTACCACCTGACATACCGTACAGTTATTTTCAGTTGCTCTTTTTCAAGACTAAACATCGGCTATTTTCCTAGATGCCGTGAAATAAAATACACGCAAAAGGGCGTGGCATTTGTGTAATATTTTTATTATTTCTGTTATTTTAAAGGTTTGTGTATACAAATTGTATATAAATTGTGTATACAAGTTACAATATACGTGTTTTTATTTCTAAAGTTTATGTTTTTGAGTGAATTCTAGTTTGTGAACGGTTTATATTTGGGATAACCTAAGACGTATGTTGTGAATTTAGCCTATATGCAAATTTTCTTATATTGAGTGTTTTATTTGATTATACAAGTGAATATGTGTGTTATTCTTTGTAAAGTATATTGTTTTAGTGAAATCTAATGATTTTGTCTTAGGCCTAGCTTTAGAAAGTTACTAATTACGCCTAAATTGTCGAGGTGTCAAACCTAACCTCAACCGTCAGAGTATCACTTTTTAGGGGAAATCGGTATTTTTATTTTGAAAATGTAACAAATTATTATTTTTCCCCCTAAATATATTCACAAATATATAAAATCTCTAGTAATCGTTGAAAAAAATCAAAATAATCTTTATAGTATAATTTACGATATCTGTGAAATTATTCTCTTTTTACCCTCCGATTTTTTGGTATTTGACCAAAAAACTCCAAATGTGACATATCTAACATTTTTTTTCACTACACACCTAGATTCTATTCACCTTTCTGAACATAATGATATATAGAACTTTTGTATAAACTATATATTACTATGTTTGGTAAATTGTTGAAAATAAAATGACCAATGTCCCAATTTACATAAAATAATATTTAAAATTTTGAAAATGTAACAAATTTATTTATTTTTTTTCCTAAATATATTGGCAAATAATACACAAAAATTTTGTATATCTTAGAAAAAGGTGGTAAGCTATTGATTTTGGATGATACAGGTTTTTCTGAAAAATGATAACATCATTTTTGACATGTAATATACTTACTCCAAAACCGTTTCAAAATTTTATATTTTTTTATTACATAGATGAATTCTATGCATCTTTCTGAGAAAAATGATGTCTTGTAAGTTAGATTTTGTATAAAAATAATATATTTTATTAATTTTTAAACAAACGAAGAATTTTTAAGACAAATTAACATACACCAGTTAGAGGGTTAATCAAGGTCAGCCAATATATTTTAGAAATACCTAGTAATACAAAAACTAGTTGTTTACTTTCGTAATTAGTATAGAGCAATATACCTAATAGCCTAAACCTTGAACTTTCATTGAGTGTATGACGGGATTGAACTTTCCGAGATTAGACGGGTGGAAGGCCGGCGTCGATGGAAGGTGGCTCCTGAGAGGCTCAAGGAGCTGAAAGCAAAATACCCCTTCTTCCAAAATAAGAGCTGGTCGTGGTCAGAAGATGCGTTCCACGACAACGGGGACTCCATCGGTTATAAGGATGAGGGAGTTCTACCCGAGCTCATGCAATTGAACATGGCCCGGGGGGAGCTCCCTGCAGAATATACCATCCCACCTCCCATGGTCAGAGCTTCTGCCATACTTATTGAAGACTGGGAGGACCGCATGGAAGAAGAGGAGAAGGAATTAAGATCCCAGAGACGCTGGCGGAATAAGAAGAATAAGTGGCACAGGGAGCGGAAGAAAAAACTACAAGAGCCTTCACCCTAGTATTAAAGCTTTATTGTATTTTTCAATTAAAATGTATTTTTTTTTTTGTATTTTATGTAAATCACTATGTTGTAAAAATTTTTTGAATAAATGTCCTAAATCTCAACCATCATCTGATCCTTGATAGTTTGGCCTAGCTTAGTTCACCATTTGTTCATAAAGTAATAGAGCTCTAAAACTGCCAGTGTTTCCATTAATTCCTAGTACTATTTAGAATATTTCTCAAATCATACTATTTTGTGCTTTATTCAGACATGTGTTTACAATAATTTTATGTATGTCTCACCCCCCCCCCCCAATTTAGCCAATCGGGTTATAACTGACATTGATTTTGACGAAACTTCTACTTGAAATACAAGTAAATTAAATTGAAAACTAAAATCAACAACGATAGCTGATGTCAGTTTGTCACAATTAGTTGGGTTTTTTTTAAACTCAAATGTTCAACAACGCTTTGCTTAGCTCTAATTCCGAACTGCATAACATAGTTTTGTTAGGCGATTATTAAACCACGTCACGAGGTTTTCCAAATTCTACTAAATTAATGCCGATTTTAGAGATGTTGAAAATAAATTTCATGGATTGTCCAGGGCAACCATTCCAATAGTGAAAACCTGTATAAAAGGGTAAATATCGTGTAATTTTCCTGGCCAAACTGTTTTTTTTCCTATTTTTCTATTTTGGTAAAACGTTTTTATATAGTTTTTCGATATTTTAAAACGATAGAATGACTTGTTTAAGTGAGATTAATCATTGTTGGTTTGACTTATCCATCGACAGAACCCAAGTGGAAAATTTTTATTGTTAAAATTGCTGATGCTTCCATTAATTATTAATCAACCTATCGTAACCAATAAATTACAGACATTCACTTTGGCTAATTTCGAAATATATTTTTTGTTAGTTCATAAAGTTGATTATATTTCATAAGAATATATATATTTCATAAGAACAAAAATCAATAACTTTATACAGAATAATTTTATTCATCAACCACACGAGGAATTTTCATGAAATTTTTTTCCCTTCTCTACCAATCAACCTTAAGCTAACGCAACAATAACAGCTGATTCTTAAGACACTATAACTATGTTTTTGACAAATATCACTTAATTATATACTAAAAACCAAATCCTAACATGGGTTTAACAATACTCAATCAACTTTTATGGATAACCGAACTACCAACCAACAGAATCACACTCCATTCTAAAAAATTTAAATTTATACAATGAATTCAATATTCAATCCTGCAGTAACCTCACCTTTAATAAAAATTAAAAATTAAATAGTAAATAAATAATAATAAAAAAATTTGCACTTTATGTCCATTACTTGGGGACCATTTAAGACCACCAATCATGTTAAGTATACATTTTTATTGTTTATTAATCTTCAATCAGAGAGCTATTACCTGTTGGTTCCTACCATTTGTCTCCATGTTTTATTGTGCCCCAATACCTATTATGGAAAATGATTGGTCCGGGGATATCCCCAAACTCTCCCTCTTTCCACTCAAATCCAACACCCCTAACAGAAGCTGGATAAATAAGTTAATGGTGGACCAAGCCAACGACTTGTTGTCTTATAGGAAATTATTGCTGGCCTTTATTACTACCCTTGAATTAAACCGAGGAATTATCCAAGCCGAATCAGAGACTCTGGCCGACGATAGTAAGTCTCTCCAAACCAAGTCGCCTACATTACCTACTACCAATCCAGAAACCTTATCAATACCTACTGTTAGTGCTCAATCAATCATGAGTGACGGGTGACTGAGTACCCTACTACCTAGACAGACAAATATACCTTCCCAGTCTAGGTCGTATATTTTTCACTTGAAATATTATTGTAAATTGTACATACAATTGAGTCTAGCAAGTACTATGACAAATCAATAGAAACAACACGAGAGATGACACAGCACTGAAGCGGCCAAGCGACTACAAACCGTAAACAATGATGCATGGTGCGCGACGGGCCGTGAGTCATTGACAAGTCGGCACAAGTTCGCGAGCTCGAGCACGGTGGGATTAAGCGGAGCGACGGACCAGCCGAGGGTGGATTAGAAGGGTTCTACTGTACTAAATTTTATCTAAATCAATAAACCAATTTTCACTCTCATGAACGACAGAAAGACAACTATTTCAAAAATCACATTTTGGACTCGGATGATTTCAAAACGGTTATTTTTTCAAAAAATTAATCACTGATAAATTTGTTTGTCCAATCACATAACTCTCTGTATCCTATGTGTCGGAGAAAGTAAAAAAAAATGATATATTTAAAATATGTATTAAATTATTTCTTGTAATATTTATGTAATTATAATTTAAATTTTATAACTTTTCTACAATACACAATTGTGTAAGTTTACATTTAATCTTTTTCAAACATGCTATTTTTCTCTTTTTAGATGAGAGCAATACTATAATATCTGTAATGACAGAACTTAATCCTGGTTTATGTCGATTAAAATTTTTACATGAAGTGTATAAGAGATGTGTTACTGATTGGAGAATGCAATCTAATTGGGTATGCAGCACAAGGTTAGTACAATTGTCTTTTAAGGAAATTTTCATTATTTATTTTAGTATCTATCTGTTCACATCTGTCCAGGATTGTATATAAATTGGTTATCTGATTAAAAAAACCATTTACAAACATTACACTAACTCTCACACACCCATAAAACCAAAGTATCACCAACAGAATTGTATTCATTACTATCTTTCCAAAAATATCAGTTTGGGGAGTCAAAAATATCCGTCAAAAAGTAAATATAAACCATGAGCTTACAATTTCAAACTCCCTAAGTGAATTTTAATAAAGTGTGACTCAAAACCAACAACATGTAAAAGTGTCAATTGTCATGTAAAAGATCAATAGACTTTGAATGTTATTGGAAAAACAACCCCAAAATATATCCATCAACAATTGAGTTCATCAAAATTTTATTGAAATCAACTACTTATCTGATACTAAGTAAACAAAGATAAGAGATAACAAAGTAAACAAATGAAGATAAGAGATAACAAAACAATAAGTATAACCTAACCTACCTTGTATAAGGTTATTTAAAAAAAAAAAACACTTTTTCATATAGGAACATGTTCTATAAGTATACAAAAATAACTAGTATATCCTAACCTAATGTAAAAAAGATAAAAATTGTAACGTTGTATGAAGTTTTAGGTTAGAGTTTAATAGGGCACATAGCCTATTAGATTAGATTTTGTATGGATAGGAGACACAGGCTTACCTTGGAAAATGGTCCTTGGTATTATCTAATAGTACACAAGTAAGAAAACACACACAAAAACACTAAAGTTCTGAAATACTTCGTAAACACTGTTTACTTTCTCAATCAGTAGAGTATAAAAAGAAGACTGAATTGTTTTAGTCTGGGATGGATCTGTGCTGTGTTGAACCACAGATATTTTTTTAAAGCCTGTTGGGAAATGAAAAAGGATAAAGGATAAAGGAAGATAATCTAAGATTAAGAGTAGGGGGTTCTTTAGATTTTGTGACCAATTAAAGAGACAGTTCCAATCTTCTTAGTTCTGAGGGGTTACATTCTGAAGGGAGTGATTTTATGATTTTTGTCATGAAGCATTGATCAAAAATGACAATGTTGTGGATTGCTGCATGTTGTGCAGTTGGTTTCTTTGTATGAAGTTTTTGTTCTTCATTTAGGAATATGGTCTAGTAAGTAAACAAAGATAACTACTGATAGTTCACTATTTAGTTGAGAGCATGGGAAGGTATAGACCATGTTAATGAAATGCGGTTGCCGAGCTACTACCTACCAAGAAAACATCGGCTCAAAGAAAGTTAAAATTTTTTGATTCTGTTTTTCCTGTCTATACTAATTACTATAATCTATACTAATAAGTTATAATCGAACCGTTGTGCATCACCCATCACTAGGACAGTTCTGAAGACCAGGAGCAAGACTCTTGTGAACATTATTTTGTGTTACAGTTTCTGTTTTGCTTAGTTAATGCCCCCCCCCCCCCGAAAATGACATACTAATCATACTCGGGATAGGTCGAACAGTGGTAAGGAGGTAACTGCAACACAGCAAACCCATTCCTTTTTAGTATTTTTTTCAATAATATAAGCTGAATACAGGTTACTTTCACAAATACAAATTTTATTTTTTCAACCTTTTCCAAAAGTTCTCTCTTCAAACTGGCTCCTGGAATTCTATATTTTTCTCCATTAGCCATTTCTTAATGTCATCATTTCTTGTTTTTCTGGTACCATCCATTTCTTCCTTTGGTAGTTGGCTGCTCTTTTTTTACCCAGAAACACCATTTTTGCACCTTCAACGAAACCATCTTTACCTCTAGCATGTGTAATTACAAATCAAAGGCGTCTTTTAGTCGGTTCTTTTAACCCAGTAGTAAGCCCTGCAAAGAAAGCATCCTTTGGCATATATTTATATTTTTATCTTCCTACACTTTATTTGTTTTCTGAGCGACATTCACTCAAGTCTCGTCCAGATAAACCATTGACTTATTTTTCCTTCTATTATTCTCTAATATTTCTGAAATAAGAATGTCTCCATACAATTATGTTGCCTCTTTCAATTAATAAGGGTTTCCTGTTTCTTTTTTTCAAAACGGAATCTTTCAATAACCTCAGTAAAGTTGTCCTTTTTAACTCAGAGAGTTCGGGATCTTTGTTGACTTTGGCTAAAACCAATGCCAATGTCGAAGGCGTATTTTCTACAAAAAAGAATGCACTATCTTGCGTATCTAACTGATAACGAATCTGTCATACTTATGACACCGACATGTTTTATATTCAGTTTTGCTATGGCTTTTCCTAGGAGTCACTACATTTCTTTTTTTCTGTTCACTTAGAAATCTATATATTGAACTTTTACTTGTTCTCATAGCCTCAATTGTCTCTTTAACACAAAACCCATACTTTTATTTGGATACTGGTTTTTAATATATTCACAAAGATTTAACACAGTTTTTCTACCACCATTTTCAATAGGTTTCACTTTCTGGCATGGATCCATTGTGGAACTTAACTAAAACATAAACTACCAGTATGCTTAGACTAACATTATCACTACACTTTATACTACAATAAGTATTAATTAAATTACACAGAACACTACAATTTAAAATTACAACTATATTGGCATTCAGAACTATTGTAAAACTAAAGTGCGTAATACAACCTATAGGATAGGAACCAAAGGTCTTAATGATTTTGTAACATTACAGATGAGAGTAAAATATATTTTTAAACTTCATACTAGATGATAATTTTTTATCACCTTTTTTTTTTACATTAGGTTAGGGTTACACTAGTTCTATTTATTTAATTATGGAAATGTTCGCTTATGAAGAAGTATATTTGTTTTAAATAGCTCATACAAGATAGGTTAGATTATACTACTTGCTTTTTTTACTTTTTGTTATCACTTATCTTTGTTTACTTAGTGTCAGACTATACCCCTGGGATAAGTAGTAATCACTTTGTCCAGTTTTTATAGATTCAACCTTCTTTTTCTAATATGAAACAAAGAGAATCGAAAGTATTTATTATATGTAATTGTTTTCACATAATGAAAATATGTATAATTTCATTAAGACCATTTTCATCTTTTGATTGATAACAATATTTCCCCGAACCAATATTTGTGAGAAGATGCCAACAAATACTCTTGGTTTCCACCCTACTTGAACTTTTTTTTACTCTTGTTGGTTACAAATTGTCTTCTTTCTTGGTGTTTTCAAAATTTTAGCATCATACAAATGATACTTATTCTTGTACTAGTTTTACCGGACTTGATTTCAATAGATGCTCCTTTACAGACCCTGAATTGTCTTTATCCAGTGCTGGATTAGAACATTTCAACCTCGATTGTACCAAATCTCAGGCAATAGGTGTCCAACAGGTGAAATAAAAAGGAAGAGATACCTCATTTATCCAAGCAAGAAGGACAGGGAAATAAAAAGTGATTAAGTGAAATGCAAGAAAAAGTATGTTTAAATACAGTCCCCTTGTATGCTTTCACTGTCAGGACTAAATTTTGCAGATTTTGTATAAATTAATGTCATATTGTATCCATAAAAATAAGATTTTTGAATACTATCAAATTTCTTTAATAAAATAATGATTTATGATATTTTCATCAATAATTATTTATTACAGTCAATAATTAATACTTATATATATGAAAATGAAAAATCTTTATTATTTCTTCCATTATAAAATACAAAATACAATACCACATTTTACATATGCATAGGATGGAAATAATAACCACCTAGGTTATTTACCTGTGAAGGTGGAAATACTTAATGATGAAATAATGGTAGTCGGACCTCAGAAGCCCAGTCCGTTATTATTTGATAGTAAATGCAACTGTCTGCAAAGTGTTAAAAAAATCAGAGTTGATAATTTGTTTTCTTATTATAAAGTATAATGTTAAATTAATAAAAAGAATATAAGCTGATGTAGGTCATATGACTCATTCCCTACTAAGGTGTGATTTTTCAAATTTCATGCTGGTAATAAATATAGAAAGGTGTAGGATTAGAAGAAGGAAACAAAAATAGAGGAAAGTAAAACCACCACAGATATAATATTAATTCTTTGAACATTTATTGTCAAAAGAAACACTTAAACTATATTGTGTTGCTGCTGATATTTACTTCTTATACTCTTTGTTGTGTAGGTTACTGTCAGTATTGTATGCAATTCTTCTGACTCAAACAAATAATATGCACCTAACAATTGTCCTTCATCTCTTCATAGCCAGTTTTAGTGAGTACTTAAACATCATTGATGTATGGCTTTGTGAAGGAAGACTTGAAGATTGGAGACAAGAATTTCTAGTATGCAGGTAAAATGTATAGTGCTAATTTTCAAGTCAAGGCAAGTTTTATTTTCTTGCTCTTATATATAAAGGAAGAAAACTAAATATTCTGATGGGAGAAAATTGGTATTAAGACTTTTTGGCTATATATGTTTTGGATACTAAGTCCAAAAACATATGTGTCTGTCAGTATTGATTTCTTAGAAAGAGTTGGACCAATTTTGTTGGTTTGTTTGTGACTGTATGTTTTTTCTCTCCTAATTATGCACATAAAATATTATTGTCTTATTTCAAAATGAAGAGGTATTTTATGTTATGGGTGAAACGAAAAAATTTGATTTTCACAAAAATTGGCTGAAATGTTGATCAAACAGTCTCCAACAAAAAAAATATTGGTTTTAGACTTCCCATAATACAGGTCATTATTAAAATAATATAAAAGGCCACTTATTGTACTACTATAAAACATATTAAAAAAAAATAGCTATTCTGATTTCAATCAAATCTCACTGAAATAGCCCAAATCAGTATGCTCAATTGCAAGTAATAAAAAGTTATGGTTCATGATAAATTAGAAAAAAAACTAAAATATGGTTTATATAGTGCCGTTAAAAATTCAATTTCAGTCTATTGTGAGGTGAATAAGTTGAAGTTTCAACACAAGTGAATCAAATGAAGGTTCTAATGAAATAAAATAGATTTAATAGTGCTAATCATAAATAGATTTTGCAAAATTTAAAACACCTAACATGACATTTGTTGGTAGAATCCTTTTACTTGGTGAGCTAGTTCATTCACCATATTTGGTGACTTTTATAATTTTATAATGGTGGGGGATAATACCTTCCTCTGTGCATTTTCTGTAATCTGGTAGCTTTGATATGACAGCTAAATTTTTATTTTATTTGTTATTGTATTTATTAAGTATTATTTATATATTGTGTTTTATGATATTAAAAAAAAGAAGATTAATGTTGAATTACTTGATACTTGACTGATTATTTTTCTCTTTTAGTATTAGTGGTTGAATGGATTTTATTTATTTGTTTTGACTTGGCTTAACAAAATTTTAGTAATTGTGGCTTTAAATAAAAATGTAATGTAATGTACCTTTTTAACCCATTGGAAAAGTGTCAGTCTAGCTACACAAATTGGCTCAGTCCTATAAAATAAATCCTTAAATTCATTCTTTGCCAGAAAATTTTCCCTTTGTTTCCAATTATACCATTGTGTCTCACACTCATTAAAGAATCACGATATTGTACACTGAAAGGTTTACAAAGCTTTGGTATTGCTCCGAAACTAAAGTGTTAAAACCAAAACTTCCAGACATTAGCTCGGGTAGAGGACATTTTCCAAAATGAACACAAGAGTTACATTAATATATATATATATATATATATATATATATATATATATATATATATATATATATATATATATTATGAATACTACAGTCAACTTTGAAGAGGCAAGTAGAACAATGGTAAGTTGCAGAAAGTATGTATATGGAAGCAACAGTTTTACATGCAATGCGGTACCTATTGCACTTAAACGACAGATTTTTATTCTAAAACCTCCAGAACAGAAGAGAAAAGAGATAGGAGAAAGTGATTAAGAAAAAAGGTCTTATCCCGAAAGACAATTAACACATTGAACCCTATGCCCGAGTATAGGTCGGGGTACCGCAAATACCGTTGTAAACAAAGCCCAAGTATATATCGGGTATCGCTATTTAATTCAGTACGTCGTTATTTTTAGCGTAATAATATCTTTTGATGTATAGTAATGCTCTTCAATTCATATTCTTTCAGTAAATGAGCAGTTTTTACTCTATGGTCAACTGTTTAGTTATAAGAAAATAATATTCTGATGTATTGCGCATTAGCACGATGTCAGCTGTCTGAGTTGAGCTCAGCCGTCCATGCTGTGTTTACCGCATCATTGTTTACATTCTGCTAATGAGCTTTCTATGTGATTTGTACGCTAATAAATGTGTTTATTGTTTCCATAGCAATATTTTAATTTGTCATTTTAGTCATTTAGTGTAGTATAGTGTAGTGAACTGTGAAAATGAGTGATTATTTAGACAGACACACACTTCGAATGATTCATTCCGAGTTGTCAAACTCTGACGATAGTGTAGATGAAGGTGATTATAATATTTATAATCTTAGTTTTGATGACAATGACAATCCTAACCATTCTTCTGTGGTCCATTATGAAAGAATAAGTGATCCTGTATTCAATGCTGGCTCTGATGATGAATTTGTCTGTTTGCTGACCCACCAAACTTTGAGGATATACCAACTTTGAGGTTAGTGAGGAAGAATACAACAGTTTAGGTCCTTCAACCAGCAATAATATATCTAGTCATACACAAAATGGTCAAAGTAATAAGAAAGTAAAGTTTTCTCATAGTCCTAATGAATCTGGTGATAATGGTCAAGTTTATGAAGATAGTGTTAGGCATAGGCCTAGGTTAGCATAATAGTAATGTAGCTATTTTTTTCTTTTTAGAATATTTATTGTTTTTTATAAATTTATTATTATTATTTTTTATTTCCAATTACCCTATAACATATTATATTTTCTTAAAGCTCTTGATTTCCTCTTTAAAATGATGTATGGTTTGTGGTGTTTTGATTAAAACTAAAAAAGTAATAATTTTTTGTATTAATGCAAAAATGCCCAGTATTTATGCATATAAGCCCTGTTAGCGCCCATAGGGTTTAATGTGTTAAATAGAATTCAGTGTAAGAATTTAGTTTAGTTAACAATTAGACATTGTACAAAATTATTAGATCTCTCAATTGTTGAGAGGGGGTTTAAATATTCAGAAGATCACTTAATTTAAAACTGAATAACATTGGTTCTAAGATTTGTATGTTAATATCTGACTGTAACTAAGATATCAACAAAATAGTGTAATAAATGTAATTTTTAATTTCCAATAGCTCTTCATACTACTAATGATGTTCATACTACTCTATGCTGTCTTCTTTCCACTTTTTTTTAGTACTATTAGCTTGTTTAAACGTTTTATTTAAATGGTGCAGGAATGGTGAAGAGCTTGATGTAATGCCGTATGAAATAGAAATGAAGAAGTATGGCATAGCTCCTGCATCATTTCTAAGCAAACTTGTACATTTGGTGCGAGATGCTGGAAGATCGATGACACATATTATAAAATTAGATAAATTGAAAGTATTAAAAAAATCTGTTCATAATAAAGGTAAGATTGTTACATCAATTGATACAATTATTAATTATTAACTATTTTGTCAATAGACTTTCAAAACAATAAATAAATTTAATTGATTCTCACATTAAACAATTTTTTGATATGTTATATATTTTTATTTAATATAGTTCAGTCAAAGAGTCCAACTAACCTAATTTATAACTATACAATAAAACTAACTACAACCATAAGTTTAAATTAATTTACTCTGACTTATTGACCTACTAATGTTAATTACTATGTTAATATAAATACTTTTTGCTACTCAGTAGGAAATTTATTGTTTCTATTATATACTGAAGCGTTGTAATAAAATAAGATTGTTACACAGGTGGAAGACAATTTTATTGTTATGATTCATTTAAGAACATTTGTCACATTCTGATTAATATTGAATCGTTACTGCTTTATGTGTTACGTAAAGGTTATTTAGATGTTTAGAATAAATATTTGTATACATAACAATTAGTGATTTGATAAAAGTTAAAAATTTCCTGAGCTCAAGTTAATGTGTATAACCTAAAACTAAGGAATTTTCTTAATAAGTGTTGTGATTGTTACTCTGCATCTTATATTAATCACTTTATATTATGAATATGATAACATACATTTATATAATGGCAGGAAAGTACAACAAGGTTCCTTATACACTGAACAGGGTTTATTGGGAAATGCAGCAGTCATGATTTTAGAAAAGAAGGGGGGACGCTTTGAGGCTGGATGCTCCTGCAACAGACCTGAAGGAGCAGAGTCTGGCTAGAACCGTGAACAGAGCTAGACCTCTGTGTTCTTGCTTTTATCCCCCTAAGTATATAGTCTGAGTTAGTAGTGCACGTGTAAGGTAAAATGCTATAATAAAAGATGGTTCAATTAAAAATATACACGGTTTACCTTTTATTTCTCACTCGAGCTAATTTTGAGGAACTTACACCGCCTGCCGTTTTCGACATTCTGACAACCGTTCGAATGGGCAGCAATGAGCACATAAGGACCTCCACAGACAACCAGAGACACACCATCGCCCTGGAACTCTAAAAGTTGGAGCCAGCAGCGAAGCGTCGGTCACACTGTTATTTTAAAATAATTTTTAGGTCATATTTTGAAAATATTTATAAATTTGTCAGATGTATTTAGAATTTGTATTAATTATGTCTGATGTTAATATCACAGTTTTATTTCAAGCTATTATACTGCTTTTAAATAAATTGTCTTGGAAGCTTCTACATCAGCCCAAGTTATCCACAGTCTCATATTTCTATTATTGAAACACCACAAAACCTAATTTTTGATAAAAACAATGAAATTTGTATATATATTTAGAAACTCTTAGAGAATTATTGAACTTTTGCAAATAATTTGATATTCTACAGAAAGTAATAAATTTAAAGAGCAAATTGTAATCAATTGCATAGGTTCTAAAAATTCTGAAATGTTTTCTAATTTTTCTTTTCCTGTATCATCCGCTCCTAAAACATATCAAGATGTTGGTTCAATTAATAAAAATCATCCCTGTCCAGATTAGAGTATACAAACCAAAATAAATTTATTAATAACTCCATACGATTCTATATACAATCCTTTGTAAAATGACATTTATCTATAAATTTAATTGTAATAATGATGGTCATGGTAAATTCATAGTAGGTTTTATAAGGACGCAATTTATAAGAGGTGATATTTCAATCCATGACAAATTATTGCCAAAAAGTCTCTTACATTTGTTGAGCCATGTGTTAATTCTTACTCTAGCAGTGTCAAAACAAGCAACAAAGGAATTTCAAATATTGCTTCAGAGAATTCAATAAAACATGTAGAACATGGGTAGACCTATATCTTGTAGACCAAGCTTTTCATCCTTTTTAAAATATTGAATATTGCCTATTCACGCAATAACTTAAATCAATTATAAAGTCCTTGAAATTAAAAATGTTTTGCTTTTAATCTAGTTATCAAAATCTTCCATCTAATGATTACTGTTGTAATAGATCTAAGCTCAAATGTAACTTGTGGGCTATTTAGCAAAATTTTGTATTGTAACCTTGTCTTCAAAAATGTTTCACAACAATTAAACTTACATACAAAACTTTTAGAATGATGATGAATGTGACATGCAATTCCTTACCCATTTTAATATTTTTGTGCATACTTTCTAATTTGTATTTTATTTTATTTTTTTATTTCAGGCAACCTTTTCAAAGAATTTGTGGAAAATGTTAATCAAGAATTTGAAAAATTACATGTTTCTAATAATCAGACATCTGTGCTGAAAGATAATTATGTTAAAAATGAAAATCCTTCAGTAAATAATGATATCCTTCTAGATAATAAACTAATTGATCTGGCTGTAAGAAAAGAATCTTCAAAAAGTTATAAAAATTCAGAGTTATGTGAACAAAGAGATGATGAATTGAATGTTAGGAATGAAATTAAGGATTTAAACAAAGATAGTAAACCAATATATACGACAATGAATGATGATAAAATAGCAATTGATAATGCCATGTATGAATTAACTACACAACAGTCGATTGATAACCCTTTTCTAGCTGAAGTTTTTAAAGAATATTTGCAAGACCAAGATGTAAACATATCTCAGAACGAAAGTGGAATTTCTGTTCAGTTTCATTCTCACAGAAGGTTTGTAATTGGATTTATTATTTTTCATTTATATATATTTTATTGTATATTTATGTATGTTGTATATTAATATATATTATGTATATATTGTGTTGTAAATGTTACTAATACATTTATTTGCATTTTATTGATTTTGTTTTTAGTTTAAATAAAATGCTATCTAAAAATTGTTTTCTTCCACATACTACATTGCCAAATAATTATTGATTATAATTGTCTAATAACTTTTAAACTAATGTTGCAGTTCAGAAATGGTGGGCATGATATCTATTCACGAAATACTAAAGAAACAGCTTATATTAGTTTATAATCGACATGCTTTAAGTGCAAAAATTGTTACAGAAACACTCATTTCAGAGTATCATCTGATTCAACACTTCAATGTTCTCCGCAAAGTATTACTCATGGAAGCTGGGAATCTAATTCAGAATTTTTATTCATTTTTATTTAAAGAGGTTTGTATTTTAAACATTTATGTTAGGAACCGATTTTAAGTTTAGTTGTAAATGCGATTTAGATTAAATTGTATATTCAAAACTATTTTACAAAATTATTACTTTGCGAGGGTAACCTTTCGGGGCAACGTAAAGCTGCTTTTATTATGCTTTGCCGGGTCGTCAGATCGTGTGGTAAATTAATATATGTACACTGGGCGAATCTCAATCTAGGCTAGCGATTTTTGACGGGATCTAATTCTAAAACTAAATTACTTAGAACAACACCAATTTAGACTAAAACCAATTATTAATATAAACTACACTGTATTGGCATAACATGTTGGACTAACACAAAAGGCCTAAAATGGCCATGTGTTCAACTAATACTAATACGGTTTAGAAAAACCCGATGCGCCCAGATATAAACCCTAGGCTCGTACTAGTCCTATTCCTGTGGGTTTAGCAAGGCATACTTTTATATTGGGGTACTACTGGAAAAGAAGCGAAGAGCGTTGTCACAGATGTCTTCCTTCACTGCTGGTTGATGCACAACTCCCTTATCAAGTCCGTTGTTCGCATTCTGGATAGGAAAAGGGGAGGGGGAGGCCAACGGTGGCTAAATCGTCACAACTTTTTGATATGACTTCCACCATCAGGTAATTCCAACAATCCTATGTCTCCTTTGATCTTCTGTCGCAAATAGACCATAGTGATCTATGTGTGTAAATGTCTTTTTATTAGAAGTCTTACTCTTCAGAGCATCTCTTGCTAGGTTGAAAGAAAAGCAGTAAAAAACAATGCATTCCAGAGTCTCATCAGCAGTGCTGCACATCCCACTTAGTAAAGAATTCGCAAATCTACTAGTTGGGAATGTCAAAAATAAGAAGCAGGGACTATGTGTCCAGTTACAGCTCAAACTGCAAATGTTCCTACATCACAGCGCACTCAGCATTACATTCTAGAGTCAGCTGGATATTATAATGCCAATTAGAACCTACATCTTGCCATCTTGAAGTCCAGGTTTTAGTGATATCTTCCTTCACTAACTATATACAACTACACAATTAATGTTGAATGTTTGGAAGTGGGCCTACAGCTGATGTTGCCTTTCTTTCAATTTGGTCAGCAGATTCATTACCCGCAATATCATAATTACTAGGAATCCATTGTAAACAAATATCCATTCCTTTCAGATGCTGGATCAAATTCAGTATTTTCCAAGCACAAAAAAAGAATCTGGAGGAACATCAACAGAAAGAACCTGTAATACAGATCTTACGTCGAACAAAATGTATACTTTTTCCTGTGAAAGAGGCAAGCAATATATAAAAGGGACATTCAATGGCCAAAAGTTAAGTATTGAGACTTGATGTAGCATTACAGGGAATATAACATTTTTCTCCAGTAGTTTGATTAATAATGCCAGTTCCTGCCGTTTGATTCTTCAGATCGACCAAACCGCCTGTATAGATCTTTATGCACTCCTTATAAGCCTGTGTTAATCATCTCAAGTGCTGTCTGTTGTAGGTAGGGTTGATCATTCTTCTTAGATATAATTCCTCATAGTTCAGATCTCACAACAAGCTACAGTGTGAATTTTAAGATTTTTAATCCACATTCTCTTGTCACTGTTTAAATTTAGTGGATTTTTATTGTATTAATTGTATCAATTAGATGTTTTGGGACAACCTAAATATACTCTCAGAGTGGTGTTTTAAAAAACTTAAAGCAATATGTAATCCACTCTCCACTTTGCAGCAATATGTAATCCTTGAACAGATGAAAGAAAAGTAAAATTGCCCCAATATGGTGGTTTCAGCTCCTTTTTTACAATTGTTCAAATTTATTAAAGTATGTGACAAAGACTAAGTTTTTGCCATTTTCTGCCTTGGGACTTACTGAAGAATTGTGATGTTCAATATTTTGGGTATATACTGAAACACAAATTACTCCTGGTAACGCGGAATACTTCCTGGAGTAGTGACGACTGCCTTTAGTGGGTTTTTTCTAAATAAATTGGAAAACCTTTGATTGGGCATTGTAACGTGAAGAATTAAAAATAAAAGTTATTTATCGAAAACCACGTTGGGTGCCATTTTGTGTAACATGTAATACTGTACTAGAATTGTTTATTTATCGAAAAGGGCGTTATTTTGTGACGTGATGCATTACAAATAAAAGTTTATTTTACATTAAAATTTATAGTTTACAACTAGTATCTTTTATTTGTGTGAGTTCTTGCCTTTCATTTCTGTACTTTTATGCTCTGCTGTTCTAAATGATGTTGGTTAAATAGGTACTCTCAATAATCTTTTAGTCAAACATGGTAATTTTTTAAAGTACTATTTTTTATTGAAGAATAACGAAATTTAAATTATTATTGTTGAACAACTTAACATCTAAATACAAGAATCTTAATTTTATTAATTGTCCATTTAAAATTCTGTTAAGATGTTCATTTTCCTTTTTTAGAAAATTTGGTTATGATAATTATTGCGTAGTACTTATGATTCACCTTGATTAATTTTGTATGTCAATTTTTATTGACAATGTTATTGCTTTTTATACTTTCACTTATCACTTTTGTTTTACTATTATTCACGTGATTGTTAAATGTATTAAAATTTTACTTAAGCAAATAGTTAATTTCCATATAAGGAAATGAAATTAAAAATAAGCTTCTGATTGGTTAGAACCATGAGAGGTTCTGGAAAGAATATTGTTTTTCTGAGAATTATGCCTGGATAAGGGAATCTAGAATGATTGTACTGCAGATACACACTTGCTTTGATCACCGAGAGAGATAGATGTGTCAACATGAGTCCACATGTTGACACGTCTTTGTTTTAAAACATTCTGTCATTAAAATATGACCCAATAGCTTTTTTGTTTGTTAAACTGAAACGTATTATTTACTTATCATTACAAACTACAAATTATTAGTTATTATTTGTTTTGCCTTGATTATTATTTATTGGTTGGAGATGTCCTATGCTTACAGCATTCATCTCCTATTATTTCAAATGGAAATGTTGTTATCTGTTCTGATTTCATTTTTACTATTTTGAAAAAAATGAATAAAAGAAACTTGATACAGCATAAATATAGCCGGCCAAACGTAAGCTGGCACTTGGGCTTGGCGAGCCGAGGCGACGGACCCTTGGCGAGGGGAGGGTGGAGGTGCAGGTAAAATCCTTTCAGAATACATTGACCCACCCGCGTCCGGTGACTCACGGGTTTGGTTTGTGATATATGTCAGATCTTTTTAGCAATATACAAGCGGCTGCCAATAAATGTTCAAATTTTTAATATGGGAGTCAGAAAACTACAGTTATCCAGAAGTAAGACAAAGGTAAATAAAAGGTAAGCTAAGTAGAAAAGGGAGTTTTAATACGTATATATGTTATTTGCTATGAGTTACATTTATATGCTAATTATTTACTTATTTATTATAAATAAGTAAATTTTATTATAAATAATTTATTATAATTATTTATTTACTTATTTATATGCTGAATAGAACAGCTTACTTACGGGCCGATGGTTATGCCCAGCGTTAATTTGGCCGTCGATATTTTCAGAACGACGAATACAGGTTTTCTACCTAGGAACCAAGTGCCAGCTTACGTTTGGCCGGCTATACTATTAATTATTTTTATTAAAGCACAAAACTTTTTTTATTCTTAATAAAAACTTACAACAAATAAACATCTGGTTTACTTTTTAATAATTACAAAGAGATATGAAACATTCAAGAGATACATTATTTATATAAAAGTACACACATTGTTACATTGTTTTATTTATATTATTTATAAATCATAAAACTAAACATTTTTAATGAGCTACATTAAAATCAAATTTACTTCATAATTATTAGATTTCCAAGGGATACAAATTTAATATTGTTAAGAGGTTTTGTTAAACAATCAGCTATTTGTTAATTTGTTTGACAATACTTTACATTGATTTTACCTTACATTACTTTTTCATGAATAAAATGATATCTTACATCAATATGTTTACTGCGTTAATTAACTATACCAGCCTTTATAAGAGTAATTGCACTCTGATTGTCTATATTTAAATTAGCTTGAATAGTTTTCATGTTTAACTCTTCAATTAAAGATTTTTAAAACAATACCTCTCTACAACACTCGGCCGGTGCAATATATTCAGCTTCAGTGGAGGACAATGCCACTATTGGTTGACGTCTAGAACACCACCTTATTGGTCCACCACCATAAAAAATAATGTATTCTGTGGTACTTCTTCGTGTATTTACAACACCTGCATAATCAGCGTTAAAGAATGCTTCAATAGTCACTTCATTATCAGTTTTGCAATATCTAATTCCAGTATTTTTGGTTTTAATTAAATATTTCATTATTCTTTCAACACTACACACATCTTCCTTTACAGGTTCTTCGATATGTCTGCTATTCCTGTTTACTGAATAAGCAATATCTGTCCTAGTTCTTGTAGATAGATACAAAAGATTGCCTATAGTTTCCCTGAATGGAAAATTTCCTGCGGTGTTTGAACTTCTTGCTACTTTTATTTCACAAGGTGTGTCTGCTTCTTTTGCATTTTCCATTTGAAACTTTTTCTGCATACTTTTGTTGAGTTAGTTTTAAGCTATTTTCTCTTTTAAATATTTCAATTCCAATAAAATTCTTAGGATTACTTTCTTCTTTTATCTCAAATTTGATTTTAAGAACCTGTAGTAGTTCTTGTACTTTCTCTTCTTTGTCACTGATTATTATACCAACATAAAGTGCAAGTATAATTGTACCATCTTCGTTCTTAAAAATGCATCCTTCATTTTTTGTTGGTGTATGACCACCTTTCAAAAAGTACTTCAGTACTTCAGTAAAAGTTCGATTCCATTTTAATGGAGCTTGCTTAAGACGGTACAATGCTTTATTTAATTTTATTATTATACATTTTTCGGACATTTGCCATCATTTGTGTGTTAAAAATTCAAAACACACAAATGATGGCAAATGTCCGAAAAATGTATAATAATAAAATTGAACTTCCATCATTAACAAATAACTTCAAACAGAGCTTTATTTGACTTGCAGATTTTACCACAATCCTCATATCTTTCTGCGATCTTCATAATATACTCTTTCATTTGGGTCTCCATATAAAAATGCACTTTTCACATCAAATTTTACCATAATGTAGTTTTTCTGATTTGCAATAGAAAATATTGTTCTAAGAGAGTTTCCACAAAAAACTGGACTAAATAACTCTTCATAATCAAAACCATCTATCTCTATGTTCACATCCTCTTATCACTAATCTTGCTGTATATCTCCCAGCTTCACTTTTGTTCACTAAAACCCAAGTTTTGTTTTTATCTAATGATTGCTTTCTTCTTCAATTGCTGTTTTCCATTCATTTTTTTCAGAACATGTTGTTGCCTCTTCAAAGTCATTTTAACATAATCATCAAATTATTATGTTCTGCATCGTTTTCAAATATATTTCATAAATTGAGTAGGCTACATAGGCCTACTATAAGAAGTTTCATAATTTAAAATATGTATTAGGAATTTCTATTCCACTGAAGTTACAATCAACTTTTGGGCTAAAGCATCCTGCTTCTTCCATTCTATTTTCTCCTTTCCCTGATTCAAATCTGCAAAACTTTTTTCACCATTTACAATTTTGAGAATTCCTTATAACTTAAATATTACTGTTGTCTTCAATTTCCAAAATTTGAAAGATTCAGAATCTACAAGCTTTTCTATTAGTTCTGTGTTAAAAAACA
The DNA here is from genome assembly GCA_963513935.1 of Aphrophora alni. Taxonomy (NCBI): domain Eukaryota; kingdom Metazoa; phylum Arthropoda; class Insecta; order Hemiptera; family Aphrophoridae; genus Aphrophora; species Aphrophora alni. The sequence goes on from OY740767.1 coordinate 89,323,079, forward strand.
AATAGCCTATAATCTTATTACGTTTTTCTGATTTGACTTTTTATAATGCACAGCACTAATTATTTAATCAACTTTTAGGCTAAAGCATCCTGCTTCTTCCATTCTGTTTTCTCATTTCCCTGATTCAAATCTGCGACACTTTCTACACCATTTACAATTTCGAGAATTCCTTGTAACTTAAATATTACTGTTGTCTTAAATTTCCAAAATTTGAAAGATTCAGAATCTACAAGCTTTTCTATTACTTCTGTGTTAAAAAACAATAGCCTATAATCTTATTACATTTTTTGATTTTACTTTTATACACTGCACTTACTATTTATTTCTATTTCTTTTTTCCAATTTCCACCTGGCCCCATAACCTGTTCTGATTTCACTTTTATTATTTTGGAAAAATGGATAAAAGAAACTTGATAAGGCATAATACTAATAATTATTTTTATTAAAACACAAAACTTTTTTTATATTCTTAATAAAAACTTACAACAAATAAACATCTGGTTTTCTTTTTAACAATTACAAAGAGATATGAAAGATTCAACAGATACATTATATATATCAATGTCATTACTACTGTTAGGAATTAGGATAGTTTTAGGTAGAAATTGAGTCTAGTTTTTTTAAGAAGCCAGAAAGACATTAATAGTAACAAACCTGGAAAACTGACGAAATTGCTTACCATGCAAGAATGGCAGACATCATTGATGTTACAATGATATATAAACCCTTGGGTGGAAGGAAATGTGGTCATTGGGCCAAGATCGATCAAGGGAAGGTGCTGCATGAGTTCTTGAAGATAGCCAGACGGAGTTGGCAAGTAAGAGCTTCCTGGGAGAATAATTCTTTTAAATAGCCAGATGGACTTGGTGAGTAAGAGCTTCCTGTTAGAATAATTCTTGAAGATAGCCAAACGGACTTGTTGAATAAGAGCTTCCTAGGAGAATTGGGACTTCGGACGAGTAGTCACAAGAAAGCAGTGTGAGCAAATTTGGTATATTAAGAATTTGTAATTATTTCAGAGTCAAATAATTAAACTATAATATAAAATCAGATATGTAAGTCACAACAATTAGAGTCATTCTGGATTAATAGTAATAATAAGAATATTGTAGCATTGTAATAAGATAGGAGATGGTTATTCTTGTTAATAAAAGTTAATTGAGGACAGAACCATTTGATTATGTTGATAATAAAGAACCCAGACAGTTTAAGAAACCAATCCTAACACTCCTTGTGCATAGTGAGGAAGCTTCTAAGATATGTAAAATGTTAAAAAATAAAAGAACCTGTGATATAGATGAAGTTTCCTCCTTGCTTATAAGATTGTGTTCCCACAAACTAATTGAGCCTCATACTGAAACTATCAACTATTCTTTCCTTGAAGGAGTTTTTTCTAGTCATTTGAAGCTATCCAAAATTGTTTTGTTATTCAAGGGAGGAAACAAGAAGGATATTGGTAATAATAGGCCCATAGCTTTAATACCAACATTCAGCAAAATATTTGAAAAAATATTTCTTCCTAGAAATATTGTTGTCAATTAATTACTTAGAACAGTTTAATATCCAAGAGTCAGTTTGGTTTCCAAAAAGGAAGATCAACCATAGACCCCTTGACAAGGGCCTTGATAATAAAAAGAAATCATACCAACGAAATCAAGTGGGGTTTCTTCTAGTTACAACTCTCAGTTTTAAAGATCACACACATCTTTACTTATTTATCATAAGAAAACTAATTTATTAAATACTTAGATATCATAATTGCCAATAAACTAAAACATTAAAAATTTTCGCCAAATACAAAATTGTCCTGAAATATTGCTCCTCCTTTATTGGCATATTATCTTGTGAGTCTTGTTTCCTCTCGATACATTTATATACTAACTTTATATGCTCGACTGAATACTAACATTATGAATGCTGGGCAACATATTATCTAACCACCATACAGAAGAATCTCCAGAATATATTTTAATGGTTCTTTTAAATGTTTGACATTAAAATTATAACATTTCTTAAATTTATCATAATCCTGTTAATTACTAATTATATCTGTTATCTCAGAAGTTTAAATTGTTAACCTTTTTCACAAAAAGTTAAAAGTGTATAAACTTTCTTAAAAGTATTCACCACAATAAAAGTTTTCCTAATTACAACTAAAAAATAACCATTCTACACAAATTAGAATAGACATTCAAGTGTTACATTTTAATAGCTATTACATTTTTTATTTAGATGGCTGATAAGAACTGGAAAAATGCAAGAGCTTTGTCTTTACAATTGGTGTTATGCGTTGAAGAAGAACATCCAGAATTAGGTGCTAATTTCTCTGTCATTATAAATGAGGAAGATTCAGTCAAGCAAAAAACACCAATAGCTGAAATCTGTGATATTTCAATAGGGTACATTGTAAGTTATTATCATGACACCTCTTTATTAATACAATTAAGTGTATCAACCTTCTGTAATTGCTATACCAATTCTTTTATTTGTATGTACATATTTTGAGTGTACAGAATGTTTATAAAATATGCCAAACTTTTTTTCCCTGTCTTTACAAGGACTCGCCAATTTAGGCGACTCACTGCTTCGAGAGACCTCCATCGAATCATTCAATGTCCACTACTGCTCAAACCTTCCGTTGCAAAACACGTGGTTTGCATTTTTCTTAATTACAATGTTTTTAATCACTCTAATTATATCTATACATAGGATACATTTCTCTGACTATTTTTTATTATTCACTTTGTTTGTAAACTTATAAAAAAATGGATTTAAAAACTGACTCTTACATTTAATAATTGCCACATGTTGATGTGCCAATTATAAATTTATAAAAAAGCTGGGTTTGTATTTAATATTAATCTGATTTTTATAAAAGAGAGGAAAATAATTTGCTCGACTATGGGCGCCAGGTAGCGTTAGCTTACCAATTTTGAAAAAGGAAGTTAATTGTTATTATTAAAATTTCTCAGGGTCGCAAATCCTTTTGAAAGTGTACTTATACAGTGGTTCTCGGTGAAATAAAAAAATCTTATTTTGTTGTGCTGAAACTGAACATAATTTATTGAATTAAGATTATACATATATATTCATGACACATTTCTTACTGCTATTTAAAATCTCTATGTTTTTTAACTTTAAAATTATTTTGCCTTGAAGAGGCTTAAATCCTTTTTTATGACTCTATATTAATAGTTGCAACTTAAAACAAAATATTTTTTATAGTGAGTTCTTATATTCTCACGTAGCAAAGATTATATTTATATTAAAATGAAATTAAGTACTTTAAGTTTAATAGTTGCTATACAAAAATTATTCATTAGAATAAATTTAAAAAGTTCATACAAAAAGTTCTTTTTTATACAAAATTATTATGAAACTGTCAATGGTTCTTTGTTACCGCATAACCGTTCCTGTAGGCTGAGAATGTCCTCGTGGTGAGTTCCTCTCATCTTGTATTGCAATCACTTTGTAGACTCAATTTACACATCCGATGATCATTTGTCCTTTCAAGTTCACAGTGTTATACAAAAAATTCATCACTTTATTGAGAGTTATTGTCCAATACTCTCTTCAAACACAAACTACGTCCTACCACGTCAAAAACTGTCTCTAAACTCGTTAAATTATCACCATTCAATGTTCTAAAACTTCTTTTAGACCAAAACATCTCTCACTGACTCAAATGTCACAATAGGACTCTACTTTAACAATTTTCGCTACATTTTGAAAAAGTTTCTCTATACCAGAATATGTCTGATCACCTCAGATGCTCCCTTAAGACTGTTTATTCACATATTCACTAATTTTTATAAAACTTCTCTAGACAAAAATAACATATCTGATCACATCAGACCTCACCTCAAGACTGGCTTAACGTTTTCTCTACATTTTATAAAAGGTTATATACACAAGAATACGTCTGACCAACTCGGCTGTTCCCTTAACCTCTTGATGCCCACGCCCGTATATATGCGAGCAGACGACTGCCCTGCCAGCAGCCCACGCCCGCAAATATGCGAGTTGGCGTCAGCTGTTTTATATCTCATTTTTTTGCGTGTTAGCGGTTATACTGCTATGACGTATTTGGTATTGAACTGTTCAGCAGAATGCAGGGAAATGAGAGGTAATTTTTGTTTTAGTGCGTCTTAGTCTGCATCACTGCAATATCCGGTTCACTTTCGTTATTTCGCCAGCTGTCACTGTATAGCTGTATAGTGTTGTGTCTTGATAAACAAACAAAATGTCTAATTTGCGTGAATGTGAAAATTATGGAGTAATTATCTCGTGATGATTTTAGTGGTTTTTTAGACAGTGATAGTGATAATGACGAGATAATACGTAGTATAGTGACGTGTTCAAATCGTGTAGTTGAAAATGTTCCTGGACCTTCAGGCGATGCACCGACGCATTCTAACCTATATGACAATCCAATTCCCGGCCCAAGTGTTGTAAATAGTGAAATATATAATTGTAATAAATATAAGAGTACTGAAAATCATGTACCAAAAACATATATAGCTTGTATATTTGTTCTTTTTTAATTTAATGTAAAAGCTACAATAAACAGTGTGAAAATCTGCATTTTTTACTTTTACGTTTGTTTACATTTTTGCATATAAGTTATAATATTTTTTATGATATATGTCTATATATATATATATATATATATATATATATACATTTTTGTGTAGGGAATTAAATTTCCTACAAAATGTATGTAACGATTTTACAATAAAAAAAAATTATAACTTTACTTTTGAAATTTCAATATAAAATTTTTAAAAAATAAAAATAAATTAAAAAATAATAATAATTGGCCTAGATAATGTAACTTTTTATACCATTTTAGTATTCCCCTGTTCTTTCTGAACAAAAAAAAAATTACATTGATAGGTTTGCTTCATATTTAGATTTTATATGAATTTTCATAATAATGTCTGCAAATTTGCGAAAAATACCCGGGCTGGAGCTTGTATTATACTGATCATAAGTCGGGCATCAAAAGGTTAAGACTGGCAAAACCACATGTGTCTTTGTCCATCTTCTAAACCAAGCGTCTTATTTAATATGCAACGTCTGCTAGAAATTTTCTTACACACCTAGCAACACAGACACGGTTCAAATTATTTTGCCTAACACAAACTTTGTCTATTTTAACTACATAATTTTTATTCAAATATTCATATAACTTATAATTAACATATTTTACATCACATCAGTATTTTGGAAACCTATATTTAAATTTTATATACCCTTGTCTTAACATGTACATTGAGTCATTCTTTTGACTTCTGAAGTCCCCCCACCCATTCATTTTCAACGTTCCTGGGTTCCTCTTAAATTTAAATCTTAATATAACCCTTTTATGGTTATCCAAGTTAAAATTACCATTTTTGGTATCACATGTTTTCAAATTTTGTCTCTTTTAAGTTATTAATGGAAATTAGACTAACTATTTGTTTTAGCGCACGCCCCTTTTCCTTTCTCACCTCAACCAATTACATGCAACGTCCACGATTCATGCGCTTTTTGCGCTAAATTCAAATTCAAAAATGTACAATATTACAATATATATTTATATGCTCTGTATTCCCATCATACAATTTTATTCCTTCGAATATAAAATGTGATAAGAAAGATGTTTCAAAGAAGTGTAAAGTCGGATGTTTGTTTGTGCATGTGTGAGACAGAGTACACACAAGAAAGATTTGAAACAGAGCGTCAACAGTCGAATTGCATCTAACTAACACTAACACAGACAATATCCTAAATTACTTGTTTATAATATAGTAGTGGGAAAACTATTTGACCTTGTTTCATTTAGACATTTTTCATCTTCTTATTGCCAAAAAAGACTTGCAAACAACTTAACTTACATTTTAATTTCTCGCACATATAGGTATATAGGTAGTATAAAGAAAGTAAAATTATGAAATAATACATTTTAAATGTTGAATACAAGAAAGAGCCATGTTCCTGCATTCATTGTTCTCGCACATTTATCATACAGATTCTGCGGTTGAGATTGGAAACCTATTGAAACTATGCACCTATTTTTACCGCATTTAACTTTCACTGATAGATGGTTTTCTCGAATCAACCATTCAAAAATTTTCTCGTTCTAATAGTTTTTATAAAGAAAATGCCAATAACAAAAATATGATCTCAAAGTTTTAATTTTTAAGGAAACAAAACTTATTTTTTTGAGTTTTGTTCCGCCATTATAAACAGGTCAGTGGGTGGAAGCCCTAGTTATATTTATATTGTATCGGTTGTTGTAGTGGACATGGCTCCAGTAGTAAATAGACATGCCATCCCTAGTCAGAGTGATTTTAGCTTGTCTGTGCTCGGTCCCAGCTCACCACACTACCACCCCATAGCCACATCATAGGTCCTATAAGACCAGTATAGATGTATCTCATCATTGTTGGCTTTTCCATAGTGCACCTCAAGTGTGAATTCCAGGTTAGTTTGGTGTCTAATACCACTCCTACATATTTGAAATCATCCACACTAGGTAGGTCCCAGAAAATTAAATATCACTCAAATCCGGAATGACCTTCCTTGTAAATGGGATCAATGTCGTCTTATTAGGGTTGACCCTATGGTTTTCCTTTCGACACCATCCCTCTACTAATGACAGAGCTCTTTTCATGAGATCTAACTCTGTATTCTCAAATCTCCCTTGGATAAACACCACCATATCATGTGCATATCCTTGGGTGTAGTAATCCTCCGATTAGAGAAGGTCCAGAAGTGTGTCAACCACCAGGCACCACAGAAGGGAGAGAGAACTCCCCCCCTGTGAACAACTTTTGGTGACCTCAGGCTCCAGCTCCAGTACATAAGCTACAACTATCCTCACATTTAACATGTCTCCCACCCACTCACACACAGTTGTATTAATCCCATGATATGATAGGGCTCCCCATTGTCAAAAGCTCCCTAAATGTCAAGAAAGACTCCAAGGGCATATATACGGTTTCTGAGAGTCTCTTCCTGTCTTTGAACTAGACTGTGAAGTCCACTTTCACACCCTTTACCTGACTGATACACATGTTGACTTATATCAAAGGAATCATTACCCCACGTATATGTTTCTCTATCAGTTTTTCTAGTGTCTTCTAAATAAAAGAAGTTAAACTGATCGGTCTATAAGCCTTGGCCTCCTCAGTATAAGAACTGCATCCTGGCTTAGGTATGAACTGTTCTGGCTGCCTTCCATACTTGAGGTACATATCTGGTGGCTAGACTAACAGTCTAGACAGGATGGGGTTAATATGTTTCCCCTTTCTGCAGTAGAACCAGAAAAATATCATCTGGGCACGGTGATTTGAATGGGTAAAAAGAACTAATAACCCACCTAATTTTGTCAATATTTACTATTTAGTTTGTGATACGACAATTCTCCCTAGTTGGAACTATACAGGGAATGTCTGGCCCTCGCTCCGCATCTGTTCTCTTTATAAATGAGTCAGGAAAGTGTGCCTGAATAGGACTTCAACCGTTTCTTTCCCAGTTTTTGTAAACTTACTACTTGGACCTATAAGACTCTCCATTAGATTTAGGGGATCAAAGGCCCTTGCCTTTGAAATTTTAATCAAAAATTAAAATTTTATGAAATCATGCTCATAAATTGTATCTTACAGTATTTATTTTTACTCTTTGTAAGAAAATGTTAAAGTTTTACATATTGAACAAAAAAGTAGAAAATTAAATTATCTTGAAGTTTTATAAATCAACAGATCTGTTCTCAATTGGCATGCTTTTAACCTCAATGAACAAGTGTTTAACTTATCTCCTTTATTAAAACCTATTCTCACACATCCTGTCAGGTCATTTAACTTCTCAGGTAGTCCAAACTCAGTCCTCCTTCATTGCATTCCATCCCCCACTCTCTTAGTATAGATGTTGGTAATTAAGGGTAAAGAAAATGGGAACATATGTAATTATATTTATATTCTTTAGAGTATATTATTCTATTAAAAATATTGAATCCGGATATAAAGCTCTGCAGGAGTGATTATAAATTTCATTGTTCTAGCATAAATGTTTTCAACGGAATAAATTCTATCATCTAACTACGTGCAAATATGCTTTAATTATACTTTATTTTTAAGATAATTAAATATATAATGTGGTTTACTATTTACAATTTTAATTTCTCCATTACTAAATATTTACCTTGAGCTAATATTTAAAAAAGACATTTAATGAAATCAGGACCGTAATGTTCTAAGCATAAAATGACATTTCTTACATAATTCCCCAGCATTATTATTCAATTAGAGTAATTTTCCCACATTTAACATAGTTTTATGGACGGTTAGAATCCAAGGTTACTGTTGGAGCTGTGGAGCCGTAAGTTGCAGTTTGATGTTTTTAATCAAAGTGTTTGCTATCCAATGCTCCTATCATAAACAACAACAGCAATAGGTCACATAAAATCTTGCCAGATTCAAGTAGTGTAGTGTGTTTTTAAAACACAGACTATTTTCTTTCTTTCACTTATCATTTTTGTTTGTTAATTAGACACATGTTGAAGGCAACATGATTAATGATGCAAGTATATTTTCTGTCAATTATAGACACCTCTCTCCTTCCAAAGGTCTGCTTTGTTTATTTAACTTGTAAAGAAGGAAATTATGAACACAATAAGGAGTTTTAATTTGAAGGTTAGTAGGTTCTACCATTTTCTGTGTTTTTGATTCATACTAAGTTCTGTTTCAATTCAATTTAGTCATGGTGATACTTTATTTGATTTATACATTTTGTATGTAAATTAGGTAGCCTATTTACTGAAACTTACTGATATCATATAACATACATAATATTTTCTGATAACATAAAACAGAAAAAAGTAATTAAAAATGGTAAAATATACGTTTGGTTTCCAGTTTGACAATCATCAATAATTATTTTTGATTTCGAAAACAATAATAATAATAATAAATACATTAATTCTGAAAAAATGTGTTCTACAGTTATTTACTTAACATGAGATAGTAAAATGTGTATATATGAAAAGTTATGATGCCGAGGGGCACAGTCCTGGTAACAAATGAATAACAACTACCCTCTCAAGGCCAACTAGTTCTTCCCCTCATTTCTACTAGGCCTAATGTAACTCTTAGTTTTTGTGACACTACCTTGCTGTCTAAATCAATGATTTTACTCTTGAACAATATTTTTTGTTAATTTTGATATATTTAAATTTTGTATAATGTAGTTTACCAAAATTAGCACTCGGGTTTTTCACATAGTATTCATAAATTTTGTTACTATTACTTACAAAACCCGAAGTTTTTTATTTTATTTGTGTATATTTTTATTTACTTGACACCTGAACTAAAATATCTTCTTCATAAATCCATAGTTATTTGTCTAATAAAATATGTGAATATGAAATGGGTTTGTAATCTAATTCAAATCAAACTGTATTCATTTTGTTTGATCAAAAGAGTCTATTTCCTGTCAGTTACAGCTACTTTGTGTTTCCCTCTATACTAGCTTCTCCATATTGCTCATTCCAAAACAAAATATCGAGAATATACTGATTATATTCTAATCTAAAATTTAGTGGAAGCTTTATAAAAAACCTCAAGTAAGATAATGCCTTGAGCAAGTTTAAAAGCTCAAGCTCAATTGAAACAAGGGCTTATAAAAAGCTCGAGCTTGGTAAAATCTTGAGTTTAGTTCGAATTACTCGAGGCTTGGCTCGAATTAAATTGGGCTCGCACACCCCTATTTACAAAATAGACTTTTCAGAGTTAGAATTGATTCTGAGTATTTGACCTTGAGGGAGATTAAACCTAGAATACTTCAAAGAAGTGTTTTTGGTCCAATCCTATATCTGCGTTACACACACGATATTACAAAAAGCAATGACACTTATGCTGATGACACCACTACACTGGCTGTTGGTGATGATGCTGCAGAAGCTAAAAACAAATCACAAAAAGCAGTCAATCAAAATAAGTGTCTGGACTAAAAGATGTTGTTTTTAACCTAAACGAAATAAAATCAGTACATGTGAACTTCACTAATAAGAAAGATGACTATTTACCAGTAACAATTAATAATCTGAAAGTGCTTTTATGCAAAAATGCAAAATATTTTCGTATTACTTTAGATGCCAAGCTACTGGAGAGTACATTTAAAAAAGAAACATGAACTGCTAGGAATCCAATATAAGAAAATGTATTGGCTAATTGGAAGGCAGTCCGAGTTATCAATGAGTAATGAGCTGCTGTCTTATAGGCAAATGCTGAAACCTGTATAGACATATGCAATTCAGCTTTGAAGTTGTACCAAAAATCAAATATAAAAATTATTCAAATGTTTTAGGACATGGTACTGAGAACAATTGTAAATTCTCCTTGGTATGCCAATAATGATACCATCCATCAGGATTTGAAAGTGGATACTGTTGAGTCCGAAATGCATTAACATGCAAAGAAGCATGAACTTTGACTCCTCACCAGAATGTAGAAGTTCATCAGCTTCTTAACGACTCAGAAGTTGTAAGGCGACTTTAGGAGGGTCAACCCATTTGAACTAGTTTAAGCGCTCACAGTGTTATGTTTTAAGTGCAGTGTTGTGGAATCAATAGGTGTTGTCACTGGGCATTAACCTAACACACTGTCAATAATTCTTCAGAAAGTAAACGGCTAGGTAGTCAATAAGACTAGTTGTAGTGTAAAAAGTATAATAGAAATAATTTAAAATATTAGTTATTGAAATTTTGTGTACCGTTCATTGTGTTGTTTTTATTTATGTTTTTTATTTTGTCTACAGGTGGAATGGCCAGTCAACATGGTTATATCTACTGATGCTATTGCTAGTTATAACTCAATATTTAGTTTTCTTCTGTGTATCAAATATGCTTTTTGGTCTCTGTATAATTTGAGATTTTCTGGTAAGTTTAATGTCATTTTAGGTATTATAATAATTAACCCCTTAACGGATGATTAAAATTGACCAAAAACCACAAAAATGTTGATTTAAAAAAAAAATTTAAATGATAGGAAATAATGTCAAAAACCTTTGTAAAAATTGAAAATTTTTAGTTTTTTGCCATAGATAATGTTTTAGGGTTAGGTTAGGTTTTTGAATCTGTAATATGGACATATGTAAGGATATATGAAATATATATGTATATTTATATTTATGAATATGTATATAGAGCGTAAACACACACACACACACACACACACACACACATATATATATATATATATATATATATATATATATATATATCACAATGCAAAAAATTGAGAAATTTTTTATTTATTTTTTTATTTACATGCCACTTTGTGCCTTTCGAATAGTGAGCATAATTTTTTTGGGGTTTTAAAAATGTATGGTCCCCCGCGGGATTTGAAAAAAAAAAAAATAATAAAAAAATTTAAAAAAAGAGTAAGGAAATATAAAAAAAAAAAATCTAAAAGAAGTTTTCTATTACTTATGTATATATTTTTTACATAAAAAAAAGATAAAGATACTAAATTTACATAAGAAACACCTTACTAAGCTAATAGTTTTTCTTTGTGTGAAAGTCTTTGAAACAAGGCACTGCACAAAGTCCAACATCACAGCTGACACACATAACGTGACTCTCTTCTGATTTTCTTGCTTGCGCACCCAACACATCTTCTTGTAGCATTGGTCTTCTTCTCAGTAGCAGGCACGTAATCAGGAAAATGTCTTTCCTTGAGGCGAAGAGGGTCATTTTCTAAAGATGGGCGACCTCGTTTTAAATGGACATTTTCACCTAGGTGATGTTCAATTAGTGATTCCACCAAAGCCTGTCTAAACTCATAGGAAGTTTTTTTCCCTCCGTTTTTTGTGTGGAGTACATGCGAATTGAAAATACACATGTTTAGTAGGTGCCTAAATTCTTTTTTGTACCACCGTTTTTGCCGCTTTCTTTCGACCGGATAGGCAGAAAGCATTTGATCTACCTGGTCCACTCCGCCCATCAGTTTATTGTAGTCGTTTACAATTGTTGGTATAATAGCCTTCTTACCCTTACGTGTGACTTCAGTAGATTCCATTTCATGAACTGTACTCAAACACAGAACTGCACGTTTGTCCATCCACTTGATGCAAGTCATCTTCCCGTTTTCTTCATAAAAAGCACTCATTTCACCTTTTTTAAATTTCACTGTCAAGAGATCTTTTGGTAGGTTTAATCTATTTTTTTTAACAGTCCCAACAACATCTGTCTTTATTTTTTGAAGCTCAAGGGCTAACTCCGTGCTGCAATAGAAATTGTCTGTATACACTCTGTAGCCCTGGTTTTCCAAACCATTGAGGAGTGTCAGAACAACATTAGTTGCGTGGCCTACATCTGGATTGTGTAGAATGTCTGTGCCTTTACCCAGGTAAATATTCAACTTCCAAATGTACCCAGTGCTTGATTCTGACAAAATGTAGCTCTTGATACCAAATCTGGCTCGTTTTATCCGAATGAACTGCTTGAAACTCAAGCGGCCTTTCCACAATAATAGACTTTCATCGATGGCAATGTCCATCTCCGGCGTATAGACAGTTATAAAGCGATCACAAATATAATCAAACACTGGCTTTAGTTTTTGAAGCTTTTAAGACCCATCAAATGTTACTTCATCATCAGCAAAATGTAAGAATCTACTCAATAGCTTTAGCCTATTCAGTGTCATGATGCTAGGAAACCCTGGAGTTGCAAAAAGGGGTTTTTGAGTATAATAACAGTTTATTTCTGGCTTCCAAACTAACCCATGCAATATATAGACAGACAAGAGAATATAGATTTCATCTCTATTTGTAGGTTTCCAAGCATGAAATCTTGAAAACTCCTTCAAAGGCCTGTACGCTAAATATTTTTCAGCGTACCTATTTGTTTCCCTAACTATCATATCGACAAGTTCTTCGGTGATAAAAAGTCTGAACAACTCGTAAGGATCTGTATTATTTTCAATTGGTACCTTTATGCCAGGAGTGCCTGAGAAATCAAATGCAGAAGATCTTTTATTTGGAGAGAGTTCACTGTGATCAAGCCACACAAGAGGAATGGGCTTAGATTTCTTCTTTCCTGCTACGATTCTTTGTGTTTCATCATGAAGCGGCTGCGAGATAATAGGGTCCTCTTCACCAGGGTCCATATCGCCAATGTCATCATCAAATTCTTCATCGATCGCCTCGTCCTCACTCTCAGAATCAGAAACGTTCAGGCGTAACCAATCGTCAATCAGCGCATCATCCATAGTAACGTAATAAAATAAACGAACTAATTTAAAAACTAATAATAAAAATGTAATGAATAAAATTGAAAATAAACTAATAAAATTATGATAATAAAACTGTAATGAATAAAATTGAAAATAAACTAATAAAATTATGATAATAAAACTGTAATGAATAAAAGTAAAATTAAATAATGCAAATTATGAATAACAGTAAAAACAACTAATAAATAACTCGGTAATAACAGTTAAAACAACAGAGACACAGCAGCACAAACGATGTTAATTTCACGGAATCACAAGGAAAACTGAGGAAGGCAGTTCAGCATCTAGCTGTGAAAGCCGCCAAGGCATTTACAAAATGGCTGCCGTTGCTAGGCGACGCAGTATTTCCCCCCACATGCTGTCATTTATCGAACAGAAACAATACTACGATATCCAGTCGAGTTATTACGTCGCCAAGCAAAATAAAATAAGACAATCATATCTTGCGTATTATTACGTCACTGGCACATTTTATTGAAAAACTCACTGACGTAATATTACGTCGCTGACCGTTAAGGGGTTAATTAAATGCTTTCAATTTTTACTGGAACATTATTCACCTTAATGTATTTTTTAATTAATTGTTTTATTAGTTCAAATTTTCAATTTGTACTATTGCAAGTAAAATAAGTTTGTGATTTGTGGTTAATAGGTTAATTGTTTTTATAGTTAATATGCTGGCTAGTAGGCGCAACCATCTGGACATGTTTCTGAATTACAGATATAGCTCTCCTATTCAATTACATGATGTAATAAAATAGTCCACAATAGAAAAATTATTATTAAATTATTGAAATTCTTTGTTGAGGAAATAATCTTATATTTTCTCTTTGATTAAATTGTTTGTGGTGCTTACTATTTTTTTTTGTAGTTTATTACATTATAATATTTCATAACAACATATTTTAAATTATAAACACAATACATTTCATGCCTTAGATGGTAACTAGTTCATCCAACTATGTTCTCCTCAACTTGTAAAAGATCATCCTTCTCAACTCAATTAAGTAAACATAATTTTTGTGAGATCTTGTGTTCGATTTTTATTCTATTTATCATCTTCTACATGTTTATTTAATAGGTTTACTTCACTTATTATTATTTTACTTTTATTTAAGTTTATACTTATTTAATTAACCTTGTCTCACACACACACACACATGCACGCACACACCCAACACACACACACACACACACACACATACATATAATTAATTATCTTCTCTCTATGTCCACAAATAATTTATTAAGACGATTTTTGGATTGCTATATCCGGTTTAATATAATGCTCTAGGATAAAAATGTCTTTACATATTCAGTGATATTTCACACACAAATAGTGAATTTGTGTTTGCGAGTGTTTAAATGAAACTTTTAGTGTGTTAGTTATATTTATTTAAATTCAGGGTTCTTTAATTACGATGTACATTGCTTGTTGCTATTACTTCCCTAACTTATCATTTCCAAACCGTTACAAGACGTAGTCCACCGGCAGAGATACACTATATACGGTCACCAAGTTAATGTTAATGAGGACTTTGAATCAGAATTTGAGATTATGTTGTGTAGAAGATGGACAGATCAACTGTCACAAGTATTAATATACTTGAGAAGGTATTCTCATTGAAATATATTCCAGTCTATTTGTAGAAGTTTTTAGCTGATCTCGATAATTATATATCCCATTTCTGCCATTTTATATTACAGTCTCCCCTCTTTTCCCATCATCTTCAATATTTCTGCTGCAAAGTATTTTTATATAGTAGTTTTTGAACAAGGGTAGCTTTGCTTTTAATAATACTTTCTATTACATGTCAAATTTGTCACACTTTCATAGAATCTTGACCTGCTTTCTCTATTCTATAATAATGGTATAATTCTGATTAGATATATATTATAAGCTATCCACCATATCACCAGTTAGTTTACTACCATTAAAGGTACAGAATGTTTTGTTTGAACTACGAGTATATAAGATCTGCATCTGAAGCATAGTTTTTAATCACCAGAGATGTAGGCCATCAGCAGAGATATAGCATGTATATTTTACCAAGTTAATATGTTGTGTAGAAGCTAGAGAGATCAAGTAATACAAGTATTAAAATACTGAGAAGGTATACTCATTGAGACACATTCCAGTTTCATGTCTTGATTAGTGTCTACACGTAAATATAACAAATATTAGAAATCTATTTGTAGCAATTTTCATATTATGACATATACATGGAGTAAACATTCCATCAGGACATCTATAATCTACCACTTGATTTATTGACAAATTCTAGATTATATAATCATACATACCGTTCTACTTGCTATTGAGTTTGATGTTCATGAAGTTCCTTTATATTTTTCTATCCATTCATATTTCTTCTATCACTACTATATACTCCATGGAATTCCGCTCTTCTCTACACCTCTCCTCGCATCATCCTTTCATCTTGACCTAGGCGTATTTTGATCTATTTCCTGTAATCATCATTTCTTCCATTCTATTTAGGATCCTCATACTTTTTACATGTCTAGTCCATGGAAAAAGTTTCACTCTCCACTTTCTTTCCATCATCTTTCATGTTTCTGCTACAAAGTGTTATTATTGTCATATAGTAGTTTTGGAACACACATAGCTATGGTTTCAGTGATACTTTCTTATAGATGTCAAATTTTTCACACCTTCATAGAATCTTGGGCCTGCAGGGTTGGAAGCTGGGGGGTACGGTTTAGGGGGTACGTGGATCTACTTTGTCATGATGCGTTGCCGGGTCGTCCGATATCACTTGCTAAAATTAATATAAGTACACTGGGCAAATCTCAATCTAGGCTAGCCATTTTTGACTACAAACTAATTTACTAAAACTAACCAATTAACCCTAAAACCAATATTAATATTAACTACACTGCATTGGCACAACATGTCGGACTAATACAAAAGGCCTTACATGGACTTGTTTCAGTAATAAATCATCATTAATTATCTTGCACCACCGAGCTTGTTATTTATTTTAATTTTCCATTTTGAACACGTGGAACTTAGGTATAGGAAAAACCTCCAGTTAACACATTCCGTGCTTAGTTATAAGTATTTAAAAGTAAAGTTGTATATATATATATATATTCGTAACGCTATAGTTTCGCGTCCTTCCATTGAAAAATTGCATTACGTTTTGCGTCCGCAGAAATTTGACGTCCGTATACGGACACCCGATGACAATCCTTCGTTAAAATAATAACAGTTTCGAACTTTCGCGCCAAGTAATTTTTATATGGAGTATTGCTGACCAATTAACCTTTTCCTTCATTTCCCCCCTTTATATTATCACTCCACGAGTCAGTATAAAGTTATTAAAGATTTGTCTTCGGACGCGAAACGGCGGTAACATGAAAATTTCGTATATTTTGTTAGTTCAAGCTTTTTTCGCCACGTGGCAGCTGCGTCGCCCCGTATAGTCTTGACTGTGTATAAATCTTTTCGTTCATCTATCAATTTCACGTCAAATGATTTGACAACATCGCAATCGTAATTCTTCGCTGGCTTTGCGTATTACTACTCTCGACAGACTACCGTCACCCGACATTTTTTTCTCTACCGTTCATCCGATTCAGTTCTTAAGCTTAGCAGAATTCAGAAGGAAACGCGTGTTTCAGTATTGTTTACGCCGTTTGAAATACACAATCATTTCAATTTTCATTATTGATGTGACTGTAGATGTTTGGTGGACCATAAAATATTATTGAGCTTTCTTACAAAAATTATATTAAGCAAATTTATAAAAGTTACTGTTTTTCTACAAAAAAAAAAAAAAAAATTAAACAGGCTTATAAAAAATATTTTAAAATACCGGTACCAATAAATTATACTGAGCTTGTGCATACAAATTATACTGTTTTTCAACGAAATTATATTGAGTACGCTTACAAAAACTGTTTTAATATCCCATTAAATTATACTGAGCTCACTTGCAAATTTTTATTTTATTTTATTTTTTTTTATTTATTTTTTTTTTTTTTAACAGAATTACATTAAAAACGCTTACGAAATTATTTCAATATCCTATTGAATTATGCTGAGCTCATTCACAAAAATTATATGCTTGTTCAACAAAATTATTTAAAGCATGCTTATATAAAATATTTTAATTTATCATTAAATTAAATTATACTGAACTATCTTGCAAAAAGTATACTGTTCTACAACAAAGTATATTTATATTATTTAGAAAAAAATATTAATTAAATTTATAAAAATTAAGAAATTTGCAATTCAATTATACTGAGCTCATTCGCAAAGATTTCCTGTTAAGGTTATCCGATTCAATTTGGTCCAGCCCGGCTGGCCGAATTAGAATGATGCTATAGGCCTACATGTTCTTTAAATGGAGGTGGCTACTCCGGTCCGCTTCGTTACGTCACGATCATCCGTGTTTTAAGGGTTTAGAAATCGAAATCTCCGGACATTATCGGAAATACCAAAAACATTGCTCTATTCGGATGTGAATGGAAGGATCTTGACGAAACAAAGCGGACCGAATCGGGCATACACGTATAGAATTCATCTTAATTTGGCGGACCCGACCGTCCGTACCAAACCGTCTGAATCCCAGAATGTATTTTTTTTAAGTGGCATAGATCCAGTAGAGTATGGGGTCGAGTTCATAAAACCATGTTTCTGGTGTCAAAATGTTTAAGACAAGGGCGCCACGTAGTTTTAAAGGTATAGGCCCCACATAAAATTTCTAAAATGTAGAGGCTAAAACTACGAACTTACCTCTATGACCTGTTTTAATGATATGTAGCTCTGATTTCTAAAGTTCTCCATGAGACAAACACAACCGTCCTTCCTTACGGCCCAACTCCCAAACAAAAAATCCTGCCCTGTCCAATAAGTCAACCGCCTTATCTTGTTTACTTAGTAAGTCTCGATGTCTATGGAACTGTTTATTTACAACCGTTTCAAGCTTCTGTTCTCTATATATTGGTCAGTATGTGTTTAATAACTTAACTGCATATAATTCCAGTTCATGTAAAACAAAAACCTTGCAACATGCACAAAAATGGCCTGTCGTTCTGGGAAATTCAATGTGCCAGTTGTACATTGACCCAAGTGTGCTGAAAGAGAAACTTAAGCCAAAGAACTTTTACCCACACATTTTAACTGGTATAATGACAGAGAAAAGCAATATAAAATGAAAAATATTCATTTAATTTGTTTCAACTAAAAACAAAAAACACAATTTTAAATATTGTAAAGTTGGAATAATAAAATATTATTAACTTACTAAATTATTCAAACTTACATAAGTTGCATAACATTTACAATTTAAAAAAAAAAAAATACATGAAAAGTTCTAACAAAGTATTGAGCCTTTGAACTAAATATAAAAAAAGTATAACTATACAAAAATATAACAGTAAGAAATAAGTGATTAAATTAATTAATATTAACAATTATGAGAAATATTCATTTAACTTGTTTCAATATAAAACAAAAATATAATTTCAAATATTGTAAAGTTGGAATAATATAACATTATGAACTTACAAAATTATTCATACTTACATAAGTAAATATACATTTATTTTTTTTATTTTTAATTACATGAACGAGTCTAAGAAAGTATTGTGCCTATGAACTAAATAAAAAAATAATGTATAAAATTGGTAAATGTGTAAAATTCGAAAATGTGACAGTAAATAATAGGTGATTATTAATTATTTAATACTAACAATATTTTTTTCTAAATAATAAATACATTGTACAATGACTATGTACTAAACATGTCAAATAATTCAAATTAACAGGTAAACTTTTCAAATGTTCGACATGAAAGTTAATTAATTATAATGTAATGTATATATTGGTATTTATTATACTAATTACTCAATTTAAAAAAAAATTTTTTTTTAAGCATTAGCAGTAGCAAAAAATATTACTTTTATTACCATTACCTTCTCGAGTCTTGACTTTCTGTTTTAAATTTTATTTTATCAAATGGCATTAAAAACTTAAAAGAGAGATAAAATATGAGTTACTTATAAACTATGAAATAAAACATGTTACTCTATTTGTAATTTAAACACAACTGACGTATCATGTTTTAACAATTAACTGAATTGCTCAAGGCAATTTTGTATAAATATTTTGCACAAAAACTTTAATTTTTAACCAATTTTTATTTTTTAGAAGTTCTTTATTTTTTGATATTAATAGCTCACATTCATTCTTCTTTGGAGGTATTTTATTTTTTATGTGAATCTTGAAAAAGTCATTTACAATTTTTTTTTGATCTGGAGACCAAGGTATTAACACTCGCTTTTTTTTAAAAGATATTTTAGGCCTACTTTCTGAAAAAACATTTTCACCGTCATCTTTTCCATTATCTTGAGAAATATCATAATATTCTTTAGCGAGTTCTGCTACTTCTTCTTTATCAGAATTTCCATCTAGTAAATTTTCGTCCATGTCTAAATTGATTTCGTCTAACTTTTTACCTTTCCAATCAGCAGCTTTTCCTTCTTCCATCGCCAAGAGTAATTTACAAATTTTTGCCGTCTGGAAAACGTCATCTGGGAGTCGGTATTCACCTCTATGTATATGGTCAGTATGACCCATAAATGTAGCTAGTTGTTCAATATCACTCTCAGACATATTAAAAATCTGAGTGATGGTGGCTAAGTGCTTTCTTAAGCGAGTTGCGGTTAATGCGGTTGGGTTTTTTGCTCCACTTGATAAAGCCAATTTCTGTAACGTTTTATACCCAACGTGTTTTAATTGGTGTTTGATAAAAAGGTTTTCCAAAAAGATATGGATTTTCAATCGTTCCAAACACGTGTGGTCGAGACTTGTGTAAAAGTTCCAGATGATCTTGGACATCGTTACTAAAGAGGACTGGTACGCCTCTACCTCTTTTGCCTCGAATCACAACTCTTCTAAATCTCTTCATTAAAATTTTTTCAGAAGCTGTTACAACGTCGGAAAATTCTTCATAATTTGAAGATTTCTCATAACGAAGATACGTATTCAAATGCATCCTCTCCAATTCTCCCGGCCGCCTTCTGTTTAGTAGGAGTACTCTGCAATAAACAGTTTCAAGTAAATCGAGATATGCTTTACTATTTTGTGGATTAGACTCTAGTTCGGTCACTGCCTCTTTTCCTTTTTGAAGAAGATAGTCCTTAAAAATCTTTAAGTCACTTGCTAATGGAATAATTGTAAGTTTATTCCATTTTTTCATATTTATATCATTAGACGCCTGCTTCGATATGTCGTAAAGCCAGTTGTTGTCCAATAATAAAATTGTGGTCTTTAAATCGGCTTCCGATTCCGCTGCAGTTTGCGAGTGATAGACGTGTTTTTCTTTTAAAGCAAAATTAATTGCTATATTGCAACAATCTTTTAAAGATTTTTTAATGTTTAGAGCAAATTTAGGTGAAGAAAATGTATTATTTACTTCACAATATTGTGAAATATTTTTAGTCGCTTGCAATATTGTATCATAATACTGAGGTCTTAAGGCTTCAAAAAGATTTGTAACTTTACTTTCAAGTGTCTTTATCTCAATCAAAAGTTTTGAAAGTTCGCGCATCTTTCTGCTGGTAACGGTAATAAAATGTTTGTCCCGATGGCACTTTAAGTAACGAGATCCAAAGGCACAGATGAGGGCATCTTTCTTAGCAGCTACAGACACTTTGTCCGGACGCATTCGAGGGAAAACTTCAACTATGAGTTCCTGGTCAATTTTAAATGGAAATAAAATGTTTTTATTAGGGGTTAAATCATTTTTATTTGTGTTTTGTGGGCACCGTTTTTTATGGCGCCAAAGACTTTTCCTTGAATAAAACTCAAGACAATATTCACATGGCTGGCAATCAGTTACAAGTGCAACGTCAGGTTTCTTTACTGGTCTAACACAGTCATTAATATTTAACAAATAATTTCCTTGTTTTCTAAGTTTTGCAATAATTTGTTTTCTTTCCGCGTTATTTTTTTTCATGGCCAAAAACTTTTGAACTTCCGTTTCTGCAGGGTGATTTCTAGCAAGATGTCTAGCGAAGTTATCGATACTAGACTCACAATAGATACAAAAAACTTTATTTCTTGTTCTCCATTTTTTCTCGGGGCCCTTATCATTGGAAGATCGCGGAACACTTACAGAACTGCTAGTAATAGTTGGGGTTTTTGAATGTTCATACGTTTTTAAACTTTTGGAAGTCAAATCGTTTTCATCACATTCATCTTCAGGGAGTAAATGACCTTGAACGTTTTCGAAATTAGTTTGCATTGGAGATGATTCAAGATTTTTCTGTGTACATGTATTTTTAGGTGGAAATGATAACGCTCCAGAATTTTCTTCAGATCCACAGGTATTGTTTAAACTTGATGATTCAGTTTCATCTCCGGAAGGCAAATAATCAGGATCTTCATTATAATTATAAGCAATTGGAGATAGATCAGGTGACACTGATACATTTTGACTTATACACGAGTCCCTAGAATTTTCATTACATTCAATTTCAAAATATAATTCATTCGCAGAAGGCAAATAATTAGGATTTTTCTTGGAATCGTAATCATTTGGAGACTTTTGGGATGTCACAGAAACGTTTTTATTGTCAAATGATGATACTTTAGTGCTGTTATTACACTTATTTTTTAAAAGAAATTCTTCTGTTTCATCTCTTATAGGCAAATCATCAAGATTAATATCATTGGTAGAATTATGATATATTAGGGGAGTGGATACAATTTTGTTGAGTAATCCTGTTGACGAACCTGTAACAAAATGTACATACTTTTTTTAAAACTTTTGGAATATAAAACTTTTGGAAGTCAAATAGTTTTCATCAAATTCATCTTCAGGTAGTAAATAACACAAATAACGTATTGCATACCTTTCATGGCCTTGATTTTGTCCAACTCTGAAAGTCCCTTTGTTCATTCATAATTGGGTATACTAAGCAGTTGTAAAATATCTCCATCTCTCTGCCTGCCGCTACTACTCGGTGTGTTATGCCTATTTTGTCCATCCTTTAATTTTTCCATTATTCTTATTGTTCTCGGCAGCATCTAAGAAAATTAACGAGATAGTTTAATCAATTTCACAATTTAATATGTTCAATTATTTAAAAAATTATTAATTTTACATTACATTTGTACATTAAATAATAAGTAAATCCTACAAATACAAAGTTATATATATGTACAAAACGTACATAAACTTTTACATAATACGTTTTTGCAAGTTGTGATTATATCATATTTAAACCGGTATGACATCAGTTTAAAACTTAGGTATTTCATTTATATCCAAAATACAAGTACGAAGACTAACATTTTAATTTTAGAAGTATGTTTCCTTCTTTAGTAGAAATAAACAATAAATATTAATATTTAAAGATTATTTTAGACACATTTTTGAATAGGTTGTAGCTTACAAAGAATTAGCCTACTCAAATTCATTCGAGAGGCGATTTTTTTTAAAATTAAAAGTTACAGTACTGGCTACGTTTTACATAGAAAGGTTTCATATTTAATCTGTACTTTTCCATGAGGGAATTTGGTCATCTCAAGTCTGTTACCATTAGTAAATGGAATATTTTAAAAATAGTACTGTACAATGTATGCCGTATTGATTAATACATATTTAATTTCACAAACATAATATGTTACAAAATAATAGTTTTAATTGAATTGAATTAATTATCCATATCTAAATCTTTTGATCTCAAAGATTTAAGCCTATAATTAATTATTTTTTCAGCATATGCAAACAGTTTCAAAATGGAATTTATCTAAAACCGGCAAAAATAAAAGTTATTGGAATTAGGATGGGAAGAATGCACTCATTTTTATAAAATTTAGGCATAATCGTGTATTTTATTGCATTCTTTTCTGACTAAATAATCAAATTCGAATTGTCTGATTTAGGGAAACGGTTGTCAACTGATATCAATTCAGCCAAAAGGACAATACAAATAGACTAAAATTAAATGAAATAATAAAAGTTTAATTCTTCATTATATAATTTCTAAAATTATATGGATATATTATTATGGATATATTTTATTCATCAATGGCAATTACATTAAATACTTTTTTGTGTGTACATTAACGTACATCTGAAAGATATAACTATAGAAAATTTCCATTTATACACTATTAATCTTACTATTGGAAGTCTATATAATCTAAATTTATTTTAAGTAATTTTATTCTTCTAATTCTTAACTGTAAAAGAGATTAATAACTTCATTTGCGGTTACTATATTATTAAACATATTTGGAAAAAAATATTTAAATATACAGCAGTTTTATTTATACAAATTTTATTTTTCAGAGCATTTATAAATTATTATAACTCTTTTGAAATTGTAATTGTGTTTCCAAAATTCAAATATATATTATACTTAAGAATACTTTGTCATAATATATAAAGCAAAAGAAAATATTTAATACAAATATATAAAAAACACTTCCTATACGAGTACTGTGTAACAATAACGGGAGCGTAAACTTTCATGCAACGTTTGTCAAACAAAGAATTCTGACAAAACTATAATTCGTAGAAAAAACTTTTTCAAGTAAAAAAATTAGTTCATAAAACGTTGTCTTTCCCGCAAAAACCTTTTTTCAGACTCAAAAAATACGAAAAATCTGTTTTGTTGTCACAGTCGGATCGGAATTTTTTATTATTATTATTTTTTTTTTCCATAAAGTTTGGTAAATTAATTTAGATTTTAAATATATGTATTGAATTGAAAAAAACATGATTCTATAATCCTGTGCAATTTAAATTTTGTAAAAAAAATATTTTGATGGATTGAAACATTATTCATTAACATTTTTTGGTGTAATTGAAACGTTCTCACTTGGTCAAAAGTTTCCGCATTCAACCAGACGTACTGTACTTCTAGTAGTTGTGGGAAGGTATAGACAACATAGGACAAATAAAACTGTCACGTTGTTATCAGAGGATAAATGATGCGTGTTGGAAGGGGAAAGTCTACCTATCTCTCTCTACCTCGCACATTCTTCGTCTCATTCGCACAAGTTCTCCAAAAAAGGTCACCGTTTAATAAATCTATCAACAATACGTGCTGTGTAATTTCACACCCACAATTTTAGCCAAGTATGTACACACACACACACACAAAACAAATTTATAAAAACAGAAGTTCTGTTGATTGAGAAAGGAGTTTTCTTCTTCTATTACTAAAATGGTCAGTTTTAATAATTAATGAGCTAATATTAATGTGCTGTGTAGAAAAAATTAACATAGGTGTATATTTGTATATATATATATATATATTGTTAATTTATCGGTCATTTGTTTACAAATACTATAAATAATAAACATTATCTTAATAACACAATACAATAACCTCTAATGTTAATATATTATGTTACATAATGAAATGTAACAAACCCAATATTATATTATGTTTTTGGATGAAATTACATAATGAACAAAAAGTTAAAGAACTATAAAAATAAACACTTTCTTAAGGAATGTAACATACTGACCAACTTACTTTATTTTAAACATAATTTGGTTATCAAAAGATGTTTCATAATATTTAAATATAAAATGTAAACATAGATATTTTTCTAATGACTTTAAAGTGCTTCTTTTCAATATAACTTTTCATACAACTAATCTCTCTCTCTCTCTCTCTCTCTCTCTCTCTCTCTCTCTCTCTCTCTCGTAGCTATCGAAAACAAATTCATACGCACACAATTGCATACACACACACCCAATTGACCCATTCACTAGTGATAATTATTTTAATTAGTGTAATGTATTGAAGAAGTACACCAACAATAGTTAGTTTTTTAAAAATGGTTTCTGAATAATTTACAAAATGTATATCCACTTGTAAATTCTATAATATTTCCAGGTAAACGCTTGAAAAATAGAGCTAAACATACATGATAAAAAGGTTTAGATACAGAAACATTTAATTCATTCTGATTTTTAAATATTTTATACAAACTAAATACAATATATTTTTTTTTAAAAATTACTTTTGCATTTATTATTTTAATCATAATTCAAACTTTACTTTGTATTGCAATGATAGTTTTCCACTTTTTCGTTATCTCATTTAGCCTATAAAATAATTTTATTCTCAACTAATAAAATAATGTTCGAATATAAAAACGTCCAGCAAAATACCTATATAAAAAAATAGTAACTGCACAAAGACTGTATTTATTTTAGCTTACTGTTATTGTTATTAATCTTAATTGCAATAATATATTTACAAAAATAAAAGATCATACCGGTTTTTTTTTAATTAAGAAGAAAAAAAAAACAACATTATTAAACGGATCATTTTAATAAATAAAATTAAAAAATGTGTTAACAAAATATTATTATTATTTCCTATAAAATATATTCAATTAAATAATAAGTAGTAATAAATTCTGTCTTACCTTAATAATTGCATGTAGGCGAAATAGAACTCAAAACATCTTCACAACAAACTGTATTAGAAAATATAGAATAAACATGTGTTGAATAATATAGACAGTCACAGATTTGAAGGATCAAGCAAGAGACTGAAATCAGCTCGCACGTGTATGACAAAAATGAAACATAAGCAGACACTTATCTAGGTAGAAGGCGGAAACCGATGCTTACGACTTGGCAACGACGTAGGAGCCTAAACATCCTTATCGCTGATGATAATATTCGCTTCGGATGCTAAATGTAACTGTTATAAACAGGATGTAGAATATCCTCAGCTTGAAAGGAGTTAAAAATGATATGTCAGTGCACGTAAAAAAAAAAAACGGATTTTAATTTTGGAAATTTTAAGAAATAAATATAAAAACATAGGGTGTAATACTAACATTTAGATATATACTCCACACAAACACAAATATACTCTTCAATTAAAGAAAGTGTCAAATGTACGTTTTTTGAAAGGAGGGCAAATTGTTAGCGGGATGAAAATATATATATATATATATATATATAAATATATATATATATATACAATTTCCAACGAATCAGAATAACCCAAGATAGTCAAAATAAATAGTAAAATTTTAATTTTATAAAGAAAAGAACTTCTAATTTAACGAGAATAAATGATATTGTTTTCTAAACATTTGTATATTGATTTGTCATCTAATTTGATTTTCAGAGTAGGGTTACTAAATTGAGCGTTAAATATCTTTATTATATTGTCTGTGGGGAAATAACAGTGAGCTCATACATTCATTTAATTATTTAAAGTCATTTAGTAACAATAAGTAATTATAAAGAGTCACTTCTTTATAAGTTTTGCTGATTAAAAACAATGCTTCAAATCCAGACTATTATGCTTTAAATCTTTTATATTATACATCTAACATATATTAATTACACTTCACTCAAACTTTAAAATAAACTGATATTTTCAAGTGTGAAATGTATATGCTAAAACAGCATGCTTCGATTCCTATAATTGTATCAGTCACGTTGTTACTGGTAGGATCTCCTAAACACTTATAAATAGTTTAAGTTATCATTTAGGAATTAATTTTTTAAGTTATTGATTATACATTATTTTAAAATATCACTTGCATACTTTACATTTGTTAATACATATTTTACCGAAACATGTGTTATATGCTATTTGTATATTTTCAGACTTAAATAAAACTAAGGAAAACACTTTAAAACTGAGAAGATTGTTCATCCTGAAGATGTGGATACAACATTGTGTTACTACAATTCATTTTTATTTCATGGGTCATGTTCTGCATAGTTATGCTACTGAATTAGAAGAAACTGTCCTACAAGCTAGATTCATTGATGATATTATTAATGGTGAGGTATTTTGTTTTCTTTAATTTTGATAGGTAGAATTTTTTATATAAAATCATTTTCAAAAAGTTTGTTCATGAATAATGAGGGAGATATGCATCATGCAAATCACTAACTTATAGAATTTTCCGATATCTTGCTAGTGTCATAAGTTGTCAACCTTCTAGAGCTTATCATTTATCATAGATATTCTAGTTCTTATGCTTACCATTGTAATATATAGTGATCAGAGTTTAGATTCGCTCCTTTAAATGCACATACATCCATGATAGATATGATAGGCGTTCATTAAAAGATGATAAAAGTGATTAGTCGTCACACCTTCATTAGATCTCCTAATGTGTTCTTTTCATGAGGACAGTGTGCTCTCCAAGACCAGTCCCTTAGATGCTGCAAAGCTTATCATCCTCTGACTATTGTCATTGTTCTCACTGGTTTCTCTGATCACTATGCACAGAGATTGCTCTATTGCTCTCCATTTCCATCAGAAACTTAGTACAGTACTACCTCGTTTATCCGGACCTCATTCAACCGGATGTCCGGATTATCCGGATCGATCCGGAACAAAAAATAAAAAATTTAATCAAGGATAAAATAAAGCAAAAGCTTAAAGTTTCAAAATATTTTAATAATTACTGTATTTTGAATAATATTTTAAATAATATTTATAATATTTTGAAACTTTAAGCTTTTGCTTTATTTTATCCTTGAATATGGAGTTTCAACAAGAAATATCTGCTATTACATTAATGTTGATAAAAACGTGATTTCCTCAACACTACATTGTCGCCTCGAGGTATTAGGGCGGGTTGTTGATGCACTGGGATAAGAAAGTGGAGGAGCAATGACCTCTGCGTCACCATCCCCCTACCCCGATGCGGCATGACAGTGTGAAATAAATACAAACCAGGTGCATGTTTACAACGCATCATAAACCATCATGTCATTTTTACAACTTTATTGTTGTCGGGTTGCTAAGACTCAAGGGTGTAAATCAGTAAATGTGAACATTTTGTCACATCTTAAAGCTGTGCCGCCAGCTTTGGGAACCCCCGTTCTTTTTTTTGGCAGTTGGCACATCACCAGTCGGGAGTATCGAGGACGTGAATGAGAATCGGCATAGTATTTAGAGGTGGGCGTTGTTACTGCTTATTTATTTATATTCGTGTGTTAGCGTTTGTGCGTGGAAATGGCGACGAAACGAAAACGTAATGTGCTTACAATGGCCCAAAAGTTAGACGCATTGAATCGTATAGACAGGGCCGCATTGAAACGTCACACCAAATTAAAACAGAGGAAGATAAATGACTTTTTTTTAAATATCAACTAAACCCTGTGTAAATTAAAAGCATGTGTAAATATTTCAGGTGTGTAAATAAAATGTTTTTCGTCATTTACAGTACATTGTGTAATTTCGTGTATTGTGTAAATTGAATGACTGTGCAAATATTGTGTTTTTTCATGACTTATAAATGGTAAGTTATCATTTTATTTTTGTTTTATTTATCTTTCTATAATTTCGGATTATCCGGATTTTTGATTAACCGGATCACTTCCGGTCCCAATTAGTCCGGATAAACGAGGTTGTACTGTACAAAAACTTAAAATTTTAATCTTAATAATATTACAACTTTAACTATTGATATTGAAAAATCAAAATTTGATTATTTAAAAAAACAATAATGGCACAGATTAAAGTTTGAATACTTTGAGTATTGTCACTTTTTGTATAGATAGATGTAACTTGTCCTAAGAAAAAGATTACACTATAATTTTAATACTAATAATTGGATTTTTAGAGGAATTTTAGTATCCAGATAAAAGTTTAAATTATACTATGAAATATATAAAACATATTTTTAAAAATTTAAAAGGATCTACATAAAAGTTATTCAAGCTGCAAAAGCTTAAAACTTTAATAAAGATAGCCATAAATCTGATAACAAAACCAAAACTGCTTAAAAATTCATAAATAAGACTGTTAATAAAAATTCATTTTGTTCAACACTAATATAACTGTTTATACTCTACAATCTACTAATTATGTTTATAACAACGCAACTCGACATTGTAATTGTTAAACCTTACGTTTTCACATTTCTAACAGTTTTCATTGTCCTTTTTAGGAACGACATAAAAATCTTACATGTCTGAACACTTTGAAGGCTATTTATCTAATGTAAGCACTCTCTTCCTACTCAAGCCACGCCAACCGAAATCCTTCTTTGCCTAGTAACAACGGTTCTTGCGTTTTACAAAGCATTTCACGTTTACACTTCTTAAATATTAAGTTATACACTAATTCTAATGATGTTAATATACAAGATATATTTCTCTAACTATTTTTTACCATTCACTTCGTTTTAAATTTTGATTCTTTTTATTATTAAACGTAATTTGACTAACTATTCTTTTTTAGTGCACACCCTCTTTCCTTTCTCATTTGGACCAATCACGTTCACGTTCCGAGATTCTTGCGCCTTGCGCTATATTCAAATTAAAAAATGTACATATTACAACACACAAACTAAAATTGATTGGAAAAATTTATTTGTTTTTCTATGAGCTATGAACAAATATTCATTTGTATAGCAAGAGTCATAATTTTCATTGTTATTACACCATAATACAAATGTTCACTGAGGAACGGCATATAGTGTCTGTCTGAAGCCCCCGGACAATAAATAGTCATCCCACCCATAAGACGTTTACTACTGCGGATGTCTTGGAGAATTCTCTCTAATGCTTCTATTCCTCCCTTGTGAACCATGGTAACCTCATCCCAAACAATCAACTTGCATTCCCTAAGCACATGTGCTGTATCACTCTGCTTAGATATAATACACAAAGGAGTTTCAGTATGATTCAAGTTAAGAGGAATTTTGAAGGCAGAGTGTGCTCTCTTTCCACCGTCCAACAAAGTAGCTGCTATACTAGAGGAAGCTATGGAAATGGCAATGTTTTTGTACTTCCTTATGCTGGCTAGGAACAGGTTTATCAAAGGTGTTTTGCCTCTTCCACCAGGGGCATCCAAAAAGAAAAGTTTTCCCTTTACATAACTTTGGTATAGACTTGACTTTGTTCAGAGTTGAGTTGTTTTATGTTTTTACTAACTAATTCAGAAAGCTGGACTACGTCGTAAGACAGTTCTTTCAGATATTTCCGGTTGACACTTACTAAGCTTACATCATTGGACGGTGAAGGAAGACCCAACTGTTGAAGAGATTGGCTAGACATTGAAAACACAACCTGTTCTAATAGAACCAAGCATTTGTTGTAAACAACATTCATAACGGTTTCTATGTCTATTTCTCGACATTCATTTATCATTTGCCTTTTAACATCCTCTGAAATATTGTCCTTATGTTTTCCCCACAAAGTCAACGGATCAGCCAGTTGTCAATGCACTAACATAACGGCAAATAGTTGACGGATCTTTTGTGGAGAGTCTGAAACAGCAGCTTCTTCCAGAGATCTGTCCCAGTGAGCTGTTTCCTCCCAACAACCCAGTGAGCATCATCCTCCAACAACCCTAAAGCTCTACAGGCAGACTGATATGTTGGGTGAACCACTCCTGACACTTTTTTGAGATCATTAAAGCAAGTCGGCCCTCATACTTCGTGAAGGAGGAGACGCAAGTAATAGCATTCAGCATTGTTAGGGTGTACAGTGTAGACTCTACCAAGCACTTGATCTTTTTTGACTCCTGGATGGCCAGGGACAGGCTTTCCTTGCTTTCTTCGGCTAAACTTGTTGTTTTTCCAGATATATTAAGCCGGTACTTCACTATACAAAAGACCTTTTGCAAAAGAATCAGTTTTACAAAGATCATAGAATGCCAGGAGTATAGTTTTAGGAGGTTTCTGTACTTTATCAGTGGCAATATCAGTTGTAAAATAAACTCTTTGGCCGTTTTCAAGATGAACAGAAAGATGCATCACAGGGGGAAATCTCTCATGGATGGGGAAGCAAAAAATTCTCCAAGCAGCTTCAGAACTGCTAATGTAGTGCCCTGCTTCATACTTGGATACCTCTTCCCACTGGTTTTCTAATTCGAACGCTGCTTGGTCACTACCTTTATTTACGTACTTGCAAATGTACTTAATGGACTTAACGGAGTTGCACAACTCCACATTGATATGAGCCTTGAAGGTCCAGGACAATACAGGGTTGTACGGTACCACCCACCGTTAATTTCTACTGTGAACCCACCATTAGATGGAGATTGCCTCCGATACTGGGGGTAACCATCTTCTGCAGTCTGAGTATCTTTGGATAATGCTGCACGAACCATTAAGCATACAGGAAGATTTTCTGTTCAGACTTCCACAAGGTCCATGAATCATGGTGGATTTCACAATGTTGTAAAGGAGAAGGTCAAGTTCAGGATCAGGAATCTCCGCGTTTATTACATTGTTGATGTTAGCGGGCATGATTCTGTCTTGTAGCCACAGAAGTATATGGACGTGAGGCAGGCCCCGTTTCTGCCACTCTACGGTGTACATGTAACATCTACTTGGACAAAAAATGGAACCTTTAGTTAAAAGATGGGACGATTTTTTTAACTTTCAGATGAAACACTCGATCTATTAAGTCATGTCTATCTTGGGGTTTCTGTCCATCACTTAAGGAAGTTTCTATTTCCGTCCATTTAGGGTTACATGTGAACGTAATGAACAAATCAGGACGATCGTAGTGGCGGACATATGTCATGGCGTCCTGAGTTCTCTCGTGCATATAGCGGGGCCCACCTGTGAAACTGGAAGGTAACATGACCATCTTGCCAATCTCTGAAACTTGACCATCTCCTTTACACATTGCATCTTTAAGATGTACATAATTTTCTGTTCTCAGTTTACTCTGGTTGTGTCTGATGAAGGTGAGCCTCTCTGTTTCTATCTTGGCGTACATATCAACCAGAAACTGATTGAGAAGACTACGATACATTAAGATGTAGTTTTCTTGACTTTGTCTTTCCTTGATTCTACAAGAGTAGAAGTCCGAAGCAGAAACTGTTTTTTTAAGTGGTGCTTTTGAAACTGGGTCACGTTGGGGGATGTTGATAAAGTAGCCATCTTCTCCACGGCAGAACATAAGAGGGTACTGAAGAGCATCGTAAGCACGAAGAGTTTCACTAATTCGCACCAACTAAGTGTCTCTGCTTTGTAAAATGATGTCTCTCTTTTCAAATTGCTGGCCCACAATATGTAACACGACCTCGCTTGTTGTTGGCACATTATAACGCCCCCTATGTTTGTTTGCAGGTTTTCTATCTGCATGAATACCGACCTTAAAATCTTGCCCTTCCGGAGCATTTTCCATAGCGGTTTTAAAATCTCGTAGTGATTGAGGTCTTGCAGCATTTTTTGAAGTTGGCCGACTAACGAAGGCTTTACAGAAGGAAAGAGGTTAGATCGGAGCTGAGTTTCTTTTTCTTAATTTCCAACAAAAGAAATTGTAAAAATGAAGGCTCTTTTCCAGACGAAGGTAAAACACTTTCTATCCTGTGGAAAACCTGCCCTTGAATTTTGAGTGTTGGCATTAAGTTTCCCTCATTTACTTCTTTAGCTCCGAATGACGTCATCTGGAAAGATCTGTTGTATTTCCGTATGTTGGTTAAAAAAATGCTTCGGTTCAGGGTGATTATTAATAAGGAGGCTGTGTAAAGTGTCAGGATGCTGTTCAATAGGAGGATAAGGACTTTACCGTTACTGCAAAACAGTCCGGGGCTTTCTTCCTTCCATTTCTTTGCATTACAACACTTGCAGTCAATGGGCTGCCCAATAGAAACAACTTTGTCATTGCAGTAGTCTGTAGTTCTGTCATATTTGAAATCTGATAAAGACTTTGTTTTCCAGTGAATCAGAGCTCTTTTTGTATTATATCTTCGAACAGCTTCATGATTGACTTTCGGGTTTTTATCTGCTTATCTGGAAACAGAAGTTCAGTTTATATCAGGATTTTCCTTGTTGTATCTTTTGGCTGCTTCTCTGTTAACTTCTGGGTGACTTTCACTGTATTTTTTAACAGCCTCTATATGAACGTCAGGATTTCTATTAGCATATTTCTTAACCGCCTCCCTATTAACATCAGGATTTTTTTCGGAGTACCTCTTAACTGCCTCCTTATTGACTTCAGGGTTTTTATCTGTGTACTTCTTACCAGCTTCTTTACGTTTTTGTCTTTTGATTCTGTCATTTACCCTAGAGCGGCATTTTTTCCTCCTTTTTTATCATTTGCTGGAGAAACAGTTGAACTGTTGTCTGAGGAAGAGTTAAGCTCAGGAAGGAAGGAAGGGTCATCAACTGTTTGAGATGGCTCAACAGGAATGCTCGAGTCAACTGAAGTACAGGGAGAGAGGTCAACAACAGTTGAAGGAGGAGAAGGAACGCTTAGAGGAGTGAGAGGCTCAAAGTGTACACTCATCATTGGGCTTGTACATTTTAGACAAAATATGGGCCTTTCTTCTAAGTACTCGTCAGGCTGCAAAATCACGTTGCCATTTCTATAAACCACCACATGGTAAGGATATATCTCAGTGGCAGAATGAATTTCGCAGGACGTGGCGTAAGTAGTACGGAGGGACGTATGACATGGTATTTGGTAGCAGTTCTGTAGACATTACCACATGCATCATGCTGTACATCTGAAACCGATGCCAGTTGTTGCAAAAGTGCTGTACGACACTGGCCCGCACCTGAGGCACATGTGAGACAGTGCCGTACAGGAGGTAGCTAAATGAGTAGAAAAAGCATGAACTGTCTGGCTCCACATGAACAACTCTGTGAGGCACCATAACACTGCCAACCTGAATGAGCTCCATACTATTGTACCGATAAGGAAAAGGAAGGTGTTGCAATTTATTGAAAATTTTTTTTAAATAAGTGAGTTAACACGAAGGTTTTTCAAAGGTTTTATTTGCTTGAATGAAAAGTGTCTGAAATGTATAAAAATGGACGACAAACAAAGTTGAACTTAATTCTCAGTTAACCCTTAGCACGCGTATGACGAGATTTCACGTAACCCTCAACTTGACTGGTAACGCGTATGATGGGATATCTCGATTCAACACTATTTGACTTCTGCAGGTTTTTTTAATTCATTTAAAGTCCAATAGAGTGCAGGGAAATGTATTGGTGTAACGTGACACTCGCACTACAGTCTTTGTTCTCGATCACCTGTCGTTGGTCTTTATTAGGTTGTTATAGCAACCAGGCGCCATTTTGTGTTCTGCCCCTGCGCGTATAACGTGATTTCTTGTTCTAGTAAGCTACAACTGTCAGTTGTGAAATGTTTTGTGTCAGCGTTATAACTGCTATAGCTGTTCATTGTTGATTTGTTTAGGCCGTATTATTTATATTTTAGGTTATAGTATACATTTTTATTTTGTGTAAAATAGGCTAGTTATAAAAATGGCAAACCCTGACGACCATGGATTTGATCAATTTATCGATGAAATATGAATGCATCTTTTTCAACTACAGAATAAACAGTTTCTATGGACACGGTATTATCGTCAAATATTGTTTGTGTGTTTATATGTATATTTAGTCTATATCAGTAATTTTTTTGATGTCCTGAATGTAGGTAATTATTATGAGCAGTAGAAAGATATTTTTGATACGGTACGGTATGTTGATTTTTCTCCAAATCTTTTTTTAGTAAAATTTATTTGTTTGATGAAATTCAGGTTATTTTGAATTAAATAGTAGGTCTAATTTATATAAAAAAAATTAATATGATTTGTTTGTAAATATAAAGAATATATATAATCTGTTTCATAGGGCGGTCAAAAATGTGAAATTAAGTATTTATTTCTATAAAAAAATTTTTTTTTTAATTTTTAAAGCCAATCTACAATTTTTTTTACCAAATATATCTGTAAGAACCCAAAATCAAATAGAACTTTAAACAATTACAATTTTTTTCCCTAATAGCACGTTATGAGTAAATAGCCTAAATTGATATTCAGCATGCTAAGGATTAAGAAAAGAAAACCAAAAACTGAATGACAATAACAATTTGAAGGGAGGTGGGATATACAAAAGAAATCAATAAGTTAACAGAACCTTTCACAACCTGTAAAAACTTTTCATACAAATAAACTGAAAAAAAAACTTTATCTTTTAAAAATTAAATAAAAGTTGACGAATGAAGGAAAAACAAACAACAGTGGTAGTTTAAAAATAAATAAATAAATAAATAAATAATAAAAAATGAGGTTTAGGAAGCTGTTGAAATGATGAAACTTGGACAAAATGTCTGTTGGAAAATGCTGCAGGTGACTGAAGTAAGTACAAATGAAACAGAAGTAAAATTCTTCTTGTGAAATAATGAACCTCCTGAATTAGAACAACTGGAAAAAAAAAAAACTATTGGAGATACGGTGAAGAAATGCATAGAACAGACAAAAGGAAATAAGATAAATATGGTAGTGATGAAACCGATGTTTTGATATTGACAAACTGCAAGCAAGAGAAATCAGGACGACGTAAATGTACAGTAATCCAACACAAACTGACTGAATTGAACTGAACTGTGCTCTACTGGCCGCTTATCAGATAATTATCCACTCCACTCCCGTCCCCCTCCTCCTCCTCCCTCCCTCCTCACTCTCCTTTACTACTAACGTGAGACGCATTTGAAAATTTTATAACAGGGCATTTTTTAACGAATTTTACTACTATTTACCACATTCAGGTTTAAAGCCATAAGCCATTTAACCCGTCTAAGCCAAGCTAACCATTCATATTTAAACATTTTGAGTTTGAGATTGTTTAGGCCTAAACAAAAGCCCCTTAAAAAAGCACCAACAATCGAGTAAACCGATCAGTAGGAAGACTTTGGTCAAGGAGAATAGAATTGCCATCCGCCATCTTGTTTCTTACACTCATTTTAAAATTCAATGTTGTGGCCCAAATTTTCCTTAAATCATCCGCTATTATAGAAGTTCCATATGTGGTGAGCTTAAAAAAAAAAAAAAAACTTATGTATGCAGTTTCAACTTTCCAGCACTTTTTATTTCTTAGATTTAGTGAAAAATGGGATTTCGGCTTTTTTGCCTTTTGTTTAAACGCACCATTTTTTGAAATCCCTTTCTTATTGCACATCTAGAGCTTATGGAACCACAATTCAGGTTCATACATTTTGTCGTTCTTAAGAAATTGCAATCAGTCAGTCATTTTTGCAAAAGCATCCTTTCTTCACAAACCCTTTCTTAGCGATCGCCTAGTCACCAAAGGGAATGTATGTGCCAAATTGCAAGTTTGTAGGCTTTATGGTTTAGGGGAAAATGTATCGTTTACTTATCACGGTTTTTTGCAATATTTGCGGTGAAACGCAACATTTTTTGAAATCCTTTCTTATGGCACATCTAGAGCTTAACCCTAGAGCTGGCGCATGTTAATTTTCTTGACAATTCTTTGTTTGTTTAAAAATTAATAAAATATATTATTTTTACACAAAACCTAACTTATAAGATATCATTTTTCTCAGAAAGATGCATAGAATTCATCTATGTAATAAAAAAAAAAATTTTTTTTTAACGGTTTTGGAGTAAGTATGTTACATGTCAAAAACGAAGTTAACATTTTTCAGGAAAAACCTGTATAATCCAAAATCAATAGCTTACTACCTATTTCTAAGATATACACAATTTTTGTGTATTATTTGTGAATATATTTAGGGAAAAAAAAAATTGTTACATTTTCAAAATGTAAAAAATTATTTTATGAATTTCGGGACATTGGTCATTTTATTTTCAACAATTTACCAAACATAGTAATATATATTTTATACAAAAGTTCTATATCTCATTATGTTCAGAAAGGTGCATAGAATGTCGGTGTGTAGTGAAAAAAAATGTAAATGTATCACTTATGGAGTTTTTTGGTCAAATACCAAAAAATCGAAGAGTAACGGAGCAGAAATTTTACAGAAATGGTAATGAATAACATACTAATAGATTTTTTGGAATTTATTCAACCATTACTTGAAATTTGTAATATATTTAGGGGAAAAAAATAATAATTTGTTACATATTTGAAAATAAAAATGACGATTTTCAAAATATTGATATTCTGACGCTTGAAGGTTAGGTTGACACCTCGATCATTTAGGCGTAATTAGTAACTTTCTAAAGCTATGCCTAAGACAAAATCATTAGATTTCACTAAAACAACATATTTTACAAAGAATAACACACATATACACTTGTAATAATCAAATAAAACACTAAATATAAGAAAATTTGCATATAGCCTAGACTTACAATTTTCCTTTTAGGTTATGACAAATATAAACCTTTCACAAACTAGAAATTCACTAAAAACATAAACTTTAGATATAAAAACAAATATATTGTAACTTGGATACAAAATATATACAATTTGTATAAACAAACCTTGAAAATAAAATAAATATGTATTCCCAAACAATATGCGCTACGTCATTTGTTACAGTATTTACATCGCACTATTGCGTATGTTCCGGGATCAAAACAAAACCTTTTAACTAAGTATTGCCTATATCGAGTGGTACCAACTTATAGAATGAAATTTCCTCTACAACATAGTGTAAAGAACAAGTCCTTTTTCTGACATGAAAAATGAATTTCGTCATTTCGTAAAGTGCACTGAATGCCAAATGAATTTCGTGTCGTCAGATTTGTTCTCTGGTCAAATAGATATATCTCTGGATCTGTTAGACGCAGAAAAATTTGTAATCTACGGTTAGAAAGAGAAACATGTGATCTATAGAACAGTGTTTTAGTTGACCTAAATAACAGATAAATAGAGTTGTAATCATATCGGGAAAAATGGCGTCGTGTTTACGAAAAGGCGCAGAGTTTAAATTTACGATTTTACCCATGAAAAATATGCGAACTTCACCAATTTTTGGAATATTATTTATAACGTTTTGTGGTATTTTTTTTTTTTTTTTTTTTTTTTTTTTTTTTTTTTTTTTTTTTTTTTTTTTTTACATGATTATGCATCTACGGAACATTAGCTTTCCAACGGTATTTTATTTATTGCGATACGACAATAAAATTCTAAGTGGGCGTAATGTTGAATTGCAAAATACATGTTTTATAGTTGGTGAAGTGAGCCATGACAGTTGCCACGACCCGGTCATTTGTTAAAACCAGGCTGTCTGCCAGGTTGAGGGTTAAGTGGAACCACCATTCTAAGTTTCAAGTTCAGACGATTTGTCGTTCTTGAGATATAGTGAGTGAGTGGTATTTGGCTTTTATATACAGTGGAACCTCTACGTAACGAACTTCTATATAACGAATTTTCTCTGTAACGAATTTTTTTCAAAGACAAATGAAATTCCATTAAAAAATGTTTCCATATAACGAAGGAAATCTTCCATATAACGAATCAAAATGTCCGAAAAAAAAATCCAAAAAGTAATTTTTATTATTAAAATTTATGTAATGGTGACAAGGAGAGGCGCATAGAAGAATCCGCATCTGTCATCGAGTTAGTATGAATCACAGACAGCGGGCGGCTCCGGACTCCCCCTCTCTCTCCCCAACTTGGCGGTACTGGCGGCACTCGGCTGTATAGACTAAGTTGTCATTGAGAACAGAGCATTCGCGATGTCTAAACGGAAGGCTTTAAGTGTAGCAGATAAAATTAACATTTAAAAGGATGTCGAGCACGGCAAACAGAAGAAACTTATAGTACAGAAGTATGAAATTCTTCCAAGCACTCTTTTAACAGTAATAAAAAATAGGGATGCATTTTTGAAGTGTCAGGAAGCTGGAGGAGAAGAAAGAAAAAAATACAAAAATTCAGTTTAATAATTTTCAACAGTTTCCTTGTTATTGATCTGATTACTATTATATTAAAGACGTCTGATTATTACTATATAAAATCCACACGTGATAAAGGACCCGTTTTATTTATTTTCTAGTTTTTAAACTCACTAAAACCGGTTAGAGTTTAAAAACTCCGTTTCAGTAATTAGAGTAAAAATAGGGTAAAGTTAAAATCTAGAAACATTTTATTTTGTAGCACAAGGGCTAGTTGGTGATTCATATTAGAACCATTAGCGGCAGGTAGGCCGAGATGCGCGTGTGAATGTGTCTGTCGGCACTCTTCAATAGAAAACAAAAAAGTAAGCTAGTTCCGAGAATTGCAGAACTTAGCACTTTTCAAGTAATTTTAATGTTACGTTACAAAAGATGTTAGATTAAGTTGTATTGCAAAATGTTTTTGTTATAAATTTGAATTTCAATAAATCTTAAATTGAAGCAAACTAATTTATTTAACAGACTTTAATTAATAAAAAGAAAAAAGAAAGATCTTAAATAAGATCTTACAGCATAATTCAAGATACAAAGCATAATATATGATAGTAAACTCAGAGTAGAAATTTCTTTCATTAAAATTTATCTTAACAAGAGGAAATGAATTTTTGATTACCTGGAGCAGAGAGAGGTGATTCCTGACGACACTAAGAAGTTTAAGCCATTAGAAAAATTTTTAAAAACCTGAACTTCTTTACATTTATTAGAATTTACAATTTATTACATACAGTAGAACCTCTCTTAACCGGCCTAGTCGAGACTGACACCCGGGCCGGTTGCCCGTTTGGCCGGTTAATCCGAGGTTCCCGTGAAAAATCGGTTTTCATTCAATGAAAGCTTATTTGATCAGGTAGCGCTAAGAATTATGCAATTAAGATGTTATTGCAACTCATTTTATTGTACATATTAAATGTATCGTACATATTATGTTATGTATATTATACATCAAACATGAAAAACTTAAACACTACAAAGCTTTTTTACAGATTCCCCTCTGTCAAGTCTTTTGACACATTTAACCGCGTCTCAAACGAAACCAACACACGCTTCTGTTTTCGTAACTCGCTCATTTCATAACCAGTCAAAGACAAGAAGAAAACTGAAAAGAAATGTTATATTTTCCATAATGTATACTAAATTGATTCGTGGAAAAAAATCGGCCCATCAAATGTTTTTGCCTTTGTATGTCTGCTATACCGACGACGGGTGCCAATGCCGCAGCGTTTTTACGCCGCCGACAATGGGATACCGCTATCGACAAAATCGTTTGACTCGCCCCCGCTTTGATGCCGCGTTGTTATTACGCCGCTGACAATGGGATACCGCTATCCACAAAGTCCATTGACTCGCCGTCTTGGTGTTTTTACGTTGCCGACAATGGGATACCCCTATCGACAAAGTCATTTGACTCGCCGCCGCTTTGATGTTTCAATTACTATTTATTTTCGGAAACTCTCATCCAACCAGTACACTACGATATAGGCCGGTTAATCCGAGGCCGGTTAACAGAGGTTCTACTGTAATTTGAAAGATTTTTTGGCACCACTTGCACACACGTTAAATTTAGGAACACTTTTAAATTTCACATTATGCACCTTTCAAACCCTTTTTTAAAAAATGATTACCGAGGAAAAATCATGTGTGTCGGAATACGTGTTTCCAGACATAAAAAAAAGACAGACCAGATCAGATGAATCATGCGGTGCGTTAAACCCATGCGCTGCGCGTAATAGCTGTTGCCCCTTATATCTTGCTAATGCCTTAGGGCGTGTTCCAATGTACATGTCTAAAACTAACTTGTGTATGCTACCGTTTTAAATTGAGGTTTCGTTTAAATCAGGTTGTTTATGAATGAAAATACGTAGCGGCTTTAAATAAACGCTACAAATGCAATATAATACTTTTTTAAATATTATAAATATTTGCAATTTATTATGGATTGTAATTAGTAAAAATGAATTAATGTGAAGTATTTTGGTTAAGCGGTTAAGATTGACATGTCATAAACAATATTTATATTGTCCAAACTAATAAATAAATATATGGAAGAAGCCTTTTTTCAATCAGAACAATGAATTTTAACTTTCGATCAATGTAAAACAAACAAATTAGAACAAAAAAAAAGTTGTTCGATTTTAGATTTGGTGCAGATTTTATGCAACATTAGCAGCAATCAATAAATAAGACAAATAATGGCAATTTTTTTAATTTGAATAAAAATTGTTGTACATAAGAACACTGAAATGTTTTTGTTTTAATATGAAATAATTATTTTTCTTTTAGTGTTTTCTCTTTTTTTATGTGATGTTATAGTACATTGTTTGTAAATGTATATCTTTTTTATTTAGTATGACTATAGCCTTTTAATTTGTGTTGATCCAAGTTATTGTTAATAACATTATAATATGTATGTGTAAGTTTTAATATAAAGTTATATTTATTATTATTAGTACATTAAATTTGTAATTTGTTAGGTTAATTAATTGTGACATTGTTAGGTTACACAAATGACATTTGTAGGAAAATAAATACATTGTACTCCAGATTATCAGTGAAATTGGGTGGCACAGACATCACGGATAACGAAAATCGCGGATAATATGCAAGAATGCTAAAAATAAAGGAAAATAATTAAAAAAATAATTTTGACATAAAAAGACTTCAATATACTGTAGATAAAACACATAATACACAGTAGAAACCTATAAATTATATACAGTAAAAACATTTTAATGTACATTTTACATGAAATAAAAAAGGTAATAAAGGAGATTTTCGTTTTTGTTGATTTTCTTTTAGGATGATCAACCAGGATAACTGGTAATTGCATAAATAATTTTTCCAAAGTCTATACTGAAAATAATATTTTAATCTTAAAAAAAAAAAAAAAAAAAAAAAAAAAAAAAAAAAAAAAAAAAAAAAAAAAAAAAAAAAAAAAAAAAATAGAAAACCTAACAAAGCTACCTTGATATTCAGGTATGACATTTAAACAAAAGTTTCCACTGTACTTGAAGTTAAGAATCCCAGGACCAAGTCTGTCTTCACAACAAGGAATTTTTACACACTTAAGAAACTTCAAATAACATATCTGCGAGAGCAGAGCGAAACCGTAAAACCTAAACGTTTAGCGGAAAGATAGAGAGAACTACAAGCGTAGCTACCTGGCAAAAGACTGACTCAATGAAACACTCTCCCCTTGACGGTGGGTTTAACCTTTACCCCAGCTTACAGACAGTAAATACAGGCCATTTTTAAACTTTAAACTTGTAGTTTTACTGGTTGTTACCTGTACTAAACAGGTAAAGAGAATCATAACAATTTTTTACTTATTTTTTCCACAAGACTTGCGGATCAACCGCTCGCTGATAATCGGGAGTACACTGTAACAATAAAAAAGAAATTATGAATAGTATGTTTCCCTATAG
Source organism: Aphrophora alni (assembly GCA_963513935.1). Taxonomy (NCBI): domain Eukaryota; kingdom Metazoa; phylum Arthropoda; class Insecta; order Hemiptera; family Aphrophoridae; genus Aphrophora; species Aphrophora alni. Next base: position 89,365,410 of record OY740767.1, read on the forward strand.
TGGACATACATAAAGATCTCTTCCTTCTTAATTTGTGCATTAAATTATTAATTATCAGTTTTATGTCAGCAAGAGGACATATGTCAAAACCCTTTCCTGGTCCTCATAAAAAAACTTTCTGTTTCATCTGACGGTTTAATAGGTACTTGTATACTACCTTCATCAAACTTATTTGTTTTGAAATCAATTGTTAACTGAGTCATTCTTTTATTTACTACAAAGCAGTGTAAATGTTCATCACAGCTGTAATATATTGTGTGGCTTCTCTTATTAATAATTTTCTTATCAGTCCATTATATTCCCTGAATTGCAGCTATCTTATAATTGTCAAGTTGGGTTAAGGGCTGTTGAAGAACTCCAGGTCTATTAGTGATCAAACGTTCTATGTTCCATTACTCAATTCCACTTTTATTTCTTGTCCTTTTTAGACAATCTGGCGATTCAGTGTTATGGTTTCTGGTTACGGTTAGTTTTACAGGGTGAGGTTACTAGTCCTCACACCTAATCGCCAACCTGGAGGGCCAGGAACTTTGATTTTTGACTGTAAAAAGTTTCCTTCACCTCGGCTAATGAGTACTTTCCACCTCATTGCAATAAGCTATCTAACTAAGCCCTTGTGTACATCTGTTGATCTACACCAAGAAGAAGAGATACCTCCACCGCCTCCACCCCACACTAGTTGGAAACCGTAGTACCAATATACACCATTTGCCAGCCCAAGACTGAGGATACCCATGGTTGCCCTAACAGAAACCCCTTCTCTCATCTGCTTGCTGATTCACACCGTTGAGAGGATTGGTTATTACAACCTTGGAGTAAGTTAGTCGGCGTAGCAGGGTTTACCAGCATCTAGGTTAGGGTGGAGTTGAGGTGAAGAGGCTAAGTGTTTTCTCTTGAATGAAAATATATATTCACATCATACACCCTTAGGCTCTTGATGGTTTTATTTTTTTAATATAGTATTAATATTGTAATAATAAATTATACTGTGTACAATGACTGAGAAATTATTTTGTTTTATTTGTTTTTATTCTTAAAGGTACTGTATGTAATTTTTTGATAATGTATTAATTTTAGTTTTTTGATTTTATTTGTTACTGTATGTATCTCCATTCTTTAAAACTATAAATATAGTTTAGTGCTGCTGTAAGTAATTATTGGAGAAACCTAATTTACAGCATGTAAATTAAAAATCAATAAATATAAAATTATAGAAGGATTTAAAAGGAAACACAATATGATAGATCATTTTATTTATTTTTTTAAATTTTCCAAAACATCTTTGGTTGATATATTAATATCATATTTCTCTTCCCCATGACTTTTTCAATAAAAACCCATTAACACTTCAATACGAGAGATTTTAATGAGGAATAATGCCTGCTGAGGTACTTTTTGGAGACGTTGTAGTCAGCCCTTGCAACTATTCATTCAAATATTTGTATTTAATTTATAACATGGGCCATTATGTGACTCCAACACTAAAAAAACTTTTAATTTATTAAAAAACTGTTAAAAGAATTATAAACAAAAGTAATCACATAATTAGCCAATAAACACAAATTCATTTATCTTTCAAAAACTATAAAAATATACCAACTAAATTCAGTTCTTGTACTAAGTGTATTTTTATGTTAATGAATGTGTGATATGTCAAAATTCATTGAATACTGAAACCAAACTAAATTCCATGGTGCAACAGATGAACAGTGTTTGGTTAGCACATTGTAATTCCTGTCAGTGTTATTCTAGCCTTCTCAACCAGGGTTAGCTACTAATTGTAGCTTCCTAATTTTCCTCACAAGGCTGTGTCAACTCCATGAAGTTTGAGCCCCACATAGATTGAATCCAGCATCTCTCATTCATGAAGCCAGGGCTCTCATTGAATACTAGTTCACCCTATATCAGTTGGCTTGAATAGGCTTGAAAGCAACATGACCCAGAACCGCCTCTTGTACCTACTGATTTCTTATTGGGTTCTAGGTGTTTCACTTTTTATTAGCTACAGACTCAGTCTGCTGAAACTTTGCCACTAAATTCAAAACATACTTTTAATTAACACGCTTACCATACTTATCTGCAATTTGGTTAAATAACTCTGCTGTTCTAGAAGCACATTCATTATTTGTATTTTCAATTAATTGTTTCCTTTTCAGTGTGAATACATATGATAGGAAGAGTGTTTGATGGCACATGGATAGAAAAGAGAATTATATTTATTTATTTATTATCTTAGCCACATTACAGCACACAATTACAGGAAAAATTCCTATGCCAGATGGAGAGTCACAAACATGTGATTTTACTGAACGTTGTTTTTTGTCTCAAGTTTTATACCCAGTATTGTATTATTTATATAACATAATTATGTTTCTTTTTAGACGAATTTTATTTAAAAATTTTGTGTAAAATAAAATTCTATAAAGCGTCTACCAATATATCAGCATACCAGTGGCGGATTTCCCACTAGGCACTTTAGGCCAGTGCCTAGGGGCGGGACCCGTGGCTCCGCGATGGTAGGCGCGGCACGGCGGTGACCAAAAATAGAGTCAAAAGGCGCTGAATTCACAATGCAGCACGTTTATCAAAAACATGATTAAATAATGCAATTTACAAATGTGTCTGTTCTCATTATTTTAGCGCGGATATTTTACGCTGAAAACTTATCTGTATGGCAACAAGCGTTGTTTGGGAGCAACAAGCGTTGTCTCGTTAGCAACAACACTGACTGCCAAACCGCAGTTACCGCGTCTGCTCTACCGGGTTGTTAAGGTTATAGATCTTATCTTAATGTTCAAGTAGTGTCATTTAGTGTCATCGTGTGTTTATGGTGTAGTGCTTATTCCTAGATTTAGGCCAAAGTCATGTTGCGTATTGTTTTGATTTGCTTTCCCGTTAGAAATCATAATAATAATAATGAGTGACAAGCGCAGAAAACTAAGTGGATCAGGTTACCGTAAACTTGCGAGTGACAAGAGAGAGAAAGAAACTAACCTTTTAAAGACGTTTAAAAAAGTAGACAGTTTTTTTAAACCTTGTGATAAAGAGAAGTGGAGAAGGCTGCTCTTCTTGGCAACAACACAGTGTCTCAGATAGAGGACCAGACAATGAAAATAGTAATGAAGAAAAATATGTCTCGCTGAACCGGATCGTTTAGAACAGAGCGGTGAAATCGAACTAGACGTCGACGCCGTTGAACAGCTAAGTGTACATTCAGGTAATTTAGTTTTAAAACAAACTGAAACAGTTTTTAATGTAGGTGACGACCCAATTGAGTGGAAAATAAACGATGCTACAATTGATATATTATTAAAAAGAGGGATAAACCAGAACAAAGACTGTGATTTTAAAAATTCAAAAAGAGATATTTTGGCGACAAAGTAAGATATTTAAACAAACATTTCTTTAATAGGAAATTGTTAAATGGAGAAAGCATATCACGGGACTACTTGGTGTATTCAAAAAGTACAGGTTCGGTATTTTGCGCTCCTTGCAGATTATTTGGACAGACAACTCAGACAACGACAAGTTCCAAATTAGCTAGTAAAAGTGTGTCAGACTGGAAAAATATTGGAGCGATTTTGTCCACCCATGAAAATTCACAGGAGTACATGAACTCCGAACAAGCTCTATTGACTCGTATAAGAGGAGTTGGGACACTTGATACTCAATTTGATTTGTACGTCGAAACTGAAAGGAAATATTGGAGAAACGTTTTGCAAAGAGTGTTTGCTGTGGTAAAAAAGCTGGCAAGCCGGGGACGCCCGTTTCGAGGATCGGATGAGATATTTGAGTCGCTACACAACGGTGAGTTCATGATGTCACTGTGATTTTATTTTATTTTTTATTTCATTTCAGAACTTAGAAGGTTTAAGATTTTATAAGTTTTTTCGTTTAAATATTGTTGCTTGTACCTTTTACAACTAATACTGATCAAGATTAGCCTTAACTAGAATTTAATTTTATTATATCAACTATTTTATTAGCTTAATAGTTTTATGTGAATATTGTTCAAGTCTATTCATTGTATTTTTTTTTTTATTGTATTTAATTCTAATTGTTTCATAGTGTTAGATCAATTATTTTCCAAAAATAATAATTTAATGTATTTTTGTTTTAGTTTGTAAGAGCATATACCTTTAAATGTGATTAAAATTTGAAAAAAGTAATTCTCAGTGTTTTTAACAAAATCCTTTTATGGACTGTTCCGATTTAGTATATGATTGAAATAATGGCGTTAACATAAAGCACTTGGTAGACCGAGTCTTGCTCGGTAATATTTCATTTTTATCAGTTCATCCAATTACTATAAAACATTTCAGAGTCATTAAATGTATACACATTTCTTTTAATACTTCTTGCAAATTTTCATCCCACATTTTGAAATAGTGTTTATCCTGTCAGGAGGCTTTAATTTTTCAAACAGCTGTTATGATTACTTTGTTTGTTCCAGTTTTCGTTGTTTATTTCGTTACCAACACACAATATTAAACCCAAAATTAAACCCAAAATATTAAACTGTTTTGACCCTATAATAAATTTTTTTACGCAACTAGATGTTGTCTGGCCAAGTCACCTGTACTGAATACGTTTTGGAGCAAAAAAAGTTATTTCTAGCACTTTAAAAACATCCTCGGAGCCTGAGATATCAATCAATCAAGGAAACATACATTCCTCTAAAATATCGTATGATATTATGGTATGTGAAGTACTACTGAGGGGCGGCAGTCAGAATAGTGCCTAGGGGCGGAACATTTATAAATCCGTCCCTGCAGCATACAAAATAATTTGTTCCATAAACAATAAAATTTACTTGTGGAAAGGGGTTGTAATATGGTAAACAAATTGATATTAAATTATTTAAATCAATATGATGTAATATTGTTTATTGTGTCATTGTAATATCACGTAGTACTTTTCCTCACTTATAGAATATATGAAATTGTAAATAATTAAATTCAAAATACTTTATTATATTTTATTATTTCACTATTTTTTTCAGCTCACAACAAATTTTTAAATGCAGTCCAAGAGCATTGCCTACAAAAGACACGATCTGTTTTGAAGCAGGCTATTTTGCAGGTATGTTTATGTTATTGTCCGAAAAGTGTTTGCTTTTAAATTTGGACATACGAAGCTAGAGACCTGCTCCCAGATTCCTTATTGTTTGAAACAGTCTCGAGGGGTCAGATCTGTCTAAGATATCACCCTTTGTTATTACCAAAGCTGTAACTGGTGCTACAGGGAATGTTCATTCCTTTAGGAAACTTTGGAATGGAACTTTATCAATACAGACTGACCCGAACAAATAGTCCTTTTTCAAAGTCTGTTGAACTTCACAAGGGTTTAAATTCCTCTAAAGGTTTTATTTCTTGCCATGACTTCTTGAATGAGAGTATGGATGAAATAAGAATGAGCTCGCAGAACAGCATTTTATCAATGTCGAACAACTTTTCCGTTGAGAAAAAACAATCGGCTCTCTCATCTTAACTTTTGCTACTCCAGATCTTCTTGAGTGAGTCTTTCTTGGATTCTAAAATCTAACTGTTAGATCTTACATTCCAAATCCAAGCCATTTGTTTCCGATGCCAAGGATTTGGACATGTTAGCAGCACATATTCTAAACAGGAAGTTTGTGAACAGTGTAGAGTAAAATGCCACAAAAGTGAAGGGTGTAATATTGAGTTAAAGTGTGCAAATTGTGACAGTGATAATTCCACACGTTCACCAAAATTCCCAAAGTATAAAGTCAAGAAAGGGATTTTAGAAATTGTTGCTAAAGAAAAACTTTCCTTTCCAGAAGCTAGTATACAGACAAAGAACTGCTCTACCTCGTACCATAGGAAAATAGTATGCAAATGCGACATCAGTCTCTCAGTCTCGAATATATGTTGTAATTATTAATAAAAATCAGGGTTTTATTTTTTAAAAAAGAAAATGAGGTTATTGATTACTGAATTTAAAATTGCTCGACATTTATGGGCGCCAGGTTGCTTTCGCTTACCAATTTAGAAAAAATTAATTTACTTATTTAAATCTCAGGGTGTAAGTTCTTTTGAAAGTGTACTCACAGTGATCTACCTGGTGAAATGAATAATCCTTATTTCTCTGAAAACTTGACATGAATTTATTAACAGGATATTTATATATTGACATTTATAATCACAAAGAAATCATTTAGATCAACTATAATTAACATCCTAGTTAAGTTGATTATTAATCGCCTTTGAAGAAGGTCCATTTTTAAATCTTGAATTTATCTTTACGTTGCAACTGAAAAAATCATTTATTAATCTTAACAGATCAAAGATATCTGTTTACTAAAATTGAATTTACGTTATAAAAAAAATTATATGTCAGTAGACATTTATTATTTATTTATGTAAAAAATACAATTACTTATAAATTTAAATTATAAAAATTAAAACATGAAACATATTAAATTTTGTACAATAAAGATATTACATTCTGTGTGTTAAATAACACATTTGTTACCAATCCTTTTTTGAGGTAAAGTTCACTTATGGTCCTTTGTATCGTCGACTTCGATGAGAACTCTGACATTCTTTGCACGTGCTAATTTACCCGTATGAATCATCTCAACCGTATTCCGCGAGTGTTCACTAATTTCGATTAAAGTTTATGTTTAGAATTGTCATTAGTTTTATTGTTCATTAAACACTCCGAAATTGTTCACCATTTTGTCATTTATTTTCACACGCGTAATTGTCTATTATGTGAAATGCGACGCGCAATTGTCTTTGTTCACGATTCATGCCGGCTCGTTACTCAGACTCTTTAACACTTTAAATACAATTCTCCTCTCCAAACACTAACTGAGACTCTTAACAATATTGACAATTAAACACATTACATTTTTATTAAAACACCTTTATACCAACTTTTACAGGTCTGACCTCGTCAGGTCTCAAACTAAGACTCTAAAGTACACGTCTAACCATCTTAACTCCTCAACCAAGACTGAAGAACGCATGGTGAAAATCTAATATCCTGTTGGTTCAGGGGTTACAGATTTTCCCACACGGACTCTTATTCAAATCTCGCTGTGTTTGCGTTATTTACAACTCACATCTCGTTACGTACACTTTTAAATATATTCCCTTGACAACAAGTCTTTTGTCTATATTTTTAATAACACACACCATCTAAATTATCATTATTAACTATAATTAATATTTTATACATTATTATTTACTTCTGTTTGGAAATCTATGTTAATTTAATTTTCTTTATTTTAAATTATAATGTAAGTCCTGTTTTCAAATCATTTACCCCCTCCCAAATTAATTCTAAACGATTCCCTGTTACTTTTATTATTCAAATTAAATTAACCCTTTTTAGGTATTACAAAGTTCATCGTGGAAGGAACTGGGTGAGATGAAATGTTTCATATGCTTGCCGATCAGATTAAACGATTAGCAGTCCAAATCTGTACATCATTTAACATCCCACCTTCTTCTAAAATCGACCTTCTTGATAAATCAACAAAACCTATTGCAACAAAGCCAAATTCGTGCCTTCGTCACAGAACAGCAAATTACCACCAACTGAAATAGCTAATTAAATGAAAATTGCAATTAGTGTCTGTTATGACTAATCATCATTATGACTAATCATCATCATCATCATCGTTATGACTGTTATGACTAATCATCATCCTAACTAAAATTAAACCACCTGATGGTATTCAAGCCATGCAGTTGGAGAGAATAATACAGGTCCAAGCTCGTTTTTATTGTTAATTGTTAACGAATCCATTATTTATATCTTTATCATAAAACATGGTCAGAAATTTAAACTTGAATAGCGTGATACAATGGAACATTAATGGTGTGAGAAGTCACATGGATGATCTTAATGTTCTTGTACGTGATTCATCCCCTTTAGTCATTTGCCTGTAAGATACTCATCTCCATCAACCCCATTCCTCTTTTGTGAGGGGGTTTCCAGATTTTCACAATAACTATGTCATTGCAGACAGAGCTTAAAGGGGGAGTAGCAATACTTGCCCATAATTTCATCTATGGTACGTCTGTGAACCTCTTCAACTTCACTGCAAGCAGTAGCAATAACAATCGTTACACCATATAAAATGACAATTTGTTGTTTGTACTTGTCACCTAATTTCCGGTTTGTGGAAGTGGAACTATTCAACCTTATTAGACAATTGCCTGTCCCATTTCTTTTGGTGGATGATTTTAATGCTCACCACTATAGATGGGGATCAAACACTTGGAGCCCTAGAGGGAACCGTATTGACAGGATTCTATCCAATTTGGATTTGATTCTGCTCAATGACGGTTCACCAACTTATCTGGTGGTTTCTACAGGTGGTTGGAAAACTGTCATTTTGTATCCTGTTTTTCTGGCCACTAATTGAGTGTTCCATTCTATCCGACACATTCAGTAGTGACAAGCTCATGTGATACTTACTTTCTCTGACTTCTCTCATTGTAATGATCGCCTTCCCAGGTGGATATTGCGCAAAGTAAAATGGGAAAATTTCACTGATGAATTTGTATCACCTATTTACAATAATAATGTTCCTATAAAAGAAGCAGTACATTCGTTCACAGCAGCAATCGTTACAGTAATGGACACCAACATTCCAAAATCGTCGACAAGACCACTACGTCCACCAATTCCATGGTGGAACAATGAATGTAGTGGCGCCTTCTGTCTACGCCGTAAAACCTTAAGGAAGTTTTAACCATAGATCTATTTGTGAAAATATTGAAGGATATAAAACTCTACGAGCCAAAACATGTCGAGTTTTTAGAGAGTAGTAATCATGGGCCCAATATCAAGAATCAAACCCTCAACATTTTGGAAAGCGTTATGTTCTGTTTGTGTTCCTCCTTCTTCTGTTCCCTTATTGGGACTTAAGCAGCAGGATGGAGTTTTGACTACAAATAACTATGAAATTGCTAATGTTTTGGACTCATTATTTGCTAACTTTTCTTCAACTACTACTTACAGCAACACCTTTCATGTGTATAAAAGGTTTCAAGAAGCAATACCTTTCACAATAGTTTGTCAGAAGAATCACCATTAAATACCCCATTTTCTTTTCAGGAATTAGAATCTGCTGTTACGGGATTCTGTTCCAGACCCTGACAACATTATTTCTTCTCTGATTCTCAAACCCGGTAATCAAAAAACCAATCCAGGAAGTTACCGTCCCAATCATTGCTTTGTTGATACCTCGAAAGTACCAGGCTTCTTTGTAATAAACAATGTGTCTTTAGGCAGGGTAGATCATCTACTGATCAGCTGGTTTATGTAAAGTCAACCAAACGAAATGCATTTTTCTTTCGTCAGACACTAGTTGCGTTGTTTTTTGACCTGAAAAAGGCCTATGATATGGCTTGGCGAAGAGGAATTCTGAATATTTTAAAATCATGACGTATAAATGGCAATACTCTTGCTTTTATAAAAAAAAAAATTTAGAACAGATATTTCAGAATGCTGTTGAAACTGTTGTCTGGTTGTTATCATTTAGAGAATGGTGTCCCTCAGGGTATTGTGTTGAGGGTGAGTCTGTTTTCTGTGGCATTTAACAGCATTACCGCTAATGCCCTGTCCACTGTTCTCTTTTTGTTAACAATTTTGCTATATATGTGGCTTCTCGAGGTATGGCAACTGCTAAAAAAGCCCTTCAGCTCATTATAAATAGACTGCAATCTTAGTCAAAATGGGCATGATTCAAGTTATCTGCTTCCATAACGCAATGTATTTCTTTTAGTTATGAAGACTGAACCATCAACCTTTATTATTTCTTAACTGAATATAACTTCAAACTACTGCAACTGCTAAATTTTTAGGCCTAATATTTGATCATAGGCTCTCTTGGATTTCACATATATGTGACTTGAAAACACAGTATAATAAAATACTTGGCATGTTATGTGTTCTCAGCGGTTATAGGACTTGTATGTTGCAATTTTACCGTGCTCTCATTTGATCTCAGATTGTTTACGACTCCGTACTCTACCGTATATTTGTTTCTGGAGCATTTTGTTCGAGTCCAGTTTCTAGCTTACTTGCTGAGACTGGTGAACCATATATTTCTCGATGAAGACGCCATCTACAAATAGCATATATTAGTAGTCTTCACTCCAAACTGTATCATCCAGCTTATGACATAGTTTTTAAAAATCCTTTTTGGCTGAACGATATGAATATCATCAGAATCGGTCTGCCCCATTTTACATTAGAAAGCTTAGAATCCTTGACAATTTGGGACTTGTACTTCCTCCAATGAATGAGTATGTTCTATGGTTTATATACGTACCTCATACTAGACTATGTATACAGAGTGTTTCCAAAAAGAAATCCAAAACATCAAGTGCTTATTCCTCACATCAAAACCAATGAAAACTGTGTGGAAAAAGTTGTATTCTGTTTGTGGACCTCCTCCTTCTGCTGCCTTTTTGGGACTTAAGCAGCTGATTGGAGTTTTGGCTACAAATAATTATGATGTTGCTAATGTTTTGAGCTCATCATTTGCTAACTTTTCATCAACTATTGCTTACAGTGACAGATTTTTTCCCTATAAAAGGTCTCAAGAAGCAGTTCCTTTCACTGTAGGTCTGTGGGAAGAATGTCCATTAAACACCCCTTTTTCTTTACTATAATTAACATCTGCTATGTTCTCTATTTTTTGATAATTGTGGCTACTGGAGGTATGCCAACTCCCGAAAGAGCCCTTCAACTTGTTATAAAGAGACTGCAATCTTGGTCAACATTGTTAGGATTTAAGTTATTTCCTTAAAAATACAATATATTGCTTTTAGTCGCCGTAGGTCATCAGCTTTTATTATTTCTCAATGAAACACACAACTTCAAACTACTATAACTGGTAAATTTGTTGGCCTATTATTATATCATCTTAGACTTTGTTGGAGTCCACATTTATCTGGTCTGAAAACACAGTGTAATAAAACACTTGACATGTTACATGTTCTCAACAGTTCTTAGTAGGGAGCCAATAGGACTTATATGTTACCAATTTACCATATTCTTGTTCGATCGTGGATTGATTGTGGCTCCATAGTCTACTTATCCACAGGTGTATGTAGAACATTTTCCCTGCCCAATTTGATCCAGGAAATGTTGGGGGACAATGCTAATATACTTGATTGAGTATTGTCCTGTTTACATCGCCTGAATATTTGTGTTAAAATTTAAAATATTTAGATTTGATTGTTGAAGGGCCTGTTTACAGCCTTTGTAATATTACTTTTGTTATTGTTGTTTATTAAGTTTTACACAAATTTTAACATTCTTAACTTTTGCAGGGCCCTTTTACAGTCTTGCATTAATTTCAATTGTTGCATTTATAATACTTACTATCTTTGTTAACATGTTGCAGAGCTTCTTTACACCTGTGTAATATGTCATGTTGTTTCATAGTTTACCATTGTTAAGTTGTTGCAGTCCCTCTACAGCTTTGTAACACATTATCTTAATGTTTATTAACCTTTATGATAGTTTACAATTGTTAACTAGTTTTATTGTAGTTTTTAATGTGGAATATCTTATGTGCAATATTGTGAAGGCGATGATGAACAAAATGGTTTTTCGCCTTAAAGCTTAAAAAAAATCAAATAAAAAAAAATATATATAAAAAAAATAAAATTAATTAAGTTTCAGACATTGATGTATTGAAAGTGATGTATATTTTGGGTATTTTTTAAATATGGTCTCATTTCTTAGGACAGTTCTTCAGGTCCAGTAAGGATTTTTAATGTCCAAAATAAGGTCAAACAGATTATAACTCATTCAAGATACTGTGTTTCATGTAAGACTCTTTAAAAAAAAATTAAATTTGTTAACATTACCATCTTTATATTTGTGAATTGCTTTGTTTTGTAAAAAAAATCTGTTTTTGGATGGACTTTCTAGGAACAAAGATCATTTCCAATTTCTAATACGTAGATTTAACCTTTTTGTGGAAAGTCCATTTTACAGTGGAATAAAAATATTTAATAAATTGCCAAGCAAATTGTGAGATTTTGATTCTAACACATTTTCTAAACAGCTTAATATATTATTCCACTACTAAGTTTTTTAATAAACCAGAACTGGTTCAGATCCAAATTACAACAATTTAGTCTTCTTTTTATACCCTCTACTGATAGAGAAAGTGAACAGTGTTTACGAAATATTTCAGAACTTTACGGTTTTATTTATTCTGTGTTTTCCTATTTGTATACTACTAGGTAATACCAAGGACTATTTTCCAAGGTAAGCCTGTGTCTCCTGTTCGTACAAAATCTAAACAAGAAAGTCCAGTAAAGGGAGACTTAAAACTGAAGGCTCTTGTGGAACTTCATGGTTGATTACACTTGACTGAGATAACGAACAGTTTATTTTTGTTTGGTTTTTTCTATTTTAAAGGAAAGCAGGAATGAATTGTAACATTCTTCCACTAATACCAATTTTCATACACTGTAGTATCAAAGAAGCTGGAGGCACTCTATCAAACGCTGAATCAAAGTCAATCATGGCAGCAACAGCTACTTTTTTTAAGGAGAGCTTGGTAAATATCTTCTGTTATTTCCAAAACTGCATCTATTGTGCTGCGATCTGGTCTACAACCAAACCGATTCCGATCAAGTAGTAATTTTTACTCAAGAGTGTCGATTTCTTGTGTATGATGGAAAAGATAATATTTATTACAGGTCTTCCTTTGAAGGAGTTTAAGGTTACAGAATGTTTTTGCCTGATTTTTTGGAAAAATATTGTATTAAGTGATTTGTGATAACTTTTTTCACTCTGAAGTATGTTACTATGTAATGTAATTGATATAATTGTATGACTGGCTGGCTGTTGTTTTAAAGTGTTTCCAAACTGTTGAGGAAGGAGTGTTTTGATTAGTAGTGCCAACAAAATATTTCCGTCTTCACGTTTGGTCGCTGTACTTACCTATTGCAATTTCCATATTATATTTCATTCTATTTTATTACATTTCATAAGAGCCCTTCTTGCTTGCTATCTTTCTTTTCTTAAACCAGCTGTTTCTGTATTAGTATGTATATGTTCATAGACTTTCTTCATTTTTGTTTTATCTTAGGAATATATTTCAGGGCTGCATTAGTGACATCAATCACAAAGATTCAGTATCTTTAAGAAAACCAGTTGGCTTTGGCACAGGTAGATCAGTATGAGTGTTAGAAAGAAGGTCCAATTCACAGATTTTAAGCTACATAATATAGAGTTGGATTTAGCATTTTTAGAAATGTACACTTCATGTGAAAGTTTTGTAAGAATTGGTAAATGATTGCTCCCAAGATCATATTCTATGGACTAGTTGAGATATGCTGCAGCAAATTAGTAGACATCAGAGTCAAATTAATTATGCTTCCTTCTCCAGAACTAGCTGAATATTAGGTCTTTGCATGTTTTTGTCATATTTATGTCCAATCGTACACAACATTTCCTCTTGAGTTCTGAAATCTACAATTCCAAGCGAAGTGTTAACAGTTTAGGTCCCTACTTAGTATAAACTAATAAACTACACTTTATTTGGAATCAGTTTCTGTAAGCTTTTTTTTTTGTCATAGGTACCACTATCTATACTCAGATATGACACACTCACATAAATCCTTTCCTATCACCCATAATCAATTAAAAACAAGCATTTATGTGTTTAATCTAAAAATGTTTTAATTTAAAAAGTTTTGTACAACTTCTCTATTCTCATTCTAACTGTTTGAAAATGAACCGTAAAATAATAATGATTTAAATTTATAAAAATTGAATTTGAATTTTTAAACACAACAAGAAATAGAATTTGAATTAAGATTTGCCTAATTCAAAACATTTAATTGATTAAATTGTTCAACTTTTGAATACATTTTTTTATTTTCATAGTGCAACTTTCATGACAGAATGAAGTGTCTGTATGAAATTATAGGCACAATCCCAAACTATTATTCCTCATAGCAGCAGTGACTGAAAATATGGAAAGTATTAAAAAAAATATTCATAGATCATTTTCTAAGCTTTTAATATAATTAACATGTGCTGACCAATATAATTGATTAAAAATTTTACTATATAAAAATATTACTAAATATTTATATGAATATACACTTTTACTTTGATCACAACAACAATGGAGGTTGAAATAATTTAAATAAAATTCAATTGAATCGTGGATAACAATATGCATAATATTATATTATAGTAAATGAATAGTTGAGTTATTTTTCATGAATGTATTGAAACGAGATAGGATGTTAACCTTCGAACTGCCAATGTTAATTTTCTTCGTTTGTTTAAAAATTAATAAAAAATATTATTTTTATACAAAACGTAACTTATAAGACATCATTTTTCTCAGAAAGATGCATAGAATTCATCTATGTAATATTTTTTTTTTTTTTTGAAACGGTTTTGGAGTAAGTATATTAGATGTCAAAAAATGAAGTTAACATTTTTCAGAAAAACCTGTATCATCCAAAATCAATAGCTTACCATCTTTTTCCAAGATATACAAAATTTTTGTATAATATTTGTGAATATATTTAGAAGAAAAATTAATTAATTTGTTACATTTTCAAAAAAAAAATTACGAAAAAAGGGGTTTAGTTAGGCTAATTTTCAAAAATTTACCAAAAATAGTTACATTTATGGAAAACACAACTTCTATATATATTTATATTCAGAAAGGTGCATAGAATTTAGCTGTGTAGTGAAAAAAAATGTTAGATGTAAAAAATTTGGAGTTATTATGTCAAATAGCAAAAAATCGGATGGTAACAGAGGGAAGAATTTCACAGAAATGGTAATGTACACCATACAAAAAAGAATTTTGGAATTTTTTCAACTATTACTCGAGATTTGTGAATATATTTAGGGGGGGGAAAATATTGTTACATTTTCAAAAATACAGAAATTGCTTTACAAAAAAAGGAAATTTGTTGAATTTATTTTCAAAAATTCACCAAAAATTGTAATATTTATGGAAAACCAACTTCTATGTATCATTATATTCAGAAAGGTTTATAGAATTCAGTAGTGTAATGGAAAAAAAGTTTGAAAAATAATTTTGGAGTCAGTATGGCAAAGAACAAAAAAAACTACAGAAAAATCTAAGGCTAAATTTCACCTCAAAGTCCAATTGAGCATAGAAAATTTTGTTTTACATTTTTTTCAAGTATTACAAACGTTTTCTAGTAAAAATGTAAATAACAATTTGTAAAAGAAAAATCAAATTCTAAAATTTTTAAAATAAAAATAAGGTTTTCCTGTAAAAGTGGAAATCAACAAAAGTTAGGTTAGGTTTGTAACCTCGACAACCTAGGCCTAACTTGTAACTATCACTAGATTTCACTAAAACAATAAACTCTACAAAGAATAACACACATATATACTTGTATATTCAAATAAAACACTCCATATATGGAAATTTGCTTTTAGGCCTATAACTTAAAGCAAAGTTAGGTTATAACTTATCTAGGTTAGCCCAAATATAAACCATTCAAAAACTAGAACTTCACTCAAAATAATAAACTTTAGAAATAAAAACACATATATTGTAACTTGTATACACAATTTATAATAAGTAATTAAAACAAACCTTCAGATTAACAGAAATATATAATCCCAAAACAATAAGCGCCACACCTTTCCATGTTAATTTAGTCACAATTGTCACAAACATGGCTATCTTCCGAGTTAAAAACAAGAACCTCAAAGTAAATGTAGCCTATATCAAGTAATACTAACTTGTAGAATGAATTCTTCTCTACAATATACTGTAGAGATTGGTTACAAAATATCGATTGAATAATCAATTATCTTATTTAGTATACTACACCGACTGCCAAGTGAAATTCGTTCCGTAAGGTCAAGTAGTCAAGTAGTCAAGTAGAAATATCTCGCGATCTATGACACATAGAACTATTTGTAAACCACAGATAGAAAGAGAAAGATGTGATCTACAGAACAGTGTTTTGTTTTGACAGAAAAAATAGATTTTTGAACATATGAGAAAAAATGGCGTCGTTTTTACTTACAACGGCATAGTTCAAATCTTTGGCGTTACTTATCAAAAATATGAATTTTTGGAATATTATTTATAACGTTTTGTAGTTTTTTTTTTTTTTTTCATGAAGATTTCATTCTACAAGTGTGTATTACTTGATATAGGCTACATTTACTTTGAGGTTCTTGTTTTTAACTCGGAATATAGCCATATTTATGCATCTACGGAACATTAGCTTTCCAACGGTATTTTATTTATTTCGATAGGACGATTCTAAGTGGACGAAATGTTGAATTGCAAAATATGTGCAAAATATGTTGAATTGCAACGACGGATGGGTCGTTGTGGGTCGTTTGGTGTGTGGAGGGTTTTAATAACAGGAATGATCATTAATTAATTGTTTGTCATATTAATCAATAATATGAAATTATTTAAAATAATATTAATCGCTAAATTCTGAATCAAATTTGTCCTTGTCATTATAAATATTTCAGTTCTTACTTTTAGAAAATATTTTGATCTATTGAGTTTATGAACAAATTACTAACAAACCATATACTAGTGTCTCATTCTGGAAATATGTTCAAAAGTTTTAATGTACTTCAGACAATCCATATATTATGTTTTAAACTGTAGATATTGGAACTATGTCCATTGTTACAATCACTTTGGAGGCTTGAAATTGAAGGAAAACTGACTGAAGATGACATAGCAGAACTGGAAGACAAATATATGAAAACACATCTTGCTCTCAATTCAATTTTAGAACTTATTAAAGAAAATGCTTCAGAACTATCTACAGTACATTGTGAGTATTGGACAGTATTTTAAGATTTCATTCAAAATTCTGTTCATAGTGTAACTTCTCAATTATTATAAATTTTAACTTGTTAAAATAAAAACCATATCAGTTCTTAATCCATACAATGTTTCTGCAAAGTGCATTTCTTACATAACAACAACATAATTTATTAAATATTAAAATGTAGTAGACACATTACAATAGATAACTTTATAATTTACAACCCATACTTACGTATTATAGCAAGAAAAGAACGACTTATATAACTATTTATTTGTTTATTTTGTGGAAATAGACATAGTGCAATAAATTAGCCCAAAAACTTGTTTCATGAAAATGATGGCCTTGGTATGATAACATTAAATTGTTACTCAGTGTATAATTTTGCTTTAAATTAAATTTCACAAAATTATCTAAAAATAATTATAAGTGAAATTGAAATGATTGTAATTTTTTACCAATGATAAGTACAGAATCTATAATTTTATTTCATTTCATTTCATTTCTTTGTTTAGTCCTTTTGACAATACACTGCATTGAATGAGACAAGTCAACACTATCTAAATAAAAGTTTTAAGAACGATACATATGACCATAACAACACCGTAACACATAGCACAATTCAATTCTATTCATCTTAATTGCTGTGTCATTGATTCAACAATGTATAACAAGAGTAATTGTTTCACAGCAGTCCAACATCTATCCTTTCTTATTAAAAACACGTAAAATAACCAAAATTCAAATAAGCCCAACAGAAAAGATAAAGAAAGACATTACAACTCAACAAAACATAAACATGAGGTTACAATAACATATGACATCTACTTGTGCCTCAATTATCCTGCCAACTGTGGCCGAGAAACTCCTCCACTGAGTAGAATGATCCAGAAAGTAATAACCTTCTCAGACTATATCTAAAGACTTTTGTCCTGAATTTGTTTGGAAGTTTGTTAAAAAGAATAACACCAGTTTGATTAGGTGTTTTTTTATTGCATTTTTTATGCATTTCAAGTCTATGCCCTTTCTGTTGGACGTCATTTCTTTTTCCTGGTGTTATACCTATACACTTGTCTTTTGATAATCAGCATTTATTTGTAGTACATAATGACCTCCATACATACATACATAGGAAGGTTAATATTAACAGCTTCTTAAAAGCCTGCCTGCAAGATTACATTTGGTTCAAGCTAGCTACAAGTCTCATAGTTCTTTTTTGTAATGTGAAAACTCGATTTACATTTTTACCAGTTGAGTTTCCCTGCACTAAAATCCCATAATTATTGAAATGAGGGAAGACTAGTCATATAGGTAATAGGCCATATGCAGGATTCTAACAGTAGTAAAAGTTTTTGACTGTCCTTGATAGATATATATTTGTACATAATTTTCTACATAAATATGTTGTCAATATGTTCCCTCCAGTTTAATTGGTTGTCAATTATGAGCCCTAAGAACTTTGCTTAATGCAATTCTTCAGTGGCTATTTCATCCAATGTAAGATTTGGACCACTGTTGTCATATTTTTTGTTGAGTTTAACACCAGTAGTTTGTTTTATTTTTTTGCAATTATGTGCAGTCCGTTTTCATAAAAATATTGACTAGAACCATTTAATTGAATAAATGTTTTTTTTTCTTTCTAGATTTTGAATGGAATCTGCTTTGAAGTTAATGTTGTGTCATAAACTAATTGAATTAAGCCAACAACTTTTACATGTGATGACTGATCATTTATATATACCAAAAACAATAAAATAATATTATATTGTCAGTGATGCATAATGTTATATTATATGGGGGTCATTTTTAAGAAGAACTGTGTTAAGCTGCTTTGTAAATGCCGTAACTGATAAAGGAATTGTCAGAAAAACTTTAAACAGCAGAATTTTAAATTGTTTGTTTTTCATTTAAGAGCTGTCTTGTTACAAATAAAGAAAACTTATTAACCCCTTAAGTGTTTATGTCGGTTTAAGCCGACGCTACAAATACCGATAAAAAGTGCCGCTGTCGGCTAAAGCCGACTCTCTTAACTTGCCCTATTCTATTTCGTTCTCTGTCAAAATATTACGTTGTAGTTGCTAGTATTGCCGCTAGATAGTGTTGGCATGCTCTCTAGAGCATAACTTATAAAACTACCGCTTTATTTTTGTTCTCTTTGGATCCGCCGTGAAATTATATTTACAAGGAGTCGCGATACCAGTGCAGCGAATGTGATGTTGGGCTGTGTGCTGCCCCATGTTTTAAAATATATCACACCCAAAAAAATTACTAAACATTAGTAAGAAACTGTAAACAATCTTTATTGTGTGTACTTTTATTTTTAACAATGGTTTTATACATTTTACTTTTTTTTAATTGTTAGGTAAATGTGTTTTTAATGTATTTGCAGAACATTTTTAAATTATATTAAACATGACATTTATACTTTTGATGTTGCTTATATTTTCTTTTAATGCCTATTTTTTAACTTCCAAGTTAACAAACATTAAAATAATCAAATAAAAAAAATAGGCATTTTTGGGTTGATTTAGGCAAAAAAAATAAAACACTTAAGGGGTTAATGAATAAAATTTCAACTTATCAATATAACAAATTACATTTCTCTATTTTTCTCCATAAGCTTCATCTAAACACTTGTTGAAAAATGGTAGAAAGTCTTGATCCCTTCATCACAGAAATCAGCCACCTGTCTATTTAATTACTCCACAACTGATTTTTATACAATTTGCTTTCCTTAAAAAAAAATTCCTTCGGTGGTAAAGAAAGATGGACATTTGAAGGAGCAAGATGAAGACTATAAGGGGGGGGGAGGATGAACAAATTTGTCCATCCAAACTTATATATTAACCCTCCAAGTGGTGTATGTTAATTTGTCTTAAAAATTCTTCGTTTGTTTAAAAATTAATAAAATATATTATTTGTATACAAAACCTAATTTATAACACATATTTTTTCTCAGACAGATGCATAGAATTCATCTATGTAATAAAATTTTTTTTTTTTTTGAAACGGTTTTGGAGTATGTTACATGTCAAAAACGATGTTATCATTTTTCAGGAAAAACCTGTATCATCCAAAATCAAAAGTTTACCACCTTTTCTAAGATATACAAAAGTTTTATGTAATATTTATCAATATATTTAGGGGGAAAAAAAATTTGGTACATTTTCAAAATTAAAAAAATATATTTTACGAAAAATGTTAATTTCATCATTTTATTTTCAAAAATTCACTAAAAATAGTAATATACAGTATATCTTTTACACAACTTCTATATGTCATTATATTCAGAAAGGTGCATAGAATTTAGCTGTGTAGTGAAAATAAAATGTTAGATGTAAAACATTTGGAGTTTTTTGGTCAAATTTTTACGTCACACAATTGCTATGTTTGGAGATCAAAACAAAAACTTCTAAGTATTTGCCTATATCAAGTGGTACCACTTGTAGAATGAAATTTCCTCTAGAACTTACTATAAAGATCGAATACAAAATATCAATAGCAAAATGAATAACGTCATTTCGTAAACTGCACCGAATGCCAAATGAATTTCGTCCTGTCAAGTTTCTTCTATGGTCAAGTAGAAATATCTCTGGATCTGTGAGACGCAGAAAAATTTGTAATCTACGGTTTGAAAGAGAAAGATGTGATCTATAGAACAGTGTTTTGGTCAACCTGTTTAACAGATAAATAGAGTTGTAATCATATGGGGGAAAATGGCGTCGCGTTTACGAAAAGGCGCAGAGTTGAAATTTACGATTTTACGCATCAAAAATATGCGAACTTCACCAATTTTTGGAATATTATTTATAACGTTTTGTGGTATTTTTTTTGCATGATTATGCATCTACGGAACATTATTTTTCCAACAGTATTTTATTTATTGCAATAAGACAATTCTAAGTGGGCGTAATGTTGAATTGCAAAATACATGTTTTAGAGTTAGTGAACTAAGCCATGACTAATGTCGCGACCCGTTTGTTAGGCAAAACCGGGTCACCTACCCGTTCCAGGGTTAAGGATTATATCAATACTGCAGCAAGTGGCTGAATAGTGTCATGAAGCCGACTTGTAAGTAGGCCTTGTTGGTATGTTGGATTGCTTTTCAGTTACTTGGTTTGCCCGTCTTAGCTTTGTCAATATTGCACACAAAAAATCCTTATTTATTGTTGCTCCATCAGCCAAGAATTCAACAAAAAGGATGTCTTTCCTCTCCCCGAAAATTGTAAATATGATTTTTTGAGTTGATGAGTGTGCTTGAATTATTTTGATTTTGTCAGTGATTTGTAATGATACCATTCTTTAGGTCGCCGCTTTGTCTCAGGGTGTGGAATGAGAAATCCAAGTTTTAAAAAATTCATCACTTCAGTCATAGCAGACTGATAATGACAGACCAGCGTCCACAGGATTTTTGGTTCCTTTAAGCATTCTTGGAGTCCACCTGGCACAAATCTTCCTATAATGGAGTTTAAAAGAAACTGTGTAATAAATTATTGATCATGAAACTTAGGGAAACTCTCGTCTATTTGATTTATTTTTCATTGTTGAAGACAATAAATTGCATACAAGTCATAATTCATACATACATTACAAGACATTCAACAATTATACATATGTAAACACATTTTAAATCAAATATTACACAAAACTTTTGTATATCTTAGAAAAAGGTGGTAAGCTTTTGATTTTGGATGATACAGGTTTTTCCTGAAAAATGATAACTTCGTTTTTGACATGTAACATACTTACTCCAAAACCGTTTCAAAAAAAATTTTTTTTACATAGATGAATTCTATGTATCTTTCTGAGAAAAATTATGTCTTATAAGTTAGGTTTTGTATAAAAATAATATATTTTATAAGAATTGTAAGAAAACAAAACCCTTAACATGCGCCAGTTGTGCCGGTTTAAGGGTTAAAGGCGTTTTTGTCCTGAATTTGTTACATTTTTTTGGGGAGTTTGTTTATAAAGATAACTCCATCCTGATCTGGCAATTTTTTATGCTTCTCAAATCTGTGTGGCCTCTTTTGGAGGTCATTTCTTTATAGTGTTATAGTTATCCACTTGTCTTTTGACATTAGGCATATATTTATATTTGTAGTAGATTATAACCTGAAAATATACAACTATACTATTATATAAAAATCTAATGATGTCTGTCTGTGTGTATGTGTGTTACTCAATCACGTAAAAAGTACTGGACCCATGAGCTGAAATTGTACATGGGCATTCTTAGGGTCCCTGATTAACACATAGGCCTATTTTTATTTAGAAATTCCATTAGTGCACCGCCCCACTGGCCTTGAAAACTCCTTTAACACTCAATTATCTATACTCCATTATATACTAAATTAATTATATACGTACAGGGTTGGCTTAAATATATGTCAACCCCGTACGAAGGACGGGGTAAATATATGTCAACCCCGTACGAAGGACGGGTACTCTGCTAGTACATAATAAAGTTAATATAGAAAGCTCTTTAAAAGCCTTTCATGAAAATAAAAGT
Source organism: Aphrophora alni (assembly GCA_963513935.1). Taxonomy (NCBI): domain Eukaryota; kingdom Metazoa; phylum Arthropoda; class Insecta; order Hemiptera; family Aphrophoridae; genus Aphrophora; species Aphrophora alni. The sequence goes on from OY740767.1 coordinate 89,387,739, forward strand.
TGAAATGTGATTTTTCGGTAATTTTGTAAATCTCGGATTCATCTTGGTTAACCCTCTAACTGGTGATTCTGGCGCATGTTAATTTGTCTTAAAAATTCTTCGTTCGTTTAAAAATTAATAAAATATATTATTTGTATACAAAACCTAACTTATAAGATATCATTTTTCTCAGAAATATGCATAGAATTCATCTATGTAATAAAAAAAAATTTGAAACGGTTTTGGAGTAAGTATGTTAGATGTCAAAAATGATATTAACTTTTTTTCAGAAAAACCTGTATCACCAAAAATCAATAGCTTACTTCCTATTTCTAAGATATACACAATTTTTGTGTATTATTTGTGAATATATTGAGGAAAAAAAATATATAAATTTGTTACATTTTAAAAATTAAAAAAAAAAAAAATTATAAAATAATGTCAAAAGATATTTTTTCTTTCAATAATTTATCAAAAATAGTAATATATATTTTATACAAGAGTACTATATATCATTATCTTTAGAAAGGTGCATAGAATGTAGGTGTGTAGTGAAAAAAAATGTTAGATGTATCACATTTGGAGTTTTTTAGTCAAATACCAAAAAATCGAACAGTAACGGAGCAGAAATTACACAAAAATGGTAATCAAAAACATACTAATAGATTTATCAGAATTTTTTCAACCATTACTTGACATTTGTCATATATTTGTGAATATATTTAGGGGAAAAAAATAATAATTTGTTAGATTTTCAATATAAGAATGACAATTTTCCAAAATTTGCTAATCTGACGCTTGAGGTTAGGTTTGAACTCTTGACATTTAGGCGTAATTAGTAACTTTCTAAAGCTCGGCCTAAGAAAAAATCATTAGAGTTTACTAAGACAATATATACTTTACAAAGAATAACACACATATTCACTTGTATATTCATATAAAACACTAAATATAAGAAAATGTGCATATAGGCTACACTTACAATATTGGCCTAGGTTATCCCAAGTAAGAACATTCAAAAACTAAACTATCACTCAAAAACATAAACTTTAGATATAAAAACACATATATTGTAACTTGTATACACAATTTATATACAATTTGTATACACAAACCTTCAAAATAACAAATATCTAACCCCAAAACAATATGTGCCACGCCTTTTATTACAGTATTTACGTCACACAATTGCGTATGTTGAGAGATCAAAACAAAACCTTCTAAGTATGTATTGCCTATATCGAGTGGTACCAACTGATAGAATGGAATTTCCCCTACAACATAGTGTAAAGAAAAATAATTTTAAAAACCGAGAGAAATGAATTTTGTCTTTTCGTAAAGCGCATCGAATGCCGAATGAATTTCGTGTCGTCAGGTTTGTTCTCTGCTCAACTAGGAATATCTCTGGATCTGTTAGACGCAGAATAATTTGTAATCTACGGTTAGAAAGAGAAACATCTGATCTATATAACAGTGTTTTAGTTGACTTAAATGACAGATAAATAGACTTATAATCGTATCAGGAAAAATGGAGCCGCGTTATACGAAAAGGCGCAGAGTTGAAATTTATGATTTTACGCTACAAAAATAGTGAACTTCACCAATTTTTGGAATATTATTTATAACGTTTTGTGGTATTTTTTTGCATGATTATGCATCTACGGAACATTAGCTTTCCAACGGTATTTTATTTATTGTGATGGGACAATTTTAAGTGGGCGTAACGTTGAATGGCAAAATACGTGTTTTTTTAGTTGGTGAAGTGAGCCATGAATAATGAAGCGACCACTTTTTGCCTAAAAGTGGTCGATCACTAGTTGGAGGGTTAATACAAAAACTTGGTTAATCAAGGTTCTACTGTAAGCATATTTCGTATGAAATTGAATTTAAAAGAAGATGGTTTATTGCAATTTCTTACATTACTTATAAAATTATGAGTAGATTTTTTATAATGATAGTTAACATGATAAGTACAAAACATAAATACATGAATGAATCAACAGTGAGAGACATAGGTTGAGTCATGTACAAGAACGAAGGGAATGAATGTATCAGATATAAATCCAGAACATTGTTCAGATTAGATTCATATTTAATGGCATACAGTGAAACTGGTAACATTTTTCAAAGACTGTTTATTTATTGGTGGTAATAATATATATGTTATACATATTTTACCATGGCTGTCTGTATTCAGCTAATGCTTAATGTGTAAATAAATTATTTAAAACCTTTAATTATAAACTTTGTACTGATATGTTTGTTTTATTTTTTTCTGTTTTTAGTGGCTGAATTGAGTTCTGAGATAAGCAGTAGTTTGCCTGAGAGTCATTATGAAAGTGTCTAGCAGTCAACTTACTCACATTGAACATTTTGTAAAATTTCAGATAGTTTTATGATCTCCAAGTTTTACCTCTATGTACATATATATGTTTTGTATAATTTATAATTATTAAACAAGTTGTACCATAAATATTTCTATTCACATTTCCAAACTTTAAAATAGATTTAACATTTATAATTATTTAAATTATTTTTTACTGGGCACAATCATTTTGTAAACTGTTATAAATAGTTTGAATTTAATTCCTGTTAAATGAAATGATACATTTTCTTAAATTCCTTAATTTTTATTTGTCCTTAAACTAATTCATTATATTTATGAAATCTGTAATAAATTGGACATAATCTTCTAATACATTACAAAATATATGAGGTGTTAAGTTGAAAAACTGCCCATATCCATGTTAAATGAATTTTGAGAAAACATGAAAAATATAAATCTATTTATTGTTAAAATTAACAAAATACCTTTTTTTTTTATTATATAATTTAAGACTCCTGATAATGAAAGGTTATCTAAGTAAAGCATGAAAGTTAATTACATAATATTCTTTTTTTCACAAAAATATATATATACACACACTTGTGAAAAAAAGAGAGAGAGAGAGAGAGTGTAATAATTCAAAAATTGAGATGTAGTTATTTATTTTATTTATTAATTTGTTAATTTGCTCGTCTATAGGGCGCCAGGTTTGCTTTAGCATACCAATTTTGAAAAAAGAATGAATTTAAATATTTAAAAGAAAGAAAAATTATCTGGGGTCGTAAGTTCTTTTCACAGTGTACTTACAGTGATATTTGGTATTTAATGAAAACACTTGTCTCTGAAATGTTAACATAAAGATTTATTAAACTATTAAAGAAACATCCTACAAATTATTATTAACAACAAAAAAATCATATCATAAATACTAGTTATCCTTTTTAATTTCAATAACAAATTATGAATTTATATTTCCTTTATTTCTTTCTTTCAAATTAATTAATTTTATCTTTAAAAATGCTTTTACCAATAAAATTGTTGCAACAGGAATTTACTTTTTATTGAAATTTAAATCATTATAAAGATCTCAGATGGAGATTTACTTCAATTATTAAAATTTTATTATTTTATCTATCAATTTATTTCCTTTTAAAATATTTATGAAACAGATTAAAAAATTTAAACATGTATAGCAAAATATATCAAAACATAATATAAATACTTAGTCCTAATTTAACATATGGTGTTTATACCAGAACACCCATTTGCACTCAAATTGTCCAAAGATATTAATTCCAGATGTCCTGAGACTTGTAGATTACAGCAAGCGTTGTTTCCTGAAAAGTTCATGTTTCGAATATTCACCCAGCACTCTAGGAATGTTATTTTTTGTACGACAATCATAACATTCATCATTAATAAAAGAATGTTCACTTCGATACAAAGTTTTTTGCCACGTGCTAAACGATCCGTTTAAGACACTCATTTACAGTACACAGTCTCTTATTCTTTGAAATCTTATAAATTCGAGTGTTCATTAAGTTTCTTTTTTTTTTATATTCACCGTCTAATTAAATACTTTATACTAATTTTCTCATAAATATTGTTTGTCACTTAGAATACAGTAAGTCTATTACTTTCAAACACGTTTACATTGTCATTAGAAGCGTCCATTATCACTTCCTATCCATTTTCTGCTAAATTAGTCTCTACTAGACTCTCAAAAAACACAACCATTCTCCTCCAAGCTCTGATCTAGACTTTTTTAGAAACAACTTGTCACTCCTAACGCTGGACTCAGACTGACGTTACCATGAGGCAAATTCTTACTTCCGAAAGGCGTTCCTTCCGGTTACTGTTCTCACGTTTTACCGCACTGCCGTAAAAATACACATATTTTACATAACAAAACAATTAAACTAAATTATATTAAAATTGAACATGGTTATTTATACTTTTGTCTTGAAAATCCATTTTTCTTTTATAAATGACGTTACTAAATTTAAATTGTTATTTGAATCTCTTATCTCTTTGGCTTAACCGCGTCTTTCAAATGAGTCTATATTAAAATCTGACTTTTCACATTGTCACAAAACCCCACAAGGTTTGTATTTCAATACAGGTATTGGAATACAAAGCTTTTATACATATAAATTTCAAATCGAGAAAAAAAATTAATGGATGTTCAAGACATTTCATTTCAGAAGTTAAGGACCTCTTGAAAGAAAAAGAAATACCCCTTGTGTATTTTTTTTTTTTTGGAAAGATTCTCTTTTGACATGAAAAAAAAATAAAATCTATTTGCTAAAGTCCTATTTCACTATCTCAGTTTGTTTGAGTCATCATAACTCATAAATATTAAAATATACGAATCAATTAGTGCTAAGCCTTATCTCTATTTATCCAATAAAACCCATCATCATTTTCCTTTTCAACCTCGTTGGCTGAAACTTTCCATCAACATTTTTTGTTGACAGGATCCCGTCACTCAAAGCTTATCTCCCAGACAGCCGTCTATATACTTTTTCTACGTCTCATCCTCTTTGCCAAGACGACATTTCTACATCCTTTGAAAATCTACATCCATCTCACACTATTCATCTAAATCATTTTTTAACTTAACACAATTTAAATTTAAAACCTCTCATTTTCAATTAACATTTTTACGAAAATTATTTACTTATTACTCAACATTACTTCAATTCACTTTAAAACTTTTCAATTCAGACTTTATATTATTATTTATTTTAGTTTAAATCCAATAACTATTTATTCTTACTTAAAATCTCAATTCTCCTGTATCTTGCTGGGATAACATGTTAGCTACTGATTTTACAATTACAAAAAACTCTTTTCTTCAACTAAAATTCAAAATATAACATCATTATTATCAAAAAAAAATAAAATTACTTACAAAACTCATCTATTTATTTCAAAATTACCTCTTTACAATTGTTTCATCTTTCAGTATCCTGTCTTAAAATTATTTCCATCTTATCTTTCATATTTTAATAATTCAAGTTGCATTAATCCCCAAAAAACCTCTTTATCATTCATTTATCCCTTTATCTCAACGTAGCTTCCTTTAAAAAATCATGATAACCGTCGTTTATTCGCAGAATTCCTCAAATCTCCCTTTATCTCATTAAAAATCGTCGCATATTTCCTTTATTTCATTAAAATCGTCGTATATTTCCTTTATTTCATCGCAGTACTCAAAAAACCTCTTAAAAACTAAAAAATTAACCATCAATGCAACTTAACTACCTTCTTTATAAAAGTTTATTAACAGAACAACTTCATTTTAAATACCACTTTACTCAACAATTCTGTAAAGTCATCATCTTCATATAAAAACTCAAAAATTCTTTCATTTAAATTAATTCATTAAAATCTCCCTTGTCATCAATCACTTAAATACAAAAAACTTATAAAAAATAAAAAATTATCATTGCTTTCCCAGCTAACACCGTATTTCATCAAAATCTTTAGACACCTTTATCAAATAACTGCTTAACATCATTTATTATTTCAAATTCCATTATTATTTATTTAAAAAACACTACTTATTTATCCTTTCTATCAAATTCATTAAAATCTCTCTACTTATTATTAATTTATTACTCCTTCCTTTAAAAAACAAAAACTTAACCTCCTTTACTCATCATTTAACATCAAAAAAAAACTTAAAAACTTTATTATTATCTATCTTGGCAAAACTCACATAAATTCTCAAACTTCACACAACTATTCTTCACATTCTCAAATCATAAATCACTTAAAACTAACAATTTTTTTATCATTTTATCTTATAATCCTTAATATTTATCAATGTCAAACATACAACTTATCGTTTTACAATTTTACATCTAATTATCTATTCTAATCAGCTAATTAACATTTTTACAATTTTATAAACTCTTCGTTTCATTTCATAAAAAAAAACTCTCCTTCCTGTCACGTCCGATTTATTTCTAGGCTTTGTTTCCTAAACAAACCCCCTCCTTTCACCATGTAAGCATTGTCTTACTGTCCCTTGACGACTTCCCTCAACATCTGTTTTTACCTATTAGAGCAGACTCAAAAAAAAAAAAAACTTTTCTATATCTATGAAAGTTTATGACACTTACAAACATAAGTCATTGTTTATGTTTTTTTGCCCAAAATTACATGTGACAGAACTCTAAACAACTACGTTGGATTTTTTGATAAGTTTTCCAATTAACTCGAAATCACTACCTTCCAGAAATGATATCTTAGGCCTTGATCATATCACTTCTCGAACATAGCTACATCCTGCCTCTAAAGACAGTTCGCCTACCAAACTTTATATTTTTATAATATAATCAAGAACTCTATGTTCTCTCTTAAACTTCTTCTACTAAATTTCTGTATTTCTTAATACAAAATAAGAACTCTTTGTTCTTTAAACTTCTCAAAATTGTCAAAGTTTTAACTATATTTCATTTACATGAGTTGTATGACAAATTTTTTGTTTTTTTTTTTTTTTTTTTTTTTTTTTTTTTTTTTTTTTTTTTCTTTTATTTTATTTTTCAAAACTCGACCGGGGTTCATCATAGTAACAGTAATTGAATTATACTCCTCTATTCTTATGATGAAGCCCTGTCGAACGTCGATTAATAAAACCACCCTCGTTCCATGTTCTATTTTGTTTTTTATTCTTATACCTTTTTTATTTATTTTTTTTTTTTTTTTTTGAATTTTTTGTTTATTTTATGCATTTGACCTCCTACTTACCCCACTACAGTCCTTCTGACCATCTACTTTATACCGTGCATACTTCAAATTGCTCTTTGGACTCTTACACAAAGCAACATGTTGTGACGTTGAAATGTGCAGTGGTTGAATGCAATATCCCTACTAAATTCAAGATAAAGCCCAAAACACATCCCTATTCCACAACACGCTCTCCATGTAGTCCCAGAATGCCTTATTCTTGCGAATAAAACATTCTATTATTACTACATAAACGCTCAGCCATCCACCCAAATGTTCATGTACTCCTTAAATGCACATACTCGAAGAAAATTTTAAAATTCATAAAAAATTTCATTTAAATTATATCATCCGAAGTTGAAATAATGTTTATTTTACCAATCTTATTACTAGCATCGTTGATTTTCTGATTATGTATTCCTTTCTAGATGTTATTATTCAAATTCAAAAAGAAATTTTATTTTTAAAACTTATTCTAAGTTTTCTACTTAGAAATTTTACTTTTAATTCTATTAAAGTTATTTAAGTAATCTACTTTCGTTCTTATTTACTTTATTTAAAACCAATTCTCCTTTATTTAAGTAGTTTTTTATTTGAAAACGCAAGTTAATTTTCGATTATACGTCAAAAGTTTTTTTTTTTTTTTTTTTAGACAGCATTTTGGTAACACCCTATATTTCGTCTCAATGTCATGCAAAGGAATTCTAGGCCTGGTTTAAGCATAAACAAGTCCCCTCGATATGAGACAATCCTTATCTGTCTACTGATAAGACATGAAACCCTTTTGGTTCCAATACGATCTGCAAATGAATCTCAACTCTCTCTCGTCACATTTTATTGAATATTTAATATTGAATATTATTTCTTCAACACTACACTGGATCTTTGCCTCGAACCAACTTCCTTATCTATGTCACGTAAAATCAATATTTATTCCTTTCACAAACATACAGAGTTATTTTACTAACAATCTTGCAGCTCCAATGATCCTCTCATCTAACATTTTCAAATATTCTAGTTGGCCTTAAAAGTTTTCTTACATGACACAATTTGTTTTTTTTTTTAATGTTCTGTTTTCAAATCAACTTATTCATTTAACGTTAAAATTTATTATTATCAATTCTTTAATTATTTATGAAATATATTTCCTTAATTGAGTGACATTGTATGTCCCTTTAATTACTTTAGAGTCTATTGTACTAATCACATATGCATTTTCTAATTTAATTTTTAAAACTTTAAACGGACCTTGATACAATAAGAAAAATTTCTTTATTTCTCTCCTCAAATTTGATGACAGATAGTGATTTTTAACCAAAACTAAATCTCCTACCTCAAATTTTGTTGGTTTTAGTTTTTTATCATGATATTTTTTCCGCTGATTTGCTTTTAACTTCAAACGTCTTCTCGCTAAAACTATTTTTTCTTCAAAATCTATTATTTTTCCCGGAGGAAATTTGCATACTTGGTTATAAATGCGCGGACACTCCTTTTTAAACATAATTTCATACGGACTATCATTGATGGATTCGTGTATGGATTGATTCATACAATTTTCTATAAATTTTACATAAAGCGGCCATTTTGTGTGTTTATTGTGTACATAAGTCCTAAACATTCAACCTAGTTCTCTCATGCAACGCTCACTGGGATTCGACTGAGGATGATATACTGATGTGTGCCTAACTTGAATATTATTATTTATTAATTTCTCTTTCCAAATTCGTGATTGAAACTGACTACCGTGGTCACTTATAATTATTTTTGGTTTCCCTATTTCCTTTACATATTCATTGATTATTTTATTTACTAAAACTGTCCCAATTGCTCTTTTTATAGTATATAATTTTATAAATTTCGAAAAAACATCCAGTACTACAAATATATATTTAACCCCACCACTTCCAGTTGGTAATTCTCCAAATAAATCCACTGCTACTAAATCTAATACATTTTCGGGTAAGATGTTCACCATTAATCCTTCATTTTTTATATTTGATACTTTAGTTTTTTGACATAAATCGCATGGCCTAATTTGTAATTTTATTTGTTTTTCTAAATTTGGGAATTCGTATAGTCCTTTTAATATTTTATAACACTTTCCCGCACCAATATGTCCGTATCTTTCATGACAATCATTAATTACAATTTCTATTAAAGATTTTGTTAAACAAATTTTGTGAATTTCATTTTTCTTTGACTTTTTAAATAAAACACCATTATAGATAACATAACATTCTCTTAACTTATTAAATTTAACAGATTGGTCTTCTAATAATTTAATAATTCTTATACAATATTCATCTTGACTTTGTTCCAAATTTAAACGTTTAAAGGCATTTCTTAAAATTCTATCTTGTTTTGCTAAATTTTTATCAATTTGTGTTTGAAAAATTTTAATTAAATGTTCATCTCCTGTCTTGATGACTTCATTGTGATCCGTTCGCGAAATAACATCTGCTACAATATTTTCCTTCCCTGGACAATACTCAATTTCCAAGTTATACTCCTGTAAAAACAATATCCATCTCAGAAGTCTACCATGTGTTAATTTACAGTTCTTTAAAAAGGTCAAAGCTTTATGGTCAGAACGTATAGTCGTTTTATTTCCTAATACATAATTTCTAAACTTTTTACATGCGAAGACTATACTCAACAATTCTTTCTCTGTAACCGTGTAATTAATCTCACTATTTTGTAAAGTTCTGCTTGCGAACGCAATGACCAGATGTTCATTATTTACGTCCACTTGATACAATACGGCTGCTAAAGCTTTATCCGAAGCATCTGTGTTTAAATAGAAAGGCTCTTGGAAATTAGGGTGTTGTAAAATTATCGTTTCTAAGAAAACCTGTTTTATTCTTTCAAATGTATGTCTGTCTTTCTCTGTCCAATTCCAAATTTTGTTATTATTCCCTAAAAGATGTGTGAATTTACTAGTTAACTCTGCATAATTTTGTTGAAACTTCCTGTAATAATTACATAAGCCTAAAAAACTTTGTAATTGTTTTATATTTTTTGGTGTGGGAAAATCTTGTATTATTTTAATTTTTTCTTGGTCTGGCTCTATTCCTATATCTGATATATTATATCCTAAAAACTTTATACCTTTTTTGCAAAAAACAGACTTTTTTATTTTAATAGTTACATTATAAGTTTTAAGTCTTTCAAATAACTTTCGCAAATGTCTCATATGCTCTTCAAACGATTTTGACGCTATACATACATCATCTACATAAACTGTTGTGAATTCCAAAACTTCAGGCCCTAACACCATACTTAATCCTTTTTTAAATAATGAAGTACTAACATTTAAACCAAAAGGGAGTCTTTTGAACTGTAAATTTCTACCATTGAATACAAAAGCAACATATCTTCTAGATTGTTCGTCTAATTCTATCTGCCAAAAACCACTGACCAAATCTATACTAGAAATATATTTAACTCCTTCAAACCTTTGCAATATATCATCTATCTGTTCAGGTGCTTCTCGATCTGGTATTATTATTTGATTTGCTTGCCTAGCATCTAAACATAGTCTTATGGACGAATCTTTCTTAATTACACATACTAATGGGTTCGAAAATGGGCTATTTGAATCTTCTATTATATCATTGTCAATCATTTTTTGAATTTCCTTAGCTACAGCTTCCTTTTTTGAATGTGGTATTGCATAAGATTTATTTATAAATTTACTATCTTCCTTTACATTTAATTTAGCTTTATAATTTAACATCTTTCCTGGCTGATCCGAAAATACTTCTTTAAAATCATTTAATACAGTTTTTAATTCTCGTTTTTCACTATCTAAATTTAAGTTACTTTCTTCTAAAATTTTCTCTACAATTTGTGTCCATTCTACATCTTCATAGTTATTTTCATAATATTTTGAATCAAATTCTTGAAAAAAGTTTGTAGCTACATCATTAATTTGCAATTCTTCATAGTCATAGTCTGTCTCATCATAACAATTTATTTCTGCTTTAGTCCTACACAATTTTAATTTATAACATTCTACTTGCGAAATTTGTTTTCTAAACTTTGTTTGAATTATTTTCTCCTCTACATTAAATTCAATCTTTTCTTCATCAAAATCAATCTGAGCCTTCTTTTGTTTTAAAAAATCACATCCTATAATCATTTCAATATTTAGACCTCTAACAATTAAAAAATTTACTGCAACTACATCTTTTCCAATTTCTACATCTATAAAAGCTTGTTTTGTAATCCTCTTGCTACGCACACCTGTTACTCCTACTATTGTTAAATTACATACTGGTAATTCCAAAATTTTATCATTATTTATAATTAGTTTCTTATAAATTTCTTCATTCATAACAGTAATTTCTGAACCTGTATCAATTAAACATTTAAATTCTTCTTTATTAATCTTCACATCAATTTCAATTAACTCTCCTTTTATAGGCTGTATGCTTACATTATTATAATTTTCTTCATTTAACAACTCTTCTCTAATGTCTACATCAATGTTATTATTACTTTTGGTTATTATTGATGAAATTGTATTTTTTGAATTTACTATTTTAGGCCTATTTTGATTTTTAGACAACAAAGCTTGGGCCCTATTCACTGTTGTCCATTTTGGTTTCCCTGTGGTCTATTACCATTTCCCTTATTTCCCTGATCATATCTCTTTTGTTGAAAATTTGGCCTAAAACCTTGATTCATACCATTACCATTTGCCCTATTGAAATTTTGTTGATTTGTTAACATGGGCCTATTATTGTTATTTTGCATATTAGGTGGTGGAAATCTAGTAAAATTATTAGGTCCCCTAAACCTATTCTCTCCCCTTGTCTCTTGAAAATGAGGTGGTGCCCTAAATCGAAATCCTTCCTGTCCTAATTGCTGTGGTTGAAAATTTTTATACATAGGTCTGTCCATATTCATCCTATTGTCCCCCTGTCTTGTCCTATCTGGTCCTAATAACTTTTGACTTTCTTGCCAACTTAAAATTAACTTTTCTAGGTCATTAACATTTTTAGGCCTAGCTGCTAACATCATTAACTCTAGTTTTTCAGGCATTTTCCTACTTATATGTCTTACAAATGTATCCATAGACATGGGCGGATCTAAAAATTGTGTCTTATTATATAGGCTCATCACATATCTAAATACTTCTTCCATCGGTCCCCTAAAATAGCTTCCTACCAATAACTTAGTTTTCAGTTGTTCCTGTTTCTCTTCAGACCAGAACCTATCTAGAAATGCTACCCTAAACTCTTCAAAACTACCCCACTCATTTTTGTGTGCTTCAAACCATAACTCTGCTTCACCTTTAAAGTATTTCCTTAAACAACCTAGCTTTATCTTCCATTGTCCCCCATTTATTTTGTTAAATGTCTCTATAGCTTCTATAAATACCTTCGGGTGCGGTTCTAACCTTTCATTTTGAAACTCTGGGATTATAGTCTCATTAATTATGTTCGCACTTGTATAAGTACCCTGACTTATGCTACCCTGTTCGATAAAATTCTCCCTTATTTTTTGCATAAACTCTCCTTCGAATTTTAAATTTAGGCTATTAATCTGGTCCTCTACATTGTTTTTTAACTCTAAAATTTCTTGTTTTTCTAGATTCTTCTGTTTTCCTACTTCTAAGTCTAACAACGTTATTTTTTCATCCGTTTTTCCTAGCTGCATCTCAAACTTATCTACTCTATTGTTCACATCACTCTTAACCTCTAAAATTTCTTTACAAATTTTGTTCTCAACAACTTTTAGATTATTTTTTGCTTCTATTTGATTACTTAACAACTTTACTTCCGTCTCAGATTTAACATTATCAATTTCCTTAACTATGCTACATATTTTGTCAGACATATCTATTTCAACTTTAACAATTTTTTCATCAAAATTATTTTCTATATCTAACCTAGTTTGCTTAATTTCTTGTCTTAGGCCCTGTTCTACATTTACATAACCTTCTTTAAATTCTGCCCTACTCTCTTCAAATTTTTTGTACATTTCTTCTTTTAAATCTAAATTATCTTGTCTTAGTTCTAATTTACTCTGTTTCAGGTCATTATCTATCTTATCAAGTTTGACATTATTCTGTTCAAGTTTAATATTAAAATTCTCTAGTTTTTTATTAATTTCTAGCTTATTCTGATCAAATTTATTACTTATTTCTTTTAATTCCAAATTGTTTTGATCAAACCTATTATTTATACATTCAAACTTCTTATCATTATCTCGTCTTAATTCTAGACTACCTTGATCAATTTTATTGTGTAAAACTACATTATTTTGTTTTGTTTCTAAGCTATTTTGTTCAAACCTTAAACTATTTTGTTCCATTTTTTCCATCATTACTTTTAACATACTCTTAATCTCTAAATCTTGATCATTATTTTTCACACTCTCATCCATCCTAACCTCTTCAGCTCTTAAATCCTTATCTGAATTTTCCTTTACAGTTTCTACCCCTGGTGTTTCTACTATTTTTTTATTTATATCTTCACACTGTTGTTTACTATTTAGAATCCTATCACTATCAAATCCATTAAAATCCGAACCTGAACTACTATTTACGTTCACACTTGAACGTCTACTATTATTACTACTACCTATTTCTTGATCTAAAAAATTTTGTGCAAATTGTTCATTTGTTTGCTCATTACTTTGCGATTCCTTCTCTAAATTATCAAAAATATCCCCTGTAAATTCCAATGGCTCTATATTATTTAAAGAATTTTGATTTCCTAACCCTACCTGTTCATCACTATTATTTACATTTACAATTTCTGACTCCATTTTTATCTTACTATATTTAACACAAAAAATTTTAAAAAAGAATCTTTCTTATTATTATAAAGAGAGTCCTTACCTTGATTTCAAGAATTCTCATTACCAAAATCACTGTTTATTTCGACTAAAAAGGCCCACAGTTGCGGCGACATTTGTAATAATTCAAAAATTGAGATGTAGTTATTTATTTTATTTATTAATTTGTTAATTTGCTCGTCTATAGGGCGCCAGGTTTGCTTTAGCATACCAATTTTGAAAAAAGAATGAATTTAAATATTTAAAAGAAAGAAAAATTATCTGGGGTCGTAAGTTCTTTTCACAGTGTACTTACAGTGATATTTGGTATTTAATGAAAACACTTGTCTCTGAAATGTTAACATAAAGATTTATTAAACTATTAAAGAAACATCCTACAAATTATTATTAACAACAAAAAAATCATATCATAAATACTAGTTATCCTTTTTAATTTCAATAACAAATTATGAATTTATATTTCCTTTATTTCTTTCTTTCAAATTAATTAATTTTATCTTTAAAAATGCTTTTACCAATAAAATTGTTGCAACAGGAATTTACTTTTTATTGAAATTTAAATCATTATAAAGATCTCAGATGGAGATTTACTTCAATTATTAAAATTTTATTATTTTATCTATCAATTTATTTCCTTTTAAAATATTTATGAAACAGATTAAAAAATTTAAACATGTATAGCAAAATATATCAAAACATAATATAAATACTTAGTCCTAATTTAACATATGGTGTTTATACCAGAACACCCATTTGCACTCAAATTGTCCAAAGATATTAATTCCAGATGTCCTGAGACTTGTAGATTACAGCAAGCGTTGTTTCCTGAAAAGTTCATGTTTCGAATATTCACCCAGCACTCTAGGAATGTTATTTTTTGTACGACAATCATAACATTCATCATTAATAAAAGAATGTTCACTTCGATACAAAGTTTTTTGCCACGTGCTAAACGATCCGTTTAAGACACTCATTTACAGTACACAGTCTCTTATTCTTTGAAATCTTATAAATTCGAGTGTTCATTAAGTTTCTTTTTTTTTTATATTCACCGTCTAATTAAATACTTTATACTAATTTTCTCATAAATATTGTTTGTCACTTAGAATACAGTAAGTCTATTACTTTCAAACACGTTTACATTGTCATTAGAAGCGTCCATTATCACTTCCTATCCATTTTCTGCTAAATTAGTCTCTACTAGACTCTCAAAAAACACAACCATTCTCCTCCAAGCTCTGATCTAGACTTTTTTAGAAACAACTTGTCACTCCTAACGCTGGACTCAGACTGACGTTACCATGAGGCAAATTCTTACTTCCGAAAGGCGTTCCTTCCGGTTACTGTTCTCACGTTTTACCGCACTGCCGTAAAAATACACATATTTTACATAACAAAACAATTAAACTAAATTATATTAAAATTGAACATGGTTATTTATACTTTTGTCTTGAAAATCCATTTTTCTTTTATAAATGACGTTACTAAATTTAAATTGTTATTTGAATCTCTTATCTCTTTGGCTTAACCGCGTCTTTCAAATGAGTCTATATTAAAATCTGACTTTTCACATTGTCACAAGAGAGAGAGAGAGAGAGAGAGAGAGAGAGAGAGAGAGAGAGAGAGAGAGAGAGAGAGAGAGAGAGAGAGAGAGAGAGAGAGAGAGAGAGAGAGAGAGAGAGAGAGAGAGAGAGAGAGAGAGAGAGAGAGAGAGAGAGAGAGAGAGAGAGAGAGAGAGAGAGAGAGAGAGACTCTTATCTGGGGTTTGGGGTTGGTGCTGGCTTTTCCTAAGGATGGGACAAAAAAACATCTAATTGTTATTTTTAAAAAAAATAAATATGTCTGAATTATATCAACAAAATAAAATAAGCTCAAGGCTTAGTTTAATAGTTAATAAGATGCAAGGAGTGGTTTTAATAATGTCAAGATAATCTTTAATTGCCATTCGGAGTGTGCAAAGTGAAACGGTTGAGAAATCAGCTGTTTTGCAAACTAATTTAAAACAAAATGCCACTTGGTCAACAACTGTAGACAAAATTTACTTGCCACCTCCTAATCTATGTTAATGGGAGCTTATTTGATCAAAATTAGATAATTTCTCTTTTTTTTAAATTATAATTTAGAAATTGAAAGATGTAATTTAAAAATAAAAGTTGAAAGATGTAATTTATAGTGATAGATGTCTTATATTAACCCATCAAAGGCCATAGCGCTAACCAGTTATGCTAAGTGGACAATTTTCAGACAAGTAAAAAGTCTTACATTCCTTTCAAAGTTTCACCCACTAAAAATCGTCTAATCGAAATAAATTTGGCATCTATTGAAAGCTGATGATCTGAACTTGCATTTTCATGTAACTAAAAGTCTAAAATATATAATATATCATATGTTTTATTTGGATGAATTTAACATTACACGTGTTGACAAGTTGTCATTTTGTCTCAAAGATAGTCACTTTTGTTTATTTTTCACAACTTCATGTTTTTATTTAGTAAATATTAAATGTTTTGTCTAGTAAATATTGGTATTATCGTATAAATTAATTCTTCCTCTTTCGATATGTGTTTTTTAAAAATCTTGTAGTATTTATGCTTAGGAAGATATAGACAGTTTTCTTTAAATAGACAATTTCCGAATATTTTGCAGATTTTACGCCACTCCACGAATTGGTAATATTTTGATTATTCAATATGTGTATATTTGGAAGATTTTTGTACAGTAGTATAGTATAGATTCAGCTCTTTCCATCTATATATTATAAAGCTAGGTTTCTTAGCAAAAAGCCAGTAAATCACCACATGAAAATCCACTTCTGATATCCGATTTCACAGTTGCCATTGTGTTGTGCGTGAGAGTCAGTGTTTTTGATCTTATTTTGTTAGTGTAATTGTGAGAATATATTTAGTAAATTCAAGGCAATACATATATTTTTGTGAAAATATATAGTAAATTCAATTTATAATAGCTAAATAGTTTATTGTTTCAAGTGAATATTATTTCTTAGTGAAGTTAGTTTTTGTGCTTATTATTTAGGTTAGGCCTACTTCATTTTGATTCCTAGGCTCACAGCGAAATTTTTGATTCCTGACATACTAACTCCACAAATTTTACAAACATTTTTTCATAACATATTTGAATTCTATACATCTTTCTGAAAAAAAATGGTATTTTATAAGTATAATTTGAATAATATTTATATTTTTGGAGACTTTTATAAAATAAGTCAAATTTTATGACAATTTGTAATTGTAAGCTATTTTGCAAATTTTTTCATTAAACTGATTTTTACCATTAACAATTTGAAAATTGAAATTTTTTTACCAAATCTTATTGATAACTAAATGGTAAAACTTTTTTATATCTTGAGAATTACATAAATGTATTTGCACGATAGGCCTATAGCCTAATTGGCGTTTATACAGACCTTTCATTCAAATATGTTATTTTATAAGTTTGATTTGAATCATATTTATATATTTCTTTTATTTTTCAAAATAAGCCTATGTTTATAGCTATTTTGTAGTTTTTTTCATACTGACTCCAACAATTTTATAAAAAACTTGTTTTATGACATATATTATGTATTCTATATGTATTTTTATAATTTGTTTTGTTTTGGTGGCTTCCGTCTGGAACTTGTTAAGTTTTCGCCTACACTTTTGCATTTCAATGTTGAAAATAAATTTTAAATTATCGTGTCATGTCTATATTATAATTTGCTAGTTTAGTTTATTCAATTTCAAATGATTTTGAAGTGGTGATCAGGGCCGAATGTGTTGGGAAATATTTCTAATTAATCATTTTGAGGTGAGGAGTCTCAATTTTTATAATTTTATATAATCTAGTCGGAGTCTTGCATATTTACCGCTAGGCGCCGTGATGGTCATTTGTTGGACTAATAACTTTGATGGAATGTCAAGTATTTCATTGATTTTGTATTCACTATTTAGGTGAAAATTATGAAATGTTGCAAGCTTTAGTTCGAAGTTTATGAATTCTGCTTTTTATGATAAAATCTAACCGTTTTTTCGAATTATAGGTATTTTGGTTATTTGGGATTTTAGTATTTATCCATGTTGAGCATTAGTCAGTTTCTGGAGACTTGAAACTTATATTAAATTTACAGATAAGAAGGGAAAAAAAAGATTTGTGTCTTGCTGGTCAAAATTATAACCTTTCCAGAGTTTTCGAATGCTCCAATCACTTGGCAAATATAAACGTGGAATTTTTCCTCTAGTATAGTGGGATTCAACTAGCTTTAGATTATAGATAAACCCAATTACAAGTCCTCTTTTATTTTCATAAATGTGTGACTTGGGATCACCTCCTCTCTTTTCTTTTGGGGAAACACCAGTTTTCAAATGCATATATTGAAATTTGTACCTATATCGAGAAATTTTTAGTACAGACAAAATTGTTTTTAAATAAACCTACATCTACATTGTCTTTATGAAGTATTTAATGCTTACTGATGTTCTTGTGATGTAATATTTCTTTGCTCTTGGGTATTTTATAGTTAACTGGTGAGTATACTTCAATAAGAATGAATCCTACATAAGGAGGCTTAATCAAGGACTGCTTGAAACCATGAAGCCCCGAACTACCGCAAGAAGTTAATGCAAATGTTAATTAGACATCTGTATGAAAGGGAAAATGTTGTGTGAAGGACATGTCTTTCTATTCCTCTGTGGATGAGACACAAATTGGATGAATTATGAGGATATTGCAATCAACTCATTTGGCAGGTATGGATAATATCCTTACTTTCCTTATAAGGGATTGCAAATCAGTTTTGATAAAGCCATTTTGATCATTTGTTAATTTTTAAATTTCAAATTGGTAAAATTCCAAATAAGCTCAAAAGTTCAAAGATTAAATTTTAAATAGCGATCGAAATCTTAAATAGGTAATTATAGACCAGAATCTTTGGTTTCTACATTCGGGAATGACATGGCGTAATTAGCATAGGCACATATTTAGCTCACTATAACTTTGACTGGTACCATCTAGGTACACAGGTTCGAGTCCGGTTGCTGGCATTGCTTTTTTTACTTGTTACACTACTCCCCCATCTTTGTTAGTCCAAAGCCTGTAAAGTAAAAAACATTTAAACCAAAAAAAACCTTCCTACTCTTTCCATAATGTTTTGAAAGAGCATTTTATAACAGCATTATTTCATAAATTCAGTAAACATATATTCATAGAACCCAAGTCAACAGTTACTGCTTAATTGACTATATTGATAAAATAATTCAAGATTTTGAATGTAAAAGCCTTATCATAAATGTTTACTGTGATTTGTATAAAACTTATATCTGTATTATACTTTTATAATATACTATATATTACAAATATATATAATATAGATATTTCAACTAACTGTCTTAAACAATTGAATAAGACTTGAAACCATTTTATATTAATTCACAAGTTTTATTTATTCACCTGTCTTTTAACATTTTAGTCTAATAATAAATGTAAAGCTTATAATTTAGTTGCCTTAATAAATAAAATACCATTTTTTTTTTTTTTTTTTGTACATTTTGTATTTTGAGATCTCTTTTCTCGAGTTTTGGGTTTGGGAGCTGATCAATATATTTGCATCTTAAGTATAACATACAACATTAACATATAACATAAAGAAATTAAACACATATTCGGCTAGGCCCTAACTTGATTATCTTATAAAGAATTCGTTATTCTATTTGTTCAGAGTTCAAAGTTTGCTGGATCTGAGATGAAGTTCATTTTAGAAGATCCACAAAATTTGATGTTAAAATTTAAGTTGATTCTATTAAAGCCAATGGTCACTAAATTTATAGTCTGAGAAGTTCTGTAGTTAAAAAATATAAAGTGTGTAGATTGATCTCCTGTTAGTCTTCCAAAGTTGTTGTTGTCTACCATTTGCAGAATTTGTTTTTTTCTTGTATGCTAACTTAGTTGTATCCATACAGACGGCATATTAATAATTTATACTACCGGTATTTATGTTCTATTGTTGGATATATTTACTTTAATCCTATTTATTCTTATAATTTTAATTTGTTTAATTACTTGATATATTTAAATAAATATTGAGATTGACTTGTGAGATAATATTAGATAGAAAAAAAACTAGAACATAAGATCTCACAAAAATTACGTTTAATTTTACTAAACAGTATACTCATCTAAACATGTACTCTTTTCTTACGACTCTGACACTATTAGATTATTTGAGAACTAGGAGTCTCTATTTAATACACTTTTTTTCTCTTTGTTACGATGATGACCTAAAAGTTTTTTGCCTTTAAACAACAACAAAACTTTAAATGTCAAATTGCCCATTTTGGAAGTACCCAAATAATTTGTTGTTGCATCAAAGACAGTATGGAGTATTATATTAAATGTCAGTTAACATGAATATTTGGTAATTAAAACACTTATAACTAAAGATTTTGAGGAAAAATCTACACCTCTATTATATATTATCTTATATATATGCTTTCAATATATACTAATTTTTTTTTTTTTTTTTTTAATGTATAATCAAAAGATTTTATATTGTTTACACTGATGACCGACGGTACTTGATAGAATTCCATTTTAACAAATAAAACACAATATTTCTTTTGTAAAATTCTACTTACCATTCTATATACCAAATACCAAATAAATTATAGAATTTTACAAAAGAAATATTGTGTTTTATTTGTTAAAAGATTTTATAGTACCAAAATAGGAACTTTTAAAATTTATTTTTTCTATAAAAATGTGTTTATAACAGTTACTAGGGATTCTGCTTATAAAGATTGTTTTTGGTTTTTTGAAGGCCTTTGAACTATCTTATCTCTACAGAGAACAAAAAATATATGGTTTTAATCATTTATCTATTTCTACATTTTGTCTCGTGAAGTTAGACAAAAAGAAACTGTTTATAATTGTGTTCAAGGAAAATACATTGACAAGATGCTAAATAAACAAATTCAAGGCTATACCAATTATTGGAGAGACTCCCGTTTCATAAATAATTGTAAAAAAATACAAAACTATCTTAAAAACAAGTTTCTCAGTTACTTATAAATAAGCCATCTGAAGAGTATAAGTTTCCTTCTTACTTTAAGATGAATTATTTAGTATTACAAATTACGGTGCTTGTGTCTACAGTAATTATCTGTACTGATCAACAGGTTTGTTATATATGTTTTGTTTCAAATACAAATAGTATTTTATACCTGATGTATGAGTAATAAGCGTTTTAATAAATATTTCCTAATTATAATAGTAATATTATAATGTTTTAAAACCTTTCAAATTAGTTCAAACCTATTTTTTTTATTATGTAATTTTTCCAAACTTGTTTTTTAAATGAAAATTGTCAGTGATTTATTTTATATTTTGTGACTCACTGAATATATAATAAAATATGCAGAGTAGGTGTAATTCTAATACTATTTATAGCTATATTTTTCAGAAGAAATTAAAAATGAAAAAGTTATTACAAATTTCATGGATTCAATAATCATTATTGTATAATTGAGCTTGACTTGTGAGATGGTATACTTGATAGAATAAAACTTGAACAAAAATTCTACATATAGTACGTTTATTAATTCAAATGTTATAGTTATTCAAACGTGCAGTTATAGTTTTGTTAGTGTAATCATTATCACTGATTGCCCTGCTGGACTGGTTATGTTAATAACTTATTTACCTTTGTATTTTTTTCCCAACTGCTCACAGTTATTGTTATTATAGCGTGTGTATCGCTCAAAATAGTGACTTTGCCATTAAATAAATAAACATACTATAAAGTTTTCCTATATAATATCTTATGGAAGAAAGAAGGTATAGTTTCCTTTCAACTTATTGCACATTATTTATCAGGCCTTTTTTTTCACACAGACTGCCAAAGATAGAGATAAGTAAGATCTGCTTGAAAATAGGTTTGGCCATTTGAACAGAAAGAAAACAGATCTGGAAATCTGAAATCTCTTGACTTTTTGTGGGTTTTATCTTAAATAAATCTAAAACTGAAAGATATTATACATTTAAAAAAATATTTTAACTCAATCTCATACATAAGTGGAAAATAAGAAACATATTTTGCTAAGCAAATTAAAACTTTTAAAAGCTTGTTTCATTCACAACTCTGTTTACTGGTTGAGTCTAATTTACATTGTAAAGTTTATTGTTTTTGTTTCTATTTCATATTTTATATTGACAGGGTGTTTCAAAAAACCTTAGCGCGCTATACATTTTCAAATTCTACACACCAAAAAGGAACACAAAATATTTAGTAAAATATTGTGTAATTGCCTTTGTATCGACCATTATGGTTTTTTTAGAAAAATCATAACTTTGGAAATAGATAAGTTATTTTAAGTTCATATTTGGTATACATACTTTAGATGTTACGTTAGACAAGTTTACTAAAAGCCATAACTTTATTTTTAAAAAGGCAAAATTTTAAAAGTTGAATATCTCGTAAGCCGTTAATTTGACAAAGAATTTACATGACAATAAATATTTTTCCTCTTTTAATGCCAAAATAAACGGTTTTTAAAATGTTTTCTATACATAAAAGTAATACGGTGTTATTGATAAAACACTAAACACATTATTTCTTCAGCACCCAATTAACTTAGAACTAAAATTTTTTTTTTTTAACTTAACCATTTTGAAATGGTGATTCTGTGTTGAATTGAATATGTGTAATAATTAATTGTAGTGTTTAAAATACTACAGTAGAAGCAGTTAAAAAGCATAACTTAGCTGTAATATAAACTGTTTTTTTAGCAAGTGTTATTGTATATTAATAATTTCGTATTAAAAAAATAAATAAACATTGTAAATCACAAGAAATTTAATTGTATTGTATAGATTTAATTATTTGATTTATTTGTTCAAAATTTGAATCGTATTATCTTTAACAGTGCATATTACAGGAGTAGAAATGTTTAAATTCTAATTATATGTCCGAAGTGACTTCTTGTGGCGAAAATACACTATTCGAGTTGATGTGATTTACTCACTTAAACACTCCAATCGAGCACGTGGTACACAATTATCAAGAAATAATGTTTTCAGTTTTTCGTCAACTTATTAGCAAATTTATAATATAGAAATTCTAGTTGTTGTGATATCTCTGATGTAAACAGACACCTAAGATTCTAAAATGTCCCTACACCTAATTATAGGAGAATTTGACACCATTTTTGGCCCAATATACATGTATTACAATAGTGGTTCGATGATTGATTACCTACTAAAATTGCATTGATGATCAAAAACTATAACATGTTTGTTTTTTTAACCGAATTTATCAAGCCTATTTCCACATATGTTTTTAGGACACTTCAGCCAAATTTGCTATTTTATGTAAGACTGCCTAAAACCCAGAAAAGAAAATGACAACCAAAATGTTGTTTTTTGTTTCTCAAACAATTTATATAAATTTATATTACTATATGATTTAAATGATGTTGAGTTCAAAATTACCATCATCTTCTATTCAGGGCTAATACCTGACTAGTAAATAGCATAATGGCAGTCAAAAACTTCAAACTTTTTTTTCTCATCTGATTTTTATCAAACTTATTTCAGATATATTTGTTATGATGATGAATTCAAATGCATTAACATAGTTGATGTCTGAGTATTACATGCGTCTAAAAATGTAGTTTACACACACAAAGGAAAGCACCCTCACACACAAATTTTAACTTTTTCCCTTTAACCTCGATTTTGTTATGAATGATTTTACATAAGTATTTTATAACACTCTGTCTTATATTTACTTATTTAACATCTGAATAATGCCTGTCCTTAAAAACCAAAATGTTACATAAAATTTTAACTGTTTTGTTTCTCAACCAGCTTTGTTTGAGATTATTTCCATCACACCACATCATCCTATACCCAATACTTGTATAAATAAATATATTCATAAACTAAGAAATCAAACTTCAAAGACTACAACTTCTATTACTAGGGCCAAGTAGATGATGGGGTGATATAGTTATTCTATAATTTATGAAATACTGGTTTTGAAATTGCAATAGTTTTTAAGACTCTACTCAATCAAAATAAAAAGGAGGTGGTGACACCAGTGTTCCACACCACTGGTGTTACTGCTGGGAACTACAAGCGTCAGCTCAAGACAGACAGTTCTGTTGTCAGAGATGAACTTCCGCTTTGATTCAGGGAAAGTGGTGGTGAGGGAAAGGATGGGTTGAAGTTCGCCCCATGCATAAGATAAAAGACAGCAAATGTGTGGCCCCGAACACTTCAAACCTATCAATTAACTAAGGATTACTGTTACACTTTCGAGACAAAGTAGGCAATAATGTCTTTAAACCTATGATTTATTTATCACAATATTGAATTGGCCCTTCTGGAAACCCAAGCTTGTATAATATAGTATTGTATATTGACTATTGTATAATACAGTGGGCTTAATCAGAAAATAATTGTACAACTTTTAAATTATTCAATAATTTTAATTTCTAATAATGGATATAATTAGGTGATTTTGATACAAATCTCTTTTAAACTGCTATCATATTAAACAGCCATGTTTTTTTAGTTGATTTCCTATAAAAAATCATCTATTAGATACAATAATAGCTCATTCAATGTTGACAAAATTTTGTACAAAAAAGTGAAAACAAAACAAAAATTTGCTTCAAACTGTACCATTCGGGGAAAAAAAATTAACAGAGTTTAGATGATCGTACTGGGCTCAGAATGAATCGTCATGTCAAGTGATGAAAATTTCTAAGTTAACTCGGTTTTTGACCTTACCTTCTTTTGGAGACCGGGAGTACCTGAATTCACTATTTACAAGAAATGAAACACAGATTAACATAATAACAAGCTAGTTTATTCTGAAAAGTCGGATTATTTATATATCTATATTTGTATAAAAAAAGTTAACACACTCTTCAAGAAAATTTGTATGATATGCCCTTAAAGAAGATTTTAACAACAATTAAAAAAAAGACCCACCCCAAAAGAAAATTAAAATTTAGTAAACCCTCCCTTTTATTCAAAATTACAAAATATTTTTAAGCAATCACACTATTAACAAATGTTTTGATGTTGACAAAATTACATTAAGACTTAAAGTTGTCATTAAGACTAAATTAATACAAGGAGTGCAAAGCAATAAAAAAATAGAAATATATGGTTACATATACATTATTACTATGTTGGCCAACATTAAAAAAAAAAAACTAATTTATTAAAAAAAAATTATGCAAAAGAAATTTGTTATTGACCTCAATTTTATAAATTTAGAAAACTAACCCCTTTGGGGTTGTGAAGCCGAAAGTTGCTAGCATATCCCATCCTAAAAAAATAAATAACATTCGAGTTTGATTTGCCTTATAATACTATTTTCACATATCATATACAGTATCTATTAATTTTTTCTATTTTCACATTTCATACACAGTAACAATTAGATTTTTCTATTTGTTCTTCAACACATTTAGTTAGATTGAAATTTCACTTAAAGTTGTTTCTTAGTTAGTTGATCGGAGTCCTTTCTTGGACCAGTTTTAAAACTGCATTTAAAAGACGAAAGGCATTAGTAAGGCAAAAAAACTTAGTTTTCATGTTTTAAATTGAAGTTTAAGTTTCATGTTAGGCTTTGCTCACTTCAAGTAACCTAGAGTTACGTTATAAAAGATTTTACATTAAGCTGTATTGCGAAATATTTATTTTTTTAACTGTGTTATAAATTTGAATTACAATAAATTTTAGATTGAAACAAACTAATTATTTAACAGACTTTAATCAAAGAATGAAAAGAATACTTAAATAAAATCTTACAGCATAACCCAAAATACAATGCATATAAGATAGCAAACTCAGATTGTAGAATTTTTTTTTTATTACCTGGATCAGAGAATGGTGGTCCTTGAATTTGAGATGGGCCTTGATAGCACTACGAACCTTTAACTCATTTTATAATTTTGAAAAACTTTTTTTTTTACTTAATTTGAAAGACATTTATAGTACATGCACACATGTTAAATTTAAGTTATTTTTAACCTTAAATACTTTTTAATTTCACATTTTACCTCTTTTTTAAATTTTTACTTTGAGATCACAACCAAGGAAAAAAACATGTGACGGACATCATGTTGGAATACGTAAGACAGACATGACGGATGATTCATGCCTCGCAGTGGCGAAGGCGCATGCGCGGAACTCGATCAGCTGTTGCCTTGTATCCTGTGATTGACTCCGGGCGTGTTCCAATCTACATATCTAAGACTTACTTGTGTATGCTTCAGTTTATGTTTTGTTTGAATCAGGTTGTTTATAAATAAAGTATGTAGCGGATTTAAATAAACACTACAAAACCTACTTCTATCTAATTAATACACTCAATTGGGTACATTTGACTGTGCAATATAATTTGTGGTGTACTTAAGGACAAGATCCCTTTTTAAGAAAACTATTATTCATTAGTAAAATCAGTCTAAAGAAACTGGAAATATAGATATCATGATGTCCCAGGCCAACCATGAACATCAGATGATATTGCGACAATCATGCTTAAAGACAATCATGCTTCAAAACTCATGTTAAACATGGAATTAAGCATGCATGTCTCCGTAAACAATTTGATTTGCCGTGAAACTGGTGAATGTAATAGACAAAAATGAGATTACCTTAAATGAATGTTTTTAGAGATGAAACAACTTTCTACATAATTTGTCTATGTTAACTGTCACAACTACTGTAGAATATGGGAACTCAGCAATCAAATGAATTTTTTCATTAAGTTCATGATCCTCCTAAGATAAATGTGTGGTGTGTATAATGCATGATCGAATCATATGGGTATTTTCAAGTTTGGTGACTTTTAATTGGACATGTTTGAATTTTATGTTTTCCTATAATTTGAGATCATATCAAGAGAAAAAGACATAAGTATCACTTTTCACCAAGATAGAGCATCACCCCATTACAGTCTCAACATACGAGAAGCTTTCAGTAACAAGTTTCCTGACTGTTAGATTGGAAAAAATGATCCTGTTTTATACCCCTAAAATCCTTCGAATTTAAAAAAATGTGTTTTGGCTAATGTTTATCAAACATATATTTTGAGCACCGAGTTCAAATTTTACATCCCATATTGTGTATACAAAAACAACTTTTTTTAAAAATACATGTGTATTACAGGATTTTTAATATTAGACAGATAATTAATATATTTAGAAGAACTGAGTTCAAATTTGATATTGGTTTCAAAAATATGTACCTGTCCCTTGTGTGACCAGTAAACAAAAACTGTTGAACAAAAGTTATTATCCTTGTATATTACTATATTGTCTAACCATTCCATTGCTTATTGTAGTTTGTGGCAATATTCCTATTTCTTGCAGCTCACAATATTTTGATTTTCAATAATTTCTATTCAATATGCCATTAAAATGGCTATTTTCAAAAATTGGTATAAAATCATTAATACAACTTGTAAACATCAAAAAAGAAAATTGTTTTGTCTCTTGTAAGGTGTATATGAATGTCCTCATGATCCTGAAAATGTATCTTCCGTTTTATATTAATATATTGAATGAAAATGTTCTTTCAACTTTTGCTGTAATAATCTTAGACATAAGAGGGTGCTTTCCTTTATTTATCAAGACTTTATCTTTTACATTGAAGTTATGTCTTTCCTTTACTGTTCTGTCATAGTATTTACAGTAGACTCTCATAAATCAGGACTATTGTTGCGGACGGCCAGTGCAGATTCCGAAAAATCTGGATTTCTCGGAGTCGGCTGCAGGACCAATACGAGCGGTGATACCCAACGACACTTGTTACACTCTGTAATACCTAAAAGGGGTTAATTTAATTTGAATAATAAAAGTAACAGGGAATCGTTAGAATCAATTTGGGAGGGGGTAAATAAATCGAAAACATGACTTGTATTATATTTCAAAATAAAGAAAATTAAATTAACATAGATTTCCAAACTCAAATAAATAATGATGTATAGAATTTTAGAAATAATTAATAATAAGAAACTAAATAGTGTTGTGTGTTAAAAATATAGACAAGAGATTTGTAGCATAAGACTATTGAACAGTGTAAATGTGTACGAGACATTTATCACGAGCGTCAGCGAGATTGAATGAGAGTCCGTTGAGTAACAAATGTGAGCCCTGTGGAAGGCAGGAGATAGAATTGCACCATGAGGCCGGCAGTCTTAGAATGGAATCTGACGGGGTGAGACCTATTGAAGTTTGTCTAAAAAGTTTTGTAAAAAATGTAAAGTATATAAAAATCAGTCTTAGTAAAGGAGTTATAGTGGTCAGATGTGTTTAATAAGTATTTGGAACAATATCATCAAGTATTAAAAACAGTATTAGCTTGGAATAGAGGAAAGAATTAGAAGAGTTCGGTACGAATCGCGTGTTGTGAAACAAAGACAATTAACAATAGTATTTTCATGCGAAAGACAATTACGCGAGTTGTATCTAATACAGTAAAATGATGAACAGTGGTGATAAAATCGCAATACAAACATTAGTTGAGTATAGTAAAAAACTCGGGAAGTGCGATTAAGATAATTCCGGCGGACGAATTACCACGCGCACAGAATGGCGGGATACTCATCAAATGCGACGGCACCTGGACCATAGTTGAATAATAACTTGCTAAAGGACTGGTAAAACGTGTTATTTAACACGCTGTATCTAATCTGTTTATTGTATAAAATTTATTATGTTTGATGTTTTAGTTTGATACATTTAATATTTTCAAATAATTAAACTTTTCATGTCAGAGTACAAAGAATGTCTACTGACATACTTAACTTTTTTCTATAATGTATTTTCAATAAATAAAAAACAGATAATTTTAATCTTTTTAATTTCATAAATAATTTTGCTAGTTGCAACTTAGAGATAAATTCAAGTCTTAAAAAATAGACCTTCTTCAAAGGCATTTACAATAAATTTGGATAGGATGTTAGTTATAGTTGATCTACATGATTTTTTTTTGTAATAACAAATGGTAATGTATAAATATTCTGTCAATAAATTCATGTCAAGTTTTCAGAAAAATAAGGATTATTCATTTCACCTTCACCAGGTAAATCACTGTGAGTACACTTTCAAAAGATCGTACGACCTCGAGAGTTTATAATTTAATGGTAAATTCATTTTTCTAAATTGATGTCTAACATCTGGCGCCCATAACAGCTGTGCATATTTTAAGACAAATAATTAATAACTTAAATTTATAAATTCAATTATTTACAAAAATAAAAATCAATTATCAAACACAGTATTTATTAAATTATTACAACTCTGACACATTAACTAATGGTACTGTTACTATAATTAAGTAAAACACAGGGTAGGGTGTGTCAATGCCCTACCCCTCCTCATCCGCGCGGAAACTTCCACTGCCCGTGAATCATTACAAAATACGTCATTCATGCAATGCAGAAGATCGCGTGAAAATTGAAGACTCTGAAGCGGCAAATTGTTATAAAAATAATTTGACCGTCCGGTCCGGATTTTCGTGATCCGAATTTATGAGAGTCTACTGTGTTGTTGTTGTTGTTTAAAGTTAGTTCTCTACCAACTTATTGTGTACAAAATTTTGTAAGCTATTATTCCACTCAATTAAGCCTCAAGCTTTCTTATGTACAATAACTTAGCTGGGGATTTCAGATCATATAAAATTGGAGTGTTAGGAATTCAAGAAGTGCAATATATGTGTAAAGGCCTTAACACATTTTGCTTTCTTTAATAAATGCTTGATGTCTGTATTGGTTTTTCAGCCTTACTATTAGACTGGTGGTAGTATAAAATCCCACTCTGTAGCAAACTCTAAATTTAGCATTTACATAATTTGATTCACAGTCAAATGTACAAATCCCTATATCATTATTGTAAATTAACAAAGAAATTTTAAAACAGCCAATAGAGTTTGTATTTACTGGAAAACCTTACTGAAAATTCCAGAAATGGAAACAAACATTTTTGTAACATTTTAAAGCTAGTGGAAGTTGTTTTTTTTTAAGGCAAAAACCTTGGTGTTTATCGTTGGTTTATTTTCTTTTTTTAAAGAAAGACCATAAAACAGCTATCCCTAGCCCTGAATCCTCTAATAACATCAGTGTTTGACCATCTTTTATTACTTTTTTGCTTTTAGGAAGATTAAAATATTGTGTTTAATTAACAGATATGTAATTTGTTTAGTGTAATTTTTTGTTATTTCCTAATGTCAGTGTATATTAGTATTATAAACTAAATTAGAATTTCAACACCAGAGGGATCTGTACAGTAGACAGCTGGTGAAAAACAATTGGACTTTATTCTAAACAATTATAGTGCCAAAACATGTGAGTTGATACAGATGCTTGTTTTGCTACTAGTGAAATACTATGTATAATTTTAAGCGTCATCAGTATTCCAATGTTAAACCAGTGGTGGCGATAGCGGAACCGCAGGTCCCGCGGTGCGGGGGGCCCGCAAGTCTTGACCGGGATTTTTCGGGAAATTTTACTCGGACCCGGACCGGCGACGGGCTCTGCCACACGGGCCCCCTCCATCATAACAATATTTTTATGAGTATTGTCAAGAAATTATAAAAATAAGATAAAATGTCTTCAGACAAGATTGTGCATCGTGCATCCAAAACGGCAATAACCATTATTTTTTAGAGAACAGTATTTATTATTTAATGTCATGATACGAAGTATGTGTATTGTTTACCGTTGGCCGATAAGTAATGTAGCTATCACTACGTCGCGCATCGTGGTGACTCGCCGGCGAAAAGATAAACATCCGGGAAAAGATTATTGGGAGAGGGGGGGCCCGATGAACAAACTTGCGGGGGGCCCGCGGGTTCTTATTGCCGCCACTGTGTTAAACGTGAGTATTATAAGGTCATCAGATTCCTTATTAATAACTTGTTTTATTATAGAAACCGAATTTATTCTATTACTATGCTTAATCGGTAGTTATGCATAAACTGGCATACAGATTGTGAATGACATTAAATTTATGAATGTCGAACAGTGGTTTAATAATAGTGAGGGTGATGAGCTATTAAACTGGTATCAACTTAATATTTGAAGAAAGGAAAAGTTGAACATTCCCTTTAAGGCTACATCATATTATCTTTAGACATTCTGTATCTTGTCACATATCTGTAATCTTAGTTTTATGAGTTAGAATAAAACTCGAACACAAGATCTCCAAAAATTACTTTTACTTAATCAAACCAGTTTCAACTGCAAAGTCGCCATCCTCAGTGATACATGAGCTACAATAACTAAACTATAACCAACTCTAGTAAATGTAATTTTAGTGAGATCTTGTGTTCGAGTTTTATTCTATCTAATATTATCTCACAAGACAAGCTCAATATTTACTTAGTTCTATCGTTTAACAAAAATTCCAGCAAAATTGGTTCAGTGGCTCTCCAGATTATTTTTTTTTTTTTTTTAATCATCAATTAAGGCCATATAATAAGTTCTTTAGAGTTTTTATGAATTATAAGATGTCATGCCATGTTTGTGATAGTGGATTTGTTAATTATCAGAAATTATACCTAGACACACAATTTGATACAGATTCTATAAAAATATTAAAAGAAATCATTTAATGTTGATTCCAAGAATTTAGAAAAACAATATTATACCTATTTAATTAATATTGTAGTCTATTTGTGACTGTTGATACTTTCTCATATCTACATAACTAGGCATCCAATTTAACAAATTACAAATTACTTTCTGTGGAAAAGGGTTAGGTAAATCTTTGATAAATAAACAAAATTAGCTGTAAGTAATTCTGTTTTCATTTAAATCATGTTCAAAACCCCACCATTCTTATATGATAACCCTGTATTTGAATGATGGATACACTAATTGGGATTTCCCCTCTCAATATATAAGCATTGACATTCCAACTTCTGTAAGGTCACCTTTTATTCCAGTCAGTTACTCCACCATTTCGTTCTCCATACAATCGACTTGAACTCTTTGTACTGAACCAGTTTGATCAGCACAGTTTTATACTCAATCACACTTTTCTTACAATCACCACATACTATACATTCTAAAAGATATGTTTTTGTATTACAAATAAAAACTTATAGATAATAAGATATTTTGTTACAATATTTTCAGAGTCTTTGTGGAAATGAAACATGTCAACCTGGAGAAAAATGTGAACACTTTGCCAGCTGTTTAAGTCTTGATTGCCCTCCTCCTCCACCACCTCGATGTGAGCCTAGTACAGAACAATGTGGTGATATTCAATGCAATTCTAAAACAGAAGAATGTATCTTGAAATGGAACAGTTTAACTCGCAAAATATTTGGCTTATGTCGTCCAATTGTGAAAAATCCATGTACTCATACGATGTGCCCTAAAGGTACAGAATGTATTGTTGTACAAAAAATACTTTCTCGTGGTTTTGCTGGTATATGTAAACCAGTTTATATCGATCCTTGCAGTCAAAAGTTATGCTCTGCAAATGATATTTGTGGTGTTATAACAACAAAATACAATATACAAATTGGTGTTTGTGTAGTGGATCCTTGTTTAAACAATCCTTGTCCATCACAGTTTGACTGTTTTCCAAATAAAGGAAATCCACTCCTTGCTAACTGTGTTGCTCCGATCTCTCCCTGTGCATATACTACAATAGTTTGTCCCTCAGGAACTTCTTGCGGCCGAAATCCAAACAATCCTAGAGTTGCCATTTGTCTCTAATTTTCAATTTAACATAAAGTTAATTTTTACAGTTTTGGTTTTCTTTGATGTTAAATTAAAATAGGCTATTGAATAATTAAGTAATACAAATTTGAATAGTTGTATTTAATTTAAATAAATATTTATTTTTATATTTACAAGTCTGAGATAATCAAGTATCTGAAACCCATCTTCAAATGCATAACTGTAATGGTACTATAAAATTATAATAAAACTACTTGCTTAAGAAATAATGTTAGATCGTGTTTGAAAATATCCTACCATTCTTTTCAAGCAATAAAAAAATGATAAAGAATAAGAAAAATGTTAAAATAATCACACTTAAACTAAAGAAAGACATATCAAAAAAAGAATAAACCCAATAACTTTGCAAACTCAATAACCATCTTGTACAGTATACCAAGCCCAAGAGAACATTGAATAAACTTTTCTTGTGATTATGACAGATCATGTGATTAGCTTAGAGTGCTCATATCAGTGGCGGCTTACTCATAAGGACTCTCGGACGCCGCCCCCCACCCCAATGATAATATTATTTTAATAATGTAAATACCTATATGTATTTAATTCTGTGGAGATAAATGAATTATGAATTGCCGCTATGGATTTCACCATCATTTGTAGCGGAAGTTTTACAATATAAAATATTTGACGAATGTATTCTGGAGTTCGGACGGTGGCCAGAGCGTCCCAGTTTCATTGCATTTTGTCATATGGGGCAAGTAGCAGACAGAGCTGAGGGTGCCGTGACATCATTTACACAGCGTGTATTGGGCTTCTAGGGCAGAGTCCGAAGCTGCGCACGCAGACATCAGTCAGTGAAGCCACCATAAATTAGATGTTCCGCATTACTAAAAACCTTGTTTTCGATGGGCAAAATAAGTTGGCGCAACTGTTCTAAATAGTGTCTTGCCACTCACACAAGTTGTTTGTTTATGTTTTTAAGTTTAACCCTTTGTGATTGTGAATGTTAAGTGAATGATAGCATGCCTTCCCTTACGTGTATAAAATAAAACAGAGCCCTCTCATTGCCCTTAACCATCGGCCGCTACTGGCTCATATTTATTGGAATACTTAGTCCGAGTATTGGTGGACTTAGAAATTTATAGTAGTTTGAATGATTGTTATGCACCTGTGACCGTCTCCTCTTCTTTTGACCAGCAGGAAGCTCCGGCTGGCTGGAGACCGCGTACACTTTAGCCGAATCTTGTCAGGATGGGCCAAGGAGTCGGGTTAGGACGCTAATGAACGCACGCAACACAAGTGAAATTTAAGGTTATATTTTATTTTAGTGCCGAATTAAAAGATTACAAAAATGATTATGATTTATTAAAAAGATATAACGGCAAGATAAAGCCTTAATAGTGGCCGAAAAGCATACCGTTTAATTTAACTAGCACGTGACCGAAAATGGACTGACCTCGTCCCGTAGCGGTCTTTCTTCTAGCGGCTCTCGGAAAAGAAGCCTTCCACTCCTCGTCTCTCCCCCCTTCTTCTACGTCATATTGCACTGCTCATCAAAATCGCAAGTGCCAATTCATATTTTATTATTTAAAAAATCCCTTTTCATTACATCCTAATTTATAATTGTTATGATTTTGGTTTGGTGGGCTCCTTGGCTGGGCCACATCACCCCCCTCCATACAATTCGAGCCGCACCACTCGGCTCGCTGTAAAGTGGTGGCTAATGTGACACTCCACTCAAAAGCAAAAATAAATTTTAAAAATCGCCAAAAGACTATACTACAAGATTTCTTTGAATTTTGAAAGGAGAAAGAGAAAATACGAACGTGAGGTCAATTCATTGTTGCCAAATGCTTTCAAAGTCCCCATGCGCCTTAATTAAAATTTTGAAATCAGTTAGCAATCTGCAAATAGGTGAAGACAATATAGTCTCCTAGCGACTATTACCCCTTCTTATTATAAAAAGTGATTAATTTAAAACGAAATGAGTGTCCATTTAGGCATCTTTTAAATTTTGACAATGTATTTACCCCCCTTGAATCTAAAAGCGAGAACCAAAATAAAATTTTGTTGTGCTTGTTTCCACCTTGGGTGCGCATCTGCGGTCTTAAAGAGAGAAGTGTTCTTCTGTTACTTTCTTCTGATTACTTTATTTACAATCATAAAAATTCTAATATTTTATTCAAAATTTTAATAATGTATTCAAAATATATATCTGCTATAGGATTGAAAATCACCATGGCTTCATTGTGGGGATGCTCGGTTTCTGCATGGGCAACTTTACAGCACTTTGCTGTTACTATAAATTGATGTCGAGTTTTTAACAATTAAAGGGCACCCTTTGGGTCCCTTCCGTGCCTTGTCCTTTTGGACAAAGACTCTAGGCCTTCATAACAATTGTTGCTGGCATGATGGTGACATCTTTACATCAATTCCCCTACTACAGACCCGCCCCGAAATCTACCATGGTGTTATCCTAAGAGAAAAAAAATCTTCTAATGTTAAATAGTAACTTAATTATAACAGAAGCACACTTTCTCATGACCCCAGAAGCGTTCACAACATTTTGGTTGCGAACATAGAAATAAAGATTTATAATATTATGCTTCCCCCTTCTTTCCTAGCTGAATTCTCATTCTGTGTCCCATGTTCCCGTTATTAGAAAATAAATTTTATAAGTAAAATCATAATTCCTCTTTACAGATTGTTAACTATCTTTTATTTATTTATTTATTATTATTATTATTATTTTATTTATTTTTATTATTTTTTTAATTTGCAACTATCACTTGCTTGCAAAAAGTCTTATAAAACATTATTTTTCATTCACGCACGTCTCATAATTAATTATTGTACACCGTTATGTCTTTTTCTTTTTCAATATACAATTACATTTTGGTCTAATATAATTTTAAAAAATTTGTTGGTTTAAGTTAAATGGTCATTTCCAAAATAATTTAGGCAAAAAAATTTTAATTAGTTACAAAGAATTAAAAAAAGATTACAACAAAACAGTTACAACACAATTATTCCCAGTTTGTAATATGAAGTGTACAGGTGTCCAATATATAGTTGTCGAGGTGCTGGTGTTGGTGGTTATGGTTTCAGCGTTGGTGATGAAAGTTCCAGCGTTGGTGTTGAAAGTTCCAGCTCATTACCTGTGAAAAATTTAAGACCTAGTTAAATTTTTTTCTTTAAAGTAAGTTAATACTTACCATGCGTTTTAGATGATGAAATAGACCAGTAACTTGTTGAAATGATTTCCAAAAATTAATTTATTTTTAATTAATTTATTATTTATTATTATTATTATCTTTAAATTATATTACAAAAGGAAAAAAAAATTAATTTGGGGAGATCATTTAAGATAAAACTTTAAAATTAAACTGATTTAAAAAAAAAAAAATTTTATACACTTGATGTCGGTCTTGATGTGGTGGTGAAGTACTTCGAAGGTCACTGGTTGATTCTCCAGTGCCTACGTGTCCCCTTCCATCTCTACACACACAAAAGAGTGTTAATTTCAAATATCAAACTTAAAATTTTTTTTTTCTATATACTACATTCTTATGCTATTTTAAATGTGTCTACAATTTCCCTTTTTTTAAAAATAATATTCTTAATATAACCCGTATATTTTCGGTAGCCTAATATACCGGTACTTACTTAGCTAAATTAAATTACCCATTCATACAAATTATCATTTATGCAAATCTGCAATCACTCTTATTCTCATATCATCTCGTAACACATAAACTTTTGTCTGTGACCATACACAATACTTAAACCATCACGAAAATAACCCAAAAATCGCTGCCTGGAAGTATGAAAAAAATAGAAAAAGTATTTTAGAGTCGGCTTAGACGCCTATGAAAACAAAGGATGATCATCATGGCATTGCATTTGGGCCATCATAGTGACTGAATACTCTGCATGAGTCACGTTTGTTTTTTAAAAAAACTTATTTTAAACGTATGTTTAAAAGATCCCGTATAAATATGAATTTTTCGGAAGTAAACGTCTACCCCATTTAAGACTTCCGTACGTATTGGTTACGAGGTGATAGGAATAATTGTCTCATACTAACAAACACTCACATCTCACACCCATATTGTCTTATTCTAACTTATTTAATACATATCCTCGGAGACGCATGACTTTAAAAAAAATCTCCGTCAGAATCTTTAACGGTTCTGATTTTTAGAGGATATGTATACAAAAAAATTTAATATTTATCATGTAATTTAAAATGAAAAGTTTTGTAAATGAAATAAACTCTATAAATGAGGACCTTGTATGGAGGCTAGATGTTGTAGTCATAACAATAAACAAACTGTCAGCCTCAGGCTGTGTCAGCTGAAATTCTTATCGCTTCAGGCTTGAACCGCTAGGTCTGCATTGACTATGACTTGGTTTTAAATGTTCATATTTTACTTTGCTTCAATTAATAGTTACGATTCTACATTAAGTTTTATAATGATAAAATTGATAAAAATTTATTTAATTTCGTCCTAACAGGTTGTTATAGACATTGTTACTCTATTACATATGATCTCCATTTGTCATGACTTAAATTATGATATGTCGCTTAAATGTTCATATATACAAGGCTTCCTGTAAGTCTAGTTCCGTTTGTACGAAAATCTAAAAATCATTAGTATTTTATTTTATTTTATTATTATTACGCCTCCGTCAGCTATTATTATTATTATTTTTTTTTTTATGCTACGCGTGATTGGACCTTGTTAACGGATATGGCGTAAGCAATTTTGTTCGCCACGAGTTCATCAACATCGTTCCCTACATCGCAAAATATATTTCGTTTACAAATATTTCCGTTGATAAGTACTTTGTACTTTGTACCATTTGCTACAAAGTTAGGCACGTATTGCTGACGCGTTGTAACTTAATCTCACAGCTGTGCAATATTGCCATACTTCCAAGCTAACTGAGTTCATCTTTGATATGACAGTTTTCTTTCCATTATACGTTCGTTATGTATATAAAAAAAATACAATTTTCCCGTTTTTACTGCCAATATCGATTCCTATTTTACCTTTATTAACTTATATGTGAGATTGAGAGAGAGAGAGAAAAAGTCCGATTACAGGCATATCCATTGATATGCCACACTTACCGATATCATGTACAGAGTGTCCCGTTATTTTAAATCCCGTTTTACATAATATGCAGCAAATTCCTTGCGTTGTTACCCTTTTAGGTCTATCCTTTTTCAGATACCCTTTTAGGTTGAAAATCGACCATGTGCTTTATTTTTATTTAAATTAAAATATTCGGTCAAGTCTTACGCGCTAAAGCCCTAATTGGTTGCACATTCTTATCTTATTACTACTATCTTAGTTTTAATCAACATACTGTACTTTAAAAAAATATTACTTTAATTCATACCTTTTTTATTAAAAAATCTGCCCTCCAATTTACTTTAATTCAATCTTACTGTTTATTACTAGGTCAATTCATGTTACTTCCAATTTCACTAATTTATTAACTACAACAAAAAATCCTATTACTTCTTTCAAGAAAAAAAACTATCTATGGCTTTAAATCAACTTTACTCAAAATCATTAAACTATAGTATCTCATCTTAAAATTTTACTTTCTTAGGCCCTTCACAAAATGCATAACTTCGTTGTATTAACCTCAAAACTTTATTTATTTAAAATCGTTGTAAAAAAAAATTATTATTATTTCCAGAACTCTTTGTTTCTGCCGTAGAATCATCGCTATTCATTTTTCTTTATAAAAACTCGTAGAACATTATTTATCACATATCTCGTAGATTATCATCGTAGCATATTATCTCATCGTAGTACTTCATAAATAAACATAAAAAAAATCATCATTACAACTTCTTAATACAACTAATTACTTCTTTTCTATAAAAAACCCTATAAAGCCTTATTCTTCAACTTTGATACTATAGCCTCATTCATTATTTCTAAATTCATCAATATAAACTAATCTTTACCACTTATTTTTTCTCACTTCTTTTATTTAACAAATCAATTATGATTTTAAACTTTATTGTATTTCTTGCAAAAAAACTTAAATCTCTTCTTTTAACACAAAATCTTTAAATTACATTATATTTCTCAAAAACTTCTTATAACTTTAATAACCAAAAAAAAAATCATTTTTCACATATAAAAATCTTAATCATTGGACCTAGCAATTAACATGCTTCATTTAGAGCAACAACTTACAACTGAAATTTAAAACATACCTATCTTTTAGGATTAACTAACAAACTTTTAAAATTTTAAATAAATTATGACTTTTCCCTTAACTACATAAATTTAATCTACCAAATTATTACTTAAATTATTGCCTAATGGTTTTTGAGCTTTCCAAACTTCGGGGATTTGTCCTGAATCATGGAAAATTTTCCTTTTTTTTAAAAAAAAAATTTCCATGATACGCCTTTCCCCTTATGAATGATCTCTAATCCTTCATACGTTTGGAAAAAACAAATTTTGTAAACTTAGATATAAAATTTTTTTTTGTCTTTTTGGGTGTCTTTTTTGGGGACGAGGTCAGTGAAATGTATTTAATTTTAAAATAGAGGAATTTATATTTTCTCTTTTTTTTTAAATACATAATTTAGAGCGATTAATTTTTAGTTAAAATTCAAATAAATATTTGTAATTTCTTACCTGAGTTGCGTTCGATGTCCTCTCCCAAAACAGAGACGGTCGGATCCCACTTCTGACACCAGTTGTGACCGTCTCCTCTTCTTTTGACCAGCAGGAAGCTCCGGCTGGCTGGAGACCGCGTACACTTTAGCCGAATCTTGTCAGGATGGGCCAAGGAGTCGGGTTAGGACGCTAATGAACGCACGCAACGCAAGTGAAATTTAAGGTTATATTTTATTTTAGTGCCGAATTAAAAGATTACAAAAATGATTATGATTTATTAAAACGACATAACGGCAAGATAAAGCCTTAATAGTGGCCGAAAAGCATACCGTTTAATTTAACTAGCACGTGGCCGAAAATGGACTGACCTCGTCCCGTAGCGGTCTTTCTTCTAGCGGCTCTCGGAAAAGACGCTTGGTCGGCTCGCTAGTTCAAGCCTTCCACTCCTCGTCTCTCCCCCCTTCTTCTACATCATATTGCACTGCTCATCAAAATCGCAAGTGCCAATTCATATTTTATTATTTAAAAAATCCCTTTTCATTACATCCTAATTTATAATTGTTATGATTTTGGTTTGGTGGGCTCCTTGGCTGGGCCACACACCATAAAATGGGTTATTGGAATGAGTCATAAATAAAGAATTATCAATCTAAAGTGTTGAGTACTTACCCCTTAGACTTGGATATTGACTATGTTACAAGATGATCATCTCAATGGGGCGAAAGGAAGACCAGAAATGATCTATGCAATGATCTGATATGTGTTAGAAATTTAATTCATTTGTTTGGACTGAGGCCAATAGAATCTTTGGTAGTGTCTGGTTGAACAGTTTAGTTGTGAATGGAGAATTTTTCAAGGAGAAGAAAATAAGAAAAATTGGAATTTGGAGGTTGGTATTTAAAATTTGGAATTGGTATATGAAAGGAAAAAGTAAAGCCAATTCTTCAGGACAAAGAAATATACATATTTTATATATTGTTAGTCTTTCTGCACTTTTAATCACAAGGTACAAACAATTTGTGAATATAAACTTAATTTAAATAAGTTGATGGAACAATCATGGTACTTATCTATTCCTGTCGTATGAACTAATTCTTACACAATTTTATTGTAACTATTCATGTTGTTGTTACTTGGTCATAACAAACTTTAAATTTGAATATATATATAAACAATCTCCATTCGTTTTTCTCATTCCAATATCTCAACCCTGCTGGGATCAAAGCTGAATATATGTGAAAAGCCTCACTATGTTTGTGTCAGTAACTCGGTTCTTGGTGTCCTCACAAATTAGTATAAGTAAAATTGAAATCATGATTCAAAATTATTATTTTGATAATAATAGCTGAAATTATTACATGTAGGCTAAAAATAAAAACCTGTACATTTTTTATAATTTAGTGTGAGTTTACTTTAAAATATGTGATTAAACCCCTATAATATGTGTTATACAAAATACACATTTATTAAAGAGTATCTTATTGAAAACATCCCTTTACTCTAAAATGTAACTTATTCAAATTTTATGTCTCATTTCCGAGAAAATCACTTTATTGTCTGATTTCTCTTCTATTCAAATATAACTTATTGTCTGTAAAACATCCTATACCCCATCCCATAAAACACAACATCTTGTCTCTGAGAAAATATCTATTTCACTGCATTGTCCTGTTTTGTCATTGTCCCCTCCTTTACACACAATGTAATGTGGTACATTTTTAATTTTGAATTAGTACAAGGAACCGCATGCTTTTAGATACTTGCATGTAATTGGTCGAGAGAAACAAGTAACGAGGCATGCGAAAGAAAAATAATCCGTTAAATTAACTTTAATAATAATATGATTAGAATAAGTATAAAATTAATAATTAAAACCATTTTCATGTAAATGTGGAAATATCGGTTACTAGGCGGAAGTTCGTATATGTAATAGAACGTTTTCATAGAGTCTCTGAAAATAGAGGGAGGACAGTTGGTTCTGAGGGCTCGAAGTAGACAGATGTGTTGAGTGTCTTAGTATTTGTGAAATAGGACAATGAAAAACCGATAAAAGTGTGATTTATGCGGTTTTAGAGTGAACAATAAGGTTTGACGTCGTTTAAAGACAGTTTTAGCAAGTTTCAGTGTGCAGCAGTTGTAAAATATGGACTTACAGAAAGATTCTTTTGTACATTAGAATAATGTACCATGTGGTTATTTGCAATGGGTCACATGACTCAAGCTATTTAATATTGAATATATTATGAACAATGAGATTATATAAAATATATTCAAGTGTTAAATGTGAGTGTTTTGAACTATGAATTGTTAAATTAATGTATAGACTTGTGGTGCATGATTTCAAAGTAGTGCACGTGTTTTCAGTCATAACGTAGACATGACATTATGATATATTAGACTATTGTTTGTGAGAAGTATTGGACAATATAAAGTGAAAGACAAACTAATTTTAAATTTTTGATGAATAGAGAATTGATATGTATTCAGCAAAGCAGAGAGAGAGACTATTCGATGATATCCTAACAATGGAGGAAAAACATCCACGAGGGAGAAAAATGGCGCCTTCTACAATGGAAGCAGTCAACCCTGAATTCGAAGTGTTTACAACGATACTATAACATGATTAGTATCCACGTTCAAGAAACTTTTATTTTTTAATTATATATATATATATATACATATATATATATATATACATATATATATACATATATATATATATATATATATATATATGTATTTAATATAATCTGTAATGCTTAATGTTAGATATAGAATCTTATCAGTTTGAATTTTTATAAATAAGAAAAACTTAAGCTTTTGAAATTATAAAAGATGTTTTTATAAAAGCATTAGATAATCAAAAAATGAAATAATATAAATTGCTTAATAGTTTTGTAAAGCCAAATGCTCCACTCGAACAAATTGCAGATATGATATAAAAACACCACCAAGAATTTTACAGTTAATGATTTTGTAATAATTGTTGTCGGTGCTTCAAATGACATAAGGACTAGAAACCAGCATGTGTTAATTAATGTGCTCAATAAAGCCATTAATAGTTTAGTAAATGCCATGGTAATTTACTATTACTACGATTACCTTACGGATATCATGAACCTTACTTAAATAATGTAATATATAATAGAAACAAAGCTATCTTTAAAAATGTTAAAGATAAAAATGCTGTAATCTTTGATGTAAATAATCATATTTTAAGAAGGGATTATATCTATCATGGGTTATATTTGATTAAATTAGATAAAATTAAGGTAACATCGAGATTGGCAGAACTCTTTAAGTTCAGTAACATGCTAAACAACCATTTAACACGTTAAGTGCCAAGCCAGTTGTGCTACTTTTATCATACAGTGCCAACTTAAATAAACAATTTTAATAACATAACCTGTATATATATGGTCTTATGGTTATATGGAGAACTGATTTTTTGAGAAATTGTTTTACAACACATTAAAAAAAAATGATTGGCCCGGCATGTCATTTTGAATACCATATTTTGTTTGGAATTTGACTGTGATTGACTTTTGATCGATTTCCTAGGATAATTTAGGTCTGTGATGTTGGTAACACATGACTCAGTGGTGGGAAAAACGCGTTGAGTAATTGCACGTAAACATCAAGTCGACATGGTTCAAA
This sequence comes from Aphrophora alni, assembly GCA_963513935.1. Lineage (NCBI taxonomy): Eukaryota > Metazoa > Arthropoda > Insecta > Hemiptera > Aphrophoridae > Aphrophora > Aphrophora alni. The sequence goes on from OY740767.1 coordinate 89,430,604, forward strand.
CTGGAAAGCGGGATCAAAGAGGAAATGTCATTTTCAAGCATCTTGCGATAACAGAGTACAATGAGCAAAAACCCGGCATCGATGTTGCTGATCAAATGTCGTCGTACAACTCAGCACTACGAAAGACTCTAAGATGGTATCATAAAGTTGCAGTACATACATTTACTATTTGGCACCTACATTGTGCTCGCTTACAAAAGCAATGTAGGACCACGACCGCAACACCAATACTTGTCAATAACAGATTTTAAATGCTTTCATTTTGCTTTCAAAATGCTTTCATCTTACAGTTTACACAGTAATAATATAAATAAATGATTTTTAAAAAGTTAATTGTAAATAAATAATATTGTTAAACAGTTTTAAAAATTGCTTTCCAATTTTGTAATTGTTCAATGTTTTATACAAAAATATGCAAAATTTATTATTTTGCTTACCGTAATAGTTAACTTTTATACGTTTATTTTTAAAAAATATAACAACTGTAGAATATTCTAACTGTATATTACTTGTTTTAACACATTAATCCATAATATCAACTGAAAAAATCGCTGCCGTACCGATCGGTACGACGAAATTAACATATTGTTGAGGTATTTTATTTCGTTGTTACACAACACTATCTAAAGATAAGAAAATGAAATATCTACGCCTATTAGCTACAATCTCCTACTTTTCACTTAGTGGATGTGTTTTCCGCTAGGTTGCAACACTTCCTGATAAAAGAATCTAAAATAAAATCTTGCATTTGATGGCAGTGTCGTACCGATCGGCCGACACTCAACTTTAACTATGAGCTAACTGTCGTACCGATCGGCCCCCCATGGCACTTAACGTGTTAAGGCCTCTTCACACCGCACGTATTAATACTCCGCCAACGTCTTAGTAAGACATATCTCACAATGATATCATATGGGGTAGTTCAGACCGAGTATTAATACGAAGCCGACGTCGGTGAAGTATTAATACGGAAAGGGAAAATACCCCGGCTAGCTACGTGTCGCCACCATATCTCGACTCGCGCATGAGCACTGAGCTGTTCCTGCCTCGTGGTTACAGCGTCGTCTGCTCTCGTGTTGTGCTGATCATGCGTTGTTAAACATTCTGTAATACGTAATAAAATATTTTGGTTTCATACATACAGCGTAATCCAATGTGTTTTATTAACTGTGACATTTATTATAAGTTGTGTTTTTATTCAACAATAACAATTAATACTGACCTGTTACACTCATTCCTTTATTAACAGTGTATTAACAAAACGCTCATGTCCAATAAAACAATTTTTGACCTAACAAATTTTATACATGTATTTATACGCAGATCAAAAATATTTTTTAAATTTCGTTCACAGTAAATATTTGGTGTGTACTACCTTTCAAATGATACCACAATTATAATTTTGGGTTCAAAACTATGGGGAAAATGTGGGGTTATTCTTTAACATTGACCTAATGGAAGATCAATTCAACATGGTGGTCGTGGACAACGTGGTCTTAAAACTTACCTCAAGCAAATAGCAAGCCACTCACTAGGAGGTATTGCTTTCCTGTAGTTGGTGTCTTCTTTCTTAGTATCACTACTAATGAGCGACAAAACTTCATTAAACTCTTCTTTGTTTAGTCTATAATATGTTCGAAACTTTTCGTCATCACACTCCAAGTCTGCCATTAGGTGATGATATTCACTGAAATGTTCCCGCCTCTTGTGCATTCGATGGACCCATTCCGACCTTCCACCTACTGCATACAACAATACCAACTCTTCGTAACTATCACTTGAATCGGTTTCCATCCAGGGCATATCAAAACCAGGCTCACACCACGGCACTATAAATGCCATCTTAAAATTTAAGTGAACTCTTCATACAACGAGCTGTTGGCAGGTAGGTAGAGGGGGAAATACGTCTTCCATGTTGCTTCTGTCTGTGTGAACGGGGCATGAAAGACGTCGCTGAGGTATTAATACGCCGAAGACGTATCAATACTCCGGCTACGTGCGGTGTCAAGAGGCCTTTAGTTATTAGCATTGCCAGTTTTAAAACAGATTCCCTGCTCTGACTCTGCCCTGGTGTGGGGTTCCCTGGTGGAGATTGAAAAATGAAATAATATTGAGTCCACTGAACACAATGTTAGTCTTTCAAGTAATGTTTCAAATGTTTTTAGCCAGAGAGGGTGTGGCGGGGTGGAATGTGGGAGATTAGGTAGCACAGGACGGTGCTGGGGTCTCCGTGAGTCATGTGTCAGAAATAGCCGGAGTCCAGACCTAAATTTGAATTTGAATTTACTAGCTTACAATATTAGAAGTATAAATGGGAAAATTCCTGAATTTTTAATCTTTCTTGGCCAACTACTAGTGAAACCCATGGCTGTTTGTCTTTTTGAAACACGGACTACAAAATTTATTGAAGATACGTTCAGTACTTTAGAAGGTTACAGATTGGGCTGCTGTTTCTCACGTTTAATATCAGAGGAGGAAGAGTTGCAGTTCTCATCAGATATGATGTTAAATTCTAGAAGTCAATATGTTAAATAACTCAAGCATAGAAAGCAGTTTTGAATATGCTATCACTGAATTAAAATTCCCTAATGGCCAATAATGTAAAAGTAGTTTCCATGTACATAGCTCTAAACTCTGATGTCAGCATTTTTATGAAAAAAAAAATTATATCACTTATTGAATGAAATATTAAAGCGATCGAAAAATTTAATGTTCTAGTTTTAATTGGGAATTTTAACGTAAACTTTTTTTTAATACAAAAGAAAAATTGGAACTTTTAGAAATCATAAATTTTTTAAATATGTTAATTAATTTTCACTCCTTCATCAGAAACATGCATTGATAACATATTCACAAATTTTAAACCAACAAGAATTAATCTATGTGAACCTGGATTATCGGATCACAAGATCCTGTCTACGTTACTACAGAACTTCAAGCAAACCCATGGTTTGAAACCAGAGTATACAAGAATTTACAATAATATTAATATGAATTGCTTCATCTCACGGTTGCAATGTAAATATTTTCTGAAATTTCATTCACTTCAAATAATTTAAATAGGGACTCTAAAATTTTTTTAGATAATTTAACTGGTATTTTAAAGAGGCTTCCCCCCTTATAAGTTATAAATCTCAAAGAAAGGGACAAACAGGTCATTGAGTAACAAAAGGTATTAGAATCTCTTGTCAACATAAGCAAGAATTGCATGACTCAATAAGATCCTGCAGCTGCCCTGTTATGTTACTAAAATATAAAGCCTATTATAAGTTACTGAGAGGAGTCATTCGGGATGCGAAGTGCATGGTTTATGATAGATACATTTTGGGTGCTGAAAATAACGCAAGAACCATGTGGCAAGTTGTCCATTAAGAGACACAGAGAGCAAAGCAACATCAAAATTATGACATTATCTTAAAGCAGGATAAACAGCTAATTAAGAAATCAAGTACTTTAATAACTTTTTTATAAATGTTACAGGTGATCTGAAGCTTAAAGCAGATATCAATAAAGCAAGTAATTGCTTAAAAGAAAGGATAAATGGAGTTCCAAACTCCTTGTTCCTTTATCCCACCACTCCTTCTGAAATTTATAAAATTGTTATGAATTTAAAAAACAAGAAGTCGCTAGGCTGGGATGTAATCCCAACATCTGTGTTAAAGCTAGTGCAAATTTAATTTTAAAACCACTTTCCTGTCTTGTAAACAATTCATATTAATCAGGTATATTCCCAGATAGTTTGAAACTGAAAGGTCACTTTTTAAAAAGTATGATAATATAGATGTTACAAACTATCGTATTTACAGACTATCCAGGATATGTATTCTAGGAATTCCTTGGTTAAGGATATCTTGTATTCTGTACACATGCTTAAGTTAAGGGCATAGGAGCATCATTTAACTGGGTATTGTAGAACAATTAATTGTAAATACAGAAGCAGTCAAAGTAGAAAAAGAAGCTACAAGTTGGATGCCAGTAACACAATATCTTATGGCATCTAACTTTTTATCAGCAATTAAATTCTTATCTCATGGTCAATTGGAGAAAGAATGAACAAATGTAATGTCTAATAAGTTGAGGGAAGTTAAAGATATCATCCATCCGTAGAGTACATCTATCTATTCATGACATTTGGTGATTATCCAAGTTGCATCAGTCATGCCATAATTACCCATGGATTTCTAATGGAATACAGGACTCTGATAAATTACCATTCTTTGAAAGTGCTCAAATAGTTAGGCATATCCTAATAGATTGTGTTATACCAATTTAGATTCAAGCTATGTTGGGAGATAATGCTGAGATCCTTGTTCAGTATTATCCTTTTTGCATCGTCTAGACTTTTTTGGTAAAATTTCAAATAATTGGATTTGATTATTGCAAAATCTTTTTAACAACCGTTATATTGTTATTTATAAAACTTATCTAATTTTACCCTAGTTGACTCATTGCTGGGCTTCTTTACAGTCCTGTAAATTTGTATGTTATTGTTTATTGCATTTTACTTAAAGTTTACCATTTTTAATTAGTTTAAGTGTTGTTGAATATTCATGGTATTAGTTGTTGGTTGTTATTTTTAATTAGTATTTAGTTTGATTTGTTAAGGCTCATCATTTCCTCATTGTTTGTTAGGTTAATTATGATCACTATGGATTTTTGTCTAAAAAAAAAAGGAAGGACTTTTTAACATATATTTTTGACAAACTAAAGATGAATATTCAATGTGTTGTCAAAGCCATTAACGGTACCGGGAGTTTTTTAACTAAATGTGTGAAAAAAATTCTAGATATTTTTTAATAATATTTATTTATTTTTTATAGAATAAATAAAAGCATTAAAGATTCTTGTTTCCTATTTCATTTTTTATCTCATTCATAAAATTCTATATATTGCTGTATTGGCCAAAGTGGCAGCTGGAGAGGGCTGTCTTCAGCAAGTTGCTCACCCAACATAATAATGAAAAGATCAATGATTTTAGTAACTTCAAATGATCATCTTGAAAACAGAAAAACTGTAAAATCTTTTAAGAAACAATAAGTTTGCGCTGTTATTATATTTCTATGGGTCAGATGTGTAGGTTCAGTGTCCAAATTGTTTAGCAAATTTTGAATCAGCATTATAAAAAACATTACAAATTAGATTGATGAAAATCAGTCAAGAAAATAAAGTCAAAATTTTAGCCATTTTAATTTGTTAAGATCAGATAAAAAATTAGATTAATAAAAAATTAAAAGAAATAATCTATATCTCTTTATATGTACTACTTTTTGGTAGTACATGGTATCATTGTATACAATTTGTGATGTCTAACCATGTAATTGAAAGAAATTTTGTGAATGACATAATTTTGTTATCTAAATATGATAAATTTTAAATATATTTTTTACCTTAAAAATGTACTTTTAACAGGGATTTTAAAACTTCATAGACTTAAGAAGATGGTTTTTTGAAGGTCTTCAAGCAATCTTATCTCTACAGACAAAAAACTAGCAAAGAGTATGATTTTAATAATTTTATTATATATACTGTATATTTCTAATTTTTTTTTCTCCCACATATACTGGTGGCTATCTTTTCTTATTGTGTGGTTCAAAAATAAAGCATAAGCTGTTTATAATTGTGTGTCAAGAAAATTAAATTTACAAGATGCAGAATAAAAAAAATTCAAGGCTATAGCAATTATATGGAGTCCATAAATAAATGTAATAGATTAAAACCACCATAAAAACAAGTTTCTCACTTACTTATAAACCAGACATTTGAAGGGAATAAGTTTCCTTCTTCCTTCAAGATGAAATATTTAATATTACAAATTGCTGTGTTTGTGTCTACAGTGTTTATCTGTACTGGTCAAGAGGTTTGTTATACATATTTTGTTTGATATGCTAGTTTATTTATTCTATAGCTGATATAATATGTTGAACTTTATTCAACATGCATCTCAAGGAGGAAAGACTGTATAGTCTTTCCTTATACATGTTTTGTGAAATTTTTCTAGGGTTTTTTCACTTGTAGAATTTAATGTAAAACCATCCTTGTTATTATATACACAGACCACCAAAGGAATTTATTAACAAAACTGAGTTCAACTGTTTAGCCAGTGAGATGATAGGTTTGGAAAATGTATAATTTTGTCATTGATTTAATCTTTAATCTTAATAATTGTCAAATTTTATTAAGGTTTTGTTCCCTGAAAATTTAAATATTGTTCTCATTAATTAAAACATACAGGAACCAAAAAAACAGGAAACAAAATTAAGACTGTAATAAATTTAGTTATGTTTACTATATAACCCTTGTGTATATTACATAGTCATAATTCTCAGAGGGTTATAAAATAATTAACAAAGAAGATTTTATTTTTACATTTTATTTATCTATCTAACCTTTTTTGTGTAGCAAACTTTTATATTTAAACTTACTCTCTATATACTACAAAACAATCAGAGACAAGTTTATAATTACAATACTTTTTTCATTTAATCATATAAAATATAAAATTTACAAATTATTTGAGATCTCTTTCTCCTCGGGATTTCTATGGGTCAAGTTTTATTTCAATATACTTGCATATTTTTGGTTGGATTATTACATGCATCATGTTTAAAAATAATAACTTATCTACACACAAAAAACTGTTACAAAATTTCAATTAGTATTTCTTCCAAATTTTGTGTCTTAATTATTTACTTCCTTAATTAAATTTTAAATTTAGATTACTTAACATTTTGATTCAAGTCTATTTTCAACACACACAATATCCAGAAAATCTCCTGTTTATGTCATCCAACAATTATCAATTTCCCTGCATAATCAATATTTACTTCTACTTTCCATCACAAAAAAAACCTAAATTTTAACTTTTTTTTTTCTGAGAGCCAAATAAAATGATCTACTAAGCGTCCGAGCAAGACTAAGCGGCTCCTTCTTCACTGTTATAACATCCTGCCTTCCAAAATTTATTTCTACTCCTCCTCTTATTTCTCTGTTATTTAACCTTGTTTACAAAATTTTCTTATGAAATTAATATATTTTAAAACTGCCTAAATTTATGTATATTTATCTTATTTTTAACAATTATTGTAATTTTGTAACTATTTTAAAACAATCTAAATTTTACTTAAAATACTTTTAAATTCCTTTTTTACATTATTCAAATAGCTTTGAATTAGTGTCACGATATTTGATTTACTTTCAGAACATCTGTTTTTAAATTCACTTAGTTCTGAGTTCTGATTGGCTAACCGCGCAACTAACAGATGGATGTCAGTTGCTATTCTATTTACAATTTTTACTTTATTTATTCAATAGTATTTAAGTAATTCTTTTTTCATCTATATATATGAACTTCAAATTATTGAATGCTTATTTAGGATATAGCCTATCGTATTGAAATGTATGTGTGTGTGTTGCCACGTATCGAACCCCTACTTGGAACGGCACTCGCCACGAATCCCCTTTCCTTTTAGACCCCTCGTTGGGAGTTCGAGTCGGTTCGATCGCGGACAAGACCAAGTTGCTCACCTTTACAATTTTTCTTAATCAAAGTTATTGCAAGACTTGGTCTTTGTAAGTCTGAGTCTGTTCTCAACAACTTACAATCTGAATTTACTAAAATTCTCTGAATTTTATTTCTTTGCTCACTGAATTTACTTTTATTACTTTTACACACTCTCTCTCTCTGGGGACGTGCCTTTTGGAAGAAATCGGCTCCTGAATTCTGATAATAATTTTTATTTTATATTATACCAGAGCACATTAATAATAATAACTTTTTTATCTCTAATTATTTAAAAAGGAAATGTTTAAAACCAGTTTGGTGAATAAAAAGAATTAACACTTGAGCATAAAATTTTTATATACTCTTAACCATTAAACAATTTATCTTTTATCGAACAACAAACAAAATATTTTTACACATTTAATAGGACACAAAATTCTTATTCATTAATACAAAGTTTAAAAATGCTAGACTATTCCAGCTAGGACTACAAATAGTTTTTCCTGGACTGAAATAGTCATATTTACGTTTGAACACTTATTCTAGACCAAAGCAGAGTTACTTGAATCTAAAGAAGTTAATATATTAAAAATTTCCCCAATGAATTTTCAATTTAAATGAGTTTACTTTTTACGAATTATTCTATAGATTTAGTGTACCTTCACACTTAACATGAAGGTCTTGAAGTTGTGAAGTTCCTTGCTGTAGATGGTTAACGGTGTCTTCAAATTATCTCCTTTCCAACTCCTGGTTATGTTATAGTTGTGGACTGCTGGTAGTAATTACAATTCCTAGATGATTAGTCTTCCATGTAAATTTATCTTCTTATTTCTTGATTTTCAAAAATAGTTAATTTTTATAAGTTACTTTACTACATAAAATACTTGGCTTTAAAATTTATTGAAGTTTAATTTAGAAAAAAATTGTAGAGTGACTAAAATAACATCCTTCCTCGTCGGCTACTGATATTAGAGTATCGGTCTTACGACCAATAATTTTGGCTCTCCCTTCTTGTGGGAATGTTTCCCGCAAAAGGTAACCACTTTTTCTCCCTTTCGCGAAGAAATGTCTCTTCTGTTGATTTCTAAGTTTTTGGCTGAATTACTACGTAACTTTTCTGCTAAAAGCTGTCCTAGGCTTAGTTTTCTTCTATTGTATTACTTTTATAAATTATTTTCCATTAAAAACCCTTTTAATTGATATTCTAATCTTTCTATTATTTCGGTTTTCTTCTGTTGACTGTTGGCTATTGGAGGTGGGCTACTAATCCGTGGCGTCACACTACCTGAGCTGAGATTTCCTGTCCAATCTTGAAAACTCTGTCTAAGAACACTTTTTCGTTCTTTTTGCTGTAACTTTTGAACTGTAGATCCGATCTTCAGTTTCTCTTCGGATTCCTCTTTTTCATATTTTTGAGGGTCTTGACAAACTTGACTCAACGTTTTCGGCCGCGTATTTCTCTAGTTACCGCACTTTTTACGATTGTCCATTTTTTCACAAACTAACTTTTTTCTTAAGTCTTTTTTTCAAAATTCTTTTGCATTCAAGTTATTCTCCTGGTCCTATAACGGAAATAACTTTTTAGTTTTTCGTCGTAGCTTGCTTGGTTCGTGAGTTATTGATGCTTGTAGTCTTGATCTTTTGATCGTCGTATTTTTCGTATATAAAATCCCTCCCATTATTCCTTTTCAACTCTGCTCTGTTATTTTACAAACATATACAATTCTTATACATAACCTATTACTTTTTTATCCCCTTTAAAATTTAATTTAACCGCTTTTGGGCTTTAACTTTTTAGTTTTTGTTATTATTATTTCTCCCCCATTTTTTACTTTAATTCTTTTTCTGACCACATATTATTATTCCCCACGATTGTCTTTTCATTTTCTATTATTAGGTTTATTATTAGGTTTAAAATTTGTAAGTTTATTCCCCTTTCACCTTTAAAATCTCAAAAACTCTCCAAGAATGACTTTTCAAGTCCTTTTTCCTTATTATTATTACTCCATTTTTATTGTTGATTATTATTATGTCAACTACGGTTTATGACCCTATTGCTTTTGATTTTTAATTTTCCCCTTTTTGCAAATTTTAGGTTTTTTAGCCCATCTAATTTCTTTAATAACTTTTTTGTTTTAAGTTCAATTACATTTATTTGTTGATATTATTATTCGACTGCTTCTACTGTATCCTTATTTATTTTCATATTTTAGTTTTTTAATAAAATTGGAATCACTAAAGCTGTTTTGTCAAGCTCAGACCTGCAAGATTTTGCCTGGCCTCGCGTGACGTCATCGCCTCTACCGCATTCCAACTTTACGAAGTTTTAGCGCGGCAACTTAAATGTTTTAAATTAGCCTTGATAAGACTGACTTTTCCAAGCCGTCTCAGTGTGTGTGTTATGTTGTGTGTGAGGGTGTGTGTTTGTGTGTGTGTTTATGTGTGTGTGTAAATTGGGCATATATATTGCGTTATTAAATCTAATGTGCTCTAATCTTGATAATTATTATTATGAAATATTTACAAAATTTTTACATCTAAATTAATTTATTCACTATTACTCTATTTTTGAATTTATTTTGGTTGTACAATTTCTCTATTCAAAGTGTACATTTAATATCCTAAACCTAAATGATAATAATACTTTTTTTGGGTTATGTTTGTTAATTAAATTAATATGAACAACAATATGCAAATAAACAAAACATATTAAACAACTAATTCTACAGCATCTTAATATCAGAAATTTGTTACAAGCTAAACAGATGCAGATTAAAAATAAAACCTAAAGCTAAGTCCCACGTAGTGTAACAATTCAAAAATTAGCTGAAGTTACTTATTACTTTTTTATTTTAATATTAAATTGCTCGACTTAGGGCGCCAGGTTGCCTTAGCATACCAATTTAGAAAAAAGAATGAATTTAATTATTTATAAAATCTCTGGGGTCGCAGGCTCTTTTTACAGTGTACTTACAGTGGATTTTGGTTTTAAATGAGAACACTTTGGCTGAAATGTTACAAAGAAAACATTTATTAAATAAAAAACACAATTATTTCTATACAGTGACATAGACATATCCTGAAAACAAATATGAATATTATTTTCCTGGTTAAAAATCTTTTATCTGACTTTACTTCTTTAAATTTGAATCAAAAAGTTAAATTTTATGAATTTCATACTTTGTATTTTAATGTTGCAACAAAAGAATTTAAATCATTAAAAAATTAATGTTCTGTGTCTCTAAAGAAGACTTAAATATGTTTAAAGAAATTAATTATTTTGCATTTATCCTAAACAAAAATATAAAAACAAGCATACATCTAGCAAAATCACACTCTATTCATAATATATATCTTTAACATGATAAATTGTTTATGATGTCTATACCACGACATCTACACATAATAAAAAAAAAATCCGTTGCGATGAATCCTGATGTCCTGTGATTCCAAAGAAGGCTTCAAACTGCAGTTCTTCCAGTGCTCAAAGCTCGTCTAGTCTCCATCCTTCTGATACACAATGATATAAAAATCCTTTATAAGGATTTAACAAACTGTTCATTTTTTAAATGGTTCTGCCTTGTCTAGAAAGTATTAAAACACCGGGATATGACATTTCCCTAAATTGTTCTAAAGAAAATAATTTCTATTGACTTACACGACAGTCTTATTTATTTCAAACGTTCTTTGTCCAATAGGATTAATGTGTAAGAGCAAGAATATAAGTTTTAAAATGTTTATACACTTAGTTTTATCACCAAACACATGTTCAAATTGTCACTTTCATCGGTCTACCAAATTTCTCATAAAAAATACGTCTCATATTAACATTACATTGTTCATTAAGATTTCATAACCTTTTAAAACACCTCCCACCATCTTAAACGTTCCTAATCAACTGTTCAACACATTACCAACTCAATCGCTTCCCTCAGACTTTTCTTAAAAAACACAACTTGTCACTCCAAACGCTGGATTTAGACTAGCCTGTTGCCATGAGGCAATTTCTTACTTCCTTCCTTTTTTATTGGAAACCGGCTCTAACCTCCTCCATAATTTACTTCCGCTGTTCTACACAGTCCACACACCCCTTTCTCTCCACACATTTTATTAATGATTAATGATTAAAAAAAACACTTGTACCCAATCACACAATACTAAAATTAAACATCTGTACATTTTAATTTATACCTACACTAAACATCGTAATTCATTATGTTGCCTTGAAAATCCATTTTACTTCCTTTTCATAATTTGACGAAAGCTACGCTTTATTCATTAGCTTCTCCCACTCTCGGTATTTTTAATCTCGCGCGTTTAACACCTATTACAAACTTGATTTTTCACATTGTCACAAAAACCCCACAAATTTTTTGTATTTCAATACGTGTATTGCAATACAAAAATTTTTTATATATAAATTTCATTTCGAGAAAAAAAAATTTTAATGGATGTTCAAGACATTTCATTTCAGAAGCTAAGGACTTCATAAAAAATAAGTATCACTAGTATACTTAATTTAAGAAAGATTCTCTTTTCTAATAAAAACTGAAAAACCTATTTACTAAAATTCTACTCTAATATCTCAATTTGTTTGAGTCATCATAACTCATTTGTAAAAAAAAATATATGAATCAATTAGTGCTAAGCCTTATCTCTATTTATACAATAAAACCCATCATCAGTTTCTTTTTCAACCTCGTTGGCTGAAACTTTCCATCAACATTTTTTTGTTGACCGGATCCTGTCACTCAAAATCTTATCTCCCAGACAGCCGTCTATATACTTTTTCTCGTCTCATCCTCTTTGCCAAGACGACATTTCTACATCCTTTGAAAATCTACATCCATCTCACACTATTCATCTAAATCATTTTTTTTTTTTTTTAACTTAACACAATTTAAATTTTAAAACCTCTCATTTTTAATCAACATTATTTCGAAAATTATTTACTTATTACTCAACATTGCTTCAATTCACCTTAAAACTTTTCAATTCAGACTTTACACTATTATTTATTTTAGTTTAAATCCAATAACTATTTATTCTTACTTAAAATCTCAATTCTCCTTTGTCTTGCTGGGATAACATGTTAACTACTGATTTTACAATTACAAAAAACTCCTCTCTTCAACTAAAATTCAAAATATAACATCATTATTATCAAAAAAAATTACTTACAAAACTCATCTATTTATTTCAAAATTACCTCTTTACAATTGTTTTATCTTTCAGTATCCTATCTTAAAATTATTTCCATCTTATCTTTCATATTTTAATAATCAAAGTTGCACTAATCCTCAAAAAACCTCTTTATCATTCATATTTATCTCTTTATCTCAACGTAGCTTCCTTTAAAAAATCATGATAATCGTCGTTTATTCGCAGAATTCCTCAAATCTCCCTTTATTTCATTAAAATCGTCGCATATTTCCTTTATTTCATTAAAATCGTCGCATATTTCCTTTATTTCATCGCAGTACTCAAAAAACCTCTTAAAAACTAAAAATTTACCATTAATGCAACCTAACTACCTTTTTTTATAAAAGTTTGTTAACAGAACAACTTCTTTTTAAATACTACTTTACTCAACAATTCTGTAAAGTCATCATCTTCATATAAAACTCAAAAATCTCTCATTTAAACTACTTCTTATTAAAATCTTCTTAATCATCTATTACTTGTATACAAAACTTCAAAAAATAAAAAAATTTTACATTGCTTTCCCAGCTAACACCGTATTTCATCAAAATCTTTAGACATCTTTATCAAATAATTTCTCACAATCATCTATTGTTTTAAATTCAAACATTATTTATTAAAAAATCGTTAATTATTTATTTCATTTATAAATCTCATCAAAATCTCTCTTATTATTTTTAATTTATTACTCCTTCCTTTAAAAAACAAAAACTTAACCTCCTTTACTCATTATTTAACATCAAAAAACTTAAAAAACTTCATTATTATCTGTCTTGGCAAAACTCACATAGATTCTCAAACTTTAAACAACTATTTTTCAATTTTCCACACCATAAATCACTTAAGACTAACAACTTTTATCTCATATTATCTAATAATCCTTAATATTTAAAACATCAAACATACAACTTATCGTTTTACAATTTAATATCTAATTACCTATTCTAATCAGCTAATCAACATGTTTACAATTTTATAAAACTTTTCGTTTCATTTCAAATAAAAACTCCCTTCCTGTCACGTCCGGTTTATTTCTAGGCTTTGTTTCTTAACAAACCCCCTCCTTTCACCATGTAAGCATTGTCCTATTGTCCCTTGACGACTTCCCTCAACATCTGTTTCTACTTGTTAGAATAGACCCAAAAAAAAAAACTTTTCCTATATCTATGAAAGTTTATGACACTTACAAACATAAGTCATTGTTTATGTTTTTTGCCCAAAATTACATGTGACAGAACTCTAAACAACTACGTTGGATTTTTTGATAAGTTTTCCAATTAACTCTAAATCACTACCTTCTAGAAATGATATCTTAGGCCCTGATCATATCACTTCTCGAACATAGCTACATCCTGCCTCGAAAGACAGTTCGCCTACCAAACTTTATATTTTACAATATAATCAAGAACTCTAGGTTCTCTCTTGAACTTCTTCTACTAAATTTCTGTATTTCTCAACACAAAATAAGAACTCTTTGTTCTTTAAACTTCTCAAAATTGTCAAAGTTTTAACTATATTTCATTTACATGAGTCGTATGACAATTTTTTATTTTTGTTTTTTGTATTTTTTTTTTTATTTTTTTTTTCAAAACTCGGCCGGACTTCATCACCGTAACAGCAAATAAATAATACTCCTCTGTTCTGATGATGAAGTTCTGCCGAACGTCGATTAATAAAACCCTCCAACGTTCCATTTTTATTTTGTTTTTTATTTATACCTTTTTTATTTATTTTTTATGAATTTTTTATTTATTTTATGCATTTTACCTCCCTAACCTCTCCTACATAGGTTCTTCTAACCGTCTACTTTATACCGTGCATACTTCTAATTGCTCTTTAGACTCTTACACAGAGTAACATGTTGTGACGTTGAAATGTGCAATGGTTGAATGCAATATCTCTACTAAATTCAAGATAAAGCCCAGAACACATCCCTATTCCACAACACGCCCTCTATGCAGTCCCAGAATGCCTTATTCTTGCGAATAAAACATTCCGTCTACTACATAAACTCTCAACCATCCACCCAAAATGTTCATGTACTCCTTAAATGCACTTAAACGAAGAAAATTTTAAAATTCACAAAAAATTTCATTCAAATCGTATCATCCGAAGTTGAAATAATGTTTATTTTTTTCAATCTTATTACTAGCATCGTCGATTTTCTGTTTATGTAATCCTTTCTAGATGTTATTATTCAAATTCAAAAGGAAAATTTTATTTTTAAAATTTATTCTAAGTTCTTTACTTAGAAATTTTACATTTAATACTATTAAAGTTCTTCAAGTGATCTACCTTTACTCTATTTACCTTATTTAAAACCAATTATCCTTTATTTAAGTAATTTTTATTTGAAAACGTAAGTTAATTTTGAATTATAAACCAAAAGTTTTTTATTTTCCTAGACAGTATTTTGGTAACACCCTGTATTTCAGTCTCAATGCTATACGCAATAGAATCTTAGGCTTGATTTAGACATACACAATTTCCCCTTTGTATATGGAGACGCAATTCTTTATCTGTTTACTGATAAGCAGTCGACTATGAAATCCTTTTAGCTCCAACTAGATTCAATCTCTCTCGTCATTATTGAATATTCAATATTGAATCTTATTTCTTCAACACTACTCTGAATCTTTGCTTCTAACTAATCTGTTTTATCTTAACACGTAAAGTCAATATTTATCTTAGAATAAACAACACTCGGTTATTTACTAACAATCTTGCATCTTTCACTTAGCAAATACCTAAACGTTTCTAAATATTATTTCTTCTATAAACATATAAAGTTATTCACTGCTATAATCCAGCGTCTTTACTTGAACAAATACTGAAACCTTTCTTAACTAAAACTTCTAACATTTTACGCTTGGCTTATAATTATTTTCTATATTTCTGTCTTAGCTTACAAAATTTATTGGTACACACAAATTATTAATATTCATAACTCTTAATTATTTATTATCAAACTTAAACTTATTTATTAACAAACTTCTTATTCTAATAATTATTCTTCAAAATCAAGTCCGTGTGTTTATAAAAATGTCTTTACATTTATATTAGTCGTTCCAAATTTCAATTTATAACAACAATTATAAATTATCTATTTTTTTCGATGATTTCCCGATTGGTGAAACATTTTGTAAAATATAGCCTGCTCTCTTAACATAATTACAACGTTAAATACTTCTGTCCACATGGACAGTTTGTCTACCATAGTCATCACAACAGACCCTTTCCTAACAAAAGATTCCCCTTTGTTATTGTCTCGGAGTATTGACAAAATACCTTTCTCTTTCTCCCTTACAGACATACCTACACTTCTCTTTCTCTCAAACATCTTAGAATCTACTGACCTAATTTCAACATCTGTTAGTTTAGGAATACTAACCCCACCATTTTTGTATATCATCACAAAGCCTTCTTTTAATATTTCTTTTTTAAACTTGTATTCAAAGCTACTCTTTTCCCAAAAACTTTTAATTATCTGTTCTTGTATTCTAAAAACATTTCTAAATTCTAACATCGTGTATTTTTCAAAATCTACAGTCTCATGGTACACTCGTTTTTTAAGATAAACAGCTGATTCCTTTATTATTAGATTATTTACTTTTACTTTGTTTTTTGAATTACTTATACCTATTCCTACCCCACTAGACATATTAATTTCAACGTTATTTGCTGTTTCTAAATATACCTTGTTACACGTTAACCCATTATTTATCTTTTTAGCAATTTCTTGAACACAGTCATTTACACAATTGTCCTCTATTATTATCAAATCATTTGACATGTTATTTATTTCATTAAAACTGTTAATTTCAATTTCAGCTATTGCTTGATTTAAATTGTTATCTAAATTATTAATATTTTCTACCAAAACACCTTCTACACTATTAATCTGTTCAAATTCTACTTTTTTCTCACAATAGCTTAATTCAAATTCTACTTTATTATTAGTTTCCATTACATTAATTTCCATTTGTTTAATTTCCAATTTAAGATTCTGTTCTAATTTTACATAATTTGGTTTTAATTCAACCCTCATTTCTTCAAATTTTTTACACATTGCTTCTCTTAAATCTAAATTATCTTGTCTTAGTTCTAACTTGCTTTGTTTTAAATCATCGTCTATTTTATCAAGTTTAATATTATTCTGTTCAAGTTTAACATTGAAATTTTCCAGCTTAGTGTTAATTTCTAGCTTATTTTGATCAAATTTATTATTAAAGTCATCAAATTTATTATTTAAATCTTGTTTCAAATCTACATTATTTTGTTTTGTTTCTAACCTACTCTGATTAATTTCTTTTTTTGTTTCTAAGCTACTTTGTTCAAACCTTTTTATATCCTTTCTCATTTCTATCAGCATTTCTATCATAAACGCCTCACTTTGAGATTTTTTACCTTCATCTAACCTATTTGGTTCAATTACCCTAACCTGTTCAATTACCCTAACCTCTTCAGCTCTTAATTCCCTATCTGAATTTTCTTCTACAATTTTTACCCCTGGTGTTTCTACTAATTTTTTATTCATATCTTCACACTGTTGTTTACTATTTTGAATCCCATCACTATCAAACCCATTAAAATCCGAACCTGAACTACTATTCCCGTTCACACTTGAACATCTACTATTACTATTACTGTTTATTTCTTGATCTAAAAAATCTTGCGCGAATTGTTCATCTAATTCTTCATTACTTTTTGTTATTTGTATTGGTAGTTGCCCTATGTTCCCAAAAATACTCTCTGTATACTCCATTGGTTCTAAATTGTTTAAAAAATTATGATTTTCTAACCCTATCTGTTCATTACTATTATTAACATTTATAATTTCTGACTCCATTTTTTATCTTATATTTAACACAACAATTTTTTTTTAAAAAAGAATCTTTCTTAATTTATTCAGAGAGTCCTTACCTTGATTAAATGTTCGCATTACCAAAATCACTGTATTTTTCGACTTAAAAAGCCCAACACTTGAGGCGACATTTGTAACAATTCAAAAATGAGGGTGTGACTGAATTTATGATTAATATGAAAGTTACTTTTGTTCATCAAAAATGCCACACGTTGAGCGACAATTGTAACAATTCAAAAATTAGCTGAAGTTACTTATTACTTTTTTATTTTAATATTAAATTGCTCGACTTAGGGCGCCAGGTTGCCTTAGCATACCAATTTAGAAAAAAGAATGAATTTAATTATTTATAAAATCTCTGGGGTCGCAGGCTCTTTTTACAGTGTACTTACAGTGGATTTTGGTTTTAAATGAGAACACTTTGGCTGAAATGTTACAAAGAAAACATTTATTAAATAAAAAACACAATTATTTCTATACAGTGACATAGACATATCCTGAAAACAAATATGAATATTATTTTCCTGGTTAAAAATCTTTTATCTGACTTTACTTCTTTAAATTTGAATCAAAAAGTTAAATTTTATGAATTTCATACTTTGTATTTTAATGTTGCAACAAAAGAATTTAAATCATTAAAAAATTAATGTTCTGTGTCTCTAAAGAAGACTTAAATATGTTTAAAGAAATTAATTATTTTGCATTTATCCTAAACAAAAATATAAAAACAAGCATACATCTAGCAAAATCACACTCTATTCATAATATATATCTTTAACATGATAAATTGTTTATGATGTCTATACCACGACATCTACACATAATAAAAAAAAAATCCGTTGCGATGAATCCTGATGTCCTGTGATTCCAAAGAAGGCTTCAAACTGCAGTTCTTCCAGTGCTCAAAGCTCGTCTAGTCTCCATCCTTCTGATACACAATGATATAAAAATCCTTTATAAGGATTTAACAAACTGTTCATTTTTTAAATGGTTCTGCCTTGTCTAGAAAGTATTAAAACACCGGGATATGACATTTCCCTAAATTGTTCTAAAGAAAATAATTTCTATTGACTTACACGACAGTCTTATTTATTTCAAACGTTCTTTGTCCAATAGGATTAATGTGTAAGAGCAAGAATATAAGTTTTAAAATGTTTATACACTTAGTTTTATCACCAAACACATGTTCAAATTGTCACTTTCATCGGTCTACCAAATTTCTCATAAAAAATACGTCTCATATTAACATTACATTGTTCATTAAGATTTCATAACCTTTTAAAACACCTCCCACCATCTTAAACGTTCCTAATCAACTGTTCAACACATTACCAACTCAATCGCTTCCCTCAGACTTTTCTTAAAAAACACAACTTGTCACTCCAAACGCTGGATTTAGACTAGCCTGTTGCCATGAGGCAATTTCTTACTTCCTTCCTTTTTTATTGGAAACCGGCTCTAACCTCCTCCATAATTTACTTCCGCTGTTCTACACAGTCCACACACCCCTTTCTCTCCACACATTTTATTAATGATTAATGATAAAAAAAAAACACTTGTACCCAATCACACAATACTAAAATTAAACATCTGTACATTTTAATTTATACCTACACTAAACATCGTAATTCATTATGTTGCCTTGAAAATCCATTTTACTTCCTTTTCATAATTTGACGAAAGCTACGCTTTATTCATTAGCTTCTCCCACTCTCGGTATTTTTAATCTCGCGCGTTTAACACCTATTACAAACTTGATTTTTCACATTGTCACAGTAGCACCCCCTCCAACTCTTATCAAGCTAATCTCAAAGAGGCATGTTTTGCCTTAGTTAACTGATAAAGATGTGGAAGAGTCAATGCTCTTGGCAATCTTACGGACTACTTGTACAATCATTAAAAATATAAACCAAACAAACAAATTAATTATCCTTTGTCAATATTTATAAACTTGATTTATTACAGTTGTAGTTTGTTTCTTGTTTTTTAAGTTCGAGTGATAATCCTTGTTATTGTGAATATTGCTACAATGCTCCTTGGACATTAAAAATTGTTCTCATTCTTATATAATTGGAAATAAAAGATACCATCCAAGTATTTTGCTATGCAAATGCAATAGTTTTATAAAACTTATTACAATTTACTGCTTGTACCTAAATTACAAGGCAAATGTTACAGTTTTCACTCTATTCCATCTTGGATACTTCATATATGGGGATTTTTATATGCATTGAGAATGTGTATAAAACCATTATTTAACAAATTGACAGAAAAACTAGAGCCTAGGTACAAAAAATTGCTGTAGCAAAAAAAAGAAGAATTATCACCTAATGATGAAAATTTGCACAGACAGTTTATAGTATAGCTACTTTAAAAATCTTAGAGTCTATTCTTCAACCACATTCTGTACTCCTGAGTGGTGATAAAAGATTTTTTTTTAAAATTTCATTACTAATTTGTAGTTTTTGAGTTTAATCAGAAAATTCCATGAGAACTTTTTTTTAACTTATAAAACCTAACTAAAGATTTTTAAAAGTACTAAAAATTATAATGCTTGAGATTTTTTTATTAAGGCATTTTTTATGTAGAGATCAAAGTAGCACTACAGTTGAATTTGTATAATTTAAAAAGAAAAGAAAAGTATCACAAAATGAACTGTTAACTATGCCATATTAATTGTATGATAATGAAAGGGGGAAAATAGTTTTTTTTATTTACTACAAATTGTATATCTTAATTTTTTTTTTAAATTATAATTAAATTTTTTAGTTAATTTAACCTTAATTACTGTGTTTCGTGTCGTTTATTATTTTTTTCAATCGTGTTTAGTGTTGTGACTGTTTAATGTTTTGACGACCTTATGTAAGGTTATTCCCACACGATCTGAAGATGGGTACTGAAATTAGATACCTGAAACCCTGAATTAGATTAGATACCTGAAACCGCTGTAATCACCTAGTGATACATTGGATTGGAATTAAGACAAATCAGCTACTGTACCTGTAACTAATTGTTAAAATTCTCCAGTCCTTGGGCTAACATGTTAAAAAAACTTCTCATCTTCAATACAGAAGTAATTTATTTTTATTATAGTTCAAAATCTTCCCAGAATTTTCCTGAATCCATAGTGGAAAGGTTTCATCGAAATTAGTAATATTTCTAAATTCTTTTCTCAGCTATAGCAGTAATATACATACATAATTTAGACAGACTTTCTACCTTAGGCACTGATAAAGTGATGAACCTGCCTACCTGTTATTTTATTATAGTTTACCAGAAATAAAATTTGATATCCTAAACTCCTTTGAATGTATAATATTCACAACAATTCAACATATATACCCGTTGTAATTATTAAAAGCAACTGGGTTTGAATTTATTTTATTTATTTAAAAAGAAAATGAAGTTATTATTTAATTAAGAAAAATGCTCAGCAAAAGGGCGCCTGGAAGCTTTCGCTTACCAATTTTGAAAAGTGGAGTTAACTATTAAATATATCTCAGGGTGTAAGTTCTTTTAAAAGTGTACTCAAAAGTGAATCCTCTGGTAAAATGAACAAATCTTGGTTATGCTGAAACTTAACATGAATTTATTGAAACAAAAAATTAGTACATTGACAATTAATTGTGTAATGGAAATGGAAAAGGCTGAAAGTGCCACAAAGTAAAATTTTCAGTATTCAATAAAAACTTCATAAAACTTATACTGTATCCTTTAAAAATCTATAAAATTCATTAAAAATGCAAAATATATTTTATTTGTTTTTCAAGAGTTTTTTTATTTTTTATTGTACATATATAACTTGATTTTGCATGTGAAAAGCTGAAAGTGCCATCATATCTTTTTTTGAGAAACGCTGTAAGTGCCATACCTTGTTAGTTAAAAGGGTGGAAGTCCAGCGCTCATTACACGTAAAGGATGAATGTTCATAATGGCTGTTTCACTGACAGCTGCTTGAGTTTGGACTTTAAACACGTCATATTTCTTACAAGTGTCTGTTGCTAAACATTTGAATTTTAGTTTGGGAAAGTCTTGTTGAAAAACTTGAGTATGGTTTTTGTAAGTTACTTGTAGTTGTTGGATTTTGGGCTTTGAAAGATAAAAATATACGGTTTTTGTTTAAGTCCAGGGATAGAAACTCATTTGTTGATCTTTTATGGTAATAGTGGCTTTCATACCTGGGAAACGAATTACTGTGGTGCCGAACTAGATTTCAATCTTTTTCTGTGAACTTAACTTTATGTTCATGTGAATGTGGATTCTGACCTCTAGTATCTTTGTAAACCAAGCAACCCTGTTTCTTTTTTGTTTGAAGAGTTTGCAGTTTCCTGCGAGTTACTCCGAAAATCTGACGAAATGTTTTACTACACACTTGAACATTTTTAGCGCCAAAAGCAACTACTGCAATGGAAAGGTACATTCATCATGGCGGGTGGCACTTTCAGCCTTTTCTACTGACGGTCAGCGGGCGCTTTCACGGTGCTGCTCTTTGCAACTGCTCTAGCAACTAGTAGGAATTTTTCTGGCACTTTCAACCTTCTCTAGGTTATTGGCGATGTCGCTTACAACACATTCCATGCAAAAAATCTATTTTTTATTTTTTTGAACTTTCAGCCTTTTCCATTTCCATTACACAATTATTAAATTAAATCTCATAGCTTTTCTAAATTATACATCCTGACATTAATTAGTATGTTTTACCTTTTAAGAAGGTCAAAATTTTGAATCTCGAATTTACTTATTTTGTTGCAACTTGGAAAATTATTAATTAAATAAACAGATTAAAGTTGTCTGTTTGTATTATGTTGAATTTACTTTATATAAAAAATTTGTATTTCAGTAGACTTCTTTAATTCTCAAAAACAAAAATAATTATTTAAAAAATATTAAATTTATAAAAGATAATACATGAAACATAATAAATTTTACATAGATATATAGTATTTGAATTTCAGTGTTCATTAACACTGATTACCCGTCCGTTGTTGAAGGATATATCTCCATAATGTACACGTGCTAAACTGTCCGTCGGCGTTGTATCAATCGCATTTTTCAAGCCTTCCATTGCACTCGACTAATGTTTGTGTTTAGATTGTTTATTAACTGTTAGTCCATAAAACACTTCACGATTGTTCACGCTTGTTCACACTTACAAGACTTATTCCGCTTTCGCTATTTTAGCGTGTCTAGGCACAAAACGCATAGTTGTCCTTTGTACAAGAAAATACGATTGTCTCATCTCTATATTTTCATATAACACACTACTGTCACTAAACTGTTCTAAAACTCCCTCCTCTATTCAAAACTAATACTGTTTTTAAAACACTTGACTACATTTTTCCAAACTCTAAGACTGATTTAAAACACATCTTTCTCCTCCAGGCTCCTTACTAAGACTGACTCCTTATCTCGTGGATTTTCCACTTCTCGTGATACAGGGCTCACATTTCTTACAGCACGGACTCCTCATTCAATCTTGCAACGTCTGCAATATTCGTCTCGCATGACTTAGATACTGTTCAAATAGTTTTGTTTGACAAATCTCTAGTCTATATTTTTAACGAAACAAAACACTACCTAATTTATTATTATTAATTATATCTAACATTCTATACATAATTTTATTTAAATTTGGAAACCTATATCTTAATTTTATATTCCCTTATTTTAAAGTGTACAATGAGTCATGCTTTCGACTTATAATTTCCCCCTCCCAAAATAATTGTAAACGCTTCCCGGTTATTTTATATTCAAATTAAATTAGCCATTTTATAGGTATTACACAGTTAGTAGATTCCTCCTACCTTTTTTGAAAGATGCCATGTATATTGTCCTTAATTTACCTACAAACACACTCATCATAATTTTCATTCTAAGTCATACTAATTACGCATTGATCTTCCCTCTTCTTCCATCAAGTAAAACTAACCAGGAAGATTGTTGACTGTTTACATACATCTCTTTAATTCAATTGCCATAATATACAAGGTGTCTCAAAAGAAAGTTTATATTTAGTGGATTGATTAATAAAAAAGTAAGCCATGTATCAAAAAAATGTTTATTAATTAATTATAAAAGTACACAATTTGGGAATTTGTTTCCTAAAAATAATATCATCCAAATGTTAACCCTCGTGTTTATCTTTATTTATTTAGAAAGCTTATGTTTGTTTGGGTCACTGTGTGAATGCAACAAATCCGATGAGAGGGGGTATTGCCACGCTGCGCCTCTATCTGACTTCACGAATTTAAGATTCTTGTTCCCTTTTTTGGAACACTATTATCACGAACTCTTAAACTCGCTGTACGATCACCACCGACTGGGCGAACCACCTTTCTTTTCAGAGCAAGCGCGGGCAAGGCCAAAGTGCTCATTTTTACTTTTTTAAATCAAAGATTTTGCAACTCTTGGCTCTAATAAGTATGAGCTTGTCCTCATAAACTTACCAAATTTTAATTAACGCAAAATTCCCTGAATTTTATCTCAATGCTCGATTATTTAAATCTTTTAAGATTAACTCTCTCTCTCTCCAAGGTCGTGCCTTTTGGGAGTAATCGGCTCTTAAGTTCTGATGATAACTTTTAAAATTTTCAAATTATATTACCAGAGCACATATATAAAATTTATGTTAAAACAAGGTTAATAGCATACACAGAATGGATATATATTAAAAACACAACAAAATTTAGAAATGAATTATTTGTATATTATTTTCTCTTTTGCACAGAAAAATTTTATATTCAAAACTTTTTTAATCACACCAAACAATTTAATTGAACAATAACACAACTATTTATTTATTTGACAAAATTAATTAATGTAATATTTTCTATATCTTAAACAAAATAACAACGCTTGACTTTTCAGACAGAACCACAAACAGTTTTTCCTGTCCTGAAAAAGTCGTATTTAAATTATTAATTATTTTTAACACCAAAGCAGAGGTTTAAAAATGAATTTAATTTTTAATAATTCCCCTAATGACGTTATATTTGAAAAGAAGTTAATATTTGCGAATTATTCCTTAAGTATAAGATACCTTCACACTTTAATAGAAGTTCTAGTTGGATTTGGAATTTGTTGTATTATTAGGATGATGGTGATGTGATGTTTTCTATCCAGAGTCTGTAAGCTGCTATGTAGTTGAATGCTGGTATCGAATTCTTCTAAGTCGCCTTGAAGATCGATTAAAGTTGAAATTATTCTAAGTCCAATTAGTAGAGTGACAGTTGAATCTTCCTCTCAGCTCAGAGTCGGTTGCAGAAGAAACGTCCTTTCAGCGTCGATTCCAAATCAAAAGTAACCGTCTTTCGACGGTTAAATCTCGGTCTCCCTGTCAGTGGGAATTAATCCACTTTTCTGGAGCCAATTTTCCTCCCTTTTTGGGAAAAAGATATTTTCCTTATATTATGTGTTTTCAGGCCCTTTTGGTCTGAAATATTTACACTATATATTTTATTAGTCATATTTCTTGACTAATGAATAGTTTTCTTCCTTAATTATTAATTAAAACACCTTTTAATTAATAATTTATAGTATTTTTTCTTTAACGTTATCTTTGATCCAAGTTGGCAACATGATGTTTCTGACTTTAGACTCTGCTCGAAGATGCGCGCGCAACTTTTCATGTTTTTGCATGAAAATCTCTACTTTTGACGTTTTTTCGTTCAACTCGCTATAACTTTCGAACGCTCGAACCGATTTTAAAGTTCCTTTCGGATTCTTCTTCCTTTCCATCTTGTGGGTCTTGTGGAACTTGATTCATCGCTCTACTACGCTTCGTTCGCGAGTTATCGCCCTTTTCCCGAAATTTGATTTTTCCTCTTTTCAAATTTTGAGATAAGTCCTTTCTCAAAATTCTTTTGACGAAATCTTGTTCCTCTTCTACTACGACGAAAAACTATGTTTTTATTTTTTACATAACTCGTTTGGTTGTCGAGTTATTCGCCTTTGAAGTCCTTAAGTTTGTGTCGTATGAGTTTATGTTCATAAAAACCCCCCCATTATATATTATTACTTCTGCTTTGGTGTGTTACAATTTTACATACTAAATACATATAATTATCATGTTACTTTACCCCTTTAACGTTTATTTTACCCGCTTTTGGGCTTTGAAGTTTTACGTTTTGTAATTATTATATCTCCCTTATTTTAATTTCAAATTTGATTCTAAGTACCTATTATTGTGCCCTATTGTGGTCTCTACAATAGTACTTATTATTTTTTAAATGATCCCCCCTTCAACTCAAAAATTCCAAAAAACTCCCCAAGAATGACTTTCTAAGTCCATTCTCACCTGTTAATTATTATTAATTCATATTTTTTATTTATGATTATTATTAGTTCCCCTCTGAGTTATGACTCTACGTTTTTTGAATTTTGAATTTACGTTTTTTCCAAATTTTAGGTTTTTGAGCCCCTATAAAAACTTGAATAACTTTTTTGTTTTAAATACTTTTAAATTTATTCTTCGATATTCTTAATCGGTTGATTCTACTGTACATTAATTTATTTTAATAATTTAATATTTTAATAAAATAAGAAACCAGACAGAACGATTGTACACGATTCAACATGCAGTGTTCGACACCTGTTGCCGTGACGTCATCGCTCCCCCTCGTCCCTCGTCCACTATGCTTTATCGCGGGAATTTAACTTGTTTTAAATTGACTTGAGACGTTTGGCTTTTTCCAAACCGTCGCAGTATGTCAATCGGTTACTTGGCTCTTGGGAATTCAGTCGCTATGGAGCGTTTCTTGCAAGCAGACTGCATGTTGTGTGTACAAGAGTTTTACAAAAACGGTGATTCGGCGACTGTAGTGAGTAAGAAGATTCTGCAATATTTGAGGTTTTCGCCACTTAAATGATGCACCAAGCATACCTTTCATTCAAAAATGGGTCAAAAAGTTTGAAAAGACCGGTACAACACTGGAAAACCAAAATCTAGGCGACCAAGATCATCAAGAACGGTAAAAAACTTGGAGAGTGTTAATCAGTCTGTTCATGACAATCCGAAACTTTCAATTCGTAAGCGTGTAAGTGCTTTAAATGTGCATAGATCATCATTACACTGTATTTCGCACAAAGACTTGCTGTACCCCTATAAAATTCAATTGGTGCAAGAATTAAAGCCCAGGATGCCAGTCAGAGACTTGACTTCGTAAACCAGGCAATTGAATGTTTTTCAACGTTTACCATCATCTTGTTTTCAGATGAAGCTCATTTTCATCTTAATGGACATTTGAATAAGCAGAACTGCCGCTACTGGAATGATCCGAAACCTCATCATTTGTCAAAAGTGACCTTATGGGCTGCAATGTCAGTGCGAGGAATTATCGGCCCTAACTTTTTTGAAGATGAAAGGGGATGTGCAGTTACAGTGAATTCAGAGCATTATACGGAGATACTAGACGACTTCTTGGTGCCTGAATTGCAAAACTCTTCTGGCTATAACCAAAGAACATGAATCCAGCAGGATGGGTCAACATCACACATCCAATACGTTTCTGCATGAGTTCGTGAAATTTTCCCTGGCAAATTGATCTCCAGTAAAGCTGATTTAAATTAGAATCCACACAGTCCTGATTTAACCCCTATGGGCTTTTCTTGAGTGGTTGTCTGAAATCTAAAGTTTATGCCAATAAACCAACTTCCTTGGTGCATTTGAAAGAAAATATTCGTCACGAAATGGCAGACATCACAGAGTCTACCTGCCGAGCTGCCATAACAAATTTTACTGTTCGACTAAATGAATTCTGCAAACGCGAGGGTTTACATTTCAATGATATTATTTTTAAGAAATAAATTTCCAAATTGTGTACTTTAATAATTAAGATACATTTTTTCGATAGATCATTTTTTAATCGATCCTCTAAATATAAACTTTCTTTTGAGCCACCTGGTATTAACAAATATGCCAAAGCTGTTTTAAGACAACAAAGGCAAGGGGATATATCAAGGTACTTTATGATTCCACCCTTAGTTTCAGCCAGTTTATCCACCATTTAGTTATCTGTAACTTCTCACAATCAAATTGAACTCTGTATCCTGTCCAATTTGATCTGCACATTTTTACACTTAATATCATTTTGTCTATATTCATTTGCTTTACATAAAATATACAATCTAAATAATATTATGTTTTTGAATGACAAATAAAAAATGTATGGGTTAAACAATAATAATATTTTGTTCCTAATATTTGTAGGTTCTTGTGGAGCCAGTTCAAGATCTGTGTGGGGATGTAAGCTGTCAACCTGGAGAAAAATGTGAATACTTTGTCAGCTGTTTAGCTTTAAATTGTCCACCTCCTCCACCACCTCGGTGTGTGCCTATTAAAGAACAATGTGCTAATGTTCAATGCAAATCTCAAACAGAAGAATGTATTCTGAAATGGAACAAACGTTCTCGCAAAATAGTTGGCTCATGTAGTCCAATTTTGAATGATCCATGTTCAAAAATAAAGTGCCCTAAAAATACAGAATGTATTGCTAAACAAAAAAGAAATTCTCGTAGTCTTTATGCTAAATGCAGACCCATTTACATTGATCCTTGCAGTACAAAGTCATGCCCAGTAAATCAAACATGTGCTGTTTTACCAGTAAAAATAAAAAATAAATTCATATTAACTGTAAAAATTGGTGTTTGTGTACCAGATCCTTGTTTAAAAAATCCTTGTCCAAAACAGTTAGATTGTTTTCCGAATAAACAAAATCCACTCATTCCACGATGTGTTTTACCAATCACTCCATGTGCTTATACTACAATTCTTTGTCCTCCAGGAACTTCTTGCGGCCGAGATCCAAACGATCCCAGAGTTGCCACTTGTCTCTAGTTTCAAATTAAGTAGAAAGTTAATGTTTTAATTTTAGTTTTCTTTGATATAAAATTAAAATATTTAATAATTTTAATATGAAAGTTTGAATAACTAATATTATGCTTATTACTTCTAGCAAATATTTAGTTATATATTTAAAAGCTGGTTTGAAATAATGTAAAAGAAATTAAATCCATCATCAAATGCATAAGTATAAAGCAAAATGAATAAAGCAATTTTCTTATGAAAAAATATTGGTTTATGTTTTCTTCTTTCTTGCTGGTTTTGTTAATCTCCTACCATTCCTTCAGCCTTTTGAAAAAAAGCAAAATGTGAATCCTGTACTATACTTAAACTGAAGATAAATATGAATTTTCTACTACTCTTCAAGACTTTATAAATTAGACTAGTAAGCTAATAAAGACATGTCTAAAAATAACCAACAATCATCTTGGATTCGAAATCCAAAAGAACTAAATTTCACTAAATTTTCCAATAGTATTGGCTTTTGTTGATTATGACAAACCAGGAGTATAGCTCAGATGGTGCAAAGTATTGATGGTCATGGAAAGGATAGACATGATTGTGATCAATTTGAGGTTTTTAATGGTCGTGCTGTTTAACCTAAAATGAATTATGAGATTGAGTCAAATGTAACACAGTTTAGCAGTAAACATCTGAGTATCATGACTATCTCATTGAAATGAACATAAGGGTATTATAATAAACATACTAGATTTATTATAATCTTAGTTTAGTTTCTTGTTTTTGTGGTTCAAGTAATCATTGTTTTTCTTATGGATTTGAGTGATTAAAATAACTAAAGAAATATCTTTTCTATGTCTGAAGTGTCAAACTCAAGGACTTATCTCTTAG
The DNA here is from genome assembly GCA_963513935.1 of Aphrophora alni. Taxonomy (NCBI): domain Eukaryota; kingdom Metazoa; phylum Arthropoda; class Insecta; order Hemiptera; family Aphrophoridae; genus Aphrophora; species Aphrophora alni. Next base: position 89,459,863 of record OY740767.1, read on the forward strand.
TGTGTTGGAGATTAACTTAGTTGCATGATTACCATCTCAAAGGGTCGAAGGGAAGAGCAAAAATAATCATCCACAGTACAGGTATCTGTTGGGGTTTTAAATAATTTGTTAAAAAATATAGTTGTGAGACCTTTAGAATTTTATGTAGTCTTTTACATTACACAAAGTCTATTATCCTTTATTTCCGTCTAGACAAACTGTTCATTCATGCCTGGCTTACTGTATTGGTATAGAGATCAGGTTTCCAGTGTCTTCCTTGAATTATAAAGCAACCTTTAAGTGCCATCATTGATTGTGTGGGTTTAAAACAAGTTAGAATATTTTGTCATAAAGAATATTCCCTTATTATGGCTTGAATTATATATGAAAATACAGTATAGTATGTTGAGGTTACTGGAGTTTTGATTTTTAAATATCGTGTCTCTCAGAGTCCAATTCTTAGTCTGGTTTAATGTTTATTGTAAATAACTATATGACTTTCAATTTTCTGAAAATATTGATAATGTTATTCAGTTTGCTGATTACATTAACCTTACTTTTGAGGGGGGGACCATATCAGAAATTGAACAGAGAAGTTATTTAGAGGTTAATATGACCAGTTAATATTTTGATGGAATTATTCTAAAAATCATCTCCAAGTTTACCAATTCTTTGGTAGGGGCTCAAAGTCTCTCACTGTACATCCAATATGTGTTTGTATGATGAATTACTAGAGGAGACTAAGTCTGCCAAGAGTTAGGATTTAACTATATAAAAATATGGTGATGGTGGAGTGTTTTGGATAGATCATATAGATAAATTATGTCATAAAATAACTTCAGAAGTTTTTTCTCCATAATTTACCCATATACTGTAACTAGTTTATTATGGTCAAACACAACCCAATTTAATAATGGGAATATTTCATGAGATTATAATTTTAATTCTAATAAACAGAATTTACAAAGATTATTTGCCTTACCAAAAAAGGTAATATCAATAATTTCAAAATTAAAAAATTGAACCATGGAGATAAAATTTTAAGGATTTGAATATAATAACACTCTCAAGCATTTATATCCCTGAGATATTGTGTATTTTGTTTTTCCCCCATCTAAGAGTCATACAACTTATAATACGGATTTTCATTTTTGACACAAGACGAGAGGAAGATTTGAGATGTAATCAGGATAAATTGAACATATATAAAACAATATCCTTGCTCAGCCAAGAATACCCTACTTAATAGACTTTTTTAGTTGAAAAATACAGACAGTTTTCAAATTTTTAAGCAAAATGAAACATTCTTTGATGCTGTGGAGTATGTTTTTAGTGGTGAGAATTTAAATATGTGTTTTTTTTCCATTTAAGAGTCATACAGCTTATAATAGGGATTTTCATTTTTATAACACAAGGAGAGGGCAAGATTTGAAATGAAATCAGGATTGATTGAACAGGCAAAATTGCTGTAATTTAATGGGCCTTTAAAATCTCTAAAAAATACAGACAGTTTATAATTGAAATATTTGTTGTTGCTGGGGAGTATGTGTGGACCTGGTCTAATCAGAAATGCTCTGGTGGCAGGAAGACTGCATCTATGTTGCCAAAATCTTGTCAGGAGGCGGCGAGAATTTGGTGGAAGGCAACAATAATTGAATAGCATGCAACACAGTATATAGCCAAGTTTATAACATTATTTGATGTATGTTTCCCTAAATTACAAATAGGATGGAAAACCCATCCAATGTCTTTAAAATTTTGATTTTAAAAACAAGCTATGTTCCCTTTTAAAAAGACATGATTATAAATTTAGATCAGGTTGAACGTTCCTAACCCACTGTTTTTAACACATTTTAAAGTTTTACTTACATCACATACGTCTCACTCCCTTGAACATTCTTGCCCAACTCATTCAAACACATCTAATCACTTCAGATGTTTCCTTCCAACTGCACTCCTGCCTAGCATCTCAAACTAAGCATCTATATACAGATCTACTAACAGAGCATATTTTAATTAATTACGTTCATACACACACTTATATAATAATAAACTAAAACATTAATTATAAATTCATTCTAAACCTATTTATTTTACAATATTATCTTCTTGGATGTTTTTAGTTAAAAATTTACAGCTTTTAAATTAATTTACAGCATTTCCCCCAAGCTCCAACAACCAATCAAAATCTTTGACCTATTTGTGCTTGGTCCAATCACATGTCTTCCTTTTAAAACTATACAATACTCAAATATTCCACATATTACAAGTTTACATACTAGGAATCTGATTCACTGTCCAAAGTTCAAACACTTACATAATATTAATGTACATAGGCTACCGTATTTTTTACTCACATGTTATGTCCAAATATATTAATTAATACAACACCCTTTTTAAAAGAACTTCACTCTGTAAAATTTCCAATTACTTATACTTTTAAACCGCTCCAAAATTGTTTGAACGCAGAGCGTTCAGAATATGCGTCTACTCTCTAAGGAATGCTAAGTTCAAGGAATACTTTTCCGTTCAAAGTGGTTTTGGCAAAATTGTTTAACACCAACCCGCACCTTTTGTCAATTGCAGCCTAGAGGGTGTTACATTTATTCATGAGAGGCGCTTAATTTAAATTGTCCGATTATTGTTATTTGGTTAAGATATTTTTGTTCAAAGTTTTTGTAATTGTCATTTAAGTGATTTTAATTTCTATGTGTTATGCAAACTTCTTAATTAATGAAATATATGACTAAATCCTTAATACTTAATTTATTGATGTTTTTACTGGTTGGAGAATGTCTCATGCTTATATTGTGCCACTCGGCTCAGTGAACAATGGTGAAGATGTGTAACCATAGAAAAAAACTACAATCCCCAGAACACCTCCCCCCCTCTAAAATAGTCTAGAATTTTGAAAACCTCTTTGTGCTGAAGTTGATTGCTCCCGACAATGCCACAACCTAATTTAAAATAATTGAATGTTTAGAATAGTACACTCCCCAAGTTTATTCCCCTAAAAGAAAAAAAAAATCTTATCTATAGTTTAAACTCCATTATCTTGTCAAACCTCCTTTCAAAACAGTACTAAAATTCAGTAAATCAAAACAAAATAAGTGTCCACCCATGTGTTTCTAGCTATTATATTAATACAGAGTAAATTAATATTATGTTGATTTTGATATGTTATGTTTCGGTTGTCCCCCTCTTTAATTGAAAAATTCAAATATATTTTTGTTCATACTGTAACACCTAAAAAGTGTTAATTTAAATTGAATAATGAAAAATAAACGGGAATCGATATAGTTAAATGGGGAGAGGGAAAACATAAGTCAAAGACATGACTATATATATATATATATATATATATATATATATATATATATATATATATATATATATATGTCAGTAGACATTTATTATTTTTTAGACAAGAAAAGATATAATTATTAAAAGAGTATCTATATAATTTATAATAAAAACAAAACTAGTACATTAAATATAATAAATTTTACATAGTTAACAATGTTTGAGTTTCAGCGTTAATTAACACTGATTACCAGTACTTTGTCAAAGCAGTTTGCTCATATACAGTTGATGTAGTGTGGTCCATTTTGTGAAACTTCCGCCATTAGGTGCACGTTGTGAGCTGCCCGCCGAATTATATCAATCACACCTTCCGAGTCTTTCATTTCACTCGAATAAGTTCGTGTTTAAATGGTTTATAAATCTTTTAGTCTATTAAGCACCGCACAAATGTTCATGCACACGAGACATAGCCCGCTTTCACCATTTTCATGAATTTAGGTACGAACCGCATAGCTGTCCTTTGTATAAAGAAAATACGATTTTCACTTATCTATTTTCTTTTTTAAAACTCGCTATTATCACTAAACTGTTTTTTAGACTCACTCCTCTAAATTCAAAGCCAAAACTGATTTTTAGCACTTGACCTACATTGTTACAAAATTGTTTCTCGGACTCCCTTAAAACACATCCGATCACCACAAGACTACTATTGTAATAATTGAAAACACTTGGGTTTTATTACAATGTGATTTTATTTTTATAAAAGAAAAGAAGTTACTTTTTTTTTTATTGTATTTAAAACTTTGCACAGCTGTTTATGGGCGCCAGATGTGTAAACATCAATTTTAAAAAAATGAAGTTAATTAATTTTTTAAATCTCAGGGCGTTAGTTCTTTTAAGAGTGCACTACAGTACCTTTTACTTACCTCAAGTACTTACTGCGCACATTTTTCCTGTAATTGTGACCCCTGTGCCACTTCTGCAAACTATTCCTGTTGCAATAAACAAAATATGTTACACCAAAGTTCACACAATGTCAACAATGAAAAATTCCAACTCTTTTGTAATATTGTGTTATAAATAATAATTAATTGTATTGTTTATTTTTAAACCAGTTTTCTTCCTCAACCTTCATATATATATATTTCTTTTTTCTTTTCTTTCAATATATTTTGATAATATTTTCAACATTTCTATGCCAAATATGAACATAAACACATTTTCTCAATTGCCACAAACACAACATGTTTCTTTTAAGTGTAAATATTAAAAAATTGGAATTGAAAATATACAATTCCCTCATCATTTATGCTCCAGGAAGGGTGACAGTTTCTAGAACTATTAATAAGCTTTAAAAGTTATCTAGTATCAAAATACTGTATAAGTGTTTCTGGTTCAACTCTTATTTTGTTTTGTATACTCACCCTTCTTTCTTCGGCTCAAAATGTGAGAAAAAAAATTTTTTTAACCATTCTATGTAATTATTAGTATTCAATTTAGAAAATTAATTTTCAAAATTGCTGTTTTATATCCTTACAAAGAGTTTAATTTTTTCTCATTTAAAATATTGTTTTATTGAAATATTAGATCATCTACTTTATACCAAGTTATTTGCGAAACAATGTTTTACTGTTTTGAAGAGAAGAAAAACAAATTTTTGTTTTGAATAATATATTTAATATAGAGATCCATAATTAAATTATAATCACCCCCCCCCCATAAAATTTTTAATAAAAATATAAATATTTCCACCATTAAAATTAAAAGTAGATATCATGAATAAAAATTATATACAATATAACCAGTGTTATATATATATAAAAAACCCCATAATTAAAATAAAATTTTAAATTATTATTATAAAAAAAGAGATATAATATATTATTGCTTTTTTTTGGTAATAATTTGAATGTACAATTAGTTTATATTGTACTTTGGTGGGATTCTGCAATTGTACTTTGGTGGGATTCTGCAGTACTTGTTGTTTAGTTGTTGTCGAAGGCGATGAACAGTCATCGATTCCTCCCGGATCAAATAGTTTGTTGTGTTTTTTTATGATATAGTGTCCACTTTGTGATGAGATGGAGTTTTTTCAAAAAAATATCATTCTACCAAGTTTACTTGGAATCTAAGGTACAGGAAATTGTGTTAGTATCAATTCAAAATAAAAGATAATATACTTACATCTCCGGAATTTGAATGACCTTCCTTCCTTATTTTATTATTATTTTTTTTTTTGCTAAAGTTATTCATGTGTGCTCATCAAATTTCATTTTATAATACAAATAAATAGTTTTTGTTAATAGAACAAACAAGGAAAACTGAACTGGAACCTGCTAATATATGGAGAAGTGAGCCTCCTATAAATCAGGTGACAGTTCTAGATCATAATATTATTAGGATTTACTTACTGGGTATATGAGGCAGAACAAGAGCATTAGGGAATATCCCTTCAAAATCAGACATTTGGAAATTATTGTTTGATAATGAAATTATCAATAAAATAGTTGTAAATAGTTGTAGTCAGCTAATGTAAAGCTGCAAAATATGAGGTTAAACCTAGGTGAGGGTACAAATAAAAGCAATTACAGCACCACTTGTTCTGGAGAAATAAATTTTCTTTTATGTCTACTTTTGAAGAGAAAATTTTGTCTGTTTTCCAAAGACTCATGTACAGTCTGGCCTGTCTTGGATGGTGTGTATCGGATTAGTAGACCCTTTCGTATCTGGATAGGGACAGACCGTCAGATAATGACTGGGCGAGCTACTTGTCACTCATAGCAAGACACCTAGTATGCCTACTATGATTTTTTACAAATTTTAGAATTGTTTTGTTACGATTATATTATCAGCATATGCATATCAATAATTATTTTCAATAAATTAAAATGTACAGTAATGGGCCCTCCACTGAAAGAAGAATCACTACCAGGTTCCAAATGATCTTTATAATCTGCCTTGTTGCTTTTTTTTTTGAATCAATATTGTTTTGTATAAGTTCCTTTCTAAGAGCAGATTCAGATTTATTTTTTGATCTAACACGTAACTTAGTGTGTGAGCCTTGGTGATGTGTTCTCCAACACAAGAGATCTTTGTTTGATATATTTTGTTTAAATCCAGAAATGTCAGATCGAATGTTTTTGTCTGAAAAAATAAGTTTAATAATTGGTATGATAAATATAAATTTTAAATTCCTATAATTAGCAATATATATATTGCTAATTGTGGGAAATAAAACTCACATGTATCAAATTCTAATTTAATATAAAAGATTCCTTTTGAAAATATAATATGTGCATATGTTTCAAAAAAGTTAAATTTTTACTTGGGCTGAAAAAGTTACTGTATTTAAACCAAACCTCTCAGGCTGTTAATATTTAATATAACATATAACTATGATTTATTACAACATAGTTCACAAACCGTCTGTAATTATTAAAAATATACGGGTTTGATTTTAATAATAAAAAAGAAGCTAAGTGCAATACAAGTTGGGCGCCCTTGTAATTTATTAATTACAAAAATAAAATAAAATAAAAATATTTAAAAAATACAAAATTTAAGTTCAAAAATTTAAGTTTAGAATTTAAAGATATTAAATTTAAAATCTCTGGGGTCATGAATTCTTAAGTGTACTCAATAGGATATTAGAGTAAAAGAATAGTAGTCCTTTTTGTTCTGAAATATCACATAATATTTATTAGACACATCTACATAGAAAATATATAAAAAATGGAGCATTCAGATGTAATATTTTATCTTAGTACATCCTTACAATTTCTTAATCATTCAAATAATAATAATATAGAAAAGTCAAACTACATTTAATTACTGAATTTAGATTTTAGTTGCAACTCAAAAATTGAATGGGCTTTAAATTTATTTAAATGAAATTTATATAGCTAAGAATGATAAGCTTTGAAAATAAATCATGTTTCATTAATTTAGCAATTAGAAAAAGACTTTATTTTAATATATATATATTTTTTATACTTTAGAATACAAGACATGGTCTTGTATATTAAAACTTAAATTGTCAAATCAAACTTATAACTTAACATTGAAATATTTAAATCATTTCAGATACAAACATAATTTTAGAAATGAAAGTCTTGACGTGGATACCAATCATGTTGTTTTTTAGTTAAAAACACATTTCCTCAACGATGATTCGCTTCATTCGCCGGAGCTCCCTACAGCCTCGTGGAAGTCGCTTTGTCCTTTGTTCAGATGCTGACGTCTTCAATTCACCTTTTCGTTTTACAAAATTCGTTTCTATTGTTCATGTAACAAAATGAATATTAATGTTTTAACTTAAACTGTTCTATTCTTCTTTCTTTTAAAACATAACGGTTTTGTCTATATTTCCCGATTCGATTATATCACTTCTTATCGAACATGTGGAAACTATTGTTCTCACCGTTTTTTATCAAAAGTTCACACATTAGGTCAAACGTATGGTATTTTAATCATTATTAGTTTAATTTATAGTCTTAAAAACACTCTTTTCACTCTGCTAAGCCTTTATACTGAAAAATGCATACTAACGTAAAAAGTAACATGGATTCATATCGTTATTTCTGTACAATTAAATTGTCGTTTGCAATTTATTTCTTAATAAAACTGTTTTATACACTCTGCTCTACAAACCACGTTCTTGAACAAACAATTCGTCATTGTTTTATTTTAACACTTTACAAGTTCACATTTTTACTTTGTTTCTTTGTCCCTCTTAGGATCAACTCAAAATCTAAAACGACCTATTCAGCTAAGCACTGTCCATCGACTGACTGATGCAATCCAAACCGTTCGGCTTGGATTGGCAACAAGCGTCCCTCCCTTTGAATACAATACAACTTACGTTTTCACTTCTTATTAATCAGGTTTACACTAATACTAATTATATCTAAACATAGGATACATTTCTCTGACTATTTTTTATTATTCACCTTGTTTTCAAATTTTGTCTCTTTCAAGTAACGATAATTAGACGAACTACTTGTCTTAGCGTACCTCCCTTTCTTCCTTTTCATTTGGACCAATTACGTTCAAGTTCAAAGATTCTTGAGCCTTGCGCTAAATTCAAATTAAGAGATGTACAATATTACAGAAACAACACCAAATCTGGTGTTTCATTTGTTAAAATGAAGCTACGGATTTTTCTTTTAATTTAAAAGTACCTACATTTTTCATTTCTTTTTAAATTTTTAAATTCTCATCAATTCATTTTTTACATTTCGACAGACTAAACCCTTCAAAGCAAATATTACACATTATTTAGTAAACATTAATTACCATTATTTTAACATTACAAAATTCTCTCTTTCCTATTATTATTAAATTTTTTTATCCTTTTTACTTCACATACAAAATTAACATTTTTTAAACTTGACAAATCCTACTTACCCCACTTACATCAAATCATTATCTTAATCCCTTCTTATTTCATTACTTTTAATGTTTATCTTAATCAAAATGTTTTAAACATACTGTTACATTGTCTTGTACTTCTTTTTATTAAAAATTCTACTCTTCATTTTATTTTAATGCAAATTTATAGTTTATTTGCTAGGACAACTCATCTACCGTACTCTACAAATCTCACAAAAAAAAATGTTTTTTTTATAACTTCAACTACTACAAAAATTATCGTACTTCCTTTAAGAAAAATTATCTATTACATCAATTCATTTTTACTTAAAATATCAAACCACAGTATCTTATCTTAAAATTCATCTTTTTTAGGCTCTTCATAAACTTTATAACTTCGTTGTATTAACCTCAAAACTTCATCTTAAAAATAGTCGTACCTTCTTCATAAAAAATATCATTAATATTCGCAGAACCCATTGTTGCTGTCGTAAAATCGTCGCCATTTATTCCATTTTATGAAAAACATCGTAGAACCTTCATATCATCGTAGAAAAAAACTTATATCATCGCAGAATACTTATATTATCGTAGAAAACCTCTTAAAACCTTATATCATCATAGGACACCTATTATTCGTAGAAAACCTCATTTAAAATTTTTTTAAATCATCGTTATAACCTCTTAATACAACTAATTACTTTTTCTTCTTAAAAACAGCCTTATTCTTTAACACGATACCATACTTTATTGTATTTCTTGTAAAAAACTCAAATCTCCTCTTTTATTACAAAATCTTCACATTACATTATTCTCCTCAAAAAAATCGTCTTATTACTTTATCATGAAAACAAAAACTTCACTTATCTCATATTTAAAATTTTATTCATTGAACCTAGCAAACAACTTATCGTCTTTAAAACTATCAACCCCTTTTATTTCGTTTAAATGTATTAAGCATATTATTTCTTAAATCATTACTCTACTTTTTCCTTATCTTATTTTTTATTTCTAGTTTTCAAATTCATTCAAAAATACTTTAAAATTTATTACATTGACCTATACCTTTTTGACATTGAAAAAAAAAAAGAAAATAACTAAACCTACGAAAGTTTATGACTCTTTCAAACATAAATCACTATCTTCCGTTGCAGATTCAAGTCATAGATATAGATTAATAATTGTTGAAACACAATTACATCAAATAGTATAATACTATTACACCTAGTAGGCCTGTGTCTAATCATTTATATCAATATTATCTATATATTTAATACACAAGCAAGATTTTTATAATGATGATTTCATATAAACTACTGAACCGATTTTATGCTTGAAGTGTCTATAAAAAGGTTTGGAGGCATAGATTTATCGAAATTCTTCATTATTTTGATAAATATACACCAAAGGGCAGGTTTACTTATGTGAAGTTGACTGCCGAGTATGTGAAATAAAAATATAAAATTACACCATAATTTAATACCCAATTAGTACCACAAACATTAGATTTAGTATCATTGCTATTACCGAGTAATTAAACTCGGCAACCAACTTCACGTGAAGTTGGCCCTCAGCCTAATTAATTTCTATTTCATTTTAAATCTGACAATGCCACAATTAGTACCTATTAATGAGATAAAATTGAAAATATTTACATTTACCGGTAACAAGAATTAAACGTTTATTATCTGTGGCCAATTTAATATGAAGAGATGGCCGCCAAATTTCCATTGTGATGTGTAATAAAAATCCGACAATACCATAATTTAGTACTCAATTAGTACCTCATAATGAGATAAAAATTAAAATTTACATTTACCGTTAAAAAGAAATAAAGGTTTAATTACTCGGTGACCAACTTAACATGAAGTGGCTGCCATATTTTACTATGATGTGTAATTAATAATCTGTCAAACCATAATTTTGTACCTAATTTAGTACTTCATAATGAGATATCAATTTAAATGATTACATTTACCGTTAACGAGAAAAAAAAGTTTAATTACTTGGTGGCCAAATAATTACTTGGTGGCCAAATAACTTAACGTGAAGTTGGCCACCTTATTTTACTTTGATGTGTAATTAAAATCTGTCAAACCATAATTTTGTACCTAATTAGTACTTCATAATGAAATAAAAATTTTAACTATTACATTTACCGTTAATGAGAAATAAACCCTGTCACAATAATTGAACAATGTAAGTCATATAAACATGTCGTATATGTTGAACAACTAGCTTTAACAAGAAGTATGAGAGCTTAACAAGTGAAATTGAGTTTTCAAGTTCCTAAATCAATTATGCTAATTGCTAATGATTATTCAATTGTAGAAGATTTGTTTGTAGTAGTGGAAATAACCTGGCGGTTGAATGGTTCTACTCAGTAATCGAAGATATTTAGAACAATCTTCCTGACATCTTTGAGATATATCTGACATCATTGATAGAGATATATAAGCTCCAAGAATTGAAAACTGTCTTATAATCAATTATTGTATTTTACACATATTACCTGATGAAACAAAAGACCACTTCAGTGTGTTAACAAAGTTTAATCTGACGATAACAATGGAATAACAATACATTCCCGAATAAATTCCTTAATAGTTAGTGGCTTACAAACCCACAAATTACTGTAACTCTGAATAATATACAGTTGTGATGCTTATAAAAAATGTGAACACAACAAAATCAATTATGAACGGAACAAAAATGTGAGTGAAAAAATACACCGCAATTCAATTGACTGTAAAGTTTTAATTGGCGCATCATGTGGATAACGTATTCTTATTCCTAGTACACACATGATTAATTCTGGAACTTTTTGGGATTTAAATTAGAAGGAACACAATTTTCAGCTATATTACTTTTGGGATAACTATAATCAAGGTACAAGGGCGATCAATAAGTAAAGTTGTCAAATATTTTTTCAACCCAGTCATTTCCCGCGTCAATTATATGCCGCAGCAAGTAGAACATGTTCCTTTGATAGGTTGCGCTTCTGTATCTCAGAAAGGAATGAACAAGGACATATGAAGAGAAACCAAAGGGGTTTACACTCAAAATATTGTTTTTACAGAGCTGTAAGACTGAAAACATTAAAAGCAACCATCATTGCTATTATAATTGTTGGTTTGTCAATAAAAAAGAATTCCTATATTTCCAAAATATATATACATGTTCTCTTAATTTTCAAAACTTAAAATTTGTTTTTATCACGAAACTACATATAAATGCAGTTATATAAACAACATTTACACGATTTCAAGCAAAGGGCCGCATTAGTTAGGCCTACAGTATTCTAAGTTAATTTTTTATCAATAGTACTATAGCTAATTTAATTTAGATAGTAAATTCAACATTAAAATATAAAAGAAGTTTTTACAATACTAGAGAACTATTTTTAAAGTGTTTATAAACTAGGACTCCATTGTTCATATTGGTATGCACATTGAAGATAAATTAATGCCATAGAATCAGTAATATAACTGATATGATACCTTTTATTGGGCGTTGGGTTAGTCACAAACAGCCTACGTTGATTATGATACATCCTAAATCAGCCCTTCACAAATTAGTATATTCTGCGGTTCACTTTTAAAGAGTAAGGGCTTTGAAATCCCTAACTGGATCTATATCGTTTTTCATCTAGTCTTGCGTTAGATCACACCCACTTCATCTTTCTTATCAGGTCACTCTGGGCTTTTATTCTTTTCCAACTCTGATGCTATTAGAGTAGTTGAGGGCTAGGGTTCTTTATTTCATGACTTATATTTCTTAATGATGCCCTTTAACCAAAATTGGGCAAACACAATTTTTGTTCTAGATATATATATATTGCGTGATTATATATACCGACGCAATTTCCATTATATCTATGTCAATAGTTAGACAAATTGCCCACTGACAAAATGTGGAAAATCTTCAAAACACTAATAAGAACTATAGGCATAAACCGTATAGTACTAACTTATTTCAATTCTAGGAATGCAAGAACAATTAATCAGTTCAGACTTAGACAGTCACTTTGATCACAAAACCGATATAAAATCCATTACAGCATTATGAAACCAAAGGCACAACGGTAACTCCAAAGTCATTTTTTTATGGAATGTTTCCGATTCCGAACCTCCCTTTTAGAAAAAAAGACATTTGGGCCATTTGGCCCATTCTTATGAGTTATTTGATGTCGTATTCAGCAGTTCAGCAGGGTTGCCAGATGGAGGGTAATTTCCCAAACTAAGGAGAAAATCTGCCAAATTTTTATTAGTGGACTAGAGGATGAAAAGAAAAAAGCAATAAAAGTATACAATCAATGGATTTTTTTCTCCGCTTTATTCAGATTATCTATAAATTACCAGTGAAATTTAGAATTTTTATTGGATGTAGCTCAAAATTAACACTTTTAACACAAAATTATTTATGATCTTGCTTCTAACGTAAATGTTTAAAAGTAAACATCTAGAAGGCTGTAAATCAGCTGTTTGTTTCCGTTATTTTGGCATTTGTCATAGAATGGAAATGGTTTCATGCTTCTAACTAGAGTATAATATAGTAAATAGTATTTTTTGTGAATTGTTCTTTGGCAAGAAAATACAAAACGTAAAGAGGTATAGATTTGGAATAGAAACCTTATATTAATTGGCAGTATTGTGTTAATCATTTCAGTCAAAAAACATTAACTGTATAGGTTTTAAAGTAACACATTTTTTGTTAAGCACATAATTATATGGTTAATATATTATTTATTCTGGAATTAGAAAAAAAAAAAAATAAAATGTATTACTTTTTGTTTGTATTAGCACTTTGTAACAGAACTAATAAATTCATAGTCTTTTTTCTTCTTAAATGATTAAAAAAAAAAAATTATATTGTATAAAATATTTGGAAAATAATAAGAAATAATTTGAGTAAAAATCTTCTTTTAAATACAGGGAAATTTTAGTTTAGTGGGAGAGGTAAAAGGAAAATTTGATCTCCCAAATAGAAACATTTTACCAAAGTTGCCTGGGAACACTGGCATTTGGAATCATTTGTTTTCCGATAACAGTGTTATAACGTATAACAACATCGCGATAACAGGGTGCAGAATCCTGTTATTTTAATAACAGTGTTATCGACTGGCACTGTCTGTTATCGTTGTGCAAGTGTTTTTGAAGTATAGAGATGCTATTAATAGACTTCGTTTTTCAATTTTTCTAGCTGCTTTTTACTTTACAGTTATGTCAGTTATTGTAATATCATAATTAACATTTCAAATTTATATTCGTTTCTGACAAAATGATTTATCTTCAGAAAGAAAACAACATTTTTTAAATCTTATTTTTAAACGGTACGGTATGAGATGATGAGAATAATTTATTTTATAAATTATAATTTATAAAAATTATAATTTATAATATTATAATTTATTATAATAATAATTTTATTAGTACTACCAAATATAATAAAATAAATTTTAAAAACCCAAAAATTTGAAAATTATGTTAGTTATTTAATATTTTAGAAATAAATAGGAATCCCATAAGCACAGCATGAATTCCTGCAAAAATAAACTAAAAGTAGAATGAAGATAAAAACTGTCTTGAACTAAAAATAAGTAACTTCTCTAAATCATTATACAAATATAGACATACATACACATATTTATATAAACCTGCATTCATAGTACATGCATACAACATTCACACAACAAACATAAATGATTACTCTATATAATATAAGAAAACTTATTAATTAAAAAATAACTAACATTGATTATTTGATTTAAATTAAATATAAATTTCAATGTATAGTGAAAAGATTACTGAAACAAATACTATACAAACATATTAAATGAAAGGCATTCATAATAAAATAAAATAAATCTTACAAATAAATGTAATAGGTAAGGTTCAAATAATCACTAAAATTACATTCAGTCTTTAATCTTTTCTCATCCCACCCTCCGACCTAAGCAAAGTAAACAAAAAAAACATTCCTTGCACAATCATTCCTATTACGAATTCCCTATGATAGGCTATATGACAAAGACAAACTGGCAACAGTCTGATAACAACATTCGAAAGCAGTTTTGTCGATAACAGGATGGAAATTTTCGTAAGCATTTTTGTCGATAACAGGATAGCAATTTTCGAAAGCAGTTTTTCGATAACAGGATAGCAGTTTTCATTGCGTTGCAAGAAGCGTTGTGTTATAACATAGTCCGGAGTGCCTGTTGTTAAAATAACAGGGTGTTTCCGACAACAGTGTTGCGGCGAAAACTGTTATCGCGACATAACACTGTTATTTACACTGTTATGTTAAATAACAACCCATCTCTAAATCATGTCACCAAATGTTGTAACTTGTAACGTAGTAGTTATATATTGTAATTAGAAACCACGTTTTACCATTAATTTTTTCTCTTGAATGTTTAGATAATTGTCTCCGCTAAGAAACATGGAATACACAAATGGTGTTGAAATTCCTACAATACCGAATGTGTGAGTTGATTTATTAATTTATTTATATAAGGTTTCGTTTATCAGATTTACACAATTTGTTCAACTTGTTAGGTTAGGCCATATTTGCACAAGAGGACATAATGGTATTGTGGCAGTGGTCTGCAATTTTTTAGCAATCATAATTTATTTTGTAAATATGTATTGTCCTTGTTTTAGCGATTTAGTAATAAAATTTGGTAAATGTCCATTTGATACTGCTTTAGGATTTAATATAGAATAAAGAAATATGAAATCTTGTTTTACATACCTCATTATTAAACAATTGGATTATCCTTAAGCTGGGAAGGCCCATCTCAAGTATGAAAATCCATTATTTCTGTCTAAAATAAGCAATTTAAAAGTACGAAATCCTAGCCTTTTAGGTTAAGTTATCTGTTTATGGTAATTCATATGGCAATGATTGTGAATATATTGAGTGTCTCATCATTTGATGTTTATGTTCATCCCTGCAAAGTAAATGGGTCCAGATAGGTAATTATATGTATTAATTAGTAAAGACAGGTTTACTTCCAGAGATCTAGTTCACATAATTCTGAAATTATGCAGCATAGTAATACATATTTATAAGACACTTTTATTATCTATTCTTGACTTATGAATCCTAGACGTATAGGCTCATCCTCATCGTGTATTCTGATCATTGAATGCAAACTTTTTAATTTCTTATTTTTGACGGAAATAATGGATTTTCATACTTGAAAATGGTCTTCCCAGCTTAATAATGATCCAATTGTTTCATAATGAGGTATGTAAACTATAAGACACTTTTAATGACACGCTATTCTGTTAGCTGTTCTTGACTTATGAAATCTAGATGCATAGGTTCATTCTCATCTTGTATTGTGATCATTGAATGCACACTTTTAAATCGCTTATTTTAGACAGAAATAATGGATTTTTATACCTGAAAATGGTCTTCCCAGCTTAAGGATGATCCAATTGTTTCAAAATGAGATAAGTAAAACACGATTTCATAAAATTTCTATATTAAATCGCAACGCTGTATCAACTGGACATTTACCTGAAAATTTATACAATTCGTGTTTTATCTACCTCATTTTGGAACAATTGGATCATCCTTTATATTATACTGTAGCCTACATTTTGTAGGTACTAAAATGGTAATTGTTTACTTTGTAAATATCTATTGATGTTGTCCAAGCGATTTTAGTGTGAAATTTCAACAATTCGTCTATCAATTCGATACTCCTTTCTAATGCAAGTGGCTTTTTATCTTTCACTATTCATTATTTACTTCAATCATCAAAATTGAGCAATTTTTTAACATTTTCAACTAATTGCCATATTGAAGTCACTCGTTGGGTGCATGCACACTTTATTAAGTTCAACAGGTTGATATTACTATGCTTCTATGATATAAGATTCATGACGACTAGGTCTCTGAAACCCAGAAACCTAGTAAAAGAACTATAGATCAAGTAAGGTATATATATATATATATATATATATATATATTCACATACATGTGACATCATTGATACTAAATAATACCTGGACAAACAAAAAAATTGATAGATTTTCTTAAAATTGATGAAATAGTTGTCGAAATAACCTCAAAATGTCATAAAACAGTCATTTTAAATCACTGTTTTCGAACAAAAATTATTAATTGTGAAAGATAAAAAGTGAAATGTGCTGGAACAAAAGGTGAATGCTAATTTTCAGGATTTTTTTTCTTTTATCGTTTACTACATAGGCCCCTACCTTAATTTTTCAATATAAATAATGTTTTCAATGTGGAGGGTAATTTTATTAACTGAATAATCACAATCTAAAAACTACCAAATTGACGTATTTATAGGTTAAAATATAAAGGCAATGTTAATAGCGTATGGTTTGATGCATGCACATTACACAATGACTACCTCAGGTCGCTATTTATAGGCTACGTCTAGACAGGTATGTCCAGGTGGATATATATATATATATATATATAACCACCTGGCCAATCCTTTCCTAGGTTTATTGAAGTTAATAATATGAAATTAGATTATTAGTATGTAGGCATATCACATGATCTGTGATCCCAGATATAAAGACTATAAAATCTTTAGTAACATATGAGACGTAAATGTGAAAATTTTTCATTATGTCTAACCTATAAATATGTCAATTTGATAGTTTTTAGATTGTGATTTTTCAGTGAAAAAAAGTGACCTCCGCATTGAAAAGATTATTTATTCTTAAGAAGTAAGGTATGTAGTAAACGATATAAAAAACAAAAATCCTGAAAATTAGCAATCACCTTTAAGTAAACAAATATCACTAAAATCCATTATTTCTGTTGAAAATATTGTTAATTGTTAACGAATCCATTATTATTATTTTTTATATCTTAATCATAAAATATGGCCAGAAATTTAAACTTAGATAGTATGATATAATGGAACATTAACGGTGTGAGAAGTCACATCAAAGATCTTAAGGTTCTTGTATGTGATTCATCCCCATTAATAATTTGCCTGCAAGAGACTCATCTCCATCAACCCCACTCATTTAATTTGAGGGTGTTTTCAGTGTTTTGCACTGATTTTATGATTGCAGACAGAGCTAAAGGAGGAATTGAATACTCGCAAAACTCTGTGATACGTCTGTGAACCTTACGACTTCATTGCAGGCTGTAGCAATAACAATCATTACACGATATAAAATGACAATTTGTTGTTTGTACTTATTTCAGGTTTGTGGATGTGGAACTAATCGATTCTGCTCAATGATGGGTCACCAACTCATCTAGTGGCTTCTACAGGTGGTTGGACAACTGTTGACTTGTCATTTTGTAGTCCAAGCCTTGCCACTAAATTTGAGTGGTCAGTTCTAACTGAAGCCACCAGTGATCATACTCCTTATATTTTCTGACTTTTTGCACTGTAACGATCGTCTTCCCAGATGGATTTTGCGAAAAAAAAAAAAAAAAAATGGAAAAGTTTTACTGCTGAATTTGTATCACCTATTTATAATATAACATTCCTATGAAGCAGTACAGTCTTTTACGCAAGCACTCTGTACAGCAGTGGACAACAACATTCCGAAAACATCGACAAGACCACTATGTCCACCAGTTCCATGGTGAAACAATGAATGTAGTGACACTCCCCATTTATGTCGTAAGCGCTAATTGTCGAAGACTTACTTGTGAAAACCTCGAAAGGTATAAAATTCTACGAGCCAAAGCATATGTTGAGTGTTTACGCAGAGTAAAAAGGAATCATGGGTTCAGTACATTGGTACAATATCAAGAACCACACCTTTGTCAACGGTGTGGAAGAAATTGTTCTGATGTGGTCCTACTCCTTCTTCTCCATTATTGGGACTTAAGCAGGGAGATGATGCTTTGACTATAAATAACTATGAAATAACTAGTTCGCTGTTCTATTTGTTGATGATTTTGCTATATATGTGGCTACTCGAGGTATGGCAACTGCCATATCTATGTGATCTGAAAACACGGTATGATAAAACACTTGACATGTTATGTGTGTTCTCGATGGGGAGCTGATAGGACTTGTATGTTGCAATTTTACTGTGCTCTTATTTGATCGGGGGTTGATAGTGGCTCTATAGTCTACTCATCCGCAAGACTATCAGCCATTAAGAAGCTTGTTTCGATACATAACTATGTACTGCGTATTGTATCTGTAGCATTTCGTTTAAGGCCAGTTTCTAACTTACTTGCTGAGACTGATGAACCACCTCTTACTGAACGAAGACAGCAACTACAAATAACACACACACACACACACATATATGTGTGTGTGTGTGTGTGTGTAGTCTACTCTCCAGACCGTATCATCCAGGATATGACGTTTTTAATAACCTTTTGGCTGACAGATATGAATGTCGTCAAATTAGTACTGCCCCATTTGGCATTAGGACATTTATAATCCTTGACAATTTGGGCCTTATAGGCCTACTTCCTCCTATGAATGAATATAATCCATGTTTTATTCCTCCATGCCTCATTCAAATGACAACTTTGTTTTTTTTTTTCAATGTCCAGGTTCTTGAAGCACAACACTCCTGTTGTAGTATATCGTCAGGAGTTTTACTAATTTATATACTTGATGAATACCCATCTAGTAAAATTATTTTCACAGATGGTTCTAAACTGGACAAAAAAGTCGGTTGCTCATATTACTCATCCGGTCGGACGTATATGTATGGATTACCCTCATCTTATAGTGTATTTTCTGTTAAACTCTTTGCTATTTTGAAAGGCCTTAATAACGTTCCATCTGGTTTCCGTCACTATCTTTTGTGTTCCGATTCCAAAAGTGCTTTACAATCTATTGATTATATGTATTCTAAGAGTCCCTTGGTTGAAGATATTTTGGAGACGGAGTATCATTTTGCTTGGTACCTGGGTAGGCTTACCAGACGTCCTCGTTTACCGCGGACAGTCCGCTTTTTTTAACCTCGTCTGCAGAAATGTTTGCGGCTATCATTTGTCCTCGGTTTTTAGAAAACCGAGATAAGGTTTGACTTCAGACTTAGGGCTGTCGACTGGGGAAGTACTGTGAAACGGCCGAACAGGTTTAGAAAGTGGCACATTTTGTGACATCTCATTATTGGCTACACCCCTCTGTCCCTTTACAGGGTGGAGGTGCGCGGGGTGGGGTGCCTCTCTCTCAACCTTCACTAAGACTAAACATAAAAGGGAGGGTAGCGCTAGTTGTGGTGTTGACAGCCAGAGGCCTGCTTGTAGTGATTTAAACTAATACAGTATTATTTCATCTAATTGTTGTGTTTTTAATAAACTTCCGTGTTATTAATTTCTAGACTGCAAGTAAGGGCTACAAATTTTAATCATATCCGTGAATGGTTTTCCCCTTATCTCAGGTATATATAGGCCTCCCTGTCTACGTCCTTTTTAAATGTTATTAAATTAGTTTTATAATTATTGTAATGAAAAATCAATACATTAATAAAAATTCTTAAAAATAGCCTATTAAAATTAGTAATTAATGGTGAAGGAAAAATTTCATATTCTATTTTCATTTAAATAAATATTTTTATGTAACCATTCTTTAGGTTATAGTTGTTATAGGTTGCAGTAACATAAGTGATATTGACGTTTTTTGTATCCATTGGCGTAGTGTAACATGTCCTCAGTTTTTTTAAAGTTGTCTTCCCTTTTTTTGAGAAAAGTCCTCAGTAACTCAGGAAAAAATATGGTAAGCCTATACTTGGGTATTGGGGTATTTTGGGAAACAAAAAAGCTGCGGAAGTGGCAAAGGAAGCTACCAGTCAGATACCATTCACACAGCATGTTGGTATCTGACTTTGTATTGGCAGTTTAAATTATTTGGCATAGGGAATGGAAAGAAAAGTTGACAAATACAGAATTCAATTAGTTGAGGGAATTAAAAGATACTGTCTGTCTGTGGAATTCATCCATATGTGCCTGTCGTCAGTGGCGGCTCTAGCGGGTTCAACTTATTTGGTTTTCGGCCGGTGACACGCCTAAATGTACATATTACCGTTTTAAGGTGTATTAACGAGCTGTATGGTTTACTTTGATTTAAATATTATTTCTCAACAACTACTTTTGTGACACTTATAGGCAATAAAATATATTATATATTATAAAATAACAAAAATATTTTTATTTTTCATAGTTGATCTGGCTCCATAGTTTTAAAATTAACAGTGTGGTGTATGCTTTTATCTTCAATAAGCCGTCCCCCCTTATCCTAGGGGGTTTTTACCCAGGTCCCCCGCCATAGTCATGACACCTCTAAACTGTGCCTACCCAAAAAATAAATCCTGAAGCCGCCCCTGCCTGTCGTTGAGAGAAGGTGGTGGTTACCCTTGTTCGTATCTGTTATTTCATGATCACTCATTAATTATTACAAAGGATCATAATTTAGTACAAAAATAATTAGTAGATCATGAGAATAACTAAAAAATGTTAAATGAAATTTATTTATTACAAACTTTACTTAGAAAAAGGAAATGTAGAATTTTTTAGTGAAATTCACTTACAGTTAAAAATATCACACATTGAAAATGAAAAATAACAAATAGCCTACATGGATTTAGGTTATTATAATATTTATTTAGGTTATAATTATATCTAGTGAAATCCTGTCTTTGAAGTAATAATAGTTGATGAGGTACTTAATAATGTACAATAAAGTAAATTTTAGTCAGAGTTACGCATCCATAATACAACTTTTTGTAGCCTAATAATTTTACTTAGTTGTGAAAGAGGAATATTATCACCACCTTTAATTGTTAAGGGACATTTGTTTCATACAAAATAAATGTAAAAGTATTACATCTTATACATAACTTATCATTTTGTTTTATTAGATTATGTTGTCGGTGTGGAGAAAGTATAGAACCAAATCCAGCATATATGTGTGCTGCTTGCCTTCGTACTCAAGTTGATATTACAGAAGGAATTCCTAAGCAAGCCACCCTTTACTTTTGCAGAGGTTGTGAAAGGTTCGTATTATTCAAATGAAATTAAGTAAAATGTTATTACTATTTGCTTATTTATATTTTACATGTATTTTTCTTTCAGATATTTAAAACCTCCCGATGAATGGGTAACATGTGCTCTAGAGTCTCGTGAATTATTATCTCTTTGCCTTGGAAAAGTGAAAGGTTTAAATAGAGTTAGGCTGGTTGATGCAGGATTTGTGTGGACAGAGCCTCATTCCAAAAGACTTAAAGTGAAGTTAACAGTACAAGGGGAGGTTATGGGCTCAACTATCTTGCAACAAGTATTTGTAGTCGAATATACTGTGAACCACCAGATGTGTGGAGATTGTCATCGTACAGAAGCTCAAGATTACTGGCGTTGTATGGTAAGTTAGTTATTTATTGTAATTGTTATATACTATTCCAACAGGAAATCATGTTTTTTGACACTATATGTCGGAATCAAAAAATGCCAAAGGTATGTTTTTATTGAAACAACTACTTCATTGTAGTAAAACAAAAGAGTATTCACAAACTTTTGGACATTATAAAAGTAGACTGCATTAGGCTACTTTATCCCAACTCGTTACACAGTTGCAATGCATTTTGGTTGTGTTGTGATGATTTGTAATAATGGAAGAATGCGTACAATAGACTTGAATGTCATTTGAGACACACTTGTTTTATCATATACTATAAGCCTTTGTTCATAATATTTATACCATACCATAAATAATTAAATATTTATTATTAGGAATGATCGTTGATTATAATAATTATATGTTAATTTATAGATAATATAAAAAGAAAAGAGCCAATGGATTTAATTTAATTCTTAGAAAATTTGGACAAATAATTTTCATAGAGTGATGATTGTTAGTCTAGAACATTTTGTTTGTTGAAGGTTAATAGAAAATCAAAAAATCAACCATATATATATATATATATATATATATATATATATATATATATATATATTTAAGCTGAAAATCCACAAAATTATTGGTAAAAGTCTCTTTCGCAGTACAGGTACATTAAATATAAAAATAAGCTTAACCCTATAGTTGATACTCGACCCAATTTCGAGTCGAGTGTTGACGACCGGAAAACACGTATTTTGCAACTCAACACTTCGCACATTTAGAATCGTCCTATCGCAATAAATAAAATACCGTTGTAAAGCTAATGTTCCGTAGATGCATAATCATGCAAAAAAATACTACAAAATGTTATAAATAAAATTCCAAATATTGCTGAAGTTCGCATTTTTTTGATACGTAACTTCAAAGATTTGAACTGTGCCGTTGTAACTAAAAACGACGCCATTTTTTCTCATATGTTCACAAATCTATTTTTCTGTCAAACAGGTTGACCAAAACACTGTTCTGTAGATCACATCTTTCTCTTTCTATCCGTGGTTTACAAATTGTTCTATGTGTCATAGGTCGCGAGATATTTCTGTCTAACCAAAGAAGTACCAAACGGAACGAATTTCACTTGGCATTCGGTGCATTTTACTAAATAAGATAATTAATTATTCAATTGATATTTTGTAACCGATCTTTACAATATGTTGTAGAGAAGATTTCATTCTACAAGTTGGTATTACTTGATATAATCTACATTTACTTTCAGTTTCTTGTTTTTAACTCGGAATATAGCCAAGTTTGTGACAATCGTGAGCTAAATTTACATGGAAAGGCGTGGCACTTATTGTTTTGGGAATATATTTCTGTTGTTCTGAATGTTTGTGTATACAAATTGTGTTTACAAGTTACAATATGTGTGTTTTTATTTCTAAAGTTTATTTTTTTTGAGTGAAGTTCTAGTTTTTGAATGGTTTATATTTGGGCTAACCTAGAAAAGTTACAAGCTTAGGCCTAAAAGCAAATTTTCTTGTATGGAGAGTTTTATTTGATTATACAAGTGTATATGTGTGTTATTATTTGTAAAGTTTATTGTTTTAGTGAAATCTAGTGTTTTGTCTTAGGCCTAGCTTTAGATAGTTACTAGTTAGGCCTAAGTTGTCGAGGTTACAAACCTAACCTAACTTATGTCGATTTCCACTTTTACGGGAAAACATTTTTATTTTGAAAATTTTAGAATTTGATTTTTTTTTTTTTTACCAATTGTTATTCACATTTATACTAGAAAACATTTGTAATACGTGATAAAAATGTAAAACAAAATTTTCTATGCTCAATTGGACTTTGAAGTGAAATTTAGCCTTCGGTTTATTTTTATTTTTTGTTCTTTGCCATACTGACTCCAAAATTAATTTTTAAACTTTTTTTTCATTTTACTACTAAATTCTATGAACCTTTCTGAATATAATTATATATAGAAGTTGTGTTTTCCATAAATATTGCTATTTTTGGTAAATTTTTGAAAATAAATTTAACAAATTCTCTTTATTCGTAAACCTATTTATTATTTTTTTAAATGTATAAAATTAATTTTTTTTCTAAATATATTCACAAGTATATTACAAATCTCTAGCAATACTTGAAAAAATTCAAAAAAAAATTTGTATGGTATATATAGCCTTTTCTGTCAAATTTTTGCCTATGTTACTTTCCGATTTTTTGCCATTTTACATAGTAGGTGTAACTCTAAATTTTTTACATCTAAAATTTTTTTTTTCACTACACAGCTAAATTCTATGCACCTTTTTGAATATAATGATATATAGCAGTTGTGCTTTCCATAAATAGAACTCTTTTTGGTGAATTTCTGAAAATAAGCATCACAAATTCCCTTTTTACGTAATATATATATATTCCCTAAATATATTCACAAATATTGTACAAAACTTTTGTATATCTTGAAAAAAGGTAGTAAGCTATTGGTTTTGGATGATACAGGTTTTTCTGAAAAATGTTAACATCATTTCTTAGCATCTAACATACTTACTCCAAAACCGTTAAAAAAAAAAAAAAAAAAAAAAAAAAAAAAAAAAAATTTATTACATAGATAAATTCTATGCATCTTTCTGAGAAAAATGATGTCTTATAAGTTAGGTTTTGTATAAAAATAATATTTTTTATTAATTTTTTAAGAAAACAAAACTTTTACAAAACCTAACCAGTTGGAGGGTTAACATACGCCAGTTGCAGGGTTAACTAGTAACTCAGGTGATTTATATCTGTGACTTGCGTGAATCTGTTCTTACATCATTGACTTTGGCCTGGTGGAACAATTGTGTCGTTTGGGAATGGTTTCAAATTTCAGTTTAAGGTGGGATTTCAGGTGGGATGGAGGATAAATATACAGAAATTAGTAATCAATAGTTAACAGGGTATGGAATGATGCCCACACAGTGTGGTATAAAATTTCCAAATAATACATTGTATAGAGAAACTTATATGATTGATCAAAAAATTGATATAGAGTTTTTACACATATAACTGTTTTGAGGTCCCCTGAGTCCAAAAAAGTGCTTCTTTTTGGAATGATGTCTGTTGTTTGTGCAATGCTCTGCATGCCAAATGTGGACTGATTTTTTGGCCATAAATCAAATCTTTTTTTATAACTCTAAATTAGGTAAATTATGTTTTTTCATAAGAAAAAAACTAAAATTACATTTTTCTCATAACCGACTCTAGCGATTTTTAACAAATTTGACTCAAGTGTAGCCACCAAGAACCTAAACACAACGTTTTGGTCACTATCTGTCCTAAAATGCCATTTCATGAGTTGTTGACAAAAAACTTTCTTTCATGTCTGTGTGATTGGGGATTGATTGGTCACATTAGTAGAACACAGTCAGACAGACCAAGACAAGATTTTCTTGTCCAGACAATGGGTTTCTTTGTCTATTCCCTCCCATGATTTCTTAACCCTCCAACTGGTGATTGACCCCTTTTTGCCTAAAAAGTGGTCGCTTCATTAGTCACGGCTCAATTCACCAACTAAAAAACACGTATTTTGCCATTCAACGTTACGCCCACTAAAAGTTGTCCCATCGCAATAAATAAAATACCGTTGGAAAGCTAATGTTCCGTAGATGCATATCATGCAAAAAAATTACCACAAAACGTTATAAATAATATTCCAAAAATTGGCAAAGTTCGCATATTTTTGATGCGAAACGTCCAAGTTTTACGTTAACAAGTTTTAAACAAAACATTCGTCTCGTTTGTCAATTATTCCTATTTCGAAATTTCAATCTGTCACATCTGACATAACACTGCTTGATAGATCGCGTCTTTCTCTTCAAAACGGTGTTTTCCAAATGTTTCCAACTAGTATAGTTTTTATTATATAAAAATTAAACCAAATCAAGAATTTTAACGCTATTTTACACGCTAAAAATTACATTTTTTGCAATTCAATTTTTATCCTAGTAGATATTATATTATCGAAATGTATTCTATACCATTGAAAAGGTAATTTTTCAATCTTTCATAACCAGGTTTAGAAAAATTAAACTTGCGTAAAATTGTAATACAAGATTTGACTGAAGTTGAGGTTCATAACGCTAGGCTGCGACAATTTGCCGCGGCGAGTTTTTATCACCTATATGTTCATATATTTTTTCGAAATGGTACAACTTGTCCAAATGTTACAAGTTGACAATATTATATAGTATTTTTCTTCCTCTTTCGAACTATGAAGACGAAATCAACCTAAGTTATATAGTTTACGAGTTGTATACAGTCTACGATGTAGTTTACTGAATATTTTGATCCTTCTCTTTACTTGGAGTATTTAGACGCTATTCCATATTTCTACATTGACGTCATAGATTTTACTGTTTTATTTTACATCATTCCAAAGATGAGGTTTCAATCTTTAATTTTGTGTATGTTACAAACTGGTGCATTGATAATAAAGGTTTTGTTTGAGCCCAGAACATACGCAATGGTGTGATGAAAATACTATAACAAAATCACTTAGCGCTGTAACAGTTTGGGAATACATATCTATTTTATTTTGAAGGTTTGTTTATACAAATTGTATATATTTTGTATACAAGTTACAATATATGTGTTTTTATATCTAAAGATTATGTTTTTAGTGAATTTCTAGTTTGTGAAAGGTTTATATTTGTCATAACCTAAAAGGAAAATGTTAAGTCTAGACTATATGCAAATTGTCTTATATTTAGTGTTTTATATGAGTATACAAGTGAATATGTGTGTTATTCTTTGTAAAGTATATTGTCTTAGTAAAATCTAATGATTTTGTCTTAGGCCTAGCTTTAGGAAGTTACTAATTACGCCTAAATGTCAAGAGTTCAAACCTAACCTCAAGCGTCAGAATACAAATTTTTGAAAAATCGTCATTTTTATTTAGGAAATGTAACATATTATTATTTTTTCCCCCTAAATATTATATTCACAAATATATTAGAAATCTCAACAAATGGTCGAAAAAATTGCAAAAAATGTATTAGTATGTTTTTGATCACCATTTCTATGAAATTTCTGCTCTGTTACTCTTAGATTTTTTGGTATTTGACCAAAAAACTCCAAATTTGATACATCTAACTTTTTTTTCATTACACACCTACATTCTATGCACCTTTCTGGACATAATGATATATAGAAGTTCTGTATAAAATATATTTTACTATTTTTAATGTTTTTTAAAAAAAATAAAGAGAAAATTCAGTTTTTACGTAAAATATTTTTTTACATTTATAAAATGTAACAAATTTATATATATTTTTTCCTAAATATATTCACAAATAATACACAAAAATTGTGTATATCTTAGAAATAGGTAGTAAGCTATTGATTTTGGGTGATACAGGTATTTCTGAAAATTAGTTAATATCATTTTTGACATCTAACATACTTACTCCAAAACCGTTTCAAAAATTTATTTTTTTATTACATAGATAATTTCTATGCATCTTTCTGAGAAAAATGATATCTTATAAGTTAGGTTTTGTATACAAATAATATATTTTATTAATTTTTAAACGAACGAAGAATTTTTAAGGCACATTAACATGCGCCAGCTGGAGGGTTAAGATTCATTTTACAGTATAATGGGGATAAATTATTTAAGAGATAATTTGGTTAACTATTATTATCAATTTAGTTATATATATAAATATATATAATCTGTGCAGATGTTAATCTGTCATTTTGATAAACACGTAACATATATTAGATATGCTCCTTCTTCAGATTGATATTAAATTGCATGTTTAGTTCACATTTCTTTTGTATATGAATACACCAACAGTTTATTTAGACACATCATTTTTCAAATGTATAAAAGTTTAAAAGTTACTAAAGTATAAATTCTTTAAAGGTCTATCATGATATGTGTTTTGTTCAAGTGTACAACAGTTTAAAATTTGAGTAAAGTAAAAATTCTTACAGTCTATCTTTACATGTGTTTTGTCCATGTGTACAGTACCTAGTTTAAAAGTTGAGTGAAATGAATATTCCTACCGTTTATTTTTGATATGTGTTTTGTTCAAGTGTACAACAATTTAAAATTTGAGTAAAGTGAAAATTCCTACAGTTTATATTTACATGTGTTTTGTCCATGTGTACAGTAGTTTAAAAGTTGAGTGAAATGAATATTCCTACCGTTTATCATGATATGTGTTTTGTTCAAGTGTACAACAAAGTGTACAATCAGCTTTCTTTTCTTTTGTAAAATAATGTAATATCTTTCATGTCTATTATTTATTTCAGGTGCAAGTGAGGCAGAAGACAGAATGCAAGAATACATTTTACTATCTAGAACAACTTATTTTAAAACATAAGGCTCATGAAAACACTCTTGGGATTAAACCCATTCATGGTAATATTTGTGCTTATTATATACAACTCTATTAGTTTTGATGTTGTTTAAATGGTTCATTAAATCCCAAAATTATTGTTTAAGTTTAATTGCTATTACGAATAAATTGAAACATTAAAAGAGTTTATATTGTTCATACTATTATTGTTCATATTGATAAACCATAAGATCTAAAGCAATAAAAACCCAAACACCAAAGTGTTTTTTCTTAATGGTTTTAAATACTTCTTTCTTTCTTTGTTTGTTGTTTTAATTATTAGAATAATGTTGTTAAATAAAACTAGAAAATTTTGAAAACTGACTTCCTAAATGTTAAGCTTATAGGAGATAATATAAGATGCATTTCCTATTCCAGTTATGTCAGATAAGAAATTTTTATTTTATTTTTTAAAATATACAAATCAATTGTCTGAAAATACAACCATTATTCCATAATGAACCATAATATTATTATAATGTCTCAGATTGAATGAAGCTATGAAAGTTCTAAAGCTAAAGCTTTTATCTAATCTCTTAGGAGATCGAAACACGTCAATTATACTACTAATTGAACTTTGTGATGTTTAAGAGTAATAATTAATCAGATCTAATTGGAAAATTAAATGATATTTTAAATACACCAGATATTGCTAGAAAGGTTTTGTAAAGGCAGTGAATATATTGTAACCATTATATGTTTACATATTACTAAAAGTTTAAAATATTAATTAAGAATACTTTTTTTCTGTGAGAATAAGATATATTTTATTTTTAGTTAGGGCTAATGCTTTTGTAAAAAGTCTACAATTGCACAACTTTTAAGTTCCATACTTTAATTGTTCCATACATAATGGCAACAATAATGTTTAAATTGAAACTAGTTGCTTTCGTGTATTTTGGGATTTAAATCTCATTTTATCACTAGTTTACCACAGTTGTTCATAAAATACAGTTGTTTATAAAATACATTTGGCACAAAAAAACAAACAATTTTTTTTTTAAAAAACGACTTTGACTTAATGATTGAAGGGGCAGGCCATTTTTAGTGTGTTTTTAATACTTTTTTTTAATTCATTAAAAATAGTAATCTTATCTGAAACTCAATTTGTTAGACTCCCTTTTTTCAGAAAGATGTATAGAATGCATAATAATATGTCATAAACAAATGTTTTTTTTTTGTAAATTTTGTAGAGTTAGTATGTTACAATCAAAAATGATGTAAGAGTTGGTAAAATTGTAAATAAACACCTGTATAATATATTATTATTATTATATATATTATTATTAATTATTATTCATATTATGAAATATATTTAAAAAATTGTAATTTTTTCCCATGATATACACAAGTTTTACCATTTAGTTGTCAATAAGATTCTGAAAGAAAGAAGAAAAAAAGGAAGGGGAAAAAAAATTCATCTAATTGTTGTTAGAAAAAATATGTTTTTATGGAAAAACTACAAAATAGCTAAAAAATTATGCTTATTTTTTTTTTTTAAATAACAAAAATATGAATATTATTCAAATCATATTTGTAAAATACCATATTTAAGGGAAAGGTCTGTACAATTTAAATATGTAGTAAAAAAAAAAAAAGTTAGTTGTATGGAGTTTTAGTAGTCTGGAAACAAAAAAGTCGCTGTTAGCGGAGCTAAAATTTCTACATAAACACACACACACACACACACACACATATATATATATAATGGTTAGATTTTGTATGGACAGGAGACAGGCTTACCTTGGAAAGTGGTCCTTGGTATTACCTAATAGTACACAAGTAAGAAAACACAAAAATATTTCAAAACTTTAGTATTTTTTTGTGTGTGTTTTCTTGTGTACTATTAGGTAATACTAAGGACCACTTTCCAAGGTGAGCCTGTCTCCATACAACATCTCTCTCTCTCTCTCTCTCTCTCTCTCTCTCTCTCTCTCTCTCTCTCTCTCTCTCTCTCTCTCTCTCTCTCTCTCTCTCTCTCTCTCTCTCTCTCTCTCTCTCTCTCTCTCTCTCTCTCTCTCTTTCTCTTTCTCTCTCTCTCTCTCTCTCTCTCTCAATGCAATATCTAATATACAATGGATGTCTAGCCTGTTCTGATAGGTCACAGTTACTTCTCAGAAGTTGAATTTCACAACGTAATTTACAGGTTTTAAACTCACCAAACCTAGACAAATAATATACTACTGGAAATGGTAGAATCTACTATACTAACATATAAGTGTCCTTCAAAAAATATACAAATCTATAATAGATATTTCACAATTCGTTACCTGTCGTTAAATTTCGGAAAATTGTTCGGTAAATGTGCTTTCATAGACAGCTTTCTATATCTCCCTGTGCATAGATGCTACAAGATTTTTTAAAACACAGATGGAAAGAGGAAAAATTTATCTATCAGATAGTGTCAAGGTTTAGTAGACTTAAGCTAAAATAAGGACTTGTAAAAAAATCAACAAATATGACGTATGTTTGAGACAAAATGTCGACTTGCCAACACTATTCAGGTGGAACGGCGTGTAATACTAATTTCCTCCAATTAATTCATATGACATATAACATATTTTAGACTTTTGATTATATGAAAGTTCATATCTTTAGCTTTTCATTGGTGCCAGATTTATTGTGATTAGAAGATATTTAGTGAGTGCAATGTTGAATTGAAAGAAAGACTTTTTACGTGCCTCTACCGCTTCCAGGTGTAGGAGGAAACGCTTGGGGGGTTTAAAGTTATGTGATAGGTCAAAAAATCTATGTCAAGTTTCTTGGGGATATATCAGTTTTGAGGTCCCCTGAGTCCAAGAAAATGATTTTTGAAATAATGTCCATCTGTTGTTAGTGCTCTACAGCCCAAATGTGTGGTTGAATGAGCTTATTTAGGCTATAAATCGCGTCATTTTAAATTTATTCAATACCTAAAATTTTTAAATAATTTGATCAAATATCGATTTTGGTCAAATTTTGCTTAAGAATAAGTAGAGATCCCAAACAAAACATATTGGTCGCCATCTCTACAAAAAATTTGGTTGGTTATTTATCGATAATAAATCAAAAATCGAACATGAGGGGCCTAATATAAAAGGCGTAATTTAGCCAAATTGGCTCTATTGATTTTGTTCAAATCTTTATGCTGCATGGACATAAATAACCCTAATCCAACACAAAATCAAAAAGAAAAAAAATATTACGGTTCAGAAATAATTGCCAAAAATAAAACATAAACCTTGACAGTCATAATTGAAAAGCTCTATTTTTATTAAATATGATTTACGCTGAGGAAGTTTTTAAATATCTAATTTTTTTTTTTCGTCAATGGTTTATTTTCACTTATTGCCTGATAAGTAGTACCAAAATGTAATAAAAAGTAGTAATAAATTAATAAAATCTATGAAATAAATTAAACTATGTAAAACATTTTTAAATGGATGACATTCGTGTTTTTATGTTTTTATAGTGAACTAATATTACACATTTTAAACTAGTAATTTTAAAAAATCATATATTATTGCTAATATACACTCATGATAAAAATTTGATCAAATCAGGCGATATTGTATTGCATCACAGCTCAACATCTTATTTGAATGGTATCTTGGGACTTCAAAATAAATATCGTAAATTTTTTAGTAGTACATACACGTTCTGTCTGACCTTTTCATTTAGAAGATCGAAACAACGTATGTTGTAAGGTATGTGATATTGAAATTGAAAATACTATTTCAATTGATTGGGATTATAGTACAAAAGTATTATGAATTCTCATTTACCCCATGAATAATTGTACTTACTTTATTTTGTTTTCACTGCTATGGAGAATTGATAATATTTCAGAATAAAAATAATGTTACAAATAGTTATAATGTATTTGGAAAGTTTAGGTTATATTATTGTTGTTTAAATGTGAAAGAAAGCTGAACAGACTATGAGAGATTAAAGATGAAAAATAGAAGTGACATATCCATGAACATATATGTAGTTATGATAGATAGATGAGAACTTTGAAAACAAGGGATACACTGTGTTCAAAATAAGGTGGGTGTAGCCTAAAAATACTATTAAATAAACTTGGAGTGTATCATCTGTGCATTAGTAGTAGTGTTAAATTTAACTCTGTTGGCAGCTGAGATCTAGTCAGTGAAAACCTTTATATATATAAAAAATATGTAGAGAGAGAAGGCAGAGAACTGGGATCCAGCATCCTTGAGTGGTTTTCCATTTTGCTTGTCATTGAGTAGTCACAGACAGTTGTTAATGTTGGAAAGTCAAGAGGAAAGAATTGCTTTATAACTTAAAGTGAGAATATGAAAGAAGTAATCCCCAAACCACAAATAAAACACTAACACAATTAATTAATGTTAGAAAGTTTAATAAACCCTCATGTACATTTCCCTAGAGTATTTGTTTTTATCCCTCTGAGGATGGTAAATATGATACCGAAATCTGCATAAGGGCTTATTAAACTTTCTAACCTTAATTGTGTTAGTGTTTTATTTGTGGTTTGGGAATTACTTCTTTTATATTGTTATTAAACAGAGCACAATAGACTCATTAGATGTTTGTAATTAAAGTGAGAAGAATAGAAAAAGTTTTTTGTATGTTTTTTGTATAATGAATTATATGTACAAAGTGGGAAATGGTACATATCAGACTCAAATTAAGATTTTTAATAAAAAAGAAAGAATTATGACCTTTTAATTGAACTCGTTGAAAATTTGAAGATAGGCTTATTCTTTCATGATAGTTTGATAAAAATTTTTGTTTCATGGCTTTCCAGTACGATTTTTGTATATATATAATAACTATGTCTATAGATTAAAGATCCTAGATAAATATTTTTTTCTTTTAATTAATGAAAAACAAAGATGTAAGAAAGAAAATGTGCTTGATTATTTCCGATCCATAATAACTATCTAATGTAATAGTACTTAACAAAAGGATGAATTCATGAACCCTAAACTCTATTGAGAAGATAAAATAAAAAAAAATTGTTTGGATGTTCGAGAAATTCTGGAATCTAACTTGTATGAAGATAAAATTTGATTTTTTACAGTGTACATAAGATTTACACAATGTAATACTCCTTTTAAAAATCTCTCTTATCGAATTCCAAATAATATTTACAAATTTAGAGGAAATCACAATTTGTATTTTCTTGAAATGAGTTTTTAGTTAATCACAATGCAATTAAAAAGTAATTCTTGGAATGAACAGAGTGTGTAGTAAAACATTCGTTTTAAACAGGGAAATTAGCTGTAGAGTTTTAAAATTGTGTAGTAAACGTTAGTCTTGAATAAATATTGCAACGATTATTCTTAAGGTTTTTAAAAGAAGGTAATACTTTTAGTGTTTCCCATATAGTGACAAAGACTACGAAGATGGTAACCACTACAAATTCTACAACAAATGGTATTTATTAGTTCATGCAGCGTTATAGGTTTGTAGGTTGGTACTGCATATTCGCACATACTGCAATTTAGAAGGGGAGGGTGGGATACACACACAGGATAGACATTAAAAATAAATTTAATGTAGACAATATTTTACAGTTGATATTAATATGAAACTATTGAAAAATATATGTGATGTAAATTTATGAGAAAATACATTATCTAAATTATAAGGTAATTTTAAATTAACAATAAAATACAAATGAAGATAATTTTTTTGTTATCACCATTTTAATTTGATTTTTTAAAAATTTACTCATCCGGACTTTTTATAAACTGCAACGTAGTGTCTGTTGCCAACTCTTTTTTTCATAGGGACATATTGCTAAAGCTCAAATTGGCCTCCGGCACTTCGGCAATGAGCCTATTGTCATCCCCTTTGTTGTTCACCTTACACTGACCCCATACTCCAGGATCTTTTGCAGGGTGTTCTCCTCAAAATTTATGTCTAGTTGTTGGGGTCTTAAATACTCTTGATTTTGTGTTCCAGGACCTCACAATCAAACAAAATGTGTAGTGCGGTCTCTGGTATGACAAAATATGACAGTTAGGTGAGACTTGTAGTTGTCTCACCTTATTTAATTGGATCCGGACATGGCCATTACCCAATCTCTGGCCAGGAAAATGTCTCCATCTTTCGATGTGCTCTTCCATTTTCTTACTGTTTGTCTTGTCGTTGAATGACTGATTCTGTAAGCTGGTTCTGGTCTCACAACACAGCCAGCAACCCCTTTCTTTTCCAACAGATCCGCCTTCTCATTACTCTTGATCCTGCAATGCCCAGGTACCCATGCCAAATGCACCATATTGGTAGTCGACAGGACGTATAGAGAACAGAGAGAATCCCATACCAATTTGGATGAGATTTTTATGGAGCTGAGGGCTTTCTTTATATGCTGCTTGGCTATCTGAGGGAATTACAATGTCCTTACCTCTAAGGTCTTCTTCTAATCCTCGATCAACACATTCTGTGATTGTACAATACCTTCCTATGCTAGCTTCGAAAGTTGTCCCAGTGGTTTGACAGTATCCTCCGTATCCAGACTGTTGATCATATAGTGAGTGATCCATCTGTATACCAAACAAGCTGCCTTGGATATCCCGGTAAACCCATCCTTCCAGTCCTCTCTTGTGTTTGAGAGAATGTTGAAGGGTCGAGTGAAGACGAACTCGGTTTGCATACCATCAATTGACATTTTCAACACAGAGTTCATCATTACCTCTTTGACGATTTCTGAGTGCTCCACCTCACTGTTGCCCCTCCTTCATTTGCCATGATTGTGTAGCCTATAGGCCGCCTTTCTCGCCTCTGACATTGTGAAAATATCTATAGGCGGCAGGCTTAAAATTACCTCTAGAGTAACCATTGGTGTGCTTGTAAAAGGCACCTGTGACTAGCATGCATCCTAGCCGCAGCAAGCTCGGAAGTTTGTTGACCGCTGTGACTTGTGGCGCTTTTTTTCCACCATACCAGAGAACCGTATGTCAGTTGAAGTCTAACGATCGCCTTGTAGATAAGAGGACAACTTTCGGTTTCAATCCCCATTCATTACCTACAGGTCGTCTCGTCACCATTAGAGAAGATTTTGCCTTTAATATGGCATGGTCCATGTGGGCATTCCATGTCAGTTTCTTATCCAGGATTACTCCCATCGAGTATTTTACCAATTGTGAAACACCCAATCTGGTTGCCTTATGCCATATCTTACCACCATCCATTTTCCTCTTCCTACTGAACAGGACTATGGCCATCTTGGAGGGATTAACTTGAAGTCCCTCCTTCTGATAACAGTCACTGGTGAGTCCCAGATAGTAGTTACATAGCTCCTCAAGTGAACTTGGAAATTTGCCTTGTACCATGATGACTATGTCGTCTGCATAGCCTTGCGCCTATACCCCTGACCTATTAAGATCTTTAAAGATGCTGTGTCCACAACAAGGGCCCAAAGAAGAGGCAAAAAATAAAGCCTCCCAGCGGACAACCTCTAATCACGTCTCCTACTAGTACCTCGTGGCCCAGAGAGGATTGTACCTGTCTACTCTGAAGCATAGAGTCCATCCACTTGCAAATGGTATGATCAACTACATGACCTTGCCCTGCCCTCACAATTGCGTCAAATGAGACGATACCAAAGGCACCTTCAATGTCTAAGAAGGCACACATTGTCAGCTCCTTCCTTGCTAAGGCGTCCTCAATCCAGCCCTACTAACTCATGTATGGCGGATTCACAGGACTTCTCAGGCTGATAAGCATGTTGGTTTCTATGGAGTGGATTTCCTAACCCAACCAGTCTCTCCAGAGTTTTCAGAATAAATGAGGTAAGACTGGTTGGACTAAACGATTTGCGATGAGTATGATCTGGACAAGCAGGGAATATGCTGTCTCCTCCAGATGATTTAGAAGGGCTGAATCTCTGTATCGCCTATTTAATATTTGAAACTGTAACAATGCGTCTAGCTTGCATCTAGCCTTCTCGAGTCCCCTTGGCCAAGTACCATTCTCGATAGTCTGGTACCTTCCGTCGACATCATTACACACAATACAATGGTGAAAATGTGCTTCTAATATAAGAACCAGCGTTTCCTTCAGTATACTCTCTTGTAGACTTCATTAAAGTGCTTACTGGATTCAAAAGCTTAGTGGCCAAAATTCGTTAATTCCTTACAGAATCCCTGAAGATCTCCACCTCTTGAGTGAATGCCCTCCAGGATTCTTGCTTAGCCTTTCTGATCATTTTGCCATTCTTGGTAAGAGCTAAATAATACGCCCTCCACAACTGGCAGCGTTTTGTTTTGTTAAAAGACATAGAGTCAGCATTCTGAAGCGCTCTAGATCTTTGTTCCACCATTTTGCCATATTCTTCACCGTTATGGTGCTTACTGGGCAATTGTATTTATAGCAGTCTATAATGCTGTCTCCAATTTGTGACACCACATTATCTAGATCTGCAAAATTTCTTACCTTGTCTGTTGACAGGTGATCTTTATATTGTGACCGTATAGACATTTCGTGGGTTTCTAAAGGACTCTATACTTACTTAGGTTTGTATCCAGTTGGAATAGGACATACCTACGGTCTGAAAGTGAGGGTTCCTCTAGGACTTGCCACCCTTGATCAGTATTAGCATGTTCTTAAAATTATTCTTGATTGAATTACTTATCTTTATAAATGCACTATTCATATCAGTATTTTCAGCAATTCATATCAATAATTTTACTCTGTCAATATTTTTCGTTCGGTCATGTGTTGTTTTAAAAAATCTAAATACTTTATTTGTTTACTTTCTCTGATTTGCTAAATACTCTGAAATGATATATTTAGGTGGAAAAAGTATATTATGCCAGGAAATTTCGAGAAAATAGGCAGAAAACCCCAGGACAAAAGGGGGAGTTCCAACAGTGTTGGAAGACACCCTGAATTCCTTGTCTGGCATTATATCTTCTTAATCTTCAATTACTTCTATTGGATATAGTAACAAATAATCAGTATTAACATGTTTTCTGGTAGAAGATATAACTAAATTCTACTAGCAACTGTGGCATTTTAAAATAGATATTAGGTGTTGTTTTCCATGATCAATATGAATTTACATCCATAGCATTGTTGACAAATTTATTAAGGCCTCAAAATGTAACAACAAGTGGATGAAATCAAAACACCAATAAAAAGTATAGTTTTGTTAAAGTAAATTAATGTTGAAAAAAATCCTAACTACCAAATTCGGTGGTGTTTCACTAAATTTGAATAAGGGAAATTTAAGACAAATTAAAAGTCTCTAATGGGACATGTATTGTGGCCTTAGAATGTATTTAAACATGATGAGACCATACATGGAGACTATGCAGACTGGACAATGAAACCAGTATGTGGCAAGAGGCTAAAGCTATTTGGGGTTCAACCTTACGCTGACCTTTTTTCATGAAAAACTAGTTAGTAAACTATTAAAACTAATTTTAAGGGACTAGTTAAGGTACTACTCTAGAACCTGTATACAATATCAATGTTAAAATTTGTTTAATTCTCTTAACCCCCTCTTTTACCTTTTTAATCTAAACTTAGTAAAGGTGTGAAGTTATTCGTTAAGTTTTTTTTTTTTTCCAAATATTAAAGATAAATAACATCAATGTGTTTATTGTTATAGATGGTTTGGATTTTTATTTTGCCACCGACCAACATGCTCGAAAAATGGTATCTTTTTTGACCACAGTTTTGCCTTGTCGTTCTGAATTGTCTAAAAAATTGCAATCTCATGATATGCACAGCAACATATACAACTATAAGATCACACATTGGTAAGGATTTTTTAATATTTTTCATATGTACTAATGTTTCTGTCTTTATTTTGTCATTGTTACACTTTATAATTTTTAATATTTAGTCCTTTTGCATACTAGCATGTATGTAACTTCTAGTAATAATATTTGTTTTCATGGCTTAATAACTTTATTTTATTCCCATTTAGACTAATGAAAGTGGCTGGAGGGGGTGTTAATCCAAGGCATGGTAAAATAAAAAACCTGATGGAAAGTTCCTAAATTGTAATCTTCTTTATTTTATTTTCACTTACAACTTCTTAATAAGATGGGACGTTGTTCAAGTTTCAAATGTTTGGGTGAGGTGTTTCTAAACTTGCAACCAAACTTGCCTTCTTTTGGTCCTTGATGTACATATGCTTAGATTGCACAGATCTCAATTTTTGGATTCTGTGCAATACCACCATAAGCTAGCTTCAAAAGTTGCTCCAGTGGTTTGACAGTATCCGCCGTCCACTGAGGTCCGAAGATGCTTCTACTGACTCGGCGGTCTCGCAATGAAAGACTACATTTATTATTAATATGGTTTATTCTGACATTGCGATAAACTAATATGGTTTATTCATAGTTTGCGTATAAATAAACTAATACTCAATGTTTTTTTGAGAGTATAAATCAACTCTCGTTGTCAAATGTAAAATAAGGTGATAATGAAAGAAATGGTTTTTCACCTTAAAACAAAACAAAAACAAATGTAAAACCTAGAGCATAAAAGAAAAAACATCAACATAGCCTATTTTATCTTAGTGCTATGTTGGAAACTAAAACTAAATCTATAACATAAGAAAAGAACTGAAATTAAAACTTGACCTGAAAAGTCAAAGCTGAGATACAAACGTCATCAGATAAAACCACCATGTACAGGCCTACACTATACAAAGGACAGCAAGAAACTAATTGGTAAAGGGGTGGAGCCAAGAAAAGTTTTCCTAACTGTTTATCGAGGTAAACAACCTTTTGCCTACTCTTTTAAGAGTTTAATTCTCTATTGAGTCAATATTCCCATCTGGGTATTAAGCAGCAAAATTTCAGCCTTAAAGTAGAAGAATTTTTATCTCCAATTTTTAATTCAGTTTTTAAACTGAAGCCATGAAGGCCTTATTTCTATATTGGTTTGGCTGATTGGATTGTCCGATAGCTTTATATACGAGGCTTCAATTGTTCTTGTTTATATAAGTTTATTCCCGGTGTATTATTTTTGCCTCTTCCCAATTTAATTTGTAATTTACAGACCAAATATATTCTGCTATTTTTGATTTATGCTCTAGTTTTTTCACTAGAGAGTTGATTTATACTCTTGAAACATTGTGTATTAGTTTATATATACACAAATAGTGGTAAATGTCTAATTAAACCATATTAATAATATAAACAATCCATCATTATCAAATAACTTTAAAACCAAAGTACAGGTTTAATGTGCTTTAATATGTCACGGTTTCAGGATCCTGTCCGTACAGACGACAATTAGGTGAGCCTTGAAGTAGTCCCATGTTATTAAATGACTCCAGATGTGATCGTGTTCAATAATCTGACAACAACCTGTCTTAGGGACTTCCTGTTAAGCTGCACAAATGTCCTTGTTAGTGGAGGGTCTGATCCCAAGAGAAAGTGTTTTCTAAATCACTGGCCAGGAAATTGTCTCTATAATTTTATTTCATGTGCTCTTCTCTGCCCCACTTTCTCACCGCACATTTTCCCATTATTGAACTGTTTCCACAGGTGGGTTATAGTCCCACAAGGTTAGCAGCGGCTCATTTTTTGCCAACACCCGCCCTCTCATTTCCCTAATCCTGTAATGCCCAGGTACCCATTGTAAGCACACCATTTTGGCAATTGAAAGGACACAGAAGGAGCAGAGGTAATCTCATACCAGTTTGGATAAGATTTTTATGAAACTGAGGGCTTTCGTGTTTAGCTATCTGAGAGTATTAGAATGCCTTACCTTTAAGGTCTTCTTTTAGTCTTCGATCTACACATGCTGAGAATGAGATCTCGGCTTGGAATACTGTGAAATATCTCCCTAAGCTAGCTTCAAAAGTTGTTCCAGTAGTTTGACAGTATTGCTGTACCCAGAATGTTTATCATCCAATGAACTATTCTGTATATCAAACAAACTGTCCTGGATGTATCGGTAACTCTTCATCTTTCCAGTCTTCTTGTGAATTAACCCTCCAACGGTTACCCGACCCGCTAGCGGGTCGATTTGCAATTTAGAAGTAAGAAATATATAAATCACTAATTTATTATTTTTTTTTCAGCATTGAGATTGTACCAGTAACGAGAAATAGTTTGATTTGTTTGAGCAAAGCTTCATGTGGACAGTTAGGTGCAATCAGTCCATTATGTCTCATATACAAATACACAGCTCACCTTCATCTCATCGATCCAACTTCTGGTCAAAGTATACAAAAATTTATTTATTTGTATCTTGTCTATTATAATTTTATTAATTTACAAATACAGTTATAAAAATGAGGAAAAAGCTATTTTAATCATTAATATATTGGAACATATTGTTTATTTAAATCAATAACTAACTAAAGAATTATATTCTTGGAAATTTACAACAGATTACATGCTGATTTTCCCCAAAAAAGTAATTATACAACTAAGAAATCATATGATGGATATAAACGCAGGTAATATTAAATTATTTAATAATTATATTTGAATTGGATACTGGAAACTTGCAAATTAAAAAAAAATAGTGAATAGAGCTTTATTGAACGACATATGTTTTGCTGTTAGACATTTTGAAGCTACTAAATTGAAAAAAAATAATACGTCTGAAATTGTAATTCATACTTATTCTAACCACACCATCAACCATAAGCACGGTGTCTTCCATAGCATGATTCACAGACTTATAAGTACTCCCTTATCCCCTACAGATTTCCAGAATGAATTGAATACTATTGAACAAAATAACATAATATTATGTTAGTGTCAAATTAGTTGGTAATATTTTTAATAAAAAATTAAAACGTAAAATATGTGATTCTTTTTATTATACTAAATACGATGAAAAAGAAAACATCAAATATCGTAGAGTTAATTTCATTAGATAGATTAGTTATAAAGTTGGAAATATATATCAATATAAACATGCTTTTTATTGCTCTAGAAATATAGGAAAATTAGTATTAACAATAAGGATAAAAGAGATGGCTTTGAAAATAATGGCGTATTTAAGATTTCTTTAAATGATTCCAATTGTGAGTCTATAGGTCATTACAGTAAGTCAGGTAAGAATGGAATTAAAAAAACAAGTACAGAGTTGGAAGTATGGCAAATCTAATTCAAATTTTCCCAATCATTTATTAGACATAATTACAGGACATAATTTTGATCCTAAGTAAAATGTTAAACTTCTGCATATGGAACAAAAAAGTAGAAAACTCAACCTGGAAGGTTTAAAAATCAATTTTATGGAAAACCATACCTCCAACTTCAATGAACAAATATCTTATCTCATCACCCCTATCATACAAACCTTGCTTTCTAAAATCCCCCCCCCACCCCAGAGGTCAGATTATTGGCCTTTCTGTCCTAAATACTTGCCTTTATCATATCGCTCAATAAAGCTTATTTGTGGCATTAAATAATTGTTAAATTTATTTCCATTATTATAGAATTCCATCAAACACCAACTGTTGTCAAATAAAATTATGTTTTCTTCAGTACTAAAACAAAATTGTCACTAGCTGATAAAAATTAAATTTAAAATAATTTAAATTAGAATACCAGTATTTTACAAAATACTTGCTTTTTAATTTGAGGTGGTAAAAGATGCTGATTTGCCAAATTTCTTGGTTGCATCTTGAATTTTGATACCTATTTGTTTTGTATTAATTGTATTTTCAAGTATAAATATTTTTAAATTCATTACATTTTTTATAATCTTCATACAATTTTGTTTAGAAACGTTAAAAAAAACTGTCTTTGATTCTATCATACTAAATATGTAACCATTTCCTCTTGGTTTGTACAAAGTTGGAATAATATTGTTAATTCATTTTTATTTAAAACAAAATGTTTGTATTTATTATTGTACTTATTTTTTGTTAATATAAATATGGTTTTTATAGTTGCTGAAATTGATTCTGTATCTTATTGGCGTAATCCTTTTCAAAATATCTGTGAGCCTAAACATTTGATTCCTTTTGTTGTGATGGATATTGAAATTATCAATGAAAAGTCTCGAAGAAATTTTCCTGGAATGGGTGCAGTTTCAAACAAGGTATGTAGCATAAAACAGAGTCAAAATGTTTATTACTTCTTATTCCTTAGTTTTACACAATATGGTATTCAGCAGGTGTTTACAGAGAAGCTCTGCTTACGGCTAATGACAGAGAGGGACGAGGCTAGTTCACAAACAACACTACCATTTCTGTTGATACTCAAAACACATCGTTTTCACATATTGATAGCTGTTACTAAAGTCAAATTAAAAAAAATCGTATGTTGTTATATGCTTTTAATTACTTTTGTGATCAGTGGAATGTTAGTGACAAGCCTTCGAAGAACGTCAATCTTTCCCATCATTTATAGTGCTTGCTTTTTAGGAAAAAGAGGCATAAATTTCTTGAAATGTTAAATTATTCTAGTATTTATAACCATTGTGTACATTATTAACAAGTTCTGAACTCAATTTCCATACACAAATGTTTTAAATCTATTTCTTGACCAAAATCTGATTCTTTTTTACTGTTGCCCTTCCTTACATTAATTATAAAAGGGGCAGATCTTCCATTGTCAAGTTGTCACATATTTTCCTCCTTCTACTGTACATGGTCAACGCACTTCTTCCAGTTGTCACTTCTCCAATACCGTCTTGAAATGGAAGCCATACATCATCAGTTTTATAATTTACATTATGGGCAACAACCTAACCCTTCACTTAATCAGGTTGAGTACTATTTTAGGTTAAGCTGGCTTGTAAGTGGTAAGGTGGAAGGTGTAAAACAGTCTTGTTTTCTTTTGTGGCTACCTCAAATATTTCAAACTAGTCGTATTTTGGCTTTTCCAAATTTAGCAATTTCCAAAAATTCTCTCATAAGCAAACTTATATCTACTGTCCTCTCTGCAGCCACTTACAAATCTGTTCTTTATTCCAAGAGGAATTTTAAAGTATTTCACTTTATGATACGGTACATTTTCTAGCAAAATCACATAGTTGTTTTCTAAAGTTGGTACAGTAGACTTCCGATAATTCCGGCATGTTCGGGATTTTCCGGTATTGGATATGCCGGACTATCAGGCGGTACCGTGCGCGAAAAAAATACATATAGTATAGAACAAAACTTATTTTTTATTATACACTACATTTTAACTACAGTCCATTTGTTTTCTAGAAGCATTTTTCTTATTTAAAAAGTTATTTCTCACACTATGGAAACCAATGAATGTAAGAAATTCAAAGGTGTTTTTTTTTGTAATTTATTATGAATTATTTATAATGTTTTGTTAATAATATTCACTTGTCTTACTAATACCAAAACTTTCTCCACAGCAGGGTCTGTTAACCCTCCAACTGGTGATCGACCACTTTTTGCTTTAAAAGTGGTCGCTTCGTTAGTCACGGCTCTATTCACCAACTAAAAAACACATATTTTGCCATTCAACGTTACGCCCACTTAAAATTGTCCCATCGCAATAAATAAAATACCGTTGGAAAGCTAATGTTCCGTAGATGCATATCATGCAAAAAAAAAACCACAAAACGTTATAAATAATATTCCAAAAATTGGCGAAGTTCGCATAGTTTTCATGCGAAACGTCAAAGTTTTACGTCAACAAGTTTTAAACAAAACATTCGTCTCGTTCGCCTATTTTTCTTATTTTCAAATTACTGTCAGTCAGTTATAACCTAACACTGCTTGATAGATCGCGTCTTTCTCTTCAAAACCGTCTTTTTCAAATGTTTCCAACTAGTATGTATAGTTTTTATTATATAAAAATTAAACCAAATCAAGAATTTTAACGCTATTTTACATGCTAAAAATTACATTTTTTGCAATTCAACTTTTATCCTAGTAGATATTATATTATCGAAATGTATTCTATACCATTGAAAAGGTAATCTTTCATAACCAGGTTTAGAAAAATTAAACTTGCGTCAAATAGTAAAACAAGACTTGACTGAAGTTGATGTTCATAACGCTAGGTTGCGACAACTGGCCGCGGCGAGTTTTATATAGAAAATATCACCTA
This sequence comes from Aphrophora alni, assembly GCA_963513935.1. Taxonomy (NCBI): domain Eukaryota; kingdom Metazoa; phylum Arthropoda; class Insecta; order Hemiptera; family Aphrophoridae; genus Aphrophora; species Aphrophora alni. The sequence goes on from OY740767.1 coordinate 89,504,190, forward strand.
TATGTTCATATATTTTTTCTAAATGGTAAAACTTGTCCAAATGTTACAAGTTGACAATATTATATAGTATTTTTCTTCCTCTTTCGAACTATGAAGACGAAATCATCCTAAGTTTTATAGTTTACGAGTTATATACAGTCTACGATGTGGCTTACTGAATATTTTGATCCTACTCTCGACTTGGAGTATTTAGACGCTATTCCATATTTCTACATTGACGTCATAGATTTTTACCGTTGTCTTACATCATTCTAAAGACGAGATTTCCATCTTTAATTTAGTGTGTGTTAAATATTTGTGCATTGAAAATTAGGGAAGCTATTTTCATCCAAAGTTCCTCCATTTCAAGTCAATCTTTCACGATGCAATTAGACGCAAAAGGGCGTGGCATTTGTGTAATATATTTACTATTTCTTTTATTTTGAAGGTTTGTGTATACAAATTGTATATAAATTGTATATACTAGTTACAATATATGTTTTTATTTCTAAAGTTTGTTTTTGAGTGAATTTCGAGTGTGTATATGGAATAACCTATAAATAAAAATGGTAAGTTTAGGCTATATGCATATTTTCTTATATTTAGTGTTTTATATGAGTATACAAGTGAATATGTGTGTTATTCTTTGTAAAGTATATTGTCTTAGTAAAATCTAATGATTTTGTCTTAGGCCTAGCTTTAGGAAGTTACTAATTACGCCTAAATGTCAAGAGTTCAAACCTAACCTCAAGCGTCAGAATACAAATTTTTGAAAAATCGTCATTTTTATTTAGGAAATGTAACATATTATTATTTTTTCCCCTAAATATATTCACAAATATATTAGAAATCTCAACAAATGGTTGAAAAAATTGCAAAAAATGTATTAGTATGTTTTTGATCACCATTTCTATAAAATTTCTGCTCTGTTACTCTTAGATTTTTTGGTATTTGACCAAAAAACTCCAAATTTGATAAATCTAACTTTTTTTTCACTACACACCTATATTCTATGCACCTTTCTGGACATAATGATATATAGAAGTTCTGTATAAAATATATTTTACTATTTTTAATGTTTTTTTAAAAAAATAAAGAGAAAATTCAGTTTTTACGTAAAATATTTTTTATATTTTTAAAATGTAACAAATTTATATATTTTTTCCCCTAAATATATTCACAAATAATACAAAAAATTGTGTATATCTTAGAAATAGGTAGTAAGCTATTGATTTTGGGTGACACCGATTTTTCTGAAAATTAGTTAATATCATTTTTGACATCTAACATACTTACTCCAAAACCGTTTCAAAAATTAATTTTTTTATTACATAGATAAATTCTATGCATCTTTCTGAGAAAAATGAAATCTTATAAGTTAGGTTTTGTATACAAATAATATATTTTATTAATTTTTAAACGAACAAAGAATTTTTAAGACATCTTAACATGCGCCAGCTGGAGGGTTAAAATGTCTGGATTATCAGTCAATACTATTTGTAAGCATACACTGTCTCTTTTTGCTACATATAACTTTGTCCTTTTTTTATTTTTGTACACTGGTGAAAGGTTCACCATAAAGATAAAGTAACAACTTAAATCTAAAAATTGTATATTACATTTAATCTTACGCTAATAATAATACATTATATACAACTTAACTAAATAACATACTAAAAGTGGAAATTTAAAACTGCAATAGAGTTACAGATTATACAGACACAAACAAGGAAGTAGGTTACTGTGAACCCGCCATGTTTGTCATTAGCTGTCACTTGCTGATCTCTTGAACTACCCCTGTGTCATTGGTTTTCACTTCTAGTAGGCTGCACATCACTACAAACACCTGCTGAATACTTTGCTGTTAGGAAGTTTACATTCAGTAAATAATTCTTGTAAACTCAGTGTGGCTACTACCTAGATCACTCTTGTAAGAATTTAAATAATAGGGAATTTAACACTGACTTGTACATTTAATAATTGCCACACATTGATGCGACAATTGAAAGAATTGAAATTAAACTGTGTTGAATTTAATGTTAATCTGATTTTTATAAAAAAGAATAGAAATATTTGCTCGACAATGGGCGCCAGGTAGCTTAGCTTACCAATTTTGAAAAAAGAGAAGTTAATAATTAATTGTTAAAAATACCTCAGGGTCACAAATCCTTTTAAAAGTGTACTTACAGTTGGCTTTTTTGGTGAAATAAAGAAATCTTATTTTGTTGTGCTGAAAGTAAACATGATTTATTTAAATAAGATTACACATATATTCTCATAATGCATGTCTTACACTATTCAAGATCTCTGTATCTTTTAATTTTAAAATTCTGCCTTAAGAGGATTAAATCCTTTTTTATGATTTTAAATTAGCAGTTGCAACTTAAAACAAAATATTTTTTATGGTGAGTTTTTTAATTCTCACATAGCAAAGATTATTATTGTTTTAAAATGAAATTAAGTTCTCTAAATTTACTAATTATTAAACAAAGATTATACTTTTGAATAAATTTAGATAGTTCATACAAAAAGTTCTTTTTCCTTTACAAAATTATTATTATGAAAGTGTCTCTGATTATTTGTTACCACATAACCGATCCTGTAGGCTGGAAACCTCCACGTGGTGAGCTCCTATCATCCTGTGTTGCAAACACCTTGCAGACTCAATCTACACTCCTGACGATCAATTGTTCTTTCAAATTCGCAGCGTATAAAAATTTTATCACTTTACTAAGATTTATTGTCCAATACACTCTTCAAACGCAAACTACGTCTTACCATGATAAAACTGTCTCTGAACTCGCTGAATCGTCACTATTAATGTTCTACAACTTCTTTTAGACAAAAATATCTCTCACTGTATCAAATGTCACAATAGGACTCTACTTTTAACAACTTCTGCTACATTTTGAGAAAGTTTCTTTACACTGAAAACACGTCCTACCACCTTGAACGTTCCACTGAGACTCTACTTTAACTACTTTTGCTACATTTTAAGAATACTTCTTCACACGAGTATACACATCTAACTCACTCAACTGTTCCCTTAAGACTCTATGTCTGACTCTATGCATGTGTGCATTTGTCTTTGTTCAACTTCCCCCAGCGTCATATATCTAGTCTTGCAACGTCCGCGAGAATTATTCTCACATAGCAACACAGACTCTGTTCAAATTATTCGCCTGACAACAAGCTTTGTCTATTATTTTTACAACACAAACACTACCTAAATTTGTATTACAACTTATAATTAATATTTTATACATGACATTATTATTTTGGAAACCTATATTTACTTTTTATATTCCCTTGTCTTATTCAATTTTGAGTCCTTCTTTTGACTTCTAAAATCCCCTCCCTTATTCAATTTTAACATTTCCCGAGTTACTTTTAATATTTAAATCTCAATATAACCATTTTTTGGTTATCTAAGTTAAAATTACCATTTTTGGTATTACACTCTCTGGAGCTCACAATAGTAAGAGCATGGCAATCCCGAGGTATCTAGCTGGGTCTTTTTCAAGTGTAGTTTTGGGTTAGATCCTCTTTGATCTTTCCTATCCAGGTTTCTCTTGGCCAAATTTTGTTCTCTTCTGATACTGACATTATTAGAATATTCGAGTGCTAGGGTGTCATAATTCATCATCATAACATATATAGTGTTTTGTGTAAAAATACATTTATTATACATGTATGTAAACTTCAATGTTTTCTACTTTATATAATTGGAATTGGAATTTTAAGTTTGTGATAAACTTCAAATTGGATGGAGAAAACCAATTTATAAAGATAGTGATAAAATTTCAAATTAAACAAAAATGTATTTAGATATTTCGAAATGAAAACACATAAAGTTAAATAGAAATAACATTGTTACAGTGATTTATGCATTAAAAAAATTATGATTTTACTTTTTAATTACTTTACAATTAAAAACGCATAGTGAAAAGTAAAATACCTTGAAGACCTCTTTCATGTTTGTAATTCTGACAAAGTTTAATTAAAAGATCATAAAATATTTTATAACTAAAATAATATGATGTCATGGTAAGACTAAATTTGTTTACTACAGTGAATACTCTGACATATAATCTATATATTTATTTATAGATGCACACTTTTTAAATTTAGAATTAATACTTATTTTCTAAATAAATTAATATGTCTTTTGTTTCAGCATTTGATAGCCGAAGCCTGGGTGGTGAAGGCATCTGAATTAGGCACAGATGAAGTATTATTTACTCGAACTCATTTAGGACATATCTTGAAACCTGGAGATATTGCTTTGGGGTGTGTATAAAATGTGTTTAACCTTCTTCATTTGAAAAATAGAGATGGAAATTAAATTTAATATGTTGTAAACATTATGTTTTGATGATGCTTACAGATATTTAGTTGCAGAGGCAAATATCAACAATGAACATTTCAATAAACTTTCAAGTGACTCAATTCCAGATGTTGTGTTAGTGAAAAAAATGTACGGGGATAGAGCTGCACGTAAGAGGAAACGTAAATGGCAGTTGAAGCATCTTAATGTGACGGAAGGAATACACCCCTACAGAGAAAACAAGTATGTACTAGATATGTGTTTTAGACCAGTAAAGTTTAGGAACAGTAGTTTTAGAACAGTGTTTGGGAATACAGTATACTAATTTTGTTACTCTTGTAACATGTACTCTCAAATTTTGAATTACAGTAGAGTCCCTGTAATTTGAGCTAATTGAGGCTGAGGTTATCTCAAGTTGCATGAAATAAGAATACGGAAATAAGAACAAAACATATGTGTGTAAATAAATTTTTAATCATTAGAAAATAAAGTTAAATTTAATAATTCAGTGCATATTTATTTAGGTTAACATAAACTAAGAATTTTTTTCAATTGTCCAATTTTTTTTTTTTAAAGTAGGGCCTTAGAGTACCATCAGCTTGTTGCTCGACATAACACAATGTCGCGCCTACAGTGGCCAAACCTACAATACGAGCCATCACTGGCACAGTCTCTCCAGGTACTATATCTTCGGTATCAGCTATATCAGTCAACTTGATTAACTTACATTATTTTAGCAACCAAGGGGTGGCTCGAAAATGATTCTAAGAAATATGAGTAGGTAACTAAGAAAGAGTCTTGTGAACTAAAAGTGCCAACCATACGTGTAAATTTAGGTCTTGAGCTGTAATGCATTAAGTTGTAAATTTTTATTTTCATTGGCTCAAGTTAAAAAGAACATCGAACTACCGAGGCTCGAATTACCAGGACTTTACTGTATATAAAAAAGAAGAAATATATGTTTATTAAAAAAATAATAATAAAAAAAAACCATTGATTACATTAGTATTTTGCTATTGTTCAAAAGTAATCAAGCCATTTTCTTATGAACTATGTAACGACAATGACATTTTTTTTTGTATAGTGATTACGATGAATTCTTGGCTGAACTAGAAGAGGATCCAGCTGTAAGACAGCAAGTAAACATTTACAAGGATTCCTCAAAGCTAAACATGCCTCAAATTGCTGTTGATTCTGATGATCAGGTTGATCCAACTGTTCCAGATATTACGCTCGAAGAAATGTTGGATGATTTAACAATCGATGATTCAGATATGGCTGAAGTATATGAATAAAATTACATTATGAAAATGTTTTACTTTGTAAAATCTATGATTTAAATAATGTAAAAGCATTAGTGTATGTAAACATATAAACAACATATAAAGTAGCAATATATTAACTTTTTAAAGAGTATAAAGTATAAAAAAGTAATAAAAATTATAAAAGCATATTTGATTTTAAAGATGAATGCCATTTATTCATTTCCTTCTTTTTTTAACTCAACTAAACAACATCCTATTATTAAGTAGAAAACTTAATGGTAAAATGCATAGCAAGTATATCTAAATTTCTAGATATAATATCAAAACTTCAAATGTTACATCCCAGTTGAAGGGGACCCGGTATGTCATATCCTTTACATGTTAAATTGGCTAAGTTGTAGAACACTTTTCTCAAAGACCACTACAGATAACTGATTGAAATTTTTACCAGTTATTTTAGGCCTCTATGATGCCCTTTAACATAGGTGTTTTAAAAAAATATATTATTTTTTGTAAACCCTCTTTAATGAATTGTTATTTTGTCAGTAAAAAACCTATAAAATGTTAAGTATTAACTCAATGATAAAATCCCCATGTTAAAGTGTGCTACTATACCCATAGTATATGTGGTAAAAATTTCATTTTTATATCTGTAATAGTTTCTAAGAAAAGTGTTCCACTAGTTTTAAAAATAAGACTTTCGGAAAAATCACGGTTAAATAGGCCTATCTACTATCAACAACAAACACAATGTTAGTACTCACAAATTTACAAATTTATTTTAACATAATGCATATTAACATGCGTAACATAGTACTCAATTTAAACATAATGCATTGATTATATGGTTTTTTTTCTGAAAAAATTAATAGTTGCAAAATAGGTGTTTTATGTGCAATTTGTTTCCTTTTAAATGGATTATTTTAATCATAACATGGACAAATGCCCAATGCATCGATTTTATAGTTGTTTTTTTTCCCCGTTTATATATTTACAAAAATAAAACTTACAAAATTGGAGTTTTCTGTGCAGCTGGATACTAACCAACCCTGTTAACTTCTACTCAAGCCAACCACCATTTGTTTATAATGAACCCTCTCTCCGCCATACCACAGGTTGGAAAGAAAGAACCAAACTGCACAGAATAAACCTTGTGTCCTGGGTGGGATCTCTAGTGCCACTCTTGATCAGAGAGTGACGCTCTTAACCACTAAGCTACAGAACACTTAGGAATAGTTACTTTTTTAACATTATTTGAGTATTAAAATCATAATATAATAGACTACAAACACAAATCAGTAGATGTAAAAAGTATAGTTTACATCAGTGGGAGGTTGCGTAAAATACATTGTAATCATAAGAGTTCTTCAACTTCATTCTTATAAGAGTTTACCTTCAATTTATGTTCATATTTTAAACAAACCAGTAGATGTAAACAATATAGTTTATATCAGTGAATGGTTGCTCAAAAGATTTGCCGTGCAATAACAACAATAAATTGTAATCCTTGTAACCTAGGATATTACTAAATATCATATGTAGACAGGTTAGCCAACCTAACTATGCATAAATAAATCAATAACAGCACCTGTTGTGTACCATAACAAATTAATGGAATTGCTTAGTCTTTGCACTACGAGCCATTTTTGTTATTTGAGGACACAGTGGAATGTCACACAAAACATTTTTTATCTCTGATATAAATTAACCCAAATGTATTAAGTTATATATCAAAATGTTCAGAAGAAAAATACCTACAATAATATGTAAAAAAATATTAAAATGTTTATTTTTTACATTTTAAACCTACCGGGCCTCTTTAAACTACATCTCCGTATCAAATGTTTTAATTAATTTTGGGTATCTCATATTTTTACAAAATTTGATTGTTAACACTAATTGTAAATAAAATCAAAGTGTAATTTTGATTGTAACTTAAAAAGTGTAATTTTAATATTTGATTAAAATAAAATTCTTAAAAAGACAAATAGTTAAGAATCATTTTAGTTTTTGTCAATTATTCTTTATAATTTTTTTATTTACAATTATTGCTCACATTGCTTTGGATTATGAATATATTATTTTACCAACATTTTTTTTTCAATATTGGCAGAGCCAGTTACGAGAATTTAGGAGCTTTGTATCAGCTCAATAGACGGATTTCTGGTTTTTACTGATATATCTCGAACAAGATGTTTTGGGAAGAAGATATGATGTACAATTTGTTTAGAATGTTAGGAGGTACATTTGAACTAAATCCGTTGATACAGTTTTGAAATTTAAAAAAACTATTTTTTTTATTTTATGGCAGGTATAGTAGACCACAAGTAACAAATTTGAATAAAATTAGTAAATTATTTCCTAGAAATGTCAATTATTTTATAAATGATACAAATTGATACAGATTATTCAAATTGATTGTTGTATGGGACGGATTGGATAATTGATTCAAACCAATTTTTAATTGATTGTCCTCAAGATTCTTCTTTTTTGCCAATTACCACAAAAGGCAGTTTAATTTTACTTGAAAGTTGCCATAATGTTTAGGGTATTTGTTTTCATATTTTCACCCAACCTTAATCAAACTTAGTAGAACCAATTTGGCTTTTAAGAAATTATAATATAACTTCGTAATAATAATACTAACTTAAGAACTATCATTTTTGGAGAGATGACGACTGTTATAGTTTTTTTTTTTTGATCTTTTATCACCAAATTTTGAGATTTGGTGTTAATATCTTATATACATAATTATTATAAGGAGGAAAACATACATAGGTAATAGTTTTTAACAAAGTCAGTTTAACTTGTTGGCGAATACGGACAGCATGCCACTTTTAATGCATGCTACAAGAAACCAAACCACAAAGTAGTAGGAATTTTTTTCTTTTATATATGTGAAAGCGTATTTATTTAAACTCAAAATAAGATAAAAACATATTAAAAAAAATTTTAACACGTGATATTCTTGGTAACAAGGATCATAGGGATATATCATTCATAATATCTTCCCTTCGAAGTAAAAAGTTTATATAGTCACTCATCCTTATAAAAATTTACAACATACACATCTAAACAACCACAAATTAGCACCAACGTAAACTACTTGTAATAGTGTACATTTTTAGTTCTTTGATCTTAAACAGAATGGAATATATACTTTGATCTTAGATAAAGAGGGGTATACGGAAACGTATTTTGTTTTCCATTGAATAAATTTAAAAAGACCAAATTAGAAAATAAAATGTGTAATGGAAATTGATCGGAGAAATTTATTCTGTGTATTATAATAATTAGAATGATTATAAACTTTATAATTAAAAAAGTGCAGTGCAAACATTTTGTATACAAAGACGAAAGATTTGGGAATTACCACCAACTGATTTTTAGTTTAGTCTAGATAGAACCTTCAAGGCAAGTGGTCGTCGCTCGGACAGACGTGTCCAGTCTTTGACAAAGAAAAGTGTTTTATTCAATAATAATGAACTGTTTTAGTAAAAAATGGTAAATAATTCAGTTACGTTTGAATCTAAAAACCGAACATTTAGACTGAATAGAACTTTCAATTATGTAATTATGTCCAGTTTTGGACAAAGACAAAGTAATATTAAAAGTGTTTTCTTCAATAAAAATGAACTGTTTTAGTAAATAATGTTATGTGATAAAGATTCAATCACGTTTAAATCAAATATGAACGTTTAGAGTGAAAGTGTTTGAACTATTAATTTTGCACATTCAGCAAACGTATGATGTAATCCGGAAAGTACAGATGCAAAGACTAAGTTTTTTTATGTTTTATCTAAAATAATAAACAATTTGAACATTTAATTATCATTTTCATAATGTGAACAATTGACGTGTTCTCAGCAATGAAATACGTGAACTTAAAACATTAACTTTCAATAACGATTAGAGTGATTGTGATGAAACGAGGTCATGCAGTTGCAACGAGGAAAGGAAGTGATTTTCAATAACGAGTTTGTTTCAAACTAATACACGTGTTTGGTAAAGCACGTATAAACTGAAAATTACATAAAATAAAAATATATTTTTTTAAAGATTTATAAATTTGTTTAATACTTGAATTTTGAACTTGTTATTTGTTTGATGTCTTATAATATAAGACGTAATATGTCTTTTTTTTAAAGTAATGATAAGATGTTAAAACTTCTAAAAGATTAATTATTTAAATTTTATTTTTATTTTCTTACTAAATATACTTTAATAGTAATTCGAGAATAATGTAAATTAATTTTATTATAAAAAAGCATTTTAGATAAACAAGTTGCAACTGAAGTTGCATTATTTATTCAATAAAATTAAATTTTCCTTTAGATGATTTTTAAATAAAATATATGTATAGGATGTATTAATATAAAATAATATTTACAGGAATTTGGTTTTATATGTGTTTACATATTCTGATAATTTGTCTTAATAAAATTACTGTATGTGCATTTCAGAATAAAAAGACTTCTATTCTTTTATCCAATGTTCTGTTCAGTACAATTTTTTTAAAGAATTCATGACCAAAGAGAATTTATTTTTTATTTATTATTATTATTTTTATTAATCTTTTTTTGTAATCAATACAATACGAAATGGCACCCAACTTAAATCAATAAGCATTTCATAAAACTAGAGTTCCCTTTTTTACTACTGTTACATACTCTTCTCACAGCTAAGTAGTAATAAAATGTTGTCACCATGTGTGATAAAGGCAGTAAAACAAGTAATTGTTTTCAACACCAGGTGGCACTGATACCATTAACAGCAGATGTGTTCCAATAAATAAATATATTTGAAGTCTATTTAGTTCAATATACTGTTGCTAGATGTCAGGGCATTGACAAAACAAAATAGGAGTAATGTCAAGAACAGCAAATGCTGTGCATACTCTTTTGGCATCATTACACATATTCACTAACAGGTTAATGGTTTCTGTGAAATCTGTTTTAATGTAGGGGAACCCAAATGGATATACCTGAAAAATTTTAACATCAACTTTCCCCCCTTAATAATATTTTCTTTCATATAGAATGAGCAAGTAAAAATACTTTTTTAAACTTGTGAGGACCCAAATTCGATAAATCAACTTTCATTTTCTGCTTACCACAATACTTCAAGTTGAATTGAGTTCTAGTATTTAATTTTTTTACTACAAAAATAAAATTCTAGTTCATTTTTTTCTTTTCAAAATAATATATGTCTTTAAAATATTTTAAGTATAAAATCTGTTAATAGAAATCCAGACAAGTGCAATTTGTATTGGTTATTTATTTACTATTTACAAAGGACTTTAATGATGGATACTAAATAGTTATTTTGTCTACTGTCTGACTGCTTTTACCCTTGAAATTTTATTATGGTTATTGTTAAAACAGATTATTAAACTAACCATAATTATTTATGCACATAATTTTTGATTCAGTAAGGAAATATAAGATTAAAAGTAGTTGTAAAACAAAGAAATAATTTACATCACGTCTAAATCAACTTGGAATAAAACAGTGATATTTCCTTGAATAATGATGTGACGGGTGAAATTGAATATGGAGTTATTCATATTAACCATTTACTGGTGTTTGCCACTTAATAACAAGCCATGTAAATATTAAAATAAAAGGATGGAGTTTAAAAATAATATTGATCTGAATTTAAATCGACACTGGTTAACTGTGGGCGCCAGATGGAATTAACTCATCAATTGTGAAAATATAAATTTACTTTGAATTTAAATAATCTCAGGGTCGTGATTTCTTTTAAAAGTGTACTAACAGTGGTGGTTTGATAAATAAGAATCCTTATTTTTTCTGCTGAAACTGAATATGGTTATTTATTGACTTGTTGTTACTTAACCCCATTTCAAACTACATTAAACTTTTTAATTCCAAATTTACATTATTATTTATTTTAACTTGTTTTTAATCATTACTTTTTTATTTATTAAACTCTCCATTTTCCTTTGTCTTGCTGGGACAAAACGTTCTTAATTGACTCTACTAATTACTAATATTTCCTTACTTTTAACAAAATCTCCTTAAAAAACATCATTATCTTAAAAACTTACAAAACTCATCTATCTTAACAAAAAATCTCCTTTACAATTGTATCATGTCTTAGTATTTCACTTTAAAAATTCCTTCCATCTCTAGCTTTCCATATTTTAATAGTTAGATTGCATTAATCACCTAAAAAACTCTCCAATTTATACACATGGCTCCTTGGGATCACCATTGTATCATCACGTAGAAAAACCTCATTAAAAAACTTCATCATTATTACTTAAAAATCTCCTTAAAAACCTTTATTATCGTCGTATATTCGTAGAACTCCTCAAAACTTATTCTTCCTTCATTTATCGTCGTATTCTTCTCAATATCATCGTAGAACTCAAAAAACCTCTTAAAAAAACTAAAAATTAACCATTAATGCAATCAACTACCATTCTTACAAAAAACTTCTCAACAGAACAACTTCATCTTTTAATACTATTTTACTTAATACTCTTGTAAAATCTACACCTTCATAAAAACTCCAAAAAACTCTTACTTAAACTTCTTCACATAAAAAACTTCATCTCTATTAATAAATAAAAAATCTTCATTACATATAAAAAAAAATCACATTGTTTCCCAGCTAAAACACCTTACTACCTTTAAAATCATCAATAACTTTATCTAATTACTCCTTAACAATCATTTATTGTCTTAAACTCCATTATCATGTACTTTAAATCTCTACTTCAAATTCTTATTCCTAAAATTCATTAAAATCTCTTCATTTATTATTATTTCTTAATTATATTTCCTTCTTTAAAACAAAATTTAACATTTTAAATTCATTATTCATTTTAAAGCAAAAATAAAGAACTTCAATACTATTATTATCCTAGCAATGCCATTTGAAAATTACTCAATCCTTTACAAATCATCTTTTTACAATCTCAAAATCACTTAAATCTAACAACATTATTATTTCTTATGCACCTAATTCTTATTATTTACTAACATCAAATTTCAATTCCTTCTTTACAAATTAACATCGCATCGTTTATCTTAATCTAATATCGTATATACACTTTTTAAGAAAATTTCTACTTTTCTTTCTCAAATTACGCCTGTTCTGTCTCGTCCAGTTAAATTTTAGATTCCGTTTTCAATCAACAGATCTCCTTAGATGATCTTTTTCATCTTTTATCTTGAAACATAAACTTCTTATCTTTCAATATCTCTCACGTCAAACTGTTTCTATTTTACAAAATAGATTAAAATAAAAAAACTTTTACCTACAACTACGAAAGTTTATGACACTTCCAAACATAAATCATCATTCACGTTTTTTGCCCATATTACATGTGACAAGACTATAAATGACTACTAGGATTTTTTGATAGGTTTTCCAATTAACCCGATATCACCATGTCTCTAAATAATATTTTAGGTCCTTCGTCGTATTATTTATCAATCATGGCTACGCCCTGTCCATAGTGAGCAGCTGCTTAACCAATTTTTTTATATATCTCAATATATAAAATCTCATAACTCCTTCTTAACTTCTCAATTGTCATTTTTTAACTATATTTCATTTACATGAGTCATATGACAATTTTTTTTAAATTTATTTATTTTTTTCAAAACTCAGCCGAGGTACATAACAGCGATTGAATAATACTCTTCCATCCCTGTTATACAGCCCGGCTGAACGTCGATCAATAAAACCCTCCACGTTCCATTTATTATTTTATTTTACTTATTATTCCTTTTTTATTTTGATTTTTATGAATTTATTATTATCATTTTATGCATTTACCTTCACTAACTCCCACTACAATCCTTCTGATTGCCAAAATTTGTATGTGTACACTTCTAGTTACAAACTTTAGACTCTTACACCAAATAATATGCTATGATTTTAAGATGTGCAATGGTTGAAATGTAATACCCCTACTAAATTCAGGATAAAACCCCAAAACACACCCTAACTTCACAACACACCTTCAATGCAGTCTACATGCTTTATTCCTAAGAATAAAACATGTTTTCTTACTACAACAAACCTCATCCAACCTCCATTTGTTTATTGTTTAAATGCATGTACGCGAAAAAAAATTTTAATTCATAAAAAATTTCATCAAAATCTGCCTATTCGAAGTTGAGATATTATCTCTAGACCCGACTGTACTCTCGTTGCCACCTGTCTGCAGCCTACAAGTCTTTCATTCCCCACTCCAACACAATTACGTAAAGATTTTTCTTCAAAACCTCCTACTTCAATTATTTAAAATTTTCAATTTCAAATTATATTTTATTTTATCAAGTTATCATTAACACATGTCTTTCAATTAAACATTCTATAATTTTCAACTTATTTTCCGTTTAAATTTCACTCAGATTCACAAAAAAAAAGAAAAATATTTTATTACAACAACGTACGATTTATTTTAGAACTTGAATTTCTCAACACCCTATATTATTTCAATATCAATAGTGAACGTCCAGGAATGTAGGTTCTATCACTGAAAGTATAAACATTTCCCCCTTAGATGATGCAATTTTTATCCGTCTACTGATAACTAAGAAAACCTTTTAGCTCCGACTTTTTACAAATCTTCTCACATTATTGAATAGTCAATATTAATTCTTCCATTCAATATTAAATATTACTGCTTCTTACAGATGCATACAATCTTTTCTTCTAATTTGTTATCGTCACGTTTTCTCAATATTTACTTCCTAACAAACACAAGTTCCCCTCTATATCTCTGATAAACATTCCAACCTAAACTCGGACTTTGTTTAATTATTCCTTGAATAGTTTTTTACTTTACCATTTGTTCATATTTCAAAATTCTGTTATTACTCAAATTATTATTTTTCTTGACTCTGACTTAATACAAACAAAAATTTTTTAGTTATTTACCTTTAAATCATTTATGAAATATATTTTCTTAACTGAGTGACATTATACGTTCCTTTAATCATACCAGTGTCAATGGTACCTATTACATATGCATTTTCTAATTTAATTTTTAAAACTTTAAATGGACCTTGATACATTAAAATGCATTATATAAAAAATTAACTATGACAGTAACCTTCTTGGTATTCCGACTCAAAAGTTTAACTATTTAAAATGATTAAATTTATAGCTAACACAACAAAGAACATAACATGATTTTTTATCACCATTGTTCGTCTAACGCATGTGAAATAAGATAGTCTTTTGTCTTTACTTCACACCACGTGCCTAATACCGAAAAGTCTAATCCTTTCCGCTATTTTTAAACTAATACTGTTTCAATACGTAAAAATATTGTTCTTAGTACTTATAAAAGTGTCTGTCCATTATAAGTCTTTCACAAAAAACTGTTTTTTATACATTTTACATTTTTGTTAAAACACACTTGTTCAAATTATTATAGGTCTGTCCTTGTCAGACTCCATTCTACGACTTTAAAAACACATCTTACTCTACTAACTGCTGCCTTAAGACTCTGTTCTACTACTCAGAAAATCACATGTTACTACCTTAACTTCCCAACTAAGACTGATGCAATCCCATGTGCTTGTCCAATATCCGGTATTGGCAATGTTCTAATTCTCATCGCGTAAGTGATATTTTTCTCGTTCAGTTCCAAAATGTCTTTATTCAACTACCACGCAATTCATTAATTGTCAGAATCTCTCAATTTCACTACACACACAATTTATTAAATTTCTTATAATCTAAATTACTTTAAAATCTTTACATCATTATTTATTTGTGTTTGGAAATCTATTTTATTATGAATTTACTCTATTTAACATTGAAAATCATTAGTCACGTTTTTGACTCATGTCACACCCACTACGATTATATATATATACTTATATATATATATATATATATATATATATATATATATATATCTACTTCCTTCTTTCTTTCCAGAACATCCTCAATTTATTCTACAAGTTGGTACAAAGCAGTTGTGATGGGGTCCCTGCTGCTAGCTTTGACTTGTTTGAGTTCCGGGGCGGTGATGTGTCTCCTAGTATCTGTGGAGAACCTTTACACACTCTTGCTGTGTGTTCAAACGGTTGTCAGGATGTCGAGACAGCAGGTGACGTGAGTCCCTTGGGATAAACTCGGGTGGGAAAATGAAGGCAAACCAATTTAAATATTTGAACTTCCTTTATTAAATACCTAAGTTACACATCCTCTGCTAACTCTGGCTAAAATGTTAGAAGGGTAAAATACAAAAGTATGGACGTCTAAAGACTCCTAGGTCTGGAGCAAGTGCATCCAGACTCAAAAAGTACCCCCCTTCTTTTCTAAAATCATGACTGCTGCATTTCCCAATATATGTAATATTTGAAATGATCTGGGGTTTGAATTTATTTTATTTTATTTTTTAAAGAGAAGGAAATAATTAATTTGCTCAGCTTATGGGCGCCAGGAAGCAATAGCTTACCAATTTTGAAAAAATGAAGTATATTATTAAATCGTTGAAAATAGCTTAGGGTCGCAAGTTCTTTTATGGTCTTTCTGCTGAAATAAAAAATCTTGTTTGTGCTGAAACTTAACATGGTTTATTTAAAACAAAAATTAGTACATTTACATATAATTCAAGTTGAATTTCATAGATTTTCTAGATTATACATCCTACTTGAATCATTTTATTTTACCTTTTAAGAAGGTCAAAATCTTGAATATTGAATTTACTTTTATTGTTGCAACTCCTAGAAAATTATTAGTTAAAACAAACAGATTAGTATTGTCTGTTTTTTATTATATTGAAATTACTTTATCTGAACAAAACTTTACATGTCGGTAAGCATTTCTTATTTTCAAACAAACAAAATATAATTATTTAAGAAAATATTAAAATTATAAACAGCTAATACATTAAATAATAATAAATCTTAAATGGTTAAACAATATTTGATTTTAAGTGTTCTTTAACACTTGTTACCAGTCCTTTGTTGAAAGATAGTTTATTCTTTTAAGATTGCTGCTGTGTCGACTTCCTGATGAAACTCCGTCATTCTTCACACGTGGTGAGATTTTTACTGGCATTATATCAGTCACACTTTTTGAGAATTCCATTTTACTCAATTGAAATTCTTGTTTAGATTAATGTTTATTAACCTTTAGTCTATGAAACACCTCACAAATTGTTCATGCTCGCTTAACATTACTCTTCTTCACCTTTTTAGCGTGCTTTAGCACAAAACACATCGTTCTACATTATATAAGAAAATACGACTGTCTCTGATATCGACTAATCAAACACTCTCTTCCACTAACCAAAACTGTTCTAAAACTCATCTAAGACTCTGTTAAACATTTGAACTACATTTTTGTGAAAGTTTCTCTACATTAAAAACACGTCTTACTGCATCAGATCTCCCTCTAAGACTGTCTCCACAAGACTATTTACAACACTTAAATTACATTTTTGAAATTATTACTCCATACCAAAAACACGTCCGACTTACTCGAACGTTCCAATTAGACTCTTTTTAACATTTAATCTACATTTTTATAAAATTTTCTCCATTTTGTTAACACGTCCTACCATAACAACACTCTCTCTAAGACTGCCGACCGCATGGGTGCATTTCATTTCCTGTACCGTTAGATCTAATCTCGCAACGTATGCGATAATTTGTCTCGCACTACATTTCACCTTGACAATAAGCTTTGTCTATATTTTTAACAAAACACTATCTAAATATATTCTACAAATTATAACTAACATTTTATACATCACATTAATCCTTTGGAAATCTATATTTACTTTTTTATATTCCCTTGTTTTACTATGTACATTGAGTCATACTTTTGACTTCTAAACCCCCCTCCCCTAATTAACTCTACATTTCCCGGGTTACTTTAAATATTCAAATCAATATAACCATTTTTAGGTATTACATATACCATGTTCAGTTTATAAAGAGCCTTGTTGTCCTTTCTTGTTAGAATATGTGAAAGTATGTGTAAATTTCTTTGAGTTACTATGTAATATTAATCTTAAATATTTACATCTTTCTATAAGGTGCAGGGCACTTGTCACACAGTTTCTCAGGATCTTGATTTTGTTGGGAGGGATCAACGAAAAGTACTCATTTTCTTATGTATCATTCCACCAGTATTTCTACTATTTTAAAAGAAATGAGATTGATTGTTTGATATGGTTTGGGAGTTGTTTGTTCGAATATGCTTTGGCATAAATACTACTCTGTTAGCCCTACGTGCTTGTGGAATGTCACCACAGGATATGCTGACTCTGAATAGCATGCATATTAGATTAATTAGAGAAGTTGGACCTTCCTAAAAGAGAGCAGGATAGGTGCCTGGCTTGAGTCCGCAGTCTGTTTGGTACCTATTTATGCAAGAGCTGTCCCTCCCGTGGCTTAGGATGTCAGTCAGCAGACTTAGTTGCATCATTTAATGGGATGTAACATCAACTCTTAATACCAACTTGGATGCGACAGTACTGACACCAATGCTGAGAGTTGAATCACTTTTATACAGTATTTCCATTTGTCTAATCACTTGCAAATTGTAAATGTGGGTAGCAAACCAATCTTCGTCAATCAATAGATAAGTGAGTTTATTAAAATTATTTTTTGTACAAAAACGCCTTCCATCTGGGCACATAATATCAGAAACCTCCCTCTCAGATTATAGATACATCCAGTTTCAATTAGGAACATCGCCTAACAACAACCTGTTCAGGAACCTAAGGGTGACCGATTGGAGTTCCTACTCGGCTATGATTAGGTCAATGATAGGTGGGGTTAAAACCGTTCCAGATATAGATCAGATGACCTCATTATGGGAGATGGCTATCATGGACTGCTATTGAGAAAACTACCTCATTCGATCGTTAGCTGGTAGACCAAACACCAGGTGGTGGTCTCTAGGACTTGGTCACAGGAGAAAAAATCTAAGGAGATTTTTTAATGCTTTCAAGCAAAGCAGTGAGAAAGTATCACTCACCTCAAACAGCACACAGCAAAGCTATATGAAAAGCCAAACTGGAATCCTGGAAGGTTTTCACAAACAAAGTGAGCACCTCATGGAAACAACTAAACTACAAGTCATGGACTCAAAATCACACAAACCCTATTGACACCCTATGGAAGCCAACAGGAGAGTAATAAACCAGGAGACAACTTCAGGTTATTACTTGAAACACACTTTTCTGACTGCAAACCTACACATAATAGTGGAGACATAATCCTCAGCGACGCAAGAAACAGCTTTTGTCCAAAGGTGAAGGACTAACTTCTCTAATCCAACTACTCTGCGAGCTACCCAGAGCCAGCATAACCTATGGTAATATTCCGGAGGCATGGATAAGGGCTAGAAAAACTATTTAATCCTAAAGCATGGTCGAACATTCTACTCTCACGACAAAGCATATCAACCCATCACTCTGTCCTGATTTTTCTTTTTTGTAAATAGTAGATAGACTGAAAGTTTTAGATAAATGTGGTGAAAATGTGAAAAAACAGTCTTAAGGAGGTATCTGGCGTGGTCAGACGTATTATTTTATTAAAACATTTTTTAATAATGCAGTGAAGACTTTAAAAACAGTTGATAGCAGATCTCTGACCTATTCAGACGTATTTTGTGTAGAGGAAGTTTTAGATAAATTTTTGGTGAACATGTTAAAAACAGTCTTCAAATCAATGTAGTACTGATCAAAGTAGTATTCGTTATAATCTAAAGCGTGAACTTTCAATTCAAAAATGTGAACTTTGTTAAATGTGTTAAAGATAAAATCTTACACGTGTTCGAGATAAGTAAGACGATTGAATCTCGAGTTCTGAACTAAGCCGTAAAAGTGTTAAAATGGAACAGTATAAATCGTAACACAAACTGTTATTTTGTCAAGTGAATAAAAAATAAACTTTGTAGAGCGGTAAAGTGAATAGAGAATGTCAACGTCTGAACATAGAACAATGGACGCCCTCTACGATGCAGTAAGGCATTTCTGGGGAACGAGTAGAGGAATCACCAAAGAATTGTGTTTTTAATTAAAAGAATGTAACTGGTATACACGTTAAGACTCTTCTTATGAAAATATATTTTTATAATTTGATATAAAATATGTAAATTTTTAAATATAAGTTTTGATTAAAAGGTTGAATTATAATATTTGAGATTATGTCTTATGTTATAAAAAATGAAAGTAAAGTTTTCTTTTTTAATAAATAAACTAATGAAATTCAATCCATTTCAAAGAATAAAATAATTAATTACGTAAATTCAAATAAATAAATTAAAAGTAAATTCAACCATTAAAATTCAATTTGATTTATCAGAAAATATTAGGATGCATTAAGATAAGATTTTGAATATTAATGTTAATAATAGAAAATTGATGATAATTTGTGTAAATGTGTTAATCTCTTGATTTAAATAAACTATGTTAAGTTTCAGCACAACATATAAGATTTCTTTATTTTACCAAGAACCACTGTAAGTACACTTTTAAAAGGATCTGCGACCCTGAAAAATTTTAATAATAATAATTAACTTTTTCTTTTTTTTCAAAATTGGTAAGCTAACGCTACCTGGCGCCCATAAAGCTGAGCAATTTTCATTAAATAAAAAATTTAAGATAAAAAAGTTACAATTTTAAATTCAAATCAGTAATCAATATAATTTTACAAAGTCCTTTATATTTAAATTCTTTCAGACCGTTATATGGACTCATGGGAAGAGTTTGCTATTTATAAAACAACAAAAATAGAAAATAAACATTTATTAAATGACAAGGTTTCCTTCCCAGCGAATATTGTGTTCGATACACTGATCAGATGGCAAGATTGTAACCCAACCCAAAATGATAAGGTTTAATCAAGAGGGACAGATAGACTCTTAACCTTGCCACGGCAGTCGCATTAAATGTTTACCCGTGACTGGTTAGTGTGATTAGGCCTAATCAATATTTCAAACGTTTTTAAAAAGTGTTTTAAGTGTGTTTCGTGATGTGTGTTTTTTGTGACTTTTATTTTGTGTAACTTATAACATATTTGATGACCACATAATGATGGGATTTGTGTAATTTCTGTTATCTGAAGATGGGTACGTAGGTAACCCGAAACCGCGGTAATCACCAAGTGATTTCTGGATTGGAATAAGACAAAAAGCAGGTATTGTACCTAGTTTTATAATTGATAAAACTATCCAATCCATGGGCTAACATGTTGGGAAAAAAAAACATACAGAATGCCTTATGAATAGGATTTTGAGAAATAATTCACAAAATCAGATTTGACCCAGTAAAACCATATTTTTTATAACTCCATTTTAACATTATTATTTTTAACAGCTTAGCATTTAGCCTCTCTTTAGTTCAAGCAAAAATTATGTAAATTTTAGAAAGTGTATGCCACTAAGATGATACATTTATTATTGGTTCTAACTTCCAAAAAAAAAAAAAAAAACAGTTTTAAAAGAGATAAATAAACTGAAAAATACTATGGTAATACTAAGTAAAAAAGAGTACAATTTGTCAGTTGTGTGCTATTTTTCTTGGTAATATAGATGAGAAAGGAATTAAATATTATCCAGAATTAAAAAGCAATGTATATTGTTAAGCAGTTAATTATACCGACACCATATTTACGCACTTATTTTTCGGTTCAGTAAGTAAATATAAGATTAAAACAAGTTGTGAAACAAAGCAGTATTTTGCATAATATCTAAATCAACTTCAAATGAAACAGAGATACTATGGTGACAGGTAAAATTGAATATGAATATGGAGTTATTCCTGTTAATCATGTCTATGTGGTTACTTGTCTTGGTCGCTCAACTAGTAACAACCCAAAATCCAAGTAAGTTTAATAACTAAAAATATGATATTAATTATAGTTATAATTAATTATACAGTATATTTTTATGTTCAAGTATAAATGAAAATGTATTATAAAAAGTTTGTGTACCATTTTTATATTTTTGTTGCAACTTGTATTCTTTGTAGTAAATCCAAATAAAACAAAAATGTCTCCAAAATATGTAAAAAACAAACAAGGTTTTAAAACAAATTACTCATTTAAAATCATATATTCATAAGCAACAATATTTAATGTGTAATTTTCTTCAGTTTTTGATAATATTTTATGTTTTTATATTGTAAAGGAATGTTTTAAAATTAAAAAAATATCATGACTTGTTTGATTAATTTGTTAACACTTTATGTGCTACAATTGTACTAGTAATAAAACCATCTGCAACTTATTGGTTTGAAAATAATTCATTTTATTTTTGTATTATGCCATAATTTCAAAGCTAGAATGTGATTTTAATGCTAGATCCATTTTCCATCATTTTAAAATGTTACATTTTGTTTATCTGTAGAAAATTTCTGCACCTCCTTGGAAAACCAGGATACTGCCAACCATTCAGTACATTATTTTGTTCCATTCGGTACAGTGAAAAATTGAACAAGTTCAGTTTTGGTCATACAGTAATAACAAAAATTACATTTCACCAAACTTGTAATTAATACAGTTACGGTATTTTTAATAATTAAATATATAACTCAAGAGACAGACAGAATCCTTGTTTGCTATGTTGTGGACTCAGAAAATCTGCATGTTAAGTGTGGATTAATTTGAGAAATTTTTTAATCTTACTGAATCAAATCAATTTGGTTTTTACAATTTTATATTTATTTATTTTAGTTAAGTTAACCAAAACTTGTAATTTTACGTAAGGTTTACAATTCCAAGAAATTTTATATTTTTGAATTAGTTTAAGAATTTCAACATGCTATATTACTAAAAAACTTTATCATGTAATTAGTTAAAATACTTTGTTACATAATTAGATAAAGTATGTTTGTCTGTGATTTAACTTGTTAAGTTTATCAAATTTCCATTAAAACAATATAAAAGAATAAATTAGTGTAAAATTAAAAATTAATGCACTGGTAGTTAGATATTGTCAAATGAAATGGCATTGTGTGGAATAATTGCCCTTGGTCCTATACATACTAAAAAATAGTTTTACAATATTCCAGAGATATAACAAATATTATTTTAAAATAATTTGAAAGATAAGTTTCTTTTGTCACAATTTTTAATTTGAATGTTGTTTTACTGCAGAGAAAAATATTGTGTTTTTTAAAACCACTGAAAATTCTATTTTCTAAATTTTTTAAAATAATTAACAATAAGATTCTCTTAAAATTGGTTTTCAATTGATTAAACTAATAAAGAAATATAAATATATTTAAAAGAATAAAGTAAAATCTATGAGGGTGGACAGACCCTTAAAAAAGTAGTTGTTATAACCTTCTGCAAATCCACATTGGATTTTTTTTACTAATCACTATATTAATTTCATGTTTTTCATACACACTTTAAATGTTACATTACATAAGTTCACTAAAAATTAAAACTTTATATTTTATATCTTCAAAATGATGGCTGTTTGAAATTTGTAAAGTGTAATATCTTGAAAACTGTTAATTTTACAAAGAATTTACAAGAGACAAAATATGTCTCTCTTTTAAGATCAAAGAATTTAAAAAAATAAATAAAAATTCTGTATGTTAAAGAATAATCAAGTTATTGATAAAAAACTGAAAACATTATTTCTTGATAATTGTTGAGCAGTGTTCGAACGAATGGACGTTTATGGCAAGTCGACTGGAGGTTACTTTGAACATCTAATTTGAAATGAAACATTTCTAATTTTATAATATGTACAGTACTGTCAAAGATAATACAATTCAAATTTTAAAAAAATAAGATAAATTTAGACAATAAAATTTAATTTTTTTTATTTTGATTTATAATGTAAGATTCAATCTTGTTTGTTTATATTTTTAAATATAAAATCATTGAAGTACAATATCACCTCATAAAAAAGAGTTCACATTACAGCTAATATAATAGGCTTCTTAACTTCCTCTACTGTAGTGTTATAAATAGTATAATTAATTATTAACAAGTTAAGTGCCAAGCCAGTTGTGCCACTTTTATCATACAGTGCCAACTTAAATAAACAATTTTAATAACATAACCTGTATATATATGGTTTTATGGTTATATGGAGAACTGATTTTTTGAGAAATTGTTTTACAAAATATTAAAAAAAAGGATCGGCCCATCGGCCCGGCATGTCATTTTGAATACCATATTTTGTTTGGAATTTGACGTGTCGGCCGATTGGCCGACCGCACTTTTGATCGATTTCCTAAGATAATTTAGGTCTGTGATGTTGGTAACACATAACTCAGTGGTGGGAAACGCGTTGAGTAATTGCACATAAACATCAAGTCGATATGGTTCAAACTGGAAAGCGGGATCGAAGAGGAAATGTCATTTTCAAGCCTCTTGCGATAACAGAGTACAATGAGCAAAAACCCGGCATCGATGTTGCTGATCAAATGTCGTCGTACAACTCAGCACTACGAAAGACACTAAGATGGTATCATAAAGTTGCAGTACATACATTTACTATTTGGCACCTACATTGTGCTCGCTTACAAAAGCAATGTAGGACCACGACCGCAACACCAATACTTGTCAATAACAGATTTTAAATGCTTTCATTTTGCTTTCAAAATGCTTTTATCTTACAGTTTACACAGTAATAATATAAATAAATGATTTTTAAAAAGTTAATTGTAAATAAATAATATTGTTAAACAGTTTTAAAAATTGCTTTCCAATTTTGTAATTGTTCAATGTTTTATACAAAAATATGCAAAATTTATTATTTTGCTTACCGTAATAGTTAACTTTTATACGTTTATTTTTAAAAAATATAACAACTGTAGAATATTCTAACTGTATATTACTTGTTTTAACACATTAATCCATAATATCAACTGAAAAAATCGCTGCCGCACCGATCGGTACGACGAAATTAACATATTGTTGAGGTATTTTATTTGGTTGTTATGCAACACTATCTAAAGATAATAAAATGAAATATCTATGCCTATTAGCTACAATCTCCTACTTTTCACTGAGTGGATGTGTTTTCCGCTAGGTTGCAACACTTCCTGATAAAAGAATCTAAAATAAAATCTTGCATTGACGGCAGTGTCATACCGATCGGCCGACATGCGACTTTAACTATGAGCTAGCTGTCGTATCGATCGGCACCCCATGGCACTTAACATGTTAAGAGGAGCGGGAAGGCCAAAATAAAATTAGTTGTCATTTTTGTTTTTAATATAACTTTTTGGTACTTTGAAATGTCTACTTTAAGAATATATAAGAGTTTATGTTGAAAGATACTTAGAATGTTGTTAAAGAAATTCAAAACCAAAATTATGTCCGGATTTTGTTTGAGCCGTTTGAGTGATATAAATGTCAAATTTTGTACAGTATGTGTTATAGATAATTTCTAGTCCAGTCTAATACTGTAGTTTTCTTCTGTTGTGTAGGCCAACCTGTTTTCTTATACAAATAGATTGCTGGTAACACAGCTGATGGATTGTCGTTGTTACTTTAGTGTATGTTTGATGATGTAAATCACATGAAAAAAGGATGGATTCTAGGCTAGAGATTTGAATAAAAGGTTTGACAAACTGAAACTAGAGGATAGCAAAGGACCAGGAGGCAGAGATAGACTTACTAACATAGAAATTGACAAATTGCAAGACTATTATGGCCTAGCTATCAAAAGGGGTGATTCTAATCTTGATGAGATGAAAAAATGTATGGGCAAAATTTTTTTTACAAAATATCTCATGATGAAAAACTACAGCGAAAAGTATGCTCAATGGGGCTTGATTTTTGGTGTGGCTATAATAAACCTAGAGCTCTCAATATAACTTACAGCCATGAACATGGTTTATCACAAGGAATCATGACAACAATTAAAAATAATTACCAAGACCTAGCTGATCTTGAGAAAATGCCTTCATCAACATACTCAGAATCCACACTAGGAGTATTTGATGCTGTTTTAAGCTTCAATGGTGGGTTGAGCAGTAAATTGGAAATTTATAATAAGTTAGGCATATAAATAACCAAAACCTCAGTGAGCACACTATCCAACCTCGACATCCTGTGACTAAAAAAAGCAGAAAAGGTAGCTAAACAGATGAGACCAGAGAATTTAGGATACCAAGAAAGAAGAGAATAATGGCTTTGGAGAAGGAGGAAGAGCAAGCAGATGATCTTGCTTATGGTGCTGGGATGTTTTAGAGAATCGGTAGCCTATATATAAAAAGTCAAGTTTTATTTTAAATTTGTTTTCCTGAGAAATTCCATTTTTACAACTTAAGATACACTTTTCTCAAAAACTGTTAGGGGTAGAGGACGGAAATTATTTGAACATGTAGATCTGAGAGGTTTCTAGTTGTGGTACCATAATCTTTCTTATACCTTTATCCAATAGTTTAATTAAAAAATGGGTACTTAAGTATTAACGCCACCGCAGCAACTTTGCGCATATATATATATGCACCAATATTTGCTTACTTTGCGATATAATTATATATCATGACAGGTTTGGCCAGTCTATATATATATATATATATATATATATATATATATATATATATACACACATAAACACCTGGCCAAACCTTATATATATGCGCAAAGTTGCTGCGGTGGCGTTAATACGTAAGTACCAAAAAATGTTTTTATTTTAAAAAAGATTTTTATGTAGCTTTTTTTAAATTTTGGATAACCCAATTTATTAGGGATTTTGAAGAAAGTGCTAATAGTTGTTAAAAAATGCGTTCTTACTACACAGAAAAAAATTAAGTTAGTACCTGAAGTAGTTTAACAGAAATGTGTACCTAAAATTTGCTCGAATTAACATGGACGGTATAGAGCCTATCTGCTCTCCACATACAATGGAACAAAAAAATCTCCATTTTGAAATAGTTAAGGATTACAGTTTCTGTTTTTGTACATTTCCGAGTAATGAATGTTATTATTGTTAACACTTATAACTAAAATCAATTTTATGTTTTGGCCATTTTGTAAAATTAAGGTTAACAAAATTTTACATCACCTTTTTAAAAAAAAAAGGTTATGTTTTTAGTAACTCTTGTAACATAACATTTAAAGTATGTATGCCAAATATGAACTTATTATCTTATCAGTTCTATTGATTGTAATATCAAAAAAAGGTTAATTTAATTTAAAATAATAGTAACCGGGAATCGCTATAGTTAAATTGGGAGGGGGAAAATATAAGTCGAAATTATGACTAGTAATACACTTTGGAATAAAGGGAATTAAATTAACCTAGATTTCCAAACTAAAATAAATAACAATGTATAAAATATTAAGTATAATTGATAATGATAAATTAGATAGTGTGTGTTATTAAAAATATAGACGAAAGACTTGTTTTCAAGAGAAAATATTTGAATAGTGTATGTAACGAGATGTGAGTCGCAATTAACGCAAACACACCGAGAATTGAATGGGAATCCTTGGAGCAACGAATGTGAGTCCTGTTGGAAGACAGGATATTAGAATTTCATCATGCGGTCGTCAGTCGGATTCCAGAGTCTCAGGAAGGAGCTTGGAGGTGATAGATGTCAGAGTCCAGAGATTGAAGGAGAGAGTCATGTTTTAAAGTGTCAGACAGTTTGAATTTTGAGGTGTTGAGATGTATTAATTTGTGCCGAGCTATTAAAAATGTAGAGGGATTTGAACATTATGGACGAGCGTGACGAATGGTATTAGTTTTGTTGAATTGGACAAAGTGTTTATACGAACAGCGTGTTTCACAAAGACAATAGATAATCACTTGAATCGTATTAAAATGCGGGCGGAAGATGAACAATCGCGAAGTGTTTAAAGAACAATAAAATTGATAAACATTCTAAACACGGACATAAGACAAGTGCAATTAATAAACTCGAAATGTGCGATTGCTGCAATGTGGACAGACAGACATCACATGTGCTTCATGGAGGAAAATCCTCAAATAAAGACGGTAACCAGCATTACAAAACGCTGAAAATAAATTCTAATGTATCTATGTAACAATTTTTTATGTTTAATGTAATGCTTTTAAAAACAAATTTAAGTTTTAAAGAATCATTCATGTTTTTTTAGATTAAAAAAGTGTCTACAGACACGTATAAATTTTGACAAAGTAAATTTAATAATAAAAAACAGATAACTTTAATCTGTTTAATTTAATAAATCACTTAACAGTTGCAATTTAAAGATTAATTCAAGATTTGAAAAATAGACCTTCTTCAAAGGCAAAAAATAGTAAACTCAGTTAGGATGTTAACTATAGTTGGTCTATATGATTTCTTTGTGATGATAAATGTTTATGTATAATATTCTGTGTTAATAAATTCATGTCAAATTTCAGCAAAAATAAGGATTATTCATTTCACCAGGTAAATCACTGTGAGTACACTTTCAAAAGAACTTACACCCCTGAGATTTAAATAATTATATTCATTTCTTTTTTCTAAATTGGTAAGCGAAAGCTTCTTGGCGCCCTAATTGTCGAGCAATTTTAAATTCAGTAAACAAATAATAACTTTATGAATTTCTTTACAAAATAAAATCAATTTTAAAGAACCTCTTTCTTTATAGATTATAACATGATGTGGCCTAGCCAAAGAGCCCACCAAACCAAAACTATAATAAGTATAAATAAGGATGTAATGTAAAGGAATTCTAAATAATAAAATATGAATTGGCACTTGCGATTTTGTTGAGCAGTGCAAGATTACATAGAAGGGGGGAGAGACGAGGAGTGGAGGGCTTGAACCAGCGAGCGAGCGGGGAGTCTGTTCCAAGAGCCGCGACAAGGAAGACCGCTACGGGACGAGGTCAGTCCATTTTTCGGCCACGTGCTAGCAAAATTAAACGGTATGCTTTTCAGCCACTATTAAGGCTTTATCTAGCCGTTATGTCTTTTTTGTAAATTATAATAATTCTGTAATCTTCTAATTTGCCGCTAAAATAAAAGAGAACATTAAATTTAACTTGCGTTGCGTGCGTTCATTAGCGTCCTAACCCAACTCCTTGGCCTATCCTGACAAGATTCGGCTAAAGTGTACAGCCAGTTGGAGCTTCCAGCTGGTCAAAAGAAGTGGAGATGGTCACATTTCCAAAGTTATAAAGTTTATTGTACAAAAACAAAATGGTCAATAGCGGCTAAACAAAAGGAAATTAGAAAATATTTTAATAATTTTTTTCTTTTTGGTATTATTAGGAACGGCCCCTCAAAGCTGCCTGGGTTCTTAGTTTTAATCAAAATCATCAAATCAGTGGTTCAGTATTTTATTAACTGTTATCATTGACATGAAACTTATGTCTATTTCCCTGATACTTTAATACAACACTTTAATACAAAACTTGAATACAAAACTTTAACACAACACAAAAATAATAATTCAATTAAACAACAAAACAAAACAATATTATTTACTCAAAGCCCAGAAGTATTCCAACTATTGTTATTCTCTAATAAATGAGATTACATTTTATTGGTGATTTTATAAAAATAGAAATGCTTGCTTACTTCTGTAGAGTAGACTTCCTAGGCTAAATTCCTGCATCACGGCTATCGACCTGTCGGTATCATCAAGAGCTCCAAAAGACAAAAGACCCCCTCCAAATCATGCTGACCGTTTATATACCTTTAGTTCTCTTTGTTGCCCTAGTTCAGTTGCAAGACAAGCATTTCAACATTTTTTTAACTGTTTCACAATAGTTGGATCATTCTAAACTTTGTGAATATGAGTTCTTCCTAATATAACCTAATATTAACTTATTCCTAACAGTATGTAGAATCAGAAAACGTATAGTACCGGTACGCTAAGATTTTGTGACATCCTGTATATTCGTCTGTTATTGCCAAATTAATTTTCATAATTACTGAGAAAAGTTGGTGTCTAAAGCAGTTGACTGATCATCACATAAACAAATAATGTGTGCAGCTTTGACTTTTCTTGATCTCTATGATGTAAATCGAGATGGCTAGCTGGACAGAATTTTGACTGGAAATGTGACAGGAGTAAGGTTTGTAAATGTTGAAAGCAAGAAACAATCCAAAGAGTGTATGCATCCTCAGTTGTCAAAAAAACAAGAACATTCAAACAAACACTGTCTAACCGAAAAATGATGTCTACAGTGTTTTGAGACCATAAGGGACTTTTGGTGACTGAATTTATGGAACTCAGCATAAAAATAACAGGAGATTCTGTTTATAGTTAAACTTTGAAAAACATTGGAAGTCAATTAAAAACAAGCAGTGTTGATTACTCACACAGGGAGTTGTTCATTTGTATGACAATGCTCGCACCCATACAGCAGCCTGTGTGTTCTTTGCTATAACATTTCTAGTAGGAATTTTTTAGCACCCACCATACAACCCTGACTTGGCACCAAGTGATTAGCCACAACTCTTTATAAAGATGAAAACCTGACTTGCTACTCACCATTTTGAAACAATTGAAGAGCTGATGAATGGAATTAATGTCTGGCGGAATACTTTGAGGCAGAAGTCTTTGACAAAGAAATACAAAAAAACACAACAAGTGTTTAAATGTAGAAGGTGACCATGTCAAAAATAATATAGATATACAGGGTGGCGCAATACAAGATGTGTTTAAAGCTGTAGTGTCCGAATTGGTGTTTGTGTTAAACAGTTGTAACGATCTTAACGAAAGAAGAAAGAATTTTTGCTTTAAATTTTTATTATAAAAGTGGTACTACTGCAGTTATTAATGAATGGGGTAGACATTTTAATTCAAACTCACTCTCTAGTCAAACAGTGTACACCATACAAGATAAAATTGAACTCATCTTCATGGTGCATGCATCCAGCCTCAGGTAATGCCGACCGCACGAGCTCATATACATAGCTAGCTAGTCTCCAGTAGGTGGGATCCGTTAGAATTCGTCCAAGAGTGCAATTAGGTTGGAGTCTTCTCCTCAGCTCATCTCTGATATCTGATCTGATCTGATGATACAATCAAGGAGGATGTGTTGTAGAGTTTCTTCTTCTATCTAACATACAAGACACAGGGGCGACTCATCAAGTTGGAAACTAAAAAGATAGGACTGTCTTACAATATGTCCTGTTCTAGCTCTTGAGGCGAATGTTGACACGGACCTGGGCAAGTTCTTGTAGATGACAGTGTTGTTTGGTTGTTTGAGGAGTCTGTAAAGATGGCGACCGGTCAGTTCATCCTTCCACTGCACCACCCACCTGTGTCTCAGGATTCTGTGAGATGCATCCATGCAGCCTGCAAGAGGTAGTTCTTTAGATGGTATAGGATGCATATTGGTGGCTGCCTTTGCTATTTCATCAGCTTTATCATTTCCCTGAAGTCCGCAATGACTCGGTATCCATTATAAGAAAATCTCCTTATCCGTGGACAGATTCAGTTCTAAAATCTCTTAGACTCTGTGGTAGTAACTTGAGGGCCTATACTGTTGGAGGAGTTGTAATACGCTTTAGGAGTCGCTGAGTATGAATATCTTTTTACTTTTTACAGTTATGCAATGGGCAACCGCCGCTTTGATGGCCAGTAGTTCAGTGTCGGTACTGGAGCTTGAATTTGCTGGGACAAAGAAGGACTCGCCTGAATGTTCCGCAAAGTAACCGGCTCCTGATTTTGATTCTGTGGAGTTCAATGACCCATCAGTGTAAATCCTATAATGACTTTCATATCTTGAGTGTATAACTTCAAGGGCGGCAGCTCTTTGCATTTCTATAGGGTCGTTTTTAGATGTCAGTCTAGGGAGGTCTAATTCGATCTTTGGTGGTTGAAAACTCCATGGTGGGATGCAGTTGACAGTAGGGTAGGGCACTGGGGTCACGTCCGATGCGTTTATCATCATAGTTACTGTCCGGTAATTAAAGAAAGACTTGTGATGAACCTCCCGTGGGTCTGGTCTGAGGGCTGGAAATGATGTAGGGTCCGCAGATATGTAAAGAAATTTGTGCCAGACTACTTTCTGAATGTATACTTCCAGAGGCTCTACATTGAGCTCAATTTCCATGGCTCGTATTGGAGTTGTTTTTGGGCATCCTAGGCATATTTTAAGGGCTGAGTTTTGAATGTATTTAATTTGTTTAGATGTGTTTTTGCAGCAGAACTCCAAATTTCTGCTCCGGACATCATTTTTGATCGAATGAATGATATAAAGAACTGTCTCAGCATAAGAGTATCTGCTCCCTATGCTCTACTAGCAACATTCTTGAGTATATTTAATATTTTTGTGCATTGTATTGAGATCTGTTGGATATGGTTCTTCCACAAAAGTTTGGGGTCCAGAGTGATTCCAAGTAACACAGGGTTTGGGTTGTAGGGTATTGGTTTTCTTCTGCATTGTAGTTCTGGTACAAAATGCTTGAATGAGTATTGTCTTGTGAAAAAAGTGCATTCTGTCTTTGTTGAGGAGATTGACATGTCCCACTTCTCTGTCCATACATTGAGAGCATTTAAGGCAACTTGCGCCTGCCGTGTGGCCTGTATTGGGGCCTTGTTAGAGCTCCATACTGTTAAATTGTCGGCGTAGACACAGCTGTCTGTTGTGTTAGGCAGAGTCATCAGCATATCATGGAGTGCAATGTTGAACAGGGCTGCACTCAGAACTGATCCTTTTGGGATTCCACTATTGATTGCAAGTTCATCTGAGAGTATGTTATTAACTTTTGTTTTGATTTTATGGATTTTTAGAAAGTTCTGAAGATACTTTAACATCTTGCCTCTAATTCCAATGAGTAAACAATGCAGTAGGACTGTGGAATGGGGTACTTTGTCAAAGGCTGCTTCCAGATCCACCATTACAGCTACTGTTGTGCTGTTGTCCGAGAAACTTCTATAGATTGTCAAACTCTGTGACATGTAGAAGAGCGTCTGTTGTTCCTCTTCTTGGTCTGAACCCGAACTGTCTTGAGTGTAGCTTATTTCTGCTTTCCAATCTCACCAACCTCTCCATCAAGATAAATTTGAACAACATGGATCTATTATGGATGCATCAAGATCTTGCCACCCAATAACAGTCGCAACAGAAGAAAATAAATTGTGCATATGTTTAGCTGTGACTGAAAGTCCACGGAAATTAACCAGATGATTAGCCTCTGAGCTGGAGTTACCACGGAGGTCTCTGCAAAGAATGTTAAATTTACACACACTTAAATTTAAAGTTTACATTCCACTTTAAGTATATGAGCTACTTTAAGATGACCCAGATCGACGTCTTCAGTTTTGTGAATTGATGATTAACCAACACAAACATGATCCTGAGTTATTTAATAAAATTGTGTGGTCGGATGAGGCCAATTTTAAGTTAAGTGGACAAGTTAACAGACATAACTGTACATACTGGTAACTGAAAATCAAAATCTTTTGTTAGGGCAACAACTCAATCAACCAGGTGTGAGTGTTTGGGGACAATATCATCATTTGGCATACTTGGACCATACTTTTTTCAACGAACAGTGACAGGAGATAAATATGCCTAGGATATGCTTCAAAATTAAATGGTACCAAAACTCATGACACATGCTGAAAACTTTCAGGAAATTTACTTCCAACATGATGGTGCTCTACCATATTATGCCACTGCAGTCCGCGATTATTTGAATGAACTTTTCAAAAAAGAGTGATTGGTCAAAGGGCAGATATTGACATGCCTCCATATTGAGCTGATATCACGCCAATGGAATTTTTTATATGGGGCGTCGTCAAGGACTCTGTTTATTCTAAAAAAAACACAGACCATTGATGAATTGAAAGACTACATATGCGATGCATTTCATGATTTAAAAAGTGATAACAAACTATGCCGTACAGTATATTCCTGGAAGACTTGAAAGATTCATTAAAGAAGAAAGAAAACAGTTTGAAACAAAAAAAGTATTGTAAGTATTGTCTGCAATAAATTTAATAAATTCAGTATTTGTTTAAAGCAGTGTCAAGTGACTTTTGCACCACTCTGTATATGCAACTTTTGGATATAATAAATTTTTGTTTATCTGTATTTAGTTTTATTTACTGGCCAAACAGAAATTAATTTATGAACAGCTCATACAATAATAACTTGTTTCTAGTCAAAAATTTAACTTCAATTTCAGGTTATCCTTTTTCTTCAGTTGAAGAACTTACAAATTTGACAACAGATCTGGCAAATGCTTTTGATGCCGTAACTGAACTATCACAAAGTGAAATCTTAGAAGATTACAATCTGCATGTCATTCCTTTCAAGAGAAAGGATTTACTTTGTAAAGCATGTAAATATGGAGCTCTTCTGATTATAAAGATGTACACCAACCACGTACCACCATCAGTAATTAAAAATGTAGCCATCCACCTCTGTGCTACCATTATAACAACTAAGAGAGTATGTAAGGGCTTGGTTGATTTAAATGCGGTAAGTAGATTTGATACCATGTTATTATACAACTATAGTTTTATAGGTATAATAGACATTTTATTTAGACCTAGCTGTTAACTGTGGCTTAACTCGTGTTGAGTACTTTGTAAACTAAATTTGTGGTATTTCCTTTTGGAGCTAAGATGACCAAAGGTTACTGGCAGAGTTCAGTCTGGAACATGTGACGTAAAACTAACTGTCCATATGAGACACAGTCCTCCACAACTCAATCCCGGCCATATTCAGCGACTGTCCTTGAGATTTATTAATAGTCATGGCAAAGCACATCTATGCTTTTAAACTCCTGCGGATATTCTGTCAGGATTTAACACTATTCTTGGGATGAAAACTATCTCCCCTCGATCACACCCAATGATCATGTGCCTTTTACAATGTGTTTATGCAGAGTTTTTACTTTTAGTCTAGTTCCATTGCACAATTTAGGCAAATTAAGATTTCTTAGTAACAATACAGGGGCACTGATTTTAAGAATGACTTTATGTGCTGGAAGATGAGTAGGATTCAGAGTATTAAGATATTCTACAGAGTAGTGGAAGGTGACGTCTGATTGGATTACTGAATCACAAAACCTTTATTCAAATTCATGACTTTCATAGGCCTTAGATAGGATGTAATTAATTCCAGCTGCTTTATCTTTCCTTGGAGATAAGATGCCCTGCTCACACAACCATTTTATGGGCTATTCCTTGTTACTTATATCTGGATATATTCAGAAGTTAGCTCTGTTAACTACTGTACACAAATATGAGAGGATGGTGACCTTACCGTCCAGTGAGTGGTAAATTCCATTGCCTATTTTAAATAGTATCTCAGTGAAAATCCCAGCAGATATATTATCTCTTAAATAAACCCATATATTTTTATAAAGTGTAAATTACTGGATATATCACCCCAAATATGAAGCCTTTAGGCACAATAAAATTTAACTTCATCTGCCTGTGTATCTCTTAGGTGTGATGGGTAATGTTTGCCAAAAATCTTCAACTAAACACCACAATGACTCCTCCCATCAAGCTATTGTTTCTTCTTACATATTTTAATGTTCTACTGAAAGCCTTGAATCCGTTGTTAGGAATGGTTCCTCTAAACTGCCTGGGTTCTTTAACTTTCAATCAAATCAGTGGTTCAGCATTTAATTAATCTTTATTAATAACACAAATTTATATCTATCTTTAATACAATTCAATACAATACAAAAAGAATACACAATAATAAAATAGTGGGATCAATATCAAAAGCAAAACACGTTATTATCTCTATGAGAATACAATATCCACAATTATTTAAACAATATTCAAAACTAAATATTCATCACACAAAACCCAGAATTATTCCAACTATATTATTACTTTTTGTTTAATTGAAATGACTGATATTACAAGTACCTTTATATTGTAATGCTTGCTCACCTTGTAGAGTCTCAAATTCGGCCAGTCCCTTACTAGTCCTTCCGTTCGGAATCAAACTATCTGACCAAGCTGGTCGACATTGGTATCTTGTTTCTCTATAGGATCTCTAAGAAGTATGTAATTATTAGCTCTGAGTTGCGCCTAGTTACTTCTGATGAAATTAACTGCTCTCTCTCAATTTTCTCGTAGATATCAACTAAGTATTGACTAAGTAGAGATTGACAGTACAATAAATGGTTGGTTTTCATTTGTCAATTTCATTTTTGGGTCAATCTGGCAGATGTCAATGGAGTAACCATCCTCACAACGACAGAAAAGTAGCAGGTACTGCAAGGCGTCATAGGAATGGTGCACTTCACTGATATGTTGTAATTTGATTTGATGGTTTTGTAATAAAACATTTTGTTTTTCAAACTTCTGTCCAACTATGACCAGTACCACTTCACGTGCTGTTGGTGAATTAAAGGGTCCTCTATGAGCACTGGCTGGTTTTCTATCAGGATGTATTACAACTTCAAAGTTTTTACAATTTTCAGGTACTTCTACTGGAGTAGTAAGTCCTTTATGTACGGGTTATTATGGTGCAACATCACCTGCAGTTGTTTTACCAGGCTTAGCTTTACATCAGAGAAGTTTCTGTATCTTAAGTGTGTCACTCTCTCATCCTCTCTAACAAAATAAATCTATAGGAATTGAGGGTCTTGTTGAAACCAAGGTTGCAGACTACCAATTAAGTGATACACCTGACTTTGCATTTTTAAAGTGGGAATAAAATTGTCTTCCATAATTGGTTTCGCTCCAAAAGAAGTCATCTGGAAGCAGTCATTTTATTTTCTAATGCGGTTCATGAAATGTATTTGCTCAGGATGCAAATCCATGATCAAACTATAGAGCGGCTTAGGAAGAGCCAAAAAGCTGGAAATTGTACTTTACCAGTGTTACATCACATACTAGGTGCCTCTTCTTTAAACGTATGGGTGTTACAGAATACACATTTATGACTTATAGTGTTCAAGGATACAGTTTTATCGGTTTCATAAGCTATTTCTGAGTCACATTTCATCCCAGAAAAAAATTTAAATCTTCCATGGAAGTGATTGCCTTTCTGATTGTCCTTCTAGATTATTATGCTCATGTCTATGAATGACTGTTCTGTGAACCTCTGGATGATTTTGCTGGTAATTAAATGCTGCTGCTCTGTTAACTTCTTTGGTTTTTTGTTAATATTTAGTAGATTGTATGAGCTGTTTTTGTTTCATAGGCGTCTGTAAATCTGGCTCAACATTTTTTAGTAAGCTTCTAGATGAATATTCTACCAGAGTTGTCAAGATTCAGAAATGAATGTAGTATTCATACCGTATACTGAATGAATGACCCATCTTCATGATGAAAATAAACATCAAAATGTTCATAAGATAGGTCTTGCATAGAACTAAAATGCAGTCTCTTACAGGGTTCCCTTCTACACCAAATTTGTCATACAGCTCTCTATTGCGATAGACTTCAAAAATTGTCAAAAATATTTGTCCAGCTGCCACTAACTTGCATAAACCTCTATAAGTATGAAATCAGTGAAATAGTCAGCAGAACTATTATAATTAAATCTATCACTATCATGTGACATGGTAGAAAAATCTTCCTAGTGACTCACCATGTGAGCCTCTATCCACAAAGCAAATTGCCCTAAAGAGGCAAGCTCCATCACCAATAATTGAAATTGTGGTGAGGGGTGTCATGACATCATTTATGTTCAATATTTCAATAACCATACTAATTTATTAATTTATTAGAATGCCGTTCTACTCAGAAATTACAATATGTACAGAAATTAAATGAATGCTAAACCATAAAGTTGTAGAGCAACATCCGTCTAAACATTTCCCTTCTCGTATCACAGTTCAATCACTTGTGAAACAAACCAAATGATCTTTCATTGAATAAAAATAAATGTATTTTTTTTTTAACTACAAAGGTCGTGAAACAAATATTTATTATTGTTTCTCAATTTTCTTGCATTTCAATTAAAATTTACAATTGAAACAAATGATATCTCACAATACATACAAAAAATACAAAATATTAAAAGTAAATCACAAAACTTGTGATTTTTTTATTAGTGAATATGAAAAAGTCATCATATGTTGGGACTCTTCATCCTATAGACTTCGGAACTTGTATTTGAATTAGAATGCCCAAAAACGTATAAAATCAATACCATGATACAATTTTTATGGATACCTTGGATTTATTGATTTTTTTTTAAAGCAAAGAAAATAGATTTAACACACTTTAGGTAGGTCGTATTGAAATCTTTTCTTATTGAACACCTGCTATATGACCCTCTATGCAAAATTTCAGCTCTCTAGCTATTCCCATTTTAGAGATATTGTGATGGAAGTCTTGTGATCACTTTTTTAACAGTTCAATTATACCATTTCATGTAAATGTGTAAATTATTTTGGTGTAGCAGTTAGGCTGAAATGATTAAATTTGTAGTAAATATCAGAAGATCACATTACAGAACATCATTAATAGTACGCAGACTTATCA
The DNA here is from genome assembly GCA_963513935.1 of Aphrophora alni. NCBI lineage: Eukaryota > Metazoa > Arthropoda > Insecta > Hemiptera > Aphrophoridae > Aphrophora > Aphrophora alni. The sequence goes on from OY740767.1 coordinate 89,542,096, forward strand.
CGCAACCATTCTACGGACTTTTAGTTTATAAACTCCTTAGTGGTTGAATTTTGGAAAATGCCGAAATATGTGTTTCATTATTTCTGTTGTAGAGTATTTATGATAAGTTTCAAGAAAATCCGACTGAAATTTTTTTTGTCCAATACAAACTTTTATACCTCTTTTCAGGGTTGAATTTTATAAAATGCCTTCTTAGTGAGTCTACATTATAAAATGAAACTACTGAGCACATTTCATATTTATAGCTATATTGTTTTCAGCTCGGCAATAATGAATCAGTCAGTCAAGACATATATATATATATATATATATATATATATATATATATATATATATATATATATATATATATACAGTGTGAGTCAAAAGTATGGATACACCCTGTTAAATTTTAAATGGATAAAGATAGAAAAATGAAACTCAGAACAACTTTCTAGGAAATAAAAGTGAACTTTTTAGCCACTATTACAACTTTGCCCATTTCCCCAAAATGGGAATTTTGGGGGGGGGAGCTCAAAATTTTTAAATATAAAGACCCATTAAGTGACACATCATTTTAAAGTCCTTGATTAAAGAAGAAGAACAGTGGAAACTAGAGCTTTCTATCTCAACCCAGTACAAAATGGCAGCTCATTGAAATTAAGTAAAACTTCATTGAGGCAAAATATGAACATCCACATTCAGGTGGTAAATAACCCCAATAGACAACCAATGAGCTGCCATTTTGTACTGGGTTGAGATAGAAAGCTCTAGTTTCCACTTTTCTTCTTCTTTCATCAAGGACTTTAAAATGAGGTGTCACTTAATGGGTCTTTATATTTAAAACTTTTGAGCTGCCCCCCAAAAATCCCATTTTGGGGAAATGAGCAAAGTTGTAATAGTGACTAAAACGTTCACTTTTATTTCCTAGAAAGGTGTCCTGACTTTCATTTTTCTATCTTTTGCCATTTAAAATTTAACAGGGTGTATCTCATACTTTTGACTCAGGGCCTCAATGAAGTTTTACTTAATTTCAATGAGCTGCCATTTTGTACTGGGTTGAGATAGAAAGCTCTAGTTTCCACTGTTCTTCTTCTTTAATCAAGGGCAATAAAATGAGGTGTCACTTAATGGGTCTTTATATTTAAAAATTTTGAGCTGCCCCCCAAAAATCCCATTTTGGGGAAATGGGCAAAGTTGTAATAGTGGCTAAAAAGTTCGCTTTTATTTCCTAGAAAGGTGTTCAGAGTTTCATTTTTCTATCTTTATCCATTTAAAATTTAACAGGGTGTGTAGCATTCAAATTCAAAAATCACATCTGCAAAATAATTTCATTAACTCGTTTTCCACATATACTACTTCCGTCGCTTGACAGATGCTGCCACCCGGTGAGATTGTCCAAAACTAATCATCGTATGACATCGGAGGGCAAAGTACAACGGCAAGACAGCCTATCTGCTCTAATACCCGTTGTCTAGTCCACCTGTAGTCACTCACAATGCCTGACATTCTTACATAGTTACGTTAGATATAATAAATTCTTTCTTGGTTCTCAAAATTTTCTGCTTCAGTTTTCAACGATGTTAATATACAGTTTGTGCGATTTAGTCTAAAATGTCAAATAAATTTTCGTTTTCACGGCGCAAGCTCACGTGGACTGCGACAGGATTTTCCAGGTACTCAGCCTTACAGATTTTATCATATTTTAAATTTTTGTTAATGCTTTAAAATAATTTATTAATTATCATGTATTCTTTAAAATATGTATTTCATGTTTTATTTAATATTCAATGTTCTTTTGAAACTGAATGACTATAAAAATTTACTTTCTTAAAAACATACTTTACAAAACCTTGAAAAGGCACATTTTGAGTTTTGAACAATTATGTGAAATAGGTGCAAACTAATGTTGAACTTTAAATGATCAAAATATCTTATTGAACATGTCAAATATAAAACAATTGGAGAAATCTGTTCTAAATCAGAAAATTTCGTTTTACAGACTTTTGCAGATCTTTGCAAGTCTTATACAAGCTTTGTTTCAAACAAAATTAAATATATATAAATAGATTTATAATCATCTAAGAAGCTTTTAAGTACCATCTTAACGAATTTCTGTTATACAATCAATTTTCTTTAATTTTGACAAATAACCAGATATTTACTTTAATAATGAACATTAATGCTACAACATGTCTGATTTTGTACAGACGCTAAAAAACATGTTTTTTTTGCTATAGCTAATATGCTGGTAGAAGAAATACAGCTAAAGATCTAAACATGTTTCGTCCTGTTAACAAAACACGTTTTGTTCAACATAGCTTCAGAGTTTCACGTGCACAAAAGTGATGTTACAAAAAAACTGACTTTATAGAACTTTAATTAAACTCATATTGTATATGTGCCTAAATTTACTTCAACGAATATGTTTTTCTTAAAAACTATTTTTTTTTAGACGTAGACTTGTGTAATTAATTATAAAATATATAAAAAAAATTATTGGGTGGAGCCTGCATGCAAACTTTCGGTCCTAACAACCTCCAAGAGGTTATTTTCTAAATTAATATAATTGACGTCAATTAATAAAAATTTAATATTCAAAATATTCTTTTCTTTTCTTTTAAAATAAACTACTCTTTCCATAATAAATTCTTTTATCTAAAACATATATATATTTATTGGCCAAATAGCATTTAAGAAATTTATCAAATAAGTAATATTATGTAACTGTTTTAAAAAAAAACTATCATTTCATAAAGTCAAAAAGGGGGGAAATAAATATCAGTATCTTTTCATCTTTTTTTTTTATTTTGTAATTTTTACATTTAAGGGCGTATAATCTTTTTTTTTTGGATTAATTATAATCCTGTTAATTGTTAAGCTGTGCTCATTGTCTTTTGTTAAATTTTGTAACTATAAAATATATAAACTAAAAGGGGGGGGATAAATTTTCAGAATCCATTGATTAATTTTTTTATTAAATTATAATATTTTTACATTAAGGGCGTATAACTTATATCAATTATAATATTGTTAATCATAAGCTTTTATTGATGATTTGTCTCAGGATGTCTTTCTCAGTTGTAAATGATAAAATCTGAAACGTCGAAATTTCTTTTGTTTCAATAAACTTGAGCCTTGTTAATCACTAAATTTGTTTTGTCTTTTTAATTTTTTTTTAATTTCTAAACATTGTTACCATTTTGGTTCCGCCTTTCTTAAATTTAAGTCCCCTGGTAACAGGTGTATCCATACTTTTGACTCACACTGTATATATAATATATACCGGTACATTAGGGCTCCGATTATCTGAGCCCCGACTAACCAAGTTCCGGTTTAACCGAATGTTTGTACACTGTAGATACTGTAGCGAGCGAGTGTGAGTGGAGTGGGGTGACCACCGCTACTGTGCCAAGGTTATTGACACAGCCCTCGCGATTATTCATTCGCTCTCTCATCACACTGCACATGGTCCAAAGCGCGCCGCTGTCTGTCTATTTTTGGCTCAGATATAGTCTTCTCACAGTCTTGGTTGGTTAGTCACGCTGTTACTCGGACAGTATTTGGACATTTTGTAGTGTTTTCATTATGAGCTCTTCTCGTAAAAGAACTGTTGTGAGCTTAGAGACTAAACTAAAGGCTATTAAAAGACTAGACAAAGGGGAATCGAATAAAAAAGTGGCTGCAGATTTAGTGATATGTGTTGGTGAGGTAACGGTTGGTGATTGGAGAAGAAAACGGGCTGATATTGAAAAGTGGTGTTCGTAAAAGGACAACGAAAAGGACAGCAAACAAAAAACAATGAAAACTAGTAAGTTTGAAAAAACATCAAGTGCCCTTTTTATGTGGTTTACCCAATTAAGGAGCAAAGGAAGTTCCGTCAATGGGCCTTTGTTACAAGAAAAAGCCTTTGAATTCTACAGCAAGTTTAAAGATGGAGAAGAGGAATTTACAGCAAGCAGAGGATGGCTGTATCGCTGGAAAACCAGGTATGGAATTAGAGAGCTAAATATTTCAGGTGAAAAACTATCATCCAATCATGAAATTGTTATATCGTTCAAGGACCAGTTAAAGCTTTCATTGACCAGGAAAATTTTCCGCTTAAGCAGATTTTTATTTGTGATGAAACGGGATTAAATTACCGTATGTTCCTAACAAAAACACTTACAAGAAGCTTCTGCTCCAATTTCTGGGTTCAAGAAATCAAAAGACAGAGTTACACTTTTGGCTTGTTCAAATGCTACTGGAGACTGCAAACTAAAGTTATTGCTCATAGAGAAATCTGCTAAGCCTAGAGCGTTTAAAAACATTTCCATTTCTAGCCTGCATATTTTGTACAAAAACCAAAAAAGTGCTTGGATGGATTCCAAAATTTTCAAAGAGTGGTTTTATGACAACTTTGTGCCTCAAGTCGAAAAATATTTGGAAGAAAACAATCTCCCTCGCAAAGCTCTTATGCTAATGGACAACTGCCCTGCTCATCACAACACGGAAGAAATGGTTTCTGGTGAAATCAAGACAATGTTTTTGCCCCCAAACATAACCCTACTTCTTCAACTCATGGACCAAGGGGTGTTGGAAAACCTTAAGAGAAATTATAAAAGAAAACTTTTAAAAGTGCTCATAAGGGAAATTGATGAAGGAAAAGAAGAACATGGCAGACTCTAAAAGCCATCCCAATGAAAGATGTTCTACATGTCTGCCGAGTCGTGGGAGGAAGTTAAAAGCTCTACCCTTGAAAGATCCTGGAGGAAGCTGTATAGTGTTGATGTTCAAGAAGCCGCAACCTCGGAAAATGAAAATGCTGATGACTCTATCGTAAGCCTGGTGCAAAGAACCCCTGCTGATGAGGCTATCACTACAGACGACATGGAAGAGTGGATTAATGCGGACGAACAACAAGAAGTCACAGATGATATGATTGTTGAGACAGTCAACGATGAGGCACAAAACGCCGAGGAGGTGAGTGATGAAGATGAGCCGATGGAACAGGCTGGAAATAAAATAAGTCATGCTGAGGGCTTCATAGCCATACAAAGTGCTATTGACTATTTGGAGCAACAGGAAGAAACAACTTCAACGGATCTGCTGCTGCTTCGTTGACTTCGAGAAACAGCTGCAAAGAAGTGGGCAAGTTCAATAAACCAGAAAACTCTGATGAACTCAAGAAGTAGGCTTAGTTTTTGTTCTATTATTATATACTGTATTAGGTTACGTAATAAAGTGAATGCAATATTTCCATTCAATTTTACGTCTTTATTTATTACTGTATCAACCCCAAAACATCTTTGTAACGCCTGTAACACAGACCGGCGGCCAAATACGCACATGCTACCATTTATTTCAATGGCGGTAGTGGACGCTCTCGTTCGCCGGTCTGTCTGTCCGTGTTATCCGAGTGTCCTCTGGTCCACATTAGCTCGGATAATTGGAGCTCTACTGTATATATATACATCAGGTATATATGTAGGTATTGACAACTATTGTTGTTAATTATCAACAATACTTGTTAATTATCAGTTGCCCGATGATGCTGCAAGGTGAAACAATTGTAGCTCATTTATATTATTAAAATATTTTGAAACTTTAAGCTTTATTACTTTCTTTTATCCTTAAATAAGTATTTATTTCAAAATGTATAAAGTTTACATAAATTTTATTAATTTTTTAATTTAGGTCTAATTGGATTTCATTTTGCAATAATTTACAGGAAATATTCATTGAAATTTTAAAAAGAAACACTTCATTAACTGATCAGAACTTCTGCGGAACTGTGTTCGAACACATGAATTGCTATGGGAAGAAACCAGTTGTTGATTGGAATATAAATTATGACTTTGGGCCTAAACCTTTGGAGAACCATGATTCAATAGAAAATAATGTAAGTATTTTATCTTTGAAATCAAATTTTTTTAACACTGTTTAAAAAACATAACTTTATTTATGATTTATCACTGCAATAATAAAATAATTCTTTTTAAATTAGTATTAATTAACTAATACCTTTAATTTGTATAAAATATACAAGAGACATAAATACATTCACAATAAGCTACTATGTAAATGATTTGAAAATAAAAATATTACTTGTGCTTTTTTTAGCTACAGATAAAAAAACTTTGCCACTAACTCCCAAAGATATTCGATGATTATACTAATATGCATGTTATTGGTTAAATATCTTGGCTCTTCTAGTAGCCATTTCATTGTTTCCATTAAAAAATGCAATCATGCAACCCTCTTTGTAATTGAGTAAAATATAATTTGAAAGATTACTTCAAACACAAATTTTTACTATTTGTTAATGTCACAAACTACTGTTTCATGTAGGTGTAAGTTGACTGGTAAGGAATGGTTGTATTTTAGACTACACTCATTCCTTTACCCGGACAAAGCTGGTACAAAAATCATTAATGTAGATTACCAATAAACCACACAAGAAAATCCAAAATCTGTTATTAGTAAAATGCCTATTAACATTAGAGAGTCATTTCCCAAAAAGTATTGGTCCTAATTTTTTTAAATTAGATACCATTGAAAATATGTGTTAGTGAGCTTTGAAATGATTTGCTACCCGTCTTACTTTCAATTAAAAATTTTAAGGGTTAATTTCATTACAGCTTAGTAGTTGGCGTGGTGGTGTAAAACAATTATATTGTCTACCTGGAAAATAAATTTTATGAGTCCTGTAATATTGTACATTTTTAAATTTGAATTTAGCGGAAAAATCACATGAATTTTGGAAGTTGGTTGAGATGAGAAAGGAAAAGGGGCGTGCATTAAAAAAATAGTTGGTCTAATTTCCATTAATAACTTAAAAGAAACAAAATTTGAAAACAAAGTGAATAATAAAAAATAGTCAGAGAAATGTATCCTATGTATAGATACATAGGATAAAGTTATTCGAGTGATTAAAAATATTATAATTAAATCAGTTTTTCAGCAGAATAAATCACTTTGCTAATAATACACAACATTGTTCATTGAAATAGTTTACTATAATAAGACATAGCACTTTATATTTACACTTTTTTCCCTGTCTTTAAAAGGACTCACCAATCTAGGCAACTCATTGCTTTGAGAGCACTCCATCGAATGATGAAATGTCCACTAGCGCCAACACCTTCTGTTGCAAAACACGTAGTTTGCATTTTTCTTAAATAGATAAATATGACCATAAAGTGAAACCACATGGTTTGAAATAAAGAATTAGGCTTTACATACAGTAAAAGCCAAAAGTAAAGTGTTATGATCGGTATTAAAGATTTAAATCAACGAATAATATTTAAAGGTGTTAATCTAATGACATTTGAACTACCAAAAATGTATGTGAAACTAGATTGAACACTCAAGGTCACGCATGTAGTTGAGTCCGCTCAAGGACAATGACGACATAAGTAACTTTTAATACCAATGAACAGTGATACAGGACTTCAGTGTAGAAAAGTGACATTCCTCTGTGAAAAAATGTATTTTATCTAAAAGAACATGTCTGGTAAAACACGTGTTTTGTCTAAATCTAGGTTAAGGAAAATGACTATTTAAGTGTTTGTAGATTCGTATAAAGTTTCAATATTTTTAACTATGTTTTATTTGCTTGATATTTATAATATGTTGTTTTAAGAGTAAATTTGATAATTTGGAATAGGCCTATATAAAATTTTCTATTTAATCTGGATTAAAATTTAAATAGAACATTTTTACATATGAACCTATGAATGAAATTATTTTTGTTTTCTAAGGATAAATTGTATCAAAGCTTGAAATAATTTTATTTCAACTGGACCAGGCTCTAAATATGATAAATTATAATTAAAATTAAATTCCTTTCATGAATGACCTTTTTGACTAATGATTCTTGATATGATGTTATGATTTATAGTAATTGTCTATTAATATTCATGTTTTATGTATGTATACTTGTCGTAATATGTTTGTTTAAATAAAAAATATGTTCATTTCAGTATAATAAGACTTCTACTTTCCTTCCAGTATTCCATTTAGTAGACTTTTTCAAAAGAATTCACGACCCATAAAAAATCAATATCCACAATTAAATTATTAAATTTTATTTTTTTCATTTTTATTTTTGTAAACAACTTAAATCAGTAAGCATTTTTATTTTAAAAAAAAGACATCTTCATATTCTCAATTATTACAGTCCTTACAATTATTGCAAATTTAAGGTAAATTTGAGAAAACAAATGTTTTGAAATCGTAATTAGTGTTAAACATAATTCAACATTTACTCTGTACATAAGTGATTTCTGGACAACATAGCACTTTACACAATAATATTTGTCTGTTTAAAATTACCAGAGGATAGTGAATTTAAAAAAAAAGTTCACATCTAGGCACTGCATTGTATCCCACAATTGGTGAATTAAGACACATTAAAATTTATTTACCTGTATTGAATATGTGTCTTAATTCACCAAATTGTGGGATGCAGTGCAGTGCCTAGACATACAAAATACAATTTCCTCTGGCAGTTTTACACAGGGATGTGTTCATCACTGTGTAAGATGTGTTCAACCACTTGCAATAAGTCTTGTAAAAACAAGTTGTCCTTTTTGTTGTAAATGTTGTATACTGCTAGTCATTTGCTCATATCCCGAAGTAACAATAAATAATTATAAAATAAATTATATAATTTAATGAATCATTCTGATTTAACTGTGAGTATGTGTTTTAAAAACATCGAACATGAACATTTTTACAGGGTTTGCTTTTATTTTTTCTTAATAATTTAGAGAGGGATTATTTACTAATTAAACTAATGGGTTAGTATTTTTTAAATTCTTTCCATAAAAGTTGTTCCTAGTACATAGTTCATCTATCTATTATCATAATTAAGTATTTTTTTAACTTTACCATCTCCTTGACACTTTATTATTAGTTAATCATTAATAAAACATTAATTGCATATGTTTCACTGTCATTGACAGCATCATCTGGTCTTAAGAAACATATATTACATATTAACACATACATGGATATAACATACATTTCAAACTTATCTTTTGATGTCGATCATTTTAAATGATTTTTACTGAAATTCGCACTGGAAAAATTGCTTAAAATTACTGACAGTAAGTGATATGTTTGTATGTGTATTTATTTATATCTGTCTATATGTCAATATTTAATATGTACTTTTATTTTTTCTTGAAGACCTGATGATTATGTCAAAGACATCGAAACTTATATAGTTCAGGAAAACTAAAGTGTTAAGAAGGTGGTTAGTTATAAAAATACTTAATTATTTTATCCATTCACTGTAAGAGGTACATGCATAAATATGAATTTATAAATTGTGTATTGGTAAGTACATCAATTTAAATTAAAACTGACTTCATCCTTTACAGAACTTATGAATATTTTTTTACTTAGGAAATATGTTCTTCTGAAGCAATCACTGTTGCACATATAACAGATTCACATTATGAAGAAATGTATGAGCCTGGAGCATTAGCTGACTGCAAAGAACCAATGTGTTGTAGAAGTGATCAAGGGAAACCAAAAGATGACACGAAGGGTGCTGGAATGTGGGGGGATTATAATAACTGTGATATTCCTTGGAATGTTATTAATAACACACTACATACAATACAAGATGAACACAAGGTATATCATTACTTTTAAGGAAGTGTATACAAATTTTATAGTTGTAAATAGTTTGGTACAGAGCTATTACTCTGTGAATAAGACACGGAATTATTTGCTCTCCTTGGTTACTGTATGATGCAACATATTTGTAAAATTCATTTCACAGTGTTTTCCATGTTAATAGAAAATATAAAAACTCTACAATTTGCCGACTTTGGTCTAAATTCTGGATATTTTAGGCGGGGAGAAGAAAGTTGTAAACCCATCACTCGATTCCTAGCTTCAGGCTTGGTATACATATATTTAAAGATGAACACAAGATAAATCAGTTCTTTTAAGAAATCAATCACTCACTATTAGAAATTTGAGTTTTACCTGTTAGTGCATGTCTACTTCATGAAATATACAGAGTGTGTAAGAAATATATAAATAGTTTTTGATATTTCAAGAACTGCTTAAGATAGAAAAATGCCCAACCTCTCATTTTAAACCTCTTAACCTAAACTACTTACAGGGTACCCGGTAGTACAAAAGTTTATTAGAATATACAGGATCTTTCAAAAATTAACAAAACTTGAATTTTTTAATGTTTGCCATTATTATTTTTACATATTTTAATAAGTCAATTTAAGAAACTTTTAATTTATCTTTAATAACAACCGAGTTATGGAATTTTTAAAATCACAATTTTGTAAACACAATATTAAAAGTTCTCTGTACGGCTATGTGAATAATGATTTATTATTTGGTTATTGTGACATAAAGTAACCCAAGATGTATTGAAAATTATGTATCACATACAGGGTCTTCTAAAAGAAAAACGAAGCCTACATATTTCTTAATTATAGTACACATATTACTAGAATATCAATTATACTAACATATCAATTGATAGTCTAGGACTTAAATTCATAAAGTATAATTTCATATACAGGTTGTTACAAAAATTTACAAAATGTGATATTTTACAGAATTTCCAAATAGAACTGTATTAATTGTTTTTACTTATCCTGGTTAAGAAAGTCACTCAAAGTACATGGTGCCCAAACACATGGAATATCACATTAGGACTACAGTAATACTACAATAACTGTTAAAACTGCTTCTCTTCTAAAGCTTGACAGTTAACAGTGTGCTAATCTGTGATAAAAACCTTTCAGCACATTTTGTAATATGTCTTGAATTATCTGTTCAACTATTATACGGAGTGTTAAATCGTTTTCTGACTAAGTTCAGTAAATGTTTTGCTTCAAGTATCCCAAACAAAATGATCTACTGGATTCAAATTGAGTGACCTGGCTGGCCTCTCTACCAACGATGAGGGAACATTTAATCCAGCAGCTGTTGAACTTGAAGGTAATAATGAAAAGGTCCCCGTCTTGCTGAAACCACATATTGTCAAAACGTGATCCTAACAGATGTGAACTTGTGGTAAAACAGTATGTACTAACATTTCAAGATAGAAAACTCCGATTAAATTTCCATCTATTATGACTGGACTGATATCATGGTTACCAATTTTCCCAGCCCAAACATTACACTTTCTGAGGTTGTTAGGTGTGGCTTTCACTCATATAATGTGGATTTTGATCACTCCAATATCTGCAATTATGCTCACTTACATGTCCATTCAGCATGAAAGCAGCTTTACTCGAAAACAGTATAGAGTTAATTTCATTCTTCATCACAGTTTCCCATTATTAAGTCAAAAACTCAATGAACTAGGATGAACTTTATAAGTTATGTTTCTAGAAAATATTGTGAACTGACTAAAAGCTTATACCATGTTGTAGAGCAGCTTTTCTTACTGATGTAAGGAGTTTTCAACAAATGTTTGAAGGAGATCGATCGAGGTTTTATCATTTGTAGCAGACTTAGGTCTTCCGCATTCCTTGTCATTTGGTAAATTGCCATTTCTCTCAAACCATTGTAATGCGGTTGATTTAGCTATAGGAGGTCTGTTGGGGAATAATTTGTGAACAAATCGGCTACTAATTGATATGAGTGCACGCGGTCTCCATATCCCCCGCATCATAAACAAGCATCTCTCTTTTTTTTCATTTAGAGACTTTGTCAATAACTTAAACTGTATCAAGTAATACAAATAATGCAATCTCAGTCACTCATTCCTACATCAGAATGACACTGTCAAATGGTTGGAACCTCCCAAAAATGCAAAAAAAACAGCCCTTTTAGGGTGTGTTTCATGATAATGTGAATAATAATCTCAAATAATCTTATGGTATGTGCTAATTTTAATAATAATTTGCTAATTCAGTATGTTCATATGAAATTAAGGCATGAGGGGAAAATCATTTTTCTTAATCTTACAATGCTCATTAATCCAAATTCAGATTAAAGAGTAAAAGACTTTGTTTTAAAAACCTATTTTACTTATAATTCATTTAGGGATGGTTCAACCCCTTTAAAAGGATGAAAATATTATATTAGATAAATGTAGAACATGATATTATGAATAAAAAGTATATAAACTCCAAAGAAAACAAAACATAGAGACAAAAGGACTAATCAAAAGCCGAGGCATTGGAGAAAAACCAAACATACATAGAAGAGGAAACCGTGTAAAATAAACTTTAAAATTCACATTTTTTGTAAAACAAATTTGTAGATACAAGAATTTGATTTCTTATATTTGTATTGTTGTTTAATGAGTAGAAGATACCTCAATACCCAATTTCATAAAATGAAAGATAATGATTTAAATTTATTTAACCTTTTAAAAAACTTATGTAAACAAAGATTATTGTTCCAGAGTGGTGTACGCAAGCTACCTCATTTTGAATGCCAACTCATAAAGTTCTATGTGTAGAAATTTGTTATATATGGTTGTAGAAATTACCTAGTAGGAGTCATTTTAACAACAGTTTAAAATCTATTTTGTTCTAATATAATGTTTGTTTATATTATGGTTTTATTCTAGGAAATTAAGTATGTTTACATGACTGGAGATTTAGTAGGTCATAATGTATGGGACACTTCCAGGTCATCAAATATAGATAGTATTACAAAACAAGGACAATTTTTTCATGATATTTTTGGACCAAAAGTGCAAATATACCCTGTAATCGGTAATCATGAAACTCATCCTACAAATGTGTAAGTTTAACTCATTTACTACATATTATTTATAGTTTTGCCATCTTATAGACTGAGAAAATTATTCAAGACTCAAATTTCGTTTAATTGTTATTTAATACCTATGTTAAGCTCAATCACTATACTAGCTTATTGTTAGAAAACTACCACCATAATAAGTATTATTTGATTTAAACAAAACTACTAACAAGTTTGCATTAGGATAGGTCAAATATGAACCAAGTGGACTGAATAATGTCAGTATCTAATTTGTTTGTGTTTTACTAATATAATCCTAACTGCAGGTTTAAAAAATGAATTTGTCATACTAGCATTTATTTAAATAAAGTTAAATGATAGTTACTATTCAAATAATCTTTAATAGAAAGAAATATAACATTTCAGTATTTCTCCACCATATATCAAAGGAGAATTTTCTTCAGATTGGATGTACAAAGCATTTTATGAAAGTTGGTGTAAACATTTTCCTGTAGAGACAAAGGAGACTTTCTTACAAGGAGGCTATTATACACTTAGTCCCACACCTGGATTCAGAATTATTGGCCTCAACACAATCTTTGGATATACTTTTAACTGGTAAGTAATAAAATTTTTACAATTACTTATTATTTAAAAAATAATAATAATAAAGAGTCTCAATATTACATACAATATCGTTCTTTGAACTTTGAGCTGTGTAATATATATTGATTGCTAACTGATTTTTGAGTGAGCCAATTTTTTTGTAAATGCTAAATGTAGTTTTAATAGAGTATTCAGATTTACATTTTTTAATTTTATTACAGAATAAAATTTAACTACTTACAAAATGAGGTAAGCAATACTGATTGACTGATTATGATATATTTAGCTGTTCAAATTGCAAATGAAAATTGTAACATTTCTGAAATCTGATCATGAGACAAAGATTTCACTTGGCACCAATGTTAATAAAATTCTTCAATTCATCTGCTTTGTGACACTTCTGCGAAAAATTTGTACATTAAAAAAAGATGGCGTTAAGTGTCAGGTAAGTTGAACGAACCTAACAGTCAGTTAATGCTGTTATTTCATCTGATCCTGTGGGCAGCTGCTGATAAAATACCCTAAGTTTCTTACTATTAAAACAAAATGAGGAGGGGACTTTATCATGTTTAAATAAAATTTCAGCAAAGTTAACACGAGTTGAGAAATGTGGTACTATTGTGCAACATGATTAGGTAATTTGTTGTATCAATTTGTTTATCTACAGTTGTATCAACAAAAAACTGGCCTATGATACCCCACAGAGACACATGGCTGGTTCTGTTGAGTTATGAGTAACAGGGAATTTTCATATCCCTGTTAAAATGGCCTGACAACTTGAAATAGCTATATCTGACCAGATAATATTATCAAGAAAATCTAATTGGTTACAGAATTACAACTACAGTAGAACTCCTCTAATCCGTCACCTTCGGGACTGGGGGCATGGTCGGAACGCAAAAAAGATCGGATTATCCGAAAAAAGTCAATATTTTATATATATATATATATATTATATAGAGGTTTTTGTAAAGTGAAATTAGTGATATATAAACTTTTAAAAGTCTATAAATAAACTTTGCAAGTACTATAGCAAATCAATAGAAACAACACGAGAGATGACACAGCACTGAAGCGGGAAAGCGATAACAAACCGGAAAGAATGGCGCCAGACGGGCCGTGAGTAATCGACAAGTCGGCAAAATATCGCGAGTTCGAGCACAGACTGATTAACCGGAGTAACGGACCACCCGAGGGCGGATTAGAGGGGTTCTACTGTAATAATCCGAGTTAATCTCCAAAAAGTTTAGTAATAAATAGTCTTGAAAGATACATCTTCAATTTCAATTTCTGCAATAATTGTTGAAAAGAAATTTTTGGCATGGATGTGGTAGTTTGCTTTGCCAATTTTCATCTCATTATTCTCTGTCACATCACAGATGTAGGACGATTGTAATAGGGTACATTTTCGGTTACGTAAACTTGGTCTGACTAGAAAAGTAGTTTGACTCAAGGCAGTGAATAGGGAATGTATTCTGTTATAGAATATAATAATAATAATAATAATAATAATAATAATAATAATAATAATAATAATAATAATAATAATAATAATAATAATAAATAGAGTTAAATAAAGAGTATAAATAAATAAAGAAGGTAATGGTCAGAAAGATTTGTAAAAAAATGGTCAGAAAGATGTGTAAAAAATATATTAATAAGAAAACTTATATAATATTAGATATAAGAGAAATATGAAAACAGTGTAGATGTGCATATAACTTTAAGAAATGTGACATCAGAGTGTTGTGTGTAAAGATGGGGACAATGACAAAGCTGTTCAGTTCAGTGATATAGATACTTTCAGAGAGACAAGGCATGGTGTATAATTGATATATATAATTGATTTTGTAAGTTTCTGTTATTAAGTATTACTTAGCAAATCAGAATTTTGCATATTTGTAACATATTGAGATCACTAATTGAAGTGGGTCACTATGGAGAAATTCAATACTACTGATCTCAAAATTACAGTTTTTTATAGACAGAAATACAATGAGACTCCAAATTATAAAGTCTGAATAAAATATATTAATTTATATTGAACAAATATAAAGTACTAAGTAATACTTTAGTTGAGTAGGCTTGAAACAGAATTTTAAAACAAAATCAATTATAACATATTATTAATAATTAAAAAAATATGTTCCTTTTAAAGAAATGGTTATTTGATCTGTATTCAGGTATCTACTGGTCTTCCCAGATTTGTTTTTTCCCCTATTAACTTTGAAAAAGAATGTAGAATTTAACAAAATTATAACAATTAATTTATGTGACAAATGGTAATCTTGTCAAAGTATTTATGGTTTAAAATGTGTATAGGTGGTTAATACTAGATCCTGTTGACCCAGCAGGCCAGCTATCATGGCTAGCAAAGACATTACACGAAGCTGAAAAACATAAAGAAAAAGTCCATATTTTAACTCATTCTCCAACAGGAATGTTCGATATACTTAAAGTATGGAGTCGTCATTATCACCGAATTATCAATAGGTAAATGTACAGTATAAAATAGAATTTTTAGTGAAATGATGTTAATTGTTAATATTATATAATTTAATAATAACTAAATTAAATAGAAGACACAGACTTTCCTTGGAAAGTGGTCCTTGGTATTAGCTAGTAGTACACAAACAGAAAAACTCACAATAAAATACTTCAATAGTTCCTACAGTAAAAAAAGAATTTTAAAATAAAGGTCATCACATATATACAACAAGAAATATTATCTACCATGCAGGTTTTATCCAGCTCGGTATATTAGCATAACCACAGACAACCTAAGCACCAGGATGAATGGCCACAGACATGATGAAAAAATCATGGATATAGAGAAACCAATTGCACAATATGCAGCAATCCACAAGAACCTTATTGTTAAATAAATCATTCTTTAACCTTTTTCTCTCCCAACAAGCTTATTTAAAATTAATATAATTAAACTAAAAAAAACATTTGTCTGTGGTTCAACACTCAACACAGATCCAGCCTAGATTAAAACAATTTAATTTTCCTTTTTCATTCTCTACTGATTGGGAAAGTGAACAGTGTTTACGAATATTTCATAACTTTAGTATTTTATTGTGTTTGTGATAAGGTAAAAATTAAGATTTAATTGAATGTTTGAATACAGCGCGTACAATAGTGGGGATTAACCGGATGAGGTAGTTTTTCGTACTGAATAAAGTCATTTCTAAGATAAAAATAGATTTTCAAAACAACAAAATAAATAATCATGTTTAAATTTAAAATAAGTTGTTTAAAATAAAGTGTTTATAAAATTAGTCGATTTGCCGGGAGTATGTTGAACTTATGTAACGGTTAACCGGAACAGCTCGCTCGCGGAAGAGAGAGAAAATCTCGTGGTTTAGTCAGTCTTAGTTGGAAGTTTGTAGGTGATGGTTGTGTTAAAAAGTCATGAATTGGGGCGTGATGCTTATAGACCTACGAGTGGTAGTTCTCCAAGTTTCTGTTCGAACAATAGAAAATGTGTTAGGAAGTTTTAAATCTGTAAAAGACACCGTGTACTAACAATTTTAGAAGTGCTAAGACAATATTGTTTTCCATAAATAAACTTTTAAATGAAAAAGCATGATAACTCGCAAATTTTAGTTATGTTGTGCAATTACTGCCACGTGATTTTCGAATTCTCGACAAAGAACTTGTCTATAAGAAAAATAGAACTATTAAAGTTATCATAAGACATTAATAATTGGTTTTAATACAGGTACAACAAAATAAAAATAAATCTTGTGAGATATGAATTAAAGACAATTTTTTTGACAATGGACAAGCATCTCTGCAGTATTAGCACACAGTCACATGGAAAGACACGAATCATCCTTCGAGGAAAAGTGCTTTTTAAATAAAGAATATAACGTGATTTGGTATAACACATTTAGACTTTCATTATTTAACCATATATATGTACTTTGAACAATTTAGACTTTTTTTTATACTTTCAAGATATATATTTGATATTATAAAATTATGTATTTCATCAATAAGATTCAATGTTTTTTTTGTTGTGGAGTCTTAAAGTATAACAATATGATAAAATAAAGTTATTTTTTTATTAATTAATTAATTTTCAATTTCAGTAAAAATTATATTTTTACTAATTAAAATTTTTGTCAAGAGAAGAAAATTAAAATCTTTTTCATTTTTTTTAGAGTTGCAACTAAATAACTTAGATTCATTAATATAATTTGATTAGATTCTTTTTCTTAGAAGATCAAAGTAATGATGATAATATTGATAGGATGTAAGATATCTTATATGAATTTTTCTTTTGCTTTTATGTTACATGAATTTAATGTGTTTAATGCTTAATAAATGTTTATGTCAAAATTTCAGCTGCAAGCGTAATCATTTCTATTCCAGAAATCACTGTAAGTACACTTGTAAAAGAACTTACGACCCTGAGGCTATATTCATTAAATTCATTTTTTTTTTCTAAATTGGTAAGCTGAGGCTACCTGGCGCCCATAAGCTGAGCAAATCTTTAAAAATAATAATATTAAATTCATTTTCATTTTTTTTGTAACCAAATTATATGAACTCTTCAAGTGCATATTTTTAAATTGTTACATGTTTTTCTATTTGTGTAGTACTAGGTAATAATACCAAGGACCACATTTCAAGATAAGCCTTTCCATCCATACAAAAACTAAACTAATAGGCTATATGTCCCATCATGGGCGCTCATGTTAAATTTTTCATGGGGGACCACAATTATATATATGCCTGGTTTTGAAAGCTTTTGTTGACTCCACAAAATTATGTTCTAATTATTGTCAATTCGCATTAGCTGATTGACAGGTTACAGGTTTCCATAAACCTTCACTTGTCTCTTTGTACTGTTATTATATATATATATATATATATATATATATAATATATAATATATATATATATATATATATATATATATTAGTAAAGAAACATACACAGTGGTCAGAAAGTATTATATTTTAGGAATATATTTTAATACTATAATGATTTGCAAAAATAGTAGCTATCGTTATGAATATTATAGATAGTAGCTAGCATAGTAACTAGATAGTACTAGGATAGATAGTATCCTAGTAGCTAGATTATAATTATTATCTAGAATTACCAGAATTCACTGAATATAAAAGTAAATGTTAAACATATCTTTATTGCCCTAATATTACTCAGAAAATGCAAATTGTATATTTCTTTTATTTTCATAAATTCTATAAATAAATATTGAGCTTGACTTGTGAGATAATATTAGATAGAAAAAAACTAGAACACAAGATCTCACAAAAAATATGTTTACTAAATGAAACGTGTTTCAACGACAAAGTCGCCATCCTCAGTGATACATGAGCTATAATAACTATAAAAAAATATAACTAAACTAGCATTGCACCAACCTTTATACACACCCCTTTATTTATACAGAACTAAAGGGGTGTGGCTTAAAAATACTGGTAATATTAAGGTGTTAACAAGAGCCTCACGTCAATCTAAATAACTCAAAGTTAACATCTAACTAATACAATATTCTTAACTAATCTTATATCTAACAATACATTTTATATTTTACATTAATATAGAATTTTGTATCAGGCCTAATTCATTATTAACAGTTATATTATGGTGCTTGTTAATATAAAAAGTTTCCCATGCACCTATGGTGTTTAATTTAGTAACATTTTTGAAAAACACAGAGTTTTCTATTTTGAAGTAATGAAATTACTTGTTTTCCTCTAAACAATGTTTAGCCATGGCTGAATTATCAAGCCTATTATATTTGAAGTGGATAAAGTCAGTGTTGTAGTGGGGCGGGAACGCGTGGGAACGGCGTTCCCACTCTGCGTTTTCCAAGAATCCTATATGTTAACCCATTGGCGACCAAAGACGGATATAGTCCGTCCCTAATAAACAAATATGTTATGACCAAAGACAGACACCACTCGTCTTCACAAGTAATAAGTTTGAGGTATTGAAGTTTGAGGTTATAAGGATTTTATAAATAGCTGTCAAATAGTGCCAAAGTGTGTGATCCTGCGCAGCTCTGCCGCGCAATA
This sequence comes from Aphrophora alni, assembly GCA_963513935.1. Taxonomy (NCBI): domain Eukaryota; kingdom Metazoa; phylum Arthropoda; class Insecta; order Hemiptera; family Aphrophoridae; genus Aphrophora; species Aphrophora alni. Next base: position 89,561,424 of record OY740767.1, read on the forward strand.
TACAAAGTGGGATTTCCCCGAATTATATTGTGTTGTAACTTGAACCCAATCATTATAGAAATGACAGTTGTTTTGCAATGTGCGTGTTGACTGTTGCAGTATTGTTAGTACAGTAATTTCACTTGCAGTATTTTATAGTCATCTAATTTTTAAAGTGTCAAGTTTGTTGCTTTATATTTTTACAGTACAGTAGTAAATTCTCCAGCAGTTTTTTACTGTGTTAAATGTTGTAAAAGCGTGAAGTTTGTTGGTATATCCTGTATCTTTTTACAAGTTCTCAATTGTAGATTACTTATTACAATACAATGGCATAATTTAATGTTACAACAGTCGGTACATGATGGAATTCCATGATAATGGAAATAATGTAATCGTCTCATTATTTCCAATACAATGGCATCTAAAAAGACACAAAAAACATTAGTTTCATTCTTTAAAAAATATAAAAGTCAGCATCAACCTCAGAACCAGAGACAAGGGTTTCAGTTGATTAATCAACTTCAGTAAGTAGTTCACAAATTAAAACATTTGAACATGGTAGGCCTACCTTGGAACTGGATTCCGAAACCAATATGTTGTCTGTAGATGGCAGCAATGATCAGCCTGAGCCTAATGTAAAAAAACATGATGTTGTATCTATGTCTATTGACAGTGATTTAGAATTACACCTTGAACCAGACAATAATACAGTCCTAACTGATTGGCTCTCCATATGGAATAGAGAAATGTGGGATCTTAAAAAGGATTAGTTTCCTTGGCTCATTTGCAAAAATGGTAAAACAGGCTGTAAATTATGTAAAGGCGTTTCCCACCTTGGTGGGTTTAAAAAGGAGCGGACAGCAATATCAAAGGAGTGGTGTTCTATATCAGTTGATTTTAATGGCAAAACCAAATCTGCTCAGCTTACTTCCTTGAGAAAAAAAAATTTACATAACATGTCGGCAAGAGACCATATCTAAAAAGGCGAAATCAGAAACAATCGAAACGGTTTGTGATAAACTCAATGCATCTCAATCGGAATCAACTATGAAAATATTTAGATCAGCATACTACTTAGCAAAAAATAATAGACCATTTTCTGATAATTTTCAGCCGTTGGAACTTCAAAAGCAAAATGGCGTGGATATAGGGATTGGGTTGCATTCCAGATTTAGTGCCACTGAAATTATATTATGCCACATTTCAGACAAAATTTAAAAAAGAATAATCCAACAGGTTTTAGACGTGTCAGAGAATATATCAGTTATAATTGATGAATCCACAAGTTTGGGGACAAAATCTACTCTGGTTATTTATTTGAAGTATGAGACCAGTAAAGACCCGCAATCCTTCTTTTTAGACTTAGTAGAAATGTCAAACCAATCAGCAGATGCAGTTTTCAATGCTTTAATTGACTGCTTGAATAAGCATGGATTTAGTAATAGCTATTTAAAAGAACATTTGCTAGCCTTTGCAAGTGATGGTGCAAGTGTTATGTTAGGGAAACAATCTGGCGTGGCAGAGCAGCTAGTTCGAAAATATCCTAACATAGTTCCCTGGCACTGCACGAACCACCGAATAGAACTAGCTATGAGTGATTCTATAAGTGAAGTAGGGGCAATCAACCACTTCCAAATGTTTATGGATAAGTTGTACTCGCTTTATAGCAAATCCTCCAAAACCCAACGAGAATTAGCTGAATGTGCCTATGAGCTTGACCTACAACTAAACAAAATTGAACGTATATTGGGGATGAGATGGGTAGCCAGCTCTTTCAAGACAGTGACTACTGTATGGTACGGATATCAAGCTTTATACTGTCACTTCAATAAAGTAAAAGATGATATAAGTCGAAGTCCAACCGAACGAGCCATGTATAATGGGTTAGTTAAACGTCTTTCATCGTCCCAATTCTTATCTGATTTGGCAATAATGTATGATGTATTAGCTGAACTGTTATCTGAAAGCCTCCAAACCTAAATACAACAGCCGTCTATGCAGACAAAATCATTAGAAGAAGTATAAGGTTTTTTGAATTACTTAAAGTTAAACCTGGGACTAAATGCCTCGAGGCTAAAATTGCACTAGCTGAAGGTAATTTTAGTGGCATCCCCCATAACAGAAAGTGGTAAAATGGTATCTATTAACCACCAACAACTGTTGTCAAGTTTGATTAATAATATGAAAAGAAGGCTCTTAACAACCAGAAGTAGTAACGAATCGTCTGTAGGTGTAGGCCCCTGTCATCATCAAGCAGAATACGATTCACTTATCTCTAACCTGAAAGTTCTGGAAAGTATCAACTAGCCGACATCAAAACCCATTGGATACGGAAAACCTGAAATTTCTAAACTTTGTGCAAGGTTCAAGTTGAATGTAAATAAAATAAAGAACAGTTTCATAGACTATTTTGAAAACAGTTCCGTTGTACCGAAAGATTTATGTCCATTATTAAATTGTTACAAACTCATACCATGCAGTTCAGCAGAATGTGAGCAAGGCTTTAGCCACATGAACAACATAATTACGCCAAGGTACCACATCTTTCAGCCCTGATTTTTATCAAACTAAATGGCCCAAGAATTCAAAACTGGAAACCTGTGTCATATGTAAAAACAAATAGATTTATACTTCTCTACCCACCTACTTAACCAAAGCAAGGGAATAAATAGGAATATTTTTCTACGCAAAAAGCTTTCTTTAAAAGGTCTTATCATTTGTTTAACTATGCCAATAGAATTTCTAATTTCTTATCCATTATTTAGATCATTACAACCAAATTCAATTTGTGGGGTGCACAGTGGAAATATATTTGTTAGGATACTTTTTCCAAATTTTTTGATGGATTCCACTTTCATGATCTGCCATTGTCGAGCATCCATCGAATTATTAGTGGTAAATCGCAAAATAGCAGCTGTGAGCTCTTCAGCATTGAGCACATCAAGTTCGGCAAAACCATGAAACTCTTCTTTTACTTTAAAATTTACATCGCCATCATTGTGGACATCTGTTTTTGCCACTAATATCAGCAGTTTCATCAGCAAGTAATGAAAAGGCTTCACAGTTATTGGCATCTTGCACAAAAGTGAGTAACCCACAAAACTGGTTTGGCTTCAGATGGCGTATTGTTCACTGTTCAGTCTATGACTGTTCGACAGTTAACAACCCCTTGGAAGCATAGCACGAAATTCTCTCGCAGTAGAGCCCATATTCAAATTTCAAATATATTAAATATTAAAAAATAAATCAAATGATTTTAATGCATATCGTAGGCTATTGCATAGTTATAGACTGTCAGTGTACCACGGTGTGAAACTAATCCTGGCTACCAGGATCACTTTACTTGGTCGCTTGTAAAGTTCTTGAAATAATATTTCACGAACGACTTCCGACACATCTGTAACATTTGGTGCAGATATTCTTCTGAGCCAAAGGAGGTCCATAAGAAAGTGCGCCCACATACCCTATTAAACTCTAACCTAAATGTAATAGAATATACTTTAATAATGAAAAATGACTTATTTTCTTTTTTCTTTGTATTTAACTATTTAATTTGCACTACTATTTTCTTTTTTTGTAATTTCTGCTAGTTCTAAACACCCATAGTTTAATTGATGTCTAGACTACCTAAGCTATACTCTCTTAGAGAATAATTCATTATTACTGTAAAAATAAAAAAATACACATATTTTGTTTTTAAATCGTAAATAAATATTCACAACTATTTTTATGCATAGAAAAATATTAGATCATATAACATAATACTTTTCTTATATGTTATAAAATATTTTATCTTTATTATAAAATCCAAAATAGTGAAGTTATTTTATTAAAAATTTATTTGAAATATCTACAACTAGTCTTCAACTACTACTAAATAAGTTGACAATAATGCAGATAATTTCAGTTATATAAATTCATTTGTTTATTCATTTAAATTATAAATATTTTCTTTTAGTAAATTATTTCTTGTTAAACATTAATAATATTTGCTTTTGAGTTCTTTTAATAACACAACAAGGTTAAATTGTCTTTAATTACAAAGTTAAATTATTCCAGGCTAGCTCTAGGTTTGGGTTCATTACATATATCTTTATCATAGAATTACAAAGTTCTTTTATAAATATTAGTAATTAATATTTATTATTTTCTCGGGGCAGGCACTCGACCAGACATGAACAAACTGTTTTTAACGCATTTTGTGAAGTTACAGTTAAGAAAAATTGAGATTTAGGATCGGTGTTCTTTTTTGAAATAGGCTTATGAATTGTAAAATTTGTTAAAGTTTATCTTCAATATTAAGAGTTTCTGGACTTTATTATGTTTAAATTTACAGAGGATACCACTCTCTGTGTGATTTAGCACTGAATTTACCACTGTTTATACTGTTTTAACATACTAAAACTTGACGGCATCACTTTTAAAATTACGAATAGAAATTTTCATCTTTGGGCTCTGAAGTCTTGGATTGGAATGAATTTTTGGCTTCGGTTTTGGAATTTAATTGTTGCCGCGGTTCTCAGCATGCACTGTTCTTCCGTTCCCTTGGTTACTCAAATAACATTCTCTCGTTTTGTACAATTTGATGTTCTTGACTTGAATAAATTATAATTTTGGTATTACTTTATGTCTTTTTTGCCTTTGATCTCGTGATAATATTTATTCATATTTACATTGCCGATTCTTAAATGAGTTTACTGATTTTATTGTTAATTGTATAATTTCCCGTTCCAACAGAATGACGTACTTATATCTATGACTCAAGTAGTCTTAGTTCTAATTCTAATTATATAACATTTGGGTCTTACGGTTACTATTTATGTTCTTAAATTTACTTTAAGGATTGTTTTACTATTCTAACAGATATTGTGACTTATTATTTATTTTTATTTGATTTTATTAATTTCGATTGTGATAGTCGTTTCTTTGATCTAGTTGTACTAACAAAAACATGGCGTTCATAGGGAATGTGTTTTACCTTCATATATTGTATATGCTATCTTCTGATGATTAAAATAAAAAATAGTTGTTTACTGAGGCTATATATATATATATATATATATATGTGTAGTGCTTATATTAATTTATGGTGTAATGTTTGTGATAGTATTATGGAATTGGTTTCAATGTGTTTGTTTAGATGTGAGGTTATAGGTTTTCATGTTACAAGGCTCTGTCTAGGCTTTATTCTATATTTGAGAATTATATTTGATAATATCCATTTCTATATGGATTTGGGTGAATTCTTGGGTGTGAATTGGTTTTGACATAGTTAATTTAGTTATTGATGATGTTTTTCCTTGTGTATTACTTTCGTAAATTGTTTAGGCCTATCAGCTGATATTTAAGTGTCGGTTTCTTGGTTGGCTTTGTGGGTCATTGAACTTTGCTTTGTTGTCGTTTATTTTAGGCTAACTTTTTATGATGGAATTTGTGACGTTATAAATGCCCTTTAAATTTGTTTTTGTGAAGTTTACTGAACAATAAATAAATTTATAACTAACAAATTACATTGTAAAATAACATATATAACATAATATAACATAACATAACATACATTGAACACTTATTCTTATGGAATTATAGGTTATCCTTACTTATTTTATTAGTTGATTTTGAATTGTTTAACAAATTGAATAAAATTAACAATTGGATCATATGGATCTTATTCTCATATTAGGCTACATATACCTAATTAATTGATATTTTATATCATAATTCATGGTTCATGGGGTTATACATAGTTTATCATTTGGGTAACACTTTATAGTTGGGGACACATGTTTTATCATTGGGGTGGGAAACATAGAGTTGTCATATGACATATACAGTAGTTCATACTAAGGAATGTCCATTGGACATGGGGAATACACATTTCGGGGACACTTTTACATAAATACATATTTTGTGATACTGTTCATTTTTATTTCACTGTTTTTATATGGGTTCACTATTCATGGAGATATACATATATTTTAACATATAAATATTTGTGATAATTCACTGTTTATGGGGGGAATAAGTTGTGTGGGTTGTGGGAAAAATACTGTTTATGAGGGACCATTTTGTTTGTAGTAAAAACACATTGTTGATGGGGAACATACATATAGATAGTCACATTTTTTTATATTTAAGCACTTTGTTTATGGGGGATATACATATATATAGGGAATTATATATAAATGGATAGTCACATTGTTTATGGTGAACACTTGTTTTATAGGGGACACTTGTTTTATATTGAAGTACATTGTTTATATCGTTGCACTTAACTTTATGTCGATTAGGTTGGTTCGTCGGAGGTCTGTACAGGCAAGGCAATTTTGTAACGACGTAGGAGAGATATGTGATATGGTCCATAGGTTTTTCCATTATCATCGATTAGGGAGTAAATGGCTTTTCCCATTTTCTTCAATATTTTTAATGGTCCAACATATATTGTGAACAATTTTGCTGTTTCACCATATCCCATACTGGATTGGGGAAATGACTTTACTAGTACTAAATCATTTTCCTTGAGTATCGTTATCTTATGTTTTGCATTTAATTTCTCTGCTCTTTTGGCTTGTGTGGTTTTTATTCGAGATTTTGTTAATTCTAACTTTTGTTGAATGGGGATTTGCATTTTGAAAGGGTTTTGTATTACCTCTTCCCAGAATCTGATATCACATTTGTTTAGTTGTAATTCATTGGGAGTGAAACCAGTGGTTTCATGTTGTATTTCGTTTAGGAAACTGTTTATGGTACTTATGTAGTTTGACCAACTTCTGTGATTTTGAGCACAATATGTCCTGAGACAGCGTTTGACTTCTTTTATAGGACGTTCTGCCATGTTTGATATGGGGTGGTATACTGGATTTAGTATGTGTCTTATTTGATTCTCTTCTAGTTTTTGAATCCAAATTCTACTTTTGAATTGAGTACCATGGTCAGTTAAGATTTTCTTAGGTTTTCCGTATGTGGGTATGTATTCTTTGAACATTCTGTCTATTACTGCCTGTGATGTGGCTCTCTTTAGATTGTATAATTGGACAAATTTTGTGAATGTATCCAGAATGATGAAGATATATTGGACACCACCTCGACTTTTTGGTAAAGGACCAATCAAATCGATTGCGATTAGATCTCCTTTTCCTTCAGATTTGACTCCACTAGTCTCTCCATAGAGAGGATGGTTACTGTGTTTGCATTTTTGGCAGGTGTCGCAGGTTCCTATTAATTGTCTAATTTTCCTAGCCATATCTTTAAATATGAAATCCTTTTGTAAAATTTGCAGGCATTTCCTTGCTCCACAGTGTAGATAAAATTTATGGCATTCTGAGATTAAAGTATTGACAAGTGATTGGGGTATTGTAATTAACCAATTGTTGTGATGCTTCTGGTATAGTATGTCGTCATTTATTCTAAATCTATTATGTTCTGTAGTGTTTGAATTTTTAATTTGGAGATATATCTGTTTGAGAGTTGGATCGTTTTGTTGTAATTGTATTAAATTTCGAAGGTTTTCTAAAAGTTCTAAATTGTGTTCTCTTTCTAAATTTGCGACTATTAATTCTGGTGTGGTTGTCAATGAGTTCTGTTGATTCTCATCTGTTCTGACTCTGCTGAGTAGGTCAGCTATTGTGTTATCCACTCCTTTACAATGTACAATTTCAAATTGGTGATCTTGTAATGCAAGTATCCATCTAGTTAATCTACCATTTAACAATTTGCATGTTTTCAAAAATGTCAATGCTTTATGATCAGTAATGATCGTTAATTTTGCGTTTAAAATGTAATGTCTGACTTTTTGTATGCAGTAGACGACTGCTAGCAACTCCTTTTCTGTAGTGGTGTATCTGATCTCGCATTTCTTCAATGTTTTGGATATAAATAGGATAGCCCTTTTGTTGTTCTGGCTGTCAATTTGGAATAAATGTCCTCCTATCGCAAAGTCTGAACTGTCTGTCTGTAGGTAGTAGGGTTGGTTTGGCATAGGATGGTTCAATACATTTGTTTTTAGTATAAGTTTTTAATTTCTAGGAAGTGTTTCTCTTCATTAGAAGTCCAAATAAATTTTACTTTCTTAGAAGTCAATCTCATTAAAGGTTGTACAGTTTTTGCATATTTGTCTACGAATTTGTTGTAGTAGTTGATACCTCCTAGGAACCGTTTGAGTTCTTTCCTAGTGGTGGGTGATGGAAAGTCTTGAAAACATTTAATCTTTTCTGAATCTGGTTCTAGACCAGTAGTGGTTAAATAGTACCCTAAGAAAGGAACTCTATCTCGACAAAAGATTGATTTAGACAGTTTTATTGTCATCTTTGCATCTGCAAGTTTTCTAAATACATATTCTAAGTGTTGTAAGTGTGAATTGAAATCAGGTGATATAACACATATATCATCAATGTAGACTAAAGAAAAGTTTTCTATCGTGTTCTTGAATATTTGGTCTAGTGCTCTTACTAGGGCAGCTTGTGAAGTGGATAGGCCAAAAGGGGTTACAACATATTGATACACTTTGCCTCGAAATTGAAATGCTGTATACTGTCTAGATTGTGGTTCTAGCTCAATCTGCCAGTATGAAGAGGTAAGATCTAATGTAGTCAGCCAGTTGGAATTTGTAGCTTTAGCTAATAGCTCATTAATGCTTCTGTTACATTCATAGTCGGGGGTAATTAGTGCGTTTATACGTCTCATGTCTAGACATATACGGAGATCGCCAGTCTTCTTCTTGACAATTATAATAGGGTTTACAAATGGGCTGTTTGATTCCTCAATTATATTGTCCTCGAGCATATCATTTAATTTTCTCTCTACTTCATCCTGTAAATTTATGGGTATTGGATAACTTTGGGCTCTATAATGTTCTGGATTGTCTACCCTGATATGGTGTTGGTACATGTTGCAACGTCCAGGTTTGTCTGAAAATACTATATTGTTTTGTTTAATTAGGTTGATTATTAGGTCCTTTTCTATTTTGTTGAGTTTATCGTTGTCTTTAATTAAATCGTTTATTTCACTGTTGTTGTTATTATTATGATTTTGAGTTTGATTATTGTTATTTATTCTATATTCATTGTCGTCGTATTTTATTATTTTGCATCCTGCTGACTCATTACTTTCGCTATCGAACTTCATTATTAATATTCTATTATCCTTACTCATTATAGTAATTGTATTAATCTTGAAATTTATTTTCATTTTTAGCATACGTATTGCGTCTATTCCCATTATGCAATCTTTAATAAGGTTGGGGACAATTATACATTGGATATCAAACTCGATATGTTTTATTTGGGCTTTTAATAGCACAATGTGTGAAATTCGTTTCGATTTATTGTTCAACGCAGTGGTGATGAATGTGTTACTCACTGGCAACTGTTCAAAATGACCTAAATTGTTCTTGTTTACCTGGAACCAGTTATCAGAAATACAGGATATACTGCTTCCCGTATCTACTAACGTATTTGTGGATATACCATTTAAATTTATAGTTATTTCTGGACACTTACAGTTGGTTTGATCTGGACTATTGTCATTGTCTTCATTTAATAGAAATTCTCTATCGTAATAAAGGTTTGAGATGTTGTAATCATTATAGTATGATTTGGTTTCTTTTTGTGGCTCTGTTCCGATTTTTGTAAAATTTGTTGGCACTGACTTAGAGTGTTCAGGTTTTTCTCGCAGATATCTCTCGCTTTTGCCTGTACAGCCTTGGTTGTTATTCGAAGTTTGGTCTAGGCCAGTGCGTTGGAGTTTAACTCTTGGTTACATTCCTCCTGAGGCACTTGTATTGGTTTCTCTAGTGTCGGTGGTTTAGTATTCATTGCTATAGCTTGACATACCATTCTTTGCTCGTTTGTAGGATACCTAACCTCTCTTCGCTCTTGGTATGGGCCTTTTTGTTGATAATATCGTTCTTGGTCTTGTTGTGGTTGTCTGTATTTGAACTCAGTCCTTATGGGTTCTGGTTGTCTATCGTAGTTGGTTTTCTGGTTATAGTTTCGGTTTTGATTATAATTGTTTGTATAATGTTGGCCATAACCGTTGGTGGGCCTCTGATTGGGTCTGTAGCTATTTTGACTTTTATAAGGGTGTTCTCTGTTCTTTCTGAACTCGTTTTGGGATTGATAATTCCTAAAGGGTGGTTTTTGTGGTTGGTTGTAGTTAGTATTTGTTTGGTAATGTCTAAATGGTCTGTTGTTGGTGGGATTTTGTGTTCCTCTCGGGCTTGTATTATTACGTCTCCTAATTTCCGAGTTTGCCTCTTCCGTATCTTCTCTTTGGAGGAGGTCAGCAAATTCCTTTATTGTACTTATATTTTGTACTCTTTGCGCATCCTGTATGCGTTGGTCAAAATGTTCTACTAGGGTTGCGATGATGTCTTCCTCCGGTGGTTGGGGAGTCATCGACTTCATTGTTAACACCCTGTCAATGAAGTATTCACTTCGAGTGAGTTTTCCTCCTAAACGATATTGTTCGAGTTCAAGTTTTTGCCTAATTCCTTTTTGAACATCCCTATTCCAAAACTTGGATAGGAATTCTTCGCAGAATTGCTGGAAATTTGTAGTATCGCCTTTTATTAATTGCCACCACCGAGCAGCACTACCCTCTAAACTGTTGTCGATTATGTCGAATAGACAGTCTCTGTTGTATCCGATCTGGTTGATTTGTCGACAAGTTAACCTCTCGTAGTATCTTGTTAATCTATCCAGATAATCATTTGGATTATTCTGTCTTCCGTTAAATTTAGGAAGTGTCGGATTAGTTAAATTGTTGATTTCTTGACTATTACCTCCACAAGTTACGTTTATATGGGATGGTATGGCATTTTCGATATTTGATTTCGGTAGTTCAGCAATCATAGCTTTTACCTCATGGATCACATTATTTTTATTTTGTAACAATTGCTTCTCAATTGTGGCCTTCTGTAGGTCTAGGGACTCATTTAAACTCTGACTATTGATTGTGGAATCTAATCTACTTTCTAGGTTGTCTATTCTTTGGTTGTTCTCTGTTACAGCTTGTTCCATTTCAATTAATTTATTTGTAAATTGAGTTTCTACTATAGCTATCTGTATTGCCAAACATTCCTTTAAATTAGTAATTTCTTTCTGGACTATTTCAAAATTTTCCTTCAAATTGGATTCATTTTGAATCATTTTTGATTCTAGTTTTTCCTGATTTTGTTTAAATTTATTTTCTAATTGCTTCTCTAATTCATTTTGATTTTGTTTAAATTTATTTTCTAATTGCTTCTCTAATTCATTTTGATTTTGTTTAAATTTATTTTCTAATTGCTTCTCTAATTCATTTTGATTTTGTTTAAATTTATGGTCGATGTTAATCTGTAGATTGTTAATTAACAGCGTCATTTGTTCTAATAACGTAGGGACATTTGGTTCTGTATCTTGGACACTACTAGCACTACTCTGCTCCATAACCTCTATTTGGCTAGGCCTAACATTTAGTTCAGTGTCATTGGCATCAATAGTCTCTCTAAAGGTTTTCAATTTCCCTTCCTTGGCTTTTCCGGTGGGATTAATTTTAGGCCTAAGGTTATATTTGCTACTTTCTTCTTGGTTAGCGTCCATTTTAAATTATTATTTTTGATTTTGGTATATGTTTTTGAGTTTAAATAGATAAATTACTAAATTGAAATTAGGCTAATCTTAATTCTAATACATATCTTATTCTAGGCTATTAAATTTGTTCAATCTTATAATTAAAGTTGAATGAATCCTTATTTCTAAATTGTTGTCTTAAATTTAATTTCAATTTACTTATATAATATATTTACTTAACCTAAGTCATTCTGTTGAATTCTCAGTTTGTTCATGCCCTAACCGTTGCGGCGCCATTTATAACATAATACTTTTCTTATATGTTATAAAATATTTTATCTTTATTATAAAATCCAAAATAGTGAAGTTATTTTATTAAAAATTTATTTGAAATATCTACAACTAGTCTTCAACTACTACTAAATAAGTTGACAATAATGCAGATAATTTCAGTTATATAAATTCATTTGTTTATTCATTTAAATTATAAATATTTTCTTTTAGTAAATTATTTCTTGTTAAACATTAATAATATTTGCTTTTGAGTTCTTTTAATAACACAACAAGGTTAAATTGTCTTTAATTACAAAGTTAAATTATTCCAGGCTAGCTCTAGGTTTGGGTTCATTACATATATCTTTATCATAGAATTACAAAGTTCTTTTATAAATATTAGTAATTAATATTTATTATTTTCTCGGGGCAGGCACTCGACCAGACATGAACAAACTGTTTTTAACGCATTTTGTGAAGTTACAGTTAAGAAAAATTGAGATTTAGGATCGGTGTTCTTTTTTGAAATAGGCTTATGAATTGTAAAATTTGTTAAAGTTTATCTTCAATATTAAGAGTTTCTGGACTTTATTATGTTTAAATTTACAGAGGATACCACTCTCTGTGTGATTTAGCACTGAATTTACCACTGTTTATACTGTTTTAACATACTAAAACTTGACGGCATCACTTTTAAAATTACGAATAGAAATTTTCATCTTTGGGCTCTGAAGTCTTGGATTGGAATGAATTTTTGGCTTCGGTTTTGGAATTTAATTGTTGCCTCGGTTCTCAGCATGCACTGTTCTTCCGTTCCCTTGGTTACTCAAATAACATTCTCTCGTTTTGTACAATTTGATGTTCTTGACTTGAATAAATTATAATTTTGGTATTACTTTATGTCTTTTTTGCCTTTGATCTCGTGATAATATTTATTCATATTTACATTGCCGATTCTTAAATGAGTTTACTGATTTTATTGTTAATTGTATAATTTCCCGTTCCAACAGAATGACGTACTTATATCTATGACTCAAGTAGTCTTAGTTCTAATTCTAATTATATAACATTTGGGTCTTACGGTTACTATTTATGTTCTTAAATTTACTTTAAGGATTGTTTTACTATTCTAACAGATATTGTGACTTATTATTTATTTTTATTTGATTTTATTAATTTCGATTGTGATAGTCGTTTCTTTGATCTAGTTGTACTAACAAAAACATGGCGTTCATAGGGAATGTGTTTTACCTTCATATATTGTATATGCTATCTTCTGATGATTAAAATAAAAAATAGTTGTTTACTGAGGCTATATATATATATATATATATATGTGTAGTGCTTATATTAATTTATGGTGTAATGTTTGTGATAGTATTATGGAATTGGTTTCAATGTGTTTGTTTAGATGCGAGGTTATAGGTTTTCATGTTACAAGGCTCTGTCTAGGCTTTATTCTATATTTGAGAATTATATTTGATAATATCCATTTCTATATGGATTTGGGTGAATTCTTGGGTGTGAATTGGTTTTGACATAGTTAATTTAGTTATTGATGATGTTTTTCCTTGTGTATTACTTTCGTAAATTGTTTAGGCCTATCAGCTGATATTTAAGTGTCGGTTTCTTGGTTGGCTTTGTGGGTCATTGAACTTTGCTTTGTTGTCGTTTATTTTAGGCTAACTTTTTATGATGGAATTTGTGACGTTATAATCATTAGTAATTAAATTTTTTTTTTTCAACATTGCATATTTTTTCACTCAAAATACATAATAAAAATGGCTGGTAATGTGTTTATAAATGTTTTAACCCTAAAAAACTAATTGACATTTTGAATTTTGGTTGTTGTAGCTTCCCTGTAAATTTTAAGCTTGATTTGTATTTGGTGTTATAAGAATGTTGTGCAATTTTTGTGTATCACTTATTTTTCTATCTAACATATTATTTCTTTATCAATCACAAGTAAAAATTATATTACCTCTCAAAACCACATTCATGAAAGTGTCGACAGATTGGTGAAATTTTGCATAACAAAAGTTAATTATACATTTTTATTTATCTGACCTTATTAATTTTTAACTAATTTATAAAGTTTATAATCTCCATAGATTTGAAAAGACTGTAGTAGGCCAATTCCAAGGCCATACACATAGAGATCAGTTTTTTGTTTTCTATGCATCTAATACAACAAAACCAATCAATGCTGCTTTTAGTGCTGGTAGTGTCACTACATATACTGGTGTCAATCCTAACTACAGGCTCTATAAAGTAAATAAACATACATGGGTGAGTAACCAACTTAATTATAATAATCAATAATGAAATTAATATGTTTGTGATGTTACACTCCAATTGATTTTTTATTTTGATATTTGTAAAAAGAGAAAGAGATAATTTGAATTTTTGGAAAAATTGTTTTTATATTATCCATTCACGATTTAGTTGAACTGCATCATAGGGCAGTGGATTTTTGTTTGTTTAGTATGGAGATAAACTCGTGTCCATATAAAAAATTGTTGACCTTGTGTGAACTGTTAATTTTAATTATTTTTGTATTTGGAATAAAATCCCATTTTAGTTTGTCAAGCGAGTGTATTAGTTTCCCTTTTATTTCATTGAAACTATAAGAACTTAACATAACAAATTTAGTGTAGATACCTGAGTGCAAAGTCCCCCTTGTTGTTGTGATATGGAGGTAAATTATACTGTGATCTCGAGAGATATATTGTGCCCTTATACTTGTACTTAACTGGAAAATTCCTTGCTATAGATACCTCTCCAGCCCCAACTCCTTTAGGAAGGGCGGCACCATATCTCTTTATGTGATATAAAACTTGGAACAGTATGGATTTTTATAAAAATAAACATGATGAGAGGTCAATACAACTTGACAGTTTAGTTTTTAAAAAAGGCAATTAAAATAATAATAAAAACTTTTATTTAAACACAGAAATAAAATATTAACAACTATTAAAACAGCTAATGGTGTAGTTACTAAGCATAAAAAACAAAATTAATATTTTTATACTTTGAGAAATTAAAATAGTTATCTAAAGTTATAATTTTAAAATGTATATTGTAGGGAAAATGTGGATTCGAATTACTGAGTTGATAATATTAAGTATAAATTTAATACATTTATATTAACAAATTTTAATTGGAAAGGAATATGTTATAAAATTTTAAACTTCTATGTTTATCATTTCCAGAGCTAGAGTTTTATCTATTATGTTCCATTTATTCTTAAAGCATGGATTTTTGCTGTAGTTAATTCTAAAGTATAGTATAAAATAGTTGGTTTAGAAAGTGTATGCAACATTACTTTAAAATCTATAATGGTTTCTCAAAAGAAAATAATTTGTATTATGTTAAGACAATCATTAAGGCAACCACTTTTTTTGTGATTACACAATTTTAAGGCTACCTTATAAAAGATCCAGAAACTTAAGTGTTTTTAGTAAATCTATATATTTAGTTACAGTAGAGAAATATACTTTTGAAACCATTAGGTGAATATATGTAATAGCTTTTAAAATAATTTTTTACTTAAATTAGTCAACCTTCTTTTTGGAAGATTGTGTAAATGTATAAAAAGGAGACTTTTCAGGAAGTATTTATAGTTCTAACCACAGTCCAAAAGATGTTTTTACTATTAATTAGATCAGGGTTGATTGAAAATTTGATTATATGTAGGCTTACTTGATTAGTAGCTTACATTTTTCCCAACAGGCTAAAAGTTAAGTTTCTGTTTTCAAGTTTAAACAGTTATTTTTTAATAATTTCAATCATTAATTATATATTTTATTGTAAGCTCTAACACTGGTAACACAGCAATCAGGAATTGTATATAAATTATTTAATTCTCCAAGTTAACTTCAGGTTGTTAAGTTATTCTGACTTCAATTTTAATGATGGAAGTGTTGCTATAACATCTTATTTTCTATTTAAAAATATTTAGTATAGACAAAAATATTAAAACAGGATATGAGCTTTCAAAATAACTGAATTCACTGATGTAAATGTACTACTTATGTTCTGTTTCAGGAGGTTGAAGATTTTGATACATATATTTATAACGTAACTGAAGCAAACTTGAATCCTAAAGCAAATCCTAGATGGTTCAAACTATATTCATTCCGTGAAGTGTACAACCTTTCCTCATTACATCCTAAAGAACTTGGTTTACTGGCTGAAAGACTTGCCAAAGATGACGATTTGTTTAATAAATATATGAGGTAAGTTTAATGGTTTAATTATAAAAATGAATGTTTATAATATAACTTAATTCTAAAGTGAATCTGTAAATAATTTTTGCTTTAATGAAAAAAATTGTAGTTTAAATTCACCATAGGAAATTTAACATTATAGAAAAACTTAACTCACAAAGTATCACAAATGAGTCAAACAATATTTACTATTTTAGTACAATTACTAACCATTTAATTCAAAGGCTTACTAAAGCGTTAAAATGTCCAAGGGGGGGGTTCAGAAATAACTTCCGTTTGACTAAATAAAACAAGACATGTTATTACATACATTTTAAAACAATATCTTCCTTTATTTTTTTACATAATCACCATTTAGAGTTAGACATTAATCATAGCGATTGACCAAGGTGGAAATTCACTCTTCATAAAATTTTTCCACCTGAGATTTAAGCTAGCCTGTCACAGCATCTTGAAGCTCTTCATCGTCATCAAAGTGCTGAGACCCAAGCCACTTCTTCATATGCATGAATAGGTAAAAATCACTGGCAGATGATCAAAAACGTCCCATTTGAGTTAATATAACAAAGTTTTAGTTAACTGAGCAGTGTGAGGGCAAGTGTTGTCATACAAAAACACGAAACCAGAAGTCAGCAAACCACAATGTTTGTTCTGGATGTCCTTTCTTAGTTTTTTTAAAGTCTCACATAAAACATTTAGATTGATGGTTGTTCCACAAACTCCACAAGCAATACTCCTTTTACATCTCAAAATACAGATGGCATAAGCTTCTTGAGATATGAAGTTTACCAAAGTCTAAGGGAAACTCAATCGTTGTGTTTAGTGATTCTCAGAAAGAATTTTTAATAGCCACCGAGCACATAACTTCCTATAGCCTAACTTTTCTGCAAGTACTTTATACAAAACAGTCTGAGAAATTTGTGGGAACTGTCCAGAAAGTTCAGAGATTGAGAACTGCCAATTTTCATGGATCATTTCATCAATTTTCTGAACGAGTTCATATTAATAACTAAAGATGGTCTTGCAATTCTTTTCTCATCGTAAATGTTGTTCTCCCACTTTTAAATAAACAAACCCACTAATGCACAACACATTCACTCATTATTGATTTACCATATACAGTAGACAGTTCACAATGAATGCCTGCTGCTGACAAATTTTGTGCTATCAGAAATCTATTTACATCACACACTACAAGGGTTTTTTTATTGCCGTGCTCATTATGGACAAACTGCAGCATGAAGTTCCCACTAGCATAGCTGGGCTGTGAATATAAGCTCACTAAGCTACTGAATATGTCACCGTAGGAGCAGTGCCTTTACACTTACTACTTCTTGTACTGCACAAATATGGAGGGAAGTTACTTTCCGAACGGCTCTTGTAGATTTCATTTATTTAATAAACTGTGTAAAGATTATTCAAATAAAGTTTGGTTCCTGTTTCAACCATAACAATCCATTTATGCTAATACTATAATATCTGTAATTAATTGTAGGACTTGCTGCAACTTTCTTTAGTAGGATTTATTCTTAAGTAGGTCTGAAAAGAAAGTTATTTTGGCTGTTTATAAAACAGCAAAAGTGTAAATATAAGATGCTAGCAATGTACTATATAAATGCCATCTCATAAACCATAAATAAAAAATTAATATCTTAGATAATTTTTCTCAATTTTAATCAATCTTAGTTTGCTAAGATTTTTTAGGAATCTGACTTAAATTTAGCACTGACATTCTGTTTTTAAAAATTTAAACAAATATATAATTGTTGAATTAGACTTTTGATTTGTATTAAAATTCTTGCAAAACTAAAGGTGTACTTAAGCAAAAGGCCATCACAGTGTTGTACCAGTACTAGGGTTGTTTCAGTGTTTACCGGCAGATTAGTATCCTTGCACTTGAAAGTAGGGGATTTTGACAATACTACTTGGTGCTTTGGCAACATAGCAGTGGGTTTATTGTTTATCCAACTGAACAGAATTATCATGGATCTCATACTTCTCCCCACCACTAATGCTAGAATCACCCACTTGTGAGTTGGGAACAAATACACAGTCTTTTGATGGCCTCTTATCTTAGCAGTTGACTAAATTAATTATGAATTGCATAAAACTCCCCAAATTCTTTTCATGTTTATGTGTCATGGAACCATTACAACCTTTGCGTACCCCCTTCCAGAATTGTAAATTTAGCAGATTCTTCTTCTTTAGAAAATGATGATGAGTCATACATTGTGTTCACACTGTATGGCCTGTATGATGCAGAGGGTTTTATGAAAAGTAGATACAGAAAATCTATGGGCTAATTATCTTCATACTTGTGAAAATGGAGCCATCATCGTGCTGTACTGTACTGGTGTAGCATTTTTCGAGCATTTGTAATAAATCTGGACTATTGTGGCGGACGTGTGGTCCGGATTCTGAAAAATACGGATTCGGAGAAAAGTCGGCCATAGAGCCGATACGAGCGGTGATAAGCCGCACATGCAATCGCTACCGGCCTGTGTCGATACCAAACGACACTTGTTACACTCTAACACATTAACTAACGGTACTGTTACTGTAATGTAGATAATACAGTACTGGACTGCAATTAAGTAAAACACAGGAGTGAAAAAATAAGTCAGTGAACATTATTGAATGGTTTTAATAAAACTTAAGAATCTACATTATTTTACCAAACACTTAGAAAAAAAAGAAATGCAGTATGTAAAAACAAAACTACAATTTGGAAATTTATAAAGTATTGTACTGTATTTAAAACTTAAGGAATGTAAATTTAATCTTACAAATTTATTACTGTATGAGCAAACTAAAAAAAATAACGTTCAACTCACGTAACTAACGATTACAACTTGAAGAAGTCTTTAATAGTTTTCTGCTTCCCGTTTCTGCACATTTTTTGCCGCAATATCTCTTAACTTTCTCAAACATATAATGTTGGCTGAAGATACACCTTGTTGTTGAGTAATGCACTCTAGTACTCCGTCTAGTATTTTAAATCCTTCTGAATGTGGGGTCAAATTTACATTGCACTCAGGCAGTTCTTCTTCTTCCAAACATTCTTCACTTGTCACCATTTTTACAATATCGTCGTCTGTTATATCACCTTCATCGTCATTGTTCATCCACACATTGATGTTATTATCATTCACTTCTTCACATCCGGGGATTTTTTCTAACAGTAAAATTACTTCTATTTTCCACTTTATTTTCATTATTTTTCGACTCCCCGCCATCTATTTTACTAAACTTGTATCCCCCATGATCCAAGAGAACCTTCCATGAAGAAACGATTGAAATAGGAGTGATTTCTTCCCATCCTTCAGCTACCCACCTAATAACATCCAACACGTCAATCTTTTTCAGTGCACTTACGTAATCCTCATTATTATCAATTGCCGAAATCAAATAGCTTAGAAGTCGGCGACAGTATTTTAACTTTATTGACTGAAGTATTCCTTGGTCCATAGGCTGGCAAACGGCTGTAACATTTGGCGGCAAGAACACAGCTTTGATGTCTTTGTCTTTCAATTCATCAGAGATCGGATGTGTTGAGGCATTGTCTAACAACAAATTGGCTTTTCTTGGTAAATTGTTTGCAGCTAGATTTTTTCTACTTGAAGGGACAAATTCACTGAAAAACCAGGTCTTAAAAATAGCAGAATTCATCCACACTTTTTGTTAGTTTGTATACCAAAGAGGCAACTCATCATTTTTTTAAAAGCTCTGGGTTGTTTTGATTTTACAATCAATGTCAATCTAAGCTTATGATTGCCGGTCACATTGCTACAAGCCAACACCGTAACACATTCCTTACTCTTTTTATAGCCCGGGGCTGAAGAATCTTTTTTTTTGAAGTAAGAGTTTTCGTTGGCAACATTTTATAATTTAGACCAGTCTCATCACAATTGTATAACTGGTCGCCGGAAATTCCTTCTTTGTCGAGGATATTAAATAGGAGCGTCTTAAATTCAGGAACAGTGTCTTTGTTGACAGATAAAGCCTCCCCACTTATTGAGAGTTGACGAATGCTGTATCTTTTTTTCCACCGGTCGAGCCAACTGTCACTAGCAGTGAATTCACCATCTTGTCCCTCAATTTCCCGCTCGAAATGCAAAGACTTTTCTTTGAGCATAGGACTCGTAACGGGAACACCTTTACCCCTTAAATGTTCGTGCCACAAAAACAATGCCTCTTCAACTTCTACATGTTTGCCTTTGTGCATTCTTTTCCTCACTTTTATCGCACTTCCACTAGATTGAGAGGAACACAATTTTTCTATTTGTTCGCGATTTTTCCTCCAAACTGAAACCGTACTTGTTCCTACAACTAACACTCTAGAATATTTTTTTTTGCGGATTCCCCAACATCAATTTGTTTTATGGCACAGAGTTTTTCCTCCACTGATACACAAACCTTTTTATGTTTATTACTCATCTCACTTGAAAATGAGAAGCGAAAAACACAGAGAAACAATACAACACAAAGTAAATTAACGTCTGCACTGAGTGGGCACGGTCAACTGCACGTAAGTGGGTAAACAACAGACTGTTGTGGAGAGGGCATGTTAATGCCCTACCCCTTCTCAGTCGTGCGGAAACTTCCACTGCCCGTTAATCATTACAAAACACGTCATTCATGCAATGCGGAAGATCACATGAAAATTGAAGGCGCTAAAGTGGCAAATTGTTATAAAAAAATTTTACCGTCCGGCTCGGATTTTCGTGATCCGAATTTATGAGAGTCTACTGTAATTAAATATATAGTTGTTGTGATAAGTTTAATATTTTGAATGAATTTGGGCACCATTTTGTAATATTTATCACAAAAAATAAAATAAAAATACTGACAAAGAAATAATCTAGAAGAGAACATAAAAAATTTCTTTGGGGTTGCAAGGTCTTCAATACAGTGTACTCTGGAGAATTTCAAAATAAAATAACAGAATTCAATTTTCTGAAATGTACATTTAATTATTAATAAAAATTTATAATAGATTTCATACAAAATTTAAACTATTTCCTGAAAAGTCAAAAATACATAAATCATCAAATATTTTATAATAACCTAGAATTATAATTCATTAATACTTTATTTATGATTAAACTTATGGTTGCAACCTAACTTCAAAATAAAATCTCTCATATTTCAAAATGCAATATTTTTATATTACAAAATCTCTTTTACTAAATACTTATATTTTATTTTTAAAACATCTAATCCAACAAATCAACTTATGAATGTTTTTTATTATTAAAGTTTATAATTATTATTTTCAAATAAAATATTGTTTCCTTGTTAGAAACCATATTGTGATATCTCTGCAAACATACTATCCAAGTTTCATTAATAAACTGTAAGTTCTAGTTATTTTTGTTTAATTTTTTTTATAAAACATAATTTGAGCATGTTATATCAAGCATGCAAATATACACTGAAGCTAAATTCTGTATAAAACTTAATATTTTCATTTTATTCAAATTATTTCCTCATTCAAACCATATCATTTCCAAACTCACATTCCGTCTCTCTAAAAAATTAACTTATTCAGTTCAACATCTCACTTCTCAAATAATCTCTATGGTTTACTTTCTCTTTTACTCAAAACAAACTTATTAAGTCACATAATTTTTCTTTAAACACAAATTCTTGTCTTTTTGAAAAAGTTTTCCTCCTTCTGCGGTACGGCTTTGTCTAATTTATCATATTTGAAATCATTTCAGTCATCTCTCTCAGAAAGTATCTGTCTCACTTATTCAAAATTAACTTATTAAGTCACATATTAATGCTTTAGACAGAAACTCTTGTCCTTTAGAAAACATTTTCTTCTTTCCACGGTTCAGCTTTGTCTCTACAAACATATCTATTTCTCGATACGTCTTACCCCGTAGAAAGTATATGTCCCACTGGCACAGTCCTGCTTTGTCTTTGTCTCCCCCACCTTTACATACAACGCTCATGTCACATTTCTCTTATAACTAACATTATATACATTTTTATTATTAACATACTTTTAACAAATATCTCTGACCATTTTTAGCACTAATTATTTTATTTATTTATTTTATTCAATAACAGAATACATTTCCTGTCCATTGCCTTGAGTGAACCTTATTTTCTATCCAGACCTAGATTACAAAACTGAAAATATACACTATTACAATTGTTGTAATGGTGTACATTTTTAGTTTGATGATCTTAAATAGA
The DNA here is from genome assembly GCA_963513935.1 of Aphrophora alni. Classification (NCBI taxonomy): domain Eukaryota; kingdom Metazoa; phylum Arthropoda; class Insecta; order Hemiptera; family Aphrophoridae; genus Aphrophora; species Aphrophora alni. The sequence continues at coordinate 89,583,658 of OY740767.1, forward strand.
ATGGGGTATACGATGATCTTGGATAGAATGGAGTATACGTTGAACTCAATGCATCATATAAGAAACGTATTTTGTTTTTTTTTGAATAAAATAATAAAGAATGAATAATTAATCAAAATAATTAGTACAAAATGATTAGAGAAATTTATTGTATGTATTTTAATATTTAAAACAGTTATAAACTTAATCATAAGAGAAATGCAGTATAAACATTTTGTAGACAAAGCATAAAGTTTGTTCGTTAACTGCTTAAACTAAAACCGATTCAGTCTTTTCAGAACCTTCAAAGTGGGAGCACGCTCGTTTGATAGACATGTTCGTTTTAACACAATCGAAGTATAGAAAGGAAGTGTTTTCTTGAGAAACTAAGAGTTGTTTAATATGTACTGTTATAAAATATTGTGAGTTAGTTTCAGTTGAGAAAAAATAAACTTTCAGAAGTGAAAAATATTTGATTTGGTAATATTGTGCAATGGATAATGTGCATTACGCAACCCGAAAATCGTATAAAAAAGACTAAGTTTTTAATAAAGAACAAAACAATTTGAGTATAATCTTTTGAACTAATAAAGAAGTGAACAGTTGATACGTTCTTACAAGTGAAGTCGAGAACTAAAAAAGTTAATTTTAAAAACAATAGATGTGATTTCAGTGAAATGACGCCATGTGACTGCAACAAGGAAAAGATGTGCTTTTAATAAAAAGTTTATTTAAAATAACAACACATGTCTGGTATAACATTCATAAACTATTATTCATGTAAAATAAAACATATAATTGATTTATAACTTGAGATTTCGTTGAACTTTTAACTTTTTGTTTGTAGATTTGTCTGATGTTTTCCGTAAGAAGACATGATATGTTTTTTCGAGTGTAATTTTCAAAATCTTTTATAAGTAAAAGATTCTCTTTATTTAAAATTATGATTATGATATTTTGAATTTGAATTTATAAAAGAAATGAAGTGTTTATGAAATTAATAAAATAAAGTAAGAAGAATAATAACTTTTCAATATATAAAAATTCTTTCAATTTAAAAAAATAGGTTGCAACCATAAATAAAGTTAATAAATTAAATTTTAATGAACATATTCTTGATTAATTAAATATGTAGGATGTTTTATATGTAATTTCATTTTTTACAGGTATTATTTGATTTACATGTATTCTTGTGTTAAATTATGTTGTTTTAATAATAAAAGAATTCTGTACTTCATTCAGTATTCTACTAAGTAGGCTACACTTTTTTCAAAAGAATTTATGACCTCTAAGATATTTCACACTATCTTCTAGAGTGATAATTTTCATAATTAAATTTTTTATTTATTTTTTTTTGTAATAAAGCATTACAAAATGGCGCCCAACTTTAATTGAATAAGCATTTCAAAATTTCTTGTTCCCTTTATATTTGAATTGTTTCATTGTTTAAAAGTTGTTGAACTTTTCTTGTTTGTTTATGCTACTTCTGTAGCCTAAACTTGATCACCATTATTTTAAAAATAATTATTGTGAAAGAAAGCTGTAGACTTACCATACCATATTAGGGTTAAATCAAACATTTTGTAGAGAAAATCTGATATTTAATCTTATCACCCAACGCAGTTCTACTTACTTCTTGTTTCGTATTTAAATATGTTAATAACTGATATTTAATACATATTTGTTTTCACCATTCCGACTACTGATTAATAATTAGATATATTAATAAGACTTACCATCACAATAGTCTATATTTGTATGTAGTTATATCACTACGACCGTTTCGGCTATTCAGCCATTTTCAAGTATTATGCTGGGTTTTCCTGTTGTCTTAGTTTAAAATCACAAATTACGAACACACGACACATAACAAACACACAAGTTCTTTAAACATTTAAAACATGATGCAGTAGGCCCACTGTCACAACGTGTACTGTCTATCTGATTTCATGCGCATTGGTGGTAGGTATGGGGGTGGGAGGTTTAGTTCCCATCTAATTGCTTTATTATTGTGTCGTAAATTAGATGCAAGTCAAATTTTAATTTTCATTTAATAGTGAACTACTGTTGTCTTTTGTTCGTTTATATATTTCATACTCCTCCAATGCGTTCATAAGTTTCCCTTTCTCACAATGGTGAAGTATTTTCATTGTTTCCTCGATGACCGAGTATTTATGATCTGTTTGGATTATATGTTCGGTAAACTTAGACTCGACTTTTGCTGGATTAGTCAGTTGTGAAGCTGTTGGTATGTGCTCTTTAAATCTTTGTTTAAAAGACCTTCCAGTTTGTCCTATATATGTCTTTACACAATCAGAGCATGATAATTCATAGATTCCCGTGCTCTCAAATTTGTTATCATGGGTTTTCTTTATGTTTAAGGCTTTTCGCAGATTATTTTTAGTTTTAAATGTAGTTATGTAGCCCTGTTTCCTATTTCTATGTTCCTTGTTATATGTTCTAAATCCTTGTTATAATTTTTGATATATATGTAATCCTTGATGTATTGATAGCGTTTTTAATTTGCTGGTCGTAATTCTGGGTTGGGTCCTTTTTACATCTAGATAAAATCCAATACTACCATAGGTATGTAGATGACATATTAGTATTATACCATGGCACAAAGAGACCACATGCTAGAATCATACCTAAATAATTCTTTGTATCTTAATCTATATATTAGGCTATTATATGCTGCTAATTTGTGAGGTATCGGGCGATTTGATGTAGTGTGGATAGTGTGGTCTGTTAGTGTTGGTTTCCTGTATATTTTGAACTGGTGTTTATTATTTAATTTTGTTATGGTAAGGTCGAGATAATTAATGGTATTGTTAGTTTCTATTTCAGTTATGAATTTTAAGTTTGGGTGTAGTATTGGATTTTATCTAGATGGAAAAAGGACCCAAACTTGTTGGAAGATAACAGTACAGAGATTGCAACAAGAACAAAATGTGTAGAGATGATATTTAAATATAAGAATATTATAATAAATGCTATATATATATATATATATATATATATATATATATATATATATATATAATGACATGAGAAAAGCAAGAGGAGGCCATTTTTAAATAAGGTTAATTATGAAATCCGCCAGGACGGAGTTACAGACAAAAGGGAAGGTGCAATATTCAAATATAAAGAAATGTATGCTACAGATCAGCTATTAACTAAGATGGGTGTAGGGGGAGGGGGGGCCAAATTTTCATTATAAATAGAATCAAATTTATTTTACAATATATTATTCAAGTACAGTTATCAAAAAATTGAACCAAATTTCTGAACAAGTACAGCTAACATTTATTGTAATGTTCATTGTTTGGTGTCCAAGTCACTTTGTATAATATAATGAGTAATAAATTATTTTATATTACCTTATAGATCCGTCATGTGACTTTGATTATGTCTTTATTACAAAGACGCGTTTCGGAGACGTATCTCCATCTTCAGTATTTTCACTCCGTAGAGGTCGTTAAAACATTAATATCACAAACACATTGACACTATACACACAATTAAATAAATACACATATACGTTGATTTTAATTTTTTTTTTTTTATACATGCGCACGGTTTCATGGTTCGCGAACTACTGGCATTACGGTGAGGCCAAGACAAAAAGAAAAGTAGACACACGTTATTTTATATATGCCTGACTTCTTCTCTGTAGGAATTTCATGTTTTTTACGCAAAATTTTTTGTATATTATTATTAGTTCTGTGTGTGATAATGATGTTATGCTTCTGGAGGGCATTTTTTAGGATGGAGGGCATTATTTCAGTATAATCGGTAGCAACATATTTCTTTTTGTCTACTTTATTCTGTAAGATGTTATATTTTTTCGTCAATTTTGCCTTCTTATGCCTTTCCAATAATTTGTCAACGTTAAAATAACGTGTGATGACTGCGATAGTTTTTACATTGGACAGACAGGCAGATCGTTCATAGATAGATATAAAGAACACTTGCCCAATAATAACTTGTACACTATTAGATCAAGTTTTGCACAACACATTATCGATAACAAGCATTCGTATACTAACTTTGAATCCAACCTGACACCTCTCCATATCATTAAAAAAGGACCAATGATGAATGCCATTGAAGAATATGAAATTTACAAATCATTTAAACAATCACCAAACGATATCCTCAATGAAAAACTGTCCTTCCAATCAAATGCATTATATGAGACGGCAATGAGTTACAGATAAACTGATATGATCAACCAATAGTCAGATAACCTTGGCCTCACCGTAATGCCAGTAGTTCGCGAACCATGAAACCGTGCGCATGTATAAAAAAAAATAATAATATTAATTAAAATCAACGTATATGTGTATTTATTTAATTGTGTGTATAGTGTCAATGTGTTTGTGATATTAATGTTTTAACGACCTCTACGGAGTGAAAATACTGAAGATGGAGATACGTCTCCGAAACGCGTCTTTGTAATAAAGACATAATCAAAGTCACATGACGGATCTATAAGGTAATATAAAATAATTTATTACTCATTATATTATAACATTTATTTACTACAGTAAGTTAATAATATGCTGTCCTTTACAACTGTAAAAAGAGGTCTGCAAAACAAGAGTAAAACAAAATACATGCAAATTATGAGATCACTGATCGATAGAGAACATTTAAAAGGCAGACAATAATATAACTTTGAACATATGGAAAAATTCTCCTACATGTGTTTACAGATGAAACAATGTAATTCAAGTCAGGATTCTTAAAAAAAACCACTACTACCATATGTTAGGAAAACTGATGAAGTCAAGAGCGCTAAACAGAAAAACAAAGTTAAATATATATATATATATATATATATATATATATATATATATATATATATAAGTATTGTTTGACCTGATCTGATGTATGGTTTAATGTGTAGATCCTAACAAAACAAGATGAGCAGCATCTAAGATATTTAAGCGCAAAGTTCTAACAAAAATCTATAGGCCAGTGTAGAACAAGATGGGTACTGAAAGATTAGATCAAATTACTAAATGACCCAACATAAGTACTGATATAATAAATTTTATAAAAAGTCAAAAACTAGCATGTGAGAATGAATGAAAAGACGCCTTAAATAAATTATAGTGAAAACTAGTGGGTATGAGAATTAGAGGTAGGCCATAGAAGAGATATTTTGATGGATATACACGAAATGAGACTATTACATAGAAAAAGATGTGCAAGGGGAGGGCTGAATTGAGCTAATTGTTGAAAAGACTAAAATTCACAGTAGGTTTTGTAAGAGAAGTGAGTTGAAATTGTGTTTTTTAGAACTAACCCTATGTTCGGGCGTCATTTGTAAGAGTAGCTTAGCTAATTCTTTATGTTTTTTAATTAAATCAAGTAACTTTGGTTTGTAAGTCTGCGTTCTTACAAACTTTACATCAATTTTATTATACTATTTCACCTGAAAGGTAGGGTGTCTATCTGTTTCGTACTTAGCAATTACTCCTACAACACGGCACATGGTTAACACAATTAATCTAGGCAAACATATTTGAAAAAAACAAGAAATCTCCTTTTTATTGTCATGGAAAACAAAGACATTATTATATTTCTCAACAGGAGAATTATTAAAATCTAATATTCATTACTAAAAAATGTAAAATCATCAAACATATAAAGTTCCAATTTAGAGTTCTTCACCATTCCTTCTTATTTTAATTGATCTAATGATTACTAATTTCTAATGTTCTTCACTTTACTCACGCCTGTCAGTCCATACTTTATTATTCTCCTTTAATTCACAACTACTTTGCATGCACCATCTTATCGTATCTAAAACCACTCAGCCATTTTGTAACAAAGGCTACTCCATGCTAACTCCTGAACAAAACTGGTCTGTGTTGAATCCTGGTGAAGACAAGACTAAGGCACGCTTTCTTCTTGCTTGGCAAGACGCTGTCGCTGAGGCTTCTGGGAAATCTCTCCAGGGTTCAACTTCCTGCTTACAGATACTTTTCAACATCTGTTTTATCTGAAATGCACTTCACGCGAACAATTTGAATTTTATAGTTTATTAGTAATCATTAGGTCGTTTATTGTTCTTTAGAAAATTGTTCAAATACACTTTACAATTATTTACTGTTATTATACTATGCTTATTATTTCTATTATTAGTTTCTATTTATTATTAATGTTGAATATTTAATTATATTTTATTAATTATTGGTTGGAGAGTGTCCCATGCTTACAGTTTTACGCCAACCAAAAATAAATAAATAATATATACTGTACAAAATAAAATAACTGGAAAAATAAAATACATCTATTTGTAACATATTTTTTTAGTATAAACTTTTAATAAACACCTTTTACCATAAACAAACTTTTATTTTTTGCAAGATTGTCATGTAATTACAAATAAGTTTGTTTTTTCTTTTCAGGTTTTATATGAAAAATGGAGATTCATCATTACTGAAAGGCTGTAATAAAACATGTAGAAAGAAAAGACTGTGTGAAATTGTAACAACAAATTCACACAATAACAAGCATTGCAAAAGGGTTTCAAAACTATAAATTTAGAGTTGCTTGTTAACGTAATGTACAAGTTTTGTAAAAAAAAATTATATAATAAAAGCAAATTTTGTTGCTAGATATGTGTTGAAGTTAATTACCTAAATCAAACAAATAATTTATTTATAAAATAAATAATATAAAGTGTTGCTCTAATCAATTTTAATACTGAAGTTATCTACGGAAAAAACATTGTTTTCAGTAGAAAATAACCTAGGAAAGTTGATTATCCGAAACATTTTTCAAAATTGGTGGAAATTTTAAGTTTGTATGGCAAGAGCTAAACAAATAACAGAAAAATAAAGTTATCATTATTATAGTGTACTTACTATATATACTGGCAGATGTTTACCAGATGCACTAAATTATATTTTACATGTAAACAAAGCATAAATGGGACATCTGTTTTCTAAATACCATATAAATTAAATTTTCTCATTCACACTGATTATTTTTCTTCGTCTGTAATTTATTTTGTTCTGCTTGCTACTTTGGTACTTTGGTGTGTTACTTCAGTCGTGTGAGATGATGTGATCTGTTTTTGAGGAGAAGGCACAGGAGGGTTTTTAATGCCTTCTAATAATCCAGAAAATAGTAACTTGGATGTATGTGTTCAGTAAATATAAAACACAGCCTCAATTCCAAGGTGCCAAACTACTTTTCTTTTTTAGCAATATATATGTTTATGTGTACTACCATCTGGCTATATTTTATGTACTGCCACGACTATACGGCTACATCGAAGGTCTATAGGGCTACCTGTATATATTTTAGTTCTTTCAGTGTTGCCAATTTAAGAATTATAACACTATATTTAAAATTCAACAAGGAATTGAATAATTGAGTATGTTTTAAATAATTCTTAGTTTTTAAATATATTTTTTCTTTTTACTTTTATCAGTATTTCTTTCTTTGTATGTGATGTATTTTTTTCCCTATTATGATAATGTAATATAAATAAATTGTTAACCTATATTTTAACGTCCTATATTCCTAATAGTATTTCTGTCCATTTACAAATTGAGAACAGTAATTGTTTCTAATTTTCATGTTTTTACAAGTATGTAGATACGTTATCCGATCCGGGTAGAGTTTAGGTTATGTTTGATTTAATTTGGTTTGGTAGTTGCTAAGATTAAATAATATTTTTCTGCAAGGATAATAAAAATAACACAGAATCGTTCTATACTTCGTATGAAATTGAATATAAATCTTAGTTACAAATTATATTCAGTCTATAGTCAAATTATATAGTTATAACCATTGACTATACGGGTCAATACGGGTTATATATATACGGTCTTATACGGGTTATAAAATATCATATGTAAAATTTGTAAAACTGTACACAACACAGTGTACAATATGCACATACACACACACACATCGTTGCAGCACAGTTTTTGTAGTCGTAATAGTGCTAAATCGGTACGATAGGTTGTTTAAATAATCCTTAACAGCTACAAAATTCTACTTTGGTGTATGTCATTTGAACAATGTTTGGATAGTTACTCAAAGCTTGACATAGCAAACTCTCGACAAAATGTTAACAGTAATGTTCAGTCACTATATTTCTTGATAACACAAGTTACAGAATAATATTGAAATATTCCTAACAAACATTCCTGATATAAGTTATAGTTTTATTTGTATTACAAAAAAAGCAAACTCAAGATTTAGTAAGAACATTGTCGGTTTAATAGTAAGATGTTTTACGTCACCACCTTCGAATGCTATCCTTGTTATTTATCTTTTTTAACAGTTTAGGAAGTGAGTTTATTTAAATTGAGTGTATAAATAACAAAGTTAATTATATTCACCATCAATTTGATTGAGTTTCAAATGGAGTTAAATGAACTTTATTTGCTATAATGTAATAAGTACACAAAAATACTCTAAAACGAGATTTGTGCGTTTTGTCCCATTAATAAATTACTAATAATTACAAGTTTTATATTATAAAATAATATTACTATCACAAATAATAATAATAGATTTGATATTGTAATAAGTTAGTTTTTTATAAAGAAATACCATTAGAAATGGTTTGTTTATTTTTTTGTCATGTATATATTTGTATAATTAAAGTAACTACTGGATGTTAGTGCTACTGTAAATCACACAAAAATTCACTAAATATAGAATAGTGAATAATAATAATAATAGTAATAATAATAATAATAATAATAGGATATTTAATAACAATTTGTTAGATAAAATACATTAAATACCTTTATGATGATCCATGTTCTCTAGAAAACCCATGCAAAGCCACCCTCCAATAGATTTTGCACTCAACTCATTTTTGGACTGACTTGGTATATCTAACCACTTTTAATTTATACTAATAACGGCAAACAAAATCATGACACTGACAAAATGTTGCCAGCAAGACACTGTCAATCTATAAAAAGATGACATATCACTCTACTACTTTAAAACAAAAAGTTCCAAATTGTTTTAACCGGATTGTTAGAAGGAAAATTACTTAAAAGATTTACTTAAAAAACTATTTTAAATTAATTAAATAGATGAAAATACATACATATTAAATTCAGATTACATATTCAAACAAATGTAATTAATCAAAACGGCATATTATTATTTTGAAATAAGGACTATAATATAATTAAAATGAGAAAAACCAATAAATATGTACAGCATGTAAAATTTAGATCCTTTTTTGAAGAGAATTACGACAAATGTTCAATGTGTCCACCATCCATTATAACACAACACAAACCACATATTTCATTAGTGACTGATATATATGCTCTACAATGCTGTCTGCTCCCTGATTGTTTGGAAAGCACGGACAATGCTACCCTCCAACTGATGAATATCGACAATTGGTATTGAATAGACCAGAGACTTTGCATATCCCCATAGATAATAATCTAATAGGGTCAGATCTGGGGAATATACAGGCCAACCAAGGGGACTGCCTCGATACATCTTCCTTGATAATAGTCATTAATTGTTTCTCTGACATCATTTGCAAAGAAAGCGGGTGCACATCATCATGCATGAACTACATGTTTATTACACTTTGCAAAAGAACGTTCTCTAAAAGTTCGGGTAGGGTATTTATGATGAATTTAAAATAAGAGTCGCCTGTCAATCTATATGGCAAAACGAAATCTATGTAGATTGCTGCCTAAACATTCAATGAAAATCTGTGTCGACTTCTTAATGAGGATTTCATCAACCAAACATGTCTATTGTGAGAGTTATTTATACCATCTTTAGTGAAAGATGTAGAAAAAATATTAGATATAAACTGTGGGCACACTTGTTAATTTAACCATTGACTGAATACAAGCCTATGTTGCTTATCACCTGGTACTAGAGCTTGTACATGTTGCAGATGGTACGGATACAAAACTGCAGGTGTAAAATATTCCATACTGTTGTACGAGAATGTTTTCTTGCATAGCAACTATTCTGCAAGATAAAAATTGTTCAACAAACTTTCTTCTACCTCTGGTGTTGAAACTGTTTTAGGTCTACCACTACCAATCATGACAGTTTCCAATTTTCCAGTTACACATAAACGTGCAAATAATATTCTATCTGGCTGATGGGGGTTTGGAAACTTTTTTGGTAAAGCCGTTTTGCCTCCCTCACAGTTTCATTGGCTTGACCATATGTAAAATGCATTATCAAGAAGTTCATTATTTGTGTAATTTTGATTCATATTTAATGTCAATTAATGTGATTAATGACAATTTTCAATTAAATTTTTTTTTCACAATTAAGAACACACTAATTCAATGGGAGTAATAGTACATTAACTGTTTACTTTTCAAAGGAAAGAGAAACAATTCACAATGTATCTAACAGATGTAACAATAATTGCATCTTAAAATGGCTGTTGTTTTAATAGATATTAGGGTAGACAACTATCAAGAAATAGAATAGAAATAGAACTAAAGTTTTTAGCCGATAACTCTGTTATCATAAATGAGCTACAGAAGAAATAACAAAACCGGTTACTTAATAATAAAAAAAGTAACTTTTTTTGTGTTCTTTTATTTATTTTTGTAAAGTTAGCTGTTTTCGAGATATTTTACATTAAAAATTTTAACCAGCCACCAAGTTGAAAATATATGATAGAACGTTATGCTTTTCTGTACAGGGGTGGGTAAAAGGTTTTGTAACAAATATGTATACACATTTTAGTTCAATATATTTTCTACTTCAAAAGATATTGATATTAGGTGTTTTGTAAAAAAAACCAAATCACAGATAACTGGAAAACAAAGGATTTCCAGTATGTTATGTAGAATCACTCCCCGGTCTCACCTTTAAAAGACATACAGTATATATACAGAGTGTTTCATGAAGAAATGAAAAGAATTTTAGGACGAGTTCTACTGGTGTGAATAATGAAAAAAGTTCAGAGAAATTCGTTGTTATGGGGTTGATTTATTTTGTTTTGTTAAAAAAAAAAAACGAAAAAATCAAAAGATTCTACCCTATTGCAAGGAATTGACAAAGTTGTAGCAAACCTTTCTGTTTTAGACAAGTAAGGGAATCTGAACTATCTATGCATTATGCTAACGTCATGATTCGCCGACTTGTCTAAACGGCAAAATCGCGAGTCAGCTAGTTTGTGAAGTAAAAATCCAAATTTTATGAAATTTGAAAATATGACATATCAAGGATGTGTAATTGTAGTACAAACTGTATGCAATTCATATCTATTACGGGTATTTCATATAAGTTGACACACGCTAACATAGAGGAAAAATAAAATTTAGGAAAAATAAAAAAAAATAAACTGATTTTGGGAAAATAAAGTTTTTTTTTGAAAACAATAAAGAAAAATAAGATTAGTTTGAATAATTTTTGAAAAAGTTAATAATAAAAAAGTTGACGAAAAAGTGTAACTTTGCTAACGTAATAAAAGTGGAATAAAAAAGAAATTGAAAGTTATTCGCTATACAATTAGCTAAATGAATAAAAGGTTAACATGAATTAAAGAAAGAAAATATATTTTAATAACCAATGTGTGAGATATGGTTTTCTCACCTTAGTGTAACAATTAAAAATGATAAGAAGTTCAAATCCTAAAATAAAGCTTAAAAACAAAGTGTAAAAAAAGGTGCGTAAAAAAGACTGTTCAGAATAACGGACGAAAATTCTGTTGTGGATACTGGACTCAAATACAGTGCGCTACAAAACTAGCGACTTTTGTGAAAAAATTTGTTAAATTGGCAAAGGGATCTTCGTAAAAATTAGATTGACGATTACACAAGCATAGAAAGGCATAGAGACCTAGTTCAAAGTTGTACATGAAGCCCTAGCGAAGACATATAAAATAAGCTTACTCAAGATGAGATAGCTTGAAAAGAAGAGATGCTGAAAGACTTTAAAGAAAAACAATAGAAGATTTTACAGATAAAGGTTACGTTTTGCAAGGAGACAAACTCTACCAGATCGTGACGTCAAAGAGGGAGGAACCTGTGTGATCAACTTAAAACCAAATATAGGATAGCGACGAATAATTACAAAAAGTAATTAACAAAGAGTTTTAATGAAAGAAAAAGATGTAATAACATAGCCACTAATTAGTAAACCACACTAGAACCAAAGAAAAGATGAAATAATGGCATTAAGAAAGCTAAAAAACCGAATATTCTCAAGTTCTCTACAGGGAAAAAAATTGGTACAAGAATTGGGAATTTTCAGGCTATAAATAAGGCTACTCATCTTTTCCTGAGGGGGAGTAAAAAAATTTCTTAAAATGTACTAGCCGGAATCCAAGCTGGTCAAAGTAACAATTTTTAAAATCTATACTCAGTAATAAATTTTTGAAAAAGTCAAAATTTTCTAAAAGAATGCCAGTAAAGTCAAAATATAATGAAATACAATTAAATTAAATTAAAAATTAAAATCAGTGAAGGGAGCTAGTGGTAGTTGTTCAGTGAAAGTGAAACATTGGCAAATTTGAATAAATGCAATTAATCCAATGGTAATCTGGAAGGATACACGGCCAGTACTAGCAGAGCTCATGGATAAAATCTACAACACGAGAAAATCATAACAGCGGCAGATTTCACCAGGAATGCTCACGACGGTCAAGGTTTGAGTTTCCAAGTTAAATTTTTTTTAAAGAAGTGATATTTCTAAAAATCGAAAAACTAAATTTCAAAGTGATATAAAAGTATTTAATTTTCCTGGGAATTTTAAATTTTGATAATTATTAAAGAATGAATTATATCGTGTATATTATAAGATATATTAAGTGTATAGTATGTGTATAATGGATTATTAAATTTGAGTAAATATTAAATCGTAAAATCAATATAAAGTAACTCAGTCCTGATTACTAATTAAATAATTTCTGAGAATTAGTAAGTTCTGGAATTAAAAATTTTGATTGTATAAAAAGAATTTTGATAATAAGAAATGATGCATTTAAGTCAAAAATAAAAAGACCAACTGCTCAAGTAATAATAAGATTGTTAGAATAAAAAGAAGGGTTAAATTTGTAGGATTTATAAATAAATAAAAATCATTTGTGTTGTAAAAGGAAAGTATTTTTAAAATTTCATTTGGTTGTTTGGTGAAAAATAAGATAATTTTTCATTTTGGGTATGTTTTCCGTCTGTCGGTCATTTTGTGTTTTTTAGAAAATGAATGATAGCTTTTGAAATTAGTAAGATTTGGTATGCATACGATTTTTATCAGGATACCAAGATCCGAAACTTTAATATGTAAATATTCAAAATAGCGACGGTTGAAATTTTTTAAAGTCAAATTTCTCGGTAAACGTAAATTTTGTTAAGAGATAATATATTTATATTTTTTTATAATGACAAACTAAATGTTTTTAAAAATTTTTCATTAGCTTAAAAAATAAACAAGTTATCGGCAAAAGAAAAACCAAAGAATCTCAGAGTGTATTTATAGAGTGTACGTTAAAAGCTAGCGGCTCACAAAGAAGTCGCTCAGATGGTAATATCCTCATGGAGATTGAAAGGAAAAAATCTAAAACTGCGGAAATAAATACGCTCTCTAAAAGTAACTTTAAAGAAATGATATCGTCATATAAGATGGCTATTTTCTAAGTAGAATATCTAGACCAAAAACTAAACAAAGAACACCTAGGGCAGATTAAGGATTTCTTAACAATGAAGTTTGAAAATTAAGAACATGGAGAATTTCCTCAATTCAGCAATACCTATTTAGAAGCTGGAGCCTATATCATGGTCTGTGCTAATTTAGAAACCAAGAGGTGGTTAGAGAGAAAAATGTCCCAAATATACCACTTTGGAATGATGCTAAGTTACAAATAGGTGATCTAAAGGACATCCTGCGAGATAGCAAAGTGATTTTTAACCCTAGGTTATTTTTCTTAGTTCATTGTTACGTGATCATTTTTCATTCGTAAATTTTACTACATTCTGTTTTTATTTTTATTATTATTATTTAAACTTTACTTTAGTCTTATTAAATCCTTTATTGTTTTTAAGCGTTTATAAAAATATTTAACAATGAATTCCTACATATTTTAACTGTAAACAATTTTTTTCACCACCACTACAAGTACGTTTAAAAAAACAAAATTAATCTGGAAAAAAAAAATTATTGGAAAAATTAATTGGATATTCATAAAATACATCATTTTAAAGTGTTTACTTTATATAAAAAGAGAAAAATGATTTACAATAAGTATATTAGGTAGAATGCCAAAAATACCAAAATTAGAGTCCTGTCCACTGAGAATCACATTCCTTGCAGCTCATCGCACGGTGTTGTCCACAGATCGGATTGTTGCAATGACGGCAATAATTTGTGGTCATCTTGCGTTGGGCAGAAGGGCAATAAAAACACGTTTTTCCTGTGCCTGTTTGTTGTGGAGGTGTTGGATTTACCGGAATTCCCAGAGACTCAGAAATCAAAACCTTCACGTTTCGCTTCAGTGTTGGTATTTAAAGGCGTGATTCTTTGTGTGGTTTTAATAAATTCTTAGCCAGTTGTTTCATAAACTGTTTCCTATTCAAAGGCTGAGATCCTTGCCGCAGGTTGTTCATACAAAAAATGACATATGAATAAATTGACATAAGCAATGTACATCATGCCGTAAAATACGCATAAGGGCCAGCGCCTGGTCTTCCTGCTACAAGACATGTCATTACACATTTTGTCCAAAGTGTCCACAGCTCCTTTAGTTTCATTGTAGGCATGTATTATATTAGGCTTTTTAGTGTCTGGATTTAACCCCATACCTCTGTGCATAGTAGATAGTACGACTACAACTTTGGTAGTTTTCGGTTTGAATGATACCAAAGTTTTTCCCTATCAAACAGAACATGGAACTTTGAACTGGTTTATTTTTACTGTTTGCCAGCTCTTTTGGTACTCCTTTCCTATTCAGTCTGATGGTTCCAATTGTTGTTAGCTTGTATGTGTCTTGTAGGAGATCATCTGCTAACTTGATACTGGTAAACCAGTTGTCCATAGTCACATTCCTGTTTGAACCATGAATACGTTTTGTCACTTCTTTGACAAAGTATTCCTCTACAGGAAGTCCTCCTGTCAGGGTTTTTTTTACCAACGAATGGTATACCATCAACTATTAGTTGTGTTGTCACAGCACAAAACTATTTTTATCCCATATTTTGATGGTTTATTTGGGATGTACATCCTAAACATGCATTTGCCTCTGAAA
This sequence comes from Aphrophora alni, assembly GCA_963513935.1. Taxonomy (NCBI): domain Eukaryota; kingdom Metazoa; phylum Arthropoda; class Insecta; order Hemiptera; family Aphrophoridae; genus Aphrophora; species Aphrophora alni. Next base: position 89,598,869 of record OY740767.1, read on the forward strand.
CCAAGTAATTGTTCGTCAACAGTTACATATGTCCCTGGATTGTATTTAGAACGGCAATTCAATAAAAAAGCATCCCACAATTCTCTTATGGGCGCAAAATGGTCCGTTTTTTTGCGTTCAACCCTTGTTTCTCTATCGTCAAATCTCAGGCATGACACAATGAATTCAAATCGATCACTAGACATAATTGATTTGTAACAAGATCCACTATATTCAGAGTCAAACAGTTCTCTGACCGCCAAATGATTGTCTTTGCATACAGCACTGTTTACTAAAACTGAAAGGAACGCCTTCATTTCCTCCAAGCCAATCGGGCCTATGTATGATGTTTGTGTATTATAGTTGACTCTTATACGATGTATTTCCTCATTAGTATGTTGAATGATTCTGTTCAACATCGTTTCGTCGAATATTTCAAGGAAACATTCATCTGGGGTGATAACATTTCGAGCAGTTCCTACCACATCCCGTTTTCAGAGAAATATATTTGTTGCAGCAGTTCTGACGTTTTGAGGCCCGGGTTGTGAAATCCAAATGTGTCCATTAGTAGCTCTAATCACTCGATTTCGAGGAAAGATAATGTGAGGATCTGGGGGAGGTTGAACTGATATGTTGGATCTAACAGAAGGAGTTGACCGTTGTGAAGGGCTGGTACTTGTACATGGAAGTTGGTCTACTTGCGTAATGGGAGGAGTAACTTGTGAACTGGATGGTTCAATCGGAGAAACTGAGGTATTTAGTGGTGGATTAAATACTCTCTCGAAGTTGAAGTGGCTATTCGTCTTTTTTCCTTAGAGGAGAACTTCCCGCAGTTTCATTGTCTGACTCGCTTGATTCTAATTCTTCATCTTCAACTTCAAAGTTAGGGCCATCGTCACTGTCATCTGTATTTTCTACAATATCCTCTTCAATACTATCCACGTCATCTTCTTCATGACTGATGTCGTCAGGATCATCAATGTCTGATAATGTCTTTTCAAGTAGAGCTCTAATATCGTTATTCATGCGCTCGTACTCTCTGTCATTCATTTTATAATTAAAATATACACTTAGTAGCTAAATCAATACACCATGAACTCTAAAATCACTATTTACACAATAAACTATTTACAACACTAAAAAACTAACAATATAAAAAAAAGAATAATTTACAAAAAAATATTCAAACATTTAATAGTTAACACTTTCGCAAACACTATTCTTTCGTAAAATATACTACGCGAGCTTGAGTACGGTAATAACAGTCTAACCTTGAGCTTAGCCGAAGAGACACTGGCTTCTATTTACAATGCTAAAGGTAAACAAAAAGACAGAGCGTGTCCGTCTTTTGTCTACGAGTTCTCAAAATTTTACAAAGGGCGGGTCGTAATTTTTACGAATGAGTTCTAGGGTTAAAGCTCCCAAGGTTTACTGAAAGGTATATCCTGCCAAGATCTTTGAAGTCCTTAGCAAGCAGAATAAGTCCCTCAAAACCGAAGACTGGAAGGTAATTGGTTCTAATAAGACTGAAAATCACTAAACCATAGTGGCATTGATTGACGATACTTCTTTGGCAGCTTCTAAAAGCAGTAAACATGAAAGCTTACCTGGAATTCGGTAAAGTATATTATACCATACTCCAGAAAAATGACAAGTAATTGGACAATGTCCCTGAGGATAATCCGGTGCAATCTCCACCACAATAAGGCTGCTTCTGTAGTCTTCTGTCAGCGATTTCTAACTGAGGACATAGACCTAGCCCTTATTCAAGAACCCTGGATAAATGGAAGAAAGCTAAGAGGGCTGGAAGATGCAAGAGGTAAGGTTATATACAATGGTTCATATAATAACTTGTGAACCTGATTGTAGCTCAGTGTAAACTTTGATGTCTGCCTCTGTTTGCTTTCTGTTCCAGAGATATCACTACGGTGAAGGTCACCTGGGGATCTGGAAAAGGTAGAAGAGATGTCATCATAGAGCTCCATCACTATGATTCGCAGAAAACTCCACCATCTAAAGCACGAGAGATGGTGACAATTTTCTGTGAGAAAGAAAAGGAGCATTTCCTCACAGGATTAAACTCCAACTATCATCACATAGCATGGACCTCAAGCAACACGAATACTAGAGGTGAGTCATTCTTAGAATTTCTTAACAGTAAAAGTTTAGTTAATGTTGGTGAAGACCTACCTTTAGAAACAAAGTAAGGAAAGAAGTCACTGACATTACAATTTCCACAGAGTATATTAGTTCCTTTGTAACGGACTGGCATGTCTCGGGTGAAATTTTGGCATCCGATTATCATCATATAATGTGGAATTTAAATTTTGACTCTGAAATTCAAAAGTTTGGAAATCCCAAAAGAACTAACTGGAACCCTTATCGTAAAGAATTAACCTATAGATTAGATTCATTCAGTAAGATAGTCAGTGATATAAATAATATTGATTCTATGGCGACTAATATACAAGAGGCCATTATAGACTCATATAATAATAACTGACCTATTCAGTGCGTATCTATAAGAAGGGGACCAAAATGGTGGAATAGAGATTTAGATAGGATAAAGAAAATTATAAGACGATTATTTGATAAAGCTATAACGCTAAGAAAACTGGTCAGTGGGACAATTATCATAAATCCTTAACCGAAAACAACACTCTCTAAAGAAGATATAAAATAACTTTTGACAAGAGATTGACTCTACTAAAGCAGTCACTAGGATCAAAATTATCTCAAAGGAAATGATTCATCTAACTGGATCTGTTGATGATCCTAGAGGTGTTCCAACTTCTTCAGGTAAAGACACAATAGAAGTGTTACTCAAAACACACTTTCCAGATAGTATTGTATTAAAACTGGAATATCCATAATCAGAAAGTAAGAACCTCTATAAGAGCCTCTCACTCTGCCTGGAAAACTGCCAGAGAAGTTATTACTATACCCAGGGTTAAATGGGCTATACATAACTTTGATCCATTCAAGTCCGCAGGAGAAGATGGAATTTTTCCAGCCCTAATCCAATAGGCTCCAGAATCACTCCTCCTCCTACTTTGTGATTCAGGGCTAGCTTGGTTTATGGGGATATATGCCAATAACATGGAGATGTAGTAGGACCAATAGCATGGAGATGTCACAGAGGATAAGGTAAGAAAAAGGCAGAAGAAATGGCAAAAAAAAAAAAATAGGACCAAGAGACCTTCACAGGCCTAGAACCTGTATACGGAATAACTAAAGATGTAGCAAAAGATAAAACAATGGCTAAACTCAGAAATTGAGGAACGATGGACACAAAATACTCTCCACGGCAAAACTATACGGATTACTGGTCCATTCAGATTTGAAACTCTTAACTTTAAATCCATCACTTCACAAAGTAAACAAAATCTGAGGAAAATAGCTTCGTATCAGATCATGGTGCTTTCAAGAAGCATCTTAGCACCATAGGATCATTCCAACGAAACCTGAAATGGAGACTATGTAACCAGCACCTAGAAATTGCAGAACAAATACTTCGAAAATATTGACGTAGAAGACAACTGATCTTCGCCCCGGTTGCAACCTTTGAACCAACCAGCAACCTGGCTGGGAAAATCCTGATCCTAATCAAGGGAATAGACATAAGCTAGTTAGGAATTTAAGAAGTAGGCTACACAAAAAAAGTATTATATAAGCTGAAGTTACTAAGGGTTAAACCCACTTCTATATAATAATAATAATAATAATAATAATTTCTCTTTAAACAAAAAAAAAATATCTTAATTTAGTCACAATTATAAATATTATCAAGAAATAAGGGCGCAATTAGTAATAAAACATTAAGAAACAAACAGCAATAATATATTTTATAAATTTATATAGAAGTATATATTTACAAACTGATTTTTATTTGTACAATGTGCTGAACTTTTCTTAAAAACAAATTGAAGTAGTCAATTGTTAACAGCTATATATAACTACTTACATAATTATTGTTCAATTCTGTAAATTGGCGTATATGTGTCTGAGACTGTATAACAAGAAAATACTACAAATCACACTTACTTTGAATAACTAACAATTCTCGTAACTAATTATTTTAATAAAGAGGCGGCCAAGTAAATCTCCTTTCAAAAAATGATTCTTTTTCAAGATGATCCAAATAGGAAACCTGGAAAATTAAAAATTGATTAGGATGGGTGGAAACTTATTTCACCACGATTTTCTTATCAATTACATAATTTATTACAGACAAATAATTATGGATTTGTGAATTTTTTAGTTTGGATCAAGTAAAAAATCAAATATCAAGTCCAATAAAATAAAAAACTTCGAGTATCGTAAATATTAGTAATAAAATTCAAGTGAGATTACTGTAACCTATTTTATGCAAAATTAAAAAAATATATATAAAAATAACAACATAAAATGCCTAAAAGTAAAATAATCGATTTAGATAGCAAGGTTGTTATCACAAAATTTAGTAATAAGGTAAACTTAGTAAAAATTTAAACTTGTAAATGATAGCAAGGCCTTTAAACTTAGTAAAAATGAGATGAGAGAACTAGATAGTCTTGAATGGGTGTTTGTATTCATTTGTTATCAGTTCTATGCGCCTCATCACCAAACACTTTTTATATACACACATTCTCCTGTAGTAGGAGAAAGTACGGTATATTTCTGACCTGAATAATAGTCATTTGATTATGATTTGTATAAAAAAAAAAATTATACAAATGGAGAAAACGAAATAAAAAATAATTAAGGATTGTCAAGCTGAAAATCAAACATCTTATCTATATTTTGCCATTTTAGTTAATTTTCTTCTGATTTTGTGTTATCTGAAAAATATTAAGGACACACGTCTTTGATCATCAATTTTGTAGCCAATTTTAACACATTTTCCGGAATAGCTCAGATTTATAAAATCACCCAATTCTATTGAATTATTTTGTAAATAAAAAAATAACTCACATAGACTAATTAAAAAAATATATAAATAAATAAATCAAAATAATTATTGTCTTGTTAAGTGAAATCATTTTAAAAATCAATCGACAATGAGAAACATAATGAGTACAAACGCGTATACTTTCCAATAAAGCTTTTATACCTTAAAAATATAGAATTACTAATATAACATTTATAATAATGTAAAGTTAATAGTCTGCACTATGGAAACCTTTGATTATTTAGCTGTGCGATAGGGAAAATAAATAGCTGTGAGAAATCCCCTAATTCTGTCTCAGAGTGTATACGAGTAAAAAACATCCGCTCACCAGGAAATATCACCAGATAACAGTTAATGTTGAAAAGTTTCCTTCTTGATTTTAGATCCAAAGAATACAACATGCAATAATAATAAATTATTTAAAGTCTTACACTTTATAAAAATCTCTGCGTATAGCATATGGTAATGTAGTAAGTATGTGTAATCTTGTTTTTAGAAAAAACTATGATTATCATGAGTTAAAATAACCCCCCCCCCCAATGTGGGAAGATCAGAGACAGATGCCAAAAAGACCTGCCTTATCAAGTTAATAATTTCCTTCTTAGAGGTAAACAAAGCAGACCTTTGGAAGATGTGATATATGGTAATTCAGGAAATAGACTAGCTTCATTAATCCTGTTGTTTCAACATGTGTTAAATAAATCAAAACAATTTATCTTTAACTTGGGAGATCGGGGGTTTTTCTCGTATTTAAAATTAAAAATTTATTATTTCATAATTTTACTGCATGATATATAAACCGAAAAGAATTACATAAGTACTTATTATTTTTTTGTTTCAAAGTAGTAAATTATACATTTCATAGAAATTTTCGCCTTTTGTTTTCAACTAAAATACATCTTCCTTTTCGTTGATAACCTATTCCAGTTTAATGAGTAATATCGAGGGAGAAGGGCCTTTATTTTATCTTCATTTTATTACAAGGCTATGATGACTGAAATATTTATAGGGCTTATTTTTTGCACGATGTTAGAGTTTAAAACCATGTACCAATTTCTAATTCAATAATATTTGTATTTGTTTTTAAATTTTAATCTAAATTATGTGTTGCATTTTTATTTTTCTCTGTTTGTAATTTTTTCCATATTACTGTCGTCCATTTGGTGCGTCTTGAGTATTAACCGTTGCCATTGTAATATAACTATCTAGTTTTGAAACCCTTATTTTCCTCCTTCTTTATTTTTAAGTTGTGCAGAAAAGTCATTTTGTTTTGTTCTAAGTTCATTTGGATTTAAATTAAATCCCTACCTATCTTAAAGAAAGACAGAAAATTTGTAAAGTTATTATTATTATTTTTATAAATGTCATGTTATATTTTTCTTGTGCCTGCTATCCACTCAGGTCTTGTTTAAAATGTGTTTCAACGACAAAGTTGCCATCCTCGTTGATACATGAGTTACAATAACTAAACTAAAGCTTGTATCACTGAGGATGGCGACTTTGTCGTTGAAACATGTTTGATTAAGTAAACATAATTTTTGTGAGATCTTGTGTTCGAGTTTTATTCTATCTAATATTATCTCACAAGTCAAGCTCAATATTTATTTATCACTGAACATATTTTTAGGCTCCCCCAAAAAATATTTCAACATAAATTTTGTTCACTCATAACTAAATTTTCTGGTCTACATATATGTGAAAAAGTAAAATTATGTATAGAGTACACTCAATAATCCAGGTTTAGTTATTTGAATTATTTGATTACCTGTTGCCTTATATATCTAACAACATTCTCAACCAATAGTGGATCGTCACATTGTTTTGAGAGAAACCTCCTCCAGACACCTCCTGCTAAAACCATATCGTTACTTAACAACCCTTCATCATAAGTTAAGAGAGCAGCTTGGAACTGTTCTGACATTTCAGTAATTTGTTTTCGTGCTGCAGATGAGTGTTCACTCTAGAAATAAAAAATCAATATTAAGTTTGAGCAGTTATGAAGGAATTAGAGATTACCAGCGAAAACATGAATATAAATTGACCTAGTTGAAAAATTGTTTAAAATACATTTTGAATGTGTAGAGGTTAACCCTCCAACCGGCAATGTTAATTGTCTTGAAAATTCTTCGTTTGTTTAAAAATTAATAAAATATATTATTTGTATACAAAACCTAACTTATAAGACATCGTTTTTCTCAGGAAGATGCATAGAATTCATCTATGTAATAAATTTTTTTTTTTTTGAAACGGTTTTGGAGTAAGTATGTTAGATGTCAAAAATGATATTAACTTTTTTTCAGAAAAATCTGTATCACCCTAAATCAATAGCTTATTACCTTTTTCTAAGATATACAAAAGTTTTGTGCAATATTTTTGAATATATTTAGAAAAAAAAAAGAAAAAAAATGTTACATTTTAAAAATTAAAAAAATTATATACGAAAAAACTGAATTTTCTCTTTATTTTTTCCAAAAAACATAAAAAATAGTAAAATATATTTTATACAGAACTTCTATATATCATTATGTCCAGAAAGGTGCATAGAATTTAGTTGTGTAGTGCAAAAAAAGTTACATGTATCACATTTGGAGTTTTTTGGTCAAATACCAAAAAATCTAAGAGTAACGAAGCAGAAATTTCACAGAAATGGTGATCAAAAACATACTAATACATTTTTTGCATTTTTTTTCACCGTTACTTGAGATTTCTAATATATTTGTGAATATATTTAGGGGAAAAAAATAATAATATGTTACATATTCTAAATAAAAATGACGATTTTTCAAAAATTTGTATTCTGGCGCTTGAAGGTTAGGGTGACATGTCAAACTTTTAGGCATAATTAGTATTTTTCTAAAGCTAGGCCTAAAACAAAAGCATTAAATTTTACTAATACAATATACTTTACAAAGAATAACACACATATTCACTTGTATACTCATATAAAACACTAAATATAAGAAAATATGCTTATAGCCTAAACTAACCATTGTTATTTATAGGTTATTCCATATACACACTCGAAATTCACTCAAAAACAAACTTTAGAAATAAAAACACATATATTGTAACTTGTATACACAATTTATATACAATTTGTATACACAAACCTTCAAAATAACAAAAATCTAATCCCAAAACCAATATTTGCCATGCCAAATATTATAGTGTTCACGTCAGACATTTACTACGTTTGGACTTCAAAACAACAAATTGTTAGTAAGCAATTCCTCAACTCATGTGGTACCAACTTATAGAATGGAATTTCCCCTACAACATAGAGTAAAAAGAAAAATAATTTTAAAAACAGAGAGATATCAACTTCGTCTTTTTGTAAAGCGCATCGAATGCTAAATGAATTTCTTGTTGTCAGGTTTGTTCTATGTTCAAGTACGAATATCTCTGGATCTGTTAGACGCAGAACAATTTGTAATCTATGGTTAGAAAGAGAAACATGTGATCTATATAACAGTGTTTTAGTTGACTTAAATGACAGAAAAATATAGTTGTAATCATATCAGGAAAAATGGAGCTGCGCTATACGAAAAGGCGCAGAGTTGAAAATTACGATTTTACGCATCAAAAATACTCGAACTTCACCAATTTTTGGAATATTATTTATAACGTTTTGTGGTAATTTTTTTGCATGATATGCATCTACGGAACATTAGCTTTCCAACGGTATTTTATTTATTGCAATGGGACAATTTTAAGTGGGCGTAACGTTGAATGGCAAAATACGTGATTAAGAGTTGGTGAAATCACTTGGGAACACGTGGGCGACCTACTGTAGGTCGCCGTGCCGGTTGGAGGGTTAAGTTAAAAAGTTGCTTGTCATTTTGAATGTCTCGGGATAATTTTCAACCTTTTTATGAGACTCGATTGATTTGCAACAGTTTTCATAAATTTAGTTTTGTAATATTATTGAAACAAAATGTATATATAGATTTTGTTGTATATAAAGTACTAGTGGTTCTGTAAACAGTAAATCTGACTCATTGGAAGTTTTAATATTTAATCAACCATTCTTGTCAATTCAATGAGCTACTGCCTAAAATATGATACATCAGACAAACAATATACACAGACCAAGAAGTAAATAAAATCACAACATGATGTAACACCACTCAAAGAAGAAATAATAAAGTTAAATTTTTTATGGGTGGGAACGTCATACTTTGTGGTTGTGATTTATTATTCATTAGTATCATCATGAGTAAAAATACTGACTACCTCAAATGAAAAACAAATCTTTACATCCACATTGAAGGCTTCGGTGGCAGGTATGGAAGAGTTCAACAGATTACTATAGTTGTCTACATATTAATTTACATTTTATTACTCTGATTTTGTTATGAAAATTTGAGTTCTAAAAGTATTGTAACTTTTATGTACAATAAAGTGTTCATTTGGAATCAATATATATTAACTAAAAAACCTAACCTAACACTCTCTTATACAAAGACACAAATCCATCTTCCAAAAAAATTCAGTGCCAGAGTTTTCTGTTAAAATATAATACTAAACCATGGCTGCTTTCTTAGAAAAGTACCAACAAATCAACGAAACCATAAGTAATTTGTATAAAAGTCTGGACGTTCATGATTTAAATCAATCTGTGATTCAAACTGGAAAGTAATGTATTTGAAAACCTAATAAACTGAATTTGATAGCTGAATCATTCCTTTTTTCCTATAGAGGACTACTCAATCGTCAGACACACATAAACATCATTACGATAACCATTTTTTCAGACTAAAGATGCCTCAAAACAGATATTTCTGCAAGTGAGATAGAAATAGATTTTAACTCATCACAAAATATTCCTATACTCCATCCATATACGTAATAAAGTCAAATGAACTCTTGCCACATTTTTCGAAGTAAAGTTCAAGATTTAGGTGAGTGTTTATGTGGGCCTGAGTGTATGTGTGTGTGTGACATGAGAAATTGTGTACAATTTTTATGAATCATATCTAGACAGGGTATTCAGCCGATTGGAATTTTAAAACATCCCATTTCCCGATTTATCCCCGTACATAATGGAAATTTTTCTTACATATAGTCCTATGAATCGGCAAGTGAGGGAGGATTTATTCTCAAGAATTCGATTTTAACTCTGAAAAATATATTACAGAAATCATAATTTTATGGTATTTTTAAACTATGATAAATTAATGTTATTTGATTATATTGTTGTGATTTATGTTGAAAAATCATACCCATGTGTTATACAAACAATGCGGGACATTTGGGATGCAAAATAACTCTCAATTTTAATAACCTGTTAAGAGTTCTAAAAATATGTAACTATAATAAAGATGTTTATTCATTGCACAAATAAACAAATGAAAGAGAGTTGGATCATATCACACCCGGTAAAATGTTGTCTGCTTTCAGGATCAATAACAAAATTATTAGGATTTACTTTCAAATTAGTATCCTTTCATATAATTTGACAACATAAAAAGCGTATACAATAAAATTTTTTTTTCAAGGTCAGTTTGAAATCTCTGTACAATTATCATTTTCCAGGAATTTTATGTCACTGAACACTCTGTTAAAGCTACCTTTCGGTCTGTACACCATATGCCTAAATTGTTGGAAGTGTAAATGATCTGATTATTGTTTATTTTTTACATTTACATTGATTGTTATTGTTTTATAATTCACATTGATGGATACATAGAAAATTTACATGAAAGTGATATAAATTTTAAAGGAAACCTCAAGGAACAATAAAACTGTTTTGTGAATGTGAATAAAATTGTATTTCAAAGTTTTGTAATCAGATGAAACTTGAAAATTGAATTATATGAAACAAGTAACATATATAATTCAGCAAGGAAGTTTTTAATTTTTCAGCTGGCTAAAAACTTCTCATGAGAATGTTTGAGAAAACAGTGTAATTTTTTTTACTTGTAGTTTTTGTACAACTGCTCTTGATACCTCAATCACAAGATTATATTTAATACTTCAGAGTGAACATATTATTCCTTACCGGAGCACCTATGTACATGACTTGAAACCACTTTTGCCAATAAATTTTAAAACTGAAAAAAATACAATTTTTTAAATCTTGTAGTAGTTACATTGTCCACCCTAGTTTTAAAGAACTTCATTCCTAAATTTTGTTATATTTGGTACATTTGATGAGTTATGGCAGTGTAAACACAAATATTAAAAAACTAAAAATCCATTAATCAGGCATGCAATGGTTTGGCATCCTTGATAATCTGGTAAGGCTGTTCACATATATAAAACTGTATTATGAAAAGATCCTGCCAGAGCATATGACTCATCACCATGCTGTGTTGTACTGTATTATGAAAAGATCCTGCCAGAGCATAGGACCCATCACCATGCTGTGTTGTACTGTATTATGAAAAGATCCTGCCAGAGCATATGACCCATCACCATGCTGTGTTGTACTGTATTATGAAAAGATCCTGCCAGAGCATATGACTCATCACCATGCTGTGTTGTACTGTATTATGAAAAGATCCTGCCAGAGCATATGACCCATCACCATGCTGTGTTGTACTGTATTATGAAAAGGTCCTGCCAGAGCATATGACTCATCATCATGCTGTGTTGTACTGTATTATGAAAAGATCCTGCTAGAGCATATGACCTGTTATATTTGTTGTTATTGTTAATAAAATTATACTTTTGTAATTGTTACAATATCTTTATTACATGTACTATCTACAGACAAGGCTGTTGCCTACGACCTGCTTACACCCGTCTTGCCTCCAGACCCTGCAGTGTCGTCAACCTAATCTTATCTCTAATACAATCATAACATCTCTCTTATTATTATTAAAAATTAAATTAACAACACTTTTAAACTTCTTTGTCTTTACATTACAAAACAATTTAATTACTTAAATAAAATTAATTCCTTGTATATCTATCTTAATCAATAACAAAATATTCATAACTTAATCTTTTTTCATTTATTACTTATTATCTAACTTTTTATTCCTGAGGATATCTTTTAGTAGTATTAACCACTCTGCCATATTTAGTTGTATATTTGTGTGGGTCTGTTACAGAAGTGTCTTCTGTACTAGTTGACGGTATGGGCAATTGTTTACTTAGACTATTTTGATTATTTAATTCATTGTAATTATCAGAATGATTATTAATGCCATGTTCTGTATTTATTGTATTGTCTGGTGAAATATGAATAGTATTACGTCTGTATGAATTTCCATTTTGATCTTGGATCGTAAAGGATCTGGTTTGTTCACATTTATTTACAATTCTACCTGGACACCACAATGATTTGGGATTTCTTTTAAACCATACATTATTGCCACTAGAAAAGTTTTCCTTCATATCCTTAGCTCTAACATCATGATGTTGTTTCATGATACTTTTGTTTTTTATCATTTTTTGTCTATCTTTCTTAAAATTAATTTTAGGTTTCAGATGGTTTATGTGTCTAGGTATAGTGGTTCTTAAAGACCTTGACATTAATAATTGAGCAGGCGAACTTAAATTTTGTCTTGGAGTATTTCTAAATTCTAAAAGCGCAAGATAGGGGTCCTGCTTAGAATCTAAACATTTTCTAAAAATATTTTTGATGACTTTAACAGCCGACTCCGCCATTCCATTAGACTTTGGATGGTGGGGGCTAGAAGTTATATGATTAAAATTCCATTCTTTCATAAATTTTTTAAATTCATCGGACATATAATAAGTTGCATTATCCGAATAGAAATTTAATGGTATGCCATGACGTGAAAAGAATGATTTAAGTTTATCAATTATTGTTGTACTAGTACAATTAGATATGTGGGAAACTTCTATAAAGTATGAAAAGTAATCTACTACCACTATGAAATATTTTTTGTTTAGCTCAAAAATATCACAACCTACATTTTGCCATGGTATTTCAGGTACTTTATGACATATTAATGGTTCATTTGATTTGTTTCTTTTGTATCTAGCACATGTTTGACAACATTTTACAAAATTTTCAATATCATTTGACATGTTGGGCCAAAATAGAATATTTCTTATTCTAGACTTACATCTTGAAATGCCACTGTGTCCTAAATGTATTTTGTTTAACATTGATAATCTTAATGTTTTAGGAACAACAATTGCGTTATTTTTAAATATGATTTTATCTATTATACATAATTGGGATTGCAATTCAAAATAAGGTTGAATCTCAATCTCTACGTCTTTTTTATATTTAGGCCAACCATTTTGAATATATTTTTTTAATTTACACATTACTGCATCTTTCATGGTTTCTTGTTTAATATTTAGTTTGTTGGTCTCAGTAATAGGCATATTGCTAATTAAAAGATTTACCTGAACTTCAATTTCCTCATCAAAAGGATCTATTTCTTTAGAAGCTATATTACATGTTCTGGATAGAGTATCCGCCAAAAATAGGTATTTACCGGGTATATATGTAACTTTTAAATTATAAGGTTGTAATCTTAGTAACATTCTTTGCAGCCTTATTGGAACATCACATAAAGGTTTTTTAAAAATTGGTATCAATGGTTTGTGATCTGTTTCTACTAGTACATTAATACTACCATATACATATTGTTTAAAACGTTCACAACCAAATACAATACTTAACAACTCTTTTTCTATTTGAGAATATCTCGTTTGTACGCTTGTTAGTGCTTTTGAAGCATAAGCCACTACTTTTCCATTTTGTAATAATACTGCACCTAAACCAAATTGAGATGCATCGACTGATAACGTACTCTGTTTATTGGGATCAAAATATGTTAGTACAGGCGCTTCTGTAATATATTTCTTGAGTTTCACATATAAATTCTCCAAAGTTTTATTCCAGACAAAAACATTATCTTTTTTTAATAATTCTCTAAACGGTTTAGTTAATTCTGAATAATTGGGTATGAATTTCGAAACGTAATTTACCATACCTAAAATACGTTCAAGAGCCCTTGCATCTCTTGGTGAAGGCATATCAACAATCGCTTTTATCTTATTTTGATCTATTTCGATACCTTTAGCACTAAATTTATGACCTAAAAATGTTACTTCTTTAGCATTAAAAATACATTTGTCTTTGTTAAATTTAATTCCAGAGTCTTTAGCTCTATCTAACACTAGCTTCACTCTATTATTTAATTCTTCTATAGTATCAGCATGTATTAAAATATCGTCTATATATAAAATTACACCTGGTATTTCATCAAAGGTTTGTAACATAATTTTATAAAAAATTTCAGTTGAGCAATTTAGACCAAAAGGCAATCGTTAAAAAATATATCTTCCAAAAGGAGTTTGAAATGCACATAATTTAGCACTTTCTTTTTCTAAAGGTAACATCCAAAAACCTGCACTTGCATCTAACTTAGTAAAATACTTAGCATTTGTAAGCTTTGAAGAGAGTTCTTCAAAAGTTGGAAATTGTATATGAGACCTTTTGATTGCATTGTTCAAATGAAATGGATCTAAGCAAATTCTTAAATCTCCATTTTTCTTTTCTACAATAACAATTTGATTAAGCCATTCTGTTGGTTCATTAATCTCTTTTATAATGTCTAATTTAACTAATCTTTTTAGTTCTGCTTTTAATTTATCATATAATAAAACTGGCATTTTACGAGATGGACTTACAACTGGTATTGTGTTGTCTTTTAATTGTAATTTTACTTCAATTGGTATTTTACCGATTCCTTCGTCAAATAATTGCTTATATTTCTCACACTTAAAAATCTCTACAGTTTCAATTTTTTTTATGAGATCTAATTCAATACAAGATTTTAAACCAAGTATATTAAAACAATTAATATTTGCAACATAAAATATTAATTTATGCACTTCTGTTTTACCCTTTACTTGACAATTAACACTACATGTGCCTAATATAGGAACACAATTTTTTGTAAAAGACGTTACTGATGTGTTTGTCTTTTTTACAAATTTATGGTTAATTTTAAGTTCTTTAAATGATTTAATTGATAAAATATTAATTTGTGCCCCTGTATCTAATTTAAGTAGGCATTCTTTTCCATTAATAACTAATTTCTCATACCATTGTTCTACTTCAGAATTTTGATTACTATTTATATTTACTATATCTATAATAAAGTTTAAGCTAGGATCACTTATTGATTTTAGACTATTAAATTTTTGAGTATTGTCTAGAGTACTTACTAATTTGCGATTATATCTACACATATTGGCAAAATGATTCGCTTTTCCGCACTTATTACATTTTTTTCCAAAAGCAAAACATTCACCAAACTTATGTTTGTAACCACATTTACCGCAAGAAGTTTGTATAACACGATTATGTCGTTGAACTTGTACATCTGTTGTTTGCTTCTGTTGAAACGACGATTTAGGCCTATGTTTACTTTTGACCTGTCCTTGTTTGAAGTTACTATCGCTGCTTGACTTTGATAATAAATAATACTTCTTAGTTTTGTTGATAGAGTCAATATCGGTTGATGACGTACCCGTTTCAGTTTTAATATCTAGATGGCGTGCTCTTCTATGAGCCATTTCCTTTGTTTTACAAATTTCCAAGGCTGATTTTATATCGATATTTTTTGTCTTTAGTAATATTTCTTTTGCTGATGAATCTGTAATTCCACTAATGAAAATATCTGTTACCAGACTGTCCCTTAAATTTCCAAATTCACATGTAGAACTTAAATTTCTAAGTATAGCCATATATTGTTCAAATGATTCATTATGTAACTGTTTCCGGTTGAAAAAAATATGTCTTTCATACGTCACGTTGTTTAACGGAAGAAAGTATTCATCGAATACTGTTATGACATGTTCAAACACTTTTGCACTTTCCTTTGTTAAATTAAAAGAATTAAAAATTTCAACACCCTGATCACCCATTGAATGTAATAATAACGCAATTTTACGTTTATCTTGTACATTTTCAGTTAAAAAAGCGTCACAATATAGATTAAATTTATGTTTAAACTTTGTCCAATTTTCAGTCAAGTTTCCTTCAAATGACATTTGACTAGGAATATTAGAGTGATAATCCATTGTAAAAAATATGTCTTTTGCTTCAGGAATATCTAATTCTTGTTGTTGTAATTTAGCCATATAACACTAACGATTTATAAATTTAGCTTTGCACTTTTTTAGGCTTACGTGTCTATACTAAAACTTACCGACAATCGGCCAGCTGTTCACATGTCTTATATAATAATGCTTTTTAAAGTAGGCATTTTATAATTAATAATCACTTCACTTGTTCACCACTGCCACCATGTTATATTTGTAGTTATTGTTAATAAAATTATACTTTTGTAATTGTTACAATATCTTTATTACATGTACTATCTACAGACAAGGCTGTTGCCTACGACCTGCTTACACCCGTCTTGCCTCCAGACCCTGCAGTGTCGTCAACCTAATCTTATCTCTAATACAATCATAACAGACCCATCACCATGCTGTGTTGTACAGTATTATGAAAAGATCCTGCCAGAGCATATGACCCATTACCATGCTGTGTTGTACTGTATTATGAAAAGATCCTGCCAGAGCAAATGACTCATCATCATGCTGCGTTGACGCTTAGTTTAGTGTACAGTAATGGCCATTAGCTCATTGTGGACAGTTGTGTGAATGTGTTGTGTACTGTATTGTAATTTAATTAGTTTGTCAGTAAGTGTACTTTTAGTATTATCAACATGGTTGTGTGAACATTACTCTTTATATGTACTGTACTGAACAAAAAAAGATTGTTAGTGAACTTTCTACTGTATTATCAGTATATTTTGATATACTGTGTGTACTGAAGTCTGTTGTTTTTGTGTTTAGTGTTTCTGATTGTATTGTAATTTTGAAGTAGCAATGGCTCCTAAATGGGACAAATCGTCTTCGAGTGAAAACAAAAGGAAGCGTGAAACCCTAACTTTAAATAAAAAAATTATTGAAAAGTTTGAATCTAGTGTGAGTAGGCATGTTATAATAGAAGAATTTAAAATTGGTTCTTCAACAATATTATGTCATTTAAAAAAACAAAGAACAGGTAAAAAAGTATGTGATTCAATCAGATACATTGAAAAATATTGATCACAGACCAAGCATTAAAAAAGCCGAAGTGGTTTAGTGCGAAAGATCAGAACGCAAGTCAATTACCGAATCTATGATTATTGAAAAGACAAGACAATTTCATACTGAAATGAATTTATCAGAGACAGGTTGTAAGTATTCTGAAGGCTGGTTGAGGAATTTCATGATGCGACATGGTATTCGAAAGTTAGACGTTTCTACCAAACTAAAATCTGCTGATCATTGTTTGTGAGCATGTATTATCAACTTATCAAATCTACAATTCTGATAAGACCGGACTTTTGTGGAGGTACCTTCCAAACACAACTTTAGCAGGAAGGGATGAAAAAGTGTTGGGGGTGTTTTAATGGTATTGGTAACCACAAATATAAGTTCTTTGTCATCGATAAATATATAAAACTAAGGCTATTTAAGAACCTCACTACCTCCTTGTTATTTACGAGGCTAAGTATAGTACAGGGAGCAGCAGAAATACCTGACGGTTTTTGTTCGTGCACAGTACGGCAGTCATGTCGAGGGGGGTGGTGGGGATAGCGCGGCATTCTCAAGGCCACTCGAGGGAGTTTCAGTTGCTATGGAGCAGTGGTCCAGTGAGCATCGTGTGTTCGTCGTTGAGACGTATTTTAAAAGTGGTGATTCTGTTGTTGTCACACAACATCAGTTTCACAGACATTTTCATGTGGGTAGACAAGTTCCATCCCGTAACACCATTAGGTTGTGGGTCAAGAACTTCAGGTCAACTGATTCAGCGTTAAAACAAAAGCTTGGAGGACGCCCAAGGTCAGTGAGAACGCCGTAAAACGTTGAACGAGTGAGGCAAGCCATACTGAATAGCCCACATCGACCTGTGCGTAGACAAGCTGCTGCTCTTCGAATGTCCGACCGGTCAGTGAGAAGAATATTGCACGAGGAGCTACACTTTCACCCTTATAAAATTGCAATTGTTCAACAGCTGAAGCCTCATGATTATGCTAATCACCAAAGATTTTCTGAACAAATGATTGATTTGATGGACGATGAAACAATTCTTGTAATAAGTGATGAGGCTCATTTTCATCTTGATGGGTATGTCAACAAACAAAATTTTCACTATTGGTCAGACACAAATGTCTAAAAGAAGCTATTAGACAAGTGGTTGCGTCTATATCAACGGACATGCTGAGTAAAGTGTTTGACAGCTTTGCTGCGAGACTTGAGGAATGTATGCTGAAGAATGGTCACCACTTAAATGACATTATCTTTAAATAATGTAGCCTTTATGTTTTGTGTTTTTTGAGACTATACATGGTTGCATATATTTTTTTCGCAGTGTTTTTTATTAATTGCTGTCTTTTACTCTTCTTAATATATAATAAATATGCAAAAATGTTTATAAACATTGGAGTTATTCTTATTTTAAAACCATCAGGTATTTCTGCCGCTCCCTGTATTTGGATGAACCACAAACTTTTTCAAACTGGTTTTTCCAAGCTGTAAAAAATAATTTTGCCAAACTTGAAATGTCGGAAGAGAGTAAGGTAGTTTTATTTTTAGACAATTGTAGAGCTCATTTCAATGCCAATGATTTAGTATCCGGGAATATTTGCCTTGGATTTAGTATCCAATGTTACGCCTTGCTCCAACCAATGGTCAGAGAGTGATTCAAAAATTCAAAGTTGGGTACAGGCGGTCAGTCATTTGCCCAATGTTTACTGGGTGCAGACTGTAGCGTAGATTAATTTCAGACCAAATACGATATTAAAGTTGTAATTTTCGAAGCTGCCTTAGCTTGGTTAAATGTAAAGGTAGACACATTAAAGAAATCTTGGTGGAAGCGTTGGCCTGACCTTATGGCTGGGGCCAATGACCACTGAAACTGAGGGACTTGTGCACTTTGAACTAATGACGACGATTGCACATCTGTCATCAGAACATCTTATTTTCGCCTTAACAGAAGAAAATGTTGTGCATTGGATGGAAGAGGACATAAACAAGTTGGTTACAGAAGAAGTAACAGATGAAACCATTATTCAAAGCATCATCAATCCATCTACACTTAGAGATAGATTGATTCTGATGAAGAGGAGGACAAAACAAATCCATGTCAAATGGCACCAGGCCGCCAAATCATTAAACATGCTTATAACCATTACCTAGGCCAATAGCTTGTTTAATGATGCAGAAATCACGAATCTGCACATCATTAAGCATGAATATTACAAAAAAGAGGGGTGAGAAAAAAAAACCAGACAGATAGACAACACATATTTAAAAAAGCCTGCCGATAAAGATAAGTGAAAAAACTCTATTGCCATCCAATTTCGTCAACAAGCTCACAACAAGTGTCACCAACCTCAACAGATGTTTTGTCTGCAAACTACGAGCAAATTTTGTCTTGCTCAGCTATTATCGAGCATATCATTGAACATTTTCAGTCGTAATGAAGTATAAAATGGAAAGGACTATTGATTTATTTTAGTACAGTATGTGTAATCTGGATGTAGTTTTAGTTTTTATTACTCATTTTAAAATTCAGTTATGTTCCTGTAGTACAGTAGGCCCTATATACACACCTCCTTAAATTTTTTATTTTTGTATTAGTTTTTTGATTACTGTAGTAGAATGTTTTTATATAGTATTTTATAAAATGTTGGCAGTACAATGTACATTAAGATGTGATGTAATTACAGTACAGTGGAACCTCTGTTAACCAGCCTCGGATTAACCGGTCCTCGGATTAACCGGCCTATATCGTAGTGTACTGGTTGGATGAGAGTTTCCGAAAATAAATTGTAATTGAGACACCAAAGCGGCGGCGAGTCAAACAACTTTGTCGATAGCATCCCATTGTCGGCGGCGTAAAAACACCGCGGCACCAAAGCAGCGGCGAGTCAAACGATTTTGTCGATAGCGGTATCCCATTGTCGGCGGCATAAAACATCGCGGCATTGGTACCCGTCGGTATAGCAGACATACATCACAAAAACGTTTGATAGGCCGCTTTTTTTCCACGAATCATTATGGAAAATATAACATTTCTTTTCAGTTTTCTTCTTGTCATTGACTGGTTATGATACGTACAGTATATACAGTAAATAAAAATGAGGGAGTTACGAAAACGGAAGCATGTGTTGGTTTCGTTTGAGACGCGGTTAAATGTGTCAAAAGACTTGACAGAGGGGAATCTGTAAAAAAGCTTTGTAGTGTTTAATTTTTTCATGTTTGATGTATAATATACATAACATAATATATACGATACATTTATGTAAAATAAAATGAGTTGCAATAACATCTTAATGGCATAATTCTTAGCGCTACCTGATTAAATAAGCTTTCTTTGAACGAAAACCGATTTTTCATGGGAACCTCGGATTAACCGGCCAAACGGGCTACCCGCCCGGGTGTCAGTCCCGATCTGACCGGTTAAGAGGGGTTCTACTGTAGTAATATTTTGTTAATTGAACTGTACTCTATTTCATTTT
The DNA here is from genome assembly GCA_963513935.1 of Aphrophora alni. Lineage (NCBI taxonomy): Eukaryota > Metazoa > Arthropoda > Insecta > Hemiptera > Aphrophoridae > Aphrophora > Aphrophora alni. The sequence continues at coordinate 89,619,299 of OY740767.1, forward strand.
AATTAATATCTACCCATATAGATGTCATTTAACCCTAGAAGCGGCACCAACCCGCTGAGCGAGTCGATTTGCAATTTAGACGTAGTCTATCGACCGGAAAACACGTATTTTGCAATTCAACATTACGCCCACTTAGAATCGTCCTATCGCAATAAATAAAATACCGTTGGAAAGCGAATGTTCCGTAGATGCATAATCATGCAAAAAAAAACCACAAAACGTTATTAATAATATTCCAAAAATTGATGAAGTTCGCATATTTTTGATGCGTAAAATCATAGATTTGAACTGTGCGGTTTTCAGTAAAAGCGACGCCATTTTCCCCCATATGATTACAAATCTATTATTCTGTCAAATAAGTCGACCAAAACACTGTTCTATAGATCACATGTTTCTCTCTCTAACCGTAGTTTACAAATTGTTCTGTGACTCATAGATCGAAAGATATTTTCTACTTGACGATAGTAGAAACCTTAGGGAACGAAATTCACTTGGCATTCGGTGCAGTTTACTAAATAGGATTATAGATTACTGATACGATTTTTTGTAATCGAACTTTATATAGGATTATGTTATTCTGTGTCTCCTTTTTTCAAGTCGGAACATAGCCATTTTTAGACGAGTGTGTCACACGGAAGGGGCGTGGCGCTTTGTTTTGGGAATACATATTTATTTTATTTTGAAGGTTTGTGTATACAAATTGTATATAAATTACAAATTACAATTTGTATACAAATTGTATATTGTGTATACAAGTTACAATATATGTGTTTTTTTTTCTAAAGTTTATGTTTTTGAGTGAATTTCTAGTTTGTGAAAGGTTTATATTTGGGATAACCTAAGAGGTATGTTGTAAACATAGGCCTATATGCAAATTTTCTTATTTTGAGTGTTTTATTTGATTATACAAGTGAATATGTGTGTTATTCTTTGTAAAGTATATTGTTTTAGTGAAATCTAGTGATTTTGTCTTAGGCCTAGCTTTAGAAAGTTACTAATTACGCCTAAATTGTCGAGGTGTCAAAGTATACTCTGACAAGGTGATACTCACTTGTCAGAGTATCACTTTTTAGGGGAAATTGTTATTTTTATTTTGAAAATGTAACAAATTATTATTTTTTCCCCCTAAATATATTCACAAATATATTACAAATCTCTAGTAATCGTTGAAAAAATTCAAAAAAATCTATTTGTATGGTGTAGATGACCATTTCTGTGAAATTATTCTCTCAGCTACTCTCCGATTTTTTGGTATTTGACCAAAAAACTCCAAATGTTTTACATCTAACATTTTTTTTTCACTACACACCCAAATTCTATGCACCTTTCTGAATATAACGATATATAGAACTTGTGTATAAAATATATATTACTATTTTTGGTAAATTTTTGAAGAAAAAAAATGACCATTTTACCTTTTTTCGTAAAATATTTTTTAAATTTTGAAAATGTAACAAATTTATTTTTTTTTTTTTCTAAATATATTCACAAATATTACACAAAACTTTTGTATTTCTTAGAAAAAGGTGGTAAGTTATTGATTTAGGATGATACAGGTTTTTCTGAAAAATGTTAACTTCATTTTTTGACATGTAACATACTTACTCAAAACCGTTTCATTTTTTTTTTTTTATTACATAGATGAATTCTATGCATCTTTCTGAGAAAAATGTTGTCTTATAAGTTAGGTTTTGTATAAAAATAATATTGTTTATTAATTTTTAAACAAATGAAGAATTGTCAAGAAAATTACCCATGCCGCTTCTAGGGGTAAATTTGATGTCTGATAATCGGGCAAATTTAATAGTCAAGTTGTTCCAGTCCCAAAAGTGCCGGATTAATGGACTTGTACTAAAATACACAAATGTCAATTAAATCGAGTATATTAAGTTTAACTGATACACAATATTAAATTAATAAGCTACCTAAATTATAAAATAAATAGAAATTGTAGTAAATGCAATTTGAAGTTTACCCCAAGTTTCTTCGCTCTGAATGACACATCTTGCCACATAGCTTCCACAATAGCATTCCTTATAAAATGACCATCTTCCTCTTCAGCCATACATCTCACCATTAACATCCATACATGTAACTCAGTCACTAAGAACCATGAATTGAATGTGTCTGGTAACGAGAATTCTATAGGAAAATACAAAATTATATAAAAAATGCATGTTTATTATTAACATATATTGATAAATTAGAACAAATATTAGCAACCACTATTATGGTACAAATCCCATCTGAGATTAACCTCTTCAGACCTGATTTTTGTTATTTTTTTTACTCTATATTCATAGATTGTACACTATAGTGTACATGGTAAAACAGCAACGGATCGACACTAAATAAGGCATTTTCAGTTGTAAAACCAATGATAGTACAGAATAGTGTACACTCAGGTTCACTTCTGTTGTGTGCTGCATTCTGTCGGACAATCTACTAACAACTTGAGAGTGTTGTAAAACATCAGTGTCAGGTGGAGAGCAGAACTGGTCTGTCAACTCTGTGTTTTTTTGTTTATTTCAAGTGGTTTAACTTATTTTACACGTAATTCTAGTATATTTTTCTTTCAATAAAGGTTCAAACTAACGGTTTTTTACATTAGTGATAGTTTAAATCTAATTAATTATGTTTTGGTGATATTTTGAATTCCATGTACAGTATAGTGTACACATCTCACTTTAGTGTGTAGACTGTGTTTACATTGCAGAAGTGTTTGGTGCCAAGTTTTAGGTTAACTTCAACCATATTTTCTTTTAATTTTGAATGTGAATAAAAAAAGTGTTTTAATATGGAAGAGCCTCTTGACGATGATCAAATTTTGCACTTAATAAACTTTGGCTACTCCTCAGACGTAGAAAATTTAAGTGACGAAGAGGACGTTGACCCTGGCACACGTGAGTTACAAGAAGCTATTAGGCCTAGAGTAGATAATGTAGAAGAGGAAGTCATTGTGGATGATAATTTTCAAGAACAGTTAAATAATCTTAACAATGTTGATACAGTAATAGAGGCAGTAGTACAGGGTGAAGTAGGCTTACGTTTAGATGGGCCTAAGCCTAACCCTATATTTGATGTTTTGACTAACATGGAAGACGTTACTTGGGAAAAAACCATGTTTACCACCAGATTTCCCTCAGATTGGGTACCCGGTGGTGTTAAGGAACCAGTTTTGAAAAAGCCAATGGAATACTTTTTGCAATATATACCAAAATCGGCATTTGAAAGTTTTTCTATGTTTACAAACATGTATGCTCTTGGAGCAGGCAAGGAAAAATTTAAACCATGTACTCCAAGTGAAGTGGAATCTATATTTGGGCTTCACATTGCAATGGGAACTCTAAAATTTCCTAGAGTTAAAATGTACTGGGATTCATCCACAGGACTACCTCTTTTCATTGATGCAATGAGCCGAGACAGATTTTTTCAAATAAGAAACAACCTTCACCTTGTGGATGAGGCAGACAGGCCTCCAGACTGTACAGACATTTTTTTCAAAGTGCGGCCCATATTTGATTGTGTTCGCAACAGGTGCCTTCAATTAGATAGTTCTAGAGACTTATCGATCGATGAACAGATGATACCTTTTACAGGACGAATGAAGGCCAAACAATTTGTAAAAGGTAAACCTGACCCGTGGGGGATAAAAAACTTTGTGTTATGTGGGACGAATGGTATTGCCTATGATTTTTTGCTCTATCAAGGTAAGACGACTGAGATAGATAAGTCCTTAAATCTCGGAGTTGTCACATCTATTGTCCTTAAACTATGCGATCGGCTGGAAAACGAAGGACATGTTGTTTTCTTTGATAACTACTTTAACTCATACAATCTCCTACAAATTTTAAAAAGCAAAAGAATTTTTGCCGGGGGGACAGTTAGAGAAAACAGATTTGCAAAACCTCCACTGATAAATAATAAAGACATTTTGAAGACGGAAAGAGGCTACTCAGAAGAAGTAGTTAGCTCTGATGGCGATGTAGTAATGTGCAAGTGGTTTGACAAAAAACCCGTGCTTATGGCCTCAAATTTCCTTTCTATTGGTGAATGTGACAGTGTAAGAAGATGGAATATGACAACCAAGTCACATATCCAAGTTCAAAGGCCAGAGGTCATAAAAGAATACAATAACACTATGGGTGGGGTGGATTTGTACAACCGCCTCATAAGCTTTTATCGTATAAAAGTAAAGTCTAAAAAATGGACTTTACGACTCATATTTCATGCTGTAGACATGGCTGTTACAAATTCATGGATTGAATACAAAATGGATTGTGAAGAGTTACATATTCCTAAGAAAAAGGTTCTTGATCTGCTCTCATTTAGGATGGAGTTAGCTGAGTCTTTGGTGAAGGTAGGAAAAGCCAACGATCGCAAAAGAGGGAGGCCATCTCTGGATGAGGAAATTCCGCTTCAGCCCGTCAGACGTCAAAAGCAAGAGCACCGTCCTCTGCCACAAGTAACACTTGACACAGTGGATCACTTGCCTGCATTTGATGATAAAAATGAACCAACAAGATGTAAAAACACTAACTGTGGAAAGTTTAGATCACACTGGTTTTGTAAAAAGTGTAAGGTTCATTTATGCTTAACTTCAAAAAGAAACTGTTTTTCAGATTTCCATTCCAAGTAATGTTTTCAGGGCTCTTTTACTGTAACATTATAATGGTTTTGCTCATAATAGAATTGTATTTTTATTATCAATACATATTTTGTAATTTTTAGACTTGTGTTTTTATTTTATTTCCCACTTTTTGGAATAATAAAAAGTTCCCAATATTATTTTAGCTAGTGAGTTTTGACCCAGTGTACACTATAGTGTACATTTATAAAAACATTAAAAAAAACAATAAATTTTTTTTTTAACATGAAAATACAATTTACCTAAGTATAAAAAGTAAATTTTCATACCTAAAAATTTTTTTTCCACCCTGCCAATAAAATCAGTTTTTAAATAGTGTTAATTTTGATGTACACTATAGTGTACACTGGGTCTGAAGAGGTTAAACTAAATAGCCTATAACTGAGATATATAAAGGAACTTAAACACATAAATGTAAACAAACTATTTTATGAGTAGGCCATCAAACCTAACCTCTATTAGAAGTACCAATAAATCCTAGGTTAAAATACATATAAATCCAATAATATTTATAAGTATGAAATAAAACTGACTTTGGTAAATAATCAGATGCCTTTAATGTATTAAGACAAATATATACAGTAAACTAAATAATGTAAATTTTAATAGGCTAGCATAACAAACCTGCAGACTACGTATGTAAATTTAGGCCAAATAGTGTAAACAACACAATTATTAACCTACACAGAACTTATCACAAAGATGTAACAATAACCACTGCACAAGTGGTGATTAGATATATCATTTATTTATTTAAATAATCTTTATTTCACTGTAAACAAAAGTTGATATTTCCAAACATAAATCAATTCCAATCTTAACAAACTGTAGTAGATATGGGACATAAACAAACCAGCCATTTTGAATACATGAGGTCATCAGTTAGTGACAACAGTCAAATGTTAAAAACATTATTATTAAAATTTAATCGTAGGTGCTGGACTACGATAAAAATATGTTTATTACAGTTAAATTATCAGTACATCACTATTATTTCACGTCAGAGATATTAGTATGTAATTACTAAAATAAGTCAATGTTAGAACTGTATATCAGACAACAGAACTCCGCCATATGCAATGATATCTTGAACCCAGAGTAATTCAATGATCGGAAAATTAAAAAAAAATTATAAGTAAATAATATTTCAACATTACATAAATCAGAATAAATAAATAAAAATTTACATATTAAACAATTATTTAATACATAAGAATTAATAAAAAGAAAAAAACCTTATAAGAATCTATTATAATCTCGACCCGAGTCAAGTGATTTCAGCTAACCAAATTGGAATACAAGATGACGATTACGCAAACAAAATCGTAAATAGAAGGGAAAAGAAGCCAAGATTTGAATAGTACGAGATAGCGTCCTTACAACAGTGGCGTCTCGACATTTGAAGACTGCAGTTGATGAAGCTGTTACCCCAAGTTAAAGTGTTTTCTTAAAAGTGAACAAAATTAGTAAATTCAGTGTTAACAGAACTTGGTATATTCTGTCAATAAGATAAATGCAGTGAACAATAACCATAATAAATTTCAAATAATATAAAAACTTTGAACAATTTCCCACATTTAAAATTATGAAAGCGTCATTTACAAGTTTGTTCATGACCGGCCAAGTGCCTACCCCGAGATATTAAAATTTATTTTTAATAATAAATTCTGCTTTTTAGTATATATAATTAAACCTATATTATATTATAATCAATGATAGACTTAGCTATGCCAGTGGGCTACATTTGAACTATATTTGAATTTAATTATTTAAACCTTGATGCCATGAGACAATAAATGTTTAATTTAAATATTCTTTTAAATTATCTAATTTATTCCTAGTACATAAGTTTAGTGGAGTATCCTTTACACACACACACACACATGCACGCACGCACACACACACACACAATGAGACGGAATGACAAGATCATTAGTCTCATGTCAAATTTAAAAGCGAGTTAAATTGCTGCGCTAACCAGATAGAGTGGGGACGAGGTGGTGCGGTGACGTCACGTCAGGTTAAGAAGGAAACTTGCCTGATCAGACATGCAAAGCCAAACTACCGTAGTTCCTATTTTATTAAAAAACTAAATTATTAATATAAATAAATATTCAGTAGAGTCAACCGACTAATAATATCAACAAATAAATTTAAAATCAAATAAAACAAAAAAGTTATTCAAGTTATTAGAAGGGCTCAAAAACCTAAAATTTGGAAAAAGGGTAAATCCAAAATTCAAAAATCGTAGAGTCATAACCAAAAGGGGAAATAATAATAATCACAAATAAAAAATAAGTAATAATGATAATAAACAGGTGAGAATGGACTTAGAAAGCCATTCTTGGGGAGTTTTTTGAGTTTTTAAAGTTGAAGGGGGGGATATATTAAAAAATAATAATAATAACAATGGAAGAGACAACACTAGGGAACAATAATATGCAATTAGATTCAAATTTCAAGTTAAAATGGGGGAGATATAATAATAACCAAAAGTAAAACTTTAAAGCCCAAAAGCGGTCAAATTTAAAGTTAAAGGGGATGTAAAAGTATATGAAAATGTATATCTAGTATATAAAATTGTTATACAACAAAGCAGAGATGATAATGGATAATGGGGGGGTTTTTATAAGCAATAAACATGACGACAAAAACTTCTGAACTTCAAGGACCAATAACTCGAGAGCCAAGCGAGCTACGTTAAAAGTCCAAGAAGATCTTTTCGTCATAGAAGCAAAGGAACAAAATGTATTAAACAGAATTTCGAAAAAGGACTTATATCGGAAGTTCAAAAGTGTAAAAACAGACTTTCGATAAAAGTGCGATAACTCGCGAACGGAGCGTACGAGAACAACGAATCGAGTTCCACAAGACCCACAAGATGGAAAGGAAGAAGAATCCGAAAGGAACTCGACGATCGGACTAGCCGTTCAAAAGTTACAGCGAGTTGTTCGAAAAAATGTCCAAATTCAAGATTTTCAGGAATGAACAAGCAGAGTGGCTCGCGCAGATCTACGTCACGGTACAGGTAATGGACTTTGCATGACCAACCGTCAACACAGTGAACACTAAATAATACAACAATTGAATTATCTATTAAAAGGGTTTTTAATAGAAAATAAAGAAGGAAAACTATTCAATAGGTAAAAACTATACCTAGTTAAATATGTAGTATAAAAATTTCAGACCAAAAGGGCCTGAAAATACTAAAAACAAAGAAAACATTTCTTCACAAAAGGGAGGCAAAGTGGTTACCTTTTGTGGGAAATCTCCCACAGAAAGGGAGACCGAAAATTATCCGTCGTAAGACGGGTACTCTTGTAGCAGACTTGAAGCGAGGAAGACGTGTTCTCCTGTACCAGACTCCAAGCAGAGAAGAAGCCACATTAGTCACTCTACTAAATTCGACTTAGAAAAGTTACAACTCATTTCGAACTTCAAGGCGACTTAGCAGATCGAGATTGAGACCAGCATTCAACTATTCAGCAATCTACAGGACTTGGACGGAAAACAACTCATCGACACCAGACAACAACTTTAAAAACTAACTTCAAAATCTACGAGAACTTCATATAAAGTGTGAAGGTACAATAAGTATAAGGAATAATTCGCAAATAGTAAAATCATTTTAAATATAACTTCATTTGGGAAATTAATAAAATCTCTGCTTTGGTGTTATAAATATTCAATAATTAAATACGACTATTTCAGTACAGGAAAAACTATTTGTAGTCCTTGCTGGAATAGTCTAGCTTTTTCATTTGTATTAGTATATAAGAAATATTCTGTTTTGATTTTTTGTAAAATATTTTGATTGTTTTGTTTTGTTTGATTAATTTTGTTGTGGAACAAAGATTTTAAATTGTCTTTAAATTGTCTTAAAAGAGAAATAATATACACAATTCGTTTCTCAAATTTGTTTTGTTTTCTATTATCCATTCTGTATATTCATATTACTTTGTTTATGATAAATGTTTTATGTGTGCTCTGGTTAAATATAGTATAAAATTTTAAAGAAATTATCATCAGAACTTAAGAGCCGATTTCTTCCAAAAGGCACTTCCCCAGAGAAAGAGAGTGTTAAGTAAGAGAAATAGTAAAGTTATCGAGCATTGAAATAAAATTCAGGGAATTTTGCGAATATTAAAAGGTTGTAAGTTTATGAGGACAAGCTCATACTTACAAAAGCCAAGTAGTGCAATATCTTTGATTAAAGAAAAAGTAAAAGTGAGCATCTTGGTCTTGTCCGCGTTAATGCAAAGTTAGGTAAGAACCCCCGACGGAGGCGGTTGTAAAGCAAGGTTAAAAGGGTCACGAGCAATCAAGGTTCCCAGAAACGTCGCAGGGCATACGCGGCGAGTAGCGTTCCAACGTGGGGCACGAATTAGCTAGCAGACGAACCCCGTGTACGCAGCAACACGCATGCACGCGCGCACGCACACACACACACTACTCTTTTAAGTTTGAGTTAAAAGACAAAGATTATGTGAGATTTAAACTTCTGACATGATGTATCCAATATAATTTAAAGTAATAATAAGTATTTCCAAATCACTCAGACACAACTGAAACACTCTTCATCATAACAATAATAGAATTGGCATATTGTAACAAGTTTAGAAATAAGAACTTCCCTTCCATTCAATTTCTTTCTCAATACTTATTATAGTATATACATGCATTTAACTTAAAAGATATTTATTTTTGAATAGGCTATAACATACCTTTAAAAAAAAATTCATAATTTACATGGTCTGCCACAGTTTCATAGAGATGGTATCCTGAAGCTCTTAGTTTCTAAAAATTAAATGAAAAGGAAAAGTATATTGTTTAATTGCTTTGATGAACAAAATTAGACTGAAATAAATGTTTTATACAATTTAAAAAAATATTACATTAATTCAATTAACAATATAACACCACCTATTGTAATAGCATAAAGTAATTAAGTAAAATACTTATTGTTATTATTGATATCAAACAAAAAATTCAAAATGGTTATTTTATTAGGGTTAAACGATTTGTTAGTTTATAAATATGTGTGTGTGCTGATTAATTCAGTTAGTAAATCAAACTTATATCGAAAATATACACACAAATTAAACAGTTTCATATGAAATCATATATTCATGATGAAATGTATATTGAAAAGTAATTATTGTTAGTGATTTAAAATTTTCATTAGTAGTTAAATGTTAATTGTAACACAGAAATGTAAGTAAAGGATGCAAGATATGAGTCTATGCTATGATGTGATTCACAGAGCATAAAACATCTCTAAACTTTCATCCAGCTGTTGTTTTTAATATAATGCTCTCTAAAATTATTAAACTGAATATATATAATATATTATAGTAATACAAAAGTAATAATTTATAAAGATAAAATTAAATATTTTAAAAATTTAAATATAGGTCAACTAAAATTATGCAAGACATAGGAATTGTGTTAATAAATATTGTACTAAAAGGAGTGATTTTGGAAAAAAAGAAATTGGATGTGAAAAATGGTATCAATAGAGTCTACAATCCAGCCCAGATTTTAAAGCATACAAGAAATACGAGCGTTAACTAAATATATATAATATATTATAGTAATAAAAAAATAATAATTTGAAAAGATAAAATTAAATATTTTTTAAATATAAATATAGGTCAATTAAAATTATGCAAGACATAGGAATTGTGTCAATATTGTACTAAAAGGAGTGGTTTCGGAAAAAAGAAATTGGATGTGAAAAATGGTATCAATATACCATACAATCCAGCCCAGATCCTAAAGCATATAAGAAATACGAGGTTTATCCAGAAAGTAACTCACATTTTGGAATTAATAAAACCCAAGTGAAAGTAATTTTTTTTTATTATATACCTTTTAAATCTACACTTCTACACTACTTTTCTACAGTCACCATTCAAATTGAGGCACTTATCATACCAATGAACAAGTTTACAAATTCCAGTGTCATAAAAACTTCAACCATTCATTTACGCCAGTCTGAAGTTGTGCATCATCATCAAAGGCGCTGTGTCGCTAGCCAGGCCTTCATGTGCCGAAACAAATGAATATCACTGGGTGCAAGATAGGGATTGTATGGATGATGTTAAAAAATCTCCCAATTAAAGTTCTGTAAGAGTTCCTGGGTGTAACAGGCCGAGCGTGCACAATGTTGACTTGAAAAACCAGGACTTTTGCACTAAGTGTGCCTTGGCATTTGTTTTGTATTGCTCGCAGACGCAAGTACATATGTACGCAAGTATGGCTGTATTGATCTGTAAATAACATTTACATGTAACCCAAGTGGATTGAGGTGCAATGAGGCCTGAAAACCGGTAAAAAACATCAAGATAGACATGATATAATTGCGAGAATATTTCACAATAAAGTGAAGAAAATGGTACATCTTTTGGTCTAAGATATAATTTAAACAGATTATAATTTTAAACAGAAACACGCCTTGTATGGACAATGGTTCTTGCACTAAGAGATATCCACGTCCTTTGTCTAAAGCAACGCAAACTGCAGACAATGGTTATCCCCAGTACCGTCGTCTATCTCCAGCTGATGGTGGGCCAAGCCAGCATTTGGGCAGTGACCAAAGCAGAATTTAGGGAGTGAACAAGCAGCGTTTGGGTTGGAGAATGATTGGGACTAAGTATCCAAGTATGAAGAGGGGACTACATTAGTAGTCTGAAACTGTTTGGAGAACTTTATGCTTTTCCATACATGAGAGATTTCCATCTGTCATGCGTCTTTCTGTACACTTAGAGAATGGCCATTGAGTTTATTTCACAATAGATAACATCATTGAAAAAGTCCATAATTTTAAGAATTAAGAAGGGCTTAAAATAAAATTATGTTATTAAAGTATAATAGTTGGTAGAAATACTTTATGTCACTTCAATTCAGAACATAAAACAATCATTAGTAGAGACTGTAAAATATTGAGAAAGTGCATGGCTTACAACTTTCTAACACTTCATGGAAGACACAGTCCTACATAAGCTTCCAGCAGTGGAGAAACGAGGTCAGAATCTTTGTCACGACGGTGTAGAACAAGGCATGGAAGCTGACGGTTTGGGGCTCTGGTTCAAGATAGTCGTTGGAGGAAGTCTAGAGGCATGTTGTTGCAGAAATAGCACCATAGGAGTTCATGATATTAGAAGGGTGAGCAGGCTTCATGTGTATGTTAAATGCATATTAAATTCACTATTAGATGGATTAGTCATTATTAAATTGGAAGTATTCTGTACAGTAATACCCCGACTTACGCTACCCCGACTTACGCGAATTCCGAGTTACGCGATCGGAAGATCCCCACTCCGCCTCTACTAATGTTTAGTCTGCCTGCCTGCACTGCAGTCCATTTCATTTTAATTACGGTAATCATTTTATTCTATTCAATTCAAATTTTATCCAATTTCAACTTGTATATAAAAAAGAAACACTTTATTAGAACTATCTCATTAAATTCAGTCTGGGCCTGAACTTTGTAACAATTGTATTATTTCAATACTAATATTTCCTATCTATGTGTTAGGCTCATTCATAAGACGCATAACAGCTTCCCCTCTGTACAATGACTCAATCGTTATCTTGTTATTGTAAACACTTCTCACCACGAAATGCTTTTAGTCGAAGTCGCTATACATTCCTTCTCAATTATTGAATCCATTTCAATATTGCTCGCTTAATATTCAATATTAACTCTCTCATATCCAAGTCGCATAATAATTTCCTTTCAACCCAAGAAATTATCATATGCATGTACTGTATTGTAAATGTTGATAACTTGGATATACAAATGCCACACTATCACTGATAAAACCTTCCGTCTTAAACTCTAACAAATATCTGAACGTTCCTATTCTGAATATTCTTTTATAATTCCATCTTAACCTATAAAATTATTAGTACACACAAATATTACAAAACGAGGAATTAAAAAATTATTAGCGTGCTACGAAGAAATTTTGAGTGAGAAGAGAAAAACTTTGATCCGTCAGACGACTTTGCTAGATTTTATGAAGCCTTCTACATCAAAATAAACTTTGGTTTACGTTTTTGTAATTTGTATAATTTGTTACGTGTACAGTACAGTATTATATTTAAGACTTTATTACACATTTTACTTATAAATTATTGTTTTCTTTATTCTCCGATCCCAATTAAACATAATTTGTATGTACAATACAGTATTTATACAGTATGCAAAATTGTACCCCGACTTACGCGAATTCGACTTACGCGGTTATCGCTCGGTCCCACCTATCGCGTAAGTTCGAGGTATTACTGTATTGATATCTTAGTGATTTATATAAACATGTTTGTATTTTGAATAGTATATATATATATATATATATATATATATATATATATATATATATATATATAATAAAATGTTCCATATAATAATATGTATAGTTAATATGTATAAGGATATACATAAAATTAATACAATGAGTGATCTTGTTATCTCTTTCTGAACCCGAATCCTAACAATAACTCTCCAAAAATCACTCTCTTGGCATTTTTTGAGTCTTATAAAAGTGATTCTATTGCAATAGGGCTTTTCAACAGTGAAGTTACGGTGTATTATGGCTGGCAAAAAGAACAAGTTTAGCTGGAAAATCAGGGATGGTTGCCCTCCCCCCGGACATCCTGGAGTCAAACAAGATTACCGTAAGTGTTTGGTAGAGTTTACCCTTACACCCTAACAATATATGTAGAATGTTATTACTTTAGACTTATACTTCACGAAGTTCAAGGGCCCACTTGCTTTGATGATCTGAAAAAAGTGTCAGGAGTGGCACATGCAACTTATTAGTCTACTTGCCAAACGTTGAGATTTTTGGAGGATGATGTTCACTAGGTTTCTCACTAGGTTTCTCAAAAAAACCGCCATTTCAGATTCTACTAAAAAATATCCAAGAGCTCTCTGCTGTCATGTTATTGTTTTTGTCAGTTGGCTGATCCATTAACACTGTGGGTTAAACATAGATAGAAGATGTAAAAAGGCTGGTGGAAATGAATGTCTAAGAGGATAGGGCTGAACACTATATGGATATTGTTTACAATAAATGCCTTGCGCTCCTACATCAAATTGTATTTTCAATATCCAACCAATTGCTTTAGCAGTTTAGCCTACCCACATCGTCTCATGATGTAAACATAGTCATGTAATATTTTACATTTTTGCGCATAGCGTTTTCAAAGTATAATAGAAATCATCTCATAATTGGTGACTGTGACATCAGTAACCAGTAGCATAATCCCGGTTATAATTAAGAAATTGTAACGGTTCATCTGATGCTACATTGGGTTATCGGCGAAATATTGGACTTTGGATTGGCAACTTAATACCGAACAAGATGTGAGATATTTAAAGCAAGAGATATAAATAACACAAAATTATTTATTTCTGAATAAAATGGTCAGAAACATGTGTCTAATTAAAAGAAAATTTTAAGTTTGAGATTAAATATAGAATGAATAATATGGTCAATTATTCTGTTAGGTTTTCTTAATATGGATCCTGTTAGGTAGAATAAGAAAAGAGGTTTGACAACAGTATTCAGACCAAACCCTTTGACTCGTTTCTATCGACTAAGGATAAACCTTTTAGAAACTATCAAATTATTGATGTCATATGCCTAGTCAGTTAGTAGATAGAAAAAAATAGGAAATTCATGCCTTGGAGAGAAGAGATATAAAAGACAAGTTCGAGAAAACTCCAACTGATGCGGTCTGTCTAAGTTAAGGCAGATTATAGCATGGTTGGGAGATGACTATTTAAAAATCTTAGAATAATAGCACACTTTGTTATTCTAAGAGAATATCCAAGTTTAGTATTCAGACTAAAATAATGGATTGCAAGTTTGGGGTAAAATAAAAAATAATAAATCAGCTACGTGACAGTTTCAAAAACCAAATATCTCAAAATCAACTCTACAGATTTCGTTTAAATTTTAAAGAAATGTAAAGATTAATAAATAAGCTGAGTGCAAAACGATAAGTAAACAAATATTACGGTACAGAAATCATTAGGAAAATACAAAAAATAACCTTGTCCACCATCATTAAAAGCTGCATTTTAATCCAATACAATTTATGTTGAAGACAAAAGTGAAACAAATTTAAGCCATTATTTAAATATATAAATATTTTTTCCAAACACGGCATCACAGTATATTTTCATTTTTTTTATTGACAACTATTGAACTGACCTTTTTGGTGATGATTAGTTGTGGTTAGTTTTTTATCTGGTTTTGGGAATGGGTGAGTGAGGAAGTTTGTGCACTGATTTTGTGCAATTATAAACTCTTTCTGGCTCTCTCTAAATTATATTGATCACAAGTTTAAAAAAAAATATAAGATGGTATAACAAATTTGATAATAATTCACCATGCAACACTATTATGAAACTCTTGCTCAAATATGTTAATTAAACCGACAAGACGAGCGCACAATTTCAGATATACAATTTTTTAGCAAATGAACATGTAAAATTCACATACATTACTAGAACAAGCATGAAAATTGTGGTTTATACTTGAATACTCCGCATAGATGACGCAATATAAATTCACAAATAGACTTGCGGAATTAACAATTTTGAAATTTTAAATTCAAACAAGTTTTTAGGGAAACATGTCAGAAAACCTACAATGTTGGAGAAATGGTTAATAACCAAACCTAAAGTAATGGAGTAACACTCCCCTAGGAAGATTCTTCATGAAAACATTCCAAAGGTGACTCCATTAGAAAGATGGCTGCACACTGGCAAGAACACCGAAGGAGTGTTAGTGAATAAGAAAAAGTAAGAAGTTTTTAATAATAATACTGATAAGATTAAAGTTTCTAGACTAGAGTGTAAGTGGAGGATCACATCTAAGAGTTGCAAGAAGTAAAGTCCAGTTTCAAGATCATTCACCAGATTACAGAATTTGTTATCAATAAAAATTTAGAAATAACAATAAAAATTTGTTATCAATAAAAAATGTAATATTAATAATTTTATATTAGAACATTTTATTTTAGTAAATTCATTTTCCAGATCCACTTTAAAAGGTGGAGGTGTGGCTATTTTTGACCGTAAATATATTAATTTTGTCCCATTGAAAAAATGTTTATATTGAAAAGGGCTTTGCAATTACTAGTATTAAATAGTGGTTTGAGTAACGAATTGACCATAATAAGGCTTTATCGGGTTCCAAATGGGGATATAGAGTTGTTTTGTGAGTACTTGGACTTACTTTTACAAAAAATATATTTGAAAAAGCATAAATTTGTTGTATATAGTGGCATAAACATAAATGTACTCATAAAATCTAAGTGTACAGAGAGACTGAGGGATATTTTGGCAACTAATGATCTGAGGTGGTGCATTTATGCTCCCACAAGGACGATGGGGTCCTCTGCAACAACAATTAACAATGTTATATCCAATATAATCCCAGAAAATTTATCAGTAGAAATATCCCTTCTGGGATCTCAGATTATTTTACATAGACAATTGATGTTTATGATTTCTCACCCATTCCTACTAAGAATGATTTCAAGGAGATCAGGAATTGTAATCCAGAATATGTAAATCTTTTAAGATATCTGTTAAAAAATGAAAATTGGGAGTATCTCAACTTTCTTAAAAACCTGGATGAAAAATTTGATTTCTTCTTTGAATCTAGAGGTAAATCAAAATTATATTATCAAATTTATAAAACCATAAATTTCCATAATTTTAAACAGACCTCTTTATAAAATATAGACAGATTTACGAATTGCAGCAAATCCTATGAATAGTTTAGAAAAATCAGCAATTCGAACAATATTGCAGAACTTTTTGGGAAATTATAAATACTTTTTGAAATAAAAATTACAATCCTAACAATATTAAGTTAAATATTGATGGTGTACGGTATATTGAGCCATCCGCCATAGCTGATTTCTTTGATGATATCTTCAGTCAAAAATGTAATTCAAGAACATGTTTACAACTCTGTATCAGGCTGTGAAAAAAGTGTGGAATCCACTATGTTTCTTTCAACCTGTGTGTGTTGGGGAGGTCTAAGAAATTAAAAACAATAAACTACTGATATTGATGAGGTTTCACTTTGGATCATTAAACAGTGTTCCGAGGAATTCATCAAACCACTTCAGGTTTTAATTAATGCCTCATTTTCTAAAAAGTAAATTTCTATCTAGACTAAAATCTGTTAAAGTTCTACCATTGTTTAAATGGTTGGAAAAGATGTCATTAACAATTACAGACCTATTTCTTTTTTACCTATATTCGGTAAATTTTTTGAAAAACTCCTTAACCTCTAAACTTTGGGAAGCCTTTCTTTATAAAATTGAAAAGTGAATTTCATATCTGTTGAATGTTTTATTCCATTCCCCTATCCAACTAATATTTAGGACTTGTTGACTAGTGACTTTGTTCATACAGTTGAGTTCATACTGATGCCAAGTGGTTCTATTTACAGCTAAATGTGCAGTAAATCGTTGTTATGATAGTTTTTCCGATTATAAATAATTGTGAATTATTTATGTTTTGTTGATATGTGTTGATACAGATTTATTTTCACAACTATACTCTACCCCTATTGTAAGTGTTTGAATAGTCTAAACACATTTGTACGCCAGTTTATTGGTGATTTTTCAGTTAAAATTTTTGGATGTGAAGACAATTTTTCTCATTCTTGATTACTTTATTCAAAAATGTACATTGTAGAAAATTTATAAATTCATAGTTCAAATTTACGTACATTTCTCTAAACAATAGTGCATAACAAGTTGTGTTTACATAATATTAATATTTTAAATGCATTTTAAAAAATAACCCTAATTTTTTAATAAGTTTTTTCGTCATTAAAATTGATTTTTCAACATGTAAATTTTATATATTGATTAATTTTTTAATCAAATTTTATTCACAACTACAATACAAATTTTTTATAAATCTTTAAAATAAAAATTGTTATATGGTATAAATGAGCTTTTGTCACTTTTCTTCTTCTTTTTTCGCACATTAGTTGATTCCAACATACTAACTCCAAAACTTTTACATGTAATATTTTTTTCATTGTATAGATAAATTCTACAAAGCTTTCTGAGAAAAATGATATATAAGGAATTGTGTTTTGTATAATATTACTATTTTTGGTATTTTTTTTTTTTTTCAAATTAGGCCTAAATCTTTAGCTATTTTCACTTTAAAAAAAAAGAAGTTTTTCTTAGAAAATTTTATAAATTGGTTTTTGTTTTTATCAAAATTACAAAAAAATTAGATTACAATATAAAACTTATGGCAATCGTGGAAAAAAAAAAAAAATAAAATAAAAAAAAAAAAAAAAAAAAATGTTACATTATATAATACAGGCATTTCACTTCATGCGGCATTTTCACTTCATTTTTTGATTCCTAACATACATACAGTACTCCAAAATTTTTACATCTAAAATTTGTTTCATTATATAGATAAATCCTATGCACCTTTTTAAGAAAAATGAAGTTGTGTTTTGCATAATATTACTATTTTTTATGAATTTTTAAAAAAACGATTAAAAACGGAAAAAAACTTACTGTTTCAGTGTAAATTAAGCAAATAAACAGTATTAGTGTTTGGGGATTTTTGCACTAATAAATTTAAAATTGTATTGTGGTTTATCTATTCTTTTAACTGATAATTATTATGGGCTTTCATATCCATATTTTAACTATAGAATTCTCCTGTGGGGAAACTTATCAGTTCAGAATATGAAAAGACTTTCAGTCCTGCAAAAGAGGGCCACATTCGGTTAACATCAGGGCTGAAGCAAACTGAAACATGTAAAAGTGCTTTGGGAGGATTGGAGTACTTGCACTTTCATGTATTTACATACTTGAATTTTGCTGTTGCTATATTTTAAATTTAAGTGTGATCATGTCCAGAAATATGGATTTAAATTACTACAGCACCGACAGGCTTGTAATTATCATGGTAGACAGCACACATTAAATATTTACACTAAACTTCTTTCAAAAGCAGATGCTAATTGATGAAAAAACTCCTCTCAAAGTGTTAAAAGTTTGCAAAATTATATAACTTTTAAAAACTACTTTCGACAACTCCTGTTGTCTGGATCATTTTACTCTGTGGAAGAGTTTATTGCATTAATACTGTGGTTTGTTGTTTGGTATGATATCCTTACTGTAAAATTGTATTTAAATTATTAATGTGTTATAATATTTGGATTGTATAAATATTTAATGGTATATGTTTAATATTTTGTAATTTTATTTATTTCTTATTGCTGATTTTAGTTGTTTGTTTTGTAATGAATATGCTGTTATGAAAATGTTATAATTGATCGGCAAAATCTTTTAAAATGTTTGAGGATGTTATGACTTGGCAATACAATGTAATTTGTCGATGGCTGTAATAAATGAAATGAAATGAAAATTAAAAAATGCTGCATACTTACTGATTGTGCAAATGTCAATAATGCTAACTTTTTAACTATTCGTTTGAAGAGACTTGGTGGGGTTTTTATAAAACCAGTTGTATGTGTTGTAACTTGACGATACTGATGAAAACATAAAGGTTTGAAATTTCTACTTTTCCAACTTGAATGGCATCCTAACGTCTCAACTAAACATAATGTATTTATATGCCATGGGATTTTGTTTTCTATGACCTGAAATCAACAGTACAATACAATTCAATACCCAATATATTTTGTACTACCACAGTTACTTTCTTAGCATTAACAATAATTATATGATTTCTAAACACATCTCATAATGTTATGCCATACATTTAACTAGTTCAACAGTTCAAACGTGATTTTATAAAGTACATTATAATAGACTAATTTATTATTTGCTCTAATTGCATTAAATGAACTAATTAAAGTCTGACAGTGGCTGTCATCACTATAAGAACGTAATTTTGGCATGATCACTTTTTAGGAATTTGTTGAGGATTTTAATTTAACTCAAATTTTGCATTTCTTATCAAAAGACGTTTTACTATCTCAAAATTTGATTATGTGACTGATCATTTATTGGTGAAATGTGAAGGGTAAACTTAATAACTAAGACCAATGTAAAAAATGCATATAAAGAAAAGAAATAAAAAAAAGACTAAAAAAAATAATTTGATACATAAGCATAATATGTGTGCTTGTTGTCGTAATATGGTCCTAATTTCCATAGTTTCTCGTCGAATGTCCAAACATAATGTCTTTTTTTTCCATTCCCCCCCTCATAAATATAATTTTTGAGCTGTAATGTTTAACTCTTCCTGGGCAGAATTCAATAGCTCTCAAAACAGTATTTTTTTTTTTTTTTTTTTTTTTTTTTTTTTTGTGATTGGGGGTAAAAGAATTTTTTTGAGCTATCACAATGTTTTTATTGCAATATGTTACACATTTACAATAAAGTTGAGTTTTTTCCCAAACTTTTTTTGCAGTTTTATAAGATGCGTAGACCTCTCACTTGACATTAGTTGCTGCAATTTTGAGTTTCCAATTAATTACCTGTCATATGTGACATTGAAATTAATTATGCGAGGTAATTAATTGGAAACTCAAAATTGCAGCAACTAAAGTCAAGTGAGAGGTCTACGCACTGTACTGGGAAGCGACTAGGATAGCTCAGTGGTAGAGCATTGGCGCGTAAAGCCAAAGGTCCTGGGTTCGATTCCCAGTCTAGGTCGTATATTTTTCACTTGAAATATTATTGCAAATTATTGAGTTTTTGTTGCTTCACTGATTGTTCTAGTAGTCTGGTTTTATTATCATTTTTGTTAAAACTAACAAAATAATTAATTAAGGACATATCAAATAAAAAAAACAAACCACTGAAATTCACAAATGAAGAAGCGAATTATTGAGAGTTTGTTATAATTGTTTGTGGCTTCACTTATTGTTCTAGTAGTAAGTATACTTTTTGTGTGTGGTATACTTCAAAACATGCATCAGTTTCTTAAGATATTTTATTACGCTTTGTAAAAATATATAGTCTCTTTGCGTAGTTTGTTTTTGAAACAAACATGGCAGCTGAATGAATTTTTAGATGCTTTACCCATGACGTGAAGTTTTCCATTGAGTCTTTGTGCCAGTCTCCTGTGGTGGTTAGCCAAATCGTTTTCTAGGGAGATCATAGCTTGTATGTAGTCCCTTACTAAATCCTCTACAAGGGTTAGTCGAAAAGATTTGTGAGATATAGCTATAATGTTGTTCTCTTCTTGGATAGTTTTATTCAGAATAAAAACATCAATGGACTTTCAGATGCCAAAAACGGTTTGCTGTAGTATTTTTTGGACCGTCTCATGAATTGGTAGATTGAAATCATGTGGTCACTTCGATCCATGCTGCCCATATGCTTTGTGTAATCGACAACAGCTTCTGGTTTTTCCACTGGAGTTGTATCTGGGTATATCATTTCATGTCGTGTTTGCTTACATTGTGATTGGTTGTGAGCAGTGTAACAACTCTCTTGTCTTTCCAGAACACTACAGTCATGTCGTTGTTTTTATGTGCTTCAAGTTTTACAGTCTTCAGTTTTTTGCTAATAGTTGGAATTTCTGTTCTATTACCCATGACTGTACCGGTAATAAACATATATTTATTCAAAAGCTCCTTAGCCAGTAGAGGACTATTATAAACCTATCAACATACATGATGACCAGTAGGTGGATCCTTCACTACTTTGACACAATGTTTGACAACATTGTTTTAGTTTTTAGTAAGTGATCATCTTCTTCATTTTCCAGCTTCCCGTAGTATTGATCAAAGCTGTAAATATATCCATTTAGGGAGTGTGATGACACAAATATCTTTAGGCCAAACTTGGTGGACTTATTGTGATTGTAAACTTTGAACTTAATTTTCCCTTTGAAAAATATGGTGCTCTCGTCTACTGATACCCTAGAGCTTGGTCAATACATTTTTCCTGTATTTCTGTGAGAATAGCTCCGATTTTCAGATCACGAGCACTTCCCTCCTCATGACTAAAATGCTGTCTCCAAAAAACTGGTTTCGAATAAACACATCAGAGGAAAAACAGTGTTTTATTTACCCATTTTACAGAAATATAATATTTTATGTCAGGCAATGGGTCCAAACCCATATTCAAAATGACTCCTAGTAAGGCTTTTATACCTGTTACAATAGTATTAGTCCAAATCTTTTGTTTACCATTACCCGGAAAACGTTTTTGTATAAATTGAGAATATAATTTAGTTTCATTACAGATTTTTTGTAGTAGATCTTCATTAAAAAAAAAAAACGAAAAATAATCTACCCTCTTGAAGTCAAATTAATTGTAGAAAGAAGATTACAACCAAAATCAGCGTTATATATTAGAATGCTACTCACAGGACCTGTGTCAAAGTCAGTCACGAGTGCCCAATTTTTGTCCCATTTGGCTAGTTGTAATATTGTACATTTTAAAATTTGAATTTAGCACAAAAAGCGCATGGATTTTGGAAATTGTACGTAATTGGTTGAGATGAGAAGGGAAAAGGAACATGCGTAAGAAAAATAGTTCGTCTAATTTCAATAAATAACTTAAAAGAGACAAAATTTGAAAACAAGGCTAATAATAAAAAAAATAATCAAAAGAATGTATACTATGTATAGATATAATTAGAGTGATTAAAAACATTATAATTAAGAAAAATGCAAGTCACGTGTTTTGGCAACGGAATGATTGAGCGCTAGTGGACTTTTCATCATTTTATGCAGTTCTCTCGAAGCAGTGAGTCGCCTAGATTGGCGAGTTCTTGTAAAGACTGGAAAAAATTGTAAATGTGAAGTGCTATGTCGTATTATAGTAAACTATTTTAGTGAACAATGTCGTATATTATTAGAAAAGTGATTTATTCTGTTAAAAAACTGACTTAAATAGTGAAATATGACCATAAAGTGAAACCACATGGTTTGAACTACAGAAGTAGGCTTTACATACAATAAAAGTCAAAAGTAAAGTGTTATGTTCAGTATTAAAGGTCTAATTCAACGAACAATGTTTAAAGGTGTTAATCTAATAACGTTAATAACGTTTGAACTATCGAAAATGTATGTGAAACTAGATTGAACACTCAAGGTCACACTTGTAGTTGGGTCCGATCAAAGACAAGGACGCCAGAGGTAACTTTTAATTCCAAAGAACAGTGATTCGGGACTTCAGTATAGTAAAGTGACTTTCCTCATGTGAAAAAATGTGTTTTTATCTAAAGGAATGTGTCTGGTAAAAACACGTGTTATGTCTAAATATAGGTTAAGAAAAATGACTGTTTAAGTATTTGTAGATTTGTATAAACTTTCAATATTTTTAATTAGGTTTTATTTTCTTGGTATTTCTAACATGTTGTTTCAATAGTAAATTTGATAATTTGCAAAATATAAAATTTTCTGTTTAATATTTTGAATAATTTAACATATAAACTTATGAATGAAACTACTTTTGTTTTTTAAAGGTAAAATTTTGTATCAGAGCTGGAAATAATTTAATTTCAACTGGACTGGGCTCTAGATGGACCAGGCACTGTAAAAACTGTAAAGTACTATGTTTTGGCTTTCTATCATACTAAATAATAATGTGTTATATTTTATGTTAATATTGTAGATAAACACAACAGTTCTTTAGCATGTAACATTAACAAATCAGCGGATATACCCACAGATCGTCCGGGAAACCCACAAACACAAGCGGATATATCTGCTTCCCGTTCGAAGGCAACAAAACATTAGTGGATATATCTGCAGTCATCCGGGAATGGGTAATAAAAGCTCAAACACTTGTGGCAACTCTTCAGGGAATGAGAGAACATCGTGTATGGAAATTGACACACAAAAAAAAAACTAAAATGAAGGAGGGGCATCTATATTCAAAATTAATTTTTTAAATACTGAAAGTTAAAGCAAATTATTACAAAATTTCAAGTACAACTGCAGCTTACCTTCCTCCATCTAATATAGCATATTAATAATTATTAATAAACAAATATACAATGGACTTAGTATTTACTTGTAAAGGAAACAGATATTTTAAATTTGCTTAACTTATAGTATATTTAAAAAATTTTTTGCAAAATATTTAAAAAAATTATTAAAATCGGCTATGCGATTTGAAAGAAGTTATTGGCAAAAGCACTGTCTTGTTGAAGAGATAAAGAAGTAATTTGTTTCCTCTCCATAAATTAAACCAGTAAAACTGCCAAGAAAAATAAAAAATTCATTTGACTTACATACAATCAAATAGTTAAAGAGTAAGACATCATTTAGATTTTACTGCTTAAAACAATATTTTGTTTTGTAGGTCGACAATGCACATGATTACAGAGTTTGTCTCTTTGTAGAAAACTTTTAAAATTAACAATATTTTAATTTAGGAATGAATTATTTAAAAAAATAAAAAATATGAATGCTACAGTTTTAGTGCAGTAAAATATGCAACAATTAGCTTAAAACCAAAGTTTTGAAATTTTGTTGGCTAAGAATATGTTCCATCTATCAGATTTCTATTTTTGTTTGGCAACTAAACTTGTTCGTTCCATTATAAATAAACAATGCACAAACTTTCCCATACACAAAACCAAATCTAGATTAAATTTTAAGAAGAAACTGCCGGAAGCCAAATAGTCAAAATTCTGATTTTCCCAAATTTCAATATTAACAATTTTTCAAAATGTAAGCTCTATAGGCCAAATTAAATATATTGGTCACAATCTCCCCAAAAATGCTAGTTTGGGGGTTATCAGTTTAAAAGAAAAAATGAAAGTTAGTTACTTCTTAAAGTCAATGACTTGAGAATGGAGTTTAGGGTTTGTAATTTGTTGGCTTTGTACTAAACCTGTAGATAAAGATCAGGATTTGTTTATTGAGGGTCTTGAAGGTTATTATAATAGCAATGATAAAAGCAAGTTTTATATAATCTTTAGGAGATATTAATTTTCTACTTAATTAAAATAGTCAGGTTAACTATTATCCAAATGTTCTTTGTTCGGTGGAACTGGATGTCTTTATCAATAAACCAATTAGAGTAACTTCTAATAGTGGTTCCTGTATTGATCACATAATTGTTAAATTTTGTTTTGATTATAAGAATATTTGTTTAGCTATAAATGATAACCAGATAACAGACCACTGCAATATTATGGCACATAAAATACTTAAAAGTTAAGGTTTTAAGGAAAAAATCATATTCAAAGAGCTTATATATTGATAATTTGCTTCTTATAAATCGTAGGTGGAACAATGTTGGACAACATGAATAATTGAATATGGATGATCTTTCTAGTTGTTCTTAGATTTTTAGTGCAGTTATCACTTGACTCATGGAAAAATCAACAAAAATATTTGGGGTCAACAGCACTGGGGATAATAAGCTGAATCCATAATGACAGGGTTGATTCGGTCTATACAGGGAAGAGAAAAATTAAGTAAGCAAATAATAAACAGTCCTTCAATGTAGTTTTAAAATAATGACTTTGTTGCAAACGTAACATCTAAAACTTGGTTACATATTTTGATCCGTCTGTTATTGATAATGTAATGATTATTTGTGAATCCGAATTTGTTTTTATAGACTGTCAATAAAGAAGATATTCTGTATTATATTGGTGGGTTGCATGGATGTTCTGCTCTAGGATGTGATGGCTTTCTTTCTAAAAGAAATTGAATTTTATGTTGTCACGCTATTACTAAACATTGTAGCTCTAGAATATATAATGGAAAATTTCTGAATATTTTTAAACATGCTAAAGTGTTCCTTTTGCATAAAATAAACAATGAAACAATGAGTAATTATCATCTCGTATCCTTGTTTTCTTCTTTTTTTTTTATTCATGAAAGAATTGTAAACGATCAGCTGGTACAGTAGTTAAATAAAACCTGTAACTTATTCTGAGTAACTGTCGATATGAATTTTAGGAAGACAGTTATAATTTGGGGCTTTATTTGATTCAACACAAGATAATAAGTGTTAACTGCCAACCTTTGTGAGTGTTTTTAAACTTGGATAAGCATTCAACATGGTGGATCTGCAGATATTAAAAAAGTGGAAATTATTAGAGTTTAGAGAAAAGTTGTATTCTTCATATGGTGAAGTTATCTTTCTTCATAATAGGAACTAATATATTACAACGTGTGTCGGACAACAGTCTTTTATTATTTAAGTATGGCTTGTTACAAAGCAGTATATACCTGGTCTTGTCATTTTTGTTATACATAAATAACTTGCCCGGAATAAGATTGGAAGGAAAATTTCTTTTGTTTACTGATAGCACAGCTATATTATTTTATGAAAAAAACTCAGATAAAGTTCAAAGAGTTAGGGAAATTTAAACTCACTGAATGTTGGTTCAATCAATATTTGTTGACACTGAATATTTCTGAAAAAAAAGGAAAAAAAAAAAAAATCATTTGTTAGAAATAAAACTGATTTATTTGTAAAAAAATCATTACAAATGGCATGTGTGTAGGAATCATTAGAATAATTTATATGTATGCAAAGGTAATTTACTGATGTTCATTCACATAACATTCAAAATAAATATCAATTCAATGGACAAATGCACAGATTAGGTAAAAGGAAAAACTCCTTCTGAAGCTAGAGTTATCTTCATGAAAAAACTCTCTATGTAGATCAATGAAATTTCCGGTAGTCAGTATATTTAAAACTAAATAAAAAAAGCTGCTAAGAGTCAATCCTTTATACTCGATTGAAGAGAATCTTGAACCGACATAAAATTTTTAAGTTTTAAGCGTATATATTATTGCAATTTTGTGAAATTGTTATAGACTAATTAATTATTAACATTATAATTATGTGGTATTTATTATATATGTGTATTGCTGTGAGTTATTCTTAAATTCTAAATATGTTATTTTTTTTTAAATTCATTGAATTACTTGAAATTATGCCAAAAATATGTGGTTTTATAATTTTTATCAAGACTCATAAAATGTTGATCTATTGGTTTAATTTAGAATAGGTCATTTAAAAAATGCTAATATTGAAAAGTTTGAAAAAGTCTTAAAACAAAAACCCAAATTCTAGAATAAATTTGGAAATTTACACTCGTCAACTACTAATGTGAAAATACTTAAAAGCTATTAATAAACTAAAAATCTCGAAATGCTAACATAATAACATGCTGACTATGCATTATTTATGTTTTATACTAGAAATTTAAATTTTTTATGTTTATATTATACAAAACATTGATCGAGACAATAAATGTCCTTTACAAATGTTCTTTAAAACCTATACTTTTCCCACAATTTTAAATTTAATAGTACAGAAGTCTGCAAATGAGTATAAAATATTATAGAGATGAGAACTTCAGATAGAGAAGTTGTCTGTATAGTTAAAACATTAGCCCAAAAACATCAATGTGATAACTCCAAATTTTACTTTGTAAAAAAGCCTATACATTTAACAAGCTTAATACAATTTAATTGATTGGAATGGTGAGTATTATAGAAACTTTCAGTTAATGTAAGTTTACATAGTTTACTTCATTTCAATAGCAAAAGCTTTGACATAAAATATAATAATAATTACTGTATCTGTTGAATGGTTTACACATTACTGTACAATGTTGAATGTATTAGAAAATCTTAACAGTAATGAAACTACTGTAAGCGAAGAAAACTTGTCAAATTATCTACTGATAAAAATATATCTCTATAAAGCTATGTCCACACTCCCGTGCGCTTTCCCTTTCCCTTTCATCTTCAACTTGCGCTTCATCTTTCCTTTAGCGCATGCCTTGCGGCTTTCCTCTAAGGGCATTCAATTTGTTTGCTTATTGCGGTTAGTTCTGCTGTCATTGTGATTTCGCGGAGTAACAGGAGAAAAAGAAAACGTCAACGAGCGATTTGGACAAAACATTTTTTGAGAAAAAGGAATGAATAATTAATAATGGAACTTCACGTAGATAATGGTTTGTTCAGGAATTTTACTAGAATGTCGGAGAGTAACTTTCATGAACTGTTGACCATGATTGAGCCAGCAATTAAAAAAAAAAAACACTCGCTTCCGAGATTCTGTTTCTCCTGAAATCAGGCTGGCGATTGTGTTACGGTTCCTGGCTACCGGAGATTCTCTAACATCTCTATCATATCTATTTATAGTGTCAAAGCAATGCATTTCTGCTATGTTGCCCAAAGTTTTGAAAGCTATAATAGAAGCACTAAAGGATTATGTCAAGGTACGTAAAGTTGGTTGTTTCTTCCCATTAATGATTTTTATTTTAAAAACAAATAATGCTTAAAGAATAATACAAAAGTAATAATTATTAATTAAATTGTAGAAATATAAATCAATAAAAACAGTATAAATACAAAGTTGTACAAATAATATAAAAGTAAAAAAAGATTAATAAGGCCAATGTATATTCAGAATGAAATCTTTCTCAAAAAAAAAATACACTTTAAATTAGTTCAGTACTTAATTTTGCATTGGAAATCTCAAAAACTCCCCTAATACCGCAGACGTTAGTCCGTCAGTGTCCTCAGTTGCAGAAGGATATGTGATGTCACTTAGATTGGAACATTCAGATTGGCTCGGTGACTTAGCACGCGTTAAACCGCCTGAGGAACCATAAATCTCTTCCATTTCTAGATTGAACAATATATTGCTGATCCTATTCTGAGCAATTGCCCTATTACGTGGGGTCAACTTTCTTATTTTGGCACCACCTACCATTTCGCCAAAAATGGCACTTTCATCTTTGCTGCTGTTTATAAGTTAGCTGGCAGCTAGCTGCATAATTTTATAAGCTTCAAGTTCTTTAGGATCTGAGTTATTTGATTTCACATTCCTTCTAGAAGTAGAGGGCTTTGCAATTAACCATCATTATGAGGTGAATCGATGACTTCAGAAATAGTAACTTCATCGGCCACATCCTGAAAAAGATAACAAGAAATCAGTATTGTTGCATGACTGCATGACTAATACCTTAAAATTCAATTAAATTAATTAACATCAACTATTATCAATTAAATAAACTAGCATATTTAGGCATTTGTTCTGTAATATATAGAATTATTTACGTATAAAAACCGTATAAATTATATTCCAATTTATTCAAAAGTTGTTGCTTTGTTTTTATTAACTTATTTATTTATTTGGTGTAAAGATTCAAATTTCATTTTTGTTTCAGCTGCCTTCAAATGAAGACCAATGGAAGTTGATCGCAGAAAATTTCGATCGTCGATGAATTTCCCTCACTGTGTTGGCGCTCTTGATGGCAAGCATGCTGTTATACAACGACCAGAAAACACCGAGTCCGAATATTTCAATTACAAGGGTACACAAAGTATAGTCCTATTAGCCCTTGTTGATGCAAATTACTGCTTTACATGGGTGAATGCAGGGTGTCAAGGTGGAATCTCTGACGGGGGTGTATTTAAAAATACCTCACTCTTCAAGAAGATAGACGATAACAGTTTGATGTTACCAAAAGATGAACCTCTCCCTGGTCGTACATCATCAACGCCTTTTGTTATGGTTGCTGATGACGCTTTTGCTTTGGGACCACATCTCATGAAACCATTTTCGACCGATCTAAATAAAGGCTCACCAAAGAGAGTATTCAACTATAGACTTTCTAGAGCAAGAAAAAAGCAGGTAGTGATACTTCATTTCACATGATAAAATATTGTTATGGAATACGTACTTTCTAATAAATAATGACTAGAATTAATTACAAAACCAACTTACCGGACAATTTTCTTTCCATCTCATTTCTTCCTCTTCCTCGGTTAGATTTCCTCCAATTTCCTTTGTATGATTTGGGGTTAGAGTGTCCGCAATAAACAGTAGCGATTTATATGCAAACCATGGTGATTGGTACACATTTTCCGCGGCAGAACCCGTTTTCCTTTTTTTCCTTTTTGCGTGTTCTTTGGCAAAATATGATCGCAAACTTTTTATTTTAGTTTTCACTTTTTTAACTGTTAACTGGTGGTTGTCGGCTAACAACTTAAGATTGTCGCGTCTAACAATTTTGTTCGTATAACCAGAGTGGTTGACATCAACGCCGGTAGCAGTCTGTACTCTTCAATAAAATTTAAAATTTCTTCCGAAGACTGCGACATTTTACTAGTTTAAACAAAAAGACGAACGGAATGAGGCAAGAAGATCCAAAGGTGATGGATTCACTTTCAATAAGGCATGCGCTATTGAATTCTGAGAATTTTACGGGGGAAGAGGCATTCCTTTCCGCAAGCCTCAAGTTCCCTCCACCATGCGTCATGTTGAAGATGAAAAGGAAAGGGAAAGTGCACGAGTGTGGACATAGCTTAACAGAAGTCACGGATTAATCTGAAGATATCAAGGGGCGAGCTGGTATCAAGGGAGTTTGAGGCCCAATCTCTCTTATCTGTGTGTAGGTAGGTGTAAGTTATAATCAGTTTAGTATTAATTAATATAAGTTTAGAACAATCATGGTTTATAACTTACTCATACCTACACACAGACTAAGAGAAGAGGTTACGAGGCAGTTTACCAGTTGCAGTAGTTTGAAGTATGTTCCATTGAGAAATAATAAAGATTGGGTTCAGTCTGTGGCGACTGAAAGCAAAAAAAATTCCATACCGTTGATTGGTGTGGTTCTTGATATTGTGCAAATGTACCAGGCCCAAGATTCATTCCTCCTCTGCCTAAACACTCGACATGCTTTAACCCATAGAATTTTATACCTTTCAAGATTTTCACATGTATGTCTTCGGTTAAACTTCCTTAGAACTGTACGACATAAATGGAGAGTAAAACTACATTTGTCGTTTGATCATGGAACTAGTGGACGTAGTGGTCTCGTTTATATTTTTTGGAACATCTTTAACCACGGCTGTAATGAGTGCTTTTGTAAAGGAATGTATTTCTTCATGAATAGGGACATTATTATTAATATTATGTGATACAAAATTTTCCCTTTTACATTAAGTAAAATCCATCTGGGAAGTCAACCATTATAAATAGAAAAGTTACAAAAGGTAACTTTTACAGGAGCATGACCGCTAGTGCATGTGTCAGATACAACATATCATTCAAATTTAGACGCAAGATATGTATGGGCTACAAAATACCAAGTCAACAGTTGTCCAACCACTTGTAGAAGCCACTAGATGAGTTAGTAAACTATCATTGAGAAGAATAAATATCGAATTGGATTGAATCCTGTCAATAAAGTTTCCTCTAGTAGTATACGGCTACAGGTGTTTGATCCCCATGTATAGTAGCGGGCATTAAAATCATCCATCAAAAGAAATGGGGCAGGCAACTGTCTGTTCAGATAGAGAATTTCATCTTCGACAAACCTGTAATTAGGTGACAGGTACACATAGCAAATTGTCATTGTATATGGAGTAGTGATGGTTATTACTACTGCTTCCAATGAAGCCTAAGGTCAAAGTATTACTACAGATAGAGTTGTGGGCGAGTAGGGTTGATGGAGATGAGTCTTTTGCAAGCAGATAAGTGAGAGGGATGTATCGCATACAAGAACCTTGAGATCCTCAATGTCACTTTTCACACCATTAAAGTTCCATTGTATCACATACTATTTCAATTTTTGGCCATATTTATGATTAATAAATAATAAAAATTATAATGGGTTCGTTAACAATTTTAAAAGGATTTTTAACCCGTATTATTCTTTCCACATATCTGACTTGAATTATCATCAGGTGGTTTAATTAATTTTTAATTATAGTAGTCTCAGAGTCTAACTTCATTGCATCTTCAACAACTGAAAAGTCAGGTGTTGATGACTGAGAAGACCCTTGAGGTGACTTTGGGAAGCGTTTATTAGACCACACTCAATAGGATTTAGAGGGGAGCTTTACTTTCACATTTTGTGATTCATCTAGTTTATCAGTGGTTTATAATTAGAAATCAACGATTTCATTGTATAAGGACAAGATATAAACGTGATTTTTTAAATTGTTGTTTTATTGCTGGTGACTAAGGCTTTACTTTAGTACCAGGTGTTACTTTTTGTGTCTTATTCCTTGAACTTAGGTTAGAAGTGGAAAGAGTTAATTCTGGAGGAAGAAAGAGTTAAGAGACTTTTAGAAATTTATGGTACACACATTATTCTGGGAGAAAATAGCCAATAATTGTACCATCTGCTCTGTTATTAGTTTAGCAGTCTTGGTCCGCTCTTCACAAGGTGTCCTTCTTTTTGAAGCTGGAACAGGAAAAGATTTCTCCATACCTCAGGTTTTTGTAGTTGTATACAGCTTTTTGGCATTGGAGAATAGACAATTTTGGCATCTCTCAACATAATAGACAAAGTAGCCTTCTCCTCCTTGTATATGGCACAGATGAAGGAATGAGCAGGATGATCGCCATCACAATAATTGAGGCATTTGGCATGCTTCTTCTATTCTTCATTGTTATGATCCTTCATACCAAATTGTCCACATACCTCTAGCTTTGTACAGCGAGAACTCATGTACCCATAACCCTGGCATTTAAAACATGTCGAGGGTTTGTGACATAAATTCTCATCTTCTCCAGGGTAATATGGAGCAGATTACTACACATTAGTACGCCATTGAGTAGTTCAAGGATCGGTGAGGTTCCATCGATACCTTGACTTGGTCAAAGAACGAAGTCATTAGTAGAGACAAACTTTGCTTATTGCTGCTTGTCTCCACTAAAATCATTCTATTCATTAGTTTCCAAATGGAACCTATGGACCTGCTCTGTCAGTAATGTTCTTATTAATTAAGAAGGGGAAAATCTTAGAGAGATCATCCATTCCACCGTATTTGTAAACACCAAAAATTTAGGAGTTAGTAACTCAAGGGGTTGAGAAGTCACCTCTGTAGTCTTTATTGTCTCGGAAACGTTAATAGACTCGTCGACAAAGTTTCTCATCACTAATAATTTTATCAAGTTTGGTGTTTGAATTTTGTGTATCCATAAATGATTTCGTACCTCTCTTCGTAAATGAAGAATTGTACAGTTGATAATCGGGCGTGGCCCACATAATCAGCAGCCCAGGCAACTCAAACTAAAGTGACTTATAAATTTAAGAGAGACCAAAATATAGGTATTCAGCGTTTCCATAAATAAATAGAGGTGAGCTCCTGGTATGATTTTTTTGTTTCTCACCCCCAGGTAACTAATGTCTAGTCACTTATGTACTCATGAAAAATTATCAACTCCATCCAACCCCATCAGTTCTTAGTTCCGACACTATTAATCCAAATCCATAGTTTGCCAAACACAACCAGGTGCCCGGTTCCTGAACTCGAAATGTTAAGATTCTTAGCAGTGCAAAACTGACATCAGGATCCACATACTTGATTCCGCCAAGGCAATCAGAACGCGCATCACCACTCCTATATGTAGCAGAGCATTCTTTTTTCTCATATCCAAAAAGGGTTTAATATCTGGAGATAATGACAGAGTCGCATCACGCGTTTCCCAAGAGAAGAAACTCTGGCTTAGAAAGACATGTACAGCATAAATAGGAACCCTAAGAGAAGGTGAAGTATAGGTAACTGTGTAGTGTAGGTGAACTGTATGTAAATGACTATTGTTAGGAATTAGGATAGTTTTAGTTAGAAATAGAGTCCAAGTTCTTTTTAATAAGCCAGAATGACAACAATTATAATGAAAGACCTGGAAAATTGATGAAATTGCTTACCTTGCAAGCAAGGCAGACGTCATTGATGCTACAATTATACATAAACCCTTGGGTGGGAGAAAATGTGGTCAGTATGCCAGGATTGATCAAGGGAAGGTGCTGCAGGAATTCTTGAAGATAGCCAGACTGACTTGGCAAGTAAGAGCTTCCTGGGAAATTGAAACTTTGGACGAGCATTCACAAGAATTGCAAACAGCGTGAGCAAACCTTGTGTGTTAGGAAACTTGTAATTATTTCAGAGTCAGATAATTAAACTATAACGTAGAATCAGATCTGTGAGTCACAACAATAAGAGTCATTTTGGATTAATGATAATAATAAGAATATTGCAATATAGTAATAATATAGGAGATGGTTATTTTTGTTAATAATTGTTAATAAAGGTTAATTTTAATCCTATGGGTATTTAGGTGTTATGTTTGATAACAGAATGAATTGGACAACACATATAAACATATTAGGGGAATAATGCATAATTCTATGTTTTTAAGAGTCTAAAGGACGTCAGACATTTTTATAGGAATGAGGGGAGGGCATAATGCTAGTAAATTTTAATGTGAAGCGGAGAATCATATCATGAGACAGGGCTTATAAATCATCAGTTCTAGAACCTTTAACTTAACTACAATAAAAAAAGCCATAATTAAATTACTAATGGGGTGCCAAAGCTTTTTTTTATGATTCCATAATATTGTTCTTTTATTTAAGCTATAATGTTTTAGACTGTGCTTTATATTTGTAAGAAATCATTAAAGAAATGTAATGAACAGGCGAGAATGTAACTGAAACTGTATAATCATGTTTGATCATCTGGTGATTAGCATGAGCCATAAACAAGTTCAATTACAACAGATTAGGTATGGTCTCAAATCTGTATGCTTAGAGAGGTAATAAGTAACACCGGGAGAAAATCTTTTTCTTTGGCTTCAATAGTATTTCCATAGCTTCTGATAATTTTCCCATACATCAATGTTTTGTCTTGTAATTTAAAAATGGGTCACTTGGATTTTATAAGTATGCCCTGTGCGTGACCTTCAGTAGGCTAAAGAATACAATATTTTCACCTGACCTTCCTATTTTTAAATAAAAGTATAAGTGTGGTGTAAATCTAAACAAAAACATAGATATTCAGTTAAACTGCCAATATACAAGCAAAACAGAATGTGTACTGACTCAATATCCTATGACCATGCTAAATTTATAATGTTGATAATACAACTTGAAAATTAATTTCCTTTAATGATAAGCTTATTAATAGACTTCAACTGACATGTGATCACTGTCAAATACAAATCAAGCATGGTGAATTCCATGGGCGTCATCGCCGGGGGGGAAGGCCCCCCAATATTTGAGATGTAAAAATATTTTTGCTAAAAACAAATGATTTACTTAAAACCTTAAAAGGTAAACATCGGGCTTTGTCTTTACTAGGGTTTTTAACATTACATTTCTGTTACAACAAATGCATAAAAACGATGTTTTGAGAAGTTTAATTTTAAAAAATTTCCATACCCCCAGACCCCTGGCATATGTCCCCCCCCCCAATAATGAACTGATGATGACGCCCATGGTGAATCCTTATGAAGAGATTCGTTACTGTTCTCGATGTCTGATACACAGAGTGAATGTGTAGTTCCCTGCTGTCCATTCAATCATATTCTTACCTTTCACTTCAGCATAAAAGTCCCATAAGATGTAAAATAACATTTGTCATAAATTCATACAGTAATATTTTGAAGCCAAGATACTAAAAATTTATTATCAAGTATCTCTGGCCACTAGTGTTGGGATATTTAGTTTCTAATGGTAAATGTAACCACCATAAGTAATTACTGAGTTAGGCCCTACACTATATTCTTGTTACCGACATAGTAATTTTATTGCCAATTAATTAACTTATCATGGTCACTAAAATGTAAACTATGTTAACCATGTACAGATAGAAAATGTAGCATGTAACTCCCATTTACACCAATATTAGTTTTTAAAGTTGCTAATTTACACTGTTAGTTCTTTAATTCAAAATATGACTAAATGATCATCAGAGTCCAAAGTAATGCACTAGTCTTACAACTACAGTTTCTACAGAAATATCTAAAATTGTATGAAAATCACATTAACCATCAGAGCTGTGGAAATACAGCATGTTTAAGGAAGAATCAGAAAAACTTTAGTTATACCAATAAATTAACAAGTTTTAAATTAAAAAAAAAAAATCAAGACTGGTCTTGTTGTACAAAAATCAAGTTGTAGTGAACAACTAGATTAAAAATGAAATTGAACAGGAAAAACCACTTTAAAAACATAATTCCAGAAAGTGGGAGCAGGCCACTATACTGACTGAATGCTCATATATAATAGCTAATACAAAATCTACAGTAGTAGCACTTTATTTAAAAAAAGTTTTACAATAATATTTAAAAAACTTTTCTCCGGTATTTATAAATACTATTAATATAGTTAAAGTTGACATTTTGCCATCATTTGTGTGTACAAAATAAAAACTAAAACCAACAGATGATTGAGAGCATGAAATTGACTTCTGTTATCAAGTCATAAACCTAGAACATGAGCCATTTAAACTACTGTATTAATAATATAAACAATCCATCATTATCAAATAATTAAAAAAAGTTCTAAATAGGCCTAACTATTAAATTCCTTTAGGCAGTATAATACCTGTATTTAAGAACCGGATTGAGATATATAATTGCAATGTTGTTATAGTTTCATTATAATATCTGCTTTTGGATTATCTCACATTATCTCAAGAACAACGGTTTGGTTGTTTTATTTATTGATAAGATTTTAGACAAAACATTTTAACATAAGGATACAAGGACAGTCTCGAGCCGTTTAGGCTACCCAATAGTACACAACTATCAACCATGTCAACTCGTCTTCCGTATAGCCTAAGTGTGTATGTGTTCTGCATATTTTGTGTTTTCACATTTTAAACTTTTTTAAATAACGATCTTCATAAAGAGCACACTTTATTAAACTGTGATATATAAGTTACTGTTGTTTATGGATCTGATGATGGGTGCAAGAAACCTGAAACTGCAGTAATCCTTTTACAGCAAGCTGTTGAATTAGTTGACATGCCAAAAAGGTAATTGAATTTATAGCTATGCCTACTAGGTATTTCAGACTTGTCATGTTCGCACAAAAATTCAATACTGTAGCTCAAACTTTTAGATAGCCTACATTAATAAAAGTAATAATAAGATTAACAGTTCTGTGAATTTATCAATTGCCAATATCAATTTTTCTATCAGCATCATACCTCTGAAATTATTGACAAATAAAACTAATGAATTTTTTTATTCATTAACCACGCGTACTTTGGTGTATATGACTGTAATATTTATGAATGTTATTACTAACAAAAATGTAAAAAAGTTAATCTAAACCGGCAATAAACTAATTTTGAGATTTTATTCAAAACAATGATGATGGATAAATATAAGTTTTGTGGTACTATACAGTTGTGAAGTGTGCAAAAGATCATTAACAAGAGATGTTAACTATATAAATTGGCGATATCATGAATTCTTAGAACACAAGTTATTCATTAAAATTTGAAAAGTTTCATACAATGCGAGGTCTCAATGTAGGCCTTTTAAACAGATCATAGTCACTAATTTTGAGAATAGCCTATAGCTTAGATTCCTTACTAAAAGTTAGTTTTCTGAAATACTTGTGATAAAAAAGCCTTTTAGAGTAACATGTATTTAGAAATTTATTGTGAATCATTAGTTCAAAATATCAGGCATATATTCACATTTTAATTCAAAGTTTTAAGCGAAATTGGATAATCTTACATAGCCTAATTTTAATGTGAATTTAAACCGCACCTAACATAACTAGTTCTAGATGCTAAATAAATATTAATTATCTTGTAATCAAAACTCCAATGATTAACTGGATTTTTCTTCTTCAGGCTACAAACATTAGGCTTACTTAAAAACCAGATAGGTCTATAACAAAATGACTAGCGTTTCCCTAAATTGCAAACAGGTAAATGTTTACGGTAGCGCCCCAATTGTGATATTTAAAAAAAGTTATTTTTGTACTACATACCTTCATAAGAATAGTAACAGGATGCAACAGTAAACAATTACCTGCAAACTTTAAAAGTGTTAATGGCACCAAATGTTTATGCCAAGATGATCTACTTAAGGCATTCATTGATGATAGTAAGTAAAATATGGTAATTGTTTACAAAGAAAGTTACAGGTATTTTTGGCGATTAAAAAAAAAAAAAAAAGTTCTACATACCTTATTTCTTAATAATAAAATAAGTTTTCAACATGGAACTAACTTTTTCACCGAAAAATCACAATTTCAAAACTATCGAATTCAATGCATTTATAGATCACCAAAGTAAAGCAACATCGGTTAGTACTTGGATATTTGCAAATTACTCTTCTTTTTTTTTTTTTTCAAATTTATATATATAGGCTATATATATATAGCCTATATATATATATATATATATATATATATAGCCT
Source organism: Aphrophora alni (assembly GCA_963513935.1). Classification (NCBI taxonomy): domain Eukaryota; kingdom Metazoa; phylum Arthropoda; class Insecta; order Hemiptera; family Aphrophoridae; genus Aphrophora; species Aphrophora alni. Next base: position 89,657,121 of record OY740767.1, read on the forward strand.
ATATAGCCATCTGACTTAACCTTATAAGGTAAAAATTCGTGTACAAACCTATTTTAACACATATTCACATTAGGTATGTAGAATATGAGTTTTTTATAATCTCCAAAAATACCGGTAACTTTCTTTGTAAACAATTATCAAAAATATTTTAGAGTAAAATAAAGTAGCCGTCTTAATTCAAATAGGCTACTAAGAGAAGATAATAAAATAAGGTCCAAATTTATAAAAAAATTATAGTTTGTTAATGAAAAAACTTGTAGTAAGGCCTAAAGTTTTCTGAGGAAGGTAGCCTAACTACCTAAATTGTTTATAATGGAAATAATGAAACAATTATTTCATTCCACAAAAGACCTTAATCAAGTGACATATATTTCGCTGTTAAGCATTTTCAAGCTACTAAATTGAAAACAAAACAAGTCTACGTAATCAAAATTACAAGAGAAAGGAAGGGTTGAGAAATCATAAAAGCGAGTATTAATGATAGAAAGGACAATGATCTGACCTGTGGGTATGAAAGGGGGTATTCTAGAAACCAAGGGTTACACAATAGGCATGATGAGTTAAGATATATATTTGTTCATTTAAGTTCGAAGTATATAGTTTTTTAAAATAGATCTATTAATTTCCAAACATTAAAGTTATTGAATTTTCTACTTTTTGTTCCATGTGGAGAAGTTAAAATTTAACTTAATATCAAAATTATGTGCTGTATCGATTTGTAAAATTTGAAAATGTTTTGTGTAGGCCTAACCTTTACTTTCTAAAATACTCCCCCCTTCTCCATTCCACAAGTCAGATCATTGTCCTTTCTGTCATAAATACTGGCCTTTATCATATCTCAACCCTTTCTACTCTACCCTTTCCTTTCTCTTGCAATTTTGATTATTTAGACTTGTTTTGTTTTCATTTTAGTAGCTTGAAAATGCCTAACGGCAAAACATAATATGTCACTCAATAAAGCCCTTTTCTTGAATTAAATAATTGTTTCATTATTTCCATCAAGCACTGACTGTTGTCACATTAAAATATACCTAAATTGTTTTCACACATTTGGCATGAACAGTTTGTTTGTAACTTACATATTTCTGTATGATATTGTCATTTGCTAGGTATCATTTGCCGAATATGGAAATATTCTAATGTTATCTAAAATGAATAGCCTAGATAATAAATATTTACCGCCTGAAATGGATTAGATTCTTTTAGTTTTAATACTTTATTAAGTTACTTGGATTTGTTGCCTTTCAACCAATGCTATTACTAATTTTTTTTTGGTCTTTCAACATATTTTTGTTTACATAGACACATGGAACAAAAATTACACACAAGTCTTTTCTCAGAATAAGGGTGACCACCAAAATCGTGGTTCGTAAAACTTAAAATTGGCAAACTTAGTTCTAAAAATTTGAACTCATATTATTTCATTTTTAAAGCACAAAGTGAAATAAAGCAACAATCAGTAGATGGTCATCAGATCCCCATGAAACCAAAATAGGAAACTCAAAATGTTGAAGTTATAAGAGGCAAGGCCTAGTTCTGTTTTATGAGGGCCATTACAATTTCAGATCTATTTAAATGCAGGCCTAGGTCTTCTTTGAAATTCAGTAACTGCTATAATATGAACTTGACTGATCAATTGTTTAATTTATTTTGACTGATGGTAAATTATCTGAAAGGGAAAAAGAAGTAGATCCCAGACTAAAGTTTGATAGAACAAGCTGGGTCACTTGGTAAGAATACAAAAATAGAGAAATGAATTGAATCTGGTGATTTTAAATTAGGTTGTAAGAGAGATATATAAGTTATTTCACATACTTTAAATTGTCCAATAAAACTGACTGTATAATATAAAGCCTGAGAACTTCCCCCACCATGACCTTACATAAGAAAATTACCCATAATTCTATTAGCAAATAATGAGAAATTGTAACCTTACAGTGAAATTAATTATTTATACAGTGAAAAAAAAATACCTTAAAGAGACGATGAGCTATTAAATAACTCATTGCAATAGAGGAGTCTAGTTATTAACACTTTTTAACAATAACAAAAACTAAAATCTTCAATGACATATATTTGTGAAAACAACAAACGTAAAAGAAGCCATTTCACATTCACAACAAAACTAACCAGACCTCTCGATAACTGCGCATTCTATGGTTCTTATTTTGAAACACTTCTAGGCTAGGTTTTCATGCGGAGATCACTATTCTAGACTCTAGATTGAGTAGATTCTTCACTAAAAATGGTGGTTGGAGTGTTTTAGTTGTTTGAAATCGTCCAACATTTTTTAGTGTTTGCGGGTAATTTTTGACTCAAGTTATGATATATGTTGTTTCAAATGCATCGTCTGTTCAATTGAGTTGTTTTAAACGCATAATCATATGTAAACAATACTGAAAAGACATTAAAAAATCGGGGAGAGATTGGCATTAGCATAGGAGGTGACCTCAGTTGAAAACAGGACGTTCAGGTAAGCATTCTTGCTACACCATTATTATCGCTGTCCATATTGCGTTGCAATTTTCGGTAGTGCAAAAATTGATATTACTCTTGTAAAATTCAGTTTTAATTGTTTTATAAATGTAGTAATTTTAACCCCTATCCACCAAGTAAATGTTTAGTGTGGTGATTCTTGCATTTGGAAATGCAGATCATAAATGTTATTAATAAAATAATTTATATTAGCCTATAGTAATGTTTAAAAAAATTGGCCATCTACTTTTTACAGTACCTATATCATGAAATACCATTATTTATGTACATCTCTTAATATATTTTGTGTATTATAAAGTCAGATTTATTTAGATGCACTATGTTACTTTCTAAGTAGCATACATGCATTCATTCACAAAAGATTGTTATAATTGGGCTCTTAGTTACCGAAAAAGTATCCTGAAGCTTCAAAATATTATCTTTGTGTAATTTATGGAATACTTTTAGAATTGTCCGAATAATATGCATTCTAAAATCTACAGTAAAGGTGCAGTCACATGAATAGTGTACATGAACATTTTGTTCTTCTAAAAACTGAGTGAAGACCTATTTTCATTACATTTACTTTACTGAATATAGGCTAGTCAGTTACAGTTGTAATTTTACCTTTGGTAAATATCAGTTAGTGTGTAGGTTTAACTTTGGCTTTAATAATCGTTTCCAATTTTTTATTAGCCTACTCAGAAGAACAATGTATTTTTCAATTGATTGAAACATTCTTGTTACCATACATTATTTAGCTGAATATGGTTTCAATAGACACTTGTTTGGTTTTCTTTTCTTTATAGAAGATATAGGCTAAGTTAAGCTTTCTTTTGTTTATAGAAGATTTAAGTTATCTTTCTGTAGTCTTTGTTTTGCTTAAAATAGTTTAATAATAATGGTAATTATTTACAAGTTATGGTTATTGTTACAATTGCTGTACAATTGTTTTATCTATAGGCCTACCATAGACTTTTTAACTTTACCAGGTAAATATATTATACCAACAATCACTTTTGAAACCCAAGCACATTGGTAGGCTACTCTTGCTTGCATATTTATTTCTCTATATCAACAAGTGAGCCTACAAAAAAGATAGTCAGTTCAATTACTATATTATAATAATAATAATGAATTATGATCATTTTACCATTAGCCAGAATGTTATGGCGGACATCATTTGACAACTTAGGTTTTTGTAATGTCTTGAAAGAATTGTAATATTTATTAAGCCTGACTAACATATTTAGAAGAAGGTTAATAAATGGTAATGTGTAATAGTAGCCTATATCATAGTAGGCTACAAATGTGTTGATTTCTATTAGTAAGGTTAGAGTGGGGTTGTATTGGAGTTAGGATAAATATTGGTTGTAGATCATCCTTCAATTTTTCTATAAAAAATTATGAAAACAAAGACTTAATAGAACAAGAGATCATACATTCAGTGAGACTTGATGAAGGTAGACATTAGTATTAACGGTGGCATTCATAACCTACGTATCTGGATTTCATACTTTTATATATCTCATTTTCAATTAAAATTATGCATTTTTGACGAAATATTTGTTGTGCCACATAATATGATCTGATCCTTTTAATTAGAAGGTACCTTTATGTTTTGATATTTTTTTATAGAAAATTCGAAGGACGATCTACAACCGATACTTACCGGAGTTAGTGCTAGGCCAAAGCTGAACTCGATTAATAGGTTATGCTGTATCTAAACTGACATAATATCCATGTTGAGTGGTAAAAAGTTAATAGTAAATAATTTGGTATACAAAGGATATGAATACATGCTATTATGAAGTTTCTCTAATTTCCATTATGTCTATTCAATTAGGCCTATCCACAAAAATTGTATTTTTTAAAAATATTTATTAATTGAGAAAGCTATGTTATGGTTGTATAATAATATGGAGTCAAACTGCTTGTCTGTATAGGTGTTCTCTCTCTCTTTTACACTTAAGAACAATTATTTTTTACACTAAATGTTTAAAATTGATATGATTTTTAAATGAAGCCTGTTACTTTGTTCTTTGTCTTAAAAAAACTGTTTGAGGGATACATGCAGAGATATATTAGACCGCAACAATAGAAGTTTCATGTGGGCCATTGTAAGGTAGAGGGGAAGTATTTAGAAATAGAGCCCCAAATTGATCATATCATAGTAAACTCAGGAGAAGATTCTGACAATGAGACAAGTGACGGAAAAAATGACAATAACGGTAGTTTGGACAGCGATCTTGACTTTAACAGCATCACACCTTTATAAAATACATTATATATGTATATTTATAAATATTATTACTTATAAAAATAATAATATTAATATAATATGTATTATATTTTTTTATATAATATATTTAATATTGGAAGTGTATTGTAATTATTTGGTTTTTAACTATTATAATCATTGAGATAAGTTAAAACTCAAACAACTATACCTTGATACAAGCTATTCTTTTAATAAGAGTATTTAGTAAAATATTGTTATTTGTATAATATGTTGTTATGTGACTATGCAACTGTGTTTACAGTTACAGTATTTCTTCCATGGTAATTGTAAGCAGAGTAGAAACATAGCGCCTTCAATGACAGATGATACTGCTCAAATGCACCACTCAGGCAGTGCGACCCAGAAGCCATGCTAGAATGGATGAGTGGTAGAATCTATTATTTCGGTAGACCCTAGTATTCCACCTAGGCCAACATATAAAGTTTTTATTTAGACATTCTAAAGCCGGGTCCACACTGAGCAAATGTTTGACAACCATGTTCGACAAACAAGTTTGTTTTCATCCTTTTTTAACAAACTTTTAAACAGTTTCGCAAAAACATTGTTTGACAAACAAAAATTCGATGTTTTGACAAACATTTTTGTGTTTGCTTATATTTGCCAAAAATTACATCTTGTTTGTGCAACAGTCCAGTTTGAGCCGAGCTAGCAGTAACTTTTACAATAACTTTTTTTTTTTGAACCTCGACCCCGAAGATGGTGGCAGAGACAATTATTACGAAGAAGGTATGAATATAGTGGAGAGGATTTACGAACAGGTTTGACAGCTGGCTGTTTGTTTACAAATTTTACACGAGTATCAGGAAGACTTATTCCTGGAGAATGGCGGACAAGGACTAAGGTCATTTTATCCACTTCCCCGCATAGGCAGAAAAACTAGCGATTATGCGAAGTCTGTGAGGAGTCTGTGCCACCTACTTTGTATCTGATATTGGAAGTGTACCCTGGCAAAACGAATACTCATAGATGTGGTTACTAATAATGAAGTGATTTATGAATACAGTATAAATATGTAAATTACTATATTTTGTTTCAATGTCAATAAATAAACAATGAAATTCGCTGTACCATATTGAACTACTGTATTTTATTATGTACCCAGTCATTCAGTCTAGTTACTTAAGAACACATTGTTTTATATGAAAAAGTATATCATTTCACGTATGTACATGTAGAAAGGTAAAAAACATGACATTGTATTTATTATTTATTGCAACTATTTATTATTTATAATATTAAGAAATCTTGGCACAAAGATTTTTTATTGTTCTGAGTATTTATATGAAAATATATAATATTATGTTTACAATTAAGAATAATTTTTTTTTCTTCTTAATTTTTATAACAATAATACAGTATATATATATATATATATTTATATATATATATATATATATTATTAGCCTATATAATCTAATTTTAAGTTACAGCAAATGTTACTCAGTTCATAATGTTTAAATAGAAGGTTGAGGTAAATAACAATAATAAAAATCACATCTTACCTTGGGAAAAACTATATTTCTTCTATCACTACCAAACAAATAATTACAAATTTTTTAAAATTGGTGAATCGCTTTGGAGCAAAGACATGCCAACAATCGAGGAAATGTCACTAACGTCTTCCACTTCTTCTCCACCTCTTTCTTCAAAAGTCATCCTCTTGCTCTCCGGTTTTTCCGTTCTCTTTTCCGTATTCTTTGAAATATTCCATTTCTGCTTCGAAAATGATGTTGTCGATTTTATTTTTCACTATGCATATTATTATTGGATTTTTAATTTGTCTAACTCGATTGGCAAGATTTTCACCGTAAACTGAATGTTTATCCCTTATTAATTTAGGTTATTGTTGGATGTCATTAAAACAACTTTTCATTATATTATAAGCATCATCCACTTGCCTTCTCTTAGCGCCACGTTTGGATATGCCACTGCCACTCTTGCTGTCTTGATTGCCACTGGCAGATGTGAGCATTGTACTGCTTCTTGAACTTGCAGAAGAAGCCTTTGGCTAGGGGATTTCACTTGGAAAAGGTAAGCCCTCATCATCACTCAATGGTTCTGGAATTTCTGAAATAAGTTCCTTAGTCATACTAGACACAATTGTTCTTGGAGAATGTTTGTCGCCTAAAAATTGAAAATAAGGAAGACCTCACCAAGCGTGTTTTTTTTCAGACGTTCCCATTCCTGACTTAGGCATTACAGCCTTTTTCTCTCTTCTATACTGTACCAATAGGCTCTCAATTTTCTTTTTAACTTCGTCAACATTGTTGACTCCTAACTCAATAGCAATACTCATATAAGCGTCCTTTCTTTTAAACTTATTTTTATAGTCATTATCTGTAGTATCCCACAACAATTTTTTAGTTTCATACAATTGTATCAACGTAACCACGTTTTCGTGATTCCAAAAGTCCTTATTCATTTTATCAAGAAATAATAAATTGGCACAGAGTGACGGCAAACATCACGGAGTTTTCGGTCAAAGAGCAAACATTGTCTCCAAACAAATAAGGCGGCACCAGCCGGCAACTGACCCCCCACCACTGCTCGAGTTTTTGTTTGTTGGCGCGTCCACACTGGAATAAGACATAAGAATGAGTCAAACACAAGAAAGTTTGCCCAAATTTTGACAAATTGTTTTAGAAAACTTATTTGTCGAACATTTGTTCAGTGTGGACCCGGCTTAACTATAATGTCTATGACATCCAATTTGCTAAATAAACTGATCTCCATTATGGATGCTCAACTTAGAAATGTGGCACTGTTCTGCCCTATAAAGTATCGTAGTAGCTTACCAAAACATTTTTTGTTTATTTTCTGTACTAGCAAGAAAGTGTATACTACATTATACATCATTAATTCAGTTTGTTCATTTTACTTTATAAATATACATACAAGGAAGAAAGTTTGTGTATCATTTATTTTAGAATGGAAATCTAAAAAGATATGAATATTTTCAATTAAAGTTTATAGTGTTTTTTCCTTGATAACATTCTCATGTTCAATTATCAAGAAGAATATTAATTTACCTAGCTTATTGTCAGTATGGATATGTTAGAAAATTGGCATGCTTGTACACTATTATACCGTAGGATAAAATAAAGCAAAAGCTTACAGTTTCAAATATTTTAATAATATAAATGAGCTACAATTGTTTCGCCTTGCGGCATCATCGGCAACAAGAAATATCTGTTATTACATTAAAGTTGACTATTATACTGTGTTCATTTTGGGAAGGCGGGTAAAAGATTAATGCACACCAACCAGCTCAACCCGGTCGACCGCCCGTGCTAATGAACCGTGAAACGCACTCCACTCTGATAATTTGAAATGTAATAATATGCATAATTTTTAATTTCTGACTACATTTTTGATTTCTGCATGCAATTTCTTTAAAAAAAATTCCAAACACGACGGAATTATACGAAGTTGAGGTAATAATAATAACAGTTTAAGTAATTGTTAAATATAAAAACTCATATGGGAATTAAATTAAGTGTAAGATTTATTTTATACTATTTTTTATGATTCATATACCTATAAAATTGAAGTAAAACTGTTATTCAAATAAATAATTTTGTGACATCATCATATTGTTTCCGAATTTATTATCTCACATTTATGTTTTATTCTGAAGATGGTAAAAACAATTTGCTTTGTTCACAAAAGTAATTAATTAGAAAAATAGTTTTACTTTAATTTTATTGGTAAGATTTATTGTTTGAGAAAAAAGTTCTAATAATATATTTACATTATAATTGCTATTGGCGAATCTAACCAACAAATAACTTCGTCTCTGCGTTCAGAGCGACAATGCTCAGTTTGCAGGCTTGAGACTGCCAGTGGCCGCATTAAAAGTTGTTTACAAATATTTACAGGTTACAAATTATCATTTACAGAATATTTGCTTTATAAATGCTTTATTATATGTGCTTTATATAAATATTCTGTAATATTGTAGCTCATTTATATTATTAAAATATTTGAATTTATTTATAATAAGCTTTTGCTTTATTTTATCCTTGAATATGGAGTTTCAACAAGAAATATCTGCTATTACATTAAAGTTAATAACTTTTATTTTTATAAACCTGTTTATTGTAACTAATAACATATCACTGAAATCAATATAATAAAAATGTTTTCGGATACAATTAATTTGCATTTAATCTATACGGAGTGAGAAGCGAACTACTTGAGTAGTTAATATAATAATTGAATTCTCCTATCCACTGAGAACTGTTTTATTCGAAAGTCTGCTATACACTAACTTAACTAGGCTCTGTAACAAGTACAAAAAAAAAAAATAATAATAATAATCAGCTTTAGAACTACTGGGATCATTATTTTAAACTACAAACTATACATTATTTATTTACATAACTCCTCCATCCCTAAATAAAACTTCGGAGGGTGTAGAAGTTTCTGCTTCCATTGGAGTTTTCTTTACCAGCTTGATGAATGCTAGGTATACCAACCCGCTATATGAGATGCCATACAGGGCGATTAGATCATACACTGATATGGTGGGTTATTGCCATCTTTTGATTAACTTTAGAAATGGTTTCTATATTAATCTTGACCAATTCTAGTCGCTTAACCATGATGATAAACTCTGGGCTGCTGTCCATCTTCAGGTCTAAGTTGGAAGTGTCTATAAATATGGAATGACCTCCAGTTGTCTTTGAAGAAGTGTGAATGAGCTTCCTGTTATTATACAAAACAGAATCATCATTAGTTTTTATTAAGAATATACCTTGGAGGGTAATGGTTGTAGTTGTCTTTTCACCGGTAATCTCTAAAGCCTCCTTTATTGGTAAATTTCTGGGATCTAGTTGATCATGTTGTCCGTGACTTCTAAAGCGGTATATTCACAGTAGTCTGCATTATTGTTTCTGATGATGGAAATTTCACATTCTATTTTATGATGGGATACATTGTCAAATGACAAAAGTATTTGGAGTTTGTCTTACTATTACAATTATTGCCTATAAGCCTAAAATTACAGAATTAGATACTAACATGTACTTTACTTTTGGTATTATGGTTACATATCTGGTTTCATATTTCATGGGTATGGAATGCAATTTATACAAATTAAAATTAGGTTTTTCCACAATATGCAAATTTATAAAGTAGCCTATACAATATTTTCCGAATCTATCTTACAAATAACTTTAATTAATTTTTCTAATTCCCACATATATCCTGTTTTAAGTTCCAAGGGTAATCTTTCATTGTAAAACTCATAGACTTTAATTATCTGTCGTACAGTTCTTGCATTGAGATAACACTAGGATGTACAACACCCAGTTTACAAAAAGTTAAGGAGTTTTCCAAATCTGTGATTACTTGTAGCATCATATTATATAATATGTTCATTTGATTCGGAATACTTCTTAATTGATCCAATTCAATAAAATTGTTTATCCTATAATTTACAATTTCTAACTTATTTTTTAATTCTATGAAGTTTTCATTAATGATATTAAAAGTTTTATTGAAAAGCATGATATTATTAATAGAGTACTGCGACTCAAGTTGATCAATTATATTAGATTGCTCATTTTTAATATCGTTAATAATTTTGTTATATTTCTTACCATCATATGCATCTAAATTACCAGTTAAGGATTTTATAACAGATCCTAATCCGTCTATAAGACCTATTATTTTATCGTGTATCACTGTTTTTCCTTAACAGTACAATTTCTAACTTTTTCATGTACAATTTGTCTACTATGATTAACATATCTAATAAAATAATTGACAATATCTCTAATCTTACCTCCATTTTCTGTTACAAATTCATTATTTCCACTTAAGCTACCGTTAGAATTACTGCAATTATTCTTAAAGTGTTTTAACAAATCATAATAATAGGAATCAGTGTCATTTAAATGGTTAACAAGATTCTTAAACTAAAATAGTGCACAAAGGTGTGGTAGGAGGATTCTAGTTTGGATGGTCCAGGGTCTATCGGGATTATTCCAAGTTTGTTGGTGATGTCCCTGTTATCGGCTTAGGTTGGTGGCTGTGCCAAGGATGAACAGGAGGTATCTGGAAAAGGATTTTTAGTATTAATTTATTTTCTTATCTTTCTATGTGTCTTAATTTTTGACAAGTGTATTTTTTCTCTGGTATTGTGGTGCCTGGGCTTAATTCTACCTGTCTTCCTTTCCTTATTTACTGAAGATATTTCTTCTTTGGTATATTTTTTCTTTGTTTTGCCTTGTTTCTGTACTGTCTTCGCATACACTTCTGGTGGGATATCCGGGGGTGGTTCCTTGTTAACATTCCTTTTAGCTACAATTTTTTCTTTAATTATTTTATTGGTGTCTAATATTCTCATATAGTTTTTTTAGTTTTTTCTGTGTGGCTTAAAACGTAGTCATTTGCGAATTCATATCTATATCTAGTCTAACAAGTTGTTGGAGTTTATGTGCCCAAAAAGTATTTCACACAGCGTTAATTTAATAACTGAATGTATGCTATTATTATATGCAATTATCGCATATTTTAATTTCTTGATTATGTTATCCTTCTTGAACTTAGTTTGTTTATTTAAGAGTCGTATGTGTTCTATTATCGTGAAATGGAATCTTTCACACAATTCGTTTGATTGAGGGTTTTTTGTGCTTATAAAGTGTATCTTAATTTTGTGTAAATATAATATTTCTTTTACTATTCTATTGTTAAATTCTGTTCCGTTATCCGATACAATAGTTTCAGGCTCACCATAGTGTCCAAAATAATCTAATAGCTTATCTGCAACTTCTGTTGCTTGTGCTCCGCCCACGCGATACATTTGTCCATAGCACGGGAAACTGTCTACTATGCTTAGAAATCGTTTCTTCTCTAGTGTTATGCTATCAATGTGAATTATTTGTAACAGTTTTATTGGAGTAGAAGTTAAGTTCATTTCTAATTTTAGGGGTATCCTATCTTATTTTGTTTTTAGGCATATTTCACATTGGTTGATGAAATTTTGAACATGTTCTTTTATGTGGGCTTTGATTTGTTTTTAGTAATTGCGCTTGATTTGTTCGCATGTTTCGTTTAAACCATGATGATTAGTTTTGCTAATGTGATAAGCATCTATTATTTCTAGAATTTCTTCTTCACAAGTTACATCTAGTAATTTGGTATTGCATTTAACTAAATTAAGTTCTGATTTTTTTTTAGTTTTTTGCTACAGATGTTACAAATCTCTCATAAAAGTCATTTTTAAAATAAAGGTTATCCTTTATTTTACTTGTGGTACCAAATATGATTTTACAAATTTAATAATATCATTGTCCAAATTATTTTCCGATATTTCAACTATTAAACACATTTTAGAAGTCCCAAATAATTTTATTATCTCTAATTGTTTTGCTTGATACTTTACAAGAAATAGGAATATTTGATTTTTCTCAAAATTTACAGGTTCATCAGAGATTGGTATTTCTATTTTAGTGTTTCTCTCATAATTAGAATGTACGGTCTGGTCACTATCTTCGTTATTATCCTCTTGGTCGAAGGTGTTCATGTCTTTCTCTGCGTCAAAATTTGAATCATAGATTGATCGTCTCCGTCCAGTTCTGGAAAGTATAGTTGGGTCGACTCGGCTACAGTTCTTTGTAAATTTCCGTCTAAATCGGGTTGATTGGATTTTTGAAATTTTTTGTAACGTTCAATTGGATTCGTGATAGGGCATCAGCATTTTGGTTTAATTTCCCTGTCTTGTATTTAATTTGTTAATCAAATTCCTCTAGTTTAAATCTCCATCTTAACAACTTTGAGTTCGGTTCCTTAACCGGAAAAAGCCATTGAAGTGGTTTGGGGTCAGAATAGATAGTAAATTTTCTACCAAATAAATAGGGTTTGAAGTGTTTTGTTGCCCATACAATTACAAGTAGTTCTTTTTCAATTGCAAATAATTTATTTCGTTGGTATTCAGTGTCCAACTAGCATAGGCTATGGGAAGATAGTTTCCATTTTTAATTTGGCTCAGGATAGCTCCAATTGCAAAATTGCTACCATCAGTTGTCAAAATAAATTCTTTTCCGAAATCAGGGTATTGCAACAATGGTTCGTTACATAAATGTTTTTACATGTTTCAAAACAATTTATATAATAAGGATCATTAATATTAATTTTTAAGTTTTTCTTAAGGCAATTGGTAAAAGGTTTGGTGATTTTCGCAAAATCTTTTATACATTTTCGATAATAGCCAAATAATCCTAAAAACCTTTTATCTGTTTGGTAGTCTTTGGAATCAGGTAATTCTTAATGGTTTGAATTTTGTCAGGGTTAGGTCTAATTCCATGTGGTGTCACTATATGTTCTAGGTAAGCTACTTCCTTTCTTAGAAACTCTGTCTTATCAAGTTGTACTTTCAAGTTAGGGGTCAAGTACTTCTCTTAATCTCAACACATGTTCTTGCAAACTAGACGAGTATATGATAATGTCATCAAACTAAGCACATCTCACTTTGTATTACACACAATACATTGTTCATTATTCTTTGAAATGTTGGTGGACTGTTTTTTAAACCGAACGGCATTCTCAGAAGCTCATAATGACCGGTTTCTGTTGAGAAATCAGTCTTATCCACGATGCATCTCTACTTGGCTGAAACCTGAGGCAAGATCCAGGGTGGTAAAATATTGGGATCTCCTTAATTTATCCTGGATATTCGTTATATTTGGTAACGGGAACTTATCGTCAATTGTTTTTGCATTAAGACCTCTGAAATCAATCACTATCCTAAATTTTTCTTGATGGATGCGTCTGGTTTTTTTCGGCACTATCCAAACTGGGGAGTTCAACAGCAAACGCGATGGTTGGATTATTTTTTATCTAACATTTACTGAATTTGTTTGTCAACTTCCTTGCGATAAATCTCTGGGTACCTATAGTTTCTAGTATGCACAGGGATTTCATCTTTTGTCCTAATTATATGTTTGATTTGATTTGTAAAGGTTAAGTTATTATTTTCGTCGTGAAATATATGAGTATTCTGAAATTAATTTATCATTTCCTGTTTTTCTTCTGCGTTCATGTGGTCTGTTCGGATTTTTGATAAATCTAATTTATTGTTTTTGTTACCAATCATGTTAAAATTTGGGGGTTTTGTTTTATTGGTATTTGTTTCATAAATTTCGAAAATATTTAATGGTTCTACGTCCATGGGTTTCACTGCTAAACGCCTGTCTCTAGTCGTATTATTGATTACTGAACATTATGTCTCTTTTAACTCCTTTTTATTATCTAATCCCAGAAGCGAGTCGAAATCTTTATGGTAGTCAAATAGATAGAATTTAGTTGTTTTCTTTCCTAAAAGTGGTAATTTACAGCTATATTTTTCTTTTGACACCCCATGTGCCGTGCTCACTTCAAATGGTTCTTGTTTTAGGGTGTTTTTGAAAAGATGAAAAGCAATTGATTTTTTTTTAGAATGATCTAGTGATTCCAGTGTTGATCAATATTTTAAGGTTAGTCTTAGGGTCATAAATGTACTGAAGTTTGTTCGTATGTGCATTATGAAAAATGTTTTTTCAGTGTTGTGTGCCCTAAAAAATGATTTTGGGCATATTCATTTTCGGGTGTAAAACCGCATGCATTATCATCTTGTATTGAATTATCGATATTATTACATTTTCATCTAGGTCGTAGTCTGTTTCAGCTAGATAACTATTTATCATTTGCTCTGACAATTGATTTATTAGATGATCGTAATTTTCCTTGTCTACAAATTTTCTGTCATCTGATAAAGTTTATTTTGTCTGACTGTGTTTCCGGTCGGTCGTGTGGAAATACTCATCGGTACTGGTTGAAAATTTTGGTTAGTTTTTTGGGTAGTATTATTTCCAAATGATTTGGTTTGTTGAAATGGTTAGGGTGGTTTATAGTTTTGGAAAGCTGGATTATTAGTAACGGTTTACGTATAGGTAGGTATTGTTGGACCCTTGGCAAGGTGTTTTGCTTACTAGTTTGGAAAAGTTTGTTATTTTTGAATTGAAAATCATTAGTAAGCATATTTAGTGCCTCATTAAGTGTACCAGGATTTTTCGTACACATTAATAAACTTAAGGGTTCTTGAAAACCTCTAAGAAGAACTCTTAAAGCTATTTTTGAACATATATTCTCATAAAACATCTTTTGCAATTTGTCCTTGAGGTTCTTTATTAATAAAAAAATGAAATTTCTAAATTTAATAATTGTTTAATTCTTTCGTAGAACTTAAAGGGTGATTCGTTACTCTCCTGCTTTAATTCTGCCATTTCCAAACTTAAAGTGAAACAGTCTCTTTTATCTAAATAACTAGTTACTAACATAATTTTTACTTCCAGTGTATGTATTTTTACATAATACATGCACATTTGAATTTACTACAATAACTAGAGCTTGACCTTTCAACTTTGCAAGTATGGATGAAAATAAATATTCATTTTGGAAATCCTCCCGATTTTCACTTACTTAAAACTTACTAACTACCTTATCGTAAATAGTTACAAATCTGTTGAGTATTGTAGGCTCGCCATTAAATTCTGGTATCATATCTAGATACTCCTTCTTTAATGTGGGGTAGTCATTATATTGGATTATTAAGTAATATAAAGATAAAATAAACAAAAATAAAACTATTATAAAATTATAACTCATAATATAAAAGGGGATCTAGTTACAGTATAATCCAAAATACTTTGCTCATTTGTACGGTGGGAACACGACGCGTATTTCGCACTGCACAAACTACACTTTCAATTTTTACAATTACTGAGTAAGTGTGGTTGATTCCTCTTTTCCTTTGGAAAAATGCCTTCTTCTTTCTTCCTGTAGATATCCTCTAAGTTTTGTCGATGTCGTTGCAGATATTCACTCTACACATGATCGAGTTTTGACAAAAATTATTTTAATTAATTTTCCCGAGTTGTCTGTATTTTCCCTCAGTTAATGGGTAAAACCAAAAATGTATATTCGTTAAATTTCTGAGGGTCCTACCGACTGTGCCAGTTACGTTCTCTGTCCGGAACAATGAGTTTAAAAAAAAAAAAAAAAAAAACTTATTTTTCTAAACCTGTTTATTTATTATAACTAATAACATATGCATTGAAATTAATATAATAAAAATGTTTTTGGATACAGTTGATTTGCATTCAATGTATACGGAGTGAGAAGCTTAACTACTTGATTAGTTAAAATTAGAATAATTGAATTCTCATATCCACTGAGAAGAACTATTTTATTTCAAAGTCTGCTACACACTAACTTAACTAGGCTCTGTAACAAGTACAATAGAAAAGATGAATCAGTTTAATAGCTACTGGGATCGTCATTTAAACTACAAACTATACATTATTTATTTACATAACATATATACAGGGTGATTACCGGGAAACATGTTTTTGTAATGGGTAGTACACGGCAAGTAGTGGTGGATGGCAGTTGGGAAGGTCATACAGCATGGAGGCTAGTTGGAAGTTTCAGTTACACTCAAGATGTGGGACCTTGAACACCGCGCTTTTGTTATGAGACGGTTTTACGCTAACAATGAGTCCGTGACACAGACCCTTCGAGACTTTTGCCGGCACTTCAATGTTCCGCCGCGTAGACCGATTCCGGATCGTAACACAATATTGAGGTGGATGTATAATGTGAACACAATGGGATCGTTAATGAAAAAAACCTCCAGGACCAGCAAAACCGTTCGTACGCCTGAGAATGTTAATCGTGTGCGAGTCGCTATGTTGGAGAGCCCCATGAAGGGGGCCTCAAACCTTGACATTTCTGTCTCTACGGTAAGAAACATTTTGATTAAAGACCTCAATTATTTCCATCCGTATAAGCTTGCGATATGTCAACAACTGAACCCTGGTGATTACAGACAGCGTTTACAATTTTGTCAGCAAATGTTGGCAATCTTGGATGAAAACGAAAATGCAGTTTTACTCATGAGCGGCGAGGCTCATTTTCGTATGGACGGTTTTGTAAATAAGTAGAACTGGGGAATTTTTGTGTCCAGAAAATCCACAAATATTGCAAGAGAAACCGTTACACAGTGCCCGAGTGACAGTGTGGTGTGCGGTAGGTGTAGTGGGGGTCATTGGGCAGTATTTTTTTGAGAATGATAACGGCGAGGCAGTTGCTGTTAACGCAGACCGCTACTTGGAAATGTTTAATAATTTTTTCTTGCCTGCACTTCGCCGTCGTCGCTAAGCAATGCGAAACATATGATTCAAGCAAGATGGGGCTACGGCGCACACTGCTCGAATTTTGATGGAACGTGTCCGACAAGCTTTCCCTGGAAAAGTTATCTCTCGTTTTGGAGATGTTCCTTGGCCCCCACGGTCTCCTGATTTGACGATCTCGGACTACTTTCTTTGGGGTTTCTTGAAATCGCGTGTTTACGCTGAAAAACCACGCACATTATAAGAGTTGAAGTAAGCCATCCGAAGAGAAATCCAAGCCATTCCACGAGCAATGTTATGAGATGCAATGCGTAACTTCAGGGAACGTCTGGAAACATGTGTTCAATCGGAAAGACGCCACCTACGAGATGTTATTTTTGCTGCTTAATTTCTGTAATTTTCTTCAAATTCCGAGTTTGTAGAACACATTGTATAAAATAAATAAATTCAAATATATAAGACTTACCGTCGTCAGTATTCTGTTTGCGTCGTTCAATATTGACGACGGTAAGTCTTATATATTTGAATTAATATATCAATATTCGGAATGGCGAAAACAAATTATTATAAAATAAATAAAGTTTTTGTTCAACATTAAAAAATTTGTGGCTTTTTTAAAACCATGTGGTTCCCAATAAACACCCTGTCTTAATATATATATATATTAAGACACAAACCTATTATTATTACGGTATTAAAACCAATCATATTATTCTGACTTTCACAACTCTGTCTTCCACATAAAAAGAAAATAATAACTGAAGAAAAGTAAAACAAAAAGAAAGAAGTTTTACGATATTTAAGGTTAAAACATTTTTGATTAAGATTAATTTTGATTGTAGATTAAATTAAGGGATGGCTATGAAGACTTGATACTGATTCTAAAACAAGATTTATGTTCTTACCATATTTAGTTATGGAACATTCTGACCTACCCACTAAAATACCACAGCATACCTGGAAAAAAGTTCGTGGATTATGGGCATATAAGTGCAAAGAGCACAAAAAAGGAAATAGCTTGTTTCACCATATCACTAAAGCTGTGCATCTAGGCCTAATTTACTCTTCATTCTGTCTTGTGTAAAATTTTCAATCACAGTGTAAAAAAGGATGTAGTCAATAGCTTTTATTAGGTGTCGATGTAACCTGTTCTTCTTACATGTGCTACAAATGTTGCAGTTGATTGTGGCACATTTCAACATAGTGATGTTTCAGCTAGTGTTCCCAATGTGCTAGTGAAAAAGACCCAATGTGCTGTTCGTCAAGTTGTTCAATTTTTGTCATTCAAAGATTTCTAAATTTCCACTTAATCTCCCTCAAACAACTTCCAAAGGAGAACTGCCTTGATGCAGCATGATATAGTTATCTTGTCAGGTCTGCCAGGTGATCATCTTGGTTTCATTTATTGCTGTCTTTGCTTGGAAAACCGCAATGACTCTTCAGTATAATGTGAACAATTTATTTCTTGATCTTTGATCATTGAACAAATCCTCAGGGGCTCACTTGTAGTAAGTACAAGCAAGGCAATCCTGAGGTACTCTAGCTGGATCTACACATTTTTTATGAAGTCTTTGGTTATATCTCTTATGAACTCTTTCATATAAGATCTCTCTTAATTAACTAACTCTTGTTCTCTTCCAACCCTAACACAATTTCGAGGGCTAGGGGTCTTTATTTTATGTTCCTTTCTTCCTTTTGTTTATATGGAAAAGATGTTTATTGGTTGTTGGATGGCCAAGAGATTTTTCTCCTTTGAACAATTAGGAAAGAAATTTGTCATAGAAAGATGTGAAAGATTTTCCTCATTGTATCTGATTGAACTGTCAGTGAAGATGACGTTAATTGGCTGGGGGACTGAGTTTGGGTATGCCTAGTCGTAAATGGAAAAAGTAGACACCAGGCCTGGCTTGGGTCTGACAAGGTAAGGTTGTCTTGCAGCAAAGAGTAGTGATAGACTGGGAGCTCAGGTATTTAAGGAGTATGGTATATGGAAAGAAGGACAGTTGCTGAGTTCACCCCATATTTAACTATCAGGAGGATTTGATATGTAGGCCACCGGGTTTTACCCCGGTTTACTTTCCCTGCTGAGAGACAACTTTATGTGATGGTCGTATCTTAGTTTAAATATCTCTCTCTCTCTTTCTCCAATACCAGCCAGATGTATTAAGAGTGCGTGTGACTTCTCCAGTATGGTGTACAAAGTTGGATGATGATGGTAAGAGCAGAGATTCCTGGGAGAACAGAACTTGTTGAGCGAGTTCGTTGTAAGAACTTGAGTAGGACTGAGTCTGTAGTTGAACTATTAGTAGTTCTGAGAACCAAAGTGGAACTGATTTTTTGAAGGGATTTCTCCCTTATTTATTTATTTTGTCTTTGGGGGCCATAAAAGAAGGTGTGAAATCTAATTGTTATGAGTAGCAGTACTTCAAGCCAACCCCTATGCCTACAAAATATGCATATTTTGACTGATATCTTTATTTTTAAGCTCGCCAATGTCTCAAATAAAGAGATACTAACAGAATATAACAATAACAAAAATTTCTCAATTTCTATCACTAAGCTATCTTGGATAAAAAGCCTTTTTTGTACATTAATATTTTGTATATCACAGTAGCTTACTCTAATTTTTATTTTCTCACCATAGCTTATAAAGAGAACTATTTCTGAGCGAATATTGATAAAAAGTAATGAGATTTTTGTTTTCCCCTTAGATCCGTCGACAAAATGTGTTGGTTTACAACTGTTTGTGTGTACTGTATGTGAAAGTTATTGATTTCTCAAAAACCGTTCTGCTGATTGTGTTTAATACCCAGATATTTTTTCAACTCTTAATTATCAGCCATTCCAAGTTCCGTACGGGACATTTTAACCTCGTTTTTGATCAATGTATAGCTTTAAAAAATTACTTATATTTCTCTAAAAAATGTAAAAATATTCCAAACCATATATCAGTAGTCATTTTATATTCTCCCAACCTTTGGCATTTTTTCAGTTTTGACTAATCTGAAAATATGCAACTAAAGGCTGGTTCCGTACGGGACACCTTATGGTCACCCTGAGCTAACATGCCATATTTTTTGTCAAACTCTGTATTTAAGAGTTAATATTATTAGAGTGCAACGTGGAACAGATTTACAAAACATTTCCACAAACTATTTTAATTTATCACACTTTATTTCTGTGTTAAATATAATTTTTCCTGGTTAAACATTGTTAATTTTTCACATTGTTCCATTCGGGTTTGCTGATTTTGTTTAATACCCAGATATTTTTTCAACTCTTAATTAAATGCATGTAAAATATAATAGTCATGATTCAAAATTTGGAAGAAAAACATACATTTGATTTTTTTCAAATGCGCTCTAATAAATTTGATTAATTTCCTAAGAACTCAGACAAAAAATGTTCACCACTATACCTGAAAAATAATCATTTGGGAGTTGTTAGTAAAAATTCATAAAACTGATTGTTGTGGAGATTTTGTAACAAAATTGATTTTTTGATAATACCTCTACCAATTTTGATCAAAGGTTGATGATAATATATCAAAATTAATTAATAACTCAGGCTTTAAAGTCAAATAAACCCACAAAGGAAAATTACGTTTCTGGAGTAATTGGAAAAAAAAACTGAAATGAACATGGACCCCATCGGGAAATATTTGTTTTGAATTAATTATAGGCTACTCTTTTCTTCCGATGAGCAGGGTTTTACACTCTTATATGCTAAATTACAAAAACCTTCAATTATGGAGGCTTTGTGAAAATTACTGTTATTTCATCAGAGTATTTAAAACTAAACTGGTTGTTTATAATTATATAATAATTAGATTGATACTGAACTACTTACTACTAATACTAACCTACTTTGTTTTCATGCCAATACTGTACCATCATTTGTCCGAAAAATGTATGAACTACTAACACAATGGTTTTGTTGTTGGGATTTACACGGGAATGCAAATATTTTATATTTGATGTTCTGAACTGGATATACAAAAAGCCTGTATATTTCATGTAATGGTCAAGGTTATGATAAGATATCGTTAGTTCTACTTGTGTTAGGGTATAAGGAGTAAAGTTGTCTCAAGTGCCTAATATTCAAGTGAAGTATTTAAAACAAAGAAGGTTGCTTCGATAGTAGAATATTATTGGCATACTTTTTAATCAAACTGGTTTCTTCCATCATGTATTTGTTTGATAGTAAAACATTTCTAACTTTTTATAAAATGGATATAGGTAGGCTTGCCAGACGTCCCGGTCCGGTTTCCTTCCCGTCCCGGAAAAAATTAAATTTGATTATTTAGATGTCCAAAAAAGTCTAAAGTAATTAATTGTGTAAGATTATTAAGGATAATCATATTGTCATTTTATTCTGCACTGTATGAAAAGTAAAAACTATAGAAGAGTGATGGTTTTCTAGTAAATAATATTATCATTGTATCGTCTTGTTTAGCCAACCGTGACTATACACGATGGGATAGTCTCTCCGGCGAGTCTAGTACTGGGTACTAAAGGGGGTAGCTGCACAGTACCACTCCTCGTGCAATAACATTGGACTCTCCCACATCGGCACTAGGCTTGCGATAGAGATGAAGATGAAACTCAGTCAGTTGTCAGTCCTTGTCAGCGGTACGTGTTGTGTCAGTGAGCTAGCGCTGTTTTATTTATGTTTTAAGTTAAAAGTTTATTCTTTCTCTGTTAAAATGCCAAAACGGTTGTGTAAATTGACCAACGATTTACAGAAAGAATTCCCTTTTTTGAAGAAGGTATGTACTGGTAATCAAGATCAAGACGATAGAGTTAAATGTTCACATTGTAATTCTGAGTTTTCGGTTGCTCATGGTGGTTGATCCGATATAAAAGATCTTTTGCACAAAAGATAGAGTAAACACAAAAAGAGTTTAACATGTGCTGCTAGCTCATCAAAACTGACCAGTTTTTTTAAGACTGCGAGTTCTAATGACAACAACTTAGATTTAGCAGCAAAAGAGGCGACCTTTGCTTATCACACAGCAAACCATAGTTTAAGTTTCAATTCTAATTCTTGTTCATCAAAACTAATTTCTAAGTTTTTTGAACCTAAATTCTCACTAGGAAAAACTAAGTGTGAAGCAATAATTTTAAATGTCATAGCTCCATTAGCTCAGGAAGAGCTTAAAGAAGACTTGACCAAGTCAAACTACATATCTGTAAGTATGGATGCATCAAACAGAAAAGATATAAAACTTGTGCCAATTGTTGTGCACTACTTTAATCCTAATTCAGCTGTGCAAGTAGAGCTGTTTCAAATCTGTGGAGTGTGAAACATCTGAAATTCTTACAAATCACTTATGCTCTGTCCTGTTGCAAAACGATTTGAACAACAAAGTGGTTGGCTTTTGTGGCGATAACTGCAACACTAACTTCGGTGGTGTGAAAAGAGCAGGGACAAACAATGTTTTCCATCGACTCAAAAATAGCCTAGGAAGGACGGGAAATCAATGGAATCGAATGTGGAGCACACATTGTGCACAATTGTGTGCAAACTGCAGTAGATAGTCTCCCAATCGATATTGAGGCCTTAGTGGTGAAGATTTATAAATACTTCCACATATACACAGTCAGTGTAACTAAACTAAAATCATTTTGTGAATATGCAGAGATAGAGTACCGTAACCTAATTCAACACAGAAACACTCGGTTTCTATCAATGATGCCGGCACTGGAAAGAATTTTACAGATGTTTGAAGGTCTGAAAGCGTTTTTTTTTTAGACCAAGAAATATGCCCATCAACAATAAAAAACTTATTTACTCATTCAAAGGGCGAGCTCTACTTGTGGTTTGTCCACGGACAGCTTGCACTATTTAACAAGGCCATCCTGGTAATGGAAAAAAAATAACACGACAGCTTTTGAGGTTGCTGAAGCTCACAAAGCTCTCAAAAGAAACCTGAGAGAAAGAATGGCCTCAAACTTTATCCCACGGGTGCAAAGAACATCTACAGGAGTCTAGATGAGAAAGTACGTAACAGTGTGAAAGAAGAATATCAAATTCTGGCTTTCATGACAGATGCATTGCACACTTAGAACTCTGGGAGAACAGCTTTGGAAACGCTGAACAGTTTTCATGGGTCAATCTGACGAAAACAGATGCTGTTGATTGGGAAAAAGCCGAAACTTCTGCTGAAATCATCAATAGCAGTCTTCTTGATGAAAATAAACAATGATCAGCTATTTGACGAAGTTGTGCTTGCTAAGGAGTATTTTCAGTCAAATTGGGAACAGTGGAAGCAAGAAGAGACTACCAGAGTCGTGATTATTTCAAGCGAAGAAAAATGGCTCAGACTGTTTGGTCACTTCAACGAGAATTGCATAGCAGCCCCCAATCTGATCAAGATTGTTGAGTATGCCTTCTGCTTACCTGGGACATCAGCACCAGTTGAGAGAGATTTTCTTTGATGAACAACGCATGGACTGATGATAGAGGTGTGATGAAGGAATCTACAGTTAAAGGCTTGATGATTTGTAAAATTAACATTTGATTAGATTGTGAAGATTTTTACAACAAAATTAAAACCAAAAAAGACTTTCTAAAAAGGTCCTAGCCAATGAAAAGTACATGTAAATGTTGTCCAAGTTTTATTCATTATTCAAAGTGTTTTTTTCTTACTTGTAACTAATAAATATTAACATGTTTCAATTTATAAATGTGTCATTTATTATTTACCCCTGGTTTAGGTTCCTAATCATTAACAATATCCATAGTATTAGGAATATACTACCCTCTAAAACTCTAAAAACCAGCCAAGGGTGTGTACCCTTAAATAACCTAGAAGCAGGGGGGGGGGGTCCCGGTTGAACATTTTAGATATCTGGCAAGCCTACTTATAGGCTATATTTTAAATTTTCATTTTAAATCATACATTTATTATAGACCAATGTATGAAGTTTATATTAGTCTATTCACTAGTTGTATGATTCAATTCTAAATAAGTTATTTTTAGGTTTTATCTAATTAAAATATAGCATTTAAATTTAACCTATCAAGTAATAAAATATTTGGGTATAACTACTAGATACATTGACTTTGTATCAATCAAAATTACAGATGTCAATGCAACTAAGTTGTTTTCTCACATTATCTTATAACTACATGGTACAATGCAGACACTTTGCTAATTGAAAACAACAATCATGTTTGATAACCTAATTTTAATTTTATTTAATATTTCAGCTGTTATACAATATCAGCTGTGGCTATTCACATATTTGTTAATATTGTTGCTATGATGACATGAATTGTGTGCAAGAAATTTATCTATAGAGATGCTAAAAGAAGAAGAATGAGTATTGTATTTTTCATACTTAAAGAGTGATTCATAATTAGAATATAATTCAGAAACATGAGGAATTTGTGGTATTATGTGTTTGCGTTCAGCTACACCTGAAAATTTTAGTAGGACATTTTTATCAATTATAAAAATCTCGCAAGGTTTCAGTTAAATTAAATTTCTTCACAGCTTTCTAAAAATAAGTTAGGAGCATAGTATATCATTCAATTTTTAAGGATACTAGGTATGACTAATTTTTAAAATAGGTAGTGGGTTAAATTTGAATTTGTATTTTATTTCTAAATTTGTATTTATTGATATATACATCTTATCAAACTTAGTATGCAACTCTATTTTAAACTTTTAAATATTGTAATTATAATTCAATTTTATAATTTATTATAACATATTCTTAAACCTGTAATCCTTATGCTTTTGAAAAAGTTTAAAAAATTTAGTTTATTTTAAATGAGAGATTATATAATTGAATAGGTCATGGGAAGCCAGTTGGCATTCTCACTGAAAAGATAAATACGATTTAATAATTTATATTTTAAAAGAAGAAAAAAAATTAACTCATTTTCTTTTTTGTGTGTTTTAGGTTAAAAAATGCGAACTAGGCCTCCACCCCGCTCAACTCGAGCAAACCGAGCTGTTAGTAAAAGTCGTCCTAAACCAAATGACAAAAAAATGGAAAATGGAAATAGTGGGTCAAAAAAATCTCAAACAACAGATCTTGCAGTCCTCCGTCAACCAATTGATACAAGTGTTGCTGGGCTCAAGCAAGCATGCAAGTTGTTTGAAACTGGTACACCAGAGGTTAGTCTTCTATAATATCTATACGTTAAAATATATTTATTTTATCTATGGTGATTAAACTTGTTGAGACCAAGGTTATTTGTTTGAGTCTGATTGTTTCTTGTGTTTATCTGTCTAGTTACCATAATAATTTGAGTTCGTATAACCAAATTTGTTTGGTGCTTGGTACAGATATTTTGTAATAAAAATATGTTACTGGTTTTATTAGGCAGAGAAGTGAACATAATTCATGTTTAGGTGTACTTGAGTACAAAAAATAAATGTACCTAACTCAAAAAGTTTAATTTCATCAACAATTTTTATATTTTCTAAATAACTGTTATGGAGGGAATAACTATTTTACAGTTATAAAGAAAAATAGTTAATCAAACTGAAGAATATTAAATAAATCATATCTGATTTAACTATATTTTGTACAAGAGTTTAATATAAACATATAAGCTTAGTTTTTTCTTGGCAGTGGAAAGTTGGACATTGGTACATTGTGTCATAGATTAATGAACATTTTATAGATAGTGGCTAACAATCGGATATATTTTAACATGTAAATTGAGGGGGGGGGGGTTGCACTTCTCTATATTTACTTGTGTGGGTTATTTTTACATTTCCATGGCTTATTCAATATATATTATATTTTGTAATTTGAACAATGACTTCATTCAAACATTTGCACAGCTGAACTAGTTAGCAAATTCAGCAACAATATAAGAGTTTTAAGTACCATCTGACATACAAATTTATAAAATTCCAATATGGAAATTCTAGTTACATCAAGGAAACTATCATTCTTACCATTTAGGACCATTCTCACTATTTGGCACCATGTTATGTTCATGGTATATAATATATTACTATACAACTAAATTTCATTTTAATGAACAAAAAATAAAAAGGAAATGTGTCTGTATGTTTTTACCGATTTTAAAAATTCATAAATCATTTTTTTGGCGAATAACTTATTATCTGTAGGTCCTATTCTTGTAATAGCTATTTTTGTGCAGTTGGAAAATCTATATCCAATCATCTTCAAACATATTTTGTATAGTACAAAATAAAATAATTATTACTTTAAAACAAATTGATTAAGAACATTATAATCTAAAGTTTAGACAAAATCATTATAATATCTAAAGTGACAATTATCGTAGTTAAATTTTAGCATTTAAGCTATACTTATGAAATCTGATTGGAACAATGTTTCAAATTTTCTAAACGGCAGCTGTATGAAACTTTTTTTTGGAGGGGTTGCTTCTTATCTAGGACCTACATTTCTGATCCTATAATTGCCCCTTTTGTATATCTTGTCAATTTGCATATATTGTTAATGTTACTAGTTGATGGATGTATAAACACCACTATATAAAATTGTGTCCTACCATTATAAATATATATGGTTATGGTACATCAGGGATGTACATATAATATATCAATATTTTTTTAATATTGTTGTTATTTTAAAATGTATGTTATAATGAGGTATTATTTTTTTGGAAATCATAGATATAAACCTACAGATTATAACAAAAAAAGATGCAAATATTATCTAGTTGAAAATCTCTTATACAAAACTAAGTTCTGCTCTTGTTTCTTGAAAATCAATCTTCTGTGTACTTGAGTAATTGTAGATTATTTTTTAATTACTTCAAGAAAGGATTGGAGGCTCTTAATTTGACCTGGATTATTATTTTTTTAGTTGATACACCTATACTAATAATTTGTTAAAATTATTTTGTTGGCAAGTTCCTCTGATGATGTTGCAAGTCCCGTAGCAAGTATTTTTCTAAATAACTTTAGAAGATGTTGTTATAAAAAGATTTAGAAAAATATATATTTACATTATGTGAAGTAATTTAAAAATAATAATGAATGAAGGGATATATCAGAGAACTTTATTTTAAGTGAAATAATACCGAATTATCAGTAAGTAAAGCAAAAGCTTAAAGTTTCAAATATTTATTAGTATAATGAGCTACAATTGTTTCGCCTTGCGGCAAGGCGAAACAATTGTAGCTCATTATACTAATAAATATTTGAAACTTTAAGCTTTTGCTTTATTTTATCCTTGAATATGGAGTTTCAACAAGAAATATCTGCTATTACATTAAAGTTTATCAGTAAGTGATCTAAAAAACAATAATATAACTATCTCTTGTGCAAATAAAATGACGTGTTCTTTGTACCGATCCTGGCTGAAACTTGTTTGAACTTTAATGATCTTTATAAAGACTACAATTCTGCACCACCATCCCTGTTTAACCCTAGAATTATAATCATATTTTTTGGTTGCATCACTCATAATCATTCGTCTCTGAGACTACTTGCCTTTTTAATTTTTTAAAATTTTTTCCTTGTTCACAATTTACATTTTAACCATGTTAATGACAACTATAATTGATATTTTAATAACTGGAATAGTTTTTGTCGCTTTAAAATACATATTTAAACATATAAAAATTTGTTTCCAAACATCAACGGTAACAAAGTTGAATTTTGCCATACATTTTTTTTTTTTATGTAAAAACTTTACAATAAATTGATTTTGTCAACATAAATTGAAATTTTATATCTATAAAATTGTGTTGTAAAAATTGTTAATCAAAACATTGAACAGAATATAGATTTTTTTATTTTTGAATATCCTAATGAAAAAAGCCAAAAAACCTATATATGATTGTTTATGGCACTCATCATAATCATTCGTCTGTGAAAGTACCTGGGTTTTTCATAAATAAACCTGCTAAATTTGAAAAGGCATTTTTATTTTTACAATGTAGGAAATAATAAAATGAACATTCGTTAACATTTATGAGGTTTTAAGGTCAAAATTAGGCACAGTTTACACATTTCTTAGCCTGGTGTTCACCGCAGTAAAATTGTTTGCACTCAAAACAGGAAAATCGAGTCATCCGTCTTTTTTTTGATGGACAGTAGGCGCAGATTTTTCTTCCCACTGCAGCTGGTACTTCCTCAGGCTGTCGTATCGGGATGTCTTCTCCTAGAACCTCCACAATTTTGCTCTTCAAGTTTCGCTGAAGTTTGGGAATTTGCAGTCTTGCTTGAAGATGAGGTTTTGTCAACTCTTCAGAAATTTTCTTTGCAAAATCCCGTTGGCAAAGTGGCTTTTTCTTCTCGTCTACCATGTTGTGGACATAAACTACATATGAGTTGACAAGGGTACTGTTAAGGAGTCCATAAAAGATACAAAGCGGCCATCTACGGGTTTTTCGACTAGTGGACATATTGCTTGACATTTCGTCAAAGGCGTCGACAGCCCCTTTGGTTGAGTTGTAAAACTCGACAACATCAGCTTTACCTGATTGTTCACTCACAGTGCCCTTTTCATGTGTGGTAGAAATCAGATACACCATTTTGTTTTTCTTTGCCTTGTATGAAAATAGTATCATATCTTTATCATAGCAGAATGACACTGAATTAATCTTACTAGAACTTAACTGTTTCATTTCCCCAGGAATCTCTTTCTTGTCACCACGGAGGGTTCCAACAACTGTCAGTTTGTGGGTATTAAGCATTTCTTTGGCCAATGGTATCGACGAAAACCAATTGTCCATGGTAATATTCCTATTTGTACCATGGACTGTTTTAGTCAGTTTTTTTGTAAAAAAGGCACCTAGAGGCAAACCTGACGTGTTTGTATCTTTTCCTAAGTATGGGGCAGCTTCAATCAAATACTTTGTTTTGACATCACAAAGCATCAGTATTTTAATACCGTATTTATTAGGTTTTGACGGTAAATACATCCTGAATGGGCAGCGGCCTCTGAATCCAAGTAATTGTTCATCTATTGTAAGATAGGAACCTGGACAGTAGTTATTCCTACATGAATCTATAAAGATCTCCCATATCTCTCTTATAGGGGCAAATTTGTCTGTTAGTCTGCGGATAGGATGAGAGGCTTTTTCATCGAATCTCAAGCAATTCAACAAAAAGTCAAAGCGATCTTTGCTCATGACTGTTACATAACGAGAACCGCTGTAGGTAGGATCAAAAAGCTCTGCAGAAGTCAGGTGGTTATCTTTCTTTGCAGCTGTAAGAACCAGAAGTCCTATCAAGGCATTTATTTCAGTAGCATTTGTTAGCTGAACAGTTGCTGATTCTTTATTTGCATAGTTGGCTATTTTGTGAGGAATTTCTTCATTCGTATGTATTACAATACGATCAATAATATCCGGTGTAATAAACAATTTGAAGCAATCCACCGGGTTTACTTTGTTTCTTGCATTATTTATTGGTTTTTATCGGTAATGGACTATATTTCTTCTTTGAGTTCTACTAGATCTATCAAAGGGCCTAGATGACCATACATGGCCATTTTTCCCTCTCAAGGTTCTTTTTTTAGGCATAACTATATTTTTATGTTTTTCTAGAGAACACAGATAAGCCCTTTGGTTGCCATTATTTGTTGAGACCTCAGCACAACATTGTTCTCTTGTAAGGTCAATAACCTCTTCATTGTCTATGTCCATGTCCGAGCATTCATCAGTAGAGCTTTCACCTGATGAAGGCTTATAATTGGGGTCCTCGTTTTCATTAGTGACATCAAAGTTCATAATTGTAACCTGATTTGAACCATTTATTATTTCACTGATAGGATGACTATTACTAGTAGATTCATGGCCTAGGTTAGAATCTAAGATAGCAGAGCTAGTTGAACTCACGCCATTATTGTTCTCGGTTCGAACTGATGTTACCTCCTCCTCATCTTCGTCACTGCTCCAATTCCATGAACGGTTTGGTCGGGAAGGTGTTGGATTTGGTTCACAATCAGGAGGATAGTAGTTGGGGTCGGCGTCCGTGTCGTCATCTTTGCTAGAACTGTCAAGCTGCACTTCCACAATGATCCTCCAGTTCACTTTCATCATCCATATTTTCTTCAAAAATAATGTTGTCAGCCTCAGAAACACCTGTTTCTAACTCTCCTAACACAGTTTCTATTTCATTATCGTCTTTCAAAAAATCGCTCATTGTAACTAAGGAAAAAGCCAAAAACAACTACAAAACTCACTATTTACAGTATTTACAAAAAATAATATTTAATTGCACTAACCATAATGTTTCGTCTAGCAGACGACAATGTTAAAAGACACACCTTACGTAAATACTAATCATTCGTCTGTCAGACTACCAAGCAAAAACAAAGCAACCTAACCTCAAAACTACAGGTGTGTCCGCGATGAAAACCCTCAGACAACTGACAGTGGGGGAAGGGGCAGGATTAGAAGTGATCTAGGCCACGCCTACCACACTACAACATGGCGAACTATCATTTTCGGGAAACCTGCGTCGTCTGTCAGACGAATGATTATGAGTCTAGGGTTAACTTCCAATATGTAAGCTTACTATTTAGGTATAAATAAGGTTAGTTCCATTTTATTCCAAAACATTTCATTTAAGTTTTGTACGATTATTTGAATAACGATAACACATTATCTCAGAAATTTGCTAAATTTTCTGGTGTTATAGAAGCCAAACCTTATGTAGGCTATGTTTAAAAGTGCACAGTTGTTGTGGTTGTTTTAAAAAACATATTGTGCCAGGTACATTGATTGTTGATTTTAAAGACCATCATGGTAAACATGTCTTTGGTTATAAAGAAAATAAAACAAAAGATTTTTTTTTCTTCGACTCATTGTGTAAGCTCTAGCACTTACGATTTCATACAATGGTCAATTGACATGAACATTGTTCGCAGAGTTGCTTCATATATTAAAAACACATTATAAGAACATTGCTCAGCACTCTCACACTCTCATTTAATAGACAGTCTTAGGATAACAAGAGTTGCTTTGAATGTTGCTCAGAAATCTCATTTGATAGATGCATGTTTATCAAATTGATATGGTATTCTTTTTTGTACATTGTCTAATCTGGATTTAAAGATACCTGCATTTTAAAGAGCCATAACTGTTGTTTAGTAGCCTAGTCATTTCCTTTTATCATTTCGGTGTACAAAATTTATTATTTTTACAAGAGAAGAAAGGTCACTCTGCGTTTCTCACAATCGGTTTTTTCTTTTTCTTTCTCATATAGGCAGCATTTCTTTACAACTATCCATATTTTAAATAGAAATAAAACTAAAAATTATTAAATGAAATGAATTAAAAAAAATATGCTAAAAAGTAAAATAATACTTTCCCAAATCCTTTTTATATTTTGACTTTTTGAAATAGGCATAAAATTTAAAACAAACAATTATCTACAAATTAACTAACCCTATGTAAAATAATAATACAGTACATAAGCTCAGATTATACCTGTGGTCAGATTGAAAAATGTAAAAACGATCAATTACAACTAACCCTGCACCAAATAAGAAGAACTATTTACAACCGAACTTACAATTAAATATTGTGCTAACAAAGCAATTCACAAGAAACAATTACAATCTTTGTACAAACAAATTATAAGAAAATATTTATTATACAGTTATATATTTGTTTAAGTCATATATACACCCTTATATCTTAAAAGTCTTGAAACTCAGTTAAACAAGTTTTTTAGTTTTAAAGAATTTTACAAAAACCTCATATACAGATCTTGGCCTTTTGTCCAGTCATTCATATTATAGAAAAAATAATAACTTCCCTTCCTACAAGTGAACTATAACATACGTAAAACAAACTAAGCGTGTAGGTGTTATTAAATTGTAGGTAATAGTTTGTTTTTAATTTAGACTTGACTTCAAAAAGTCAGAGTTTATGAAGATTTGTATAAGTGTCTTTTTTTGAAGTTGGTTTTATTTTGTTTTAAAAAAGTTCATTTTAGAAGGACGGACATAGAAATAGAGACAGAATATTAGATGTTCTTTATTTGTGTTATATTATAGATATTTAAAAATAACATTGGCCTGCCGGAAATGTATAACTGATGTGAACATCTGAAGAAGGATTACCTTCTGAGATCTAGGTTAGGTTGTTGCTTTAACAAATACCATATTTTTGGTATATTTAGTATTATAATTCATGATATTTGGTGTTACCTGAACACCAATTAAAGTAGTGGAACCTAGGTAGCAGACAGTGGAATTATAACACTTGATTATATTGCAGAAGATTGATTTTAGAACTAAACAAATTTGAAATACTAGTTAGGGCACATGTATGCAATTAATATCTTGCATGGAGAGTTCTCAAACTTTTTTGGAAGTAGATTTCATCATTTTTAAAAAAGGTACACATGGAAGCAGTGTGGCTCGATTAACTGAGGCATGTGTCTAACTTGCAGTTTGAACTTGTGAACTGTCAAAGGTTACTCAGACGACTTGATTATTGCATTAGGTTTTTTTTTTGTGTTCTACTGTCCTCGATATAAATGAATTATAATTAATGCACCTTATAAGAAATTAGAAATTTACATAAATACAAAAAAGGTTCACAATTTAACCTTTGAAAATAGTTTTGATATCAGTTGCAAGGATAAACTGAGTTAGCAAACACAACCGAGAACCAAATACTCCACTGACGGATCTAAAGTATTGTTCACAGTATAAGCAGCTTTTTGTGGACATTCATATTTATCATTAAAGGAAGGTAACTTTTGGTTACATAGTAAACACCCACAGATATTTTATGCTTATTAAGTTTAGTAGTTTCGCTGTAAAATTAGTTGTAAATTGATAATACTAGAAAGTTATAGTACTAAGCTAAATAATTATAAATAACTTTTTAGACCTTCCGTATCTCCTTCCCTGATCTATTAACGTCTCAAGTATTATTCATAAAATATTCTTTGTGTTTTTTCTCCCCAATTTTCCTCATTCTTTGTTATTCATTAAACTTCAATGTGGTTTTCACTTATATTTAAGAAAATGTTTGAAGATGTGCATGTTTAATACCAAACTACTGATATAAGTTATAATTGTGAAACAAGGAAAGCAGTCGACTAATTGGCAACCCATGTAAATTAATCTTGATTTTTAGATATTTTGAATGCTTCTTGACTTAGGAACGGTTCCAAGTTCAAATAAAAATGAAAGGCTGGCTCAGTGTATGTTATGCTCATGTAACAGATTGGAGTATTGAGCTCCTGAATCTGTGGCATCTTTATTAACCAACACACACAAAACTCGATTCATTTGAAGATATGAAAATATGTTTTTAGTTTGTCATTCTTATTATGCATCTACTTCTGATTCTTACACTGTATGAACTACAGCCTAATCACTAAATCGGTTTTTATAAACAATTGCTGTTTTTTTGGTTTTTGCCTTTGACCTCTTGATGTTTCTTTTGTCTTTAAATGCCAAATTTTATCATATAAATAACCAACATTTTTATACAAAAATGGGTGCTTATAATTATAATGTACAAATTAGAAAGAACAAAAAAAGAAAAGTAAACATCTGGAGTAACAAAGTAAAATCAGTGGAGAAATGATTAGAATGCTCCCCATTATATACCCAAGAAAATTGGAATAAAGTAGCCTTATTTTGCTAATATTAGGCAAAATAAATGTGATAAGAGACACATATTTCAGCTCTCAAACTCTTTGCAAAAATGATCATGTCAATGAAAATTCTTTACTTGGCCGTTAATCCATTCAATGTGGCTATTAATCAACATGGTGTGATTATGAATATAATGACTGAGAGGGATAATTAAGTGCATATATTTTCTTATAAATATATTTCATGGCACTTAAATCATGCTTATAAATTAAATCATATTAAATCATGCATTGACTTATCATACATTCTTTATATTTTTTAGCCTTCTTCTTTCTTGACTTGTTGTTTTTTTCGACATGTTTTATCAAAAATTTCAACCATGTGAAAAATTTGTACTGCCAAGCAGAAAGAGAAGGAGGTGTAGTTGGTTAGGAATCTGTGCAAATTATTTGAGATTTTATAACTTTAGTATGCCAAGATAGGCTTATTTTGTTAAATTAAATTTGGTGCAGATTTTATTGACCACAGAGCTGTTTTTCGTGAGTTTGTAGAAAACTAATTATGAGTGTTCCGTATATTGTAACTTTTGTTTTGCTATTTCATTTTCATTCAAGGAAGTACTGATTAGATTATGTGTTTGTACCACTGATTAGAAGATATGAAAGTTGTCTTGGTAGTTTTTTTGCTTATTTTATAGACATTGTATTACATTTTATTTTTATTGGACATAGTAAGACATAATGAAGTTAATATGATTTCAAAGTGAAGCTATTTTGCATATTTTATAAAAAAATATTGCAGCGTTGGGCATGATACACATATTTGCTGTTGCAGAATAAAGTATTGTAATCTACCTCTGAGTGAACTTACCAACTTTTAATTTTTTATGATTAAAATTAAGTTAAGTTCCGAATTTAAAATTCATTCAA
Organism: Aphrophora alni; assembly: GCA_963513935.1. Lineage (NCBI taxonomy): Eukaryota > Metazoa > Arthropoda > Insecta > Hemiptera > Aphrophoridae > Aphrophora > Aphrophora alni. Next base: position 89,691,538 of record OY740767.1, read on the forward strand.
TGATATAATTTGTGTCTTCTTTAACTCCTGAAATATATTTCCACCATTTTTTTTCCCTTCAAAATTCTGTTAAGAAGGCCTAAATCATAGGTTTATTTTAATTCAAGGTTTAGTTTATCAATCTCTCAGTTACTGTGACTATTTTGAAAATTCTGATTTCATCACTTAAAAAATTTATAAAATATATAAAAGTACTCATGGATTATTTGTAATCAGCTGGTGTTAGCTGGTTTAAATTGTTTATATGTGTCTTTAATGTTTGTAAAGTTTTTAAACAGTATTTTTTTTTTCGCCCACAGAAATAAAATTAGTCTAAGTTCAAGTACTAATTTAATGAATTATGCTAAGCCGTATGCTATTAAAAAATATGGATTAGACTATACATGACTTGTTACAAAATGTAATAATAATAATAATAATAATAATAACAAAAACAACAACAACAATTGGAATTCCATTTCAAAATGTCCGAAATATAATTAATTAATGAGTAGTTTAGGAAGCCTAAAAATAAAAATAAATTTCTGATCTAATCTTAGTAACCTTTCATGGCGTTTTACATTAGTTGCATAAGTATCAACAGTTAATATAATTTGTGTACATTCGATTCATGATTGATGCCTACTTAAATTAAAATGTAAATAGATCAACACATCTAAATTAATGATTATAGCCTATATTACCTAAAAAAACGAATAACACTAAACACAAACTCTCCTAGTATTATATATATATATATATATATATATAATAATGAAAAACAAGCCAACAAGTTTTCTGGCTAACAAGCTCATCTAACTATTGTAACAACCAATATTTTGTACCTACGAAATTTGAAAAATATAAAAAATGTAGTGTGACAGAGAGCGAAAAGAAAATCAAAGGAATTTATTATAAGGCACTTGACAAAAATATTTGAAATTTTATAGCTTTATTCGGCTAAGGCATTTTGTTAAATTTTATTTGGCAAAGAATTCTTTATTGCAGATCAATTTTTTGGCAAGATATGTTTGCAAATAATATCTGAACACACTAGGCCTATATCCTATTGCAAAGTTGTATGGTCTTTGATATCATGGTCATTTCCTCGAATATATTTTGTACTTTATATTGAAAGTAGGCTATTGTAAGGAAAAGAAATCGATGTTGAGATTTTCGTGGATATATATTGGGATTCAAAAAATGTGTTTGTATAAAATATATGTTTGTATATTATCTATAATAATTTCTTTGAAATCTTTTGACCATTTTCCTTCAGTCTTAGTTCTGGTCGGGGGGGGGGGGGGTTAATGCATGTAAAATATATTTGCCATATCTGAAAATTTAGGGATAACTACAAAATCAAAAACAGATTTCTCGAATATGACTCTTAATGATTTTGTGTATAAAAACTATTTATCGAGCTGTTGAAAAGCACAACTTCTCAAAATCTACTGTACTGATTACAATATTACTGTTCTAGAGTAAATGGCAAAAACTAAAATGATCCTTAACCATTGTCTCTAAAATATCTTATAATAATTAATTACTAAAGCCGAGTTTGTGACATTGCAAATCAATTGAAATATCAATTTAAATAACTATGATGTAAACTAGAACTGATTTGCCAATACGGGTGAATACGGGTGAAGCTAGTTGAGGTATTATTAAGAAATATGCTAATGTTCGGCCCTGCAATGTAAATATAAAAAAAAAACTATTATTTAGGGTTTTTGTATAAAGTTTTGTGTACAAAATTTCTTATGAATATTTTTTCCCAATTTAAAAAATCCATAATTTACAAAAAAATGTGTATTTTATTGCTGATTTTTTTAAATGTATTATATATATTATGCAAAAAAGTAATAAATTGCTTTACCATTCATTGAAATATAACCCTATTTTATTATATATCATTTTTTGTTCAGAGAAGTGAATAAAACGATCTAGTATACAAGAATTAAACATTTCTCTACAAATATGTAGGCAATAGATAAGAAATAAATAGGCGGGAATTAATCATCAACACAGTTTGGAATGTATGAAACTAGACTTAACTCACCCTCAACTTTCAGGCCTAGTTTTGATCAAAACCATATAACTTTATGATATCCTCATTCACTGTAACTGCAAACAATCAGTTGTGCTGCAGTCAAAGTTGTTTTTATACTACAATGTTTTATTGATTGATACTAATTTTAAGTCGATAGATTACAAATTAGTAGAAGTTTTTTAACTTTAATAATCCTATACACATAAAACTTGATTTTTTTTTATTACATCAAAGAAAGGATTTTTATAGTTGATATTTCCAGTTGTAGTGTTAAATTTAATAACTAGGTAGTTATATACACCATTAGATGATTTGGAACTGTAATCTAGGATATACTTTTATATATTTGTTTTGTAATTCTCATAAACAATATGAAGTATTAATATTATTATTATTCTTGTTAAATGTTAAAGTATGTTTGTAAAGTAAAGAACTGAGTTTTTACTCTGCTTGTACACCTTATTCATTTTTAGTCAGGTTTAATATGTTTATAGCTTAGGGTTAATATTTTGTTCATTTTGACAATAAACATTTAAAAATAATCAAGTGAGTAAAAATTAGTATAAATTTTAAAATCAGCACTCTAGAATATCAATATAAATATAATAATATCATAAAAAATGGTCAATATGTAATATTTTTCAAGTTTATTTTACATTTTATGGGATTTATGGGCACATTAAACATTATCATTAATACTTTAGATTTGGATCTACTCTGATTTTTCCCCTCCTCTTACGTGAATTTGACCAAATCGAATTCATTTTTTGAACCCCTCCCCATATGAAAATTAAACATTTTGAATAATGTAAATCATTGGTTGCTGAAAAAACAGGACAAACTTTTGTTATCCTACCTTTATTTTTACTATCAACCCTTAAGAAATGTTAACTTAAATCTAATCATTTCATTAACCCTAGTTTTTAGTCACTGAGAATCAGACCTTCTGTTTGTGATATAATGTGCGACATAATCAGTTGGACCAGTATCATTCTATAATGATCTAATTGTGTGCCTAGTTGTTCAAAATATTGAGAACTATTACAAGTATTATATCATAATTTTGGACCTTACCACTGATTTGAAAATAAAAATAATCAATAAAATTAGAAATACATTTGACTTAGAATGGAAATTTAAGAGTATGGTGTCACATAATAAACAAGAATCTATTATACATGAAGTTGTGAATATTTAAAGTATGATCACAGACACTGGTATTGAGTGTCAAGTTCAAGTTGTAGATGAGTTGGCAAACCATAGGCAGTTTGTATTAGTTGCTGAGAACAGCTGGACTCTAAGAACAAGCTTTCCCCTCTCATAAGAGAATGCACCAGACAAATCCCCTCCTCCATATGTTAAACTACTGTCTGGTACAAAAACATTTTATTCTAGTGATGAAATGATGAAAACATTGTTTCATTATCTTGTTCATTAAACTAAATCATGTTTTTGTAAGTTAATGCTTTTAGGATAGATTAACAAGTCATTTAGCCCTATACTTTAAAATATCTTTCTTACATAATTTCTTTTCGTTGCCGTTTTAAAACTTTGTATTATATAAATTTGAATTTCATTTAGTCTTTAACAAATAATATATTTAGTATATGATCTTACTTTTTGCAATAGTTTTAGTTTTTAGCTAATTTGTTAATTAAAAAAAATTAAGACTTAAAAATTGCTTGTGTAAAAAAATAGTCCAGTTAAATAAAATTTAGCTGAGGTACAAATTAGGCCTATAAAAGCAACTGCTTATACAAATAGCTGAATCATATTATGTGTAAGTTTTATAGGTACAAGTAAAATAAAATCTGTTTTTAAATCAGAGTGTACATTCTTTAGTAATCTTCACATCAGTACAGCCAGACCAACAAAATATCATTCAAGCAGCTGTACTATGTTTGATCTCAATTCCACTAAAAATATAATGTGTACCAACCTTTTAAAAGTTAATTACTACACAATATGTAACTTGTGTTCTTTTAATTTCTAATATAAAATTTTTAGCTATCGACATCTCCTTATGTAAACACCGATATTCAAGATTGTGAAATGTTCACTGATCCTATTCATATAAGTAATTTAAATCCATTTCTTGAATCTTTGTGAATATGTATTTAAATATGTGATTGTGTTGGTAAATACACCAGCAGTCATTCATCCAATTTTATTGAAATTTGGTATGTAGGTTCAGGTTTATGAATTATTAGAGAAGTTTGATAACACACTCAGACACACAAAATGAGCTGATAAAATTTAAAATAGTGGATAATTTTAAAAATAAAAACATGTTTAAAAAAAATAACTACGATTATGTACCCCTTAGTGTTGATGTATTTCTAAATAACTCATCTTCGAGAGAGAGAGAGAGAGAGAGAGAGAGAGAGAGAGAGAGAGAGAGAGAGAGAGAGAGAGAGAGAGAGAGAGAGAGAGAGAGAGAGAGAGAGAGAGAGAGAGAGAGAGAGAGAGAGAGAGAGAGAGAGAGAGAGAGAGAGAGAGAGAGAGAGAGAGAGAGAGAGAGAGAGAGAGAGAGAGAGAGAGAGAGTCTGCTATGCTGGCAGATCTTATATAAAAAAATAAAAAGAAGAGGTACAGTAAAACTTCCCTTAAAGAACACTTCTAATAAATGGACATTTTTGCTTTTCTGGCCTTGGTAGTGTTTCTAAATAATGGATTTCCCATAAACTGGGAAAATGTAGGCTATGGGTACATGAGAAAGTTAGTGCAATATTTCTCCATTGATTATTAGTTTGACTATGTATGGGAGTCTGAGAAAGTTAGTGCAATATATTTTGTAAAATTTTAATTTTAATATGTATGGATATGTAAGAAAGTTGGTGCAATATTTATGTGAGAGCATATATATATAGAACGCGGCTATGCGCACCCTATATTGTATACACTGATAATTGCTCATTCTCTCTCCATGCTGTCCGTTGTTGTATATATATACATATAGTAGCTATTCAAGTGAGGTACGATGAAGTAACATGTGCGTGATGCGAGATTTCATTAAAACATCCTGGCAAAAAAGTAAGCATCGAGCTTATAGAATTTTTCACTTCAAAAACTCTTCGGGATACCTTATCTATAAAAAAAACTCTTCTATATATCTTTGCCTGTTCCTTCTACAGGATTTGCTGCTAATCTTTTAGAAGGTGACAAAGCATACTTCAATCAAATTAAATTAGTGCCACCTTTAAATGAAACATCGACTTCCAATATTTAGATCAATTCTTCTTACTCAAAAATAATTTGATCTTCAAATGTCATAATTTAAGATTTAACAACCGTGATTCCGATATTGCTTTAACTTCTGTTAAATTGACCGCATATTGAAATAAATTGTGTTAAATTCGAAACCTTTTAGTGGTAAAGTAATTTTACATGGTGGCGTTTTTAGACAAACATTCCCTGTTGGTCAAACATGGTGACAGAACAAGTGAGGCAAGGATAAAGTTCGATACAATATAGAGAAGTTTAAAATCTTGGTATTTGAAAGTAATGTTCAATCAGTTGACCCATCATTCAATGAATGGCTTTTACAATGATGGTGATATTGCTAAAGAAATATTTGGCGAGAGCTTTAAAGCTTCTGATTCACAAACATAAAGTTAACAAATTAAATGTGGATGTTCTCGACCTTTTAGAGGAGAGAATAGTTACTTAAACTCTGATTGCATCAATTCAGATTGGGGAGAAAATAATGAACAGTATTATCCAATAGAGTCGTTAAATGAGCGAACACCACTGGGGATGCTTCTTCATAAATTGAATTTGAAAAGTGGAGCTATTATCATGCTTTTGAGGTATCAATACAGAAAATTTTCTTTGCAATGGACAAGATTAGGAACAGAAGTACTGTATTAACCGGATCAGGGTATTCCAACATTAGTGTATCTAACAAAACCAGCAAACATTCTTAAGTTCAAAATCGATCTATAACATACAAATCTCTCTTAAGAAATAAACGTAATATTTAACCAAAGGAAAATACCCTGGCAGTATTTGCACATTTTAGTGGAACATATGATACAGTATGGAGAATCAAACTTATTGAAAAACTAAAAGACATTAACATAGAAGAAACATACCGTCTTGGCCGTCAACATTCTTGGACTAGAGATGGACCAAAGTCAAATTTGGTGAATCCTCTAAATACAAACAAAAAAAGCAGGCATACTGCAAGGAACAGTGTTGAGAACCACACTCTTCAATGTTTTCATAAATGACCTCCTAAAATTACAAAAGATAAAAATGTCAAAATACGAATATTTGCTGTGATGACATTGTCATTTTGACTTCAGTCAAAAACAATGCCAAGCAGCGGAAAAAATTAGAACAAAAAAAGGAACAACTTGGCCTCTTTAAACAAGTCAGCTTCCAAGACTATTTTTCACAATATGCTATAAAAATGGTGACTTTGAATTTTAAAATCTCCAACCTGAACTTTGCCAAAAACCAATGTACAAAATATATAGCCATAGGAATAGACAATGAAATATCTTGGAAGGACCATATGAGGAACATAGTAAATAGAATCAGCCATAGATTCAGAATTATAAAATGTCTTGTGAAGCTACTTGGAGATATACACAGGATACATTAAACACAGGACCTATATAAAACCTGTCATAAATTATTGAAGCTAGATACTTGTAACAACTTACATCTCTACTCTCAAGATATTAGAAACAACACATTGCTGATTAGCGAAAGTGTGAAGTTCTTCTCCGTTCAACTGTATACAGGCCACTTAAGCTTCTAAAATAAATCAACATACCACCATCTCTCTTGCTAAAATAAAAGCCTTACCCAAAAGCGAGCGAAAAAATAGTCAAGACAGAACATTCCTGAAGACTCAAACATTACCGGCCAATAGTACCAACGAATATTTGACACAGGTGATTCAAAATTGTACAGCATTATTTTGGAAGCTGATTCTAGAGCTAAAAAAATAAAAAAGTTTACTAAAACATAGGTTCAAAAACACTTCTTTTCCATCTGTTGGCCATTTTGTATTTTACAATAAAACACATTTCTTTCAAAGTAGATAAGAAAGATATTGAGTGAAGATTTGGTATTTATTTAACCCACTATACAAGAAAACCATGGCTTTATTTTGTAAATTTTAAAAATGGTGGATGTTTAAAATGTTTAATGTTGAAATATCTCTAGAGCCCTTAATATATAAAAATATTAAAAAGGGACAGAGAATTTTCCTCTTTTAATGAAAAACAAATTGCTTTTATATATTGTCTGTAGGTCGAAGGACAACAGAGTTATTAACAAAAAACTAACATTATTTTTATTTGTTAATATGTAAATTTACAAACTTGTGGGGGAAAATATTAAATTTAATATTATATATATATATCAATAAATGAAAAACAAAGTATCCTAAGTGTATTCAAGAGTAGGGTATCTTTATTGTATGTTCTTATCTTCTTTTTTTATAACGCTATAATAAGCAAAAGATTTTGTTTATATTTAAAATGAAATGTTTGTAATAAAGAAGTATACAGTAACTTTAGAATTAGCATGTGATATCTCCTTGCTGGATTTTTGTTATCAGACATTATGCAACTTTTGTTATCCTGTGATCACTATAAGACGATAATTTATTTCATGTTCTTTATAACAACTTATTTTTGTGAGATTACATTTTCGGCCCTTGTTTGTATTAGACATAAATATATAAATAAACTTATTGTGGAATCAGTTTCGAGACTCAAACTAAATTCTTTAACAAACATTTGAAAGTTGATTTTAGAAATGCAATTTGAATTAGATTAGGTCTAATGCTGGCATTATTATAATACCATTTATATACAGATTCATCATAAAACATTTTGGTTAAATTTGATCAAGTTGGTAAAATTAATTATTAATAGCCTAAACAATAGTTATAATATTGTGTCAATACTCTTGTGTATTATCAATAACAAACTTGATTTTTTTCAAATGTTTGTTTATTGTATACTTAAAGATTTGTATATTTAAAACTATTTCCTTGATCATAACTTGAGGTTTTTTGAGTAACTTGGTTACTTGGTTTTTTGTTATAAAACTGTACCCATCTTTTCATTCATTTATACCTGCTATGCCTGCAGCTGGAAAATAAAATCAATAGATCCCCACCATTCAGGGTGCTGTGAGAAGGGATCACTCTACTCACTAAATATTTACAACTAATAATCTGAAGCAATTAAATATGAATACACTTTATTGGTCAATTAAAATTAATTAAGTCCTGCAAATAAATTTTTATAGAAACATTAGGTTTCAAATCTGTCACTTCAACTTTTTAACTAGGGTAAATTCATTATTATTAATGTCTTAAGTGTCTTTATCATGTTCATTATTGAAGAAAAATATCAGAAAATTGTCAAGAATCGATTTAAGATTTTTTTTTTTCTTTTAAATATCTACTTTCAAATCTCCTAAAAGAAAGAAGCTGTTTGTGTCTTTTTTTATCTGTTGTTTGTGTAACACTGATTTTGTACAAATTATTTATATATGCTATAAATGGTAATATGAATATGGAACGTAACGATCTTAGTAGAATCATTAAAGGTGGTGGTGAATTATTGTGAATGTACATGATGGCACCAACATAAACAAATAATACCTACATAATAGTAGGTTTTTATAAAGCTATATGCTTGTATCTGTATAAGATTCATATTAAAATAAAAAAGAATATGACAACTATTATATAACAAATGTTTAAAATTGAAATAAATAATGAAATATTTTGCATGTCTAGTGAGTAAAGGAGCACTGTTTTAAAATATTTAAGCAAGAACACTTGCTTAAGTATTTTAAAAATCAAGTGACTTTATTTATTGAATAAAAAACGTAAAATCACAATGAACATTTGTAATTTATTAACAATATTCATTCTGTTTTATTATGGTCTCTTCATTTATTTAATAAAAACATACTTATGTCTAATTTGGGTATATTTTGTTGTGATTAGAGAGTCATGAAAATAAAATAATGGCTTTTGATAAATTTTCGTCATTTAAAATTGTGTTACAGAAAGTAATTTCTAATCTATTTTATTTTTATAAATATATGACTTATTATAATAACTAGTTTTTTCCTCGTGTTGTAATAAAAGATAAAGATTTTATTTGTATAATTTTCCTTTTTTGTTTGTTTTAGATGCTGCATATTCTTAGCTATGAATGTGACATTGTATATGAATGCAAAGTATGTCGTAATCTATTCCGTAGTCTTGCAAATTTTATCTCACATAAAAGGGTCTATTGTACAAAACATTATAGCCGCTCTCAAGACCTACTCAGCTCAAACCAAGAGGTATGTATCATCACCGATATATCAGTTATTAGATTATTTTTTCATCTACATTTTGCTGAATCGCAAACTCTTTGCCTTTCAGAGCATTTAAAAGTAGAACGGTAATATCTACAGCTATTTTGTTTATTCTCCTGCTGATAGTGCTATTGGACAGTGGTATTTTCAAAAACTGATTACAGACATCCTGTCCAAGCATAATTTTAACCATATTGACAGCAGCAGGTAAAATTAACTCTTCTGCTATTGTATGAGACTTTTTACACCGGGCAATTCTGTAGACCACTTTATAGGATGCTAAAAGTGCATTACTGTTAACTTGAGAATGTTTGGAAAATGTGACTTTTGTTTGACTGCTGCTGTTACTTTTCTTGTGAAAAAGTCCCTTGGTTTTCTAACCATACGGTGAGGAGTTTCCAAGTGTCTTTTAAGTTTACTTGGAAGCATAGATTCAACAGATAAAACCTTTATACAAAGAACACATTAAGGAGGCTGTTCACCATTTACGTCCACACAGGAAACATCATAATCTAAATATTCATCGTCGTACTTTCTATATTTAGTATTAGTTTTACGAGTCACCAGTGGAACTCCTACCCTTTCAAAACCTGCTGCATCTCCTTCTTCTTTTGGTGATGAAGTTAGCATTTAAAAATCTCTTCATGTTGAACACAATGACACAGCACTTATTACTTCACGTTGAAACTCACAGTCTGGTTAAGCAGGCCTACTGACACTGACTCACCTCACTATGCCTGTGCTGTTTTATATGGAAATATGAGTTGTTAGGAATGTACACAAAAGTATTCTGCACTTCTACAACATTCCACAAAAATAGAACATTCATTGGTTTGCTAAAAACGGGTGGGGTCTGTTGCATAGCTACTAGTTCTTGGAACTAGAGCCACACACACTGACAACAGTTTGGCTCTGCCGTGTCCTCACACACTCACATACGCAGGTCCTTTTATTATTAGATCAAGTGATGTTGACTTCGCTGTAACTTCTTCAAGCTATTTTAATGTCAAATCATATGACTTAATTTATAAAATGAAGTCAAAAGTATAATATTTATTTTGAGTAAATCATATTTTGTAAGCGTAAAAAAAATTTGATTTGATAAAATGCAATTTACATAATATATGATTTTTTCCCCCCTGTTTCGGCGAGACAGCCCAAATCTGGAATTTTCAGATCTTTGCGAATGTCCTTGTTTCGTATATATCATGGAGGATCTACTAGACATTTTAATACTTTATACTGAAATATTTGGATTCGTTCAATGCATGAGTCAGCAGCACAACCCTGAGCTGTGCACTGTACATCCAAGTCTCAGATGTACAACTATGGCATTTATATTCACGCACAGGATTTGTGATGGAGACTGATTACCCACCAGTTGGAATGGTGTCCCAAATGTTTAATTCAGCACAAGGAGTTGGCAACAAATATCAGATGATTGTAAAGTGTATCAATTTGAGTTGTATGTGCAACAGTACCAATATTCTCAAAAAATTCTTATATATGTTCAACTAGTTTGAAAAAAAAAAAAAAAAAAAAAAAAAAAAATCTATACACTCTAACAAATAATCGTGTGTTACATCTATTTGTTAACCGCTAGCGGGTCGATCTTTAATGCATGGTCTAGTCTAACGACCGGAAAACACGTATTTTGCAATTCAACATTTCACCCACTTAGAATCGTCTTATCGCAATAAAAAAAATAGTGTTGGAAAGCTAATGTTCCGTAGATACATACTCATGCAAAAAAATACCACAAAACGTTATAAATAATATTTCAAAAATTGCTGAAGTTCGCATATTTTTGATACGTAACGTCAAAGATTTGAACTATTCAGTTGTAAGTAGAAACGACGCCATTTTTTCTTATATGTTCACAAATCTATTTTTCTGTCAAACAGGTCGACCAAAACACTGTTCTGTAGATCACATTTTTCTCTTTCTATCTATGGTTTACAAATTGTTCTATGTGTCATAGATCGCAAGATATTTCTACTACCAAAGTAGAAACCAAACGGAACGAATTTCACTTGGCATTCGGTGCAGTTTACTAAATAAGATAATCGATTATGCAATCGATATTTTGTTACCGATCTTTACAGTATGTTGTAGAGAAGATTTCATTCTACAAGTTGGTATTACTTGATTTATTCTAGAGTTAGTTTTAGGTTCTGGTTTTTTACTCGGAAGATGGCGATATTTTGACTAAAATGACATGTGAAAGCTGTAGCGCCTATGTAATTAGTTGGGATTATATTTCTGTTATTCTGAAGGTTTGTTTTATGTATTTATTATAAATTGTGTATAGAAATTACAATATCAGTATTATTGTTTGTAGAATTTATTGTTCTGAGTGAATGTTATTGTCAGACATCAAATATTGAGGCTATCTAGAGATAGAGGTTATGTTGTAAATTGGTCTTCCTTCATAGCAAATTTGTAGCAAAACACATTGTGTTTACTAATAAAAATAATTTTGTCTAATGAACATTTTATAAATTGGTTATGTTTTTACCGAAATGTATGCAAAATGTCTATACATTTATATAGGCCTATCTATAAATAGAGATTGGTTATGATATATCTGGTGTGACCATATTAGCAAGTTTCCATTAGTTTTATATGTCAGAATAATTTTGTCTAATTAAAATTTTATAAATTGATTATGTTTTTACCAAAATGTAAGCAAAATGTTTATAAATTTATATAGGCCTATCTATAATTTTTTTTTTTTTATTGGTTTATATACCTATTCTGTAGAATTTTGGCCTCCGTTACTCTCAGATTTTTTGCTATTTGACATAATAACTCCAAATGTTTTACATCTAAAAGTTTTTGCATTACACACATAAAATCTATGTATCTTTGTGAGAAGATAGGTAATAAAACTTGGGTTTTGAATTTTTGGTGAATTTTTGAAAATAGTTACCAAATATTCACTTTTTACTTAAAAATGAACCATGTCTAATGAAAATTTTATAAATTGATATTTCTTTTTAGCAACTTTTATCCACAAAAATATTACAAATCTCTAGTAATACTTCAAAAAATATTGTATGGTGTACATTACCATTTCTGTGAAATTCTTCTCTCCGTTACTTTCCGATTTTTTGCTATTTGACATAATACCTCCAAATTTGTATATCTAACATTTTTTCACTACATAGCTAAATTCTATGCACCTTTCTGAATATAATGATATATAGAAGTTGTGTATAAAATAAATTATACTATTTTTGGTGAATTCTTGAAAATAAAAGTATCAAATCCCTTTTTCCGTAAAATATTTTTTTAATTTTTTTAAAAAATATAACAAATTAATTTTAATTTTTTCCGAAATATATTCACAAATATTACACAAAACTTTTGTATATCTTGGAAAAAGGTGGTAGGCTATTGATTTTGGATGATACAGGTTTTTCTGAAAAATGTTAACTTCATTTTTTGACATCTAACATACTTATTCCAAAATCGTTTAAAAAAAAAAAAAGTATTACATAGATGAATTCTATGCATCTTTCTGAGAAAAATTATGTCTTATAAGTTAGGTTTTATATAAAAATAATATTTTTTTTATTAATTTTTAAACAAACGAAGAAAATTAACATACACCGCCTGTAGGGTTAAGGAAATCTTAAAAAAACAAAACATTTACTCAGTCAAGTATTTACTAAAAATCAACTAAAAATTGTGATGAGGGCGACTAAGATGGCTCACTGGACAAATGAAGGGTCAATTGCTTTTACACTACGCTATATAACATAAGAACGTATTTATTTTTAACACGTTCACTGCTGAAAAATAAGTATATACCATCACCTATGATTAAAATTTTTTATGTCAAAATCACTTTCCAAATGCCGTTCTGAATCACGACCAAAAAAAAAAAAAATGAAAAAGTCGTGGAATCCGGCAACAGTACCAACTGGCAAAAAGATTGAGACGTAAACAGGTGGCTCACGCAGCAACAACCTCCTCCATCTGCGACTAAGCTCACATTGACTCAATGTATTTCAGTTGGTCGAGCACGAGCACCCAACGTGTTAAAGAGGAAAATGAAAGTGCCTTTAACAAGTTTGTCTTGTTTGAGAAGATGGGCGTCAACAGTTGTTATGTAACAGGGACATTTACACAGTATCCACAAAGAAAAGTGATAAAATCTGTTATTTTTGACGAAAAGAAGGTGAAAAACATAGAATATGATATAAAAATTACATGGTATAGGGCCTTTTTAAATACCTGCAAGTTGTCACAGTCGGAGGAATATTTACGCAATGGAAGCAATCTGTTTACATTGGGTTTGATACAAATGTCACTAATTAAATTTTATACTCTTTTAGGAAGCTTTCATCTACTGGGATACACTGTGAAAACATGCGTAAGCGGCATGGGAGGCGGAAATGTCAGCTTATGAAAAGATGCTAAATTTAAATAAAACGTAGTTTTCTGATCCATCCAATGAAAATATTTCTTTTCAGTTGCTTCCCATGTTAAAGCTGATTGTAAATTGGATCCTAGACACAGGACTTACACAGGGCAATAGGAGAGTAGTAAACCAAAAAGCTATTGATACCCTACTGAGGTTGGAGTCTAAAAATGATTTTAAAATGTGTCAATATTTGATTCAAAATCCCTTACGATTAACAAAATAGAGACAAAATGTTAGAAAATCAGCGCAGCTGTTATCTCATACAACAGCATCCACAATAAAGTAGGTCATGTCTGAAGACGATTGTTAAAATGTATTTATAACGAATAAATAACTTTATTTTGTTGAATTCTCTATGCAGTTTTCTCCTTCACTATTTCTATTTCGATTCGGGTTGTTTCTCACTTTTTTATTTTATTCAAATATATAAGACTTACCGTCGTCAATATTCTGTTTGCGTCGTTCAAACGACGGCCGTTTCGGCTATTCAGCCATTACCAAGTTGTAAAGATGTAATCTGGTTTCCCTTCGTCAATTACAAACACTTATACACATTACACAAGAGCAAAATTACACACGAAACACTTACACGTACATACGATTAAAATTGATTCATGAATCATTGTCTACGTCCTTACTGCAATATTTCCTTAAAGTAATATTTTCCGTCCTTCTCACCACAGTGCATCTCTGGAAATTTGAGTTGTTCCTTTGGAACCTCCCGTTTTCAAAAAAATCGCTTTTCCCTAGCAACATACCGGTACCTATTGTTTAAGTATTTTACTTTTCACACCTAGAAAGTTTTGTTCATTTTATTTGGGTGGATTTCTCGGACAAGTTCACTAGCCACACTATGAATCAAGTATGTATCACATCTTGCCAGCTTTCGCACTACACTCGATTGTCATTTTAACATTCCCGTTTTTTGGCTTATTTAAAACGGATATTTCTGAGTACACATAATTCCCTCTTATCTTATATTTATATATTTATTTATTATAAAATTATTCCAATATTATCATATCAGCCATTATAGCGTGAATTCTCTCTCTTTTTTTACCCAAATAAATTTTGATATTTCTTAGCATTTTCTCACCTCCCTGGTTCAGGTGAGCCATCTGTATATATTTATTTTGACAAAATATTTTAAATTCAAATTTTACAGGCTCTCGAAGTAAACTTGTTTTTACCCAACTTCTTTTTAACCCTTTGTTTACCATGCACCACTACTGTACAGTTTTAGTCTTCACTCTCAGGCTTCTGTAGTGAATGCATGAGAATCTTCTTGACTGTCAGCAGAATTTCTTGTGTCATGTGTTGCTAGACCGCCAGGCAAAAATGACTGTTTTGTCATAGTTATAGAATAGTATTGATAACTTCTGCCATTTTTTAAGTAAAGTGATTTTTAAATTTTTTTAAAATTTTTTATAGTAGTGTTGAATATTACCAGTATATAAAAAAATCAAAAATATTGAAAAGCAAAATTGAATTTTTTTTTTTTAGTGTATAAATATATTATTATTATTCACTTTGACATGTATTCAAAATACATTTTATTATATCAAATCATTCAGTAAAATTTGAAAAGTGAGCTAGCTTAAACTCTTTGCGTTATCTTGCAGGCTTGGTAGCGAGAAAATATGTAAAATCCATCCTGAATTGGAAATGTATACAAAAGCTCAGTGTATCACAACCAAATTCATGGGTTCAGAATTTGTCTTATAGGGGACTTATAGAACCGCCTGTACGTTGCTTTTAGAAAAAAAAAATTACGAAAAACATGGACAGTTTAAAATTTCTTCAGAGAAAAACTTCATGAAAGGTTAAGTGATGAATCTGTAAAACTTTGTACATTTCCTAAAGAAGCAGTGGAAAGTTTTATTGGGCAAAAAACATTTATAAGAATGAAATATTTGAATAATCAGCTGTGTATTTCCAATGTTAATAAAAATGACAAAAAGATTGTAAAGATTGTTACATAACAAGAAAGTTGTAAAAGATAATTAATTAATTGAACATTTATTTATAATAATTTGATTAATTGTTTTGGGAATAAATTAGTGTATGGAAAATAAAATGTAAGCATTTTATTCTTGAAGTAACGTTCAAATTGACTTTGAAGATTCCTTCTGATTCCAACAATTAATTTCATTAAAATGACTGCTCATACATAAAAATTTTAAGTTGTTTGTGTAGGTTGTGTGTATTCAGTATTATGTGTTTTAGCAGGATCTAAGTGTATTTTCATAAAAAGTGTATTATTTATATATATTAAACTTCTGTAATGTATAAATTTATTAGGAGTACTTCACTATTAATTAAAAGAGCAAATGTAAAACATTTGTTTTTGCGCTGCAATAAAAATGCATCAGATTCAAGGGGAACAACACCAGCTGCACAGGTTACAAGGTGACATCAAGGTCGTGTCAACTAGGGTAGATAGGAAATTGGTGGACCTCTATATATGAGCCTTACCGTACATCACACTGGCTTAATATCTGATTATACAAAAATATCTTATTTTGAACAGATAGGGGGTCTTGGCCCATCAAGAGTAGATTTTTTTAAATTTAATGTTTAATAATTCTTTTCTTTTTTTATGTGCACCTACCATTTCAGTTTGCATTCAAATTCATGCCCAGATATTTGGCAGAATAGACATGTATAATGATTTCTTCATTAATTCTGATATTATTTTTTTATTTAGTTTTTAATGTATAACTGACATGAGTTGATTTAGTTTCATTCAACCTGATTCGCCATTTTTTAGTCCAGTTGCAAATGTCTGCAGTTGTTTGTAGTTTACTTAATGCTTTTGTTGAACTGTTTTCAAATTCAACTATTGGTATATCATCATAAAATGTTGTGGTTGTCTCATCTCCTTCTTGCAGTATATTGTAGGTTACAACATTAGTCCCAGAACACTGCCCTATGGTATCCCTGCTTTTATTTCTTTAACCTTATGTCATGTAGTGTACTCTATGTTGTAGATAACATTGTAGAAGATCTGCATACTGTCTATTACTACATTATTTCCAGAACACTGCCCTATAGTATCCATGCTTTTATTTCTTTAATCTCAGTGTAGTCATCTTCATGCTTGACCCTGTACTTTATGTAGTCTATGTATGTCATTTAGTGTACTCTATGTTGTAGATAACATTGTAGAAGATCTGCATACTGTCTAGATAGGATTTTTAAATTTTCTGGTGTCAAACTGTAATCAAAAGCTTTAGCTACATATAAGAACAGAGTAGGGATGGGTCGATACCAGGTTTTTTCGATTCTCGGTACCGATACCGATACCTTAAAATCGATTCCCGATTCTCCATACTATACCCCCCGTCCACCTCCTTTTCTCTTTAATAATTAAAGTGTTTATATTATAATTATAACGAAGATGGCCCAATGTTTTACTGCATGTCATACTTTTGATATGCATGCCTTAGTTTTCAGGCACAAAATTAAATAACAAATGTTTCAACAATTAAATAACACAATTAATTCATACACAAGGTTAGACTTTTTACAAATTTAAAGTTTATTTAAATTTCTACAAATAAGCTGACAGTATATGCAATAGGCCTATAACATATTATTTTTAAAGAAAGGGGAAAAAAAACATATTAATTATAATCAAATATAAGAGATATATTTTTTAAAAACAAGGTATAGAATAAAGTGTAATTGTTTACTATTTTACTGTCACTTTTTTTTTATCCATAAAAATATCAGTAAAATAGGCGTTATAAACATGTAAGTTTTAGTTTATAAATTTGTAGAGGTTGGTCAGGAATAACAAACAAAAAAAAAAGAAGTTTTTTGTAAAAATCGATATCCGACCCCACCTTTTTTTATTGCACAAAAACTCTTTTATTAATATCACAAATTTGTTTATTAACAAACTACAGCAAAATAAAAATTTTCTATAATTTTTCCCTTAATACTACAAATTCAAACTTCTTCCATTTCATCTAAAAGTTACAAATTACGTCGTGAAGACAAAAATCACTTTATTAAAGTACACATAAAAGTAGTCTCACATAAAATGAAATGTTATGAATTCAACTTTGACTAATTTGTCAAAAGGACGAAGAGAAAAAAAATTGCAAAATTTGATAAACAGTAACAAAAACTAATAACGAACCATTTGAAATATTTTCACTTATGTATACAGTAGCTTTTTTTATTGAGAAGCACATTGGGGACATAATATTTTTTTGTGTTGCCCATACACTTGTCGTTGACATTTCATGCAGTGGAAGTTCCCCTTTCTGTCTTTATTACGAGTACAAAAATAACACCTTTTTCTAGATTTTGAAGTACCATCAGCAGTAACTGGAGTTTCGTCATCTTCCTCTGGTATCCCCAACAATGATTTTATAGACTATCGAAGTTGTTTTGGAATATGCATGTTGTAGGCTCTTCTAGTCATCCAGGTTTCAGTGAGTTCAAAAGCCGGGGTCTTCAGAAAATCTGCACTTGCCTCGTTTGAATATCGCTCCAAGCTTAGATTCCATTTGTACAACACGAAGCTATTCACAGCAGCTATGTCCAAAATGCCAAAAAAATATCTTAGTGGCCAGCGCCTAGTTGTGCGTTTTGTGATCTTTTCGTGGCATAACTTGTCCAAGACATCAATGCCACCCTTTGTTAAATTATAAAATTCTATTATTTCAGGTTTTGATTCACCCATTTCACCTATACAATACATTGATGATAGCAACAATACTTTTTTATTCTTCTTTGGGGTGTGGGAGAATCATCATGTCTGGATGGTAGAGATATTTAGTATGTAAGACAGGTGTTTTAGCTGAAATCATGGATGGTGGGATTTGAGGTTTATTTTTCTTCAGAGTACCCACCATCGTTAATTTTTTATTTGCTAATTCTTCTGCCAACTCAACTGAAGAAAACCAGTTATCAACAGTAACATTCCTGTTACTCCCGGCAAGAGAATCGGTCAGGCGCAAAACATACTGAGTGGGAAGGGAAATGTCACCTTTTCTCTTAGTTATTTCATGACCAACGTATGGTATGCCCTTCAAGAAGTAAAAAGTCCTGGCATCGCATAATGAAATGATCTTGCAGCCATACTTGTCTGGTTTAGATGGAATGTACATTCTAAATGGACATTGTCCGCGGAAACTGAGGAGCGTCTCATCAGCCGTTAGATACTCAGATGATGAATAATATTTGCCACAATTTTCATTAAATTTATTCCACATGTCACGAAAAGGAGCAAATTTATCATATGCCTGATGCGTGGATCTTGTTGTTTTATCATCAAAATGGAGAGCTTTTAGAAGAAACTTGAATCTTTTTTTTGACATTCCACAACGAAACAAAGGTGGGCCGTAAATAGAAGAAAACATATCTTTGGTACGCAACCCAGAATTTTTCAACACACCACTCAAGTAAAGTAAACCCAAAAGTGCCTTAATTTCTATTGTATCAGTAAGCAACATGTAGCCTTCCATGGTTTTACACCGAAGTTTGAGAACATCTATTTCACAGTTAGTGAAAGCTACAATCGAATCTATCATACTATCTTCAATGCAGAGAGAAAATAATGTGGTTGCTTTTTTCACACCAACCGCTGCTCCAATAGGACCTGGAAGATGAGAAATCAGATTTTTACCTGAAACCTTTGCAAATCGGGAGACTAACGGCTTGTCTGTCCAGATGGTTTCATTGTCCTTTCCAATTTCAAAGTTCCTCTCCAACTCATCTCCAAGAAGAATTAGATCGGTGTCTTCCGCATCAAATGTATCAGGGACGTTATCGTCATTCAGCAAAATGCAGTCTTTGGTATCTGAAGCATCAAGATCAAGCTCTTCATCACTTTCTGCATCCGAATCGTCCAATTGCCTGGTCAGCTCCCTCACAATTTCTTCTTCCGTTGTAAAATGATCATGAAACTCCATATTCAGTGTGCTGAAAAATTTTCAAATAAACATTACTACTCTTAGATATTATATTTTCCATAGTAATACCTGCCAAATAAAGAAACTTCAAAACTTTCGGAAATAATAATGAAGATAAACATTATTCATTTAATAGTTATTCATTTAGAGACAAAGAAAAAACGAAAATTGAATGATCAGATCCGACCCTTTTGCACAGCAAAAAATATACCAGAAAGACCATGTGGGGTCGGATCTGACCCGTCAAGGGACATGTGATTTTCAAACAAAGGGAATAGAATGAAGTTCACTTACCTCAGATACGTGGCTTCTCTGATGGCTAAAACGAGACTGAAGGATAGGTTACCTAAGCGGAAGAGACGTTCTTCCTTCCCACGCATGCGCTAGCCTACGACCAATGAAACGTCGGGTCAGATCCGACCCCACCTGGTTCCAGAGGGTTAACAGTGAAAAATAATACACCAGAAATATATATGTAGGCTTGGATTTGGACTTACAAACTTAAACATACCTTAACAGTAATTCTAGAAAGACAATAGATTCAAAGGTACAAAGATATGGCAACAGTTTATTGTACTTTGCACTACGGAAAATATATTTATTTTATTTTACTTGAACAATATCTTATGATAGGCCAGATATACCCAATTCATAAAATATGAGGAAAAGCCCCTTTTATAAGTTACTATGAAGGAAATAATACAATCACTGCCGAACCACTTGGATATAAAAGCTGACCTAACTTGTTTGCCAAATTTCATCATTTGGATATTAATTTTTTTTGTTATTAGATTGTATGTTTTAAAAACACTGTAGGTGGGATAGTTGTATAAGTTTTATAATAAATTATATTTTAGGTATAAATTTGTATAATTTTTAACATTATTTACAGCCTGGTCAAGTAATTTGTTTTAGTTAATTTGTCTTAAATATGTTGACATTTTCCCTTGGAAAGGATAACTAAAGTTATTTTCATTGATAGACTATACAATATAAACTCTTACCATTTGCAATTCTGAGCACATCATAATAACGCTATTGTATTTTTAAATCTATTCTATTTTGAATTTTTATCTATAGCAAGGCAAATATGCTGTAAATAATATAATATTATTAGACTGGTAAATTAAGAATTAATATATGGTGATTTGAATATTAGGCCTAATTTAAAACCTGCCCTAACCTATCCAAGATGCTAAATAATCGTTTTATGAAAGTTTAAAATAATCAGAGTTACTCCCTTCTTATTTGAGAACTACCTTGACATATAAAAGTGGATCTTATTGTAAAGTTTCATAACATTAAATTATTGCTTAACCTAACCTCACCTAATCCTCTGCACTGCTTATAACTTTGGTAATAAGATTTAGACTTAGCCAACTAAGTTTAAAAACCCTATTACAACAAACATAACATTATAGATATCTTATATATATCATTTAAGATTTTTATTTAGAAAAACTAATTTCTTAACTCTATCGGGATCAAGCCTATTTTGTTTGGTATCACAAATATTTCCAGCCGTGCTAAAAAGCCGTTCATTAAACACAGATGACGGGGAATGCATAAATACTTTAATGCCAGTTTTTGTAGCCGCTTATGTGAGCTTATAAACCAATAATGTCCCAACTTTGTCAGCAAAATTTGGGTCCATTGTATTCTCCTGCAAGTATTGAGCAAGTTCTGCTTCATAGCTAATTTCAAATGATAATGGTGTGCTATTATCATTAATTTTAAACAACTTTTTATATTGAGTCCAAATACCATCCTCAATTATTTTATTATGCGAGATTTGCAAGTTAGGTTTAGTAGCTTGCAAAAGAGAATCACTTTTAAATGGCACACTTTTAAATCTGGGGTCCAACAGTGTGACACAGGCAACAGTTAATTCCCTTTCAATATCAGGGAAACGATGTTTTAAGACAAAAAGCACTTCTCAAAAAAACTCCAACCTCTGTGGGCTGACTGACTGAAGGCAGATTATCACATGGTTGTGAGATGATTATTTTGAAATCTTAGGATATTAACAAAAGTCTAATCTAAGATAATATCCCTGTGTAGTATTTAACTTTTTTAAACCTCAAACTCGGAGCGTTAAATTGTGTTAAAAGTTATAAATTCAGTGAATATGTGTTTGGTATAGCATATGTTAACTTATAATTAACTGTATCTTCAAAATGAAAAATTTATTAGAAGAAATATTAATTTATATTAATTTATCAGTTTAGAGGCATTAATTAAAAGCATTTAAGGAATTATTTAAAATACTGACTTTTGTAAAACTTTGGTTAATTATTTAAAGATAAAAGGGGACATGAACATTTATTTGAGTTGATTAAATGTTAATATCATTTGATGAACTTTTCGATTTGGTTTTCTTTTATGAATATATGTGTTTCAGGTTGAATTGATGTTGTTCTAAATTTGATATTAAATTTATGCATTTCAGATATCAACTGTATTTTAATTTAAATGAGAAAGAATTCTCACACAGGTATTAACTTTATTTTTAAAAAAGAGTACATGTGCACAACCCCATGTTGGCGCCCTATATTTGAATTTATAGTTTGAGTACAGATGTACAATAATAAAGTAGAGTAAAAAATAATAATCTTTTAAAGTGAGGAATTCACGATCAGAGGAGGCAGGAAGATTACAAGTACATCAGGAATGTATTCATCTTCACTGTCGTGGTATTCTTTACAAAATTTATCTTGCTTCCAGATTTGTCGCTTAGTATATCAGTCAATATGCTGCAAGATCATAATTACTGAAATAACGTCGCTATGACATGTTCTCTACTTCGCTTTAAAAATCAGACTAAACTAAAGTATGATAAAGCATTAGTTTGTCATTTTCAGAATTCGGGTATCAGACGTTCAGTGAGTCTTGTAAATAGAGCCACATGCCTTTGAAGTGTATGATAAACAAAAGTAATGACACATTGAATTCAAGTGAAAGGAATCAGTTTGGTCCTTTTTAAGACGGACATAGTAATTATCCTGAAATTACAAACATCAGTTAAATCAGTCTAATTTCATTCATGTTTAAGACATTACAAAGGTTTTTTAAGTTTTATATTGCTTTCCAGGATGGTTCAACGAAGAATGTGGAAACAAATGAATTTTGATTTGAGAATTTGTATAACTCATTTTTTAAATTATTTATTTTCAGGTAGAGGATCATACTGTGATTGTTGAAACAAAAAAACCCTTGATTGATCGTCCTGCTAGGATTACAGCACGTCGTGATTTGACTTCAATAGTTGAAACCATGTCGAGTAGAGTGTCAGCCTCACAATTTTATACAGAAGCTGTGAATAAAGTATCTGCAAGGAATTCCGCTCGTAAAGAAACTACAGTTCACCTTCAACCAATGGAGAATACCTCTTTTGGTGTCTTCCAGACAGTAGTCAACTCTCCAACGAAAGATCTCATGAAGAATCAGGTGATTTTTTTTTTTTTACTTGTTATCTATTTAATAATACAGGTGTCACATTTTCAGTATTTGGGCTGTGATATTACTTATGGAAAGGATCATGATATTGTCTAGAAAATAAGTAAATATCAGTAAGTTTGTGGAACATTCAGGAAGTCTCTGAAAGGAAAGACATGCAAAGAAACGTAGCTCAAATTTTACAAAGTTATTGCAGTTCCTACACTATTATATGGTGTGGAATGTTCGGTACCACCACAAAAAAAAGAAAAAGATATGGGTGATTTGGAAGTTTCTGAAATGAGGTTTTTTAAATACGAAATGAAGGGTCTCAATATGAAATAATGATATTCGACAAGAATTGGAGATCCTTCCTATAAGAAATGTCTCTGAATAAAGAAAAATTGAAGGATCATGTAATGAAAAGGAAGATGGAAAGCTTCTAAAGCAGGTGATAAAGTATAAAATTAGTGGCAAGAGAAGTTTGGAAAAACTGAGAACGAGATGGTGAAGCGGGAACAGGTAGTTTGACTAAACCTGGAATGATAGATGATGATGATTTATTTAAAATGAACCAACAGGAAATTTGGAACAGCTCCCATGACCATCTAAATCAGTGTTCGTCAACTTTTTTTAGTTCAAGGGCCAATTTTTTGTTTGTTTTAATGACTTGAGGGCCTCAATATTGTACTAAATGTATTGGTATTTAATAACATTAAATACCAATACATCTTTTAAATTCTTATTAGCTCGTTTATGTTCACTTATTTAGTTTCTACACTATAAAATTGTACAGTGTACAAAACAAATAAATTCATGATTATAATACATTTATTCTATAAATAAATAAAATGGAAAAATCCATTTTCAATTTATTTATCACAACACGGTTTAATGTTGGTTTTTAAAAATAATTTAAGATGCCAGTAATTATTTTAGTTTTAAAGTTCAGTAAAAAGTTGACACTGTTTATTTCTCACAAATTTGTCAATGTCTACTCTTATTTTTAATGTTGTAACTTTTGGTGTGTTTTAAAGGTAAACATCAGTAATACTAGTTCTGATTATTATTGTTCAAAATTCATTGAGGGAAATATCTGCTCTCAGATATAGGTACTCTCAAACAGTCACATCAATTTTAAAACAAGCTGTCGAAGTTGGAAAAATATCCTTATTAACATAATAATTTAGAATGACAATTTAGATTGAATTTGTCTTTTTAATTAGTGTTTCACTGCAAATCTATGAGTCTATTTATATATTGTCAAATATATCTCTAACAAGTACATTGAAAGGTCTTGCGTATAAGTCTTATTGTCCACTTAGATTGAACTCCACGAATAATAACTTGGGATAAATCAACTGAATCATAAAATCCTCTTTCAGTTGGGCTAATGCTGAGGTATGCTTATTCAGATCTGAAGTTTTTTTTAAGTGAAATCATAAGCTGAATTTGCTATAAATTAGGTTTGTTTTTAAAAAGATGTGACTTTTTCATAAAGATTATGTATAGAATTATCTTTTCTTGCATGTTTTTGTTCAGATTACTAAGTTGCATGGTAATGTCTCTCGAGACTACCAAATCACTCAGCTGCTCTTATCATTGAATTATAAAACGGGTTTTCCCTTACTTTTGATAAAATTGTGTATGAATTCTTTTTATTCGAAGACCCTTTCCAACATTTTCCCTCTAGAAAATTAACAAATGTCACAAAAATAAACAATATCCCCATACTCCATTAGTTTTCTTTACCAAAGTAATGTACTTCATTCTTACTAGTCATAGACTGTGCACCTTATGTTAAAACTCCAAATAAATTTTCAAGTTTCAGATTACTTTGATTTAATACTATCATCAAACTTTTAAACATGACTCACTCATTTCAAAGAATAAAGGCCCAATATTTTTTCATTAATGTAATAATAATCACCTATATCTTGGTTGAAAATGGCTAACTGTGGTATATCAGTCTTTTCATCAACAGTGGGTGTTGACAAGATTACTTAAGTAAAAAAGATGTTGTTGAGATGCTAATTATATTTGGGCAACACATTCCATACAATAAATTCGCCTTCTGAGAATGATTTTGATTTAGAAAACTTTTTCTGATATGATAGTTTACTTTCATATTGGCTTCACTTGCTACCCTTTATTTTTTAAATGTAAATTTCTGCCTTTGTAACTTCTTTTTCAAATATCCTGTTTGATCGATTCAAAATTGGCCTTGAAGACCATCTAATTTCACAGCTTAATTTGTTTTGTAATATTGTTTTAAGTTGTATACTTTTATACAGCCATAGACTCCCGACACACCAAACACACCTTTCTTAGGAACACAAATCACTTCACAAACTTCAATTTTTTTAATTTATAGTAACCGCCATTGTAATCACAAACATACTAGAACCATCAATCGCGTTACAGACGAAACGATAATTTGACACAAAATGGCATTACGGGTGGATCATTGGTGATCCTGAGTTTACTGATGAGTGGAAGTGTTTATTTATCATCTTTTCCCTCTTTCAAATCAATTAAATTTTTACTTTATGTAATTTTATAAATTTCATAAGGTAGGCTGATGGGCTGCAGCAAATCTCACAGTTGGCGGAAGGTTGAAGACCCCTCATCTAAATAGTCATAACATATCCAGTGATAGATATGTGAATAATTTATTTAGGTCACTTCAAAACTAAGTAGGCCTCAAAAAAGATGCAATCGTATCAGAATTGTTACTATTTTTATTTAGCTTATTTTATATAAATTAATAACTAACTAATCCTTTACATTCTATAACACCTTGTATCTTATCTGGGTATTTCTGCAGTCATAAATATTTTAATCACTTATCTGATCTGATGTTAGCTAGAGTTCTACTATTTAAATAGATCTAATCATAAATTACTCTTCCTACATTATGTTTTCTCAGCATGTTATTTAACCCTAGATGTGCCTACACCTGGCAGTGTTAATTTTCTTCGTTTGTTTAAAAATTAATAAAATATATTAATATATAACAAAACCTAACTTATAAGACATCATTTTTCTCAGAAAGATGCATAGAATTTATCTATGTAATAAAAAAAAAATTTTTTGAAACGGTTTTGGAGTAAGTATGTTACATGTCAAAAAATGATGTTATCATTTTTCAGAAATACCTGTATCACCCAAAATCAAAAGCTTACCACCTTTTTCTAAGATGTACAAAATTTTAGTGATATATTTATGAATACATTTCGGAAAAAAAATATAAATTTGTTACATTTTGAAAATTTTAAAAATGGTTTTACAATAAAAGAGGAATGGTCCAGCTTATTTTCAATAAATCACCAAAAATTGTAATATTTATGGAAAACCAACTTCTAAATATAATTATGTTCAGAAATGTGCATAGAATTTAGTAGTGTAATTTAAAAAAAGTTTGAAAAATAATTTTGGACTTCAGTCAGTATTGCAAAGAACAAAAAAAACACGAAAATCCAAGGCCAAATTTCACTTCAAAGTCCAATTGAGCGTAGAAAATCTAGTTTTACATTTTTTACGAGTATTACAAACGTTTTCTAGTATAAATATGAATAACAATTTGTAAAAAAAAAAAATCAAATTCTAAAATTTTAAAAATAATAATAGCACTTACCAGTAAGAAGGAATAAAATGCAAGGCTTACGCACTAACGCCTTGGTACTAATGATTTGTAGGCCTAAATAAACATTACTAGATTTCACTATAACAATAAGACACTATAGATTCTACAAAGAATAACACACATATAAACTTATATAATACACTTTTATAATCAATCAAAACACTCGATATATCACAACAAATATGTCGAAAATGAACACAAACGCAACGTACACTCCGTAACTCAGTTCTAAATCCTACCATATGACAGACTAAAACGTGGTGGTTTATATCATTGGAAAGGTCTGTATTTTGTCTATACAAAAAGATAAGAACCTGTCAGTTAGGGCAAATATAAAGCTATTTATAGAACAAACAAGGAGAGAAGTAGGTTACAGTTCTTTAGCCGTCGAGTGCAGCAGTCTGCCGGAAAAACACTGGACTTCCAAGAATTATTTCAATTTTGCGTTACTATACCACGATACTCAAATTACATAACTCTAAAAGCTTGAAATACGAGCTTTTCATTGGTGTATAATTCATGTTTCTAAGAATTCATTTACTAGAGTAAAGTTGACTTGAAGAAAGCAACCTTTTTTTTTGCTCTAAAACGGTTTTTTGTCTTGAACACAATCTAGAATGAAAACCATTTGTCTTACTGACATGTGGTGAACTCTGTTGGATAGGTAAAGATTTGTACTAAGAAAAGTATAATTTTCAAGGAAATTGGTCGGTAACACCTTCTTTGAGAACTTGCTAAAGGACGACTCCATTTTGTTTTATTTGCCTAGCCGTCATGTTTCTGTCTAAAACACGCCAAACTTTACCAATTAATTAAATATTTTTATAGCGTTTTATGAACTTTTGATTACATGTATATGCATCTACGAAACATCAGCTTTACAATGGTATAACATTTATTTCGATAGGATGGTTTTAAGTAACCCTAATGACGAGTTGCAATATCAGAGTTTTTTACAGTTGTCTGTCTACATCAGTGGCGTCATCGGCTCAATTTGAGCCGCACGCCATTATCAGAGTTAAAAGGTCTTAACATTTTTCTAAAAAATTATACACAAGGTGTCGACAAATACAGTAGACTCTCATAAATCCGGACTATTGTGGCGGACGGCCGATCCGGATTCCGAAAAATCCAGATTTCTCGGAGTCAGAGATAAGTCAGCCACGGGGCCGATATGAGCGGTGATAACCCGCTCATGCAATCGCTACCGGCCCATGGTGATACCCAATGACACTTGTTACACTCTTACACATTAACTAATGGTACTGTTACTGTAATTTACATAATACAGTACTGGACTGCAATTAAGTAAAACACAAGGTAGGGCGTGTCAATTACCTCATCCGCACGGAAACTTCCACTGCTCGTGAATCATTACAAAATATGTCATTCATGCAATGCAGAAGATTGCGTGAAAATTGAAGGCACTAAAGCGGCAAATTGTTATTAAAAAAATTTTACTGTCCGGTCCGGATTTTTGTGATCCGAATTTATGAGAGTCTACTGTAGTAGAATAAATAAATAATGTGTTATTTTTGGGGTAAAGTAATGACATTTAACGCAATTTTTGTTGGCACAAAAAGGAATTGCTGACCAGTGAAGGCCAGTGTTGTTTATATCAAATAAAACAATTTGTATACTTTGGATTAGAGTTTGTTTTGGTTACAGAACTAAGAGATAAACATTTATGTAAATCTGTAATGAAATATAATATTAACCGACTCCTAAAACTTAAAACTCACTTTTTTCATAAACTAATAAATAACTAAATATTATCATGGAGATGGGTTATAAAACTACAAATACAATGAAGTCAAAGTAGTATCAAAGGTTTACTATAAAAAGGCAAAATGAACCTGTATATCAAAATGTCAGCATTACTCCAGAACCTTTTGAGTCAAATTTTACATGACTTTCTTATCTTTAGACATCTATAGTTATTAGTCTTACATAAAAATTGCCAAGGCTCTTTTTAAGGAAAAACTTATTAGATAATTGTTGTTTATTGGTTTTTATTTGTAAATTATAATTGATCAAATGTTTTGTTAATTTCTTTCTCTAGTTTAAATTGACTCTACAATACAAAATTGTGTTAGTGTGTATTTTGTATATGTTTACGTTATTGTTGATGTGCATTAAGTGTTTGTATTTAATAATTGACAATGGACTATCCTGCCAACAATTTTTTAAAAAACTTGAAAATAGCTAAATAACTATAACAGCCATCGTATAGTAATATAAACTAGTAAATCAGAATACTAGAGAGACAGTAAGTGAAATAAATAATTCTTTATTAATGTCAGTATTCGGAATGTCGACAACTAAACGTTATAAAATATTTCTGTACTTATCACATATCTTTTTAAATGATAATTTGGTTTCAATTGGATGTAATTAATTCAACCTCCCTTGCCATACCTTTTTATAAATCATATCTAGTTATAGTTAGATTGCCTTACATGATTTCTTGGAGTATTATTATTTTAGAACGACGTGACTTTCTTAGCTGCTCTTAACATTTTGATTAAAGTTTAAATTTTCCTGCGTCTGGAACAATCTTTGTCCTGTAGAATTATGGACAACTTCTACATGTATAAAATCTGTCTATTTACTATTTATAACTTGAGAACATGTGATACAATTTTCATTCTGTTTTCTTTCCTAATTATGTATTATATCAAGTCAAGTTTTAGTCTTTAATTTATTAAAATTCTAATTGTTTGTAAGTTATAATGAGAAACCAGAATTTTCAACATATTTTACACATTTTCTTTAAATTTTCAACTACAATATACATTTTGTCACTGTCTGTCATAATTGATACATGATTTGAACACTACTTGAAACTGAAAATTTGTTTAAAATTGTTGCAATAGTTTTTCAAGATATAATCAGTTTTTGCTGTTAAAAATAGGAAATACAATTTTTTTAAAGCATATTTTGTACATTTCCATAAAAAGTTCAGCAACAACATGTTTTGCAATGATAAATATGGTATATGATGTAAATGCTAATTTAAAATGAAACTTTTTTTTTTAAATACGTGCAGTGGTTCCCAAGTTTATGCTAGTGATAAAGAGGAAATCCATATTGTAACCGTTTGAAAATGTTAGGCTAGTAAACAAGGTTTGGGTTAGGAAATTCAAAATGTTATATGTAAATAGGGAAGTAATAGTCAGTGTAAATAATAATTAATTAAAAGAACACTGAATTAAATTAACTTAAAACTAATACACTAAATTTTTACTTTAAATATTCATAAATACAAATTCACTGTTTATATGTGATGTGTCACTGAAGATGTAAAATCACATTTTTAGCCTAGATAACAATTGTAAGCCTACTTGATGTAGGAATCCAAAAATTTTCTTAATAATTTTTTTGTGGGCATAATTGGAAGATCTGTATATGATTAATTGAATAAGTATAAACTGAAATTAAAGTCAAATAATAATAATAATAAGTGAAATAAACTATTAACTAAACATGTAGAAGATAAGAAATGAGGTTATTTATGTAACGGCGGCCCAGGTGGATTTAGACTAATTGTTTTTAATGAACCAAGGATACAGCTATGATAGCAAACAGCTAATAGTGACTTGATTGGTTGAAATTGTTTTGATATAGAAAATAAAACTTTTAAAACCATAATAAAGTGAATTAATAAACAAAATAATATAATAAAATAGTAAATAAATATGTTGGGTCAAGATTTAAATTGTGTAATGTAGTTAAATGAACAAAATTATACAGAAATAAAAAAATACTGTATTCTGATTAAACTAAAAAGAAAAAAGGCGAAATTGTGGTTACAGTATTAATGTTCCATGATAATCACAGGAAGTTACGAAATACCATAAGCGACGCCAAATTTGAATGGACGCTGAACTTACAAAATGGTCAACTAGAGAAAATGATATGAAGTCTGCAATGCTTGGAAAAAAATTATTATAAAGAGCTCCTTCTTTGTGATATTTTCCAATAGATCTTGGAAATTCCAGCAATGACATTTTATCAATAACATAATTAGTACATAATTTAAAAAAATATTTAGAGTACACTACATAAGATATAGCCTGAGCTCTCACCTCTATGCCAAAGTAATGAGTCAATTGGATTGATTTAGGTTAAATACATTGCTGTGTTTTAGGAACACATTTTAAAGGAAGGAAAAAATTGTTTGAAAATCAGGTATTCTTACAAAATTTATCATACCAAACAGACATCCATGACTTTGATTTAATTGTGAATAATGTAAAGCATATGATAAATGAATTCTATTTAATGTATGTAAGTTTTTATGAAATGTGTTGAAAGATATATATTAAAATGGAAGTAACTGGGTGTCAAGTAAAGCCTTAATAAAAAGGATTTCGGTAGAAAATAAGAATTCACACTATAATAGTGCTGACTACTGAAAATTCAAACATTATAATAGAAAGACCAGTAATTTATATTGACAAGACTTATTTGTACATAGATGTAGCTAAAAAAATTAAATTGATCATTAATTTTATAATATAATGACCTTAACTATAAAACTAAATAATTCAAATCGTGTAGTTGTATCTTTTCATAAACCGGTGATTTAAAAAACAGAAAAATGTATATTTTATTGGGCTCCATTCTATAAATAAGCATAGATACACTTGTACTTTAAAAAATTCGGGATCATGGAATCTTTTAAAGTGTACTTTCTCGTTACAAACAAGCCACAAATTTGTTTAAGTATTTCATTTATAATATTGAAATTTGAATGAAAATGAATATTATCTATCTGGAATACATACATATTATATTGATTGATAGTTATTGATAATATGACTTAAATGAAAACATGATTCTAATTGGATGCGCTCCTGAACAAAAAATGTTAAATTTCTTGGCATTACCTTAGACGCAAATTTAAATTGGAAAAGTCATGTTTCAGGTTTGGCTCAGCAACTGGCGCCAGTTTGTTTTGCTCTCAGAATGATTTCTACTGTGACTAGTTTAAAAGTAATAAAAGCCGTTTATTCTGCTTATATTGGTTCTCGGCTAAGATATGGGGTGGCATTCTGGGGGAACTCTGTAGAGTCTATAAAAATTTTCCGCCTACAAAAAAGAATTTTACGCTCAATGTTTCATCTGAGATATAAACAATCGTGTTTTCATTTTTTCAAAAAACATAATATTTTAACTTTCCCGTTTATTTATATCTATGAGACGTTAATTTTCTTTAAGAGCAACCAAAATTTATTTGAGGTGAATCAGCACCACCACAAATATCCTATCCGTCATAAACTATTGCAATATCCTGTCCACAGACTAAAATTTTTTGAACGTGGAATATATTACTCGGGTATTAAATTGTTCAACGCACTTCCGGAAAAAATAAAAAAAAACGAATTCTATCCAGAGTTTCAAAAGTTCACTCAGAGGCTACCTCCTAGAAAATACATTCTACTCTGTGGAAGAATATCTGGCCAGAGGTGCTCAAGCCAATCCTGCTGATGTCGGGTGTAAATTGCGAATGAATTGATCCAGTGTCTGCCCTGTACTTGTCTCAGATATAGCCTTATTTTTTGGATATGTATTTGTGTGTATGTAATATGTATGTATATATTTGTTATATTGTATTGTGTGATTGTGTGATTGTGGATGTGTGATTGACTAGTGCAGAAATGTGAACTGTATTTAAAGTTATTTAAGTTATTGTAGTTATTATAAATTTGATTTTTTGTGGACTCTTGCTGTGCGAATTGTGTTTGTCGGCAGCAATAGAAATAAATAATAATAATAATCCGGGATGTATTTTGCTAGTGAAGCAATTAATTTTATATACCATACTTGACACTTTGTGTCTTTGTAATTTTTAATATATGGAATGACTTTTTTTTAATTAAGATAAATTATTCTAATAAGTCATGCAAAATTTGTTATTTGTTCAAATGTTCTTTATTTTGTTAAATATTTCTCTATTTTATTGTTTATACATTCTCTGATACAACTATTTGTATAAAAGAAATAATGTGTTGTGTGTTTTGTAATGCGTTTTATGTATTGATGTAAAGGTTTAGACTTGTTGTATGCAATTGTATTGTCAACTACAACCAAATAAATGAAATGAAAAAATGAAAAATGAAATAATAATAATACTTATCTAAACAACCTTACGTACGATAATATGACATATATTCCTAAAATAAAATGTTCAATGTATTTTCAAATTTTTTTACAAGTTTAAATAGAGGGTCCTGAATTTAATTAAATAGCTAATGTTTATTAATCCTAATTCTACACAATCCGTCTGATTGTCCAACTACAGGGAGCACACAAAAGCTAATCCAATGTCATAGATATGATATTCTTTAAGTTAATACTTTAAAGTCAGTTTTACAAATTTTATGTTATTTTAATATACTGTAGGTTATACAAATTTTAATGTAGGCATCTATACCAGGATGCAATCACTGATTTTATTTTAGTTCTAGTTAAAACTGTCTTATTATGAATAGCTCTTTTTTGAAACGTTGCTCTTGAAGATTGTAGAGGCGATCAGTCTAATGAGAAGATCCTGTAGTGACGAGAGAGTCAACACGACCACTCTCGTTGGACGATGAAAAGCTAGTGAAACTACAAGTAGTCTCATGTACCAGTTGATTTAAAAAATGCTGTGATTGGTGGATCCTTTGGGTCAATTGCGATAACCTGACAATTATTTCGACTCACTACTACACTGCACTCACTTATATGTTTTAATTTTTGAGAAAAACTATTATTTCTTACAATTGATTACTTATTTATTATAAAAGTGTACAATATTTCTTTATTTAACAATAGTATTGTAATGCTATTATTTTTAATACAATATTTATCCTTTTCATTCATACCCATCGTTTATTCTCGATTCCATAATAACATTTACCAATTTTCGAACACTGTCTGTCCGTCCATACGAGGCTTCGAATATACGATCGCAATATGAGAGATGACACAAGTTTTCCAACATCATATCTCGCTTACGTCACATATTGATAACCAAGTAATAACCCAACTTAGAGACCTAAAAATGTGAAATGTTATAGTCCGCTCGGGTGGAATCTGGCTAATTAAAGCTATACACCATGTTTGATCTTTTGTATTCATACTGGCATATGTGATAGTCCTTACACTATATTTTAAACCGACACCATGATTCCTACGTGTCATATGTAATGTGACACTATGGATCATCAGCAGCTTAATCTTAATGCATTATTGTTTAAAGAGTTGCATGGGCAGTTGACTCCATTACTTGCTCTGAGCAACATAAAATGGCACTCTCCCAGTATAGTTTCATTGTATAGTAGTTTGTGCTCTCATAGGACAGTGACTTTGGGTTCAATCCCACTTGGTGTACAAGGTTTTTATTTTACAAATACCTATATTTTTTACTATCTCTGATTGGAGTGATTCACCTAAATTAAATGGTAGTTGGGTTTGATTGAAATTTGATGGTGTTTGTTTGGACTCAAGTTAGTTGTACTTTAAAGACTAATTTGCTCTTTGATTATTTAAAAAACTTTAAAACGTCATCTTTTATTTTTAACAATCATAATTATATTTGACAGATGAATAGTAATATTATTCATTAGAATGTAATACAGTAAAACCCTGCTTAACTGAAACCTGGCTTAACCAAAATAGATGCATGATGTAAAAAATCTACAATATAATTTGAAACAAAATTATATAAACAAAAGGAAATACAGAAATAAAGAGTGAAGGCCACATAATGCTACTATATGAGTCATCAGTGAGAACCTTTGCTGTCTAGCTTTGTTTACCTGAGGGCTCCCCACACCAATCCTCTTCCAAGAATAAATCTTCCTCCGACCAACCTACATTCCACAAAATTTTCAATCGGCTTGAGTCTGTCAGTGTTTGTTATACATCGTTTGTTGAATTTTTGACTTTGAAGTGTGATTAGATGACCCTTTAGTCAGATTCGTTTGTAGCACTATAATAGCCGGGGAATGGAAGTTGGTCGTTATTGAAATTAAGGATAAATTTGAAGCCATTTAATTGTGTTGAGAATGATGCTTTTGATATTATATAAACAAAAGGAAATTCAGAAATAAAGAGTGAATGCTACCATATGAGTCATCAGTGAGAACCTTTGCTGTCTAGCTTTGTTTACCTGAGGGCTCCCCACACCAATCCTCTTCCAAGAATAAACCTTCCTCCGACCAACCTACATTCCACAAAATTTTCAATCGGCTTGAATCTGTCAGTGTTTGTTATACATCGTTTGTTGAATTTTTGACTTGTGAAGTGAATTAGATGACACTTTAGTCAGATTCCTTTATAGCATTATAATAGCCAGGGAATGGACGTTGGTCGTTATTGAAATTAATGATAAATTTGAAGCCATTTAATTGTGTTGAGAATGATGCTTTTGTTACGGTATGTAGTAGCCAAGTACAATCTCGACGTTTTAACTGTAAGTGATTTAACAAATTGTATCTAAGCCAAAATAATTTTTGATAGTGAAAAAGTTCCCATATAAAGCCATTCTGTATACAACGCTTCAACTCCGATTCTTGAAAATGGTGAAATTAAAATTCAATTTCTTTCAGCAAGTGTGACAAATTTATCCAACCAATGGGTCAGAGAGTAATTGAAACATATAAGTGCCAAAATAGAAGTTCTTTTGTTTAGACACAAAGTGCAAGTGGAAATAAAACACTAACCGAATCTTTCAAATCAGTGACATGAAAGATCTGATTTATTGATTTGTACATTCTTGGGATAAGGGTAATTCTAGCATACTGCAAACAGCATGGAGAACAACATTTTTGTTGGCTTCTCAACTACAACTGACGGTTGGGATGGTGAGGATTTTGAAAAGATATTAGAGCTGTTAGAAAGTGCCAAGTTATGAAACCATCCAAGAACAAGATGTCTTAAGTTAAGGGGAGGGTACCCTGAAAATTGGTCAAAAACTGCCAAAATATGGAATATTATTTTTTAGTCCCTAATTATTTGTCAGGTCTTTCTGAATCAGAAAAGTATAATTTTTTTGCAAAAATTAATATATTTATATATAATAATAATTTTTGAAATAATGCTTACACGCGAATTTTGGTCAGCTTTTCGTTGTGTTTTTATCAAAACTATGTTTTTTTTAATAATAATGTAGATTATAAATTATAGCTTAGATGATTTTTGTATTTTTGTGTTTTTGTTTTGTTGTCTTTGATATTTGCTGCAAACTGTAAGCTGGATGTCAGCAAAAACAGCTGTTTGAATAAGTAACAAACAGTGAAACCTTTGTGTCATCTGCAAATGTTTGTTGTTGTGAGTGAAACCTAACCTTATATGTTTGTTAGTGGTTATAAGTGGTAGTTTTGTTTTATTATTATCATTATAGATAATAAAAGTGAGTAATAATGCCTAGAAAATGTAAATTATCATCTAAAAATAAAAAGTCAATCTCTTGTAGATGGAAGAAAACTGATCCACCAGATGTTGAGGTTAGGCAGTTCTTATGTCCTAATTGTGTATGTGGTGGTTCCCTTCATGTCAAAAGCACTGTTTGTGAAGGATATGCTACATTACTTTGTCTGTCATGTGAGACATGTGAAGAGGACTTTGTCTTTGAATTGTCAAAACGCGTTGGTCAGGAGGGCCTAGGCCCGTCAGAAAAATCAACGAGGCCGCCTTACGATGTAAATAGAAGGATTGTGTCTGCTTTTACTTACATGGGTAAGCATCATAGAGCACTTGAGCATGTGGTAGCCAAAATAAAACCTATTTACGCTAGGCTTACCTCAAGCTCACTATTAGAAAAATGCGTAACAGGGAGAACGCAGAACGCAAACGAAGCGCTTCATCATGTCATTTGGTCGAAATGTCCCAAAACAGTGTTTGTGAATCTCAAAACAATAGAAATGGCAGTAGGCCAAGCTATTTGTGAATATAACACAGGGAGGGCAAATTCAGTCTCTGGGATGAAAAAGCAATGTGGAATTAACCCTGGGAGGTTTACCATAAACATTGCGAAGAAAATTGACGTAAAACGACTGCAGCTTGCTAAGAAAAGAAAAGAAAACAAGTATGAAGAATACAGAAAAAAGAAAAAACAAGCTGTTCTAAGAGAAGAAGAAAGAAGAATAAATCTAGAAGGCACAACGTATGGTGCAGGAGACTTTTGAAATGTGTGAGTTGTTGAGGAGCCTACATCGATTATGGCAATGGTTTATACATAGGTAAAGTTATGATTTATGCTTCTAAATAACTAATAAATAAGTATTTTAGACCAAAATAGTTTTTATTTTACCAAAGAAGTTATTTTTTAAGAAAAAACAAATCATATAAATCAGTAAAGTACATATTTTGTTCAAAAATCCATAAAAATACTTCTTTTTTAGAAAACTCGCGATTCCCGACAGTTGAAATTTTCATGTTTTTAAGAATAAAAAATGCTAAAACTAAGAAAGTATTGCAGATACAACAATGAAACTTTGCATGATTGTTCTAAACATATACAGCTACAAATTTATGTATGGATTTACAAATATCTTTAGTAGTTGGTGGAAAAAAAAATTTTAATCGTAACAAAATATTTTTGATAATTTTTCAAAATTTAAACTTTTTCAGAAAACTCCACATAAGAGATATTTTCTTATGAATACATAAAGTTGTAGCCTATATCATATACTTCAAAATAACACTTCAAAAATGTGTCTACAAGCTATAGCTTAGGAGCCTTAGCGTTTACCGTAAACCTTTACAAAATTTCTTAAAAGGGGGGGTGGGGGGGAGGGACGTGAAAATAAGGCCAAAAACCGGTTATATTTCATGAAATAGGTTATATGTACATAAAAAGAAGTAGTAAACAATATATAATAACATAAATAGGATTTTAGAATTTTATGACAATTCTGAGCTGGAGCTGTCAGATCTAGACATTGTTGACATGATAAAATAGCTGGCAGCACCTAGAGAGGCGGGCGACACTGATTTATGAGACAACCTCAGTGTAAAATACACACTAGTGGTGATTTTATTTTTACATCTTTCTCATCTATCCAATAAACTTTCTGTTTCTGTTTTGTTGGTTAGATCAGTTACAACAGCGGTGTTGTTATTTCAGATTGTCCTTTGATTTGTTGAACAATAAGCTGATGCAACTTCTGCTGATGTTTTACTAATGAAGAGATGGCGAGATAAAGCTGCTCTTAATTACTGTGATGAAAACATTCAATAAAAGATTTTCAGTACTTTAAAACTAACTATAAAGTACACCTTTATTTATTTGTACAAATAGTAAATTAATGTTGTTTACATGTATAAATTGTTGTAGAAGCTTCATTTTAGTCAAAAACTATCAGGAAAGATATAACAAGGCTTAACTGAAAAATGTCTTGTCCAAAGCGGTTCTCCCTCTATTAATTCAGATAAATGGGGTTTTACTGTTTACTGTTTTAGTTCATTTTACTCATTTCTGGTAAATTTTAAACATAAATTGTTTGAGATAGCATATTAAACAGGACTACTAGTTTTATCAAAATCGATTAAAATGTAAAAATTATTGGCCATCCTATTAAATTGTATGATTGTATATAAAACACTGTATGATTCCATACTATTCTAATTAGTTTTAAAGTTAGAACTAATGTATTTTGTTTATTTATGTAATAATTAAAAAAAAAACTATCTCTATTTATAGTTCCCAACTTTATGTACATCGTTGTAATCTAAGATTTTGTTTAGGTAACTGAACTTCATTCGCTGTTATCTGAAGAAGAGAAAGTACCAACATTAGGTCCTGATGGTCGTATTTTGACAAATGGTGTATTTGAACAAAAAGAAGAAGAAAAGCCATCAAAACAATTGATATCTGGACTTTTATGTACAAAATGTGAGTAATAATCATTGTATTAAAAATAAGTAGATGGTTACATCATAGTATTTATTCAGCCCTTACACCATTTATATACACCAATATAATTTTACTAAATATCATTACTCTTATGACTTTAATTTAGTTCTGACAAGCCTCATATCCATGTCATGTCTTGACCTTGGTGGGACTGAGCTATAAATATGTGAAATGGTCTGCTATAAATATATTCATTTGCTATGCTCAGGTTTTGGAGATTTGTTGCAAATGAATATCAGAGTATTTTGGAAAGTCAAAAGTCAGAGTTTGCTGTTATAATTTTTTAAATAATTTCTTGGTTCGCCCCTGAAAAAAAAAAACTAACTTGTAGTTAGTTATATATTATAATAATATATTTGTGTATAATATATTATAATATTCACAATATTATCCAAAAATTCGAATTAACAAAGTTCTTTCAAAAGGGTAAGAAAATACTCAAACTTTAAGTTTTCATAAAAAGACATTTATTAAAAATAATTTTACATAGATTTTTAACAACTTTTAACTGCTTATATTATGTACAACCTTTACATAATGGTATCTATTCAACAAAGCACATAACGGACATAATACAGTAGAGTAACTGTCTCGTGAATAACATCAAAAGTTTAAAATAATAAAATAAAACTAACATGTTCAATTCATCTATTTAACTAGCAATCTAGTAAGTCTCAGAGAAATTATATCTACTGCTTTTCAAAAAAGGTTGAGATCTTTACTTGTTTCCTACAATTAAGTCTCTCAGCCATCACAAAGGAATCTAATTAATTTTAAGGAATGGAAAACAGCGTCACGTCATTTCGACTTTCAAAAAGAAGCCTGAGTTCTTTTATGTGGTTCGTTGCTTCGACTGAACTCGGAACAGTTTTCTCAGGAATGTCCTCCATGGGTTCATCGCCAGATGCGTCGTCACCATCTTGTTTTTCGGAGTTCAGTACATCGGCGACGATTTCTGCGTCAGTCAGCACACTACAAACTGCAACATTTTCATCCACATTTACAAAGTCCTCGAATGTGATGGCAGGATTGTTGGTGACGTCATCCTAGCCGTCAACTGAAGGCATAGTTTCTGCTGCAGTTTCAACGGAATTTTCTTCATCATTTTCCTTTTTTACGAACCTGGCTTTTTGAAACAGTTGTTTATTGTTTCCGGCGTCATTTGGTCCCAAGCTTGTTTACACATTCGGGATGCTTGAAGAATGTCAAGCTTGATTTTGAGAGCGTTGTAATCTCTGGTAAGGATATTCTCAACTAGCAAAGGCCTATAAAAATGTTTGAGATTTTTTATTATTCCCTGATCCATAGGCTGGATGACGGAGGTCATATTGCTAGGGAAACAAATCACTTTTACATTTTCCATCAGTGGTATGGTGTTGTGAGCAGTACAGTTGTCAATGTAAAGGATGACTTGTCGTTTTTCTTTTTTAATCTTTTTATCCAGTTTCAACAGCCAATTCTCAAAAAGAATTCCAGTCATCCATGCCCTTGGGCTGTTAACATAATCCACTGGTTTCGATTTTACATTTTTGAAGCATTGTGGATTTGCTGGTGCCAATGATACAATGTCGTTTTTCGGGAATTCCTGGCCTGACCGTT
Organism: Aphrophora alni; assembly: GCA_963513935.1. Taxonomy (NCBI): domain Eukaryota; kingdom Metazoa; phylum Arthropoda; class Insecta; order Hemiptera; family Aphrophoridae; genus Aphrophora; species Aphrophora alni. Next base: position 89,731,858 of record OY740767.1, read on the forward strand.
TGACTTTCGATCAGCTTTTTTCGCGTAGAAGCTTCGAATTATCCAAAATATAATTCGAATTAACCACGATTTTTTAGTATTGATTGTATAGGGACCAGGAGAAAAATTCGAATTGAAGAAGATTTCGAATTATAGAAGTTCGAATTAGCCACATTCCACTGTACTTATATACAAACAGCTCTTTAATATTTATATCCTACAAATAAAACTAAGGAATACACCCATATGACTTTGTGTAAAGTCAAATAAAAGAAAGTTATCTATAGAATGAAAATATAAACATACACTCTTCCGTGCTTCCATATTATACAGTATATACATAACATCATAATATGGACTATTGACATGATATAAAATATACACAATAAATTGATTTTCGAGTTTATTAATCAATAATGTGTCATTTGAGATATTTCATATCTGCTTATTTAGTATGTTTTCTATAAGTAATTTACATTGGGACCTACAAATATAAAAGATCTTTAACCCTCCAAGTGGCACGGCGACCTACAGTAGGTCGCCAACGTGCTCCGAAGTGATTTCACTAACTTTTAATCACGTATTTTGCCATTCAACGTTACGCCCACTTAAAATTATCCGATCGCAATAAATAAAATACCGTTGGAAAGCTAATGTTCCGTAGATGCATAATCATGCAAAAAAAATACCACAAAACGTTATAAATAATATTCCAAAAATTGGTGAAGTTCGCATATTTTTGATGCGTAAAATCGTAGATTTGAACTCTGCGCCTTTTCGTTAGCGCGACGCCATTTTTCCCGATATTATTCCAACTCTATTTATCTGTCATTGAAGTCAACTAAAACACTGTTCTATAGATCACATGTTTCTCTTTCCAACCATAGATTACAAATTTTTCTGCGTCTCATAGATCCAGAGATATTCCTACTTGAACGTAGAACAAACTTGACGAGACGAAATTTGGTTGGCATTAGGTTTGCATTTCTCTTTGGTTTCTAATATTATATTTCTTATATTTCTTTACACTAAGTTGTAGGGGAAATTCCATTCTATAAGTTGGTACCACTTGATATTTACTTTGAACTCTTAGAAGGCTTTGTTTTGATCTCGGAACATAGGCAATTGTGCAACGTAAAAACTGTAACAAATGACGTAGCGCAAATTGTTTTGGGGTTAGATATTTGTTATTTTGAAGGTTTGTGTATACAAATTGTATATAAATTGTGTATAAAAGTTACAATATATGTGTTTTTATATCTACAGCTTATGTTTTTGTGTGATAGTTTAGTTTTTGAACGTTCTTATTTGCGATAACCTAGGCCAAAAAGGTAAGTTTAGGCTATATGCAAATTGTCTTATATATAGTGTTTTATATGATTATAAAAGTGAATATGTGTGTTATTCTTTGTAAAGTATATATTTTCTTAGTTAAATCTATAAGTTTTGTCTTTGATCTATCTTCAAATTGGTACTAGTGAGTCTAAATTGTGGAGGTTACAAACCTAACCTCACTTGTAAAAGTTACCTTTTTAGGGAAAATCGGTATTTTTATTTAGAAAATGTAACATATTATTATTTTTTCCCCCTAAATATATTCACAAATATATGACAAATCTCAAGAAATGGTTGAAAAAATCCTAAAAATCTATTAGTATGTTATTCATTACCATTTTTGTGAAATTTCTGCTTCGTTACTCTTCGATTTTTTGATATTTGACTAAAAAACTCCAAATGTGATACATGTAACATTTTTTTGCACTACACACCTACATTCTATGCACCTTTCTGAACATAATGAGATATAGAACTTTTGTATAAGATAAATAATACTATTTTTAGTGATTTTTTGAAAAGAAAATGATCATTTTACATTTTTTCGTAAACTATTTTTTGTTTTTTTGATAATATAACAAATTTTTTTTTCCCCCTAAATATATTCAAAAATATTACACAAAACTTTTGTATATCTTAGAAAAAGGTAGTAAGCTATTTATTTTGGAATATACAGGTTTTTCCTGAAAATTGGTAACTTCGTTTTTGACATGTAACATACTTACTCCAAAACCGTTTCAAATTTTTTTTTTTTATTGTATAGATGGATTCTATGCATCTTTCTGAGAAAAATGATATCTTATAAGTTAGGTTTTGTATAGAAATAATATATTTAATTAATTTTTTAACAAACGAAGAATTTTCAAGAAATTAACATTGCCAGTTGGAGGGTTAAAAAAACTATATTCTTAATTTGGGTCTTCTGAATAATTTGCGACTTGCACTATTTCTAGCGCCCTAGTAATGTTTATACATTTATTCTGTGTCACCGTTTCCAATTCGTTTGGGAAAAATTCTCATTGTTTATATATAAATAAATCTTATAGCGGTAAAATTAGTTTCTTATGCAGAGGTTGGATGAGTCGTGCCTCTGTTTGAACAGTATTTGGACTAATTGATTTTGAATTGTCCTTAATTAATATGTCAAGTGTTTATATGCTCTATCCCAGCAATAAATCCCATATTGCAACTGGTATCAGCAAAGTACAATCTGTGAAGTAATTCTGTATCACATTTATTTCTTAAATAATATAATTGGGAATCTTCTCTCTTGAGGGAATTTTGTAATTATCAATATGATTTTTAAATAACTTATACTACATAGGTACTGGGTGGAATTCCATTATTAATAGTTAAATAAAAGGCAATTTGTACTTCCACAATATATTTTAATGAGCCGTGCCGACCAAGGTTTCGCCAACTACAGCATTCAAGGATAAAATAAAGCAAAAGCTTAAAGTTTCAAATATTTATTAGTATAATGAGCTACAATTGTTTCGCCTTGCGGCATCGATGGGCTACTTACTTAGTAGCCCGTCGATGCCGCAAGGCGAAACAATTGTAGCTCATTATACTAATAAATATTTGAAACTTTAAGCTTTTGCTTTATTTTATCCTTGAATATGGAGTTTCAACAAGAAATATCTGCTATTACATTAAAGTTAACTACAGCATTGTCAAAAGCAGCTTACAGACTAAGGTACAAGAATTTTACAACACAATAGGCCAAATGAATTACTAAGATCTAATTGTTCATTTATAAACTAAACTAGAGTCCTTATTGACTATTCTCTTAATTTCTAACATTTCTAGTGCGTTTAACTTTTTACCCTCACCATTAACATGTAGAATATTAAATTCTGTATTAGAATGAAAATCTGAAATTTGATGGTTAGAAAAACTAGAATCTGCCGCCAATATAGTCAAAATAGTCCAACCGCCAACTTCTGTTATGTTCACTTAACCTAGTTTTTGAAATTACGACTTGTTTGTCCTACATAAACAGAATTTTACAAATTTTATAATTTAATTTATACACACCATTTTTTAACAAATCAGGCAACTTATCTTTAGAATTATTTATCCTTCGTCGGCACGGTTCATTAAAATATATTGTGGAAGTACAAATTGTCTTTTATTTAATTATTAATATGATTTTTCTCGCATCAATTACTCATCTAGAAGAACTCTCGGGTATTTGAAATCCCTTACTTTGTCAATCATTTGACAATTGCATGAAATGTTGTTATTGTTATCTTATCAATATTAATAATGAAAATTACTTCACTTTCAAAATCATAACTGGTTAGGTTAAAATTTATTACCTTTGTTTTGGAAACAATATCATTTTGTTGATTTAGAATGTGCTGTGTAAGTCATGTGTTATTGCTTGTCAGATGTCCTCCGGGTCCAAATGTGCAAATTTGTCCTTTATTCGGTTTATCTGAAAAAGATCATTAATGTATATCAAGAATAATTCTTATAAAGGAACAGATCCCTATGAAACGCCTTTTTTTGCAATTTTGAAATTATTAAAACAATTTAAAATTTTAACAATTTGTTCATGGTTAGTTAGGTAAGTCACAAACCATTCCTGTTGTTACGCTTCCTCTGATTCCTGTTTAAAGCTTGTTCTCTTCCGACTCTGACATTATTAAATTATTTTAAGACTAAGTGTCTATTTTCTTATATCTTATCTTTTCACTTTGTAAATGTAAAGAGATAGTGAAAAGAAGGCTAATTTGATTACAGTGCAGGAGGTTGGTTTTCCAATACCCGTCGGTAAGTTAACATTTTTATATGTTGTTTTGTCTTGGTTTGATTAGTTGGTTTTACATTAAGAAGCATTTGATGTTCCTTTTTTTTAGCTTAAAACACAAAAAAATAAGATAAGAACAGCAATTATCGATTTTATTTATAAAAACCCGTCATGGAAATAAGGATCCTTAAATAATTGTATGTAATACTCTCTGAGTAGGATTGTTTTATAATATGTACTGACAGTCAGACAACATTTTAAGAACTTTGATCCTACGATGACTAACAATTCATTTTTAAGGTCCATAGATAAAACCAAGGACCTTTATAATTTTAGACTCGAGTCTGTCCGTAAGTCAACCTGTCAACACGGACAAGATTATAAATTTTATATAATTCATTTGTATTGTCCCATATATAAGAAAAGTATGGTGGCAACCAAAAAAATGACCTTGGGGTAATTAAGGGGCAAAAGTTATCAAGTTAAACATTTTTTTTTTTTTTTTGGAAATTATGTGTGTTGTATCAAATAAAACTAGAAGTTATTCTGATTACGAATATGTATATTTGTTTAATGAAAAGTTAATATGTTGGCACTAGGTCAATTTAAAGAGTCAGGTATTATAATTGATTCCAACGTTTAAGTCTTTATTTGTAAACCAAAACTATAACTTTGTTTTTATGTGTTCATTTTAAACCCTTATTCTATCATTACCATTATTTTTTCTGCGTATCCCAGGTTGGAAACCACAGCTTTAGGCCATCAATGTGAAAATTTGTAAACAGCTGGAGGCCAATTTTGTTTTATGATTATTAGAGTGTGGAAGATCTTGGAAATTGATAGGTCAATATGAACTCAGATTTCATTGGCGATAAACAGATTGTTTTATCAATGCATTTTACTTTATTCGGCCACAAATTCCCCAATTAATTTTATAATATAAAAATTTTGTTAAGCCTTTCATCAAATAATGTGTATGGTTTAATAGATTGAATCAATACAAACAAACAGATTAAAAACTAAAGTTCATTAAGTTTACCGAATGACTCTAAACATTAGTTTGGGATCTGTTGTGAAGGTCTTTCATTAATATTGTTTGTAAATACTACCTCCGCTTTTCAGTAATGTATTCTTATAATACAATGTTTAGGTGTACAATTTTTGTTATACTGATGTTGTTGTGTATGTAATAACTAAATGTTTTGTATCTTTCAAGAAAAAAGATCGAATTGTTCACTGTTAACAATATAATTGTAAGTGTAATATGATACTTGGATTGTATGTAATATTAACATGACATCGACAGAACTTAACAAATGACATTTTCAAGTGTATCTAAGACTCATAAAATAACTTATTTAGATTTGTAGCCGGTGTACCAATTAAAAAAATGAAAATCTCGAGATTCCTTTTAAAATAGTTCTTCCACCCAGGCAGTGAGTGGGTAAGTGTAAATTAATAATACATAAAGAAATTGAAAAAAAAATCAAAAATGTTATGCCTTCTTCTTTATTTCAGTATACTGGTTTAAGTGTTATGTCTACAATGTTTATTTTAATTGTAATTCTAAAATGTGATACTTTCCTTTTGTCACATTATTTAATAAATTATTGACATGTATTGCTCAAGATAGAAAGAAACCTTTTCTAAACACAGATTAAATTCAGAGTCTAAAGTAATAATGATAATTTATTTCCTCGCCCAATAGATAATATGTAATATAGCAATAAATGTAATATACTTGTTTTCTTTGTCAGTGAATTACAGCCTTACACAATCTATTTATATAAATACTGTACGCGTTAGTAGCAAATCCAAGGTAGTTTATGATTGCTCATGTACTAATAATTTTTTGTAAATGAATTAATTCAGTATATAGAAATTTTCAGTCTTGTTCTCGTCATTAAATCTGTACTCTTGTTTTCCTCCTCTCCCACCATTATCCATATTACAAATTTATCAATATCATCTCAAAATTTTTATAATATTTCACACACTCCTAATGATTACCATTCAAACCATATAATGGATATCCAGGTTAAATAAAAATTGAAGCATTTGTCTTAATTCGTTGCATTGAAAATATTTAACAAATTCTAAAATTAATCCTTTTTAATTGCTTACTATGATATAATAATAATAGATTTTATTCCACAACAAACAAAATTGTTCAATAAAATATATATATATACAAATAAAGTAAATGTTATGTGAAATATATAGGAATCCCTTAGGCCAAGCCCATTTAAAGATTTCCTTCGAGGTAAGGAGGAAAAAAACACAAGAAAATTACGAATTTAATAGAAAATACTGCTCAGCTCAACTAAGAAATAATAATATAAAATTACATCTTTTTATATAGAGAAATTACCAAAAATGAAACTATAAATACACAATAATGTAGGAAAAACTAAACCATTTACTTTACAAACTAAACAAAAAAGAATTATAAAACTAGTGAACTTATAAACTAGTTTAGATCATACTTTTATTAGGACTATTTTGTATACAATAATAATTGATATTATACCGTTTTTTGAAATAAACCATTCATACACATGCATTTACACAATCCAAGGCCCACAGTCCATAAATTCAAGACAAGGAAAGAAGATCTGTTTTAAAGGTTTTAATCAACAAAATAGGTTCTTATTATTAGAAACAAATAAATATTCAGGGACAATGAAAATATTTTGCATTATTATATGCAAACAGTTTTAGAATTGCGGAGTTATTAGATAATATTAGAAACACTGCTTAATCTGTCTATTTATTACAGTTTATCAAATTTTACGCCTATATTTATTTGGTAATGACAAAAATTTAATAAATTTAAATATTTAGCAGTTTTTCTAATGAATAGTAATTTTAACATTACTTAGAATTATTATATTTTTTAAATGTTGCTATGGACACTGCTGATTTAATTACATTAGAATATTTTTCTTTTAATTTAACTACAGAAACATCATTTTAATTAATGTTTTGCTTAAATATATTAATTCAAAATTTGTTTATGTTAATACTTTGTTATTTTGAAGAGATATTTATAGTTTTCCTTTTTTGAAAGTTTTTTAAAGAAAATATAAATAATATTGTATTTTCTAATAAGATTTTCTTCTAATCACAGATTTGGCTATTTTATCATTTTAACATGTTTTATTTCTGTTTAGGTAATGTGCAGTTTTCAACACGTAAAACACTGGTACAGCATATCAAAACTGTTCATGAAAATGTGAAGGTATGCTATTCCTGTCCTTGCTGCAAAAACCTGTTTGCCAATAGTTGGAGTGTTTATAGACATTTATATAAAAGTAAGTAACCAACATAATAAATCAAGTATTTTTTAATTTACTACAATTATTTGCAAAATTAGAAAACCAAAACTAACAGTGTATCATTTTAAAATCTATTTAAATCTAAATATTACTTTTTTGTACAGGCTTTCAGGGTCGGGCGATCCCGATGGCTTGCTGTCTCTCATATGCTATCATGGGAAGCATGGTTTGTCGATTAATTAATAAAAATTAAAAAGTTGCATTGAGTTTTAATTTATTTCTTACCTGGTCTATGTAACTGTTCTGGGTCACAATACAATAGTATATATTTGATTTGTTAATTGTTTTTCTTTTACATAGGCAATACAAAAGAGTTGGAAATGTTAAATTGCTTGAGGTATGTTTGAGTCATCAATCTAGCATGTGCAATTAAAGTGATGTCCGGCTGGGGAAAGAGGGGTACATCTACTGGCATTGGTTGGATCTTAAAAAAGGGATCTACTTGTGTTAAGGCTTGCTAGTGTTGTATCTAATGCTTGTTGTATTTTCTTTTCCCTATGGCCAGGCCGCTGTGAATTCTTTTTCATTGAAACATGGTGCAAATCCCAGGACCACTCCTGCCAGCATGTCTGCCATTTCATTTTCTGGGTATTCATTGAAATCTTACATCTCTCTCTGACAATTTTCCTAGAAAGTCATGTATCTCTGAGTTTCAGAAGGCAAAACCATTTATTCGGTGATTAGTTGCAATGCAGCCTTCAAATGGTCATGAGTTCCGCATCCATGCTAGGGGTAGGGCAACAAGGAAGTTGATATGTTGCATCTGTATTCTGATCATATTAGGCAATACCAGCCCTGTTTAGGACCATCTTGACAGATTCATCTGTGAAAATCAGTATGTACTCGTACTTTTCAGAGATGAATTCCATAGTTACCCTAAGGAGCTTGGCCAGTATGTCATTCTTCTTCTCTACACCAGGTATTTCCAATACTTAATTTGCCTCTTCCTGCATCCAAGGGAGAGCAGAGGTAACAGTTTCTTCTGGCCTGTTTAAGCATATTTGACTTCAGTGAAATATTGTTGCATTGTTCCTGCATTCATCATTTCCCCTCATTTTTTGTTTAGATTCTGCGGTCAAGATTGAAAAAATATTTTTATTGCATTCAATTTTCCCTGAACAATGGTTTTCCTAGATCGACCATTCAAAAATTTAAGTGCAACAGAATATTTTCCCGTTTTAATAACTATTAAAAACAAAATCCAAATAACAAATATACCATTTCAGATTCATAATTTTTAAGTAAACTAAACTTATTTCTTTGGAGATCAATTGTCTCCTATTATTGTAATCATTTATATTTATAAAATTTTTGGTAATTCAACCAACATATTACGGATTTCCTATAATCAGTGAACAATATTTTTTTGTTTTTTATAGGAATTGAATGTCCATAAAATTTAAATAAAATACAAGACAAAATACACTGATGTACTTACCTGTAACTTTCTGTACCATTGTGAATTTACTTTTTGTGATTTTTTTTTTGTTTGAATTTAACTTTGTTAGGCACCAGTCTGTGAGTAAGCAGACACTTGTAATTATTTATAATAAACTCAGAATCGTGGATGCTGGGAAAATGTACTTTGTTACTAACAAAATAAAGTGTTTTAGTAATAGCCACATTTAATTATAGATATATACATCCATAGCCTAAAAATCATTTATGACATAGAATATACTTATTGTCTTATACTAGACAAGGCAATTGACCATGGTCTCCCTTACTAAAATTACATATAATATTAAATACATAAAATTTTTATGGTAAACAAGGCAATTGACAAAGATTACTTCCTGAAAATTTACACACATAAAATTGTTATTCTAAATATTTCTCAAAGTCTTTATATTCTTATTCCTACAATTTCAACCCATCTGATATCTATTTTTCACAACAAGTTGTAACATTTCACATTTTGGGGTCTCTAAGTTGTGTTAGTACTTGGCTTGATATGTGACTTGAGCGAGATATGATGTAGGGAACTTGCGTCATCTCTCGTATTGAAATCGTATATTCGAAGCCTCGTATAGACGGACAGACTGGGTTCTGAAATTGGTTAATGTCATATAATCGCAGGTAAACGATTTGTATGAATGGAAAATGTTAAATTCTGTATTACTACTAATACAATACAATAAGAATAATTAAATAACCCTTGTAAACTTTTATAGTTTTTAAGTAAAATTAAGAAACAATAATTTCCATACAAAACTTCAAACATATTAGATCCAGTGCAGTGTGTAAGTGCTCTGACCTAATCGTCAGGTTAATCCTCATTGGCCCAAAATGTCCACCAATCACAGCATTTAACAACCAAGCTGGAACAGAGTATTTCTTAGAGATGCATTTGTTCATTTTCCTTTGGCGAGAGTTGTCCTATTGACTCTCACCATTACGAGACCTTCTCATAGGCTGATCATTATTCTCAAAAACATTGTAATTTAACAAACTCATTACAAATATTGGTTTTGAGAAAGTCAGAACGTATCTTGCAATTAATATTACTATAGCCATGAGTTGTGGAAACGTTTAATCAACTTTTGTGTTGCCTTTTGTAGAAGTGATGAAACAATTTCAAATTTATAGACAAAATAAAACATTATTATAAATTGTTTACAGATAGGAAAAGACTTGTACTTTTATAATTTATTCATTTGTATGTCATGTCATAGTATTTAAGGATATATATATATATATCCTTATACATATATACATATAATTATATATATATATATATATATATATATATATATATGTGTGTGTGTGTTTTTCAGCAGCGCCTCCATTAGATTTCAATCCTTCAATTTAGCTCGGGTAATAACATGTTCAATATGACCTCCCTTCGGTTTTAGGCAACACTCGTACTGTTTTTAAAGGTTTTGCATCATTTTGATGAAGAGGGGTTGTTTCATGCTTCTTATACACATGGTTATTTTTTTCCTGGAATTGGGCGATGGTAGCTGGTGGGTCTTCACAGAAACATTCATTTGTGTCTTCTCATTCAACATTCACCAGACGTAGGCGTCAGGTGGTGTAAGATAGGGGGGAGTGGGCTGGGTAAGGAAAGTTTGTTCTAAGGGAGATGAGGCGGTTGCCAAAGTTAGTTGAAGGAAAGCAATGTTGGTTAATGCAGTGTGGCTGGTTGTGCCCTCTTGCTGGAACCATTGTGAACGAAAAGACTGGTTTGGGGTACGACAAAATCTCATGAGGTCTCCTATAAAATGATCAAAAATGACCCTATATTGGTCCTGATTTACAGTAAGAGGATTTACATTATTGTTTTCAACAAAGTATGGACCAATTATGCTTCTCCCTGACACAGCACACCAAATGGTTACACGCTTACTATGCTGTTGTGGCCTCTCTACAACACTGTCAGGACATTTAAACCCAAGAAAACATGTTGTCTGCTTGTTTATGAAACCATTAAGGTATCATGACATTCATCTGAAAACCATACATCACTCAGAAACTCAGGTTCTCCATAGCACATTGCTAACATTGAAGCACAGTACTGAACTCTGACTGTTTTGTTTATACAGTTCAAATGTTGCCCAGTTTGTATCTTGTAGGGAAAACCACCATTGTTTTAAACTTTCTTCTCAACTATGTGTTGCTTATATTCAGTTTCAAAGATGTTCGGTTTAGGCTTCTTTCGGTGACTGTATCACTTGCTGCAAACTCTTCTGTGGTTTTCATTTGTACAGACAGTAGTTGGGGGACCTGAATAGCCCTTCTGCTGCATCAAAACACTACCTGTTCTTAGACATTTTTGAACAACACTAATAATCACAGCATTACTAGGCGGGTTTTTGTGAAAATGTTCCTGAAAACGTAATGCAGTGTGTGACAAACTTGGCCCACCTGCACGTCCACTTCTGTATGAGCAAAAATAATGCTCTACGATAAAAGCTTTTGCACCATGTCAGCAAAAACTAACCTCAATAAGAAAGAAATAATAATCACCAAGACGTGGCAACAATCAAAAGTTGACACAGCTGATCGAGAAGCCAGCTACAGCTGATTCAGTTTCAATACTGTTTAATTTGGTGCATACCATATTCACTTATACAACACATACGTCATATATAGTTGCATATCACACATTGAACAAGGTAGGTACTAACCCAACATGAAGTCCAAAAATGTAGAATGTTACATATCTTACAGGTGTGTTAAGTGGTACCAAGAAACCTATCCACAATTTAATGTTGATTGAGAATCTGTTATATTATTCAACTCAATAGGTTTATAATGAAATAAGGTAAACCAAAAGTCAAGACGTTTCGTTTCCGGTTTGACAATCCTTAATAAATTATTTCCGATTATTTGATTTACACGTTTTATATGTAAAGTAAGTAGCCTATTTATGGAAACTTGCTGATATAATTTTCCATCAGTACGATTTCTTATTTTATTTTTTTATGTTTCACATTTTCAATGTAATTAGTTTTGTGTCAAATTAATTAGAAATTAGAAAACAAATTATGAATCAAATAAGTTTTTTTCATATAAGATTTATCACAATATTCAGTAATTTATATTTTAGATAAAACTAGTTTACAAATTTTCCACTATAAAGGAATTGTAAACTCTAAATGAACGCAACAATTATACTGCCTGTCATTCATAGCTACTTCCTTCTACTTCTCTTTCTCTCCACACTGCTTATTCCTGGCCTTGTCCCTCCCCTCCCCTCCCTCCCCCCCTGATTGTTCTGCAGACTTTCCCACATTTATTTTGATTTGCCAAGGTTAAGTAGGTAGATTGACCCACATTTTTGTTAATTCTAGATTCCGGATGTTGTTTTCTGATGGGAGGGTTACAATGTTTTTATGTTTGCCCACATGCATTTTGAGATATATAAGTCCAATGTTTTAATCTTTACAGCCAGTATGCTTATAGTCTTAGAAAAACCTAGGCATATTCACAGAGCATAATTTTGAATAAGTAACTTTTTTTTGTATTACAGGCAGCACCAGTTCCCTATACCTTACAGTAGTAAGTTAATTTTAACATTTTTAACCTAGTAATAATAGCAATGTGGAATAATTGTCAAAAGATAGCAATGTGCTCCCCAGGTTTTGCCAGTAATTACTTTCAAAGCATTTAGTCTGTTTATGCATATGTTGACTCCATAGGAGTTTTGAGTCCATGACAACCCCCAGGAGCCTCAGATTGAGGTTACAGTTCAAAGCAATGCCATTCAATGAAAGTATAGGTTCGAAATTTCTAAGATCTTAAAGGTTCTATTTTGATACCCACTGTAATACTCTGTTTAATGTCATCTAAGCCTGTTGAGTAGCTATTTCTGAGACCCTCTTTGAAATCCATAAGGTTACATCATCAGCTTGTGCAATCATGTTCACATCATCAAGTTCCTCAGTGTTGAAGTCAAGAAGTAAGTATCTGGGTTGTACCATCACTCACCGAAGTTAGACTGGACTCAACTCTGTTCACTGATGTTTTAATATACCTTTTTTAATAAAGTTACACACAAATTGCAACATTCTACCTATTATCCCAAACTTCATATATTGTAGGATGATAGTAATCCACGAAATTCTATCAAAGTCTGATTCAAAATTCACCATCATTGCCACTGTACATTTTTTTCACCTTGTAACTGGTTTTAATTTGTTTAATAAAATATTGCAAAGCGTCACAGATGCTTTTTCTTAATCTGAATCCAAATTATTAACAACTCAAAAGGGCGTCTGATTTCAGTCTCTATATCAGTCTGTTATTCATCAATCACTCCATAGCTTTCCCAAGTATGATGATGTAAGGAATATGAGGAGGACTCGATTAGTTCCTTTTTCCGGTTTGCATATAGGAGCAGTTTTTCAGGTTTTTGGAATGGTTCCATTAAGCCATTATATTGTTGAAAAATATGAGCATTGCTGCTTGGTACTTGGGGTAGGGGGATATGCTACAGCATAAGATTTAGAATTCCATCTTCTGCAGGGGCAGAAGAAAGTAAGTTGTTTAAAATTTGGCTCAACTCACGGATAGTAAAAGGATGATCTCTGTGATGTCATTTTCTTTACAGGTTATTTCTATATTACAGATGTAAAACTATTTTATTGGTGTTAGTGATTTAGGCCACGGAACTTTTTTGTCTTGAATTTTGAGCAAAAATGGAAATAAGAAGTTTGGTAATGGGTCAATAGTCAGCAGTAATCTTGTTTTGCATTCCATCCATATAGTGTTTCTTTCCATGTGCTCTTCCATACCATCACACTAAGAGTGTTAGGTTAATAGAGCTCACAATGTTCTTCCATGACTCAGATTTTGCTCACTGAAAGGCAATTCTGCATATCTTTCTAATATGCGGTTTTTCTTCCATTTCTTCCTGGGTCTCCTCATATAAATCTTTAGTGTTGAGATTTCTGTGGTCCACCACGCATTTGGGAAAAAATATCTGCCTCTACTTTTAACCTTAGGAATACTTTGATCAGCGTCATGCAGAACGATTGATTCCATTACGATTTGTTAGCACTACTCCTGTGGGAGTTATGTTGGAGTCTATTTCTTACTGAAAGATTTCCCACTTTGCAGCTTTTATTTTGTATTTATTATGGATGTTAATCTTTAGAGATACAATGCTGGCAAGAAAGGGCCAATTAAAACTACACTACACAACACTCACCTTTTCCACGTTGCCAAAAAAACTCTGGAAACTATAAAGTGAGATCCAATGTGCTAGTGGTTCCTGAGCTTGGTGACTGATATGTAGTCTGACCTAGTTTGTCCTGCAAAACCAATCTATTATTATGCATCCGTTTAAAAATGGCTTGACCATTGTGATTAGTTGGTCATTCCAAGATGGATATCTTCCATTGAACTCCCTCACAAATGAAAAATGTTTTGATTTGTAAGAATTTTATCCAGTTACTTTCGAGTAACATTTTGTACGGACGATATATGTCAAAATTAAATGATCATAGTGCTTGTATAAGTTGATCACTGATAGACACAAGTTATTGGACATTCAAAGTTTCTTACAAGATATTCAATTTCAGTTATGATGAGGATTGATTTTTGAATGAAGATAGCAACTCCTCCACTCTTCTTCTTATTCTTGATGTGTTACAGGTTCTAAAGTCTTTGATTTTAGGTTGTTTAACTGGGTTCTGGGGGTAGTGGAGACTCCTGAACATATGCTACTTTATTTCCCTGATCCAAGATTTCCTGCTTCAGTTCCTTTGAAGTTATTAGCTAGACTTCTACGGATCACTGTAATCAATGGGTCATTTTCTGTCCCTAAACTACTTTTGGATCCATCTCTTTTCTTTTTACGTTACGAGTTGAATCTAAAGATATATGTTGTTTGCTTTCTGTTTAACTCTTATACATCTTTTGTACTGGTGTAGCTGGTACACCAAACTTCAAGCCTTGTCATGCCTCTCCTTTCATGATAAGTTTACCATCAATCTCATAAAATTTTCAGATACTCGTACCTTTGTTTTAGTATTCCAAATGTTAATTTTTAATCTTTTTGGATGTGTGTGGTTTTTACGAGAAGTTTGTCCTAAGTTCTGGTAAAAACTGGTTGTTTTCCTAGATTGTAATCCCTTTCCAATTATATGGGACTTATATTAGCAACTGCTAATGTTCAGATCACTGCAAGGGCTCGAATGTGGAAGAATCAGCTTCACCCCATGTATTTTTTAATTGTTTGTTAAGTAATAATGCTATGGTTTAATAAAATATGTTATATTTATCTTTATAATTACTGTGGCAACACTTTCAAAACATATTAAATCGACTAAAAGATAAGGCAAACTTTTTTAAATACTGTTTTAAAAGATTTACTTCTTTGTATATTTAAAATTATAACTCATTTTTTTTTGTCTTTTAAAACCAGATTTGATATTTAAAAGCTTACAGTCGAAGCTATGTGTAATAAGTTACACATAGAAAATATTTGAGTTCTGTGGCATAGGTTAAACTGTATTTTCATTTTCGGATACAAAAACTATCAATAATATAAACTAACATAGTTGAATTCAGTTTCATTATCCGTCTATCTGCCATTTGGTTCTTTTGCAAAAAAATCATTTTAACTCCAAAAATAGATAAGGTATTGAGTTCAGATTTAGTATAAGCATTTTTTATGTTATGTTTTAGAAGTGTACCAAACACAAAGACTTTATTTTTATATTTTTTTCAAAATAGCGCCTGTTTAAATTTTTTTAAAGTTAACTGTTTTAGAGATATTCGACAATAAAAGTGTTAAACAGCTGCTATTTTGAAAATTATAAAAAATAAAATATTAAGTCTTTGTTGTTGCTATACTTGTAAAATATAACATACAAAATGATTATACCTTATCTGAACTCATTATCTTCTCTATTTTTGAACTTTTTTTTATGAAGAACATTATGATGGATAGATAGGATAATGATGTTGACATTTTTTGGTAATTTTATTGTATATAATCTGAAAATGAGTAGCCAGTTTGGTATTTTCAGATTTTAAAAATCTCTTTTCGTTGTTTATTTGTGCAATCAATAAACATATTTATTATAGTTACATTTTTAGAGCTGTAACTTTGTAACAGATTATTAAAATTAAGAGTTTTTTTTTTTATACTGTGCATCGTACATTGGTTGTATCATATATGATTGATATATGATATTTCAACATAAATCATATTATTACAACAATGTAATCAACTAACATTAATTTATCATAATATATAAATACTGTAATACTACATTGTTCCAAGTTAAATTTAATTTAATAGAATTCTTGTGTATACATCCTCTACCACCCCACCCTCCCCAATTCATAGGATTACACGTATGGCAGATTTTCAGAATGTATGGGGGAAAATTGGGAAAAGTATGGAATTTTTTAAAATTCCAAATGGCTGGACATCCTGTAAATAAGGTCACGCAAACAAACAGTTGAAAAGGTTTTCTTTTCTTTTTTTTCCAAATTAATGGAAATCTATTTTAAGTGCGTTTTCTGTTATATTCTATTTGGATAAAAGCTGCCCTTGTTTAAAAGTTTTACTTAGAACCAGAAAAATGTGAGCTTTAAAAGTATTTCAATCAATTATATACATTGAAACTTCATTTAACGGACACTTCTAATAACCCTGACACTTCTAATAATGGACATTTTTGTATTCCCTGACCGGGGTCATGCATTTCTGGCCTTTGTAACTTTTCCAAAAACGGACGCAGACATGAAATTGATGGTCAATGGGTCAGTTGAAACTTCGAAATAGCAGACAGCCAAGCATAATATATCGACCTTTTCTGGGAAATTGTAGATGTCTCAAAACATACATTGCAATATCTGTTCAGTTTGCTTTCTTTGTGTCTTCTATACAGCAGTCAGCGGTGTCCTTTATTCAGTTTCAATAAAGTTCCTGTGAGAACTGTGTGTAGTATAGTTGTGTATTGTGATGTCTCTCAAACTAAAACAGTTTATTTTCTCCCTTTTTAAATTTACATTATTCTAGTTTGCCAATTTGTTTATTCAGTACAGTAGTACGATATGATTAATAAATAAAGAATATTATTTAATTTACAAATTTGGGTGTTATTGTGTATTTTTGTGAGATTAAAACCATTATGCCTGTTGTACTATAAAAACTTTGATAACACAGTAGACAATCATGAATAAATATCAATGTTTAATTTATTTCACTTTAATGACCATATACACATTAAAGTAATGTGCTTTATTGTACAGTAGGTTAATGAACATATAATTTAGGTTCACCATTTAAATGTTCTGAACGTGTTCAGTATCGTAACAAAATGCTATTCTGATGATTTATCATGTGTTATCAGCCAACCTATATAATATATAACTGCATCCCTCTTGATAGTGGACACTTCTCAATAGCTGACATTTTATGTGGTCCAAGCAGTCTATTATTTGGAAGTTTCACTGTAGTAATATTAAATTTTTTATTGTCTTGATAGTGTGGTGTTTTCTATTAAATATTAAACATGATATTAAAATTTTGTATAATAACTAAAAATACTTTTATTTCAGTACACAGAAAAACCAGTGAACAAGTACGGAAGTTACGGACTCAAATACAAAAAAAGGAAGTAAAACTTGATAAAAGTAAAACAACTGAAACTCCAACTAAAGCAAACCAGTGCCAAACCGAGCAGCATCGTCTTGAACAAGAAAATAAGGTATTAAAATATTCTGTTCATATTTATTATAACTAATTTTTATCCTACAGATAAAAAATTTAATGAAATACAATTCAGTAAAAAGTATGTAAATTCAAACACATTCTTATATTAATTTTATAAATATAAGTATATCTGTAATTGGGATAAACATTCCCTATTTTCGTAACATTATTTTTACATAAATAGTATAGGACCAACATCTAAGAACAAGATAGCCTAGCTCAAAAAACTAAACCGTGTTTAGGAATTTAATTATACAGTATATTTATAACAAAGACAGGATTTGATATATTTTTTAAATAGTTTTATCACATTTCCTTTTAAAATTAAAACCCCTTTCTCTCTGTCATTATCGTTCCTGGTAAATGTATTTTCATTTCATAAAATGCCTTGTAATAATGTAAAAATTTAGTAGAGAAAAAATATGTTATTATTATATTTATATAAACAAACAATCTAATTTATTACTTGGGCCATGAATTACAGGAAAATGTATTAGATACGCTAAATGATCATGAAAACCTCTGAAATGAAACATACATTTATTAACAAGTTCTATTTATATTTGAAACACACAAAATCTAGTCAAGCCGTTTTGCTTAACTTTCACTGAAATACGTACAGTGAATAACATGACTAATTATTAGACATTACTTTTTATAAATATTAAATAATAGTTATTGTTACAAGTATTCATAATGATTCCAGTTTTCTCTGTCTCCACGATTAGGGAAATACTTCCTGAAAAAGTCCTTGAGGTTTGTCAAGTGTAACACTGTACTTCAGCAGATAGGGGTAGGTGGTTATTATCATTCAAGAAGCTGTGGAGTGTTTCAAAAACTTCAGTCTGATTGTTTTAATGCAGCTTTTCCAACAGTCAATTTCGTTCAACATGGACTACATTTTGTTTCATACTTGAAATACTGTTATTGAGCTGTTCTGTAGCCCTAAGTTTAGTTTATCTCTGAAAAAATATCTGCCAAGTAAACAAGCTTTTTAAGCCAATCACTGTCGTGAAACCTTTAAGCCAGATGAAAAGAATGTTCTTAAAAAAGACTTGTAGTTCATGTTTGAGCTCAAATAATCGTTTGAGGACCTTTCTGTGAGACAACCATCTGACTTCAGTGTGCAAAAGCAGTGTGGAGTGCACACTACCCATGTCCTCACAAAGTACTTTAAACAGTCTGGAGTTTGTTCATTGGTTTTAACAAAAATTAATACTTTCACTGCTTCATTCAGAACATCATTCAAAGAAGTTGGAATATTTTTCTATGCAAGGCTTTATCTGTGTATGCAACAATGACTCCATGCGACATGGGGTGCTATTTAATTTATTCTTCCATGAAAGCCATCATGGCAGCCAGACATGGATTTTCCTCTATCAGTACAAATACCAAACCATTTAGTCAAATCGATTTCCTTTTCATATAAATAGTTATATATCACAGTAAATATTTCTCTCCCTGATGTTCGTTCAGTCAATGCATAGGAAAGTAACAAATTCTCTTCGAGCTCCTTATTGACATTAACATACCTTGCAGTAACAAGTAAGATCGCTTAGCAATGTCTGTGATTTCTTCAACTAGAATAGAGAAAAATGAACTGTCTTTTAATTTTTGAACCACCTTTCTTCGATTTGATCTGATATATCTTGAATCTGTTGTGAAACTTTGAGAACAGAGTCCTGACCAAACAGACAATGCACAACATCTTTTATACAAGGAGCTATCCAAATCCTTAGCAATAGTGTGGTTTTTTTCCCGTTTAGCAATATGGTAACTAATTCTGTAAGATGCTTCCACAGCATTTTCATTAGCTAATACTAAATAAGATGAAACATTTGCACTTTTTCCATATTTTTTAAAAGTCTTTCAAAATAGCTAATTTCTTTTGTGTTGTATTTAGCATGTTTAGTTTCCAGATGGCGCTAAAGTAAGGAAGGTATCATGATGCCATTATTTAATACCTCTCCAATACAACACACAGTGGATTTGGGTTTTCCTCATCCCCAATAAATGAAGAGCCATATTTTAAATATTCACTTGAATATTCCTGTTTCTTTGGACAAGTTTCAGTACAAGATTTTGGAGGTTTAGTAACACTATTACTCACGATTTTAGGCTCAACTGCCTTGTCCTGGGATGTACTAGGTCTATTAGGTACACCTGCCTTGCTGCAGGTTGTGGGTTTTTCACTGTTCCAGTTTCAACCACTTATCCATTATTGTTGCACTATAATTTTGTGAAACTCACTTGAACTAACACAATAACACCAAAGAATATTGTTGTTTGGTTCCATAGATAAACACCCAGCCAAATGCGTACAATCGTGGTGACAGAACAACACAACACAAGGTCATAGTGTTATTATGTACACTGCAGAGCACGACTGACAGTTATCAAACGGGTACTGAACTAACTGACTAGTTGGGCAAAAATAACTCAAGACAATAGCAGTGGAGTGTGACAGTCCCCTAAGGGGGAGCAGCATTGACCTTGAGTGCATGAGTGAAACGGCATTGTGTCTGCATGCCAGTACATTACTATACTGACTATATTTTCCAACTGATAAATTGCTGGTTGTTTTTTTAATTCATCCAAATGTTCTCACCCGGATGATTCATCCAAATGGTTTCATCGAATCCACTGTTAATTTACAATGTATAAAAACCTCGTGTGACAGATATTCATTTGATTACCTTGATTAAACCATCTACAATTTAAGAACTTTTCAACTGACAGTTAAAACTAAAATCTCATTCACTTATATTTTACTTTGTACTATGTTTCATAGTATTCTTGAAAGAATACCATATCAACAATTATTTAAAAAATATTCAAAACTCAATATATCACACAAAACCCAGAATGATTCCAACTATTATTACTTTTTGATTCAATTGAAATGACTGAGATTACAAGTGCCTTTATATTGTAATGCTTGCTCACCTTGTAGAGTCTCAAAATCGGCTAGTCTCTTTCATGTCCTTTCTCTTGGATTCAAACTACCTGGGCTGTCCTCTTCCACCACACCTAAATGCAGCCAGTCTCCTCTAACATCAAAAGACCCCCCTCTCCTTTGGGCCGCTTATATATCTTTCATCGCCCGTGGTGTTCTACTCCCGATCCAAGGCAAGCATTTCAACACTTTTTCACTTCTTTCACAATAGTTGGGCCATTCTGAGTGTCATATGATTATTACATTTATTAAATATTAAAAATTTATTATAATACAATACATTAAAAATAAATAATAATAAATTACATTGAATATATTCCTGACAGTACCAAAAGTCTGGATGCAGGACCTTGAGGAGAATTTGTGAAAATCAATTCTTGTTATGGGATCACTATACTTTAGTGAGAGACCGACTTTATGGTTTGATTGGGGAAAATGATGCTTCATTCCTATATGTAGTTAAAATTAATTATACATTGAGGTAACCTACTTATATGTTTTAGTTTATTTTCATAGATATCATTTTCAATATAGTATTTTGTGATTATAAATTTTATAAGTATCTGTTATGTGTTGTATATTATGCAGTTATGTATATTTTGTGTATCAACAATTCCGAGTTCCATTGTGTAATAACTGTGAGTATATTATTTTTAATACTCAATTTGACAACATGTAAAATATAATTCTTTGTTACAGGCATGGATGGAACATTTTGAAGATGATTTTGAACTTCAACGTTGTGGTGGTTGTGGAAGAAGATTTGAAAGAAAAGCTGCTTTAACTTCCCACTCACAGATCTGCCAAAAACGTATTGCTGCATGTAATAGAATCCAAAAGGAACCTGATTCACCTTCAAAACTTCTACCTGTATCAATTCCACCATCAAAACCTGCCATGCCAAAGATCCAAATGGAGAAAAGAATTGGAATTCAAGTTCGAATGAACTACTGTAAGACTGGTAGTTTATCAACAACTCACAGCGAAGAACGAAGAAGCACAAGGTTTGGATTGGGTGATGAAAGTGATGTTGAAGCTGCAAGTGTGGATGGAAAGTATGCACCATCTTCACATAGTTCAATGAAAGATCTTACTGAAGTGAGAACCAATTCGGGGTTTGATCATTTCTTGCAAGTACATAGAAACATGGAGTCAACTGAAAGTATAGATAAAGTTAAGGTGTATTTATGTAATTCTGTACATAATAGAAAGAAGGAAGACACTGGCATTCAGAGTAATGTTATATCCAATTATTTTCCTAAGTTGGGTAAACTTGAAGCTAAATGTTTACAGCTTCGAAAAGCTCTTGAAATTGACTCTAGTAGTGTGATCTTAGAAGAGGTTAAGGAAAAACCCAACTGTGCTAGTTCTCTAATAGAAGAGACTGAGGATGATAACAAAACTAAAGACAACACTTCCAATGATGTTACTTCAGTGTGTTGTGATGATACAGTAATAGATATTGATTGTAAAAATGAATGCATAACTGTTAATGGTGTACCTGATGAGATTCAACTAGTAAAAGATGTACCTATTAAATCTGATCTTCCAGAACACATTCAACTTCCAGAAGCCGATTCAACTTCAGTGTGCAGTAGTAGTGAGTCAGTTGAAATTATTTATGAAGAAAACCAGTCAATAAATGTAACTGAAACTCTGATTGCAAATAATGACAGTTCAAATGGACCTGTCAATAATGCAATTGAAGAATCAGAAGAAGTGTCTACATCTCTAATACCAGTTGAAGATATCCATATTCTTAAAAATGAAATAATCCAGATTAATGATGAAACTAATGATGAAAGTGGTTCTAGCAAGGAAAATTTAGAATCATGTATGCCAGATCTTAAAAATCAAAATGATAGTGTCGTTCGTGATTGTGAAAGTGAATTTTTAATGGAAAATACTATTTCTATTTTAACAAGGAATCAGATAAGGGCGATTTGTAAAGATGATGTGGTCAAGGTTGACAAAAGGACAAAAGAATCCCAAACCACCAATATCAATACAAACCATACTCTAAAATCTAAAATAGAAGAAAATAACCGTGTTTCATCCGGTGTACAAAATATGCTATTGAAGTATATAAGGGTTCGTAAATTACAGTGTTTAATATGTATGAAAAGATACAAATCATTAAAAAACTTGCGTGTTCATGTTGCCGAACATACTGGTTGTAAAAGATTTCGGTGCCTTGGTTCTGATTGTACTTTTAGTAGCTATTCTAAGACCGATTGTGTCACTCATCTGTTTAAAAAACATTTAAAACCTAATGAAAAATATCTTGTTTCCAGTCTGATCGGTGAGATCAGTCCCTCTGAATGGAAATTTAATTTTAACAAAACATATCCGGAAGCTGTTAAGTCATCAACAAATAACAGAAACTCAGCTAGGCTTAAAACAAAAAATATGCATTCTAATAGGGTGCAGAATCCTACAAATAAGATTAAAGCTATTGAGAAGACTGGAGTTAGCAAGATTTCTAGAGAAACATCAAAGCCAACAAATGAAAATATTATTTGTGAACAGACATCAAAAAGAAGGAGGATGAGAGAAGATAATGATAAAATTGTATCCGATGGTTGTGGTTCTATCAAAGGAACAAAAAGATCAAGTGTGTTGAGCTCAACTGTTGAAACTACACTTGTTGTAAATATGGTGCCTAACTCTAATCCAGGTAAGCTATAAATATTCCATTTAATTAATACCAGACCTATATTGGCATGACATAATACACGATAATCCAGGAAAACCTTTTTCTTTACAGTTTAATATCAAACATTTTATTAAACTTACAATTTTCATAAAACTGCTAAAATCTATAGAAAGACTCTGGAAAATTCAAAACCTTTAGAAAAATCAGAATAACTCATTAAATATAAATGTTGGAAATGTCTTCTGGAAATGTGTCCTCTTCCTACATTCAAACACAACTCCTTGATTTCTCGAGTGATGTTGTCTCAAAGATGTACTAATTGCAAAAAAAAATGTTCTCAGAGGATCTGCATATAATCTCTGTCCTTTTAGAAACTCCAAAGATAAAAATAAGGAAAATAGCTCTTTGTCATGTCCTGTAAAATTTACCAGTTTTTTACTTAATCAGAGCATTGTAATAGATGATTCGAACATCATAAAGTTCTTGGTGTAAGCCATTTTCCTTGTTTCCAGTTTCTTTGAGAAGAGATCCAGTTGTTTTTAGTTTTCATGTGATCGATAAAATTGTTGGCTTGGTTGGAATGTTCTAAATACCAAACTCTATCCGAAAGGCTTTTTAGACAGTAACTAACAAATTAATAATCCAGTAGGTTTTCATAATAAAAACACACTGCAAGTAAACATTTAAGTAACACCATATCACCAAAGCAACTGCAACAATAATATCTATTGTCAAGATTTTTGAATCTTACAGATTTTTTCTATAGATGTGATATAGTTTTATGTAATTTGTCTGCTTGATAAATGAAATGTTTATATTAAACTAAAATGATAAAGGTTTTTCCTGGATCATCCTGTAGTTTCAAAGTCAATTCACTTGTTTCATAATAATATTATTGCTTCCTTCTTAAATAAAACAAGAAAGATTTTATAATATGAAACATTTTTAACCAGTACAAAATTGTGAAATAATAAGACTGTAATGGATTTTTAAACAAAGCAAAATAATATGTGTGCAGTAGATATTTCAAACATGAATGTAACGTGGAATAGTTTTTTCAGTGATCCATTAAAATTAAAATATATTTTAATTAATTAAATATGCGCACAAAATTTCTAAAACCATCAAAACAACAAATTTGCTAGCATTCACCGATAGACCCATCAACATTTAAATAATATTTGTTGAGTTGTATAATTATTGTTTACTTTTTTTGTATAAATTATTTTTAATACTGAAGTGTAAAATTATGTTGATTCCATATGGACTTTATGTAACAACTACATTTAAACACTGTAACATTGATATTTTTGTTTTTAATTATCCAAATTATAGTACTAACAATCAAAGTAAAATTTTTCAAAACAAAATATAATTTGTCCTTTTCTATTAACATCCAATTGATTTCTCAGTTATTATTGGCGAAATCATTATAAGTTTCAGGGATCAGTTATAACCGGGTCGTATTTTTAAATTAAACATATAAATGCCAAAAGATGTACAAACTAGGTTAGAATACACCGTAATTAATGTTAAACCTAATGTAAATAATGTAATGTTTAGAATCTACAAAAATATTTTATATTGATTCTAGAATAATACTGATGTGCGAGAATTGGCTTTTTCAATATGTTATTGTATCTTTCTTCTCTAGGGGTTTGAAAATAATCTATATATATATTTTTATAAACATTATCTTATATATATTTTTCATCGTAATGTAATTTGGTTAACATTGTAATATTGTTTATTGGTTTCCTATGTATATTTATATAGTACCATATATAATTTTGGTCATTTATTTTTATTTAACTAATGTAAATGCAACTACTTTTGTATGATTTTTTTGACAATAAATAGTATTATTATTATTAAACTTTATTAATTTAGATTTCCTGAATATCATATATATGTTGTAGATGACCAGAACAGAATTGCATGCCATGATACACTTCAAGTTATTTTTTTATGCAAAAGAATATTTTGTTATAGACAAAAGATTTTAGGCCTAATAAGTTTAAACATATTTTTTGTAATGCCAAATTCAAAATTTTGTTTCCGTCAACAAATAATGTTTTTTTTTTTCAACTAATTAATTAAATATATTGTTGAACATGCCAAATTAAAATGTCATTGATTTACACAATATAATTTGAATATTTAATTCTGAATTCCTTAGATACAAATTATGTTAATCAAAACATGCTATTTAACACAAAATAAAATTTTTGTTGCTTTGCAAAAAATCTTGATTTAATTCTGAATTTCAAATTAACAAAAATGTTCATTTGACCAATAATCAAAACATATTGTTTGACATGCCAAATTCAAAAATTTGTTTGTACACAAAAGAATTTGTATTTAATTCTATATTTAAAATTAATGTTTGTTTCAACTAATTAATCAAACTATTTTATTGATTTCATTTTGAATTTCTAAGATACAAATGATTGTTTCAAATAATATTCAAAATGTATTCTTTGCCATGCTTATTTCAATATTTTCTTGCTGTACACAAATGAATTTATTGATTTAATTCTGAATGTTTTAAATATAAATTGGTTATTGCAAGTAGGCCTATATATTTAAAACATATTAGTTGACATGAACAATTTAATATTTTGTTGCAGTATAAAAAATGATTAGTTTATTTCTAAGATACAGATTATTATTTAAATCTAGTAATCTGACATGTCAAATTCAAAATTTTGTTGCTATACACAAAAGAATTTGTTGTATATATTTCTGAATATTTAAGGTACCGGTACAAGTGAATTTTTTATGCAATCGATAATGTCCTTTGATACATTATAATTCATCTTTAATGTTCTGTGTTTTTCCTTTCATTGTAAAATTGAATTGTTTCAACAAAATTAATCATATTATATGATATACCTATTTGAAATGTTTTGTGTAATGAATAAACAAAAATCAGTTAGTTAGATTACTCAAACTCTTTAGTATATACAGTTATTTAAACCAGATAATCAAATCATTCAGTCTGATACACCAAATTTTGTATTTTATTTTACATAAATTTATTTCTTAATTAAATGTCTTAAATTATTAAATACATATTATTATGCACAAAGTCTGATTAAATAGTACATTTTTGTTCAATGTACTATTTATTAAACCCGATAATAAAAACCTAAATTACTTTGATATACTCATAAGAATTTTCAGAAAAGAAACCACAAACACAATTTTTAGTAAATTCTAGTTTTTTTTGAGTCATGGTTTTGCCAGTGATGGCATTTATGAGGCAGCTTAACACAAACTAAAGAAAGAGTGGGATCCCATTCCCCTCCACATTCTGTCTGTTTGCTGGCCAAGTAACTGTTTTTTCTTTAGTCTGTGTTAAACTGCCTCATAAATGCTGTCACTGGCGAAACCATGGTTGGCAAGACTCAATAAAGAGTAGAATTTACTAAAAATTGTGTTTGTGGTTTTATTTCCTGAAAATGGAGTTCTACCAAGTACCATCGGTCAGTAGTATAAATCATATCAAGAAGTTGTTGATTGAATTATTTAATTTCTTAGATATCTATGTTTGCAAGTTATTTCAAAACATATTGTGGTTTATTTAGTTGAAATGTGTATTTGTTAAAATTTTACAGGCCTAAAATAATATATTAATTGTAATTAACTTGATTACATATTTCATAAAAGTGTAATGTTTCAAAGCAATGTAATTCTTCGGACCTTCATATTATAATTCTATTTTGTATAGTTGTAGAAGGTTAACAAACCATTTGGGATAGAATTATACAAAAATAAAACCGGTTGTGCAAATTGGTTATCATGCAAATGGATATAGATTTATCAATCAATCATGTCTAAATCATGGGAGTCTAAAGATGACATTTTATCTTAATTTATTTTATTTTTATAATGAACTTAACAAAACCATTGAACCACAAGTCTATACAAAAAAAACTTCTTTCACAAATCATAAATAAAATACAGTACAGTTTTCCTGTACATATTTTATCAATAATATCCAACATCTCTGCATATCATATCCACACGAAACCAAAAATAAAATCACAAAAAAAACTTTATACTACCAAGATTGTTTCAAAAACTAAGTAAACCATGAAATTAAATCAATGGATGACATAAATTGAAAATACGATTTACATTATTGACCGAAGGTACTTGGTAGAACTCCATTTTAATGAAAAAACAAACAATATTTAGTAAAAGAATTTACTAAATATTGTGTTTGTTTTTTCATTAAATTAAAAATAATAAATTAATGTATCAACCATTTGGCAACGGTGATAAAAACAAAAATTATCAGTCAATGGCATTAAATGTGACAATAATTTAAAGATACTACTCAACCACATCAACAAGAAAGAGATGTAAGATTGAGATTGATTGTTAAGGTTGTATAAACATTAAACTAATGGATGAAAATTAAAAAATGAATATTAAGTCTCTACTATTCTCATAATGTTTATGCAATCTGTTATTCTGACATGTTTTTCTACTTTCCACGACATTCCGAAAATGTGATTCAATAATAGTATGTTTTATTATTTCAAAGCATATAAGACATCATAAATGTACACTCTATATGAACTAAATTTTTGTTTCACCAGTTTTATTTCCTCTTCTTTTAATTAATAAATACTCACAGTTATATAATTCTAATAAAAACATATTTATATTATAACTTAATTTACCCTTGTACTTTGTCCAATTAAAAAAAAAAAAAAGAAGTAATATAATCCATTATTCAGAACTCACTTTGTAAGAACGTATATTAGACAATGAAGGAGAAAGGTCTGGAGTAGAATGTATATGTCTGAAAACATCAACTTCATTCAGCATTTATGGAATTTTATTTCAGAATCAATTTATACTTGAATTTGAAACACATATTCTTAATTAAAAAACTTAGGTATTCTACAACTGTGCTCAATTTAAAATAATAATAATGATAGAATATCTAATTTAACTACAGGTACATCCTATTAATGTTTTTAGACCATCACACTGTAAAATGACTTGGCATTAGGTCATCTTCATTTACCATGGCAATCCTTACAAAGGTGATCACATAGCGTTAGCTTATTCTAGAAATGCTCTGCTATGTAATTAAAACACTATATCCTATTTTAATATAACTGAGATAAATTGAATAAGTTAGACATAGGTTAATTCCAGGTTGCTAATAGTTGGTCATCATAAAAATTACAGTATTACGCTGGCCAATATTAATTAAATACAAAGTTTAATTAAATACAAAGTAATAGTAAAGTATCGAAGAATTACAGTCAAACATAGAAAACTATTAAATAATATCATTGTATATTTTGTCCAGGAAAATATTACTTTAGTATCTAATTAGTAGTGGGAGACTACAAAATATCAAATAAGGTAATAAAAATTAAAAACTTTACATTTTAGTATAAATAAACTTGTGATCAACAATTAAAAGAATATATTATTTTAATACTAGACAACAAAACTGGAATGGATTATAAATAGTGTTTTTTTAAGCAACTCATTACCTCTTTTTATTTAAGTACATATAATATGGTAATATAAGAAACAATTTATACATGTACTTCATGTAGGATCTATGATGGGTGAACATAGTTGGACAACATAAAAGAAATAATAGACTGAATCGAATTGTATATATTTTCTAACCGTTGCTTAGTTGGTGGAAAACAAGGAATTAACTTCTATAATTATTCACAAAGTTTTAAATTAAAATGTTCTGATTATGAATTCAATTCAAGTACAAAAATAATAATATTTATGAACAAATTTGGAGCCAAAAAACAATACCAATCTTATGTTTACGTAATAGATGTTTAAAGAACATCTATTACTTCTTTTTCTTATACACAGTTCAATGCACCATCAACAATTTTACTAGACTTTCATAACAATTAATTAATACTTTTAAAATAAATTTCTTAACTGATCACTTTCAAATTGTGATTTATGAACAATAAATACCATGTAATAATTCTAGAAGTTTTCATCCATTTATGAAAATCAAATGACTAAGTGTGTATGTCTAAATAATAAGTTTATTTAAGTTTTTCTTCTTCATTGGCAAAAACAGATACCACCATTGTCATATGCCATTATTAACATGTAAGTAATTTTCCCAGTTGAGGTGAAACTGCATTGTCATATTTCCTTTGAGTATCTGCAGTGTTGCCAAATTTCTTCTGTTAGTAGATTTATTTCTTTATAATTCTAAACAATGTGCTGTGTTGTTTTAATTTAGATTTGTTCATTTGTTTTTACATTTGTATTTATAAATTTTAAATCCAAATTAATACACATATTGTTTTATTTAGAGAATGAAAATTAAAGCCAAAAACAAATTTGGCAACATCTCAGGTACTCAAACACCTCAAAGGACATATAACAATGCAGATTCAACCTCAACATGCATGGACACTCGTAAATAATCTCATAACATTGCTGGCATTTTATCACACCAGTGAAAATATTGAAATACGCGGATAGATTCTTGTTTAAACTTATACATTATCATAATGACAGTGCAATGAATGATGTAGGCAAGAAAATTACTGTAGTGGATTATGATATATATTTTTTGTTGTTTAATACAATCATACAGTAAGTAGTATCTTCTGAAACTATATTGTATGAAGAGTGAAAAATATAATTATTTGCAATGGGTTTTCCAAATTAATAACATTGTTTATCAACAGTGCCTTTTAGTGTTTAAAACTGAAGTTTTTTTATATCTCAATGATGCTCTAAAAAATATTTTGGGCTTTTTTAAATGCTATACATGAAATTTGGTTGTATTAGATTTATTGGATAATGTTAAGTATAAATGTGAAAATTGACCAAATTTAGTTTTTGAAATTAATATTTCTTTTTTATAGATATAACGTTTTCAACAGAAGAAGAAATCATGAGTTCAGATCTAGATGAAACTAAAACACCGGAAGAATTTCAAGATCCTAATAATAGTAATTTACAAAAACTTGTAATGGAAGTTATATTTGGTACTAACAATACAGCTGCTAACAATTCACTAGTTTCAGGTCGTCCAGTCAGAAATAAGATGCGACCAAAGCGTGACAGTGATTTCATTTTCGAAAATCACAAAGATAACACACTGGACACAAATAATACACGAAATGGGCCTATTCGAAAATCTCTCAGAATTCCTGATTTAAAAACAGATTTAGAACCACCTAAGAGGTTAAAATGATTAGACTCAAGAGGATGTTAACAATTTTTGGGATGTAAATTTTAGATTAATTGTAAAAGGTTGGATTAACGGGATAATTAGAAAAATAATAAGTTTATTTATTTATTTTTTTTAAACCATGCTCAAGTTTACCTTTAAATTATAGTTAGGTAAAAGAGATATTCTATTACTGTACTTGTATTGACCTTATTCTCAAAACTAGATATTAATGTTTTTAGTTTTGCCAAGATCGTATACAAGTAAGTGATTACATGTTAAAATAAATAGTAATTAATTGTGGTTTAATTAATAATACTGTACATAATGTAAGATATAATATGTATTTATTAAGAAATACCAAACGATGCTTGTACTAGTAGTTTTGTAAGTTACAACCTAAGACTGCATGCTAATTGCTATAATATTGTAATCTATTCATTTGTGATTTTAAGTTGTATACATAAAAAAGGAGTCATCTGATGTAAAAAACAAGATAAATGTGTCATGTTCCTATACTGAATATAATATTTAGTTTTTCAAATTTTAATTTCTTACTCAAAATTGTTGCTGATGAAAATCACAATATTTTAATTCAGTGTTAATTTCTTTTGTCAACTAAATAGATTTTTTTTAAATATAAATTTATAGCTCAGTGTTACATCTGCAATAACCAAATTAAACTTCTTGCAATGGCTTTTTTGTCTTTTGTGTGTTTCAGTTTTAATTTTTAAAACAATTCAAGAAGTGATTTGGTGATATTAGTAGGTTGTAGAATGTTCTGTATCATTTTTTATTGTCTTATATGAAAATTATTATATATTTTCATTTGAAATTCTTTTCTATTGTCAAATCATTCCAGAAATGGATAATGAAGCAATAATCCATTTATTTATTGTTATTTTAATTTTTGTCTTTCCTTGTTTTTATTTCACATCCAGAATGATCAACATTTGTTTCCATTGTGAATATTTAAACATAATACATTGTGATATTATCTAAGTTAATTTTTAATTTAATTTTTAATTTAATTTTCAATTGAAAGTGACTTGGGTTTTGTGAAGGTTTCTTGAATAGACTATTTTTTTAAGGTTGTTGTAATGATGTCAAGACTAAATACATTAGTATTTATATTAGTGAGATCCGTTTGTTATTTTTGTTCTGTTCCATAAATACATCAGTGCTCTTTTCCAGTGGTTAATTTCACACAAGAAGTATATTCTATTATTCATGACATTTTGGGTTTACAACAAATAATCTTGTAACTCTTTCCTTTTTACTTTTAGTTATTATGTCAAGGAAAATACTTCTTACTTACTAAGATAATAAATATATTTTTGTTAATTGAAGATCAGCATTAATATTGAAACATTAAAAAAAAACCCCTCTTTATGTAACCCATTCACTATTATAAAAAATACAAGGAATAATTGTAGTACAGTTTAATTCCTTGTAATATTAAATCACATCTAATAATTACTGACCTAACTTAAAACATATGTAATATTATTACATAATAAAACAGAATTGTACTATTTAGGCTTTCTTCAAATTGTGGCATTAAGATTATTGGAGTTTAATCTGAAATGAACTTATTTGTATAAATATATATAATATTTATTAATACATATGGAAAGAGACTAACAAGACTGACTACGGAACTAAGGATTTGGGTTAGGTTAAAGCCAGCTTCACAGATTGGCCCAGTGTTGTGGCAAAGCTTGGCCTTTCTATAAGAAATGAAAGTATGTGTAACATACTTTGGGCCAAACCTTAGTTTGCTGAAAGTAAGACTGATTTAAAGTTGTTGGACAAAGAAAAGAAATCACATCTGGTGCTTTTACTATTGTGAGTACAAACAAATATATTTTTAATTCAATATTTGTAAAGGAAGCTCCACTGAAAAGAAGACTGTGGGTTACAACACTCTGTAAAATGTGAAACCTGTAAGTACCATAAGCATTATTAACTTAACATGAAGTTTTTTTTATAAACTATCAAACTACTTAAGTGCACGGCTAAGTAAAATGTGTGAACAGCCCTTCCAATTTGGAGCCAATCCTTTTGATGTTTGGCCCAACAACCTATGGGTAGCTTCTGAAGATATTGTTAAAATCGTCGATCCACTCATTGGACTACAGTGTATGGAGTCAGTTAATTGTGAAAAGTGCAGCCATGAGCAGTGTCGAGCTAATCTCCCTCTCTCTTACACATTATGGTAAAGCTGTAACACTATCATATTACACTAACAGGTGAATTTTTGAGCCAATCCTTGTGTGATAACCCAAGTACTTATACTTAATTCCTATACTGTAAAGCAAAAATCCTTTCATACTTAATTTGTGTTAAGAAATTGGTAAGTATGAATATCCATGTCTCTGAATACGCCTTGTCAACCTATAATGTCTTGTACTTGTAAAACACATAACATTTGGTTGTTATTTAGATGTACGGATTCACATTTTCTGGGTTTTTACTCTCATACTATTGTTCTAGATATTTGTAATAATTATTTGAAACACAATATAAAGTATGTAATGTTAAAGAAAATCAGTGTTATCGATATACTGTTTTGCATACCCCAGATTTCAAGAAGCATGTTTTACAAAAGGCTAGTTGATCTTTTTATAATTATATTTTAACTTATTTATATACAGGTTGATTCACAAAGATATGCAGAAACTTCAGGAGCTCGTTACATGTAAAAGTAAAGAAAACAAGTTATATAATCATAGTCCGGAAATGCTTCGTTGGCGAGTTACGGCTAGTGAAAGATTGCGCCTAGAATTTTGTACCCTGGGTTAAATAAGGGCTTCCTGAAATTCTGGGAAGGGAAATTCAATAGTTTCTTATGGTTTTTGACCTAACAAATTGAATAAAACAGTTCCCAGAACTGTAATAGTTTTTGAGAAAACCAGTGTAAAATTCAAAGATTGGAGTCAAAAAATACATTTTTTTTTTAAATTGGTTAACAACCATAACTGTTATTTTGCCAATAAACAGATCAAATTTTACAATATAAATTGTAGAAAATTTCATTCTGAACAAAGCTGTGCAAATAAGGTATACAGGAAGTGAATATAGATGTTCGATAAAAATTAATTTTTATTTAAAACCGTGCAAAGTAAAATCAAACAGAAAAACCTTAATCTAAACCTATTCAATAAAATTACAGTACATTCTCAAAAGAGTCTCCATCAACTTTAATGCATTTTCTGCTCGTTTAAGGATTGCTCTTTTTGCTTTTCGTAGTTGAAAAGGGCTTTCCGTTAACTTCGTAAAAGCTTCATTAATTCGGGCAAGTAGCACCTCACGGGAATTTACTTGGACCTCGTAAACATTTTCCAGCGCTCTTGCAAAATAAATGGAACTATCAGCTGATCATGAATATACCACACCATACATTAATGCTAAATCGCTGTTGAAAGTTACATTCAATTGTTGCATTAGGGTTCACTTCTACCCATGAATGTTGGTTTCGTAAATTGTTAATACCACCATGAGTGACTCATAGGTAAATAAAATGTACTTGAAGAGTTGACGATGAGCTTTTAACCAATTGAGGTACTCCAAGCGATGGACATTGTCTCCTGGATGTAAATGCTGTATGTTTTGTTTATGGTGGGGATAAAGGTTGTTATTATTAGAGTGTTCTCCATGCTCTACTTTTTGAAACCCTAAACCGTTAAGAAATACGTCTTGTACTTATAACTGGACTACGTACCAGCAACATCATGTTTTCATTAACATCATGTTAACGAGGGTGGTCATACTGGAACTTTGTGCTAGGTAGTGTTTCTGTTTTCCGTAGCATACGAAATGTAGCACAAATGGTTTAAGCATTTGGGATTCTGTGATAAGGATAACGTTGTCTTTATTCTTTAACAGCGGCCGTAGCACTGCCTTCATATACACTATAAATAAACACCATATCGGTGTATTCTTCATTTGAAAATAAGTATGGCATTACTACTCCAATAATTTATAATTACTACAGACTAAACAATACTCACATGGACTGAAACTCAATTATTACGAAAAGAACAATACGCACATGGACTGAAACTCAGTTGTTAGCTTTACAATAATTCAAATCACATTGTTGTTGAACAGCTGTTACTATTGAATTGCCTATACAAAGTTGTTGGCCAAATGTAAAAAAAAATGTATTTTTTTACTCCAATTTTGATTTTACACTGGTTTTCTCAAAAACTATTAACTTACAGCTCTGGGTTTATTACAGGACCTGTTTTATTCAATTTGTCATGTCAAAAACCATTAAATTTACTTTCCTAGAATTCCATGATGCCCTTATTTAACCCAGGGTACAAAATTCTGGGTGAAATCTTTCGCTAGCCATAACTCGCTAAAAAAGCATTTCCGGACCTATGTTTATATAACTTTTTTTCTTTACTTTTACATCTAAAGTGAGCTCCCAAAGTTTCTGTATTCATATGCTTTACTCTGTAAATTCATGATTAGCATACTAGAAAACATGATAAAATCTCAGTTTCATCACAATCAGTATTATGTGAAATTTTAATTACCAGTTTAATGAATTTTCATGGTTGCTATATACAATTTGTATTACCGGTACCTAGGTAAAAATGTGGAAAACCAATCATTCTATTTAACCAAAGTTCATTTCTACAAAAATTAATAATTTTAAATGTTCATTTTTGTACACAGAGAAATCAGGCTGTGTCAGTTCAAGATAGTTTTCGGCAAATTTATCCTGGACAAAGTACATCACTTGATGATAAAGGTATTTAATAAATTCCAATAAATAAACATTTAAATAGTACCACTGATTAGTTGGTTTGTTAAAGTTTTGTTTTCTAGAAACCTAACATTTTATAATAAAAGGAGCACATTAAAAATACTCTAGAGAAAATTCATGATTTGGTATCAAGGGAAAGAATCTTTATTTTTATGATGGTCACGTCAGACAATGGTAAGATCGGCTACCATTTTGTCATCTGTAGTTACCAATACTCGTAGTTCACATAATATGAAAATTATTAACATACTGTATATTAAAATCTGAACATTTGAACACTAAACTTATTTCATACGTAAAACTGTTATGAAATAATGTTGTTGTTTTTTTTTTTTTTTTACAAGTCCCGGCATTCTTTTTTATATTCCTGTTTATTATTAGAATGATGATAGACTACTATAACAACAAAGTCTTAAGTATGACTATATCCAAGTATTTACATGTATCTGCAACCATACTGTCACAAATATACAATATATTATGTGTATGGCTTGGATTTGGTAACAGGAAAATTATAACAAACTCTCTACTTAGTATATATAGAAAAAAAAATAGTTCTTATACATAGTGATGGTTGAAAAAATAAATAGTTAAGATAAAAGATATTTTTATGCTTTGTTTTAAGGTAGGAAAAACTTATATTTTCTCCAAATCTAATTTTAAATTGTGCACAAAGGTAGCCCATTAAGTCAAACAAAAAATATTGATCTCGATCAATTAAAAAACGTGCAATTGAATGAATTAGCTGGAACAAGTGGACAGATTTTAATGAAATTTGATATATAGGCATATTTGTGACATCTGAATTTTTTCTATAAAATAAAATTGGGGGTACTTGTCACGAGACAAAAACATAAAATTGGCTCTTAACGCTTTTCATAAAATTTGATTATATTTAAAAACATAATGTTTGCTATTTCACCGTAAATGATTGTTCATGAGTTATTGGTAGAAACCAAAGAATTTGTCATTATAAACGACATAATTTCTCAAAATTAGCTATAACGATTTCATTCAAATTTGATAAAATGTGAAGATTAATAACCCAAACCAGTGTACAAAATTGCAATTAAAGAAATCATGAATTTGGAATAGTTTTCAAAAATAAATCTTGATCGCTCTTCTTTAAATCGTTCTATTTTTCATCAAGTAAGAGTTACGTTTAGGGCAAGTTTATGATATAGACAAAGCAAGCTGAGGTGTTATAAATATTTGTTTTGATAGTTTGTATAAATGTAACTCAATCCTCTGTCGTATATTTTTCACATTTTGACTGACAACTATCGAACTGACATTTTCGGTGAGAAATAATTTTGTATGATTAGTATTTTGATTGTAGATTGAATTTGTGCAATGTTTTTGCACAGTTTATTTAATGTTATGTTCTGTTTATTGGTTGGAAGTAAGAGTAAGTTGCAATTAAAATTAATGGTTTAACTGAAGCAATACAATTTTCTTCCTAAAGGGTGATTTTTTATTATATTTGGTAAAGGGTATGTTTACCAGGTGAGGTCAACATTCATTTCGAATGAAGTAAACTCCCTATAAATTTGATATTAATTTTTCTGCTCTAAACAATTTGGTTGGGATGTACGTATATTATATATTTTGTCTATGGGGTTTAAAGGGAAAAAGTTTCAGTCATCATCACCTTGTAAAAAGAGGCAGAAAAAGAAATAAATTAAATGGCGGAAAATTAGTTTTTGGTAAATGGTTTAAAATTAAATACAACTAAATCATTTCAGTCATAAACATTTTCCAAAGAAATTTCTATTAATTATTCAAAAACTATTACCAGTACTGAAACAGGCTCTTCAACATTTCTGGGAGTAGCAATTGATGTAAAAATTAATTGGAAATCTCATAGTTGGTTGTCATTTATCAAATAAACTCAATTCGTCCTGTTTTGCACTATGTGCCATTTCATGTGTTTGAAATGGAATTTTGACAAGAGGGTCACAGATGGTTATACTCCTAAAGGGAATTTACTAATAACGCCTGCCATCTTTTGGCTGCAATATGCATAGCGTAGATGCCTACAAAGCGTTGGTTAAATTTAATTTCAATAAAGAATATGAAGAAACAAAATTTATTACCGGTATATTGAAATAAATCTGATACATTTTTTACGTGCCTTTTAACCAAACTCGTACTCTCTCATTCTATGTTAGTTGATATTCCTGCTCTTTAATGGTTTGTCTTTATTTGGGACAGATTGCATGGATTTACAGTTTAATATGTTTATTTTTCACTTTGTCTACTAGATTCATTTTCTGTTTATTATTTTAAAACAAAATTTTTAAACTTATATTAAAAGATAGATTTACTTACATATAGCTATATTTTTCCGTATACTATTTACCCATTAAATATCCTTAAAAAATGGCTTGTTTATATATTGTATACATTATACAAACAACCATTATAATTAGTATAGAGCAGAAAATACTGTGTAATAAAACGATGGCGAATGAAGAGTATGGGTTATTATAAAATAATACATACATTTATAAATATTAAAAGAAGAAATAATAACTTGCTCAAACAGATTATGGACACTAGCTGATTCATATTAAGTGAGATGATGCTATTTTACATTCCTTCTCATTGAATTACCTAAGTTAAAATAACAAGTCTTTTCTAGCAAAAATATAAATTGTAAAAGAACTGCTCCTATTTAAATAATCTTCATACAAAACCCAAACTTTTTTATTTATTAAGTTGTGTAAAATATTTTTTTAAATCTATTAAATATTGGTATATTATGAGGAACATAACTCAATTTTTTTAATCAATTTTTTAACTTTTTAATAAAATCTGGAAGTGAAGCATTCAATTTTTGAAAATTGTATTATAATAACAATATGTTTTTACATATACAGTAATCTTCTATCATGGTGAGATGTAATATGTGGTAATAAACTTTTTTAAAATAAAATTTGTTCTATATCCCTCCCATTTTTCAAATAATTTTATAGTATAAAGATAAATATTTGTTGCAGATAAAACATATTTCATTAACTCATTCTCCAAGTAATGTTTATTAAGATATGAAGAGAGAAACGGTTGGTCTAGAAAAATAATTTTATGTTCAGGCATTTGATTATGAATCAGACATGTGTATAACCCAAACCCATGTTTAAAATCATAACAAAATATTATGGTTCAGGAATAGTTTTTAAAACACAAAATTAAACTTTCCAGATATTAAAAACTGGATTTCAATTGTACATATGATTTACGCTTAAGACGAGATTATGGCAAAAGGCAAGAAAGTTTCGTCTTTATTTAAATATTTTGTACGCTCTAAGATGACATACAAGTTCTTATGAAATAGGTCGAGTATTATGGCACAGCTTAAGAATTTTAGTCTCTAATTAAATATTTTGTACGGACTAAGACGAGGTCTCCAGGCTCTTACACTTAGAGTTTAACATATTAACATATTTAACACTTAACATATTTAAATGTTATGTGTCTTAATGTTCTGACGATCTCCAAGGAGTGAAACTATTCTGATGATGGGATATAAATCCCGAAACGCGTAATGGTTTTACGAAAAAAAAAAACCAAATTAAGTTACAAGATGGAAAATAAGGTTAGTATTTTAGTAATACTTTGTGACTTGGATATAACTGTTTACTTTGAGTTTTAAGCATATATGCACATTATATGCTATTATTGCATTTTGTATCTGTTTATTTTTTTTCTTCAAAATATTAAAATTAGTTTCAATAAAACTTCTTAAAATGTAAAAATCTTATGCTATTTAAAAAAAAACACTGTATCAGCGTCCGGGAATACCTTCAGGTTGTGGGAATGGCGGTTAGTGTTATACTATCACTCTTTTCATTATATTTATGTTTCTATAAATAACATTAAATTTTACATTAGTATTTTATTATAAACCCTCGTAATATTTATCGGTAGTGGT
Organism: Aphrophora alni; assembly: GCA_963513935.1. Classification (NCBI taxonomy): domain Eukaryota; kingdom Metazoa; phylum Arthropoda; class Insecta; order Hemiptera; family Aphrophoridae; genus Aphrophora; species Aphrophora alni. The sequence continues at coordinate 89,770,972 of OY740767.1, forward strand.
TTTATTCAAAATTTCATAAAAACTTTCCATTTTATGGCCAATCTCCCGCTTTGCCCGTCATTGCCCACTTCTCCCCTAAATGTCTCTAATTAAAAAAAAATTGGATAGAATTTGCTTGACGTATGTTATTGAATTCAAAAGGAAACAAAATTTTTTTACATTTTTTTCAAAAGGTAGTAATATTAATAAAAATAAATAAAAGATTAACTCGTAGGAATTGAAATATAGCTTAGTTCGGTAGGACATATAACTTCTCTGTTATTACTACATACCTCAAAGCAACAATGATTACAAAATATTTAAAAGTTGGGAAGAAATGACAGGTGTTCTGCGCGAAAGAGATGCGCGGAGTTATCTGTGCAGGCTAGAGACAACAAAGAGAGAAAGAGAGGGAGAGAATTCTCCCACTCCGCGTAGTCTTTACGGGAGGAAACCATCCAACCAGCAGAAGTTTCATTCCGCAATGTGCTCCTGACTTGTTAGTGTGCGATGTAACCGGTTTGCATTGTTGTGTACTGTGTGTGCTGTTTTAGTGTTGGAATATTTTACACGTATACTTGTGTATTTCATGTAAGTAATTATTTAATAACATACTTGGTCAGTTTGTCTGAATAACACAGTAGCCTATATAAAATCATTCTTTATTTTGATATATCTTCGGGCAGAGGTTAGTTTCTTAAATAACCTACTCCTGTATTTGTATGAGTAGTAGACGACGTTGTTTATAACTGGACTACAACATAGTTTTTAAAAAATTGTAATACTTATGACTTAAACTTCAACATTTATTTACACTAAAAGATTTGACAATTCTATTCTATCGAAACTGTAATTTTTGTTGACAAATTCAGATTATGTATGTTTGTCGATCTGTTCCATCTAACTTTTTTTTGTTATAAGCTTTTGCAACATTCCTTTCGACTAAATTGTTTCGACTACAACTTTTCGATTTATTTTATACAAGTTATAAATTCCTATAACGAGTTATTTAGGAACGACTATTGACTCTATCATAAGGTATATAAGTTTTGCAACATTTTTTTGGACCAAATTGTTTCGACTACAACTTTTCGATTTATTTTATACAAGTTATAAATTCCTATAACTAGTTATTTAGTAACGACTATTAACTCTATCGTAAGGTATATAAGTTTTGCAACATTTTTTTGGACCAAATTGTTTCGACTACAACTTTTCGATTTATTTTATACAAGTTATAAATTCTTATAACTAGTTATTTAGTAACGACTATTGACTCTATCGTAAGGTATATAAGTTTTCCAACATTCATTTGGACTAAATTGTTTCGACCACAACTTTTCGATTTATTTTATACAAGTTATAAATTCCTATAACTAGTTATTTAGTAACGACTATTGACTCTATCGTAATGTATATAAGTTTTGCAACATTCCTTTGAACTCAATTGTTTCGACTACAACTTTTCGATTTATTTCATACAAGTTATAAATTCCTATAACTAGTTATTTAGTAACGACTACCGTATTAACTCTATCATAAGGTAACCTATATAAGTTTTCCAACATTCATTTGGACTAAATTGTTTCGACCACAACTTTTCGATTTATTTTATACAAGTTATAAATTCCTATAACTAGTTATTTAGTAACAACTATTAACTCTATCATAAGGTATATAAGTTTTGCAACATTCCTTTGGACTAACTTGTTCTATTACAACTTTTCGATTTATTTTATACAAGTTATGAATTCCTATAACTAGTTATTTAGTAACGACTATTAACTCTATCATAAGGTATATAAGTTTTCCAACATTCCTTTGGACTAAATTGTTTCGACTACAACTTTTCGATTCATTTCATACAAGTTATAAATTCCTATAACGAGTTATTTAGTAACGACTGTTAACTCTATCATAAGGTATATAAGTTTTCCAACATTCCTTTGGACTAAATGGTGCCGATTACAACATTTCGATTTATTTCATACAAAAAACAGAAAACTCGAACACAAAATTTGACAAAAATTATGTTTATTTAATCAACGTAATTTTTATGAGATCTTGTGTTCGAGTTTTTTAATCTAATATCTTATCTCACAAGTCAAGCTCAATATTTATTTATATTTCATACAAGTTATAAATTCCTATAACTACTGTCGTTATTTATTAAGGACTATTGACTGTTAGAAGCAATATCATAAGTTAGTCGAACATTTTTCTTTTCTTTTAATCTAAAAGTGTTTAAAATCATACGTTTTTGTTTACGTAGTTTAAAAATATATCAACTTAGCTTAATACAGATTTAATGGTAGTTGAGGTTTTCGAAGCCCGATTTTTCTTTTGAACGTACCAAGAATTTAAAAAAAAAAAACTCTACACAATTTAATTCTCCTATACATAAATAATTTCATCCACAAGTTAAACAAATGTATAAAGAAATTCAGATATTTAAAAAAATATTTCTTTGTTTTTTTTTTTGTTTTTATTAATTGAACGCAGTTTCTTATTTTTTCAATTTTATTGAAAAATATATAAACATATTAATTCTTATACTGCCTTGTCCATTGTGTATTTCTTATGGGAAAAAAGTAATTATAAAAAGATCCCTTATTATCAATATTTTGAGGTTTTATGAAAAAAATGAAACTTCAAGTGCAATAGAGTACCGAAGAAAAACATAGGGAACATCTTGAAAGTCGATTCAACAGTTTTGGCTGCAAAAATTGTACACTGGAATGTCCTGATCTCCAGGATTTTTCTTATGCTTTTGGTCTTCAATTAGGTTTCAAACGAAAAGTTATTAAATTTCTTTTAAATTTGAAATGACGACTACAAACTTTAAACATAAAATGCTACATTTTACTACAAAATCGTGACAAACATATAATATGTCTACTTGTAACGTAACTTATGTACTTTAACAGTCTTAAACCTACATAGTGAAAATATCACTATTGCATGGTGTATTTAAATGAAATGTATATTAATCAAGATTTTTAGTTATCAACATTAGAAATAAAATTATTCAATCGAAAACTTTTTTATATTAGTTACTGGGCAACTTTTATCAAATTTGATATACACATTGACGTTAACAATAGCTAAGGCGCTTTAATATAAAATCTGAAGTTTGTATTTAACCAATTTTCGGGGATTTAGGTAAGCTGTACGATTAGTTTTTGACCTTAAATGAAAGGTCATAGAATGAAACTAGCGATTTCTTAAAATAGAGGTAAAGAAATTACACTCCTATTAATATCATGTTCGTTTGAGCCCTTGTACTAATTTTGTTATAGCTCTTTAGTGGTTTGTTTGTTTTTTTCATTATTCATTAGAAATCTTTGAAATTGACCTTAATACACAGCGCGGCATGTACATCTAGGCTGTGTGTTTTATTTTATTAATTTGCAGGAAGAACTAAGTAATACATGGTTGTTAACACTTGAAATAGTATAGTCTGTTTTGTAAAAAGGAATTAAATTTGGCTTAAATTTGAAAGCTGATTAAATATTGCAAAGGTATTTACAACTTTGTACCTTGTGTCAAATGACAGAAAATTCAAACCATTATGAAGAAGAAGCTACCGAAAATATTATAATTATAATTCAGAAGTTTTAATTTTACATACTTTCATCAAGTGTATTCAATTATCTTACGTAATAGGGGCGTTGTTATTCTGTATCTGCCACAAAATGTTAGAGTCGTTGATATTTGGAATTTACGTCTGTAATTATTATCAAAAGAGTGGACAAACATTAAAAAAAATTCCCTAGCATGGTTCTTCATAAAAAATAGTGCTCTTCTATGTCCTCCACGAATGGTAGAGATTTGCTACCAAACTTTTGAACTTATTCCCCCTCCACTTCTTAGTCGTAGGATATTTTTTATTTTGTTAAAAGCCTTAGTTAAAAAAAACAAACAAAAAGAGCATAAAATATAGACTCCGAATTTAGGAATAGTGTAATACCTTCAGGCAGGATCGGAAGATAACAAGTGTTGTCAAGAGAGACCTGATAGGATAAATGAAAGATAGGGATTCAACCCAAGACTAAAATAAATGATGAATAAATCCACCTATGAGTATCTCGGATTGCCACACCTTTACTCTCTATAGGTATTAATTTAATATACTAAATAGATTGCTCATCTCCATACTATGGTTGAAGCCCAGAAATCAGAGCATGTAGTGCTGCCATTAATGATGCTATTAATGAGATCATGAGGGACTTTGCCATAGGAAATAATCTGTTCCTTAATTTCCTTGATTAAGGAAACAAATTGATATGTAAGGGGTGTCATACAATTACTCCCCCCCCCCCCCAAACAGCACATTTTGCAACAGTTATGTACTATTATTTCAAGACCAAACTTATTCATTTTTAGGTTAAATTAAACTTAATATATTTTTAAAAGATTTTAATATTTGACCGTATTCGTAATTTCGTCATACCGAATTGATCATTATAATGTTACACAAGTGATAATTCGTTTGAAATATCTGTTGCCAACACACATTTCGGTAAACTCGAATTTTCGATTTTACCATTTACTCCAAAATGGTAACAAGTGAAGATAAACTGGACAATAATTTATATAATTTTGTATAAACCTACCTACCATTATTCTAAATCATCCTCTCTTATAAACTACCTTATTTATTTTTCGGTGGAATACCTGGAGATCTTGTAATCCCACCTTCACTTGGCACCTTTGTCACAGAGCATTTATTTAAACACAAACAAATGACATTCCTATTTTATGCACGAACAATAGTACTAAGTAAAGTAACACGCACAGTTTAACCTGCGTATTGGATATATTAAAGTTCCTGTATGATCGATGGCCAACCTGTCAACGTCGCGTAACGGTATCGGGGTGCACGAAAAGTTTGATAGTCTAGAAGCTAACGTGCATAAATTAATTGTAAAAAATTTAAAAATATACGACGGACACTTGAAAACAAATTTTAATTTATTTAACTTTAAAGTTGATTAGTAAATTAATAAGAAAATAAATATTCGTTCGAATTTTAACAAAGATTCTTGCTTGCGATTTTGTCTCTGCAATCAGATTACATCGTTGTCATTTATTATTTATATTATCCAACTATACTTGCTGAGTTGTGTATGATTAGTCGTACTCATACATCACATTTAGTCAAACCCTCGTATGTACTGCTAGAACACACTCGATTTTTGGATAAATATCCAGAAAGAAAGAGAAACATAATTTATAAAAATAGCAATTATAACAATCATAATTCAAATAATAAAATAAATTATCATAATAAATATTTTTCTGAGAAAATTTCAATTATTGAGAGACTATTGTTGATTTTTTTCTTCTTGTAATTTTGAGGTTATATTTTAATTGATTTTGTTGTGCATTATTAACTTGAGGCAGTTTTTAAAGATCCACAATATTAAGTATTACGAGGCGTTATGTCTGCAGTTAATCTCATATAATTTTTTTAAGTTTGAAAATCGGCACCAGTTTTGAAATTTTCCAATCGATTTGTTTTGGTTATCAAACTAGTCCTAGAAACCAAACCCACCTACCAAATTTGGAGGAAATCGGATCAAAATTGTGATCCATAGAGCGTTTAATTATATAGATGTATGTATATATATATATATATATATATATATATATATATATATATATATATATATATAGCATCTACATTTACAGTTATTAAAATAAATGTTGCAAAAACACTCCACGTACTGTATTCCATCTAACTTAACCTAAACGGGTCACAATAGTAATAGGTCCTTATAAATAACAAACTGTTTGCCGCAAAAAATGTTAGTTAGGTAATTGTCAGTAAAAAAGTGAAAATGAAGCATGGACGCCGTCTTTGCAAAAAATATTTCAATATTTAAATAGTAATTGAATTTTGTGCCATAAACACGTCCTTGACCTAAAACGTAAAATATTTTTCACTTGTGACTTTACACCCTAGGTTTGATCATTAATCTTCACTTTCACTGAAATAAGAACAAAATCAGTAGAGTGATTTTGAAAAATGCGTGTTTTATTTGCCCCACGGCCGATATATATTTTTATAACTCATGAATTGTCATTTTTAGAAAGATGGCGATTAATACGTTTTGTTTGGTTTCTTGGAGACTGTGTATGAGTCAAATTTTATAAAAACCGTTAAAGCCTACTTTCCTTAAGACAGTTACAGTCAAATTTTGAGTTATCAAAAAAGTGAAAAAAAGTCCCGAGATATGGTCAAAATACGCCCGAACACCACATTTTATTAAATCATTTTAAAATCGCTTTTTAGATTCAATGGACTTTAAAACTGATACTCGCATATATTTTTTTATCCATCACATAATGTTATGCTACGTTAAAAAATGCCAACACATTTCCACTCACTGATACCATTCAAGTATCAAACGCTGCGTTAAGTATTGCATTGCACAACTACGACAAAAATACAGTATTACCCTGGCTTTATGTGGCAACAAAACTTCGTACTTTAAGAAGCAGTTGTTGTTTTCGTGTACCATTTCTTTCACGGTGAAGACTTCCATAAGTTTTAATCTGTTATATAAAATTACACGCGCTCGATCTTATTTCCTTTATATTACTTACCTATTTCATCAAATAAATACTGACGCATAATTCATCGAACTTTCTCAATTTACGTGACCAAGGTAGGTGTTAAGGCTATCATTGTTCAAGTAATGTTTTCCCGTTTGCTTTGTAGTTTTTATAGTTGTGAATTCTTAAAGAACGAAAGTCCTGTTCCTTCCTTTCTATTAATCTCTCCTTTGTAATGCTATGAATAGATCGATTCCGGGCGTATGTTGGAGCATTCTTCGTGCAGTCTAATGCTTTTCATTGTGACAGGTACTTTGAGAGAAGAGTTGAGAGTCAGTTATGACGTAACGTATGTGTGAGTTAATGTGGAACGATTGGCAGAATTTGTTTACTTTTACTCATATACAGAGTGTTCAAAAAGTACCTTTAACCACCTTCAATTTTTGTATTGTTTAAAATAAATTAACAGAATTTTGTATATAATTTGTGGTGCATAACAAAGCGTATTTTCTGACATTTCTGATCTTCTATGATTTTTAAAAATAATTTAGAAAGTTGGTTTTACCTTTTAGATATCTCAGCTCACATCGGCTCAAAAGACTTTTTGTGTACTTCCATGTTCTAATTCAGCTTAGTTATAAATTTTACACATTTTTAGGCTAGAAATTTTAATAAATGCTTCATTTTCTGAGGGGTTTTCTTTAAAGTAAATTTGCAAAGGTTATTTCTCTGTTTAAAAAGGAAGATAAATTTAATTGTAATAATTATAGCTCCATTTCCTTTTTGCCAGATTTTAGTTGTTTTGAGAATATGTTCTATTTTTAAAAAAATCAATAAATTCAAAAAGTCAGTTTAGATTCCTAAAAGAAAAATCAACAACTGACGCTGTGGTCAATCTGATTGACTTCGTACCATAAACAAGTTATGAGTGTTTTCCTTGATTTCTCCTAACCTTTTGACTTAGTAGATTTTTAGCTAATGCTAATGAAGCGATATCATATTGGAGTAATATTTTTGATTGATCGTATCTTATAGGACACAATCTGTACAGGTTGCAGAAAGGATGTCGAAAATGGTACAGTATGGGTTCTCAGAAATCAGTTCTAGAACCTGTTTTGCTACTTTTGTATGTGTATTTATATCTATCAGTATATTTTTATGATTTAGTTCATTATACAGATGACACAACAATCAGCATATCGGTGAGTACTGCTGAAATCTTTTAGCAGAAGGCTTTCACAGAAATTAAATGTGTAAGTCTGTATTTCACCAGAAAATAATTTAATCCTTATCTCTAGCAAAACAAATTAATAATGTATAAACATTTTAATGTAAGTCATAAAAATGCAGATTCAAAATCTACTGTTGTATTAGGAGATAATATAATAAAGGAGGTTGGTTTTTGTAAAATTTCTAGGTTTGTTCAATGATAATAGACGTACCTGGAAATACCATATAGATGGTGTATGGAAAAACGTCGTTCTAGCATTTTCATAGTAAGAAATCAAAGACATTATTATTGCCGTTCCTCATTGTTAACAGCCTACTATGGGTTTATACATTCACGCCTGAGTATAAGAGTATGGTACCTAATTCAGAAGACGTTTACGATTAGACCAATACAGGCTAAGTAAGTTCAACAGCTGTCATTACAAGCTGGGATGGGTTTCTTTAACAAACTCACAGAAAGCCTAAAAAATATTCAAAATTATAATGAGTTTAAGAAAAGCCAAAAAAAGTCTGGATCTTTTTACTCTGTGGAGGAATTTCTCTGTCATGAAAAGTACATTCTCGGTTGAGGATTGAATTTCTGTCCTTGACTCAACTCTCACTACTCACAGTTCAGTACAGAGTGGCAAGCTGCTGGTGATCAATATTGGTTTATTGTCTTCTTATCCCAGCCGTACATTTTCAAATTGTTTACACTTTGCTTATCAAAATGTATTTACCTAAAAATTATCATTTAAATAAATAAATTATTATTGTACTGTTAGTCTCTATTATAAGGTCATTGTGCTTTGAAGGATCTGTTTTTATTATTGTATTTTAATTAATTATAGTTTAAAAAAATTTTATGACATCTACTGCGTTATTTTTTGCTTCTTATTAGTATTTCAATTAATGCATTATTGTTTTATGTTGACTAAGCCATACAAATGTATTTTTGTCTACAGAGGAAAAAATTTATTAAATATCCTTCGTATGGTACAAAACTTGTTTCACTAAATTCATCTGCATTTCTTGGAGTAAGAGAAGGGCCAAAATCAGTAGACTTGTGTGCTAGAGTAATTCACACTTCAGGAGTAAGTGTTCTACAGTTTCCTTGTATTTGCCACAAGCAAAGACTTTATTCAGTTTTTTGTCTGCTCAGTTGGTTGGGATGGAACAATGACCAATAGAGTAGGCTATAACACTTTCCTACTTCTGTTAAGGGTCTTTACCTGTCTTCTTAAGATTAACCTGCTTAATATATCTACAGATTTATTTATGCCGTAAACAGGTTCTGGATCCAAGAGTAGAGTTCGATTACATTGCTTTGCCTGTTCATCCGGCATTTCGTTTCTCTCAAATTCATTGACAAGGTACCGCGAACACACCTCCCCCTGGTTGAGAGTTGAGGGTTTTACCAAGGTCTGTTAACACTTCCACAAGAGGGAGTTGTGAACTTACAGCCCTAATAGCAATCTGACTGTCTATCCCGATTTTTATGTGTTCGTTGGTATATCTTTTTGCGAGATATAGTTGAGAGCATCCCAGTATTGCAAACACTTCTCTTTGAAATGCTGTTGCGTGATTTTCCAATGTTATAATAACTTTAAAATTATTTGATTGACCATAGACCCTAAACTCCTGCTAGATTGGTGTTTGGTGACCCATCAGTGTATAAATCTATATAGCTTTAGCTATATTTTATTCGACTTTATCTATCCTATTCAGAATAGTTACTTCAAAGGGTGAGAATGAGTCCTCTCTAGAACATACGGTCATGTCTCATGGTCAGTACAAGATCAGATGAACCGTGAATGACAATGGTGCCATGTTCGTTAGACCATTGATCACTCCTCCACAAACTGAAGTATTGCGTTCTTATAGTCAGACTTGCCTCTGCTGAGGTCAAGTGGGATAGAGGTTAACTAACGAATGAAATACTTGTGTTTCGTAAAACCCAAGTGAATCATCAAGTTTAAATTTATACATTCTATAGTTTTAGATTTCTGTCATATTTATATAACTTACGTCAGCTCACAGCATCGTCAAAAACAATAAACACACATCACAATTTTATTATAATTCATGAACTTGTATCACACAGCATGTATCACTCAGTTATGGTCTGTTGTTGAACTCCAGTGTGCAGTATAAGTTATTAGTACTCCATTTCAATACGTAATTATTGAGTATTAAAATTTAATATTTTTGGAACACTTTATAGCACAATTAATAATCAATAAATGTGTCTTTTTTCACACATTTCATTTTTCCACTATTTTAATACTACTTGATTGTTTATTGATGCCGAGGCCGAGTTAGAGTTATAGTTGTAAAAACACTTTATGAATAATAGTAAAAGTGTACTTTTAACTTAAATTTATGTCATTTCTCAACTAAAAAACTTTTGTTCTTCCATTATTTCTACACTTATTCTTATTATAGTACTTTAGGCGTACCTTGACAAAGATTTTGTTTCGTATTTACTTATGGAATGAGTATATACTGTGGTGACCAAATTCCCCACGAGTTAATATAGGTTTCTTTTTTGGAAAGCCGACATTGGTTATACCAGTTTGCCCCCACCCCTCTGGAATCTCAAACAACGAAATCAGTAAAGATTACAGGGAGTAGTGTTCAAGGAAGCTGGACGTATTCTGAGGATAGGACTTCGCCCGCAGATCGGTCAGATGTGGGGACGTTTGCTCTAAGTGTTTCCTTTCCTGATTAAAAAAACTCTAAAGTAGCTTCTACAGATGAATGGGGCTAAAATCTGAAAAAATCCCAAATTGTAAAATGGGCCTAAATGAAGTTAAACGGGTCCTGTATATTCTGTAAACCCCCCAAAATGTAAAATGACGGTTGATGGGTCCATATATTGTTCACAACTATAATTTTGCTTATAATTAATATCTATTTTCAATTGTGTAAAACAATCTGTGGGTGAAGGTTGACCTGGGGTTAACCCCAATAGTTTAAGTTTTCATAATGGGCTTCTTCATTGAACAAATATTGGTTAAAATCCAACATTCTAGTTTGATTAAATTTAGATTAGAAAATCCCAACATTCTTTCTTCTCTGTCTGTCAGTTGAGTATGGACAGTCGACTGACTATCGACAGGTGACGATACACAGACAGACAGACCAGAAGAGAGTTTATGATTCTGAAATTCTGCAAAAGAATAAATAAACCAAAATAAAAAAGTGGCTATTCATTTTCACAAAAGCCAAATTTTGTTTTTTTAAAATTACTATTTCTTCTCTTTGATGACCAGTATGAGTGAAAATTGGAACGCCAATATAAAACAACAAAAATATCAAAACGACCTCAAATATTGATTTTCGATTTTAACAAAAATATTTTCAACGCCTCAAGTAAAAAGTTCTATCTGAGTGAAAATAAAATTATAAGTACTTACATTTACCATTTTGGAAAACTGTACCTCAAATATTGATTTTTAGAGCCAAGCGACATTGAATCGTACACCGCTGCTTAAAAATAATACAATAATTAGTTTTGGTTGTGTCTGTACGCATTGTCTGGTTAAATTTATCAATAGTTTGAAAAGTGGTAGGTACCTAATTTAGCAAAACTGATGTGTTTTCCCAAAGAAATAAAACCAAAAACTCTAAAGAACCAAAAACTCTTTTACAATTTTTTCCCGGCTTTTTGTTTAAATCTAGAATGCAATATTTTTTAATACCTTATATTTCTAAAAGCATTGAGTGAGCTCAGATTGCAGTAAACGGGACTCAAAGGTAGAAACATATATTGAAAATGTTGAACTTTTTACAAGATTTAGTGATATACAATTGTTACATTCCGTTGAAATAAATTTGTGTTAGGCTTACGACACGTAGCCTATATTTTAATTATTATTGTTTATAAATCTTCTTTGGGTTGTTGTCGAAATTTTTTTTGTATTTATGATTTTTATTCTTTATCATAAAAGTTAGTTTCCATGATAAGATGAAAGTTTGTAACACTATTTGATATCCGGTGATTGTACATGTTAATATTCCAATCATCTGATTGTAATTACTTAATAATGTGATGTTTTGTTAAATTAAAAATTCTAAATAATAATAATGTTCATATTTAAATGAAACAACAATATCACAACACTTGCAATAACCACACCAAACAAAACACACTAACAAAGTGACGTTTAATGACTGTTTACATCCTCAATTGATACTTGTGCACAAACCTTGTGCCACTCCAACAAGGTTGAAGTTACAACCTTAGGAAGGTTTAAGTCGAGGTTGATGACTTGGTCATTGAAATGTCGTCTAATAGGTGTGTTTGATTGTTGTGGAAATTGGAACGTTTCATTAATTGTTGATTACGAACTTTCCACAAGTTTTTATCAATATATGTTTAAGTACTCAATTGAAGGAATACTGTGTTTGGGAGCATGTGCGTCAATATAAAAATAAAACAATATGAAAGCATAAGACAAAGTTCACTCTTTTTTTGGTAAACCAACAACGTGATGAGCAACACTGAAAAGAAGCTTTTAATCCGTGTCAGTCATTAATTTGTAATTTTCTACGATCTGGATTCCTACCTGCCAATTTAAAATAATTAATATTGTTCAATAGCCTTGTTTATAACCATATGAAATTCTTAATTCAACTATGAAATTAACTTCAGGCTGATATATTCCCAGTTCAATACTTCAGAAAATAATTATAATAAATCTCAGATTGAAAACATTTAAGTCTCTACATGTCAATGGACTTGCTTTAAGCGAGATATTATGCAAAGTTTGAATAAGGCATTTCCCCATAGCTCTTTTTTTTACTTCTACTGACTAATGTGCCTGATATCAGGGGATCACTCACAGTAATACAAGTGTGGTAAACCCCTGGGATCTGTACATTCCTTCATGTAGTCTTGTGTTATTCCTCCCTCTTTAATCTTTCTTTCTCTCTTGACCAACTTGTTGCATTTTGATAATCCACATTTTTACAAAGAATTTATGAGCATTTTTCTCGCGTGATGTTGTGGACATTAGTGTTAACACATCATTTGAAAGACCGTACTTTTTCAACGGACGTGTTAATAATGCTATGTATTTACAAAATTACTTTATTCCTCAGCATAGAAATGGTGTAGAGTTAATTGCTATTTTATACAAAAGTCGAGTGCTCCAAAATTCAAAGGCTGTGTTACTGCCTTTGGAGCACTAAAAAGACAAAATCCCCATTTGCAAGTGAAGAATGTCGAATGGTGTATGAAAGATGCTTTCCAGGATGATTTTATCATTTTGAAGTTTTAACGTGGAATATAATGTTAAAGTACACTTCTTAATTGATCAAATAACAATGAATTTATCTAATGTATAGGAGTAATGTTCTAGAAGTAAAATGTGTAAACATTTACACATAAGTAATACAAATTGGATTGTATATAAAATGAAACTTTGTGACAACTCTGTAGAGATCATGATTGGGCGTAAGTATACAATTTTTAGTGCTAAGAGAAATTAGTTGTAGTAGGACCTAATGGTGAAAAGTTGTTCTTGATTTTTTAAATTTGAAAGTTGTCTGCTGTTTTGAAATTACCTGACAGAATTTTTCTCTTAACAAACTTCTTTTTATCTAACTCTTCTTTCAAAAAAATCCTACATACCGAATAGGCCTACTATGGTTCTCGGCTATCTTGTTCAAATTAATTCTACTAGATTTATTTATCTTTTACAGAGGTTTTTAACTGAATAAAGGATATTTAGTGTTATCTATCTATTTCAGAATGCTTATCCCTTTAATTATAATTTTATTTGCTTACAAGTTGGTCATAATCATTTTCTTCACCCTACGCCATAATTGGAAACACTCTTATGCCCTATTTAAACGTGAGCGTATGTTTATATTATAAATAATTGTTTTATGTTTTACGAACCCTTCTGTAGTACCAACGTATTTACTATAAGTGAAGGGGAAACTCGATAATAAAAGAAAATACTTTCTTTTTTTCACACTTATAAATAGTATTCAGACATTTTTTGAGATATGACTACGAATATTATCTTTAGTTATTTATTTTAGTTTACTATTTTGTTTCATGGAAAGGTGTTTTGTATGAGAGTATTAGTGTAGAGTGATAATTTATTTTGAGCAGTTGTGTTTATTGGAGGCAAATGATAGTCTATCAGTAACAATTAATTGTAATAATTTCAACTGTTGTAAAGAATTTCTACCGCATCATCAAAACCCAGTAATAGGTGGTAGAACTATTATTTAGTGGTGAATCATGAGGTTTTCTTGAAACAGTTGATCACTTACGACCTTTACTCTTGTATTGTTGATGTTACCCTAATAATAACAATGTCAAGGACGTGGGATGAGGTTAGGAATGTCATTTTTATTCCAATTAAATTTTAGTTTTTATTTTGTCTGTCCGATTGAAGACCTCGGTATATAGGTAAATATCAAAGCTGCACAAAACATATAATTGTAGTCTGTGTTAATAAAGGATCTAGATAAAAACAAATGATCGAAAAACTGTTACAAACAACCCTTATTTTGAAGTTTCCCCTCCAATTATTCCTACCACTCTGAAGGAATTATTAAGCCTAAGTTACACACTACATTTGACTGAAATTGAACTCAATTGCCGGTTACTAGAGCTATAATTGCTGATTTTAAAATAATTTTGAAGTTATGTTTTTAACAATTTCGTTTTTTACTGGTAACTCTCTTGTTTTTTATAGTAGAAAACAAGGCTGGACACAATTTGATGTATAGTTTAAAGCTATTAATAGAAAATGAGTTGTTGTGGGACATACAAGTTAATATGTATATTCAAGAATTTATTTCTTAAAATATAAAAATTGGCGCTCATGTTAAAATATTCTAGCTAACCCACTAGTACAACTTCTCATAAAACTGATCATACCAAATTTAAACAAAATCAGACTGAAATTGCATCCTCTAGAAAGTTTTTTTTAAAGATACATACACACGTACATTCGATAAAATCTAGTAACAAATTATTACTAGGTATGAGATGGATCTTGGTTCACGTTCATCATTTCTAGGCGTTGACACGAGGGAAATTGCAATGTCTAAAATATTATCTTAAAATTTCACATTAAATTGGCAGTCAAACATTTAGGCTAATTGTATATTTCCTTTCTTCTGTATAGGCTACACAGAATGATTTTTTCAATATCACTTATTTTTGTCTGTGATTTATATCAAAATTATAAAAATATGATGAAATCGTATCGTGGAGTAAATATGGGTTTGAGAATTGGGGAGGGGAGGGGAAGTTATTAATTATGATATTTACTCAAAGCCTAATAGTTCTGAAAAGTGATTTTCGAATTGTCGTTCATCTGTAGCCTATTGCGTTTCTTAACTTCAAAGATTTAGTAACCTATATTTTGTTTTTTAAGAGGCTATCATGACATACTTCATCGGGCTAAAATTTGAGTTTTATAAAACCGTTGAGAAACAAGAGTTAAAATTAAATGGCTGAGGAATAGTTGAAATTAAAGTTGTTGACAAAAAAAAACCCTGTGCCAAAGAGTCGAGTGATTGGTTTAACTTTCCACTTAAACAGGTCATGTCTTTAACTTTGATGTTGTTAAGTTGGCAGAACTGGTAGTTAGGACAATTGTGGCTGTTGTTCTACAGGACGTGACAGGAATACTGTTGGAGGATAATTAGGACGCCAGACATTACAATAAGTGTTCTTAATATCCTCGTGATAGCTCTTGACGACAGTTGAATTAGTGTAATTGTGTATTTGGTTTAAAATTTTTTTTTTTATATCTTTAAAAAATAAACGGTTCCCAAAGTTTCTCAAATAAACACAAAAATACTAACATTTGTCAAAATTTAGGGGTAGTTTCAAATTTAGATTCAAATCGGAACTGGCTATTTGATTAAATTTGGCTAAAATGTAACCTCTAAAGGACTTAAATAAAATGTATCGGTCGCCTTATCCTCCAATGGTGATTTCGTGAGTTATTTGTCAAAAACATGCTGTGGACTTCGTCCTAAAAACGTATAGGCTACTTTCTTAAATGTCAGCCTGAACTATAGATTAATTTTTTTTAAATGTGGACATTTGTGATTGAAACCAATATGCACGTAATCATACAAATTACAATTTATGATTAATTGGGGGGGGGGGTTATTTTGTTATTTTTAATATACTTTTTAATGACTGTAATTTGCTTGTACTTGGCACATATGATTGGGTCATAAATCTTCCCAGATCTCCATAATTTAATATAAATCACCTGATTATGAAATAACAGTCCATAGTTCATTACACTTTTGACGGAAAAGTCCAACTTTTTGGTGAGATGGCAATTGAAATGTTTTGTTGAGTCTTTAGATAAGTTTATCAAAATCGATAAAAACAGTGTTAAATATTTTTTTTAATGTATCTATAGATATATGATCAAAATATTCCCACTAAACAAAAAAAAATATTAAATTCGATTCATGCATTTAGGCTTAAGAAGAAAGTCTATAATATTATTGCAAAAACACTTTTTTGGTGTCATTTAACTCTCATAAACTGTTATATCCGATAAATCTAAAAGTCCATCCCCCCTCAATTCCTTCTTAGTACTTACTTGTAGGAAACTAAAGTGTATTAATTTTGTTTGGAATACATCGAAATCTTCTAATTTTTGTTTACTGCACCAAATTTTTGCTCTTGTTATTATTTTGACCACACTAACCTTAGATTCGGTTAAGTTTATCTTAGCGCTCCAGCACAATAAATAACTTTATCGTTGTTTTTTGTTGCTGCTTAATTATCAGTTGAGTCGCTTTTAATAAATAGATGTTCTTAGAAAAATTGACAAGTATTTATACACTTATTTGTTTCTTGGAATGAACTGTACTACTTTGGTCCTCTTAGAAAGTGTAGACTACTCCAGAATCAACTAACAGGTTCTTTGGGCAACGACAAATATATACCATGTACAAATATCATTTCTCGTTGACCATAGCAAACACATCGGTGAAAGACCAAATATTTGTTAATATTAACATACCTTTTGGACCTTCGCCGATCTACGTCGACTAACAGAGTTCTGATGGATGTCGAAACTGATGTAAATTAATAATTTAACTGAACATTATTGAAGAACATAGCGCTTAGGTTAGGTTAGGTTACAAATAAAACTATAAAATTTGTTTTGTTCCTTTGGATTTTAGTGGAATATATTTATTAGTACCTCATAAATATCTGTATAACATGTTCCCGATTTTAAATGATTGTACACAACATTTAAAGTTTCGTAAAAAATCTTGATATATTTTCGTTTTAACACCCGTCTAAACGAAATCTAGAAAAAATACAAAACAATAAAAATATTCAGATGTCTGATATATCATTTCTATAGCCGATACTTCTAAGCCAACTTTTCTAATCTTTACCTTAGTTGATGTAATTATGCAACTCTGTTTTTACAATTTTAGATTTGTTAAACTCCCAAGAAATGTAAAATTTGTCAAACATTTTGCAGAACTAGTAAAAAGGGACTCTGTAAATACATTGCCTACTTTTCTTCCATACTAAATTGTTAAACTTTAAAAAAATGATCTCTCTTCCCGTTTTTATAAAACTCGTTTCCAGGATATCGTTTCAAAGATATTAAGCCTTAACTATCTCGTTTGAAACATCTAGAGAACCAATGCCATATCGGTAATTCTTTTTCTAGAGTACTTCATTTGTTCCCAAACAACATAAAACACATGAAAATCAAATCTCCGTGATTAGAGACAGCGTATTTTATTTGTTGTAGATAGTGTAACCTTTCCTCTATCACATTCCCAGTCTTTACTGTTGTAGCATTTTATTGCACAATTGGCTTAACAGTACATTATCATTACCCCTTATCTTACATATTTATGGCATCAGTTATACAAACTTGTAAATTTTTCTTAAAAGTTCTAATTATCGTTATTCTTTGTAGGTTTGTACAAAAATTAAAAATTATTTTTGTGTTGAGGAAAAACTACAACACGAAAAATGACTTAATAGATCGTAAGGAACATTTAACATGTAAAATGACTCCGGATGACAAGAATAGTGTAACTAGAGGTTATACGTTGCACGGTAATTAAGAGAGGACAAAGACAATGCAGGTAAAAGATGTAATTAAAACTGTCCCGTGTAATTTGAAATTGCGTTAAAGGTGTAACTTTATAATAAGAGAAAGTTCCCATATTTTAAATACCTCTATTATTCACTCACGTCATAGTGTTGGTTCTTCAAGAAAATGTAAAATACTCTTTTAAAATCTTTAAATAAGTTATGTCTGTAATGTGTGTCAACGTTATCTGCAAATTTGTAGGTTAAAATATGTCTAGTTATTAGCATCAATTTCTTTCAATTGTAGAACTTTATTGTTTATTAGTGTAATACAGAAAAAACAGATCATGCAATATGTTTTAACGTTCCCTGCAATATTTGCCTAGTGTGGAAATGACGGTAGATTATTAACTCCACATGCTGCCGACTATAGGCCTACTGATTGCAAGATTTATTAATGAGACCATATTATTTTGTAGTTGAAAATCCTAGAAGTTAGTACCAAATATTTATTCAGAGCAAGTGAATAGTTACGAAAGTGTTATTCATTATATAATTATAATTTCTGAGATTTTTCTCATGCTTATGGATACATACAATTCTATACATACCTTTCTTCATAATCATGGGAATAATCTCAAAATTTACTTAGTCTACCAACCTATTATGAAAATTGTTGAGTTTTTATTATTTAGTTTGTGTTTCAAAATAAAAATTCAAAAATCGGGCTTCGTATTACTTTATTATTTTGAAAATAATCTCGCCCTTGTTGTTAAAAGGTGAACAACCTTTCGCTCATCACTGCCTTATACAAAAATACAGGAAGAATAGAACATCAAATAAAGATCGCTAGCCCTGGAATGTACTAATAGCCGCAGGCTAGGAAAAGAACAAGAGTTGGTCAAGAGATAGGAAAGAAGAAAGACAGGGATCTAACCCAATACTACTTTTAAAAATGCATATCCGTCTAGGTTGCTCGGGATTGTCAAATCCGTACCCACTAGAGATGAGTCCCTGAGGGTGAAAATAGATTCAATTGTTTGTGGTGTGAAAACAATACCTCCGAATATCCTCTGATTTATTTAAGAAATGGTCTTACATAGATCAGCAAATGGAAATTTATCAAGTTTTTGCCTAATTGAAATTTTAAATGACGTTTACAAATTTGAAAAATATAAAACTGAAACTTTTTGCAATAGAAATTCGATACCTAACAAATTTTGCCTTCGAGTGGTTCAATCTGGATCATAAAATGGAACGATGCTATAGCCTACAAATGTAGCTTAACTAGATCAGATTTAGTTATAAATGAAACTTGTGTGTTGTTTTTATTAGGACGTTCTATCAACTGCTTTTCGTCTCAGTTTGTTGTATGCGTATCATTTTAGAATTTATAAAATAAATCACAAGGTCCTTTATAATAATAAACTACGAGGAACTAACTACAGTTATGGACCGAACGATTATGAATGATTATACTGTATCACATTCAGTTAGAAAAGTTATAATTTAATTTGAAATGGGTAGAAAGAAGTTTTTTAATTATTTGTAACAAAAGCCCTTCTCACTATAGGACAATTTGTGCATCTACATGCATCTATTGTACTGAACTATCTGAAACGATAATTTGAAATCGTTTCACGAATCCTACTTTTACCATGCAGGATCCCTTTCGATAACTATGGGTTACGAGCGTACCCAGTAAACTTGTTTGTTATTTGAGAAGAGGAAATGACATTATTGTTGAAAGTAATGGGTTTAGGATATCCGATTCTTATCCTGGAAAAAAACTACCAATAAATACTATTCCTTTAAGAGAAGAAAATAATCAAAATTTCCCATGACGAATTAGTATAATAATCTTGTAGTTATCTACATGAGAACTATATTTGAAGTCAATTTATTCCAGATTTCCATTCTCACGAGTTGCACAAATAGGAAGGCTTTCGATAGTCAACATTCTGTCGAATGTTCAGATTTAATTGTTTGAATAATGGATTAAATAAAGTAAACTTTTTAATTCAGTGATATGTTCACGTTAGCTCGTGCGGGTGCATAGTATAACCATACTTTATTCACGAAAAAATATGCGTATTCATGTGTTAGAGTTTTGTGACGTGTACTTATACCTATCCTAGTTTATGATTTTAATTGTGATAATCACTGGTGGTAACGAAAAACAGCACGGAATTTATCACTATGGATCACGATCAAGATTGGCGCAAAGAAAATTTTAACTAGATGTTAGCACTTTAATCGAATCTCTCTGTCCAGTGACAACCATTGGAAGTTTACACTTAAAATATTGTGTGACACATTTTACGACTTAAATTAAAATCGTACCATAAGTTCACAGTTCATTATATTGGGGAGCGCGAGACATTATCCCTTCTCGGTCCTTGACATAGTAGGTTAATTCAGTATTGAGACTTGTTGAAAATTAATGGAAACGTGACAAGCTGATGAGGCTATTGATCGCGATTTCTCATTACCAAGAATGGTCGACATAATATTTTAGTGTAGTTAGAAATTTAGTTTTAAGAGTTATTTTGGTTTTAAATAATCTAGATTAAGTCTCATAAGCGATAGCGGGCGGTATGGTAGTGTTGCAATTCGCGCGGATCGTAGGCCTTTAGTCGAACGCGTTTTTCAAATTTCAAACAGTGTCGTTAATATATTACGACGAGCCTATTTAAGTTGCACCGGTCCCACAACCCTTAACAATAAGTTAATTTTACGTTACATAATTTTACCGTTTCATTAATAATCCAGGAAAGCAATTTTTCTAAAAGAAAAAATATTGATAGAGCAACGTAAGTAAATGGATTAATCGACAGGTTAATTAATCGACGTGTGTGAAATGAAGCTCGAGAAGCTGAATTTATATTCTCTTCGTGTGATGTGACTCGCTGGAGACGGGACTTCTATAAAACTTTATCCATATAATGAAGTGGGTGAAGAAATCTGATACTTTACATCCTTTGAGAATAGACTGAGACAATCATCTGTCTAACCTTAGAATAGACTGAGACAATCATCTGTCTAACCTTAGAATAGACTGAGACAATCATCTGTCTAACCTTAGAATAGACTGAGACAATTATCTGTCTAACTTTAGAATAGACTGAGACAATCATCTGTCTAACCTTAGAATAGACTGAGACAATCATCTGTCTAACCTTAGAATAGACTGAGACAATTATCTGTCTAACCTTAGAATAGACTGAGACAATTATCTGTCTAACCTTAGAATAGACTGAGACAATCGTCTGTCTAACCTTAGGATAGACTGAGACAATTGTCTGTCTAACCTTAGGATAGACTGAGACAATCATCTGTCTAACCTTAGAATAGACTGAGACAATCGTCTGTCTAACCTTATAATAGACTGAGACAATCATCTGTCTAACCGTAGAATAGACTGAGACAATTATCTGTCTAACCTTAGAATAGACTGAGACAATCATCTGTCTAACCTTAGAATAGACTGAGACAATCATCTGTCTAACCTTAGAATAGACTGAGACAATTATCTGTCTAACCTTAGAATAGACTGAGACAATCATCTGTCTAACCTTAGAATAGACTGAGACAATCCTCTGTCTAACCTTAGAATAGACTGACACAATCATCTGTCTAACCTTAGAATAGACTGAGACAATCATCTGTCTAACCTTAGAATAGACTGAGGCAATCATCTGTCTAACCTTAGAATGGACTAAGACAAAACATATGTCTAACCAATGTACCAATGGAGTTCCAAAAAAGTTGTTCTATTAACTGTTGAAATGTACATTGGAATGGAGATTCAGACGAATGCAGTCAACTCCTATGCATGACTGGATTGAACTGAAACTACCGGCACTATGAGAAATCGTTGTAGACAGAGTCAAGATAGATGAATTCATATTCTCTAAAACTAGTGCAATCAACGCATGGGTACACGATGATGACGCGAAACGTCAGATCTAAACGTAGCCTATTAAATTTCTCGTTAGATAATTTAGATGTTTGAAGTTAGGTTGTACCTAAAAGGATTCTGAATAATTGTTTGTGGCACGGTGAAATGCAAACTAGCTACGTTCTTCTTCAGAGGTTTAGATCAAATGACGTCCGGAAGAAAGGTTGACCGCTAAGTTCCGTTAAGACCTAATTAAACCATAACGTGTTACAGTTATATACGTAATTAATTTATAAAAAAAACATATATTAGATGCATTATGTTGATTATTACATGAAAGTGGATGCTCCAATAATTCTTGAAAATTGTACTTCCAACTTCTTATTTTTATGCCATTTCTTTAATACTGACACGTGTTAAGTTTAACTTATATATTAAATTTAGTTTTACATTTTGTGAATTAAAGTGTATAATCTCGTAATGTGTAACATAAACGCATACTATCAACAATGAGCCAACAAATAAAATAAATGATTTTTCTGATAATATTCTTATTGAAGTTTAATTGACGTGTTCTTAAATTATTATATACTTTATATTACTCGTCTTTACTATTCCCTTGGAGATAGATAAGAATAATTTCAAGTTATTCGTCGAGAATAATTTACTTGTGTTGTATGAAACTCTATTGTTTTGTTTTCAATTGGTTCCATGTTTATTGTTTTCAAATCATATCAATTTTATTACACGAACAATGGGTCCGAGTTATTACAACATGATTGTTTCATTCTTTTCGTTATCGGATTTCTTTTCTTATACTTTTATTACAAATCGAGCGTTCTAATTATAAAAGATACGGCACGGGTTGAGATTTTGACGACCGTAAAAATGTTGTTTGCTTCTCTTATTTTTTAATGAAATATTAATTCACAGTCATTTTTTTCTAAATGTGGATTATAATGCATTAGGTTGTTTCAAAACTATCGATTAAGATTAAATAATTGTTACCTTAAATTGAAATTAAATAAAACTTATAACTTTGAAACAAGATTATGTAAAATATAAGCGTATAAAACTAAATTAGGTATATCTGAAGAGAAAGCTTGTTGAGAGGTTTTCATTATTAAACTTATCCATTCGTCCTCTGAATATCAAGCCTACTATTCCTCTGTTCCTCTGGCATTTTAGACCAGAACAAACTACACCTCGACGGCCATATAAATTCAGTTGATAATAATGGGGCGTTTAATTGTACACATTAAGTTCACACGAATCATAGGCTTTGTCTTGACGGGAATTTTCAAATTGTGTTCTATTATTCTATATACAGTTTTATTTGATTGCGTGGAATTCGTTCTCCCTGTTTTACTCGCGTGATCATTCTTCTTTTTTACCACTCTTTTTCATGAACTAACAAACTAGCTCGCGTACTCTGTCCACACACTTACCATGCTCGTTATTAATTCAGCTCGTAGTCAATCGAATTGCAAACTCGTGCATTTTCCGTGTCCAACACATGCAACTAGCGTTCTATACATAATTTAGACGAAATTACCTTTTCCTTTGGTATAGGCCCTACCGCTGTCATTTAATACCACATGCTGTTTGCCTGAAATTATTTGAAACGTTTCTAGATTAAATTTTGTGAAATAATTAAATATACAAATTCATTCATTAGAAAGTTCGTTCCAAATTCTCTAGGTCAAATGAATTTACGTTTTAATTTCAAGTGTAATTTTGTTTACCTATCATAATAACACCTGTATTCATGTAAATATGTAAAAAAACAAGATATATTTTTTATCTCTACACAGAATTATTGGTGTTATTAACTACAACATTAATAGTTTAGACTTAGACTCTTACTCAAGTCACTAAACTATGGCATCTCTCCAATGGTCTAAAAAAGACACGAAAATTTCTCATTAATGAACAATGTAATCACACCACATCAATTTGAATGACCTTTTCGGTCACCTATGTTTTTCATTTTCTATGAAGCTTTTTACTTTGGACACACCTTATTGGGTTACTTAACAGTTTATTGAAAACAATAGAAATTCTTCGAAAATGTGTAAAGAGGATGATTTCGGAATATTGGTCAAACAAGTTCCATTGAGTTTATAAAGAGTATAAACATGTTCATAATTCTTGTTCTAAATAACGTACGAAATTTTAAAACTTTTAATGTGTTTCCATCTTCTGTCTTTATACAATTATTGAATGCCTATTGTCTAATTTTTCTTTTATTTCTGATTTATTATATTAATTTATTGTAACTGTAACTATCTCTGACGTTTCTTGAGACCTTGGATTGCGCACCGACTATGGACAATAGAACTAGTTTTTATGAGCCTTTCATTAATACAATATAATACATTTGCTTCTATCTTGGTGACAATTTTTATTCAAAGCAACATTATTTTTTGAAATGATATTGACATTTTAAGTAGAAACATAAAAAAAAAAAATCATAATTGGGTTTTTAACTTACTTTCCTTTTTAGTAGATGTCTGTGGTCTGTACAACCCAAATAATTGGCCTAATTTTTATACAAATTTAAATGTGGGAATATTTTTTTTCATCATTTGGACTATTTAATTTTCTATTAAACTTAATCAAGGTAAAAGATTTATATCAAAATATAGTATCTAAAGATCTTATACAACATATTGGTCGCCACCTCATCAAAAATGCTAGTTCGGGATTAATTTAAATCAACTATGGGTTCTGTTATACAAACTATAATTTCACAAGCTTCGATTAAAGGAAGAAAGAAAGATTTCGATTAAGTTTCATAAAAAAATGCTAGTTCCGGAGTAACTTAAATGAACTATGGGTACTGTTAGACAGAAATATGATTTCAAAATCTTGACGCAAGTGATTTCTATCAAGCTTTGGTGAAATTTGAAGATTTATAATTCACATTAATGTTCCATAACCTAAAATAAAAGAGAACACGGTTTGAGAGTATTTTGTAATTACTGACATGAACCTTGACCCGTTCGCTGTTTAGTTTTAGCAATGACTACATAAATACTATAAGACACGACATAGGATAGGGAAATAGTCTACGCTTTACGGGTGCTGTTCGTCACAAGTTTGACACACAGCTATCAGAAAGCGCTAGCAGCAGGTGCTTGACTGTACGCATCCCACTTGGTTGAGACTGTACAACTGTTGACACAGCATAGTCAGTGTTGTCAGTTCGTGCGCTGAGATAAGCGATTCTCGACCTTCCCTCGCATCTCTGGTCCCATATGTGGCATCAGTGCGCAACTGAAAAATTGTTTGACCGTAGAGCCACCTAGCGCCAGTCACATCAACTTCAGATTCTCTAGCAAAGAGCGACAGCTCCACACCCTAGCGGGTATTGGTCAACTCAAGAATAAGCGTAGAATATTTAACATGGCCATGTCGTGTCTTATAGTACTTATGTAGTCATTGGTTTTAGTAGTGTACCTAAGACATTGTGTGTCTTTTTTTTGTAATGATCTCATAGCCAGATCTTATTACACATTGATGCCTTATTTTACTAGCCTTCACTTTGGAACAAACCAAACAAGGTTTTATACAATTTCTATCAGTTGTTATAAGTATCGTCAATGTAAGAAAACTTTGGAGGAGGTAATACAAACATAAGGAATCGTCTTTTAACAAATGTAATATTAAAATCAAATTAGCAGAAACGTACCAGAATTGCGGTGCATTTTATACTTTTTAAAGTAATTTCAATTTTCCTCCATTTTAAAGCATTGGAAACTAACAGAATTGTTATAAACTAAAGAACTCGAAACGCCCCGCTATTTTGATTTAAAACTCCTATTGAATACTTCATTATATGTTATGGCCGCCATTTTGAAACCTTTAACAAAATTAGTAAGTTAATTAATATAATAATGAGGTCTCATTAAGAATAAATTCGGAGACGGTTGAAAAATGTCCTTAAAAATTAGATGTGTAATAAAGACTCATACAAAATGTGTTTGAGAGCTATACTGCAGTCATCATTTTTTCAAAAATGTAAAACAGTATAAGCTAAGTTTATTTTAAAGTACGTTAATGTTATGACGTTCCTTTTTACAGCGAAATCAGAATTGTTTTAAAGGTAACTAAGATTTGATTTATTTTATGATTCTGAACCGCTGCTATTTTGAAATTTGTCGGCTGAATTCGTTGGTCAAACATAATCAATACTTTAATGAAATAGGTTTTACGTTTGGTTTTTCAAGACGTAGACAAGACTCACAGCTCTTACATTTATCTTACGTATTTATATTTAACTTACCACGTATCCCAAGAGTTCCGCACCATTATAAATGTTGAACAAATTATTTAAAAAAACCTTAATCTTTTATGAAACTGTAAGGACTATAGACATTAACTTTTGGCGTACATACGGTACTAACTTTTCCTTAAAATTTGATATTAGGAAGGAACTAAAAATATTAAAATGCCTTGTTTTCTGTCATGTAGGAGATTCATAGTAGTTTATTTTCTATTAGACATCGATATTATTGAGGATTTCCTGTCTGGGTGAAGTTGAACTTACCGTTGAATATTATGCTTATTGGAAACACACAACGATTAGCTACCCTTAACAACGATGATTAGTTTTAAACATCAGCCATGGTTATTATATTGTTGATAGAAACGTAGTCATATAAACCCAAACTATATTCGTAATTCCAATTTTTTACTATTGTCAAGTGTGAAGACTAGCCAAAACATTAATTACTGTGTCTAAGACTTATGTATATTCATATAATCGAAGGAATAGTTTGCTTAAACAAGTAGAATTGAAACTAAAAAATATTTTATGTTTTTTCTATCCTCGTATTATTTCGATTCACTAAGAATAGAATCAAAATTATAAATAGTCACAATATCCATTGTCTTGTCACTTCAATCTACTTTTAACAGTTTTTAACTCTTCAATAAAATTACTCTTTTGACAGCTATGTTGAACAAGTACTGTAATTAAATATAAATTGTAAAATCCATTAAGGAAACTGAACACTATTTGTTTATAATTTCCGCAAGTAAGGTCGGGTAACTCTCATTGAGGACGACCTCCGAGCGACGGCCAAGGTCGCGCATCCAGTCAGCAGGAATGCAGACTCTCTTTACCGATAAAAAACAACGGTCCCACTCACTGGCAGCTGTAGCTGTGCGCTAGATAATTGGTTTCATATGAAGTTTCACATTCTTCTCCCACACGAATGTTATTAGGTTCCATTTTTTTTAATCATGTGTAAAATGCACTAACAAATTTTAAACGGTTAAAACTATCTGTACTCTCAAAGGAGTATATAGTAAGAAGTGTAAATCATTTGTCCGAACAATCCATCGCACAAAGAGAATTTTCTTAGATTACGACGATTAAACATTGTTATTTTTCAAATTCTCTTAAAAAATATAATATTAGGAATCTGCTTTAAAACTTTTATTACGTTTTTACCACTATTTAAACCAACGCTATTTTAGAATGGAATTATCAGATCAATATACAAAACTGTTGTTTCACAATTTTAATTATTCCTTAGTATTTGGTGGCGATTGATAAATTGTTTTAGAAATTACAAAAATATCGCATAAGAAATATCTTAGGGAACTTTACCACATATATTGATTATTTAATTTTCTAAAAAACTAAAACCAAAAATTGTTTATTCTCAAGTTTAATTTGTATGTTTATTTGTCGCCAGACAAGATGATGAAATCTAAATTTTAAAACTATCAAAGATAACGCAGATATGATTTATAAAAAATGTTAAATCCTGTTATGGCGACACGTTAAGGAGATAGAATTACATTTGGAGAAAGTCTGAAAATTGGAAAATACCTTATTTTTTATTATAAAATTCACTAAATTTTAGTATTTATTCTTACGATGTAATTAATAAGGTAATTGGAAATTTAAAAATCAAGAAAATTAGTGTCTAATATTTGTTTAGATTGTCAGTACATGGGCATAAAGAGTTTTGTGCACACAAAAATTCTTGAGAAATTTGTGAACGTCGTTTTCCCCTTTTTAGGTTTTAACACAAAAATTTCAAAAAGGCCTTCAATATGAATTAGTGGAAGAGATCATACTCAAGAAGAGATCAGTGGAAACGATATGGAAATTAGTTCAGTCATTTGGGTTGTAAAAGATATACCCATCGTCAAACTTTAAAAACGTTTAAGTCTTAGATATTTTTGAAACGAAAAGTTATCACCCCCCCCCTCTAAATATATATAACTTCTATAAGCGTTGAAAAGCTTAAATATCATTTTTAGAGACTTATACAACACCCCAAAAGCAGGAAAAACTGATTCTAAGGTGTCGAGGTGATTCTCAAAATTTATTTATCCAATCAAAGGAGGAAGACTTATAATGTGAATTCCTTATCCATGACGTTGGATATTATATTTTATGCATCATAAAATTTTCGGTTTATTTATTATACAGATTTTCACAAATTGAATCATTGTCGAGAATAATTAAAATACAGAACCAACAATTTACATGTTAAAAAATAAATAAGAAAAAATATAGCTTATGAAAGCAGATTGTGAAATCACTTACAATACAAAATTGAAGCATAAACGTACTGTATGTTATACCAAATTAAAAATACTTGTAGTATAAATAGGTCTAGATAAAATGAAACTATTTATAAATAATGTAAAATTACATGCAAAATAACTTTGAAATTTGAGTTTTGTTGTTGATTTTCGTGTTATTAATGAAATGAACATGTGTATGAAAGGAGATCGATAGGTTGAGAAAGACGCTCATTATTTGACATTGCCGTACATTTCGATTCTAATGAAGTGTTGAATCTCCACGTTTAGTCTTTATTCGTACAATGCTGACGTCTGTAAAGTTTGTGATCAGTAGAAGAAGAATGTACAACCAAATATAACTGATCTTAAAACTCACTTTTGTTAAAGTACTCTTTCATTTGATGATCTAGAAGCGTGTAATTTGTTTTGTTCATTCGTTTAATCATTGTTAAATATTATTCAATTCTTCGATTTCGATAGTAAATTTAATAGCAGGCCATATCTTGTTGAAATGATTTAAAACTTCATTTAAATCTGCCTATTCTAGATTATCAAAAAGTGTCTCCATCAAACTTTAGGCTCCTATGTCCAGGTTAGTATTGCCAAGACTTCAAACCCATCTATAATGATACGTACTGAGAACATCTTAGATATAAGATCAAATTATAGTTACAGTTTAGTTATTGTAGCTGATGTAGGTATCACTGAGGATGGCGACTTTGTCGTTGAAACGCGTTTGATTAAGTAAACGTAATTTTTGTGACATCTTGTGTTCGAATGTTATTCTACCTACACATTGATAACAATTTGATTTTGAAAAAATATATATAAAATACTGTGAATTCTTTTATGCAGTTCTTATTCTTTATTAGGTTCTATTTCGGTATACATAAGATCAAACGAGGCTGCAGTACTCATTTGAGTTGTCAATAGTTAGGCACATTTGAATTATTATAATATAAAAAATTAAAAGTTGAATCTAAACATAAAAACAATTAAAATAAAATACTGTATTATAGCTCCAAGTACACTACTACCCAAGCTCGCTGTCCCAGGTCAATTCTGTAATCTGTATCTTCTGTATCAAATAAAGTAAAACTGTAGATCAAAAATAGTGTACCTTGAAATTTCCGGACAGTTTGTGTAACTTTAATGTGTGCATTTTCTAGAGTACACAAGCACTAAATTACAAAAGAATTTTATGAAGTGGATTTAAAGAATAAAATAACACGGTTGAACAGACCTGTTTTAATTGCTACAGCTCTTTTTGCTTGGCTATTGGACAGGGGGAATTTCGGGCTAGAAGTTATATAATGAAAATTACATTTCTTAGCTAAATTCTTCTGATAAAAACTGTGGGCCGTTATCCGACACCACGATACTAAGGGATTTCATATAATTCCTTTCATTTTGTAAAAACGACGACAAAGATTTATTTAGCTCCAACAACTCAATAAACTTTTTTTAAATCTCGCAACACAAAATATCGTCTCATATTGTACTCAAAAATATTTACTTCGAGCCTTTACCAAGGTCTCGTTAGAATCTTGAGTTTTAAAAGTGGTTCCATCTGATTTATTCTGAACTCTATGCATTCCATGATTATTCCTGGCCACAATACACACTAACGAGTTCTAGATTGACTTAGCATTTCTCCAAAATGTCCTAGGCGAATCAAACGTAAAATGTCTTTTCTCAAATCGTTTGTTATCTTGTATCTTCAGAATGACACTTTGATGGTATACTAAATTATGCCTTTCTCTAAAGAAATCTGCATACTACAATGATTCCTAATTTCCAGACGTAATCCATTTTAATTACTTCCTGACTAGTTGGATCTTTTTATGGCACGTTCTTTATCTCTTGAACTATTCTGTCAGACTCTCGAATACTTGCTGTTATTGACTTTACTGATAATTCACCTCTTCCTCAAAAATATCTTGACTTTTTTGAGAACCTTTCAGTGGTGTTCTGCAAAGAACGCCTAGTATATAAACAGTTTTATTTTTAATAAATTGAACATTATGGTCAAATCGTGTGGAGACGAGCACTGAGTTCATCAACTGGTTTATCACCAAGAATTTGTATTAGAATTCAGTTAAAAGATTAAATTGTTACCAATAACCTCTCGTAAGCTTATGTCAAAGCTAATGTCTCTTTTTTCAATTCGAGCATTATGAGACTCATTGTCCCAGAACTATATTGAACTGGAAGCCATTTGTCGTTTACAGTTGCTCAATCACTCCTCCCAAGTCGTACTGAGATGCATCAGCTGACACTCTAGTCTCCCTCTTAGGGTTATATAGTACCAGTACTGGAGACTTTGTTAAATGTTTAAAAGCCTTCATGATATCTCTAAGCAATTTAGCAACTAACTGTTGTCCCAAATCAGGAGTAAACTCTCTTAAATAAGTTATCATACTAAGTTATCATATGAAGTTGTCAATTCCTTCTTATTCATAGGTTCTTTCATTTCTAAGATGGCTGTGGTTTTTTCAGACTCCTGTAAGACTTTTCCATCTGTGATAGTATATCCAAGAAATTTTACTGTTTTAGTTAAGAATATACATTTTCCAGCATTTAAAGTCTCTCCTCTTTCTTCTATACTCTAGAAGCTCAATAGTATAGTTTGTAACTCTTAGTTACTCCTTAGTTTCTTAAAAAATCAAACCATCGGCTAAATTCACATGACTTCAAGACTCTCCAGAATAAAAGACATCCTGCGCTGAAAATGTTCATGAACTGAACAAATCACAAAAGGCAACACTTAAGAAAAATGTTTCAAATAGTGTATAAATGTGGTTAACTTAGTTGAAGAATATGTTAATGGATTCATCTAATATCCACTGTTGACATCTAGATTATAAAAATATTTAGCATTTCTCATGACTCCTAGAGACGTTTTTACAGATAGAAGAATAACACTTTCACGTATTACATATTTGTTTAGTTGTAGAGTCTATACACATTCAAATCTCCCCATTCGTTTTGGGAATAACCACCATAGCTGAATCTGTAATATTTTCAATTATACCACCTTCAACCATTTTTTTAAATTTCGTTTTTAACCTTATCTCTAAGATTTAGAAGGGAACGTTTTGGGCAATTTAAATAATACGATTTACTACCAAAGTTAAGTTTAATATTATAACGCTCACCTAGGTACTCTATGCCATTTACAACTTAAGAAAATTTTAGTTTGATTTCTTCTCGATGTCCTGTATCTTGTTCTTGAACTTTATTTACTTATTTCAAGACATTTAAACATTTTATACGTTTACGGTCTATAAGAGATTCATTTTGCTCATCTACTACATATATTTTCTCTTTGCACTAGGCATTATCCAGGCTAATAACAGCATTAATTACTCCCAGCACATTAAGCTTTGTATTACCAGGGCCTCGTAGGTAAAATAGACAGTCCTAAAGTATCCACATGTTTTCTTCTAAAGCCTCTTACATCGGCACTAGTATTGATTTTAAATTGTCTAGTTTTTCTATTTATTTGAAGCTAATAAGAAATGTAGTTTATTTGGAACTCTTTACATGTTTATCTGGATCCTGAGTAGTTGTCTGGATAGATATACTTTCCATTACCAACTCTGAGTTTGAGTCATTTCATTCTAAATGTACCTAATCATTTGTGTGCTTCCTGTATTTTAAACATTTTGCAAGCATTTGAAATGTGAAAATGACCTGTCACTCATTTAGCTAATAATTCAGGAAATACTTGTGGCACATGCCTTGTCACTTACTGCAACACCACGTTTTATTATTTCACTTAGGCCTATAGACTCTGATTCTATTTGGTTAAATTCTATGATAAACTGCTCTTTGTGATCAACATTTAGTTTAGCCTGACTCTCTACTTCGTCCACCTGGCTAATTCACCTGGCTTTGGAGAAGGAAAGAGATTCCTCTAATTGGAACGAATATGACAGTTTCTTATCATGTTGGGCCTGTTACTTATTAAAAAAAAAAAATCCTCCACGAAAGCATTAAGCAACAAAATAAACTACACCATTGACATTGCTCTGCCTGTCTGTATAAATAATTAATATATTGGTCAATTACCTCATTAGGCTTTTTTTCCCCCTATTCCTACATTGAACGTTCATAGAAAACATTATCTTTTAAAGAATAAAGAAAAATATTCATTTAGCTTGTTTTTCTACTCATTATTGTAAACTTGCCTTTTACTAGCATTTAAGCCTAAAACAGTAAGTAATACTTCTACTTTGATAAGCCGAAAGTTTTTGAATTATTTTAAATAGTTGGTCTTGAATATTGAACATTTCGGAAGAAACCAATGAATTTGAATTGCCTAAATTTATTTGGGCTGAAGCTAATAATTATATAATGAAGCTAATATATTATAATTCTTATGTTTCTATTTATTATATTAATTGTCCTCAGTTAACGTAATAGGCATTAAAACTTAATAATAACTTTTATAAAATAACAAAGAAATTAATATCCCACCGCTGCCACAATGTAAATAATTATTTACAAATGTGTTTATAATGCTTGAACATAGCAAAATTATGTCAGCTTAACTAATAACAACAAAATAACAATGTCCTAATTGTGAATTAAGAATATATCAGCTGATTATTATCATATTATGATGGTCAGATCTCACCACAAAGCATTCTGTTGATATTAGGTTAATACTGCTTTTATGTATTTTGATAATATCGTAATTATATAGTATGTAAGTGTCAGTGAATATATAATAGTTTGTTTTATTAAGGTATTAATAACAATTATTTTGTTTTACATTCACAGACAACCCTGTACGGCTGTTACCTATAGAGGTTATAAACCGGCGCCATCATGGCGTTCGACTGCGGTAATTGTTTAGCAAAGTACATTCTGTGTCTCTTCAACTTCGCATTTTTCGTAAGTTGTAAAATTATTTAAGCCTTATATCTCAATGTTTTTATATGATGCCTCTCAATTAATTATTTATTTAAAAAAAATCCTATCTCATATATTTATTTATGTTGGTTTGAGTGTGTGTGCGCGTGTGTGGGCGCGCGCGCGTGTATGTGCGCGCGTGTGTTTTGCGCGCGCGTGTGTGCGCCCTTGTGTTTCGCGCGCGCGTGTGTGTGCGCGCGCGCGCGTGTGTGTGTGTGTGTGTTTGACTGTGGTGAGAAATTTGTTATTTTAAAAAGCAAAACAAATATATTATATTAATAGAAAAGATTTGGACAACTGTGCTGTATTTTATTTTTATTTTCTAAAAAAATGCAAATTTGATAAGTTTGCTTCAAATGTGTCTTTGATGATTTTTAGTTGGTGAAACTAAATGCACAAATTTAGAAAAAAAAAAAGTTGTTTATTTACTAAATTGGTGATACCTATTTTGGTCTAACATTTAGGTTATTAAATATAACAGTAAATTAATACAAAGAAGCTAAAAGCTGAAGAGATTTATTGAATTCAAAACTATTTGAAGATTCTTTGTCTAATGATCACAAAATAAACTAGATATACGGAACCAATTTGGATAAAACTGATTGGTAGTTTTTTTAACCTTTGACGTCGATAAAGAAACGAATATTTTATTTTTATGAATTTTGAACGGTCAATATTTTGTTCCACGTGATCAAATGACAATTTAATTATTCATTAAAATCATGAGCAATTTTTAAACGATTTTATGTTACATTCAAGTTGATTAAAAATCGTTTTGCAAAATGTGAAAATATAATTACATCACAACTCTGTCTCTCGACCTTGCGGCAAGTTTTGTACAAACAAGCATACATTTTGTTAGTATAGTGATAAGATAAGGGAATTTGTTTATGTAAAATCTGTTATACGAAAGTAGTGATATTAAGGAGCACAATCATTCCAATAGAGACTTTGATAAAATTAATTAAATTAAAACCTATGTAAACAACTATGTTTCGATTATTCTATTCTATTCTGTATTGCGACTGGCTATGTCTCTCTAGTTAGGGACTCATGGGCTCTTTCTACCCAATGTGTCAAAAGAAAAAAAATCTTAAGAATAGGCTTAGATG
The DNA here is from genome assembly GCA_963513935.1 of Aphrophora alni. NCBI lineage: Eukaryota > Metazoa > Arthropoda > Insecta > Hemiptera > Aphrophoridae > Aphrophora > Aphrophora alni. The sequence continues at coordinate 89,805,275 of OY740767.1, forward strand.
TGTTTGAAAAAAACTAACATTAAAAGAAAACTAAGTTTTATTTACTTCAGTATCTTACATCTTTGTAAGAGAACAGGTCGATTTATTTAAAGTCTAAATACAACACAGTGAACGTTAGAGAGTGAAATTTGAGATTCTGGGATGACATCGCAGTTGAAATTTTTTGGAGCAGGAGAATGTTTTCATAGCATCTAAAGAGTCTGGAAAATCTAAAATAATAATAGTGCTTTAAAAATAAAATCAAAATTTTAAAACTGAGGTCCTCATTACGTTTAATTATTATAATTTAAATAATAATGTAGGAGAGCATAATGTACCTGTTTAATAAAATCGTACTTAACAGACCATGAGGAATCGATAATGTATAGTGAATTTTATAACTTACATTTATTTCAACTTATTAGGGACATTAAGTAGGGTGGGGGGGATTGATGTAGCTACAACGATTAGGTCTATTCGATGTAAATGTTTTTATGCTCGGGTTAAGCTTCAGACTGCATTGTCTGAAGATCGTTTAAAATGATGATGTAGAGTGACTCTTCCCAAGGGATTATTAACTTTTAAACTAAGTCTTATAAGATTTAAAGATGAAAATAAATAAAGGAATGGTGAAATTGATTATTAGCCCTACACATTATCTCAGTTTCGGTAGTTCATATGACTAAATATTTGATCGTTTGGTGCAAATTTGGAGACCTAGGGAATGATAAAATTTTTTTCGAAATCGCTTGTATATTGGACTAATGTCAACATATAGGTAAGTCTAAAATGTATGAAGATTTGATTTTTCGACTGTTTTTTCATGAAGCTTGTAAAATACACATATTTTAAAGCACTAAATTTGTTAACTGATTTCCTTATCCTCAATGTAACTACACAATTTTTGAAAATTGTGTTTAAAAATAATACTCCTAATATATTGAGCCCTGCACTAAATACAATACATTAAGCTAAGTTTGAATTGACGTCGGTTTTTATTTAACTAATAGGACAGGTCACGTGACGTGTTGGTCACATAAAATATTTTCTCGCGCGCCCTCTATAACCCTCTTACCTACATTTATCCTACTCCCTTTAGACATACTTTTTCGTCATAATTTGTTCCAGCTATTCTTCTGCACAACTGACCTCAATTATACGCTTAACAGTTTCAATCAGAACTAATTGAATTTCGTCACGTCATTAATTGTGTAATTATTCATTGCTTCCCTTCCCTCATGATACAGTATTTGTACTGTCCGACTATCCTCTTTTTCTGGTATTTTATTTGCAACAATTTGTTTCAGTTGCCACCATTATACGTAAGGAATATAATTCATCTAAGAGATACCTTGAAATGACGTTAATTTATATATACCAAAGATATGCTAGTTTATATTCATATTTATTTCTGGAGAGGAGGGGGCTTCAACATAATTTTGTCGGTAATGTTTGTCTAAATTGCACCAAATGCGTATAGATAATTTAAAAAGTCATTATCTTGTATAAGGGTTAAAACCTGTCCATCTTTGTATGGCAATTTAAAGCAAAAGAATAATATATTTTTATATACATAAATCGTAGTTACCAATTTCAAATATACATTTGGTGCAATTTAGACAAAAATTACTGACAAAATCATGTTTACAGCCCCCACCCCTCAGAATTTTATTTTGGAAATTGAGTTGTTTTTCTTGTTCTAGGAAAAAAGTCAAACAACATTTTGAATTGTTAAGAAAGGGAACACTTAAATTTTGTAATTTTTACCGTTTTTTGTCTCCATTATTTTAAAATCGAAAGTTTGTTACCTTTTGCCCTATTTTTTACCTATTTGTTACCTTACCTATTTTAAAAATGCCCTTTTATCTTTTGCTGATAATATAAACTAGTGTATATCTGTCCTACTTCCCTCCTCTTTATCCTTTGCCTTTCAAGATGTTAACAATGAATTCTTATCTTATTCTCCAGCTATTTCCTCAAGTCAGCTGTATTTCCTACTTGTACGATATCTACCACCTTTAACATCACCTTTAAATCTCGGGAATTAATAAAACTACAAAGTGATAACACTGGGTTTATTTTAATTTTATTCGTTTCATCGTCGAAATTAGCTAATTTGTTAACATTCGATTTTACTATTCTCTTGTATTGTTGTTGAATTTCCTGACATTTAATTAGTCACATTAGGTGACTTTGATTCGCGATCAATGCAGAAAAAAATGCAATTATGAAAATTTTGTATCCCTATATATAGGCTAATGTAAAAAAATATTCAAAAGTTTGGATCCAAGAATCGTGGAACCCTTATTGGTCAAACTATATCTTTATGAATGCATTTATCTTATTAAACAGGGAGGTTTAAATCAAAATTTTCAAATATAATAACATAAAACAGAATTCGCAACAATATCACATTTTAAGATTATTTAATTCTATGCACTTTAAGAAAAATTACAATATTTTAAGAGAAGCTACTATGAAAAGTTGATGAAATTAAAGAATTTTTAGCCTTAGAGCCAAAACTAAGTCTCTAATTAATTAATAAAAACAAAAAAGTAATAAAACCATTAGATAAATTATGATAAATGGGGATTAAGATTAATTTGTTTCCTATTTAAGGGTTCTGAGTTAGGTTTTAAAACAATTTTTATTTCAATGTTATTTTATTTTTGCGAAAGTAAAGACGCATAACCCCTGTTTCATAAATAATGGTAGGTACTCTTTTCGTCGTTGCGAACACTGGATTTTCATCATAAACATTAAATTGTCAAATACGTAAGGTTTGGTTCACTTTTCTCATAGAACTGAAGGGGATTTTTTAATATTTAGATCTGACACATTTTGATCAAATCAGATGCTTTAAATAATCTGATTTACGATTTAAACAAGGAATGTTTTTAATTAAATACATTTTTTGTTGAAAATGTCTTTTAAAATCACATAAGAAACTATCACGTAGTTACATTAAATTAATAGACAGTTGTATTAAAATTGTTATGGAATAGTAAATGAGATGAATGATAAAATAAAAACAAGTTTTGACTTACAGTGACCAACGTCATTTAGAAAGCTTCCTGCGGCGCCATTGTGGTTTCACGATCTGAAATCTTCTTGTTAGCTTCTATGAAATGTTTTGTTGTTTTCTTTTCCTTTCTTGTTCCTGCAGTTGTTTTATTCGGTTCTGTTTAATTATGTGCCTGACGTTCGACCGCAGATTCTCTTTGAGTGAAAATTTAACTCTAATATTTATTTATACATTAGAGTTTCTTCTGGTTTTCTTACCTTCACTCTTTCTTCATTTCCACAAAAAGTAAACTGAAATATACCAAAAAGCTTCTCAATTTTTACTTTAGCCTATCATTACGTAGTAGCCTATATAGAGTTATGTCATGAGTTGTTCACGGAAATATCCATATTGAGGCCCACAAAGTGGTTTTTATTATTTATTTGTCCTCTACAGCTCAAACCAGTCTTCCAATTAATTTAGAACGTTTTTTAATTGGAGCATATTTTTGGCGTTTTTTCTCTTCATTTTGGAGGCGATAAATAAAAATTTGGAAGTCGCTGTCGTAGACCACAACTCGAAATTCCGATTTTCTCAAGATTGGTTTTAATGATTTTCATATAGTTTTTCTAAATAATGGACTTTACAGACCAAATCCTAACGTATCGTCGCTAATTTCGTCAAAAGTGCTGATTCGGGAAGTATCGATAAGAAAGAAAAAATGAGACACAACCGATTTCGTTCAAATTTTGTTGAAGTGTAAAAGAATAATTATCTACTACTTATCTACATTTGTAGGTCAGGGTGTCAAATTATACACAAAAGCAAATAACGATTCAGAATTAATTGGCAATAATACGAAAATGTCCCTGACCACGATAATTAATAACTCTATTTCAATGAAACATGACTTATATTCGGACTAAACATGCTGAAAGGCTATTTTAATATCTAAAATCTCTTTCAAAATAAAATTTAACAAATCGTAAAAATATCTTCCTTTTATACATTATACGCCAACTTATTTTCTGTATAAAAAAATACATACAGTAAACTTACATTGAAATTTAATATTACATAAACTTGCATTTTTTCCCTACCTGAAAGTAGTTGAGCGAATTTTTTGGAAGATAGCGATAAATATTTTGTTTGGTTTTGTAGATGTGTGTCAGAAAGTTAGTGCAATGTTGCTGCACAGTTTGATTTTTCATTCTAATATCAATGTATAAAAAAAAGGTAGTACAGTTGAAAGAATTGTTTCCCCTCTACTTCAAACCGGATTCTCTTCCCTATATCAATGATCGAGCTGTCAAGTGGTAGCTGTAATCATAAGAAATAATTACTAGTGTCACAAAATATCCAGTGTAACATAGTGATCCAGCATAACAAGATTTGTTTAGAATTTAATAGGTATGATTTTTCATGTTATACAATACGTAATAAACATTACATTAACTTTCTCATTCACTTATTCAAGAAACAAATTATTAAACAAAATGAATAATCGTCATCATCTCAACAAAATTGTCATGCTATTTGTATGAAGGTGGGTGTCATACTATGTGTCTGAGAGTAGGTGGCATACTATGTGTCTGTGAGGGTGGGTGTCATATTATTTGTGTGGGTGTGAGTGTCATACTATTTGTATGAGGATGGATGTCATATTGTTTGTATGAGGGTGGGTGTTATATTATTTGTATTAGGGAGGGTGTCATACTATTTGTATGAGGGTGGGTGTAATAATATTTATATAAAGGCGGATGTTATGCTGTTTGTATAAGGGTGGGTGTCATGTTATTTGTATGAGGGTGGATGTCATACTAATTGTATGAGATGTGATGTCATACACAGTAGTGTGTATGAGGGTGGGAGTGTCATTCTAATTGTATGAGATGTGATGTCATACACAGTAGTGTGTATGTATGAGATGTGATGTCATAAACAGTAGTGTGTGTGAGGGTGGGGGTGTCATATTAATTGTATGAGATGTAATGTCATACACAGTAGTGTTTATGAGGGTGGGGGTGTCATACTAATTGTATGAGATGTGATGTCATACACAGTAGTGTGAATGAGGGTGGGGTGTCATACTAAATTGTATGAGGTGTGATGTTACACTATTTGAATGAGGGTGGGTGCCATACTATTTGTATGAGGGTAGATGTCATACTATTTGTATGAGGTTGAGTGTCATATTAATTGTATGAAGGTGAATGTTATATTATTTTTATGTGTTTGGATGTAAACTGCTATGCTTCTGAGTCCCCATGCATTTCTTGTGCAATATTAGTTTGTAATTAAAAAGCAAGATATTTTTAAAGGTATCTATGTATATTGAAATAAATCCAACGTTGCGTCGTTTGTACCATAAACCCGTTTTAAGCCTTAATCGTATTTAACTGAGTCGAGTTTTTAAGTTTTGTTTCATTCGTTTAGCACTAATTTCATTCCTTATTGTAATTTTGTGAAATTTTGATTTACACGCTGGTTTGGGTCATTAATCATTCACTTCACCAAAAATTAGAACGAATTCAGTCAAGTCGTTTTTTATATATTAGTTTATTAGACACTCTTATAGGTTTTTAACAGATACAGTAACTCCCGAACAGGAACTTTAGTGAGTTAGCGATGATCACCTGTCGTTTAGGTCTAAAGAGGGTACATTTTAACACATTTGGTGAGAAATAATGGTAATTTAGATTTATGGTTTTACGGCAGCGATCCTCATATTTTGAGGTGTCATTCCAGAAATCACTTTTTGTTGCTCAGGGGACCTTAAAACTATGTGTCCCACAAACATTATTTTTTTACTACATATATATGAGAAAGTAAGTATGTCTGAAAGTAAAATTTAATTAGTTTTAGGACATATTTATAATTTGTAAAATAATATAAGCTACTCTAAAGTACAAAATAACTACCCCCTTCCAATTTAGTATGCAAGAAATGCCGAATTTGAAGATGTTCAAAATTTAAGTAACCCTATGACTTTTATAAAGCATGAAGCTACGTTTACGTTTAGGGTTGATTCGTGCAGAATTTATTTTACTTATGTTATTATTTTACTTTGATGAACGTCTTGGTTGAAAAATCTTTTAGTGTATTATAAACGTATTTTTAGACATTTAATTACGTTTACACAAGTGTTCATTATTTAATTGTGGTTTCTTTAAAATTTTAAATTTACTACAATTAAGTATGTCAATCGATCGACAACATTTCATTTATCTGAGACAACTCTAGGAAACATTACAAACATTCTATTATAACTAAAAGGTATACAATTCCTATACAGTACCTTCTTTTTTAAATTGGAACGAAATTTCTCAAACACAAATTTTCATCTGTTTTACTGTCTTTGATAAATCAGAAATTCAATCTCGCTTTCACAAAACATAATAATATTTTATTCTTCTTGAAAGATTATTCATTCATTCTTATATAATATTCCTAAAGCATAGCAAGGTTGTATGTTCCAAAGGTTACACGACCACTCGATGCAAAGCTTTTGAAGCGGTTTCAAAGGAACACAGTTCAAAGTAAAACTTTTATGTAAAGAAATATTGTTATTGTTTAAATTCTTTATAACAGCCGATTCAATTTCTTTGGTTATTAAAAAAAAAATCTAATGACACATTTTTTAAATTAGTTAAACTATACGTAAATACATTGTACAAAACTGTAAAAAGTTCATAGTAAGTGAATTACTTGTAATTTTCACAATAAGAAAACACACCAACTAAACGAAGTTTCAATGACTAGGTCATCATCTTCAGTTGTTATATGTAAGCAAACTTTGTTTCGAGTAGTAATGTGTGAACAACTGAATGTTGACTTAGTATTGTTAATAATAAATTTGTTATAATTTGGCAAGTGTTTAGTAACCAGTGTCGTTTTAATATTTTATTAAGATTGAATATTAAAATAATATCTTCTCTGAAAATAGCAGATGTCCACACATTCAAAGCAATATGAGTAGAGTTAGTTTACAATGCTTCAGGCATCGGCAAGATGTGTGACGTCATCGCTATGTACACCAGTCTTGAATGTTTTTCTTTACAAAACTTTGATGGTGAAGTATCATAGCTTTATAATAATTATTCTTTTCCTTTTTATTCTCAGTCTTTGGGTTTATTTAAACTTTAAGAAACGGTCACTCTAATTTAGCGAAGATATACAGTAAATAAAAGAAATAATCTTACTTAATTACAACGAAATTTTAAAATTTTTTTAACAAATGCGTTTTAAGTACCCACAATAAATTATGTCAATATAATAAGTTGGTAAAAAGTTTTATAATATCCTTGTATTAAAAGTAAAACAGGTTTTTTGGCTTGAATACCGTACGTCTTTAAATTCGCTGGGCTTTACACAAAATCCTATAAATACAAAATCAGAGATTACAGCTAAACAACTACTGTACATCGAAAATAAATATTATACATGATAGTTATTTCACCTAGTGAGGATTATGATGTCACGTGCGGTACTAAGTGGGGCTCTCCGCCATTTTGTGATCGTTTCCCCGCCTCTGGAAATTTTCACGCAGTATAACTTCTGACTCGGGGACGTTCGACGTTCATTATGAACTCTATCGACAGTTCTGATCGTAATCTATAGATTTAGTGTATAAAATATTAGTTTTGAATTGCTCTGCTGAAGTTGCATTGAGTTGATGTTGAAAATAAACAAACTCAACTGACTTCATGGAAAAGTCAAGTCAATATACAGAATTCGTGTTAGGTTGGAAAGAGCATCTCAACGGTAATCCAAAGAACCTCTCAAACTACTTGTGAGAGAGTAAAGGGGATGCCGTGACGAAAGAAAGCCGCTACGGCAGTGGCCGTTGTTACATCCGCCGCGGCGGTGATCATAATATAAGTAAATCTGTTCCCTCGTTTGGGCCGTAGAGTACAGTCTGTAGACGGACATCATCCCCAAAAACTCTTTTTGTTGAACTGAAGGATTATTTCTTGTGAAAAATTCAACATCAATTTGTAATACATCTTAAAAAAAATTTGTATAGTACGTATATGTGAGAAAGTAAAGCTGACAAGAAATAAAAATACAACGATATTCCGAATGAATGGGTCATTTGATCGGGTCATTTAGGTGACTCAATTAAAATTATCCGAATCATAGTAACGTGGAGATTCATGCCAAATTTCTAGTTTTTACGGTGAACGGTTTAGTTACAATTTTGCTACATAAAGACACCCAAGTGAAAATATAAGATGTCCAGCGAAACCCTAAAAACAAACATAATTAATAATGTAAATAGTATTTATTATTGTTCTTACTTTTCATTGGTATGATTCAATAGTCTACTCGTAGATTTCATAGCTTACAAAAAGTAAACAATAAATACAAAGCGCGATAAAATACAACTCAAGTGTTCAAAGCACAAGACATCTTTACTTGAAAAAAGTGGTTGAGATATAATACTCTGTTGGAGACTACACAAGAGGTTGCCTTAAGTGTCACTTCAGAGGCTATTACAAAACCTTTAGAAGCAATTTATTTTATAGCACTGCTTCCATTCAGGAAAAAAAAAGTGTTCAGAAGAAAAATACAAAATACGGATTCCTTCAAAGTTTATAATGAAGTACTGTTAACATATTTTAATATTATTTTTCTAACATTAACAAAACTAATGTAAATGAACTAGACCTTCTTATTTAATAATAACTATTTCTTGCAGTTGTTACTTAAAATCTATATTTTAGTTATGAAGACAACCTTGACATTAAATAAACAATTAACTATTAATATTAAAGATGGAATAATGTTAAAAAAATGATGCAAAACACTTTCTCACTCACCTAGCCCCAAAACCAAATAAAACTAAACAAAACGTCAGTTCGGTAGTTGTCATTAAAGAAGTGAAAAGCAACAATAGATGCCGTCTTTGAAATAATATTATATTTAAATAAACACGTCTGTAGCGTAAATAGTATTTTATTAAAATTGACGTCAATCAAAGTTCATTTGTGTTTTCCCTTCCCCAATTATTCCTGTACAGTAATATTTTTAATTTGCGATTTTACCCACGGGTTTACGTCATTAATGTTCACATTTCACTAAAAGTTTTGTATCTTCGATTTTATAACAGCCTCAAGGACGATTGTTTTGATTTTACCGATAACTCAGAACCGATATTTTTGGAAAGATGGTGACCAGTACTTTTATTTGGGTCGTTAGAACAGATTTATAAAAAAATCGTAATTTTTTGTTTCTGTCTTATCCTCGAAATTAAGAGTTATACCAAAAATGAAATATGATGGGAAAACTCTTTCGGGTTTGTATATTTTATGAAAATACATTACAAACTATGATCAGTTGTTACATATGACACTAAACTATTATAAAAGATTTATAACGTTGTAGGAGCTTGTGGACATGTCACAAATCTAGACTTTTGTTTGGGAAATTGAAGGTTCTACTATTAAAACAACTTTATATTTATTTTATAATGTATTTCATAATATTATTTTCTGTAGATTTTCTGTACCTTCCCAATTTTATAAATGATTAAAAATTATTATTACTTTTTCAAAAGGCACTTTTCAATTCTAAAAGCAAAACTCAAATATTGTATTAATAATATATTGCACCAACATTATTTAATAAGTTACCAGGTATAATAAAATCAAACGTAATGCTTTTTCAAAGAACATTATGGTCAACATAGGGGAGGTTAAGTGCTCTGTTTTATTGCTGTGGTTAATAAACATCAGTAGTGAATTTTCATTACTAATTTGTGTTCCTTTTATCTTTTTTAACATTTTATTTCAAAGATATTATAAAAACGTTTAAAAATGGTTTATGTTTATATTAATGAATAATTTAGGTTTGAAGTATATTTCTTTGCGGTAATTGTGAACATTAAAAAAGTTGGTGCTCTTAAAAAAATTCAAAGCTATTTTATTTTTTAAGTTTTTATTTAGTCTTAGCTGTGTTGGCGTGTGCAAATTGTTGAACACATAAAATGTTTTTTCTTCTTTCATTTCAATAGCTGGTAACCTCTAAATTATCACTATTTTCCAAAGAGGTACCTAATTTGTGTTCCTTTCATATTATATAAATGTTTGTTCTTTTATTCTAGGAAAATAAATGATTATATTAAATTATTAGCCTATTATTATTATTATTATTATTATTATGTAACAACTGAGGATGATGACTTAGTCAGTGAAACGTTATCAATGACAGGCTTATTGTGGAAAAAAATGTGTGTTTTCTTTCATTTAGTGATTAACGTTTCCATAAAATCTTGCTCATATATCACAAATGTGTGTGCGCGTGCGTGTATATATTAGAGCTTTAGAGGAGCCAACTTTTGTTAGAAGTTTGTTCCCAGAAAAATCTGTCAAACTGTTTCAAAATGATTTACAATGTTTTTCCTCTTTCTATTCTATGATTATTAGGTGGAGTTACTGTCAAATTTTGAAATTTAGGACTTTGGGTAATTGTGAAATATTTATTAGGCCTGTTATAAAATAGTGGACGTGTAAAGATTAAAAATTCTTAAACCTCGACAAATTTACTTAATTTCAGTTTTCGTTTTTTACGTATCTATAGTCAGTATAAGGGAATTCGTTAAGATCTTACTTGCCTAATTAGTAATTATTTCACTCGGAAATTGTACTAGAAAAATTCTAATCTAACATATCAAGTCAGCAAAAAATACCTGACAAGGAAAGACAATATATTATAGTTACCACATCTCTTGGTTATTTGCCAACTCTCGATGTAACACGACGATGTACTCCCTCGCTGACACCAAGTGCTACCTCAGATGATGGATGACATTGCAGATCTACAAGAGTTAAAACAATGGGCAGACACATTGGACGTGCCTAGATGCGCCAGTTTGCACTTAAAAACAAAGAAACCTATTGTTAGGAGGCGTGAAGGCATGTTTAAGTACAAGTACACTAAACTTTCCCATATCTCTGTTCAATTATTGATCCAAGAGAAATGAAAATTAATCCGTGAGTGCGACCCATTAATATTGACGCTTGTGCGTGCATTTCCGGTGTTCTTTAGAAAGGGGTTGTGAAAACGCACGTGAGGGGTTTACGCACTGCAATAAAACTTGATAACAAAATAATTAACTTTCAATGCGCTCACAAACAACCTGTTATGTTTTACCTATCGTGTGGTTGATTTTATTCAATGTTCCGAGTGCAATGAACCGCAGTTATTAAACAACTGTTTTGTTTATAGTTCAATTTGGTTGGAATCGAGACTAGACTGATTAAAAATTTATATCCGAAAACATCGAAAAAATAAAAATGGTACAGAACAAATTTGAAAATTGTCTATTTCAATATTTTTACTAGGATGAATATTAAAAAAAATACCTGAATAGGCCCAAGTCCTTCCAGTTTAGTAGAATACTTCTTTAGTGTTTTATTGTTTAATTTCCGAACTTCGTAATAATGAAATGTTTGATTTTCATATACCTCGCAACCATGTTGTTGTTTGTTACTTACCCAGTATAACAAAAACTGTAGTGTAAGTCTGATAATCGTTAAAAATTTGAACCACTGTTTTTTGATAGATCTTTTCACGTTTCATGGTAAGAGTGATTTTCGACATGCCGTCAGTACGTAAGTATGATAGGAGTCACAAATATAAAGATAAGGAACATGCATTCGTATGGGGAACTGTAATGTGCTCATATAGAATCCTATTGAAATTCTGAAAAATCTTGAAAATGTTAAAATGGCGGCCATATTAAACAGTTTTTGCTCATATCTCGCTTTTTAAATACTATACATATATTATACTATACTATATACACGACACATATAAGCTATTAAAAAAAAAACTTACCCTAACCTCCCAAAAAATGATATTCGTATAGTTATAAGATCCGGTAGGGTCGAGTAACAGACACGAGTTTAGCGGGTGGAGGCTCCTTCAAATATGTATAGCTGCGAGGTCACTCAAAGCTGAGATATTGACACAATCAAAGCGAGTAGAGGCTCCTTCAAATATGTATAGCTGCGAGATCAGTCAAAGCTGAGACATTGACACAATCAAAGCGAGTAGAGGCTCCTTCAAATATGTATAGCTGCGAGGTCAGTCAAAGCTGAGACATTGACACAATCAAAGCGAGTAGAGGCTCCTTCAAATATGTATAGCTGCGAGGTCAGTCAAAGCTGAGATATTGACACAATCAAAGCGAGTAGAGGCTCCTTCAAATATGTATAGCTGCGAGATCAGTCAAAGCTGAGACATTGACACAATCAAAGCGAGTAGAGGCTCCTTCAAATATGTATAGCTGCGAGGTCAGTCAAAGCTGAGATATTGACACAATCAAAGCGAGTAGAGGCTCCTTCAAATATGTATAGCTGCGAGGTCACTCAAAGCTGAGATATTGACACAATCAAAGCGAGTAGAGGCTCCTTCAAATATGTATAGCTGCGAGGTCAGTCAAAGCTGAGATATTCACACAATCAAAGCGAGTAGAGGCTCCTTCAAATATGTATAGCTGCGAGGTCAGTCAAAGCTGAGATATTCACACAATCAAAGCGAGTAGAGGCTCCTTCAAATATGTATAGCTGCGAGGTCAGTCAAAGCTGAGATATTCACACAATCAAAGCGAGTAGAGGCTCCTTCAAATATGTATAGCTGCGAGATCAGTCAAAGCTGAGACATTGACACAATCAAAGCGAGTAGAGGCTCCTTCAAATATGTATAGCTGCGAGGTCAGTCAAAGCTGAGATATTCACACAATCAAAGCGAGTAGAGGCTCCTTCAAATATGTATAGCTGCGAGGTCAGTCAAAGCTGAGATATTCACACAATCAAAGCGAGTAGAGGCTCCTTCAAATATGTATAGCTGCGAGGTCAGTCAAAGCTGAGATATTCACACAATCAAAGCGAGTAGAGGCTCCTTCAAATATGTATAGCTGCGAGATCAGTCAAAGCTGAGATATTGACACAATCAAAGCGAGTAGAGGCTCCTTCAAATATGTATAGCTGCGAGGTCAGTCAAAGCTGAGATATTCACACAATCAAAGCGAGTAGAGGCTCCTTCAAATATGTATAGCTGCGAGGTCAGTCAAAGCTGAGATATTCACACAATCAAAGCGAGTAGAGGCACCTTCAAATATGTATAGCTGCGAGGTCAGTCAAAGCTGAGATATTCACACAATCAAAGCGAGTAGAGGCTCCTTCAAATATGTATAGCTGCGAGATCAGTCAAAGCTGAGACATTGACACAATCAAAGCGAGTAGAGGCTCCTTCAAATATGTATAGCTGCGAGGTCAGTCAAAGCTGAGATATTCACACAATCAAAGCGAGTAGAGGCTCCTTCAAATATGTATAGCTGCGAGATCAGTCAAAGCTGAGACATTGACACAATCAAAGCGAGTAGAGGCTCCTTCAAATATGTATAGCTGCGAGGTCAGTCAAAGCTGAGATATTCACACAATCAAAGCGAGTAGAGGCTCCTTCAAATATGTATAGCTGCGAGATCAGTCAAAGCTGAGACATTGACACAATCAAAGCGAGTAGAGGCTCCTTCAAATATGTATAGCTGCGAGGTCAGTCAAAGCTGAGATATTGACACAATCAAAGCGAGTAGAGGCTCCTTCAAATATGTATAGCTGCGAGGTCAGTCAAAGCTGAGACATTGACACAATCAAAGCGAGTAGAGGCTCCTTCAAATATGTATAGCTGCGAGGTCAGTCAAAGCTGAGATATTGACACAATCAAAGCGAGTAGAGGCTCCTTCAAATATGTATAGCTGCGAGGTCAGTCAAAGCTGAGATATTCACACAATCAAAGCGAGTAGAGGCTCCTTCAAATATGTATAGCTGCGAGATCAGTCAAAGCTGAGACATTGACACAATCAAAGCGAGTAGAGGCTCCTTCAAATATGTATAGCTGCGAGGTCAGTCAAAGCTGAGATATTCACACAATCAAAGCGAGTAGAGGCTCCTTCAAATATGTATAGCTGCGAGATCAGTCAAAGCTGAGACATTGACACAATCAAAGCGAGTAGAGGCTCCTTCAAATATGTATAGCTGCGAGGTCAGTCAAAGCTGAGATATTGACACAATCAAAGCGAGTAGAGGCTCCTTCAAATATGTATAGCTGCGAGATCAGTCAAAGCTGAGACATTGACACAATCAAAGCGAGTAGAGGCTCCTTCAAATATGTATAGCTGCGAGGTCAGTCAAAGCTGAGATATTGACACAATCAAAGCGAGTAGAAGCTCCTTCAAATATGTATAGCTGCGAGGTCAGTCAAAGCTGAGATATTCACACAATCAAAGCGAGTAGAGGCTCCTTCAAATATGTATAGCTGCGAGATCAGTCAAAGCTGAGACATTGACACAATCAAAGCGAGTAGAGGCTCCTTCAAATATGTATAGCTGCGAGGTCAGTCAAAGCTGAGATATTGACACAATCAAAGCGAGTAGAGGCTCCTTCAAATATGTATAGCTGCGAGATCAGTCAAAGCTGAGACATTGACACAATCAAAGCGAGTAGAGGCTCCTTCAAATATGTATAGCTGCGAGGTCAGTCAAAGCTGAGATATTGACACAATCAAAGCGAGTAGAGGCTCCTTCAAATATGTATAGCTGCGAGGTCACTCAAAGCTGAGATATTGACACAATCAAAGCGAGTAGAGGCTCCTTCAAATATGTATAGCTGCGAGATCAGTCAAAGCTGAGACATTGACACAATCAAAGCGAGTAGAGGCTCCTTCAAATATGTATAGCTGCGAGGTCAGTCAAAGCTGAGACATTGACACAATCAAAGCGAGTAGAGGCTCCTTCAAATATGTATAGCTGCGAGGTCAGTCAAAGCTGAGACATTGACACAATCAAAGCGAGTAGAGGCTCCTTCAAATATGTATAGCTGCGAGATCAGTCAAAGCTGAGACATTGACACAATCAAAGCGAGTAGAGGCTCCTTCAAATATGTATAGCTGCGAGGTCAGTCAAAGCTGAGACATTGACACAATCAAAGCGAGTAGAGGCTCCTTCAAATATGTATAGCTGCGAGGTCAGTCAAAGCTGTGATATTGACACAATCAAAGCGAGTAGAGGCTCCTTCAAATATGTATAGCTGCGAGATCAGTCAAAGCTGAGACATTGACACAATCAAAGCGAGTAGAGGCTCCTTCAAATATGTATAGCTGCGAGGTCAGTCAAAGCTGAGATATTGACACAATCAAAGCGAGTAGAGGCTCCTTCAAATATGTATAGCTGCGAGGTCACTCAAAGCTGAGATATTGACACAATCAAAGCGAGTAGAGGCTCCTTCAAATATGTATAGCTGCGAGGTCAGTCAAAGCTGAGATATTCACACAATCAAAGCGAGTAGAGGCTCCTTCAAATATGTATAGCTGCGAGGTCAGTCAAAGCTGAGATATTCACACAATCAAAGCGAGTAGAGGCGCCTTCAAATATGTATAGCTGCGAGGTCAGTCAAAGCTGAGATATTCACACAATCAAAGCGAGTAGAGGCTCCTTCAAATATGTATAGCTGCGAGGTCAGTCAAAGCTGAGATATTCACACAATCAAAGCGAGTAGAGGCTCCTTCAAATATGTATAGCTGCGAGGTCAGTCAAAGCTGAGACATTGACACAATCAAAGCGAGTGGAGACGTTTTAATACACATGAGGTACGTTAGGGTCTATCCGACGTCAAGGAAGTAGTGATATATCCAATTACGAGGTTCAGAAAACTGTTTCAAAGAAATTTACATTGGTCAATAAGCCCTCTTGATGTACTAATACACATTTCCCACGAGGCCCATGATACTAACTTCGTGGCTAAAGTTTGTTCATTGCGTCTAGAAGATCTTGTATACATTATACATTGTGTAACAGGATGTTTGTACCATACTGTTTTTAATACGAAGAATATTTCAAAATGTTTGAATAACTTCTTAAAGTTTTGTGAAAAAATGTGATCAGTGTTTTCTTTTAAATTATCGAATTCATTATAATGAAATGTTTAGGCATAAGGATCAGAATTCTTGTGGTAAATACTTTTAGGATTGCTAATAAACTGTCAAGAATTTGTCCACTAATTGATTGTAATCGGTTTTGCTAATTTACTAAAAATAAACATTCTACAAACAGATTCATTGCACTTTTTTCATTCCCCCATACAAATACTAAATACTTAAACACACAAAATTATTTATCACCTTTTCCCAGAAAATTTCAGGTTAGAATATATTGCTAAGAAAATAATAATGAACTATTGATACCATCCTAATAGTCTTAAAATTGGCTTTAGCTAAGTCTATTTAATTTTGTTAATTTATTTAGAATTGTGATTTAAATCTATGTGTCGAACTAAACAAATATAAAATAAGTTTACTGTTGGTAAGGAATTTAGAAAATAACTATATGCACCCGCCGCTATCCATTGTTCTTTCTGGTATTTTCCAATTTAGACTCAAACCGCAATTTTCTCTTACCTGTGGTTTAGAACAATGGTTCAATTATTAACTTTCACATTTCACAAACTATTGGTAGACATTTATTTTGAAATATTAGACCTTTTAGAATAACATCCAAAGCCCATATTCATTATATTACATTTATTATATTATATCGATTTTGAAAGAATTGAAATAACGTGAAGTTCTAGTATGTTGTATAATATAGTATAAAATATTTTGTATAAATAATTTTGAATAATTCAAAATAAGTTTTGTTCACTATATATATATATATATATATATATACACACACACACACAATTTTTTTGTAAGCACAATACTTTCTTTATATTATAAATTTATGTATAGGGAAGTAAAACAAAGTCATGTAACAAATATCTAAAATTTAAGGTTTCGAAACAGAATCGAATAAGGAAGCCAAAAAGGTTAGTTTTATTCATGTTATATAAGCTTCATGTAACCTGTTTTAGTCACTACTTAATATTATATAATCAGATTTAGTAAAATAATTCACATCATACAATAAAATAAATTTGGATTACTACGTAATTTTTGACTTCATTTGATCGAATTTATATGATTTTCGGATTAAAATTGTATATTTATTCTTTTAGTAGTATATTTTTATAATATTATGACAGTATTGTGTGCTGATTCTTGAGTAAAGTTATTATGATATTGTATTACTATATGCTAGGACATAACAATGTTGAGTACAATGTTCAACCATTCCCAGCCTTGACACTATATTATTACCATTAGTTTAGTTATTAGTAACAGAGTATATAAGTATTTTCTGAAGATGGAGTTACTTCAAAATGCGACAACTAGTGATAAGGAAGAGAAATTCTTGAGTAATATATGAACAATGTTTTATTTTTAATTATTTTTTTTTATTATATTTTTTTTTAAATTGTTACACTCTAGTGACTAGCTTATGTAGTCTTCTACCCTAGGTGTATCTACTTTTTCTCGTCTTGAGTTAAATCTCTATCTTTCATTTTTTATAAGGTCTCTCTTGACCAACTTTTGTTCTCTTTGGAACTGACACTATTAGCTTATTTGAGGGCTAGGATGTCTTTATTTATAATCTATTCTTCTTTTTATAAGGCGATGGTAACTGATTTTCACTTCTAAAAGAAAATAAATAAATAAATAAATAAATATATATATATATATAACGTTGTCTATACGGTAACCAACATGCATATCGTTTTGTCTCTACCAGACTATAAGTGAACGCACCTTTTACCACTAACCTAATTATATTTATTCTCCCGCTAAAACCTAGAAGCCATTGTAATACTGAATTGTTAAGAGACTTGTTCATAACCTACTTTTTTAAGCCTTTCCTAAAACTATATCTTGCTCAAATTTTCTTTAGTGTAAGTTTCGTCAAATCTTAAATTAGGTTTTGATAGGTGTACTGTCTACTCACGTATGAGAACTGGATTGGTACTTTGTCCAATATCTGTTTATATTGTCTAATTCTTTGTTTTCCTTATCCCTAGAGAACTCCCATTGATTTTCAACAACATGAATACTCGTAAACGGATTTTTTCTTCAGGTTATGAAATAAGCAGATATAATCTCTAAAAACATGTTTTCGTCATACTGCTTCAAAAACAGCTGTTTTCAATACATGCATTGAGATGCTAAAGTTGTTCATTTTAGTCCTAGGACCTAAAAACATTAGCTGAGGTCGAATTCATCAGCTGTTACTTCATTTATACGAATTAATTAACGATTTTAAAGCATCTATAAAAACAACCTATACTCTCGATTGTAAATAACCGTTAAAACAGCTGTCACCATCGAGTTGAAGGCAAGTAGGTTATAACATTGTAGTTTTTGTGGAATTGTTTTCTTATATTATTTGTAGTATAACGAAAAATATAGTTCATCACTTGGACCAAAAGAAACTTTTCTATCTTCGCTCATTTTCCGGCCTCGGCTCCGCTTCGGCCGTTAAACTTGAGCTTGTATAGAAAAGCTTCATTTTTGGTCCTAGTGATAAAATATACTATTATTCCCTCTAAATGTATAATAATGTATAACAAGTTTTCAAATTACTTAATAAAAATAATAATCACAATAAAAGTAATAATAATAATAATATAAGTAAAAATTGTAAACATTTTCCAAATAAAGACGAAAAATATATTTTTTTACAAATACAAAATAGGAAAAGTATTAATGGTTTGAAACTGTAATGAGGTTATTTATATGAAAAACTACATAATAATAATTACACACTAAATAGTTAATTTGATAAAATAAAACGTTCAATATACAGAATAAAATTTCATATTGTAATCACACAGAAATACGTAACCTAATGACGTTGTTACTCGCAAATGGATGAAACGTCCACTCCCCCATGAAATCCAATCTCACACTCAAACGAAATAATAATTGGTGGTGGAGGGGATGAGAACTGATGCCAAGAAAGTGAGGTTACTCGTGACTCAACAGTACCGATTGTAGAGAACATTGAGAACCCGGAGTGATGCGAGTTCTCTAGGGTTAGTTGCACTTTTAAGTACAATATACACATAATTAAAAAATAAAATTAAAAGTAATTAATAACACTTGTGTTTTGTTCCGCCAGACTACTCATATTTTACAATATCAAAAATGATGAGTATGTCCGTTAAATAAAACATTTCCCTTTTAATTCGGTAATTTGTTAGTTATTTCCTTCACCTGATCTAAGCAAACTCTTGACTTTGATACCATTGATACAAAGGTCTTCAAATTAAATAAAGAAACCCACTCTGATTTATGGTTTATATTTTGTTTTACGTACTGGGGAATAGCATCGGAAACAAGATTTCCTTTTTAACTAATTAGCGAAGTTGGAGGATCTACTCGGAACTCCATCAGTTATTGTGAAGTAATTCAGTACGAGTAATTGAGTACAGAACAAAGCCACTTTCTAGTCCACGTGACCCTTCATGTAATTATTCGTTTCATGTTTCACCATTTTCCACTTTCATTGCTCCTAGGCAGTCATATATAAGTATCGATCCTATCTATTCTTACCTTACTTAGGAATAACTGAAGTGATACTGCACATTTCATTTTTAAGAAATTTGGAAATTCAACGGAAACTTTCTCCTGTGTTAGGGTAGGTCCTGTATTAGTACAATATTATCTTTCGTAATACTTGGTATGTGATAATACATTGAATGAAAAGAAGCGACCTATTGCACGTGTTTTTACTATTACAACATCCACGAAGTTGAGAAAAAATTATATGATGGGTCAAAAAATCCAAAAACAAAAAAAAAAGGAAAAAAAAGTGTTTTGTTTGGAATGATGTTTGTCTGAGCAATGATCTACAGCATTGGGATCAATTTTAATCAAATTTGATATGAGGAGATTTTTATTTTGTATTTATTTTTTCGACAAGTCAAAATTCGCGAGTACAAACACTCATATTGTCACTACCCCCAAATAATTTTGATAAAAATTTGCTAAAATTTAACCTCCAAGTGCCTACATACAACGTATTGGTCGTCACTTTTACTTTACAAAAGTGTCTGTTAGTAAGTTATTGGTAAAGATTAAACAAAATCGGCCATGACTGTTATAAAAGACGTAATTCCTCAACATCGGTCTACCCATTTCATTAAAACTTTTGTGAAATATGAAGAATAATAACCCAAACCACTGTGAAAAATAGTTAATAATACAAAATACTGAAACCAACATTGACCGCGGTCATTTTAATTTGATTTCATCTTTTAATATTTATGATTAGGACGAGTTTATGACACAAGTAAAGCACGCTTAGACATTATTTTAAATATCGTTTAAAATATTGTAAAAAATTTAAAACGGCGTCCGTTTTTCTTTCTTTTATTGCCGTTTGACAACTGCCCAACTGACATTTTGGCGACGGATAACTTAGTTTAATTAGACTACTATTTGACTCTGAATATGTGTGTGACAGAAAGTTTGTGCAATGTTTTTGCACTGTTTAATTGTGTTTTACCTATTTTACTGACTTTAAGATTTTTATTATTATATGTATATAGATCACCAAGCTGAACAAAACGAGATATTAGAGAATGAGAATCTACGTAAAGGGGAACTACAGAACGATCTTTTTCAAATGGTCGCCACTATGAAATTTTCTGTTAATTAAAAAAATAATATTCAGCGAATTGTAAAACGTAGCTTGTTTGTATATTTTACAAAAATGTATTACAAATTCCTCCTAATACTATTATTAATTTTTGTTTTCAAAATTTGAGGTTATGATTTTAATGAGTTTTTTAACTTTTAAAATACATTTGTGCATTAAAGCTAACAAAATGAGTTATTGAGGATCGTTTTAGGTCGTACAAGTAAATAAGTATCGTCAAAAAACTTTTTAAAATTTGTAAATCGAAATTTATAGACCGATTTTTTTCGTTAATAAACTGGGAATGATATGAAACAAAACATTGTAAATTAATTTTAACATTGTCCAAAATTTATTTTTGATTTGAGGTTATATTAACTAGCTTCTTATATTCAGTTAGACGTGCATAATATTTATTAAAACATATAATTTACATAAAATAATATTACAATATTTTAAACTAAAATATGGAAGATATTAGAGTAATCTTAAATCTCCTATATGTACAAGAGAGGGACTGAATTTGATTGATTGTTGTTTTTCATTGATTAGATGTGAAGTCAGTACCTGTCTCCCATTTTAACCCCCATTAGAAAACCAAAACAATCCATTCAAATGGAACTTGTTTGAGACTTCAGCAGGCAAGTTCAGTTTAGTGTGTGGTATATATAATTTACACGTAAACACATTTTACCTCCATTCAACATCGGCGAACATAAATAATTCACATTTTTTTAGGATCTAATGTTTTCAAACTTAAATAATAGTTAGAGAAAATTTTGAGGAAATCGAGCTTTTGTGTTTCGTGTAATATTGAGATATTTATTTTTTGGGATCATTATTTCGTATTAACTCGTAGATTTTAATTATAAATAAATAATATTCAACTTTTTAAACTCGCGAAAAACTTAATTATTTGTCATGAAATCATTTCCAAAACACCTACGAATAGACAGACGTTTTATTACAACAATTAGGGATCAGGTGCTTCAAAAATTAATTTTCTGTAAACAAAAATCTATTGTTATTGTCATTACACTACTTTTTCTTTATTATTTACCAATATGAAAAGAAAATACACTAAGAAACATAGTTAACAAAACAATAAATACGTGGTTAAAAATGATAGTAATTACCAATTAAACAGCAATCAATTAACACTGTTATTATCATTTGTATAAAATTTATACTTAAAAAATACCTATTAAAATAATTATAGATTGTAAATAAATATAAGTTTTTATGATTTATTTGTTCGTTTTAACTTAGGTCCATGTCGATGCATTTGAGTTAGGCTATTTTCAATCCAAGTTTGAAACACGTGTTTATAAACAAACGTGTTTTAATTTGTAGTTTGAACAATTTAATGTTTTCGTTTTTAACAAAAATGAAATAATACAGTAAAAATAAATATAAAAAAGGAAAAATTAAGTGTCACAATAACTACGGGAAATTGATCTAAAATATTTCCTTTTAAGAAATCGGTAAATATCTCTGACCAATTGCTTTTTAAGTGGAGAGGTGAAACGTCGAAAATCTTCTTTTTTTTACTATTATCTCTTACACGAAAAATTATTTAAAATTTTTTTTTAAATCATAAAATTCCCTACTTTAAGTCTTTTACTAGTTTCGGTGGAATTAACATTGACCGAGTTATGGCGTTGAAACTACCTCATGTTACATGATTTTTACTAGCTTTAATTGTTAATAACTGGAGTACAAACTAAAATAGATTGTTATGGAATAACAATATTATTTGTTTTACCAAATTATATAACAATTGAAAATCCCCTCTTTTCTCATATAAGATCAATCAAATTGAAAACTTTATGTAAAATTGACAGAGATATAGTGACTGTACTGCGGGTTTTTGACAGTATAGTCTATTCAGTACGTCATTAATCATAGTAAATGTAGAACAATCACTAACAACTTGGCAGTTTTAAAGACAAGAATTTCAATGTTCCCTTAAAGATCTCGCTGAATAATATTAAACATATGTTAATGACTTGGCTTTGTCCTCTGAGTTTTTTTTTGTAAAAAGAGGTGACGAAGAGAAGCAATAAATACAAGAGAGACGAATATGAAGTTAATATAGGCGTATGCTGAACCCCTTTGCTGATAGTTGTGGGATTAATGTAGATTGATTTATTCGTTATAATTCACCAAATTATATAAGAGTATATTATCTCGTTTTGCGTATATGTGGTACTTAATACTTTTAAGTTCTTCTTCAATTGAAATTCAAATATTTTCCCTTTATTTTCTGATCTAAATGCATTGTTTTTTATTAATAAATTCAATTTTTTTAAACTGTCGTCCATATACTGTACTTTTTTTATTACTGTTGTTAATTTCCTTTTTGTTTGCTATATAAAAATGAAAAGCTATATAGAATATTCATTACGACATATACATCAATTTTTCCATTCATTCACTACAAAAAATGCATAATTTAAATATATTTTAAAATTTCTATCCTTATACAGTATCTACCCTGCAGGCCCAAAATGTCTTGGTCGTTGTATATTTTAAAACGACCAACTAATTGTTTGTTACTAGCATACCTCAGTAAGTATGTATACCGCTTCCACAATATTTACAAATGTTTAAGTAGTTAATCACAGTTTATCGCACAGTTGGTGTTTGATAATATAGTTAACTTTGCTGGTAGCATGATGCCACTATGGCAATTTTAATAATTTAAATGTTGAAAAATAATAATAATGTTTTCTTAATAATCTTAGAAATTAATTTGTTTTGTTCATGATTAATTTTTCTTTAAATAGTACTTTTCTATAAAAGTATAATAGAACTGACAAAGTTATTAAGCTAATCTCTGAAATGAAGGACTTTCTACAACAATTAATTGGCTGATATTTAGTTTGCTGGGAAAATATATGATTTGGTTAGAGAGTTTAATCAATTGAAATGAGCATCAGGTGTGGAAAAATTCAATCAACAAATAAAAGAAAATGCACACAAATTAACCATAAACAGTTTTATTGGAAAAAGTCGAAGTTTTTAGACTATGACGAAAGCATCATATTTAGTTGTTTTTATACACAAAATGCATGTAATCAAGTGAAGAAAGTAGTATTTAAAACAAATTAAGTAGTAATTATTTGAAACAAATTTTGTTGTAGAATTTTTTTTTCATTTTGTGATTGGATTTTGCATAATGTTGCTCATATCCGACTCAGTAAATAGAAAAAGAAAGTTCGTGTAAAGTTTTATTGGAAAAATCAGTTCTGCACTTTAATATGGAAAATATAACTACAGGTTATACAGGTTGTACAGGAAAATACAATCATCTAACTATTTCCAAATTTACTAACTATTTGGTAAAATTTTGTCTTTTTAGATAAAAGAAATGACTATGAAAGTATTTCCTTTTCAGATTTTAAAGGAAAACGTAAATTGTACAGTCAAAATAATTATAAAAGATAATCTAATTTGTATTATATTTAAAAAAAATTAAAACCATTTCTTGGAAAAGCCCTTGTAGTATTATAGCTATAAAAACATACATTCTAGGTTTTATTAAAGTAATTAATAAGAAAGTGCATTGTGAATTTTATTTAAGTTGTACAATTAAACTTGAAAATACGACAAGTTGTAATATTTTAAAAGAGGTCTTTTTAAATCGACTTAAAGGTGAAGTAGATCTTCAAGTTATTAATGTATAAGTTCAAAACTTTCGCAACATTGTATTTAAAGTTGAGAATGAAGGTAAATATCCTTTCCCAACTAGTCGTTTTATTGTTATTCGTATAAAATGAGATATGATGGAGTTAATGGTAAATATGATGTTGTGAAAAAAACATACTATAAAAGAGAACTCTTTTCCGGGAGTTATAATATTATACTATAATAGCTTTAATTAACGTAAATCTAATTAACAACCGATATTTTAATTTATAAATGTATACTTGCAAAGAATGTACTTAGCCTATAGAGTCAAAACCACATTTCTTAAAATGTTTTTAGAACCTTGACGACGAACAAACTTTATTCCACATTAGTACCATAAGGTTTTTGTAACACTTTTACCTTGTTTACAATACACGCCCTTGCAATAGAATAAAATGGTGTACACTTAAACCAGACTTGTGCATTGTGCAAACCACTAGCCGAATAATTAGGGTAATTTAAGGAATTAATAAATTGTTTTTTACTCATACTTTTGAAACATCAAACATATGAGCTGGGGTTCTTAATCCGCTTGTAGGTTAATAAAAATGCAATGAAAGGTATTCTGAGATCTCCATAATTTTTAGACAATTGTTTTACACCATCGAAAAATAGGCTTTATTCTGATACAGAAAGACATATTTTATGATTTTTTTTAAATTTTATTTTGAACCACTTTTTTTGGAAAATGATTAAATTGATGTCCCCCGCTACTTCCAAAAAAATGTTTAAAAATTAATTTAAATTCATTCTGCCGTTGATGAACAACGTAAGCGCATAAATGCAAACATAGGCCCTATATGAAACGATTAGCCGATCTTGTAAGTCTAAAAAAATACATTCAACATTATATTGTATTTTCGGGGAAAAACAAGTTTATTCCCGTTTATTGAATGTAGAAACAATATTTTTTATTGTATTGAGGGTGGCAGATCTTTAACTGAATATAACTTAATCAAATGAATGAAACACACAAATTTGTCTAAACTTGAGTATTACAAACACCTAATGATAATGACTTGGTAATTGAAACGTCGTTTTTTAAAAGTAAAGTGTTTCTTGTAGAAAAATGTGCTTTTTTAAATTTTTGATTGTACTTTCCACAAACGTTGCTCATTCAAAGTGATTACCTTGACGAGTTTTAGTTGTTGTATGAGACGATTGGTTTAATTAATGAATGTTTTTGTCATCATTTATCTCACCAGTTTACAACAACTTGTATTCTCTGTCTAAAACACATGTTGAGCATTAAATAAATGCATTAGTGACGTCAAACCTGTCTGCGACACTCCTTATTTGTCGCTTTGCGCAGACTCGAAGTAATTAATATTATTGAGATGAGTTAAACAAAGAAGATTTTGCTTTCACCTCGAGTTAGTAAAAGTTGTTCAACATGGTTCAAGTTCCTTGGGCTCCTGAGGAAGGGTTTAAATCAGTTGTATTTGATTGAATGTGTAGTTTATGCCTTTTTGTTTTACAATCATGAAGTAAAGAAATTATAATGCAAAATTGGACGTAGAATGTTTTTATACTTCTAGACATTTTGAGTCCTCGGAAATACATTTTGACCATTTCAGAGGAATATATTCGTCTGTCGGTGGCATTATATTATGCATAAACCTAAAATCAGTTGTAAAATTTAAAGTTTAATGTAGAATGGGTGCTCCATGGAATGATTAGATTTTGGAATGAATTTTGTAAGGGTTGGATGCGTAACTAGAATAAGGGTGAGAAGTGATTGTCACGCATTATCTCAAGAACGGGGTGACTAAATTGACTTAAATCTTGGTAATTTGATACGGGGTAGGTTTCTCACAGATTAATTTAGTTTAAATCGTCTGAAGGTGGGACTTGAGAATATGAGTTGTTTCCAGCTGTGTTATCTTTTAACATAGGTTTTTATTTAAGTGTTTGGAAAGTTATTGGCCACACCAAATATTTAATATAAATTATAAATAGTAATGATTTTTTTTTAAATAAATAAAATCGTAAAATTAAATTTAAAACTTAATATTTAACAAAATCACGTGTCAATTACACTGGTATCTTGACCTTCTGTATGGTTGAATAGGTATATTAATAATTAATATTATTACAAAGTGTTTAAATATGTTAAAAAATAAAATAAAAACATCAACATATGTATTTATTTATTTTACTTCATTAAATACATCAAAAACATAAATGTTCCATTTTCTACTCCTTTTCCCAATATTATTTTCTTTTTAACCACTTATTTGACCACTTTTATTAGCCATAATAAATTAAATTATTGGACCAAATTCCATCTATAACTTCAACAGAAATGCTGTTAATCAACTCCAATCCGATTCATTCTTATATTTTTAAAATCCGACATACTAAGTTGTACAAATATTTTATTCTAATTTGGTTTATCAACGGTCATCAGGTAACAATAAAAACAACTTCAATTTCATTTTCATTGGAGAAAGAATATTTATTATTGTTTTATTTTATTTTTTTACTTTCGCCTCTGAATTAAAATTAATCAATTCAGTTCGCTATTTAAAAAAAAAATCTATTTCACAAACTGCAAGTCTTGAATGTCATCAATAAGATTTATCGTATCTAATTGTAATGATTTGTAAATATTATGAAAAGAATTTTCCCCGCCATGTCCAAACAGATCCCAGATGCTTATCTTTAACTGCTGTGAGTAAACGTTTATCAGACCTTGACAATTATTGTTAAATGTTCCTTGATCGAAGTCTACAGAGATATTATTACATTTTTCAAACAATAACAGCCACTCCTTATACACGAATGTTTTGTCTCTATAGTTTGTTTTCCAATATATTTGGAAGACTATCGTTGCCCATGTTCACAATTACAAATATAACAATAACAAATAAAAAAATGAAATTCAAATATAATATTTTTTTGACTATTAATCTCTTGTTCACTAATGACGGGTCTTTTGATACAATGAAGATGTATTTGGAAGTACTTTCTCCTTCAAGTATTTTCAGTTACAAAATTTTTTAATTGAGTGTGAGTGTGTGCGCGCGTGCACCGGTGTGATTTTTTTGTCATATTAATAATAATTTTGTTTATTTTTTCTATTACACTACTTTATATCAAGTCTTTATAAATGCTTTCTGCTACTCCGTTTAAAAAAAAGGAGAATTTAATAATGCAAGGAGGACGTAATGAAAGATTAGGCTACCATTGTTTCACCGGGTGATGTGCAAGAGAGCGTGAAATAAAATCGCCAACTTCTGATGTTAATGGAAATGTTTGATTAATCTTAAACAATCGAATTTCTTATTTCTTCCTGTCGGTACAGATGGCTTTATTACTAACGAATTTCCTTTGGCAATATAGCTATTCTAACTGTACTCATTCCAATAGTAAAATCCGTCATATGAGTATATATCATGACCACTCCCCCCCCCATAACACGTTTTAAAGGTTTGTTTGAATTTATATATATTATTTGTGATTAATTACAACATGAATTACTTAAATCAAATGTGACGAACAATGGGTTTTCTTATTGGTAAAATGTAGAATAGTTTTGACATAAGATGTTTTTTTTTTAAATTTGTATATTACATGTGTACTGAAGTCTCATTTTATGAATTTCGTTCTTTTTTGGCTAAATGTGTTATACGATGTTTCTTTTAATATGCCAGTTTCAGTATTTCTTAAAATTATTGATTTAATCTCCTCTCCCCCTTTCACAATATGTTACAACTGAGCTTAGCTCATTTAGCAACTTCTTATCAGTTAAATTCACAGCCCAATGGTTGTTTCCAACTAATGATTGCTTGCTGAACTACTTAATCAAGTCAGATATCTTAGTTCTCTTGAGCCGACGAAGCGGACTGTGTTCACCACCATCCTCAGGATCTTAAAAGACGCTGCTGGTGTCTTCTTGTATGCTTTTTTATTTCTTCTTCCACCGTGTCGATCTTTAGGTCTCAGTCTAGTTCTGAGTTCCTGATGTACTAGGGTGCATTCGCTATGCCCCTGAGTACTTTGTTTTGAAACGTCTGGATTATATTTCTATTCGTGGGCCTGGCGCAGCCCCATAGCTGGATACCGTATTCTCATGTTGGTTTGAGAATCTGTTTATATAGGAGAACTTTATTGTAAGTGCTCAGCCCTCCACGTCTTCCAATTATCCAGTGCATTTTTATATAACTTACTTAATGTTTAGTTCCTCCTTCTTTATTTTAACGTGCTTCTTCTAGCGCAATTGTTGATATTTTATATGAGTGAAGTTGGTGCGTACGTATTTGGTTTCGTTTAGCTTGACCCCTACTTTTTAGTCCACTTCATGCAAAGCTCTCTGCAAGATGGTTGTATATTCTTCTATAGAGTTTCCCACTGCCACCAATACGGTGTCATCAGTAAATGTTGCAATTTCATCTCCTTCCGGTTTGGGTATATCTCTAGTCTAGACCAGGAATAGTACCGAGGCAAGTACATTTTATATCGCAGTCCCTGATGCCATACTCTGTCGAATACCTAGGATATGTCCAGGAATACTCTGGAACATGACTTCTTTTTCTCAAGCGTTTCTTCTATCGTGTCCGTGCTTCTTTCTTCTATTATTATCTTGAAACGCTTGAGTAAAAGTCTCTCAAACAGAGTTGCAGTCATCTTTAGGAGAGATATTGGCCTACAGGACGACTTTTCATGCAGGGGTTTACGAGGTTTAAGAATCACTTCAGCGACCTTCTATTATCAAGGAATTATCTTTTGCTATAATTTTGTCGCTAATAGTCATAATGACAAAAGAGACGTCTGAAGAAAGTTCTACACTACTCTCAACCTCTCTATAATTATATGGGAGTTCTTTTACAACAAAAAAGTCAATAAAATCTGGAGGTTTAAAGACATCAGTCGGCCAGTATCTAAGTTTCGTTCCAGAGAGGATGTCGCAGTTTAACTCCACCCCTGCAGCATACAGTACTTGCCATTACAATTGCCTCCTATGATAAAGTAGCTACCCATAGCTCTGAGAAGATCTAGGTAATCGTCTTTCTTTAGGTTGAACTGAAGGGGACAGTAAATGGCCGAGACTCTAAACTTTCAGCCTCTACTTAGTGTCTCGTGAACTGTCGTCACTTGCCTACTTTCCTTCTCAATTTTCAAGTCAGCAATAGTGTTTTATATTTTCTCTAACGAATATAGCTGATCCTTCTTTAGCTTTTTCAGATGGGTGGGTGTCGTGATAGACGCAGTAACCTCGTAATCTAGCGTGAGAGGATCTGGTGAAATGATTTTCTGTGATTGGACATATGTTTATGCTTTCTGTATTTAAGAAAAGTTCTAGCATTGATTTAATCTAAGAAGATGTATAATCTATAAAATGTATTTTTTTAAAGAAAAAGAGAGCCATTTGCCAAACAAATCTTATTTAAATATATAATATATTATGTGCGCTCGTAGGTGTTATATCGATAGACATTTTTCTTAAAATTTGACACAAATAATACATTGAAATAATTTGAACAAGTTAGTTGCTAAAAAAATCAGTGTGTACATTTCAAAACTTTTTAATAAGTTTTTTTCTAAACTATGAACCTAGAGGTTCTGCGACTTTAGCACAGTCCCAATTCATCAAGTGCCGCATGAAAATTAGCATTCAATGCTTTAAATTTGTGTTTCATAATATACAAACACTAAACAATTTAAACGTAATAGAGTTTTTTTTAATGAGAATTTCAAACTAAAACTTTACATGTACATAATTAATAATTTTGTAGTAGCTGGAAGTAGTTGATTTTCTCTTAGTTAATACATTTGTTATTTCACTCAGGGGCTCACTTAACCCTTAACTACTATACTGACGTCTCACAGACGGTGTCAATTTTTTACTTTCAATTTTCTCCACCTCCCCCATCCCCTAGGAACCGGTCCGGCCGTTTACCTCTAAGTTGAGTCAAGGTCTTTGAACAGAGAAAGTCGGTCCACTCTACTCATCTTTGTTTGTTCGTTATAGTGAATTTCCGTCTGACAGACGTGGTTTAGTAGTTAGGTTATTTTGCACTTGTAATGGTGACGTCTGGTTGACGTGGTAAAGTAAGCGCCAGACCCGGTATCTATGCCAGACTAGAGACCCTCTTATAACTAAATTTTAATAATTCTATTAGTTTACTGTTTAATTTATATAAGTAAAATAATTTTTGTTCATAGTTTAAATGTATTAGTACTTACTTTCCCTATTTCTGGTGATCAAAAGCAGCAAAAAAAGATAAATATTTTTGTTTTGTTTTTGTTCATAATGAACAAGACCAAAGCCAAAAGCGTTCATATTCACTATAAAACTTATCTTCCTCAATGTAAAAATATTTTAGCTTTATATATTACAACCTTTATAATTTCAAATTAAATTTAAAAAATCCAACCCAATATTTTGTAACTTTTTTTAATATAGGGCAGTGATGGGCAATTTTTAATCAAAACGAAACAGTTTTGAATTTTTGTTTTGTTTTCATATTACCATTTAACTACAATAAGGTAAAAAAAACGTTTTTACAAAAAACTTAAACTTAAAAAAAAATAATCAAAAAATGACGTCTGACAGACGTTGTATAGGCCTAGTATTTAAGTGAGTATTTGAGCATATAGTAGTTAAGAGTTAAGTATAGAGCATACAATTCCGAGAGAGATCCTAATTGGATCTATGATCACATTTGTTAATATGTAGTCTTTGGTTAGACCTCTCTCTTTCATCTTTCCTATCAGGTCTCTTGACCAAATATTGTTTTCTTCCAACCCTGACGTTATTAGAGTGGTCGAGGTCTAGGAGTATCTTTATTTTATGCTCTTTTCTTCCTTTGTTTTACAAGGTGGTGATGACCGAGAGGTTTTTTGCTTTTAATCAACAAGGAAAATGGGTTTCTAATAATTAAAGTTATACAAATTTCAAATACGTGTTTATCGGAAGTTTCTTCTTACCTGAATATCCTGCATTAGCCTAAAATTGACAATTTTTCACAGTTTTTATTTCGTCAACGTATTCGCTGCGTACTCTGCTGTATTTTGTTAATACATTAGGTTTATTTACATTTAAAACTCATTTTTAGTCAATAT
This sequence comes from Aphrophora alni, assembly GCA_963513935.1. Classification (NCBI taxonomy): domain Eukaryota; kingdom Metazoa; phylum Arthropoda; class Insecta; order Hemiptera; family Aphrophoridae; genus Aphrophora; species Aphrophora alni. The sequence continues at coordinate 89,836,594 of OY740767.1, forward strand.
TTTTCATTTGAGAAAGTTCGATAATTGAGTGTAACTTCTAACATTATCTGTGGGCACAGATAGCATGTGATGGATTGGTTTCTACACATTGTATTTCATTACATGTCAAAATTTAGTTCCAAAAGCAATAACAGTTTTTGGGCAATATAAAAATATATTACGCTAAAATTTAATAAAATGTGTCACGTCTTAACTTTTAATTTGTAATTAACAAAACTAGTTTGTTTGACAAGAACATGATAGTACAGCTGTTTTGTGCTTAAAAAAAAATAAATATATTAAATTAAAGAAATACATGAATTGCTGATATTGTTAGTGTTAAGGACTAGACAAATTTCTGTTAAAATATGGTAAATAAAACTTACATATCTGGTTATAAAATAGGGAACAATTATTGTCTACTTTTTATATTTATTGTATTTTCATTATGATTTTTTAGGGTTTTTTTTATGAAACTAAAAAATTAACTTTTACGATTTTAACCGTCCTTAAACGTGTTTTTCACAGTGTTACCAGGGGACTTAAATTTAAGAAAGGCGGAACCAAAATGGTAACAATGTTTAGAAATTTAAAAAAAAAATTAAAAAGACAAAAACAAATTTAGTGATTAACAAGGCTCAAGTTTATTGAAACAAAATTTTGACGTTTCAGATTTTATCATTTACAGCTGAGAAATACATCCTGAGACAAAATTATCATAAACAGCTTATGATTAACAATATTATATTTTAAAAAAAGATTATACGCCCTTAAAGTGAAATATTATAATTAAAAAAAAATTAATCAATAGAGTCTGAAAATTTATCCCCCCCCTTTTTTAGTTTATATATTTTATAGTTACAAAATTTAACAAAAGACAATGAGCACAGCTTAACAATTAGCTGGATTATAATTAATCCAAAAAAAAGATTATATGCCCTTAAATGTAAAAATTACAAAATAAAAAAAAGATGAAAAGATACTGATTTTTTATTTCCCCCCCCCTTTTAACTTTATGAAATGATAGCTTTCTAAAACAGTTATATAATATTACTTATTTTATAAATTACTTAAATGCTATATTGGCCAATAAATATATATATATATTTTAGATAAAGAATTTATTATAAAAAGGAGAAGTTTATTTAAAAAAGAAAATTTTGAATATTAAGTTTTATTAATTGACGTCAATTATTTTAATTTAGAAAATAACCTCTGGGAGGCTGTTAGGACCGAAAGTTTGCATGCAGGCTCCACCCAATAATTTTTTATATATTTTATAATTAATTACACAAGTCTACATCTAAAAGAATGTTTTTAAGAAAACATATTCGCTGAAATAAATTTTAGGCACATATACAATATGAGTTTAATTAAAGTTCTATAAAGTTAGTTTTTTTTTTTTTTTTTTTTTTTTACATCACTTTTGTGCACATGAAACTGAAGCTATGTTGGATAAAACGTGTTTTGTTAACAGGACGAAACATGTCTAGATCTTTCGTGTGTTTCTTCTACCAGCATATTAGCTATGGCAAAAAACATGTTTTTTAGCGTCTTGTACAAAATCAGACATGTTTTAGCATTAATGTTCATTATTAAAGAAAATATCTGGTTTTTTGTCAAAATCAAAGAAAATTGATGGTATAACAGAAATTCGTTAAGATGGTACTTAAAAGCTTCTTAGATTATTATAAATCTATTTATATATATTTTAATTTTGTTTGAAACAAAGCTTGTATAAGACTTGCAAGGTCTGCAAAGTCTGTAAAACGAAATTTTCTGATTTAGAACAGATTTCTCCAATTGTTTTATATTTGACATTTTCAATAAGATATTTTAATCATTTAAAGTTCAACATTAGTTTGCACTTATTTCACATAATTGTTCAAAACTCAAAATGTGCCTTTACAAGGTTTTGTAAAGTATGTTTTTTAAAAGTAAATTTTTATAATCACTCAGTTTCAAAAGAACATTGAATATTAAACAAAACATGAAATACATATTTTAAATAATACATGATAATTAATAAATTATTTTAAAGCATTAACAAAAATTTAAAGTATGATAAAATCTGTAAGGTTCAGTACCTGGGAAAATCCTGTCGCAGATCACGTGAGCTTGTGCCGTAAAAAATAATAATTTAACCAACATTATAGACTAAAACGCACAGAAACTGTAGATTAAGCATCGTTGAAGGTTGAAGCAGAATTTTTGAGAATCAAGAAATTTATTATATCTAACGTAACGATGAAGAGTCAGGCATTGTGAGTGACTACCGGTAGACTAGATAAAGGTTTTAGATCGGCTCGCTAACCAGCCGTTGTACTCTGTACTTAGATAGAGACGGAAGATAAGAGGCACGGCGAGTGGACTGCCGATAACAAAATGCAGATTTATTTTATGAATGCTACAGCTCTCCCCCCCCGAAAGACGGAGTTGGGGTGGAGTCAGAAAAGAGGCCAGAAGGGCCTCCCGCAAAATTTTGAAAAAGGGCCAGAAGGGCCTCCAAGAAAAGATAGAAGAAAGGGGCCAGAAGGGCCTCCTACAAGCTTCTGAAGAAAGGGGCCAGAAGGGCCACCTACAAAAATTTTGAAGTCAGGGGCACTTGATAGAAACAACGCTTCATAATGCTTTTATGGTCACCACTCTAGGGTGTAGCCTCCTTCGGCACTTACTTATTAAATTTTGAAATTTCTACAGCGTCTCAGCTCTTCCCACCTATGATTGGGATAAGCCCAGGACAGAAAGAGCTGAAGGGTGACGCAAAGGTCGACATTGCTGTGCATGAACTGACTTTGTACTCTAAGGTACGTGGGGAAAAGGGGCGGAGTGGCACCTCGGGAAACCAAGTGGAGGTGACCACTCCGGGGACCAGGGGAGGGAAAAGTGCATAGCACTAAGGACTTCAGGAAAGGTCGGACTCAGACGGGGGGGAGTATCCTCTGAGCCGACCTTAACATTTAATTACAAAAATAAATAAAAATAAAAGAAAAACTCCTGAAGCCTTTTTGGGTCAGATCATGCTCAGCGTCGTTATTTTTAAATTCCTCTTCTCCCATACGAAGAGAAATTTAAACTATTCACGGCTCTTAACAATTTCCGTGAGAAAAAAAGAATTTTGAAGGGTCTAAACAAATAATCCATTTTAAAAATAAACAAAGAAGCAGTATGAAACGTTGGGAAGTCAAGATGGTTTTACTGCACAAGGCAGGGCATGTAATATTTGACTTAAGGTCTTATGTATGTAACTGTAATCATGTGCCCCCAAAAAAAAAGGAATTTAAATTAATCAAAAAAATTATGTAAAAAAAATTTCATCAAAATAAGATAAGTGTTCAAAAAAAAAGAAGTACAAAGAAAGATGTGTAAAAAAAAGGTGTAGCTAAATTAATGATGTATATAAAAAGGTGACCCATGAGTGAAGAAAACCCAACTCCGGTTTTCTCAACCCTAACACAAAACTAAATTAGGAAACAAACATGTTGACCTGCTAATAACAAAACAAACAAATTAATGAAGACAAACAGGCCAACCATGTTGTCCTACTTACAAACTGGGCCCCTATAATTTGGAAAAGAGAAAAAGAAGAAAAAAGAAAAAAAAAAATGTACACAAGGTTAAGTTATTTAATGAGTGTTCAACATTTCAATTAACTATTAAGTAGCACCATCTGCATCAACCAGTCCACCGCCGTTTTGCCTACTGCTCATGATGATAAAATTAAAAAAAAATAAATAAAAATAATTTTCTTTGAAGATGACAAAAAAAAATTCAAAGGCAAGCTCAGTGTTCTTTAACGAGTCCACTAATCGCAGCAAATCCACTGCCATTTTAACTATTGCTGATAATAATAGATAAAAAAAAATAAACCAAGTAATTTAGAAAAAAATTTCTTTTAAGATGATGCAAAAATAAAAATGAAGTGAAAGAGCGAGAGAAAGACTCAAGAATTATATGTAGTGTAGTTGTTGTGTATATGTGTGTGTGTAAGTATGAATTAATACAGACAAGCGAAAGAAAACTCGAGAAAATTTTTGAAGGAGATTTTGAATTTTTTTTTGTTTTTTTTTTTGGTTTTTAACTATTTTTGGATTTTATTATTTATTTAAATTTTTTTTTGGGTTCCCGAATGAGCCCGCTGTCTGGATCAAATTCAGTGAATGACTAGTGTGCAGTGTTTGTAAATATATATATATATATATATATAAAAATATTTAAGCAGATAAAATAATAATAAAAAAAAATTTTATCAAAATTGGTTTAGAAGTTTTTGTGTAAGTGTTTATAAAAATAAATAAATAATAAAAAAAGAGACTATAGATTTATAGATATCTAAATATTTAAACTAAATAAAAAAAAAATTTCATCAGCAACAGTTGTGCAGTATTTGAAAAAGCTGCAAAACATAAAAATGAGCCTTGTTTAACAAAGATAATTTTGAATTTAAATTTAGATAGTTCCAATGCAAAATTTTGAAAATTAACTACGGTTCCAGAATTTAAAATTAACCAAGCTCTGTAATTTAGAAAAAAAGACAAGCTAGAATTTAAAGCTAACCACGCTAGAATCTAGAATCAACCACGCTCTGCTACCAGAAACATGTTACCAGGGGACTTAAATTTAAGAAAGGCGGAACCAAAATGGTAACAATGTTTAGAAATTTAAAAAAAAAATTAAAAAGACAAAAACAAATTTAGTGATTAACAAGGCTCAAGTTTATTGAAACAAAATTTTGACGTTTCAGATTTTATCATTTACAGCTGAGAAATACATCCTGAGACAAAATTATCATAAACAGCTTATGATTAACAATATTATATTTTAAAAAAAGATTATACGCCCTTAAAGTGAAATATTATAATTAAAAAAAAATTAATCAATAGAGTCTGAAAATTTATCCCCCCCCCTTTTTTAGTTTATATATTTTATAGTTACAAAATTTAACAAAAGACAATGAGCACAGCTTAACAATTAGCTGGATTATAATTAATCCAAAAAAAAGATTATATGCCCTTAAATGTAAAAATTACAAAATAAAAAAAAGATGAAAAGATACTGATTTTTTATTTCCCCCCCCCTTTTAACTTTATGAAATGATAGCTTTCTAAAACAGTTATATAATATTACTTATTTTATAAATTACTTAAATGCTATATTGGCCAATAAATATATATATATATATTTTAGATAAAGAATTTATTATAAAAAGGAGAAGTTTATTTAAAAAAGAAAATTTTGAATATTAAGTTTTATTAATTGACGTCAATTATTTTAATTTAGAAAATAACCTCTGGGAGGCTGTTAGGACCGAAAGTTTGCATGCAGGCTCCACCCAATAATTTTTTATATATTTTATAATTAATTACACAAGTCTACATCTAAAAGAATGTTTTTAAGAAAACATATTCGCTGAAATAAATTTTAGGCACATATACAATATGAGTTTAATTAAAGTTCTATAAAGTTAGTTTTTTTTTTTTTTTTTTTTTTTTTTTACATCACTTTTGTGCACATGAAACTGAAGCTATGTTGGATAAAACGTGTTTTGTTAACAGGACGAAACATGTCTAGATCTTTCGTGTGTTTCTTCTACCAGCATATTAGCTATGGCAAAAAACATGTTTTTTAGCGTCTTGTACAAAATCAGACATGTTTTAGCATTAATGTTCATTATTAAAGAAAATATCTGGTTTTTTGTCAAAATCAAAGAAAATTGATGGTATAACAGAAATTCGTTAAGATGGTACTTAAAAGCTTCTTAGATTATTATAAATCTATTTATATATATTTTAATTTTGTTTGAAACAAAGCTTGTATAAGACTTGCAAGGTCTGCAAAGTCTGTAAAACGAAATTTTCTGATTTAGAACAGATTTCTCCAATTGTTTTATATTTGACATTTTCAATAAGATATTTTAATCATTTAAAGTTCAACATTAGTTTGCACTTATTTCACATAATTGTTCAAAACTCAAAATGTGCCTTTACAAGGTTTTGTAAAGTATGTTTTTTAAAAGTAAATTTTTATAATCACTCAGTTTCAAAAGAACATTGAATATTAAACAAAACATGAAATACATATTTTAAATAATACATGATAATTAATAAATTATTTTAAAGCATTAACAAAAATTTAAAGTATGATAAAATCTGTAAGGTTCAGTACCTGGGAAAATCCTGTCGCAGATCACGTGAGCTTGTGCCGTAAAAAATAATAATTTAACCAACATTATAGACTAAAACGCACAGAAACTGTAGATTAAGCATCGTTGAAGGTTGAAGCAGAATTTTTGAGAATCAAGAAATTTATTATATCTAACGTAACGATGAAGAGTCAGGCATTGTGAGTGACTACCGGTAGACTAGATAAAGGTTTTAGATCGGCTCGCTAACCAGCCGTTGTACTCTGTACTTAGATAGAGACGGAAGATAAGAGGCACGGCGAGTGGACTGCCGATAACAAAATGCAGATTTATTTTATGAATGCTACAACAGTTTGATTTATTATCACCTTTGAGATCGGAACTTTATTTAGTTTCCTATTCTTTTTCTCAAGAGGTATAATATAGATTCATTTTATTTACATATCTCTCTAGTGTTTATGGTTAACAAACTGTTAATAACAGATTTGTCGTCGTAATCAATTTAGTTTTTCTCTCCCTCTTGATACATTAATTAATTAATTTACTGAAGTTGGATCAATCTCGTTTTGACATGTTATTTATATCTGTAATGCACGTATGTTTGTATACGATAACTACCTGCAGAAAAGTACTACTGGTCTGTCAAAGATATAAAACAGCTGATACACTTTGAACGTATGTTTACAGCTCGCAGGAGGAGCTGTCTTGACTGTTGGCGTCTGGCTGAATCTCGACAAGAAGTCATTCCTCGCTTTCACAAAGATTATCGAAGAACAAACTCATGTACAGGAGGTGAGTGACTCTATTCTTCATTAATATGTATTAGCTCTGTAATTATATTAACATCTTACTTTTCTACTTTCGTAAGATGGTGAACACTTAACATTTAATTTGGTAATGAAACTGGAATGCGTTTATTGGATTTTTCTCAGAGGATAATCTTTGTTTTATAAAAGATATACAAAATGCAGATTAGTTCTATAGTCACTAATATTCCAAATTATTATATAGTTAATCATAGGTTCATATACATAAGCATTTTTTAAGCTTTTAAATTCTAAACTTGTATTAAGAAACCTCCAGTGCAACTGATATTCGGCGTACCATCATTTACCCGTTATTTTTTACGAGTAATTCGCATGGATATTTTGTACTAAACTAGTTAGAAACAACAAAGTAATCTTTCCAGTTCCAATGACTGTGTTCGAAAATTTCTACGCCAGTAAGTAGATTCGTACATAAAAACCCTCGCAAAAACACAAAACAAGGCCTAGTCACAGTGAAGGCGATCTTCCGCAAGGATGAACTTCCTTTCCTCCAAGGCCTCACAACCTGTTATGCACGGAGTTCTATGGCTTCTGTAGGGGGTTTGCTCTAGTTGCTAGTGAGACCAAATGTCTGTCACACAGTTTAGGTAATAAAAAGGTTTTCTGATCAACGACTGTTTTGTAGGTCATTGCTAATCAAGCAAATAATTTGAAATCATTTCTCCAATCCTTATTCAGTGAAACACTCATCTGAGAAAAACAGATGAAGTTTATGTACTTGTATTTTACTGATCTGCCCGTCTTTTGAAAATTTAGTGACCTAGTTTATTATAGATCAACAAACCAGAATAAAGAAGTCCACTACTGATCGGCGAAGCAAATCAATTATCTCTTAAGATAAGAATCATGACCATAATATTTCAAAGTTTTAATTTTTTTAACAGATGCAGGATCTTATTAGTAAAAAGTGAGATTCCACGTGTAATCAAGGACAATAACCAGTAGCTTTTATTTCTTTTTTTATAATTGAAATTAATGTTTTAATTAAAAAGGGCTTTAACCATTACCAAGTGTATAAACTTGTTTCAAGAGTCCACTTTTTTGATATGTTCAGTTGAGTATACTTCCAATTAAAACCTAATCAGATTTAACAATTGTTCTATTGTTAACATTAAACAAGTTTGCGATGGAATAATATCGACAAAAACTCATCCAAAATAACTCCATCCGGTTAGATAACGGCAATAAAATGTTTAACACAGATTCGTTATAATTTTTTTTTTTTGCTAAAATCTGTTAGTGTGTAGATTTTGTTAGGTAAGTAACTGAGGTGTCGCTAAACTATACTACAAACTCTACTACCCTTTTAAAAAAAGTCAAAAAAAATAAAAGTCATGCCGATTTTAATGAACAAGTTATAAAATTCAACACATGTTGTTAATTACTTGACTACCAAATCTCCACATGTCAGAAATAAAATCCAAATTTATGAAAAAAGAAATCTGCAAATAGAGTTTTCAAAAAATGAACATAGGAGCCCAGGCATTAATTCCTACAGTTCGTAGTTGTATGGCAGCATAATACGATGTTCAAAATTGAAAAGGAATTAAGTCACGTTGAACTGTAAGACCAGTGTGCGACTAACGCCTTTGATCTAACTTCCTTAATTGCATACGAAGTTCTTAATTGGTAGAAAACTGTATTATTATTGTAAAATCTAATGACATAATTAGATTCGAATTAGTGAATATTTTAGTCATTTCGACAGTACTAACAAAATAAACATAACATTGCACAAAATTTCTCACACAGTCACCCATACACAAAATTCAATACTTAATCAAACTACTAATATTTTATGGGGAAGCTGGAATAAACAAAAATTCAAAATGTAAAGGGAGTATATTTAAATTTTGGCCCAAAATGGACGAAACAAATCGTATTTCTTGCTACTAAAATATTTCGATTCGAGAGTTATCAGTTGAAAATAGAGAATGAACTGTCGTAAACGTCCAAATATGTCACATTCCACGTAAACAATTCCGAGCAAATTTTTGTGAAATGGAAATATTTATAACCTAAACAAATGCATTATAGATCTCCAAATTTCACAATACGTAGCGCCTATTATGATATATTCCAACTTTTACGACGACACTTATATTTTAACTTAAGAACCGTTATTTTGGGAAGCCTATTACATTTGGTCGTGACGTTAGAGTTCATTGTAGTACAACTTTATCAAAATCGATAAAGCTCAATTAGGAAAAATTGAAATTGGTTTTGTTTTAGTACCCCAAATTTTGTTTAATTAAATTTTAATTTCGAGAGAGCCTCGTTGAATCGACCCTTGGACTAGCCTTTCCTTAAGTAGTGTTGGGTTAGATCCTTGTCTTTTATCTTTCCTATCATGTATCTGTTGACCAACTCTTGTTCTTTTCTTACCTTAGCGCTATTAGATAGGCCTATTCGAGGGTTAGTGAGTCTTTATTTTATGGTATTTTCTTCCTTTTTCATAAGGAGATGATGACCAAGAGGTTTTTAAGCCTGTAAAGAACAAGAAAAAAAAGAAGATAAATATGCACGTTTCAAAACATATTTCTTCCTTTTTTGAAAGTATTCCAATAAAAAATAAATAAATACTACTAATTAACGAAGATGTGCTCTAAAATAAAATTTCGGAATGAGTCCTCGAAATTTATAAAAAATATAAATAACCTCATCAACCAATTGTTCTAATATATTCTAACAATATTTCTGGCGCTACATTAAGTTACCGAGAGACTGATGATATTTTGAAGTTTTGAAAACGTGTATGATTTGATTGTGCATAATTAAACATGAACGAATTACAGGGACAGGAATTCAAAGTTCAGCGAAGCTAATCAAAGAAATTATATACATTATATGACTCCTCTATATAATTTTGAATATGAAAATAAAATAAAAAGAATAAATCGGGACCCTAGTACAGAAGTTATATTTATTAAGATTAATAACAAGTAGCCAGCTGAGAGCACGTGACGTTATACAGAGTATTGCCAAGTAAATGCACGTGTAAATCAACAGTGTTGTGGTTAATTTGGTTCCTACATACGTGCTTTACAAAGTAATTCTTTATGCATTATAATTGGTTTTACAACTTCATGGTAAAAAAGAAATACATATTTGAAAATATTTTCATGATAGACCCACCTTATTTCGTACATTATAAATTTCTTTATAAAATGAAACTAAGCTATATTTTTTAATATCTATTAACGGTACTGTTATCTACAAGTGTTAATGTATTCACCTATATTATTGAACATAGCGGAAAATTCATTCACTAAATGGAAGAAGACGCGGTTTTGAACAGGATGACAGTTTCATGACTACTCATAATCTACAGTTGTTTACATATACATCTGGATAGTTTTTATTTTAGTTGCACAAAGTCTTTGTAGTGTATACGTCATAACAATGACAGTGAAATGGTAAAAATAAAGTGTTTGCTATGGAAATCTGTTTTCTTTGATTTAAAAGCTTAAAGTAACTTGAGCAAAACTATTGAAATTGTCAAACTGCAAACCTAGCTCTCCGATTCAGAACTATTTCGTAGTATATAACTTGATATTTGATTATTAATTTATTAATATCAAAGATAGAGACTGTATATTTAGAAGAAATTTGGATAACATTGTTAACATATTTGGTTCATTCGTTGTTTTATATGTGGAATTTGCTCATCAGAATGGTTTCATTTTATGTTTCCGATTTTCAAAGTTTGTTTACGACATTTAAAATGTCTAGGGAAAAAAATATATATCCATAAACAAATGTCCAGACGTCTTCATAGCCTAAACGCGTGGGTCGATTTGTCTATCTCTACCTCGATTCGTCTATTTGTGCACCGTAAAGCCATTTTTTAAATTTGTGTTAAACCACCCCCTCCTCTCAACACATTTCCCAAAAATGTTGGAACTAGCTTTCACTTTCACTTATACCTTTAACAGCACTCTTATTTTATCTACTAGTTTTATCTCAAATTATCTTTTAATAAAAAAAATGTTAAAAATATGAGGAGGATGTTCTGACGTCACCTCTACAGCCTATAAATATCCGAAACCCCTTTTATTTCGTTACCACCAATCCCTTTCTACGATTGCGTACTTGTGTAAACATGAACCCTGATGTTTGAATTTTCATTTTTAAATAAAAAGTAAAATTTTTTTGAAAAATGTTGGCAATACTAATATATCTAATTTATCGAAATTACAGGGAAATACTTAGATATGAAAAAATATCGTTTTCAGTTATTTATTTATATAGTTAAAGTTTGTTCCAACTACTATTGATACCTGTACAAATATTTATCACTTATTATTACGATTTAAAAAAAAAAATACAATAGAAACATTAGTAATTCTTGAATTTGATGTTCCCTTCCTTGTTTCTTACCTTCTTTAATATTTTTTATCTTTTCGTCGTCGGGAACTCGTATCTGTTTTTTTATGCTTAAAGTTTGGAAAATTTAGCACATCGTGGGTTTATCATTCATTTTTAATTTTATCTATATTATATACATTCCTTCTTCTTTTTAAAAATAAATGTCAATCATTGGTATGTTTAACATTTGTTTCCCTTATATTACTAATGGTAACATACTACTTAAGAAAAGTAATAAAGAAATCAGAAAATAATACTCTGAAGTGTAGGCGAAGCCAATGATGATCCCAAATTGTATATTTTCAAACACGTGGTTAAATCATAGTCTTTGTTGTCTTATTAATGAAAGTCTATGAAACTTATAATTGTAAGTTCTGAAAGTATTTGCCGCAATTCGAGATCGGAAGATAGTGAAGCCTAGTCACGGATTGATCATTACATGCAGTTATTGTTTTTATCTTCTGTAGTTCCACCATAGCTTAATTGTATTTCATTGTCAGACTTGCAGGATCATCTCGGCATTCATTGATGAATTCTTCTGCAACAATGACAGGAGGGGATACAGTTGTAGCAGCGGCCATATTGACAAGATCTAGGTACAAAACCATGTAATGTGCGTTAATTTTGTGATTGAAAAGTTTCAAAACATATTATTCGATAACAAGTAATTTTTTCAAAAGATCTCAAAATGGTTGCTATTTAAATTTAGCTTTGCAGCAATTCACTACAAATATCCTACGTTACGTCAAAATGTACAAATTTTGATTATTGTTGTTGAAACACGTTTGATTTAATTTTGTGAGATATCGTGTTCAAGTTTTGTAACATCTTACAAATCAAGTTCAATATTTATTTTTAAATTAATTTTAGCTTGAATATATACATCATAATATACGTTTTTATACAAATACAACTCAGGTAAAAGAAATTTCAATACAATTCACTGTTGCATTATGATTATTGACTGATAACAAGGAAATTATTTCCTTCACTTCATTGTGGTCTGCGTACCGAGATTATCTTTTTGACCTTGTGGAAAGAATTGGTTGTGACGTTATCAAGTACTATCTGGAGTCTGCTCTAGTAAATTCATATGATCACTCTAATCAATTTGATGTTTATTTACCTGTGCAAATTATAGTAGACCTAATAAAACTAGGAACAATTCATTAATTATGAAAAACATGAAGAATAAATCAGAAGTGCATCTAAGATTTACTGATTTCTCTAATAGTAAGGAGAAGTATTCTTAAAACAAGGAGAACGTTTGTGTCAAATATTTGACGAATATAATTCAACATTGTAATTTTTCCAATCATTTTTTATGTGAGAAAAGTAGGTGTAAAAGAATTGCCTCTTTGTCAATTTTTTGTAGACATTTTTGAGCGTCTTGTTTAATTTTTAGTAAGTTAAAAAAAAAATCGGGCTTTAAGTTGTACAACTAGACCAACCACGGTAGAGATTAGTGAAAACATCATGACGATAGGTTCAGCTGTAGTTCTGTAGACCCGACAATAGGGTCGTATGAACATTCTCCGATTTGTATAATATATTTGGCGTTAGATTTAAAACAAACAAAAATTCACATAAATAAATGTTTTTCGTCTACAACTTGTTTAAATTTTGTTTATGCAAATGCCACATCTAAAAGTTCATTTACAAAAAAAAATTACTAAAAAAGAAAACAGAATCGAAATTTTAGAGCCAATATTTGTTTACAATATTGATAGTGTTTTAATTTTTTTTAGTTTAAAAACAAAATTTCAAAAATCGTGCTTCGTATTGAATAACTAAATCACGCAAGAGGAACAAAATTAATTTAGTAAAAACAAAATGAAAATCAGTTCAACGATTGGGCTGTAGATACAATACACCCAGTCTTCCGAGCATCCTTCATTTTTATTTATAGATTTGGTATCAGATAAGTATGAAACGAAACGTACTCAATTTTTTTTTTTAGATGTTTTAATTGTAGTCTATACAATTTAAAAAACGGATACATAAGTTCTACCATTTTTCAATAAGTGTCAAATATAAAATCAATTAATACCTTTACAACTATTTACATACAATTTTAAATTCACTTCAAGATTAAAAATTAGGGCATCTATTTTCAATAAGAATAAGTATTCGCATTGCAATTTCACTAAAGGAATTCGGTATTCGTTAAATTTCTCCGTTTGTTCGGCAGGTGTGCGCAATGTGTACATTCCTTCGGATTTGCTACAAGTGAAGTTGGTACAAGACCAGTTACTTACTTACAAAACCTGTCCATTGATGCAGACAAATCAAATAGTACACAATAAGCAAACGCAAGGTTTGACGACTAGGCTAGGTGCTACAGTAATGTATGGATAAAAATAGATCTCTGTATGTACTCTTGATTGGAGTGCTTCGTACAGTCAACAATAGAATCAAACTCAACGTTCATGTATGTTACATTGAATAGATTATTTACAGAACTGGTGAATTAAAAAAAAAATGTTGTTTCCTGTTTAGTTTCATTAGTCTGTTTGTAAACAATATTCAGTCTTTTTGTGAGGATTTTGCAATTTGAATACGTTGTAAATAATTATATACAATTGATTAACATTTATTCAAACACATGTAGAGAGAAAGCAAAACCGTCAATGAGAAGACGAAATTCAGAATTAAAGATAAACGACAAATATTCATCAAACTCGGATTTTGTCACCAAATTATTTTGATTTTTAGCGTTTAGTTAAAATTAGTTGTATGGTCTTCAAGATCCTAATTAAATGTAATAAATAAATAAAAATAAGGAATTTAGAAAATATAATAATTTAGAAGTATGTAATTTGTAAATTTAAAAAATCGATTTTATCAAAGCTATTTTAAACAATATTGTTAGTTTTAATTGTATCTTCATTAAATTGTACACAATGATAGTGAACTTTAATTATTGGCCCAGATAAGAAATATTTCGGAATATTAAATTTCGAGAATTTAATTGGCAGTGTTTTGTTAACTTCTTAATTCTTAATAGGTAAAAATTATACACTCAGTTAGTTACATTCTTGTTTATAGAGTAAAAACAAAAAAACCGATTGATGCCTTCACAAATTAGGCCATCAACTTTGTGAATCTATTCTTGCTGTGTACCCGTTATTTGTTTTGGCAACTGGTGTCTTAGTTGTGTCTGAATCATACAATCTAGATGTTATCAGCTGATCGGTTTCTTTAACTATGTTGTGAATCATGATCACAAGTAGAGATATCTTAATCTACACTATTCTCGTTAACAAAATATAGATTACAAAATTACAGCAACATTCAACGTTATTATTTCCTTTAGAAATATAGTTATTTGTGTCTCTCTCATGACAAAACTGAAAACCGAGGTCACAAAGTGAGTACTGAACACGACCTAAGAGTGAGTTTTGAGTGTTCGTCACTTGTTATTTGAATAACCCACCGGGGCTCACTTATAGCACTGGTAATCCCGAGAGAACTAGCTGGATTCATATAGTCTTAGGTTATATCCCTCTCTTTCATATCTGACTCTTGTTTTCTTCCGACCCTGCCGCTGTTACGTGTTCGAGAACAAGGGGTCTTTTTTTTATATAAGGCATTGATGACTGAGAAATTTTCTCCTTTAAACAACAAGGGGAAACATTTATTCTAATATTATAACTAATCACTGATGTTATTATTTAAACAAAAACATAATAAAAAACCAAATATGTAGCGAATATAAACAACCACTTTTATAATTAATACATATATTTCTGCTTTATGTTTACGAACTTTCTAAACTATAGATTTTGAATTGCTGAGACCAAGGTTTTAGGAAGAAACACAAAAATCTAAATTTCTATTGCTAAATGGAAGGAACTCATTTCCGCAACAAACACTTTATTTAAAAAAAGACGAAATTTCTATGACTAAATCATCATCCTCAGTTGTTTACAGGTACAGAAAAGTGCCTGATATTTTGTTGAAACATTAAAAGGAGACCAACCTGAGAGTTGTGAGAGAAGAACCTCAAATTGTATCACTTAGTCGTCGAGGCCCAAAACTCAATTTGAATGAGTTTAGGACCATCAAAAGAGGTCATCATTTGTTTGACTGTGTGCGAGAAGAGGAGATAAAAATTTAGGATTTCAATTAGCTTCAAGTTCGGGAATGTTCCAGGTTGAGAATTAAAGTATCTCTCACCGACCAGGCAGGACTTACTGTCGAAAATAGGTCTACTATTTAAACAAGTTGTTGGGGCTATCATGGTACTTACCCTCCCCTAACGAACAATGTATTACAAGCAGATCCTTTAAATATAATGCCCAAAAGTTACATAGTATGAGGTGAGTTTATTAAAAACAGCTATTCACAGATTTTCAGAGTCTCGTAATTATGTATATCACTACTTTTTTGACGTCGGATATAATCTAATGGGCCACAAAAATAAATATATATTAAGTATCCACTCGTAACACCCATATCAGCGTCTCTGCCCTAGTGGGTCTCTAAGCTGTTTATATGTGAAGGAGTCTCCGTTTACCACGATCATGTCGGTGAGTAGGTCCCACCAGATCGTCTCTACCCTAGTGGGTCTCGAAGCTGTATATATGTGAAGGAGTCTCCGTTTACCACGATCATGTCGGTGAGTAGGTCCCACCAGATCGTCTCTACCCTAGTGGGTCTCGAAGCTGTATATATGTGAAGGAGTCTCCGTTTACCACGATCATGTCGGTGAGTAGGTCCCACCAGATCGTCTCTACCCTAGTGGGTCTCGAAGCTGTATATATGTGAAGGAGTCTCCGTTTACCACGATCATGTCGGTGAGTAGGTCCCACCAGATCGTCTCTACCCTAGTGGGTCTCGAAGCTGTATATATGTGAAGGAGTCTCCGTTTACCACGATCATGTCGGTGAGTAGGTCCCACCAGATCGTCTCTACCCTAGTGGGTCTCGAAGCTGTATATATGTGAAGGAGTCTCCGTTTACTACGATCATGTCGGTGAGTAGGTCCCACCAGATCGTCTCTACCCTAGTGGGTCTCGAAGCTGTATATATGTGAAGGAGTCTCCGTTTACCACGATCATGTCGGTGAGTAGGTCCCACCAGATCGTCTCTACCCTAGTGGGTCTCGAAGCTGTATATATGTGAAGGAGTCTCCGTTTACTACGATCATGTCGGTGAGTAGGTCCCACCAGATCGTCTCTACCCTAGAGGGTCTCGAAGCTGTATATATGTGAAGGAGTCTCCGTTTACCACGATCATGTCGGTGAGTAGGTCCCACCAGATCGTCTCTACCCTAGTGGGTCTCGAAGCTGTATATATGTGAAGGAGTCTCCGTTTACCACGATCATGTCGGTGAGTAGGTCCCACCAGATCGTCTCTACCCTAGTGGGTCTCGAAGCTGTATATATGTGAAGGAGTCTCCGTTTACCACGATCATGTCGGTGAGTAGGTCCCACCAGATCGTCTCTACCCTAGTGGGTCTCGAAGCTGTATATATGTGAAGGAGTCTCCGTTTACTACGATCATGTCGGTGAGTAGGTCCCACCAGATCGTCTCTACCCTAGTGGGTCTCGAAGCTGTATATATGTGAAGGAGTCTCCGTTTACCACGATCATGTCGGTGAGTAGGTCCCACCAGATCGTCTCTACCCTAGTGGGTCTCGAAGCTGTATATATGTGAAGGAGTCTCCGTTTACCACGATCATGTCGGTGAGTAGGTCCCACCAGATCGTCTCTACCCTAGTGGGTCTCGAAGCTGTATATATGTGAAGGAGTCTCCGTTTACCACGATCATGTCGGTGAGTAGGTCCCACCAGATCGTCTCTACCCTAGTGGGTCTTGAAGCTGTATATATGTGAAGGAGTCTCCGTTTACCACGATCATGTCGGTGAGTAGGTCCCACCAGATCGTCTCTACCCTAGTGGGTCTCGAAGCTGTATATATGTGAAGGAGTCTCCGTTTACCACGATCATGTCGGTGAGTAGGTCCCACCAGATCGTCTCTACCCTAGTGGGTCTCGAAGCTGTATATATGTGAAGGAGTCTCCGTTTACCACGATCATGTCGGTGAGTAGGTCCCACCAGATCGTCTCTACCCTAGTGGGTCTCGAAGCTTTATATATGTGAAGGAGTCTCCGTTTACTACGATCATGTCGGTGAGTAGGTCCCACCAGATCCAGTAATATCACATTTCTTACGAGATCGGGGTTCAAATTACATTTCGACAATAACTTCACAATTTGTCATCGTAGAGATGTGGCGTTGGTATCATTACATGTAGAATTTAAATCTGCACATTTTAATCTAATTTATTGTGTAGTTGAAAACACACGTGATATAAACAAAAAACTGTTTTAAATGGCTATATGGACATTTTCAAATCAAATTTCTGATTATTAATCTGGTTTTATATGAGCACACTATCGTCTCCTATACCAAATTTTAATGTCTTAGCTTAAGTTGGGTAGCCGCTATCGTACAGAAGATGGTAACGACAAACGGACGGACTGTATGTCGAAAATATTTAGTTCTTTTTTCTTGATATGTGAATATTTGTCAAAAAAGGTTAGTTGAAATTTGTAGTGATTCTCAAACTTATCCTGTACTACGTATACTGGTTAGTAAAAACAATGGATTTAGTAGAAAGAGACTTCAGTCAACTACCCATATAGAAGAAAGATTTAAGATACACGAAACCGTTAGCCAAGTTAGTCTTAATGTTCTGATGCGTTTAATAAGTAATCTATGAGGAATTCTAATGAACCCTTTTAGTCCAGCTGTACTGCGATTGTGTGTATAAAACTGAAGTATTGACTCATTGAACCATTGTCTTGTTAAAAAGTGTTTCCATAACTGTCGCTCAGTCTTAGTAATAAAAGTGTCTACATTGAATTTTGTTTTTACAAATTCTCTTATCCTAATTATTTCAGTGTATGAGATTTGAACTAATTAAAGTTATTTTTTTTAAAGAATTATGATTTTTTTCCCTATTTATTTAAAATTAAAATTATAAAAAATTCCTTGGGATGTTTTGAGCAAAATGATATATATATATATATATATATATATATATATATATATATGTATATATTGGTATTTATACAATTGCTGCCAATGTATGTACAGCTGTTACAATTTAAAAATTACTTAAGAATTAGAAAATGTTCTTAATGAATGGACTTTTTTCTTTTTTAGTCCTACATAAAGAACAGGAAAGCACCATAAATTGGGGTTAATTGGGGCGAACCTTCGTCCTTACAACAACGAATACACGCATCGACTATCGTTGGGCCCTGAATAAATAGAAATGGTTATGTACAATAATTCCCCTCTTCATTTTTAAGCCACGAAATACTTTTTTTTTAAACAACAAATCAACTACAATAACAATATTTCAGTCATATAATAAAATGTACAATTATAAAAGAAAAATTAATTTTTGTTATGGCATTGAATGCTGCACTGGAACTAATGAAAGTTTGGTAAGTGAAGACATATTACGCATGGTTAGGTTGTCGTGTGCACGATATTAGCAACTAGCTAGTGCCGCTTAGTAGATGTTCTGAAGCTAAAACTGTTTTGAACATGTATGTGTATTGTTGTAGAGACATTTAGTTAGAGAATGATATCGTTTCTGTAGCCTATAAGAAGAAAAAAGGTGTTTCAATGAAATAAAACACAGTTTGCATCTCTATATTCATGAACGCAGAGATTGTACATAATATTGGTATACCTTAGCCAACTACTTCGATCAAGTATAATCTTATTCTTGTTGTACAAATAAATAACCTTTTTGGTCTAATCTATGATTTATTTTACTGTATTTTTCATTATTCTATCCAACATAGAAATTATTTTATTTCTTGATAAAATTATATCATTATAAAGGCATTCAGTAATCTTCCATTTCTTAATGTCGTTATATAAATTTATTTGTACACATGATTTTTATATTAGTTTTTAACAGTTTGATTGTTTTGTGTTTAACCTATAAAAACAACCAGACATTTTACCTTTAACATAAACAGTCTCCAGCACTAGACACAGTTGTTGTTTTCAGCCTGAGAACCAACACTGAAAACGGTCGTAAAATTTGAGTTGCGCCAAGACCAAAGTCGTTTCATCAAACTAAACAGGACTTAACTAAAGGTTCCGACCATTCTGCCATAGTACCGATATCAAAGAGAAGATCGGTGATAGGGCCGGACCAATCATAAGAATTCTTGATCGGTAGGACGCATAGATTATAGAAACTTGATTGTAGGTAGTAAAAACAGAAGAGATTCTCTCTAGCCACCTGTCTAAGTGTATGAGAAAATTCAGTTTATTAGTTTTCATTTAAAGCTGTTTTTTATACAATAAATTAATTTGTTCTTCTAAATAAATAAATAATTTGATGTTATAACTAATTTGCCATGTAGGGACAAAATAGTGGGGAACCAATAGCTTCCCAGGATACTATCGATTGTACCCTTGTAAAGTGTATAGATTTAACATAATTCGTAATCTTTTGGGTTCTTTTACAAAATAGACTATATTATTATTTTATTTTGTTAATTAGAATAATGGTCAAAACTTTTATGAATAATTACCAAATTTGATCAAAATCGTGCTATCCATTTGTAATTTGTTAGACACTAAAAGGGAGAGAGTATATTATAAAACTCTTGGCATCGAATTTTTAACCTAACTTACAACACACGTTAAGATATTTTCAAAGTAGGTCAGTGTTGATAGAGAAAAGCGTTTAGTCAGCGGTATCGTCGAAAATAATAGGAGGACTAAAACAATGGGTTTGTTATAACGTAAAATGTTGTTTTTCTACTACAGGGCATGGTATTTTATTGACAGTTTACTTTTCCCACGCAGTGATTGTTGTAAATAATCAAGTTATATTTAAGAGCGTACTTAGTTTTAGAAGCCATTAGTGATGGTCTGCGATTCTTTCACAGTGATTGTAAAATCATCGTTACTGTTATTGGTGATGGTTGGATTAAATGGTCATAAACAGTGATAGGGATTTCATCACTGCACTTGAGTTGAGACGTGATTTTGCCCATTTCAACTAATGGCTTGTTTCCTATATGAAAACTGGGAGGTTTCGTTTGGTGTTCATGGAATCGTGAATTAAACAGTGTTTCCCCCTTACTAATGTATTCCAGTGTATTTAGATATCATTTTTCGTAAATTGCAAGTGGTAAATTTGGTAGTATGTGGAAATTTGTTCACTCCAGATACAACTTATATTACTATTTGCTCCACCATCCAAAACATCGCCTTAAAATAACTAGGCGCTAATCACCAATATATGTTAGATTATCTAATAGTTATTCTTACAACAATTCTAACCCAATCCTTTAAAATAATAGTCAAACATCATATTATCTGTATTTCCAATTCTAATCGTCGTTGTACTAATCAATATCTGACCATTACTTTTCAGGAAATACAATTATAATTATTTCATTGCGTAAATAAGATTTGAGTATAAAATCATAATCACTTATTGACAATATTTTACTTATTTACATTTGTAACAATGGACAAGCATTTATATAATATATAATTACTCATTAAAATCTCTGCAATGAACAATTTATATAGCCTATCATTGCACTATCCAACTAGGTTAATATTATTACATTTACAATTAACTTATATAATGTGTGGTTGTTGTTCATTACTATAATCTTTTTCTTTTTAATATTAAGACGAAACTGTTTCAACTATTAACTGATGACGATGCTGTACTCAGATTAAAATCTGTAGTATTAAAAAATGATAACATATTCTACAATATCTTTCTAAAATTTGGTTTCTAAAACTATTTTTATTAGTTTCTCTGTCATCTTTAATACGATGCCACACAAATTTGGAATAGAAATTAAAACATATAAATTTAAAACAAAACTAATCATTACTGTAAAATCACCATCAATTCTATCACTAAAGGACTTACCTGTTTTATTTAGAGTGAAATGAAAAACAAATCCCGTAGCCTCGGATAATTTTGTGTTCATTAATTAATACTTTCATTATAATTTATGAGTCAAGTTATTTTTTCTTTTTATTAGGTTTCCACAAATTTCCTACCATTTTAAAATGAAACGAGAGAGGAGTAGAGGACAGTCCATAAATTAACATGGCAATACATACGCTATGCGCCAAAATAAATAGTACTGAAACTGAATCAGTTGTAGCTGCTTTCTCGATCAGCTGTGTTAACTTTTGATTGTTGCCACGTCTTCTTTATTATTATTTCTTACTTATTTGAGGTTAGGGCCTAGTCTCTACAGTGTTGCATAGTAAGCGTGTAACCATTTAGTGCGTTGTGTCAGGGAGAGGCATAATTGGTCCATAATTTGTTGAAGACAATAATGGAACTCCTCTTACTGTAAATCAGGACCGATATAGGGTCATTCTTGATCGTTTTATAGGAGATTTTGTCATGCCCGAAACCTGTCTTTTCGTTCACAATAGTTCCAGCAAGATGGCGCAACATGCCACACTGCTTTAACCAACATTGCTTTCTTTCAAGAAATTTTTGGCAACCACCTCATCTCCTATAAACAAACTTTCCTTACCCAACCGTCTCCTGATCTTACACCACCTGACACCTAGTTCTGGGGAACGTTGAAGGAGTAGATTTTCCGTGAAGACCCACCAGCTACAATCGTCCAACTCCGGGAAAAAATAACCATGTGTGTAAGGAGCATAAAACAACCGCTCATCGCCAAAATGATGCAAAACTTTCAAAAACGGTACGAGTGTTGTCTAAAACTGAGAGAAGGTCACATTGAACATGTTTTTACCCGAGTCTAACCGATTTTGCTTCCTTTTACTTGTATATGTTGGTAAAACTATGTACATAAAATCTTACAATTTCAGTAGTTTATTTTGGCGCATACTGTATTTTAAAGACCACACGAAAACAAGAAAAATGATGGAAACAAAATAACGCTATGACGACCCTGTCCAACTTGGCGGGAGCTTAAAGTTTGAAGAACTCCTTCATTAAAATTGCTATGAAATTACTAACCGTGTATCTATCAATAAATTTATATTTTTTTAAATTGTTTAGTTAGTAGACACAATTACTTTGCACCGGGTCTAAAAAGATAAAACCTACGCTTTGATATATTGCATCTTCAGTCTTGTATTATCAAAGAAAGGCACTCTGTCAATGCTGATTTTCTGTTCTATGAATGCCTACTTGGGTTGAATGATGATGGGGGAAATTGCGCGTATATTTGCTGTGAATGATATGGTACACCAGACATTTTATGTGTGTTTGTACCTTGTTGGCGTATAAACATTCTAAGAATTGCTATATTAAATGGTAGCCTAATTTTTGCAATTAGGTACAAAAAACTCTTTATTTGATGGATTTATACTCAAAGATGTACATGAAATTAATGTTTAGTTGTGGCATAAAGATCCGGGAAACCATCATATTAAATTTATGTTTTTAAGCTAGCCTAATTATTCTAGGCTTACCGTAAATCAAACTTTTTTTTTAATCTATTAGAATACGTTGTCCTTTATACGTTAAAATTAATTTAGTACAAGATTTCATTTTAATTTGTGTTTTAATAGAATGAAAATATTAAACATTATAATAAACAACCAACAAACAGTAATTAATTGTTCTATAATTACAGTTGTAACAATTATGTTGCTGTTCAAAAGATTAAAATGTTTACAAGAGCTTATACGTAGTTTAAATTTATAATTATAGCCAATTTAAGTTTCCAATCTCAACGTTTGACTTATTGTATAGTACCATAAGATAAAAAAAAATGATTACTCCAAATGTAACCCATGACAGAATATCCAATGTGTATTGCGTATCATTACATACGTTTGCTAACATACGTATTTTAAAAGGGTTTCGTAATAAAACAAGGAAAACTGTGCGTGACTAATTAAATAGATCACGAGATACTGAATCTTATGCATTCAAGGAAAATCCAAGATAATTGTTGTCTTATCACACAAAGAGCACAGCTATAAATCAACAAAAGCTTATATATAAATGGATTGCTTCCTTATTGTCTAATAAAAGCAAATTTATAAAATAAACTCATTTAACATTTAAAACAATATTAGTTTTAGATACAGTTCATGTCTTCTTCCATATTTTGTGTTATTAAAACATTAATGAAAATTTGTATCAACAATAATTAAACATTAAGATATGTCTATGAGTGTAGTAAGCCTTGGCTTATACAACACATTATGTAAATCACTGTCATAGTATCAATATACTATTATTGTTTTCTAACTAGGTTAATATTATACAATTTACAATAATTTTATAGAATGTGTGGTTGTCTTTAATTGCTATAATTTCCTTCCATTTAATGTTAAGACGAAAGTGTAGAGTCTATTAACTGATGACGATGTTGTACTCAGATTAAAACAAATGTATTAAAATAAGTAGCATTAAATAAATTTATAAACTATTTTAGAATATCATTCTTTAATTGGTAAATTATTTTTGTTATTTTCTCGGCCATCACAATGTCACACACATTTTAAATAGAAATTAAAAGATATAAATATAATAAACATTAATTTTATAGTCAATTTTTATAGTTTTTTTTTGTAATTAGCTACAATTTTCATCAGTCATATTATTATTGGGAAATGATAAACTTAAGTATTTAGGTTTTCATTTTAAAATTTGTAACAATTTTTTTCAATTTTTAATAATTTTTTTCGATTTTAGTTTAATAAACTAAATGTTAACTTCTAAATATTATTGGAAATATAGAAAGATTAAAAAAAAAAGGAAAATTAAGGCGATATTTACATGAACAGGTCAGTAAATATTGACCTTATAATCATGTTCAGTGGACATTCCGTGGTTATAGCTCAGGTCATATTTTGAGAAATTAATAAAAATCTTTTGAGTATATTTTGCATATATATCTATATATTTATATCTGAAAATTGTTTCACTTTAAATTTATTTACTTAAAAATCGAGAAGTGATTTTGTCATAGATTGAATGGACAACGCAAGGAAACGTAGAAAATGGAGGTAAAATTGTTGCACGTCAATGAAACTGTAAATGGCAGCACGTTTCTCTGTAAAAGGAGGTAAACACTACGGCTCGGCATAGTAGCCTAAATATTTACTCGAAGTCAGGTTGCTTTAGATTGTAAACCAGAGTCTGAAGTAACTCTCTGTATGGTATCCAGATTTATTGACTATAAATTTAATGCACAGAAAACTTTGTTCCCAAGTGTATACATACGTAGTAGGTAGTTGTTTGTTTTGGTCCTGTTTAAAGACTTTGGCTGTGTTTAGAACTTTACTTGTACAATCACGGAAGTAGGTTTATTTAGACTCAGAAACAACCTGGTTTTCTCACAGAAAACAGAAACATTTTACTATATTATTTATATTTGATTATACTTTATATGGTGAGAAATATATTAGCTTATATTATTTTTTAAATATATACCGTGTGTTAGAATTTAAAAAAAATTAAATAACAAATCACGCGATTTTGGGTAAATAAAAGATAACATTACATTTTGGCATGCGTTATACATCCAACTTCTTTTGACATACGTTATACTTCCAACTTCTTTTGGCATACGTTATACTTCCAACTTCTTTTGACATACGTTATACTTCCAACTTCTTTTGACGTACTTTATACTTCCAACTTCTTTTGACATACGTTATACTTCCAACTTCTTTTGACATACGTTATACTTCCAACTTCCTTTAACATACGTTATACGTCCAACTTCTTTTGACGTACTTTATACTTCCAACTTCTTTTGACGTACTTTATACTTCCAACTTCCTTTGACATACGTTATACGTCCAACTTCCTTTGACATACGTTATACGTCCTACTTCTTTTGACGTACTTTATATTTCCAACTTCTTTTGACATGCGTTATACGTCCAACTTCCTTTGACACAAGTTATACGTCCAATTTCTTCACTCACCAGTAGTGATTAATACAGAATTTAATTTAAAAGAGAATTGAGTGACATTATACATTTAGGATTAGTAAAAGTTAAAATTTTAGTCCCCACATTTTAAATTAGAACTTTGAATCAAAACTTAGTTAAGAAAGAAAGAAAACGTTCAATAGACCTAATATGAAGCTCTAAGAATATCTGAACACCCTAGATTATACAGTCATTAGATTTAATACTGTATCAGCAAATCGTAAACGTTATTTAGCAAGATAAAGGGACTTTGAAAAGGAATATTTTACATGTTTAGTGAAAGGTTTTGCAAGCTTGACAGTTTCCATGTTTTATCATTAGACTATGTTTGAAAACAAAGTCTCATGTTGTTGGATAATATTAATCTGATGTTTTTCTTATTCCTCTTTTTGCTATTCATAAAACACATACTGTAGTTACAATCTCTGAATAAGAAAAATAAAGAAAACAAAAATCTTGTTTAATCAAATTGTTGATCCCCTATAACAATACTTGTTGGGTGAAAACCAATCTTCACACAGGTTTTCAGAATCTTGGAAATATCACTACGCTCTAGATGGTGACTTCATGTTAGGGGCCTTGAAATTGAAAATGTAAAAAAATACCTCTACTCGCTATGTTCAAGTCGGAGACTCGACTATGGTGGATCTCTTAACTATCCTAATATAGGCCTATAACATTTTTAGTACATTAGGGTTTCGCAATATAGTTTTAAAACTAATTTAATTTTAGAAAGGGTAAACTTCGCACCATTTATACATGCAGAATTAAAATTCACAAATTTTCCATATAATTTAAGTTGATTTAAAATGTATGGCCAAAACTTGTTTAAATTTATCTTTTTAAATTTATGAATTTCAATATGAGAACACAAGGTCTTCCACACAAAATGTCAAGTCCCCATATTAATTTTGTCTCAGCTATTGTGACATCAACGACAGTAGGATGATCTACCGATCGAAAGTCACTTTTGGGTTGAAGACAAAAAAACATCGCAGTTTGATACTGTATTATCAAATATCCTCAAAGTCTCTATTTTTTATTCATCATTCAAAAATGACCAGTCAAAAATCAGAGTAGTTTTTTTATTAACATACACACGTACTGAGTTACTAAAATTTGTTATCAAATTCGATCGAGAAACAATGACATCTGTCGTTTGGAAAGTCTTCGGATGTGTATCGTCTTATTTTTCAGTAGTTTTTCATAAAAAATAATTTGTATACAGTATAATGTAGGGACCAGTCAGTTTCAAAATGTCGACAGTTCCATTGTATTTGTATTAATTTCCAATAATTATCTGAGAGAATTAATTACGGAAAAAAGACAGAAACCCATTTCCCATTAAATTGGTAGTACTACATTTTGTATTATTTGCGCTTATTTTATGTTACCACTTTATAGTTCAGTTTATACCGGAGACCAAAATAGTGGTCTGCACTAAACATCCATTTACCATCGTAATTTACTAACATGACATGTTGAACAAAATTGAGAACATAGGCCTGTAAACTGTGACTTGTATGACATTCCCTCCACGTCTGCAAAACATGGACGCAACTATTGAGTTTAGAAAGTGTTTGTCCTGGAGAGGATATTAATAATTTCACAGTGTCGTATCGGTATTCAACACAGTGTGGTATCGGTCACGAAAATGTACATTTCTTAGAAACTAACACGGAACCAAGTGGCTTTGTATTACTAATAACCCAGAATAATCGCTAGATTGCTGTCAAAAGTATATGTTATATATTATTTTGAGGTTAGTGTGACAAAAGTTTCAAAAGAGAATAATATGTCACTCGTCGATTATATTATAGAGATGTATTCGTCTGAAATTGAATTGAAAACTAAATTATAAAAATTTCATCGGAATAAAAAGAAATGAAATCTATCTAGAGTGTAGGATTGAAAGTACTCATATAATCCTACTGGCTAGACTATATATTTAAGCCAACCGACATACATTTCAACCACCCCCCTCCTAATTACCTTTTCTCTATCTTTCCTTAAACATGATCAATAACATAAATAAACAGAATAAAATATTTTATAATCTAAAAACATACTTGTATAGTATTTATATATATAGCATCGTAAATACTACTTTACATTTCTATTGCTTATAATCTACAATATTCGATTGGCAGTGCTAGTAAAAAACGAAGAAAATTGAAATTTTAAAGAATATATATTTATTTTCACAACATATTTGTTAAAATTTTAATATTTAACTAGAGAAACATTTAAGGATTAATATTAATATTCTGAAGTTCTCCAAGTATTTTTTAATTTTCTTGAGATATAGCGACTTATTAAAGTAACTTTTTAAACCTTCATTTTGTCTTTAAAATGTATATGTCTGTTTAATTTATTAGCACTTTAGTTTTGTATTTTTATGACTTTTTTTATGACACCCATATTATGCTTTATCTACAGAAGATAAGCAAGAAAGGGTGTTTGTCTTATTGTAAAGTATATCAAAGTAACAATTTTATCTGTGGCTATGTGGTCCCACATATTAAATATTGCAATGTTTAAACGAAATAAATTGAATACGTACGGAACTACAGACTTCCTAAAAAGTTTTGATGAATATGTTTATTCTATTCTAGAAAAAATTAAAACATTTTTTATTTTAAAATTTGAAAATAAAAGTAGGTTATACTACACAATTTGCTTTACTGTTATAAATATTTATAAAACCTTGATATTTTAGGAAGTATAGTTGTTTATTATATTCTACAAAAAACTTAAATTTGTCTTTATCATTATTATATTTTGATGAAATTAAAAATGAATGCGGATCAGAATATCCAATTTCATCTACTTTTGAAATATTTTATAAAACCTTCAAATTTTTGAAGATCTATGTTTCTATATCATCCCCTCTAAAATATTAATTTGTATTTATTATCTCGTTTTTGATAAAATTTAAAATTAAACTCAGTTAATATAATGAATTATTACTTAAAACCTTTGTATTATTCCCGATAAAGTGTTGAACATAATTTTAACAAATCTTTTTCATGTAGAGTTTTCTACGAGTTTGAAAATGATGTTTGCAACATAGAAGTCTTAATTTATGAAACTATAAAACATGTTTTGGTTGTTTACTTAAGGTAAAATTATCTATTGGAATAGGTCCGACTATTTTAAACTCTCCTCAGAAGACTGTAAAGACTATGCCAGTGGTAGCCTATATATACATGCGATACCTCACGCTGAGCGTTATTTATGTCACGTCTCTGTTATTATGTCTATATTACAAGCTAAAGAAATTATTATAAATAGTTAGTTTTATACTATTAGGTAATGGATTTGTAAAATATGATATATATTTTATGTAAACAAGATGTTATTTTATAAGAGATTTTTTAAATTGAATTATTTTTATCGAGTATCGCTGGCAAGTTATTCCCTAGAAAATATTATACATATTAACTTATTATAGCCACTTACTATTTTGTATTATATGAACGTCCCTTATCAAATATGGGATCATTTATTTAATTTATTGATCTTAATTATTATGGTTTACAGTTTTCGAAACAATTATCAAACATGCTTGTTAGTTTATAAACATATGCGTATACTTGGCGTTGCTGAAATCATTAATTATTGTTCAGCTAAAAACCCTGTAAATTGGTTTGAAATAACGATATTTGTAAGTCATATCATGATTTAGAAGGTCATGTGTCCTATTTAGAGTTCTAAATCTGTTGTATAAGATAAATTACATAGAAATTTAACTGATCCCTAAAACTAAGGAGACGCGTGAGAGGTGTATTTATATAGTATTTGTTTGTTTTGAAGTGAATAAGATTTTCGAGTTTTTCGATCAAAAATTTAATTCAGATTTCAGTGGGAAATATTTTGCATAAATGATATCGAAGTCTATATAACTAAAGGGATAAATCAAAGATTACACTCCTAAGATATCAAATAGTAGGTTGATTTTGGGAATTTTTGTTTTAACAGATCTCCACATTTATCTGCAGTGCTAGTTTTATTATTTAATATACATTTTATAGAAATTTGTTTAATTGGATTTAGAGAACTAAAACCGTTAATAGTTCTATTTAGGCTACATATCCACTGTGCTCGGCATATAATTGCATACAAATTTCAACGGATCACTACATTTAAGAGGAAATGTTTTCAGTAAACAAAAGTTCTCAAATAAAAAATAATATAAATTATAGTAAACAAATGTACATAAAATTAGTTACTCCATATTTTTTTATAGTCAAATAGATTTCGGTTTCCATTTTTTACATCATTTTAAATTAAATCTATACATTTTCATTAAAAAATTATTTCAAGTGAAAAATATACGACCTAGACTAGGAATCGAACCCACCTTCGGCTTTTACCCAAATCGACTTGTGTTCGATTCCCAGTCTAGGTCGGATATTTTTCACTTCAAATAAATATTTAATTAATAATACCAGCTTGGTAAAATAATGTATAACGTTAAATTCAGTAAATTAATATATTTTTAGCTATAAGTTACTGTAATATATTATTAGAAAACCTTAAACAATGGCGAAGATTCATGTGTCCAAACCAGTTTCTTAATTCATCACCAACAATTATAATTATTATCATTTCAATTACTTTTAATTAAAAAGTATTTGAATATTTAGTTTCTTTTCATATATTATTTATTTGCTATTTGGGGGACTTTGTGATAAAACAATGAGAAACCAGACATTTTGTTCTGTAGCACTGTATATGCATTCTTACATAATCGTACAGGTGTTTGCATGGGCGAGCAACTTTGTAAACATTTAGATAATAATGAGGTTCACGAGATAGCACAACAAACTAAGGTGCACAAAGTATGATGCTAAGGGGTTATTATATAGACGTGTTATTCTGCTATTTTTTATATTAAATAACATTACATTAATAAACGGTGTAAAACATTACACAAACTTTGTTACACATCTATTCACAATCGAAATATTAACAAAACCAACCAAACAAAATTATACGTCAAAAATGTCAGTTCCGTATGTCAGTAAAAACATAGCATTGTGGACTCCATCTTAGTTTCTGTAGGTTATTTTAAACAATATTTATTAAAGGAGTAAACTTGTTTCACTTGTGTCATAAACTAGTCTTAACCATAATTATTACAGAGAATGAAATCAAGTTTAAATAGAAACGGTGAAGGTTCATTTTCTCTCTGTGTGTGTAAATTATACTTCAACGGTAATTTACATTATTTTAAATTTTGACACTGGTTTGGGTTATTAATCTTCACATTTCAATAAAATTTTAATGAAATTGGTAGACAAATGTTGAGAAATAGCTTTTTTAAAGTTCCATCGCCAATTTTTTGTTTTTACAGATAACTCACGAATCGACATTTATGGAGTAATACGTTTTCTTTTTTAGTCTAAATTTTAGGAAAATTTCAAAATCAATTGTTGACTTAGAAAAATCTGATTTTGTATTTTTTGTTTTATGAAAAGTATTAAAATTTTTGAGTTATAAAAAAATAAAATAAAACGACCAAAACATTCCCTCGATCAAATTTGATTAAAATATCCACTCGATTGGCTGCCAGATGGACGAAACAACACTCAGAGATCCTCAAAACCAACATTTCCGCGGAAAACGTCGACACCGTTTATTTAATTAACCATTACATAACTTTCTCTAATGTGTGTGAAAGTAAAAATTAATCAGTGAGGTTGTCACAAAGGAATTGGTTTAAAGTTTCTTTGTGTTAAAATATATATTAAGTTACGTTTTTTGTTGCCTACACAATTTGCTACATCAAAACAAAAACTGATTTCGAACAAATTAAGTAAGTAAAATTTTCAAGACTTTTTAAACATATTTTTCTTATTTCAAAATTAGGTGGTACTTCCCATAAGACCAAAACACAAAATACCAATATTATCAAAATTGTTTTAGAAAATTTTAATGAAATTGTTTTAATCAATGACAAAAATAAAAATTAGTAATTATAATCTGTCTACACATACCACTTCTTTGGGTATTATCAATTTGAGAGTGCAAATGAATCATGATCAACGACCTAGACAATCTAAACATCTTCAAGCTATTTAGACCAAATTTTGATGAAATAAGAGGATTTGACCAAAACATGTGTTAAACCACATGCAAGACAATATTTCTGTTCACAAGAAATTGGTAAATACCTTGACGTCCAATATTGAAACCTTACATAATAATATGCGATGGAACTTCTTCTTAGGTATAAATTGAATGGTTTGATTCAAATAAATATTTATATAAAAATATACTATTCATATTAATTTCATATACATTTTGACTACACAATCACAGATATTAAACTATATTAGAATGAATTTATACTTTTGTAACATCCGGTATGGTATAACTTGTTGTTGTCAATTAACGTTATCATATTGACCGAGACAACAACAGGGGACAAGCGTAATGCTGTTTTAATAATGCATAACGTAATAATATTGGATTAAACTGAAAACCTGTCCACTTATATTGCAGTCACTAGGAGTAATCACTATTTTTGGGAAATTTTGAAATCCTGCCTGAGTGTATTGTAATAATCATAATTCAAATACTAGTGTTTATAGTAAACCAGTTACCCAAGCTGGCTGTCAATACGTTCATTGTCATCTATGCATATTAATTGTTTGTAAACATAACCTCAAAATATTTTAATTGTTTGTAAACATAACCTCAATATTTTAATTGTTTTTAAACTAGCTGTTTGATAAAACCATTATAATTTAGGCTGAGATTTTACTAAACTGTTTAGTTTATATAACAATGTAGGTCGCACGTGTATAGAAGGGGGAGGGGTGTTATAACTAATGACTAATGCTAGTTTAGGATTCATAGAATGTAGGTCTACGGGCAGTCTCTTAAAGACATTAGAAATACTCACTTAAGTATTTGAAATATTTAGCTCATACTTATATCTAGATTTCAGAAAGTTTTCCGTTATTACGTATACATAATACATGTTTTGTGAACAATAGGCCTGGCTCTTCGTTAGAAGTGTAAACAATCCGATTATTATTTTTATTCTTTACTCTAATTTTCATTAATTTGTAGAAAACGTTACCGGAAACAAAACGCAAACAGTTGTATAAATAGTAATTTATTTGATAGTTTTGTACGAAATGGTTTTAATTGTTAAAACTTTTAAAAGTAGTAACATACGGGAGAAAAATTTTTTACTCTTTTGGTCAGTTAAAAATTGTCTAGCAGAAAGTTTTAAAAACCAGTTCATATTTCATTCAGTTCAGGGACGAGCGTTGGATTCTTAGTCTTATCCTCATCCATAACTTAGGGCCTACCCATGTAGTACTGTTTTAAGTGACCGCCATTTTAAAACGAAAATAAAATATTAAACCATGTTCGGCCTAGTTGCACAAGACCTTATTTTTAAACTGTATAACGTTTGGTAGTAACTATGTTATAAACGCACAACACACCCCCTCTGGGCTCAAAATAATAAGTATGGGGCTTGGCAATCCCGAGGGCCCCAGAGCTGGAACTACACGTTCTTTTTACATTTAGTCTTGGGTTAGCTCCCTTTCTTTCATATTTATTATTTGGTGTCTTGACCAACTCTTGTTCTTTTCCAACCCTCACTGGTTAGAGTTGATTTTATTTTCTTCCTTTTTATTTAAAAGAAGGCGATGATGACTGAGAGGTCGTGATAAACAGTATCTAGCTTTGCTCGATTAATCAATAAATTACACCGACGTCGAATCGACAAAAACATTTCTAAAACCAGGGATTTAAATGTATGAAGGGATATCAAGAATCACTTACATCATTTCGTGATACCGTTTGTTTATGAGAGCTAATGAATATTTCAGTACAAGTTTCTACCCCAAGGGAGTAAAATATTACAGGATAGAAGGAAGGTGTTGGACGCTAAACATTACAATCTGTTTGCTTAGTTGCACCCTCTTTGTCCAACACGCACTTGTAAAGCCTCTTTATATGATGAAAAGACCAACAGGCGCAACGACTGCGGGTAACGTATGGCAGTTTGTATTTTATTGATTTACACTTCCCATCCTATTTATTTTACAGTCTATCTATTTTTGTATTTCCCTGTATAAAACTATGCTAAACCGAATAAAAAACTATAAACGTTATTTAATAATAACTAATTATTGTAATGTAATTGATCACTAAAAAGATTCCTTATAGAGTACAGAATAGTAATAAATTTACAGGAAAATAAACAATTAACTAAAAAAAAATATATTGTTAAAATTCCAATCTATGTTAATATTCTAATCTATGTTAATATTCCAATCTATGTTAATTTAGCGTAAAAACAAAATATATCAGTTTCGTTTATATTAAAATTATAATCAATTTAATTAATAAAGGGAAGATCTACTAATAATAATGACAATAAAACATGAGGTAAATTCAACAACTACTGATGTTTCACGTACAAATGGAAAAGTTGAGAAAGTTATCATTTCACCAACTTTTTAATATTGTTTTTACTATTTATTTTTTTAACTTATTTTAGATATTTGATTTCATGGAGGTGTGAAAAAAAAGTTACCGATTTTTCTTTTTATAATTATTAATTCTCGTCTACAAACTTTAAAAAAAAGGTGAAGAAAGACGAAGAAAGTTATTTCTATGTAAATTCTGCATCTACAAAACGAGTATATACTAGATTTCACTAAAATCGGTCGATCAGTTTTAGCTCAGTTTTAAACCATTGTTTATTATCTGTGGTTCACCAAAGTTTATCTAGAATACGTATTTAGTACTGAGAAAGTGAAGTTATTTGAATTTTCTTGTTTGTGAAACGATAAGAAAAGTCTCCTCAGATAGGTCTCCAAATATAGGCTAAGTTACACTTTTATTTGCTAACAAATATGTTATTGCTCTAATTTCGAAAATATGTCTTGTACAAACTAATGTAATAAAGTAATTCAAGGATTTTGTTTAATATCTGGGGAAATTGTCAGTTATCGTGTAGATAGGAATACAGGTTATATAAGGGTTATAAAACATTGTCAAGATAAAGTTGGTAATTTACTGCCAGTGCCATTCTTGGTCGTAGATTATTTTTCTTTGTTTTTATGAATTTATCATAGCCCAATAACGGTCCAGAATTAAGAAAAAAATAAAATAATAAAGAAATTATCAAGTTTATTACTCTTTTCAGTGAATGAATGAATGATACATGAAGAGTTATAATATGTTAAGAGGAATCTTTGTTGTAGAGCGAAGTTACATTGAGCTCGACAACTGTAGGCCTCTGCGTGTATATGATAAAACCTCAAAGTTATGACGATTATTTTCAGTATTACTTCTGAAATAATAGGCCAAGTTCAACTAATACCATATGATTCGATATGTGTATGGAAAATCATTATGTCCTCGATGAAATTAATATCTTTTAGAACAGATTGAATGTAAATAAAGCGTAAAGGTAAGCCAATATAGTAATGGCATCCTCCAAAAAAAGTCGATTCAAGAATAATTCTTCAAAAAGTGAAATTAAACTCTGGACATCATTTTAGAAGGTCAAATAACTCAAAATAGAAGCTATTTCGATTAAATATTGGGTTAAGACGCATATCAATATGGAAGGGAGGAATTAGGATTTCCAAATATTATATAGGAAACACCAAAAATGAACCCAACATTCAATATTTATTTTCACTCTTCCACCGAAATCATATTTATGGGAACGTTGCGAATATATTCTTCGTTTGACAAACTTTTGGTCAAAAAATCCTCGAGATACGGCCATAATATACATACAAATCAAAATTTCAAAAAAAAAAATCGGCTTACCCGGTTTACATAGTGCACTGACTAAAGACGCAGATATCATTCCAAAAACTTTTTGTATTCAGGAAACCTCAAAGCTGTCATTAATGAAAAAGAAAATATAGATTTTTTAAACTCATCACAAAACTTTTATAGGCTACGAATATATTGAAATTATGGTATTAGTGGGATTGTATACTTTAGTTTATAATCTAATAATATTCATCATGAGGCCTATACTTGGATGTGGCTTGATTGTTCGATGATAGTTTATATTATATGTAAAAAAAAGAGCATCACTAATACAGTTTGAATACTTGGGCACTTATTGTTGGTAACCCGTCTATATATTTTCAAAAAATTCTTTCTCACTTTATGAAATTAGCAAGTGAAACTAAATCTTACACTTTATTTTGTGACATTGATGATTTAAATATCGTAGGGCTCATTTTTAATTAATTTATCATTTCTTACGGAGTAAGGTTTCGTTATGTATTTACAACCAGTCGGGTCATTACTCGAGATATTTAATAGCAGAAATGAGAAATGACAGAGCTTTCACCCATTAACATTTGTTGTCGGTACCGCCAAGAGTGACGGTAGTTGTCTAGAAAGTGATTTAACTCGGAGTGAACGTCCATCGGGACGGAGCGTGCGCAGATTGGCAGTCACCAACTCTCGCTTTGTTGCGCTGTGCAACCATTGAATACGTAACTTTATGACCACTGATTGCAACAATTAAGAAGAATAACTTGCCTTGTAGTAACTGTTCACGATTGTAATGAAATTTAAAAACACAATCTCCTCAGGAAAAGCCCGGTTCGAGACTTAGCCTATCAGTCAAAAAGTGAATATGAATCTTGGACGGTTGGTTGAATTCCCCAAAATCGAACTTAGCGATTTAGACAAAAATTTTGAAAACTGTGAAGAGTTTTATGCCCTAAATCAATGTTGAAAACACATGTAAAAAAAAGAATAAAAAAAAAGATTCTATTTTCTAAATCATTTGCAGTTTGGCGCACTGCTGTTTTAGATAATTAATTTCGTATTTCACCAAAATTGAAACGAAATGTTTTGGGATATTTAAAAATACATTTGACTTTTAAGTAGGCCTACATAGTTCGTGGTTCATTTTTACCTTTCATTGGATTCTAATATTTGAATATTTCGGGAGTTAGAGACGAATAAATATATTTTTGTTCAGTTCATTTTGGCTTTTGAGTTTAAAGTTTCAATGTTTTTGAAAAACTTATTTCTACTTGTTTGTCTGTTCTTTGATCCAATGTAGCTAAAGAATTAAATAACGACAACTGTAAAAATTTTAGAATTACAGTGACTTTCTTACTCACGCATCCCCAAAACCAAATAAAAACCAACAAAAACTAGTCTTTA
This sequence comes from Aphrophora alni, assembly GCA_963513935.1. NCBI lineage: Eukaryota > Metazoa > Arthropoda > Insecta > Hemiptera > Aphrophoridae > Aphrophora > Aphrophora alni. The sequence continues at coordinate 89,873,050 of OY740767.1, forward strand.
CGAAAAATGTAATTTCGGTAGTTGGTAACCAAATAGTGAAAATGAACCGTAAAGGACGTCTTTGAAAGGATATTTATAATAAGCAAAGGACTTAACTGCTTCGATTTGTTTGTAATGTAAGTCCTATTTGATATATCCGCAATAAACTCGACGTCCATCACATCCTTTCTCTAAACTATGTATTTACGTTAAAGTAAAACACTATACCCTTCCTGATAGAGTTATTTTTGTTTTAATTCAAAGCAGTGTTTTTTTGGTGTGGTACTTATGTTAAGTTCAGAAATTTGGATACGATTGTTGCACAAATCTAAATAGTAATGTTTTGAACTCTTTAAGCATTCTAATCAATTTAAGGAAAAGCCTAAATCGAAAAAGAGATATTCTTTATTTTTGTGTATTAAAATAAATAAATATATAAATATATATCGATCTTTCCTGAACATATTTATGATGTATGATTAGTTGGAATTTGACAAAAACAACCCTTCAAAATATCAATATTTGTGCTTGAATCCACGCTACCTGGGTGACAAAAATAAAACTTGTGGACAGATAGAAAAATTTCGTAGGTTTTTATGTACATTTTTTTTTAATGTAATATATATATATATATATATATATAATTGACGATAAAATGAAAACTAGGCAAACAATGTCATGTTAAAGTTGTCTAGAGAATAAAGAAACCACTGTTAAAATTTGAGATAAATATCTTTAACGGTTTATGAGAAAGGTGTATTAGGTAATGGGAAATTTAACATGGCAAAGATAGCCAGTGCCTGGTTTCATAGGACCAAGTAGAAAGTCACTATCTTGTACATTCCCATTTGCTCTCGGCGAGAGCTTCAAACAAAATGTATACATTCCAGAGTGACCTTTACTTGTTAACCTTTACAAGCAAACTCTGGACAAAAATATATTAAAGACGAATCTGTGCATTTATTTCATTAGCTTGAAGGAACATTGATTGAATGAAAGTGTCTTTATCCCAGTTTTCCATAATTCAGGGACGGGCATTATAGTTTACATCGTATTGCTCCGTTAAAGTAGATTTGTTTTAGTAAACGTATTTCAAAAATATTATTACCATCGATTTTCATGACATTTTGGTTTATTTCAAAATGAAAATCAGCGATCACTTTAAAAATTACAAATGACGACAAAAAATTTCTTTTCAATTGATTTTTGAAAGAATGTTACCAAATTTACTAGAATTTCCTTTATTTGTGGTGTTGTGAGTTAGTGAGCAGAACAATGTTGAAAACAAAGAAGTACTTTTCCATTTTGTCAGGAGCTGCATTTTATTTTGTGTTGATTAAAACATGTTTTAACCTTTCTTGGCAAATTTTTAGAGTAGTGTTGGATTCCCCCCCCCCCCCATAATTTATAAACAAAATTCCAGCTGAAGCAGAATGTACATATAAAGAACAGTTTAATTGTGTCTTTGACTATGTTACGTAAAAATGTCATTTCTTATCAAAACTAGTAATGATGGCCTTCATTATCATTATGGAAACTTTTGTCACATTTATTTGTTGATGTAATTTTATCTTTTGAAAGGTAAGGTTGACTTTAAATAATCATTTAAAAATTATTGTTAATGATTTCCTTTCAAGTTTATTGATACAGCTAACCTTCATTTTAAAGAATTACAAAAAAACTACTTTTAAGGAATAATTTATGATGAAATAGATTTTGTAACCTGTAATTAATAAATAGGAAATGAAATTTAATTTTTAATCAAAATGATAAGAACATTGTTGTCGGCTACGTAAGATCTGATAAGCGATATCATTCTGCCATGTATTTTTACAGTATGAATATTTAAAACCTAATGTTTGTAATAGCTAAAAATAATCATGAGTAAATGGGATTACAGAAAACTTGAAATTTAAACTATTAAGTAAACTTGTGCAATGGTTCGATATACTTACAGTGATCCAGTACCACAAAATGTACTTCAATATTTAAACGTTGAATAATGTAAAGGTTGTAAACATTTGAAAGTAGGACTTATAAATTTTATTTACGCTTTAAAAGTTGTTGGCTTTAGACTGGATAAATCCTAATAGAGAAATGAAGGTATTGCTTGTAATTCTGTATAAATATGTAATATATCTTAATATTTCGAGTCAGAATACGAATATTTTTGTCCATTTTTTCATGATATTACTAATAGGATTAAACCTGTGCAAAATTGTACAACGTTTTCACCTTAAGTTACAAAATAACGGAAATTTAGTTCTTGAAGACATGATTTCTCAAAATTTGAGAAATAATAATTTGTGAGACCATTTATTTGTTCTAAACAAAACTTGATAAATATACTTAGTCAATCTCCACCAGTTGTGATCGTTTCGTAAAGCCGTTTTAAGATGGATGTTAATGAATATGTTATTTATTGTTCCGAAACAAATACACAACAAAATTAATTAAGTTTTGTTCAGTTGTTTTAAGTTTTCAGCGATGTTCTTGGCGTGTCTGTTTTTCGTTATATTACATCGAACCACTCGATCGATTTCAACCCATCCTTAATACATATAGTTTGACAGTTAAAAGAGCTTTCTTGAAAAAGTTATGTATTGTATTCTGGTATTTAAAAATAGCGGCCAATTACACAAATATTTTGTGTCGCATTTTTTTAATAGTTTTTCCCGTTACTATTAGTTTCATCTATAATTCCCCTTCTGCTCTTCCTATATAGTTTCTCATTTTCTTCTGTTTTGAGGTGACTTATTGGTATTATAATTTCAATCGGAAAACCATAAAAAAATATCGTATTCAGATAAATCCAAGTTGAGCTCACACCTTTTATCTTATATGTAAAATTATTATCTTGGTATAATCAATTACAATTTAACATTTACTGATTTTCAACATGTTTCAACATCAATGTCGTCATCTTTAGTGGTACCAACAGTTACAGTTATCAAATTGTAAATAATTTTTTCCTGGTGAATTATTGTCGATTTTGAGCAATTTTAAGTACTTTCTAGGTGTCTTATCACAATTTTCACTACCCTATTCATCTTACTTCCTTATGCACTGTTTTTATCAACTTTCATGTTCGCAACATCTTTTTTTCTAATATTGTTCCTATTTATTAGTTTATACGCCAATGAGCCACAATCTATTCTGTTTATCGCCTTCATTATTCTAAAATTTTGGATTTAGCATAATTATTGTAGAAATTATTTATGGGTCAAGATATATAAAAGAAATACCTTCCTTAAAACAAGTTACATTTTCATATCAATTACTAAGCCTAGTAAACAATTTGATCAGGTCTGGTAAACTATTTGGTATTTGTGGGAGATATTTTTATTACGTCTTTTTATGAAACTGAGATGCCATCAACAAATATACGTGATCAGATAATTCATATTGAAATGTTTGTAAATTCATACTTTTAACTGACCATCTCGTACGTTATGGATCATAACCGGTTATTTTACAAAATAACATATACGACTGGTTAATTTTATGACCTATTTGAAGTTATTATTTTAACTGTTTATTTTACAAAATAACTAATACGACTGGTTAATGTAAATTAATTCATGATTTTACTGTTATAATTGGTTTACCAAAATTTTTAGCTAAAGTATATAACTTTAACTTTCAGAAAATATTGTTACATTTTTTTTTCAGATAGATTTCTCAGATTGTTTCTCAGAACAAATGAACTATTTGTTATGAAGTTTGTGAAATAAAGTACGCAATATGTTTCAAGTAAAACTAGCCTATGTTTTATTAGCCGTTACATGTTGGAAACCTTTACACAATTGTAACCTAACTTAAAAACAACATATATATATATATATATATATATATATATATATATATATATATATGACATTAACCGCCCTGGCGGTTGGTTTATTACATTCCCTGGATTTATCTCATTATCCAGAGGGTTCTGATTATTATTTATAATTGCAGCATAATGTAATAAAATGTAAAAAGAACATACATAATTTATGACATTATCCAAAAGTGTTGGGTATTATTTATAATAACACGTTATTATGATTAGGATTAAAAAAAAACCTCTACAATTTTATCACATTAACCAGTCATATAAATAACCAGTTATTTCATGTAGTCAGTTATTTTGTAAAATAACAGGTGATTATGCATATTAGCAGAATGTATGACTTTAACAGAAATATATATAACGTTTTATTATTATACATTTTTCGGACATTTGCCATCATTTGTGTGTTAAAAATCAAAACCTGTTTTGATTTTTAACACACAAATGATGGCAAAAATGTATAATAATAAAATTGAACTTCCATCATTAACAAATAACTTCAAACAGAGAATATATAACGCACTGTTCAGTAAATTTGGATCTGATATCTTGGCGAGTTCAGAGATTCTTTTCCATCCCATAATATTTACTATCAAAATACAATGGATTCCATCTAAAGAATAATTGAAAACTATTTGAAAAAAAATTAATAAACATATCTGAGAATAATTTTTAAATGAAATTAAACATTTAAATTTTATGTCTGCATTGTTGTTTCCAAATTACGTGGAATAATTTTCCCTAAGATTGTGATCTATTTAGTTGCGAAAGTTAATTAATTTACTGAACAAAAGGAGGAACCATGGTCTCTAGACGTGAAAGCGAAAACAGTGAATTAACATTTTTTTATAGAGATCAGAAGGCGAGTCGTGTTGCCATAGTTGGTCTCCCTTTATCTCTTGCTGTTTAGTGATGTATGGTTTTATGTTTAGATAATGTGAGAGTTATTTATTACATTGAATGTATTTACAGAATATATGTGCACGAAATAGTTTATTTTAGAATTTAAAATTGCAAGGATAAAATTTGTCCCTCTCTCTCTCTTAGCACAAAGATCTGATGAATTCATCTCTCTTAGCTTCAATTTCAAAATGATGAATACCAAGTGAAATTTTATTTGTTGTATTAAAGATAGGACAAAAAAGTTCCAAAAAAATAAGTTAATTTATTTTCTTGATTGTATTTAAAGATATAATTATAAAAAATTTAAATATAATTTAGTTTTTTCAGTTGATTCTACATCTACATACAGTCTAGAGTCTACATATATAAACTATGTATCTTAATAAATACCAAAGGCTTCTTTATTTTACTTATTTGTATACAAAATAACAAATAAAAATGAAAACACTTTATTATATTTTCGTTTCTTCTTTTCAAAAGCTTAAAATAAACTGATATATGTGTTTTTCATTTATATTTTTTTACTAAGTAAAATATATACTATATATTATGTGGGATGGTAGGAATGTGAATACCACATTTACAATGCACGGTGGGTTCCTCTCTCGCCTAATATTTTGAAAATAATTTATATTTATAATTGTTACATTTTCACCTAGATTGTAGAAAATAGTTTGATGGTAAAAAAATAAATTTTGAGATAAAGGGCGACATATACTTGTGTCAATCTGAATTGGAACAATTTGTCAATGTGTTGTGTGCAAAAATCTCTTTAGGCTCAAAACTGTTTCAGAAGAAATAGTTTCTTATCAACAAGTTTTTGCCTCATGTATGTATACATCAACTATGATTTTGCTGTATCTATAAATTTGGAGCTTTTATGTTAGTAGAACACTCGGAAATGTATTACAATTAGTTTTAAAGATATCGTCTAAAATTAGCTGAATTTTAGTCCTGAAATAATCAAACTACAATGATTGGGTAGAAATTAAACCAGTTTTATTCGAAAACTGTTACTTCATATTTTGGCTAAAAACATAATCCTTTTCTTTTTGTTTTGATTAAATAAAATAATATTTTTAATTAAACGAATTATATTTGAATTGTATGTATTTACGACCCCTTGAGAAACACCAAAGATTAATTTTGGTTTGATTTTGGACTTGATTTTTGCAACTATACCCGGTCGGGCATAATAGAAACGTAATATTTAGACATTTTATAACAAATACTTAACGTACAAAACTGCAGGTGAAAATTGATTCCTTTTTACTATCACCACAATACCTTTATAATATAATGATAGATAAAATTATATTATTTAAAAGATAATTCAATAAAAATCAGTCAAACACTTTAGGGTTTATAAGTAAACGTAAGTGTACTTTGGTCAATTATTGTCTACGACTCTAAAAAAGACCACCACATTGACGTCAAGCCATCGGTACGTTACAAAACGCAGGCCTTTCGTCTCTTAAACATAAAGATCTCGATCGTTGGTGGTCACTCCCACGCCCATCTTGAGCTTGTAATTGCGAAATCGGCAACGGATATGCTTGTTGTTGAGTGATTTAAAACTTGCCTCCGTTTCCCGTCTTGCTGATACCTACGTACTTTCTTTGTACGCTTAATTGCCGGCCTTTATTCGAATGTTACGCAATTAAGTGAAGACACTAAAAACTTTCCATGTAACTTAAGAAATTAATAGCATCTTTAAAACCATTAAGATGACGCTATGCTTACAGTTTATGAAATAATTACATTATAATTATCCTTAAGAATTTTAACAACTGTTCTACGTTTTAATAATGTTTTATAACAAATGGTAACATTGGTGGTAAATAGGTGGTAAAATATTATTGAAATTTAAAATGTTCTTCGAGCAAAATAAACTAAGCCAGCAAATATAACAGCGACTAGTTGATGTGCTTTGAGCGGGACATTCCCATTGCCCATAATTAAACTCGAATTCGGTGCCTTAAAACCATAAATATTATGTGTTTCATAAAAACGGGTCAATAAATAAAACATGCTTTGTTTTGGATTTTAAGGCGGTACGTTTCGGGTTCAATCTCCATGGGGGGGCTCAAACGTTTATAGGCCTAGTGTTGACCCATCATAGTAAATTACTGGACTTTACTTTTGCGAACTCTGGTTAATAATGCTAGAACAACGGCGACGAGAATTTCATTTGTCCTAATTTGTGCTAACTAAACTGAAAAAAACGGTCTTGCAGGTTTAGGATCTTCACGGGCTGTAGTGCCACGGAGCTTAATTTTTCCGAAACTAAAATACTAAACTTACAAAGCCTTGTCTAATTTAACTAATTGTTACAAAATGTTGTAAGTTTCATTAAAACAGGAGCACTAAATTTTAAAATTACCTACATTTCATCTTTTTTGCATTAAAAGGTTTTGACAAAAATTTTAATTTCATGTAACACATACTTCAACATTTTAATTTTTATTCGGAACACTCGATCTTGAGATAATGCATGTTGCCTATATTTCTCTGAAAATGATCTTGATGTGTTTCTTCATGGGATCTACACATATCGAAGAAGTGCTATTGATTCGGAACACTCGATCTTGAGATAATGCATGGCCTATATTTCTCTGAAAATGATCTTGATGTGTTTCTTCATGGGATCTACACATATCGGAGAAGTGCTATTGATTCGGAACACTCGATATTGAGATAATGCATGTTGCCTATATTTCTCTGAAAATGATCTTGATGTGTTTCTTCATGGGATCTACACATATCGAAGAAGTGCTATTGATTCGGAACACTCGATCTTGAGATAATGCATGGCCTATATTTCTCTGAAAATGATCTTGATGTGTTTCTTCATGGGATCTACACATATCGGAGAAGTGCTATTGATTCGGAACACTCGATATTGAGATAATGCATGTTGCCTATATTTCTCTGAAAATGATCTTGATGTGTTTCTTCATGGGATCTACACATATCGAAGAAGTGCTATTGATTCGGAACACTCGATCTTGAGATAATGCATGGCCTATATTTCTCTGAAAATGGTATTGATGTGTTTCTTCATGGGATCTACACATATCGGAGAAGTGCTATTGATTCGGAACACTCGATCTTGAGATAATGCATGGCCTATATTTCTGTGAAAATGGTATTGATGTGTTTCTTCATGGGATCTACACATATCGGAGAAGTGCTATTGATTCGGAACACTCGATCTTGAGATAATGCATGGCCTATATTTCTCTGAAAATGATCTTGATGTGTTTCTTCATGGGATCTACACATATCGAAGAAGTGCTATTGATTCGGAACACTCGATCTTGAGATAATGCATGGCCTATATTTCTCTGAAAATGGTATTGATGTGTTTCTTCATGGGATCTACACATATCGGAGAAGTGCTATTGATTCGGAACACTCGATCTTGAGATAATGCATGGCCTTTATTTCTGTGAAAATGGTATTGATGTGTTTCTTCATGGGATCTACACATATCGGAGAAGTGCTATTGATTCGGAACACTCGATCTTGAGATAATGCATGGCCTATATTTCTCTGAAAATGATCTTGATGTGTTTCTTCATGGGATCTACACATATCGAAGAAGTGCTATTGATTCGGAACACTCGATCTTGAGATAATGCATGTTGCCTATATTTCTCTGAAAATGGTATTGATGTGTTTCTTCATGGGATCTACACATATCGGAGAAGTGCTATTGATTCGGAACACTCGATCTTGAGATAATGCATGTTGCCTATATTTCTCTGAAAGTGATCTTGATGTGTTTCTTCATGGGATCTACACATATCGAAGAAGTGCTATTGATTCGGAACACTCGATCTTGAGATAATGCATGTTGCCTATATTTCTCTGAAAGTGATCTTGATGTGTTTCTTCATGGGATCTACACATATCGAAGAAGTACTATTGATTCGGAACACTCGATCTTGAGATAATGCATGTTGCCTATATTTCTCTGAAAGTGATCTTGATGTGTTTCTTCATGGGATCTACACATATCGAAGAAGTGCTATTGATTCGGAACACTCGATCTTGAGATAATGCATGTTGCCTATATTTCTCTGAAAGTGATCTTGATGTGTTTCTTCATGGGATCTACACATATCGAAGAAGTGCTATTGATTCGGAACACTCGATCTTGAGATAATGCATGTTGCCTATATTTCTCTGAAAATGATCTTGATGTGTTTCTTCATGGGATCTACACATATCGAAGAAGTGCTATTGATTCGGAACACTCGATCTTGAGATAATGCATGTTGCCTATATTTCTCTGAAAATGATCTTGATGTGTTTCTTCATGGGATCTACACATATCGAAGAAGTGCTATTGATTCGGAACACTCGATCTTGAGATAATGCATGTTGCCTATATTTCTCTGAAAATGATCTTGATGTGTTTCTTCATGGGATCTACACATATCGAAGAAGTGCTATTGATTCGGAACACTCGATCTTGAGATAATGCATGTTGCCTATATTTCTCTGAAAATGATCTTGATGTGTTTCTTCATGGGATCTACACATATCGAAGAAGTGCTATTGATTCGGAACACTCGATCTTGAGATAATGCATGTTGCCTATATTTCTCTGAAAGTGATCTTGATGTGTTTCTTCATGGGATCTACACATATCGAAGAAGTACTATTGATTCGGAACACTCGATCTTGAGATAATGCATGTTGCCTATATTTCTCTGAAAGTGATCTTGATGTGTTTCTTCATGGGATCTACACATATCGGAACACTCGATCTTGAGATAATCATGTTGCCTATATTTCTCTGAAAATGATCTTGATGTGTTTCTTCATGGGATCTACACATATCGGAACACTCGATCTTGAGATAATGCATGTTGCCTATATTTCTCTGAAAATGATCTTGATGTGTTTCTTCATGGGATCTACACATATCGGAACACTCGATCTTGAGATAATGCATGTTGCCTATATTTCTCTGAAAGTGATCTTGATGTGTTTCTTCATGGGATCTACACATATCGGAACACTCGATCTTGAGATAATGCATGTTGCCTATATTACTCTGAAAATGATCTTGATGTGTTTCTTCATGGGATCTACACATATCGGAACACTCGATCTTGAGATAATGCATGTTGCCTATATTTCTCTGAAAGTGATCTTGGTGTGTTTCTTCATGGGATCTACACATATCGAAGAAGTGCTATTGATTCGGAACACTCGATCTTGAGATAATGCATGTTGCCTATATTTCTCTGAAAATGATCTTGATGTGTTTCTTCATGGGATCTACACACATATCGAAGAAGTGCTATTGATTCGGAACAATCGATCTTGAGATAATGCATGTTGCCTATATTTCTCTGAAAGTGATCTTGATGTGTTTCTTCATGGGATCTACACATATCGAAGAAGTGCTATTGATTCGGAACACTCGATCTTGAGATAATGCATGGCCTATATTTCTATGAAAATGATCTTGATGTGTTTCTTCATGGGATCTACACATATCGGAGAAGTGCTATTGATTCGGAACACTCGATCTTGAGATAATGCATGTTGCCTATATTTCTCTGAAAATGATCTTGATGTGTTTCTTCATGGGATCTACACATATCGAAGAAGTGCTATTGATTCGGAACACTCGATCTTGAGATAATGCATGGCCTATATTTCTCTGAAAATGGTATTGATGTGTTTCTTCATGGGATCTACACATATCGGAGAAGTGCTATTGATTCGGAACACTCGATCTTGAGATAATGCATGGCCTATATTTCTCTGAAAATGATCTTGATGTGTTTCTTCATGGGATCTACACATATCGAAGAAGTGCTATTGATTCGGAACACTCGATCTTGAGATAATGCATGTTGCCTATATTTCTCTGAAAATGGTATTGATGTGTTTCTTCATGGGATCTACACATATCGGAGAAGTGCTATTGATTCGGAACACTCGATCTTGAGATAATGCAGGCCTATATTTCTGTGAAAATGGTATTGATGTGTTTCTTCATGGGATCTACACATATCGGAGAAGTGCTATTGATTCGGAACACTCGATCTTGAGATAATGCATGGCCTATATTTCTGTGAAAATGGTATTGATGTGTTTCTTCATGGGATCTACACATATCGGAGAAGTGCTATTGATTCGGAACACTCGATCTTGAGATAATGCATGGCCTATATTTCTCTGAAAATGATCTTGATGTGTTTCTTCATGGGATCTACACATATCGAAGAAGTGCTATTGATTCGGAACACTCGATCTTGAGATAATGCATGTTGCCTATATTTCTCTGAAAATGGTATTGATGTGTTTCTTCATGGGATCTACACATATCGGAGAAGTGCTATTGATTCGGAACACTCGATCTTGAGATAATGCATGTTGCCTATATTTCTCTGAAAGTGATCTTGATGTGTTTCTTCATGGGATCTACACATATCGAAGAAGTGCTATTGATTCGGAACACTCGATCTTGAGATAATGCATGTTGCCTATATTTCTCTGAAAGTGATCTTGATGTGTTTCTTCATGGGATCTACACATATCGAAGAAGTGCTATTGATTCGGAACACTCGATCTTGAGATAATGCATGTTGCCTATATTTCTCTGAAAATGATCTTGGTGTGTTTCTTCATGGGATCTACACATATCGAAGAAGTGCTATTGATTCGGAACACTCGATCTTGAGATAATCATGTTGCCTATATTTCTCTGAAAATGATCTTGATGTGTTTCTTCATGGGATCTACACATATCGAAGAAGTGCTATTGATTCGGAACACTCGATCTTGAGATAATGCATGTTGCCTATATTTCTCTGAAAATGATCTTGATGTGTTTCTTCATGGGATCTACACATATCGGAACACTCGATCTTGAGATAATGCATGTTGCCTATATTTCTCTGAAAGTGATCTTGATGTGTTTCTTCATGGGATCTACACATATCGGAACACTCGATCTTGAGATAATGCATGTTGCCTATATTTCTCTGAAAATGATCTTGATGTGTTTCTTCATGGGATCTACACATATCGGAACACTCGATCTTGAGATAATGCATGTTGCCTATATTTCTCTGAAAGTGATCTTGGTGTGTTTCTTCATGGGATCTACACATATCGAAGAAGTGCTATTGATTCGGAACACTCGATCTTGAGATAATGCATGTTGCCTATATTTCTCTGAAAATGATCTTGATGTGTTTCTTCATGGGATCTACACACATATCGAAGAAGTGCTATTGATTCGGAACAATCGATCTTGAGATAATGCATGTTGCCTATATTTCTCTGAAAGTGATCTTGATGTGTTTCTTCATGGGATCTACACATATCGAAGAAGTGCTATTGATTCGGAACACTCGATCTTGAGATAATGCATGGCCTATATTTCTATGAAAATGATCTTGATGTGTTTCTTCATGGGATCTACACATATCGGAGAAGTGCTATTGATTCGGAACACTCGATCTTGAGATAATGCATGTTGCCTATATTTCTCTGAAAATGATCTTGATGTGTTTCTTCATGGGATCTACACATATCGAAGAAGTGCTATTGATTCGGAACACTCGATCTTGAGATAATGCATGGCCTATATTTCTCTGAAAATGGTATTGATGTGTTTCTTCATGGGATCTACACATATCGGAGAAGTGCTATTGATTCGGAACACTCGATCTTGAGATAATGCATGGCCTATATTTCTCTGAAAATGATCTTGATGTGTTTCTTCATGGGATCTACACATATCGAAGAAGTGCTATTGATTCGGAACACTCGATCTTGAGATAATGCATGTTGCCTATATTTCTCTGAAAATGGTATTGATGTGTTTCTTCATGGGATCTACACATATCGGAGAAGTGCTATTGATTCGGAACACTCGATCTTGAGATAATGCAGGCCTATATTTCTGTGAAAATGGTATTGATGTGTTTCTTCATGGGATCTACACATATCGGAGAAGTGCTATTGATTCGGAACACTCGATCTTGAGATAATGCATGGCCTATATTTCTGTGAAAATGGTATTGATGTGTTTCTTCATGGGATCTACACATATCGGAGAAGTGCTATTGATTCGGAACACTCGATCTTGAGATAATGCATGGCCTATATTTCTCTGAAAATGATCTTGATGTGTTTCTTCATGGGATCTACACATATCGAAGAAGTGCTATTGATTCGGAACACTCGATCTTGAGATAATGCATGTTGCCTATATTTCTCTGAAAATGGTATTGATGTGTTTCTTCATGGGATCTACACATATCGGAGAAGTGCTATTGATTCGGAACACTCGATCTTGAGATAATGCATGTTGCCTATATTTCTCTGAAAGTGATCTTGATGTGTTTCTTCATGGGATCTACACATATCGAAGAAGTGCTATTGATTCGGAACACTCGATCTTGAGATAATGCATGTTGCCTATATTTCTCTGAAAGTGATCTTGATGTGTTTCTTCATGGGATCTACACATATCGAAGAAGTGCTATTGATTCGGAACACTCGATCTTGAGATAATGCATGTTGCCTATATTTCTCTGAAAATGATCTTGATGTGTTTCTTCATGGGATCTACACATATCGAAGAAGTGCTATTGATTCGGAACACTCGATCTTGAGATAATCATGTTGCCTATATTTCTCTGAAAATGATCTTGATGTGTTTCTTCATGGGATCTACACATATCGAAGAAGTGCTATTGATTCGGAACACTCGATCTTGAGATAATGCATGTTGCCTATATTTCTCTGAAAATGATCTTGATGTGTTTCTTCATGGGATCTACACATATCGAAGAAGTGCTATTGATTCGGAACACTCGATCTTGAGATAATGCATGTTGCCTATATTTATCTGAAAATGATCTTGATGTGTTTCTTCATGGGATCTACACATATCGAAGAAGTGCTATTGATTCGGAACACTCGATCTTGAGATAATGCATGTTGCCTATATTTCTCTGAAAGTGATCTTGATGTGTTTCTTCATGGGATCTACACATATCGAAGAAGTGCTATTGATTCGGAACACTCGATCTTGAGATAATGCATGGCCTATATTTCTCTGAAAGTGATCTTGATGTGTTTCTTCATGGGATCTACACATATCGAAGAAGTGCTATTGATTCGGAACACTCGATCTTGAGATAATGCATGTTGCCTATATTTCTCTGAAAATGATCTTGATGTGTTTCTTCATGGGATCTACACATATCGAAGAAGTGCTATTGATTCGGAACACTCGATCTTGAGATAATGCATGTTGCCTATATTTCTCTGAAAATGATCTTGATGTGTTTCTTCATGGGATCTACACATATCGAAGAAGTGCTATTGATTCGGAACACTCGATCTTGAGATAATGCATGTTGCCTATATTTCTCTGAAAATGATCTTGATGTGTTTCTTCATGGGATCTACACATATCGAAGAAGTGCTATTGATTCGGAACACTCGATCTTGAGATAATGCATGTTGCCTATATTTCTCTGAAAATGATCTTGATGTGTTTCTTCATGGGATCTACACATATCGAAGAAGTGCTATTGATTCGGAACACTCGATCTTGAGATAATGAATGTTGCCTATATTTCTCTGAAAGTGATCTTGATGTGTTTCTTCATGGGATCTACACATATCGAAGAAGTACTATTGATTCGGAACACTCGATCTTGAGATAATGCATGTTGCCTATATTTCTCTGAAAGTGATCTTGATGTGTTTCTTCATGGGATCTACACATATCGGAACACTCGATCTTGAGATAATCATGTTGCCTATATTTCTCTGAAAATGATCTTGATGTGTTTCTTCATGGGATCTACACATATCGGAACACTCGATCTTGAGATAATGCATGTTGCCTATATTTCTCTGAAAATGATCTTGATGTGTTTCTTCATGGGATCTACACATATCGGAACACTCGATCTTGAGATAATGCATGTTGCCTATATTTCTCTGAAAGTGATCTTGATGTGTTTCTTCATGGGATCTACACATATCGGAACACTCGATCTTGAGATAATGCATGTTGCCTATATTTCTCTGAAAATGATCTTGATGTGTTTCTTCATGGGATCTACACATATCGGAACACTCGATCTTGAGATAATGCATGTTGCCTATATTTCTCTGAAAGTGATCTTGGTGTGTTTCTTCATGGGATCTACACATATCGAAGAAGTGCTATTGATTCGGAACACTCGATCTTGAGATAATGCATGTTGCCTATATTTCTCTGAAAATGATCTTGATGTGTTTCTTCATGGGATCTACACACATATCGAAGAAGTGCTATTGATTCGGAACAATCGATCTTGAGATAATGCATGTTGCCTATATTTCTCTGAAAGTGATCTTGATGTGTTTCTTCATGGGATCTACACATATCGAAGAAGTGCTATTGATTCGGAACACTCGATCTTGAGATAATGCATGGCCTATATTTCTATGAAAATGATCTTGATGTGTTTCTTCATGGGATCTACACATATCGGAGAAGTGCTATTGATTCGGAACACTCGATCTTGAGATAATGCATGTTGCCTATATTTCTCTGAAAATGATCTTTTAAGTGTTTCTTCATGGGATCTACACATATCGAAGAAGTGCTATTGATTCGGAACACTCGATCTTGAGATAATGCATGGCCTATATTTCTCTGAAAATGGTATTGATGTGTTTCTTCATGGGATCTACACATATCGGAGAAGTGCTATTGATTCGGAACACTCGATCTTGAGATAATGCATGGCCTATATTTCTCTGAAAATGATCTTGATGTGTTTCTTCATGGGATCTACACATATCGAAGAAGTGCTATTGATTCGGAACACTCGATCTTGAGATAATGCATGTTGCCTATATTTCTCTGAAAATGGTATTGATGTGTTTCTTCATGGGATCTACACATATCGGAGAAGTGCTATTGATTCGGAACACTCGATCTTGAGATAATGCAGGCCTATATTTCTGTGAAAATGGTATTGATGTGTTTCTTCATGGGATCTACACATATCGGAGAAGTGCTATTGATTCGGAACACTCGATCTTGAGATAATGCATGGCCTATATTTCTGTGAAAATGGTATTGATGTGTTTCTTCATGGGATCTACACATATCGGAGAAGTGCTATTGATTCGGAACACTCGATCTTGAGATAATGCATGGCCTATATTTCTCTGAAAATGATCTTGATGTGTTTCTTCATGGGATCTACACATATCGAAGAAGTGCTATTGATTCGGAACACTCGATCTTGAGATAATGCATGTTGCCTATATTTCTCTGAAAATGGTATTGATGTGTTTCTTCATGGGATCTACACATATCGGAGAAGTGCTATTGATTCGGAACACTCGATCTTGAGATAATGCATGTTGCCTATATTTCTCTGAAAGTGATCTTGATGTGTTTCTTCATGGGATCTACACATATCGAAGAAGTGCTATTGATTCGGAACACTCGATCTTGAGATAATGCATGTTGCCTATATTTCTCTGAAAGTGATCTTGATGTGTTTCTTCATGGGATCTACACATATCGAAGAAGTGCTATTGATTCGGAACACTCGATCTTGAGATAATGCATGTTGCCTATATTTCTCTGAAAATGATCTTGATGTGTTTCTTCATGGGATCTACACATATCGAAGAAGTGCTATTGATTCGGAACACTCGATCTTGAGATAATCATGTTGCCTATATTTCTCTGAAAATGATCTTGATGTGTTTCTTCATGGGATCTACACATATCGAAGAAGTGCTATTGATTCGGAACACTCGATCTTGAGATAATGCATGTTGCCTATATTTCTCTGAAAATGATCTTGATGTGTTTCTTCATGGGATCTACACATATCGAAGAAGTGCTATTGATTCGGAACACTCGATCTTGAGATAATGCATGTTGCCTATATTTATCTGAAAATGATCTTGATGTGTTTCTTCATGGGATCTACACATATCGAAGAAGTGCTATTGATTCGGAACACTCGATCTTGAGATAATGCATGTTGCCTATATTTCTCTGAAAGTGATCTTGATGTGTTTCTTCATGGGATCTACACATATCGAAGAAGTGCTATTGATTCGGAACACTCGATCTTGAGATAATGCATGGCCTATATTTCTCTGAAAGTGATCTTGATGTGTTTCTTCATGGGATCTACACATATCGAAGAAGTGCTATTGATTCGGAACACTCGATCTTGAGATAATGCATGTTGCCTATATTTCTCTGAAAATGATCTTGATGTGTTTCTTCATGGGATCTACACATATCGAAGAAGTGCTATTGATTCGGAACACTCGATCTTGAGATAATGCATGGCCTATATTTCTCTGAAAGTGATCTTGATGTGTTTCTTCATGGGATCTACACATATCGAAGAAGTGCTATTGATTCGGAACACTCGATCTTGAGATAATGCATGTTGCCTATATTTCTCTGAAAATGATCTTGATGTGTTTCTTCATGGGATCTACACATATCGAAGAAGTGCTATTGATTCGGAACACTCGATCTTGAGATAATGCATGTTGCCTATATTTCTCTGAAAATGATCTTGATGTGTTTCTTCATGGGATCTACACATATCGAAGAAGTGCTATTGATTCGGAACACTCGATCTTGAGATAATGCATGTTGCCTATGTTTCTCTGAAAGTGATCTTGATGTGTTTCTTCATGGGATCTACACATATCGAAGAAGTGCTATTGATTCGGAACACTCGATCTTGAGATAATGCATGTTGCCTATATTTCTCTGGAAATGATCTTGATGTGTTTCTTCATGGGATCTACACATATCGAAGAAGTGCTATTGATTCGGAACACTCGATCTTGAGATAATGCATGGCCTATATTTCTCTGAAAGTGATCTTGATGTGTTTCTTCATGGGATAATTAGAACTAGTTTTCTTACGGAGAAGTTTAGTTTTGCGGTGAAGTTACTTTGATGAGCATTTTAAAATTAGAATAACATCTAGGTTGTTAAATATGACATCGTAAAATATACACAAGTGATAACAACTACATAGTACTTGTAGGCTATAATGAAATTTATCATTTACGAATATAACACACCTTCTTGTATGTTAAAATAATAATAATTTTATATTTCACTTACGTTTCCAAATTTACAATGGTGACCCAGACATTCTTTTTTTTTGTATCTTGTGAAATAAGACAATAATTGGCAATATCTATGTGCGGGGTTATACTGAAGCGAGGTCATAGCCGACGATTTGTTTGGTTTTAGTAAAAAAATAGAAGTGACGGCTCATTCACTTCCGCTGAAAAACACCTTAAAAAATAGAGAATGTCCCCAATTTTATTGTTTTATTTTTTGATATATACAAACAAATCTTAAATAAATGTTGCATAGGTTTAAGGAAGTCTACGAAATGTTCATGTTCTCGGCATGTGTATTCAATTAATTCTAAAATGAACTTTCAAAAAATATTTTTATGGCTTTATTTACTACATAATTCGAATTTTTGTTATCTAACTATGTTATGGGTGTGTTGTTGGGATGTTTATTCCCTTGTACTTCTATATTTGAACGACTCTTAAGATCCAAGACCTTCAGAGTAATCCCGGAAGTAGAGGAGAGAGTTATGAATTAAGAATCCATGTAAATAACTTAAAAACAGATGTTTCGATTTTGTTCCGTGTGATTGGAGATAATGTCAACACCACAAACGAAAATTCGATTAAGATAGGCCAAATAACAATACTTTAAAAAGTTAATTATTGTGAACAACCCAAATAAAAAGCCTAAGATATCCCCGTAGGCCTATTTAATGAAATAGAAGTTTATTGTAAAAATTAAACCTTGAAAGGAAAATGACTCGCAATTACATAAGATAGTATCAACTTGAGTGAAGTAATGTTTAAAAAATATTAAAACATCATCTGTATTATATTTTTAAAGTAAATAATACTCAAAAGATTCATAAACATTCGCCTGTCTAGTTACGACAGGAGGTGTTGTTATTCAAGATATCTATAAACTTTCGTGTGTTTAGTTACGAGAGAAGGTGTTGTTATTCATGATACCCATAAATATTTGTCGAGAGAAGGTTTATGGATTCATGATATCCATAAACATTCATCTGTTTAGTTACGAGAAAAGGTGTTGTTATTCATGATATCCATAAACATTCGTTTGTCTAGTTGCGAGAGGTGTTGTTATTCATGATATCCATAAGCATTCGTTTGTCTAGTTACGAGAGGAGGTGTTGATATGCATTTAATTGACTAGCAAAGCGAGGTCTTGTTTTAACTCAACCTTTTGTCATTGTTTCTGTATGTTTTTGTGTTTATTACGCAGTTACACCCTAACGCGTTTATCGATCGTTATGACATTTCGAAATAAGGTTCTTACCTGTTTAAAAAATATAAAATAACTAAGTTTTTATCATATTTTTTTCTTGTTTAAAGGCGAAATACCTCTCAGTCATCATTTCTAGACACAAAAAAAGGAGGAAAGAACATATAATAAAGACCTCTAGCTTTCCAATATTCTAATATGGTCAGGGTCGGAAAAATCAATATATAGGTAAAGGAAAGAGAGGGATCTAACGCAAGACTAATGATATATATCTACGGACTCTCAGGAATGGCTCTCTTGCCAACTTTTATTCTTTTCCGACCCTGAAGCTATTAAACTATTCGAGAGCCTTGATTTTTTTTTTTTTAATTTTTGGTTTTTAAGGCAATGATGACTGAGAGGGTTCTTCACCTTTAAATAACAAGGGGAATAAGTTATACAAGTTAATTTTTTTTTAATATAAAGTTTTTAAAATATTAAAATAATCCAATTTTTTATGATTAAATTTTTTAAAATTATAACCCTTTCTATTTGGGTTACAAATATATGTAAAATTTTTCATAACATTTATACTGTTTTGTGTATGTGAGTTTCTCTAAAACTTGATATAACTTTATGGGTTTGTAGCAATACATGAATAATAGTAGAATATGAACAGCAATCGGATCTTTTGCACTTCCAAATTGGTAGTGGTGGGGATAAAGATCCATTTCTTCTGATAAGGCTCAAATCATTTCAGAGTTATACATCGATGAGTTCAGCATATTTACTATCACTGTTATCGCAGTGAATGATAAATCACAGTGTAGGTAGCAAGTCACTCTAAAAAGTATTTAACCTGTGTTATTTCTCTATGAGAGTGGTGTTTTGTCAAGTGTACAGTAGTTTTGTATTATTTAGAATTACTTCTTGATCTAGGAATATTATTGTGTGTCGTGTTGGGCGCTGGCATCAGCCATATTACGTCAAAAAAATTATTGAATTTATTAAAAGATCTAAGGAGGTTATTGCTCATAGATCCACCAGTATATTGGAATTCATCATCGGGAAAAAGAATAGAAATCTGATTATATTGAATAATTTTATAAGACTCCAAAGTCTATATTTATTTGTTAAAAGTATAAAATAAAATAATATCATTAATTTTAATATACCTTTTGGATGTCGAAAACATTTTTGTTGACTTATGAATTTATAAAAATTAAAACATTATATTTAGATTTAAAATTTAATTTGTACTAATTAAATTTTAATTAAAGAATTAACTTCATTAGTAATCCTTGCATTAAATTTTGTTTTCAATTAATTCTAAGCTCTAAGCTGTATTTCTTGTAATTATATAGTCGCAAACAAATACGAACCACAGCATTATTGTCGCTTCTTGACCTGCAATGACATTACTTAAACTATCAATCTTGTCTCGGAATGAAGCATGTTTAAAGACAGTAACATCTTGGTATTGTCAGGAATGTCGCCGAGTATCGGTGGCAAACTGTCAGTTTAATAAAAGCCATGGTCTTGTTGACTAATGACACTATTCAATCCAAATTACCTTGAAATCGATTTCTAGCTCTGCGGTTAAACAGCACTTGCTGGATAGTTAATTGTTCTACCTCATAAATTTCAGCACTCGAAATTCCTCCAACAAAGAGCAGAATATCAATTAACTCTTCAAAGCCCTACTAACTACAATATGTACGTATGTCCAGTACAGCATTCCCTTTCTATTCAATCGGGAATGGTTGAGCGCTGTAGATGAATTTAAAAGTTATTAATACAAGTTTTCATTTTGTTGATCGACAGCATTTGTTGATTTCTGCATCAGTAGAAACACGTTTTATATAGGATTTCATATTATTCATTATTATTACTTAAATAATTTTTGAGGTAAGTGAATCAATTTGTTGTACCTAAACTCTTCATTTTGTATTTCTTTCGCACAAATACGCCAAGTTTTAAAAATAGAAGAAATGATTTATTTTGTGGAAATATCTGTTTTTAGGTTCCCTGAAATCAAAAAAGTGGTTTGAGGAATAATGTCTAACTATTCTATATCAGGAGCTACAGTTCAATCCGATGAATGAAATTTGGTTTGTTTGTATATTTTAGATGCAGCCCGAGAATTTTTATGATTATTATGAACGTTCTGTTAAATTTTTGAAACATTAGCTGAACAATAAGCGGGTGTTATAACCTAAACTATAAAATCCGTTCCATCAAATTCGGACACGGTCATTTTCACCTTTCCTTCAAGTTGGTACTCATCGAATTTTGATGTAACTCGGTATCCCCATAGTCATTGTAAAGATAAAGTCGAATTCAATTTTTTCCCCAATAAGAAAATCAAATTTGGCTCAGTTAACACAATTGAAAGTTAATGGTTAAGAGTACTGTTCTCTCTCTTTTTCACTAAAAAAATAAAAAATAAAATAAATAAAAATAATCAAATCTATAATAGAGAAAATATTTTTTTTTAAATTAAAAACTCGTGTGATTGAATATGTAGGGTCCTCAAAATCAAGAAATGTTTTAAAAATCAGATCCATTCGTCTAATATGCCCTTCTCATTACGTTGTATTATTTATACTAGGCTAATATTATAAAGATTAACAGTTTGTCTGTTTGTAAGGAATCATTTTTAAAACTGTTCAACCGATTTGGAAAATTTGTTCGTCATTGAATATCTTAGGGCCTATTTCCTTCCAATGTACTTGTGCTATATATTAGTAAGATAAGGAAAATGGGGTTAAACTGCAAACGTTTATGCTAATTTAGTTCTGTGCTACGTTGTCGATACAAGTATTATAATTATTTTACCTGTTTTGTTGGCAACATTGCTCTATGCTAACCTGATGATCAGCTGCTACGAAATAAAGCCTATTATCATTTAATATGTTATATAACAGCAGTTATTGTGCATCAAGAACTGTATGTTAGAAAGTAAGGTGTAATCTTGTAGACTGTATAGTGCTGTGTTCAATATTAAAAGATATTCAAATGGAGATTAAATCTGTTTCTTTGTTTACAATATGTATTAAAACGTAATGTAATAAATATATAATATGTACAGAGTTGCATGAGGGCAAAATAGCTGCCGCAAAACCTAGAGTTTTATACAATAATTACGAGATGGAAAGAAGTGCTGATTATGAAAGCGAAAAATATCTTTTGTAGTTAAGCTGAATAATGATATGGAACTCTTTTTATATAAGCGAATAGTTTCTAAAGTGTCCAGCAGATTATACGCCTGATTTTGTATTATATAAGACATTTTTCTCCTTATTACGCGATACGCATGTCTAGCAGGTGTTTAACAAAAGGATTATGTCAGAGAATATTAAATTGGTTTATTTAGCCTAGGTTACAGTTTTCAGAGACTGAAACGAGACGCTTGGCAAAATGACTCAATTAGAAGAATGTTTACAGTTCTATCCTGTATCACCGTTGTATTTCATTCAAAGGACTTTACAAAGCCATCGGTTACGCCTCACTTGAGTCAACTTGTAATTTCTAGGTTAAGTGTTGATCATCGTCTTTAATTAACATTACTGTTTTTCACGTGCAGATCACAGTTGGACTAACCCTGGGAAATCTTATGCCGCGTCAAATTGGACAATTGTTGAGAAATTTTAGCCGTGAAATTGATTTATAAATTTTAAACTTGAATCAGTTGACCAAAGAATATTTAGTTGACCTAGTATCAGTTGATCCAGAGAAGATAACTCTAATTAATATGAAATATACTTCGTATGAATAGGGATTACGAATGTCTGTCCTTATTAAATAAAACATAAGTAGGTATAAGTCTTTTCGATTTATAATGTTTATATATATATATATATATCTTTATTTAGTTACCTTAATAATTGAAAAATGGAACATAATTATGATTATTTAATATTTACAATTTCCAATGATTTTTCAATTTTTAGAATTTTTAAAAATAAATAAAAATTAGTTTTGATTTACTAATATGTATTATTTTCTATATAAGAATTGCAAAGAATAGTAAGATTTATTTCTAAATATAATTCCATGCATCTACAGCAGAAATTAATGTTCTATTATCACGAAAAGTATACATTATTATTTCTAATATTTCCTGAAATATCATCTACTTGTATATTTCCGTGACTTAAAGGGCCCTCAATTTGAAATTATCAACATAATAAGGTATTTAACATGATTTTGTTTTTATCAAAAATTTGGATATGATTAGAATATTTATTTACAATTAAAATGAAACAAAAATAAAATCCATTAAGAAATGTAACAGACAATTGTTCTTTCTTTCTAAGTTTATTAAATCTTTTGAAAAACTAAAGATTATTTCCTTTTGAATTAGTTTTGTACGTTCTTTTAGATTGTGAAGTATAATTGTTAAAGATATTGATCAGCCCCATTAAAAATTATAGACGCTAGTTAATTAGCTTGATGGAGAATGTTATGAAATAAAACTTTCCACCAGGTTTGAAGAAAATTGAACTTTTTTAGCCTGGGCCAGTTATTAGAATACTGGGAAATCGAGTAACGGAGTGCTGGATACATGCGGATCAAATATTTCTGCCACGGATGAAATCGCAAAAATTTGTTTTCTATTAGAAATTTTATTTAATGAAACAAACCCGTCAATTATGCGTTGGCAATACAGTTAAATCATTGAGTGTACCAATGAAAGATCTTGATTCATGTTGACGTAAAGGATTATAATTTATCAGCGGATTCTTTCTAGATATTAAACACACTGTGACCAATCTGCTTTTTGTAATTAAGACTCTATAAGTATAAAATATCTGCCAGAGATGCGTTGATTTATTGAAGTTTACTATAGTCAAGTAGACATATCGTGATTTAATCATTTTAATTTATATGCATATATTAAAATTTATACAAAGTTGTAAAAAATGTTATGCAAAGAGAGATTTCACTTTCATTACTGAAAGAGAGAAAGAGAAGATCTGTACGAATTTATTTTTTTGGTATTTATTAAAATGGTAGACAGATTATCTGTCTACCATTTATGTAGACGCATAATCTCTCAATTGAAATTGATACATTCATAAAATATATATTAGATGCAATACAGATTACAGTTTTTATTACACTTTTATTACTTAGAGAAGGCCCATAAATACTGTTCTATCATTTATACAAGAGCATCATTGACATTTACAAATCCATAACAGTTCACCGTTAAAATTTTTTTTTTTTAATAACATGCTTTATTATCAACTTAAAACTCTTTTGTGATGCGTACAATAATATGTATAACTGAAAGTAATAAAAGGTTAAAAGTTTGATAGTTAATAAAGATGTCTCATATAATAGTGTATTATATTAAGCACAATGACATTCATATCATTTTTTCAGAAAGTACAGTATTTAAAACAATATAGAATATTTGTTATTATTACGGAAAAAAAAACTATTTGCAATTATTTTATTGAGGATAAGTAAAGTTGTTAACCCATGTTTTTGCCGTATATCCCGCACTTCCCGGAAATTACACTGCAATAAGGATGTAATTTAATACGCTCATTGTCTCCTCAAAACTGTCCCGAACGGGATAAACTATACAATTTGCAGATATCCTGTTGTTGCTGTGATTTGACAGTTGAAGGAAATTGTCCATGTAATGAGCAGGTCAAACGAACTATGTGATTACTGCTGTTGCTTCATTAACTTTTGCAAGTTATAGTATAGTTTGTCTGTACTCATTACATAGTATTTTCAGCATTAGTAGAGAGATGAGAGGAAACATTTGGTGAAAATGTCCTGAAGAGTATCCTTGTGTCACAGTATAAGAAGATGCACAGATACCAAGTATCCATTGTTTTGTATTCAGTAAACAAGCTCAAACCATATGCAGAGTTTTGAGCTATTTAAATGATTAACATTTATTTTTGGTTTGAATTTCGAAGAATTGATAATAGTTTTTCGTCTATTTTAAATTTTAGTGTTCTTTATAGTCAAGTTAAAACAATGAGAGAAGAAAAAGGTATAAAATTAAAGTCGCAAAACCACTTCTATTACAATCTTTCTATGTTTATGGTTGAAATAATTTCTATTTTATTGCAAGTAGATTTCTTTTTATGAACGTAGTATTTCACTATTCGTTGGCAGTATTATTAAACGTAATAAATACATCATTTTGTACAGCTAAAACATTACAAGTCATAAAGACCAGGTTTCGAAAGTACAATCTTAGAAACTCTTTGACATGTATAATTTTATATAGTAAAGATTCTATTCTTTTGGCGTCGTTTTAATTTTTTATGCTATTGTATTCGGATTTCCATGCCTACATGTTTACATTTCACGAATCGTCGGGGACTTATAAAACGTCCAATTAAGGAGCTCTAAGCGCCAGACATGTAATTCTTGGTTTACTTTTTTATATTTAAACATGCTAAGAATCATTAAGTAATTACTTCTGTTATGCAATGTTTCAGTTTCAACAATTCACACAGCCGAATGTGTTCTCACAACTGTCGTATTTCCTTATCGCAGCAGGAGCTATTGTGTTCATTGTCAGCTTCATGGGCTACTGTGGAGCCTTGAGGGAGTCCAGATGTCTTCTAGCTTTCGTAAGTATTCAGATTATTTGTTTCGCTGTAATAATGTTATTGTTCATAAATTTGAAATGTTAAGGTAAACTGTTAAACACACACACATAATATTTTGTAAATTCTACAAATTTATTGAATCTTGCAACCATTGTTTGTCCCGCCGAAACCATGGTGGGCGAGACTCAAAATTTAAGAATTTACAAACTACTTTGTTTTTATTTCATTTAAAATAGATTTCTTCCAAGTATCTTCGATCGATAGTATAAATTGTATTTTAATAGGCCTACAGTATATCATATAGTAAATTTATTTAAAAAATAGTGGTTATCAAAGTTAATAAGCCAGAATCTTTAGTTTATCCTTTCTTTAACAGTAATATTGTAACTTAATAAAAGTTACTAATTATATTTACTTTTTTATGACGCATCGCAATGCACCATCGAAAAGTTTTGATTTGAAATTGTATTTTATTCCATTTCTTTCAAAATCTATTTCCAAATAAAACTCATTATAGAGAATCAATTATTTTAGAAAAACACTCGATAATGTATGTTTTATTGGTTACCTTAGGGATTCTTACTATCACAAAAAGCCATAAACATTTAGAAGGACACATGAAGCAGAGTGTCCTTCCCTTTTTCCTAATGTCATTAGAGAACACAGTTGTAATTATAAATATCCAGTTACTAATTCCAGATATTAGATTATCGTGAATAAATCACGTGTCTTCTTTTGTGTAATACCAGAGAACTAGCTCCATTAAAATAATAAAGTTTAATCTTTTTACTTATTTATCAACAACTAATCAAGATATTAATTATTTTTGCTTTACATTTTAGAAGTTATTTTTTAAAAAAATATTATCGATTATATTCATCCAACTTTTTCTATATACAAAACATTTCTCCTGAGAGAGTAACCGGTTGCCTTCTTATGCCTAACAGAAATTCATTAACAGAAAACCGTCAGTCATTCTACGTTATTTCCAAAACGTGCCGTGGTCGCGCACCATTGAGTCGAGGTGACTTGAAGTGCTAGCTACTATACTCGGTAAATGTTGAGATTAATGGGACATGGTTCAGGTCCGTTAGTCAGAGGACAGGTTACATTCTAGTGCAAGAGAATGTAATGAAATTACCTTCATTTACAAAACCGACTTGTAATAAACAATCACAAGTCACACGACTATTGTTCAAACACTTTAAACACAGTTATAACAATAAATAAACTACTATCTGAATTATCTTTAGAGTCCAGAGGCTAGACAATTTGTTGGGTAACTTTATAGCTGTGAGTTAGGTGCATTATCAGAAACAGCATAATTAATTTTGATTTAGTATCGATTTTAGAAATTTTTACAAAATTTAATTTACAAAGTACAAGTAATACATTTTTGTTCACGTTAAAATTCAAGATCTTTTGTTAAGGGTTCTTTCATTTCAAATTTAGCGTTAACTGTTTTTCTTTTTAATAAAATAGTGCATTTGAATTTTTAAAATTCCAACGACATTTTCCAATAAAGCGGACTATTTTAAAATGTCTCATGAAAGCCTATTTTTGTATGTTGAATTTGGTCTTCAAACAAGGTTTCTATGACTTTTTTTTATTTTTTCAGTATTTTGTTAATTGTTTACTTAATATAAGACCCGACAGTCTGCCAAAGTTCCGTTTAAAATACATAGGAATAAGAAACCATTTCTTAATATTCTTCTTTTAATATCGGTTATATATAATATATATATATATATATATATATATATATATATATATTTTATAAATACTTTAGAATTTAGGGGTTTATAACACACATAAATAGTTAATTGTAAAAATTTGAATTTGAATAGTGTGCCCATGTTCTTAGGACAATAAACTGAATTGATATTTATGCTGAATATCATAAAAATCTATTATATTTGGGGGTCAGACATTTTTAAAACCTAGCCTTAAACATAAAACGCAACATTACAAATAAATCCTCCGTAGGCGTTCACTATGGTGTGATATTCCAAAAGTAACCTAGTATATTCCAATATATACCTCATTTAAGAATTATTTTCATCTTTACTATCAGGTTCTTTGGCCAACTCTTGTTCTATTTTGACCCTGACTCTTAGAATATTTGAAGGTTATACGTCTCTATTTTATTATCGGTTCTTCTTGTTTAAAGCGACGTTCTAGTCAAAACTGTAAGAGTCGGTTTAATCCATTGCTGAAAATATAATTCCTGAGAAAAAAAAATCCCCGTTAATTTACTGTGAACAATGAAACCTCACCAATATTTTATGTTAACGCTCAATTCAGAACGAGTTTCATGTGATTCCTCGTCGTCATCTTACTTGTTGTGTATTGTATCGATTCCTAATGATCGTGTAAATAATACATTTTAAAGTATGTTGAAACTGTAATATCAATACTAAATACATAACTGTTTCACGTTGAGAACAATGTCACAAACCATTTTACATTATATTAAATATTTAAAATAATGATCCCAAAGGTATATTTAGCCGAAGTGGATAAATTTAGATACTTTATGAAAACCCAAAAAAATATTGAAAATATATTGTTGAATTATTTTGGGCATGAAACTCCATCATCCGAGACTATGACATCTCCACAAATATTAGCCTACTCATAGCAGCAATTTGTTTGGGTGTGTTAGTAAACGCTGTAAAGGTTGTAATTTCCCCGATTTTATAAAAAAGAGATGGATTAACTTTTTTATTCTTTTTTTTTAGTTGGTGGTCCTATATACTGTGCTGGAATGTTAACCAGAATTATTGTTATGGGATAATATTTTTTTGTTTTAATATGATATTTGTTATTATTAGTTTGTCTTGTTTGTTTAAAATATTGTATTAATTGGTTATTTTTGGGGGGAACGACTAGGAAATTTTTATTTTGTTTACTAAAATTTTATTTTTACTATTATTTGGTTTTTAAACTATATATATTTTCAAAAAAAAAAAAACAGAGCGCGAAATTTTTTAATCGCGACCGCTTGGAATTGTTTTTTTTTTCCCAAAGATATTTGTAGGCTTTGCACCAGTATATAATAGCGTAAGCCTATATTTTGATTAGGTTAACGATTTAATATAAAGTGGGTTTCTTATTTATTTGCATAACTCTAGTCTAGTTTTACGTATTAATTGTCTTATCTTTTTATACGAGTATTGTTAGATCCTCTGTCTGGCTTGCAAGGGTAATCTAATTCAGTCTACTTAACTATCCCCGAGCTGATTGCCTGTGGGTTGGTTGACTATTACTTCCCACAGTCAGTGGGTGACACGTTCCCACACTAATCACTCCAGGTACTTTGATATTCATCAATAAAATACCGAAACTGACCTACCATTGTCAGTATAGTTACTACTTCCCAGAAGTTTTGTATTTCATCAGAACATTTCATATTCAAAACGTAAAACCGTTACACATTTTAATTGTTAAAACATTTTGTCGCAGCTGTTTTTTAAGAGTTTTAAACATTTTTGTTTTTGTTGTAAATATCTGTCATTTATTTATTTATTAAGGTTCATTTTTGTTATTTACCAATCACTGAAGAATCGTAGCTTTTTTTTACTAGGGGAAACTCGTTTTAGTCAATAATCTACACTTTTCACAGAAATTTGAACAAATTATTTATAACAGATTTTGAGATAATAAGTCATTTTATAGCAACGATATAAATTATTTTTGGTTTTTACCTGAACACCAGAGCCGGCATTTTTGGGCAGATGGTGATCAAAGCGTTGTGTTTGGATACTTAGAAGTTACATTTTAACAAAATTTGATTAAACCCGTTAGATATTATGTTGAGATAATCTAAATTATTATTTTTTTGTCTTTTTAACAGTTAGCCCAAATATTCAGTTACTAAATAATACAAAAATCGTCTTGAAATATACGCAAGATAAATATATGCTCACGCAACAAATTTATTTAAATCAGTCAACTTGACTGAGACATAGAACACTCCAATCAGAAGAGTGGTAAACTTCCATTTCAAAAACACTCATTTTTCTTCTCAAGGGACATCAAACTCGACATCGAGTTGTTTTAATCACCACATATTCACTACACTACGTAGGCTATATCTGAGAATGGTATAGAAAGAAGTCTGTTTTGTTAGTTCGTTTTAAAATAACTTTCTTCCGAAAAACTGGAAAATATATTAATAATGTTATTGATTATATCTAAAAGTGATGGAGAGATTTTCACCGTAAAAAACTACTAAAATTAGAGGTTGTAAATTTTTTAGTTTTATTTAAAGTGTGAATATATACTTTAAAGTGTTAAATACTTTCATTTAAAGTGTTAATAAATAAAGTTTTATTTAAATTAGTGAAATAATGAGTCATTTTGTAATGTTAAAAAATTTAAAAAACTAGAAAAACCCTTCGATTTTTCCTTAAATTTTGGTAAAATACAATAATAGATTTATTTAAATAAAATGTTGCTATAGTTAAAAAAAAAAAATTATGTGGTGGCGCTTGGGGGGAGGGCGGTCTGGCTTGGAGTGGGGAGGTTGTTCGTAATACATTGTCTAGAAACGTACTGACGAATGGACGGCGGAACACTAACTCACTTGCTTCCCCCACCACTAAAAAGTGACGGGAACCTGTTTGCCCGATGAAGTTCAAACTCCACTACATACCAAATGATCTCTAGTGTATTAAGTAACTAACTATAACTTGATAATAAACTTGACATAATTTATCCATATTTTTTAAAATAAAATAAAAACAGTACTGTAATCCTATTTTGTTTCTCAACTTAGTTATGTTTTAATTTTACAAATAAAAATCCAACTCTTATAAATACTTCGACCTATTTATTTGTTAAAAAATAATCCTAATTAACAAATTAAGAATTCAGTTTTCTATTAATTAGCACCGTCAAATCTATCGTAATTGTATTGTTGCTATAAAATCTTTTATTTATTTATAATAATAATAATAATAAACAATCATAGACACTGTGAACACATATTTCGTTGATTTGTTAAGTTTTAAGTGATAAAATCACACCAATTATTGAATTTATATCATCACTGCTATGTTATAATGCTGTTTTATAGCAGGAGAAAAAATGCATTTTCTCAACTCGTAATGATGCACTTGGACGCAAAATTATGAATCCGTTAGAGTTGATCCTCTGTGAAACTGAATATTCAAATCGTTAACTAACGTATAATCTTTTTAAAAACCATAGCATGGTTTTATTTATACACATTTGTTTTGAGATTATTAATAGAGTTGGAAAATGATGTAAAAATCCGTTAACTTTTTAAATTTTTTTTTGAAGTATCGAAATTTTATATTAATTTGTCTACCAGGTTATATATAAATAAATAAACCACGTATGCTACTTTTTGTCTTAGAGATTTTGTTTTTTATTCTACGTATTATTTTAGCCATAAACACAGAATTTCATAATTGAATAATAACATAATTTTATGCAATAAATAATAATAATAATAATAAATGAAATATAAAACCAATTAATTTTGGTAGTTTTGTAATAAAGAATATTACACCGTTTTTATTTTGTATATATAATACGTTATTCAGTGCCTTACAGATTTTTCAAAAATAAAAATGCAAAGCTTCGTAAAACCATTACACTCTTTTTATCAATATTCTACTGCCATTATTCGAATTATATTCAAAACAAAATTTCACCGGTGTTAAGTTTTACAAAGAATATTGTTCACTGATTTCATATTGAACTGTTTGCACGCTCTTTGTGCAGTAACAGTAACCAGAAGTTACAGAAACTGTAATCGGACATCTCCCTTCTCAGTTCTATCACATACATTAAAAGAATTATTGTCTGTGGTTCTATGATAACGGGAGTCATTCCACACGGACTGACGTTTTGGCAAAAATATAGTTAAACTTAGGGGGGGGGGAGTTCCTAAGTAATCGAGTCTATAAAAACGAAACAGTTCATATTTTACCTATTAAAGAATGGTCATTTTTGAACTTGCTCATTTACAAAAATTTGACCATTCTGCTTTAAGATATATTTATATCATTTACTTTTTCGTATTGCTTTGCTTTGTGACAATTATTCCAAATATTCTAATAGAAGGTTTACAACAAAACTGTAGTTATAACTTGAGATTTTGTTCGTTCAAATTGTGAGTAAACTATAAGCAAACAATTAGAGACGTTTATGAGAAAACAAGATATTTGTGATTCTTCATTGTGATAAAAAACAGCAAATTTGAATAGTGTGCCCATGTTCTTAGGACAATAAACTGATTTGATATTTATGCTGAATATCATAAAAATCTATTATATTTGGGGGTCATACATTTTGAAAAACTAAAAATGGAAATATTTTCCAAAATTTAATTTGAAACACTTTTGTATTCATAATGTATTTCTTCTTATTTTACACAGAAATTTCAAAATTAATAAATGCAAAAAAAAAAAAAACATTTGTAATAATAGCTCCTAAATAAAGCAACAAATCTTTATTACTTTTTGTCTTCCGAAGTAACATAAACTTTCAACAATACTTGGCAGCAATTTACAACAAAACTAAACATTTTCCACAATTTATTCATTAAAATAATTGTTACTTAAATTCAAGGTCGATTGATTAGCTTTATAACTTAGTTCTTCATTATACAACATATCCGCATATTCTATTAATTGTTTGCTTATGGAGTCACGGAGCCACACTCCAACAAACATGAACTAGCTGTGTATAAGACTCGACTTCTATGGATGGAGTTAATGGGCGATTTAATTAAATTTAATTAAATACAATGTCTTAATTCAATGAAATCCAGTTTTTAATATCGGCGATCAATTTTTTTCCCCCATTTAACCTACTCCTGAATCATAATTTTCTCTTTTTGTGATTTGTAATGTATTTATGATATTCATAATCCATACTTTAATTAAAAATACATTAATAATTTATTGTAAGTTAACTTGTGATATAAATGTGGTGGATTCATTTCAAACAATACTCTCCTTTACAGTTTATTTAAAACCAAATTTACAGTAATTAAATTCCAAAAAGTTACTTAATCTGTTTATGGCCTTTTATATCTCAATAGCTAGATTACTAGCTATTATTACAAGCAGTTGTATTAATACAATCCTTGCAATAATCAACTGAAGTGAAAGGTTTTTAATTTGTATTAAAGTAAAAATAATTTTATAATTCCCCTTCTATCATTTCAATGTTCTTCTTTTTATGACCGTTCAAATATTTCATCTTTACAATGTTCTCGTATTAAATATTTATTTCATCTTTACAATGTTCTCGTATTAAACATTTCATCTTTACAATGTTCTCGTATTAAATATTTCATCTTTATAATGTTCCCCTATGCACTTGTGTTATTAAAGTTGCAAATAATTATATCCCTTAGAAGTTCGAAAAAACAAACGTCAAATGGATGAAAATAGACTAATGATGTTTTGGAACCGAACTCAACTAAGATATTCGGAAAAAGTTTCGTGCAAAACTTGGACAGAAAATGCGGCAATAATTGATTCACGAGCATATAATTACAATTTTGACATCTCTCTCTCTCTCTCTCTCTCTCTCTCTCTCTCTCTCTCTCTCTCTCTCTCTCTCTCTCTCTCTCTCTCTCTCTCTCTCTCTCTCTCTCTCTCTCTCTCTCTCTCTCTCTCTCTCTCTCTCTCTCTCTCTCTCTCTATCCTAACATTTTCTGGGGTTTATGATGTATGATGGGTCACTTTATAATGTTTACAGCATCTGCTATCGTTCTCGAACTTCAAACATTTCTTATAGAAAAACAAATCACTCAACCGGGTAATTGGGCTTTTAGTGCTTTCGTGTTTGATATGGGAGATT
This sequence comes from Aphrophora alni, assembly GCA_963513935.1. Lineage (NCBI taxonomy): Eukaryota > Metazoa > Arthropoda > Insecta > Hemiptera > Aphrophoridae > Aphrophora > Aphrophora alni. Next base: position 89,906,555 of record OY740767.1, read on the forward strand.
TTTTAAAGTATATTTTAGTACAAAATATTAGGAAACCCCATTCTCACTCTATTTAGTTTCATAATAATTATTATAATAGTTTTATTATTGCATATATTTTTATATTGTAAAATCCATAAGCTTTAAAATCAAATACCAACATATTTACATGAAATAATTTGAAATTTTCTTCTCGCCTAACTTAAAGTGTTACAATAAACAAATAAGTAGCAATCAAATTTCTAACAAAAATTCTAACATTTAATGTCATACATAAACTTTAAACGGCACACCAACATAAAAACCACGATAAAATGGACTAACCAATTTAGTTACAAGAATAAAACAGTTTAAATGTACAAAACAACATTAATATGGTAATAAATGTGAATAACAGGGAATTGAGAAACTCCTTGTGACGTGTAATAATGTCTTAAACTCTCTTTACAGGTTGTTTTATTCTGAATTTCTTTTTATTTGTTAGCTAGTTTGAATTTGTTCATAAGGACAACACTAGCATTGCTTAGCAGATTTTTTAAGTTGTAGGCCCTACAACAGTCGAAACTCATTTGACGTTATAGCCATGCTGCACACATGACTTTTGACAGTAAACATAGACTACAGCTATACTAGTATCTATAGCAGGTCTAAAATGTACATACATGAGAGAGTTAATATTTAAAGCACACTAAATGTCTGTCTGCAAGTTTCACAGCTGTTTTTGCAGCGTGAGTATATGTTGCATATTTTGTTTTCTTGAATTTTTTAAAGTGTATATCCACAAATTTTAAAAATAGAATCATGCCATAGTCAGAGTACTAAGAATTCAAGATTCTTTGCTCTCTGTAGAAGTCAAGGCACCTTACTGTGAACTGGCAGCGTGTGAAAACACCGGTTGGCTACACTGTGACAAATTGATTCATTCTCTATCATAGTGTAGTCTCCATGTATCCTGCGCTTAGTGAAAGTATGGTATATTTAATTGATTGTATTTAATATAAATGATTTCATATAAATAAATTATGTATATTTAGTGTAAAATTTTCTCAGGTCCAAACTTAGAACATTGTTTCATCTACAGTTAGTTGTTGTATGGGTAGAGAAAAATGTTGTATTACTAATTAATTATGTAGAAATAAAATTTGTTAGCGAAAATTATTAAAGCTGGTTTTGTGAAATTAAAAACTTTGTTCTACTTGAGAATCTCCAATCACTCTCTTGTCTGTGTTCAGATGTTCAACTCCAAATACCGCTTTGTTGCTATTTAATGAAATGATGTGATTTATCTGGTGTTAGATCATGGGTTTTTAAAGATATAAATCGAAACACTTTGTACAATATATATACACTATATATAAGCTTGTATGAGCTTTATATGAAATTGTTGTGTAAAATTGGAATTGATCTTTTGGCCATCATGATACATAATAGGATGATGGTAGGCTAATAATAAAGGTAGGGCTTTATGTGAGATAAATTAAAATATGTTTGTGTGTGTTATTAACTTAGTTTTAAAGTATTTTTCAAATAATTTGGATTAGTATAGCAGAATATAATTAGGCTTTTTTTCCCAATTAACACAATCCGGATCGTAATAATTGCATGTATACTAAAAAACAAGCCCTCCTACAGGAGTTATATGTAGGCCTACAATAATGTGAAAGCTTAATTATTAGTGTTCTCTCAAAATTAGAATACTGCAATTTAAATTATATATATTAGTTTACAACTTGAAATCAGTTGTAAATTCCATTATAGCCTCTAGGCACTGAGTTTGGTTAATTGGGTTCATGTTGATTTCTCAAGGACAACAGGAAGGTCATTCCTTCCTTTATTAAATTCTCCCACGTTTTAAGGCCATCAGCAGAGAATAACTGAGAACTGAAAACCTTATGTACATATCTTTGGGAATTCCTAAACCGTTTAAATTAATTAAAGAAAGAGATTTAATATTTTTTAACAAACATTATTTACCTCCAGTCTTTAGTTAATGATACAATATGAAGATTCCTACATAATGAACAAAAGATGATGTTTGATTTAATTATACTGTGAAAATAACAAATACCAAAGCAATTACAAATGTGTTGGTTTTTTCAACATTTTGTATATTTTTAATCATCGTTTTGTTTATTTTCTTCTGAATCAGATTGTAGCTTTAATTTATTTCTTTTAGTTTTTTGTATCTAATTTCGACGATGCCATTTAATAAGGGTTGCTTCAGATATGTTAAAACAAGAGAATGGGGAGACTACTTATATTTTGAACTTAAAGTACACTTATTTAAAGAAACTTTCAATGAGATATTGTTCAATACTTTATCATAGTTTTAAAGTTTAAATAAATTGCTCACAACTACCTTTCTTCCAGAGAAATGAAATATATTTATTTTTGTTTCAGTATGGCATCCTATTGATTTTAATGCTTGTACTTGAAGTAACTGCTGCTGGATTTGCTGTGGCTAACAAGTCAAAGGTAATTATCTGATTAATTTTTTGTCCACATAATATTAGTAATTTTGTATATTTTTGATTTATTTACTTAGCAAGCAAAATGTCCACATTCTTCTATCTGGTGTGTTAAGTTAACTAACAATAATGAATAAAATTATATTATATCATAGATATTTAAGGTTTCAGAAAGAACTTTATGCTAAGGAACAATAGAGGCAACTAAATTATCTAAAACAGGTATTATTGGAATTTTTAATATGACATATGGTTCTCAAGTTATTAAATATTAAAGTGTGTAAAAATCTTACACACAAAATGAGAGTAGTTTCATTTTCAACTCTAAAAGGTCGTAACTAAATCAGATTGAGTAAAAAAAAAAGAAAATATAGAGATTTAATGGGAATCTTTAAAAGTTGTATACAACATTTTTTATACTTTCAAAGATTATCGTAAAAGACACCCCTTCATTCCATCTCCTTAAAAAAACTACTCTTCAGGGAACTTGGGACTCATCGATTTCAAAAAGGAAGTATTTTAAAGCAACAACTCATAATTTTTGGACACTTTAATTTCTTTCTTTCTGAGAGAAATGTAGAGTTATTTTTACTGTAATATTGAGGAAGTTTGAACAATATTTATGTATAATTTATTTTACTTCTCATCATACTTTTAACGATTTATATTGTTATCTAATTTTGAATTTAAAGGCTGAAGATGAGACACATAAATTCCTAGAATCAACGATTAAACAATACTACAGTCCATTCCCAAATGAAACGGATGCAGTATCAATGATGTGGAACTTACTAATGGCTCAGGTATGATACAAGAAATAGTAAATACTCTAGTGATTAAAAACTTGCCTCCAACTATTGTTGTTGAGCTTTAAATTGATAAACCATTCTATTATTTATCTAATACTAATCTCTTTTGGTACCATAATTTTAATTTTTTTTTTTTTTAGAAAGTCAACATCCATCTTTTAAAATTAATTTCTATTTGAAACCTGAAACATTCAATTTCACAATAATTTATCATAAATTCAAAAATTTCAATTCACTCAAGATTTCTATACCTTTCAAAAGTTTATTTAATCAGTAAATTTGACAAATAAATTTCTACTTTTAAGAACAAGAAAATGTTTCCAATTGATTTTCCTTTTAAAGGATCTGCAATATGATGGAGGATACATGGATGTAAAAATATTAATTTTGAAACAATTTATTCTAGATGTCTTGCTGTGGAATTAACAGTTTTGAAGATTTCAAAAAGTCTGAAAGGTTTAATGCTTCGGGTATGATCATTCCACCTGCTTGTTGTGTTTTGGAAGGTGAAATCCAGAATTTGAAACCAAAATTTTCAAACTGTATTACAAATCCATCTTCAGCTAATTCGTACTACAAAACTGTAAGTATGGCTCAATTTTGTCTTACATTGTATTTGATTATGTGATATGTATATTGTGAAAATATAACATACATGTATTTTAAGTACGCTAATTAATATGTTTTTAGCTTTGTAAGAAGAGATTAATATTACAGAATGTAAATATTTAATTATAGGCAAAAGTTCCTTAGGATGTGGTCTAGCCTCGACATTGTGGTAATATTAAAGTTTGGCGATTCAATTTTGTAGCAGTCTCTGTGTATCATAATATATATTTTGAGACCATATTTATAATTTTATTATTATTGCATACATCAACATAAAATGTATGAAACCAATATCATAAAGTCAAAACTGGTACTAGATACTTGAAATTTGCACTAATCAGTTGTTTCTATTCATATTTTTTGAATTTTCAGTAGCCTTATGACAGCTAACTTAATGGTATATTGTTTGCCAGCAAGATATAGTCTACGAGTTATCATACAATAATAGTCTCTTTCTTGCAGTATATATATTTCTTCATCATGAAATTTTCATCCAATGTGTATGCAAAATCTGTTATAATGTTTAAATTGTTTTGAATCTAATGTTGGACGCCAAAAAGTGTTGTTTAAACATTTATGACAAATATACATAATTTGTTACAAATAGTATACTTAGTGAAAACAATTCCTAAAAAATTCATAATAAAATATATATATTCTTTTTATCCATTATTTTGAACTAAATGATGTACAATAATATACTGTATATATTCTTCTTTTTTACAAGTAAATTTCACGATATTTACAAATAAGCATGTAAATGAACAAGAAACTTCAACGAGGGTAAAAGTCAATAAATTACAAAAAAAAAAAATTAGATTTTGTACGGATAGGAGACACAGACTTACCTTGGAAAGTGGTCTTTGGCATTTACCTAATAGTACACAAGTAAGGATACACTTTAAAAAAAAAAAAAAAAAAAAAAAAAAATCAAATATATGTAGCCTATATATATATATATATATATATATATATATATATATATTATGTACATGTAAAATTATTAATCATAAACTTTGGCACAATTTGTATAGCTCTCTTTTTATATGACGTTGAAAAAGTATGGTCTAGCTGCATACACTATGTACTAGATATAGTAAAATGTATGTACTTATAACGAAGGAATTAAAAAAAAGTTCTGCACATTGGAAAAAAAACACTATGAAACTATACACATTTTAATGGACATTTCTTTTAATCAAAATCATTAATAATTTTTAAATTCAAATATTTTGAATAATGTTATAGAAAACCCACTTGAGTGGGGAATAATAGAAACTCAAAAAGAAATTTAGATAAAGGAAATTATTTGGCCGTCCCTTAAAAATCAAGTTGGTGGTTAAATTTCATTGTTTAGTATATAACTTAATATATTCTAACACAACTGTATAACAGTTTAGATAAGGATTTAATTTGAATTTTAATTATTAGTATATATTGTTCTGTACAATATGTAGAATAAAATAAAATCTTCTTTTAATACTTAATATAAACTTTATTTAAATTTTTTTTAGGGTTGTTATGGAACTGTTTTAAACTGGATAATGGAGCACATCAATATAGTGATCTGGGTGATTATTGGAGTAATTCTAGTGGAGCTCTTTGCTACATTCTTAGCTTTTTGTCTATGCAAAGGGCTCGACGTTTATGACAAATAAACAGCATTACTGAGTGCAAATTGTGGACTGGTGTTGAACAATGTAACTAGCCAAGTTTTTACGAAAATGATGTACTTTTTGTGTATAATGTAGACATTATAAATTATAATTATTATGGATAAGTTTTAAAGTAGGGTATAATGTATACATAATATTTATTATTCATGTATGTTCAACAATTTATTGAAATAAATTAAGTGAATAATAACTTTTGTAGCAAGAAAAAATAAGTTAAAATTAAATTGTTGAACATACAGACATTTGGCATAATCTACCAACTATGTCCAACGAAAAACCAAATATTTTATAGTATCTTGATAACATTTCTTTCATATCCATATATTATAAGTTTATATCACATTTGATATATTTTTAAGCAGAAGTAATGATTTGTATATATTGAACTTTCTGCTTAATTTGTTGCCTAATATAATGTATTATGTGTTAATTACGGTATTATGTAGATTTTGTGTAAAAAAATTTCAAGTTTAAAACTATATTGTGCATTACTATTAAATATAACATGTTATTGTATACATTTTCATTATGAAACGTAAATCGAGAAACATTAAAAAAAGTGTTTCAGTCAGTTGACTGCTGTAAAAACAAAAATATAAAATAGGCAAATAGAAATTTTGAAATTGTTATTAATGATTGAACCTAGGCTCTATATAAAGTTTATTATGACATTAACCAGTACAGTGAAAGTATTTTGTATTCTAAGATCATGTAATATTTTTGTTCCATTATTGATAAAATGATAATGGAAAATGTATTAATAATTTAAAGTACTTTGTTTAGTTAAAATTTGAATGCATTAGGTGAAAGAAAAAGAATGATATTATTTTATAGAATCAACAAAGTACATAAAATTCAAATTGATTTATTTTAGCATAAATTATATAAAAGTATGGGCAATATTGTTCATAGAATAAAGTTTATAAATATTGGGTAGGATGGGATAATGATATATAAATGTCATTGCTTATTAATAACATGCAAACATGTTCCTTCTATTCTTCCATAACCTACAAAATTGAATTAAAGGAATCAATAAATTAAATATTAGTTTTAAAACACATGTGCATAAATATGTTAATTATTATATACAAAAATTCAAATTATTGGAAACAAAAAAATTTACTTATATATTTATGTAGTATAAAAAAGTATTTAATTGTAAAGGTAAGAAAATAACTCTTTTGGTTATAAAAATAATATATTGTGATAAAAAACTCAACTTCAAATATATTCAATAGGAACTGATTTGTTTCAGTGATTTCTCTAAATGTCTTATTTATTATTAAAAAAAAAAAAAAAAAAAAAAAAAAATGGAATACTTCCCATAAAATATTTGTTATTTTTGAGATAGGCTCTATTTAAATCTAATTTAATTAAAATATAATCTTTAAGGAACTCAATGAAACATATTAGTCAACAAATGAAAATGACAATAAGTGATGTTCTTGAAGTTACAATATATCAATGTCAGCCCAAGTGATTACGTATAAATTTTTGTGAAATCTGTAATTTAGAACTAATAAGCCAAATCCGAAGTAAACTAAAATCAAGGGTTGGAAATGAAAAATTTCAAAACATATTTGAGACCTCAATCACATTTGCATTATAGTTTTCAGATTAAGAGTACAGTAATTTGTGATTTGGAACAGTGGTTTAGGTCGAATATCAAAATATCAACTCAAAATATTTCAAGTTTTTTAAAAATATCAACATAGCCATTGTTTATTTATTATTCAGAATTTTATGAGAGATAGTATATTTCTGGTTCACTTAATCTTACTTTGTGTAGGGATGGTGAGTAATATTTGTATACCTTTTATTTGGTTTACTAATAAAATCAAATAATTCTGTAAATAGTTTTCCAGGTCTTTCACAAAGCATGATATTTTTAAATAATAATCGTGTTAATGGATTTAGTAATTATTGTACTTTGGTGTTTTTCAAAAGAAGGAAATGATAAATGTACACAGAATTGAATTGTAAAGTAGTATAATGTACTAAAATGTTGTACAAAATGTACATACAGTCTACTTCATAATAGTTAAGCATATATTCATGAAGTAGTTTAATAATTTTAGTTAACTGATTAAGCACAATGAAATGTTAAATAAATTGCAGTATGTAAATAATTAAATCCTTCTGATATACTAGATAACTAGAGGTATTTTAGGTTTTATTAACCATACATACAAGTATTTGTTTATCAAGCACAAAAAAAATTGTATTTCATAAACTTTATGTTCATATCACAGATATCAAAATATTGTATCCTAAATGAAGTGCCTTACTGATAATTTGCTGAACATTTCTGTACAATGTAATCCGAATTCCTTTAAAACTAAGCAAATAAATTTTGGAAAAATAAAAGAAGAGTTGTGATTATAAACCTTAAATAGAAGAAAATTTTATATGTACTTTTGATGAAATGGATGAGTTATGTGGGGGAGGAATATACATAAGGAAACAGGAAATCATAGTTTCTGTAATTAGATAGATAGATATGCTCTGGTCAAATAATTTATTTTCTCATATAAATTATGTCTCACACACTAAGGGGCTAATCCCCATTCATCTAATTATTTTTTTGTGCAAAATTTATTACAAGATGAATCAATTTAAAAATATTTTTTATACTTAACTTTAATTTTGTGACAAAATTTTTCTTAGGTTTATGTTAGACTACAGGATATCCTCAGGAATCATTTATAGGAGTGACCATTTCAGTTTTGAATTGCAATAAATCATCACTTTCGTTGTCTTTGACAAAATAATTTTAGACACAATTTATAGAAATTAAACATTTGATTAAAGCCCCATAACTCATTTGTTTTTTTACCGGTAACTCATGAACTTGCATTTACAGATGGCAACCAATAGTTTTGTTTAAGTCATTAGACGCTACACTTTAGCAAAATTTGATCAAAATCATTACAGCCTGATTTTTAATTAAAATCATATTTTTTCTTCTTATGAGTTTAAAAAATTTATGACTTCTACCTCCAAATTTTGAGTTAAAAATTTGGAGGTATGGTCAAGATATGGTCACATACTAAATTTGACTAAAATCAGTCCACATGTTTGGTTTGAAAGCACTGTATTTATGACATTAAAGAAAAAGTGCATTTTTAGATGCAGAGGACCTCAAAACGAATATCTACAAAATCTCAACCTCAATTTTTTGATTTATTACATTACTTTTCCTATACTAACTATGTGATATGTTACAAGTTATATTATATGTGGGAAAGTAAAAATGCATATCCCATTTTTCTCCTTAGTCCTAGTTTCCAGCCCTGAAGTGCTAATCTCTCGATGTCTCTTATATAAAACTCTTATGTGCTAAATCCAAGAGAAGTGGATTGATGCATTGATTATTTATTGTTAATGACATCTCTCCTCTTCCTTTACTAACTTTTGAAGGTGGTGACTCTCTTCACGCTGTCCAGTACAATTTAAAAGGGTATACTCAATGGTGTTTTATCCCCTTTTTATACAATAAGAAATTAATCATTAAAGGGCATTATGTACTTACTCTATGTCAATGATTGGAACAATAAAAAGGACTTGTCATTTTATTTATTCTATGAGATATGAGTGATGGGAGTACCAAGGATATAAATGGAGATTCTTCCATAGAAGGAAAAAATCACTTATACTTTAAACAATTAATTGACAAACAATGCAATTTAGTAAGAGTGGCTCTTATTGTTGTGGTATCCAAAAGGCGTTCTTGGATGAATATCGTTACAGCATATGAATAGTTGTACATTCAATGACTGATTATATTGAGATATTTACTTACACTATTGATGATTATGACAACGAACAGCCTAACAATGTTTACCGGTACTCAATAATGAAGTGGTGAACAGGAAAACTTGCTACACTCACTTTAGGGGATATGACAAGCTGGATTGGTATTTTTTGTTGTTGTAAATTAGCCTTTACTCGCTGTAATATGGTTGGCTTATTCAACTCTGGTAGACCTCGAAATTGTTCACTACTTTTGTTGAGGGAATAAATTTAATAAATAAAATAATAACTTATTATTGTTTTAATTTATATATGCCCCCTCCTCCCAGCTTGAAATTAATTTAAAGAATCTCTGGTTAAATTTATTAGTTTCACTCAACTTAAAATTAGAACAACTAAATATTTTTAATGAATAAAGAGTTTTATTAGGTGTATAATTTCACAAAATAAGTGTACACTTTATATTAAAATTTAAAGTTTTTATATTTGTTAATGTATGATAACATTCAAAAGAATAATCCAAAGTTTTTTGAACATGTGAAGTGTGCGGCCGAATATGGGCCTATGTTACAAATTTCTTAATGTTAGGTGTTCTTTAAAAAATGGATCTATAAACTCCCCTCTCTATAACTCTTTTGTTCATTTCATAATATTCCGTTAGATGTTAGTGCAATGCCCTTCTTCCCGTAATCTCACCAGCTATAATTTCCTTGAAATAAGGATCTATGTTACAAGAGTGTGTTCAGTGTTGTATCACAGGTTTGTCTCGTTACACTTTGTGTAAGCCAATTTTTGTTTTATTTCTGATATTATTTCATTTACTGTTATTTAATAACTTATTACACTGTTTACATATCATTTTATTAAACATGAGTGATATTGTGGCTGAAAACTCCTAGAGTGGTGTAAAACAGAATGTTATTTCTCCAAGTGATTCAAACGTAGTAAAATTGATATTCAAAATTAGAAATATTTGAAAAGAAAAACGTTATGGGATTCTTAAGACTATGTAAGAAGTGAAAGTTGATTAAATAAAAAGAACCTCCTAGTGCTGTCATTCACTGTGTATGATCATAGAGATTGATGTTGTGGCCATATAAGAACAATAAATTATTTTAACGATGAGTTACACTCGGAATATTTATATAATGTTATATGTACACTTCAAAGTTCTATATTTGCACAAATTTAATACATGTGACAATTTAAGTAATATTTTATAGCTGAGGAAGATGATAGTGTGTAGCGAAACAGTCTCAACAATAAAACTAAAATCAAGACTTGGAAAGACTTTCTACAAATCAAGATAATAAAAGTTGCCGTTTTTCTAGAAATGGGATCAGTTTTTTCTTTTCTACATAAAACAGGTTTCTTAATGGAAACAAACTACATCAAAAGCAAAAGTCTGTTCATTATACGAACCCAGAAAAGCTTGTAATACCCAGAAAAAATAATTTCCTTATCCTTTAATGATAAAGTTTTGTAGTCCGTTTTCGAACTTCTGCAGTCGAAAACAGCACCAAGAGATTCTCTTGCTTTAACCAACTTTTACAATGACAAGGTTCAACTTCACTGAACAAAAGAAATGTTTCACCACTTGTTGGTGCTATACATTTGGTTTTACAAAACACTCAGTGTGCTTTGAAAGTCATTGATATCAGATCGAGTCCAACGTTTGAGCTAGACAGTAGTTAAAAGTAATGTTGGATGCAGTTCAACTTACGAGGGAAAAACAAAATGGTGGACCTTGTCAGACATATGACTGGATATGGTTAAAGAAGTTAAGTGTAATTGGCATAGCTCACCGTAACTATGACTAGGCACTATCAAAGCACATAGTTTCGGCTTTGTTGCTGAAATTAGATTTTCCGTATATTATGTTACTCTCTCATCTTCAATAGCCCAACAGTCATGAAGTAAAAATGTTAAAGCTAAGAAAATAAAGTAATCTAAACATTTAAACTGACCTACACATAAAACATTAAAAAAACATATCGAGTGCTATTGAATGCCACATCATATTTAGATATGACTTTTGCATAACAAAATACTAGCAATATATTATGTTCTCATACACAGGAAATAAACAATTGACTTCATTTGGGTAGACGAAATTGGCATTTGAAATAAAAAACTATAAATTACCATCTATGATAAAGGTACCATACATGAAAGTAATTCATTAAGTAAAATGAAATCAAAGAAGGCTTATAATAAAAAGTATAATACTTTCCCAATCCTAAGATTGAATCTCTGTCAACATTTGTTTAACAATGATAATTGAATGTATAAAGAAGAGTGACCCATGTGAAGGTTTTAGAGAATGTAAAACCAGTCTGTGACAAAGAGGTAAAAACACATGTATATAATTGGGGAAGACTTTAAGATAAAGAATGTTTAGTTTAACTGTCAGAATACAAAAACATTACTAATTTGAAATAAATAGAATCACAAATTACAATTTAATGAGATTTTTTGAAAAGCATAGTTATTTTTTTATTTTTTTTATAATCTTTAAAAAAAATTAACAGTTGGTTTAATAATAATGTTAGTTAATTCTTGATAATATAGTTATGTTGACTTCTATTGTATGTTATTGTTATTTGAAAAGTTTAATGTCTTAATAAAAGTAGTAAACATATCAATGTTTATATTTTGTAATGGGTTGCATTTTGTATAGTCTAATGTTTTATTAAGCCTGAAAGTAGATTTTGTTGCCGAAAAATTCGAAATATCGATCTGGCAATCGATAGTCCGAAGTATTCGATCCGGGTATCATTATTGTTAGTGTACCACTAACACAAACTAAACAGTTGTAATAGCTGCAAACTTGTGTATCTTGTGCCAAACTTTTAATAAGCTAAATAGGTTATAACATTTTAGTTTTTGTGAAATTGTTTTCTTATGTTGTTTGCAGTATAACTAAAAATATAGTTCATCACTAGGACCAAAAAAGCTTTTCGATCATCGCCCATTTTACGAAAAGCTTGTAGTTCAATAAACATGAACTTGTATCAAAAAGCTTCACTTTTGGTTTTAGTGATGAAATATACTATAAAATTAAAGGACATCATACATGTACAACAAAAAATGTTATCTACCAACTACAGTGCAGGTTTTGGCAAGCTCAATATATTGGCCAAACCACAGACAAATTAAGCACCAGGATGAATGGCCAGAGACATGATGTAAAAATCATGGATATAGATAAACCAACTGTACATCATGCAGCAATCCACAGTTATAAATTTTGATGACCACTTCATGACAAAAATTATAAAATCACTCCCCTCCCCCCCAGAATGTAATCCCTCAGAACTAAGAAGATGGGAACACAATTTAGAGGACACCATTACCTCCTTAATCTTGGATGAATCATCCTTTATCCTTATTCCTTCCCCAACAGGCTTAAAAAAAATTGTCTGTGGCTCAACACTCAGCATAGATCCATCATTATATTCAAACAATTCTCACTCTCTTTAAGAAGTTTTTTTTTTTTTTTTTTTTTTTTTTTTTAATACTGTCTACTGATTGAGAAAGTGAATGGTGTTTACGAAATATTTCAGAACTTTAGTGTTTTTTTGTGTGTTTAGGTAATACCAAGGACCATTTTCCAAAGTAAGTCTGTGTCTCCTGTTCATACAAAATCTAAACATATTAAATATGTAGAAAAATATATTAACTTATGGTACAGACAAATTATAGAATATGTCATGGTTCTCTCATGTGACATATTGATGGGTTGTAAATGAGACTTGTCTCATCAATGGGTCACAAATCACGAGAACACCCTAATCTTAATCTTAAATAACCATCATTTATCCTTTTCCCTCTCCCAATAGGCTTACTTAAAATTAATTAGTTAAAAAATGGAATAATATCAATAACAAAAATATTAATAAAACATTCATTTGTGGTTCAACACCCATCACAGATTCATCCTCTGCAATCAAATTACAACAATTTAGTCTTCTTTTTATACTCTCTGATTGAGAAAGTGATATTTCAGAACTTTAGTGTTTTTATATTTGTGTACTACTAGGTAATACTAAGAACCCACTTTTTAAGCTAAGCCTGTGTGTCTCCTATCCATACAAAATCTAAACATAATAGGCTATGTGCCGTGTTAAACTCTAACCTCTATATATATTAATGCCATCTTGTTTCAATGTTTCCTATGAGCTTTGATCTTTATGACAGCTAATTGCAAATTAACAAATTCCCCCTTTTTTACAATACAAAGTCATCAATGTTAAAAAATAAGTCCATACAAGATTTCATTAACATTGGTTGATAAGTTACATCCTATATATTATTATTGTTGGACACCACACACACACACACACACAGACGGTCCAAAAAACCGATCTCAAGGAAGAATTTTGAAAACTTCAAAATTCCAAAATTTCAATAAAATAAACCAAAAATAGTAGAAATAAGAATAATAATTAGATTAAGTATAGGGAAAGTTAATGTAACCAGCCAAGGCTAAGGCGATGTCAGATTGTACGAACAGGAATAATCAAGCTTTCCGGTCACAACTTGAAAAACTCCATAAGAGTACATGTTAAAATTTCAAATATCGAAATTAATTATAAAAATAATGTCATCTTGAAGAGTAAAATTAAAATAGCACAATTATTAATAATAACACAAACCTGTAAAATAAACATTTAAAAAGTTATAGTTGAAAGAAAGAGATGTAAAACAAAAAACTTTTTAAAATCGAAAAACTAATAATAAAGTGATATGTTCATAAGACCAATAAATAATAATAATTAACCCAAATTAAAAATTAATTAAACCCAATAAAATAAAAAGGATAATAAAAACCAAATAGGAAGGAAGTGTCATAACTTTAGAACCAGAGAAGCCAGGAAGAAGAGGGGGAACAGTTTTGAGACTTTTGGAATAGGAGGAAAAGTAATCAAAAAGATTATTTTAAAGTTTTCCATAATTAAGGAAAGTAGAATTGGAAAAATTACGAAATCCTCAAGTCTTCATAACGCAAGAAAGAAAGGTCATACAGGTTCAAATAAAGTTTGGACAGAACCAGGAAAAAAGGGGCTTCAAAACTAGCCAATCCAAAAGAAGATCGAGCAAAGCGAACGGGAGTTATGACGAGTTGAAGAAATCGAGGGTAGAAAATGCAGTTTACATGTTACAACGAAAAATCAAGGTCGGGTGCTGACATAGCTTGTCACAGGTAGTGGGGGAAGGCCTACCACCAGACATGCAAAATACAAGTAAATTTAACTATTAAAATTAACTAAAATAAAAGAAATAATACATAAAAAACAATAGAGATAGCGACAGAATAATTAAATAAGCCAGAGGGAGTTCAAAAATGTACTAATTAAAATTAAAAAACCAAAATAAATTGAAGAATAAAGAAAGTATAAAATATGATGAAGTTGGCTGTAGTGTATAGGAAAATTTTTGACGAACTGATTTGTAGCAGATCAGATTGACAGCCTCGTACTAACATCCAGGAGGAAACCAGGCTTCTAGTAAGTCTGAAAAGGAAATCGTCGTGAATAAAATAGTGTTCAGTATTTCTCGAGGTTAATTATGATAACCAAAAGAAGTGTCGGCCTTAGAAGAAGACAGCACTACATCCAGATTCAGCTTGCCGACTTTAGTATGAATTCCGGCAAATATTAAATTTAATATTTGTCGTAATCGCCGCCAAGAAGAAGTTTAGAAGGAAGCCGAAATTCTGAAGATTCCCCGGAAGAATACATCACTGGCAGAGTTCTTCAGGGACCACAACAGTCCAAAATCGGAGGGAGAAAATACCACCACTACTCAAATAAAAAAGGTACTGCATAAATCAAGAATTTGAATATACAAAATCTTTTAAAACTTGAAAAATATAAAATTCAAAATTTTAAATTAAATCGAGAATAAATAATAATTAAAAAGAAATAAGTGAAAAGAAACAATTAATACAATTAGAGTCATTGTCATTATTAAAAACTTCAAATCTATTTAAAGCAAACAGATTGGTCAAATATTAGAGTAGGATTTCAATTTTCATGATTATTAAAATAAGATGTGTATTGTTTAGAATTTAAGGATTATAGGATAAGCGTATAGAAGTAAGTTTGTATTAGATTGTTTATGGAAGTAACATTTTAAACTCATATGTTCGAATAAGTCAACTAATGAAAGTTGCAATGATTTTAACTCATAAAGTCAAGTAGTGTTCAGTTAAAATTTGTTTCAGAAATAATAAATTTGTTAATATTCAACTTTGATCTATATTTTTGAAATATCCTTAACTAAGTAAATTCCAAAATTGAAAAAAAAAGAAAAGAAAGTAAGTGCTCTAAAGTAAAAGTAAAAAGTAAAATAAAGTATAATTTTAATCTGATGAGATAACAAGAGCTCCAAAAGGCACACCCTTGAGACAAGAGTCTAAAGAAATATAAATAAAGGTAAGATAGATATAGAAATTTGAATTTTTTTGTGTGTAAATGTATTAGCATAAGAATTCGATCAAGATATTAGTATTATTTATGTACTACATTTTAAGAAATTAATAGGGGAGTTAGGGTATAAGGCTACGAAGAGACAAATCCTCTACCTTACTCACTTGTTAAATTCTTGTGAACGTTCGGGGTAAGTTATTTGACTAGGAAAAGGGCTTTTCTGCGTAAAAGCCAAAAGTAAGCTTAAATCTGTCCACAGTAAGCGGCACCCAAGAGCGTGGGGTTGCTTCCTAAACTAAATAACTAAAAAATCCAAGTCATAACTAGAGCCTTGACTGTCGTAAGTGGCGCCCAAGAGCGTGGGGCTTCTACATCGGAAAAAAGTCAATAACAAACACGTCCCTGACCGTCGCAACACACTGACTATTATAAAAATCCATAATTTTTGGATGCAGGGAAACAGATATTTCCAGTAAGAAAAAAAACTTTTAAAAGACTTAAAAGTAAAGAAGATAAATATCTATAATCAATTGTTCAATTTTAATTTTAAAAATTATAACAATGAAAAAAAGGGTATGAGATTTGGATCAGGGTCTAATTTACTCAAGGTTTTTATAATAGAGTAAAATTTGTTCTATTTTCAAAGACATTTTTTCCTTCTAAAGTAAGAATCATTTTAACATATATTTACTTTTCATTTAATTCAGACAATACGAACACAGACGATATGTTGACATATAAATATGTTTGATCTTTAACATATGTCTTAAATATATTACATATTTGATCTATATTAATTTAATCATGTATTTTATAAACTACATCTAAAAAGTAAATTCGTACATTTTGATAGTACATCCTTCTTTCAAATATTTTATATATATACATTTAGTAAAAATACAAAATCAAATATACTTTCATTTATGAAATAAGCTCTTTTAAATTGACCTGATTAATATTATGATAATTAATTAAATTGATCTGCTAAATTAATTAATTTTAAATATAATACAATAATACAGATATACTTGCTTTTTTGCTTTCTTTGAAAGTCAAATAAATGGATTTCATTAAAATACTTAATAGTCACTTCACTTTTACACTTCACAGAAACTTCAATTTCTCATCAGCAGTTTTTTTTTTACCGTTAATGTCATGTTTGCATCATCACCGATGATAAAAATAGTACCCAGACAGCGCCCCTCACTAATGATCTCTAACTAATACTGCTAGCCGATCATACCTAAACATAGAGAAGCAGGCATGTTTATATAAAATGGCTTAGAAAGAATAAAGGTTAAATATTTATTTTCTTTTATTATAACATTTGCAAATAAAATATCTATATAATGTAATTTATCAACAATGAAAACAATTATTTAAGTAATTGTTTAATCCAAAATTAATTTTGATCCCAAAAGAGTATGGACGTCTATTTTCCTAAGAGGATAGATGTGCCTGTATGCTCAAAACATTGTTGTCATTATTAATGTAAAAATTGTATTGTATTTTGCTGTTTTATAGTCCTATGCTTTCTATCGTCTAATAGAGGATCACTTCCAATGAGGAATGGTAGAATGGTGTAAAAAAAGGAAACAAAGAAGATACTTCATGTGTGCACATACTTCAAAAAGGAAGCCGAAGAGGAAAATATCTCATATGATCACATAAAATGTGAAGTTGCACTGTGCGTTTAAAGTTGTGTGAGCAACATTATATGATTGAGAAATTTTAATCAAGACCAGCTATTGGGTTACTTACTAATATGTATTTGGTTTTTTTAAACTTAAAAGAAATATGATTTATAATCTTCATTCAGTCCAATTTATGAGTAAACAATGTATATAAATATTTAACAACTCAATGTGCTTATTATGTTAATTTCTTACATTTCACAAAAGTAAATAAACATAAAATGACTTTAAACTATATTATTTTGTCATGTTTTTATGTATCAATAAAATATTTAGTAATTAAAAAAAAAAGAAAATCTTATTCTTTAAGTGTCTGTCAAGGGGGTTGGCCATACTCTTGTATGGAGTGACAAGTATGACGTCTTAAGACGTCAGTACCCCTCATCAGGTTAATTATGTTTAAAATGTTAATGTATACTATATAAATAGTACATCAACTTAAATAGTTGTCAGCCAATGTTTTTTACATTCAATTGAAACAAGCCTAAGAGTCTTTAAATTAAAATTTATGCATATGTTTGTCTGTCAGTAACAGCGGTGTAACTTAGGAGTTCTGGCCTAATTATTTGAAATTTGGGAAAATTTTATATATCAACCCAAAGCTAAGAAAAATATTACAACAAAAATTTTAAAATGATTATTGGAGAAAGTTTTGTTTTGTGTTGCAGATTGTTGTTTGTAGTAGGTCAAATAAGATACCATGAAGATAAAAATATAATTAAAAGTAGAAACAGAATTGAAAGCAGAGCTAAAGTTGATCCAAAGTTCTTCTTTTTGGAAGAAGCTGTGAACATGACCTTGTATCCTGGAGCTGGATATGCTATTCTATTTAGCACCTTTAATTATCTCCAACAAGATTAGGTACCACATTTTAGTCATAATTTTGAGATCATTTGAATGGAAATTTGGAGTTGGAAATTTAGCCTTTATGAGCTCCATTGTCAAAATTATTTTTGTATTGTGATTTTTTTTTTAACCAAAATCTTAGCTTTAAATCTTCCTGGGAAAAAATTCTTGACGGCTGGCGAAATTCAAGGATTTTTTTCCCGATGAAAAATTCAAGCGGAATTCCAATTTTCAAGGCTGCTGAACACCCTGTAAATATATATAATAAATAATTTCCGTGATGTAATATTTTTATTTTGAATAGGCGTTCCTGTCATCTGGAGACATAGCTGTATCTTTAATTGAACTGTTTAGATTGAAATGGAATTCAATGCAATTCTAATTCTGATTATAAAGTATGGAGTATACTATTTTGTAGAAGTCACCAACAATTTATAACACAGTTGACAACTTTAGTTAAATAAATAATTCAACGAATTCTCCCCTAAAATATTTTAGAGGGAGGATTATCTAGGATTTGAAACAACTCTTGATCATTCTCAAATTCTATTCCAATCCTACCCATTCCATAATTTATATTGTACATAACTTCTTTAGTTCTCAAATTTCTTTCAGTAGTTTCTGTCCTCATTAATCTTATCAATATAAAATAAAGTATGGACATTAATAATAATGAAAAAAAATAAAAATAGGAACATAAGGTTGTTTGGGTATGAGTAATAAATACATGATCTGAATTGGGAATAAATCAGAGATTTTATAACTAAGTACGCAAATATCAATTTTCATGGAGAGTTCAGGGGATCAAAAGTTTTTTTAAAGAAGTGGTTATTGTTTATAATAGATTTGGGAGGTTGATACAATTAAACCATGCAGAATAAATTGTTTAATAACATTGACCTAATTCACTAAGTTGTAGCTTAATTTAGGTTCTAAAAAATATGAATATGAAAGCTATTTAAAATGACGTCAATTTTTACACTTTGTATGATTATTTAAAACACTTTAAAGTCAAAAAGACTCATATATAATACATGTTAAGCTCAAGGTAGATTATTTTAGCTGCTATTAAAGTACGGTTAAGTGAGCTGTGATGATTTATAAGGGTCTTCCTAACCTAGTACAGAAATAAACCCTATTCCAAGACAATCCGCTATTGCTTGAGTAACTTTACATTTTTAAACTCGTTAAGATTTGGTAATAATCTCATATTTGATCAGAATAAAAACAACACACGATATCTTTCTACCCGCTTTCTGGGGGTTCCGGTGTACACTTAAAATGTTGAGACAAAACTTGTTTTTTTAATCATTTTAGATAATTCTCAACTATACTGGTTCTGGTTGAACGGCTCAATGCACAATGCTATATATTGAAGAGAGAAGAAAGGTAGTATGAAGGGGTTTGTGTATTATTTTTTAGTTGTTTTTGATAGTTATTTATACCATTGTTATATTTATTAGCAAAATAAGAAGGTGATTATAAATCGGAACTATAAATTTAACATATAAAAATTTGTAACTCTAACATTTTTTGGGACTTGCAAAACTAATTAGCCAATCTGAACAATAATTTGATACAAAATTGTTCTCTGAAAATTGGTGAAGTGTGTTGTGTTTAGAGCAGTGCATTAGTATGGGATTTGATTGACATTGTGACTCACCATGAGAGTGCATGGCGTATCCTCATTGAGGCCCCATCATAGGATGTTGACCCATTGGCATACCAACAGGGTAGGCAGGACCTTGAGAGCTAGGTCCCATGACTGACTGCTGTGAGGGCATCATAGGAGAATGCATCATAGAAGCAGGTGATTGCCCTTGACTTCCCATTACAACTGGTGATGGCCCCGCAGGAGAAGACACAACCTTACATAAATTATTAAACACTATTAAAATATGTAAATAATACATAAAGTCTAATAATTTAGATAGTGGTTCTTTCATGAAACAAAACTGTGCACTATTTAGTCACAGTCGCTAGACCCGTTCAAGCGAGATTAGCCGCCCATTTTAGGAAGAAACCGCGAAAATGAAGGAAACTCAAACACACTGAAAAACATAACAGGCTTTCTTCAAGGCTGAAGGCACTCTGGTTTTGTCAGACTGTGTACAGCTCTGCTCATACAGGGTACATCCACAAACTAAGCCTTTTCCCTCTAACCATTTCACCAGATAGAAATAATGGGCGTTGAATTTGAAATCATCAAACATTACAAATGATTGTAGAACTTAAGTGATTTATGTGTAAACTGTGATTTGTGACAAATTCTAACACATCCAGGGTTTTTCCCTTCCTTTGTTGAAAAGAAAAAGTGTTCTTTCCAGTAGAGTTTTCTGCTAACTATGCAACAAGTTTCACAATCTTTCCTCTACTTTGGATGATGCAATGTAGTGTTATATGAATTTACTAAACTAATGGAGTTTTAAGGTAAATGACTAAAATTGAAATATTTGTTGGAATAAGTAAATTTGAACGTGTCATCTGTTTGAATATAAAGGGAATAATGAATTGAAATGAAACCACAACAATTATCATTATATAACAGACACAATTATATCTAAATAAATTAATTTAATTTTAGAGAACAACATTAAACCATAAAGAAAAAAGATAGTTGGTAAACAATAAAATACTAGTGATTTCAAGCCTTTCTTAGGCCTGGAATTTGGACATTATTAATACTTCCAATAAATCTTGAATCCTTATATCATACTATCCTTATAAATACAAATTATATACAACTGTATTCTATCTAAAAAAATCTAACCTGTGGAGGTTCAGAAGGTAAAACAAGATTTGCTAGCAAGTCTCTAACAGCAGGAAATAAAGAACATTCATTATGCATAGCTGTGCATTCCAGGAAACGTTTAAGTTGTGCATTAGCAGCAGCTGTCCCTGTTGCATGGCCAGGATCTCTCTTTTCAGCAGCTAGTTGTGTTATATTGGTACTAACGTCATATACCAGAGGTAACACTAAAGAAATAGGCTCCATGTACTGTATACCTATACGGGTTATTTGCAACTGAAATCAACAGATTTATTGTTAATAGTATTAACAATTAATAAACTAGAACAATAAAAATAGGAAATAAATGATCAGATCTGTTTAGAGCTGCACTAGAGTGGAAAAATCATCTAAATTATGTTTGATAAAATAAAACTCAAACACAAGATCTCACAAAAAAATATGTTTACTTAATCAAACGCATTTCAACAACAAAGTCGCCATCCTCAGTGATACATGAGCTACTATTTGTAGCTCATGTATCACTGAGGATGGCAACTTTGTCGTTGAAACATGTTTGATTAAGTAAATGTAATTCTTGTTAGATCTTGTGTTTGAGATTTATTTAATATAATATTATCTCACAAGTCAGGCTCAATACTTATTTATAAATTATGTTTCTTAAATTTATATTATTTTTTCCTTTAAATTGTAGGATTAATTTTTATACATAATCAATAGTTATATATAGGTTATGGTTTTAATAGCTGTGTACCTTTTAACAGAAAAATTCAAAATGTTGCAACGGATAGGCGTAAATATGGTCAACCTGAATCAACTACCTCTATCCTCATCTACAGAGAATCAAAGAACGAGACCATTGAAAGTTAGACGAGTGGAACAAAAAAAATCTCCAGCTTTGTTTGAAACTTTCAGAGAGGTCTTGTCCTTTATCAAGATGGCTGTGGCCTTCAAAGGCTACTTCAATTAATTGTAAGTTAACAACAAAGCAAGGGACCACAATGCAATAAATGTTTATGGGCAAGTTTCAGAAGCTAGCTGACTATAAATACATTACTCAATTTGTTTGAGATTTACAGCAAAATTATAGCTAAGTTATCATTAACTAGGGTTGTTATGTGTCTAAAATTGCACCCTTCTATTTACATTTCAAAGGAAACAACATGTTAAATGTTAAAATAATACATAAAAATCAAGATTAAATTAGTGGATATTCTGAGAAAACCATCACTGCAACAAATATTATATAAAATATGAGTATTTTTATTAAAGAGTTGAAATGAAAAATGGATAATAAAAGTAACCCTCCTGCTAAATAAATGCATAAATAAATGCTAAATAAATGCATTTCTTAACCCTCCTGCTGTTAGTATATGCTACTGTTAGGAATTAGGGATGAAATTAGTTAGTAATATAAATATAGACCAAGTTCTTTGTAAGAAGCTAGTGTTACAACCGAATTATTATGACAATCTGAAAAACTGATGAAACTACTTCCCTTGCAAGTACAATGAATGTCATTAAGGTGAGTTGTATATAAACGCTAATCTGAGAGAGAAAGAGGTCAATTGATTAAGTGGACAACTACTGTAGGGTTTAAGATAACCAGACGTATTTTCAAAAAGAGTTTCCGAGGGGATCGGACCTTCATACAAGAATTTGTGAGAGTTCCAAGAAGGGTGAACAAACTTTATGTGTAAAAGAACTTGTAATTATTCAGTCAGTTTATTAAATTATTAACGTAGAATCAAGTCAATCAGTCACAGTAGTCACAGAGTCATTCTGGTTTCTTAGTGGTAATAAAGATTAAGATGTTTGTATTCGTATATGACGAAGCTGATAGAGAGATAATCAGGTTATAATAAATAATAAAGAAATATTAATTGTATAACTAAACCACTGATTTATTTAGTTTAAAGTGAAAGAACCTATGCAGAAATCCTAGTAAATTTATGATCCTAATTCAATTTTTTCTTTCAGTTATAATTTTGAAATTGGATTTTATTTATTTGGATGTTGTTTAAAACAATTGAAACGGGAACGCTGGATTTCTAATATCTTCAGTGATGCGTGTTGACATTAAGTTATCACATTTAAAGCGGATTACTTAGGCAGCTTATATTCTCTTTCTGATAACTTAATTTCATCTACACATGTTTTGAAAGACGACTAAAGATATCCATTTCTTTCATGTCATCAATATGATGGTTAAAAATATATACATATATTAGCTTATGTTAAGTATTATTAATGTTGCAGTATTATTCAATAGGTTTAATCCTTGTTTGAAAATAGAACCAGACTCGGAAAACTGTACCAAGTTCGTAAAATTGAGCCAGGCTGCCATTGTCCAAAACTTGAACTCAGGCTGAGCCCTCAGCTTGGCTCAAAATTTCGAGGGCTTGTACATCCCTAATTCACTATCACTAAAACATAATTATAATTCATGTTAAAGAATCCATGATGCAAGTATAAAACAATGTAGCCTACTGAATAAGAATAACTTTCGCTAAATAAATTGTTTATTCACTATCAGTAAAACATAATTTACAATAGCGTGATACAACATATTATTATAATTCATGTTAAAGAATCTATGATGCAACTATAAAACACTGTACTCAATAAGAATAACTTTTGCTAAATAAAGTGTTCATTCATTATCACCAAAACATAATTTATAACACGGATGAAACAACATACAATTATAGTTCATGTTAAAGAATCCAAGATGGAACTATAAAACACTACACTGTACTGAATAAGAATAACTTCTCCTACATAAAGTGTTCATTAACTATCATTGAAACACAATTTATAACACGCAAGATGCAACATACAATTATAATTCATGTTAAAGAATCCATGATATAACTACAAAAACTACAAAACAATGTAGCCTACTGAATAATAACTTCAGCTAAATAAATTGATTATTCACTATCACTAAAACATAATTTACAACATGCAAGACGCAACATACAACCATAAACTGCCCACCTTATCAACAAGAGAAGAACTAACTGAACTGGGATAAAAAAAGGGAGAGCAAAGGGTCAACATCAAATATTTCATGTTGAATCACACTGCTCAAGTAAAGGCCGTGTTAATACACAACATTAACACTAGCCTTTATTACTTTTGGAGAAAAAAAGGATAATTGCCTTATAATTAAATAGACATAATGTTATATACGTATGGAAGTATTAATTGAACTGGCTTTTATATGTATAAATTCCATTGGCTCTAAAAATATCGCTTTTATAACTCCAAATTTTTTGCCGCCCCCAAAATTTGCTGCTCCAAGCAAGTGGCTAGGTCTCCCTGTGCGTAAATCTGCCCCTGACAATATGTAAAACAGCTTTTTTTTATCCTTTACATTAAAGTCTATGTTTAATTTTTCCGTTTATTGTTAAACTAGAATTATTTCGTACGAGTATATCTTATTGATTGATTGATTGATAATCACTAAATTAGTATTACTTTGCATAAATTAAAGTAGGTAATTTTGTTTAATTTTTGTTAAATCAGAATTACTGTATTTTGCATAAAATGAAGTATATCTGTTTGTTGTAATTAATTTATTCTTACACAATATTATTTAACATAAAACAAAGCATCAAAGTATATATATAACTATATATAACTACCAGAGGAAGTTGTTCTACAAAATAAAAATAATGTAATCAAAATTGATATGTCTCATAAAATTTTAAGCTTGAACATATAGAAAAAATAAATTGTCGAATTGAGAACCTCCTTCTTTTTTAAAGTTATTCGAAATTCAAAGTAAGTTGACGCTTCATGCTGAATTCATATATTTAAAAATATTTTTTATTGGTTTTAAATGATGGAGAATGTAAAAAATAGCACTTCAATTATTTCTTGACTTACAAAAAAGAGTATCTTGCTACGACATATGAGTACTGCTGCCATGCCTGTAGGAACTATGGGAGTAGCTGATGGAGGGATGCGTAGACACCATTGAACAGCCCACTTCAGCTGTTGTTGTTGAATCAAGCCAGGAATCTGACAAAATAATATTAAAATGAGTCCTTTAAAGTGCAAAACAAAAGGTTTATATTTTTGCTTTAAAAAACTCTGAGTGTTATTAGAAAATATTCATTATTAGAACTAGGCTCCTAATAAACATCTAAAATAATAATATATACTTTTTGTACAGATAGGAGCCACAGGCTTACCTTGGAAAGTGGTCCTTGGCATTACTTAGTAGAGTACACAAATAGGAAAACACACACAAAAAACACTAAAGTTCTGAAATATTTCGTAAACACTGTTCACTTTTTTAATCAGTAGAAAGCATAAAAAGAAGACTAAATTGTTGTAATCTAGGATGGATCTGTGTTGAGTGTTGAAAACCACAGACAATGTTTTTATATTACATTTGTTGTATGTGTGTTGGGAGTGGAAAAAGGACAATGGATGATTTATCTAAGATTAAGGTTAGGGAGTTCTATAGATTTTGTGCCCCATTGATGAAACGGTTCCCATCTTCTTAGTTCTGGGGGGTTACATTCTGGAGGGAATGTTTACAAAATATTTCAGAACTTTAATGTTTTATTATTTTTTTTCCTATTAGGTAATACCAAGGACCACTTACTTTCCAAGGTAAGCCTGTGTCTCCTATTTATACAAAATCTAAACTTGATTTAGTGAAAAATCCCTCCACTTCATAATATATATGGTTCTTTTGATCTTACATTACAAAACTACATATTCCTATTCTATTTCAACCATAAAATTTTAATATTTTATTTTCAAATAATGATTTTCATAATAAAATGATATTTGCCCCCATTTTAGACAAAGAATTACTTTTAATTATTAACTTTTTTTACATATTATTTACATTATCTCTCCTGGGCTTTATTTGAGTTTATTTAGTTTTTCAAAATATTTTGTATTTTGTATTTTGAGTTTTTCAACGTCCTGATTTTTGGCCATAACTTTTGAATTATTAGTTATAAAATTTCTTTTTAAACATATTTATATATCTTCAGTTTAGATGAATATTTAAAACTAAAAATATTTTTGATTTTTAACAAAATAAGGTTTGCATGTTAACTGCTTGTTACCAAATTTCCTGTTTGGACATGAAATAATTGATGCTGCTTTAAGGCGGCTGCCGATTACTCATAGCATTGCATTGAGCAAAACCTTGTACTTGTCCATTGTTCATACATTTTAACATGTACAATTTTTTGAATATTTTCCCACTTTTTATATTTTAGAGACTTACACGGTTTTACAAAAATCCAAACTGTCTCAGTATGTATGTACATTATCTAACAATGGATAGACTGCAAGGTGTTACCACCTCAAGTCAATGTGAGTAAATCACAATCAGCAGCTTTAAGCCTAGTAGAAATGAGGTCGGAAAACTAGTTGACTTTGAACGGGTGTTTGTATTCATTTGTTATTTATTTGGTGAGCATGTTACAAGCATGTTGAGTTTGTAAAATCAAGCCAGGCTGGTAAAACCGTGTCAAGCTAGAAAAATCGAGGTAAGCCTGATTTGATTCGTCAAGTTGGACCTGGCTTGAAATTGCGATGGTTTGCACATCCCTAGTTATCTACAGTCTGTTAATTTAACATGTTGTTACAGCTGTTTCGTTAACCCTCCAAGTGCTAAGAGTCGCGATCACGATCTATTTTGCCACCACCACAGTGCTAAAGTCGCGATCGCGATCTAATTAAACAAGGTTTGCTAAAATCGATATGCAAACGGTAATTTTTATCCAAACTACATGTATTTTATATAGTAACTGTGAGTTAAAGACGCTCTATTCATTTTGCACAATTTTATCGATGTTTATAGGAAAAAATCAATGTTAGCAAGCCTGTAAAAAACAATTTGATGTTTACTGTTGATGTTTACTGCTGCGTCCCGGCAGTGAATTGCTGTTTAGTGATTTTGTCTATTTTATTTTGGTAAATACAATTTATTTTATGATTATTTAGTGTATCAGTAATGTTTATAGTGTAGTATTACACATATAATAATGAGTGAACTTGGCAATTCAAGTGATATTCATAACTGTTTGTGTGAAAGTGATACCGCTAGTGATGAAAGCGGTAACTTCGATGTAGGAATCAAAATGTTTGTTTTTTTTTTTTTTTTTTTGTGTGTGTATTACATATTTATAATAACTAATTTTAATAAATACATGATATTCAAAGGTTAAATGCCAATACTTTCTAAAGACACAGTAATAGAGCACACTAATTTGCAAAAGTCGGATGTAGGTGTCACACAGTGGGCAAAATTACTGAATTTGAAGTTTGTGTATATATGAATGTTTACAATGATGTTGACATTATGAAGAAAAGAAAGTGGTACTAATGTTACATTTCTAGTTTTGTAACAAAATTTGCTACATTTTGTATATATTAGAAATTGAATTATCATAATTTAGTTATTACCTACGTTGTCACTAAATGGACAAAATAAATTTTTATTTTTTGCAGATATGAGTTGAAGCAGACCTCAGTTTTAAAGTGCTATATTTAAATTTGATTTCATTTTGTTCTATGGGTTTTCCTGAAAATATTGATGTATAACGTGTCATATTACAGCCAATAAAATTGTATTATTTCCTGTAATAATAAAAGCCTTGCGCAGATCGTTGAATTAGCTTAGCACTGAGGACTAATATAATCAGCACTTGGAGGGTTAAACTCAGTCTACTTTATCAGGCACAATAATACTTAACACAAATAAAGAACTTTAAAATGATTTGAAAATTAGAAAATATATTAAGGAAGAGCTCTACTCAGATAGTTTCTAGTGGTTGTATATGTGTTATGCTTGATGAAGCCGACTGTGTTTGGCAATACCTACAATTAATGGACTGCAGAAAATCAAATAAAGTATTTATATACCTAACCAGTCCAAAAGCAAACAATAAAAAAAAAAAACACAAACTCAAAATTAAATACTTAAAACCTCTAAACTTTAAGCCTTCAAAATTAAGATGGATTTTGAATATACTACTTTCACTAAAAAGAAAGATAGTTTAACAATGATATATATTCAATTAGCCCTATTTGTAAAATATATGTAGAAAATCATTTCATAAAACACAATTTTATAGGTCACGAATTTCCACATTTTAAACTCCATTTGAATATATACTCATTTCTAGTAATGCTAAGCTAATTATGACATTGAATTCAAAATTAACTTGAAAACAAACAAGATAAAAACATAAAGCCTCCGATCAGTAGAGTGGTTGCGGTTGCTTTCCAAATGAGAGGACCCAAGTTAAATTTCCACAGAGGCCAAATAATTGCATAAGACCTTTCTACAATAGATTCATTTGGGATTTCAGTGTACAGAGCTCTAAACTAAAAAAAAAAAGAAAAAAGAAAAGCAAAAAAGTTTCATTGAAATATAAAAGTAGATCACAAGTGAAAAATATTTTTGATCAGGTACAAACAAAATCTTTCAGCAGCTGTTTAATCAAATATTAACCAAATAATAAGAGTTATTCAATTTTTAGTGCACATTTTATTTCATAGGTTTGATATTACATAGTTAAATTCGTACATCAAATTAAAAATCACAACTAAAAACAATGGTAAAATTACTTTCATAAAAATTGAGGAAGAAATAAAAGCAAGTTGATTTTTTATAACTTTCTATTTCAAATTAAAATAAAATAAACAAATGTAAAAATCTAACTATGTTGGAAATGAGACCTATGTGGTCAACATATTCAATATAAAATGTTGATAATGAAAGTTAAGATTACAAATTTCTTAATCTAATTAATTATAATTAAAATTAGCTTTCTTACCAGTTCCAGTTTCATGATCTGTACAAAATCTTTAAACACATTGTATGGCACACTAAGCATCCGTCCAAAACAACAAAGTGCATTGGGCTTAAAGGGTGGTGCTGCTGCACGTGTGTCAAAGAATTTCTCTATGATCTGCATTTCTTCTAGACTCCATTGGTCTTTATGCTCAGGTAAACATGTTACTTTGATATGTAATGACTGCAAATGTTGGGTATTTAAACCAACACGACACTGAAGAGTATCCACTTTAAAGTGAATAAATCCTGGCTCTGTGGTAGGAATTATGGCAAGTGGCTGAAACAATTTTTTTAATATGTTATTTTCTAATTCTTTAAAAATGGACTAATAAAATAAGATGACTTCTAAATGGGACAATTTGTGTTTGTAATAAATTGGACAACAATCCTAATTGATAAATCAATTTTTTAGCCCTTAAAATATGAATCGACATAAGCACAATGTCCGAGCCCTCGGAATTTTGATCTGAGGTAGAATATTTTTCATTTTCCATATAGATAATTACTAGATATTGATAATCCTGCAGATTCTCTGGTATAAAAATTTACTTTATTCATATGAAATGAAGAACTTGGGTTATTTATTTGATTGCACATGTTTCTTTCAATAAACTGACCAGATGGAATAAAAAAAAAGTATCATAAAAATATTTAACTCTACTTAACCCACGAAGTGGTGATGCTAATTTACTTCGTTTAAAAAATATTCATAAAAAATAGTAATTATATGCAAAACATAACTAGTAAGACATTATTTTTCTCAGAAATATGCATAGAATTTTACTATGCCATTAAAAAAATGAAGTTAACATTTTTCAGAAAAATCTTTATTAAATTTTTTTTTTTAAAAAATACATAATAATTTTTTTTTTCAAGATATACAAAAGTTTTGGAATGTAATTATGAATAAATGTTGATTATAAAAAAAAAAAAAAAAATGTATGAAATGTTAATATGTAATTTTTTTTTTATAAAATGAGGCAAAACGTTAGGGCTAATTTGAAAAAATCAAAAAAAAAATAGTAATGTTGTGGAAAATACAACTTCATTATATCATTTTTTCAGAGGTGCATACAATTTACTTGTGTATATTATATATATAAAGTTTGGAGTTATGTGAGGAATCAAAAATTCTTATAATAGCCAAAGCCAAAATTCCTCAGAAAAATGTATATAGCCTATACCATAAAAATTTGTTTTTTGATTTGTTTCAAGTAATATTAGAGATTTGAAATATATGTGTGTGGATAAAAGTTGCTAAAAAGAAAAATCAATTTATAAAATTTTCATTAGACGTGGTTAATTTTTATGTAAAAGTGAAAATTCGCTCAAAAGTTAGGCCATGTATACATTCGCTCAAAAATGTAAACACATGTCATTTTGCATACATTTTGGTAAAAACATAATCAATTTATAAAAAATTTTTCATTAGATAACATTATTTTTATTTGTAAACAAATGGAAATTTGCTCAAACGTTAGGCCAAATTTGACATAACCTATCTAGACAGGCTTAGTACTAGATAAGCCTGACAATAACATTAACTCAAAACAATAAATTCTATAAACAATAATATAGATATTATAATTTGTATACACAAACTATAATAAATAAATAAACGTACCTAACAAAATAAGTTCACAATAACAGAAATAAATTGAGCCAAGCATGGAACACTATTGACTAGGCACATATTTAGTACACAGAACAAGCAAATACAACGGCAATTTCAAGTTCAGAAAGAATCATCTAAGTCTATGACGTAAAAGGTGGTACCATATGAAAGATCTAAATTTCACCTTAAAATAGTGTAAAGATCCGTTACAAAATATCAATGTAAGTTATCGATATTTCATATTTAGAAAACCGTAATTTTGAAAACGTAGATCGAAAGAGAAAGAAAAATTCTACAAAATATAAGCAACTTGTGGTATTTGGACAAGAATTACCATTTTGGAAAATTATATGATCATTGAATACACTTTTCTATATAAACCACTTTTCACAGCCCTAACCTCAACGTCTAGGCTATTGTGGAGGTAGATTTTTATCATAAATGACCCATGTCTAATGAAACTTTTCAAAATTGATATTTCTTTTTAGCAACTTTTATCCACAAATATATTACAAATCTGTATCAATATTTTAAAAAAATCATAAAAAATTTTTAATATGGTTTATATACCTATTTCTGTGGAATTTTGCCTCGGTTACAGGCTAAATTTTTTGATTCCGTGCATAATAACTCTAAAATGTTTCCATATAAATTTTTTTGCATTATACACATAAAATCTATGTATATTTGTGAGAACATAGGTAATAAAAACTTTTGTTTAGAATAAAAATTATATTTTTGGTTACTGTTTGAATATAGTTAGTCAATATTCACATTTTACGTAAAAATGTACCTCGTCTAATATTACAAATCTGTGTCAATATTTAAAAAAAATCATAAAAAATTTTTAATATGGTTTATGTACCGATTTCTGTGAAATTTGACTCTCCGTTACTCTCGATATTTTGGTATTTGACCAAAAAACACCAAATGTGATACATCTAACATTTTTTTTCACTACACACCTACATTCTATGCACCTTTCTGAACATAATGAGATATAGAACTTTTGTATAAGATATATATTACTATTTTTAGTGATTTTTTGAAAAAAAAATGATCATTTTACCTTTTTTCGTAAACTATTTTTAGTTTTTTTGATAATATAACAAATTTTTTTTTCCCCCCTAAATATATTCAAAAATATTACACAAAACTTTTGTATATCTTAGAAAAAGGTAGTAAGCTATTGATTTTGGAATATACAGGTTTTTCCTGAAAATTGGTAACTTCGTTTTTGACATGTAACATACTTACTCCAAAACCGTTACAATTTTTTTTTTTTTTTTTTTTTTTACATAGATGAATTCTATGCATCTTTCTGAGAAAAATGATGTCTTATAAGTTAGGTTTTGTGTAAAATTAATATTTTTTATTAATTTTTTAAGAAAATAAAACCTTTAACATTGAACAGTTGGAGGGTTAAAATAGAGCCTCCCACAAGTTAGAACTCAGGGTCCAAAGATTTACTCATAACAGTATCCTATTATAATTTAATCCTGAAAAGAATATTACACACTCAATAAAAATGTTAAACATTCCTACATAATACTTTCCTGAATAATTGTCATTAACCTGAGCAAAAATGTTAATTTTTTTCTCTTTAATTAATAGATCAGAATCCAAAAGAAGATTATTTGTTTCAATTCCCAGTTATAATTTTATATGCAAACAATTCAAATTAGATTCTTTAATTTAAAAATTGACAAAATATATGGCCTCATCCTAATAATAATTTTCATTTAATATACATATTCCCGATACTTATAATTACAGTTTTTGTTTGTTAAAAATATGTGTTTTGAACAAATCTACAAATTAAACATTTTTACAAAATAACTTACACATTCTTCTGATTGTATGAAACGGTGTAGTTGTTTTCTCATGTACACACAACCAAGAAAACGTTCTAAAGGTGCAAGCTCTGGTCCTGGAAGTCCTTGAGGGTGTTGTGATGGAGAACATAGTCTATCCAATGCTTCATGTGTCAAACGAGTTGGTACTGCACCTGCCCATGACTTCTGTGGCAAGACTCGAGATAGCTGACCAACACCTTTGAAGAAAACATTGTAAGATAATAACAATGTCAGCAAAATTAAGGAGTTACACGTAGGGAATTATTAATTGGACGTAAATAGATGTTATAAAACCTTGGTATAAATAAATTAGCAGAAAAAAAATCTATTAATAATGGAATAATGTAAACATAATCTAAGCATATGTGCAATAATATATTATATAGTAATTGAATGAATGTTTAAATGGAGAGCAAAGAAAATATTTATGTTTTGTTTAAGTAAGTTTAATTAGATTGTTTACAAATATGAATCTGTATATTGTATATTGAAACAATCTGATGCCAATCTGTTAATTATGATGTACACAAGTGCTAAACATACAATTTTTTTCTTCATTTTATATTTTAAACTAAACAATAAATGATAATTTTCTCCTAATCAGCTGCTTTAGTGGGAGTTTTATTGTTTTGAGTTAGGTATATCAACTCTTGATTTTAATGCAGTACCACCAACCACATATATGTATTCTTTCAAACATTCTACAAATAATAACAAATAAGACACTTATCAGTTGTTTCTGAATACCAGAAAAATCTATATAGAAAAACATAAAAAGTGACATTAGCAGTATAATTCAAGTTGTTATTATTGAAAACAAAGTCAGTGCTGAATATGGAACAAAATCACTATTCTTTTGAGCCATTCTAACCAGTTTGTATAATGTTTATATTTTAAATAAAATATATGTATTTAAATGTATTGTAGTGACATGCTGCCCTTTTGTATTGTTACTCTAAATTGTTGTATGTAAATATAATTATATACAGTTGTAACATCTAGACTTGTAAGCTAAATAACTCACAACAGAGGGGGAAACAATGAATTACTCAAGACCGTGCAGAGTGGGGGACATGCACACGCTCTAGGTTGAATTACGACCTATAAATATAAGCCGTATCAACTTCGAAATCATTCTGCTTACAGTTACCTACAACACTCCTCTCTCACGCTGCTTTTGTTACTTACTGTCTTTCCTACTGTGGTCTGTCGGCTTATCCCGACAGCACGGATACCCCATTCGTTGTCTGAGGGGTGATCCCCTCGGGACGAGCATTACCTCTGTGGTCTGTCGGTTGATTCCAGCAGCACGACTTCCCCGTTTGTTGTCTGAAGGCTGATCCCGACACACTCTACTTTCTTCGTTGTATTAGGACTGATCCCTTCGGGATGAAATCCTTTCTAAATTCCTACCACGTCATTTTCTACTTTACTCGCATATTGTCGAAGCTCTTCTGATACCTAAACGATAGTACCTCTATCCTTAGTCTAAACCGAAACCCAGCTCTGACATGTATTTTGCACATGAGAATCTATAATAACGCATGGTATAAGCTTGAGGAATATTTTTTAAACTGTTGACATCCAAGATAAAGTTTTTATTTGTTTTCAGAGACAATATAAAGATTATTTGGTGGAGCAAATGAGAAAAAAATATACAATAAATGAAAAAATAACTTTTCTTTATATTAACTTTAATACTGATGTTCTACTTTTTTTTGACAAATGAAATAACAGTATGTATATTACTGACCCTGCTTATGATCTGGACTATGAAGTGCTGGATGACCAGGATGGCCTGGTGATTGTCCTGGTCTTGCAGGAGATGGCCGTGGCATGCCTGGAGATCCTGGCCAATTTGAAGCAGCTGGTGATGCCATACTTTGTGATGAAGGAAATGGACTACCGTCAGTGTGACCTAAAATGTATATACGTTTAATTAAAATTATTTGTGCTAACTTTAACTTAAATTTCTCCTATTCATCCAGATTCTAAAAAAATGCCATTCAAGTTTACAAGTATCAAATAATAAAAGTCAATGAAATATTTTTTCTTCAACACGTTTTTGCAAATGTCATGCAGAGTTAAAATCTAAACATTTAAATTTTTTAACTAATATTAGAAAAATAATAACAATAACAAATAATAAAAATAACATCTCTTCTTTAAAAAATAATCATTTTGAAATAATTTATTACAAATTAATTTTACAGAGAAAAGACCAATAATACTTTGTAGTTATAAAAATTGTACTTAAAAAAAACAAAAAAAAAAAACTAAAATATTGATACTAGGAAACTAAATTAGGAAATTTAATGACAATTTTTAAAAAATCCTAGTAGTTAAATAAAAAGGACACATAATTGAAATAAAAAAGGGAATATGAGAAAACAAAAATTACTAGTTAATAATAAATATGTGTTGTAATTCAATTCTATACAACAAAAACAAAGTAAGAGGGAGAGATTAGCGGTTACATCAGATTATCGGCCATATATAGGATTTCAGATTGACGATTCAATACGGAACACAAGATGTGTTCTGTTGTTTACAAAAAGTCCAGGTGAGGTAATTAAAATAAATTATCAAGTTAAAATGGTCATAATTCAAATTTTTTATTTTACTGTATAGCATAAAGGTTGCAGTATATTGATACCACTGACAACAGACACTGCAGTTCTGCCATTAAAAATTAGTCCTAAGGAGGTAATGAAATTTAATAAATTTATTTAAAAATAAATCAAATTAAAATAGTCATAACTTAAATTTTTTTTACTGTATAGGATAATGTAAAGCAGTCATGTCAAAGATACGGCCCGCGATCGCAATGTGTCAGAAAGAAGAATCTTGTTTTTTAGAGCTTTTAGACTTCACTCGATTCCTCTACGGAAGTTTTAAAATGTGCACACTACATTTATAAATAATTTCAAGGGCAGCACGTGCCTAGACAAGCGAGAGAGATAGACAGTAATGCCATCTCTTAGCAACAAGTGGAAATACCCAATTATTTTTGTTGAGTAAACACTATGAATAAACACTTGACTGATCTGAATGTAAAGTTACAGGGTAAAAATCTGATTGTCACTCAAATGTATTCATCTATTCAAGCCT
This sequence comes from Aphrophora alni, assembly GCA_963513935.1. NCBI lineage: Eukaryota > Metazoa > Arthropoda > Insecta > Hemiptera > Aphrophoridae > Aphrophora > Aphrophora alni. Next base: position 89,941,997 of record OY740767.1, read on the forward strand.
TTGAAATAAAGTTGAGGCTGTGGGAAAATCAGGTAAAAAATCAAACTTTGGATCATTTCCCTCATTTAAAATCATTTGGCACGGTGAACCAACCAAAACAAATTGGATCAAAATTCTCAACTTCTGCAAAATCTGATCACGGAATTCGACAATCATTTTGAAGTCTTCCACTAAATGAATGAAATGGAATTCCCAATTTTCAACAATCCATTCGATTTTGAAGATTCACAGGCACCAGTTCATTTGCAAATGGAGTTGATAGATCTTTAATCGGACAGTATTTTGAAAGAAAAATTTAAAGAGGTTAACGCTCTTACATTTTATACACAACATTTCAAGAGTTTGGAAAACTACCCGGAATTCAAAAAGCATGCAGCACACATTCTGTGCATGTTTGGTAGAATCTATTTATGTGAGCAGATGTTTTCCGTCATCAAAATAAATAGGAACAAACATCGCACAAGACTTAGGAATGAACATCTCCAATCAATTCTTAAAATAATTACAACGAATATGATACCTGACATCAATGAGCTTGTCAAAAACAAGAGAAGTCATGTATCTGGATCCTTGAGCTCAAAATAATTACCTTCTTTTATAACTTTGATATGATTTTTAACAACTGTATATTATACTATAAAATTAAATAAATAAAATGTTATAATAATTCAGTGCATTTTTTATTTTTTTATTTGAATCTGGCCCGCCTACACATTCTAAATTTAATATATGGCCCTCTGCAAAACTGAGTTTGACACCTCTGATGTAAAGGTTTTCTTAACATTATTTCTTATCAAGGTGAGCAATCACACTATATTTGGACCGTCGACAACATTCCGCTATTCTGCCATTTACAAAAACTCCGGGATATATTATATAAAATTTGTAAAGTACTTTTAGTGTATTGTCTATGGTAAGACTTATTTTTGAATGTAATCAATCCACGCTGTCTGATGAGTAGAAATCAATCCCCCCCTCATGAGTATGAACTCCGCACGAATTTATAAACAATGATAAACTGATAGTTTGTAGGCAATAGTGGCTATAGTTGTTCTCCATGGCGAACTCTACAAGTAGTATTATCTTCTTTTAAAAACCTTAAGAATAATCAAAACAACACCATTTATTTAACACTCAAAACTGTGAAATTTCCTTTTTCTTACTGGATGAAATGTAAGTACTATTAAAAAACTCGGCATTTAACTTTTATGAAGATATCTGTTTTAAAGTTATAAGACACTACAAAAATAAAATGTTTAACAACACTACAACAAACATGTGGACTGATATAATCAAATTTGTATTTTCAGTGTATTTTGGCAATTAAATATGGTTTTACAAAAAATATTATTGTAAAGTTTAAAATTTGTATTAATATAACTGACAAAAATACAAAAATTAGTTTTTCATCAAACTTCATATACATCTTCAAGGTGTTAACAGACCAGGATACAGAAAAGAAAAAAAAGGCGGTTCAGGAGTAATGGAGCAAAATATTTTACATAAGTTATGTATGACTATCATAAATATTAATAGTCAGTATCTGTAACCATTTCATTTTCTGACACCACCACATTGAAAAAATAATAGTAAAATTTAATAATTCTTAATAGTTACAAGTATAATATAATAAATATTTAGTTTACAATGAAGGCAACAAATAGGCCTATAGATGAAGGGGAAGGGGACTAAAGAAAAGTTCTGATAAAGGAAGACATTTTGAGCTTCGAATAAGAAACAGTGTAAACAAAGTTGCTTCTTTATCTCTTCCTCTTGCTCTAAACAGGAAATGGTTCTTCCAAATGTTTTTATCGGTTATACTAATTTTTGTTCCCAATAAGTATACAAACAATTTATATTACAATAGAACTCCAATTATCCGAATCAATTTAGGGTGACATAATAGAAAATTTAAAATAAGAAAATAACAGCGAGAGCACGAGCGAACAGGGTAGAGAGGTGCGGCATTGCACATGCTGTAGCTATGACAACGAAGCAATGAGTCATCGCTTCCCCTTTTCACTATCTGCACATCACCACTGTTCTGTCACTTCAATTTACCCTCTAATCGAGTTCTACTGTGCTGTGTTCAGTGTCTCGTTCTATATTAATCGTTCAAAATGAATGCAAAACATAAACGTGTTGTCCTTTCACTGAAAGATAAAGTGGAAATTTTAAATCAGTTGAATAAAAGGTGTGCCTAGAAAGCAACTGGCCGAGAGATTTGGCGTGGTAAAGGCTACAGTATCTGACATTAAAACTAACAGTGCAAAAATTTTAAGCTTTGTCAGTGCATTTGAAAACAAAGATGGATGTTCTTCTAGAAAAGTGATGTAAAATGCTAAAAGCGAGCAGATTGAGAAAGTTGTTTTCACATGGTTTCTGCAAAAACATTTGATTGGAGAACCAATTTCAGGAACAATTTTATGTGAAAAAACACAAATGTTTTGAGAAAAAAATGGGCGTAACTGATTTTAAAGCAAGCTAGAGTTGGTTTCGGAAGTTTAAATCCAGACATGGCATTCGGGAGTTAAATGTAGCGAGAGAAAAACTTTCTGCCATCCGAGCTGCAGATAATTTTATGGATACTTTTAAACAAGAAACTAAAGACTATGATCCTGAACTTGTGTACAACACCGATGAAACCGGTTTTAACTGGAAAGCTATCCCGAGGAAAACTTTGGGATCCAAAAGAAAACAAAGTGCTCTAGAGCATAAGATTAGTAAGGTGTGACACAATTCTCGTTTGCACTAACTCTACAGGCAACCATCAGCTACTTTTATTAACGATTGGCACACCAAAAAAGCAAAGAGCTTTCAAAAATGTAAACAATTTACCAGTGACCTACTTGAACCAAAAAAGTCCATGGATGAATACTGATATATTTTTGGAATGGTACAACAAAACCTTAATCCCTGAGGTAAAATTTTTTTAAGCAGAAACCGGAAAAACAGGAAAGGTTGGCTCATCTTTGACAATGCGCCAACTCAACCTTCCCTTGAGTTTCTCGAGATGGAAAACAGAGATTTTTAATGTTTGTTCCTGCCGTCTAATGTAACCAGTCTGCTGCAGCCCATGGATCAGAATGTATTTGAGTGTACCAAACGACACTACCGACGTCAATTGCTTTGTAAACTGCTACTGGCTGAAGATGACAATGAAGAAAGAGTTCTCGATTTGTATAAAAAAATTAATTTGAAAGACTGGTGTTACATTATTGCGGATTCCTGGAATACGGTTAAAAGTCTTACATTAACCCTCCAACTGGTGATCGACCACTTTTTGCCTTAAAAGTGGTCGCTTCGTTAGTCACGGCTCTATTCACCAACTAAAAAACACGTATTTTGCCATTCAACGTTACGCCCACTTAAAATTGTCCCATCGCAATAAATAAAATACCGTTGGAAAGCTAATGTTCCGTAGATGCATATCATGCAAAAAAAAAAAAAAAATACCACAAAACGTTATTAATAATATTCCAAAAATTGGCGAAGTTCGCATAGTTTTCATGCGAAACGTCAAAGTTTTACGTCAACCAGTTTTAAACAAAACATTCGTCTCGTTTGTCAATTATTCCTATTTCGAAATTTCAATCTGTCACATCGGATATAACACTGCTTGATAGATTGCGTCTTTCTCTTCAAAACCGTGTTTATCAAATGTTTCCAACTAGTATAGTTTTTATTATATAAAAATTAAACCAAATCAAGAATTTTAACGCTATTTTACACGCTAAAAATTACATTTTTTGCAATTCAACTTTTATCCTAGTAGATATTATATTATCGAAATGTATTCTATACCATTGAAAAGGTAATTTTTCAATCTTTCATAACCAGGTTTAGAAAAATTAAACTTGCGTCAAATAGTAAAACAAGACTTGACTGAAGTTGATGTTCATAACGCTAGGTTGCGACAACTGGCCGCGGCAAGTTTTATATAGAAAATATCACCTATATGTTCATATATTTTTTCTAAATGGTAAAACTTGTAGAAATGTTACAAGTTGACAATATTATATAGTATTTTTCTTCCTCTTTCGAACCATGAAGACGAAATCATCCTAAGTTTTATAGTTTACGAGTTACATACAATCTACGATGTGGCTTACTGAATATTTTGATCCTATTCTTGACTTGGATTATTTAGACGCTATTCCATATTTCTACATTGACGTCATAGATTTTTTACCGTTCTCTTACATCATTCTAAAGATGAGATTTCCATCTTTAATTTAGTGTGTGTTAAATATTTGTGCATTGAAAATTAGGGAAGCTATTTTGATCCAAAGTTCCTCCATTTCAAGTCAATCTTTCACGATGCAATTAGACGCAAAAGGGTGTGGCATTTGTGTAATATATTTACTATTTCTTTTATTTTGAAGGTTTGTGTATACAAATTGTATATAAATTGTATATACAAGTTACAATATATGTGTTTTTATTTCTAAAGTTTGTTTTTGAGTGAATTTCGAGTGTGTATATGGAATAACCTATAAATAAAAATGGCAAGTTTAGGCTATATGCATATTTTCTTATATTTAGTGTTTTATATGAGTATACAAGTGAATATGTGTGTTATTCTTTGTAAAGTATATTGTCTTAGTAAAATCTAATGATTTTGTCTTAGGCCTAGCTTTAGGAAGTTACTAATTACGCCTAAATGTCAAGAGTTCAAACCTAACCTCAAGCGTCAGAATACAAATTTTTGAAAAATCGTCATTTTTATTTAGGAAATGTAACATATTATTATTTTTTTCCCCTAAATATATTATTTGTGATATATTCACAAATATATTACAAATCTCAACAAATGGTTGAAAAAATTGCAAAAAATGTATTAGTATGTTTTTGATCACCATTTCTATGAAATTTCTGCTCTGTTACTCTTAGATTTTTTGGTATTTGACCAAAAAACTCCAAATTTGATAAATCTAACTTTTTTTTCACTACACACCTACATTCTATGCACCTTTCTGGACATAATGATATATAGAAGTTCTGTATAAAATATATTTTACTATTTTTAATGTTTTTTTTAAAAAATAAAGAGAAAATTCAGTTTTTACATAAAATAATTTTTTACATTTTTAAAATGTAACAAATTTATATATTTGTTTTCCTAAATATATTCACAAATAATACACAAAAATTGTGTATATCTTAGAAATAGGTAGTAAGCTATTGATTTTGGGTGATACCGATTTTTCTGAAAATTATTTAATATCATTTTTAACTAATTGCCAAATAAAAGGCACGTTGACCAAAGAACAACTTGAACTAGAAAAGCAAAGGAAACAAGAACAAAAAACAACAGCTGAAGTTGATGAACAAGATCAGGAAATGTATGTGGGAGACTTTGTAAACATGGCCAGTACAATCGTTGGTTGCTCAGAATGCAATGTTAATGATGTGAAGGAGTGGTTGCAGTATGATAAAGATGATCAAAGGTTCCAGATAATGACTGATGACAAAATCACAGAGAGTGTTTTGGATGAACAACAAGGTGATAACAAGGACAGTGATGAAACCGAGGAAGAAAACAGAAGATGAAGCGGCAACCGGAGTGTGAAGCTATACAACTGCTTGCCGTCAAGTACATGCAAGACTTTGCTGCTCGAAAACACGTTACTACGTGAACACACTTTACTCAAGATGTTCAAGTGAAATTCATATATAACAACAGTATGTACAAAGAACTTTTTAATTTATTTTTTTTTTCATTTATTTATTACTTATTCCATATTTTTCATACATTATATTTACATTAATATATGTACAGTATGTAGCAATCTTAATATAAGTTGTTTTTCAATGTATGATGTAGAACCTTTTTTAATTGATTCCCGAGTTATATCCTATTATCCGAATATTTGATTATGTGAATCGGGTCGGGTCCCAATTAATTCGGATAATTAGAGTTCTACTGTATCACAGAATGGATGTTCTATACTGTTTGAATTGTGTTATATATTGTTAGAGCATTTATATATTTTAAAGGGTTTTTGTAGTTTAATTTATTTCATAAATTTTATCAATATAAGTTATATTATTCTTACATTATAATTTTGTCAATATGTCAATATACTGAGAACAAAACCTGTTACTAATAGTAGTAGTAGTAGTAGTAGTAGTAGTAGTAATGAACTGTATTAATAAATGGTGTTAAAAATGTAATAGTGTACATTTTTAGTTCTTTGATCTGAAACAGAATGGGATATATATTGATCTTAGATAGAATGGGGTGTACGTCTAGACTTGATGAATCAAGCAGGAAACGTATTTTGTTTTTTTGAATAAAATCAATAAAAGATTAAATAAGTAAACAAAATAAATGATACTAAATGATCAGAGAAATTTATTGTTATGTATTTTAATAATTAAAATAAATATAAACTATATAATTAAATAATTATAAACTATATAATTAAATTAGTGCAGTGTAAACATTTTGCACACACAAAGCCTAAAAGCTTGGTTTTAACCGCCAAGTGGAAAATTTTTCAGTCTTCATAGAACCTTCAAAGCAGGAGCACGCTACTCTGATAGACATGATCGTCCTATTGAATGGGAAGTACAAAAAGAAAGTGTTTTCTTAAATAACTATGAGTTGTTCAACATATATTGTTATAAACTATTATGAGTCAGTTTCATTTGAGTTAAAAAACTAACTTTCAGAAGTGAAAAGTATTAGATTTGTTAATATTGTGTAATGGACAAGGTGCATGATGTAACCCGGAAAACATGTATAAGGAGACTAAGTTTTGGTTTGTAATGTTTAAATAAGATAATTTAAATATCGTAATTTGAACTAATAATGTGAACAATTGATGTGTTCTCATAAGAGAAAACGAGAACTTAAAAGATTAACTTTGAAAAACAATAGAAGTGATTTTGGTGAAACGACGCCATGTGACTGCAATGAGGAAAAGTTGTGTTTTTCATTAAAAAAGTTTATTTAAAACACCTACGTGTGTCTGGTATAACATGTATAAACTATTATTTATGTAAAATAAAATATAACTGTTTCATAATTTGTAATTTTGTTAAATTTTTAATTTTGTGTTTGTAATTTTGTTTGATATCTTTTTTCAGAAGACATGATGAGTTATTTCAAATGTAATATTTAAAGTCTTTCAACAAGTAAAAGATTTTCTTTGATAAAAGCTATTAATTTAATATTTTTTGGCATGAATTCATAAATAAATGATATTTTTATAAAGTTGACAGGATAAAGAGATATTAATTTTTCAATATATTATTAAAATTTTAATTCAATAACAAGGTTGCAACCAAAATTTAACTTAATAAACAAAATTCTTTTGAAAATGATTTTTTAAATAATATATATATATATATATATATATATATATGATGTAACTACTTTCTTTACAGGTATTTTTATTTCATGTTTTTTTTTTTTTTTTGTTATATTAAGTTCTCTAAATAAAATAAAGTGAATTTCAGAATAAAAAAGACTTCTATATTTTAATCCAGTATTCTATTAAGTACACTTTTTCTAAAGAATTCATGACCTCCGATATATTTTGTACTCACTTCTAGAGTTATAAATTTTATAATTAAATTTTTATATTTATTTATTTTTTGTAATTAAAGCATTACAAAATGGCGCCCAACTTAAATCAATAAACATTACAAAATTAGTTGTTCTAATTAAAAAAAAAAAAGTATTGTTTCAAACATTGTACAGACTTACTCACTCTCAGATTCCCAAAATCAAATCAAAACTATTTGACACCGAAAATATCAGTAAAAAGTGAAAATAAACCATTGACACCATCGTTGGAAAAAATATTCAGATATTTAAGTAGGGTCATAACTTGTTTCACTTCTACCATAAATGCGTCCTCAGTAAAGATTTCATATCACACCATATTTTTGATTTCATATTTTTGACACAAGTTTTGATGTGGTCAAGGTTAATTTTTGTTTTTTGACAATTATTCTAAACTATTAGATTTTACTTTTTTTTTTATTGAGATTTTGTACACAGCCTTATCTTCATATAGGATTAAAATTTATCGGAAATCAATTTTAATAAATTTATCTTTTATAACAACCTCATGGCAGATTTTTTTTTTTGTTTCTTACCGACAACTCATGTACCGGCATATTTAGAGAGATAGTAATATTTTGTTTGGGTTTTTGGAGGCTACACTTGAGCAAAATTCCATCAAAATTTGACAAATATGTAATTTGGAGTTTTTCCTTATGATAGTTACCAAATTTTCAGTTATAAAAAAAAGACAAGAGTTATGGCCAAAATATTGGTCTTCGGACAGACATCATTCCAAAAAGGTCAAGGTCAATGCAAGGATCGATTTATGTTGTCTAAGTCATCTAGTTTACTATTATTTTGTTCAAAAATATATTTTTACATTTATTAAAGCTTATTTTTACATTCAATGTATCTGTAACATACGGTGAAGAAACTTTTACCACTAATTTTTGAAACAGATATCAACTACAAAAATGTTTTCAAATTTAATATATATATATATATATATATATATATATATTTGTTAGATTTCTATTAATTTTCAACAAACAAAATGATTTTAAACAAAATTCCTATCATTATCCCCCAGAGTTTTTCCCCAACTACTTAAAATACCCAGCTTTTTCCAGATTTTCCCAAATAATAGACACCTTGGAACAAGTAATTTATGACCCATTTACACTACAGATATTGTATAAATACTCTTTTAACACAAGAACATATGTTTCTTAAAAATTCTGTGATCATACCTGTTTGACCCATGAAAGAACTTGCAGGCGAATGTCCCAATCCCATTGTAGGTCCTGGTGACGATGTAGGCATAGGGCTAGGAACATGGAGGGGATTTGAAGGAGAATTAGCAAGCATTACAGATCCAGGGGACGGATGTGGAAGCATGGAAGGTGATGGGTTGATATTTGGAGGTAAAGAAGGTGGTGAAGCAAGATTAAACGATGTTGCTGGGCTTGAACCAAAGCTTTGATGTTGATTCTGAAAAAATAAAATGTAAGATGGTCATCAGACTAAATAACAACAACAAAATAATCAAAGGATATATTTTAATATTTGTGTAAGAAGTATTATGAAACTGATTTGTCATGTACATAATATTTTCTTTATTAATAAGTGTGTAAGAGGAACAGACTTTTCAAAAAATAACTTCAAAATAATTTCTAGTGATACATTAATAGATTGGGATAGTATAGGTTCAGATACTTTTTCTTTCTACAATTTGTGAACATAAAATTTTATATTTAGATCGCTTGAGTAATCAAATAAATTTACATCTTAAATCTCAACATTTAAAATAGAACATAAACAAATAAATTTTTTTATCAATATAGAGTTTGTGTCTTGAATTATGATTTTAAGTTTTATAATTAAATTTATAATCTTTCTAGAGGACTAAGTTTGTGTTTGTATACTACATAATTAATTGTGAACAAATATTACCATAACATAAAAGTTAAACTTCCTGACCATTATAATCAATATAACTTTAATTAATACTGTTTCGACCAATAGTATATTTATTTTAAAAGAAGGAACTTGCAATAAACAAAATTATTTTTGGAATATTAAACGAAATTTGTGTACCATTACTTGACCTTGGTTTTAATACATGTAGATCACCAAGCTGAAATAAATGTCTTAGGCTAACAAAGAATCTAAAAGTAAGAAGAAACTTTTGACAAATCGTTTCAATCAGCCTCCATTTAAAAACTTTTATTTAGTAGTAACAAAGAATCCCCAAGCCACAAAAGCAGCCAGGAAACAAAAAACTAAGACTATAATTAATTTAATTATGTTTATTTATACTACTTTGATGTACATTTCAATGACATAGTCATCCTCATTGAAATGTACATCAAAGTAGTATAAATAAACATAACTGGATTATTAATACAGTTTTAGTTTTTTTTTGTGGTTTGGAGATTTTTTGTTTTCCTTATTGTAAATAAAGCCACAGTGCTTCTTGGACATTTAATTAACTAAATATACTGAACGAAACTTAATTTGTATAGTAAAAACATCAATGGACATAGACTTTCAAAACCATGCTATTATTAGAAAATATTGTTGTGATTCTTGTAGCTTATAGCTAGCCTCGGCTCCAGTTCATCAATTTTCAGTAGTGGAAGAGACGTTTTTGCTATTTCTATATGTTAGGATCATGACAGAGTGTAGATTCTTTAAGGACATATAGACTGATCTTATTCAGGTGAGCCATGTCTAATGATAAGATGGAAAAAAGCCAATGAATTTGTTCCTAGTTTGGTTTTATCCCAATTATTACTTTCTGCTTTTTCTTATTGATTTTGACGCTATCAGTTATTTTGGAGAATTGGTGGTATATTATCCTTATTTATATTCGTAGACAATTTTTACTGTTATATTATATCACTACTAAATTGTAAGAAATATATATTATTATTTTTACAGAATATAAATAAAATAGGAAAATATATTGTGACTGGTAACATTAAATTTATGGATTTAAATGAACACTCAAAACAATGTTTTGGAGTTTCGATGTTCATTTGATGGTATCGGTTTTGGCATGAGCGAGACTGCAGTAGATATACACTGTACTCCCCATTATCCCTGAAATTGGGTGGCACAGACATCGCGGATAATCTGCAAGAATGCTAAAACTAAAGGGAAAACAATAAAAAAATAGTTTTGACATAAAAAGGCTTTAATAATCTGTACATAAAACACATAATACACAGGTATAAATCAATAAATTACATTCAGTAAAAAGTTTTAATGTACATTTTACATGAAATAAAAAAGTGTAATAGAGGAGATGTTCATGTAGTAAAACAAAAGAACAATACAGGAAACATATTACCCTACACTAGTACCGTATTGCAACTTTATTTTATTTTTTTTAAATCAAACATTGTTTTTTGTTTCTTACTGAGAAAACACTATCTCTTGATTCTTGATTGAACTTTTTTTAGCAACAGTAATGCAGCTAACTGTGCATCGTCGTCTTGTTCCTCTAAATACTGGAGCAGTCCATTGATGTATTTTCAAGGCCACTTCGTGTGTCAATCGCACAGGGCGTACGTTCCTTCTTCCTCTTCACTTACACTTTGCTCTTCGTACGCCCCTCTGGCTTTGTCTGCTATTTCTTGGTCTGTCAGTCACTCGAATCCCGGCTCATTAGCATTACAGTTCAACCATTCTAGACAGTAAGTTTATCTCTACTGCACAACTTCGTTATCATAGTTTTACTGTTTGTTACCCGTACTAAACAGGTAAAGAGAACCGTAAAATATTTTACTTATGTTTTCCGTAAGACTTGCGGTTAGTCCGCTTTGTGGATCAACCACTTATGGATAATCGGGAGTATAGTGTGTTTCCAAAGAAAAATTATCTCTTGATGATGGGCCTGAAGTAATTGATATTTGAAAGAAGAATCATAGCAACAAGAATAATGATATCTCTAAAAATTACAAAAAAAAAAAATTATTCAAAAAAGTTAGGTTATGTTTTCAGAGAAAACAATTTCGATCACCAAAAGTTAATATTATTTACCTGAGATATGTTAGCAGTGTGTGGACTTGCTGGTGTGTGAGGGTTACTTCCAGATGGTGGAGTAAGAGGTGGATGAAACCTCAATCCTTCCCGTTGCTGGGCAGGTGACTGAGGACCTGGAGCACGGTGGTGACCACTAAGGAAACCTCCACCTTCCACGGGATCCATAGGAACTGGTGAGGGAGGGTTATCATCTTCTGATTGAGACCTCCGACGAAAAACTGCACTCTCGTCTTCATATTTTGATAAGAAAGCCTGATTCAAAGGAAACAGTAGTTAATTATATTTAAACAGATTAAAGTATTAAACTTATAACTAACCACTTACGTACACTGTAAATACTACCCTGCTTTCAAAGTTATTAAAACACTTTTAATATTATCAATATAGAGTCAATTAAAAAATAATATTCTTTTCTAATATATTTTAATTAGGAAATATATTACCAACTTCAAACTCATCAACAATATATTTTGATAGTTATTGATCATAACTAAAAAACGATGATCAATATATCACCACTCATCAACTTTAAAACTGTTCCAGAAAACTGTAACTTTCAGGATAAGTTATTAATCAACTATCGTACCTTTTGACGAGAAATGAATTTCAATACGTTCTTAACAAGTGGCCCAGGTATTGTAACTCAAATATTTAAAATGGTTAATAACCCTTTAAGTAGTATGTCATTTTAAACATCTCTTTAAAAATGGTAGAAATAAAAAAGTTGCTATGATATATGTATCCTTAATGGTGGCAGGATAAAGTTTGGATTTCCAAAAAATAATATTGGAAGTCTAAGGAATTGTAATGGCAAATAAATTAAATTTTTTCATTTTTATTTGGACAATATTGAATAAATTTATTTGAAAACAATGTATTATTAAACTTTTTGGTCTATTTTACAGCCCACAAAGCTAAACATGAGCTAGTTCACTCCAAGCTTCACAGTCCAACATATCTAAACTACCTATCTTTCCCCACAGTTCTTTTCCATGAAATAGGCTAAAATGCAAAATATCCAAAATACATCATAATAGCAGAGATATTTCTTAACCATATAAAAACATATTATGAACAGTAACATCCATTTCCATAAAATAACATAGTTTACTATCAGAGCTACATAGATGACATATTGTGCTAGATGAAAGGATCATAGACAATATAATGATGAAAAAATAGATAAATGATCATGTTCAACAATTATTTAAATAATATTCACCCAGCTTTAAAATACATATCTGAAATAGAAAGTATATATTTTCATATTATTAATTACCTGGACCTTACAATTACTAAAGTTAATAACAAGCATCTATTCACAATATACAAATAACCCATCCAAACTAACTACACTATATATTCTACCTCTAAGTATCCACAATCATAAAAGATGGCACCATGTAACAGTTTCGCTCACAGAGCACTCGATATTCCTATAGAACCATCCGATTTAACAAATGAAATTAAGATTATTAAACACATAGATTAATCTAATTCACCTAGATAAATGTATACACAAACAGAGAAATAAAACTAACAAAATATTAAAACCTAATATAAAAAAGAAACATAAATATATCATAATGAGATTATCTCCATTGCTTGACAAACAAGTATGCAACGGCTTTAAGAAAAAAGGTTACAAGATAGCATCCAGGCCAGACACCTGCCTAGGTCAATTAATAATGGCTTTAAGAAAAAAGGTTACAAGATAGCATCCAGGCCAGACACCTGCCTAGGTCAATTAATAATGGCTTTAAGAAAAAAGGTTACAAGATAGAATCCAGGAAAGACACCTGCCTAGATCTATTAATAGGTGAGAAAAGACAGAATCAAGATAACTAAAACAAAAGGAGAATATATAAATTGAAATATAGTGATTGTACACAATATTATGTAGAACAAACAGGAAAAAATTTACGGAAAAGCAACTGCAACACAAGCAGATCCACATTTGCAAAACACTTGATAACAATCGCACATATAAAAAAAAGAAAGGATGAATTATGAAAGAATGTATTGGAGGAGTATGGAATTTACAAGAACACCAAGAATAATCTAAACTAAGTATTAAGTAATAAATTGAAATTTAATTTACAGTTTATATGATTTAACAAATACAACATAGAAATTAGAATTACATACCTAGATAAGACTTTTGATTGGCATCTAGTTAACTAGTGGAACCAGTCAGTTAAACATGTGGTCGATTAAACCTTTTTACATTATTATATTTTTATTATTATAACATAATGATATGTACAAGTTGAGACAGATTTTTCAAATAATACCACTCAAGGGCAACTTTAATAAAGAGTCCTTTGAACATGTAAAATATGCAGGGTTTTGAATGGAACAAGCAAACTTATAGGCTTCTGTAAGGACAGGAAAGCTTAAGAACAATGGGTTTTTAATTATTAATAAAAAAAAAAGTTTTTATATATCAAAATATAAAGCATATTTGATTGAGTAATAATGTAAAAGAAAATCTTATTAATTATTATTAAACAAAATGTGATATAATAAAAAATCAAAATATAAACTGTAAACTTTTACAAAATTCTAATTAGGGATAATTGTAGACCAAATGGGCAGGAATAAAATGCAATATAAATAATTTTGAAAAATTAATAAATAATAAAAAATTTTGAGCAGTCATTTTTTGATAGCTTATTTTATTTAAAAAAAAATTAAATAGGTTAATCAAATAAATTTCAAAAATCAATTAGTACAGTTTATTAAGATTGTAAAGATACATATTGTGACAAAGGATCAGTTCAATGAAATGAGTTATGATAATTCGAAAATTGAAAGTTTTCAAAGTACAATAAATCTTAAAATTGGTTAAATATAAGAAAAAATTATTATGCAAGTATAAGTTAATGACCTATATAATTGTAAGACCACATGAAAAATAGTGAAAAACCCTTAAAAACCCCAATTAAAACAATAATCTAGAATAATGAAAATTGGCCAATCAAAAGTGAACATAGCTTCATCAAAAAAGATAATATAAAAAAAAGGTAATTGGATAGTGCCAAAAAGTTTTAGATTGAAGGAAACAAAATGCAAGAAGAAAAAGTACGGACAATTGGAAAATCACGGAAATCAAGTCGGAAAAGTGATCACAAGTTTAGACTATGTAACTTCGGAACGGAAAGACATAGCAATGTCAATCAAGTGCATATGTCTAGGGATCAAGAGGAGTATAAAGAGCTTTTCAGTTTTTCCGAAGTAAAATCCATCCAGTAGAAAGAAAGATGTTGCAATTCAGGGAAAAAACTAACAAATTTATTGGATGTCAGAATCTTACACCATGTTAGAACTGGTTACACTAGTTATAGTGATTATATAGTTATTAGTTATTATAGTGATTGTATGTTACACTATACAATCACTACAGTCCAATTTATATATTCTCCTATCGTTTAAGTTATCTTAATTCTGTATTTTCTCACCTATTAATTAATCTAGGCAGGTGTCTGTCCTGTATGCTATCTTGTAACCATGTTTCTTAAAGGCGTTTGTTTATCAAACAATGGAGAGAATCTCATTGTGATATATTTATGTTTATTTTTTATATTTGGTTTTAATGTTTTGTTGGTGTTCTTTCTCTGTTTGTGTATACATTTATCTGGGTGAATTTCATTGGGCTAAGAGTTTAATAATGTGAATTTCATTTGATAAATCGGATGGTTCCATAGGAATATCGAGTGCTCAGTGAACAAAACTGTTATATGCTGCCATGATTGTGGATGCTTAGAGGTAGCATTTACAGTGTAGTTTGTTTGGGTGGGTTTTTTTTTGTATATTTTGAATTGATGCTTGTTATTAACTTTAGTGAATGTAAATTCCAGATAATTAATAATGTTTTAGTACTTACTTTCTATTTCGGATATGAATTTTAAAGCTGGGTGAATATTATTTAAATAATTGTTGAACATGAACATTTATCTATTTCATCTTTACTTATGTTGTCTATGATCCTTTCATGTATCACACTTTTCTATGATAGTAAACAATGTTTTTTGTGGAAATGGTTGTTACTGTTCATTATAAGCTATATTTCTCATTATGACATATGAATTCTCTTTGTCCGCTCTAGTTAATAATGTGATACTCTTATTAAATTAGCTTTTTAGTAATGAGTAATCAGATTGAATTTTGTTATTGTTATTATTTATATATTTGATAAGACTTAATATCTTATGAGTCAAGATACATCTATTAATATTTTGAAATTCCTTTGTTAGACTTAAGACTCCATTAATATTGATTAGAATCAAAGGTCATCTTTAAATTTGTTATATCTCTTTCAGACCTTTATTGATAAGATCTAATTCTTGTTTTGTAAACATGATATTTTTGTAGTTGGTGATTCGGGATGCAAATATATGGTCTGTTTGTTTGGTTACTTCCAATAATGACTTCAGTTTGTGTTGGATGGTATTCCGAATCTTATTGACTTTATGCATTATCTGTCTATTGATTTCATCGTAGAATCTGCTCAATTGTATAGGATGTAAATAATGAGATAATTTAAGTAATATTTGTATAAACTGAGAGAGACTCCCTTTTTTAGAATATAAAGTTCTAATTTACTCTTTTAACCATGTTGTTTCACTATACATGTGACTTTGGCCTTACCTTGACATAATTAGGAATGACCTTTTTTTTTATTGAAGTTTATGGCAATAGAAGTAGATTGTATTCATGTATTTACAGGCTAATTTTGTGTACTCACTTAATTTATAATGCTAATTTTATTTTTTACTATTATTAAGTAGATAAGAAAATCGAGAGAGAGGAACTTAAATTTGAATTGCATATTAACAGTATTGTTGTTAATCATATCCTATTTCCAAACTTCATATTTATTTAAAGATGTTTCCGATACAGTATATTTTCTTTTTTGTCACATAGATGTAAATTATTTACAAAACAACCATTATAACCGTAAAGTCTTGAGGTGCTTTTATATTTTAAATTTTTTATAAAAATAAATGTATAATCAATAACTATTCTCATCTTTTGATGTTCATACATAAATGCAAATTTATATTTTCCAAAATTTTGTTAATATAAAACTTATTACAATCTTCATATAATGGAGAGAATAATTCATATCGTAGATATTATGCCAATTCATCATTGAAATGAAGGAAACAATTTTATCATCTGTCTTTCAAAGCTTCTTCTCCTTTATTCACCCTGTCTTTCCATATTACCTACTTCATAGTATTGGAATCGGTATCAGGATCATTCATAGCTTCTTGTCCTCTCTCTCTCTCTTTCTTTATACACCTTCCACAATGCCTTCCGTATTACCACTCTCACCTCCTAATATTGGAATTGGAAGTATTGGTATCAGGTGTAATCGGTCAGTTGTGGTATCGACTTAGATCTACAAACTATAACCTTTAGCACACACATCACGAAGATGGTAACAATGTCATTAAAACAACTTTGATTTAATAAAAGTATTAATGAGAAATTGATGTTTTATTTTAATTTGAAACATCTCACAAATCAAGCTTGATATTTATTTACTTTATCCATTTTGTTTATTAATAACTCTCAGTGGTCCTACTTATAAAAACAACTAGAGAGAAATAATCTCAATATAAGTGATATGAACGAAATGTAGTTATTTTCAATAATGAATACTGTAGCTTATACACAAGACATACCTTAAGCCCAGGTGTTGGTGTAAATTCATTAATGACATTAGCACTTGCAAAACGACTATACGCTGCATCTCTGAGACTAACAAGACCTCCTCCTCTAAGTCTCAGTTCTAAGCAATACATGCCTTGATATGTTATGTGTATCAGAGTTGGAGATTGTGGCATGATTGTAAATGTCTGAACTGGAACCTGAGGTCTCTGAAAACACACAACATCTAAAATATTAAGATCATTTTATAAAGCATTTTTATAAGGTGACAGATTAACATGATACATGTTTTTTAACTCTTCTAAAAATTAATATAGATTTACAAATACTTACAGAGTTATGGACTCCTAGTTGTGGAATAGTTGGCAGTTTACTAATAGACACTAAAGGTTCATATGTTTCATGAAGAAGATGAACGATCTGAGCTAAGTTGTGATGTCTGTTTAAATGTGCTTCCAACTGCTCCCGTATCAAGGAGTGTGCGTTTACACAATTGTTGCTGCCACCTATACCACATTATTAAAATAAAAAATTTAATTATGTCACATAAATAAGAATTAAGTAAATATAATAATTATCAGATATATTTATTCATGTATATTATTTTTTTCATATAATTTCACACAGATCAAAATATGTACATATTTTTTAGACTTCTCACGTCTACTTTTTAGTCTCTGTGTTTTTACCCGTTAGTTTATCTGATTATTAGAGATGTGAATCTCCCCCAAACTTAACTCAAATTTGTGGCAAGGGTCAACTAGTTGAATTTTAAGATTCAAATTTTAATTGTCAGTGATAACTCTCATATTTATTGTCACAAATGGTAACTAGTGGTATTCACATAGACAGAATGTAAATATGCTATACCGGATCATGTTAAAATCTAAGGACATACAATTATTTTTTTAAACATTTTAAATGGTGATCATTTTGAAATGGGTTGAACATATTTTTCATTTTCAAACGCATTTGAGCAATTAACCATTCAAGCACATGAATGTGACAATTTTTTAATGAAATTGTGTCATCAGTAGTTTCTAGTTTCTCTGGAAAATAAATCAAAATAGAACAAAAGCCAAGTACTTTTGTTACTATAAGATACCATTTGGTCAGATACAAACTGTTTTAAAAGTATGCGTACATAAGAATGCAAAATTAATAGTGAATAAATAGCTATAAAGAACTGTAATTAAATCTAAATAACAGTTGCATTAAAATAATAACAAGATAAGAGTGGAGTGTAACTAAAGAATTACTGACGTCGCTACATCTCTCTATACAAAAGGCAACAACTCTATATTATTTTCCGTACAACAATATTTGTATGTATGGGTAAATAAAAAAAACCATTGTTTTTGACAAATGTTACAAGTTTTCTTAATATTTTCAATGATAACATATATTTTGTCAGTAATAGAGTTGATATATGATATCAATAATTAAGTTAAATGCTAAATGTAACTGAATCCATTATTTAAATTGGTGACTTAATTTCCAGGTTAAAACAATTTTTTGCTAACCATTAAGAGGAAATCCATATTATCAGGTTATATAACAGTAACAACATTAATTTGATGAACAACACAGTTTGTATATACAGAGTGTCTACCACTTGCTACTGAAATTCCCAACTTTTCCCCGCCTATAAAATTTTCCCAAAAATTCCTGGTAGTTTTTCATAACTTTTCTACAAAATCCATAATTTCAGAGCATTAATATCAATAAAGAATTTATACAGATAAAGACAGGAATTCAAGGTAATGTATCATAAGGAATTCAAGGAAATATCAATTTGCAGCATTATTCTGTATTAAGGTACAACTATTCTATATCAGTACTGTGACAACTGACAATCCCACCGTTTACAAAAAGTCAAGGTGAGGTAATGAAAATAAATCAAGTTTTAAAATGACCACAACTCAAATTTTATTTAAGAATTAATATTTTATATTGAATTTTAATATATATATATATATATATATATATATATATATATAATATATTATTTTACTGTGTAGCATAAAAGTTTTCGTACCATTATTTGTTATTAAGCTGATCACACTATATCGGTATCGCCAATAATATGCCATTTACAAAAAGTCTGGGCGATATAATATATGATTTGTACAGTACATTATTTAGTTTATTGTCTATGGTAAGATTTGTTTTTGAATGCCAATCAATCTGTGCTATGTGTGCGAACCACTTCGACTACGAACTTAACAAAATGATAAGCTGATAGTTTGTAGCACAGTAATGGCTTTAGTGTCACTTCGCGGCAATAGGCCTACTTTCTTTTTAAAACCATAAAAATAATAGATTAAATGTTTAACAACACTACGATTAAAACATGTGGACTGATATAATCAAGTTTATATTATGAGCGTGTTTTTTCAATGAAATATGCTTTTAGGAAAATTACTTAAGTAAAGTTTAAAATTTATGGTAATATAGCTGATAAAAACACGAACATTAGTTTTTCATTAAACTTTATTTTAAACCTTAAAAGTGTATAAAAATGAAAGTAAAAAAGCCTGTTCAGGAGTTATTGGGTAAAATATATCACATAAATAATATAATATTAACATAAATATGAACAGTGAGTATCATAGTTTGTAATCATTTGTTTGACCACAATATTGAAAAATAATAGTAACTTTAAATAATTCTAAATACCTATCGTGCTATAAGTATAAATTAATAAACATTGTGTAAACAAACCAATTCCTTTCACTCCTTATTTCTTTTCTTTTGCTCTAAACAGGAAGTAGTTCTTCCATCTATGTTTTTATTGGTTATAAACAATTTTGTTCTCTATAATTAATTATATAATACAATTTATATTAGCACAGAATGAATGTTCTGTTTGAATCGTATTATATATAGGGATGTGCAAGTCCTCGAAATTTCGAGCCAAGCCTGAGGCTTGTTATCAATACAAACTCCCCAATTTTTAAAGCATTTTGCTATGCAAATACAGTGTACTCCTGATTATCTGCGAAATTGGGTGGCACAGACATCGCGGAAAACGAAAATCGTGGATAATCTGCAAGAATGCTATAAATAAAGGGAAACTACTGTAATAAAAAAATTGTTTTGACTTAAAAAGACTTTAATAATCTGTACATAAAACACATACTATACAGTACAAACCTATAAATTAAAAATATTTTAATGTACATTTTACATGAAATAAAAAAGTGTAATAAATGAGAAGGTATTGTAGTAAAACAAAAGAACAATACAGGGAGCACATTACACTACATGAGTACAGTACTGCAATTTGAATTACCTGACGGTTTTTCAAAAAATCAAACATTGTTTTTTTGTTTCTTACTGAGAATACATAGTCTCTTGATTGAACTTTTCTTAGCATCAGTTATTCCTCTAAATACTGAAGCAAGGCTAAATACACAACATTGATGTGTAGCAAGACTACTTCGTGTGTTAATCGTACATGCGAAAACCCCTCAGTGCATGTCACACCATACAACTTCTTAATCACAAAAGTCCCGTGCTATTCGAGAGACATTCTTAAAATTGTTTGCTGACAACAATATTATTTTTTAAACTACATTTCTTCAATGATAATTCAGTCACAGCTTTATATCAAATTGATATAAAAGTCATTCTACAACGGCTTAAATAGTAAATAATATCTGTAGACACAAATATTCTATACTATGTTTGACAACAAAAAAACATATAAAATATAAAATACAAATATCTTACCAAAAACCAGTGTAAATGCTTGTGTTTGACTATTCCATTGAACTGTTACTGTTGCACCTCTGTCAGGTCCATACCCTAATACCAGTTTACTATAACTGTACGATTTGATGCTCACCATATTGGATATATTGTATTTCTCTGCAACACAAAAATATTAAAATTATTATTCAAACATATATGACTGTAGTAGTGTGCAAGGTCATAAAATTTGAAATTTGCATTGAAAAACACAAACATAAAAACAACTCAATATAAATAATTTCATAGTATTTTACGATTTGTTTTTAAGAATTGAGTTGATTTTTTATTTATATAATTCAATTGTAATAACGTGTGTCCCAAAAACAAAGTTTATTTACACATTTTTCAATGTGTTCCACCATTTCAATTGCTTAAAATAAGTAAAATTCTCTTGTAAACACAGAGGTATTACAACAGATAAAAAGAAGATATAAATATGGTTGGTGGGTTAATGGTTAGCCTACCATTAACTATAGAGTTTGGGAATCGCATGAGCCCTAAAACATATAAGTTATAATTTCCCCTATATGCCCTGGCCATTCACCAATCGTGAGAGCCAGCTATCGATAAACTTATAATTATAATTTATTATGTATTTATAATGTTTTGCATAGTTTATGATTTGAAATAGACAATGTCTATTACAATTGTAAAATTGTTTAATGATGGAAAATAAATACAAATACAGTGAATAGCCCTACAGCGTATTATGAATGACATTACAGTTATAATTAATTTGCGACACGTTTGGTCTATCCAAAATACTTCCCCAGGGCACATCCCCAATTATTTAAAAGGCCATTGCAAATTTGAAATAAATTTGCAAAATACAAAATTAAAGGGAAGGTGGTGATAATGATTCAATACTCAGTTGACATGTGAACGTGTACTGTCTCCACGTATGAGCTGTCATATTGTCCCTATTCACAGGTTACTCCGAGTCATCTGATACACTGTCACTGAAATATAGTAACCGCGGGAGAGAGATGTCTATAAGATTCTGGCTCGATATTTTATATTATGATGATTTCAGAGTCAGCTAAGCTGTGACACCGTCACAAAAGGAATGTTGCAAACGAAAGATGTTGAAGTTTATTTTAGGCATTGCAATATAATTTCAACCATCTGAAGTTTAGTTTAATATCATTACTAATATATACAAAGGAGATTGTACAAACCAAATACTTAAATGTAGTTTCAAATTTGAACACCAGGCTTCATCAATGTATTTAGTTCAAAATTTGAATGAATACTAGGTGTTGTTACTTTATTTTACATTTTAATATATTTAGAATCATACCGTCTCTTTCATATTAAGATAGTTTTACAAAACATTATTTGGACTCCTAATAAAATTACATATGATAAAAATATAATTTATTGTTTGCCTTACTGAAAGTTTTAAATTATTTAATGTGGATTACTTTAATTAGTCTGTCAGCTTTACTTATTTGTCTTATTAATTATGGCCATTTTGGCTATCATTCAACCATGGCCATGGTTTGTAATTGGATTATATAAACCATACATATAACCTATTTTTTAGGGTAATAACTTTATCATAATTATATTATAACATATCAAACAATAATACTTACCAACCGCTAATGGACAATCCAACAGCAAAATACAATAAATTACTTTTAGAATGGCCACAATATTTCAGAACCACCACCATAGAACATTTCAGACTACCTCTCAAACTCATATAGTAACAGATCCATCCTAGATTACAATTTAATCTTCTTTTTATACTCTCTACTGTTTACGAAATATTTCAGAACTTTAGTGTTTTATAGTGTGTTTTCCTATTTGTGTACTACTGTATTAGGTAATACCAAGGACCACTTTCCAACGTAAGCCTGTGTCTCCTATTCATAAAAAATCTAATCTAAGAGGGTAATCAACCTATTAAACTATAACCTAAAACAATATATATTATATATATATATATATATATATATATATATATATATATAGAGAGAGAGAGAGAGAGAGAGAGAGAGAGAGAGAGAGAGAGAGAGAGAGAGAGAGAGAGAGAGAGAGAGAGAGAGAGAGAGAGAGAGAGAGAGAGAGAGAGAGAGAGAGAGAGAGAGAGAGAGAGAGAGAGAGAGAGAGAGAGAGAGAGAGAGAGAATATAATCAACATGTTCGCTGTCATGGGTGCAATTGCACGCCAAATGTTGTGTGTGACCTACGGCGAAGATACACATGCGGTAATGTCAATTTAGTGGGAAACTATAGTGTCACATGTTGAAGAAGACACACTGTGTTATCGGATGGTGTGTTTCATTTTGAATTAGTGTTTAACATAGAGAGTAAAATGAGTGGTGAAGTTTTAGGTATTTCCGGTTGTAAAACCATAGATTAGATATAAACAAACAAGATTTTATTAATATTAATAAGTTAACAGTGAGTGAATTAGATCATTATTCTACGAGTTACGATGAGGAACAATTTTTGTCAAGTGATATTTTAGAGAATTAATCACCTGATCAAACTGAATCTGAAGAAGATATGTCCCATATCGGGATGATATCAGTAAATTCTCCTGGATTTTTATAG
Source organism: Aphrophora alni (assembly GCA_963513935.1). NCBI lineage: Eukaryota > Metazoa > Arthropoda > Insecta > Hemiptera > Aphrophoridae > Aphrophora > Aphrophora alni. The sequence continues at coordinate 89,965,565 of OY740767.1, forward strand.
ACACATAGACAAAATACACCATTGGAAATGACAAAAGAAAAATTTTAAAAGGGGGAAACCGTACTCAAAGGAGGGAGTGATAATTGGGAAATGGCAAAATAAAAGAATTGTTTTGTATCTTAGTACAGAATTTGAAAATAAATTGGTACAATTTATTGCCAAAAGAAAAAGTCAAAAATAAATTATTCAATATAACACCTACATGTTGAGAGTCGATCGCCAAGACTAGATGTTATCCTACTACCCCAGTGAGAGAAAAACCATTCGGTGGTATAGAGAATTTTTATTAATTGCCTTTAAATGGTCACTATGAACTCTTTTTTATGTACAAAAAATTTGTGTAGGAAATGAGATGAACTTATAAAATGATTGTCATCTTAAAATGATTCGCCAAATTTGCCACCAAAAATTATTGTTCTTCCTGCCCTGTCAAATTCAGACCAGATACTAACAAAATGTTCAACTGGGCCTAATGGGAAAACATTGTGAAAACAATGCAGAGAACGCAAGAAAGCTGTATGACAAAAGGACACCACTTATGACTGTACTGCTTGTCTAGACCAACCAGGCCTGTTAAAAGATTTGTTTCTTAAATTTCCATATTAAAAAGTAGAGATCGTTATTCAATGTTTAATATTCCTGCTAATAACAAATTTTATGTAATGTTTAACCCCTTAAGTGTTTATGTCGGTTTAAGCCAACGCTACAAATATTGATAAAAAGGGCCACTGTCGGCTAAAGCCGACGCTCTTAACTTGCCCTATTCTATTTCGTTCTCTGTCGTAATATTACATTGTAGTTTTCTAGTATTGCCGCTAGATAGTGTTGGCATCCTCTCTAGAGCATAACTTATAAAACTACCGCTTTTTTTTTTTTGTTCTCTTTGGATCCGCCGTGAACATCATATTTACCCATAAACAACACTGTTGTACTCGCTGTCTGAATGTTTGTTTTGTACTGTTTGGAAGTTAGTGTTTGTAGTGAATCTATTGTGGTGATTATTGTTTATTTATTATATATTGTGTTTTGACGTGTTATTTACAAAAATGGATAGTATAATATGTGATAATGACTTGGAAGACCTAATATTTGCCCCCTCATCAGACTCGGAAAGTGAAGACGACATTGACGATCTTGGTGAAGATTCAGATGGTGATATACCTCCAACAATTGAGCCGGTTGATAAACTTGAATGGTTAGGACATGCAGAAATTGATATAGATTGCCAAGCTTACCCATTTACTGGAAATCCAGGTATAAAAGTTGATATTCATAATAATAATGATCCATATGAGTTATTCAAGCTTTATGTTACTGATGAATTGGTTGAACTTATAGTAAACCAAACAAATCTGTATGCCAATCAATATCTGAGTTTTAGGCCTCTCAAAGAATTTTCTAGGTTTCAGCATTGGAAGCCAACTGACAAAAATGAGATTTTTATCTTGTTAGCTATATATACTTTACTAGGCCTTATTTGGAAACCAGTTCTTGACAAATATTTCACCAAAAATAGTTTATTTTCTACTCCTGGTTTCCCTTCACTAATGAGTAATAAACGTCTGAAGCTCTTGAACAGGTTTTTACATTTTACTAACAATGTCACACCTCCTGCTGAAAATAAAAAGTTTCATAAAATAAGGCCTATTTTTGATTATATAACAAGCAGGTTTTCAGAGGTTTACATACCAAGTAAAGAGTTATCAATTGATGAATCCCTATTGTTATGGAAGGGTAGGCTAAGCTTTCTACAGTATATAAAAATAAAAAAAGCTAGGTTTGGCATAAAAACATATGTACTTTCAGAGGCAAAATCAGGATATATATGGAAACTTATTGTATATGTGGGCAAAGAGACTGAAATAATCCAAAATCCTCAGTTTGGACATGCAACCAATGTAGTGACTACAATCATGGATAAATTGGATAAAGGTTATTTGTGTTTATGCAGACAATTATTACTGCAGCCCAGAACTGGCTCTAGCACTAAATAAAAGGAAAACTGATTTAGTAGGGACAGTTCGCAGTAACAGAAAAGGTTTACCCAAAAATATAATAAAATCTAAAATAAATAAAAATGAGATAATTGCTGCCAATGGAAAAATGGAAGAATATTGTATGTGAAATGGGCAGATAAAAGGGATGTTCACATGATTTCTACTAAACATAAATTGGAATACCAGGAAGTCAAAAGAAAAGGCAAACAAGTCATGATTCCTAGTATTGTATAGGATTATAACATTCACATGGGTGGGGTCGATAGAGTGGACCAGATGTTGTCTGCCTACCCAACAGAGAGAAAGCGCCAAAAAGTTTGGTACAAAAAGGAGTTTAGACATTTACTGAATATGTGTATTTACAATGCACACACTGCAACGGATTAACGGTTACAAAATTCAAAAATTTCCGATTTTTGTAAAAATCGTAAATTTTATAAAAACTAGGAAATGTTAGTGGATGTTAGTCGTATTCAAAGTGTTTGTACAAGTCTAGAACGATTGGGGACAACCAAAGTCCAGAAGTTCAGCGACGGCGGCCAGTCCTAGCCTTGCATTGATACGAGAGCGCACGAGCTCCAACAGCAGCTTCTTCATAAAAATTTTTGACGTAAATATTTTAAAAAAGTTTATTTTTTTTTACTATAAAAAAGTTCAAACCACGAGGGAAGGATCGAGGGAATGCAGTAGCTGGACCAGGGAACCAGGACGGGATCTGAAGGCAACAGACCAGGCTAATCCTCCAGGGTAATGAGCAGCTAACTTAGCGAATTCCGATATCATTAATATACAGGACCAGCAAGAAGGGATTCCTAGAGAGATCAACACATCCAGGCTAATATCGACATCACTCCAACAAGGTTCGAAACACCGCAAATTGTGAGTTTTTTCCCGTATAATTCGATTGCCAAGACTTTAGGAATTATTTTAAAATCTGAGCTGGAAATATTTTTCAAATTTTTATATACACTTTTTTATATTTTTAATATCAAACTAAAAAAAGGAGTTAAATTTTTTTAATTAAATAACATTTTTAGACCTAATATTTTAACGCATAATAATTCATTTAATTTGTCATTGTTATTATTTATGACTCACTGTGGAAATAACCTGTAATTTTAATTTTTTATTCTGCCTTACAATTGAATATATTTTATGTATGTTAGGATAAGTTTTATTTCATTTCATATATGTATGTTTAAAGTAAGTTCCAAGATTTAAATTTGAATTAAAATATACCAATTTCTGAGGATAACTTATGTATGTTATCGATAGTAAATGGTAGTGATTGCATTAAAAAAATAACCAGTGAACTTCACGGCTCTGAGGAGAGAGTAATTTTTAAATAACTGAGCTAGTACGTGAGTCACGTAATTATAAATACAATAACTGGAAGTATTTAAAACAAATAAGAGGTTTCCAACGATCTCGGGATACTGAGTGAGTTGAAGGAAATCAATCAAGCCAGGCTAGATTGCATAAAAAGCCTAAACTTCCAGTGGCTTGGTCGATTTCTACTTTGCAAAATCGGCGTATAAACTCCCAGTGAAGGAGTGGCTCGTTGCAACACATTTCATGTGAAAGGTGGGGGGAAGATGACCTCATTAGAATTCAGAGAAAAGCTTCTGGAACGCTTGGTGGAAGAACATCTTGAGGAAAGGCAAGTAAAAAGGGGCCGTCCTTCTGGGGAAGAGGATCCTCTGCGCCTCATCCAAAGACACTTTCCAGTATATGTTCAAAATACAGCAAAAAAGACCAACCCTTGCAGAAGATGTGCTGTATGTTCCAAAAACAATGTCCGCAAGGAGTCGCGATACCAGTGCAGCGAATATGATGTTGGGCTGTGTGCTGCCCCATGTTTTAAAATATATCACACCCAAAAATATTACTAAACATTAGTAAGAAACTGCAAACAATCTTTATTGTGTGTACTTTTATTTTTAACAATGGTTTTATTACATTTTACTTTTTTTTAATTGTTAGGTAAATGTGTTTTTAATGTATTTGCAGAATTTTTTTAAATTATATTAACTATGACATTTATACTTTTGATGTTGCTTATATTTTCATTTAATGCCTATTTTTTAACTTCCAAGTTAACAAACATTAAAATAATCAAATAAAAAAATAGGCATTTTTGGGTTGATTTAGGCAAAAAAAATAAAACACTTAAGGGGTTAACATTTTTAATTTATTTGTTTTAGGTAATATTTTCTAAGATTCAATATTATTTTCCCCTTTATTCAATAAATAAAGATTGGTCACTTATGTATGCCACAGCATAGAGTTTAAAACATCTAACCCACATTCTGAGGACGAACATTCTGTGCACTTTTACTGATATATATCGAAATTGTTTTTTTCACTATAAATGTAATTTTGAATCTATAAAAAAAGAACAAATAACTTGAAGAAATTAGCATATAGGTGAACCTACATTGAGAACCTGTAACAGCAAACGTGTAAATTTTAAGTTACAAGATTCGAGTTATAGGTTACAGATCATTTAGTAAATGTATTGATAATATAAAACATTGTTCAGTATGGTCATCCAGAAGACAACGGCATCTGATCAATGTGTTTAAATATATCACACATCACTTTGGTTTCACTAACCGGCTCTGATGTATTCAGCCAAATCTTCAACAAGTGTGTATAGATGTGCAATCTGAGCCCAATCACTTAACAATGCATCAACAGTTTTATTCACAGCATCTGCAGTACCCATGTCGTACTGAAAATATACAGGACGACGCATACCTGAAATAATAACAATAACTAGGCTTGAACAAAACAAAAAATTTTTAAAATTAAAATGAGAAGATATGTCAAGCAAAAAAAAAAAAAACCGTTTGTGATTTACTCAGAAGTCAGTATAACAATGAAACAGTAATAGAATTTTTATTTTTTGACGTGAATAGGTCTTTAAAATAGCTGGGCATTACAGAAAACCCGATGATAACAAAATCATGGGTTACAGTTTGACATTGCAGTTCAAAAATTATTGTAACATCAAAAATATCAAATTATTCCACATGAAGTTAAAGAATGAAAGAAAAGAATTTATCTTAATTAGTGGGGATTGTGATGTCACGCATGGGACGTAATGGAGGGCATCACCATTTTGTAATAGTTTTCCCACCTCCGAAAATTTTCACACACAGTATAACTTCTTATTCAGTGAAGCTACGACACTAGTTGTGGTCTTAATCAATAACACTGATTGTAATCTATAGATTTACTGTGTAAAGTGTTAGTTTTGAATTGTTCTGGTGAAGTTGTATTGAGTTGATATTGAAATAAAGAAATTTCAACACAATGTCGGTTTATAAACGTGAAAGAAACCAGTTGCAATACAGAAATCGTATATGATTGGAAAGAGCATTTTTAGTCATTAAAATTATGCACATAAATTAAAAATATATACAAAAAAACAAAATAAAATGATTATTTTAGTTAATATCAATACACAAATAAAATCCGTTCTTTTCAGTCCAATTGAATTCTAAACAAACAATATCAACTTTCATCCATGGCAACTAACATTTTAAAGTGGGCTTTACCACAGATTGAAAATAACTAAATTGAATGGAAAAAAATCTAATACCTTGGGCAGGATTCGAACCCACAGCATGTGATGCTCTTGATAAAAAGTTATGACTTAAACTGCTTGGTTACCAGAATGCATTATAAAAAGTATTGTATAATACTCACAGTGCATCATTCCATTCCTTACTTATATTTTCCAACTAAAAACTCACCTGCAGTTATACTTATATTAGTATGTTAGGTGTAAAATAATCAATATATGCTCCTAAACATAACATATTTTATAGAATTTCATAAACTTGGTCTTAAATTAAACCAAATAAGAATAATGTAAAGTTTAACATGGCTCTTGGTTTGCAGTCTCTAAATTAGGCATCAATATTTTTAGCTAGTCAGACATATTTTTTTCTTATAAATGATAATTTCAGTTTCATATCTTTTGGTATCCAAGTTACTTTCATATAGTTTTGAAACATTATAATGAAGAATGATTGTGCTTACTGTATTTGAATGTTTATTTATTTCACTGAGTTATATATTACATTTTTTAAATGTATGGAAATCTTAAAACACACCTTGTTCTTTTGGATGTGAACTAGCCAGAGGACTGCCATACATAACAAATTCTGCCATCCAACTGCGTCCCATGCCTTTCCCATATACTCGAATAGAAACAGAAAGAAGACGTTTTAGCAGAGGCAGCCAACCAGAAGATTGTGCTAGACCTTGAGGTGGTGGAAGCTGCACTAACCTCAAGACTAGAGCTGTTGCGTTGGCTTCAACCTGAAGTCCTTGATGAGCGATCTCTCTTTTAGTTAACTAAGAAGACAAAAATAATATACTATACTATACTACCCTTTACCCAAATGAAATATAAGTAGTAATACAAATATAAAATATAATGCAAACTTTGAATAGCTGCCAGATCATTAAAATTAAACTTCTGTAGTAATCATACACTGTATTTGATTGAAAATAACAAACAAACGAAATATGTCAAACTCAATTATTCTTCAAAGTAGATAATTATTTTTTCCTTAACAGCTTATCAATATTTTATAAGCACAGTATTACTACTACTTCTGTACATAGTAACCTGTAAGGAAACGAAATGTGCTTATTATATCTATATAAAAAAACAACGGTTAATAGTTCAATGACTAAATTGACAAATCACGCCATGAGGAATAGAAATGAATCTTGCAACTGATATTCCACTCCATAGACTCTGTAAAAACTATCTGTTAGTGTCTTACACTATCAGACTTTTATTTAATTTGAATTTAAAGTATGCCTCCAAGAGCCCAATGTTAAGGTCCACAGCAATCATAAACAACTTTTCATTTTTAGAACGACTCAAATAGATGTTTTTAGTTGATCAGATTTTATACCTTTATTAATTTAATTTCAGGTTAAGTATTTATTCTCATAACAAATGTGCAGAACTTCTGCATATGCCAACTGGAAAAGCACAATTTGATTTAAAGAAAATAGGAGGTAAATTTAGTTTTCCGTAAGCTTAGTTAAGTTTTACCTTTTCTATAATTAAATATTACTGTGAATTGGTAAAAAGCAAAATGTTTACATTAATGAGAAATTAAAATTGACTTTATCATTTACATGTAAGTTTCATTGCCAATATTATTAAAACACGATAGGCACTTCATTTGCAAAATAAATATCACATACATTTAGTGTATGATTGGTAAGGTATGTAAAAACTTACTTCCTGAGCAAGAGATACAAAGGGAATTCTCTCATCACACAGAGCGACAACATGAGCTAATTCAGGAATAAAATAAGCTGGACTTTTACTTCGGCGTGAAGCTGAGTCAGGTCTACCACTTCCCTTTCGTTTGAATCCAACTTTATCATATTGTTGCTCTGAAAATATATTAATTTTAAGACATTTGTTAATAATATAATATACTAAAACAAACAATATTTTTTGTATTGAATAATATATTTCTTTAGAATAATTTTTTTTTTGATGATATAAGTCTAATTAAGTTCTTACAAGATATTGAGGGTGTGTGCTTCCTTTTAACTGTGTGAAATGAAAGCTTGCTATGGAAACATAGGGTTTCAGAATGTCCAGCCAATTGGAATAAAAATAAATCGCGTTCATTTCCCGTTTTTCTCTTGAACATCCAGGAATATATATTAGATTTAAAATTTTTTTATTTATAGTTTTCATTATTACAAAATACTTAATAACATGTGGTTTTTTTATATTTGATTAATGATACACTTTTAAGCTATTAAGTTTTAAGTTATATTTTGTGTTTAAAATAACATTTTCTTAACATACATCATTGTTTATAACAAATTTTTGTGAGCTATTATAGTGTATATTTGGGTGATTTATGACGTGCTGAGGTAGTTTGGGATAATACCCAAACTCCTCAAGTCTCAAACATATTCAAAAAATGAAAAAATTGGAATATTTTATAAAGATACGTTTTATACTAAGGGTGAGAGTGTTCAATGATGAGTCATCTGCAAACACCTGCAGGGACTTGTTAATTAACTGACCTATAGGAACAGGAGAGATGAATCATTCTACTAAATAAGATAACATAGTAAACTTAATTGTTGTAAATTTTAAAAATTATTCTGGATTATAAATGTTAAGAGTACCTAAATATAGTTAACTGTATTAAAAGAATTTTAGTTTCATTGTTAGTTTAAAAGTTAAAGTTAAAAAACCAAGAGATGGGAAAAAAAAAATAAATAAATAAGAAACTTCAAATAACCAAAAATGGTATAATAAAACTTAGTAGGGATAAATTCATTATGAAAAGTAAAAATTTTGAATTTATAAAGATTTCTTTGAGAAAAACGCCATCAGACATTTTTCTTGTCAAAAACGACACTCTTGAGACATTTTTCTCAAATATAAGAAAATTTAAGAAAGCTTCGAGGGTACTAAAAACAAAAATTGATAAACGGCATAAAGGGAAACAATTTTGGTAAGTTTGGTCAAAATCGGCCAAACCGATGATGATAAATAAAATAAGAAAGGGTCAATTTGGTTAAAATCAAAAGTTAAAAAAGATAAATTTTATGATACAGTTAGACTAACAAGAGGTAATATTGTAAAATTGAATCATGAGAAGTATGTATTTGTAAAAATGGGGGGGGGGTTCTAACATCACGAAAGCATACCCAAAAACATGAAACTTGGAGGTTGCATAACGTCTTAAATAAAAGGACTACGAGGATAAACCAAGAGGATTCTTAAGTTTCAGGACAAGAGCAACAAGGAACTGAAGAAAAATCATCGAAATCTCGAAAGCATCAAAAGTTGGATATCTGAAAATTGCGAAAACTTTCAAACTCGAATAATTCGAAAAGTTATGTTTCAATAAACACCTTTCAAGTTTTAATGTTAACCTACAAAGCAAGAGGAAGAAAAGAATGCATTCAGAATTTCCAAATTCGCAACCAAAAACGAGTTGTGGCAAAACAGAACAAAATTGTTAAAAAACCTTGAGCGACAGGTACGAACATGAAACAAGATGGATCGCCAGTCCCCACTACACAGTTAGGAGGGGGAAGTTCCACCAACACCAGACAAGCCAGACCAAAATAATAAACAAATCAAAAGGGGTAGTTACGAAATAATTTGGAGAAAATAGATCGACAAATAGATTAAGGAAGCTTAGTACACATCATCCTACTGTGAAGAAAGGGTTGAAAATGAATTAAAACAACGGGAAAAAACATTAAAAGCAAAAAGGGTAAAATTACAGAAAAAGTGACAACTTTGAAAGAACCAGGGTTATATCATTGAGATTGGAGAAAATAAAATTATTCTGACTTTATCATCATCGGACCTAGTAGATCGAATTCGGACTTCATCGTCTGACCTAGTACGTCAATTTCTGGATTTTACAGCGGACCAAGATGGTCATAATTCTGCTAATCAACTACACTCAATATATAAGGACTTAGAAAATATTCGCCGAACATATATTGAACTCCAGAAGATTTAAAAAAATATTTTCGACTTTACAAGAAGATATGTTATTGCTTCGTGAAGAAATAGGACAGTCTTAGCATTGAAGAACATGAGCTACTAAAGGAAATGAACATTTGAAACTTTGGATTGAACTATCGCTGACATGATTCAAAAAACTTCGAAAAGCACAAAATTTGTGCAGTTTTCGTTGAGTTAGCATCAACATTTTAAAATGTTCTATTTAATATAGTTACGTCCTATGATGTGCTGCTATCTAAGCATTATTTTTCATAATTTTTTTTTTATCTGGCAACATTGCACACAGTCAGACAATAACTTGTTCTGAATCGTGCACAATGTAATTTCGTAGTATGCTATTGCAATTTGTGTTTTTAATTCAGTGAGTTATATCTAATCTCAAAGTAAATATTAGGTGTGATTTTAGTGATATCAGTAATTATATATTATATTTTGTAAGTTATTTTTTCCTAATTGTAAGTTTGTTTTTTGGTAAATAATGGCTAGGCCAGGGCGTATCGGAATATCTGACAAAGAAATAAGTGAACTTATAACAGAAAATTAATCTGATTACACATATAGTGATAATGAAATGATTAAAGATGAGTTTGAAGTCCAGGAAAATGAACAAATAAATAAAATTTCCGAGGACCTAAGCTTAAAATTTTTTTGGTTTCAAAATGCGAACTTTCAACCTGTGTTACCACATTTCAATGACAGTAAATCAGGTATGATTTCCAGTGTTGATTTACCAGATGACCCATCAGAAAGTGATTGTTTAAAAATTTGTTTGACAATGACTTAGTTCAACATACTGTAGAAGAAACAAACCGCTAGTATAGGTATGTAACTGACAACTGCAGAAAACTCCAAACTGAAAATGTGGACTCCAACTTTTGCGTCTGAAATGTATATCTTTTTTGCATGCCTTATATGTTGATGTCATTTACAGTAAAAAATCATGTCAAAGAGTATTGTTCAACTAACCCTTTTTCTTCCTGCCACCTTCCTTTCAAATATTTTTTCTCAAAATCAGTTTATTACTTAGGTTACTACATTTTTCTAATAATAAAGATAGTCAGAATCAAACTAGGCTATTCAAGTTGGATGTTAACAATTCAATCAATAAGGAAAACAATTTTAATGTTTTTTATCCCTTCAATTATACATGAGCTACAATAACAAAACTATAACTAAACAAGCACTGCGCACAACCTCTGTATTTATACAAAACTAAAAGGGGTGTGGCCTAATGTCAATTCTATAGTACACAGGTTATTAAACTTACCTCTATCTAAAGAATATTACGAAAAAGACCTTCAATATATTTATGGCGCTGCAATTTTTAATGGTTATCAAAAAGAAACAATAGATAATATAATAAACGAAGCGAAATTAAAAAAAAATAAATTAAGGAATCGAGAAGTACTCTTTTCTATTCTAGGCAGTATGGCTTGACAACGATGGGTTAAAACTGCATTTGCTCCTCCAATGTCAAATATTGTAAAAAAATCACTAAGAAAATATACAAATTTAAATGTAGCAATGTCCACAGAGAATAATAATCTTTGTAAAATTTTGGGAAATCCAAAAGATAAAAGTAAAGAACAAGATAAATCAGGAATTTATTGTATAAATTGTGAAATATCTCCGAAAAAATATATAGGCCAAACAAAACGAAATGTCAGGATAAGAGCAAAAGAACACTTTGCCCACTTCAAATATAATAGGCCTGATAAGTCAACCATGGCTAAACATTGATTAGAGGAAAAACATTACTTCAAAATAGAAAACTCTGTGTTGTTGAAAAATGTTACTAAATTAATCACAATAGATGCATTGAAATTTTTTTATATTAACAAGTACCATAATATAACTGTTAATAATGAATGAGGCCGATACAAAATTCTATATTAATGTAAAATATAAAATGTAGTGTTAGATAAAAGATTAGTTAAGAATATTGTATTAGTTAAATAACTTTAAGTTATATAGATTGAAGCTAGGCACTTGTTAACGCCTTAATATTAAAAAGTAGGTTTAGGCTACGCCCCTTTTAGTTTTGTATAAATATGGGGGATGGCACAGTACTTGTTTAGTTATAGTTTTGTTATTGTAGCTCATGTATCACTGTGGATGAAGACTTTGCCGTTGGAAAGCGTTTGATTAAATAAACATAATTTTTGTGAGATCTTGTGTTCAAGTTTTTTTTAATTTAATATTATCTCACAAGTCAAGCTCAATATTTATTTATATTAAGTACAGTATTATAGTATTATAACAGTAGTTTTCATTAAAAGTTCTAAAACTTTCTACAAATAAAAGTAGTTTCTACCTCACCATCAACTGAAGTAAAAGGACCGTGAGTAGTAACAAATGTATCAAACTCTATAAGTGTAAGAACTTTAAGATACATTTTAGGTATTTCAGGTTCAATGGAATCATCGTGTGGATCATCTTCTATTGATGAAGGTTTGACAACAGCCAGATAAAATAAGCATTCCATTTCACAGGGTGAGCTTTCTTTTTCTTTTAGTTCCACGATCTAAAAACATATAATAATAATAAGATTGACATATATAAGAAAATTATAACGTATTGGCTTTGGGGAGAGTTAACATTAGATATTTTCTTACTGCAACATATACAGCAGACTCCCGATTATCCACAGTGTACCAAGAAAATTAATTTTATTAACAAATAATATATTTGGGAAAAATTATGAGTATCAAACTCTCACTGTATTTATTCTGTGGATATCACAGTAAACTCAATACAGTACAGTATTTTTTTATTTATTTATCTTTCTTTTTAGTACTGTACAGTTACAGTGCTGTAGGTTTAAAGTTCAACTGCATTTTCCCAGTTAAACAAATCCAAAAATGGTATCAACACTGTGGCAGAATGTTCAATGTGTCACACAGTTATTGATTTGTCATGTATGCCGACCTGAGTCATCCGACGCCAGGGTCACTAATCCTCTTTCTGTCCAGTCTAACATTACGAGAGGAGAGAGAGAGAGAGAGAGAGAGAGAGAGAGAGAGAGAGAGAGAGAGAGAGATATTTTCTAAACATTTGTGTTTAATATCATATTAACCTTAGTTAGAAATTGTTATTCATTGGTCGCATTGTACTATAAAATTGTAAACAATACTTTCTGACCACTTACAAATTTATGAAAAATAAAAATAAGTAGTCTAAATTAGTGTTTTTACAAATTAGAAAACTATAATAACCAGTGTAATAAAATAATTTTTAAAGAGACAACCATAATGATGATAAAGAAAAACTGCATTTCACAGCTTAGTTCTACTCTAAGTTCTATTTATTTGTGTTAAGTGCTCAGAGAGGTTGAGACTAAAAACGTCCATGAACATCTGTAGGACTAACACCTGAGGACGTGAAGTGTTTTGTTTCTTCGTAAAACGTCGAGTTTGTGTAATTGTAGTGTACAGGATTTTGTGTTGTGTTTGCGTTTTGTGTATGACATGAATGTTTCCTTTAAAGAATAGTTTTAAATATACTTGACTACAATTTCCTGTGGACGTTCAATTTTCTTCAACGCATAAGGTGGGTGAAAAGTCTATTATGTAACTTTTAATTATAAAATTTACCCCGCCTATAATATCTTCCAAGGTTAAAATAAACTTTTCTTCAAAGAGATAAATTTTACTAAAATATCTACAAATTCTGTAGAAACAGGGTTCAATTATATTTTATTTTGTAAGGTAATTAAATATAAAATGTGGTCTACTTTTTAAATTTTTCATTACTTCATTAAGGTACGTAAATATATATATTTTTAAAATCACAACTTCATCTTCCAATGTGTGCCTTTAGCTAATTAGTAACAAAAACACACAGTATTTTCTTTCTTCTGTTTTATTTGACACCGATTGAAGGCAACAGGATGAATAAAGCAAATTTATATCCTCTCAACTTTCACATATCTCTCCTTCCAAAGGTCTGGATTGTTTATTTACCTTGTAAAGAAGGAAATTATTAGTACAATAAGGTAGAGTTTAATCTAAAACTCAAGTAGTTTTGTGTCTGATCTTCCCATAATTTTTGGAGGTTTTTATTTTAACTAGTGATAAATATAGCCCTTCTAAAAACATAAGACTATCCACAGTTATATTACCCTAAGCTATACGCACAGCTTTTTATAAAGTGTAAGACATTAAAGCAAAATATAGACATGACGTTTGATTTCCAGTTTGACAATCCTAGAACATTTTCGATTTCGAATAAAATAAACACTATACCAATTCTGAAAAAAATAGTATTCTGAGTTAGTTTTTTTAGTAATTGGACTAGTTATTTTACAAATAATTATCAGACTATTATATCAGAATTAATTGTACTATTATTAAAATCAGATGTAAACCATAGTTTCTCCTACTACAGGAGACTGTAAAATATGTGTAAATGGGAAATTTTGTCTGTTGAGACCTGATATCAAATTAATACAACACCCTTTCAAGGTAAACTAGTTCTAATTGTTAGAAAGTACGTGAATGACATTTAACATCAAAGTAAGTAGTTCGTAATATAATTTCATACCAAAGGAAGTTTGTATCCTTTAGTTCGATCATGAGTGTCTATTCCCATCAATTACAGCTATTTAGCCTTTCCCACTATATTGGTTTCTCCGTATTACCCATTCCAAAACAAAATATCGACATTATACTCATTATAATATAATCTAAACAATATCGGAAGCTTTAAAAAACTAGAGCTTGATAACAACTTGAGTTCGTTAAAAGGCTTAATAAAAGTTGCAGTTCGTCTAAAGCTAGAACTCGTTAAAAGCGTGATTAAAGCTTTAACTCATTAAAAAGCTCAATCTCAAGCTTTAATTGAGTAAAAAACTTGAGTTCGAGCTTTAAAAACTTGAGGTTGACTAAAGCTTGAACTAAAAAATCCGGGCTCGCACACCCCTAATTGTTATGTGGTTTTCTCTAATAGTACAAAATGTGTTGATTTATTTGTGGATATTACTATAGGATGCAATTCAATTAACACATAGTATAGTGAAACCTCTACTATCTATTAATTTTGAAATGTCTGAATAAAACAAACAAAACTGCAGTTGAATTGGTTCTGGAAACCTATAAGGAAAGGTTTATATAGCGAGGGGGGGAGATGTAATTAGAACTATTGAGTGGACTATAGCTATGAATAAAATTGCCTTCTTCATTAGGATTATAACATTTAATTTACATTCAAAAATTGAAGTAGTTTGAGCTCCATTATCTTGTGGAAATAATAAACAAAACATATTTATATTCAATCTGCCAGGGAGTAAACCTTTAAAAAAATTAAAAACTAACTGATTTTTCAAAAGCAAGAATTGATTACGATAGAAAACAAAATAAACTGCCCACAAAGTAGTTAATAAAAAGTAAACACAACCAAGTTCTTTCAAGGAACAACTTCACCCACTCCTACGAAGGCCGTTTGTATAGTAACCTCCGATTGGCCACTGAATGGGAATGAGCGGGGGTAACAACACCAACGTTGCACTGATGAAGGCGGCAGCTCAGTCGGCTTCAAGCCATGATCGAGTGAAGGTTGTACGAGCACTAGTTTGGTTTTTATAGCGTCTGGACATGTGCGCTGCAATTAAAAACCCCGCCAAATGCGAAGTGCGAGCTGTTATAAGGTTTTTTATGGCAAAACAATATTCGGCAGCAGCTATTCATATAGAACTTTGAGCCGTGTATGGACCAAATGTTATGAATGAAGGAGTTGAGCGTGAATGGGTTCGTTTGTTTAAAAGTGGACGAGAAAACATTCATGATGAAGACCGGAGTGGTAGGCCATCATTAGTAACCGATGAACTTGTTCAAAAAATTGATGGAAAAGTTCGTGAAAATCAACATTTCACAATTTCGGAGCTGTCGGATGAATTTCCACAGATTTCGAGGAATGTGTTGTACAAGGTAGTGACAGAGACGTTAGGTTACCTGAAGTTCTGTAACCGATGGGTGCCCAAAATTCTTACCGAGCACCACAAAACTCAAAGAATGGCCTTTGCAATGGATTTTCTCACACGTTATGAGGTAGAAGGAGAACCATTGTTAAACAGAATTGTAACCGGTGATGAAACCTGGATTAAGTACGTGAATCCTGAGACCAAAGAACAATCAAAGATGTGGGCCCATTCAAGATCAACGAACAAACTAAAAAAGCCCGGCAAGAGTTTTCTGGCAGGAAGCTGATGGCAACTGTGTTTTGGGATGCTAAAGGAGTGTTGCTAGTAGAATTTATGGAATGAGGGACAACCATTAATAAGGACGTGTACTGTGAAACATTAAAAAACTTAAGACGGGCTATACAAAACAAACGCCGTGGTATGCTGACTTCCGGCATTGATTTTTTTGCACGACAATGCTCGTCCTTACTCTGCAAAGAAAACGGAAGAACTTCCCAGATTTGACACCCAGCGATTATCATCTCTTCATGCATATGAAGAAATGGCTTGGATCTCAGCGATTCCATGATGATGACAAGCTGAAAGATGCGGTCACTGGCTGGCTCAAGGCACAGGAGGGCGATTTCTATGCAGATGGAATTTCAAACCTTGTGAAGAGATATGATAAGTGCCTGAATGTGTATGGAAACTATGTTGAAAAATAGAGAAAAGAAGTAGTTTTAAGATGTATATAATAAATTGTTTTTATTTACTTTGGTGTTTTTTTTTTTATAATCAATCGGAGATTACTTTCCGAACGGCCCTCGTATATTTAATTAAACATTGTCCTTAATTATGCCTTGATCTCTTTTTAACTCATCAATATATTCTATCAAAGATTTTATCAACAGCTATATGATATCGATCTCACAATTCATCTTCTCTGTCGGAAAGATTGACTTTATCCCTTCTTATAATATATGATACTGGCTCCTCAACTTAGTCTTAATCTCTACTCTAATAATTGTTTCTTGTTTGATGTCTAGGATGTAGTATTTTAAGCTATGTATCATATTTCCCAATGCAGATTAGGATTCTAATTAGAAAATTTCAAATATTTTTTTAGTTTTAAAATTTATAAACACTCCATAAATTTGTAGATATTTGTGATGATTTTAAGCCATTTGTTTTACATTTTATAGATTAAACAGTACAAACATGTTAAATTAACTAGATTGAACTAAAATTAATTAAATATAAAAAAATTGAAGAGTGCAACATGTTTATTTTATTTTAATTTTTAAAAAAATTACTTCAAATAAACTTTAGAGTTAAAAATGGGGAAGGGAAGGAAAAGGATATGAATGAATAATAATAATAAAAAAACAAAACAATAATTGGGTCAATTTATAATAGGGTTTTAACATAAACATTTTTTACTTACGAGAATAACATTGGGATGTTTATGTAACCTAACGAACATACGATGTCTCCCAATCTTAGACATAGGATGATCTGGCAAATGTAGAACAGGCAATCTCTCATGAGAAGTCGCTGGGAGATGTTGCAATGTTTTCTCACATCGCCTTTGTGTCATCCAATATCTATAAATATTTATCAATGTGTATTAGATTAACCAAGAATTTGTGAATTAACTTTACATTTAGTTAGTATTGCTGAGAACACAAAATTATAAAATACAATGTATCTTACTTATTGATAATATATTTTTCTTTTAGTTAGTTAATAAAATGTATAGTGGATTTGACCCGCTTTGTTGATAGTTAAATTAAAACCAAAATATTAGAAATTTAGTATTTCATGTCATAAATAATAACATGCACAACACGTACAGAAAAACTACACACAGTACTGTGAACGATATTTTTAAAATACACACAGTTTCACAAAATTTTGTAACAATTCGCGACTTCAGGTGTAAAAAACTAAATCCTAAGATAGTAACGGACATCTAAGCCTCTCAGAGCGCATAACAGTGGTCTACTGAGGGATCGGTTGAAGGTAATTCTGAGGAACAACTCCCACCACGTTCAAGTTATCAATTTCCTTAATAGGCTTGTCAAAAATTCTACTTACTTCATTTCGAATTAAGGGTAAATACACCACACTAATGGTTGAACTAGGCTGAGAACAACAGTTTCTTCCTACAGAATTAATCGCTGTCTCTTTAAATACCCTTTTCCCTCCAATTATTCTCTTAAATAGACTCCATGTCCTAACAAATAGTATGGTTGTTAGCTATGACATGTTCAGAAATCATCGAGCAATTAACCTCATCAGTAAAAAATGCTATGCTTATGCTCTGAAACCCGTTTTTTAAAAGAACGAGATGTTTGTCCCACATATGACACGCCACACTGGCATCGTAAATTGTAAACAATATCCTGACTATTATTTTTTGGTCTCACTTTACTCACACAAGTCTTAATCATTTTAGAATTTTTAAACACTGTCCTAATCGAGAATTTCGCATTAATTTCTCTGATCTTTTCTGAAACACCTCTTACATATGAAATCTGTACAGTGGCTTTTGTTTTTTCCATAGTTTTTTTTTAAGGCCTACTGTTGTTCACTTTTTAATAGCTTTCTCAATAATAAAGTTAGGATAGGAGTTATTTACTAAATCATTTTTATTATTTCTTTTCTAAATCATTCTCATTTTTACAAACCTAATACACCCTCTTAAACAAACCTCAAGCCAAACCAATCTTTACATGCTCCGGATGGTTAGACAAATAATTTGTTTACTGTCCAGTGTTAGTTGGTTTTCTCTAAACAGTAGTATAAAAGTTAAAATTATTTTTGTAACTAAGACATAAAAAAAAAAGGCAAACAATTATTTATCTCAATTTCCACAGTAAACTGAATACTACCTGATAAACTATCCAGAAATATTAAAAATTCATCCAGTTGTTTAAAAGCATAACTTCAAATGAAAAAAATATCGTCTACATATCTTAACAATAACTTGGGTTTGAAAGATCTTTTAGCAAATAAAGTCCGTTCAAAATGGTCCATAAAAATATTACAAAACAATGAGCTAAGCTAAGCATACCTCCCATTGGAAACCCAATTGTTTCCCTATAAAATTCATCTCCAAACTGAAAATAATTAATGTGAGCGCACACTCTCAATAATTTCACCAATATATCAATAGGAATGTTTGTTCTGATTTTTAAATTGTGGTTAACTATCAATTTGTCCTCAATAACATCCAGTGTGTCAACAATAGTGTAACAACCCAAAATTTGAATTTATAAATAAAATAAAAATTAATTTATTCAGGGTACCATATCATAAATCACCATGCCCTGAAGCCACCAAATCCGCATACTTCCTTTTTCTTGGTAAGTTCTTAATTTGTTTCTATTTCATCAGAATTACGGCAACTAAGGATATATTAAATATCACATCCTTTTCATTTCATACCCTATACCAATTATATCTGTATTTAAAAAAAAAAATTCATCAGTTCACATTATATAGAGCTTTCGTTGCAGCATTATAACATCAGTTTGGGCTTTGTTAAAAAAACGAACAAGGCTCGTAAAAGCAAGACCTATTTGGAAAACCAAACTGAGTTTGTAAAACAGCCAGATTCAGAGTCAAGCTGAATTCGAAAAATGGAGCGGGTCTCATAAAAATTGGTATTGATCCATTGTTTATACATATATATTTAAAGAAAAAGATATTTCGAGAGTCATGCACTGGATATCAAATTTCCAAAAAGGATGCACTCTCAAGCGCTCCATACAGTGAATATAGGCTTGGCATCCCTGGCTACATTACACTTTTTTCATGTTGCCTTAGGTTAGATCCCCTTACAGTACTAGAGTATCAAGGCTAGGAGCTTTTATTTTGTCTTTTATTTTTATTTTATTTTATTTATTTTTTAATTTATTTATTTATTTTTTTTTTAAGTGATGACAAAGTTTTTTACCTACCCTTAAAAAAATCTATGAGGATGACTGCAATAACTATATCTCCAAAGGAAATTCAGAAAAAAGCCTCTGAGCTCAGGATGAATACTATTACAAATGGAAAGAGGTAGAAATTTTTGACAGATAATAGAAAAAGGAAGATACTATTTAACTGACTTAATAAGTACAAGAGATATAGAAGAGACCTTAGTTCCGAAATAAGCGTAGTCAATCTTGAATGATCGCCATTAAGAGCAGCTTGCAATTCTGTGATAATTGGAGGATCATACTGAGGTATATGACATTGCAGCATGCCTGTATGTGTGTCAACAGTAACTAATAAGTGTTCAGCTCTTAAACTTGGCTGAAGTACAGGAACATGTAGAATTGCAGGAGAACCTTGCAGTTGACCTGAAAACAGTTATAAAACATTATTTTTTGATTAAAAGACAAAAAGATCATATATTTATAATTTAGTGTGTATTAAAAAATATAAAACAAATTGTGAAAATAAAATGTCTCACATTCTACATCTTTCAGTAATGACTGAAGTTCCTGTTTTAGATCTGATAATCTACTCTTTGTACGAACATAAATAGTGTGCACCAACAGTCTTTCCATTGACAGTAAATCAGATCGAATCGCACGATCAGCGATTTCACTTTCCTGTAAACAACAAGCACTATTTTTTAAAAAACAGTTAAAATAGAAAGAAAATTTGTGTATTAATTAATATGTTATTAAATCATGTATGTTATGAAAATTAATCTGAGCACCAATCAATTTTAGACATGGAAAATTAAAACATCTCTTTCTGTATCTGTCTGTCTGTAGAATTACTCTACTGTATTTACATTCATGAATATACACATAGCCAACATTATATACTACAGACAAACAGACTGAAGAGAAGAATCATGTTTCTCTTAACATATACTTGATCACTTTAAGATGATTTTAAATTCGTTCTTTTAACCATAATTGGTTCATACATTTTAGGGTTAACCCTGGGGGGCCATCCCTCAAAATTTTCAAAAATAATTTTTCCTTAACCTATATTATTTCCTAACTGTACAGTTATTTAGAACAAATTGTAAAATTAAAATCGTGAGACATGATTTATTTGGGAATATATGAAAAATGATTTGACAAAGAAACTTACATCTAACCAGTACTATATCGATTAAATGGTTAGATTGTATATCAACAAAGATCATATTAAACAATATCATAGTTTATATTCAGTCAGAAATTCCGTATATTTTTTAATTTTCTGAAATTATAAACTTCTCAATAAAGGTATAAAGTGTCCTGAAAATCTAAGGTACAAGTTTCATTTTTTTTTTTTTTTTTAACGAAATTTTTCAAATACATGTAATGAAAACTAAATATATTCAAAATAAAATTTGTTGAAGAAACAGTAATGCACAATATGTTTCGTCAGCATCTAATCTCAAGGTCAAGTACTAGATAAATTATAAAAAACTAACTTTTGCATAAAAAATACTCTTTCCAAATGTACATAAAAAACAAAATTAAGGTTATTCTATAAGTCTAAATTATAATAGCAGAATATATGTAAAGAATTACCGGCAAATTTAAGTTAAAAAGTACATTATTTATAGTGTTACAAGAGTGGTGTAATAATAAGTTAATGAAAAATTAAGTATTGTGGTTAAATGTTTGGACAAATATACACTTTTTTATACTATAAAGTGTTCTAAAAATACTGTACACTTGAACAAGAGTCAAAAGCAGAATCATTGTTTATAACTGTATACTCAACAGAAGAATGTCTAAAGTAAAGAAATCTAAATATCAAGGGTAAACCCAAATAGTTGGAAATATGTGAATGTAAAAGTACTAAGTTACTGTGATGAAAGTAACAATTGTGACCTCAATTAAGCATTAAAATTGTGAAAAATATTTGGAAAAAAAGAAGTTGTAATATATAGTTTTCTAACAAATACAGTACTCTACAATGAGTACAAGAGTATACATATAACAGTTTATATTTGTACACTTGAAACAGTCGAAATGTGTATCCATATTATGCTTTATAACTGTACTCTTGAAAAAAAGAGTGTGGAAAGTAAATAAATCAAAATATCTGAGTAAACCTAAGAAGTTGAAACTATTTGAATAGAATAGTGACTAAATGAAGTAAAATGGGCTATAATCTGTATATTATATAAACTCAAAAATAGCTTCACTGTCTAAAATAAGTGTGTAAATCACAGTTTCTGTGATGAAAATAACAAATACAACTCGGCATCTGGCCTAGATTAGGTCTAACGATTTTGGAAAATGTTTGGGCAAAAGTAGTTGTACAAATAAATTGTTTTAACAAATACTATATACTTGAGTTAAAATGATTAACCAATAACTGTACTCTTGAAAGAGTGCCTAAAACATAAATAAATCTAATTTTTGAGGGTAAAAAGTTGGAAATATACAAATGTAAAAATGGTTAAATCTTCTTTTTAAATAACCTATTGTAAAAATAAATATGCAAAAAATGTAACTACAATAAGTTAAATGGGAACTGTACATTCTGTA
Source organism: Aphrophora alni (assembly GCA_963513935.1). Classification (NCBI taxonomy): domain Eukaryota; kingdom Metazoa; phylum Arthropoda; class Insecta; order Hemiptera; family Aphrophoridae; genus Aphrophora; species Aphrophora alni. Next base: position 89,987,510 of record OY740767.1, read on the forward strand.
AAACTGTTATATTCTTTAAATAATATATATATATATATATATATATATATATATATATATATATATATATATATGTTTAGAGAAGAAATGATATAAATTGAAAGTTATAAACCTGTATACCCTAAAAAATTTAAATGTGCCTAATACTGCTATATGTTGTAAAACTAAAAATAGTTTATACAAAGGAGAAGACCTAAATAATAATTATATCCTGTGCATTTATAATACCAAAAATTACCACTATACTTTACTATTTGTCTTTTGTGAATGTTTAAAATGTGAATAAATGATCCTTACAATGTCTAAGTTAAATTTCTGGAAAATATGATCACAATTTTATAATGTGGAAAATATATGTTATCTAACAAAATAAAGATTAGTTATATAAATTTTGGAGAGGACCCCGGGGTTAACCCCAAAATGTATAAACCAATTGTGGTTAAGAGATCAAATCTAAAACCTATAGTCATCAAATTAAAGCAGTCTAAAGTGATAAAGTGTAGGTTAAGAGAAACACGATTCGATTCTTCTCTTCTGTCTGTCAATCTGCAATATATAATGTTGGCTATGTTTATATATATATATATATATATATGTGTGTGTGTGTGTGTGTATATGAAAAGAATAATACTACAAACAGATACAGAGAGAAAAAATATTTACTTCGGGTTTCATAAATAGTAATACAATTTAAGAATATGTGAATTTACCGAGTGCAAATTTCGGTAAACTATTTTATACAAAATTGAAATATATAATATCAGAATTAACACAAAAATATTGTCTAAGAGTAATATTGTAAATTTAGACAGCAATGTGTTATCAAAATGACTAGCATTGATGTGAGAAAACTAGTTGGCCTTGAATGGGTGTTCATATAATTTATTATCAGTCTATTCACATCCGCAAAAAACTATACTTTCATTTTACTGTTTCCTGTAGTGGGAGAAAGTACGGTTTACATCTAACTTTAATAATAGTACAATTAATTCAGATAATTGTTTGATAATTATTTGTCAAAAACTACATAAATTACTAAAAAACTACTTTTCAAAATTGGTATAATTTATTATTTTTTTCGAAATTGAAAACTTCCATTACGTAGCAAACTTCCTAATACTTTCAATCAATAATTTTACTCTTACACAATATTTTAAATTATATATTATGTATTTATATTTCACATAAAATAATATACCATAATTTACACTAGGTAATTGAACCTTTTCACTAAAAATTTTATTTTTTTCTTCATCCTAGTAAGGGACAAGTTTTTTTCCTTATTTTTACCAGACCCAAACTGATACTCTTGTATTTAACCAAACAGATAAAATGCTAATATCAACAAGTATAAAATTCAATCTTATTTTTTTTAAGTAAAGTTTCTGCTTGTGTTTGTATTTCTTGTGTAGACTCGGTAATGTCTGTTCCCTACTTATTATTACTATCTCTCCTCAGTTATTCGGTCCCTGGTTTTTATTCTATCTCTTCTAACAATAGTTTAAGTTTCTATTATTTAATACTCTATAAAAATGTTGAATAATAAAAATCCTCTTATTGGTAGATAATTTGATTCAATCATGTTGCTTTGTGACAAAATCAATCACGCTTTAATTAATATAGGCATGTGGTAAACAATAAGACAGTACAACTGAATAAAAGGTGTGAATTATGAAATTTTCTCAATTTTCCTGAAATTGAACACAATGCAAATAAATTTATTGCACTAAAAATAAATGTAAAAAAAAAAAAAAAATTTTAATTTTAATAAATTTTTATTTATATATTGAAATCAAATTTTAAAAATAAATCAAATTGTTGGTAAAATAAAACTATTAAGATAGGAACATTTTGTTTTCCGTACGTCTTCAGTGATGTGTGTTAACATACGTCATCACATTTGAAGGGGACACTACTAAGCCACCTTACTTTCTTTCCCGTGCTAACTTCCTCTGATAAAACACATTAATAAAAACATGTTATCTCAAGAGAAGGGCAACTAAAGATAAATATAATATCATATCCATTCGTTCCATATAAATAAATTAAGACTGTTTTTTCAAACGTTTGTTGCAGTTTTATTTCATCAGTTTGGACTTTGTTCGGAAACCAAGGCAAGCTCGTAAAAGCAAGACCTGTTCAGAAAACTATGCCGAGTCCATAACATTGAACCAGGCACCTAAAATCAGGTTTTGTTAGAAACATCGTGTCTAGCTCGAAAAATCCAGCCAAGCATGAGCTGAGGGCTCGGCTCAAAATTTCAAGGGTTTGCACATCCCTAAATTGCAATATAAAAAAATATAACAGAGGGAATTATTAATAATTAGTTACTTTTACAGCATGAACAATGTTTAAGTTCAAACCCAATAATTATCTTATGATACTGTATAGCTATCAAGTGATTATTCTATGGAACATGCTCATGAGGTCTGAAAATAACCATATAAGTTTCCAATGCAAACAAGTGGGGTCTTATTTTATTCTATATATATAACTGAATTATATACAAAATAAAAACCATAAGTAGGCAGGTGTAACTTTTAAACCTAAATTATTAACTATTTATGAAATATTTTAAATAAGTAAAATAAATAAATTGGGTTAGGTGACTAACTACGTCATGCTATTAATGTAAAAATAAGATCTCATTTAATAGACTTAAATTAAGGAACACAGGTAAATTCACAAAATGCAGACTTTTATTGTTATAAATCAAATGGAAAAAAAGATTAGGTTCATTTAAAAACTACCCAATGTGGTAAAATTCCCTAATTTCCCAAACAACTAAAAAAAGTGAAATTCTTGACCACATGTGCCAAGTTGGTACTAATTAACATTTCAACCCTTTCTAAATAGTCATACTGAAACATATTCATCTTGGTAGTCTGAAAAGAAAGAGAATGCACCAGACAACCTGCTACAACAACTAGGGCGGGTTCGGATTTTAGCCAGTATACTATTCTTTTCAAAAACATCAGCAGGTAGGAGAGAGATTTACATGACAATGTCATGTTGAAATTAAACTACTTTACAATAAAAAAACATTTGCTGTTTGAACAAATTTAGAAGCTATTTTAATATTAGATTAGAACAAAACTTTTCTATTACTGAAAGATAAACTTTGTAGATTTTTTTTTGACCTAACAAAATACAAAACAATGTGTTTAAAACTACTGAGAGGTTTATTTTTCTGGACTTGACTTTGCGTATGATTTTTTAGTATAAAATAAGATTTTATTTAATTGAAGAAAATTAAAACCAATTTTTTTTTTCATTTATTTTTTTTTTTTTTTAAATCTGATTTTGTTTTTTTCTTTTTTTTCCATTACATATGATTTTATTAATATTTATATATTTTTGTATTTTGAAAAAAATGTGAAGATTATTTTCCTTTATATATTTTTAACAGTGTGGTAACTAGATTTTATAAAAACAACTAATTTTACTTTTTTAATTTTCTAAATCACATGAAGTTGATGTTGGTTTAATTTTTAATAAGTATTAGGGAATTCTATATCATCACAAACATCATCTGTCTCCATACTATAGTCTTCGTATTGTACCTCAGAAATTTCATCATCATCACTTTCTTCTTCCCCAAGGTTTATGATTATTCTCTCAATAATATGGTCTGCAATCATGTATTCATTTTCTATCCGAATAACTATTAGATAATGCTGACCATTCCTGGTTTCCAGTCATATTTACCTTTTCAATCAACAGTGTTTATGCATCGTCAAGTTGAAATGATAGATTTTGTGTGCCAAATAGCCTTTAAAGTTGGACCCACATCTTTTCAATAGCATTGAGGTCTCGATGATACAGTGATAACCGGAGAGCACTATGACCGAAATTGTAAACGCAAGCAGTTGGTAAAGGAGTTGCCTGGAGTTTAAAAAGATTCTTTTTCAACTGATTGTATTTTTTTGGACTCTAAGAATATTAAAAACTGTTCTTCCTGCTACACCACTGCTTTCATATAATTCATATTGAACACAATCTCCAGAGCTTGACTATTTTAAGTTCTACCATTGCCAAATTTTGGTTTTGGAGGTGCCATTTTTTTATAGATTATAACAGGCAAAACAAAAGTCCTCTTTGTAGTTTTAAAAAGAATGGATTATTGTATAAATTAAAAAATATAATAATAATAAATTGAGTAAATAAATGAAAATAAAATCAAACGAAAAATTAATCCAGCACAACAGAACAACACCAAGAAACGCTCAAGTTAGTCATAGAACTGTGACTGTTTCTACACAACATCTGAGTGGAAGGATCAATGTTTTTAAAAAGGGAGCATGGTCGGCATGTGCGGGTTATTAGGATTGGAGTCTGCGAAATGCATTCTCTATTTTCTCACACAGTTTATTAATTAAAGTATTCTACAAAATATTTGTTTGTGATGGACACCCATACTATCTACACTTATCATAATATATTTTTTTCTGTCTTGACAGATTCTAAAGGTTCTTGAGAGTACCACTCATCAGTATCGATGATTCATTTGTGTAATATTTTAATTTTTATAATCATAATTTTTTACAAAAACTGTTTTATCGGTTCATTCTGAAAAAAAATAAAAAAGTTGAAATGCTGCACAATGGTTTAAATTATGTTTTTGTTGATTATACTAATAAGTAATAGTAGAATGAATATTTAACAGTATACAATTTCAATTACTTTGGCACTGTATATTAAATTCATACATTTATTTCCTTACTTTTGTCTTCAATATGCAAACATATCGTAATGGTCTATGATTAAGTGTGAATGCCGAATTATAGACATAGCATTATTCAATATAAATGTGATATATGTGATCAGTAAAAATAATTGTTAATCATTATAACAAGTCTTGAATGGTCTCATCCCTAACGAAGCTGAAAGTATAATTAATTTTAAAACAATTTAACATTTAGATATAAATAATAAGATTAAACACTATACCATAAGACATTTTAAAACTATTATCATGGAATGTTATAGTTTAAAGTTCGTTATTATTATTTTTTTAAAAATCATTACAAAATCACATAATTTGTAAGTATTATTTATATCTAAGTATAATATATGTGTAAAAGAAGAAATAAAAATCACCTCATGTAATGCGCCTACCTTGTTCCCCAGTGTAGGCACATGGAGAACTGAGAGAGGACGAGCTGGGTCATGAGTGTCAACAAGAACTGTCAAGCGATATCCTAGCTCTGATCTTGGGTCTTTTGATGTTAACTCTCTGAAAAAAAAATTATAACCATATTACTTACTTACTAAAATAAAATCTAATAATTTCCAAGATTCAATTAAAAAATGTAAAGTATAAAGTGAAACAAACTTACCTCCAGTATGAAATTGATAGACACCTTCCAGGTGAATATTCATCAACATGGATATGCCCATCAAGACGATCACGGCAAAGTCGTAAGGTTTGAGAATAGAGAACCTAGATAAACAATTAAGAAATATTAAATTTATATTTTTATCAAATAGTCTAATATTTGCATGACAAAATTTTTGATCTGATAGTGAAAATAAAAAAACAGACTTAATATGACTAATAGTTGAAATAAATACAGATATATTTGAGTATCACTTTTTACAAAATCAAACTAAAAGTTTCTCATTATAAAGAGTTTATCAATATAAAATAAAAGGTGGAAATATATCGTTTGAATTTTCTCACACACCATTGTACAAGAAACCAAAGAGAGGGCAAACAAAAAGTCACCATTTTTCCGAAAATGCCAAGAGTTATAAAAGTTAAAATGGACCATGGATTTCATCTTAGAAAGTCGAAAGTATTAAAATAAAATCGGCCAAGCTATTTGATAAATTGGTAAAATGTGTCAAAACATACATAAAAGATATTTCAGTTGAAGATTGATTCAAATTTACACGAGAACCTTTATGTGCTATTTTAGACATTGCGTTATAATTCTTCACATTTCATACATAATGTTTGGACTTATTTTGATCCTATAAGACCCTGGGCACATTTTTACTTTTTGACCAGCAACTACAGAACCATAATTTGTGACTGGTGAGAGATGGTGAACAGTATGATCAGTTTGCGTCTCAAGACAGTGTTATCATTAAAAATCATCAAAAGTCTATGAAATTGTTATAAAAAAACATAAGTTCTCAAAATAAGTTCCACCAATTTTAATAGAATTTTTGTGAACTATGAATATTATTTAAATTAAACCAGTTACTCAAATCACAAGTTAGGGTTTAGGAGTAATCATTATCATAATTAATTATTGTCATAATAATCATAATGGTTTATTCATGTTTAATTGGGAGTACATGATTTATCAAAAGAAATATTATAAAAACCTCTATATTTTGAGCTTTGCAAGAATAATGATACCTTTTATATTAGTATCAACAATCACTATAACTTGCAGTTTATGAGAAAAAAAACAGGAAATATAATAATTGTATCATAGCTCCTAAACTGGGGATAATATTTTCTAACATTACTAATTCTTCTATTATTATTTTACAGATTCTATGCTTTTGATACACTGCAGAGTGGATATAATATCTAATATATTTATGACACATATAAAGATGTACCTCAAGTTGTAGAGATTGGCAGAAAAAATGAAGACATGTGTAAACCTCAGTGAGTGGGTTAGGATTGTCAACGAGCCTTGCTTGTACCACTTGATGAACATACTGTACTTGAAGGGGATGCACTAGAGCCTTTCCATCTGTAATCCAACATAGTATCTAAAAACTGTAAACTTTACATAAAAATGATATGATACAAATTATAAAATATTAGATTAATTTATTCAAATAAAATGATTTCACAAGGTCAATAAAAAGTTATAAAACATAGACAGAACCCAATGGTTAAACCACTAATATTAGTATTATTAGGCAATTTTTTTTAAAGATATTAAATTTCATCACATTACCTGATCGTTAATTCAGAATAAAACTAAAATTATCAGTACCATAACCAAAATTTAGATGATTAATGAAGATATATAATTTAAGTATCTTAACCTTTTAACTGAAAGATTAAATTTATATCAATTTTGATAATTTTTTTAATTTATTAATATTATCTTTTAACTATAGAAAATTATATAAAACCTCCAAATGACATGATATAGTAAAAACAAATCAAATTAATTATTCTTTAAATCATCTTTGATGATAATAATAATAATAATGTGAGAATTTATTTTACTGGAATTCATAAAAATATATCTCCGATTCCTTTGAGGTCGTTATTTATTAAAGAATAAATACTTCAAGAATTTCCCATAGAGAGATATTCATTTCGATAGTATTGAAATTTCTAAAGTCCTTCTGAACTGAAATGATTTAATGAACTGAAAGAAATTCTGTAATGAGTGTGAAGAAATTGGTGTTTTAGAGATCTGGATCAGGTTTTAAAACTTCAACTATATGAACTGTTTCTACCATTAATTGATGGAATGAAGCATGCACCAAGTTCTTTGCATTTAATGACATCTGTACTTATCTAAGAAACTGGCAGCTATTCCACTGAATGCATTTTTCTGCAACGTGGTATTTTTCGGGATAAATATGTGCTCCCCATTCCCATTGTACAATCTTACTCCCAATTTTAATATCTAAATTTTTTATGTAATTAATATTATATAATTAGATTTTGTGTGTATGACAAAGAGAGTAGATTAGAAAGGTTAGAAACAGACCGTTCAGAAACAGTTCAATGCATTTAAATACCAACACAGATAGTATACTAAACTACATGCTAATAATATGGTGGTTAGAAAACTAAATGACCTTGAATATGTTTGTTGTATTTCCATATTATATGTCTTCTTATTGACACAAAAATTTGTAATTTATTCACATTTTAATTTCTCGAACATATAAATTAGTAAAATTATGAAATAATATATTTTTAATGTTGATCTAATATATAAAACATAAGGTAACAGTCGTTGTTGATTCAAAAATTAAAGAAGGAGCTTTTATTCATCCTCTTTCGTCTCCTGCGTGGCGCATTATTTCCTTTTCATGGCAGATTAATTCCTTTTAGTTTTCCTTTACCTAGCCGTGTTTCCAGAGTACCCTTAACAGAATCACCTGTCCAACCATAGTCTTTGCTTTCATTGGCATTCTAAAAAAATGGTCTTCTTTAGGTCAACTTTGTGAATTTTGAGAAGGAATCTACATCTTACTAGAGCATAGAACTTTTCTACTAAGACTTTTCATTTGTTGAATTTTTTATATGTAAACCCCACATTCAGTACTACTGTTCTGACCGATGAAAACCCACCAAAAGATTTAGTATAATATCAAAAAGCGTTTGAAAGGTGATTTGAGGTTAAAGGAAAAAAAACTCTCTCAGTTATCATCATATTATAAAAAAAGAAGTATAGAACATAAAAACCTTAATCTATTATATATGTACTTCAGGCATATTAGCTGTGTGAGTGGGAGAGCACTGAGAAAACCCATACTCTGGCCTTGAAGTATACATAGGAGTAGAAAGATCCAACTACCAGGAAATAGGATTGATAACATAGTTGATCTTTGAAATTAGATCGAAAGAATACAACATCCACAAAATATCACAACAATAAATAATTTAAAATCTTGTACTGTATAAAAATCTCTGTATATACAGAGATTATTAAACAATAATGTAAATATGAGGAGTCTTCTGTTTCTAGAAAATCTACGATTATGTCATTAAAATAATACCTCTAAAATTAGTGTGAAGATCAGTTCATGGCTCTTTCTCATATTGAAGATTAAAATATATTGTTTCATAATTTTAGCTTTACTATGCTTTAATATGTGAGAAAGTAAAATATTATTAAATTGAAAGTATTTGTGTAATAAGAAGATGAATAATAGGGGGGGGGAGAGGGAGAGAGGGGAGAGAGAGGAATACAACAAATGCGTTTATTAGTTTTTCCAACTGTATTATTAGCACAATAGTATAGTTTATTATTTAAACTGTTGATGCTGTATTTCTAACCTTTTTTGACACATAAAAGCATGACTTATGCTCCTTAAAACATCTTTTTTGTCAAATTATAAAATTTAAATGATTTTAAAACAAGGAATAAGACTGAAATAGAGAGCATATATTTATCCTTAAAATAAAATTAATATTTATTAATCAGTTAAACATGTATCCCCCACCCCCTTCCCTTGACAGTTGATGTAGTAGATCAAGGAAAAATTTCTGTCTATGCGATAACAAGACAATAATACACTTACTTACAACAAAACCACTTGGTCACGTAGGTAGTGCATCTTTAAAACACAGTATTTTCAGGGTTGTTTTGTTCATTATGTAACAAACTTTCTACATTTTTACAAATGATAATTAATTGATTCTTTAACAATATTTTTAAATTATTTCCTATGCTATGTTTATATTTCGTATAAAATAATGTACCATGATTCATTCATCTTGAAATTTTATAATTGGATCATATTTATTTAACTGTTGTTTAAATAAAACTATTAAAACAGGAACATTCTGGTTTTCATGTCAAATACTTCAGTAATGTGCACAAACATAAATAGTAAGTCGTAATATTTGAAGCAGACAAGTGGAACACCATTCAAGCAGTTTACTTCCTCCCCTCATAACTTACTCTGATCTATATAGGTTATATTAAACTTGTTTTTATCTAATGAGAAGAGCATCCACAGATAAATAACTCTAATTATTTTACATCTGGTATAAAAAAAGACTATAGCACAGCTATACAAAGTTATACAGAACATTTTCTGAACACAACAATCAACTATTGCAAGAAATACCGGCCAAACTACCACCCGACCCACCTCTGAGGCGTTTAAATAGAAAAAGGCATAGTGACTTAAAACTCATTTAGGGACCTCCGCTTGGAGCTAACTCCTGAAAAGATACCATACCAAAGTTTCATAAAATAATAAAAAAGACAATTTTATATCATTTTATCAATATTCATTATATCAAGCTTTCATTACAGTATTATTGTTTCAGTTGAAAAAGCATGAGACATGTCTGATGCGGAAAATCGAGATGCTCAAAAACCTGTATTAGGCTTGTTAAATTGAACTGTATTCAAAAACTGAGCCAAGCTTGTAAAATCAAGCTGTGCTCGAAAACTGAGCCAGGTTAGTAAAATTGAACTGAGCTCAAAAGTTCTGCTTGGGCTTGCATATCCGTACTGAATTAAACAATATCATTTTATAAATCAAAGATACAAAGAAAATACAAGTATGAAAATAGTTGGATGCACTGTGGGGTTAGCAGCTGAAAGGTACAAAGAAAAACCTCTAAATCAACAGCCAAACACTATAATTTTCACAACAAATAAACACACCCAACAAGACCATCATTGAATTTCATTGAATTAGCATTATTTTCAGTTAAAAACTTGCACACAATCTTTGTGCCACTCAAGCAACTGGTTTGTTCACAAGTAATAATTCAAAATCATGGCTTGTTATTAAAACATCATCCTGTTAGTGAGTTCGCTTGTTGTGAAAATTGGAAAATATTATTAACTTCTTTAAAAATTGTCTACACATTTTGCTCAACATTTTTGAAAATGAAAAACCTTTGGTTAAACAAATTTTTCTAAATCTATCATGAAAATAATTATATTTGAAGATCCCCAGCAGCTAACAAACACAACATTAAAGGAAGAGAGTATATAAAGAATTACACGTTTTGTACTTTAACATGACGCAAATCAATTATACAATGTTTAAAATTAATGATGAGATAAAAAAATAATAGCTTAAGTTACTCACCTCCAGTTTCTTTATCCTCAACTAAAATATCAATATCAAGTAGACGCCAAGGGATATTAGGTCCATCTCCCATTACGGTTAATGACACTTCAAATTCATGTTCTACATGAAATGTTACTCGACCACCTTCAATCTGCAAAATAATTTAAATAAGTTAATATTTCACAATGCGCAAATCAAATTTTTATAAGTATTTTAGTATTTTAAATATCTATTTACATATTATATATTTTGGATAATTGAATTATGTTTTTAGAATTCATACCAATTAAATAATAATGCCTTTCTTTTATTTGATATTTTTTACAATTCATATATTTTATTTATAATTTAAGCAGAAATATCCATGTTTATATTTTATATTTTGTGTGTGTAAATATAGCTGTTTTACCTATTTGCAGAAATCAAGGAATTAAAGATACATAAAGGAATAGGAATAAATCTTACTGGACACAAATAGTGATTCTCATATTATGATCGCAGTACATCAGAAGCAAAGAAACAAATTACAAGTATTCTTCTAATTAAAATATAGCAGTAATGATCAATAGAATTATTAAAGCAAAACACTTATTAGGTCTAAGTGCTGTATCATCCCCCACTTGAGGTTGAAGCTGCACATTACCTACTGGCTTTAAATCACAATGATCAAAACTTCTGGATTCATTTTGTGCTCTGGTCTGGAGAATAAAGGTGCACCAAACAGTTGTTCATAACAAACTTGAAGTGCTTCAAAGAATGTTTATGTATAATGGGAGCTTGAGTAGTTGCCCTATGATGCGGTGGTTCTGAAAGTGTCCTTCAGGCTTCTGCTCTTGCAAATTTTAAGATGGTAGAGCGAAATATCAGCCTACAGGCTAATGAGTATGGGCAACTGGAAGAAAGGCAATTTTAGTGTGGGACATTCAACCATAGTTGGTGTCAGGAACATATAAAGTTTTTTAATTAAATATTTCACAGTTGGTCTTCCTCTCCAAGAGCAATGGAAGGGAGATAATTCCTGGGATCTGCTATACAACACCTTGTACTGATAGATTAAGGTTCTGAGTATGGGCTGTAATAGTGAGTTTCCATAAACGAACATTTTTGGAGGTCTTAGAAGATACTACATGTACTGTTTTCAAACTGAGACACTTGGAGTCTTATATTGCACTCATATAGAATTGGTAAATAGCTACACTGATTGATAAGCATATTATAATCTTATGTGGAAGTCAAGCAGTTCTCAAAGTGATCAATCCAGTTCAAATTTAGTTGTCGGGTATGGGAGTTATCCTGTCCTTAAATAGTTGGAGTTTTAATAATGTGTAACTGAGGTTGATGCCAAGGAATCAAAGGAAATGAGATGATAGACACTCTTTCCAAACCAGGAGTATCAACTCACTTCTTGAGACCTAATCATGCTGAATTAGCCTTTCAATGGCTAAAAACACTCAATAAATGAGCCACAGAAAAACAATAACATAGATAGCGGTAAAAGTTCCTGGTCTTGTATTAAACAAATGCCTCATTAAGAGTCCGAGCTTTGTGTTAAGCAAATCCTTGATTAGGTTTAACAGGAGAAACCAAAAAGAGGTAGCCTTTCTCATAACAGGACGTGATCATTTTACTGATAGTGGGTCTCTTACGTAGGGATCCAACCTGTTAGAAAACATGAAAGAGAAGGATAACCCATGACTACATGAAAAAAGGTGTAGATCTAGCTAGGATCTGTGACTGCCAACCTCGTACTCACTAAAGTGAGCCCCTAAGGGTTCTAATAATTGGATGTCAAATAATTCGTAAAACCTACTGCAGGAAATACATATTTTATCAGGGTCTTATTAGTGGTATATCTGAAAAGTTAATTATTTTTTAAGTAAGAATATAACAATTTTTAAGTACGAATATAATTATTATAGACAAAACATAAATTGAATCATAATTTTCAAATATTCTTAACAAATACTGAATAGGTTACTCCTGCTATTAATTTTGAGAGTTTAATATAATTAACTAATGATTTACAGATCTTTTTTTTTTTTTTTGTATACCTAGCACAAATGGAAAACTCACCTTAAGATTGCGCATTTGAGGTAAAAGATTGCCCGTAACCAATCTATGCTGAATGACTTGATTTAACCTTGCTAAAGTTGCTCTTCTTTCACTAGGAGTTATTGGATCAGGTGGAACTATTCGATCCTGTAATCAAATTGAACAAAAATTAAGATTAAAAGAAAATGTGGAAATTTAGAAACAAGGGTAATTACATAATTAAACATATTACTGAATCACTACATTAGAGGATCAAGATGCAAAGATTTCTTCCTTAGTCATTGTGGTTTAGCTTCCATCGCTGTCTGCATCAAACCAATTGTTAATGTCAACAAGATCGAAGTACCCGTCAATTTGCATAAACACGTCCAGAAAAACAAGAGGTTGTTGTTCATCTGAAACATTTTCTTCGCCCACAGATGCATTGAGGTTTTTAAGTGTTTCACAAATATTAGGTTATAGCTTTTTTCCAGGATTTTGTCAAGGTCTGTTCAACCACACGTTCTCAAGAAGAAGCAATCATATAAATTACTATCTTCACATAAAATGCTTTAAGCAACTGGACTACTCACCACCTTCCTTTAAATATGCTTTTACTCCTAGGAGAAATACTTTAACAAACCAATCGTTCCAGGTATTTTTTGAAAATGATAAATAACTGGCAACAAATCACTCAAGATTGACATTTTCCATTGTTTGAGAATTATTTCCTTTTCCTATTAGCATAAGTTGGAATTTATGTTTGCCAGATGCATTATTGCAAGCCATTATTGTTAGTCTGTCCTTGCTAGTTTTATCACGTTTTGCACAGCAATATAATTATAGAGTGAGTTTTATTTGGCAGCATACAATAATATAAACGGCTTTCGTCTGCATTATAAATTTGATCTGCTGTCAAATTTTCTTTCATCAATAATTGTTCAAATAGTTTTTTGAAGGGAACACAGGTTTGTAAATTACTAGACAAACTTTCTTCGGTAATAATCAATTGAATTTTATTGTACCAGTAAAATTCGGATCACCATTCGAAATTTTTTAAATTTAAACCGAGTACTTTTTCTTGGATGACAAGTGCCGAAATTTGAACGCAACGTTCTCTTTCCACACTAAACTATATACATAATGTGTTGTCTAAAGTTGCATTTATTGCTTTTTTTATAATTCCCCTATTGTCTAAACTGTTTTTATTGATAACTTTAAAACAGAATTCTTCAATTTTTTTCCTATTATTCTTCCAGTCGAGCACTGTTAAGTCTCAACATCAAATTCTGCAGCACTTTTCTTCAAAGATGCAGTCTTATTGATTCTGTTCAAAGCTTCAATGTTTTTGTCCATTGTATTAAGAGTGACCTTTTTATGTTTAGTACCATTTCTTAGTTAACACAAACAACAGTTGATAAACTGAAATTAACATTGTGGAATGCACAATCTCTTGCTGTTTAGAATGATTGATGTTATTAATTAACTTTAAAACTCATGGGTTAATAATAATTAATTAATGAAAAACTTCAGTTTCCATATTCAGCATATCAACAAGTTGATGTTTCAATGATTTAGACATCATCCTCAGTTGTACTAGTCCACAAAGCTTGTGCCATTGACCAAATAGTAACTAGATAGATGACTTAATCATTAAAACATCATCTTGTTTGTTGTGATAGTTGGGAGTGTTTCACTATTGCTCAACATATATAATGACTACTGGATTGATGTTTATTTGTTTTCTTTGTTATTAAAACATGATTAAAAAAAAAAAAAAAAAATTCACTCAATAGTTATTTAAAAATATTTCAATGTTACTACAGTATTATCTATATCGTTGTATATGTGTGTGTATTTTCCAACATAACTCTGAAATATCTGGAGTAATTTCAACCAAACTTGGCATATATATATGACTTACAATTTAGAAAAAAAAATACTGTGGCGTAAGACACCCATAGCATCCCTAGAGGTGGGGTAGGAAGGTGCGACATGTAAAAGAGTGTCGAGTCCATAGTTGATCAGATGAATAGTGACACTTTCGATGCCGTTTAAGTTCAAGTTCAGCCCTAATCGGCATTGGAAGTGAGAAGGGGTGAAAAATAAAACGTATAAAATGATCATGATTAGTGTAGAATCCATAGTTTTTGGGGTCGTTAATCTAACTGGTGACAGTCCTGATGATATTTAAGCCCAAGTTTAGTCAAATAGAACTCTGTAAAACCTTCTGGAATATTTTTAGAAGTGAATAGAATTCAACAGAACTTATCAGAAAATTGTGGAAATGAATAGAATTTTGTAGATCTTTTTAGAAGATTGTGGAAATAAATAGTACAATGGCACAAGGCTGTGAGTAAAGAAGATTCTGGCCAATGTAATTGAATCAACTATCTTAAGAGGAAAGAGAGATAGTGAAACAGTTTTTAACCCACGGATATCACCCATTCCGATGGATCTCCCTTTTAACTTTAAAAGATTGCAATTTCCAGTGAGACTTGTGTTATCGATCATGGTCAACAACTCTCTGTCATTTCTCCCACGGACAACTTTATGTTGCTCCCTCAAGGGTGAGTTCATCCAAAAATTTATTTATTCTTGTTCCTGAACGTGAAACTACAAATGTTCTTAATAATCAAGTTTTGAGTTATATTACATTATATTGAATGTGTAAAAGATTTTACTTTCTAATGTGTAAACTAATTATACTCTTAAATATCTGTATATAAAATTACTCCAATTTTACACTATAGATAGCATTCATTTCTTTTTTTGTCTAATAGGAGATTGGGATAAAGAAATACCCAGGCAATGCTGGGTAATCTGCTAGTGTCTTCTAAAACAAATATTATATAACTTACTCTAATAATAGCAGGAAGACGAGAATAAGTGCCTGTCGTGAGAACTTCAACAGCTGCTGGTATATGAAAATTAGGTAAGCGAGCATGTACAAGAGTCTCTCGAGCCATTCGAGCTAACATGTCAGCTGTGTCAACAAAGAGTAATGACTGTTTGTCTAGGAATGCCATAATCAGCTAAAATAAAAATAAATTAAATAATTAGTACATATGTTTATCAACATATTTGTTCTGAGGTTACTTTGGCATGCAAAAAAGTATGAACTGCCAGCTTGTCTCCTATTTGGAGTAACATGGCACTGCCTCACACAACCCATTGCATTAATATTATACTGTACCTTTGCCAATTTTGAGCTTTCAAATGCATTTTTCTGTAAAAAAAAAAACAACTGAAATATCCATACTAGTTGCCATACATTTTTAGGAGTATTTTTTGTAAGCCTATATACTTAATTTACAACTGATATAATAATATAATTTATTTTTAGTTTTATTTAAAAGAATAATGTTTATTCAACATAAACTAAATAAATAAACTTTATGAATTTTTTTTCTTGTTGTTTAAAGGCGAAAAACCTCTCTGTTATAAATGAAAATCCCATAGTCCTCGAATACTCTAATAGTGTCAAAGTCAGAATAGAACAACAGTAGGTTGAGAGCAGCATTGTATGCAATAGAAGTCACTATTTTATATAGTCTGAACGAAGTCAATAAAAAATTAGGGCAATAATAAATATGAATTAAAATAAAGAAATAAGGAGATATGTTTAGTATAAGAAGGTTTCATTAATGTAGTTTTTGTTTTGGTTTGTAATGCCTCATTTTATATTTTGGTCATACTTTATATACACATTTATATACACAAAAGGCTTAACAGTTAACCTGAAGGTAATTCAAAACCAAAAAGTAACAAAAGAAAAATGGAAAAGAATAGAAAATTAAATAAAACAAAAGAAATTATTAGAGAAATAAATAAATAAATATCTTATAACTTACATCAAAATGAAAATTCCAAACAATCCCTCCATGGTGTCTGAAAATAGGGTGATTCATCCACCCTATTTCCTATTAATGACCATTTTCCAACAACACTTAAATTTTACTTAAAAAATTGTAAAAAATAAAATATAAAATAATAGCTTAACTCCATAAAATGTTTATTAGCAAGTAACAGAAGCCGGTTTTAGACATGAAAATGCAATGACATTATTTTCATCATTATAAGATTAGAGAAAATACTGGATTTGTATAATATAAATTACTGGATTCAATAATAAATTAATCTACAAGCTGTCCCAAACAGGTAAATCATATGTGTTCATTTGTTTAAAAGTGGCAGAACAAACATTCACGATGAGTAAAGAATGAATCAGTGATGAACATGCTCAGAAAATAAGTGGTTTACAATTGGTTCAAATCGACAAGTCTCAATCTCTGAAATTTCTGAACAATTCTTACAAATTTCTCAGAGTGTTTTATATGAGGTCGTCACAGAAAAGATAGGCTATGGGAAGTTTTGTGTTTGGTAGATATCAAAAATTCTTTCTGAAAATAACGAAATACAATGAATGGGCCCGGCCTTAGACTTTTTTTTGTGTTGCAATGAGAACGGGAAGAATTGCTCAACAGAATTATGACTAGTGATACTTGGTTACATAAACATCGAGAAAAAATAACAGTAAATGATATGGGGTTCATAGCGCTTCACCAAGCAAACCGAAAAAGGCCCAGCAAACTTTGTCTGCAAGGAAGGTTATGGCAACTATGTTTTAGGATACAAAAGGCTTGTGGAGTTTATAGAGCGAGGTAAGACCATTGATTCTCACGTCTACTGAGTAGCTTTAAAATATGTAAGAAAAGTCATCCAAAACAATTGATGTGGTTTGCTGACTTCTGGTTACCTGTTTTAGCACGACAACCCTCATACTACTCGGCAAACAAGAGATCAGTTCCATCAATTCAAATGAGACTTTTTGATCATTAATCGTATAGCCCATATTTAGCTCCCAGTGATATTCAACTATTCATGTACATGAAGAAAAATGGCTTAGGTCCCAGTGCTTTGATGATGACGAAGAACTTCAACATGCTGTTACAAGCTGGTAATTATCCCAGGCAGTAAAATGTTAATATGGGATAATTTAAACTAAGTTAAGTGATGACTAAATTTAAATGGTGATAATGTAGAAAAATAGAGGAAAGCAGAAGTTTTAAGATGTATATAACAAAATTTCTCCATTTACAGCTCTATTTACAGTCAAACACAGGTTACAGTTACAAACTGAATGACCTCAATTTAATCAGTCAATTATTGGATATAATTTAAATACATTTCTTATTTATGTTTACTATCATTTTGTGAACAAACATGTGTATATAGGAGTACAGCTATACTTTAACAATTTGTGTTAGACAATTTATTATTCCATAAATTATATGACCCCCTAAGCCAATATATCAATAACACGAAATATTATAAGAATAACCCTACTACCCGATATATAGGCTCAGTTTGTATAATGTAATATACCCGCTAGCTTTACATATTAGATTAAAGTATATGTTAGATTAAAATAAAACAAACATATAACTTATAAATTTTGTATACAAATACTTGTTTACAATCAATATTTTATACAATTTTCAACAAGTAATTTTATTTTATAAGTATTGCAGAGCTTCTAAGCTAAAAATGTTTTAAAAATTACTATATTTTATATTTATATTTAAGGACATTATGATTTATAACGCATGCAATGTTGCCATTTTTTGCCTAGAGTTACTAGAAAATCCAATGTAAGTTAAGCTGGATTATTGACCAGAACAACAAAAACAACAAAAAACCAGGGACTCAAAGGGGACTTATTTACTGTTAAATAAGTAAGATATACAAAACAATTTTTTTTTTTCTGGAGAACGAACTCAAATGTATCAATATTACACATTTCTAAACTATTCAGACGAACATGAAAATAAAAATGTATTTATTTTAGTTAGAGATCATAGCTCAGAATTACAGTAAAAGCAAAAATACAAGTACAGTAGAACCTTGCTTATCTGAGGTAATTGGGACCGGGCACACCTCGGATAACCTAAAACTCGGATAATACAGCAGGCGGTAAGAAAACCACTGAGGTGAAATTTCCCGCATAATTTACGTCTATACTGTACTGTATAGGCTAATTTGGAGTCATGCTTACATGAAAATCTATTTTATTTGGCTTTAAATAATTACCCCTTTTGACGAAACTGTATGCGACTAATATAAGTAATGTACAGTACAGTATTGAACTACGCAGTACAGTATTATGACCGATTTGCTGCTATATGTGGATTTCACTTTAAGCGGTTATTTTAATGCATCTATCTATAATGTACCAAATCCCATCTTAAAATTATCATACAAAAACAATCATAGCCTACCATTAGTAAGTCATACCTAACCTATTGTAAACAAATGTTCAGATGAATTTAGCCAAATAATTATAAAAATTGTTACCAAAACTTTAGATAATATAAATTTACCAAAAAGTAGAAACCAACAAATGTAGTAAACACCATATTTAAAAAATATTTATAAACTGTTAGCAATGAATGTGCAAAGTAGGCCTAACCTACAAATAGGCTAAATGAAAATCGTATGCCAAGATTAATAGAAACAAAACACTTTTATTAAAAACCATTCTAATTGAATACATGTAGAAATATATGTTTAGTTAACACAATAAGAGAAGTAAAGTTCAGAATATCAGCAAAGCACTTGTAAACAATCACTATGTATTGGAAACACTAAATCCAAATCTAGGTCACGTCATTATTTACAAAACACCGATTCCAAAAACAAACTGTCTCAGAATTATATTCACTAATAGATATGTAACACGATATTATCTGTCACAGTTAGTATTATATAAACTTGTAAAATCACAATAGAATAAGAGTTCACTAAACTTTTAAATAGAAATATGATAATTTGTAAATAACTAGTTGTAGACTTGAACAGCTGTTAGATTATATTTAGAAAAAGCCATCTTGCAAATTCGCGGAATAGTACATAAACAATCTATTACTTTCAAATATCAATTTTCAAATATTTGTAAGTCAAAGTAAATTTTAATTGAACCATGATCTCAAAATTGAAACAAAACTATAAGATACTAAAGTGCACTTAACTATCTACATAAATGTGATTAAATATCGTAAATTCTGAGGCAAAGCGTAAGAAATAGATCCTTCAACCAATGAACGTACGAGTCCAGAAGGTTTACAAAAACAACGAGACCACGTGACAACAATCGACCAATCACAAGAGTAAGATGGCGTGGAACAAAATTGAATATACAAGTCCCGGGAGGTATGAAGAAGCCGCGAAACGTAAGCGTCAGTTTTTGGAGAGAGACGCATCCAGACAGCCAAAGGATGAAGATGTGCATTTAGCGTGTGTGCTTTTTTTATATAGTTTCGTCGATAAAATAAAGTGAACGTTATTTAAAACAAATGTACAAATGGTAGTATAAACTTCATTAAATAAGAAAACAATCATAAATATAAAAGAATCCAAATTTAAAACAATTACAAGAGGCAGGAAAGATTAGCCTAAATTCAAATCATTATTTTGAGATCACCATTTTTTTTATTTAGCCCTCTTTTCATATATAACTTCTTCAAATTTAAATAGTTATGCGTTTAGTGGTTAATTTAAATCCGCCAGCACGAGTTCCCTACCCGAGATAAAATATAGACTATGCAAAATGTTATTTTAAATTGCAGAACTGTATAAATTTGTGTTTAACTAATGTGATATATAATATTGAATTTCTATTGCTCCAAGAATGAGCTAAGTCGAGGCATAATAATTAAAAGACTATATAAATATATATAACCATTCAAATGTTAATTTATCATCTAGGAATAAAACCAAATCATGATTAATGTTAAAATGTTTGTGTTGAGCAATTTATTGACTAGTGTAAAGAAAGTTAATTAATAATCTGAAAATGGAAAGAGACTAAAAATCCAATTTTCTTAATTCTCTTCCAAACATATCATTATATTTATTATAAATTGGCAAATTGTAATAAATGAGTCAAAAAAAAAAAAGATATAATTTTTAAATTAATTTCTACAATAAAATAACATATTAAAATAAATTTTTTTATAAATTGGCATCCCAACGTGTTGGCTGAATTAAATTGAATTTTGCAAATTGGCTTTAATTTAATTAGTTAGTAAGAAAGATATAAAATTGAATTTATAAGTAAGACTTTTGCAATTTTAGATTTAGAATATAGCCTATATGTAAAATTAGTTAATAGATTTATTTAAACATTGTGAATCAATAGAATAACTCTAAAGACACTTAGTATTACATCATAGTTTCAAGATTTTGAAATATTAGAGATAGCCTATATGTTAGTATTTAAGTGAAATAATTAGGCCTAAAATATAATAATATATGTGTTAAAATATCTAAGTGTTAATCATCATAACTAGTAAAGTATTCCACAATAATAATAACAATTATCCCTAGATATATTTAACCAATATGAACCCATCTCAAGAAGAGACTCCTAGATATAATTTACGAGAAACTATTAAACCCAGTGAAAAGGCACAAGAAGGCCAATTAAAAACTTTAAGGCAACCTACTTTAACCGAAACCGAAGAAATTAGTAACCAACAAGAATCCACCATGGAGACACCTAACCTAAATGCTTATACAGAACCAGAAACACCTTCAGGCCAAAATCAATCAACCCTTTTAGAACAAATGACAATACTAATCCAAAATTTACAATTAAATATGGACCAAAAATTTAAACAAAATCAAATAGAAAACCAAACTTTTATTAGAGATAACTTTAAAGAAATACGAGGTGAACTAGAGGATGTTAAAGAATGTCTAGCTAGCCAAATAAATAGGGTAGAGACACAATTTACTAGCAAGTTAGCAGGAGTCGAACAGGCCATTGAGGATAATAATAAAAGAATAGTAAATATAGAAAGCAGGTTAGACGAAACAATAAACAAGCAAATCTTAACTGAATCCTTAAATAAGCAGGAATTAATATTGGACAATAAGATAGAACAGAATAAAATTAGTGTAATCCAAGAGGTACGGAATATAATAGCAGAATTACCTAAACCTAACCTAGAAGGTCAAATACCCACACCTATCAATGTTATTTGTAACGCAGCAAACCACGACAATAATATTAACCCTACACTGCCTCGTTTCAACGGAAGACAAGCCAACCCTAATGAGTACCTATATCGAATGACTCGTTATTATGAAAGAATAACTAACAGGAAAATAAATCAAATAGGAGATAGTCAGGACTGCCTATTCGATATAATTGAGAATAGCCTCGAAGGAAGCGCCGCTAGATGGTGGCAGTCAATAAAAAATGATGTATACAACTTCCAACAATTCAGCACCGAGTTTTTGTCAAAATTTTGGAACCGAGACGTACAAAGAGGAACTAGACAAAAATTGGAGTTTGAGCAGTATAGGCCTGGAGGAAAATTGTCTAGGAGTGAATATTTCATAGATAGAGTATTGACAATGAAGTCTATGATACCACAGCCTAAAGAAGAAGATATCATCGCAATATTAGTCGAACACTTTGACCAGCGAATACAAGATGCTCAACGTGTCCAAAACATCACCAGCATTAAGGAGTTTGCTGATCTTCTACAGAGGGAAGACACAGAGGAGGCCAACGCGGATATAAGAAGAAGGAATAATGCAAGCCCAAGAGGAGGAGCTACGAACCAGTCCAACAGACAGAGCCAACCAAATTATTATCAGAACAGATATCAACATCAAAAGCAACATTTTAAGCCTAATTCAGATCAAAATAGTAAATACAGGACTCCAAGAGACCATCCTTACCGCAGTGGACCTGGATACAACCAACCACCTCGACCAAATTATTATCAAAACAGACCACCATACCAGCAAAACAATCAACGATATGGGCAACAACAACAACAGTCTAGACCGTACGAACGAGAACCAAGACCTATACAGAGCAACTTCAGATTATCACCACAGCAAAATTCAAGGCCCAACTATCACAACACCAACAATGAGTCATACCAAGAGAGAAGACCGAATGCCTATCCAACACCAGAACAACAGAGGCTGTGCCAACTCATCACAACGACAACAAAACCAGCAATAACAACCCGAACTGAACCGACAATAGAAACCAGCACAGAACCACCAGCGTTAAACTCCAACGCACTGGTTTAGGAAGTAATAATCAAGAAAATCATGGCCGTACAGGTGAAACAGAGAGCTATCCATCAAATAACACTTCACCACCTACACCAGTGCCTATAATTAAAAATAATTTCGGAAATATGCCAACCTACATAGATAATACAAGCAATGTCAAAATTACAATCTCCAATCTTTATTGTGATAGGGACTTTCTTCTAACAGAAGACGCAGATAAGGAAGATCAAACACCTCTAATGAACAACAAATGTCCAGAAATAAACATCACCTTAAATGGAATAATAACAAATGCTTTGATAGATACGGGAAGTACCATCTCTTGTATCTCTGAAAATTGGTTTCAGGATAATAAAATTAAGTTAGGGCATTTCGAACAGTTACCAGTAAGCAATACCCATATAACAACAGCTTTAAACAATAAGTCAAAGAGAGTTTCACAAATAATATTATTACAAGCAACCATCCAAGGACTAGAGTTTGATGCTCAGTGCATTGTAGTGCCACATTTAATCAAAGACTGTATTTTAGGAATAGATATGATAAGGAACTTGAGAATGAATATAAACTTCGACGATAATGAAATAATACTCATGAATAAAGAAAACAAATCATTAAAAGTTAAGTTTGAAAGTGAGACAAATGAATCAGCAAAATGCAGAATAGTATATTATAATGAAGACGCATATGAATGTAATGAAAGTAATCAAACCAAGCTTGAGAATAATAATAATCCACACTATAGCGAAATTTGCGAAATGTTTAGAGAGAATAGTAAGCTCAGCCCACTGGAAAAAACAAAAATAATCAACTTAATATCTAAATTTAAAACCATCTTTTCAGAAAAACCAGGACGTTGTAATTTATACCAACATAAAATTAGAGTAGATAGACCAGACCATTACCGTGCCCAAAGCTATCCAATACCGATTAATCTTCAAGAAGCAGTTGCGAGCGAAATAAACAGGATGCTCGAAGAAAATATTATAGAAGAATAAAACAGCCCTTACGGCAATCCAATTATTATAGTTAAGAAGAAAACTGGCCATATTACGAAGTGAAACCTGTACAGACCACCAATAACGATGAACAGCTATAAATTATGATCACCAGATGTGAAGGAAAACAAAATATTAAAAACAACCCCATTTGAAGGCAAATGTGATAAACTATAAACAAACAAAGTGTTACCCAAAACCTACAATATGTTTTATTTATGTACAACATGTTTTAATATTAACTTTATACTGTGTTTCATATGAACTACGTTTCATTTAATTAAGTGTTCCCATGATAAACTGTGTTCCCCATTATTAACTATGACTTTCCCCAGATAAACAATGTGACGTAAACAATGTGAATTTTCATGTAATCTGTGAAAGAACATGACCCAGTGTGTACATATCCAAATATAAAAACATATATTCCGACATTCCATATTCCCAATCTACGAACCTGTATACCAAATAACCTCTACGACAAAGTGACAAATTAGACAATTATATAAACAAATGTGTTCTCCATCCAATGTTCCCATATCCCTTATGAACTATAATCTTAAGATGAACAATGTAAATCTTAAACCCCATACAAACAGTGATAGTAAAATAAATATGTATTCCCTATATTATGTGTTGAACTTATGTACTGTATTAAAATGTTATTTCCCTTGTTATTTATGTTCCAATATTTAATTTGTTAGTAATAAGAATTTGTCATCTTAGACAACAAGTTCTTATTATCGTTAGTTATTAATTTAAGATGTGATTTTGTCCATGCAAAATAATTTATGCTACAGAATTTCCGCAAAATTAATTTGAAGGGCATTTATAATGTACCAAATCCCATCTTAAAATTATCATACAAAAACAATCATAGCCTACCATTAGTAAGTCATACCTAACCTATTGTAAACAAATGTTCAGATGAATTTAGCCAAATAATTATAAAAATTGTTACCAAAACTTTAGATAATATAAATTTACCAAAAAGTAGAAACCAACAAATGTAGTAAACACCATATTTAAAAAATATTTATAAACTGTTAGCAATGAATGTGCAAAGTAGGCCTAACCTACAAATAGGCTAAATGAAAATCGTATGCCAAGATTAATAGAAACAAAACACTTTTATTAAAAACCATTCTAATTGAATACATGTAGAAATATATGTTTAGTTAACACAATAAGAGAAGTAAAGTTCAGAATATCAGCAAAGCACTTGTAAACAATCACTATGTATTGGAAACACTAAATCCAAATCTAGGTCACGTCATTATTTACAAAACACCGATTCCAAAAACAAACTGTCTCAGAATTATATTCACTAATAGATATGTAACACGATATTATCTGTCACAGTTAGTATTATATAAACTTGTAAAATCACAATAGAATAAGAGTTCACTAAACTTTTAAATAGAAATATGATAATTTGTAAATAACTAGTTGTAGACTTGAACAGCTGTTAGATTATATTTAGAAAAAGCCATCTTGCAAATTCGCGGAATAGTACATAAACAATCTATTACTTTCAAATATCAATTTTCAAATATTTGTAAGTCAAAGTAAATTTTAATTGAACCATGATCTCAAAATTGAAACAAAACTATAAGATACTAAAGTGCACTTAACTATCTACATAAATGTGATTAAATATCGTAAATTCTGAGGCAAAGCGTAAGAAATAGATCCTTCAACCAATGAACGTACGAGTCCAGAAGGTTTACAAAAACAACGAGACCACGTGACAACAATCGACCAATCACAAGAGTAAGATGGCGTGGAACAAAATTGAATATACAAGTCCCGGGAGGTATGAAGAAGCCGCGAAACGTAAGCGTCAGTTTTTGGAGAGAGACGCATCCAGACAGCCAAAGGATGAAGATGTGCATTTAGCGTGTGTGCTTTTTTTATATAGTTTCGTCGATAAAATAAAGTGAACGTTATTTAAAAAAAATGTACAAATGGTAGTATAAACTTCATTAAATAAGAAAACAATCATAAATATAAAAGAATCCAAATTTAAAACAATTACAAGAGGCAGGAAAGATTAGCCTAAATTCAAATCATTATTTTGAGATCACCATTTTTTTTATTTAGCCCTCTTTTCATATATAACTTCTTCAAATTTAAATAGTTATGCGTTTAGTGGTTAATTTAAATCAGCCAGCACGAGTTCCCTACCCGAGATAAAATATAGACTATGCAAAATGTTATTTTAAATTGCAGAACTGTATAAATTTGTGTTTAACTAATGTGATATATAATATTGAATTTCTATTGCTCCAAGAATGAGCTAAGTCGAGGCATAATAATTAAAAGACTATATAAATATATATAACCATTCAAATGTTAATTTATCATCTAGGAATAAAACCAAATCATGATTAATGTTAAAATGTTTGTGTTGAGCAATTTATTGACTAGTGTAAAGAAAGTTAATTAATAATCTGAAAATGGAAAGAGACTAAAAATCCAATTTTCTTAATTCTCTTCCAAACATATCATTATATTTATTATAAATTGGCAAATTGTAATAAATGAGTCAAAAAAAAAAAAGATATAATTTTTAAATTAATTTCTACAATAAAATAACATATTAAAATAAAAAATTTTATATATCGTAAACCGAACTTCCGAACTTTGTTAATCCGGTTAGTTGGGGTTCGGATAACAAGCGGCTCTACTGTATTAACAATACAAGAGAAATAAAATTGGTACAGTTAAGTTCAAATAAATAACCAATAAAGTATGATATATTATTGTATTAAAGTGATATTTAATAACTAGACTAAATATTATGCTTGTCAATTACAGTAATTAAAAAATACTTGGTTAACATTTAGAGAATTTTGTTTATACTTACAGCAGATTTGTCTACTTTTGATGCACTATTAGCCCATTTTACTAATGCCAAAAGACGAACAAACAGCTGCCTTGTGCGAGCAGAAAAGTTATATATCTCTATCTTCCGCTCCATGTCCGTTTTCCTTGGCAATCTAAATAATAAAATCAAAACTAAATTAATAAATAGATTAAAATCAATCAAGGTAATATAAAAAAATATTACCACCTTCAAAAAAAAAAACAATATATATACAAAAAACTGTGTATAGTTTATTACTAAAATAGCATGATACATTTTTTAAATAATGGTATATGATGTTTGACAAGATCATTATTAGAGGTTTTACATCAATTAATTGTGAACTATTTAGTTGTCAATTAAATAACACTAATCCTTTCTAATTTTTCAAATACATGTTTATTGTTATTAATGAACCATGGCTTTGGATGTTACAAGATGGAAATAACAAAAATTGCCATATTAATTGCTCATTAAGAGACCTTGGTTTCCATGATTGGTTATTTTATCTCAAAACATTTTGTTTTACCAGTATCTCAACCCTATCAGGCCTCATAAGGTAGTTCATATATAAAAAGAGTCTCCACACGCAATGTTCAGTTTTGAAGGTGAGGTGGTAAGAAATACGGTTCTTTTCTATTATCCTCATACCAAATGTTTGTTTAGATTAAATTTTGGGTCCATTTCCTGACCTAACAGAAACATTTTAATGAGAAATACCAACTAAAATATATCTTGAAAGTGAAAACATTTAATTTTTATCCTGAACTAGTTAAGCTGCCCAAAAGCTTGCAATTTCTTGAAGTATAGCTTAGAAAGGTATTTTTGTTCTTTTCACTTTTTGCCTTCACTTAGCAGCCTTGAATTCATGTAGTATTGGATTAGATCCCTGTCTTTCAATTATATCTGCACTTCTGTTACCAACTACACATAAATTTGGTATAATGTCCGCTTGTTGCAAAAATGCAACATTTGCACTTTTATTTCATGTAAATTATTATTGAACTCATGTAGTATTGGATTAGATCCCTGCTTTCAATTATATCTGCACTTCTGTTACCAACTACACATAAATTTGGTATAATGTCCGCTTGTTGCAAAAATGCAACATTTGCACTTTTATTTCATGTAAATTATTAAACTTGAAAAATAGTACCATGGACTTACATAATGTACAATTGTCAGAACAGGAATGAACATTGTTAGGATTTGCTATTATTAGTGCATAATATAATTAATTGTAGTCTACATAAAAATGAGTAGCAAGGGGATAAGAACCAAGAATACAAATAGAAACAAGAATACAGATATTCAGTAACATCATGCAGAGGTCTATTTAAAGAAAAAACAACAACAATCATTTTTAGTGACATATATACACTTCTCAATTGCTTGTAAGTGACTAGTAATGATAAATGGCTGACCAGAAGGCGAATCCCCACACTCATCCCTATGGTTATCGGATCGGAAACGATTAAAACTGCAAGATCGATCAGATCTTGGGAGTTATGTTAGACAGGAAGTTGAACTTCGGGGATCATCTGCGGAAGACCTGCGAAAAAGCAGTGGTGGTGACCTCTTAGCTGCGGAGGTTAATGGCTAATACCGGGGGACCAAGTGCGAGCAAGCAACGACTCATATTGACAACAGTACAGTCCATCCTACTTTATGGGGCGGAGATCTGGGCGGACGCGGTTAAAACCCGAAGATACCGATCTCGACTGGCTTCAATTCAACGAATTGGGGCGCTGAGAATTTCTAGCGCCTACCGTACCGTGTCAGAACCGGCAGTGCTTGTGGTTGCTGGTGTCATTCCAATAGATTTATTAGCACAGGAGTGAAAGACAATCTACGACCTTGAAGGAATGCTAGGTAGACAGGAGGCTAGCAGAAGGGCTAGGGAGGATACCATGATCAGATGGCAGGAGAGATGGAACTGTGAAACTAGAGGTCGATGGACAGCTGAGCTAGTGCAGAACCTACAGGATTGGATGAAACAAGGACATGGTGAAGTAAACTTCTTCCTCACGCAGTTCTTAACAGGGCATGGGTACTTCCGGTCTTACCTGGGAAAGATGGGGAAGGTAGCATCCACTAACTGTAGAGTGTGTAAGAATGTCAGGGATGAAGCAGAGCAAACTTTCTTTAAATGTGACCGCTTTGTAGAACAATGACGAGGCATTAGCGACATGGTGGGAGAACTAGCCAGAACTATGGTGGGAGAACTAGCCAGAACTATGGTGGGAGAACTAACTGGGACTATAGTTGGAGAGATATTGACATGCAGAGAGCGCTGGGTGGCAATTGCAGAATACATTGAATTGGTACTGAGGTGCAAGAAGGATGAGGGCTGGTTAGACTCATAGCAACCACAGATAGGCTAAAAGTAGGCGCCACTCCGAAGTAATGCTAGAGAGCGGTCCCGGAGTGGGGGAAAACGCCTGGCAAAGAGGAAGGTTTTAGTCGGTTATGCCTTTGGGAGAGTCCGACTCATAAGTCCATAAGGGACGAGTGTATAAATACCTATTTTGCCAAACCTCTATTTCAAAAAAAAAAATTAAGGATAAATGATAAGTGATAAGCTATGGATTTTTCTCAAATTAAATGTTGTTTAATATCAAAAAAGACACTTTACCAGTAAAAAGAGCACAGTAAAATTGGTGACAAGTTTATTATTATTTATTTATTTAGAGTACCGATAGCGTATTAGTGGAGTTTAAAACTCATAGTGTAATGTGCATTTATCCCCGAGTCTAAAGAAAAGAATATCCTATTTTAAGAAAAATATTTCAGTCGAGAATGCCTAAAATAATTATTAACTCATTTTTACATGAAAAGTGAGTTATTGCAGCATCCCTTGTCTTATAGTACTAAGACTCAAACTTTGGAGTGTGAAATATAATGTACTAATCCTGACTTTAAAAATACATTTAGAGTTTTATAAAAACTTACTACATAATATAATAATAATTATTATTATTATTATTATATTAAAATGCTTGTAGGATGATAACTCTACTGTTAACTCGACATTGTAGTATCGCGATTTAGCAATGGAGGATTAAAGTACTTTTAAGTGGTCACAACTCTTCTCTCGAACATCTAGGATTTGATCTTCTGATCATAAGAGGCAAGATGCATCCCCAAGGCTTTTTTGTAAAAAAAGCTTCATAAAAACTATTTATCCTTGTAAGGCCTAAGATATTTTAATAAATAATTTATAAAAAGACCTTCCAAGAAATCATTTTACACCAACATCAACAGCATAAAAGTATTCACTTGAAATGAGTAACATTTGTAGTAACTTCAATCACCAAATGAAACGAAACATATAATTATACAATAAATACTATATGGTAAAGACAATGTTTTGATGACTTTAGGCAGAGTCAATATTTAATATAAGGAAGGTGATAGGGTTCGTTACAGGGTACTGTCAACTGAGAAAAAATATGCACATATAATTAAAATTCACTGGGAACCTTCTGTGTAGGAAACGTGTACAAGAGGAAACTGAAAAGCATCTGGATCTTCAAAATGTGAATGCCTCAACTGGAAAAGGACTGAAACCCTTGGATCTTTGACAAAGTGACAGACAATCCCTCATGAAAACAATGTCAAAAAGATTCTGAAGATCATGGAGCTTACAGGTCTTCCTGTGATATCTAGGGGCATCAAACCATGTGTTTTCCATTTGTGAGTGCAACAATGGAGTAGACATTTCCTGGTATTACCTACCTCCTTAACTTTATTAGACTTAAAAAAAAAAAACTTCCTCCTTTCAGTTGTGCAGTACAGACTTTCATTGTAATACCATTCATGGTTGAAAAAAAAAAAATTGTTTTAACACGTGTCGTGTTTTGTGTTGTTTTATACAAAGCAACGAAGCTTATTAGCTGATGGAAAAA
Source organism: Aphrophora alni (assembly GCA_963513935.1). Classification (NCBI taxonomy): domain Eukaryota; kingdom Metazoa; phylum Arthropoda; class Insecta; order Hemiptera; family Aphrophoridae; genus Aphrophora; species Aphrophora alni. The sequence goes on from OY740767.1 coordinate 90,018,172, forward strand.
ATCTGATGATGACAATTTGATTGTCGAAACTGTTTTTAAACTTTAAAATAGGAGTATAGACAGACTAAATAAAAAGCATAGATTATACATAGCATGTTGAGAGTTGTAAGGGGATGTTGAATGTCTCCATTGTGACAAATGGTTTCTGTGTTGTACTAATAAACCCACAACTCAACACAATAAGAACAGTGTTCAGGAAGTTGTGGTTGCCATTTGCAGAATTTATTATGACCTGTAACATTTAGAATGTTACATAGAATGTTAAATTTAATAGAATTGCTTCTGCCTTGTAAGCAGCTTTGGCACAAATTTTACGGATACTTTCTATAAAGTCAATTATTTACTAAAAGTAGAATTTTCCAAATGAGTGCTTATCCCTACTTCATCTACAAGTTCTTGTATAATGATACAACTTTTCGGAGACCAAAGTTCGCAATTGGTCAAAGACCTCATAATTGTGGCTTGTTATGGTCTACTGGAATGTGAGTCTCCCTTCAAAGACATGTGCCCATCTTTGAAATCGCTGTATGACTTATAAATTTCTGTGATGTTCATGGCATCATCACCTTAATTTGATACAACATTACTGAATCAGTTAATCCATTTAGTGATAAACGAAAATCCAGTGAACACTGAGTACATTCACATGCTGACTGCTGGAGACTGATGTTCTCTGCGAGTAGGAAAATACATATATGAACGTGAAGATACCCTCCACTACCCTAAAAGAAGGAACATGCATGTATTTCATTTGTTTTTATAGGGAAAATTCAGGTTGGAAATAAACAAACATTCTATATATACCTACTGTGTGTCAAATAAATCCCGGCTTGGCTTAATATTTTTTTAACCATTACAGATAGAGCTACAAACCTTTGCACATTGTTAATGGACACCAAAATATATTTTAGTATGTATTCAGTGGACCGCTACCTTTCCAGGGCAATGACTCACAAGGAGAAGTAGGATACCTTAAATGAGAGCATAGGTCGAATTGTACATCAAATTAAAAGCCTTGTTAAGTAGAACAAAATACTGCAAATCCGACCTCAAAAGGTTCACCCTAGCTAAAATAGCATGGGTTTAAAGTTCATATTAAGCCAAACAAGGAAAATGGACTACAAGAAAAAGTTGTTTGTGACTGATAGTGGGTATTCCCGTAAACACAAAACATTCTTGGTTTAAGTAGTTGTTATTTTCGGCATTGTACTCTACTAATAAAGACCTTTATTTGATGTACATATCAACCTATGCTTACATTTAAAATTTCCTTTTGACTTCATGAGGGCCGTCCCCCATTGGAAGTAAAGAGCCAGTGAGCAGTCTAAAAATAGTTCTTTAAGCCAGATATTGATTTGCAAAGTTTTCATTTCATAACCACAACCTAGTAAACATTATTAAGCTTATTTCAACAACTTGATGTTGTAGCTAATATGAACTTTAAACCCACATTATTTTAGCTTTGTAATGGTTAAAAAAAAATTAAGCCGTCCTGGGACTTATTTAACATGCTGTATATTTTTGGATACTTAGAAAAAACTGAAACATGATTTCATAATTAAGAATTTAAAAACAAAATTAAATCTAATTTGGATAACATTTTATACAAATAAAATTACGGATTCAAAATTAAATATATATATAAAATTAATAACTGGAACCTTTTCTTTAGAAAACATACTTACAATTCTGCTAATACTGTTAGTTCATGATAAGTCCGCTGAACAATGAAATCTATTAATACACCAAGGGAGACAGAACCTCCTCTGTTTCCTTCCTGGGGCACATTATTGGCCACAGGAGTTTGGTGGCCTTCCAGAGGTACAGGTGGCATATTCTTAATTTTAGTACTCTAAATATCATTCATCCCTTCTGAAAAAACAAATATGTTAAACAGTGATTAAATATTTTAGTTTAGCTAATGGTAATTAATACAATAATTCACATATAAAATATATAATATAATATTTTTTAAATAGTAGGTTTAATGTAGTTCCAACTTCTTTTGAGATAATTCAAAATACTATTAGTGGGCTTACTAATTCTCCTTACGAATTCTGTATATTTTTTACTTGTTAGTAGCAAAGATCCCCATGGGTTACTTCCAACTTTGTTTAAAGTTCTTTAAATTTAGTCTCAGATTCAATTCCACCAGCAGCTCTGCACTTGCTTTGAGATGAAGATCAAGTTAACTTACATTCCAAGAAAATGAATAATTTTAACATGTTAGCTCACGGACTGGAGAATTTTAACAATTAGTTATAGGTACAGTACCTGATTTGTCTTATGTCCAATCCAATGTATAACAATGATTACCACGGTTTCAGGTATCTAAGTACCCAACTTCAGATCGTCTGGGAATATCCTTACATGAGGTTGTCAAAACATTTAAAAGGCTCAACACAAAACATGATTCATAAAAAATAGACACAGCACAAAACAGATTTGTAATTTGATTTTAAAAACACATTAAAAACAGTGTCTGAAACCGCGGTAATCACCTAGTGATACATTGGATTGGACATAAGACAAATCAGGTAGGCTACTGTATCTATAACTAATTGTTAAAATGAATAAATATGAATTTGGTAATACAAGAGAAAATTTTGGTACTTAAATATATTTTTTTCAAAGCTTATTTATCTGCTAAATATTATTGTCATATTACATTAGGCAACACAAAACAAATATGTTTCGGTATGATACGAGTTTCATAAAATTTGTGTTTCGAAGGAAAACAGGGTGTTTTAAGTCGTTCGATACCCATTGTTTCATGTAAGTAATGCAAAGATTTAAGGACAAACCAGTGTCGTATATATGAGATATGTTAAACCTAACCTACAGACTCACCATCATATGTGAAAAAATATAGAATGTTAGCATGAGATTTAAAACCTTCAAAACAAATATTTGACTTCTACGAATTGCTTTGCTTATTTACCGTTTAAAATGTACAAGTTATTTTTTTTAAAAGTCATCTTTTCTTGTGACTTTACTAGAATCATGTGCAATCTTAAAAACTATAAATCACTTAGTATTAGTAAATCATAGCCTAATATGTTATGTGAATTTTAATATTATTTTTCTTTTTCTAAAAATCCAAACTATATAAAAGTCATATTTTCAAAACAAAAATTGGCAGAAACAATTCTAACCATCTATAAACAATAAATAATTAAAACAATTTTTTTAAATGATTTATGGTTGTATTCTGGCTGCCATCTTGCATCTGTAACTATGCAGTATTATATATAGTATTTTCTTAAGTTACACTTTTGTGTGTTTTGTTTTAACGTGTAAAACTATTGTGGCCATCAATGCCTGAACAAAATTAAGGAGAAGATGCTCCACATTAGAAATCTATAATTGAAACTACAAACAAACAATAACATAAAATTTAAACAACATTAACAAGATTAAAACTAGTTAACAATCATAAATAAACAATGAAATAACATGTTAGGCTCTACAGGGCTGGAGGGTTTTGTAGAAGTAAAGTCATAATATATTACCTTAACCTTACCTAACTTGTCCTAATTTAAAAATATTTAATAGTTTTATAATTAATTATAATTTAATTTAACAAAGCCAGCAATACACATACACAAAGTTTTACTCATTGAAGAAAATAGTTTAACATATTACAAAATTCCAACAACTAATTCTACAATAAATAAATATTCTATATATATTATTTAATTTTATTAAATTATTTAACTTTGAATATTTTGAACTGCCGCCATCTTGAAACAGAAAGTTGTATGAAAACGAAATTTTATTGGCATTTATAAACTACCTACAGTAACAACCATACCAAGTATCATGATTTTCCCTTAAATTAGTTACAAAGATATTAAGGTTAAAAAAAAAATAACACATACAGACAGATAGACCGAAAACGGAATGAGATAGGACACATGTTATATTGCATTTTTTGTTTCTTTGGACATGCTGAATAACGTGACAAAGTTTGTTCATATGGTTGCAAGACACCCTGTATATATATATATATATATGACAACTTAAGTAAAGTTTTATACAATATTATAACTATGAAAACATTTAATATTTACTAGGCTTAAATAGAAACTGATGTCATGACATCATACTTTGCAAAAATGTATTGGCAATTAATTGTGGGCAATCTATAAAGAACTCATTGAAAACAAATTCCTCACAAAAAAAGACCAGCTGGTAAAATGAACTTGAACTATTAATTTCTTTAAATTTATGTTAAATTATAGTCACATAAATGTAGCCTATGTTGTAATTTCATAATAATTACATCCAATATGTATAATAAATAAATCACATATAATGAAGAGCTATTGACTTCTTTCTTAGTCAGTGTAAAAAGTTGACTAGGAAGATTGAAATATGTTAAATATTTTATTTTTCAGACGTTTAACATTGTTTATCTAATTTTTTTTTTCTTTTCTCAGAAATAACCTTTAGACATTGTAGATTTAAAAGACAAATTTGGACAAAATTATATAACATAGTAAATTAATTTATGTTTCTAAATTATGTTCATAAACTAATTCTAATGATTTTACAATTGAGTTGCTATTAAATATTGAGGCAGCATTGTTGTTTTATCATTTTAGTAGAAGAATAGGCTATTTTGAGCAATTTGTTAACACTATTTGTTCTATAGCCTAAATTACATACAGTGTAAAAAGTTTGTTATGACATATCAGTTTAAGCGAATCTAAAAGTCCCAGTTGAAATCTATAGAAGACTTGTAATTAATAAGTATGTTACAATGACACTTATTATTATGACATATCGGTTTTAACAATATATTTTTATTGATTTGTTACAAAATTGTCATACATAAAATGTTAGGATGTAAAATGACCATTGTTTATTAATGTTTCTTTCTCCATTTCTTTCTTTCTTACAAACACTCCCCGGCACTTTTTCAACATCACCTGTAACTTTGTTTGTATTCTAACTCAGTTAATTGTTCGTTTTCTAAAATAAAGTAGAGTAGGTAGTTATTTTTGCCACATCTTCGAAATGTCACAAAGAAAGAGGAAAGTGTTCAGTAGGCCTATTGAAGAAAAGGCTCACTTAATGTGGAAATGGAGAATCTAACGGAAATATTGCAAAGGAATATCAATGATTTTGATAATTTGAAAGGACAGACAAAGTGAAAATCACTTTTTGAAAACGAAATGATCGGGATCTTCCCAACATAAAGTTATTAGGAGGTTTTAAAGTGGTTATAAAAAAAATAAAGGTATACTGAAGAGCATAAATTAGTAGATGACCAGGTAAAAATGTGAGTAGGTAAGTAGTTTTAAGTAAAAAATATCATTAATACAAATTACTTGTAACATTTGTACAGTATTCTCCTAATAAAGTTTTTTTTTTTTTTTTTTTTTAAGTTTCCTGTACTACAGTATTTATTTTACTATGTATGTTTAGATATTATTCAGTTGTTTTTAAAATAAGCCAACTGTACAGTCTATAATCTACAACGACTGAAATTGCATGGCCTCTTGAACATCGTCCAAGAGATACACTGTACTAATATTGTTGAATATTATTACATTGTGAATATTAATTTAGATAAGCTTAAGTTAGGCAATGTTACCAAATATTATGAAAAGTAAAATGCAATGTTTTTTATTTTAATATTTTTTGTACAATTTCAAAACAAATAGGCTATATTGAAAAATCAATATATTTTATTGAGCAACTGAAATGGGCAAGTTAGGTAAGGTACAGTGGATTAGTTTCCATTTAGACTACAATATATAAAGTTCTACTTAGTGTGCTGATTTTACAACTTTGCAGAGAATATGTTAGAAATTATTAATTATTGTACGATGTAGTTGCAGATGTCTACAAAGGTAGTGTTTGGTAATGTCAACCAATTCAATTTCCGACTGATGCGTCAATTCAAATTAAGCGCTCTCGGAGGTACAACTCTTTTCATCTGTTTTAAAAATGGAATATTTAGTTACAATGGGACTTTTCCATTGTATGGTCAAAGGTTTCCTTTGAACACTGCACCGTACATCGAATTGCTATCAGCCCCCTAATTATTCCACCAATAAACGGCTGGCGACGCAACTTTTGATTGGCAAGCATCAAAATACCGCGAACCAACTCCCACCCCTGGCTAAGGGATGCTTTCGTTTCAAACGGGGTAGGTCAGTCTGGTTTTGGCTTGGCAACTAAAACAACGACTCTGTGTACACACTCTCATGGCATTCGTTAGTTTTCTCTTTAAGAGAACGCTTCACGATTAATTCTTTTTTATGTTTAATCATGCTTAACGACTTATGTTTGTCGTTCGCTGTGTACATGCACTATTCCTTTGTCTTTGTCACGCGCTGTGCAACAACGCAAAATACTTAACTTTCCTTTGTTAATCAGTTTTATTAATTTACTTTAAAATTAATTGGTCCTTTGGATTTAATCTGTCTCTCAAACCAATCTCATTGAGTATATAACAGGTACCTAGTGTTTTTGTGTAAGCATATCGAATGAATACTATGTCCTAACTTACTGCTTTCTTCCAATAGCCTAAGTTAGTTGTGACCAATAATTTCATCTCATTGAGTATATAACAGGTACCTAGTGTTTTTGTGTAAGCATAGCGAATGAATACTATGTCCTAACTTACTGCTTTCTTCCAATAGCCTAAGTTAGTTGTGACCAATAATTTCATCGGTATTTATTTACTGTAGCCTCAATGCTAATTTACGAGATTTAAAAAAAAATTGTTTACTAGATATAGGCCCCTACCTGCTGTAGCCCTTTTGTTCTTTATTAGATCTGGGAAGATATATATGTATTGTGGTAAATATGGGTTGTACCTCGTGCTTCAATTTTTCTATAAAAAATTAAGAAAACAGAATATTTACTTTGTATTCAAAGGATCAGATCATATTGTGTCGCAATAAACATTTAAAGTTCCAAAATGCATTTCTTCACTTTTAAATAACACATAGAAAACAAGGGAAACAGCTGTTAGGTTAAAGTCTAATAACAAAAACCGATGTTAATATATATGACTACATTAGTGAAGCTAGTATAGGCCTATGTGTTATGACTACCTTATTTTAAAACAATCAGATCATTTTAAATTTCTTAAGACAATTTTAAAGTCAGAAAATGCATGTTTATTAAAAATAGGAACATTAAACAGTATAACAAACACACAGAACACAATTCTCACAAAAAATACACCTAAGTATCAGACGCGTTTCAACGACAAAGTCGTCCTCTTCAGTGATACAGGAGCTAAACCAATCAAACTATAACTGAATCTAACGTTGCGCCGAACCCCATATTTATACAAACTGAAGGGGGCGTGGCTTATTATTTTACACTGCCAAGGCGATAGTACCTGCCACGTGTCAATTTAACTAGCCTACTTAAGATTTAACATATAGCTAATACAAGATAATCGAACTAACCCTACATTTAACATTATACATTACATTTTACATTAATATAGAATTTTGTATAGGTCCTAGTTCATTATTTACAATTATGTCCTGGTACTTATTAATATAAAAAGTCTATATATTTATACAAACTGAAGGGGGCCGTGGCTTATTATTTTACACTGCCAAGGCAATAGTACACGTCTCGTGTCAGTTTAACTACTTAAGATTTAACATATAACTAAAACAAGATAATCGAACTAACCCTACATTTAACATTATATTTTACATTAATATAGAATTTTGTATAGGTCCTAGTTCATTATTATAATTACGTTCTGGTGCCTAATAATACAAAAAGTTTCCCAATCATCCATAGTATTTAATTTTGTAACATTCTATAACAATATGGAATTTTCTTTTTGAAATAATGCCCTTCATCTAAAAAATGTTTAGCCATGTAGCTGATTTATCAGGCCTATTATATTTGAAATGAGTAAAATTTTCCTTGGTTCTTGTTTTAATGCTCCGTTTTTTGTTTGGCCTACATATCTTTTCGGACATATTTCACAACGAATACAATAAATTCCTGACTTATCATGCTCCTGAATTTGGTCTTTTGGATTTCCCAAGATCTTGTAAAGATTATTTTCGGCAGACATTTTTACATTCAAATTTGCATTTTTATTTAGTGATTTTTTCACAACATTTGACATTGGAGGAGCAAAAGCAGTTTTTATCCATCGTTGCCGAGGCTTAATTAAGGGAACTTAATTCAAGGGAACTTCTTGCTTCCTTCATTTTCTTAAATTTTGCTTTTTTTATTATATTATCTATTATTTCTTTAGAGTAGCCTATCCATTGAAATATGTAGCACCATAAATATAGTTAAGCTCTTTTTTGTAATATTCTTTAGACAACGGTAATCTTATTAATCAGTGAACCATAGAATTGAAAGCAGCTCTTTTATGTACGGGTGAATGGTGTGAATCCTTAGTTATATAGCCTACCTATCAGTGTGTGTAGGTTTCCTATAAACACTAAAACTTAAATTATTATCTTTTCTAAAAACATTGACATTTAAAAATGGAAGATCTTTTTCAACTTCTGTCGTAAATTGTACAGTTGGATAAAATCCATTGATAATATTACAAAATTCTTCAAGGTTTTCATTTTTATTAAACACTGCAAAGATATCATCTACATATCTCATCCACACGCGGAAAATATTTTAAGGACACCTTAATATTAGTTTCAAACGAACTCATGAAAAAACCAGCGATAAAACTAGATAGGGGGTTTCCCATAGCAGTACCTTCCTTTTGAACATAAAAATTGTTATTAAATTGGAAACTTTTTTGACTCATGCATAAATTTATAAGTAATAAATATTCATTCACCTCGTTATCACCTAGGCTAAATTGCTGTTAATCAGCCATTCCTTTATCATGCTTATAGTTTCAATGATAGGAACGCTTGGATAAAACGACACAACATCGAATGAAACCAAATATTCATCAGGACTTAGTTTAATGTCTTGCATTGTTTTCACAAATACTTAGGCGTATTTTTTGTGTGAATTGTGTTCTGTGTGTTTGTTATACTGTATAATTTTTCTCATAAGTCAAGCTCAACATTTAATAGGAATATTAAAGTAAAGAAATTGACTTCATGAATAGTAGTGTCTAAGTTGCGTAAGCTACAAAATAGGATATAAATTACATAGGTAAATGGGACCTAATAAAGATGTAAATTACATAGGCGAGGTCAAGTCAAGCAGCTATATATAAAGGTATTTAGCTGGATTTCGTACTTTTATATTTTCTATTAAAATAATGCATTTTGTGACTTGAAATGATTATAGCAACACATGATCTGAGCATTTGATTACAAGTTAAAAACTTTGTTCTCTTAATTTGTCATAGAAAAATCGTAGGGCGAGGTAGGCTTATAACCGATATTTACCAATTTTGTTACTTGTCTAAACCGTTGTTTCGTTACTTTAAATTGTAACAACATTTTAATATTAGGGTGGCAGTTGTGATAATTTGCACATCGCTTAAAGCACACATGCAGGTACGTTTCTTACTTCATACATGTTCCCATTGTCATTTTAATTTTCTTGAGAAATAATGATATATTAATGATTTTTTTTAGACTTGAACTGTATATATTGTTATCAAAAAACATGATTAATGACAAACAAGGTAAATAGTCTAACGTATTCATTTATATTAGGCTACGGTAAAGTCGGTATTTGTAACCTCACCTGAATTTTGTACTTTTAAATTTCTTATTTTTACTATTTATATATTTATTTAATATATATTGAGTTTTGGTACTTTAAAAGTGTCTTCCAAAAACATATAGGCTATGATATATACTTCTTTCAAATAAAGGTAGGTAGTAACCAATTTAATGATTTTTCAGGTAATTGTTTACTGTAGCGCCTCGAATTTGATATATTTTTTCTTGTTATTTTTGTGCTACTAGTACATACCTGTCTTTATAAGAATAGTAACATTTTTTTGTGAGCAAAAATGCTTTTCACAGAAAAAAAACTAAATTTCAAATTTTCTAGGTTAAGGTACATTAAATAGGTTTATATAAGAATTGTTTTTACCTTACAAGGTCAAGTAAGGTAGCTATATATATATATATTTATATAGCCTATGTATTCATATATATGTATTTATATATATTATATAAATGAAGGTGAAACTTCATCCTTTGAGTGTGTCCAAGCAGAAGTTTAGTTTTTAACCAAGTAAAAAAATATATGTTTTTAAAACAGTTTTTGTCCATATATAAAATTGGTAATTGTTTACTGTAACTGCAACCGGTCTTTTTAGCGATTTTTCTTAAAATTTAATATGTCTAAGAGTACCCTACATTCCAAACCCAATGGTAGCCGGATTTTCACAAATCATAGCAAGAATCAAGAAAGGTGAACAGACCTTTCTTTCCTCCTTACTTTAAATACAAGACTTTCTTACGTTGAATGAATCAATGAGATATTCAATATTTCTCTCTGTTCACTTATATTAATAATATTAACTACTTATCAAACAAATACAAACAACTGACATACCCATTACTTTCACACAAATCACCAACTGACACTAGAAGACTACTAGATAATAGATATAGACACAAGTCACAAACACACAAACTGAAACTGTCTCTCTCTTCCAGTGCCAGTTACTATTGGTCCCAACGTCTCATCACTCTTGTTTGGCCGTGGCTTCGGGTCAAGAAATATAATTATAACAAATCGAACATCAGTTAAAAATGTTTGCTAGTGTCGTTTTATGACCTCTTCTACTGTTTAGAGGTATTTCAAATTTAATTATCAATCATACAACAAATAATTGCAATAGTTTAGTTGCTAAATATATTTGGAAAATTTTCATCAAAAAATCCGAAAGTAATATAGTTCAATAAATTGCCGTTACTAACGTCCCAATGAACCAGTCGCACGTTTGTATTTGTATTTTCCTTTATTAAACAATTTTACAATTGCAAGAGACATCGACAATTTCAAAAGTAGTCTCAATACATTCAATAAAAGATATATACTATAGCATACGCTTAGGTTAGATTTACAAAATTTTCATTTTTTACAAAGGTAGGCCATAGCGGTGTTGCCATGGCTACAGGGCGGGGAAGCGGCATTGCCATCTCTACAGTGCAGGGCAGCAGCATTGCCATGTCTACAGGGGCATGGCCTAAAGCCATGTGACTAAAATGTTGCCTCCTGTTAAGTCCCCCGAGTCTCTACTTACGACCCTGGTTCACTTACCAGACCAGCAAGTGAAAGCTCAGCATTGCCCAAGCTGGTTGTATAATCTTCTGGAAATCAGTATTGTTTATAATTTCAGGCGTGTGTTGTGCTTGCGATTGATATTCCAATTAAACATTTGTCTGCAGTGATGACCTATTGTCACTGTTTTGGGGAGTATGATGAGAAATGTTAAAAACATTACTAATAGAGGTATCCCAGGTAAGGAACAGACAAATTGCTTCCATTTGGTTTGCCCAGAGCCATTTTTTAGTTGTACATTCAGTTTGTCCAGTTTTGGTCTGGGTACCTCTAATATATTTAGCATAAGTAACTCCTATGATTTTTTTTTTTTCCTTTTCTTTTTTTTTTCACATTATCACAAATGTTACAACAAAAAAAATGATTTTTGTTGTAGTTTCCTCCCCCACAGATTGAAATCTGGAAAAAGTCGGCCGAAGGGTTTAATAGTAAATTTATATTTTCTAACTGTATTGGCAGTGTAAATGAAAAGCACATACCCATCATGTGCCCAGACAAAAGTGGATCGAACTACTGCTGTTCCGTTTTTCGATTGTGCTCATGGTTATTGTCGGGCCAGATTTTAAATTTATAATGCATAGACATATTTGAGCTGGGCAAATTAAACCCTGCCCCCACTAGTGATGAAGGTTTTGTTCTAAAACCATATCTAATGAGAACTTTTATTTCTAGACAATCAAGGTTAGGTAAGCAAAAAGAAAATTACAATGCCAGACTCTGCACTGCAAGAAGAGTTGTTGAAAATGCCTTTGGAATATTGGCACAAAACTGGCCAGTAGAAAAAATAATTGTAGTAGTAAAGACTACATTATTTGTGTATTACACAATTCTTTAATACTTAGAACAGATGATGAGTTCTTTTATTCTTTCAGTTTTTTGACCCGCCATAACCCGAGATGGTAGCATTTATAAATTTAAATTATGATCAAAGGCAAAATACTACAGAAGCATTCAGAATCTGTCATTTCAGAAACAACAAGTCATATTTTTGATGATTTGAGTTAGCATCAAATTCGGTTTCTATGGATCAAAATACATCTTTCCATGCAAAAACAACAAAAGTCAGGCATCCCTATTGTACATAAATAGCCCCATTGTACATTGCAATAATAATTATTATAACTATAATTATTATAGTGTTCATTGCAGAAACCACACAAGTCAGTGACTTAATAAATATGTTGTTCTTGAAATGAACCAACCTTTTTTATTCAGCTGATACTTGACTTGTGTTGTTTCTGCAGTGAACCAACACTGGCTTTTCTGCAACTGCTTTGTTTTGGTCAGTGCTTTTTGAGGTTAGTTTTGTGATTTACATCATGGATCTTCCAATACAAAATGTAAATGTCCAAGAAGTTATTAATCTTAAAAGAAAAGCCGGACATACTCATAAAGAGCTATACAAACATGAAATAATTAAAAAAGCTTGTGTAAATCCTATCCTGATTGTACATTCTACGAATTGTCATACTTAACAAACAATAGTAGATCTAGGCCTAGTGAATGCGTTGTTTGGATTGTTCTAACTTAAACAACAATAGCATACCTAGGCATAGGGAAAACTTAGTTCGGATTGTAGTGCTTGAAAAAAGTACAGTAATAAATCTAAGCCTAGTGATGTTATAAGGATAAACTGCCCTAACCTACTTTACTCTATACCCAGCTTTACTCTAATCTAACATACCTAACCTACCCTAACCTAAACATTCATTTTTAGCTTTAGCGTAACGTATTGTTAATAAGAAAATTATATAACTATTTTTTTTTGCAGTTGCCGCAGAAAATGCTACACAAAAGTTTCACAGGAAGACAGAAATAGAATTTATGACAACTTTCGGAGTTTGGAGTCTAAAAATGAACAGGATAACTACCTGCAAGCATTGATATCAACTTCAGAAGTGAAACAACGAAGAAGAAGGAAACCAGAAGAAGAATCAAAATTGCCTCATCGAACAAACTGTTTTATTTATGAGGTAACAACGCCCAAAGGAAAGTTCCAGGTATGTCTTAAAGCCTTTGCAAACATGCACGCCATTACCGCCAACCAAATCAGAAGGTTAAACGCTTTGTTAGTATCAGGAACATCTCCTATGGATATGAGAGGAAAAGGTCCTTCAGGTAATGCTAAGCCAGAAAATGTTTTGAATGCAGTAAAATCACATATTTCATCTTTCCCAGTAAAGATTGCTTGCTACAGCTCTAGAGAATTTCATTACCTCAATGAAAAACTGAATGTGCTGGAAATGCACAACTTATTTAAACAGTCACACACAAACCTTGATGTGAACTACAAGTTTTACTTAAAGACTTTTAGAGATAACTTTACATTACACTTCGGGCGGCCGCAAGTAGACACTTGCTGCACTTGCAAAGCCTTAGATGTTAAAATAAAATTTAAGTTCCTAAATGAGACTGCTAAACAAGTACATGTGGCAGAAAAATCTGTGCATATTAGGCAAAAAAGTTTTATAGTAAAATAAAACAAGTAACCAAAATTATGGAGACGAACAAAACTAAAATGTAGGAGGAATTTGTATTGACTTCATGCAAAACTTGCAGCTCCCAAACATCCCGGTGCAAAGGCTTTCTACTTAAGACAATTGACTGTAAACGTCTTTTGCATTCACAATCTTAGAGACAACACAGCTGTGTTTTACCTTTACCATGAGGGCCAAGCTTGCAAAGGCCCCAATGAAGTACGAACTTTCATTACGTCGTACATTCACTCCACTCTTGGAAATGTTGAACACCTTCACATGTTTTCAGATGGATGTTTTAGCCAAAATAAAAACCATTCCCTGCTGCGCCTAATGAATGCCTTTGTGTCTTCAGGAAAATTCAAATCTGTTGAGCAGTACTTTCCGGTCAGAGGCCATTCGTTTTTGCCTTGCAACCGCAATTTTGCTGTCATTAATAAAGTATTGCGAAAATGCGATAGAGTGTACACTTTGAAAGTGTATGCAGAATTGATTTTGTCCTCATCAGGTAAGAGCAGGTTCTTGGTTGTACTTGCAGAGTCAGAAGACATAACTGAAGTCAGTAAGTGGTGGCCTAAGTTAAAAAAAAAAGTAGTGGTCTCAGAAGAAACACGTGGCAAAAAAGAGCCAAAAGACATAAAAGTGCATCTAAAAATCTCTAAGTTTATGCACTTTTCTCAAAGTGCTAGTTCTCCATACACTGTTACAGCCAAATCTTACATTGATGGACTGCACTCTCACACATTCAACTTGAAAAACGCCACCTTGCCACTGACAATGCCGACTGAGGGAGCCTACCCAAGAGGTTTATTGCCAATAAACGCTAAGAAAATGAACGACCTGACCAAGTTCCGGGAGTATTTGCCACAGACAGAAGAAATCCAAAACTATAATAGTGGAAATCCACCTCTATTGATGGTTTCCCAAGAGTAGAGAGGAAATGGCAGAGTATGATGATGTGGATGAGTAAAGTTGCTGTAATTTTAAGATTGACTAAGCCTATGTGAACAACTGACTATTATAGTATAAGATAAAGTGCAAAAGGCAATATTTACCATAAAATATAGACTTAAAATGAAACATAAGTCATATATGTGTTTATTTATGTAAAGTTTTGTACTTATGATTTCTTAAAATTACATAAAAATCCCAAAAATGTTATTTTTACTTTTTTCAATTCCTGTTCAATTCAGGAACAACATAAGTCAAATACATGAAAATACATCTCACCGCGTTATATGAACTTGTAAAATTCCTATAATTACCAGTATTGTAAAAGCAAGATCATGCACAAATTTCAGATTTTTTTGTATGTTTTGTTCTATCTGCGCAGTTTTTTTTAGTTTCCCGAAAGTTGCTTTTTTTTTACTTATGTTTTTTCTGAAATTACCGATTCTTCTATGTTAGCATAATTTCGTGAATTACTTGAATAGTTAAATAAATGCTTTTTTATTGCTGAATTTTTCTATACTTAGACATATTGGATACTAAATTAAAAAAAAAACTTAATAAATATAAAAAGCTGTTGAGGCTAGAATACTCCAGTAGTTCGAAAAATAAGTTACAAAACAGAAATTAATTGAATGGCTAAGATGAAAAGGGGAAACATTCTACTGTTTTGTTTACTCACTTCACAGTTGTTTATTCTGGTGACTTGTATACATGAGGTTATGGTTATTAAATGAGATTGTAGTTAATATTACTTTATTTATTTATATTTATATTAAAATATTATATTCATAATAAAAGAATTGACTATTCCATAAAGTAGAGTTTAGTTAGTAGAACAAAACTCTAATGGTAAATATTCCTGTAAAATAAAAAATAACCTAAAAAACAATTGTGTTTTTTCACAAGTTACTGATGGAATCTTTTCCTTTTTCATCTCACCCATTTAATTGCAAATAAAATTTTTAATATTTAAAAAAAAAGTTGGAAATTACCGATTATCTTTAAAGCCCATCCGCGCTATTACTGTCTATATTTTTCCTTCTTTTGACGGTTCTTATAGTCTTCATGCAACAAATCATACAAAATTGGATATTTCCTAATGATTTCAATAATTCTTTCAGTCTCCGACATTGTTGGTCCTGCACGAATTCGTTACTGTTGCGAAAAAAATGCTGTCGACTGCGAACTGAAAAAAAGAACTCTACACATTCACGTGAAATCTTCCTGAAGGCTTGTGCTGGTATGGGCTGGCTCATATGTCGCCATGTAATGTAAACAACAACCATCACTTACACAATGAATAATTCTCTACTTCTGCGAATATTTTGCATCTTCAATTACATTTTTAATCCTCTTCGCCAATTCGTAATATAAGAGATTACATTTTTAATCCTTGTACCAATTTGTAATATAGGCGTTTACATTTTTAATCCTCGTTGCCAATTTGTAATATATGCAAATACAATTAAAAGAAAGTTAAATATAATTTTATAAATGAAACACATTAATAGATTTTGAAGCTGTGGCTATGTGTAACTGTATCAAAGATGAGTACAAGACTGGGATGAAAGAATACATTAGGAAATATAACTGTGGTAGACTGGTGTGCCACGTTGTAGATTAGGAAGGGTGTCATACTATGTCTCCACTCTTGTTCTAGTTAAAATCTTTCATATTAATACAATCCAATAATAATCAAATACATCACCTAATATAATCTAACATTAACCAAATACTTTTCATCCTACAATCTATAAATAATTGTAACACATTAGGGAGAGACCTAGAATGACAATTTATCACTTTTCAAACAATAAATATAAATTGACACAGTCAAATGATTTTGAAAGGTCTAAGGAAATACTCATAATTTTACTTTTCTTGTGAAGACGTTCCACAGCATATCGATTATTCCATCTATATTGGACTTACCTTGTTAACACATTTGCTGCGGCAAATTTATACATGGAATGGGTCAGGTGCTAAAATATTTTTATTTAAAAAACCTAACTATATATACTCAGATGACTGTAGTAAGAGCCCAAATGGAAGTTGAAGTAAAAAATCTTTCAAAAACTGATTACATCGGTTATCTGTCACCGGTGACCTCGCTGCACCTCACTCAGGAACCCTATTGTCTAAAACAGTCGCCTGCACATCGCCAACATGGGGGAATACTACGACACACTTATAGTTTCAACACATAATGTATCAGAACTGTCACTTCTTAGGTACTAATATATAACTATTTATACTATTTACAACCATCCCCCAAATTTTCACAGCGTACAAATTGTTATGGTAAGTGTTGAAACACTCGCAAACCCGGTTGGTCCAGGCATGTTTCGCAAAAGTACAGACATTATTTTCTTTCCAATTATCTTCCAACAGGTTTTACAATTCTTTCGCTTCAATCGATTGCTATCATCACATGTTATTTTACTATCTTCTGGACAGTTGACACATTCTTTTTTGAGCAAGAGATTTAATTGTTTCCTCGGGTGTTGGCAGGAGTGATCTTATTACATACAATCTGAATTCATAAAAAGTCAATTTCGACTTGTACATATTGTGGAGGGAATGTGAAATTAACAGCTGCATTTGTATTACATAAAAATTGTTCAGTATATCTACAGTTTAAAGTTCAGTTTCAAGATTATACCGTTTCAACCGGAAGTCTGAGATCTCCAGCTGATTTGGGGTATCCTTTGTCTCATATCAGCAGTCCAAGTTTCAACCTCAAACAGGTAGCTTAACGGTACTTCTTCATCCGCATACAATTCCGCATTTTCAGTTTTTTTATTTTATACGCATTTCGACACAGTTCAATTATTTATGATTTAGAAACAATTGTCATGTTTAGTTAATAAGAAGAACTCAAGTGTTTTTTTTGTGTTTATGATTTAAATTGTACTTAGTTTTGTGCGTTTAGAGCAGCTGTTCTCGCGTGTGCACACGGGCAGTCTTAACGCCAGGACATTACGAAGAAAGGAACGCCGCCTCTACAAGGTACTGTGACATTAGGTTTAACTAAACATGACAGCAAATTAATCAAAACCATTTTATTAGTTATTAAAAATTTCAAAATGTCAGTTAACCTATTCATGCATTTTTCAATTCAGTCTTCTTCCCAATTTAAATTAAATTACTGAACCATCCGCTTTTACCACAGTTGTCAAACCAACCGCAATATCGAACATTTTGGTCCTCCGTGAGGTCGGATTCATTGAATTCCGCTTTGGATTTAGGTATGGTAATTGTTTTTTATGTTGGGAGAGTCAATTTTCTGCAACTTCCGCCATTTGCATTTTTCGTAGTACATTCAATCTACTGCGCAGTCCATCTCACGCATACACTTACAGCGCTATTAGCGAATCTATTCTGAACATTAGCAACGCGCGCATTCTTAGTGGCACATTTCTAAAGTTCTTGAAGACAGCTGTTAAGCAATAATAAAAACAATAACAAACAACATAACCTCAATACATACCTACATTTTGAAAATACAATATGTTGTGATGGTTTTACTTATTGTTTTTATATTTTAATCTTTCTATTTCATTGTTAATTGATAATAAGCAACTATTATTATCAATTTCGATTATAATTCAAACAATTTTAATATTTTTTCAACAAAAAACCCTAAGAACATAGTAAATATTTAAATATCAAAAAGCGTTTTTCAACTTTTGTAAGGCAATCTACTGGTACAAAGAATAGACTTCTTAAGATTTTATCACTTATACAAACAATTTGTGATCCTGGAACAGATGTTTTAAATTTAGGGCAAAAAAATAAACTCACTGCATTAAATGAAGAGGCACAAAAAAGATTAAATGCATTCGATAAATCATTTGATCAAGTCTCTGTTGAGGAAGATCTGGAGGGGTTTGATGAAACAGAAGCCTTTAAATTACAAGATGAAATATCAGACATAGCTGTAGAAATAAATTCTATTCTTAAATGTGTATTTTCCACAGTGGAAGATCCAATTAGTTCAAATAATACACAGACCACTGAAAGTAAACAAGTGAATGTTTCTGTCAACTTACCTAAATTAGATTTAAAACATTTTAATGGCTGTTTGAGTGAGTGGACAACCTTTTACTATATGTTTGACAATAGTATTCATCAACATCAATCTTTAACTCTTGTTGAGAAATTTTCATATTTAATTTCATGCTTATCTGGTGAACCTTTAAATCTAATTCATAATTTACCTATTACTCCTGAAAATTATAAAATTGCTTGGGATATATTATGCGAGAGATATCAGAATATTCGCAGATTGGTTAATTTTCACATATCAAAAATTATTGACATGCCTTCCATTAAGCATCATTCGTTACCTGAAATACGTCAATACGTAGACACATTTCATGAGAACTCACAAGCTTTAACCGTATTAGGTTATGACATTCAAAATGAAGTTACACTTATTGTAATTCTATTAAGGAAACTTGATGACGTCACTCGTCAATGCTTTGAAAGCTCACGCAAAACCGATCGTCGGTTACCCACAATTAAAGAATTAATCAACTTCTTAAATATTAAGTGTGCACATTTAGAAGATGCTTTACCATTAGATCAAATAAACGAGCCATTTGTTAATTTTAAACCGTTTCTCAAAAAGGAAATTGCAACTACACCTATCAAAAATAAATCACCAATGAAAATAACAAAATCTGTGTTTCAGACTTCAACTTCCAAATCTGATTTGTGTCTAGTTTGTAAGAAAGATTCTCATAAATTATTTTCATGTCCTGATTTTAATAAATTGTCGCCTAATCAAAGATATGACAAAATTAAAGCACTACAATTGTGCATAAATTGTTTAGGTACACATTCCACAGTGAATTGTATGTCAAAATCATTATGTAAAACTTGTCAAAAGAAACATAATACTTTACTTCATTTTAACCGAAAAGTTGATGCAGCTGGTGAAAATAATTCTATCTGACATAAACGTCATATGAGCTCGGATAACAATTTGGGACGATTTCCGCTTCCTGTCCACAATGAAACTCTTAATGAATCAATATCAATTCTTTCGAATACCGGTTCTTTAAACAATTTTCGATCAACTTTATTATGCACAGCATTAGTTAATCTTGCAACTCATGTAAATAAACCGCAGACCTTTACTGCTTTATTGGATTCTGCAAGTCAATCAACAATTATCACAAAACAATGTGCAAATAAGATAGGATTACAATTAACTCCTTCTACTATTCTATTAAACGGTATTTCTGCAATGTCAACACCTATCCTTGGTACAGGTAAATTAAATATTTACACCCTCAACGGTCAACTCTTTAAAGAATCTCATGAAGTCATTGTTGTGGAGCAAATTCAAGCCAATTTACCGTTTTTTGCAAAGTTACCTGAACTTCAGCGTAAGTTGAATCAAATTTCTCTCGCTGATCCTAATTTCAATAATAGTCCGACAATTTCGATTATTATTGGAGCCGATTTGTTCGGTCTCACATTGCGTAACCACACCATACAGTTAGGTGATGGCTTACCAACAGCAATTGAAACCATCTTCGGTTATTGTCTAATAGGAACCATTCCTACAGCTTCATACCATTTAAACAACATTTCTCTGCTCACCACATCGGACATGAGCTTACACAACCTACTCCAGAAATTTTGGACAATTGAAGAGGTTCCAGTTTCGACAAAAACCTCTAAGGAAGAACTCACTTGTGAAAATCACTACAACTCTACGGTTACGCGCAACGCTACCGGGAGATACATCGTGTCACTTCCTTTCGCACAAGATCCTCAATCACTAGGGGATTCCTTTAATACAGCTAAACGTCGTTTTTCATATTTGGAAAATAAGTTTGCTAATAAACCGGAATTGAAAGTTGCATATTCTGCTTTCATGTCAGACTATTTAAAGTCTAACCACATGTCACTATTACCTACTCAGGTTCCAGATACCGCACATTATTTTTTACGGCATCATGCAGTTGTTAAACCTACTAGTAGCACTACGAAACTTCGAGTGGTGTTTGATGGTAGTTCCAAAACTACTTCTGGTTTATCAATAAATGACATTCAATTCACAGGTCCTAAATTACAAACAGAGATTTGTGAAGTCATTTTACAATTTCGCATACACAATATCGTGTTTTCTACTGACATACAACAAATGTATCGTCAAATCATGGTTCATTCTGATGACCAAAAGTTTCAATTGATATTATGGAGGGAAAATTCATTTGATCCTTTATCAACATACAAACTTAATACGGTCACTTATGGCCTGAAAAGTTCGCCATATTTGGCTATTCGCACACTGCGACAACTTGTTCAAGACGAAGGTCACAATTTTCCGTTGGCTGCTGAAGCTTTGCTTAATCACATTTACGTGGATGATATCATCACTGGAAGTAAGGACATTCCTTCCGCTCTAGAACTTCAGCGTCAACTCATCGCACTTCTTTCAAAAGGACAGTTTCAGCTCCGCAAGTGGACGTCTAACTGCTCCGAACTTCTCGCTGATATCACTCAGGAACATCGGGAAGTACCACTTCATTTCCGCTCACCAGATCAACCGTTGTTCAATATACTCGGCTTGAAATGGACACCTTCGAACGACGTGTTCTCGTTCACCATTCAGCTACTAATTTCGGATCATTCACCTACAAAACGATCTATTTTGTCCACAATCGCACAAATATATGATCCTTGTGGTTTTCTGTCGCCTACGACATTCTTTGCTAAGTGCCTCATGCAGCACCTTTGGACTCTTGGGATTAATTGGGATTCACCAGTTCCAGAGACCATCAACTCCGCTTGGAAAAAATTCGTTCAAGAATTGCCAAATTTGGAAGACATTTCTATTTCTCGTTGCATCAACCTTCATCAGTCAACGAGCATCCAGATCCATGGCTTCTGCGATGCCTCGGATAAAGGTTACTCAGCCGTCATTTACATTAG
Organism: Aphrophora alni; assembly: GCA_963513935.1. NCBI lineage: Eukaryota > Metazoa > Arthropoda > Insecta > Hemiptera > Aphrophoridae > Aphrophora > Aphrophora alni. The sequence continues at coordinate 90,039,780 of OY740767.1, forward strand.
GACGACTACTTCAAACAACATTGTCAATACACAGCTACTTTTAGCCAAATCTAAGGTCGCTCCTCTCAAGCGCATATCACTTCCTAGATTAGAGCTTTGCGGTGCTCATTTGCTCGCCAAGTTAATGCACTATTGCATTCAATTTTTATCTACTCGGTGTTCTATTGACATCATCAAATGTTGGTGTGACTCCATGGTCACATTAGCTTGGATCACTACTCCACCATATAAACTTAAGGTTTATATAGCTAATCGCGTCAGTCAAATTCAGGACTGGACTCCAACTGACTGTTGGTCACATGTTCCATCTGGCAACAATCCTGCTGATTGTTCCAGCCGTGGTCTATCTCCTTCCGCACTTCTTAACCATCAGATATGGTTTTCGGGGCCTTCTTGGCTAAAGCTTTCACACCATCAGTGGCCAAATTCACCTTTACAGGTGTTGGACACTGTCCCTGAACTCCGCTCAAATCCACTTCCAATTTATTTATCGTCGTCTCAAACTGAATGGAACATACTTTCCAAATTTTCTTCGTGGTCAAAAACTTTATACGTCATGTCATATGTTCTAAGATTTTGTCATAACGTCCGCACTGCATCAAGAGTGACCGGACCAGTAACTCTCACAGAACTTCAATTTGCAGAAATACAACTAATTAAACTTGTGCAAAATTCACATTTTTCAAAGGAAATTCTACTTTTAAACACAAACTCTACATCTTGTTGTTCACGCTTAGCTTCATTGTCACCTTTTCTTGATCACAGCGACATAATGAGAGTGGGTGGAAGAATTACGTTTTCTTCATTGAGCTACACTTCTAAACATCCTGCCGTTTTACCAAAGAATCACCACATTACATTCTTAATCATTGACCATTATCATCGTTTGTTTCTTCATGCAGGACCACAACTGCTACACTCACTCATCTCTAAAAAATTTTGGATCCTTTCAGCAAGGAGTACCATTAGAAAACGGATACACAAATGTATTCGTTGTTTCAAACTTAAACCAACTTCTCGTCCGCCTTTGATGGGAGTCTTACCACGTGAACGAGTTACCTTTTCTCAACCATTCATTAATACTGGATGCGACTACTGCGGTCCATTCACTGTCAAAATTCATACTTTGCGTCGTGCTCAAGATGTCAAAGTCTACTTATGCATTTTTGTTTGTTTTGCTACTAAAGCAATTCATATTGAAGTCGCTACTGATCTTTCTACTCAAGCTTTCATTGACGTTCTCACACGTTTTGTGTCACGGCGTGGACTTTGTTCTAATTTGTATTCCGATTGCGGGACCAACTTTGTCGGAGCTTCAAACAACTTTAAGCAAATTATTCTAACCATGCTGAATGAACCTCATTCTAAGGAGACCATAGATAAATTTACCAAACTGAATGGAATTAAGTTTCATTTCCTGCCTCCAGCTGCTCCACATCAAGGTGGACTTTGGGAAGGTGCCGTCAAAAGTGTCAAAACACATCTTCTTAGAACAATAGGTATCGAAAAACTTTATCTCATGGACTTCGTTACTTTAGCTACGAAAATTGAAGGCATTCTCAATTCAAGACTTTTAACTCCTCTTTCAGCAGATCCTAACGAGTTAGACGTATTAACGCCTGCACATTTCCTCATCGGACGACCGATCACCGCGTTGCCAGAACTATCTTATGAACAGATTCCTTTAAATAGACTAAAACAGTGGCAACGTGTTCAACGCTTCTCACAGCAAATCTGGAAGCGGTGGCATCTTGAATATCTTCATACATTGCAACAACGTCTGAAATGGAATCGTAGTACACCAAATCTACAGCCTGGTGACTTAGTGCTCATTCAGGATTCAAATCTCAAACCTCTTTTTTGGCCTACTGGACGCATTCTGTCTTCATCTCCAGGAGAAGATGGAGTCGTACGTGTTGCCACTATAAAAACCAAGGATGGAGTTTTCACACGCCCTGCCGTGAAACTTTTCCCCTTACCTCTCAGTAATTAAACCCTTATTTGTAACTAGAGAAACTTTTGAAATTCTACCTTGTCTTCAATTCTATCATCATTCTCATTCGATGTCTTCTTTCTTAAGCCGGATCATCTTCCTTCATCATTCATCCATTTCAGCGCTTATTCCCTTTAGTGCTGGCTCTTTCATTTCTTCGTCTCTATAAACCGGTTGGTTTATAGTCGGGGGTATGTTCAGTATATCTACAGTTTAAAGTTCAGTTTCAAGATTATACCGTTTCAACCGGAAGTCTGAGATCTCCAGCTGATTTGGGGTATCCTTTGTCTCATATCAGCAGTCCAAGTTTCAACCTCAAACAGGTAGCTTAACGGTACTTCTTCATCCGCATACAATTCCGCATTTTCAGTTTTTTTATTTTATACGCATTTCGACACAGTTCAATTATTTATGATTTAGAAACAATTGTCATGTTTAGTTAATAAGAAGAACTCAAGTGTTTTTTTTGTGTTTATGATTTAAATTGTACTTAGTTTTGTGCGTTTAGAGCATAAAATCTCGCGTGTGCACACGGGCAGTCTTAACGCCAGGACATTACGAAGAAAGGAACGCCGCCTCTACAAGGTACTGTGACATTAGGTTTAACTAAACATGACAGCAAATTAATCAAAACCATTTTATTAGTTATTAAAAATTTCAAAATGTCAGTTAACCTATTCATGCATTTTTCAATTCAGTCTTCTTCCCAATTTAAATTAAATTACTGAACCATCCGCTTTTACCACAGTTGTCAAACCAACCGCAATATCGAACAAAAATATTTTCTTATACTGTACCGTTATAAAGTTTTTCTGGAACAGGGATAATAGCTTAGCATTTGATCGGTCCTGTCTTCTCCGTCCGTTCATATGAGCGTTATACTCATAATTGCAAGTTACTTCTGTTTTATGTGTCCTCGTTTATCAGTAAAATCAACGAGGAGCAATCTAGTTTTCATGCTCTGAGGATTTGTATGTTACAACTCTTTTGAACTTCCACTTGCCAATGTTATTACTCTTTCCATATATGGCAATCATTTCGCCTTTTTTTAAAGATGGTACTTTGACCTTAGGTGACATATTTTTTCTATCTAGGCGTAAGTTTCCTGTGGAATAGGTTTAGTTGACTATTGTAGAAATGATCCATCTACACAGCATGTCATTTCACCAATTTTTCCTTCAACAAATACATTACCGTACTACTTTTTCTGGATGCCCCTTTCCCCGTATTTCCTCATCAGAAGATCCAGCATAAACGACAAACTATAAAATCAACCCTTGATTTGTTAATGTGTACAATTTCACACTAAATTATTGGCGCTTCCTTTTTACATCTTAACAGAAGTGTAATCTGCCTTGCAACAACACCATGACTTCATTTATCGAGAGCTTCTTTTGAGGATAATAAATTCTAGTCATTTTGTTGTTGAAATACTATATAATTGCCATAAACTTAAGCAATACATTTTCTAAAACATTTAAAATTGAATAGCCAATAGTCTTGCAGTCTATTCAAACGAATGGTGCTCATATGTAAAAGCGAGCCAGTAAAAACCTTAACTCCGGTATGGTTAAATCTTTCCATTTAATTATTCATGTTTTTGGAGTTAGAGATGGCTTGAACAAGACTTCAAGTGCATATTCATTTATTTGTTCATCTACAAATACAGGGAGATTCACGATAATATGCAGAAACTTTGGGAGCTCATTCTACATGTAAAAGTAACGGAAAAAAGTTATATAAACATAGGTCCGGAATTGCTTCATTAGCGAGTTACGGCTACTGAAAGATTTTGCCCAGAATTTTGTACCCTCGGTTAAATAAGGGCCTCCTGGAACTTTGGGAAGGTACCGTAATTTAAAAGGCAAATTCAATTGTTTCTTATGGTTTTTGACCTGGTAAATTGAATAAAACAAGTCCCAGAACTGTAAGTTAAGTAGTTTTTGAGAAAACCAGTGTAAAATTAACAAATTGGAGTAGAAAAACACATTTTTTTACATTTGGCCATCAATAACTTTGTTATTTTACCAATAAACAGATTAAATTTTACAATGAAAATTGTGGAAAATTTAATTCTGAACAAAATGGTGCAACTAAGGTATACAGAAAGTGAATAGATGTTCGATTAAATTAATTTTTATTTAAAACAGTGCAAAGTAAAATCAAACAGAAAAACCTTAATCTAAACCTATTCAATAAAATTACAGTAAATTTTTGACCTCGCTCAAATGTTTTAATTTACCAACAATTTCAAATGCACTAAACCTGTAGGAACTGACATATTAGCTGTTATTGTCTGTTTCTTGAAGGTTCCAATGGTTTCCACTGGCATTATCATAACTAATTAAGAAAATATAATATAGCCGTTTTGTTAAAATTACGATTAAATCAGTTGAAAATTGGATTAAGCATTCATTTTGAAATCGTAACAATTAAATGGAATATTAATTATAAGTGGATGTAGAAAAATGTCTTTTTTTTTTCTGTTTCAACCAAATACAAATAAAAGGAAGTAGCAAGTAATGGGATGTCATTAGAGTTAGGTCATAGATTAGAGCATATACCCAGATGGTCAACCGCCATGATATATTCCATTAACAGTTTAGTTTAAAAATTAATTTAGTTTGGTTTAGACGAACTTTCAAATGTTGTATCTTAGGTATAGTACTCTACCGTTACTGATAAGTGGTGATACCGAGTTGTGTGATTTTTAAGCATTTACTTAAAATTTTCAGTGACAACATATATTTTTGAAAATCGTCAGGTGATCGTCAAGAATACAAATTAAATGTTCAATACACGTTACTTATACAACATGTAACACTTATATGTAAAACTCAAAATTATTATTATATATTTAAGTTTTGGAAGGGATCACATTTGTCCTGAAATAATTCCTTGTCTGAGGTCAACTGGAGTTTCCTGGGAGACTGTGTCTGGATATGTAGGTTATCTGTTGTTTGTTTAGGTGATTGCAATCTTAATATTGAGCCATATATTATACAGTGTAAGGTGTCCCATAAAGTACGCAAGATTTAATATTGTAGTAAAAACTTTTATTTATTGGAAAATATCAGATGTTTAAATGTTAATACAAAGTACACTTACTACGATATTGTGGCACTATCCTACAGGCAAAAACAATCCCAAAAAAACCTGTATTATTGTTGTCATCTAAACCTACAGTGGGGGATATAACATATTCCAAGAGAAGGCATGGAAGAGAAACTGAAGAATCAAAACCAGCAATAGTTCAAGAATATAATAAGTACATGGGGGGTATCAACACTTTTGATATGATGCTATACTCCTATCTTGATGAAAGAAGAACAATTAAATGTTGGAAAAAAGTAGTATTTAATTTATCTGCCAGGATGGTTCTTAACTCATATGTTCTATGTAAAGAGAACAACACAAAAAATAATTTAAAATCAATGTCTAGATACCAGTATGTAGTGAGTATAATTGACAGCATTGCTGAGGAATGGCATTATCATAGAGGTTTAGGTAGTGGTGGCGACAATTCAGGAGGACCAGGCATTGAGAAATTGCCTGATAAACAAGAAAAGACTTGTTGGGTGTGTTCTGAAAAAGAAGCTGGGTACAAGAAAGGAGGAAGAAAAAGAACAAGAACAGTTTGTGTGAAATGTAAGGAGGGGTGTCATGGTCCCTGTTTACCCAAACATAAGTGCAAGTAACTGATTGTTGTGTAGTGATGTATATAAATTGTGTAAAAAAAAAGTGTATATAGTGTAAATATTTTTAAATAAACTCTTTTCTTTGCAAAAAGAATGCCAAAATGAGGAAAACTATCTAAGTAAATGAATTCTCTTTTCTAATATACAATATATATATATATATATATATATATATATATATACAAGGATAAAATAAAGCAAAAGCTTAAAGTTTCAAATATTTTAATAGTATAAATGAGCTACAATTGTTTCGCCTTGCGGCATCATCGGGCAACTGATAATTTACAGGTATAGACAACTATATAAACATAAGTAACAGAAAACTGAAATACAATAGAGAAATCGGGAAAGGTAGGGGGATGACCTAGCAGGTAGGTAAAGGTTAATGAACTATGTTACCGATGGGTTTTAGAAGAGGTGACGAATTTAATACAATTTGGTCATTTAAGTTGAGAATAGGCCTAAGTGAAATAGATCTATTTATTTCTAAACATTCTAAATTATTTAATCTATTGCTTTTATTTTCTATATGTAAGAGTTTAACATTTGATTTTGGATCAAAACTATGACTCGAGTCCAAAAGGTGGTTAGCAAAGTTAGAGTTTCTATAGCCATGTTTCCAGCTATTTACATGTTCTTTTATCCTTGAATATGGAGTTTCAACAAGAAATATCTGCTATTACATTAAAGTTATATATATATATATATATATATATATATATATATATATATATATATATATATGATCTGTATCCATTTTGTATGCTGCAAATTTGGATGAATTTGTGCCTTTGTTATTATACAGGAGATGTTTTTCAAAATCATTGTACTGTCTGTTTTAAATTGTTTATATAACATCCTAATCACCCAGGAAAAGCATCAAATAGAACTAAACACCATAAATAACATAGCCATAATCACAATAATAAGGGATGCAAATTGAATATGTTGGGAGAGTTCCAAATATATAAACAAATAAAAACGGACCCAACAATGATTTGAATGAAATTTGAACTTTGCTTTTAATATAACATATGGCTCAATATTAAGATTGCAATCAACTAAACAAACCTCAGATGAGATAACCAACATATCCAGACAAAAAGAGGTAGGAACCCACAGTTGAGAGTCGGGCAAGAAATTATTACAGGATAAAATGTGATCGTTTCTAAAACTCAAAGGTATAATAATAATAATTTCATGTTTTATAAGTGTTATATGTATAGGTTGCATAGGTGATATGTATTGTACATTTTATTTTTAATCTTTACGAGTACCTGACAATGGGAGGTGTTGAAACAGCTAATGCAATAAAATAGAAGTTCCATTGAAGACTGTCAAAAAGCGTAAGATTTTCTCTATTTATTAAAATATTTGCTTTTAAATAAGCAATTAAATTTAAGCAGTTCCTGCCTCCTTAAACCCATAGCCAAGTCTTTATCCTTTTCTAACTCATCCTCCCCTAATTTCATTTTTAGGTTAATAATAGGGAATACCCAGCTATTATATTAAGGAAATTTGTAACTTTGTATTCAGTCTTAGGTTTGAGTTTAATAGGCCATATAGCCTATTAGTTTAGATTTTGTATGGATAGGAGAAACAGGCTTACCTTGGAAAGTGGTCCTTGTTATATAATAGTACATATATAGCAAAACACAGACAAAATCCTAAGTTCTAAAATATTTCGTAAACACTGTTTACTTTCTCAATCATACTCTCATATATTCTCTACTAATTGAGAAAGTGTTTACAAAATATTTCAGAAATTTAGTGTTTTTTTTTTCTATTTGTGTACTATTAGGTAATACCACTTTCCAAGGGAAGCTTTGTTTTTGGTCAGTTAAGCTGCCTTGACAATGCTGTAAATAGCAAAACTATGGTCATAAGGTTCAAATAAAAAAGTGGTTTGTACTAAAATAATTGTGTTATTTAATCATTAACATGGAATTTTACCAAGTTACAATGGTCTTTAGCATATAAAAAGAAATATCTATGAGCTTATAATTCCCAAATTAGGATATAAAGATAATAACAAATTACCAAGCAAAAGAGTTGTAAGAAATTGATTATAACATGTGTTATTTAACAATTACATTATTTGGACCATACACTTGTAAAAATAACAAATTTATAAAGTTTTGTAATAAAACTTTAAAATTCTTGTTGCTTCAGTTTTCGAACTTCTTGGTACAGTAATTACACTTTATACAAGCTGGTTTTCTCTAGTAGTTTATATGGGCATGTGCTGCTGGTTTTCTCTAGTAGTTTATATGGGCATGTGCTGCAGGTTTTTCATTTTCTAGACTGTTGTCTGTAACTCCTTTTACACACACTACTCCTATTGGAACACTCTCTTCTTTATCTATTACTTGTCTTATGGACTTCCTAAGATCCCTTGTATGTTCTTTTTTGCTGGTTAATTCTTCTATAATAGGCTGGACTGCTTTTTAAGCACATGAAGAGAATAACAGAGTTTATAATACTCATAATGTAGCCAACAATTGTGCAGATTATTGTTTAGGGCTACAAGCCCAAGCATACACCCTAGTGTTGTAAGATTACTGATGAGATCATCAACCACTAAGTTCCACAATAAGAGAGACAATACACCTCTCTGTGGAGACTCTCGTGTTGCATTTATTTCTAAACTTTTGTCATGCAGCAAGGATTTTTACAACCCTACGTTTCAACATGGTCTTGATCTGTCTATATACCAATCCATCAATTCCATGACGTAGGGCTGTCTCCATAACGGACTGGGTTGTGTTGTTATCAAAAGCTCCTACATTGTCTAGAAATGCACCTAATGCCACTTATCTATTGTCGAGCATTTTCTATTCTGCACAACAACTGATGCAGCACAGAGTTACAGGATTTCTCTGTGGTGTAAGCATGTTGATTAATATGAAAAGTGTTCTATATTAATACCCCTCCCACAGAAACCTATGGATTACCTCCGACAGAAACCTATGGATTACCTTCTCCAATAAGTTTAGGAGAAAGGCTTATAGGGCAAAAGGACTTTAGTTCATTATAATTCGCCTTTCCTGGTTAGGGTGTAAACATGACCTTGGATAACCTCCATGCTTGTGGAATGTATCTCAGGATAAGGTTAGCGTAAGGAAACAGGTCTAATATACCATCTCTGTCTGAAGATTTGTATGGTTCAAATGTAACAACTACTCATTTAATTTACGAAATGTAGTTATACAATTGGCCAGTTTCAAATCGTTATTACTTACGTTGGGACAAGTCTGATGACATTTAGGTCTATTCTCCCTCATATTTTTTCTGATGGTGCATCCCAGAAATAGGGCGTTAGGTTAGGTTTGATACAAATTTTAGACCAATTCATATTTTTAATAAAGGCAAGTATATAAACGCTGTAGAAAAAGTTCGAGATTTACAAGGCCTTCATACACCAAAACGAATAATTGTTAAACTATATACAAAGCTGTATGGATCTCGTATAAAAAAAGCCAACATTATGGACTTTAGACAAACTCAGTCAGTAATTAGTCGACTACTAAACAACGTGAATCATAATGATAAATATGTTTATTAATGTAATATGATATATGTTATGTGTTGTGTGTGAATAATTTTAACGGTTTTATACATCTAATGATGAAACATATATATTTCAATATGTGTCTTAAGCCACGCAAACAACCAGTTTAGCTACTTGTAACTTGTTACTATAACAATGAGTTTAACATTAAAATTAGGTGAACAATGAGCACTGTGGTGAATTTTACAATTAATTGTAAACAGAAACAGAATATATAATGAACAACAATAACCATTTCCACAAAAATATAATTTACTACCATAGATATGTAGATGATATACTATGCTTAGTGAAAGGATCAAACAGACAAATAAACTTATTCAACAGATACTTAAATAATATTCACCCATCCTTAACTTTCACGACCAAAATTGAAACCAATAACAGTATCAATTACCTGGACCTTACAATTTCAAAAACTGATAACAAACATCAATTTAAGATATACCGTAAACCTACGCAAACTGATCACACTATACATGCTTCATCCAACCACCCGCAATCACATAAGATGTCAGCATATAACAGTTATATCCACAGAGCGCTGAATACTCCTATGTACTCACATGATTTATCAAAAGAAATTAATACAATAAAATACGTAGCCCAATCCAATGGCTATGACTCATCCATTGTCGACAGATGTATTTATAAACATACCAAAAAACAAACAAAACATTACTAAAACCTGACACAAAAAATAAAAACAAATATATCACAATGCGATTCTCTCCATTGCTTGATAAACAAACCCGCAATACCTTAAGAAACAAGGATACAGCATTTCTTATAGGACAAACAACAGTTTAGGTCGATTAATAAATCAAAAGGATGAGAATCATGATAAATACAGTAGTATCGGGATATACAAATTAAACTGTATTGAATGTTCACAATACTACATAGGACAAAATGGAAGGACATTTAAAACAAGATTTAAGGAACATCTACCTAAAAGGAACTCCAACGCAACCACATCTGCATTTACCGAACACCTGATTGATAGCAACCATTCATACAAAAACATAGAAGACCATATGGAAATACTGCATAAAACACAGAAAGGAAAAATTATGGATGTACTAGAGGAATTTGAGATCTATAAACACACGAAAAACAACCCAAATAATATATTAAATGATAAACTAAAATTTAATTCTAACCGTATATATGATCTAATAAATCGTATATCTCAAACTCAGACAACATAACAGAGAAGGGTAGACCTATCTACACAAATCTAGATAAGACCTTAGATTTCATCCAGTCAAGTAGTAGAACCAGCTGGAGTAACATGTGGCTACTTAAAGCTTAAAGACAGTTTTAATTCATATAACGTGTACAAATGTACAAGAATAAAGTTTTCTTTTTTAGTGTTGATAAATGTTGTTAATAATTAGTGTCTTGTGTTTGTAAAGTGTAGCTTGATAATGCCGTCTGTGTAACGGCGAAACATGTCGCACAAAAAATAAGGATTGTTTGACAAACAAGGTATTTATAACCATTCATATGTAATTGTAAACACTAAGTTCCCTACCACAAGTTAGGTACAATAACACAACATAAATAAACTTTTGGCAAACATTTATTAGCCTATGTTATTACAGTTCCCTGATGTACATTTTGGTAACCAAGTTACCATCATCGGAGGGTTCTAAACTAATATTAACAAATTTAAATTAAAGTTATAAAAGTAAATTGAAAATATTTCCTCTTCAGGTGTATTGGCAAATCATAGTTAAACCATGTCATAAACCTTTTTGAAACACCTGAAAAAGTTTAAGTTATTATAAAATCCAATGTTTAAAACTATCACTAGGAAAAAATTTAAAAAAAACCTGCTAGATGGAAAAATCATTACAAAAAAATTCAAGTTGCAGTTTTTATTTTTGTGAATAGCATAAATAATATAAAGTATTAGTGACAAAATCAAGCGTGAGACAACCCGAAGGATCTTTGTTTTAATTCATTGGATATTTATATGGATCCCTATTTTAACATTTTAATTTTGTTGTACTTACAATAAAGCTAATTAATGACAATATCATATACACCACCTTCGAATTTATTTCACACAAATCTTAAAATAGATTTATAAAAAAAATAAGAAGATATTTTATAAGATAAATTTTAGACGATAAACAAATGTATTTTCACTTTACTAAATTAATAAATTTTGGATTAAAGTATTTTTTGAAATCACTGTGTTTAACAATGAAAGGCAGATGTGTTTTTCAAATGACACCGTAGTTTATGTAATAAACACTTGTTTTTGTATTACTTATTATATTGGATCACAAATATGCCTTAATCCAAAGAACTGATTTAGCAATAGAGGGGAAATTATGTGTACAGTACTGTAATCTCTTAAAATATAATACAATATACTTTATTTAGTAAAAATTCTCCCCAAGTAGTTGAAATTTTGTTCCTATAGATGGTGTAAAGATTTATTTCAAGCTTGTAGTTACCGATCTTCTTTACAATTTATTTACAGATTAAGATGAGAGCGCGAAACTCGATTAATATGGAACTGGTTGAATGATGTTTAAACCCTAGAATGTTAGTATAAAGTTTATTATAAACCTACACACAGAACATTTGGCGACTAGGACAGGTTATTATCATTGTTTTGATTATATTAAAAATTTACCACTTACGATTTGAGGTTTGGACTCTTTCATTGTATTTCCTTTGTTTATTTACAACTTAATAGGAGTCACACAACTTTAATCGTGAATTAAAATTATGGAGGATAACATTTTTTCTTTTCCTACAGACTGCATAGCTATAAGTGATGATGATCATACAATTAATTATGGTTTGTGATATTATGGTGAATTGTTATGAAGTGTGGGTTTCCTCATTTTATTTCTTTCAACTTTACAAGTTTTGTTTACAGTTTCGAAAACAAATATTTTGAAAACCCAGCGGTTATGGATATGTGAGATTTATTGTTTGAAGTTGAATGATCCCAGATGCAACATAATCTTTTAAGTTGAATGAAACAGATTGGACCGAGGCGAATTTTTTACAAGGAGCAGAAAGTTAAAACACATAAACAAAGTATTGTATTAGGTTATTATATAAAGAGTTTCCACTTACGATCGAATTAAACCTAGCTTAATATGTGATGATAGATGACAAATATTTGAAATTTACATAAAATAAAAAAGCCCGCTGTCCAACTCAAATATTTACATTTTAATAAGAAATAAACAAAACAATAGTATTTTGTCTCTAAAATGAGCGTAAGAATTTGTTAAGAAAACTATGAATAATTCCGTCAAAAGACTTCGGTAAATTTTCTTATAGTCACTAAACTCTTCCATTTTAAACTTGTTGAACTTTGGTGGTATATTTATGTAAATTCTCTTCTAGGTTATAAATAGTGTTAATTCGATCAGAAAGTTGCAAATTTTGATTATTTGGCTTTGTCACAACGATTCTTTTGTTATATAGATAGTCGATGGATACGACGTTTGTTAACAGATATAACAAATGAAAATGTTCTACAATTGGCATTTACCAGTGGAGACCACGGCAATGGGCACCAGGTTTAGAATTTATAGAAAATCAGATACATCACACTTATAAAACACTGAAACCCCTACCACAAGTATGGTACAATAACACACACACACACACACACACACACACACACACACACACACACACACACACACACACACACATCAATAAAATATTTATTTGCCTTATGTTATTATAGTTCCCGGAAGTAAATTTCGGTAACCAAGTTGCCATCATCGGAGGGATCTGAAATAATACTAGCAAAATATAAAATCTTAAGAACTAAAAATGCCATATTCTCCCCTCCACATTACTTCCGGTGGTTCGGCCTATCAAAGTAGAACCAGGTCAATGACCTAGGTGAAAGCGGATAACGGTACACTTTCTAAGGCAAATAAATATTTTATTTTATTTGTGTTTGTGTTATTGTACGAAACTTGTGGTTGTGGTTTGTATTGTTCACATTCACCTCAGTGCTCATTGAACTCTCTTCACACTTAACTAAATCAATAACCGATAGCTTAAACAAGATATATTTTGTCATAATGAAGTAGAAGGCATTGGCTGTTGTATACAACTCACTTATTTCATTATAATATAGAGAGAAAAATGGTCTTGATCCCATGAGGAGATACAATAGGTATGTGGTCATGCCATGTGTTATATCCATATTTTAAATATGCGAAAACTTGCAAAAGTTTTATGAAAGTTACAAAGCAATTAGCAAGTGGAAGAAAATAGTAGCCTGACGTATACAATAAACATTTATATTTATAATAATAAAAGTAGAATTTAAGATATTATATTTAGGGAAGTTAAAAATAGGCAAGTTTTAGCCTTGCAAACTCCTTTAGCTGCGGTTTATAGATCCATATAAAATAAATCGGTTTGGGGATTAAAAAAATTGTCGACATGGTAACAGATAAGTACATTTTTTAGACTCAACTGTTTAAATACATTGTGGTTTAATCGACGCGCATACGCACACAAGATCCCCACTCTCCTTTTTGTTATATACAAACGAAATTATTAATATATTAACATAAAATACTTCTCCCTTTTTTGTATTGTTACAATGTGTGTATGTGTAAGTGGCAAGACGAGACGGTACAATTGTCAACCATGCATAATGTCACTCTAATATGGGAATTCTGATTATTGTTATTATTTTGAAATTTTGTTATTATTATATATTTTTTAAAGTCGAAATTGTTGAAGTGTTGAAATTGGTTAAATTTTTGAAACTATTGAATTATGGACTAGATGAAGTAATTAGAGTAGTTGGTGTACTTAGATCCAGCTGGTGTTAAAATTTAATTATAGATTTTAAGCACATGAAATTAAAATAATAACATTTAAGTTTTAATTATGAAAGTTCTCAATTACAAAATAAAAATAATAAAACATATAATGTGCTTTTGCTAGAATATTTGAACTGTAAATTATTTGGTGAACTAATTCTAGATTAAACTATTTTTTATTTTTTAACTTTTACATACAGATTAATTTTATTATTTTAGACAAATTTATTTTACTTCACTTATTTCAATTATTAGCTACAAACATACATAGTTCACTTGGATGATTTGGTTAATTTGAGTATAATATTATGAGCCATGGTGAAAAAAATTTTTGAAATCTTACAATTTTATTTTATGAATTAAATATTAAATTATTAACACATAATTTAATATAATATTTGAATATTTGGACTAAATTGTCTTTAGGACAATGTCTAAACTTATTAACTGATAAACTAATTATGAGTTAAAGGGCGTTCATTGTATCCGGCAAAAATCTCTTCCTTTTATTCATTTCACATTAATATAACTTAAGAAAAAAAAAACATCTCTGCAGTCTTCAATTCTCGAAGAGCGTGTAAAACGTCAGTTTTATCTTGCAGAAAGTGGGTTTTAAGTTATTTTTAAACTGTTTGCTACATTATTAATAAGTTATTTATGTTATTTTCATAGAATGGATAAATAATTGTGAATACTATCACAAAATACTGTGTAAAATCCCACCTAATTATCCGGACTACTTGCTTAGAGAATGAAGAGGTCGAATTAAGATCGTTTTCTCTGCTTAATGATGTGGAACTAATGCAGCTTCTTGCTACCGCGCTCATAACAAGGGATTTCTTCAGGGAATAAACTTTATTACATTATAGAATAATAGTTCATTTCTAGTTTAATTGCCAACGGTAATTAGTAAGTGACCTGTTTACGTGATTGTCATTAAACAGATGTGATTTGATACTTAAGTTTACTTTTTTCCAACACAAAATCCCAGTAATACAGACCTATACAAATAATAAAACAGATGCAACATATAGTTTTAAGGTGACATGGCATTTCTGTGTTTGGGGTGGAAGGGAATTTTTCATATACTTTTTGGATCAGGTGGCCGCAAAAAAAAAAAAAAATCTTCCTTCATTTTGTATATTTGTAAATCATCTCATTTTTTATTTGGTATTAAAATAAAAATAAATAGTAAACACGCATTGTACAAACTTTCATCACAAAACCAAATAAAAGATATATCTCAATAATTTAAAAAAAATGCAAGTTCATAAGTTATCTGACATAAACCATGTAGTTATTTCTAATTTGGAAGGTTGAATATCTAATAATTGGCCATTTCCACTTTATTTTTAAAGTTATCACATAAACAAATAATGTATTCAAAACTAAGGAGAGTACATACTAACTATTTTTAGTTAAGGTATGAAGGGTGTTATGTTTAATACTAAAATTAAAATGCAATTTAATTTTTTTTTTTGCATTAACACATGTTTACGTCATTTTAAATGTTTTCTTCGATTATTTATTAAAAGTTTTGTTTTGTAAAATTACTATAAAGTTGCGTGTAAGAGCAAATGAAAACTCATATAAAATTCACATAGAGAAAGTGAATTTGTTAATCAGTTATCAACAAGATGGCACAACTTGTCACACATCTAATAATGCAAGCATGATGGAAATTGAAAGTTATTTTGGTGACCAATTAATTCTCCAGATCCAGACCTGACGCCACCTGATTTATTTTGTGGAGTTTTCTGAAAACCCGTGGATATAGCAACAAATCGCGAACAATTGATGATCCCAAAGATCTTATATTAGCAGTGGCTTCGCCGTTTTACAGACTCCTATATCTAGGGCGAGATGCTGAAGGGGGCCAGTTTCAGCAGTTCTTGTTTTGCGACTTTCACTTAATTTTTCATAAGGAAAAAATTGAAAGTTATTGAAGAATGTGTCGGTCTCCTAACGAGAGAATTACACTTTATAATAAATAAATATAACACAGTAATTGTTGTTTTGTTTTTTCAAAGCGATATAATTATTTGTTCTTAACTACTAAGAAGATCTGAAGAACATAATGTACGTAAAAACTTTGTTCAGAATAGTTTTGATCTTTTCGTAAAACACTTAGCTGTCAAGAAAATAGATATTGTGGTACCTTATTATAAATCATTTTAAAACTGTAATACATTTCCAATAGATTTTTTCCTTCTTCCCATCCATACCTAATTCTGACCTCTGGTACTTCTGAATGAACAATATTAGCAAGTTCCAGTTCAGCTTCGACTTACTCTGAATAAAGGGGGAACTGAGATTTATTGAAAATGATTAAAAACAAAAACCTTTTTTAATATTTTGTTATAACTATATTTTTTTTAGAGATAAAGTAAATTTAAGCTTTATTCAGAAATTATGGTGTTACTTTTTTCTATATTATGTCTGTATTTATTTATAAATTTCGTGATTGTGTTTTGCTCTTTTAGTCTCGTAAAGTAGTTTCAGTTTTTCTTATGGGCCTTAAACACCAATTAAATAATGGCCGTCATATTGTAATGGATGACCAGGTTTTTTGTAAATGATCTATTCCGAGCTATTAACTAGACTGGTGTGGGTTACGTTTGAACTGTTCAACTGTTATTATTTAGATAAATTAGTTACACGTTTTGATAATTTTACTATATTCATCTACTTAATTCAGTTCTGGAAATTTATAAACAAAATTTAATGGAAAATTCTAGTCTTGAGTGATTTCAAAATACAAAGGAAACAAGTTTCATTAAAACCGAATGAGAAACAAAAAAATGGTTTAATTATGTTAAAGCATTTTTAACGAATTTTCAAATGGTTGCTTAAATGCATCTGCAAATTACTTCACTAGACAAAACTGTAAATTAGGCTATATTTTGTAAAAAAATAAGTTCCCTAGAGAGGGAGGAAATCTTGTTTATTGCTCATAGATATGCGGCGCACGTGGCACATTATCGAAATTCGCGGCGTGACTGTTGTACTTATTACTATAAGAGAAGGGGAAGATCGGCATTAGAAGTTCATGTATAAAGACATATGAAATTTACTTCTTTCTTGAAGATTGTTATGCAAATTTGGTTGACAGTGAAGAAGAATAACGTAGACTTCTGCATATATTTGTAGAAAAAGGAACAATTTATAAATCCCAGAGGCAGTTTTATTCCTTTTCTTAATATAAACATAATTCGAGATACCAATCATAAATCATAGAGTACTAGTGCCTAACTGAAGAAAATCTTCACAATAATCCTAAATAATCCATCCAATGTTTATCTTTAAATATATAAGTGACTAGACTCAGATGGGTTTCGTAATTTTCTCCTTTGAAAATTAATTACATTTTATTTTACGTGAAGGTGACTGACCTGATCGGGGATTGAACTTCTTAATTTTTACTTAACACCGCATCTTCATGGGTCTCATTTGAAAAAAAGGTTACCACGACACCTATAAAAACTAACACAAATTAATATATGAAAAACAAATTATACACAGATATAGATACATACGCATACCCTTACACACACACACACACACACACACACACACACACACACACACACACACAAACATACACATATATGAATCTAAATTATTAAAACTAGCTTTAACAGGTCAGTTTTAATAATATCTAACCAGTGTGAATTTCATTTAAATTTACCAAAACATGTTAATGTTAGTATATTGTTGTATGAAATAGCAACCTTGAAACAGCTGATTTTAATATTATGATGTCTAGCCTCGTTCTTACCACTTACTACTCGATTTTGTATTTGGGTAAGCAAGATTAATATTTGTGATGTTATAAAAATGTCTTACAAAAACCCTGTATTGTAGTAACCAAATTGAATCTGTATATTGAAAATGGGATATAAATTAGAAATACTAATTTATAATTATGATGAATAACATTTTTTCTTTAAATTGATAAAATTTGGTGATTCCACTTTAATGACGCCATAAATTAAAATTAGCTTTGAACGTAATTGAATATTTTCTTCCCATCCTTGTTCAGTTCCTGTCGCTCATTCCTTTCTTATTAATTAATTATGCAGATGAAATGTAATTTTGTCAGAGTGTCAAAAGTTTTTTCTTAGAAGTAATTTAGTGAGTATGAATGAATGTTTTATTTCTTATAAAATGTAATAAATTGCTTTCATAAAATGTCTACAACCAGAGTATGCAATAACAAATTAAAGCATTTTTATTTTAAAATTATTCATAACCTGATGTGAAACATAATTTTAAAAATCCATGAGAATTTAACAGAGTAAATGTAATCATAGGCCTAGATATATTACTTTACCTTTCAACGCATATTTGAAGAAAGCGTTAAATTGTATTTTTGAAAGTCTATTTTAAAACAAATGGGTTTAAGTAGGTTCAAAATTCTTAAAGATAAAATCTATTTGGAAGAATGTGAAAAGAATAGTATATTTCATTACTAGTACCGAAACTGGTCTTTTCTGGTACGCGATCTTGTTTTCCGTGCGAGGCAATAACCGAGCGTGGAAATTCGATCAAGGATGGAATAATAACACTTTAGGTACTAGTGATGAACGATACTTTTCATCACACTGTAAATAATAATAATAGTTGTCAGGGATACAATACACAATTGAAACTGTGTTTCATATTGATCTGTATGAAATGATTAATGTTTACATTTTTGTTGAATTTTTGGGTTTGAAAATAGAAAATTTTAAAATTTTGTAGTATTTTCA
Source organism: Aphrophora alni (assembly GCA_963513935.1). Lineage (NCBI taxonomy): Eukaryota > Metazoa > Arthropoda > Insecta > Hemiptera > Aphrophoridae > Aphrophora > Aphrophora alni. The sequence goes on from OY740767.1 coordinate 90,058,625, forward strand.
TAGTCACTGTACCAAATTAATAGTTGATACATTAATAAAAATCTTTTTAACCATCTTGGCTGCACATTTTAACCAAAAATACTACACATTTTCGTACGCTTAGTTAATAATCTTAATTTGTAGTGCAGAACCTACAACACGGTAGAAATATACTGTCGAAAACTGTTAAAGAAAACTGATTAAACCGTTTAGGCCGTAGAGATGATAACACAATTGTATCAAAATTATACTAATCTCTCAATTGTGTTGAATCGCTGAAAAGAATAAAAATTATGTTTTTTGAAGTTTTAAGAGTGCACCTCAAATTAAATAAATATGTAATATAAGGTAATCATCCAAATAACACAAGGGCACAAGTATGTGTTATTACCATCAGACTTAGGAATGAGAATGCATGATGAAACAAAGTACATTACTATATTTGTATGGCTTTAATATAGATATTTGATCAAAAAGTTAATTATTTAGAGTAGTATTATCAGTATGCTATCTTAGTGAGCTTGGATGAAATTTTGAAGGAGAAAAATTTGTATTTTAACTAATGAGCTCATTTAGTTGAGTCAAGTTGCTAATGCCTATAATTATGTTAAATGAGTGATATTAGAATATGAGTAAAATAAAAAATATACAAAAAATCCTTTTCAGCTGAAAATGTTGATGTATAACTGAGTGAGATTTGCTTAACGTGATATAATTAATTAAATAATATCTAAATAGACCTATAGTAAGTAATAAGTGAATTGGTTGCAAAACTCAGAAATTAGTCAGAAAAACTTAATTACAGGTAATGAACATGGTGTTGCAGGGTAATCTGTTTTAGTACTGCATCCAGTGGTGTACACTATCGCAATGCTTTGTAACTACATTTAAAAAATGACTCATTTATCTTTTCACAAAGTTCTCAACTAACTTTATTCCCGCTTTGTCATATAATGACATTGTACGTCATGTATAGATGTTAATATACTTTTGATAAATCTCTCTAACTTAATTTACCAAAACATAAGTTTAAAATTAAAACAATCAAGGCCTCAAACAAATCGACTATTTGAAGTAGTTTAAAATAAATCGATCGAATTATAGGTTCCATCGATTCCTGGTAAATATTCAAAATAATGTTTTCAACTTTGTGTAACATATTCCTTTTGTTCAGTCCTATATATCTTTAGTAATATCTAACCTGGACTTCATAGAATGACATATTTATCAATACCTAATAATTATTGATAGTCTTTCTATTAATAAGCAAAAGTATCTCAAAATATTCTGGTCAAGATTAGATACGTTCAGAATTTATTAAAAAATGAATAACCTTTTTTCTATCTTTCTTCTGTGGATTCAATATGTAACTTTACTCTTTATTTCGTTACGAAGTGTCTCATATACGAATTTATATGAAAAAAAGTATTGTCACCAACCAGAAAATCAATATTTAGCTATTCCCATAAATAATATTTTCCAGATCATCTGAAAAAAGTAGGTTTTTGATAATGCATAGTTTATAAGGTATGATAAATTGTTTCGATCAGATTTTCAACTGAGCATTTTTAGGCTTATATTCTAAGGGCATTTTTTCGTTTTAATTTTTAACATTTTGAAATTTGTTGCAGCTGTCATAACTTGAAACAAAAAACCAAATTTGCTTTGACATATGTAGCTTAAAATTAGCTTATAGATAGACTAAAGGCTTAAACAAAACATTATTTAATATAATTTGGAAATTCTGATTCTGAGGTTTTGAATATAAAGTGAAAATCAATTAAGAACGTGGTGAAAGTCATATTTCGTTATATCAGTTTTTAATTTGATTTACTAAGTGACTTGTCTTTATTTTTCTTTTCCTTTTACTTAAATTTCATTTTACTTTAATACATCTACATATTTAGGGAAGACATTGTTAAAAAATAGTATTGACATACGTATTGAGTTTTTATCGTAATACACAAATAAATTATCTAAAATAAAAGATTGCAACATAGATTTACACATTACGAAATTAGAAAATTATATATTCAACATTGCGAGTGTAGAGAGAGCGTGTTCAATCGTCTGGAAATTACAATGTTACTAAATTCAGACTAGGAACGTTCCTTTGGGAATGTAAACGGGAATTTCACAAAGTGACTAGCTAGTTACTACCATAACATAGTTTAGATATTGGTATCGTCTTCGATTTAACAATAATTATTATTTTGAAAAAGTTTAGTTTGTATTTTTTTTCAAAAAGAAAATACTCTTGTTATTGAAATAGGTATAATACTTTTTTATGAGACTTCGATTTGGTCCCTTAGTGAAGTATCTCAAATTCTACGGGTTCTGATTGTACTTATATTTTTAGATTTATTTCTAAGTACTTAAACTTGTACTATGTTGGACTAAAGTATTTTATTTATTTAAGATTAATGAAAGCGAAAACGTTTCAAACCTTTGTGCATAATACTTTACATTTTTTCGATATCATAAATCGTGTAATGAAATTTATATTAAATTTTATTTAAATTTATATTCAATATTTGAAAGATATAATAACGTGAAAATGATGTAAATTAAGTTTAGTGACGGAATAGTTAACTACCACATTGCATGGAATAAATTTAAACTTTTGCAAAACATACTGAATTGTACAGGGAATCGAAAGCAACCCTTGTTTGCACAGGTGTTCAACCGCTAAAATTGAAAGTTAGGGTTCAACAAGTGGTTCTAAAACATTACATTCTCTATTTTCCTACCAGAAGCATTTTAGTTTAACAGAAATCTTACAACTCTCTTAAAGGAGTCATGTAGAGCTAATTAAAAAAAAAAAAAAAAATTCTTGTTTTTGGGTTGAAATTATAGACCGATTTCTCCTTTTTAAGAAACAATGAAAGTTTTTATTCATATTATCACAGAAACTCCATATTACTCTACAGGATAGTACTAAATGTATGTTTTAAAATTAAAAATTGATATTTTAGTTTAATAATTTCACTTTTTTAGTGTTTTATTTTAATTTTTATGAGGATTTAAAAAAGACTGGATCTTGGTTTTTTTTACTTGAAAAATAGATGTTTTATACATATTTTACCATAAATAAAATCAATATTGCTACAAACAATATTATTAAAAGAATTTATTTAAAAACACCGAAACGAAATTTAAAAAAAAAAATAAATAAAATCAAAAAGCGTGTGTTAAAATATGCAGAAATAAACATTCTTTTAAAAAAAGTATATGTAATCTATCTTTATTAGATTTAGAGAAAAGTGCACTTGTTAACATTGTAGTAGATAGAGATACGTAACCCTCAAAAATACATAACTACAATATCAGGCAGGAAGAATATATTGTATATCAGCCATATAGCTTAGATAAAAAGGTTTGAATAGTATACAAATCTGTATTCTCAGGAGGGAATTATGATTAAAAATCCCAATAAAACCTACAAAAACTCATTGAAGATGGAAGACTTTTAATATTAGTTTTTGACATCACTTAGTGTAGGCCTACTTTGGCTCGGTATTAGAGAGTATATTGATTGTGTGTTTAATTTGGTTAAAAATGCATGAGAGCCATATTTAAATTTAACTATTGTACTACTTTTATTATCTTTTCATTATAACAATAGTGTATTTTATATCTATTTAACTACGTGTTTTATTTAGTATTTGGGGATATGATGTATTACTTGATTGAATTTGTATGTAAAGTATTTTTTATATTTTCATATAGAATTTAATTATACGCCAAATATATCCTTTCAAAAATTGTCTATTGTTAAGTTAAAAATAAATACTATATAATATTTAAGAAGAAGGCAAAAGTAAGTATATTAGAAAAACTAGTTTCATGCACAAAGGAGATTAAAGGAAAATATGAGTGTATTTTAATTACGACGAAATCACCTCAGTTAACTGTACAGCAATAAATTATAAACTCAGAAGAAATTAATGACAAAGGAAACTAACGATAAACAATATTTATTGCGTCGACGTTAGACAACAATGGTTAATTTCAGAATATATTTTATGTTTGTAACTATTGATGATCATAATATACATTAAAGTGGATTAATTTTAAAATTTATGTTCTTTACTAAGGCGTTTACTACCTTCTGTGGCTAACTAGGTAGAAACATATAAAATTATCTTCATCGTATATTAGGTAATATTGTTACATAATTTATTGTGAGTAGGTAAATTATTTGATGGTCGTATATGGTCGCAAATGTATTACAAAAAAGGATTTAGAATATATTCATGTATTCGTCAAAGCGCAGTTTTAGATGTTTATATAGAATTTTTATGTTAACACATAAAAATAAACAAGAACACAAACTTTTTAATAAAGTTAATAATTACTTACCTTGTTACACCCCGTGGATATCCATGTAACAATTTTAAATTTAATCAAGTTGAAGGGTTGATAAAATGAAGCGAAATTAGGAAGTGAGGAATAAAATTTAAAGAAATGAATTTAAAAGGAGAACTTACCAGTCTGCTAATACAATGAAGATGTTTCACCAAACAAGACAGCTGTAAATGTAATTGTTACATATTATACAAATTTGACATATGGATTTATATAAATATCAAGAACACAAAAATAAAATGAAATACAACATTAACAATAGAGTTTTAATAATTTTCAAACTTAAGTTAAACAATTTATTTATTATTTATATTTTTACAATAATACTTAATGTTGAAAGTTATTTTTTTAAAAATTAGAAATTATATTGTTGGCCAGCGAATGATTTTAGAAAATTTATTAGTTAAAATACAAACAAGATGCCATATGGGTAATTTATAATTAAAAGGTCGAAAAATTCTAGCAATACTATTTAATATTAAATAAAAACATAAAAATTTACAAATTATAATTATGAGATACCTCCTGAATACATAATGGTAGTTACGAAAGTAACTAGCTCACATTGGTTTTCTTTTTATAATAATTAATTAGAACAGAGTTTGTCTTAGTTAATAGTTAAATACGCAAACTGTAGTCAAAGGTCTTGTAGTCATGGTAAGAAGTCACTTATTGTTTGGTCCTATTATTGGTATTCACAAAATCTCTCAAAACATGCTGCATGGTGTTTGAAATATGCGCTTATTGTTAGACCATACTTGGACCAGATTTTAGCTGCAAAATATAATAAAAGCTTGAGACTTGTGTCTGAATCACAACTTACTATAAAGTATCAGCTAAACATCATTGATTTATTGTTTTAATCAATTTTATCATGCTAAACAAAAGAACCTAACATTATTCTGTATTTAACAAAGTAGGCTTCAACAAGGTTTTTCAATTGATAGCAATGACTACATAAATACTATAAGACACGACATAGGATAGGGAAATAGTCTACGCTTTACGGGACACAAGTTTGACACACAGCTATCAGAAAGCGCTAGCAGCAGGTGCTTGACTGTACGCATCCCACTTGGTTGAGACTGTACAACTGTTGACCTCTCTCTCACAAACCTTCTCACTTACTTCCGTCAGCATAGTCAGTGTTGTCAGTTCGTGCGCTGAGATAAGCGATTCTCGACCTTCCCTCGCATCTCTGGTCCCATATGTGGCATCAGTGCGTTTTCTCTTACCCGCCTGAAACATTGTTTGACCGTAGAGCCACCTAGCGCCAGTCACATCAACTTCAGATTCTCTAGCAGAGCGACCTAGTGGGTATTGGACAACTCAAGAATAAGCGTAGAATATTTAACATGGCCATGTCGTGTCTTATAGTATTTATGTAGTCATTGTTGATAGTCAATGGATTGTGAGTCAATCCACCATGTCGCAAATATGGTTAAACTCGCCGCTTTCACATGATTACTTATTCTTTAACGTAGTATGCTCCAACTAAACTTTAATTAAAAATCAACCCTATTACTTTCAAGAAGTACATAATTACCATTGATTCAACAAAACTTAATGTCTCAAACTCAGACTATAAGCAGAGAATGTTTAATAAAGTCAATTTAAAGTAGACGTTTATCTGGTGTGAGTCTGTCAGCACTCAGAATTTAAGTAAGATTTTTATTTTATTACTATCTGCTTCTAAATTAATTGTTAAAAAGAATAGAAAATTGATTCTTGTGAATCATTTGAAGGTAGTGAAGATTTGGTTTAATTTCGCACTATTGTTATACTACACTCTTAAGTGATGTTCATCAGGCAGCAGATCTCGGAATGAATGTCTAAATGCAAAAACTAATTTTAGCTAAAGTATCTATAAACAACTGATTACCTTTGAACCTGGTCAAAGAGTAATCTTATGTCTATATTGATGCTGAAAAACCACCAGCAGATGCTGAGCTCTGTCTATCTAGCACGGAACTACTACTTGGGATGACCGGCATTACAGTTTAATTTAAAGGAATTTTTACTAAATTATCTAGTCATCATTTTAGCTTTCGTTGATATTTCCTTTGAGTGTAGGTTTAAGTGTTTGTTATTATCGTAGTGTTCTTGAAGAACGCAACAACAAATTCAAAGACATGAACCCGTTTGTACCAAGACTCCTTTGTAAAGCGCTATAAAAGACCTTTTGGCCTTGGTAGAGATTTGTGGGCATTTGTATTTCAATAATGGAATGCCGGCCTCGCATGTATCGATTCTTGATCGCGTTTATCAAGTTCAACCTGTATCGAATAGCTAAGTGTACACAAAGGGGAAGGAATTCTTTCTCTTCCTAAAGATAAAAGAGAAAATAGACGTTGTCAACTAATCTGTTTAGATATATATTTTTTAATGTGAAATTAGTTTTTGTAACTTTTGCACAAAGGGGTTATATTGACTTCACCTGTACATTTCGCTCGAAATCAATAGGGGTTTTTTGTCGGTTCCAATTTAACCAATGATATAGGTTAAATTATACCATAGCTTAAGTTAATTTCTCTAAGATATTGCCGTCGAATATTTGCAATATATGTAGCCCAGCTTACAGACTTTTATCTGGGACCTTCAGGTTGAAATTCAGTTAAACTTTATTAAATGCAACTTTTAATTGATGTTGATGAAATCTGTTTTATTTTCATGTTAATCGGTATATTATGTATTCCCAATATATGTTATATGTTTTACTTACATACACAATACACCAAATCAACTTCTAAATGATCCGAAATGGATATAAAGGATTTTAGAAACAACATACCGGACGGGATGCTTGTGGAACATTCGAATTACAGGCAATAATTTTGTAGAACACTTTTCTATTTATAGAGACTTAAATCAATGTGTTATGTAATTAATGTTTAGTTTTTAGTTTTATTATTACTTTTTAGTGTGTGTGTGTGTGTGTGTGTGTGTGTGTGTGTGTGTGTGTGTGTGTGTGTGTGTGTGTGTGAGAGAGGAGAAAGAGGGGGTAAAAATCAGTTGGTAAGGTAACTTGAGGAAATATGTTCTTCTTACCAGCTTAGGTTTACTTTGGATGATATTTAAAAGTTGTAGTAAGTTAAGACTCAAGTTAATCAATCAATAAGTTTTTTAATAAATGTTGCTTATTCTGTTTACGCTGTTTTAGCCAGAATTAACCAATTTTCCTCTTTTTAAACTCAATGAAAAGAAATACATTTTGAAAATATTCACTCAATTGTCGGTAATGGTTCAAATAGAAACTTCACATTTTATAAAGAATTGTTTTTAATTTTGTTTAAAATATAACGCACTGAAATACACAATAACTATGATTTCACATCAAAATGTAGAAACAAGGAAAGCTTGAATATTATTTTACTTATCACAAATAATACAATTATATATGAATTAATTGGAAGAACGAAAGACCATGCGTCCAGTACAGAGAAAAAGGCAGCGAATATTTTAGAAAGTACACACTTTTTTCTATTTACCAATAAATTGATAAGAAAGCTTACCGCATTATCAGCTAGTATTGAGATATTACCCCGGGGTCAAGGTCATACCAGAAAATGTTAGTGTGAAAATTGATTATTAGATCTGTCACAAAGGTGTAAGGTTTGGGTGTTTAAAGAGTGTTAAACAAGACTTTAGGTGGTCAAATACGATGACTAGAAACAAAAAACTGATATTTTGTAAAAAAACTATTTATTGTTATGGGAGGTAATAAATACGTCTCCCTTCGAAATTGGATTTTTTTTTGTATGCAACTCAAATTCATCAATTGTAATATAAAACAATTGCCTAATCTAGAGGTCGCTATCGTCCTTCAATACAATACAAAATGGCTGCCCATCAAATAATCAGTAAAGACAATTTACGTTAGATAATAATAACAAGTGCATACGTGGAATTTAACTCAGTCTAGATTTTCTTACAAAAACACGAACGTCAATTCACGCTATACATATTATAATGATAACAATATAAATAAACATTCCATATTTCGTTTTATGTAGAATAACTAAAGAATAACTTTTTTAGTCTTATTTACTATTTAATGCTCGAACTGATATTATTTTCAATAAAAAGGCGTAAGCAAATGTGAATTAGTTTACGTCCATTGAGTCGGTAAGTATGTTTGAATAAATGACGTGAATGCTTTGAAATTAATGGAGTTTAAACGTCAGAAACAGCTTATAACTTAAGGATTTTCAAAAAGGCCAATAACGGAATCATTACTGAATATTTTAAATGATTACAAAACAAATATAAGATAGCTAATTGAGCAAGAAAACAGAATCTCAGTTTTATTACGAGATCGACATTGTCCAGGAGTTTTGGAGCGGATTAAACTCATATTAAATTAAATAATTATTTTAAAAAAATTATAATTTGTATTTACTTAACAAAATTTGAATAAATATAGCGTGATAAAGTCTATCAATTTCTTACATATTCATATAATTTACAAATGAGCTACTTGTAAAAACGTGAACTTATTATAATTTGTATTTTGTAATAATTTGTGACTTTTGATGTCAGTTACGTACACAACAGAAAAAGTTATATTGTCTACAAAAAGCTTTTTTCGAAATGATTATGAATATTCATTTTCAGGGTTCCTGAAAAAAACAAAGTAGTTTTGGGGATGAGACAGATTCTATGTCTGTTAGTCCCCTATATGTACATAAAGGGTTTGAATGAAAGTTGATTATAGACATAATATGCAATTAAGAGTGATCTGTAGTACATTATGTCTGTTCGAAAGTTTGTACAAGGCTTGTGTCACTTTTAACTGATTAATTATGAATATGCAACTGATATTTTCTTAATTTTTTTAAATACATTATTTGTTGCCTGTTCTTAATTTATACAAATTTTATTCTAAAAGTTGGAAACTCGCAAATTTAAGGATACATTGAATATTCAACAAAATGTTCTTTACATTCATATTTATTTCTGAGATTAAGAGTCTTACTTAACTGTAAGGACTGTTTTAATTTATACAAGAGAATGTAAGTTTTATATGTCATAACCTGGAAAGATTTAATATTTAAAGTTTATAGTTACTCTGAGATTCATAATACTTATAATGTAGAGTTACTGTACAGAAACTTGTTTAACTTCTAGTTTTATAAATAGTCGTCTAAGTCTGTATAATTAAGTGCCTGGGTTCTTTGTCTTGGTAATCATAGTGATAAATTTAGAGCTGTATTTGCAAGTAATGTAAAATCCATTAAAGTGTAAAATAAAATGAATGGCAAAGCATCAAATTAAAAGCTAATTCCTGTAATTTTGTTAAAATAAAAGTTGGTACTGATTAAAACAATTTTAAGCCTTTACTTATGAGCATTGTTTGAATCTATTAATTGAAAGCAAGTTTTCCTGTAACTAACTTAGCACATAAATGAGGGAGATTTACAACTACATGTATTGACACAGTAGCAATAGAATTATATAATATATATGACCAACCAAAATATGTACTGAAGGTAGCAACCAATGATAAATCAACGTGAAACTTAAGTTTTGTTTCAACAGAAAACATATAAAAATATGCATCATGTCTTCCAGAGTAGAAGTAAGTAATTTTCTTAGAATTTTCAATGGATTAGGTTCTGATATATATACGAGACACTTTAATTTAAATCAAATTTCATATTACATAAAAAACAGGAAAATATAGTTTATCATCATTTTTCACTTTTTATACCAATACGCGATGTATTCATATTTTCGTACTTGTGTTAATTTCTCACCATAATATATATTATATTATAGTAATTTATAACATAAGAGTGAGGAACCTTGTTTATGTTATTTTATAAAAACGCAGTATCGCTAAACCAGAGAAACTGAAAAAGTAAAGGAGTAATAAGTGCCACCTTGGTTACAGCTATATTTTTCTAACAAGCAAGTTAATAGACATTGTTATTGAAACTTCCCTAAAATTGGCTTTTATATTTAATTTTAAAAAATCTTTATCTTATATTTATTTTGACATAGAAAAGTAAACTGCTCTTAAGTTGAGACCATGGATCAACATCTAATTCTCATGTTTATTATATACGAATAACATGAATAACAGCCATACACGTCTTCATCATATTATGTTTTAAACATATAACGAGCAATATATTATTTAGTTAAAATTGCTTTAATTAAATGCCGTATCCCCATTCACAGATGCTGTTAACTAAATGTGAAAATACGCGTGTTTATATAATTCTGACACTTCTTATACTTTTATAGGTCATATTATTACGTAGAATTATTAATAAGAAGAAGTATTATTGAGCAGAATTCTTATAATTTTCTACTTCTTAGAATTAGTATACATTAGTACTGTAACCGAAATTAGTAAAATACTGGAAAACCATTTTATGGTTTCTGATTGTTTTATTTTTCTGATTAAATAACACCTTAGGTTTTGCAGTTTTTGAGAAAAAAATAACGTTGATAGAGGATAAAGTACATGATCATACCGATCGCAAATGGTGTTAGTAAGGGCAAGTAAGCAATCAATATACAAAAGTCAGGAAATGTTTTTTGATTACCAAAATATCTGTTTTTGACATTATTTATGAATAGGAGGTTTATTTAAAGTTTTATTACTGTAAATGCCACAAATAAACACATAATAATGAAGTAACATGTATTCTGTACACATTACTACATACTTAACCTTAAACCTACCTTACGAGATACCAAGATACCAAGGTACCAATCAATTAATCTAGTGGTATTTTAACCGCTCTTAAGATATTAAGTCTTCAATTAAGAAATGTTTCGTAATAACTTGTACTTCGGATTGGAATTAGAGGTTAGGAAAATTGGTTTTCAAAAGGTTAAATGGCCACATAAAAACAAATATTTTCTTTCAGGTTTTCTGTGCTTAATTATTAACAGTAGATACATGGTATATTTATAATATACATTAAAATGAATACTAAATAACTACAACATTGGAATCATGTTACAATAGTAGATTCATACATCATTTACTAATTTAAACTAAAACTGGATTAAAAAATTTATATATTTAATAAAGATTCATAAAATACTTCTTATTCATTCTCTACACTCTCTAGGTCTCAACACATTCAATTCATTTACGTCATAGTAGTATATTTAATCTCTCACATTCGAAATTCATTATCTGTACCTCAGTTTATGGAAAAATGATTTTGTTTTGTCAGGAAAGAGATTTAAAAAAACGTAGGAATAAGGCAAGTTAAATTCTTAAAAACTGTACACATGATTTGTAACACTTTCCCCCTTTATATTAGTTAATCTGGAATTAAGGAATCATGCTAGTTTCTGTCAAAAACCGTTTCAGTACTTAGAATATATTTATCGCACACTTTTATATAAATTCTGTATTTTAAAAATATCCGTTATTTTGAACTTTATTAACTCTGACGTGTATAATCTTCTCGTATTTTTTCAAATTAACTTATTCCATACTGTAGCAGAGACCAAATCGAGTTATCGCTTTGAGTTGTGGAATGTATAACTTGATTACAGTTAGCTAGTTCAGCTGAACTGAGTTATTTAGATTCACTCGGAGCACTTCAAACATTTTATTCAATATCACGACTTACCTTGTAATTTTATCAGGTATTCTAATTGATTTATTACAAAATATTGTTTTGTAAGCAGTAAATATGAATTTTTCTAAATAATTCGTATTACATTAACATATCAGAACATGTAAAGTGTGTTTTTATGTAGTCTCTTATTCATGACAAAATAAGGAAATAATACAATTTTAAACAACGTACTACTGCTATCAATTAAAATCGCTATTACTGAACACGCTCATTAACGATTTGAGTTTTATTTTACAAATTAAAATTATCTGTAAATGGAAATGGTGATGGAAATCCACAGCCACCAATTTTTGTATATATGTTTCAGAGCTGAAATTTACTATTGACAGTTTTGTGGTAGTGTTTTGAATAATGTAAATATGTATGTTTTTCATTGAATTATTTAGATTTTACAACTTTCAGAGATCATTTAAACTCACAGTCTGGTTGCGACGATCTTCCTCTCCCTTGACTCACGATTGTATGTATGTAGAGCCTCGTACGACGATCTACCCGGCTCCGCTCAGCTGGTTATATATATATATATATATATATGGTCCTGATATTTGGAATCAAAAAGATCGAACGCAAGAAAATATTGTTTACCCCCCTTTTCCGGTGGTGTATACAATAAATTCTTGTGTGTAAGGTTTTTGTATAAATTTAAGCTTAATTTGAGCCGATTTTTGACTCTATCTCGACTCGTGCCATTTGGAGAACTATGATTCCTGACTTTAGTTTAGGTTTTATTAATGTACTTACAAATTAACATAAATATAGGATAGCAAAAGTAGAACGGGAGACTATGCAAAATAACGTACTCAAAGGTGATAGTATTAACTTGTAAGAATTTATCTCCTTAATTGATATTTATACAACTTATAAATACTTACTAAAATTCTTAGTTATTTGTACAAAATCTATATTTATAGCAACATTTTCTTATATTCCAAATTTTAATTACAATGATATAAACAATATTAATGCTTCTAATCCACCCAATGAGAAATAAGTATTACTGAATTTACTGACTTTAAACTTTATGATAATTTATGGAATTTAAAAGTTGTCATTGATCTTATAATGTTCAGATTCGATATTTCGGTACCTTACAAAAGCGATGATTGAATCCTCGTATTGCCAGTCTGAATTTCTCCAATCTGCTTCCGATGAACGTTTAAAGTTGTTTGCTGTGTCTACTGATGCTTCCAAATTATGCCAATTTGTGATGTTTTAATTGAATCTACATTCGTTAGTTGAAATTAATGCATTGAAAATAAAACTGTTATTTTACTTTAACATTTTAGAATTAAAAGAATGACCGAAAGACTGAATGAATCGTCACTAAAATATTTAACTTAAAACTTGCGAAGAAGTGTTAACATAGTGTTAACAGAGTGGTAAGAAGAGAGAAGAGAGCTGTTGGCTTTGGGCAGGGAGTTTTATAGTTTTGTTATGTGACGTCACTCCCCTTCTCTGATTTTTGGGGTTGTCCCGTTTAACGCAAAGATTTCACTCCTCCCCACCTCTGCCTACTTTCCCTTTACATTTTATCCTGGTTTTTAAATAAACTTTTATGAATTTTATTTAAATTATTATGATAATACTTTGGAGCAATTTTCGTTAAATTCATACTTATTTCTCCTGGGTTATACAAAACAACATGCTTATACTTAACTAATAAAAAAAAAAAATAATATTTTTTTCTATTATAAAAAGTTCTGTTTTAAATAATAGTTAGTTAGGTTCAAAGGAATATTTCATAATTGTTGGGGTTAGTTACTTGTAAATCTAACGGTACCAGGTTGACCTACTTTCTATTTCGGTACCTGTAACTGGACTTTCTTTCAAATTGCCTTGTGGCGGATTAGGACTTTCTAACTTTCTAATCCGTCACATGGTGTATGGTGTTTGTTTGTGTATGTGTGTATGTGTGTGTGTGTGTGTGTGTGTGTGTGTGTGTGTGTGTGTGTGTGTGTGTGTGTGTGTGTCTGTCTGTCTGTGTACGAGAACTAGTGTGATTATTTCTCAGAACTCTCGTTTTCATATTAGCTAACGTTTCTGTAGGTTTTTGTGTTGTGGAAGTGAATTTGAATGGTCTTAAAGTGACTTGTTCTAACTTTTGTTATCGTAGTGAAAATTTCCCTGGAGCAGATATATTCTGTAATATAAATGTTTTTTGAAGAGAGCTTGCTTTTAGCCACCGCATTTTCATCTGATAATGTGACGTCGGTAGAAGTATCTGTTAGGTATCACGCATCTTTGCCAGTTGGTCTGAACACTCCTTACCCTCAATTAGTCTTTCGGAAATCTAACCCAAATTCAGCATAGGTCTCAGGTGGAAGCAGCAAACTGCATAGTTTAGCTGACTTATGGGGATCTGATATACCAGATTTTCACGAAAAATAGTGCAAAGAGATTATGTAAAGATTAATAATTAATGTGTTATTTGAAAGTAAAATTGTAAAATTTCAGAAGTTAGGTATTCAGCGTATTACTGTAACGAACATGTGAGTTATATCACAATAGCCCAGGTCATATATTTTTTGGACTAGTAGGTTACTATTGGGTATGTGAGAATTTGTTTTCTGCGTGATTAAATTAATATTATATAGGTGTTTTCTTCTTACTAATTACTAATAAGTTGTTATCGAATTTGAGTAAAATTATTTCAGCTTAGATATTCATACTTCAACTTAAGCCTCACCATGAACATTAAATTTTATGTAGATTATAATAGAAAACATTCCTAATAAAAAAAATCAATGTTTTTATGTCATAGTTTTATGGTAATTTAATAAAAAATCCATTAAAAAATTCGAGGCCCTATAGAGTCGTTTTATTCCACCATAGAAGTGAGTTAATACTGACTCTGTCACTGACACAAAAGAAGCAATTGTAGCTTAAAACATGAGCAAAGCTTCACTTGGATAATAAAAAAAAGAGTTTCATTATTGATGAACGTTTTACAACATTAATTAATATCTTGGTTTTCCCACAACAATCCAATAGTAAGCCTTCTTATATTTTAAGCTTTATTGAATAACTCGATCTATATTATTTTAAAGTGTTTTATGTTTCCTAACCACAAATAATGTAACTGTTATACAACTTGAATAGCTGTCAGAAAAGTTAACGCTCTCTTTCCCTTTTCTCGCCTTCTAGAACAATTTCATTCTTGATGAAGATTAATGAGATTACTTTAGTTTCTTACAAAATTTATGTGTAATGTAAAATTCATGTTAAATTTCTATATTATTTACTGAAATTGTAATGTCATAACTTTTCGATTATTCAAAGAGTAATTATTTTATTAAAGTTTACTTATAAAATATGTGTTGTTAATATTAGTGTGTATAATTAAAATTCGTGGCATTGTTGACAGTTTTACGTGTTTTTCTAAGAAGATTTTAGCAGTTGGTCTTCATAAAAATTCTGGAATGTGAATATTTTGTATTATTAATTAATATTAGATATGTGAGTTTGTGATATATTATTATATTGACCTGTGGTACTTTTGTTATGGGCATGCATATGTTCTGTGACAGTTCAAGACGTATTGTTTCGTACTTATGACGCCGTTTGATAGGACATTGTTGGTTGACAGGTTGAGACGATCTGTTTTGTCTTGGGGTCAGGATAATTACCCGCACGCGAATCTTAGCTCTAATACTTTCTTAAAGAAAACAAAAGATCGAACGCAAGGAATTACTGCCGTAATACACCCCTTGACCCGTAATGTATACAACAAAATCTTACAAGTAAGGATTTTAATGATTTGAATTTTGCTTACGCTTAATGTGAGTAGATTTATGACTCTCTCTCTCTCTCTCTCTCTCTCTCTCTCTCTCTCTCTCTCTCTCTCTCTCTCTCTCTCTCTCTCTCTCTCTCTCTCTCTCTCTCTCTCTCTCTCTCTCGTCGTGCCATTTGGAGAAACATGATCCCTGAATTTAGTTTAGGTTTTGATCTGACTTACAAATTAATATAAATTTAGAATAACAATAGATCAGGAAGGTATGCAAAATAACGTAATCAATGGTTATAGGATTAATTTGTCAAATTTTATCTCATCAATTCTATATTATAACATTTACAGACAAATGATTGAATATTGATTGATGCACACAATATATCAATTTGACATGACATTTGATTATTCTATCATATAATCTTCACATGTAAAGAAGAATATAACTTAAATTACTCCTTGGATTAGGAGGAACCTGTTCTATAATTGATAATCCACGATAAATTTTACTTTATTTTTATTTGTATATCTCTGTCATTGAATGTATTATTAGATTATTTTCTTTTGTCTTGATAAGGAAAAATGTTAGGTCAAGGTGCAGTTTGTAATAAAGTAGAAATGGGTTACTATATAAATATATGAATTGTATTTATAGATAAAGGTAATTCCAATATATATATATATATATATATATATATATATATATATATATAGATATATATTGGAATTACCTTTATCTTTAACAATGATAATGACTCTAAATAACCCAATGAGAAATAAGTATTTCTGAAGTCGATGAGTTACATTTCTTTAAAACAAATAAGAAATTCTGAATTTAAAATTCGCACTGATTCTTTATTGTTTAATTTGGATATTTCGCTACCTTACAAAAGCGACGATCGAATTCCCGTTCTTTCAGTCTGGATTCCTTTAATTTGCAAGGTCCACGGCTTCTTAGGAGGCTTAGGTCCATTCTACTGTTGGCTTGAAATCCAGAGAGCGGCTGATGAATGTTTATAGTTGATCCTATCTTCAAGAGCGCAGTTGCTGAAGTTCGAGTGTTCTTTCTTGATTTTGATGATTAATTAATGTTGTTCGTTGTATCTACCAATGTACCCAAATTATGCCAATTTGTAGACTTTGCTGAATTTACATATATTAGGCTCTTAGTTTTTTATTTATTATTAGAAAACACTGTTCACATCTAAGAATTTTAAGACTAATGTGAATAAAATATTAGAATCATTTTAAAACTAATACATTTAAGTAATTATAATGATGCTAATGGTAATAACAGGATAATCAGAATGACTCTCTAAGCTCTGAGAAAGTAGTTGTATAGTTTCATCATGCCCACTTTCCAACCAAACACTATGACCAAATGTAGACTCTTTTTTGAGTTTGGTAATTTGCTCATAACTACTGTAGCCTTTAAGATAGAATTTTTCTTCAATTTTTCTGAACTTTGTTGATCCTTTATGATTCTACGTCGAATTTATCTTAAAACTTTTTTAATTACCTGACTATGGTTTTTTCTCAATATGAGTGTGTTTTCAGTATGCTGGTCAAACTGCTTTTGGCGTAATGACGTATTAGGTAACGGTACTCTCCACCTGAATTATGCTCGGTTGTACTTTTTACAATTTTGCATGGTTTTTCTTTGAAGTCCCATAACTCCTGTTCCATAAACCATAACATCGTAAGAACGGGATATAGATTTATAAAAATAAAAAAAACAACACATTTTTTAAGAAAATGAGTTTTATTATCTTAGGACACAAGTAAATATTTTAATATTATAAGAGTCTGCCATTTTGATTTGTAACGGTTTTAGGGTGACATACTTTCACTGTAATCTTGGCATTTCTTACAAATTACCTTGATACGGGCTAATCCTTTCTGGTTCGTCTCAAGGTGCCTTAATATTCTATCCTATTAAGTTAAATATAACTGATAGTTTAGCATTGCAGGAAATTTGAAATTCCTCTTTCTGGTATTCTAAAGCCATTTATTTGGGTTTAACTTCTGCCAGTTTTATTGATTTTTCTTTCTGATTTTAAACGTTTATGTGAATATTTTATAATCTTTTAAAGGGATTTTATTACAGCCCTAATTGAACAAGTTTTTTTTAGGAATTAACTTGATTTTTGTTGTGATAACAATTTTATTTTGATTAGTTAATTTTTTTTACATACCTTGAAATAATATTTTTACTTATCGTACAATTGTACACAAACTATTTATTTAACTCTCCTTTTGTAATGTATAAACTATGAACAAGTAAAATAAAAAACAAATATCTTTGGATTTTAATTCCGTTTTCGTATTAAATTAATTTTGTTGGCTGTCTGCCGTCTGATGATGTTAATCAAAATCACTACAATATAAATTACAGGATTTCTGCGGTAACGCTTTGACATGTAGGAAAGAGATTAGACATTATTGAAGTTTCATAATTTATAAGTTATTCTATAACGGTATAATAAGCAATTATTAAGCTTCTCTAGTTCCATGAAGCTTATTTGAAACGTTGTTTCCTATACTGGAACGCACATTAAAATAATTGTGTTTCATGTCATTTAGACTGACTTTTATCTTCACAACTAAAGTAAAGTTTGAGTTTCCGAGAGGTAGGTGAACGTTAAATATACTTAAAGCCATAACCTCTTTATTGTTTAAATATTCTGTTTGTAAAATAAGCTAATGTTTTCATTTATCTAGTTTATATAATGTATTTGTTTGACGAGACATTACGTACAATTTACGTTTTATGGTGGAATAATATTTTACTATAATTTGATAGTTGTTTAGCGTAGAATTATGTTGTTTTAATATAAAGTCAATTTACCATTATAGGATATAAAACGAAGTTAATAAAAAACAAAACAAATGTCGGTAGGAAATTACAATGTCTCTTTTAATAGAATTTATTTAAAGCAATCAGAATTATAATAAAAAGTTACATAAAATATTACAACGGCCAAATATCTTTAGTAAGCCGTTAAAGGTATAAGGCAAGCCGTGAAACATATTAGGCCTCAATATTTTACAATAAAAGAAGATTGTCTTTAATTTCGGTTTTGAAATAAACGTTTTTAGTTTTGTTTGTTCATTTTTAAAGTTCGTATTTAATTCAATCATGTCATTTTGGCGTACGCCTAATTAATTTTTGACAGCATTAAAGAGTTGTTTATGAAATTACTGCTTTTAATGTTAGATATACATTGTATGACTAACTCTGTTTAGTTTTGACTTCAATAAAACATTTTCTTAAATAACTGCATTCTTTAAAATGCAAAGTTTGTTTATTCCATTATATAAATGAAGTATTGAAACAAATTGTGATCGATCATTATAATTTAGTGTAGTCTAATCTGAATGGGGCAGTGGATTTTGAAGGGGCCTGCAAAATATGAATTAGCATTAGATATCAAGAAGTAACGAGAGGGACAGATAATTGAAGAACTGGAAGAGTTCACAGTAATATGTGTATGCAATGTAAATAATAATGACATAATGATAAGTGAGTTAAACTAATAAACTATATATATATATATATATATATATATATATATATATATATATATATATATATATATATATATATGATTAAATTAGTAAAATAAATGAAAAGGAATATATTTTATTTGAATAAATGCCGATTTGGTAACATTAGATGTATGAAACAAATGTTAATTTCAACAAATTAAAACGAATTAATATTTTATTAGGTTTAATTCAGACTAGTGGTATATATTAATTATTAAAAGTTAAAAAAAAAAAGAAAAAAAAGACATTTGTTACACCGTTTATTTGTTGTACCATTTATGAGAGTTTATAAATATCAAATGCATTTTAAAATCTATTAAAAATTTTCTGGATATCATAACACACTGATAAACATTTCTTCCATTCATTTGGAACGATTTGAGAACTCGCCGTAATTTCAGAATCAATTCCAACCAATGATTCCTGTTAAGTATTCAATAACTAACAGAATGGACAATTTATTAATACAAGGAAGCTGTATTTTGCTTTTCCTTTTCCTTATTTTAAATTTGTGGTTTTCTGTCCTAATACAAAACAACACCAATCTTAATTCTTAAAATTTATTTTAAGAATTTGTATGTATCAATGTAATTTATTAATAACATATAATGCTATATACCTAATTATATATTTTTTTAAACCTGAAATTCTTGTTGGTTTATCATTGTGAGTAAAAGAAAACTTTTCAGACAAATGTATTTTTAATTACCTAATATGTTTTAATTAAAAGGAATAGTTTAATATAAATACACAATACCTATTTATTGATTTGAAGGAGGGTATACGATATTACTGATAGACAGGAAGTATACAGGAAACAATGGAACAACGCTTTAGATTATGTAAGGACAACAATAGTGGACATTACAGACTGATTTAGGATACAGGGCGATATGGCGTGTAAGTCAGAGGCAAGTTGATGCTATGACATGCTTGGATATTCAACGTGGCATTGGAGAAGTGCTAAGATACAGACATGAGATACTGTCTATAACAAGTCAATATACGAATAATTTGATTTTAATTGGAAGTACCTTTATAGCAATGAAGAAAGCTTGTAAAATGAAGCAGACTTATATAATAATCTTACAAGAAAATTGGTTTAGATTTGAATATCGAGAAACCTAAGGATATGGAAATAAAGACTAGATACGAATATCGTTTCATCAAGATCGGGTATCCCAATATAGAACTGATATTACAATTGTGGTTTTATCGGTTCAATAGCGATCACAATTGAGAATATGACAAACCATTTGCACAAAATAGATCTTATTATCCTTTTTACAATAACATGAATAATTTTAGATTAACGAATGATACTAAGCTGTTATTGTATAAAATACTAATACACCCAGTGCTGGCTTATGGGTCGGAAACGTGGAAAATGAGTAATAATGTATACATAAAGGTGTTTTTGTTTTTAAAAATTTTAACAAAAATTTGTGGCCCAGTACTTGATTCTTGGAGGATACGCCATAACAAAGAACTAAATTGGCTAGAAATAGTAAGACAAAACACACCTTAATTTTGTAAAATAATTTATCTTCAGAATATAAAAATTATTTTTGAAATTTAGTTATTGGTACACAAAAGTATACAAAATTTGAAACATTTTATTCCAGTAAGAGTAACACATAAAATGTTTGAAAATTAGTTCAGAGAAAAAGTTTAAAGGATACTATTTACGACATCAATCAATAATTACATATTTAAATATTTTTTTTAAACACGTTTTTGAAAGCGACTAAAAAGTATAAATTAATTTTTCCTTTAAAAATTAATATTCATAATCCATATACCGACTTGGTGTTGGTGAATTTTAAAAGAAATCAAATTGCTTGTAAAATTCAAAACAAAAACGTGGGGCGCATGCAATAGATAATTTATGAATAAATATTCACCAGTAATTATCTTGAAATGTAATTGATTTAAACCATTATTTGATTTTTGCTACTAGAGATACTGTACCATCTATAATCTTTACTGCTGCATCCATGCAACAATTATATATATATATATATATATATATTGCTATATTGCTAACTTTCACATATCTGTATATATATATATATATATATATATATATATATATATTTATATATATATATATATATATATATATATTGCTGGTTTTAGTTAATATAAATCAATCCAATATTCCAATTCAGAGAGAGCCTTAAGACTTTTTCAATTGATTTGTGGTGGGAGAGTATATTCAACATAGTATATTATAACTGAATTCAAGTATATTATATCACACAGATCATATTAATGGATAGATTCATGTGAGGAAAAATATTGCAAAGGGATGGGGATGGAATAGATCTTTGACAACGCTCCAGGATATTCGTGTAGACTGATCGTTAAAATTAGAGATTTAAAAAGGGAATAAATTACAATTGAGATTTAAACGGAATTAATAGCTCATATAGTGACGTTCGGTGACTTTGATATTCGTTTATAAATCAAACTAAAAAACATTATTTGTAAGCGTGAAAAATAAATAAATAATCTTAAATAATGTACCAACAGATTCTTTATATTTTAGTTATAATAAAACATAATTTATGTACGCCAACAAGTTTTAATACATATGAGAAATAATCTAAACCGTAGGTACTTGGAGGAATTTCAATTTATAATAGATAAAACAATTTCACCATCTATGGGATTTCAACCTGTCTTCGTCGTATCTTGTGAAACCTTGCTTGGGACGGCTCATTAGATTTTAGTTCTACTTTATGAAACAACCTGAGACCATGGTTAATTTTAATTTTATTCTAAATTTAAATCATAACAATAATTTTTCATAGTTAGTATTAAATCTATATGCCATCATTGATATTAAATGCCTTTATAAAATTAAAAATATCACACAAATGAAATACAATTACTTTAAAATTAAATTAATAACTAATCTATAACTATCGTTGCCATGGACGATTTCCATAAGTATTTTCATGATTATGAAAGGCTGAAGGTTCATTTGTTATTTGCTAATGGTCTATGGATTTATAAACTAACCAAGATGATAACAAGTTAAAAAAGGACTGCTGGAAGAATGTAAATATGTACATTGTCATCATGTATTTGTGTATTATTTTATATGGTAACTTCATAATTTCAAATTAATCACAAAAAGTTAATATTTATAAAAAAGAATAATAATAAAAAGTGGAATTTTGTGTTATATATTCTCAATTTAACTAGAGGTAATTGTATAAACGGGGTAAACATAAGCTATTTTGTTCATGGAAATAAAAAAATTCAACACAGTTTTTAGCTCTCATTTCGTAGATGCTTTTGTTGGAGATTGGTACATGCATTAATTTATATGTTGAAGGAAAATTAGAACAACAGATCGTAAGATTTAAATAGGTTAAACCTTTTTTATTTTTTTAAAAAGTACACTATTCTGTAGATAGGTGTTATATTTTAAAATATTAAGTTTAGTTTTGCTTTATTTATTATTAAATATGTAGATATTTTTTGTAAGATGTGATACAGTTTAAATTCAAGTGATATTGAAAGTGCGTTTAAATAAAAAAGATGTTAAGGATAGACTGTAGTATGCAAAAAAAACATACAACCCCTTACTTTAGATTGGACTAAATGAATTATGTGTCTTTTTTTGTCTCTACTATAAATAACAAAAGTATCTACTACTAACAAAAGGAACATGCTATAGCGAAATATTTAAATAGACCATAAATTTTAGCATTTAAATAGACCAAGAGCTTTTTCATTTAAATTTCAGATTTAATATTTGAAATAAGGGAATAAAATAATTCCAAAAAAATTGACTTCAACAGTTATTGTTAACTTGTTAATATCTTTCAAATATTCAAGTACAAATGTTTCTTATAAACATGTTTTAAACCAGCGGATTATACCAGTTTAATTAATTAAACATATCAACAAGAACAATAAACCTTTTTATAAATATACTGTATTTGAAAACATTTACCTTGCTTGTTCAATAAAATATTTTAAATTCTTTAGATCTTTATATTTTTAACCATATTTTTTTACCATAGCGTTATTTAAGCACAACTCTGAAAGCAGAAACTGTTTTGGCATATAAAAATCGGTTCTAGAATATTCAGCATTACCCTTAGTTCATTTTTACAATCCTGAATGAAAATGTTTAGAGAGATAACAATTTTATGAAAATTGAAAGGGGGCACAATGTTGAAGAATTCGTATTTTTTAATTTGATCTTATGACAGCTTTCCCCCTTAAATGTTGAGTTTGATTGGTATATGCAAGTGTGAGAAAGTTTCTGGATGTTTTAGCAATAGTTACATACATCATTTAATTGTGAGAGAATAAAAAAAAAAATAATAAAAATTAAAGAACAATAAATGATAAGAAAACGTCTGTAAAGTGTTATAATTTCATTTTGATACGTGTTATGCTTATTTTAGATCACGTAAAACTTACTCCAAAGCCAACAATATTTATATATTTTGGCAATTGAATAATATGTTTAAAAAATTCATAATAGTCTATTTGGTTTAATATTTAAAAACTAAATAATTTACATTATAAGACAAAGTTTTGTGTTATAAGTTATTGTGTTAATGATTTGAAACATCTATTTCTAGAAAGTACTATTGTCCATCTGGTTATATTGATATATGGTAATGAATATGACAATCACATCAGAGCTGCTACAATGCGCTCTGGAAATATAGCCATGAGGATGGATTAACTGTGGAACCGAGACAAAAGAATACAGTTTGCTTGACCAGAAAAATAAAACTGAATCTAGTGTTAGTTTTGAAGAGTGGGAAGGCATGCAAGTTTCCTCGGAAAATGAAGTATCTGATATTGACTAATAAATTCAGGTCCCTCCACTGGAGGAGACTACAGAGGTGCATCCTGTTCTAAGTTTTAAAGAAATAAATTATCTCTCTCTGTGCAAGACGTCCGTAAGATATCACCTAACATTATTGTTTTTCTTGTTATTTAACGGTAAAAAACCATTCTGATAGAATTGCCTGATAAAAAAGGGGGAACATAATGACTCCGTACTCTCGAATACTTTAATAGAGCCATAGTCAGAAGAGAATAAAAGTTGGTTAAGAGATACCTGAAAGGAAAAATGAAAGAGAGGGATATAACCCAAGATTACATGATAAAATGTTTCGCTAGGATCACTCAGGCTTGCCAAGCTCGTACTCACTAAAATGAGCCTCTGAGGGTCCTAAAAAAATGAAGTTGGTAGAATGAGTCTTAATTATATTCTTATTTTACGAAACGTAAACGGCACAACAGCTTCTATGGGAGTGTGAAATAATTATTTGATGGTAACTTACAATATACATTCCTACAATATGAATTACATGTTACTTTCAAGCTCGGTTCCATGTTTCTATTGATAGTGAATGTTTAATTACTTCAGTGCATTATTTTCACTCGTTTCAGTGGTTATACATGAATTAAATGTGGTCGTGGACCTTCATTTCCCTCCGGAGAAAAACAACGATGAGTGTATATAGCTAATACTGTTAGCTATTTATTAGAGTTTGATACTGATACTAAAAAACGGTACCAAACTCTAAAAAATTAATTACGAATGGATGTACATTGAGGTTTAAAGAAAGTGAAATACATTAATTCAGAAAAACATTGATAGATATTTCTGACGGGGAGAAAGATATTTACTTATATTTAAAGAAATATCAGAGATAAAAAAAAGAATCATTTACCTTTATATCATAAAAACATTATTTAATAATAATAATAAAAAAAAACTCTTTATAACACATCAAAGAAATGATGTACTGTATTTTAAAAAAAATAACATGCATTAAGTGTTAAAGTAACCAGGATTGTGTAATATTTACTTAAAATGAATTATCACCTCATTAGGTCCGTCAAAAATAATTTCTTTCTCCTTTTTTCTTTTATATATGACTACCTTACCCCAGAGTTGGGTGCGACAAGTATACAAACCATAGATCCCTTTGATGATGAGATAGTGGTATCAGCGCTGTAAATAAACAAGATAATGTAAAACAAATAAGTTAAAGTAAAAGGCAAATATACATTTGTAAACTACAACATTAGTAAAATTTAACTTATAAGACACGAAATTATAGCTAAAGCATAAAAAAAAACAAAAAACAACAACAACAACTTGTTTTGAGATTACAGTGTGGTTTCAAGAAAATCCTCAATGGAGTACAAAACATTGGCAATGAACAGCTTTTTTAATTTTTGAGAACATAGTGACCGCCGATATTTCCTAATAAGTTAAGAATTTACATTCAGTAAATATTACACAATCCTGGTCGCTAAACAACTAAATAATCTATATTTATTTAATTTAAATATACAATATCTATTATTTTTGATGACTCACAAAAAGATTATTTTTTTTTAAACCGAATAATGTTTTCATGATATAAAGTGATATGATTCGTTTTTTTCCAATCCCTCAATTTATCTTTAAATATTAGTTTACAATAATATCTTTCCGTCCGTCTCTAAAATCAATATTTTCATCTATCAGTGTATTTAACTTTATGTAAACTCAATGAACATGCATTAATATTTTTATCTTTTGGTACTGCATCCTAATACCGGCATCAAACGTTATTAAAATATGTTCACGCTTTTGTGTTGTGTTATGATATTTTTCTAAAAAAATATTTTAATTATTTGAAACTCTGTCAAGAGCTACTTTCTCCCCTGAAGATGGATGCAATTGCCGTCTGAAACTGCGGTAGTGTGTAAAACACCATTTAGATCACTCGACTGATTGAAAATAGGTATTTATTACCAATTTCGACAACGAAATTGGTATAACAGTATATTATTGCGTTCATAATAAGTGTAAGTAAAACACGTAAATATTTAAATTATGATTTTACTTGAAAATATAAATGTGTTTAATTTATACTTCAGACTTATTGCTACTAACTGAACACAGTCATAATGAAGTCAGGTTTACTATAAATAATCCACAATGTATTATTAAAAACAATAATAAATAATATTAAGAAGTAGATTGAACTTTATCTCTTTTTGATTCATTAAATGCGATTTATTTGCCTTTATTATATGAATACTTAAAAACTATTACTTTTTTAAGCAATAATAAAATAAATATTTTATCATTTTACTACATTGGCGAAATATGTCAAAGCAATAAATCTGTACCAAGTTCCAGAGATTCCCTCGTACTTTACTAAGTTTGATTCAAATTATTTAATTATATGTTGCGATACAAAACTTTTCAAAACCTAAATATCATAGATTACAATTGATTATATTTTTCAAGATTGGATCTAAGACAGCTGATTTTTTAATATAATATTTTTAAATTATCAGAGGTTAAAGACAAGTTCTTATAGTAAGAAACACAAGTAAGAAAATATGTTCTTTTGTTAATTAAAGTAAGGTTTGAATTAAAGTGTAATGATAGTGATAGATGGAAAAGAAAGAGACAGAGGGGATAAAGATATTGTTGAGACCAGATGAAATCCGACCATTGCTTTAAGGGCTTACATACATTACTATTAGGTCCTAATTTCCTGCATAGATAATTGTCCAGGTAATAATGAAGATATTTTGCAGTTAAAAACATTTTTATTTCTAATATCGGTGAAGCACAATGGATGGGGTCATAAATTAGTTTTGAAGTATTTTTGATTGGGTGGAATAGGTGACTAACAATCGTTATAACGTTTTCCGAACATAACTCATTTGTCTTGAAACAAACAGGATATACATAATTTTAATGTGTAACAGTTCAATGATAGAGATAAAAGTCGGATCATGATTAACTACTGGAAAACAAATACAATCTAGTAACGTTAATTTATTTAGTGTTAAAAGTTACTATATTTATTGACTGTATCAATAGAGTTAATCAAATAAATTATGGGTTTTATGGAACATATATGTACTAAACTATACAAAACACTTTGACAACACTTAGAAAATATTAAGGGTTATGAACATAAAAAAAAAAAAAAAAATGAATTACGCAATATACATTTATTAGAAAGAAAGTTAAACAGATATTTAACCCAAAGTTAAACAGTTAAACCCATTTCTTTAATAAGTATAACGTTATATTTAAAAATCTATGGCTCTAGGTGACATGACCTTGTCATGTCGTGTAGTGGTCGTACTCATTTTTAGAATTAATTTTATGACTATTTAGATGTTTTCAGGATGAGTGAGGTGACATAACAAGAATCGTGTCACGGGCAACGGCGGGTTGGTATTGGTAGTAGAATATAATAAAGGTTTGTACATGGCTATCCTTGATCTAACAGCTGCCTTTGATACTGTGAATAGAAATCAGGTACGAAAAATATTGGAGGAAAGAAAAGTACCTATCAAGTAGTTCTGTTGTGTAACTGCTACATTCGTTTCACCTCAACACGAGGCATCTTCAGGCATAGAGTTTGATAGCAGTCAACTTTTGATGAAGGATATAAAAAGGTAGGTTGATTAATTGAAGTAAATTAATTCAATTATCTGGGAACCATATTCACAAAGAATAAAAGTAGAGAGTGCTTCAGTTGAGTATAAAAGTGGAGTGGTGGTGAAGGGTGGGGATGTAGGAGGGAGGGTGGTGGTATGAAGCCAGACACTCTACCGACTGAGCTATCGTGCATAGTTGTATTTTTTGGTGCATATCGTATTAGTTGTATTGCACTCGTTGTATTTTTAAGGGAGTATATAAGTCGCCATGTTTGTTGTTGTTAGTTGTCGACTGTCGTAGATTATTTTATTTATATTTTATTACCGACAACGATGTGCTGTTGGGAACGTTGATAATAACAGTACCGTTTAATAGTTTACATTATTCGATACTAGAGCGCACCACCGTTGGTTTACTTTTGAAATGATGGGTTTTAATAAAATTTTTAAATTATTTATATTTGATATATTTATATGATTTATAGTTTCTCACTTTTGTTACTAGATCGCAGCACTGATGTCGATAGTAGTAGTTTACGTTGTTGGAAACCAGAACGCAGCCAAGTATATTTGATAGGTTTTAATAATTATTGTATTATGTTATGTTAAACTCAAACATTTCGCGCGTGAGCGAAAAACTCGTGTACGCCTCACGGTACGGGTTTAGCTCGTATCTTTAAGTTTAGGGTGCTCTGATGAAAAGGTAATAACTAAAATATCAGTCTGCTTATAATCATGTATATTTGATAGAAACATGTACATTATATACAACAACAAATCTATATTCAAAATACAAAGGAGTGTCCACAGCCATCGTAGTACCGGTAGATTTAATGTGTAATATGAGTTATAGTTCCTCCGTTGGCTACCAGAGCGTAGCACCGGTCTACCACCCAAAGTTTGTATGCATATTTGATAGAGACATGTACATTGTATACAATAACAATTCAATATTCAAAATACAGAGGAGTGTCCACAGCCATCGTAGTACCGGTAAATTTAATGTGTAATATATTTATATAAGTTATAGTTCCTCCGTTGGCTACCAGGGCGTAGCACCGGTCAACTACCCAAAGTTTGTATGTATATTATATTTTATGACAAGTTGACACTACTTCTTACGTCTAGTGCTAGTACAGACCAACCTAAGCTTACCACAACCCACTTGTGTTTATGTATTAGATTATCATATACGTGTGTTTAAACCTATGACATAATATAGCTAACCTAACCTATCTCTAAACTAACTTAATCTAACGAGACGATCATAATGCTTACTCAGCCCAGTATTTATAACTATTTGGACCTGTCCAATGCTTGTTAGGGTGCCAAGTGTTCTACGAGATTCTGTTCTGTGTTTAAGGTGGTAAGTGTGTGTGTATGTATGTGTGTGTGTATGTGTAGGTGTGTGTGTGTGTGTGTGTGCGCGCGCGCTCGCGCGCGCGTTTTAGGCTTTAACCTGAATCTTATAGCGAACAGTTTTTCCTAAAATAAAATCTATATAAACTATATAAATTAAAATCTGTGGGTTTGTATATAAATTATCCCATTGGGTAGAATCGATAAACATTTTATAGTCTTGTATATCTGCGTTTCTAAGAGAATAAATATAAGTGCCAGAATATTTAGTCAGTATGACTTGAAGTACTCGTCGTATTCCTAAAACCAGTTAAAACAATATTTTACTTATGAAGACGAATAAATACAGTCATATTTATTGTGACAATATTTATACAAAAACAATATTAATTGTGGCAGATAAATAAATATTTATTTTTGTGGCCAATA
This sequence comes from Aphrophora alni, assembly GCA_963513935.1. Taxonomy (NCBI): domain Eukaryota; kingdom Metazoa; phylum Arthropoda; class Insecta; order Hemiptera; family Aphrophoridae; genus Aphrophora; species Aphrophora alni. The sequence continues at coordinate 90,088,094 of OY740767.1, forward strand.
AAATGATAGAAGAAAATATGCTTAGCGGCTGTTAAGTTATAAAAAAAAGGAGAGAGAGCATTATTTATACAAAAAACACATTGGATATAAAATACAAATACAGACAAGGATGGTTCGTGAGTTGACATTAGTAAAGTTGAAAACTTGGATAGCTAAGCATTTTTATGTTTTAAGTAATTTGTTTGGTTTAACACCACGCCTTCCATCCTACATACAAATTGCTCAGAATAGTAGAATAAATTATATGTTTAGCTAATTAAAATACGAACCATTTAAACTAAAAGTTATGAAAACATAAAATATAAGTTATTTAATACTTACTCCGACTTGTGACCTATTTTGTAACATAGGTTACGCGTTTCAGAACGTATGTTCCAACTCCAGACTCGCTCCTGAGAGGTCGTTAAAACATTAAAGCACTACAAAACGTACACATGACACACAATAAACAAATGCGCGACAGCTGTACACCAACGGTTCAAGAATGATTGAAGTAAAGTTAGTTTATCTTGATTTGTCCAATAAGTTATCTATCAATGTCATCGTATAACGAGTTAGATCGGAAGTTAAGTTTGTCATTCAATAAATCACTTTTATTATCTTTGAAAGCTTTATACATTTCAAACTCCTTAATGACATCCATGTATGCCTTTAAGAATGTTATTAGTGAGGAGGTACTCTCTAGTTTTATTTTCTCTGAATCTAGTTTTAAATTTTCTGCCGGTTTGGCCTATATAATTTTGCATTCACTACAACATAATTTGTATACACCTGTCATTGTTTCAATAGGTGTCGTTAATTTTGGGCGGAGTAATAAGTTGCCAATATTGTTTTTTTTTGTCTGAAACGCTATTGTTTGTGAACTTTGGTAACATATCTGGGAAGACATTGCCGTGGTCAGTAGAGACAAAGTTTTTTTTAGGACTTTTTCCTTTTTAGGTGTTTACTTCAGTCTTTCTTGAACCGTTGGTGTATACCTGTAGCGCATTTGAGTGTTATTTGTTTATTGTATGTGATGTGTATGTTTTGTAGTGTTTTAAAGGAGCGAGTCTGAAGATGAAACATACGTTCTGAAACGCGTAACCTATGCTACAAAAATGTCACAAGACGGAGTATTAAATAATTCAGATTAAAATCTGTGACTTGGATAAGATTACTCATAAATGAGTTTTAATAACTTTGAAAATACAATATTTATAAATAATAAACTTTTTTACATATATTTTAAAATAAAGACAATTTTCTATTGTAAAAGGATAGTGTGATTAATAATAATACTACAATGAATTTAGATGCTGAGTGATTCCCGACGCGACAGCTGTTGTATAACATCTATTTCACATAAATATCATCTAGTCAGGACAAACTCTAGCCGTGTTATAAACAGTTGACCTGAGAATTATTACAGATTAGACGATTAAAATATATTTTAGAATAATGATATATCAACTTATAATTTTAGAATGCTAATAACATTGTTCTGATTCGCATGCTCATGTTATCCATTGATGTCAGAATATTTAATTTTGAGTTAAAGTCAATAAGAAATCGATCGAAAGTATTACTATAATTTAATTGATATAATAATGTAAGCTACTGATATATAATATGATTTTACTAGTGCTTGTTTAATAACACCCTTAGATTTCAATATATTTATCTAAAGATTAAGTGTGATTTACATACCAACCTTCCACGCTCGCTTAACTTGTAAGGAGCCTAAATATTTTCCAAATTTATTTGTTTATACTTCTGCTAGTCAGTGAGTTATTAATTAGTTTGGCTTTACCTACTGTTATTTGACAAATGATTCCTCCACCGATCCCCAATATGTCCGTGTTTTTCAAGATTTTGTTACTATTGCCTTTTTATCATCAGTTGTTTAAGGCCGATATTCGGCCTATCCAGTGTTTGATGTAGAACAGAATTATTAATGTAAGTTGTAATATTTCCATCGTAAAGAAAAGGTGTTATCTAGTGGTTACAGTACATAACACTTTTGTTTTGAAAGTTGTACTTTATAATTTGCTTAGGTACTCAATTGTATTATATAGTGGCTTTTTACCAGATACTCAAAAATATACTAAGATATGATGAGATAGGATTTCAAATGACGTAATAAAAATTTAACCTAGTTTTATTTCTGATTTTCATAATGCCTTATGCATTGTTTGTATTTAATCGCTATGAGTGCAGCTCATTCTACATCGTAGCAGCTTCGGTTACGATGGTAGTGTCTCATATTAAAAAGGCAAAAACTTCGTTATTTATACTTACATCTAAAGTTTTATAAATATTTCCATAACTGTTTCTTCATCTATGTTTGAATTATGTGTTATTAATGTTTTATGCAGGTATGTAGTGATTGATATGTTATCTTTAACAAGAATAATGCATAATGTAAAATACCGACTTTTGGTAAGTCAACTACGTTTATTTTGTATGTAATTATACATAATATCGCCTCCACACATACAATTAACTAAATAAAAGCAGAAAATCCTCATACATTAAAAAATAAATAATAATAATGTTATATAGTCGAATGGTTAGGTTTTCTGTGTGGTGGTGTCACTGTGCTGCAGTTAAGGTTTAATTTTTAATCGTAGAAACTTTGTCTCGGCAAAATGTATACTGTATATTTATCACATTACAAATGAAAACAAGTATTAAAAAAAAACTTTTATTGCAGTATGTAAAATACTGTATTTTTGTTAACTTTGAATATTTTCATACAATCAATGTTGTTTTTATTTGTTAATTATTTCTGTAATAATTGATGATAATATACTACTGTTCATTTTGGTCATGTTTATCCTAGCAACATTATAACCTTAAAAAACCCACAAAAATATATGTTATTATAACACAAATATAAAATATAATTTATATTATTAAATTTATCTATGAAAAACAATTTTAAAATGTTTGCTTTTTAAAGATTTACATATAATTTACTTTTAAATTTTCACCATATTCCTTTTTAACTGTTTAATAATAGGCATATATTTAGTTTCGATGTGTTTAATAATTTGTTAGTTATTGCACATTACAGAAAGTGATGGTTTTTATGTTAGAGTCGTCGTTTTACTCATTTAATAATAAAATATTTAAAACGAAAGTTAAAAATATTGACAATATTTTAGTAATTTATCGTGTTTTACGTTTTCCTTAACAATTTAATAAATATTTTGATTTTTTGAAAAAGCTGCTATTTTCATGAAAAGATTCTCGTGACAACAAAGAGGGTAGGTGGGTGACGCTCTCCTATTCTGTATTTGAAATTCGATTTCGGTTTTAATAATGTATGACAGTACCACAGAACAAAGTGTTATTCAGTATCAACAACAATGTTTCTTAACGATGTATTTATTTTTCTTGTTCATGTTAACTCATCGTTTGATAGCAGCATCCACGTATTTTACGGAATTAAGTTTCACACTATATAAGCATATTTACATAATTTCAATATCATTATACAACTAAGAACAAAGCAATTTAGAATTAAATGTGTATATGTAACTTACTTATAAACGTTTCTTTAAACTCTTTAATAAACGCGAGACTATACCGAGAGATATGCATTTCATTGCTGAGAGTAGTTCATTTATTTGTCTAGAATTTTATTTTCAATAGTGTCATTTAATACAGGATTAGAATTAAAGAAAAAAGAAGAAAATATTTGTACTTTTACAAAAATTGATCTTTTATGAATTAGTATGGTTTAGTAAGTTGAAAATATATAGAGTAATAACCCTTTATCATACCACAACAAACATTTTAGACATTCAATATACTAAACTATTTTTTTTAAGGCAACGATGTCCTATATATTTTTCGCCTTTAAACAAAAGGAAAATCAAACTAATTTAAAATTTGGGAAAGAATCATATTTTATATTAGGTCTAGATTAGGTTTACGTATTTTTTGTGTACCTTTTATCATTATTACAAAATTAGTAAGACTGGCATCGTTTTCTCTAATGTTATGGATTTTAAATTATGTATTGTAGAATATTAAATTTTCTCTAACAATGTAACTGAATTTGTTATATTGAATCTATATTATTACATGTTTCATTTAGTAGTTTATATCATTTTTATGTATTAATAATATTTTATATTCTGTAGTTCAAAGGAATAAAAGAAGATAAAATAATGACCCTTAGCCTTCGAATACCCCCATAGTGTTAGGGTAAGAAGAAAACAAGCGTTGGTAAACCAAGACCCGGTAGGAAAGATGAAAGATAGGGTTCGAACACAAAACTACGCATCCTTGATGTGCCACGCCTGAACTCACTGTAGCCCCTGTGGGTGGTTTAATAAAAATAAATACTTAGAAACTGTAGTTAATATTGGCAATCATTTGATCATAATTAAATTGAATTTCGTGACTACAATTTCTTATATTGTAATCTTTCTTTTTATTCACAAGGTGTAACATGTAACATGTAACTCAATAATAATAAGAAAAAAACGGATATTATGAAATTCTGGCTGTTGTAGTAAATTACCAAGAAATTATATAAAACTTGATGTTTGGTTTAATAGTAAACGATTACATTTAAAATGCGTAAACTAAGTACTAACTCTATATCTCACATTTTCCGAAGTGCAAAATTTGTTTAGAAAAAACATAACAAGACTGACAGACTGAAAATAAAACAGGTTACACACGTTTACTGGTAAATTTAATTTATTTACCTTATTTATTAATTAATTTATTAATTATTTAATTGCAATTAATTATGAGGTACTTAGCTGAATTTAAACCATTTAAAATTTAGTCTTGGGTTATATCCCTCTCTTTAATATTAGGTTTTTTTGCTCAACTCTTGTTCTGTTCCGACCTAGACGTCAGAAGAAATTTGAGGGCTAAGGATTTTTCCACCCCCCCATTTTTTAAGGTTACGATGAAGGCGAAGTTTTTCATCTTTAAACCCAGGGAAAAATGTTCTTTACTTTTGCTATTTTAAACCAATTTGTGAAATATTTCACGCCTATAATGATTTGGGGACTATGAAACTGCCCCGATATTTTAGGTACGTTTGAAATGATGAAACTGCTCCGCACATTAAAGAGGATCAAGAAGGGTCGCCTCGCAAGACCAGAAATGCTGAAATTGCCCCGAGCAATGCTGAAATTGTGTTTAAATTTAACCTCAATCAAGCATATAAGCCTGTAAGGTTAGGTTATGTTAGGGTTAGGTTAGGTTATGTTAGGTTATGTTAGGATAGGAATTAGGTTCCGTAGTGTAACATGTAAAATAAATTTTCAATATTATTTGGGCACTCGGGGCAATTTCAGCATTTCTAGTCTTGCGAGGCGACCCTTCCTAATCCTCTTTAATGAGCAGGGCAGTTTCATCGTTTCATAAGTACACAAAGTGTCGGGGCAGTTTCACTATGCCCAATGATTCACGAAGAGAAAAAAACTTTAATATAAAGAGTGTTCGAGGAGTAAAAATAAGCAATATGTTCACCTGGTCATTGATGTGTTGTCAATTATTTGTATTAATACTCTCTCTGATTATATTAAAAATAATATATGGAAATCGGAACAAAAGTGCTCCCCTCTGAAGTGAAAAATCGGAAAATTGAATGACAAATACATTTCACATAAAATTTTTGACATTGAGAAAGGTGTTATATTGTTTAAGGACTTAAATTATTCATTTACCAAGTCATCAACATTTATATTCTAAATATGATATTTTACACAAAAATAAATTATTTTGCTAAATTATAAATTTGTGTTAGTTTTTGATTACATATTTGTAGGTGGAAAATAGCCAATTAACTATCTATATTACAACGAAAGAAAATTCCTCAAAAACACAATAAAGTAAATTTGGAAAGACGGTTATTTTTTTGTGTGTATAATCTATCAAACGTTTTAATATCTAATTTCAAGAGACTCATTTTTAAATTATACTTACGAAAAATATTTAGCTCTGTTGATCGGGAAGCCATTTAGATCATTTTAATCACTAGAGCACTGTGGTGAATATACAAAGGAAACAAATTAAAAAAATAAAATAAAATTTTTGTGTTTTTGGGGGAATTTTCTTCCATAGTATATTCACAACAGTGCTCTAGTGATTCATATAATTTATATTACACTTAAAATGGAAGAAAAAAATACAAATTTTAACTGTACCTTGAAATGTTGAATAATAATTTTTCCGTTTACAAAAATTAGTATTATATTTATTACTTTTTTAGAGTGAAAACGAAAGTAGTTTGGATTTTTTGGGACATTTGACTTGTCGCCATTTATATTGGAGCATGATATCAAGAGCTGCGGAGTTTTGGTTTTAATCAACACGACCTATCAAACGAGGTACACTAGTTGGAGGGTTTGTATTTAAAACATTGTTAGTTTACTCTAAAAATCTTCAATTTGAAAGGAGGAATGAATTTACTGCATATATAAAAAGTTTCAGATTCCAAAAACATTAGTAAAATTTTAAAAATCATTCTACTTAAACAGTTATTAACTCGTTTTAGAACATTTTGGGCAACCAGGGTACATTGAAGTCTTGACGTATAGATATAATTTTAAAAATCATTCTACTTAAACAGTTATTAACTCGTTTTAGAACATTTTGGACAACCAGTGTACATTGAAGTCTTGACGTATACATATAATTTAAAAAATCATTCTACTTAAACAGTTATTAACTCGTTTTAGAACATTTTGGACAACCAGTGTACATTGAAGTCTTTACGTATACATATATGTCTATATTCTTTAGTTTTTACCTATATTGTGGTTTAAAAATGTATCTTTATTTCATTAAACCACCAATCGTTATAAAATTCATCCATGCATTCAGAGAAATGAATTTAGAATATTTTAACTCCTGTGTAATTGTGAGGAACTACAAGTTAACATAACCTCTACTGGGTGTATTTCCTTGTTACATGTAGGGAAGCCTTTGTGAGTTAATTACCGACAAGATTATTTCAAGTATATTCGAGTTATAGGGGGCGCTAGAGCCTAATAACATTAATAGTTCCTCGAGTATCTCTTAATAAACTAATTGTACAAGCGTTGACACATGAATCATTAAATTCTCTTTATGACTAATACAACCTTCTGCCCCGTTTGTTGCTTAACTCTTTAATTATTATCACCCTTCAAGTTCATTTACAAAGATACATTTTATTGTGTATTATGGCATTGTATACGGTGACTAAATGTCTTTACATTGTTTAAATAGAATTGAATTGTAATATTAGGATTGAAATTTAACTTAAATATTTTAGTACTTTAATAAAGCATTCAATACAAACACCGCTTTATCGGGGCTCAAGTAGAGTACAACTGTAATATTCCGAGGTATCATAGCTTTCGTCTTGTTATCTTGGGTTATATCCCTCTCTTTTATTTTGCTTTTAGGTATGTTTTGACCTAATACCTCTCTCCGACCTTCTTGTAAAGTATTCGACGGCTAGACATCCTTATTTAGCCTTTTCTTATTTTTTAAGGCAATGATAATCAAGAGGTTTTCGCTTTTAAACAATACGAATGACAATACAAAAAGTTTTATATGAAAATGTTCCATACCCTTCATTCTTCCTTAGTCCTTATTGTGTCAACCATATTTGTTTGAAATGGAGTGTTGAGTTGTGTGTGATTAAAAGCCTGTTTATTTGAAAGAAGTGTTTGTTAAGTTGTAAGTATTTGAATAAAAAATTACTATAAATGCTTCGACTCTTCTGTAAAATGAGCAAAAGCTTCAAAAGAAAATTATGTAACGGTAATTTACAAATAGTTTATTTTAGATTATTCTGGTTTTATAATCAAGTGAATCGATTACCACTAAAAAAATTATTCCTTTAATATAAAAGTTGACTAAATCTAATTCACTTTATTAATTTTAAATTTATTGATTTTAACTATTTATACGTTTTTACTAGCTAGTAATGAAAATACAATAATATTTCAAATAAAAAAAATATACGATCTAGACTGGAATTAAACACAGGACCTTTGGCTTTACGCGCTAATGCTCTACCAACTTGAGCTATCCTTAGTCGCTTCCCATCATAGGGCGAACATTTCTCACTTGACTTTAATTTTTGGTTGCAATTATTGTATTTTCAATACTATCTAGTAAAAACGTTTAAGCGTTAAAATCAATAAATTTAAAATTAATAAATACATAGGTTAAAGGATGCAAAATGAGTAAAAATTAATTCCAATGTCGTTTGTAACGAAGTAATTAATTTGGTAACTAAAACATTTATTAGAATATTTCTTTACAGTTATTGCGATAAAAAAATAAGAATATGGCTTTTTACAATGATATATTTTAAAACTAAATGTTCAAAATGGTTGTACATTTTTACAAATACAAACTTATACTATTCTTCACATGTTTATCTCTACTCTCCCAAAAGTATTAGTACCAATTTTTGCTATCAAAGTTATGTTTCATTTAAGTTCTTAAATAGTTTGATGATTATAAAGCTGGTCTATTAACCTGAGTCCTAAATCATTATAAAATTTTATGAGCCACAAGAATTAACAATCACTTGGACTCAGGAAACCATTAAAAACAGTTTAATACAATTTTGTGCTCAATATATTTCATTCTATCAGTGTATTCATGAATAAAGGAACCCGATATTTAAAGACAATAATAAGAAAAAAAAAACTTCAGTATATAGTCATTTTAAAGAAAAGAAACCAATTGGTAAGTGAACTACTTAATAATAAATTTATAATCAGAAACCTTGGAATCTTGATACATCTTCTAAACCAGAACTTTTCGTAAAAGTTTATTGAACTAATAATACTGTGTAACTCAAAGAGAAAGGATTAATAAAAACATGAATCAATCATTTCATATATCCAGCCAATTAGTAAGTAAGAATAATAATAACATTATTTTGTTTAATTTATATCTCAGAACTATTATTATTAATTTCAATACTTACATTGTGAACTGATGAATGATTTCATACAGATAATAAATCTGAGTTTTGTATTCATATCCCTAGCCTAGTTCATTCTATTTAAGTAGGTACATAATATTAATTAATAAATACATGTTTATCAAGTCATATATGTACTACATGGGAGATGTGAAAAAGCATGTGATTAGTTCAAAAAATTATTTCCTGATGCAAATTTTAATATTAAAGTCAGCTCTCTCTTATATGGTTATAGATACAACGTACTGGCAGAATACCAAGAACAAATAACAACCATTTGTATTTTATTGGCAGCGCAGATGAGTTAAGCTTATATATATATAATATAAAAAATTGAAAACTGAGTTTTATCTCTAAAACTATAACTATTCACAAGAAATAGGTTAACAATATTCCAACTCTCCTTAACACGATAGCAGATAGAGTACATATATCTAGATAACTGTATTACGTGTACTGTTGGGGTTTGTCGTTATGGGTAATGAAAACTGATTGCAGCCATGGCATCGAGAATCGTATTTGAATTGTAAAACTGATTCCAAAGTTCTTTTCACATACATATAATGCATAGATTATCCTACTAAATCAGTTTACAGTTATTTTTTTAACTGTTTACTAATAACAAAGATAAAGTAATATATTGATTATACTTTTATATAATTAATATGTCTTTATGTTAAAATATGAAGTTGTGTGTTTATATAAGAGTATATTTATCTGTGTAGCGTTTTCATATAAGATAAAAAGTAATGTCTATATTCCCGATTAAATGTTAAATCACGATATATGCAAAAATAGGTTGACGTGATATGAGAAATTATTTGTACAAACATTATAAAAAAAATGTTTTGTATCAACATATTTTCAATGTCGATGGTTAAAATTTAATGCATTAAAACTTTATTTATTTTAAAGAGCCACCGTTTTAAATTACAACCTACTTTACTAAAGCATAGTAAATAACTACTTTAGTGGGCTCAATAATTGTTTTATAGATTGTGAGAAATTAAGATGGAATTATATTAGATGACGATTATATATCTAGACGATGATTTATTGCATTAACATTTTAGGATGATAGTTGATTAACAATATTATACATTAACATTGATTAGTATAGGCCGTGTTAAAATATATTTGGACGGTCCAAGATCAGTTAAGAGTTTGCTTACGTGATAAAGCCTCTTAGCCTTACGTGATAAAGTTTGCTTACATAAAGCCTCTTTACCAAAAGAAAGGTCGAGTGATGTGTTTGAACAAGTTTGCATCTTAGTTTTCATCGTGTTTCATACAATTGTATTTGTAATAAAGTATGGAGAGTTCGAAATAGAGCAAATTATTTAGATTGGAATTATTCTAATAATGCTTTATTTATATTATATTCATATTCATTGTTGATAGCCTTAGAACTACATATATTTTATTTTATATATATTATTTATATCTGTCAAATGTAGTCTGTATTTTTATTTTACCTTTTATGTGGCTACATGTTTCACTGCCACAGGTAGCATCATCAGGCCAGCTGCTATGTCCACTCAAACACTTATAAATACACAACACTTATTGTAACACATATTTTCATACATTTTTTGTACACGTCATATAATAAATAAATTTGTTTAACATTGTTACACTTGAGAGGTACCTCATTCTGGTGTATTTCCTCTAAGACTTAATTTATTTATGTAATTTATATATAACCTAGAATTTATATATTAGAACAAAACTAATCTTAGTTTTGTAGTTTCTTGTGATTTAGTTTTGGGTTTTTTTTGACATACAAACTTGAAGGCACGTAACAGTCATACAATCTGAAAGGAAATATCAGCAAGTAATAGTGGAATTACGTAAATTATTTTTTTAAATATTACTATAACTTTTCATAGAAAAAAACTTCTACAGGGATGTTACATTCATGATGTTTGTTAAAAACTCACGACATTTCACTATAATACCTAAGTGTTACAAAACTTTCTTTATACTACGTTTTATGTAAAATAAAAGAAATACGAGTTAACAAAACGAAATAGACTGTACAAAAACGTTGCACAATCTTTCTCACGTACAATAATAAATTTTAACCAAACAAAAAGTTGTTCATCTCAATCTGCCCAAGAAAGAGATAAATTTGGAATTCAGAGTCATGTTGAGTCTGCAACAACATTTTGATTTGTTCAAACAAATTATGAAGAAATATAGTTCGAAATATAAAATTAGGTCCTACGACTTGGCTAAAACTAGGTATAAAATGAAACCAAATTCATGATAAAAAAGTTTATTTTACTAAGTAAGATCCCAGTAATGTTCACAAAAGTATTAAATTTTGAGAGTTTGGGTGTTTTCCGTAAATAAACAGTAGGAAATAAATTGAATTATCCTCCTTCTAAAGGTCTCCAATTTGCTTCACGTTGGATAAAAAGACACTTTCTATTCCTGTTAAAAATAGTGTTCTGTATTTCTTGGTATAAAAACAATTGGAAAGCTGTTCAAATTATAAAAAAAATTTGAAGTCTGATAAAGGAGTTCATTTTTCTTATTTGTATGGATAAATAATAATCTTAAATAAAAGACATTTACATTGTTTTATCTTTACATTTTACAACAAGTTTCAAATTTCAATAATTTCTATGTAACATTAAATGTATTTTATCGACGATATATTAAGTTTCAGAAGTCAGATCATAAAAAAAGTATAGATTTGAAATGCGTTTTTTTAAGGTTTATTAAAAAGATAAACTTTGCTAAGCAAACTCGCTACATCAGGTTAACATTTTGTAATATTTTGAAGCGTTTCCTTTTGCTAAAAAAAAAAAAAATTAAACATGGTGTGGTTGCAGTAATTAAATTATTTACCAAGGTCATAGATTTTGTAGATACCATTTATAATTATTCCAAGCGAGTTTGTAATTAATTTGTTTTGTATTTTTAACGAGAACTACATTTTAACATCCTTTCTATGTCAACATAAATTGTATTTAGTTTTTTAAACAGATACAAAACAAATTCTAGTCTAAAATTTTAACAAATATTTCAGCTAAACATGATTGAGTGACAGCAATTAGATGATTCAAGAGACAGCTGGGAGAGTGATTATACCGCCACGTCTTGCTTAGGCTCACTGCTTGCATGATACATCACCTCGCAAAAAAAGAGATTTATTATAGCAGTCGTTGTTAGCGAGACATCTTAATTTGAGTAATCTTGTCTTTATTCCTCTTGAAATTTCCCAACTTCGATTAATTTGTTTTAACTCTGTATTTATTTATTCAAATATTTACAAAATTGAATGAAGAAGTGATTAAAAATTGCATACTTATGTTTATAATATGAAAGAGGACCAACATCCAGATTGCTAAGTAATTATAGTTACCATTTAATAAACAAGTTTACCCAACAAATTTATTACAAATGTGTTTTGAATAAAGTAAACACTTATGAAACTTTAGTCTTAACAAATTAGCAATGTTATGTTATTTCAATTATTCATCCAGTATACAAATAAACTATTTCAATAAACGAATCAAATTAGTGGCTTTTTCAGATTATTTTATAATAAACCAAAAAATAGTAAGTTTTATATTCCACAATAAAATATCAATATTACGGAAGATAACAAATAGTTTTATTAAAATCGGATTTGTTATAAAAAAATAACCAATAATGTGTATGGGTACCGGTTTTATAGTCGTTGATATATTCGAATGTTCTTTCAATAATTAAGATAAATAACATAGACAAATGACTTTCTTTGAAAGGAGCTACAAAAAGGGGTTTCTTAAATATGTTCCATGATTTATCACGATTTAAAATACAAAAGGACCACTTAATGGTCCTTATGTATTTTAATTAATCCTTAATCAACTCCATTATAAGGGTTGATTCTTGGAATAACTGGAAATGAAGATTCAACTTTGAACCTCACTTTTTTTTAGCTAAAAATAAATATACTTCTTTCATATATTGTGTTAAAGTAAACCTACTAGCCCTGATCAGTATAATTTATGAAGGTAATGACATTTATTTATATTAAATAAAGTTTAAATATTTATTTAATGAAATCTAGATTTTAATATTCAATTCTGCTAATAAAACGCTGTAACTATTCATACTGTTTTTATTGTAAAATAAATTAATCAAAAAACTAATCAAACTCTATGACTTAAATTTTTTTCTATCATCTGACTACTTAAGCATTAAACCTTTATTCTGTCACAGCAAATGATTTATTACGAATTAAAAAAAAATTCGGATGGGATTTTAAATCATTATTATTTCTGTCTCTATGTTTACAATGTCAATTAATTATGTAAAAGATAACTATTACTGATCCTGATCTATAAATGGTTTTAAAACAATCAAGTTTCATCTAAGTATTTCTCATATACAACAATCACGTCTTATATTCTTACAGAAAATTAAGAATTTAATTGTATTCAAAGAATAAATATAAATTAAAATAGCCATGAAATGTCTAGTACAGAATTATAGGTCAACATTTTGTATACGTACTCTTTCAATAAACCAAGAAATTGGTAGACTCATTCAAAAAAATTGATATCAAAAATATTATATATTGAAACTGGACTGAATCTAATGAAACAAGTTACATTCATTGTGTAATAGTTATCAATTAATTTTACGTACTAGAAATTAATTAATTATGTTATATTTCGTCAATTCTAATCTGTGGTTTTGGCCTTCTACTACATATTACAATTAAGTACTTCTTAATAACATCAAAATAAATACTCGTGTGTAAAGGGTGTAGCAATTTATAGAGTTTACATTTAAACTTCAAAGATTAATTATTAGAAGAGTGTCTTTTACCTCAAAGGTAATTTTATGCTTGGCGTGTCAAAGCAAGTTCAATTAATTTATTAAATTACTTATGGTATCTTCAATTATATATGACTTTGATAGATGTCTTATAAACATACAGATTTATGTTTTTAAGCATTTTCATACATTCGTCGTTAATTATATTTAATCTTTTAAATTATTTGTTTTGTAGTCCACTAAGTCCAATTTGTGTTTCGTATTTTAATATTTGTTTAAAGTTGTGTAAGTGTTTTCTTTTAAGTTTGAAAGTATAAGTATACAATTTGATTTTTTAAACTAAAACTCTTGGAATACTTATTATATTTGGTAAATAAATTAGGAAGTTCATCACAGGAATTGAGTCAGTATAAAATATTATATTATTTTTTACTACATCATGAAATAATAATTAACTGAATTGTACACTTTTTATAACTTGTCCCTGGAAAAAAAAATTATAATTTAATTGTTGGAGTTCCCACTGGTACCTGAAGTGAATTATTTCCACACACTGATTGCTAGTGTCTTGGTGTGGAGTGAAAATAAATTGGATCCCATAGCTTAGTAAGGATTTAGAAAAAAAAGGTAATGCATTTTGTATATAGTATGTTTAGTAACATATTTAGTGGCATAACACGTTTAGTAATATTTATTATCAGTTTATATTTCATTATATTGGCAATATTAATAAATTGAATTAAAAAAAAAAAAAAAAAAAAAAAAATATATATATATATATATATATAACCCTTTGCTGTTAGTGCCGGAAAGCCACAAGAATATCATAATTGTTGAAATATAGTATATATATATATATATATATATATATATATATATATATATATATATATATATCTACTCTTAACATATAGTGTGGGAAAAGTAGGAACTCCTGAATAGCCCCGAAGAAAATGTTTTACAATTTAAAATGAGGTACCTGATATAAATGTACTACAACGGAAAACTCACCTATTCTGTTTACACTGAACTAGACTGTGCGTCTTCCTCTTTTAAATTAACACACTTACCTCAAACCTTTTAATATTTATTACAGGCTAAGTATTTTAGGAATTATAACCAAATTAATGGCTATTTACCCACTTAAGTAATTCTTTATATATATATATATTATATATATATATATATATATATATATTATATGTTTTATAATTTGAGATGACTAGGAAACTATATTCTGATTTATAATAGAAAAATACAATTGTAAAGATTTCATGTCTTTAACAGTGTAGTTTGATGAACTACTGTCTTCTTGTGAAGTTAATCACTTCTTTAAGAGAAAAAAAATTGCCTATATACATAAACATATAAATGTATGTTTTCGTGAGTAAAAATAACTACTAATAACCATAATTAATTTTTCTTATAAAAATTACAATTATAAAAAAGTTTTTTAATAAAATAAAATAAAATAAGAATCAGAAACTCAGCTTATATTCTCAAATGTCCTAACATAAGAGAACACAATTTACTCACCTCTTTTATATTAAAAACGAAGTCAGTTTTAGGTTATCGTCGTATGGAGATGGGCGATGTTTATACGAGTTTATCCTGACATCACATTTTCATAAACTTGAATATCGCAATCATAGGGCCTATTTCTAAACATAAATAATTAAAAACAAATGAAATTAAACAACGGTTAATTTAAATTTTTTAATTCAGATTATTTAATCAAAATGGTTTAAATAATAAAATGTACGAAAACTTCACCATCTTATTTGATTGCAATGAGTTACCTTTACAATCATTTGCAGACATTACATTTTTATTATTGGTAAATGAGGTGATAACAAATCATTCTTAATTTGAAGACAGTTTCAATTTCTTAAACCAAAGAATTACTAGATTATTTTAGAGGTTTAAACTTCCACTATTTATTGGCTTTGTACTAGAATGTGATAAAATTAATGTACAACATCATCTTTTTATTACTTCCAGTTTCAACCAAATAATACAATTTCTAGGAACTATAAACTAAGATTAAGGACGGGATTAAGAGTGGAATCGATTGCTAAAGTTAATGTGTGAAAATCAAATAATAAAATATGAATAGAGAGGAGAATGGAAGTTTGCAGTAATGAAAACTTCCTAGCAAAACAATCAACTCGTTGGTAGACTGTAAAAAGGGTAGCAGGAAGGGGGAAGGGTGTGCCAGGATATTGAACAAATTTATCACTTCAAAGTTCAAAAGTTTAAACAATAGGACCATGTATTGGAGTTTGCTATTCAATATTAACGAGAAGCTTTTTTATTTCCTATTCATTTGAATAATACTATAGCTGTAAACCAATAAAGATACTAAATTAACAAAACGATTATTAATTTGTAAATAACAATTTTAGAAAAATTCTCATTATTAAAGCACGTTTTTTATTTTTTTGATTGCTTGCATGTAGTATTGATTTTTTATTATGTTAAAACAAACAAAAATAAATGAATAATTTTATGAGAATCAATGTAAGATTCGTATCAACTACGTTATTTGGTTTCGGATTTAACTAAATAATTCTATAGCCTAACTGAACTAACTAAATGTGTATTGCGATGATCATTGTGGAGTAATTAACAATAACTTTATAAACTAGTTTATAATTCTGGTTTTATTGTTATTTGATAATGAAGATTATTAATATGGTTTAATCGGACATTTGCCATCATTTGTATATAGAACATTAATATACGACGTTTCGAAAATATTAAGTGTTAAACTTGAAAATAAAAGTGAAAAACACCAACATAACCTAGTAGCTATGTTGGAAACTAAAAATAAATCTGTAATCTAAAAAAGAACTCAAGCCTAAAACTAGACCTGAGAGGAAAAATCAAATAAGGGAAAACAAGGATATGTTAGGAATTAGATTTATCTAAGAGCTAATTTTGTTCAAATGAAATTTGTTAGGAATTAGCTTTATCTAGTTGCGGCCGATGCACCATTTGTTAGGATTTAGTTTTCTCTTCACCTAATTTTGTGTTAAAATGAAATTTGTACCATTCGTTATAAATGAGAGATATTTATTTAAGATAAAGTGATTAATGGTTAAACAAAATACATATAGCTATCAGTGGTTCAGTACATTTATAATTCTAAGAAATACATGATTGATATCTAATCCCCTTTATTGTAATGTATATCAATTAATTCCAAGACAAGAGCAAGCTGAATATTATTGTGAAATATTCAAAAATTCAAATGAGTCTCCTCTTATTAAATTAATTTAAGAATTCAAGATTGATTTGGTCACCTCTATTGCTGCAAGTAACAGTTGCAGTGTTTTTGACCGCAATGTTCCTAAAGCGACTTCTAATGATTTCCGTTGATAGTTCCGACAAATGCTTTTCGTCAATCGACGAGCAGAGCCTCTGACTATTACCGTTCAGCTATGGCTGGCCCTCTTTTTAAATTGATGTGGGATTATATACCTTGCCAGTGTGATGAACTAAGAATTTGTCGAGAGTCAACTATTGCAACACATTTTGACATATTTCACAACAATAGGCTTCCATCTGTGTATTGTGTTGGTACTTAGAATAAACATTATGTTTGATAGTTTGTGTACTTTTACCAAACAACTATTCTTAACAGTTATTCCTAACAGATTCCTCGAACCACCACAAATGTTTTTAAATACCTTGCATTGAGTTCATATATTTACAACAAATAACCTGTTACTGTTGTACTACATATATATTTTTGACCGAACTTTGAGTTCTTATATTAGCAACAAATTACGTTTTTACTCCAGTAGTATTTAATTATATCACACCGAACATTGATTTCATATATTTACTAGAAATTATTTACTACTCCACACTGTATTTTATACAGAATTTTTATTTTTAATATTTCTTATAAACCATATATTTATTTTATTTTTATATTTATGTCGTTAAACTATTTTATTTTGTTTTATCTTACATCGAGATCGGTCTTACATTTACCATGAATATCTTATTTTGTAAGAAATATTTGTTTTTATTATTTATAATAAATAAACTTTTACTGCTGGGTTATTTAAGATTTGATTCCAAAAATTGAGTTCCTATATTTACAACAAAGAACGAATTATTACTGTATTATTTAGGTATTGTATTCCTTTCATTCATTTCTTATAGATAAAGCAAGTTTTCAACATGTTATACAGCAAGAGACACAGTTCTACTACTTGTAACAATACATTTTTGAAGTGATATTAATGTTATCATATATTTTTTAATAAAGAAAACAGATTATAATAGATATGATAAAAGTGAAGGATCAATTTAATTAATCGCACACAAGTCTGGGTAGCGGTATAACGACATAAACCGGATAACAACCACATTAGACAGTCTACAATTGACTTGTGGTGTGGTAAATTCTCTTTCGAAAGCTTAAATTTACTTTTATTCTGCATGCTTGTTTCTCACTCTAGTTACATTTGTTTTCTTTTTTTTCATGTTGCTTCTGGCTGTTTGCTTGAATTATATTTTAGAGCATTTATAACTAATAACGTATCACATAAGTTATATCTTGTTCGTATTTACTTCAAATAAGTTATTAGTGCTATTTTACTTATACATTGAGTTCTGGTATTTTCATCAAAAATGCTGTTATAGCTGTACTATTTACATATTTTATAAATTACATTTTGTGTTTTAATATTTACATGAAATGAGCAACTATACTATTTACATATTTTATACATTATATTGATTTCTGATATTTATATTAAAAATCTATTATTGCTATACTATTTATAAATCTTACATCATACATTGATTTCTGATTTTTATATTATTTATCCTATCACTGCTGAATTATTTATATATTTTATATATTACATGGTATTATTATTTTTACTGCTGTTCTATTTATATATTTACTAGCAGAGTACCTTCGTACGGGGTTACGTATAGATAGATAATTGAGTGTTAAGGGATTTTTCAAGGCCAGTGGGGCGATGCCCTGATGGAATTTCTAAATAAAAATAGGCCTATGTGTTAACCAGGCACCCAAAGAATGTCCATGTACAATTTCAGCTCAATGGGTCCAGTTTGACCCATTTTATACCATACTTTGAGTTTTGATAATTAAAATAAATAACCAATTTCTACTGTTCAATTTACATAATATGTATTTTCATTGTGTTCCTGTATTTACTTCAAATACACTATTACTGCTGTATCGTATATATATATATTTTGTACGTTTCATTGAGTTCCTGTATTTACATGAATTAACCAATAACTGATACATTATATATATATATATATATATATATATATATATATATATATATATATATATATATATATATATATATATGTGTGTGTGTGTGTGTGTGTGTGTGTGTGTGTGTGTGTGTGTGTGTGTGTGTGTGTGTGTGTATTAAAATTTACATCGAGTTCTGATATTTATTACACATATAAAAAAAAATTATTTTATATCATACAATGAGTTCTGACAATTATATCGGATAAGCTATTATTGCTCTACAATTGATATATTTTATATCTTATATTAAGTTGAATCATTTACATCAAATAAGCTATTACTGGAAAGCTATTTATATAGCCTATTTTCATGCCTTACGTTCAGTTATAATAATATCAAGTAAGCCATTACTGCTATACTATTTACTTATCTTATTTTATATCATACATTAAAAGTTTCATTGAGAAAATTTCTTTAAAGTTGAATAGTTGTAAGTTACAGCAAAGTTATATACGTTATGCTTTATGCATTTTAAAACAATATACCTTTGTTAAAAATCTGCAGAATCAAAATCAACGTAAAAATTAACATGTTAAACTATGTTTTATATGTCACGATTGGTTTGCGATGTAGAGTTAGTTGTAAAATTATATTATACATAGGAAAAATACAACAAAGACAGTAGTTAATATTTGGGAATTTGTTTTTATTTTTCAGTTTTTTAAATAATTTTTATAAGAAATAATTAGCTAAAAAATGTGTATAGCGAATCCTTCTTTATCATTAAAGAAAATAAAAATTTAATAAGTTTAAAGTTTGATTTATAAAATTTATAAAAAGTTAAATTAGAAAATTGTGTTTTTTACAACTTTACCCTTTGAAACATTATTTTTTAAATTCTTGTGATATAATTGAAACAGCTATATACAATAATTTTGAGTTAGTCTAATCGAAAAATACACCGGGGCTAAAATAATTACGATGCTAGAAAATAAATCAGAGTAGTATATGTTATTCTATTGTATTTTTTTTGTGTGTGTGTATGGTTTGTAATATTATAAAACATAACTCACCGTATTGTCACTTTTATAGCATATCCTTGGAAAAAGAAAATTTTAAATATTTGTGAGACAGCTTTTATTTTATCTTGTCTGCAAGACCTCTCACTTGTAACTAAAATGAACTACTTTATCCAGCTCCCACGACTCATTCTATGATGTGAAAATAATGTTTGTCAAAAAATAAGTATCAAGAAAATAAAGGTATTTCTAATGTATTATACAATGTTGAATAACATTTACATAAAATACATATTAAATAGGGGTTAATAGACAAGTTTATTTTCTCAAGGGCTTCCAATAAGCTGTGTGCTTAATTATTAAAAGCTATGATCAGAATACCATATAGTTCCAAACAAAGTTTTATTTGGATAGAGTAATTCATTATTATTTTTATTTGTCTTTATATATAAAATTTAATATACACATTTCTGATAAACGTATTGAATGTTTTTGCAAACACCTAGCGGTGTTTGCATTAAGTCATTTATCATTTTTATGATTGTATTAAAAAAAAAAAAAAACATATATAGTATTACGTTTCAGTGAATGCAAAATATATTGTATTACTAATACAAATATTGCCCTCTTTATTCGAAATTTATGTACAGAAAATAATGCTTTGAAGCAAATTATTTTTTACCAAACTCTTTATCGACAATGCATCTTTGCCTTTTTTTAGTTACTAACTAAATTAAGTTTTAATATTGACCACTTAATATTATAGGTCTATGGTTCGGTAATTTTGGTTACAACAAGACAATGATATATTAATTCATGCTATAAACTTATAGGTTTAGAAATAAAAACCTAAACTAACAAAACCTCTGAGCCGGAGTTAATGAAAAAAAGAAGAAATTGTTTAGTATATTGACATTATATGTTTGGAATTCATTCATAATAGAAACGTTTGTTCAACAACGAGGGGGATTTTGTAATAAGGCTTTTTATAGAAAAAATATAAAATAAAATAAGAAACACTTTTTCTCACTTAGATTGTCATGCTAATTAATTAAAATTAATAATATAAATTTTAAAAATGGATTTAAGATAACAGTAAATAGATAAGATTATTAAGTTACTATTTGTACGGTTCAACAAAATATTACTACGGTGTCTACGCCAGCCACAACGGTGGTAGTTTTCATTACCACTTCAC
Organism: Aphrophora alni; assembly: GCA_963513935.1. Classification (NCBI taxonomy): domain Eukaryota; kingdom Metazoa; phylum Arthropoda; class Insecta; order Hemiptera; family Aphrophoridae; genus Aphrophora; species Aphrophora alni. The sequence goes on from OY740767.1 coordinate 90,109,291, forward strand.
TTTAATAATTACATAAATATATTTTTGATTAAATATTAAATTAATTATAATATATGTGTTTTAATTTAATTTAGTATTATATCCGCAGAAACAATTTAAAAAAGCAAAAGTAGAAAGCGATACAATGAAATTAACAATATTTATTTATTCTGTAATAGTAATAATTTTATTATACAGCCAAACGTTTTTTTAAATTACAGATGGTATGCGATATAGGTTTAAGGTGAACAAATGTAAAATAGAGTAAAATTTTTATTTGTTCAAGGAAAATAATAAAAAGGCAGGCTTGGAATGTAAATTTTGTTTGCACAGATGTGTAGCTTTATCCTTAAATCAATATCGGATATATGAGAGGTGGTGTTGAATATATGAGATCTCAAGAAATGTTATTTACATTGATATAAAAGTATTTACTGGTTACTAATAACGATTTATTGTATTAATTATTATTGTAAAAGTAATACTATTATTGAGTCGTTATGGGCTTCTTGAGATAAATAGTTTAAACACAGAAACAAATAATTCGAGATCTGATATATTTTTACATTAATAAATCCAGGTTATTATACTGTAAGTTGACACTACTATCTATTCTACAAGGCTTTGAAATTACTTCTTGGCGTTTATGATGAAGATGGTTTTGTTTGATTGATAATCGGACTAATAACAAAAAACTATAATACAATTTTTGCCTTAAAACTGTATTTTAAATATATTTTCGTAACAAACTTGATAAATATACTTACTTTTAAATTATATAAAACATGATTTGCGACAATTAAAATCCCCGCGACAACAAAAGCTGCTATATTTCTATTATGTAAGTTTTGTAAAACACGAATATAACAATCCAAATTTTGTTCCATCCCTTACAAAAAAAGTTAAAAAACTTATTTAAATACTTTGGAAATTGCCACAGAGAAAAATATGTATATTTACTAAATTGTTTGAGGTTGACTTTATAAGATTGAAATATATTCCTTGGCTAAGAATAATATAATTTATGTCATAGCAACAATTAAAAAAAATTAAAAATTATACTAGATTGTCGGCAATCAATTCATTAGTACCAACTGCATTAACGAGTATTAGAATAGAATGTAAACAGAACTATTGTTTGTTATCTGTCCATGAATGAACAGTTGCATCTGTTCAAAATATTATATATATATATATATATATATATAATTTTTATGTATATAATATTTTATCTCGTCTCTGTCTCGAATAAACATATCCTATTCGTTTCAAAACTTGATGATAAATCTCTCTAATGAAGATCTTAGGAGATGCAATCGAAAAAATATCGTATACATTTTCTTAATATTGAACCACATCATCCAGAGGAGCATAAAACGAAAAAATAAAAATAATTTTAAGGAAATTTATAAGTAGTCTACAATCTATTAGGTTAGCACCATAATAAAATTTATAATAATGCAAGCCGAGCACAACTAGCTGTCAACAACAAAAAGTTGATCTAAATTGCTCAGACAAGTAATAACTGTATAAATATATTATAGAAGCAATCGTTTAGGCTAACACTATAATGAAACAATTTCCTGGAACTTGGGAACTTACACACAAAACACTTTAATTAAATGGGTTATGCTAAAACCATAACAAAAAATGTATAATGATGCGATTTAAGTAAAACTAGCCTATTAAAATGAATAATAACGCAAGCTAATATACCAAAATATGCCAATTATAATAAATATATTTTGTTTGTGTCTTTGGTAGTCTTGTCATAGGCTGTCTTTATTGCGGCACCTCTTTTTTTTATCTATTACTGTAATACGTTGTATTTTGTTATATATATTTTTAATAAATGAAAAATACATAAATGTATCAATTTATAATATATAATGAACAATATTTGATGTAAACAATGATATGATTGCAAAGAATTAAGACGTCATGTTAATATATTTCCCCAATAGTTCATTGTAGTGAAAAAGTATCTCTACCAAATGAGACATTTGCCCTGCATTTATTTGAGAAAAAAGAAATGAAACAATCATAAAAACGTAAAAAATAAAAAGGTATGCATTTTGGGTTTATTTGGCCGTAGTGTTTTTAATAACACGTTACTCATTGCAAAACTTCTTAATTTAATAGAATTTCTCCTTAAGCTATATATAATTTATTCTAATCTTTACACAGTTGGTCTTGTTTATACAAAGTTTTTGTTGGTACAATGTTTATTAACAGGATTGTTTAATGAACATAATGTAAAATAAACACGATTTGGCAACAATCAATAAAATAGAAAGTAAGCCTAAATCAACTTTATGTTTATACGTTTTACGTTTATACGTTTTCTAGGCAGTGAATACTTTCTTTATGCAAACTCTTAAAGTGTGACGTGATAAATTGTCCAATATTCTGACACACCGCTTCCTAACTTTATCTTTATACGTTTTACGTTGATACGTTTTCTAGGCAGTGAATAATTACAATATGCAAACTTTTAAAGTGTGACGTGATAAATTGTCCAATATTCTGACACACAGCTTCACACTTTATGTTTATACGTTTTACTTTGATACGTTTTCTATCGAGTGAATACTTTCTTTATGCAAATTTTTAAAGTTTGACGTGATAAATTGTCCAATATTCTGACACACCACTTCCTACCTTTATGTTTATACGTTTTACTTTGATACGTTTTCTATCGAGTGAATACTTTCTTTATGCAAATTTTTAAAGTTTGACGTGATAAATTGTCCAATATTCTGACACACCGCTTCCTACCTTTATGTTTATACGTTTTACTTTGATACGTTTTCTATCGAGTGAATACTTTCTTTATGCAAATTTTTAAAGTTTGACGTGATAAATTGTCCAATATTCTGACACACCGCTTCCCACTTTATCTTTATACGTTTTACGTTGATACGTTTTCTAATGAGTGAATACTTTCAATATGCAACGTTTAAAGTTTGACGTGATAAATTGTCCAATATTCTGACACACCGCTTCCCACTTTATCTTTATACGTTTTACGTTGATACGTTTTCTAATGAGTGAATACTTTCAATATGCAACGTTTAAAGTTTGACGTGATAAATTGTCCAATATTCTGACACACCGCTTCCCACTTTATCTTTATACGTTTTACGTTGATACGTTTTCTAATGAGTGAATACTTTCAATATGCAACGTTTAAAGTTTGACGTGATAAATTGTCCAATATTCTGACACACCGCTTCCCACTTTATCTTTATACGTTTTATGTTGATACGTTTTCTAATGAGTGAATACTTTCAATATGCAACGTTTAAAGTTTGACGTGATAAATTGTCCAATATTCTGACACACCGCTTCCCACTTTATCTTTATACGTTTTACGTTGATACGTTTTCTAATGAGTGAATACTTTCTTTATGCAAATTTTTAAAGTTTGACGTGATAAATTGTCCAATATTCTGACACACCGCTTCCCACTTTATCTTTATACGTTTTACGTTGATACGTTTTCTAATGAGTGAATACTTTCAATATGCAACGTTTAAAGTTTGACGTGATAAATTGTCCAATATTCTGACACACCGCTTCCCACTTTATCTTTATACGTTTTAAGTTGATACGTTTTCTAATGAGTGAATACTTTCAATATGCAACGTTTAAAGTTTGACGTGATAAATTGTCCAATATTCTGACACACCGCTTCCCACTTTATCTTTATACGTTTTACTTTGATACGTTTTCTAATGAGTGAATACTTCCTTTATGCAAATTTTTAAAGTTTGACGTGATAAATTGTCCAATATTCTGACACACCACTTCCCACTTTATGTTTATACGTTTTACGTTGTTATATTTTCTAGGCTGTGAATACTTTCAATATGCAAACATTTACCCAATACTCTATTTACAATTTGTCATGCGAATGTGATACACTAACTTTAGTAATCAATTCCTCTCTCAATAACCATTCTTCGCTCTTCGTCACAGATATTAAATATTTTATTATTTTGTTAGAAAGTAGAAGAGTTGAGTTCATGTTTATGATATATAATAAATTGTATTATTAAGATAAAGACACAATAGGCGATTTGTGTCTTGTCGACAATTCCAAAATCAGGCTTAGTAGCATAAATAATCAATAAAAAACATAAAATTGCATACAAAATTACTTAAGTTATCTTGTCTGTTTATCAAACCACGTAAATTAAAATTAACAGAAGAAACTACCTTTTTGGATAAAAATGTAAATATCAAGCTTCATTATACTTCTTGGCTAGAAAGAATTCACTAACGACAGCTGATTTAAAATTAGTACAACCATATTCTACGTATATACAAAATATAAACGGAAACAAATATTTAATAAACAAATGTCCATTGAGGATTTATTGTTTCATATAGTTTTAAATTACAGAAAATCTTAGAATTGTATATAAATTTTACTTTTTTAAAAATAATATCTTTTTTAGGTATCATTAAGAAAACAATAATATTAGTTATCAAATTTAAATGTATGCACAATAATTCAAATAAGAAAACGAAAGTTATTCATTCATATAGTAGAAATTAATAAGCAGAAAAATAATAGTTATTTTAAATTAGTAAGATTAGATAACTAAATATTACGTCCAAATTTTAAATAAATTAGTATAAGTTTATCCTTGCCAGTTATTTTTCAACAGAACCATTGTAAGACATTCCATATTCAATTATCAGATACAATGCATAGACTAAAACTAGCTCATTATTGATTTACATTCCCTTGCTTACAAAAGGAAGTCTATTATACCTTAGAACACAATAGCTTCTAACAAGAGAGCCAAATGTATTTCACTATAAAAGTCTTAAAATATACTGTCTGTGAATTCTTTGTAAACAACTGAACATAATAAATTTATATTGTACAATGAACTTGTAGCAGTCAAGTTTTTATATTGTACATTAAGGTTATATTCTGGATCTGTTACTGTTTTTAAATTAATGTTCTCCAAAATTAATAAAAAAAAACTTATCTCCAATATTAGTGTTTTATTCATATTTAAGAAATTTCGACAAAGCAATAGTCAAATCTCAAAAATTATTAGTACCACATAGAACTTTTAGTACTTTCGTAAATTATACTTAAAATTTGCCAAACTTAAATATGTTATGGTTTTTAAATTTTCTTACTGTTATTTTAACGCTTTTTCTCTTGAGTAGTCAGGACTATATGTTATTTCGCTATCTTTGATGGCTTCATCAGGTTATACAAAATCTCCATTAAATAGACATTATGTACACAAATAAAAACACATCACAAATTAAATGACATAATTTAGCATTATACTAGGAGTGCGCGAACCGTTATACACCGTTAGTTGTATATCAAATTTATATAATGATGTGTTTTTGTGTTCTTGGATATTATGTGTATTATTTGTGAATTTTTATGATTTGATGAAACGATCAATTATAGCGAAACGATGTAGTCCTGTCTACTGCAGAAGGGAAAAGAGTCAATTAGGCGCTAAGTCAACAAAAAATTATTGAACCAGTAGATTTAGGAGGTTATGCAAATAATTATAAATATATAAGTTCACTTGTTTCTTTGAAATGATAATGTTTATTAATTATTTATTTTGTATAACCATAATATTTTGAAGAAAAAACAAGATTACCTAATACGCAAAAGATGAATAGCCACATAAATCCACATGGACTTCATTTTGTTTGAATAGGGGTCTTCTGTAATTTTATAAGTCATATTTCGTATCCATGTTCTGATTAAAATATTTTCAACGAAGTTATTTATTGCCCAGATTAACAAAAGATATGGCTCACTCTTAGGTGATCTGCCACAAGAGTTTTAACAAGATTTTTTAAAATCCTAGACTCCCATAATAATAATGTAATATGAGTAATTTAATACTAATAACACATAAAGTAACAAAAAATATAATAACGCAGTATGAATAATGTAAACATAATAATAAATAACAAAATCGAAACAGCAATTGACAAATTGAGTAATAAAAAAATATAATAAATATGTATAATTATACAGACACACTGATACTAGACTCCTTACATATATTTAATTACAAAATTTTAATAAATTAATATCTGCTGACATGAAACTAACAACTATATGGAACTAAATTGTATATATATATATATATATATATATATATATATATATATATATATATATATATTGAATAACATAGGTGTCCTAATCTGTCTTGGGCAACAAAAATGATTGTATAATTCGGAAATTTAAAATGATCTTACTTAAATGGGAGGGATTGAGGTTACTTCTCGGGAAATATTTGAGTAAGTCATGACATTATAAATGAGTTTTAATAAATGAGTTTAATGTACTTCCAATTTTATTATTCAAAATTTAATTATGTGGGAAAGGGGTTGTTACATATTTATGTATCTATGTGTATGTTCGTGTGTAAATGTGGGGGCTAATGTATACAAATGTAGGTGTTTATGTGTGACTGTGTATTAATGTACTAACCTTTACGTTAAACTAAAACTTACGTCTGTAATAAATATTTTTTTGTTTGTTTTTCGAAAGAGAATATTGTGATATTCTTCTTTTTTTATCTATTAAGAAAAAGTTAGTTATAAATTCAGTATTTTTATTTAATTAAATGTACAGGGCAAAGAGATTGCCATCCCAGGTCAATTGCTGATTTAGTGCTGTTTTTGTTATATTTTTTATAAGATTTTCTTAATGTTATTTTAGCTTTCTTAAGGGTAAAATGAAGTTTTAGGTTACAATTATCAACACATATAGTTGTTAAAATTACGTTATAAAGGACTTATAATAATTATTATTATTTATTAAAATACCTGTATTTGTCGACAATACATGTTCTGTTTTCCTTGTTGGTTGCTACAGCTGTTTCGCGTTTACTAGATCCATCACAAAGCACAAAAAATGTTCATTATACATAATATAACCTATTTATTAACAATTACCCATTTAAAATTCATTAATAATATTATATTTGTCATGTTCTTTACTAAAAGATATGCTATGTATGATTGTGGCTACTTCCTTTAATTTTTAATGTTATTAGGTAACTCTAGAACATTACATTGTGTTTTGTATTACGTGTGTGTTGTACTAGATGAAGCCTCTTGTCAACGAGAAACAGCTGTAGTGACCGACAAGTAAATAGAAATTCTATTGTCAAACAAATAAAGGTATTTTTATCAATTTAAAACTGTAGTAGAAAATTGTATGTGTGCCTGCGTGTTTGCTTGAGCGAGTGAGTGCTTGAGTTAGAGTGCGAGTGCGTGTGTGTGAATATGTATGTGTGGGTGTGGGTGTGTTGCAACGGTTTAATTGAACCGCCTGCAAGGAGCAATTTTGGAAAATAGCTAAATTCCAAAATTTCAATTAAATCAAATAATAATTGTAGAAATGACAAAAACATTTCTAAATATAAAATAACACATGTAAAGTTAAATGGAATATGTAGGTTAGCCAAGCCAAGGTCACGCGCCTTGACAGGAAATATCTAGCGTTCCGGATTGAACAGGAATACGTCCATATGTTTCTAATGCAAAAAACATCAAAATCCGAAAACTTAAATTAAAATGATATAATCGTGTAGAGCTAGGAAAACCTAATAATAAATAATAAGAGAATAAACTCGTCAAATTAATAATAAAAAAGTTATAGCCATAATAAAACGTCATAAAACATAAAAAACCCTTAAAATGAAGAAATTCCAAAATCTAATAATAACAACGCATAACCATAATATAAACTAGAAATAAATAAGACTCGAAATCAAAATTTAATAAAAGACCAGAAAGTAATTAAATAATAAATAACCAAAAATACAGAAAGTACCGTAACTTGTGAAACCCAGAAGCGAGGAAGAAGAGGAAAGCAGTTTTGGAACTTTCAGCATCAGAGGAACAACTTACAAAAAGAAGATTTTCAAAATTTCCAAAATTGGAAAAACTAAATTTTGAAAAACTACGAAATTTTCAAATCTCCGTAAAAGTAAAAATATACGTCGTATCGCTACAAATGAAGATGGAAAATCATCAGGGAAAGAAGGGCTTCAAAATGAAATCACCCAGAAGAAGATCGAGCGAAGCGAACGGGATATATGAAGAAAAGAAGAATTCGCAAGTAAAAAATTATAAATTTCAGGAATCAACATGTCTTGAACGTCGTGCGCAAAGAAGGCAGTAGACGCATGGAGAGGGAAAGATACCAACCCCAACACAAATCCACCATAAGAAATTAAACTAATTATAACAAATAATAATAGAAATAGATAATTTAAAATGGAAAAAATAGACAAACAATAGAAGAATAAGCCAAGGGAAGTTCATCGTAGTGCAAATAAATAAACAAAATTAATTAAATTGTGAAATAAAACAGTAACAATAATCAGTGAAGGTTGGCCACACTGAAAGGCCTAAATTTCGACGAGTTAACTTTCTTCAAGTTAATTCGACAGTCTCGTTTAGTACCAGCTCCAGGGAAGTCTTCTAATAGCAGCTCAAGGAAAGATCACCAACTTTACTCAAGTCTGAACAGGAAATCGTCGTGAAAATATATTGTCAACGCTCTGTACTTCGCCAGGTTAATAACGGTGCCCAAAGAAAGGATCGGCCTTGCAGGAGACAACGTGACGTCCTACAACAGCTTAGTATAAGAGATCTTCACTACGGACTCCGGCAAACATTCTTCTAGAACTTGTCGTCATCAACAGATTCTTCGAGAACTGGACTTCGAGATATTCTAGACAACTCTCAGAAAACATCTCCAAGATCCTCTAACATTCTCAGAATCAGGACGAGCGGACTTGTGCACTTCACAACAACAAGGTACTGCATAAATCAAGCTTTTTTAATAAATAAAATATTTTTTAATAAACTTGAATTACGTCCAAAATTATTAAACTCAATAAAGTTAAATAATAACATTTTAAAGACAAAGTAAAGTCAAAATAAAGCCAATTTTAAATTCATTCAAATAAAGAGATATAAAATACAATAAAATTCGAGTCCAATAATGAAGCAATCAAGTAACAGATTGGAAAGGAATAAATAATAGGATTCATATTTATGTGTATTAGAATAAGAATATAATTTGTTAGTTATAGTTAATGTTAAAATTGTTTAATATAGTAGATTTTCCGTTTGTTAAAAGAGAAAGCATTTAATATAAATTGTCAGAAAAGGCGACATTAATTGTTGTAAGAGATTCGAAAGAAATCCATTGTTTCTCACAATAAAAATTAAATTGTAGTCTTTTAAATAAATTTGTTAAATTTCACTGTTGAATATTTTAATTAAAACTAACCCATTCAAAGAAACTCATTACATTAGAAAGAAGAAAAAGTAAGTGCTCACCAGTATAAAGTTAAAAATTCAAAAAAGAGCAAATTTTGGTGTTAATGAATTAAAGAGCTCCAAAGGGCACACCCTTTGAAAAAGAGTCTGGAGTTTTAAGAAAGGTAAGCTAGTATAAGAAGTGAATATATTAATATAGTAAAATTTCCTGTGTTAGCATAAGTTGATTAAAATAAATTATTCTTGTGTGACATAAGAATCAAGAGCCTTATCAAAACTATTAAACTGCGAGGGAATCACTCTCTAATATATATATCGCGGCGTTTATAGTTGGTAGGGTCTTGCGAGCGTCCCCGAAAGGTCCCGTCTGCCCGCCAGCGGGGGGGGGGGGTGCGTTGCAGTGTGTGTGTGTGTGTGTGTGTGTGTGTGTGTGTGTGTGTGTGTGTGTGTGTGTGTGTGTGTGTGTGTGTGTGTGTGTGTGTGTGTGTGAGTGTGTGTTTGTGTGTGTGTGTGTGTGTGTGTGTGTGTGTGTGTGTGTGTGTGTGTGTGTGTGTGTGTGTGTGTCACGCGGGCGCGAAAGTACATAATAGAGTGTTTTGAATTCATGTATTAATATTCATTTTAATTAAAGTTAGGCAGGCAAAACGTTATATTTTTGTGAATTGTTAATATTTGTATTAAAGTCTCTCTGTTTAAAATCTCTCAGTTGCGTAAATAACTGAGTGGTTGTTAGTAGGCTTATGCTAGATGTAAGAAGATTATTGTTATTTTAGATTGTTTAGGTATTCTAATAGTTATAGTATGCATTTATTTAGTTTTGGTGACAAGTTCTGTGTTGTTAGTGTCTTTGATTTATGTTTTATAATAATGTACATGTGGAGGTAATAAAAACTAGAATTAATTTATATATATATATATATATATATATATATATATCAATATATATATATATATATATATATATATATATATATATATATATATATATATATATATATTGAACTAAAAATCAATAACACGAATAAAATAATAGCCTTTACATTAATAACAATAATATTTTACTCAAAATAAGTAACATATACATACGTACATACAGTAGATACATATGCACATATATACACCCTCATTCAAACGTACATATATGTACACACTTTGTAGAGGTTTTCTGTTTGATTACGGACCCTAAAAGGTAAACTAAGCTTCTTATTCCTTCGTCCTTAATCCCAACAACATTACCGGAGAGGAAATTTCCACTACACTTTGCATCGTGAAAAATAATAAATGAATAGATTGGAATGCCATCTTTTAATCTGTTTTAAAAGCTAATGGATATATATTTTAAAGCGACTATTTTGTGTGTATAAGTTGTGCATAGTCCCATATTAATTAATTTATAATAAACCTTTTTGTAACCAAATGAATTGTTCACTATCGTCATATTTTTCACTCTTTAGTCTTAAATGTATTATTAACTGTGAATAACTTTTCGAAAAAAAACGAAAAATAGTTTAAACAAAATCAAAATGTTCGTACTTTTTATTTTTTCACCTAGTAGTTACACAGCTTCAAGGATCTTTACAAGCCTCTGTATTCCCTCACCATAAATTCAATATATAATATATTAAGTTATTAAGAAAAACAAACTGTAAGCAAAATTAAGTAATAAAAAAATGCGAGTGCATGTCTTAAGAGAAGTGTAAAACCACGTTTTAGCCTGTGAACATGTATATTATATGTCTTTGTGAAGCAATTTTAGCTGCAACTTAGCAATCTACCGTCTTCGTCACGATGATGAGAACTGAAAAGTTCGAAAAAGAGCAATGCAAACTGCTTTAAATCTTTCCCGTTTTGTGTGCTCAAAACTACCATCCTTGGATACGAAAGAGGAAAATACTTTGAACAATTCTTCGTGAAGCTCAAAAGTGTCACCTGTGATGAAAGTTTCTTAGAAAAACACAAACCAAATCTTAGAGCATAAGCTCTGAAATCTTTGCATTTTTGCTTTGTTTCAGTTTCAATTTGAATACGTATCGCTAGTAGGATGGGAAGTTTGTAGAACGTTTCTCTAAGACGAGTGGATAAACTTTGGTATTTATTGCAATTTGTTAAAAATATTATGAATTTTGAATTATGATTGCCTTAAAGCAAACAGAATAATATAGTTTACAGTGACACCCTTCTTAGCTATCATAACTAAACGTACAAGGATGTTAAAAAGACAGTTCTTCTTGTGTGTCTTGAATTGCTAAATGATTAATGTAAATTAAAACATTTATTCTGTGAACCGTCAATTCTGAGAATAAATAAAATAATAAATTCTACCTCATACTGTCAAAAGGGGATTTGTTATTACTAAGGAAAAAAAAGTAGATGTAGTTATAATGAAAACGAGTACTATAATATTTGAATCAATTTAACACAGTAGTTCGGACACGTTCACTCTACACATACACACTAACACACATACATGTGTTCCTAGCATTATTCATTCCCTTGAGGGCGTGATGATGAGGGGCTTACGTGTTCAGTTTCAATTGTGGGCTTACACGCCTCCACGTAGTATAGAGTGGGGCGGTTGAAATTTTTGACGCGGTATCAAAGGATCGGAAGTGAAAGACTTTATCAATCCCAATCCAAGGCGAAAGGGGGAGTTTCGCCTTCAATATGAAAATCCTGGATACATGGCAAACCAAATTTTTAATCCTAGTCTTTACCTATTATTCGTTGCTCTGTATTGCTGGACCGTTTATTTTCCTTGCTACTTGTTCGACTTTAATAGATAAAAAACAAACAGTTGAAATTAGATTACTCTGGAAAACTTGTAAAAGTAAACGCAAGAAGAGCAAAACAAGTACAGGTAGATGATATGATGATAACCTTGTGGAACCCCTCTCCAATATCTACAGCAGGACTATTAAAGGGGAGTTGTTTTAATGTTTTACTACTCCCTTTTAATGTTTTATATCATTTACATAATGAAAATATACATAATTTATTGTGTTGAAAGAAAAAAATGCAATTAATCAGTGAAATAAATAAAGAGATTTATTATTAATAAATTTATTACAAAATATTCAGATCCAAAACACAAGAAACTACAGAATTAAAATAAAACTTCAGTACAGTTCCTTACAAAATATGTTTATTAAATCATACACGTTGGAGTTATAGTCTAATTATAGCTCTTGTATTACTGAAGACAGCGACATTGTCATTGCAACGCTTTTGATTAATAAACTTATTTGTGAGGAACTGTGTTCATGTTATATTTTAATTTAAAACTCTCACAAGTCAAAATCAATATTTATTTATAAGGCACTTTTTATTTTGGTCAAAGGATTAGGGTCTCTTTAAATAAGTACACTTTGAACAAAATAAAATAAATACTTAAGATTCTTTTACGAAATAAATTTCAAGGACACCCTTGGCAGTATACTGCCACTAATATTACCCAGAGATGTTTCAGTGAATAGATTGAGTTTGAACACAATCCCATCTTCATGTCCCTTTGTGCACCAACAATTCATAAAACTTAATAAACAAATAGTTGCAGTCAGTACAACTTGAATGTATTCACAAATACGCATATAGTTATTACACAAAAAAACCTCTGCGATACAAATAATATTGTTAATTGTTGTTTCATGATTTGAATTTCTATTATCTCTGAAATATAACCAAGTACAGAAAGACGTCATCAAATACCTTAAACAGTTATTCGATATTGTAAACATACATGTAAATATATGTGTATGTTAAGAGTTATGAACTTTAATATTAATATATTCACCTAATACAGTTGTTCTGGGGATTTTGATTTCTAAAACTAAGGAAAGTGATTATTAAATACCTGTTTCTATAGTAAATCTATAAGATGTTATTGTGGTTAAAAATAAATCGAGATGGAATTATATGTAGGTATGTCTTTTAACAATAATATACTGAAGATAAAATATCGTTTAGTTGTCAATCCCTTTTCAAGCACAAAAACAAATTACAACTTTCCCTCCTAACCGGTATAATATATATTTTACTGCTAGTTTATAAGTAAGTATGGCGATGAAGCATGTTCGTTAATTATAAGTTATTTTATGAGTTCTTTCTTAATATTTATTATTCTTTGAAGTTATTTTAATTTAAAAATAAAAACAATATTTCCCTACTTTTAAAAATATCAAAAATATAGTTAATTGATACGTAACCTTAAACAGTTTATTGTTGGAAAACTCATATATTGAAATGAATTGTAGCCACTGGACCTGACGTTGTATCAATCCATTTATTAGTGAATGTTGTTTCAATTATTCCCTTGCCAAGAATTGTGCAATAGACATCAATCTTGCCTCTATTGTTCACAATCTCAATCTAGACGTATTTAGTAAACATGACAGAGAATGAGTTAACAATGGGCTGTGTGGTACTTATGTGGTTTGACTTAGTTAAAGCGTATTTTATTATCTTGGATAATTAACTTTATATTTTATATAACATTTTATAAATTAACTTTTATTTGTTTGTAATAATAAATTCTACTTTTAAAGCTCGGGGCACAATTATTTACTTTAATAATTTTGAAAACTGATTTTATAAAAATTATTTACATTAAAAATATAAAACTAATTTACAAAATTTTAAAAACTCTATATGATTAAATAATCTTGAAATATTCGACTATTGTTGTTTCATCTAAATCTCTAAAATAATATATATATATATATATATATATATATATATATATATATATATATATGAAAAAAGCACTCATTTTGAACAGACGACAATTTGAGGTACGTTATTTAAGTAAAATAAAAATGATAACAGATCCTGCATTGTATCTATGATTCAATGTAAAGAACTGACTGCTGGAAGTTCATTGTACAGTATATATTTATTATGTTCAGTTGTGAACAAAGAATTCCACACACAATGTGCTTTAATACAAATGGTTATCTTGTTAGAAGCTATCGTATTCTATGGTGTAATAGACTTCCGTTTATAACCAAATGAGCAAACCAAATTAAGTACATCATTTATCTGATTTGAGTATACCCATTTTAATTTAGTATTCATAATATAATTAATTTCTTCTGAGCCAAAGTGATTTAAGGATCTTAAGCGTGATTTAACATTTTATCCAAAAAAGATTGTTTTATGTCTTATTTGTTATTCCCTGGGTCGTTTTCAACTCATAAATATACTGCCAGAAACAGATTTTTAATGATTTTATAAAATTAAACTTATAAAATTAGACGGTAATAACAAAAATGGAATGCTTCGAACGATCCTAACCGTAGATCACGCGACAAAACATGCTTATCTTGACTTAAACGTAGTGGAGGGAAAATGACATGAAAATAGAAAAATAATAATTTGTGTATTTAAATAAAATAATATTAATGAGAGAGAAATTAAAAGATAAGGAAATTAGAAAATTTGTAATTTGTATTTAGAAGTATATATATAACTGAGGAATTAATGAAATAAAGTGATTAAAATTGTAGATTAAGTGAAGAAGAAGTAACTTGAGGTTAAGAAACTCGAAACTGAAATATGTAAATATTGAAGGTAGGTGCTATTGTTTGAAGATTCATCAAAAATCAATTTCACTCCCAATGGAGAACCCTGTCAAGCGAGACGTGCTATTTGTAGCTTCAGAAAATAATCAAATATATCATAGCAAGGTGAAAATAATTACATGGGAAGTAGTTTAAACTCTCTAGTAAAGTGTAAAAATAATTGCATGGGAAGTGGTTTAAACTGTCTAGTAAAGTGTAAAAATAATTGCAAGGGAAGTGGTTTAAACTGTCTAGTAAAGTGTAAAAATAATTACATAGGAAGTGGTTTAAACTGTCTAGTAAAGTGGAAAAATAATTACATAGGAAGTGGTTTAAACTGTCTAGTAAAGTGTGAAAATATTTGCAAGGGAAGTGGTTTAAACTGTCTAGTAAAGTGTAAAAATAATTGTATGGGAAGTGGTTTCAACTGTCTAGTAAAGTGTAAATATAATTGCATGGGAAGTGGTTTCAACTGTCTAATAAAGTGTAAAAATAATTGCATGGTAAGTGGTTTCAACTGTCTAGTAAAGTGTAAAAATAATTGCATGGGAAGTAATTTAAACTGTCTAGTAAAGTGTAAATAAAAATAATAAGAGAATGAAATAACCAGACTGTATATTACGAGGTTATAATACAATATAATAAGCCTAAATTTGTATAACCAGAAAAGAGGAAATAATCTGTCATTTAATAATATTTTCAAGACTCTTATTTGGAGAATTAAGAATTTTATAAAGTATTGTAATTTTTGAAAAGTGGGTGAAAACTTTGAATAAAAATTTTGATTGAATATCAATTAACTTTCAATAGTTATTGAGTGAATTTGAACGACAATTAAAACCTTTTATTGTAAATAAGATCAATAGCATAAATAAAAAGGTAAGTGAACTGGTAAAAGAACAAAAAGAGAAAATGAAATAAACTCCTGTTCCTTCAT
Source organism: Aphrophora alni (assembly GCA_963513935.1). Lineage (NCBI taxonomy): Eukaryota > Metazoa > Arthropoda > Insecta > Hemiptera > Aphrophoridae > Aphrophora > Aphrophora alni. The sequence goes on from OY740767.1 coordinate 90,125,071, forward strand.
GTAAACATAAATTCTACCCCCGAGTAATGAATTTAACACAAACTGACTTCAACAAACAAGTAATAGATTTAATACAGAAAGGTCTCAAACATAATATTTGTAGTAAACAAGATAAATGGAAGAATATTCTTATTGACACAGAGACCACAATACAAACTATGCCTATAGATAAGCAGAATTCAACCAGGATATTGATCAACGACAAAATCAATATAGCCATCAAGCATAAGTTAAACTATCCCATTTAACTAAATAAACAGCATGATCAGGTCATTGCTTCGTCTATCCGTAAAAAAACACAAACTAATAACTTAATCATAACGAAAGCTGACAAAGGAAGTACTACTGTCATAATGAACAAATTTGATTACATAATCAAAACCATGAATTTTTTTACAGAAAACAACATAATCAAATTAAAATCTGATCCAACTAATAATTTCAACCAACAAATAAAAACAGCTATAAACACGAGTAAACATCTCCTGAGCAAAGCTGACAAAATTAATCCATACGCTCCTATTTTAACAGCTTTACCCAAAATACACAAACCTAACCTCCCAATCAGACCAGTCGTCAATTTTACAAGTACCCCATCTTACAGGTTATCAAAAACATTGGACAGAATAATCATAAAATACATCAAATTCAAAAACAATTACAGCCTTAAAAATATACAAGATTTAATTTCCAAAATAAAACATACGATAATAAAACTACATCTATACTAGTTTCATTCGATATCACTAACTTGTACACTAACGTACCAGTGAAAGAAACCATCTCAATATTAATGAAACACTTGTCTAACACATTATACATAATCAGACCACCTTTGTATAATTATTGCACTAAACTTAAAGATTATAATTATAATCGTTATTTATTGAAATTAAATAGATAATTTATTTAGTTTAGATATTTTATAAACAGTGAGAGCTAACTGTTTATATAAACACTTTTATATATGACTGTTATTTTTCTTATTGTAAGCAATTTTGCCTATATTTTGCTATTACAATATATCACAAATCTTATTTTTTTTATTAATTGGTCAAAAAATCCAATGGTGGTATTTATTTTATGTTATTTTCTCCCTTTTTTTAAGGCGATAATGACTGCAAGGTATTTCGCCTTTAAACAAGAACATGTACCATTTTAGTTTCATGCTATTAATTCTGCTTTTTTTAGGTGGGGTGGGGGATAGTTATTAGTAAATTAGAAGACCTTAATACTAATGGTGATTAAGTCCTCAAAGTAAAGTATTAAAAAGACATAATTTTGGATAAATACTTAACAATTATTCAAAAGTTGTTCATTTTCATTATTAAACCTTAAAAAATAAACTATTTTTACATAATGATAATTTTTGAAATTGCATAGTTTTATTTGGAATAATACTTACACTTTTTTAATCAAATACTAAAGGGTTTATTAATATTTTTTAAAGGAGAATAACTATTAGTTTTTGGTTTATTTATTGAGATTTTATGATAGAATTAAAAAAATTAATATAATAAAACAATTTTGTTTAATTCATAAAACATTACTTCATTGCTCCCTCTTTTTTAAAGTACTATAAAATATATAAGAGCTATGATCTATAATGAAGAACTGTTATTGAGACCGGAATAGGTAAAGTTACTAAAGTTGACGTGTCACATTCATATCACAAAATGTAAATAATGATGAGAACAAAAGTTTGCATATTGCAAATATTCCCTAGTTTAGAAAACCAATCAACTCGGATGAATGCAAATGTGAAAGCGGGAAGCGGTGTGTCAGGATATTGGACAATTCATCACGTCAAAGTTTAAAAGTTTAAACAATAGGAAGGAATATTAAGCCTGAGATATGTGTTGGAGTTGTCTATTGAATTCTCGGCAGAAGCTTATTTGATTGCCATTTATTTAAGAACCTTATGAACAATAACACTAATGTGAACAAAATGATATCAAATAAAAGAAAGTTTATTATTGTCGGATTGTCAATTTGATTAAAACTCTTTTTATAAAAAGTAGCTTCATAAAAACTAACTTTTTATTTTATTTTTTGCTAAATCATACATATATTAGTTTTAATCTATTTTTTTATAGTTCTAGGATAGTAGACTTTATAATAATATTTTACAACGACGCGTATTTATTTTTATGTTCACAAATACTGGTAAATATTCGAATATTAAATAGTGAGAAGAATTAGTAATTTTATTCACTAATAAGCGATAGATTAATTTGTTTATCTGTAAATTGTATTTGGCGGCACAATCAGAACAAAAATTATTTAGGCCCTACATGAATTATTAAAAACTCACACTTAAACTTTATTAAATCACCTAATTACGATTATAAACTCTAGATTTTATGTGTACTTTTTATTTTTCCTTCTATAATCTCAAACATGAAATTAAAATTATTTTCTAAAAAAATTTAAAAATATTTAAATGTGGTACTTAAGACCCATCATTATGTGAATACCATTTTTAACAAACTCTGAAATTTGAACAAATGTATAACATAAACATATATGTAATTAAATAAATTAATAAAACAGAAATATCGATTATAATTATATATTTTTTCCATCATTCAGAATTTTATAAATTTCATGCAGAGTTCAATAATGACACAAGGATATTAAGAAACTTCAAAATCATTAAACGCAACAAGTGGGAGTGGTTCAGAAACAACATTCACATCTGTTTCTATGGGAATAGTAAATTACTACTTTTACAACTTCATTCAGTTTAACTATCCAGAAACCTCAGACAAATAAAATTCCATTCCCTTTGAAGAATGTTTGCTACGTCAGACCTGGAGTTTCATAAAATAAAGTGGAAAATGAAGAGAGGAAATACGTACAACAGCTGCCATTCCTTTGTTTTTAAAAGACAGAAGAAATTAAAAAAGTAAATTATAAATCAAACAAAAATTGATGTTTATTAATAAATTAACTCTAAAAAGTACTATTAGGTCACAAGAACAAATTACAATATTTTTATTTAGGTATATCTGAAAATAAAATATGTAACATCAAACTTTGTTTTATAGTTCGATTATAATCATATTGTAATAATCACTTTGTTTTAAAAAAAAAACTACTTAGCAATTTTAGATGATCATTTTGCATTATTTCATGTTAGAAAAGTAAACAATCTTTTCATTTGTCTTTTTCTTTTCTATTGGTTATTTATTTTAATAATTTTCAGAAAATTAACATTATTTAACCTGTTATAATTATTTTTTATGTTACATCACAATTATGTTATAACATCTTCTGTGAAGGTGTGATTTATACGAAATTATTAGGATAGGAAGCTTAATATAACGTTTCAATATACAGTACTATTTACCCCAATTAATAGCATAGAAAGGACAATATCACGTGATACGGCCTGAGGAAGGTATGTCCTCCTTTGGGCTGGTTGTTATGCATCTCTGCATAGTAATATCAATTATGAGCAAACTAACTAAATTTTGTCATATAAGTCTAAAATTAATTTATAATTGAACTCAAATTATATAATATTAAGTGTTTAATTCTATTAATTAAATAAAGAAAATTTTGCATTTGTAAAAATATTCCCTGTTACACTTATAATTCGGCACAATATGTTTTCATAACGGCACAATACATAATTTTATAAATAAATGTTGAGCTTGATATGTGAGATAATTCTAAATAGAATAAAACTTGAACACAAGTTCTCACAAAAATTAAGTTAATTTAATCAAACAAAGTCGCCATACTCACTGAGTAATAATAAGACTGGGATACATGAGATAAAATAACAAAACTATAACTCTCATGGTTTAGTTATAGTTTATTAATTGTAGCTCATGTATCACTGAGGATAGCGATTTTGTCGTTGAAACGCGTTTGAGTAAGTAAACGTAAATTTGCGAGAACTTGGGTTCGAGTTTTATTCTACATAATTTTATGGAAAAAATTAGCAATTATGAGGGAATTAGTAGTCATAAATCTAAAATAGATGTGTGAGAATTTTAAATTTTTTTCATGACTCTAGAAAATTAATAAACTTTTCACATTCAGTTTCAATTACTTTTTCTTACTTTATTATTATTAGGTTATCTATGCATTGATTATTAATTTACAATATGAAAATTATTTAAAATTACAGTACTATCATTCTAATGGTAGAAGATCCTGAAACCCATTTTTCACTTTATTGGAAAAAAAATTAAAATAATTTTACAATAGGTTTTTAATGTAAATTATTCAAAATATAAGACGGGGATACAAATAAAATGTGTAGAAAAAAGATATTTTTATGCTTTAATATAAATATCTCTATTTTGTTTAATATATGAGAGTTAATTTGGTACTTCCTCTATCTAAAATTACTAAAATCCTCCTTCCTAAACATTTCGTTAATTGATTTTAGTTTTTGATTTTACGCTTATAATTTTTTTTTATATCAGCTAGTATTATAATTAAATATATTTCAAGTGAAAAATATATAACCTAGAGTGGGAATTGAACCCAATATAAACAGTCGATTCCCAATATAGGACAAATTATATAAATATAGGACAATACAGCACTTCTCACTTGACTTTGATTTTGCTGCACTTTTTGAGCAATTATATTAAATACTTCGTCACAAACGACATTGAAATTAATATTGACGAAACTTATAGTTCCCATTTTTTGTTAACTTATAACATATATGCTTTGAACGAATATTTGCCAACATTCACAGTGCCTAAGAAATAGCATATTGTTTGGGATTCGGACATACCTAGCTAAAAGGGGACAACTATTTGCTGTATCTGTGTTTATTTTTACAAAAGTTTATAAGGATGAAAGTCATACACTCTTACATGAGGTATTGTGATGAGGATATTATCACTCAAACGAGTTAATCGAGTTTGAGTCGTGTCGCCTACTTTATTACTTTCCATAAAATCAATTTTGACAGTTTTTAACCCTATTAAAAGTTTCTATTCATAGCGAGCTGTTTGATCTCCGCCGATGAAAACTTTTGAAATCAAGACAGAAAGGAAGTTATTAATTTTAGTACTGACTCACGATAAATCAATCTTTATAAGCGGGAACTACATAGTAATAAACTAATTATATAGATTTTAAGACGTAGCCTCAGCTACAGATGAACCTGCACACAACGTAAACACTACCCTTTTAAGTAAATTAAATCTTACAATTCTGTTTACAGACACTAATGACAACTTTCAAACCAACCCTAAGGCTTATTAACTATATAAAACCCTAAAATGTACTTTTAACTGTTAATTGACATATGTATAGCCAAGCTGCCACTCCCGTCTTATACAATAAAATTATTAATTGATTTTACTATTACTATTGATTATGAGATACTATCATATGATTTTAATCTTTTATTTCATCGTAAGTAAAGGCCTAATATGAAGCAAAATTTGTAATCGATGGAAGTATCCAAAAAATTTAATTCAATTATGGTTATTTTAAATACATTTATTTATTTTATATACGTAGTTCCATTTACAGACTTAATCTTATATTACAAATTGGTCTTCCAGAATATTAAACATATTATTAAACAGAAACTAAGTTTTAATGCCTATTATTTTATAAAAATATATAGATTTATTAGTGATTTTCTGATGTTCTCAACTTATATTACTTTAATCTGGTATACTTCAATTTTTTGTTAACTCTGAAGATCTTTAGAGCTTTAATGGCTTTAACAGAAGCAAAATATGTATGCATTGTGCATGTCTTATAAAACAGATGACGTCACGATTTAAGATGAGTGACTTAAGTACATTCAGACTTTAAAGCCGTGAGAAATTCAGTACAACTTTCATAAAACGTCTACTCTAGGTGAGAAATCTGTTCCATAATGTAAACTTTAATCCTTTGTTTTTCCAATTTAGTTCTAGTTCCTAAGAGGATTAGACTTCATTCTCACTAAGTTTATTAATTAGCCAACGATAAAAAACAGGTAACTTTGAAAATTTAAAATATATTATACATTTACTATAAAACATCCTAAACTAAAGTTTAAGTTTAAAAACTAACGTTTATACCTAAAGTGCATTAAAAATATATTATTTTACATAGGCGTAAAACCAACCATCCCCACCTCTCCTTCCCAAAATAACAGAAATAAACAATTTTATTTCTAAACATTTTAATATATATATATATATATATATATATACTATAATTTACTATATATAGTATATATATATATATAGTATATATATATATAGTAATAATATTCCAAGTGAAAAATATACGACATAGCTGGTATAAAAAACGTATAAGCATTAAAATATAAAAATTAAAATCTATAAATATATAAAGTAAAAAATATCTTTACTTATTCTTTATTTATGTTATGAGTGAAATATCTTTACTTATGCGATATTTCAAAGCTATTTGTAATAATAATAATGGGAAATACTTAACGAGGTACTGTAACTTGTCTCAAAGTATATTATAAAAAATGAAAGTAACATATATTACAAAAATATTATTTCAGAAATAAAGTATGAATATTGAACAACATATGTAGACTAATCGTGACAAAAAAGTCTTGCGAAAAAATAAATAAAATAAATAGAGACGTTTATTTTTGTAATAAATATAAATTGAAAATTCTAATTAAGCATTACATTTATTAAAATAACTTTATTTTTTAATGAGTGACGTCCAAGACACTATTCACAATGTCCACAGGCATTATTGTAATTTTTTATCAAATGAAGACTTTAGAAATTTGGAAAAAATATGAAAACTTTTACATTAAAACCAGGTTGACAAAATATTACAAATGAATAATAATATAATCAGTCAGACATTCTGTTCTAAAATCATATTTTTTTAAAGAATATACATTCTAAAAGCAAGTCGTGAAACAGTGCAAAGATCTTACGGGTACAATAAAATTGTCATAAACCGAATTTATAGGTTTACATAATGAAAATAATACAATATGGCAAAGAAACAAGCAATGAAGTCTATAGAAAATTATAATGAAATTGTTATTCTAACAATAAATAACAAACCTTTTCTTATTTGATATTTTATTTTTGTTTTGTTCATCGTCTTGTTATCGCTAGTCAATTGCAAAAGAGTGATATCCGTTTCTGTCGAAAATTCCAAATAAATTAAGATACTTTCATAGAGCTTTAATTTTTGAAATTTGTGGAGATAATATCCTGACACCCACTCACTCTGTCACTTTTATAATCATGATACGTGTTGATATGTACTTTAACACTATTCTCTATTTATATTATACTAAATAACTTTAACACACTTTAGTAAATCTATTCCACTTTGAATAACTAACTCGTCGTTGTTTTTACTTTATGAATATTAGAATTTGTATTATTCTGAAGGATAGTTGAAGTGATTAGTGATAAAATTACACATAATAATCAAATGATATTGTTTAAAATTATTAGTGTTTTAATAATTATGCATACATTTTAATATTATCTTAAAACATAGAACAGGTAAAAATGTTTCTGACAGAGTAAAACGTACGTATTTGAACAGTTAAAAAAAAAAAAAAAATCAACAGACTGCGAGTTGAGTGATTAAAAAATAATAGATTTTCTGATTTCTACAACTATGTAAAAAAACTTGGGTAACATATGTTTTTATTATATGGTATAAATATCATATAGTTTTAAGTGGAATTTTAATAAAAAAAGTCAACTCATCAAGCAATTAGAGAATAAAACTAATTATTTCAACTATTTTTTTTATATACAAAAACTGACCTGTGTTGTAATACCGAGCACAAAAATATTATATATATATATATATATATATATATATATATATATATATATTGGAAGTTAAAAATTATGACATTTTAAATTAATTTTTCTTTTTACTAGATATTTTATAGCCGTCTATTTCAAATCCAAATCACTTTTACTTCATTTTAACAAGTATAACTGTAACTCGGCAAAATCCGCTCTTTTATAAGAACAAAAACTATTATTAAGATAATGATGATATCTTTATAAGTTTATTACATTTATTTACCATAATAATACATGATATTATTTATCATAATATCATTTATTTACACAGATGATATTTGCTAATAAATGTTTAAATATATCACATACATTGACTCATAAACTCTGCCATAAGAGAAACAATTTAACCGGGCTCAATACAGCTTTAAAAAAACTAAATTAACAAAAAATTAAATACTGTTTTTGAAACTCTATCTTAAAAAAAAATTAATAAATACGTTTTCCATTTAAATAATACCCTAACATTAATTAATAATGTAATTCTGATTAATATAACATGTACGTATAACAGGTCTCTATAAATACTCTGATATAGTATCATAGAATATTATACTGTACAAAGCAACGGAAGTAATTTATAACTCAACTACTTCAACGTAAACTTGTTTTCGTCAGCGAAAAACGCTATTGTATGTATGTTTCATTTAATCTTCATGATAGTAGTTTATTAATTTTTTTTTCTTACCAAAAAATCAAACTGTACATGAAGCAACAAAAGATAAATTATACTTTATCTCATTGACCAAGAAGTTTTCACCTTTCTCTTGAGCCTTATTTTGAACAAACAAAGGGAACCCAAGCTAATGCGAATATTTACAGGAAGTCTTACAATTTGCTCGTCATCGTAATCTGGTAATGGGAAAATCATTACCCGATGTATTAAGTAAAGTTTTACCCAACATTTAGATCTAAAGTATATACAAAATATTTTGCAAAAACACGATTGCTAAGAATATACAGGATATGTAGATGACTACCCCTAATAATAATAAAGGACAGCTTAACTGATAAAAAAGATCTGATATCACAACTCGAATATGGAAATATTGCACATATGCAAAGAAGGTCGCTATATGAACGCAATAGAGGAATTTGAGATATATAGAGCCAAGAAATATGACTCCGAAAATTTATTAAACGACCAGTTCTCTTTTTATTCTAATATATTATATGACACGCTAATTGATTTTAAATCGACTGAGATAAGATGTAGAAACACAGTTGTAGCCCATAATCACCCAAGCGGTCAGGCGTGCATGTCATCAAGCGTATCTACATCATCTTGAACCTATTACTCTCGTAACGAACACTACAACGGAGTGAAACTTATGTTTGTGCTAGAGTTGTGTATTGTGCATTAATGTTTTCTAATTTCCTGATGATGGTCGAATTGACCGAAATCGCAATAGATAAATAGGTAAGGCAATTAAATAGAAATTGGATTACTTGACGTACTTAAATAAATTTGAACAGAATAGACTAAGTAAGAATATAGAAAAATGCCAAACATATGATAAAATTGGAGTTTATGAAATAAAATGTAAGTGCATCACAACATATATAGCTAAGCAGGGAACATATTACGTCGTACAAATACTAATAGAGAGATTAGAATTAGGGTAATCATTTACTAAAAGAGGGTCATATCCCATAACATTTATCAATCTTTTATAAATAAAACAAAGCCCTTGTATCAAGAACTGAGTTTTTAGTTCTATTATTTAATCGTTTAGATAGTGAAGAAGTAATTCGGCGATTTTAAATTAACCTCTCGCAATTTCATGTTCGACTAAACAATCTTTCTGTATAAATTTATCTCTTAGATTACTGTGTCTAATTATTCATTGATTTTAATTTTGCCTTTAATGTGTTTATTTGGCACACCACTTTGCATTAAATAACATTGTTATTTGTTAGTATAACAATTTATTTTGTTACATATATTATGAAATATCTATTACTTGAAGGTATTAAATCATGTAGTAGAGTGATAGGGCGTATTATACTGAGATTATTGTTTCCTGGATGCTGTATTATTAATGGCAACTGTTGTATCTTTTACAAGAGTTATTCAATGATATTAGGAGGGAAGTAAATAACTCTTAGACATGTAAAATTTATATTTTATATTATTATACCACACTATTATAAAATTATAATTTTAAGAGAAGCTCTAATTCTTAAATAAAACTAAATATTTATTCTTAAATATATCCATTATTTACATTTATCAATATATTTCAAGAACATTTGCACAAAACATTTCATAGTTTGTGAAAAATCAATAACTCTGAAATTGGTAGTTGCGATAGTTCAGGAGACTTCAACAATTTTTAACTAAATTAATTTTTTATTTTCGTAATAGCATAAGATGCATATCATATAACACAACAACAAAATATTACATCGTAAACAAATACCTTTTTTTATAATGTGTTTAATTTTTTTTATTTCTTACGTTATTATTAATACTTTGGTGGTATGTCCACTATTTATTATTGTATACGCAAACCGTTTTAAATGCATATATTTATATCGTTTTAAGATATCAAATTGCCGAAACCCATTTATTATTTTTATATCCAAAAACTTTCATAGATTTTATAAAATAATTCCTATGAAAATTATTCAAACTAGAAAGCGCTTATAGTTATTTAAAATATGTGTATGTAATATAAGTTTTAAGTGTTTTAAATCATACATTATTTTCTTACAGAAAATTAAAGATGGACAACAATGTCTATTTCCTCTTATTTCTACTTTCACAAGTGAAATAGCAATTCGTTACAATCCCTAGAGTTGTTGTTTATATGCACGATTTAATTAACTACATCTGCAGTTTAAACAAGTCAAGCTTAAATCAATATGTAAACAAATCGGCAGCTTGCGGCGCCAAAGGGGAAACTTTAGCTAACACATGTGAACATGGTAAATATGTTAGGGTTTGGGTGTGAGCGTGAGGATAGGTTGTGGATCTTTTTGCATGGGGCCTGGAAACAGTGAATACCAGCCTGGACCGGGAACTACAGAATTCGACAAACTCAGTCAACCATTGATGCGCGATTACATGCTAAATTATTATTATTATATAATAACTAATAAACTATACTAAGGTAAACTAAATATTATATAATACTTGTGAGGGGGGTTTACTGTAATAACTTAGTGGTTCTTACGTAACTAACTGGGCCAAAATAGCTGAATTGCCACGTATCACATCTTGTCGGGGTTATAAGACCCCCATGTCAAAGACCAACTCAAATCTGGCCTAGTGTGCCATTATTTGTGTGGAGTACATCTGGGAAAATTAGTAAGAAGAAACCAATTCTAAACACTAATTTATGTAAAAGATGGAGGTGTGCGCTGGTCCGATCTCGTTGCCTTGTGGGTTGGGGGGAAAGGTTAGACAAACTAAGATTATAGGTAAATTTTCCTGTAACCTCGTATGCGGTAACCCGCAATTCCACGGAAACCAAAGGTATCCTGCACCCGGGATTGAAGGAGTAAACAGTGGTGTATAGAAAACACGCCAAGCTATCAACAAACGTACTGATGTACTCAGGAGTGATTACGTTTTTGGATTGTTTTAACTACAGACATAAAAAAATTACCTTGATTCAATGAGGTACCACACATACAAATGAAATTAATATTTACAATTCATATAATATGTAAATACTTATTCAAAATAGTTTCCACGTGTTTACAAATAATTAGATATTTATTTAATCCAATTACCATATTTAACCATGGACTTTGTGTAACATTTTCAGATTTATTACCAAGATTTTTAAAGTTAAATTTTTCACAATCTAGAAGCTGAACTTTGTAATCAAGAGAATATTAAAACAATAATTTTTAAACAAAATTTACAATAGTTATTAAGTGCATTAGATTCCGAGGCGAAATAAAAAAAAAATAAAATGTACAATTTCTTAGATGTGTATCCAAAAATGTAAAAACCGTTCGTTATTCAAAGTTTTGTACAAGGATTATGTTACACTAATAATTGAGACAAAGTTCCACGATTATGTGTTACATTAAGTATGGGATTTCATATATTTTCGAAAAGTTTTCTTCATGTAAGTTTACGACATGCCTCATACCACTAAGGTTAAAAATGGTACTTTATTAAACAATACTCTGAATAAATCGTTAAATAACTCAGAGACACTAATGGGAAAATATTATTAGAACGATTTATATCGTTTTATATAGATTTATATCGTCTTATAGTTTTAGAATTTCTATAAGTCAATTATCTCTCAAACTCAGATATCATTATTCACTAACGTATTTAAATTTATGGTGCATGTATTGAAATTTAATGTTTCACTCTAAGTAATAATAGAGCAAAAAAATGTACAATTGTATGACAATGCAGGAATGTATAATGAAGGTTTGTAGGTTAATACGTCATGGAAGTATTACCTTCTACGCCTCTCTTTTATAGTTCTGTTTGTATCAACATTTTTAGAAAAAGCGTATTTAATAGTCCCCACCAGAAACGTATTATATTTCCTGTCATTTAAAACAAATCATATAATAGTGTAAGAGATATATTTGTACAACTAAATTTAGAGTTCAACCGAACCTATTTTAAAATTTTTAACTGGTCGTTGGAAATATTTAACTGTGAATATTTTCTAATAATTAGGAAAGTCGAAAATTGTTTATGACTTATCGGAGTTTCAGAGGAAATACTCCCCATAAAAAAAGCATTAGTGAGAAAGTTGTGTGAATTTGAATTAAGATGATGTGAATTGATTTATTAATCATTTTTTAAGTCTGGGTGGTTTTGTTAGTTAAAAAATAATAGTAATAATATATTAATATTATATAATAATAATAATAAATTTAGCAATTCATATTTTCATTTGTGATGACAACTGATTCTAGTGGCGTGTTTTATTTTCACTCTACAAAACACAGTGAATTACGACGGTGGATTATTATTCACCATTTTGTAGTGTGGGTGATAATACATACAGACTAACGATACAAAATGAAACAGATTATATAAATCTTATGATTGAAGACTAGGATTATACAGGCAACACTGAAATTGAGACAGCAGGAATTTTGAACTGACAATTCCAAACTTATTTTACAAATTTATATTCTTAAGTAACAGTTAATAGAGCTGGTAATGTATAATCTACGATTCCTAGCTAATCACGATGCTAGGTTTTAGGTTTTAATCAATAATACGAATTCAGAGAATCAAGACGATACAAGTTTTCCTATTAGCAAACGCAACCGTCCTGTAAAGGAAAAGAAAAGAATAACATGTTCAGCTAGGCATGAACCATCAGATCATCGTAATAGAATAAATAAAACAGAAATATAATGTTAGTAAAACTGTACAAATAAGAAAAACTGATTACATCATCAAGTTTTACACTTATATGCACTCAAACACTATCACAGATTTCCCATATTAATTCATTCTAATTTATGTAAATATTTAGTATGACAATAAAATTGCACGAAAGAAGTCAATATATATATATATATATATATATATATATATATATATATATATATATATATATATATATAGTTATGAAAACATGACTATCCCGCCGGACATGCCAATACCGACGGAGGTCCGTCGGAATAGTTATAGAAATATGGGACTTTTATACATTACGGCAGAATTGTACGAATAATATATGAATCAAGCTAACGCCCTACCTATACAGTTTTCATTGTTACTAAAAGCAAATAATGAATCCTTCTTTACTTTTTTTTACAGTGATGATTTGTATTCTTTTTTTATAATTATTACTTGAACTTCATTTTAATAAAATATTTGAAGAAAATTTAATACACTTGTCATATTTAAGGGATTTCGTCACGGATTTCGTTTTATATAACCCTATAAACATGTGAGTGGTTTATTTAATTCTCACTTTCGACAAATTTAAAAACATTACACAGATTTTCATATCCGAAGGATTGAAGACATGTCTAAATAAAATGTAAAATAATATATTTATTTTGTTCGTGAGGCTATTTTATCAAGATGTGTTTTGAGAATTTGTCTTAGAAAGATTTTGTTTTCCTCTAGCATAATAAAAGAGATTTAAATATGCTGTATTATGTATCTTCATTTTCCAATAATTAATCAACAGGTTTTGACATTTGCATAAGAGGTTTTTTAAATACGTAGTAACTTGGAAGTATTTTCATCTGTTATATTCTGTATTAATAATTGTAGAGGGTTTATCGGCAGTATTTTCATGCCTGAGATTTTTGTCTTAAGGGCACCCGAAATCCCATATACCGACAAAGTTAACTAAATGACACATATCTCAAGAACGGTTAAAGATAGAACCATAATTTTTATTTTATTTTAAATATTATTCAAATATCTAGTTCCGTACATATCTTTTTCAAAATTACAAAAAATAGATTTTTTTGCAAATCATGATTTTTTTCTCTTATATTTCATATTTAACATACTCCATTTTTGTTAAAAATTTATATTTTTTAAAAAAGATTGTGAAAGGAACTAATTGTAGGCTACATCCAATCTATCTGTGTTTAAAATTTAAAAGCTCTATCTCTAATAGTTATTGAGTTACGTGTCATTTAGTGTTTGAAAACAACTTTCTCTAAAAACAAAGAAAAACTATTGGTATTCCTCCTAATAGCTAATCCGTAAAAGATTTGAAGTTTTTTAATCCTTTCACCAGTCAAACGTCCTTTACCTTTGAGGGGTTTGCCATCACACAACTTTTCATTTTTTAGTTTGAAAAGTCGTGTCCCCATACGCTTCTGGATGTGGCTTATACACTCTAGTTTGTCTATAGACACATCCTGGCCATAGTAAGAATAGCCAACCACACAGAGAAAAATCAAAGGCCTATCAAAAATTACCAATAGGTGTATACTTTATATACTATATAAAGTACTGCAGCTCGAGAGCATATAGTTCTGTAAAATTATTGCCGAAATGGTTTGTAAGGCTTTTTTAATTTTTTTTTTACGTGAATTTTAAGGACGGGTTGAAACCAATTTACAAAACGTCACAATAGAAACTTCTTTTTAAAATTATATAAACTAAAGATCTCCCAGTGGTCAAAATTCGACCAAAAACTTAGTTGATTTGGACCCAGTTAGATTTAAAATATATTTTTTGTTTTTTATTTTTTTAATTTATCGTATTGCCCTTATTTACATATTACTGTTATACAATATTTATTTTGTCACTAAACAGATTTAAAATAATTAAAACAAAATGGCTATTGCTTGTTCATTTTTACTTTATTCATAGACATAATATGTACATGAAATCACTTATATTGGTAAAGTTAAAAAAAAATAAATAAAAAAAAAAATAATAAAAAAGTATGTTACATTTCTATAAACAAAGCAACTTGAATGATTTAAAAGTAGTACTAATCTAATTGTATTAGACATTTTAAATTTCAGTATACACAATATTTTTTGTGAACACTCTTTCATCATTGGAAAAATACCCATGCCCTCTGTGTTCTGAAATATAAAATTTTAACCCACCAAAAGAACTTACACCACTTGCGGCAACATATAGTTGTCCATGTGTAAAAACTGGTTGCTCCAACAAAATTCCAACTTTAATGAAAATTTGACCCTGTGACTGATTTATTTTCAAAGTAAATGAATAACTTATTGGAGACTGAGTTCTTTGGAAATCAAATGGTAACATAGTATATGAATAAGTAAATTTTATACGCGGAATCAAAATTCTTTCACCGCGTGCGGTTCCAGGTGAAAATTCGCTATCAATTGCATTTCGATGCATAGCTCGAACTCGCATTCTTGAACCATTAACTAATGATTTTTAAGTATTCAAATTTCTGATTTGTATTGCATTTAGTTTCAATACTAACTTATGTGGTTGCAAACACATAAAGACATTTAAAGAGGAGTACTCCTATATAGTACTCCTATAGACATGACAGAGCACACAATGTCAGACAAGCTCATATATGATGTGTTTTTATTTTTGTGTCACTGTATGTTCTTGTGTTAAATGTGTTTTTTAATATAATCAATGACGAGTTCTTCAAAGTTAACAAAGTAATTTTCTGATGATGGGGTTACGGCCTCGAAACATGTAATAAGCAATCAACAACGAAGTCACAAGATGGACCTAAGGTAATTGAATCTTTTATATAAATTGTGACTTGGAACTAAAAACATGCTTATCGAAATATATTTTCTGTTTACCAGGTATACGGTTTAGCACATCATTGTTGATCACGGAGTAAGAATCATTTGTAGGTGCTATGACTACAGAATCCAATATGTGTTATAATAAAATGTTTTCACCAACGTTTCCGAAAATATCGTCAATTATTTTGAATTCATCACCAACTAGTTCTTGCGGCGGCGTTTCAATAATATTTTCGCTATACTGTGGATATTGAGTTGCTTGCCCATTTCTAATATTTTTTTAAAGAATTCTACGAACTCCTCTGGCAATGCTCTCATATTTTGTGTTAAAGTTAGATGGTGGTATGTAGGAAATAAATTCCAACTTTAACGCAGTTTTCAATTAAAGTTGCACGTGAACCATGTTAAACAACAGGTAAAATTCGCTGAAAATCACCACATAAAAGTAATGTTTTACCTCCAAATAGTTTATTTTTTCTTCTTCGTCAGTACATAAATCCCCGAGTAATCGATCAATTAGTTTTTGTGCTTGAATTAGACACATAGAAATTTCATCAATGAGAATTAACGACGCTTCATTGATGAAGCGCCCATGACTACTGTTTGGAGTAACATTAGCTACTGAAGTATATAAAATCGGAATAGGCAATTAGAACACATTATGCAAAGTTCTACCTAAAATAAGTAGAGTTTAAGCAATACAACTGAATGCAGTTTCAATGCAACGAAGATTAAGTGTATGTACTCTATGAATGATGGCTTCTTGAGTGAATGTTTTGCCATATCCTGCAGCAACTGTTAAACAAAACACATTATTTGTCCCGGTGTCGTGATGTTCTACTTCGCGAATAAGTAAATCTATTACATTACGCTGCTCAGTGATTGCAGTATTGTAAAGTTCACTAAACAGTAAAAATTCATAATGTAGTTCAAACAAATCTATTGTATCACCTTGAGGCAATTATGTCGGAGCTGGTAACGCAAGTGATTCACATGACATATTATGTGTAGTCAAAATTTCTTGAATTTCTAAAAGAGCACGGTTAAATGATTCACCTTCATAACGTTCTCTTAAAAAATCTTCGCTAAGAATATACTGTATTTAAATTCATTCCAAAATGCTACCACATTCGCTGGCACTATCAATGCACAAATGAAACCAAACAGATTACGCAATTTATATGGCTAATGGAAATCTTCCGCTTTACTTAAACACTCGTCCACTCATTGTCATTTGAAGCTATGCCGCGAGCATGTCAACAAAAGTATTATGTATAATTCCATTGTATGTCCTGACATCTTCAAATGATGTTAAACCTTTAACATGTAACAAAAGAATTCGTAAAAAATAACTCTAAATCTTTAGGGGATATTGAATACATGCGTGAGATAACTTTATGGCCTCCTGTAATTCTTTTCTTCCACTTTTTTTAAGCATCTACCCAAACGTAGTGCATTGAAATCTCGGTGTATTTGAAATCATTGGCTGATAAATCATTTTGGTTCAATTCAACAAAATCCATCAATTTGTTTGTTTATTATTTTCAGCTGCTTGGCGTTCTTGCCTCTGTCTAAAATATATATTTTGTTGTCGAGGCAAGTGTATATCAAGTTTATAAATGACGTAAGATTGAAAATGCATAGGAATTTTGTTAATGTGCCACATAGCTTCTGTTGAGCCGACATATCGACCGTTCAAAAAGTCTGTTACTTCATCAATCTGTATATTTTGGGGAGTTACGCTTGATGCATTTCCTACTTATACAGTTGCACTATCAAAACCTTTGTAAACATATTCGAAAATAAATTTTACACTTTGAATAGTCGTACAAACTTCGACATTTATGTGGCAGTTAAACTTTGCAAGTAAATATAGATTATATGGTACAATGTATCTGTTATCAAGTGAAGATCACCATTCAGTAATTAGGAAACCCATACAAAGATTCGCGTGTTGATTCATTGAATTCCTTTCGAAAATCTTCGGATCATTTTCAATCTCTCATGCAAACAGAATTTGTATTTAACTGGCCGCATGGAAGCTGCATCATATGTTTTATAACATAATCACGAAACTTTGGTTGTGTGTAAAATCTGTTAAATTGTTATATACCTCTGATCGTAAAGCTGATTGATTTTGCCGAATAAAATGTAATATGGTGCCTTCTATACGCACACACATATCAACTATCCATTGCAAAAATAATTTCTGCCAGTGGTGTAAGAGACTAAAGTCATCTCGAACTGCAAGTCTGTAGCATGCATATAGTGGCATGGTAACTTTAGTTCTAGGCGCTCTCGAAGAGGACGCACTTGGTATGTTGTGTGACGTATTAACATGCCGCCCAGTATATCCATTTGGAAATAACATCGGATTAGCTAATGGATCAAGCAATGAATCCAAAACAGAGACATTACGTACTGTAACATTTACTTTTGAAAACGCAATCATGTTTCGTTCAATGGGTGGCTCACCATCAACAGTATTGAAAACGACAGCTACATCTGTTTGAACTGCATCATTGTATCGACGGATATCTAAATCACGATTTACTTTAATGACCAAAAAATTTCTTTGCTTTGATTTCGAGGAATATTGCAGTGTTCACTCATTGCATTAAAGGAGTGCACATAAGGATTTACACGTTACAATTTAATAACAAAGTCATGCAGCAAATTCCTATCGCATGTGTTATTTGATTGCTTACTAAATCTGTATATATCTAACTAAATATATATCTTACTAAATCTAAATATAACTGTGCATAAACTGGTGCATTTAACGAACTCATTGGACCTGCTCTGTGGTAGAATGTGTCATGAATTTTAAAATGGTACACACCACGTGTCGTTGTGTCGGTGATTTTTGCCTAAGAGCTGACATTTCAAACGATGAATTGTAATTACGAATGTTTTTAAAGAAATTCATTGATCTTTTTTGATATTCTGATCAACAGAATGGAGAGCGTCATAAAGTGCTTTGAAAAATGCATTTTGAGTTAAAGGCAGTAAAACAATTTTGACTCTACGACAGCATTAAGTGAATGTCGTTTGTCTCACGTTGGGTAACTTCTGATTGGAAATGTTTAGCATTTCAAAATTACACTTTAAACCCATAAGTCCAATATCAAAACTATCAAAATTTGATAGAAACATTCTTAAAGCAGATTTTAAATCATCCCTCATATTATTATCTACATTATTTATATTATGACGAAGTGTATAATGTCGCACTCTATTTCGATGTCTTGCTACACGACCCGTTAAAGTGCGTCTAAAGGCATGTTAATAACAAATTCATTCAAATTAGACCTAGCGCAACTCATATAAAACAATATTGCAAAATAATGAAATGCAAGTACACAGAAAATAAACTTAATGTAATAGGTTAAAAACATGATTTGGTTTTTGCATTTGAATATGCTAGAGAAAGTTTATCTAATGTTTATATACTTTCATGTTGAGATGCACTGCCCAAATCTCTCATACTTAAAACACTTATTTCCACTTTACATCGTCTTTAAATAGGCACTAGATATAAAAATAAACAAATACCACTTAACACTTCGTTTACACCATTACTTTAAATATATTTTGTTTGTATAAACGTTTTCTATGTTACAAAGGATGCACACAAGCTGAGAAAAAAGGAGAATAAGTTTTGTGCTTGCCTAATTATATAAAGATGTCTATATATAAACATTAAAATGATCATAATATAACTTTTAAGCACTTATCTGAATTGTAAATGGTTTTATCTGTTTCCCTTTTGAAACCCCTTTAATCACAGTTCACATATATTTTTTTGTTTATGTATAGTACGGTAAGTGAACCAAGAAATAAGTTATGCAGAAAAGTTGCACAGTCAAAACTCTAGTATCAACATTTAACGAAAATATATACGAAAAAAAAACTACTACCATAGTAAGAAAATGTGTCAAGACTCTTACATAATTGTCTTCCAGAGTCAATACAATCAAAGGATAGACAACACAGTGTAATATTTATTATATAAATGTGTTCAAAATAACATTTTAAATAAAGGATATCAATTATAAAATTGTTAACAATGGTTATGAATTTATTCCTATAAAAAAACCTTGGAAACTAAAAATAACCATAAGTAATCTTACCAAAAAACAACATAGATTATCGAATCTTAAACCTTAAGATAGAGAAATAAAACATAATAATTTATTAAAAATAATAAAAAAAAAATAAATAAATAAAAATGAAGGTTTGGAAGAGGACTAAAAAACGTAAGTAACTTTATTTTTTTTCTTTTAAACCTTAAATAACGTAAAATGGAGTGACATGTTTGCAATAATAGTTACCTATAAATCATATTGAATATTTAAAATTATAAATTTACTCTTATATTATTGTCAATTAATAAGTTCTATCCTTACTAGTCTATAAGCGTATTATGGTTGATATTATATATACGAACAACAAAGGTCAAGCTCCTTCTATTAACAAGATATGTTCTTGATATTTATTACGTTACCTTAATTGCATTCAAGATACTCAGATGACCTTACCATTTTATATATATTTATTTATCAATAATGTATAAAGGTTTCATTTTATGGGATTCAATGGTAGGCCTCTTGTAAATTTTATTTAATTCCTTGAGTCCAAAATGATTTAATTATTTTTCTTTGATTTAAAACCAACCTTATGATTATTAATGCTTCCAACAGTTTTGTATATAATATAATACCATCTTTGTATCATGTTAGATGTAAATAATATATGTAGGATTCTCTGTAATTATGTTGTACACTTCTACTTATTTTCTTGAATCCATGCTGATATTATTGTTTATTTTGATTTAATACTTACCTTACGATTATTAGTGCTTCTACCAGTTGTATATAGGAACTCTTTCTATTATTTTAGATGCAAATAATAAATATAAAAAACAATTATATTGTATGATTTACAATTTTCTTAAATCCACTTATCCTATTGATTTATTTTCATTTTATATTTACGTAACGACAATTAGTGCTTCCATCAGTGCTATATAGGAATTCTTTGTATAATTTTAGAAGTAAATAATACAAGTAGTAGTATTTAGATATCATCTTGTAAATATTACATTCTTTCTTGTATCAACACTGATTTTTTTGATTTATTTTTATTTAATATTTACCCATGTGTTTCTACCATTATAAATAAGAATTGATGTATTTGTTTCAAAACATAATGTAAATTTTTGATTTCTTGGTAATCATTTTGTCTTTTTTCATTATTTTTGATGATTTTCATATTTTTCTATGATTTAATGCTTAAATATGTACTATTAATGCATCTACGACTTGTATATAGGAACGTTTTGTATTGTTTTGGATGTAAATAATACATCTAGTAGTCTTTAGTAATTATCTTGTAACTTTTCCTTATATTCTCGAATCCGTGCTGATTCTCTTCATTTATTTTGATTTAATAGCTATCCAACTATTTGTGCTTTTACTTACTCTTTTGAATCCATGCTATTTTTTTGGTTTTATGTTGTTTCAATGTTTTCTGAACTGTTTGTATATTTTCTACTATTGCATTTTTTATATGTGGGATTCTTTGGCAGTCATTTTTAACTTTTAAAAAAAAATTCTTGAATTAATAGTACTAAATTATTAGTTGAAATAATTAATAAAAACAATCAGATAATTGTGTTTTTATTTAAAGATTCTAGTGATTGCGGTTAGGGGCAAATTCGAATAATTATTGTGAATTTCACCATAGTGCTCAACAAGATTGTATCTCCTCATATTTTGTTAGATGTAAATAAATACCTGGAAATCTCAATGTTTACATTGATTTTTTTCTTACCCAATGAGTATTAGTACTTCAGCCAGTTGTATTTAATAACTGTTTTTGTTAGATGTATATATTATATTTGGGTATATTTGGTAATCGACTTAAAACCTTTTTTTATTATATTGGATCCATGGTGATATTCTTGTTTCATTTTGATTTAATAGTTACGTCATGAATATTAGTGCTTCCTCCTGTTGTACATAAGAACTGTATGTATTATTTTAGATGTAAATAATATATTTGAATTTCCTTGGTAGTCATATCAGAACTATTTGTGTTATTTTATATGTTAATATTATAATATGTAGGATCCTTTGGTAATATTCTTCTAACTTTACATCGGAATATTTTATAAGTAAGTAATATATATATATATATATATATATATATATATATATATATATATATATATATATATATATAATGATTTAATAACCACCAATTGTTCTTTAACAGGTAATATACAACAGTTCTTTATACGTCTAAATTGATAATATTTGTAGGTTATTATATTTTAAATACTTTTTTTTTATTCAATACCGAAGAAACATAAATTGATCTATAATTATCATGTCACAACCAGCAATATATTTAGTTGTTTTAATCACCTGTTTCGGACGTGTAAACAGAAAAGATTGAGTGCAGAAATATATGAATACATTAGAAAATTTTCGCCGTCGAACTATAGTCGTGAAAGGAACAGTTAAGTTATAAATTACGTATTATATGTGAAAGATAGCTCAGGATATGCATCCAACACAGTGGATTTAACCAGACAGATTAGAGCTTGATGACATTATAAAAACACACCAAAATACCATCATAAAACGTGAATTGCACGTAAAGATATATGCAATATTACGAATGATTACGATAGCAAAAACAATCACAATGATGTACAAAATCAAATAGACTTGAAACTCGCTGTACAAACGTTAACAGGGGCAAAATTTTATACGATTTATAATTAATTATTTTTAAATACACAAAGTGGTTATTAAAATAGTGCAATCATGATTTGAGACAAGTTATAAATCATAAATAGTTATCATTAACAATAACGAAAAAAGAAGATTACGATAGCAAAGTTGAACATTTTATTATTGATAATCCTCCATGAAAACATCTTGAAAATTAACAAAAAATTGAAAACCATAAAACACTTAATGATGACATCAAGAGATTTTTTAAACAATAAACAGAAGTTCACTTTTAAAATGTCTAATTTATAAACCTTCCACATTAAGAAGACTGCCGAAACTCCACAAAGTACCTATCAGAGAAGTAGTAAATTTTAAAATGTTCCATCTTATAAATTAATCCACATGTGAAAGAATTTTGCTGAAAAGGTAATATTAGACAACAAGAAAAGAGCCAAATCTAGATTTATTTTAGGAAATAGAAAATACACCAATTTAATCAAGAATTAAAGTTATCCCCTTTGACGTGGCAATTATATACCAACAAGCATGTCAACTAAACTATACAAATAGTAAGGAAAAACTTAAACAGGAGTAAAAACCTGTTCCTAAAATCACTGAGACATCAATGTAACTTCCAAAGAAATATTAAAACTAAAACAATTTTCAACAAAACGTAAACATTGCTTGGAGACTAAATGAGTACCGAAGAGATTTCCTCTGTAATTTATCATAGCAGAAACATTAGTCAACTATATCGAAAAAATTGTAATAATAAACAACCAAAATAAATTCAACAACAATATAATGTATTACCACAGGTTCATTGATGACTTAGTCATGTTATTCAGAGGTAGCAGGAGACGAATACATGAACTCAACGCGTACATGAATACAATACATCTCAATCTCAAATCCTCACATAAAATCGAACAGAACGACGCAATAAACTATTTAGTCTTTAGCAGATTTTCAAGATATTTATAAAACCCACATAAACAGACCAAAATATACATGAAAATGCAATCATACTATAACCCACGAAATGGCGACTTACAACCACTTGATAAATGTATCCCAAAGTAACAAATAGCACAACATAATGGATACAACCCTGATATAAATAACAATACATACCTTTGAGCTAATTAATCGTATAACCCCACAAATGTAGAGTTGGTAACACAGTGCACTACTTAGACCCGGCGGAATTGCATGGTAACATGTATATCATATTATGTATATGGAATGAATAAAACTGACAATTATCCCAAATGTGACATAACATATCGAATGTGTTATTTGAACATAACCGTTGTTTAAACATATATATTTGTTTTGTTTCAGTATTTCAATGTTTATTCCCCTGCCTCAACAAAAAAAATCCTGAAGTAATGGGTAGATCCCTTTTTAGACCAGATGATAGCGGTAAGTAAAAATTCATTAACAAACTGTATTATAATTCAATACAATATATATATATATATATATATATATATATATATATATATATATATATATATATATATATATATATATTGAGACAACTCACAATTTATTCAAATTATTTAAAAATGGAATATGCAATATTTAAATAAAAATAAAAATATGGTAAAGTTAGCCAAAAAACCACTAAATAAATAAAAAAAAAAAAAATTGTCAAAGAAAAACTGTTAATTTTCAATATTTAATAATTTAATAAATTAGTTAAGATTAAATTACAAATCTAATATATAATGTTAAAAGTGCAGTGCAAAGAAGTTAAAAAAAAAAAAAGAAGAAAAAGATATTTTCAAGACAACAAAGCTAAACTAAAATATTCCTTTGTTAATAAAATTTAAAATTATTATTACCAGTTTGATTTAGATTACAGAAAAGAGCAGATCTATTTTCTCGAACAGTGATAAAAATTAAAGAAAAGTTTCAGAATAGTTTTTTTTTTTGTGATTAAGATTGATTATTCAATTTATTGAAGTTATAGAAAGAAGATGTATTATAAGTAAATACAGGTTATTGAACAGAACTCTATATATGGGTGAGATAGATCCATTTATTAATTTATTATGACTATGCCAATACTTAATACTTATCTATTTTTTGGTTATGAACAAATAGTTTAATAAGGACATTGATTATTAGCCATAAAAAAAAAAAAAAAAAAAGTGTTAAAGGGGATTGAATGTTGACCAAGTAAATACTTATTTATTCAGTTATATAAATTTAACCAAAGAGCTAACTTTTAGTCAATTTGAATTTAATATATAGTTGATACAAAGTGAACAATAACCAACTATTAGTTATATATATGTACTGTGAATTTGAATATATATAAACGGTTATAAATCAATAATTTAATTAATAATATTTATAAATTTGAACTTTAAATGAACCCTAATTCTTATTCATGTTTATATGTTATAATTGTTGTATATATGTAATTTTTTTTTATTACAAATATTTAAGATATATGAATTTAGGCCTACTAAACTTGTGAGGGTTTGGACTGTGCCGGCGAGAACTTTAACCTGAGATTAAGTTTCTTGAGCTTTATAATATCTAATAAATAAAATTATTATTATTTTATTATTACAATCAAATAATTATTTATTTCAATAATTAGTTAATAAATAGTGAGTTATTTCAATATATATATATATATATATATATATCTTTCAATAATAGAGACGTCTTTTAAATTAATGAGATGAAGTTTTGAAAGTTGAACAAATAGTAATAAATTGCATTTATAATTTATTATTTATTTAATTTTTTGTTACTTTTTTTTTCTAAATAGAAATTTAGGCCTTGAAAGATTACAATATCTTCCGTTTTTGTTCAAATGTAATGAAACACACTCAAGAATCGTTGTGCTAGTTTTCTGAATTATATTTTTAATGTTTAATTAGTGGACTTTTTATTAATTAACTACTATTTACACTTGTCAATAAATAGTAAAATCATAATCTTACCGGTCTGAATTATTTGGAGGATAAAATATAGGGTTATCTTGGCCTATATATACACATCTGGAATTTTGTCTTTCAAAACAAAGCATACAATTTATTTTAACATATTGCGCAAGCGCATCCTTATATGGAACATAAATGTTATTTGAATTATCAAGGATCTTCTTTTAAGAGAAATATTTTTCGTTTAACATAATGGAACACATAAATGATTCTTTTTGTCTTTGATGAAGGAAAGCCCAATTTACACGTTTGTAAAGCCCAATAATTGTAGTTGTTGCTTTCTCAAATATTAGATGAGAATTTTCAGTTCCTCATCTTTGTATATGAGTATTATGAGACCCAAGACTTTGACTTAGATGCATTAGAATTCCTTTAGAAAAGATTATTCTATCTATCCAACGGTTACTTTTGATAATTAATCAGTACTCATCAGCCTCTTTTTTCAAATATACCCATATATTTCTGTAAACTATTGATATGCCATCATTATTTTAAATACACTGTATAAAATTTATGTAAATTTTATACAAATATAATAAATACAAATGATTCTCTTTACTCATAGATACTCGTGATATAAATGCAACATGTCGAACTTATATATACTTCTTTAATTACATAAATTGACACAGTAATAAAATATTTCTAGTACTTCAAGTTATGATGTACAACATAACTTGATAGACATTTTAAATAATTTTTTACTTTCCATAACTCACAATCAAACATGTTACTTAAGCCTGGGTATCTAGTAATCTTTTATATCGTTATTCTGGTGACAATGAACTATCTGGCTGTCTCGGGACATTAGAGTGATATGTAATTTGTGTAATAACTTTATTTTGTATCTTGTGAAGTATCACAACCAGATTTTAAATCTTTGAATGATAACTTATAGTTATGAAGTGACTCCAATTTATATTTTATCTTCAAAATTTCGGAAGGTTTCTAAAGTTTCATAATATTAAAGCACCATATATATATATATATATATATATATATATATATATATATATATATATATATATAATAATAATAATAATAATAATAATAATAATAATAATAATAATAATAATAATAATAATAATAATAATAATAATAATAATAATAATAATAATAACAACAACAACAACAACAATAATAATAATAATAATAATAATAATGAAATTGGGTACTGGCCGACATATGTTGCTACTACAATGTGTAATAGATCACGATGTTTGTTAGCTCTTTATGCTTTTTTTAATCTTGATATCTAATTCTAAGTGATCCATGATTATTGTCATTGCCAATGTAGAGTCGAATTAGATATCACATTTAATATTTTGATCACTTCTTTTCGTCTATTTTATTGTTTATTTTATTTGACAACAGCATTTTAATTTTAACATTTCTTTGTGTATGTGTATGTTTTGTTGTGGTGTTTTGCTTATGTTATGTGTTTTGTTATGTGATAATATACGATGAATTAAACTTCGTAGATTTGTGAGATTAAATAGGCTAAGCTTGTTAGATGCTTTTGTTTTTATTTCCTCTAATTAATTTGATCTTTAACAGATGACACCATTGTACCATTAAAAGAAATAGAAGACATATTGGAAGCGGAGCTCAATTTAATAAGTTAGTATTCTCTTTTCTTAAAAATATTGATAAGATATATTGTTAATTTATTGTTTTAAATTATTAAAATATTTTCCATTATTTGTGTAAAGTACAAGTAGTACACATAATTTCAAAAGTGCTAAGGTGAACTCTCCCAATAAGATATAAAAATTAACATTTGAGGATTTTTTTCTTATTTCGATACTGGGATATCGAAAATTTTGTCTGTTATTTCTATTGGCAATGGTATTATAAATAATGTAACGATATTTTCTATATCAACGACAAATCATTTGTAAACTCAGGTAAGTTTGTAATTAGTCGATGATCCGCACATAATTTGTCAATTATAGTAAGGCAGGAGTCATGTTAGTAATGGTGTCAGTGCAACAAAAACTAAAACATGTTTTTGTGATTTGCTGAACTGAAGTAAGTAGGTAGAGGGCAACGTAATGTCAACATATTTACGTATATGACTACATCATTTAGTATAATCAGTAAAATAAATATACACATCAACAAATCTCGAGGCCAACCACTTACATCGGAAGATGTACGTATCAGTGGTTTTATATTACTAAAAGTCTGTTGATCAACGCAGCTTGGAACTAAACATAACTCGCAAAAAATCTGAGAATGCATGCTTTTAAAATCCAGCTAAACACGAATTTAAGCAAGTAGATCGCCCAAAATGAGTTAAATTTCCTGTCATAAGGCTACACGTCATACAATAGATGATTTTGAAATAAACTTTTATTGACTTTTTATCAATGAAACAAACTTTCACTGTGTAATCTTCCATAAGTGTGGAGACTGTGTATTTGACAACCAAATGAAATTTGCCATTTCGTTAACGTTTCTTCTACGATCAACTTGAAGTGTAGAACAGTTCGTGATCTGGTTTGTTAAATTTTATTTTTGTGAAAACGACTACAGGTGTCACTTGTACATTCTATAATTTATCTTTCTCACTAAAAGATTACTAAAACAGTAATAGGTGGGCAAAATGCAGCGCAACCCAATAAATACGAGAAACTTAAATGAGAGGTTTCCTAGATGTTGGATTGGAACGAACAGTATCGCTATGTGGCCACAACAAAGTCCCGATTTCGCTTCAATGGATGTTATCCTGTTGGGTAACTCTGACCCTACAAGAACATTATAAAATCACATAGTAGTTATAAAATCAGGGAACTAAAACATTTATGATAGAGATGGTCAATGCACGGTCATCGAATTCGCTTTTACCTATGATTTGTGCTAATTGTATTTCACATGGTAACATTTGTTCTAGTTTGTGGTGGTTTTGTTGTAGTGTTTGTAATCTGTTTTTGACAAGTGAAATATTAAAAAAAATAATTAAAAAAATAATGGATTTATAAAATACTATGATTTACCTGTTTATGTTTATATTTTCTATTATAATTCTTGTTATTTGTTGCAGATTATAGTGAATTCAGCAGTACTTATTCGATTTTGGAAATGGACTTGAGCCTTCCTTTTCCCACTCCTACAAGTATGTTTCTTCTTTCATAGTTATTTGATAAATACATTTTATTATTATAATTTATTAGAATATTTACCATCATATTGTGTATAATATAAGTATACCCATTGTTTTAAGAAAGTTGATCCACTCTGGCTATCAAATGATAAATTTTGTAAATAAACATTTTTATTAGTACAGGTTTTATACTTTGATAATAAGAGATCCTATAGAATCATTAAATATTTATTATTAAAAATAAAATATATATTCATTCAAAAAGTAATATTTTTACTAAATTTGATATACTTACTGCTCTTAAAATATTAAATTGAACCCATGTAAACAAAAGCATATTTTAATTGATTTTAACACTCAAAGTTTTATTTGTTGATATTATTAGTTGATAATTGTTTTACAAAGTTAGTATTATTATGTAAATATTTCAAGTGAAAATTATAAGATCTAGATTGGGAATAAAATCCATGACCTTCTGTTTTATTCTGCCGGTAGAGCATTGGCGCGTAAAGCCGAATGTCCTTAGTTCAATATAAGTTTACATACTGTATGTTTCACTTGAATTAACTATTTAATTAAAAACATTTATTTATTCAAATAAATACTTTGTATTAAATTTTATTATTTAACAGTCTGATAAACTAAAGCACGCGCTTAATCATGGACGCAACTCACACAAAGATAAGTAGAAATACGTATTCATACTTGGCCTACACACTATATAAAAACATATACGGTACATTTAATAAAATCTACTCGTGGCAGTTACGGGAAAAATTATTTTAACAACTAATCTACTAGATTGGATACCCATTAAAACAACATTAGGTTTTCTAATGTAAATAACGAGTCTTAATTTTTTCAGAAAAAAAAATGTGTCTGTTGTATTTTGTATTTTGGAAAGTACTCTATTATACATGGTGAGTTTAAGTCCCTTCTCCCCCTTTTTTATATGTTTTAAGATGCAAAATTGCAACTCTGGATATTCGTACTGGACCTTAATACCTTGGTTCTTTTGGTTCTTATGTGCTCACTAACTATCTACCTCGAATGAGAAACGGCCCACAGGAAGTCAATAGCATATTTAAATGAGAGATTAGGTGGATATGTACATGAAATTTAAGGTCTTTATTTGTAGGGAACATTGCCGCAAACCGGATCTAAATTAGTTGATTCCATCGAAAATTAAGGAGTTTTAAAATTTACAAAAGAGATCGTGCTTGACCGATGTTAACTTTTTTTAAAGTTTGGACAAAAAATATATCTTAAACCTGAAAGAACTATAGTTTGTGGTGTTAACAAATTGGGAGAACCACCGGAAATGCAAGATCTAGGAGTCAACAACCAAACATTTTAATAAAAAGAGGGTAATGTGATATGTCGGTTAACATAGCATTTTTACGCTAAAAAATGATAAAGCAATTAGAAATAAAAAAAACTACAGTTATTTTTTGCTACTAATTTATTTTCTTAAAAAAACTGTGGTCCCGTTATTTTCATTTTAACAACATTTTTAGTTCTGATATTTTAAACTCCATTAAAGTTTATCAAATTGGAAAAAATATATAATTAAAACTTTTATTTTTGATATTAGACATTTTATTAAGTGATAGTCTAAGAAATTTGGGAAATAAATTGAGGTTGACTGTTATGTTACAGTTTAATAAAGTAGATGTGTTGGTAAATGCGGTTCTAGTACGTAGCCTACTTTTTTTTAACTATATAACCTCGTCATTCTTATAGGATGAACATATTATGGGAAAATGGAAGAATTTATTGTTCGTCTATATCTTCTATGTAGTAAAATATTTTATCCTTTATAAGCTAGTGAAAATAAAAATAATAAAATTTAGTATTAGCATTCATTTCCTGTACGTAAAATGTGTGATCCAATTGACTAGGAATACCTGTTTGGGTTTGGGTTAATAAAAACTAAAACTATGATGTTTAATTCTTGTCCTTCTTGTTACTTGATTTTGTCGATGTGAAGTTGGCCAGTATAGCAGTTTTGAACTGTATGAGATCATTCGTAAAGTAAAAGTAATTAATTAATATATATATATATATATATATATATATATATATATATATATATATATATATATAATACTATTGTGCCACTCTAAGCACATATTTTACTCACGAACAATCGTAACCATTTTAAAAGTTTTCTGAGGAATGTGTTTTATGTAATTGTTTTCTACATATCCTGTAATTGGTGTGTGTTTTATTTAGCGGGCAGTTTTGTATGGGTAAAACTTTGTTCTTGTTTAATTTATTTTTACAAGGAAAATACAAGATGAAACTTACTAATGTATTAGTAAAATAAGGAATAGTCTATTTGTTAGTTATGTTTACAACTTTAATTGATTTGTTCTTTTACAGATTACAGCTCTTTCCATGAAATTCTTGCCGATATAGAGGAATTAAGGAATGAAGAAAATTTCCAAATCAGTAAGTTTTTATAGTAATTGGTTAATCTGATAAATTGTAATTTTATTGGCACAATTTTTACGATTTTTCGTTACCATCTGTCAAATTTGATAATTAGCTTAAATTATAATTATTATGTAATATATTAAATACTAGTTAATACCATATTTTCTTCAGTGTCCTAACGAAGGAGATTGCGCTTAGATTGCCTTCGATAAACAGAATCGCGTTACAATATTTTAAGAGAGCGAAGTGTTTTTGTTATTTTTGAAATGTAATAGTTATTCCTTTTTGTTTTCTTCTACTATATCATGTGTGTTACGAAAACTACAATAACTGGTGAACGTCATTAGGAAAAACCGCTATTCTTTATATCAGTATATAATAATAAATTTTAAATTATCTACTGGGCTAGCGAGGTTTGCAGATATGTTAAGTTATTTGTTTCACGTGTTTTATTTATCAAAACAAGGTAAAAGTAACAGCTGTAACGTGAGTTTGTGAATAACTAAGTTATTCCATCGCTATTACCAAACTTAGTCTAAATTTAGTTTGATAATTTAAATTAGTTTTTCAAATAATTGTGAATAACGGACGATAACGTGGTATAAATTAGCACATGCAAATATATGTATATATATATATATATTAGTTTTGTTTTATATTACTCTTTGTTTTGGTTTTTAGGGCCTGTATATAGATCAACCGTCATATTTTTGCAAGGTTACGTGTATAACATACAAGTGGAGTTTTATCATCATGCCAGAAAATTTGTAACCATCACGCAAGTTAAATTGCCTTGTAAGTTTCTATAAATATATATATATATACATTATACCTTACTATATATATACTATATAATATGTATATGATTATAAAACTCAATTCCTTAATCACATATTGTATGCAAGTGTGATCTATATACTCATTACATATTGTATACAATTAATTTATATATTCATTCACACAATAATTAATATTCTACAATTGAAGCAAACATTTTCCATTTTCCCAAATCTATTATTTTCCTTCTTTTTTTTCCACATCACATAGTATTCAGTTATCACATAAAATTGTCAGTGGTAGTGCACATTAAATAAGAAACAACAACACACCCTTTTTAAAAATAATTTATGAATCCTAATAAGTTAACCCAATCGATTATTATTATTAAATCAGATATCCTATCTTGGGACGATTTGGGGTAATTTGGTATATTTTTATAGAGGATGGAAATGGTGAATGATGAAGATAAAATATTTATTTCAGATGAAATATTTTAACAATATAACACAATTCCTTACTCAATTCACAAAATCTGTATTACTCATTATTAAACACTATAATCTCACCGTCCATTGCATTTTATACAAGCAAATGTCAAAATTCAAAAACATTTAAATTTCTGTATATTAATAATCCAGCCAGGTACATACTATCATCTATATCATTTTGAAAATATTCGTTCTGCCTTCTCCTGTAAATATTAAAAAAATATTTTTCACGAAAGTTAAGCCTGTAAGTAAGTTCATCTATCACTGATTTATCAGAAAACATTGTTTTGATTTTGTTAAAGAATATTCAGGACATTTACAATGGTTTTCTCATTTATTAAATAGATTGATTTGTCATATTTTCTGCATGTTTGTGTTTTTGGTATGCACTTATCTGCCTATGTGTTTGTATGTTTGTTACGCACATAATATGAAATAATGTGTTTTCAATCTTTATGAAAATGGTGTTCCCATATTATTTACGTTTTAAAATGGTGTCTATTAAAATCAGTCAATTCATTATCTCACGAAATTAACCTATGTTCCCCAGCTAGGATGACAGAACATGGTTCAAACACGACCCATAGTAAGCAGTAAATCATAAACCATATTTTCAATACAAATAAATATCGAAACGTGTAATCAATGTCTCTCATCTCAAGTTTCAACCTAATAAAAACCAAAATAAAAAGCTATTATTTTGATGTTTGCGTTTACATTACAACTTTTATGTAATTACAAAGTTACCTCTTTTGAAATACAAAGTGCTTAACCCTTAGAATTTCCTGAAGTTGTTGTATAATCTTCTGTTATGTGCTTGATACTCTAAATATAAGACATTTTAAAAGACCTGTGATGATTAATAATCTGATACGTTAATATACAAGATCACAGAGATAGTTTTGATAAATTCTTCCTTGACATTGATAGTAATGAGATGGATTTTAAATTTCAAATAATTTCCCAGTCCGATAATTGTCCTTGCAAATTGTTTTTAAGCTTGTTTCCATTCAATTAAAGGCGTAGTGTTTAACTATATTGATAGTATTTTATTTCTTCAAAATAAATACATAACGACCTACATTCTTTTAAAACAGAAGGAAGTAGCTCAAAAGTGAACCTTACCCAGGAGTTCCTAAGCTTCTCGTGCTTCTTAATTTTTTATTCAATAAGTATTAAAACACTTAATAAGCAGTAATATTTATTATTATTACTGGTAAGCAAGGAAAGGAAAATTTTATCAAGTCCATCTGGTGTCACTAAATTGGTTCAGCTTGTTGGGTTTAATTCACAATCGTTTATAAAATCAATAAAGCATTGATCCCCCACCCATGAATACTAAAAGACACTGTAGTGTAGTGAAAAATCTGTAGTTGACTAATAATCCTTTACATACAAAATACAATCACAAGATTCAATCCATGATACATGTAATGTGTGGTAATGTATTGTAGAATGTTGATTATACACAATGACTGGCACATCAGCATAGAACAAAATATTATACTAAACGCCGAGACATTTTGTTGTACCCTATTTACAGATTTATGTTATTAGAAAAGAGAACATTGACTTACCATTACAGTGGGGAGTTATTTCGCTTTTGGTTAAAAATTAAGAAATATTTCATAAAT
The DNA here is from genome assembly GCA_963513935.1 of Aphrophora alni. Lineage (NCBI taxonomy): Eukaryota > Metazoa > Arthropoda > Insecta > Hemiptera > Aphrophoridae > Aphrophora > Aphrophora alni. Next base: position 90,159,204 of record OY740767.1, read on the forward strand.
ATTATCGTCTAAATAATTCCTAAATTCAATAATTAAAAATTGGTAATTTTTTAACACTCAATTATATTAATGGAAAAATATTAAATTTTTATAATTTGTGCAATGATTGTTATAAGAAATTTGTCACTTCATATTGAATATTTATAATGCATATTTGGAAGTCTTATGTTGTTTTTTCTTCTATGTTTGGATTTATTTGGGATAAAAGATTCAGTAACTATTACACTTACTTTTATTATCTGAGATGACCTATTAGGAGTGCACAGATTTTTTATACCATGAAAAGCTATAAAACGAGGACGTCTGTTTGACGTAATTTCTTGTACACGGTTTTTGAACTTCAACATCATATATCGAATTTATTAGTTATTGAAACTGAAGATACTACTCATAAACTAAATAGTTAACTGCTTAAGAGACGCCTAAGGAATTTCTAAGGAATATCTTTAGCTAAACTGTTTTCATGTTCTCTGAATCCTATATGTGAATCTATTAATCTCTTCCAATAATAAAATCACTCATTTTAAAATTTGTCAGTGTGTGTTCAGCAAGAGTTATTGCGAAAGATTCAACAAGAAATGTGAAATACTGAACCGTTTGTGATGCTATATTTTTAGCCATGGTTGAGTTACAACATGGAAACTCTGAAAAAAATTGTTTTCTTTTCCCAAATGCTCTCAATGGATAATATCATATGGTTCTCTAGGCTCATCTGTTTGTATAGGCAATATATCTGTAATTTTTAATGAGGATAAACTTACTTCCAATGTTGATACAAAGAAATTGAAAACTCTGAAATGGTTTAGCACTTTATTCTTTCGTCATATAGTTAATTTTTTCCCTCTTTATTATTCTAGAATGATGATCTTCAAATAAATGAATTCCATCCTCTAAATTTTTAGTACAAATTTCACTAGCCCTATGATAGCTTTCTTGCTTATCTGTTTGAAATATCTGACATATTACTTATAGAATACAGTATAAAAAAGGCGGAAAATCACCAATGATACCATAGTGTACATGGCAAGATGTATTGAGTAAATGAAGATTCAATGGAATAACTGATAATATAACACCAGGAATTTTATATTATGCTGTTTTACATTAAAAGAGTTGAATTTTAATTTCAACTCTTAAATTAAATATAGTTTCTTTTAGATATTATATTTTTGGCTTATTTTTCTGAAACAAAATCAAAATTTGTATTTCATTCAACAAACTATACTTTTCACGCAAAAATTATTTTAATATTATATTTTATTGAAAATTTTTGGGCGGGCAAGTGTTTGGATCACACTAATTTTGAATGGGTATTCTCGCACACCCTCGGCACCACCACTGTATTGTCAAAGACTAGTAGAATATATTGGCTATTTACAGGTCAGAAAGTTATATCTCTATAACGTGTGTTAAACCTTACTCTGAAAATTTTCCGTTTTCATATTTATATATAGACGAAATATAGTGAATTTGTGAATAAACCATAACAATTATATGAAAAATCTCCCGACATTTTCGTTTTTTCTCAGTCTCTAGAAAACAAAAAGGTGTAGAAGCCCGTTTATTAAACATAAAAATATATTAATTAAGTTCAAGATAGAACATAATTTCATTGTTGCCCACATAGTAAAAAAGCCAGATTATTTGGAAGGTAATTTAGAGGAATAATAAATGTTATAATACTATTTTTTTCTTAATATTATAATACAGGATCTTAAAATTCTGAATTGATCAAATTTTAATTAACTCTAAATATTGTTTATTATTAATAATTTAAAATTAAACATAATTTATCTAAACTTACTCTACAACATTAAAATAAGCTCAATTGTATGGTCAAAGTTTAAAAAAATATATATGTTGTTTAACACAAAATCGAAATATTATTAAAATGAAAGTATTAGACATACACATTTTTAAACAGTCCAAAATTGAACAATATTTACTTTCAGAATTTAAGTATCTTATTTGAATACACTTGCATAACACATTTTCATTTATACTAAATACAATGTCGATAAGTTCCATGGTTGAGGCATACAGACATAAAATAACTTGGATTTCGTTCATATTCTAAAAACCAACTACAATAGTCGATTTGGTAAGTTCACGAATTTAAATTAATCTCTCATACAGAAACATTCCAACTCATCTTATGATTGTTATTATAAACTTTGAGTCGTGTGATTTTAAAACTATAGCAACAACTACTATTGTCCAATAATTTGGTGACAGATCTTAAATCTAAGTGGAAACATGTGAACCACAAAGCACTGGCGTTTTAGTATTATTCTATAAAATTACGTTACATGTTTCACCTGATATGGTTAATCTGTATGACTTAAAGATATGATATGCCTGTCTTTACATATGTCCATGTTAAGGCATATATATATTCATCACTACTTATGTTCTGCCACCTTAGGCATATATTCTTTTAAATATCCCTTTGAATTAAATGTATTTTAACTCTTTAGTAATCCACTTTTATAACCTACTTTTATAATATACACTTTCATTTGTATTAATTTAAAGTAAAATATTATAATATACAAATATACCGAGATTAACGTTATAATTTGGTCATAATACACTTTTTTAGGCATGTTTTGTGAAGTAAATAATTACTAATGAACCGAAAAATATAATTATGTTCCTTCTATTATCGATTATTATGATGAAACTCTTCAAGTACCTATTGTTGGAAAAAAAAAGTTCTAATTCCTAATTCCCAGTTTGACTTAATAACACTTTCATTCAATCAGCAACTCAAAAAACAATACAATATTTATTTTACAAGCTATAAAAGACATTAACTTTAAAATCCCTATTGCATTGATAATTGTATATATATATAAATGCTTTGCTATAGTCAATATTTTCCAGAGGTCATGTGTCCATCCGTAGTAGGTAAGAGTTTTTTTTGTTATGAAATATTAATGAATTTGAGTAATTCAAAACTATAATTTTATGTAAGTAATACAAAAACACCAGATAATACGCTTCAGTATATTTGTACTTATGTTATTATAATATGCAACATACATACTCTCATATTCATAAAGTTATACTTTACTACAACAGTAATATACATTTAAAACAAAATAATTTTATAAATAAATATTGAGATTGACTTGTGAGATAATATTAAATAGAATAAAACTCTAACACAAATTAAATGTTTATTATAACTGAGGGTTGCAACATTGTCGTAGAAACGCGTTTTATTAGGTTAACGTAATAAAATGTTTGTGTGATATTGTGTTCCAGTTTTATTATATCACACGATACTAAACAAATCTTACTTTTATAATTAAGAGTTAAACCTTTTAAATAACAAGAAATTACCAAGACTAATTTTATACAACTTGTATTTAAAATTTTACAACTTACTACTTTCCTTACTTTAGTAACAACAACATAACTATACCTAATACACCGCGGTGACTAATAAACGTTAACCATTCTTAATTAAATTAATAAACATAGTTGTAGATTTTATTAATTAAATACAACAAATCCATAATTATAAACTGCAAATGAAACGTAAATTCTTTTTTGTAGAGTTTATCTCTGACTCCTAGACATGTAATCTGTTAACAATTCATAACAAAAACATAACTTAAAAAATACTTTCGATTTGAAACAAATGGTATGACGAATGTTTACTTTCTGCTATTTTCTGTATTATTCCTCTAGCTTTGAATTTAAAAAATTCTTTGTCAGTATTTTAAGTATGGTAAATTTACTATTACTTAAAAATGTTTTATTAAACGTTATAAAACAGCATGTCCAAATTGATGGGGTTGTTGATTTTCCGTCAAAATGATGAGATATTTAAAGATGGTAAAATACCTGAAATACACATCACTTCTCTCACTTGAATATCCACTAAGTCTACTGCTTTTCAATATGGACTTGTCTTTTTGATTTATAATCAGGTCTTCGGTGGCAGGTTTTAATTTGTTCGTGTGACATTTCATATATTTTTAATACCCAGTTACGTATTTCGGCCTAACTATTTTTAGAGTACGATCTACAGATTAAGCACAAATGAAATATGTATAGTAGAGAAATTATAGTGGAGGCTTTAAAATAGAGGTTCATTTATTTAAACAGAACAAACACTTTTTTATATAGTAATTTTGTTTAGTAAAAATGTAAACTTAGAGGAAACACCCTGTTATAGTCAATTAGTTATCATCATGCATTATATCAATCAAAAATTGATGGTTAATTTAATCGAATTAAAGAGTGTTTTAAATTACTAAATATAATTAGACACTTCGGCACCGAAGTAAACTTCCAAGATAATTTCTCAATTAGGTCTTAGTTTTATCTTATAAAGAAAATCATTCCTACATGTTGAGTATAGAATTTTAATTTCTACGTGATTTTGTGGCATGATTGAACATATTTTATATTATTGTATTTAAACATGACCTAAAAAATGATTAATAATATCACCTAAAAGTATTGAGCTAACTTTTTTAAGTAATATATAATAATAGTTTTAATAAAATGGTGACTAAGAAGCGTTGAATATACTACCTTATGGTAGCATTAGTAGTAATACATACAAATTATTGTATGTTAAGTAATAAAAAGAGCTTGATATACCTTTGAGAAAATACATAGAAAAAAATTATCAAGTTCAATGAATTTTTTTTTTTTTAGTGTAAACATATATTTTAAATTTTGATAATAAATTTAACAAAATGTACTTGTTACAGAAACATACTGTTCATCAACGTTCGACGGATGGTCGTGTTGGGACGCCACTGCTGCAGGAGACACCGCCTTAGCCCCTTGTCCATATTTTGTCACGGGCTTTGATAAAACTCGTGAGTATATGACGTATTAAATTACGTATAAGTTAAAAACTTACAGAATAATTCATAGTCAACGAACTTAATATTATAGAAAATGTTAAAACAAAGTAGTTATTCAATAATTTTGCTTCTGAATACTTTTTATTATATACTTTTCAATAGGGGTCTTATTTTATTGTACACAATATACATATACATATATTTCATAAAATAATTTTCCAATGGCCTTCAATATTTCTGATTTTAGGAAAATATGAACATAATATAACAGCACAAATCACATCAATAACTTATGCAACAGGTTAGGATAGTTAGCCTAAATTAAACAATAACAACATAACCTAAGTCAAATGAAAAATATACGATTTGGATAATTAAGCATAGAATACAACGATCTACATTCATAAGTATTAATAGCAGATATTTATATACAACCTATTATTAATAAACCACCCATATTCATTCAATTGCAAAACAAATCATTCCTAAAGCAGACGTAAGATAGGCCTATCTCTAAATTGTAAACATTCGAAATTTAGACGCTGACACAAATTAACCACACCACTACACAACCATAACATCACATATCTTTATTTAAAATCATTTCATAAGATCCCAAACTTTATTTAAAAGCAAATCACTACTTATAAGGAACAGTGAGTTTGCAATGTTAAACACGAAAACGGCCTACGGCCATTTTCCAAAATATATGTAACCATATTTCGAAGTACTAAATAGAACGATCAGACTGTAAATTACTCTAAGATACCACTACTTATAAATTATTTGTATGCAAAAACATCTGTTAGTTTTAATTGCAAACATTGTAAAATATTGAGGAAGAAGAAATAAGTTACTGATGTAGTCATTTAGTCAACCTTGTATTAAGATAGATCAGCTGATATGTATGTACGCGGTCTAAATCACCCTTAAATTAGTTAAATAATGTGTAATTAATAAACAAATTGATACAAAACAACAAATACGAATACAAGAAATGATTATTACAACCCCAAATTGCCAATGGCCAAGAAAAGAAGAAAAAAAACGGTACTATATGGTGCCGCGGAAGAACCCCAACAGTTTCAACAAACGATCTCACTTAAAATAGAAAAATATCGCCCCGCAACACAACGAGGCGCCATGTTTTAAAAGAAATCAGAGAGAAGAGTAACATTGTGGAGACCAGAGTACAGAAGCCAAATTAACATCCAAAGTTTTCTTTTATAATATTTGTGTCTAAATTAGTGATTAGAGTCAGTGTGAACTGTACAGAGCATGGTATGCTCTGTTAATTAACTATTCTAAACATTTACCAAATTCAAAGGCCTGTATCTACTTCAAAATTATCAATTCAACATTTCTTGTGAACTTTAATTAAATTTTTTTTTTAGAATTTTAATCATTTCAATTTATTTATGCGTTATAGTTGTATAACACAATCATGCCAGCCGAGTGCCTACCCCGAGATCTAACCTAATTAATATTGTAGTATTTGAGTCTAAGTGTTCTGTTAAATTGAGCTAAGCCTAGAGGCCTATAATATTACAAACTTTATTACAAATTTCATGAACTCTAAAAGAGAGTTAAATCTTAACAAATTATAATCCAATATTGTATGGTAAATTCTAATAAAATTAATGTTATTATGTTAATATAACATCATATCTTATTATTTATTAATGTTTGAACCTAGAAAGTAAGAAACTGAATTTAGTCTTTATTTATTTATTTTTAATAACCATCCATATTCCAAATTAACCAATTAGCTTGAATTGAGTAGAGCCAAGAGGTAATTCTGTTTCATTTAGAAAGTTATTCAAAATTTAAGAAGTTTTTCAAAAAAAAAAAAAAAAACTTGAAAGAATATATTATTTTATAATATATTATAGTAAAGAAATATTTATTTTTATTTATTTATTATAATAAACAATAAATAATAATAGACATTATATATAACCAAATGAATGAAAACACAAATTTAAAAAGAAAAACACTTTAACACAAAGACAAGACGACGTTTCAATGACTACTTCGTCATCATCAGCTTTGACAAAATTCTACCGACGCCGACGGTGGACTGTGACACTAACTAATAAATATCAATACAATAACAAAGGTTTGTTTATCTTCTGTAAAATCATATACATATATGTAGAAATAATATAAAAATGTTCAAATGCTATATTTTAAAAAGCGGTATTATTTGGTTACTGTTTCATTAAATAGTCTCGTTACCGGTAATTGCATAGCAATTTTTGAATTTATTATTTCTAAATTTTATACTAATGCAAGACTGGTTAAAGTCTGAAGTATACATATTACTCACAACAATTATAGGTAAGTTGTTTGTTGACAACACGATGTAGAATATCTCAAGGTGACAGTTGAAGATGTTAAGCTTTACAAAACATCTCTTATAGCAGCCTACTTGTTTGCAACGAAATATTTTGATCTCAAAATTATGTCTTTACACATTCAGAGATGCATAATTCAAACTTAGGATTTGTGTAATATTTGTGTTCTTACCAATTTAAATGTTAGTGATGTTAACGTTTTAAAAGAGGGGTAAGAAAATATGAACCCAAGGCTTAAACTAGGTTGCTGGATTTCAATCGATATTTCATTTTAAATAACAATGTTACTAATTAAGAATAAATACTACATGTTTTAAACAGGCGTTAAATTATGTCTTGTAGATTTGATATATTTTTGCATTGATATAAAATAAGAGGCTATATCTTACTCTGATATAAAATAAAAGTAGAATCTCCTTATCTCATACGTTTTGTAAATCAGTGTATATATATATTATATTATACATTCTGAGTTGAATAAGCAATAAATTGTATTAAAACCCAAAAAATTTCAGGATTTGCTTTCCGAAGGTGTCTAGAAAATGGATCTTGGTTTCGTCACCCTACAACCGGATTTCCATGGTCTAATTACACAACATGTGTGGATTTAGATGATTTAAAGGTAAATTGAATAAGTAAATAAATTTATATTTGCTTCTACTAATTGTTTAAATGAAATAATTTAATAATGAATAAAATTTATCTTTGTTTTCAGATTCGAGAGATCGTGAATAGCCTTTACATTACAGGGTACGCTATATCATTTACCGCTCTAATGATCTCCTTGTTCATCTTCCTTACTTTCCGGTAAAGTATTAACTGTTTATAAAAATTTTCATTTAGAATAAATTAAAATTATAACTTTATATTTAGATTAAGGTTCTACAAATTATGTTTAAAATAATATACCGTATGATATAAATATTTTTTAAATAATTAAATCCCAAATCGTTAAAGTACAATATTAAACCAAATACTGCAATTTAAATATGTGTTTATATATTAGTATAGTTTAAGGTTTATTTGATATTTATAAATTCCTATTCGTACTTCTCACGATGTCAGCAGTGTATTTATATTATTGAATTATATTTTACGATTAAATGATGTTAGTGGTAAAGCTTTAATTTTATAATTATAAATAAACTATTTGAAAATGTTGAATTTACATTTTAATTTATAAATAAATTAAAAAATTATATTAATTTCGTTATGCCAATTTCTTCGTTTTAATATTTATCCATTTGGAAATAAATTTCTCCTATATGTAAACTTCTGCGGAATGGCTATGAATATGTCAGTTGAAAGTGATGTGAATTTCATTATATTTTAATGATCAATTTGAATTTTGAAAAAAAGAAGATAAAAATTGATTCAATATTAAATATTCACTAAAGCCAATTTTATAAATATTCCCTGGAAAAAAAACGAAAAAAAAACTAAAACCAATACCAATGATAATTAGAATAAATGTGCATTGATAACATATATATATATATATATATTGTTATTTCTTAAATGTCAATAAACTGGTTTAAAGAAATGTACGATACCATATGTTTGTGTGGTGAGGCAGAAGTATAAAGACTTTGATAATTACCAGTTTTATTACAATACCATACACAATTATGAAGCGTTGGAAAGCGTGTAATAAAAAATATGATTTAACAAAATTTTGTCGCCACGATTAAACCAAAAAAACACCTAAATATTATAATAGCCCTAATATACTGAAAAAAAGTATTCAATTTAAAACATAATTGCGTATATTTTTGGTAATTTATTTGAAATAATAGTAGTTTATATAAAGATGTTACTCGAAACGTGTTCCTAATGCAAAAAATTTAAATACCACATTCTTCTAAGATCACATTCATAGAAGAAGCTCCAAACAAACGACCGATTTATATACTAATATATATATATATATATATATATATATATATATATATATATATATATATGCAAAATTTAGTATTTGCGATTTTTGAACTAAGAACACGTTTCGAGTAATATTTTTTATAAACTAGTATTATTTCAAATAAATTACCGAAAATATAACCAATTACGTTTTAAACTGAATACTTTTTCATTAAATTTATCTTATAGTTATTTATATCTTGAAGCGAGAGGTATCACGATTTTTAATATCTATTTTAATATATTTCCTTCTGTTTCAGAAGTCTGCGCTGCACAAGAATAGCAATTCATGTTCATCTTTTTATATCATTTGCTGCGAACGATCTGATGTGGCTTGTGTGGTATAAGAATGTTGTAGGCATGACTTCAGTTGTTCAAAATAATGAGGTTTGTCTTTGCATTAGCGAAATTTAGTCAGTTACAAAAGAGTTTGAAGATAGTAAGATTTTGTATAACTAAAATTAAGGTAACTCAAGTTAATTATTAATGAGATATTTTCCATTGCTATTCATATTTAGCACATAGCAAATTATTTTGAATGTTTAATTAATTTAATTATAAGGCGTACCTTTTCATAAGAGAATCGATCCGAATAGTAGTAAACTAAATCTTAATACATGGCAACCCCTTTTTATCTCATACAAATTATTGGTTCGCCAATGTTATGTTTAACAATCTAAAATAGTGCCGTAGTCAGGGAACTATATTAGCTTAAGCACATTTCAAAATATATAATATTTAGCGATTTCAATAGCTCCATCAAAAATAATTACTTTCGTTTTTAAATTAATTAACTTTTTTATAAATTAGTTGCTCTATAAGACAACAACAAGTTGTCAAAGTTATAAAAATAAAATTAGTTATGATACAATAATTCAATTTGCTGAAATTCGATATAATTAAGTTTATTATATTTCTTAAACATGTTCAAAAAATATACTTGTTAGCTGTATTGTTACTTATTTAAATACTAATCCCCCAAGGAAAAAAAATCAATGTAACATTTCACTGATTGTTATCACAAAACAAATATACTCGATAGCAGAAAAGAGTTGGTTATTGCAAAATAAAATATCTATTACTTCTCTCTACTCCATCGAATCCAAAATTCCGGTAGCGAAAGCAAGTCGGTATGAATAAATACAATATAAGTCAGATTTGTATTTCTTCTAAAACTGAAGGGGTTAGATCAAAATTATTAAATAAACTTCACCTTAATATATATGTTGATGATCTAAATATATAACCATCCACATATATTATCTGCAGAATTACAATTTTTACATTTAACGAATGAGCCTCAACTTCTGCCTAAGAATACGCATAGTTTAGCCTATCTTAATAACAATAATAGGCGTTGGATGAGTTTTAAAATACTTTAAAACTAATAATAGTTTTAAAAAAAACTATGAACAAATTATATTATTTGGATCAAATATAAACTAAACTCCAGTAACTATAAACCAATAACTTTTGTAGATTCACGTCATTAACATATGCATTAAACTTTATTATAGTTTAATTATTAAACTGTATTGTTATATAAATACAAAATTTAAAATGTATCAATTTAGGGGCTAAGAACATGTCGATAGAAATTATATTTGTTCTTTAAAATTAACTTGTTTATGTAAGTAACCATATGTCAGTATCCCATAGTCAAATATACTTCTGTAGGTATAATATGCTTTATAGTTGAGATTCATCCAAAATACATCAACTACCATTGATAAGATGTAATGATAAAAGATAATATAATAAAATACTAGGGACTTCAGATACTTTTTTACTAAAAAACATGTAATAATTGTATTTTTAAATAAATATATATTTTTGGACGTTAGCAAGTAAATATTTGAACTCTTTCTACAAGGCAATGGCGTAAATAAACATTACTGTTGGATATAAATATGTGAAACATTCATATAACTGACAGGTATAATCAAATTATTCAATATGTATATTTCTTTATTAAACTAATGTTACTAAATTACCTTTAGGAATACATTTTTTGTCAAGAAAATAGATTAGATAATTTACAATAATGAATAATAATAATGATACCTTACAATAATGATTAGTTTTCCTTAAAATATATCGAAATAATGAGACGATTATTCAATGCCATAAAACAGCTTTAATTGCGACATATGTTTTGCTGTTAGGCATTTTCAAGCAACTAAATTGAAAATAAAACAAGTTTACTGTTTAGACTTGTTTTGTTTTTAATTTAGTTGTTTGAAAATGCTTAAAGGCGAAACATATGTCGCAATTAAAGCTGTTTTGTGGAATTTAATAATCGTCTCATTATTTGAATTATCATGGACTTCCATCATGTACCGACTGTTGTAACATTAAATTAAGATATATCATCAATACTGACGTAATTTCAGATATACTGCCAAGTTCTTCACGTAATTCTTCAATACTTGATGGTGGCCAATTACCTTTGGATGTTTTGTAGTGATTAACATAAAATCAGATACATTTAACAATTTTCCGAAATATATGAGTTAAAATATTTCAAGTATATTAACATAAGAAACAAAGAACCTAACTGCTAATTTTCATCCAGAAAGCTTTAAAGGTTTTTATAATACAAATGCAGTCAGATATAGACAAAAATGCTGATGTGTTGTAACATTTTTTTTTATTTAAAAAATGTACATGAACATATTTGGACAGTATTTATCTTTGAAATAAGTAAATGTAAAGAGAACCAAATATTTACACACAAAAAACAAAACGATTTTAAATGTTATGTTACAACACAAGTCCACTGTTCTCAATTAAGTTATATAAATAGAATAATATTTCTAACAATATGCAAATCAACATTTACAAGTTAACAAATCAACTTTAGTAAAAAACAATTCAGTTATTGTTTTCTAAAATATGTGTGAAATTTCGGTTTCTTGTAAATCAGGTTGAAAATCAGGTTGTACTTTAGCTGTAACAAAATGTACTACATGATATTTTAAAAATTTGAAATAAACCAAAGTGTTTATAGAATTGATTGTGGTGTTGAGGTTACAACTGACTGTCATTAATTAATTCCACTTCTGTAGTAATTTACTACTGAAAGAATTTACTGTATTTGCGTTTAGTCGCATTAGCTCATTGGCCACTATAAAGCTGTAGCAATTCGCAGAAATTTGATGATACTTACCGCCTAATCAATATACTAAGTTCCACCTCAAAATAGATCAAGTCTTCTTTCAAATAACATGGAAGTGAAGAAAAACGATTGTATGTGTAAACATCTATAAAAGAAAAACTCTGCATATCATTGACAATCATGTGTTAGTTACATTATGTGTTTTGAATCCTGGGGATTAATTTACTAGTTTTACTAGGTGTCTTCTCAGAGTTATAGCAAGATATATTCATATGACATTTCCTGTTTTTTTTTTTCATTCACAACCTGCATTTACTAATAATTAGTACCGAGTATGTAAAATTTTGTTTGTTTTTGTTTTGTGTTCAGTATTCCTTTCTAATATTTTGGCATTTTAGCCAACAGATAGGCATCTTGCGTCCATCATCAGTTCCAAAAACTCAAGTGGGATAAGAACACAGTTTAATAAACTTACTCTATATAATGGTCTATATGTTTTTGAAAAGTTTAAAATCACACGAAGACACAAAAAATGTAGAACTGAAAAACACTCGTATTGACGAAGAGTTAGCATGTTTAGTCGCTGTGTAACCTCGTTGAAGCGGCTCAAGACTGTCATACTGAGTAATATTTATTCATCTGTGTTTTTATGTTACTTGTATTTATGATATTGATGATGGGCGCAAGAAGCATGAAACTGACGTAATGCTTTTACGTTAACTGCTGCATAAGTACACGTACAGAAATGTAATTTATTTCTATGTACTCTCCATTTATAACGTAGAGTTAAATTGCAGGAAGTTGGTAATAGTGTAACCTAACCTAATATCTTTATTTCATATCCTACGACAATTTACTGAATCAATATATTTTATGAAATATTTTATATAATTTTAATTATGTTGTATACTTTTTAGGGATTTTGTGTTTCCGTATTATTTTGCTTCGCCAACGTCGACGTCCACAGCGCTATGAAGGCAATGATAAGAAGGTTGCAGCGCCGAGCTGCAGACAACGGTACTCTGACGGCCACACAAACGAGAGAGGTTGTCTGAAAATCGACTGTTCGTAGGAACTATAAAGAGACTTATGTTTAGTGAACAATATTTATTGAGTACAAAAAATAAGAAAATCCCTTGATTTAAAACCTGAATCTAGTTTCATGATTTAAGTAAAATAGTGCTCTTATATATTTTGCTTAAAAAACTTTGGTGATGAGAGAAAATTTAAAGAGTGATACGATTAGTTTTAATGTACAAAAAAGATAGTTTTTTACATTGTTGTCATATTTTATGTAATATAGTGCAAGCACTGATATGTTCAATATTTGTTAAATGTACAATGTAGGCCTAAATATGGAAAGGCTACTAAACACGACGTGAACATTTTAAGACCACGTGTTTATAAAAAATGTGTTTTTAAATAAAATATTTTGATAAATTCCATTAGTTTTATAGATTATTATTTATCATTAGAATCTAAATACCTGTCAAATACCTGCCTCACAGATTAAAACTATTAATTAGCCGTTTCAGAAGACGGACATCTTTTGAAGCTTTAATAGTATTGACTACAGTAGGTTTAAAAATTTATGGAGGGAGTTTGAAGTAAGTATACAAGTATTCATTTTTTAATAGACTACTTATAACAAACTATGTTTTGAATCTAATGTTACTAAATGTAATAAGTCATTTGTTTTTATTGGAGTTGAAGGTGTCGATAGCGGTATTTAAATTATCGTCAATTTTTTAGATACGTTGCACAAATATACCTTTTTAAATTAACAGGCTAAGTTTATTGGCAAAAAATAGCTATTAACTGACTTTAAAATGTTTTCTGTAATTATTTGGGTTTTACTTTTTCCAAAATACGTACTATACATAAAATGCGCTAAGAAAACAAAAACAATTAAGCGTTTATATATATATATATATATATATATATATATATATATATATATATATGATTTTATGTTACCTAAGCACTAAATATTATAGGTGGGGATATTTTGGCAATTTTTGTTGTTGTTATTATTTTGTCGACATTTCTAGATTTAAGGTAGCTACAATGCATAAAAACTTAAGCTTTAAATTTGTTCCAAATGGTCTTTTATTTAACTTGACTATGTTTCGGTTAAATTTCGCTTATAAGTACCAAAATTAACGTATTGGTTACCATCTTAACATCTTATCGCCTAGAATGAAAAAAACATAGAACTTTGTGGTAAATATTCATATATCTCAATATTACATATACAAAAATATTTTATCAAATTTTTATGAAATGTGAGGGAGTTAAGCTAAGCTGTTATGCTAAACTAGTAGTAACAATAAATTATGTTAATGAGTATTATGGAAAATGTTAAAAATATAATCTTATGGAGAAGGTTTATTTTATAAGATAAATAAACTTTTACAATACTTTTATAGTAGGTTTTTTGTATAAAATTTTGGTCTCATTCTAGTTTCCTATTTTAATTTTAATTTTTGTTTATGAGTAATTTATAAATTAAACGTGAATGTTGCTTAAGGACAGTGCAATTAGACTGAAAGCATTACATTATACTTTATCTGTTCTTCTTTAACATTTGTAGTCAAAGATATCAGTAATAATTTCTATTGCCTAAATACCGTTTCTGCTAAAGTTATATTTTACTGCACAACCTAAAATTAAAATACAACTTTCTAACTGAGATATTATATGAAAATGATGACAAATACTTTAGATGTGAGGTACTATTTATAAATTATGACTTTGTGAAGTATGGGCATGAACAATATTTTTCATACTTCAAAAGAAATAATAATCAATTGGGATCTTGCTTCAAATTGAATTAAATATTTTTCTCATTTTTTCAAAATTTTACAATATAAAATCTAAAAAAAATATTGCGTTAAAAAAATGATCTTTATTAACTACTACATAAGAAATCAATAAATATTCTTTTTACACAGTTTATAAAAATAGTAATATTTAATAATAGGAAACATATTTTGAAATCCTGTGGATAATATAAATATACGTGTGAGGAAGCAACTTAGCACTTAACAGAGATAAACACTCGCACATTTACAAATATACACAGCTTATAAACTGAGACACAACGATGTTAATTAAAAACCATAATATAATCTTTTGTAGTCCTATACAAAAGAAAAATAAAATTACATAATACAAAATTAAATTAATTTTTGGCACAAACTCTTCATAAAAAAATTCCACTCCATACGCACAAAAATAATTCCAGAAAAACCAAAGCAAACACACTTTTACCAATTCCATAGAGGGCCTAAGAAAGTAACCTCAATTTTAGCTTGATCCTCAATCACATAAAAATAATCTTTTGTTTTTGCTCTAGAAGTATTAGATTATACAATTTGCACATTTTGGACATTAAGGACAAAACATTTTTGTAAATAGATTTTCCACATTTATGAATAGAATTATTGTCTTACCCATCTACCTTAAGGAAGTCCTATGGTCCAGTATAGCTCTGTCATTACCGATAATTTTTAAAACAATTCTAGAACTTTGAAAACATAAAGGTATCTTAAAAGAAAGATATCTAATCAGACAAAGCAAGGAACAGAACTGTGAAAGCCTACCTTTCGTACACAAGAATTTACCAAATGATTTCTGTACAACATGATAACAGGTTTCAAATATTTGACAAATGAATGAAGACTTTGTATTGTTATGAAAAATTACTTTGGAACAGCAATATCAGAAGAACATGAAGACACTTTTATAAGGTTAGAAACACGACAGTGTAACAATAATATTTAATCAAAGTATAAGATTATATATATATATATATATATATATATATATATATATATATATACACAATATATTACTATAATATAATATATATATATATATATATATATATATACACAATATAATATTATATATAATATATATTTACTGCTCTCAGTGAGTTATATGACAACCTCCACACGACCGTTTGTATGATCCAACATTATAATATTTAATAAGACTTTACAATTAAATGAAATTTTACAATAATTAAAACTATAAACATTGTTTTGTTAAGATTCAACAATAGTTTGTTAAAGTTTAACTATACCTTTAGAATGTGTAGGTCATTTTAAATCTAGATCTGTAATTGATTAATATCAATATATGAGTAAGAAAAAGCTGTGTTAATAACGAATGACCATTGTCCAGGGTAACACTATCATGAGGATGTGTTTACCCTTGAATGGTTCACAAAACCAGTCTTATATAAATAAGTTATAAGAAACAAAACTAGGACATTTTTCTCTTATAGCAACAACCAGTGGGCTAGGTATACCTCAAAAACTAAGACTATTTATGAAGACTTAAAAACAAAACTTTACTGCTAAAATCAGGTTTCGAAATATTTTCATCCGATTTTCAATCACTCTGTATATATATATATATATATATATATATATATATATATATATATATATATATCAAAACGTTATTTATAGGTCAATAAAAACTTTTGAAACAACTAACAATAAGTAATTTGAAATTGTAAAACGCCATAGTTAACTTGAAGCACACTAAAATACTCCATGTTGAAGGAATCTCTAATGTGTCTACTAACTTTTAGTACAGTTAGCACACACTATGTGGGCAAATATATCTAAGAAAATATTATACTGATAGAATAATGATCACTTTATGTGAACACGTTTATCTCCTTAACACAATTATGCACATCAATCTGATTTTTTAAATACTATAATAAAGTTATAGGATATTCATAATAATACGAGTAAAAATTGCAAATTCAGTTGTTTAAATATTTGGAAATTGCAATAAGATTTTTTTAGACATTATTAAAAATTGTAATGCTTACATTTAATATTTATTGTAAATATATTTTATTGACCAAGTGCCAAAGAGTGTTTATTAAAAAATTCCTATTTATTTTAAAATGAGAAATTGAACTGTTAATTTTATTAAAATTTCTTATCATTTGTAAATTATATTTTATGAATTAGATATTTTAATTTTATATTTTACTTACGTTTCCATAATTATTAATATTTTATAATACAATCAATATAGTAAGCACAACAGCGAATTTAATAATAATTATTGTAAATAAATTGATTATCATACAATTCTAAATATGCATTCAAATATTTGTTCTCTTCATTGTTATATTGAAGCAAATATAAAATATTTATGAAAGTCTAACTTATATTGTACGTAATAATAGATGACAGAATTGAGTTTAGAGTTGGCAGAGATTCAAGTTCTTCCTTTGTTTTTCTTGTACAATTAAACAAGTCTTTGTTCCTTTGTTTTCCACCAAGAGAAAAAACATCCTTAGAGATCAAACGATGGGACTATTTTTGAAAATACAATCTAAAAATACACGCATTTTGAAGACATTTTGTAAAATTTTGTTTCCAACTACAATGTCATAAAGTTTTGGTAAATGTCTCACAATTACTCAGGAATTTTGAAACTTTTATTTAATGACATTCATACAATTCCAACTAAAAATAATATATATTTTTTCAATTTCAATCATAAGCAGAAATTTAAGTTGAATCTAATAATTGGACATATAGTGGGGGAAACAACAATGAGAATTATATTTCAAAATAAATTATTAAAATTATATATTTAGTATTTTTTTTAAAATGATTACATAGACGTAATATTCAAATGTATAATTTTTCTTATCTGTGTTAAAAAATATGTCATAATATAATAATATATAATACATATTTCCAATTTAAATTGCGTCAATTTATTTGAATACCTCAATGTAAATTCGAGGTTTTTAACAAATGATAGAATATAAATATTGGAGGGGTTCATTTTAATACCTCGTATTACCAATATTTTTACTTTGCTGGAATATTTTAAAACAGAACGAGATTTATTCAGTAGTTCTAATAGCTTGTAAAGATAAATCTATTGTAAAGCATTAAAAAAATATATAAATATGACCTCGTATCTTGCAGTTAGTGTAATTTAACTTTTAATACCTCGTATAAAAGCTGTTATAAGCAGGAACAGGTTAATTGTCTATGATGTTTTGTTGTTTAGTGCTTTTTGTGTGTCAAATTTTTTACTATTACTGTTGTTGTGTCGTAACCTCAAACTGTCTTGTAAGTACTACGATAAAATGTTTTCTTTTCTTTTTTTAAAAAGCAAATTAATGGTCAAATTGTTGTTTAAAGTGAAGTTTGAGAGATACAAGGTATTGGAATTTAGAATTATTGAAATCAGGTCTGAGATATGTGTTATTAGATCAAAGTGCAGTTTGGAGTGTATTTAATAAGAAACCAAAGCTATTTATTTGTTATTTTTAAAGCTATATATTGTGAAACACAATCCATGAAGTGAAGATAATTTTATTGACGACATCATGAAGTCTCTTACCAAAGAAAAAAATACTGTTTTTAAGTGTGTTTACACCTATATTCCTCTACTGTAGAGCGACTAGCCTATGCCTGTGTTTACCAGAGCTAACCCTAACTGGTAGTTCTTGTCACTATCGATCTACTTTCAAGGGATTATTAATAAATAATAGTTGACCAAATACTTAAAAACCAACAGGGTATACATCAAATTAAATTTCATAAAATGAGACTAGTTTCCTTTAAGCGGTCTATCGGCAGGAGTATATTCTACATACCAATTCAGCTGCGAAATTAATGTATAATGGCTAGGCATATCTTAGGTAGGTTGAGTTGGATATAAGTTAATATGTGAATTAGTAAGATACCAATTTAAATAAATCAAATATGAAACTTAATTACATAGTCTGTGGCCTGGCGATCTCGCACTTGAATCGAATTGCAAAAACTGTTCATACGGGCAGGTCGCTTACTGAACCGAAGCTCAAATTGAAAGGTTCTTGAAAGAGGTGGCAGGTTTTAGATTATAAAATATTTAGTTTATATTTTTGGCCTAGTTAACCTTTTGCGTTATTTTCAGGTGTTAAGCCAACTGTACTACAAAAGCCGAAAGAAGTCTTCAACACGTCACATTACTTTGAGGGAGGGCTTTTAAATGACGGAGCCCCAGCCCAAGTTCTGTTGGAAGATATCATTGTTGAAGTAGTTATTTCTGGGGACATTAATGTTTCCGACCTTGTTGGGGCAGAAATTGCAGTCGTTGCTGAAAACGTTGGAGGTACTGGAGCCGCCGAAGGTACGCTTGTTACTAATTTATTTGACGCCAATGTCGAGGCCCTAGTTACTGTTGATCAACATTACGCGCTTATAGAAGACTTTAGTGAAACAGACTGTACAAACTATAGGCCTCCGCAATGTGAGCAAAATTTTTTTGACTCTCCAGATTCTGTTGGACCAGAAATTGAAATTAATGCTGAAACAGTTGAAGGAACTGACGGTACTTTTGCTACTAATTTGTTTAATGACAACGCTGAGTTCTCAGTTGTTATTGATTTAGATTTGCTTCTAGAAGACAGTAGTTTAAGAGACGACCCAAACTATATACCTCCACATTTAGAGCAACATTTATCCGACTCAGCTGCTGAAGATGTAAACGATAAAGTGTTATTCTATATGCGTAAGTCGCCTAAATAAAAAATCAAGCTAGAAGAAAAAGAAATCGTAAAGGTATCCAGCTTATTGGGAAAAAATCAATATTAAAAATTGCGCATGTCTGGCCAAAAATAAATTGAATATGAAAAAAAGTAAAAAAAAAAAAAAAAAAATGAAGGTTTCTACAACAAACACTGAAAGAGAGCAATGAAAGCTTGGTCCTCGATGTAAATTAAAAGTTTGCATGGTTGAGAAAAGAAAATGTTCAGAATTCACAGAGGTAAAAAGAACAAATATTTTCAAGAAAGTTTGAGAACTGTCTTGGAAGGAGAAATAAGTATTTGTTTGTTCAAGTGTTATACTGTCTAGGACTAAGGTAAGCACCTGTAAAGGTCCTTCTCGACAGACAGGGATCGTTACATATAAACACTATCATGAATGTATATTAAAGCTCGAATGCAAAAAGTTTTCGTAAAAACCTTGGATAATGGCAAATAACTGCTCTAAATTGGATAAAGAAAAATGATCTCTGTTTAGGTGGTGGTATTTAAGGGATGAAGGTTGATGATAAAGTTGCTATTGAGAACTTAGCTTTGAATAACACTCCAGCAGTCAAACGCAGAAATTCTGTAAAAAAAATATATGTAACGGGTAGGTCACCCTTAGATAAAGATTATCCTAAGTTTTATAGATCTAGTGAGGATTAAAGAACATGAAAATAGCTGGAAACATGCCTATAGAAACTCTAACTTTGCTATCCACCTTTTGGACTCAGGTCATAGTTTTGATCTGAAATTGAATGTTAAACGCTTACATATAGAAAATAAAAGCAATAGATTAAATAATTTAGAATGTTTAGAAATAAATAGACCTATTTCACTTAGGCCTATTTTCAACTTAAATGACCAAATTGTATTAAAATCGTCTCCCCTTCTAAAACCCATCTTTAACATAGTTCATCAACCTTCATCTACCTGCTAGGTCATCCCCCTATCCTTCCTGATTTCTCTATTGTATTTCAGTTTCCTGTGTATTGTATAAATACATACTTGTGTATGTATAAATAGTTGTCAATACCTGTTAATTATCAGTTGACCGATGATGCCGCAAGGCGAAACAATTGTAGCTCATTTATATTAATAAAATATTTTAAAACCTTAAGCTTTATTGCTTTATTTAATCCTTGAATATGGAGTTTCAACAAGAAATATCTGCTGTTACATTAAAATTGATTAAAATGTTGATATTGGTCATTACTATTCACGAGGTAAATATCACTAATGTATTTTTAACCTTACAATAACGACGTAAAGTATTGTGCTTTTTAACATGTAATTAAAAAATATTAAATTCTGAAACGGCACTTTTACAAATTTTATTTTGTTTTAGACATGTGATATTACTCTAATAGTAGGGTTGGCACAGAAAAAAAGAGGTCTCTGTACTCTACGAAATCTTTTATATATAATATTTATTTTTGTTTATTTGAGAAAAATCTAAAGTGATTCGAAATAAAATAACTTTTATAGATTAATACATATTTGTAGTTATGGGTGTATGTAACAGGCTCTTGGCTAAAACACTTGTTTGTTCTGTTGACAATGTATCAACATAATGGACACGTGTTGAGATGGCAGAGTCGAGATTGACAGCTGTACAAACGTGTCTATTGTTAAACATTGTTTTGTATTTTTATGTAAATATGATTCGTTTATGTTTTTTAGTTTTTGAAGTAGGCTACTTTAATACATTTCATGTTCAAACCGTTTGTCTGAACATTAAAGACAATATTGTTGGTCAATAAGATCATTAACAACTAGAAAAAAAACAACATGGACAAAAGATGTAAGTAAATAATATAAGGGATGGCAAATTTAAGAAAATTTATTAACCTATATTTTTTACCAATACAGTAAATTTATTTTTCGTTCAGAAGAAACACACGGGAAAGCCAATTCTTTATAAAATTTGTATTTGTTTATTTGTGAAGTTTACCTTATAACATATTTATTGTTTGATTCATATCCTTGTATTGATTTTTTTAAACAAATTTCTGTAAATATATAAAGTTATAAATATTAATAACGAAATATAAAGTAATAATACATTAGAACTGGAGTAAGGTTTAAATTGTATATCATTGGGTTTATCTAACTTTTATTTGAGTTTAAATATTCTCCACTCTTGCAAAACTAGAATGCATGACACAGTTATAAAATGGATCGGTTAGAATGTAAACTGATATAATGTATTTTGTTTAGCTCTAGGAAATATTGTTTTGTGTCTTCATATGATAGAATAGTGTTTCTTTTGCAATTGTAAGTTTAATATTTAAAGTTTTAATTAAATAAAAGTTTAGTTTTTTAAAAAATAAAATAATTGGCATTAGTATTAAGATAAATGTTTAGTTTTTGAAAGATTTTAAATTGATTTGAATTAATACGTTTAACGATAATCCATATTTAAGTGTAGTTACCTTTTGTATGAGTTCTGCTCACAGACCAGTTCTTGTTTCTTAATAGTTTTCTTTTTTGGTGACGATCGTATCGCCACTTTCATTCAAGCATTATCGAACCGATTTCCCCCCGCTTTTGCATTTGTATAAATTCCTTCACTTACTTTCACCAGCAAAATAGAAACAAATCAAAGTATAAATTTTCTAGATTTGACCATAGTAAAAATAACACAAAATTTGAATTTAAAGTATACAGGAAAACGACTCAGACTGACCATGTACTCGCTTTCATCTAATCATCCTCACAACCACAAAATGATAGACTACACCAATTTCATACATAGAGCACTCACCATACCCATGAAAAAATCAGACTTCAAACAAGAAATCAACATAATACAACAAATAGCAATTTCAAACGGATACGACCACAGAATCATAGACAGAATAATAAAAAAATGAAACACAATAATCAACCAAAAAAGTAAACACTAAATACAATCAGCATTGAATACCACGGACTATTAGAAAATTTCGTTAGATGGGTGTTTAAAATCCAAGGATATACACTTGCATTCAAGGAATAATTTGAGCAAAGAAATAAAACCCAAATATAAAAAAAATGCCCTTTCAAGGTAAGTGGGATATATAAGATAACTTGAGACGATTGCCCGAACATTAAATCGGCCAAACGGAAAAGATCTTTCAAAACTAGATTTAAAGGACATACACCAAAATGAAACCTCCACCCGGTTAAATCTAAATTCGCAGAACACCTTTTAGAATCAGGTCATAATTATTCTAACATTCACAACAACATGCAAATATTACACAAATGTCCCAAAGGGCCAATAATGAACGTCCTAGATGATTTCCAAATATATATAAACAGATTACTTTCGACCCATACACATTATGAAAAACGAAAAATCCATTTCCAGTCAAACAACATATTCGGCAATATCCTTACTTTAAAAACCCCTTCAGTCAGAAGACAAGTATTCTACATCACATAATCATTCAGTATTGGTCAGATAATGAACGAGTGAACACTTGTGTGAGACACAATTTATTTTTAGTAATTAAACATTCCAATGTGTCCTAAGTGTTGTATTTTTTCTTTCATATGTTTTATTATGTGTTTATGTGCTGTGTAATGTTTTCAATTAAAATTTGAGACGCATTTATATAAATGCAAAGGGGAAAAAAAACGATTCGATAATGGCTGAATGAAATCGGCGAAACGATCGTCACGAAAAAAGAAAAAAAAAGAAGACTATCAAGAAACAAGAACTGGACTGTGAGCAGAACTCGTAAAAAGGTAATTACATTTATAATTCCCAGTCCAAAAAGCAAAATAAAACATTACAATATTTAAAATTTTAACGAACAACACTGCAATTAATTCATTGTGTTGATACATCTTCATGTATGTTTTAAAGATTATATATATATATATATATATATATATATATATATATATATATATGTGTGTATTTCTAAAATGTTCTATTTTAATTTTGAAAGTTATATGATATCAATAGCAGATTCAAACAAACTCAAAATCTTCCAAACGACACATACTGAGAAGAGTCTCATATAAACAGTAATTAAATTTGAGCTAGATAAATACAAGAAAGTAAAGCTACAAACTTCCGTATAAACTTAATTGACTCTGATTTTTTCTGAATTTCAATACAGATTCATACCCAGACACTCTAGTCCTATACACCATGTTTCCATCTATAATATAATATATGTATATAATGTATATATATATATATGTCTGTGTATGTATATTAGAAAATTAGAAGTTTTCACTTTTTTGTGGTCATAAGTTAACATCCAGATTAAAAATAACAGATAATAAAATTAATTTTTTTATTTCTTTTCAGGCATTGTAAGATAGCCTGAAATAGTTTAAGTGGTGGTTTTCGACGAGCAATAAAAAGTAAAAAGAGAATGTAAAAGTAAAAATAGTTGTGAAGAATGTTTTCCCACAATAAATGGAAATATGAGGATGAGTTGCCTTTTTTTGTACCTTGTTTGAAGGAAAGGAATACAATAAGTAATATCACTCCTAGAAGAAAAGATCCAAGATGACAGCTCCTGTGATGAAGTAAATTCACCAGACAATAACCCAGCTCAAACGACGCACAAACCAGAGATACAGTTTTAAGTCTGTTGCAGTACACAATGCCTGAAACCCATCGTCCGGTGAGAAGATGACGGGCACCTCAAGAAACTGCTTCAGCTGTTATAATGTCATTTTTTTAAATAAACAATGAAAAATGTATTTCAAAAGCTGATGAGATGTAACCTTTTCCGATTTATTTTGAATGTAAATTATTTTGAATTACAAATAGACTATTCATATTCTCAACATTTAGATTGAAAAACATGTAAAAGGAACACATTTGATTAATCATACTAAATGTATCAAAGCACAACCAATAAAAATTTATTTCAGAATTAAACAATTAAAAAATGTAAATAATCGTTCAGGACAATTTCGTTAGAATATTCTAAGTAAAGATTTTTAATCGTTTAATTTGGTTTATAAACCCAATTGTTTGGTTTTAACTTTCATTCAAAAACAATTCTTTTGCTAAATAGAAAAAAAGTATTCTTTCTAACATGTGCAAGAAATAAATCATATTATTATTTTTTATTCGTGTGAGAAACTGTAATTTTAAATGTATGAGTGTACTATCCTATGAAATATTGCGGACACTCTTGAATTTAAGCCAGATTTTTTAATTTTATTCACATAATAGAGAATAAAAAAGAATTTTATTTGGATATAATGCTGTAGTGTTTATTTTTCTCACAATATACCGAAGTGAATTTACATGTTCATAGCAAAACTAAAAAGTGTGAATAATTTAAGGCAACGAATAGAACATTGGGTAAGGGAATTCGTTATGTAGTAAATGATGGCCTGAAAATGAAATTGCAATTCTCATCATTGGATTATTTATTCTTAATAAATTCTGTGAACTACAAATTGCAAACCTTTAATAATTTCATTACAAATAAGATACTAGTCTCTCCTGTTACACAGACGAAACTTTTACTCGTAACATCCAATTTCTGAACATAAATCAAAAATGACGATTACATGATCAGCAAACTCAAGAAAGGTTTAATTGCGTACCAATTGGTAAGTTCTTACTAATTGTATGTATTATTTCAATTTTATTATTAAAGGTTTACCTCAAAAAAAATTTTTTTTTGTAATGTGTGAAACACGAATTCTTATTATTGTTAAAATCCGAATTATTAAAAACACTACAAAAAAAGCAGCTTAGAATAATCATTTAATATCAATGAGAAAGTAGTGATGTAGGTAATTAATTATATATAATATTAATTGCAACACCTTTCGTTTTTAGAGACAAAGCAATTAAATCAAGAAAACTATAGAGCAGGAATTAGCGAAACATGTGATAGTACAGAAATCATCTCGCCTATAATGTGAGAATATGTTTGGAGGTTTAATTTATTTTAAAACTATATTAATTTACAATGTAATATACACAATATATAATTTTGTTTTAAAATTATGTTTGTTAAGTAATATTATCATTAAAATGAATTATTTATATACAAGTATTCACATTACGATGTAAAATCTATATTTTTTTGACGTAATAAATAGTTAATGGATCCAAATTGTTGTTAAATTTTGGATTGGAGAAATAATTTTAAAAAAATATAATATCTAACTTGTTTAAATGTTGATCATTGAATTAACTAGTAACTAATGGATTTAAGGTGATCAAACAAAAAAGGTTCGTCAATATAAAGGATTCAATGACGACATAATTCTTACAGCTTATATTGTGAAATCCCTTGTTTGCTTGGATTATTTATTACGTTAAAATTATTTCTCAATTTAAAATAAACTGGAGAAATTAATTACCATAGACAACGATTGTTCTATTTTATCGTTAAAGTTTATTTTCAAACTGAGTTGAAAATGTGGCAAACGAATTTCTCCTACTAAAATTATGTTTCACTACAATGTTCAAAAGAAAAAAAAGGACAACTAATCTTATAGAAGATTGGATTTATCAAAATAGATTGACGACCAAACCCAAATAACTTCCGGCAATAGGAGTAGCATCAATATATATATATATATATATATATATATATATATATATATATATATATATATAAGGTATTAAGCGTAAAATGATATATAAGTACTAATGTATTTAGATTAATTGTACCAGGCATCAACGAAAACTCAATTAATGATGAAACTCTAGTATTCGAAAAAAACTTATTAACGTAATAGGAGAAATTAGTTTGTGTGTATTCGAAATTATATGTCTAAAATTATTGTCATATTTATTTAAATTTTACATTTCACAAATTTTATGGAGTTACAAAAGTATCATTACGGAGTTCAAAACAGTTGCATAGTTTACAACCACATACTGTATAGTTTATAACTTAATGGAATGTATTCAAGAGTTCTAGAAACTTATATATGTTAATTCCGCAAACAATGTGGTCGCTCAAAGGATGTAGTTCTTGACCTTCTTGTATTTCCTAACCTCCATAACTTTGTAAATGTACTTACAATAACTTACTTTGTAAATATAGTAGTTTATTTACTATAAATGAAAACGCAAGAATTAACATTAAACGATTGAGACCTGAATTTAAAACCATGGAGAAGTTTTTATTGAAAAAATTTAAACAAATTGATATTTCATAGAAATATATTAATTATTTACCACGCATTTTATATTATGATTTAGAATTTTAATTTAGATATTGTTAAACATAGATTTGTTAATTTTTTTACACATTTTAGTAAATATAGTTGAAGCAAAAAGAAGATATAATAATGTCTTTAATGAGTTTAAGACGATATAAGAAATATTTAGAAATATTTATGTTGTTCATAATTTTTCACTTAGTGCATTCCAATTTTTATTCTTGTTTACCTTAACTATTACTTTCGTAGCTAGTTCTGTTAATAATGTGAATTAATTATAAAAATACATCACTACAAGAGAATGTGATTAGAAAACCAAAAAATTAATTTGTTTTAGGTGCGCAATTTCACTGACATCTAAAATGTAAGAATATAACTTATAGGAATAATAGTTTAAAATATATGTATTTCATTAACTGGTCATTGGAATACGCAATCGTAAAACGTGTATAAGAAAATAGTTTTAAGTACTCCTTTATCAGCCTAAATACTTTATTACAAGACCAAAACAAGGAACTGAGTAACGTAAAGAAATAATGAAATAACTCTCTAATAATGAAATAATTATTGTTGATTTTAATAAAAGTTTAATATATAAAATAAAAGAAAACAAACAATTTTCTACTACAATTATTTTATTTTATAAAACACTTTATGTATTTCGTTTCAAATAAAGTTTTGCTGTTGTGGAAAAATTTGTATTTTATTTCATTGGGTTGTTGTGTACAAATGTGCTCATTTCAAGGGAATAAAAGAGTTTTTATATTTATGACAAAACGTATATCTTACTCCTTGAATAACAAATTGTGTGAACAATATTATTTAAAAATAACTTAAACAATATACCTTCTAGAACATGTTTTATATTTAATAAAAAACCGATAAAACAACCGTTAAATAATAATACCGTGTGATTAACGTAACCGTTATTACTTATCGCATATTACTTGACATAACGTAATTTATTACTTAATTTATTACGTAATTTATTACTTAGTAACAGTTGTCATCACTTATCTCTGAAGGGAGATTCAAACCTATCAAATTATCTTTATCAATAATAATTAGATATTGTTGGGCTCTTAAGAGAAATAATTTCAGTCCGCATAGGCTATATTAAAAATTTATTTAAAAAATTTCCAGCAGACATTTTTTAAAATTATTTATACAATCTCTATACAAAATGATATCGATGAAAACGAACATTGAAATTAACAAAGTATCATATTTTGTCAAACCGCCACTTCCGGGTTATATCTATTCTGCACTGAAATTATAAATGTTTGAAACACTACTTTCTACATACTCACAAAGTGACATTTTAAAATTGTCCAAAGCTTTATGTCCCATGTCTTTTCAAAAAACTTAAACAAAACAGCAACTAATTTTCCCACTCGTTCCATATTTTCCGGCATTTTTACATATTAAACATTCTAGGTAAAAAATACTGGTCACAGTATCAATGTTTAATAAAATTCAGAATAATTGTAGATAGGCCTAATACTTATCAGTACGCCAGTGATAATCCTACGTGCTTTTCCATTATTGATTCCATGTGTCGTTGCCTAATACAGAAGAATTATTTATTAAATCAGAACTATACGATTCTATGTAAAGTTTAATAAATGTTTAGTTATTTTCATAGGCTGGAGTCGATACTATAACAGTTGATCCATTCCAATCTTTGATGGGGTTATCTTTTCTCAATGAGTTGATAATTTTTTATCATATTTATTTTTATCTGTGTTCAGGTGCAAAGAAGAAGAAAGGTGTACTTTAATCTTCATAATACTTTACTCAATTTGATTGGCGTTTGGGCCATATTCGGAATTTCAAAACAAAAGAGGGGTCGATATTGACGCAACTATAATTGCTCATTAGCATATTCATTTGATGGAGGTTAGATGTAATACATTTAGATTCTAATATAACAAATAATTATATATCCAAAGTAGTAATTCTGAAATATCCATCAAATATTCCTGGACTCAATGGCCATTGTTACTAACAATTAAATCAAACTTATACATTCACAAGACATTATTCGGGGTAAAAAAGTTGAGATTTGTCAGAAAAATAGGAATATCTAAACTCATCAGTGTTGAACGAGCGCAGAAAGGAAGAAAAGTTAATCTGGATTTGACAGAACAACACTGCAGGTTAAAGTGAGAGTTAAGAATGATTTAGTAAAAATTTAACTTTTCCCTTCACACACTAAATGAGGAAACATTTTGTAGTACATAATACATATTATATCTCTGTCATTTATCTTGTGATATTATACATATTAAATTTGTACAAGTGGAAGCTTTTTCTTCTACTTCAAACATATTTTGTGAACATTTTGCTTAAAATGTTGCCTTTCCCAATATTTTTATTCATTTCCCTCAGTACTACAACGTTCGTACTCACGTGAGGTCCTATGCTACCGATGGTAAGTTTATTTTCAAGCAAAGATTGTTTCGTGAAACACTTAAATTATGTCATAAAAATTTTAATGAATTGCACGTATGTAATTTATTTATACAATATATTTGCTTAAGGTAGATTGACCCAATTTTGGAAAAAAAAATAACAAAACTTATTTGAACATAAACAATAGTAACAAAATATTTGTTCTGAGTTGTTTTGTTCTGAGCAGAACTCAAACTAGTCCTAGGCCTACATTCAGAACACTCAGACGGCCCAGGATATTTTGTAAAATCTGCTGCCTTTATTAACACTTTTCTTGAAAATATCGCTTTTAGCTTAGTCATATTTTATGAATCTCAATATAAAACTATTACAAACTAATTACAACGGGATAAAAAATAGAACAAAATGTTTGTAATGAACCATATGTTGAAATAAAGTAAAAGCATTAAAATAGAAATTCCCATAAAATTATGTCAGTCTCTTTTAACCAATTATTGTATAAATAGATTACATAAGTACAATTCGTTTAATGTTCTTATTAAATATTTTGAGGGTTTCGCGAAACAATTCTTGCTTGAAAATAAACTTTTCAGCAATAGATAAGCAATAACAGAATGATAGTTTTAAACAATTTAATGATACATTTTATTTAGGTTGAGTTAAAATAGGTTATGTTAGGTTATTTGCAATTAATTTTTTTAATTAATTAACTGTAAGCATAACAAATACTGTTATGTATAGTACCAAAGTTTGAGATTTTAAAACAGAACTCGAATACAAATCGCGTAGATAGTTAGATTACAATACACTCTACAATGTGTGGATGTACTATTTTAGATGTACAATAATAAAAAAAAACAAAAACAAAAAAAACGAAGATTGTTTTTTGTTTAGTGTAGTAGGTGATAGTTTTTATAATTTAATTTTATTTAAATTTCTATTTGTTTTCACAGCTATACACATTTGTTTTATATTTTTGAATTCGTAGCACAATTAATTTTTACCCCTTAAATTCATACATATTGATTCGATCACAGTAAGAAATGAGGATATGTTACTAAATCGCTGAACTTTTATGGGATTATTTCCATCATAAACGTTTAAAATGTAATAAAGTTTAAACTCTAAATCTCTCGCTTCATACAAGCAAAATCACGGGAGTCTATAACTTCTTAAATAAACTTTAAAGAGTTATAAATTTCAAACCTGAAGTTTATAACGTAAACAACTAAAGAAAATCAGTTCTTGTCATAAATCTTTGGTAGGTGTAATGTATGAGTTAACCAATTTTATAACACAAAATTCTACCAACAACGTTTCAGAATCAATAATAATTGTTACAAACTTGATGCAAAAAACGTATGTGTTGTGTCATATACAGTAGCTGTTGTCCATAACAGTTGAATTTCCAGATATATTTAATGCCTCAGAGATTAATAAAGTTTTTACGCTAATTATTTTTTAAATAATTTCTTTTAATTTGTTTACCTTTGTGAGCCATTTTATTGAAACTCAAAAAGTTGAATTGTATATACAGGTAGATTAGAAAAAAATCACTGAAAATGTATAAAAATCAGTTATAAACCTTGTTTCCGATTTTGGAATTGTTTTACTGTGACTACGTATATTCTTAGCGGTTGTAAAAGCCAATGTTATCGGAAAAGTAATGTAAAATTTAATGAAATCTGACAAAATACTATTATCAAAATACTACGTATCATATCTGTAACATTTAGAGAATTACATACTTTATAACAACCACTTTGAATTAATTTAATTTGCGGTTGGTGGGTGTTTCAATAACGGATGTTGTGTAAAATTAACAATATAAAAATTCATTTTCCTACTGAATAACCGATGTTCATATAGTTACATTATTACACAAATAAACTTTTTTACAGAATATTATGAAACATGTTGATTAAAAATAAATTCCAAAATTCCATTTATGTTCCCAAAATTTACAATGACCTTTTCTTTAATGTTTTTTTTGTAAATTTATTACAATTGATATCATACTGTTAACCCTGTTAACCCTTCCTGCTTCATGGCTTTCATTAAAGAAGAGTTCTTCTTTTTAGTGTAGAAAAATATCATTCTGGTTGTGGCGTTGTCATTAGAATTTTACTAATATTTTAAGAAGTTTAATGGTATTGCTAATCACACTTCAACAATAAAACTAAAGTCAGAGTTGTGAAATTCATTTCTGAACTAAATAACTTATAATTATAAATGTTTCTAATTTTTCTTGACTAGAAATGAATAAATTTTACACATTTCATTTATTTCAAATAATTGTACTTTCACTAAAACGCCCAAAATTCTCTTGCTCTTTTTAGTTTAGCAGGTAATAAATAATATGTAAATGCAAATCTTTTGTTAACTTCTACACAAATACGGTGATATACTTCTTCAATTTTTATAACTTTTGATATGTTGCTCCTATGTTCAAACGTTCATTAATTAGGGATTTGAGAAATAGTTTCTCACACATTATGTAATGTCTTTGGATCTTATTAGCATCCAAGTTCATTTGTTGCTTTTGATTATGCAATATTTCTACTTGGGGCGTTATTTTATGGAACAGTTCTATCATAAATAAAAATGATTCTTTTTTTTATTAATCCTAAGAATGATATCGATTATTGGATCGTTTCATCAGAAGTCATAAAAAATTAAATTCTTCAAAACATTTTAGAATCTGCTCATTATTCTCAATCATTGAACTAACTGTTCTTATATTAAAATTCTAATGTGTATTTGAAGATTTTGGAATGTTTAAATTAACATGATTATCTAACACTGCTAATGTAATAAATGGTTTTTAAGGTTATAAGTAATGTCTTACAAATATATTTAAAATTCAATTCTAAACAACTTTAAAGACAATACTTTGTGTTTTAAAGAAACTAAGTATTAGAATTAAGAAACTAACCCAAATTATTCTTCAGAAAACAGCAAAACCTATTCCGAAAGCTATGTATTCAGATTCTTATATTTTCTATCGCTTTAAATCACTAAGTACAGCTCAATACATCAGATATTCCTATTTTATTAATCAGGAAATTAGGCGTAAGTGAGTAGTAAGATTTAAACTTATATCTATGACTTGGTTGGGCTATTTTCAAAGATGCTGTTGTAAACAAAAGTACAGATATAAAATTTTCCATAGTATTACAATCATTAAACTTAAGCATAACCTGAACAATTAACAGCCATGAAATTAATGTCTGCCTTCCTGTGTTGTTGGGTTCAAAAAGAATATGAAATTGAAAGTAATAATATGTTACAAATCATAGATCAATCACAATTTGGAACACTTATTCAAATTTACATATGAACAGTTCAAGAAGAAAGATTGAATAAAACGCGAATAACAGAAGACGTAAAAAGTCACGTTATTGTATCGCGGAACATCTTGATGTAGCTTCCACCGTGCTGACATAAATTATATATTATAGACATGAATTATAGAGACATGTCTATGAGAACGTGAGAGAGATCAGACGTGAAACTACGTGCTGGTTTTTGCTCGAGTCAGATAATAGTGGGAAAGAGTATTTTACAAAAACCATGAACAGTCGGAATGGTGTAACACTTATAGCGAATACATTTGTTAAAAAAAAATATAAACTAATTAAAAAAAAAAATGTTAATTTGTGTTTAACAAAAATAAGTTTATCTAACTAAACCCTTAAACTACGTGTATATTGTTTAAAGCACATTTAATTATGGGACAAATAATTTAATCGTTATTAACTCCTGTGGTATTAAAAAAGAACCTTTCAAACGAACATGAATTTATACAAACTAGTTCCTTGGAGAAAATATAACGTAGGACTTTCTACATAAACATGTTTATTTGTTTGTCGAAAAGAAGAACGCCATTGTTTCTCTTTTTTAGATTTATGGTTTTTACAATTTATAAACATAAATCTTTATATAGGCACAATATTAAATTTTACTTCCTGTTTTTGTTTTGTTAGTGTAATGTGAAAACTAATACTCTCTTGGTTTTTAGTTATAAGAACGTAGTTAATTATATCTGATTGTTATTTAGCGACACAATGATGAGCTGTTTCCCAAATTAAATTAATAAG
This sequence comes from Aphrophora alni, assembly GCA_963513935.1. Taxonomy (NCBI): domain Eukaryota; kingdom Metazoa; phylum Arthropoda; class Insecta; order Hemiptera; family Aphrophoridae; genus Aphrophora; species Aphrophora alni. The sequence continues at coordinate 90,192,665 of OY740767.1, forward strand.
GTTTATTATTTCTCCACAACTAACTGTCAAACTTCTTCCGTCATGACAGTTTTTAAAGGTGGTCGCTATTTTAAAATTTGGCATCACATTATTAGTTTTTATCCCATAAAATTGATATAAATCGTTCTGAGTAAGTTTGTGTTTAGAGACCGAATGTTATACATTGGCATTATGTCGTTCTTGTATTATTAAGTAGGATGACATGTCTTGATGGTTGTTTTATATTACAATGTTTATATATTTATAAGGGGTGATTTTTAAGTATGAAAACGGCTTTATACTGGTTATCTGAGAATTATTTAGATGGGAAAAGGAATGCGATTCTACATAGTTACGAAAAACTTCAATATGGTGGGTTTTTAACTTTTGTTCACCATCTTGCATCCGTCATATTGAATCTATTTTTTTTTCCAAATGGAAGATAAGCGTATGATACACGATTTCAGTGTAAAATTTCAAATGAAAAACAATCGTGAAACCCGTTTTTCTGTTAATGCGGTCGTTTCCGAGTTAGTAGTAATCAAAGTTCAAATGACGGAAGAACGTGTTGACAATGAAACGAGGGAAAACACGATATACGAAATTGTTATTGCACTTTAAAATCATAATTTATGCAATAACTAACCTTAAACAGTGCATCAAAATGGTGTAACTCTCATGTCCTATATCTTAAGACAGTAATTAGCTTGAATTGCGAATTTGTTGCTTAAGTAAAGAAGAAGGGAATGTCTTCCTTGCAAAATTAATGTATTCTATTTTAATCATTCAAGACAATAAATTGCTTACACCAATAAAGATATGAGTTCTGTATGGTCCTCTTAACTTTACAGTTTAGCTTTTTAATATCTTTTGTATCTAATTGTGTTCTTAAAAATAGTTAGTACATTATTTATTGTTATATAATCTTTATTATTAATTTATGTTTTTATTAAACGTAAACAGTTTAAAGATTGAGTTCTTTATTATATATTATCTCTAAATTGAAAGTTATAACATAACATTTACATTAGAACAGAAGAAAAGCTTTTTATGTACAATTCCAAAAGGTGATTCTAGAAGATAATTTTATTAATTGTATAAAACGTTGAAATTAATCCCACGTGCATTAACACCTTTGTTGAAGTGGATGCTTTCTTCTTATTACAAAATGTTGTTATTGTAAAGCTAGCACCATTATTGAAGTATTGGTTAATATAATGTTTATGTTATTTTTTTTCCATATTATTAAATATTTGAGAAAAAAATGGTTCAGTTTTATTTCCATCAGTCTGAAATTTCATTTGTCTATTTAATTGCATCGCAGTCCATTATTAGTATACTTATTTCTTTAAAAGGTTTAATGGAAGATTTACCCCGGGCAGTCATTAGTTATGTAGACTGTGCAGAGCTTTATTCAAAAGAAGTAAAAACTTGTTTGTACATTCATCATCATCATAAGAGTACAATACTTTTAAGCTCAAGGGTCGAGACGAAAATAATTTCCATTTTACACAAAACATTTCTAATAATATACAAACAGCATATTTGTATTTCTTTTAAGATTGAAAAGAGATTATTTTATGTATTTCCTTTAAAATCTGTTTTAACGCTCTTTCCTTTTTTAAAATACAGTTAAGTTATTAATAAAATCAACTTCTCTTTTAAACTGGACTAAAAAATCAGATTTTCCTGTTAATTCTTTCGTTTAAGTATAACATTAGTGTCTCTTTTATGTTCACTTAACTAAATGCAATTTTGGCTAGAAGTGATTTCCGTCTTATCACCAGGTTGTAATCACCTGACCTGACGGTTAAGGCAAGAAAATAAATTTACTGGAATATTGTGAAAAATCAATTCTTCCTATGAGATATTTGATTTAACTTTGGTTAATTCTAGGTTCTTAGAATAAGATTTAAATTCAGTTTCAGAGTTACAACACTTGATGCGTTATTACTTTTCATACAAGACTTTTGCGTTAGTTAATTATTACTCTATGTCATAATTTTTTTTCTATAACTATAAGTTCAGATACTCATTTTATAAATTAAATATATTTTCACGAAATCATTAAGACTTTGAATTTAATAATTTTGTATAGACTGATGGTTTTCAATTTATTTATTGGTTATCAGAAGTTTATTAGAACAGTTTTACTTTTATTCACAAAATGAGACCCAACATGGTGCTGGTTGGCGCTTCAGAGATGATCGTTCGCTGATGACTTCTCTTTACAGACGACTATATGGTTTGGGAGGCTTTTTATATACCTTGTCATTATCCTACCTACATACATCTAAGGACCTGTGCTGGCCTTAATATTAATATGACGTCAATTAATTTCACCCATATGGTTGGTTATTCGCCAAAAGATTATCTCACTATTAATTATAATTTGCAATTAAGCAATTCTCAATTTGCAATGACTGTCCATTACATATCATCTTATAACTATAATGGAAGTCTGAGTACCATATGTTTCTTGATCCGAGTTCAAATTAGTTAAGGATGACTTAGTTCGAATTCAAATTAGATAAGGTTAAATGAGATGAACCTGTACTTGTACTATGTCCAGTTCCAAAATCCAAATCATTACAACAGATTGGAAGTAATGTTGAAATGTTCACGAGTTTCGTTGGGCTATTTTGTAAAAATACCAGAGGATTTAAATATTATTAATTACCACATTTAGATGGTTTTTAAGAATGGCATCACTTTTGGGTTTTTCTGATCAGGTGACCATGTACACAGCGATTAGGAGATGATACTATTTAGTATCCGTGCTGTATTTTTCAGAAACGTTCTTAAAATGGTATACTCAACAATAAATAGTGCATGGTTGGAGGGTCGCATAGGGGGCGATGAGCCTCCAACATCCAGTGTTATTTCAACTAACTTCGTAATCTCTAGTGGGACTCATTTGCAAGAAACGTGATAAAGTATTGACTTAACTAGCAGTACGATTCCAGACATTATTATTGCATCAGGATAACGCGTAGGTTAATTATTACCTGAATTTAACCCAGTTATAACATTACATATTTAAGTTTCAATTTAAAGCTGGGATTGATTGGATTAAGAAGGGTTGCTTTTTGGATACTCGTTTCAAAAATTACATAATTGGAAACGAACAAATACATAATAATTACTTATTACATACTTATTACAATTGTTAAAGCCATGAAAAAAAAACAATATAGTTCTTTACACTGGTTTTATCAACAAGCTCTAACCTATTTATCGTAACAGATTATATATATATGTAAATATTTAAATATTGCTAATGGTGTAGGAAATGATGTCTCTTAGTACCCATTGAAGAATATACATTTCTTATATAATTTATATTAGGGAACACCACAGCTTAGACCGTATTTACTTTGGTATTATAATTTAATCTGTAATTACAAAGTTTTAAAACTAAGAACATAATTTTTTATGTTATAACTGCAGCAAGGCGTTTCAATAACTATGTAACTTCTGGATAAAATATAAAAACACTGATACTTATATCTCTGTTTTGATATAAAAATCTATTTATTGTCATAAATAGAGAATTCTGCACTGCGTACGGTATACAGAATCCGGACAAAAACTTCTTTTTTTTCTTGGTACTGTGATTAATTATAAAATTAAAAAAAATCCAATTACATTTTTGCAAGAGACTCCAATGACATGAAGGGCAGGAAACTGTATCAGAGGATTTTTTATTAAATTAAACAAAATTCTATCTGAGTATATAATGACATGTTAATTGATTAAAAACTTATATAAGTTATGGAGTAATAATATTTTTGGATATTACAGGAAAACAACTAATTATCACTTATTGTGTTGTTAAAAATTCAAGGGCCCACGCAGTCCAGTGGTAAGGGAGATAAGTAAGTGGCTTTGATATCTTGAAATTTTCACGTTTTCTCCAATTGTAAGGCACTTTATATTTGTAACATATATTCGTCTGAATTGTATGATATCTAAAAGTAATTTGCTTTAATGGCACTTTTTAAAAGTGAGGGTACAATATTGATCAAGTCACTTTTGTTTCACAACTAAATTAAATTTCGAAGAAGTAACCTTAAGTAAAAGATGAAGTATCAATCAGGATTAAATTACGTAAAATATGGCACTGCTAAGTAAATGTAAAAGTGTGCAATTTAAAAATGTATTCATTTAAAATATAACATATGTAATATTTTCCTTCAAGGTCAAATTATAATTTATGCAAGATAAATCATTTAAAAAATTACATTTCAATAAAATTTCAAAACGAGTTTGTTGCCTACGCAATCATGAATAACGCATATATTATAAAACATTGAAATTTTTAAATTAACATATTAAATTATAAATTAGTAAATTGTAAACTAGGAAATAAACAAGTCAGATCTGAATTTTGGAAATTAAAAGTTTAACAAGTATTATAAGAATAGATTTTAGAGGTGTTGATGTAAGCTAATCAATACTTCCAAGTCTTACCTATAGGAGGGAGACGTTGCCACACAAAACGTAAATAAGATGAGAAGTTTTGATAATGAAACGAGGGAACGGATGAACATAGTATATTATATTGTATAGAAAACCAAGGAATGGAAGAATGTCGCGCTCCATAAAATTATCTAAGACTGAGCAAAGACATGTAATAGTAGGCAGTAATAATTTTACCTACTAACATATTTATAATAACTACCATAAAACCCTTTCGTGAAGAATTTTTACTTACACATTTTTGTATAAAAATACTATTGTGACTAATGTATTGAGAAGAAAGAAAATTGAGATAAAGAAAACAAGGTAATGAAATCACAGGGTAAAGAGAATGGATTATTCACACTTTGCCAATAAAAATACTTGACGTTACTTTGGCGCTTTGAACTTTTCTATTGTCGAGAACACTTTGTCTCGTCTCAGAAGATGGACTCGACATTTCTGTAGATCTGTAAGTTATTATATAGAGTTATTTTTTTGGGAACAAAAAATTTGGAAACATATAATGTCATTTAATGACAAACCACTACATGTGTAGTTGATATTTCTTGAAACTTATCAATACAAAAGTTATGGAGACAACATACATTATTGAATACAACTAACATAGGTTTAAAAATTAAATTAAAACCAAAAGTTACTAAATGTTTCTAAAATAACATTCAAATTGTGCCTATTAAATGTATTAATGTATATAAACAGTTAGCATTTCCATTTAATTATAAACAAAACTGTACAATTTAAAACAGTTAATTAAAGTTTAAAATATTATAAGTTATATCAACAATGTTCTAAGATACTATCCACCATAGCTACATTTCCGAAATACTGTAACATAAACTATATAATTTAAACATTCGTCTAATAACGGGTGGTTTTATTATTTTTGTTTAGTATGTTGGTTACTCTGACATTAGCAACTTCAGAAACATTACATTTAAAATAATATACCAACTAAGTTTAAGTCTGATTCGAAGTAGAAGTGTGTACCATTGAAGAAAGTTGTAGAATATAAATAATAACAATACTTACTTCGGCTTCGGATTCAACGTATGTTGCCATATTGGACACGTCAGTTTTATAAAATTTAACATTTATTATTATCAATACAAGAATATAAATATCTCTATACAAGTTAGTATTTATACTTGATACTTTATTGTTATCGTGTATCAATACAATCATAGTTGAATTGTTAAAGTAATTTCATTAAAGCTGTAAAATTAAATTACGTATAAGAAGATAAAAGACCACTTTTTAATTTCTAAGCTATTTATGTCGACCAGGTTATAACAGTTTTTTATCGATCTCGTAACGTGGGAAGTATTTTAGTACACTTTCTTAAAACTACATATTTCATTTAATACTTTCAAATCTGTAACTTTTAACATAACCCAATTAAAACATAATAATAATTACAATAGCCGATTAAAAGGTATACATTAGTGGTAACTCTTACATTTAGTTTTGCTTAAGGATTGGTTACTTTAATACTTAAGTTATAATTTCGATCTACTGGTTCTTGGTGATACGGAGGAACAACCTAACGAAATATATATTGCAATTAAAACTGATATTAATTTGAATTTTTCAAGTTCTACAGCTGTGAATAGCTATCTACTGATGGTTAAATAAGTTTTATTATTTTTGTAATTATTGGATTTAAAAATGTCTTTTTGATCGTATTAAATATATTAATATTATTGTATTGTGTATTATGATAAATACATGTTATAGTTTCCGATTTTGATTTCTGCCTCTAAATGTTGACTTCCTTGTCTTGGGTTAGCTTGATTAAAAGATTTTTATGTCATAAAATAAATTCTCAAAATTTATCACATATTTTCAAGTTTCAATTTATTTTTTAGAAAGGGAATAAAGAGATGACCTTTTAAAAGGTTATGATTTGAAATTGAATAAAATCATTTACAAAATAAAATAAAAACAACATAATATATTAAGTAAAACTGTTTTCAATTATAGAACACATTACTTCTAAAAGTAAAATATAGACATGATTGTAATTAAGAATGTCTCTGGATATCGTGTTCTATAAAAATAAATGGTTAGAAAATCCATTTCGTTGGAAGATTTTATTTTATTCTTGCGGAATGAAGAAACTCGTTTTTAAAATTAATTAAAAAGAACACAAAATGGTAAAGTAAATTGAACTACATTGTTTATTCTAAATGTAATTACATAGGGAATTGAAATTAGATAACTTTGGTAGTAGTACTAATGTATTTAGAGAGGATTTAGAATTTTTTTATTAGTAGAATTTAGACATCAAATAATGAATCTGATAAACATCCAAGATAAAGAAAGACAAGTAACTAAAGAATTTAATCTGAATTAACGTTTGTAAATTGAAAATTTTTTGAATACCTATTGTTTTTAAATATTTTAATTGTACTTCGTGAGTTTACAATGTTTCTATACATTTACTAATTTATGCTTCACACTCATTCCAAATAAATACACTGACAAATATATATGCAGCATGAAACTTACCATCTAAATTAAACTGATCACTAATTTTGAAGAACTGATAATTATTAAAGTTATATTTCATGTTGGCCTACAATTTTAAGTGTTTATACTTTTTCTGTATTTGAAAACCATAATATTAAGAATTGATTTCCAGAAGAAAAAAAATAAGTGTTTCATGAAATTATTTTAGTATCTCTTTATTATTAAACCTTCTAGTTTAGAATAATTGTAGAATCAATAATTATTTTACATATAGGAGTGTCTAAAAACTATATGTGTTTACAAAACAAATTAAAAATAAAATATACTACCATACATAAATTCAACGAATTTGTTTTAGAAATGGAATAGACATAAATTCAAGATTAAGAAGACAACAAACATGAATCCAACAGTCAAGATAAATCACGTCATACGTCTCTTCTTAAAGTGAGAGTTAGACACTTAAGTAAAAATATTCAAATTTTAAAACATGGAAGATAACCATATCAAAATCATAAATATTAAAACGAAATTAAGTACATACATGGAGTACTCTGCAATACAACCTTTAACTTATATTTTATTAAACAAAACCTGTTTTATTCTATGAACTGACAGAATTAGCTCGTCTTTCAAGTTGTACAAAATTGACCAGTTCCCCGAAAGATTAATGTTACCGTAATATGTCACATGAATGAAACATGGACACTGTCTCAGCATTAGTGTTGTTCTGAATGTTTTATTTTTCATAATATCCATTTTTAATTTGGATTCTTCTGTGGTATAAATGAACCGAATATACCCAATATACCCCCAATATACCCCCAATATACCGAGAGTAACTGATAAGTGATTAAATCATTTTAAATAATAAAATAAGAAAACATTAAAAAGTAATTTTCAAATTGAGACGCAACCAATTGATAACATATGCTAAATTATCAAAAACATTAACATTTCTACAAATACTTTAATATTTCCCATGCATCTGAAGTTTTTACGGACCATTTTGTCAACTGATTTTAGTAGGTTGTACAGGAACATTTTGAAGGATGTCAGAATTATAACCTCTAACCCACATATATATATATATATATATATATATATATATATATATATATATATATATATATATATATATATATATATATATTACAGACATAGTTCTCCTCTAGTTATAATTTACAAAAGATAGCTATGGACTTTAAATTTTCCCTTTTTTATACTCCACAAGCTTGACCTACAGTAATGTTAAGAGAAGCTTGAACAAGTTGTACACACACCTTCTTACATGAAACTCTTTTATAACCTCTGTTTCTAAGTAAAGGAATGAAGGTTACAAACTTTATATATTGCAATAGCAGTTCTAGCCTGGCTTTATGCATGTGGAAATGAATGGTCTTACAGGTCATTACACAAGAGTCACTTCAAAGTACTGACTAGACTAAACGCCATTTACTAATTTATGTAGAAATTAATTTAAAAGTACGCGAGGTAAAACAAGACATGAGAGTAATTCCATAATTAACTTTGTGTGTTATTATTCTCATTTCATAAGATAACTTAAATGTAGACATTTTAATTTCCACACATACTTCATGTTACGTAATAAAACAATGTTATGAATCTAAATTTATATATATATATATTTTTATAATGCTCTACAACTCAAACGAATATATTAGTTTTTATAAAATTTGACTCAGACAAATTTTGGTCATATCTCATTTGTTTTATTAACATATTTCAGCTGTTTAGATGTGGAGACGACTATGTGTTTAAAAAAAAAAAAAACTGAGAGTACGCCATACACTGAGTTTTTAAAAGATACAAAATACAAAAACCTAAAAATTGTTGTTCCAATAAATTGTTGTATATTATTAAGTACTCTTGGTCGGAGTGTTTACATTGATATCAACAAATATTAACAAAGATTGCGTAGATAGACCTAAATGAGTCAATAAAAATTTGCAAGTACCAAGAAAAATCAAAATAATAATAATTAAAACGAAAAATACTTATTTACATGTATATAAGCATAAAACCAAATAAACCCGTTAGTAATATAATACATGGAATCAACTTCTGTGCACGCAATACTTTTTCAGTCCAAAAGATGAAAACACTATATATATAAACGGCTTTGTCCTGACTGATTGATTGAATGAATGACTGACAGAGAATCAACGTAGAGCAAAAACCAACAAAGATATTGATACCAAAATTTAAAAGCATATTTGCATGAGGTCATAGACGCTCACTAAGAAAGGATTTTGCGAGATTTTAATTTTAAAGGGTATTAAAAACAAAAAGAAAAACAAATTTTATTAAGCAACTAGGCTGATTATAAAGTTTATTTTCTTAGAATAGGTCAAGTTGTTTCTCGATTCTAAACCAAATGTATAAATATACTATGCTGTGTGTACTTTAGGTACAGATCTAAACATGTACGCATGCAGGTATTCTTTTGTAAACCTGCATGCGTGCATGTTTAGATGCGTAGATGGGAAATACCACTCAGTACTCCAAATCAGTGTGTGTTTAAAATTTCAGTTTTGTTCGAGATTTCGTCCGAGAAACTTGAATTTTGTTGTTATAACGTTATTGTATCGTAACGTTGTTTCTTAAAGAGATATTAATAATTTGTTTATTAATATTCTGTTTATTTTCGATTATGGAACTAGACTACAGGTAACTGCTTTAAAGAAAAAATTTATAGAAGCTACAATATTTACTGGTTGTGCTCAATGTGAATCTGTTTTTATACCTAGAATACCACTAATCCCGTCGGAGTACCCTTTCCAGTTTAAAAGACTTCAATTCCCTCTGAAGATATGCTTTGCTATGTCTATTAATAAATCTCAAGGACAAACATTAAAATTTGCAAGAGTTGATTTAAGAGAAGACTGTTTTTCTCATGGTCAATTGTACGTTGGTGCTTCTAGGGTCAGTTCTTCTAATAACTAAGTGATTTAGAACCTAAAGGGAAGACAACAAATGTAGTTTACAAAGAGGTCCTAAATACTAAATAAGTACATTTTTTGATCAATTTTTTTATTTGAATTGTGAAATAATTAAATTTTTCTTTAGTATTTTATAGTATGAATTCTTAAATAGTATAATATAATTTAGCCTACCTATAACTAGAATAATTACGAATTTTTGTTGTTGTTTACTTTGCCTTTTGATATTTTTCAACTTTAGTAACTTTAAGTTATTGATGAGTAAACATGATGAAAATAACAGATTTAGGAAAAAATATTCTGTTTCTGAAATTACTCTATCATTCAATTCACAAATTCTGTATTCTTAAATATTACACACTACATTAAAATTAGCCGGATTGAAGTAATATTAAACTTTTTTATCAAAACATGCGATTTAATAAACGTATAGATTACAACTTGAATGATTCGCGGGCAAAGCCGCGACGAGAGATGCTAGTCTTAATATAAAAGGTAAATCCCAAAAAGCATTTACATCGTGATCGCCCAGAATGTATAGAGGAACTTTGAATTGAACGCAGAAGACACAAAAGAGCGGTTTTAATAGGCTGTTCGTAAAAATCCATTCAGTTATATCCACGATATACAGAAATATTCCACGATATTTTTTGTTAATGGTTTTTAGGGTCCCTTTTAAACATAATAATAGTAACAAAATAAACCATTTTAAAAATCCTCAATAATACCCTATACCTAATCTCCTAAATTCGTTGGCCATTATAATAAATTTGTTTGTGACATAAATCATATAAAATCCACTGCTGCACTTTTTCTATCTGGTCAACTTTATAATTTTTTGCTGGTGACCAGAAAAACAGTTATTTCCTGACTTGACCTAACTATAACATTAAAGTAATAAAATATTTATATCACAGAAAGCTGTCCCTAATTGTCATAGTTTATTAAAAGTGGAATAATAATCAAATATGGTATATTAATGACATTTACTACCTAATTTCTCAAATAAATTCCTCTGACATACGAACTCTAAAAGCTTTGATATTGTATAACGAATGCAAAAATTTTGTAATTATAAATAATTAAAAAATAAATCTATAACACGTGGAAAATATTATAATGAACTCCATGCATACAATTTATATGCATAGGAAGTGGATATGTAAAACTTTTTATTTATCTGTATGATGCTATTCTAACAAATTTAGTTGTTTTAACCTCATCGTTTGCAGGTGATTAAATAACATGGCAAAATCATAAATAGTTTACTATGCCTGAATTAAATATTATTGATGAAAAACATTTTTTTTGGTCTAAAGTTTGGACATCTCTATTATCTAAATGTATTGCTAACATTTCATTTAGTAGCAGCTTGTACTACAGAAAAGCAGAAATATGTGTTTCTGATAGAATGAAATACAAGTATGGTTGTTGTATATAATGTTTTATAAGTAAACAAAACGTCCCATCACAAAATTTTACTATATTTAGTAATCACATAAGTATCATTTCGATAAATGTAAAACAACACTAAAAGAGTTGAATTGATTAACTATCGATTTCTAATTACATCTTTAGAACTAACGGCAGTTACAACAATTTTGTTGAGGATAAAACGATTGTTATAAAAAAAAAAAAAAAGAAAAAAAGTGTCTTTGTCAAAAAACATATAATGTAATTTTTTTAACTATTTATACATACTTTTCTAACCCGTTTTATATCTAGAATGTTATTAAAGAAACGCCATCTACACCTGCTGCTTGTAACTTCGCCAACAATACATCATTGTCAGCACTGTCTTTGTAGTGTCATGTAAAGTTCTCATCACTTTAATACTTGGATTAATTGTACGATGTATTATCAAATCATAATTAATTTTTATTTATTATAGTTCTTAGAATAGCGGGTTTAACTGGATCCTAAAAAAATAATATGTTTTTCGTAAAAGAATACCAGTCGTGGAAGGAAATGATTATTCTGTTTAAAAAAATTAAATAAATTACCATGCATTCATTAAGTTATTTTAGGGTGCTAATAATTTAAGTTCCTGAGATAGAATTTAGTCTTTATTGAATTTCGGAGATATAGTCTTTGAAATTATGAAATGGCGGAGTTTTTCAAAGCATTTATATTTAGTATTTTTTTATGAGCATTATTTAAAAATGTTGGTTACATAGTACATAAATATATTTTGAAAATCTTGTCATTTTAAATAGTAAAATCGGTGATATAAATATTTTAAATCACTACTTTTTGTGGAATTAAATCAGTATTATTAGTTCAGAAACTAAAAAAAAATTAGATATAATTACAAATAATTAGGTAGCTCAAATAATAAAATCCACCATACTTGTTCTTATTTAAAGTCCTGTAATAAATGCATTTAAGGTTGGGGATAAAAAATCATGACAAAATACAACATCATAGGTATTACAACGTCATATATTTACATAAATTTACGGATAATTCTCAATTCAACAAAATAATCCAAATATGTATTATATATATGAAAAAGGTAAAAATAAATATATTATTATGAAAAAGGTAAAAGTTATGATACTTCTTACATTATATTTAACAATGGAAACGAAAATAAAAATTACAAGTTTGATGTATCTTATGTGATTTTTATCGAGCTTAGTTTCTTAAATTTTTGAAATCACTTAATAAGTTGTTACTAATATTAAATTTATTAAACAACCACGGAGAATAATAGTACTGTAAATGGTTTTCTTATTTGAAAGAAAAGACCACAAGTACAACTTACTTAATTCAAATATTCACCTCATAGCGATATCTAAAACACTAGATCCATTTTAGCCTTGTGGTTTATGAAAGAAGTAATCCCCAAACCACAAATAAAACACCAACACAATTAAAGTTAGAAAGTTTAATAAACCCACAGAGGGATATAAACCAATTCTAAACTAAAATAAATGTGACAATGAGAGGACTTAGAAAGGGTCAACGATACGCAGCGCTCCTCCCCTCTCCACATCGGTCAGACTTGCAGTTGAACTTTTCATATGTAGGTTTCAAGAGTTATTACTTAATAAATTGTCGTATTATTAAAAGAATAATATGGTTAAGATATAGTGATATCTTTGTTGCATTTAATCTTGATAATAAATGTTTGAATAATATTAGCATTGTGCAAAATTCAATCAAATTTACTCATGAAATAAATTCTGGTAAAAGCTTGTCATTTATGTAATAATAAAAAAATAAAATATATATAGAAAACCATCGAACAATAATAATTTTAAATATTTTAGTTCTAATAATTCCAATAAACATAATTTGTCGACTTTTAACTGTATAATACATATAGATAGCCAAATCCCTCTTATTCCTAGGTGTTTTACTGGGAATGGGATAATATAAAAAATATTGTTAAATTTAATGAGTTTGATCCGGAAGTTATAGATTGAATAATAAAGAAACAAAAACTCAAAAATGTACAAAATTCTCCAACCGGAAGAGAGTAAATATAAATGTATTAGTTTGCTTTTTGATTCTGCCCTTGATCAAAGGGTTGGAGTCAATTTTAACAATTTAAATTTCGAAATTGTATTTAAAAATCAAAATAAACAGGAACAATTATTATGTAAAAAAAATCGTTTGTTGGAGAAGTATGGAATTTATAAGATTGAGTGTGACTCATGTGAAAATATTTTTGTTCAAACTACGAGAAAAGCCATAACTACAGTTAAAGAGCATTTGTGGCATATTACACTTTACAGGGTTGAAAATATTTCGTTGATGAGCATGTTCGTTCTACTTTTCATAATGTAGGAATGAATAATGTTAGTTCGAATAAAGAGATTAAGAGCAACAAATTGTTGTATAACTTTGAAAGTACTTCTTTCTTAAAGCTGAATACAACAATTATTTGTTGTAGAATTCTGATAAGGGTCCAATTCCAAATTCTTTTGCAGCAGGTTATGTTTTCGTTTTCTGGGGGTAGTTTTGAATATTTAAAATTATAAAACAACATTTGAAACACAAACTAGTAGAATATATATTGATGTCAGGACGTGAATTTAGGGTGTGGAGTCGTCGTTACAGTTTATAATCTGATTACTTATAATCTGATTTTTTATGCAGTATTCAATACTTTTCGTAAACTAGTTGTGTACAAGAAAGCCTCATTTTACAAATATTTTATTAAAGACTTTAATTAAAAACTCTATTTTTTTTCAGTTCCTTTTAATCTCCCGGTTCCTCCATAACTCAGACGGCTAAATTAATTTCCTTCAAAAATTAAATACATATTTTACAAATTTATAGTATTAATTACAAATTGTCAAAAAAGTAAAACAGTATTTTTTTTCAAGATAATTTTTTGAACATTTTACTCATGTGTAATTTATATTCAATGACAGGATAACATAAAATTCTTAATGCATTGTCAAATGTAGGAAAGCTTATATTGCTTAATTACCTGAAGAACTGCGTCCACTTTATTAGAGTTATAATATCGCTAGAATTGCACCTGCTTTCCACATTAAGCATAACTTTTTATTTTCAATAAAAGTTCACTTTTATCAATAATATGAGTATCTTAAATGTCTACCCTTTAATTGCTTGCATTCTTTCTATGGATTTAAATTTACATATTTATGTCTGTAATGTAGCCGTAGGCCAACAGATCAACATTGCCAAAATGTATCATACTGTACATTTATTTTCATTTCATAAAGTTAGTCAAGACAATTACACAATAAATGTAAGAGTTTATTTTTCAGTCGAGTTTCCAATATAAAGAATAATTTTAACGCTACTTTATTTATTTAATATTTGTCCGTACACGAGTCTTCATAAATTCAAGGAATTTGTTGGTTTATTTAAATGATTTGATATAAAATGTCCATAATTATTATTCCTTTATTCCTATTGTAACTATTTTGGTATATACTATTGCAAAAAGGATTAGATATTTCATGCACATAGCATTTATTGGTTGAGAGTTTGTTCTTATGATAGGGTTGGTAATGTTTATCACACTTTTAATTGGCGTGTTCTGATTGTAAATTTATGTTCAGTTTAAGAAGTTACGAATTACTAAGCAACTAATAACAGAAACGTTAAAACAAACAAGCGTTTATGTAAACTTCATTGTTTTGATTATTTATTTATTTGTACGTTAACATTAATACGTACTTGTTACACGCTAAATTATATTAATCAGTGGTAGTAGCAGGAAATCAATACAAGGACAATACATACATTTTACTTTATGTTGTTCCTTCAATTTAATTGCGAAACCGAACATGATTTTTTTGACATGATACTTTTGTAATGCCAATAATTAAAGGAAAAATATTATATTTGTCTTACATTCTAACATCTAAGTAAACAATATCTTGTATTCTTCCACGATTCCTCGTGATTGGTAATTACCATTGACGACTGGCAGAAACAGTATATCCATAAAGCAGACACTTATTATTTTTTTACTCTTTTGTATTCCCTCCAACTTTCAAACCCTCCATTACCAATTTCCTGTATTCTTCTTTCACAGGGCCACAAACGTTTACAAATTTTAATAAATCGACCAATTACATTATTAGTAATTTAAGACCTTTAAAATTAATATCGATTAAACTATTTATTGTTGGTTTTCAGAAACTATTCTTCTTTCGATGCATATTTTCTAATATTTAAACTGGACCTATTTGACCAAAATGTCTTTCTAGTTTCGCAAACCAGTATACTGGATTTTTTGCTTTTTGATATTGAAAAAACAGCTGTTTCATATTTCCCGTTCCTAAGTGTCATTACTTGACAATTTCATACAATAGATCAGCTTGCACAATTCCCCCATTTTCGAATTTTATTATGTGGCTTATCTCAGCCATATACATCCAAACGCCACGATTGACAATATCATTCTAAGGAATTTAACACCTCGTTGAGTGTTTAAAATAAGGTTGTTAAGAAAATTATTAATAGAATTTTATCAGTTTACTCCTTAAACTTTACGCTGTAGAACTAAGTACTTTAGAAACGTTAAGAATTTTTTTGTATACAATAAATGTCATAAATAAGTCATTGGCAACAAATGTCTAAGATAATTAATTTTGACGTGACAACCGTTTAAATTTAGTTCTTTCGAAATTTAAAATTTTAGAATCATTAAGGTTTCTGATCAAGCCACTCATTTACTTATTTAATAATTAATTAATATTAATCCCATTTTTAAAAAGAAAGATCGTCTGTTTTTAAAAATAATCAGCTATAAAATCTAACATGCCTAACTTTTATCTTCATTTTAACTTTGTAGACAATGTATAAACCACGATTGTAACAAACACATTAAGGTATAACTCAAATTTAGAGTGTTATATTTCACTTTGTAATACATCACCCTGTTTGAAATCCTAAAGGCATTTACGACGAAACTGTCTTCCTAATTACGTTTGTGAAATATTTACAAATGACAGACATCATTATTAGTCTTGTGCGTGCAATAACTGACAGTCGTTTTTGTATGATTAATTGCATACTATGATAATATTCCATGTGGGCATATCTTGAATTCAAAACAATGAAATACATTATTTTTGTTGTAATTTATAATTCTTAATACACAATTATTTATACCATTTTTTTAAACTGTGTCTGATTACGTTTAAATTCTTACTTATAATTCTTTACTTAAGCGTTGTATTAAACTGGATAATGCTTACATGATTTGGTCATTTGAATTTTTAATTTATGTAAATTAAAGGGTACCAATATTTATATGCTCACTTGAACTGAGGCGGATTGTGGAGTTCGGTGTTAAGAGGAAAAGACACTCCATCCTTGGATGCGACGCTAATGCCCCACATATATCTGATGAAGTACTTGTGTCAATAATCGAGGTGAGTGTTATTTAAATTTCATAACTTTAATCAAGTTTATTTATATTGAATCAGGGATGCAAACAAATCTTTAATCAAATAAGGAGTCTGATTTTGAGAGAAGACGGCCTAGGCATAAGTAACCAGCTGCTAAGCAGCCAATATGAAAAGGAATTAAAGGGAATCTAAAGACCCGTCTGTCAAATCACAATTACATCTTATTTCTAATAATATTGTGTTAATTAAAAGAGACTTATAAGAATCGTAGGAATACTGACTGAGGCATGGTCTGTGAGGAATGAAGGCAGGATCTTGGCCGTAGGATCGATGGAATGGGTAATTCTTTGAATAGAGTCATCAACGAATCGAATAAAAAGGCCTAAACTGAGTTCACGAAGAAGAAAAAAATCGTGAGTTCACATTCACTTATCTTTTGTTGGAATCATAAGCAAGAAACTGTGCATGAGGAAAAACGTTCGCTGACGTTCAATTTTTATGCTGGGATCGTTACTCAAAGATACTAATGGAATATAACGAAACTGTAAGGAGAGTCAAAAAGTACTATAATTCTGTCAGGGTGTTGATTGTCTGACCGTGGACAAATCTAAACTTTTGTCTTGCCAACCGATGAATGTTGAGGGTTGATAGTTCCCATAGAAACGCTGCGTTGGAGATTTTACTCAACGTACACAGAACCAGACCAAAGTAGAGAGACAATGCCTTTGAGATTCTCAAGAATACTGGAGTTATGGCATGTCTGTATACAAATATAATGTTATTAAATGGCATTTAAACTCATTTCAGCCCTTTAAATTTCAAGGAGTCGATGGCATCTTTCCTCTCTTTTGCAGCAGGTCTGGTTATCCCAAAGTTGTTAGACCTTTTAAGTTTGAGCTTATCGATTGGGGTAATTCCAACTTCCTGAAAATAGCAAAGGCAGTATTTATTCACAAACCGGTAAGACCATTTTCAGTAGTAACAAAGGCATATAGACCATTAAGTATTTAATCTTTTCTCCTTAAGACATATTAGAGGTAAAGTTTTGGAAGGTCTACCGCTCCATACAAATCAGTAAGCTTATTAAAAAGAAAAAAATTGCAAATCAGCGATTCACGGTTTGGCTAGGAAAATTGAACAGGAAAAATTCCCTGGCAGTCCTCTTGTATATAAAAGGAGATTTTGATAATTATTTTTGTCAGATTTTAAAATTTTTGTAATGAACAGTAATTGTAATTTGAACACTTTTATCGTGATAATTAGTATATTATGCCACTTTTATGATAGTTTCGCATTGAAAATAATTCCAGGAAAAAATATTTCACTTTAGTTTATGAGTGTGAAATATGTAATGTGCACAAGTCAATTTTAACTTTCATGTTATAAATCATAAAAAATAAAGGTAGTAACAACTCCGTTATTTTGTCACATCTTATTTTACAATAATAAAATACAAATTTAATTGGCAAATTCGAGGCTCTACAAGTTCAAGGTGCATCTCCCTATCGAAGCGAGCTTAAATATGAAGAACTATAATAAATTAATCACAATGCCATTACATGAAATACGAGATTGAAGCTTAAAACAGCTTCATGGCAAGTGGATAATAAATAAATAATTAATCCTTTAATGGTTAACATCAGGTAAACACATTTATTGGAACATAACTAATATGTAGTCAATTATTAGCGATACAATAATTTTAACTTTTCTTAATTCAATCACAAGTTTATATTATGTTAAAGTGCTTTAGGTTTCCTAAACGCAAATTTAACTGTTTTACAACTTGAATAGCTGTCGGAAATTCTAACACGCTCGTTCCCTTGTCTTAACCTCTAGAAACACTTGTCTTCTTGACGAAGATTAATGAGATTACTTTGGTGTTTAGTTTCATCCAACGTTTTTGTTTAATGTAAAATTCATGTTATATTTTTATATCGTAAATATTTCTTCACAACTTTAACCACTATACATTATGAAAGAATTTTCTATGATAATATGTGTGAATAATTTAGTTTTTAATATTTATTTTATGAATACATATTAAAAGAGTGGGATATTAGTAGGCCTAATGAATAAATTGAAAATAAACATATTAAACTAAACTCTATAAAATTGTTTCAATTAAAGGGTTAATTGTTGATACAAAAGGGTTAACAATTTTATAAAAATTAATCAAAGGGTTGAATTTATAGTTGAGTATATAATTAAGTACAGTGAAGATGTGAATAATTTATTTCAAATTTTGTAGTTAATTTAGAAGTTTATAGACGTTTATAGAAATTCTAAAGTATTTCTAATTACAACTGATAAATATCCATATTATGGAATTAATTGATATGAAAAATAATATACTTAATAACAAATTCATCAACATGGTTGAAATAATTTTAGGCTAATGTGAAAATTGTAATAATAATAAGTAAATCATAACTACCAACCTAAGAGATATATCACTTGAGATCTGTAAGAAATAAGTCAATTTATTATAGAACGAGATATACAAAAGTATAATAATTTTATATATACAATTTTTATTAGTAAAAAAGGGCATTTGCTTTTTAGGAAGCGTTTGGAAGTATGAACTTTTTCTTTTTGGAAGCTTAATGTATGAGTTTAATTGATATTCAAGGTAACTGCATTTTATATTGTTACTTAGATACAGTCAATTTCTAGTCAACATATGTAAAAGATTCAATGATATAACACCCCCTCCCTGACAAAATAAAGTACCACTTGTTCATCATAATTATTTAGCAAAATAATTTTTAAATCAATATTCAACAAGCTGTAAAATGAAATTGCTTCAACCATTACGCTCATCTCATTTGTTTTGTGTGCGTTGTATGTGTAGGTCATTAAATAGTATGAAGGTCTCTGAAACGTGTACCGAAATATATCTGGATTTTATTATTACATTTATTTACGTATCGTGAAAATAGAATACACCGAAAAAACGTCAAGCCATTTGTCAATTTAGAAATGATGGATTGAAACCTAAATTTAAAGTATGCATTAATGGAGAATAGCTTGAGGTATTAATACTCATTTATCTGTACTAAATTTTATTACATCAAGTGTATCTTGGTTACTTTGTCATACCATTATGGCAAATCCTAGAGTAATATACTTAATCATAACAATAATGAAGATAATAAGAGACAAAATCCAATTAGAAGTAATAGGTATCAATGTTAGTTTGGTATAATAACATACATAGTGCTATACATAGTGGTATATCCTAAAAAAAAATGCATATAAAGAAGTTTCTGTTTAAAACGAATAAAGTTTGAAATAAGGCAGCCTGCAGTTAAGTTTCACAAAGTTATAAATTGTTATTGGGATAAATCGTTGACAATGGAGAACTTTGACACAAGATATAGAATACTTTGAGTGAATAACAAAGGCGTCTCATTATTAAACACATTATATAGGGATAATAACTTTGAGTGTAGACAAGTTTAAAAGTTATTGTGTAGTAAATATTATATTATTTCCTAAATAATCATGCACTCAATGAGGAAATTTTAAACTAAATAGCATAAATGGCATTTATTTAAAAGTATATTTTCTTTGGGAATGAAACGATAGAAAATATGTGCTGGGTTTATTGAAGCAAATGGTTTCTTTACTGAGAACTATTGGATACTCTCTTCCTAGAGAATTGTGTATACAATATTGAAGAAGTATTAGAAATGAATGCTTTCACGAGACACATTGACCCAGAAAGCAACTTTATTCATGCCTGCATTGTTCATAGCATTGAACATTATTGTTGGCTTTTATATTTGCTTTATTCATTAAATAGAGGTAAAATATATTTTCAGTGCATATTAATACATCATAAATAATATAAATGTTAGTGATTCGTACTTTGACATAAAATTGAATTAGATTATTAATTTATGTGAATAACTGTTTATCAATACAAAGAATTCTAGTACCGTCCAACAAAAACTTACCTTCCTGACTTCCTCAATGATTTATGTATTTCGTTATTATTTTTTTTGATTATATTTCAATAAAGTTTTTTTTTTTTAAATCTCGATGGCTTTATACAGACAAAATGTACAAAAACATTTAATGTCATATCTAGTCATTACTTGGTCTCGAATCATATACGTGGAATACAGTAATTGTTTAGAACTGCAAATTATATACACTTTTATAGTTTTGGGTATACACTACAGAAATATTTCCCCAAGAATCTATTTCGCCTTCGAATCAAATACTATTTATGTTTATAGTAACTATTGATATTTTAATTTAGTTTTAGTTTAATTTTCCTATTTATAGGATCTCAGTGATAATTTTCTGCAAATTAACACTTTGAAAATCTTCGTATTAAACCGAAAGAATTTAATAAAATTAATGGTTAAGTCTGGTTTAAGATTATATATGTTAACACAAATAAACTTCTTCACCAATAAATTACCTACAAAAGAAAAATAAAGTAAAATAAAACATTGATAACATAATAAATCATAGAAGAATAGTAACACAGATGAAATAAATAAATAAAATTCAATTTACACAAAACACAGTTTTTTAATATATAGAAACATGAACTATATAAATACACACTAAAATGTAAATAATCATAAAATTTAAGAATGAATCATATATAATCCATAATTTAAATCAGACCAAATACAGTAGTAAGATATTCAAGAAATAAAATAAATTAAATTACAGAATGAAAATAATAAAACAAGAATACAAGTCACAGAAATCTTCCAATTTAACATACCTATAAATAAAAGTATTTAAATGATAGAATCGTTGTTGTTAATAGAATCGCCATTAAGTAAATATGTACATTGTATATTAGAGATAAGTATATACATAGTAGGGATATTTAAACAAAATTGGAACACATTTTCTTAAAAATAATATGTTTATTTACTCAAACGCGTTTCAGCGACAAAGCTTTAGTGATTTATGAGCTACAATAATAATTTTATAATATTTCAAAAGTTATATTTTCTATATTATTTGATTCAAAATTAGCTGACACATTTGATTACTAACCTGGTGTAATAATTTAAAACTAATGTAATAGTTTTAAAATCGAATTACTGTGTTATTATGTATATTCAGTCATGTCTATACTTTCTTTTTTTGTTGAAAAAGAAAGGAGCCGAAATATTAACATAATATGTATGTCACATCTGTTAAACTGAACTGCTATTACAAAAGTTAG
Organism: Aphrophora alni; assembly: GCA_963513935.1. Taxonomy (NCBI): domain Eukaryota; kingdom Metazoa; phylum Arthropoda; class Insecta; order Hemiptera; family Aphrophoridae; genus Aphrophora; species Aphrophora alni. Next base: position 90,214,609 of record OY740767.1, read on the forward strand.
CTTTTAAAAAAATGTTGGTTTGTAATAAGTTTTTAAAACATCTAACCAATTGACAAACTCACTAGCTTGTTAATTTACATATTCAGGAGATTAGTGTATTTCTATATTAAATACACACACATATATATATATATATATATATATATATATATATATATATATATATATATTTAGAGACTGACCATTCATGCACATATCGTTTTATGTCCTGGCACAACTGGATATAATTTAAACGGCCTGAGATATCAATGTGAGACCTTGACCATACCTATTAAAACATTTCTTTTTACTATTTCAGGTTGTTAAACATTTTGCCCCCCTGTTCTAAAGGGGGGTAAAGGGGGGCAACTAAAGATTTTCAAATGCAAACTCCTATCATGTGACCCGTCATTTTAAAGGGCATAAAAAAAGAAATCAAATGGTACAAACTAGAGGTCTCTACGTTGCATTTAACAGAGTAAAAGACATTTACAATAATTACAATAATTTATTTTCTTAAGACATTTACAATAATAACAATCATTTATTTTCTTGTCCTGTTGTTCGTTACTTGAGTCAACACTTATCCAAATTCTTAAAACAGTTACATGTTTTAATGTAGCAGGTGTTCAAACTGTTCACCTTCGGCTGTTTGACAGTGTGCTAGCTGTGTGTAAAAAGCTGAGACAGCGTTCAAGAAAGATTCTCTAGGAATCGTTTGAGACAAGTGCAAAATTCTTTCAGTTAAGTCATGGACGTCAGTTGGCTTTGTTTGGTACACCAGGTATTTCATGTAGCCCCAAAAGAAGTAGTCCAGTGGATTAAGGTCAGGAGACCTTGCTGGCCATTCCACAGCGCCCCTTCGGCCTATCCACCTTCTTGGAAAGACATTATTTAAATATTGTCGTACTTCACGGCCATAGTGTGGTGGTGCTCCATCTTGTTGTAACCCAATGTTGTTAGCTTCTCGTCCAAAATATTTTGGAGTGCAGGCACAATCTGGTTTTGAAGCATCTCTAAATACATCACAGAATGTAAATTTCCATCAATTATAAATGGACCGACCAAGTGGTTATCGACTATTCCTGCCCAAACATTAACTTTTGAAGGGCGTTGTGTATGAGCCTCTACATACCAATGTGGATTTGTATCTGTCCAGTAACGACAATTGTGCCTATTGACGCTACCGTTGGTCATGAAAGTGGCTTCGTCACTAAAAAGGATTCTGTTCAGTAACTCAGGTTCAGCGTCTAGTTTGCCCATCATTACATCACAAAATTCAACCCTGCGGTCATAGTCGTCTTCACTAAGCTCTTGTACAAGTTTGACTTTAAAAGGTTTGAATTGATTACCTTTAAGAATTTTTCTTATCGAAGATTGGCTGATGTCGTGCTCCAAAGCAGCTCTTCTCGTAGATAAGTGGGGATTTTCAACAAAGGACTGCATAACATCTAATGATTTCTCTTCATCAATTGAAGGAGCCCTTCCTGGCTTGGGTCTGTCTTTTAAAGAATGTGTCTCATTAAACCGTTGAATAATTCTTGCCACCGTAAACCTCGTTATGGGATTGATTCGGTTCGGAAAAACCTCATTAAATAAGTCTGCTACTTGACTGTATGATCTCATACGGTCCCCATAACCTCTCATCATTAACACAGTAATTCTTTCAAACTCAGAACCTTCCATAATAGAAAAAACTGGGCCGTCGTTGGACTGCCGCCGGAAGTGAAAATAAATTTGTTTATTTAATTTACTAACATCAACTAGTGCTTAACGCGCCTAAATAAGTTTTCACTTCAATAAAATAACTAACACTATTCGCCAGAAAAGTAAACTTGAACTGAAATTGTTAATGGCAGCCTAAGCTATGAACTGATAATTATGCAAGTGAGTAGGATACAAGAGAAAGTCCAAAGTAGATTGTTGAAACTGATAAGATAAGAACACGGGAAATTTCAAAGCATGTTGACTCATGCAACTAACAACAGGACAAGAAAATAAATTATTGTAATTATTGTAAATGTCTTTTACTCTGTTAAATGCAACGTAGAGACCTCTAGTTTGTACCATTTGATTTCTTTTTTTATGCCCTTTAAAATGACGGGTCACATGATAGGGGTTTGCATTTGAAAATCTTTAGTTGCCCCCCTTTACCCCCCTTTAGAACAGGGGGGCAAAATGTTTAACAACCTGAAATAGTAAAAAGAAATGTTTTACTAGGTATGGTCAAGGTCTCACATTGATATCTCAGGCCGTTTAAATTATATCCAGTTGTGCCAGGACATAAAACTCACTCTGTATATATATATATATATATATATATATATATATATATATATATATATTTAGAGACTGACCATTCATGCACATATCGCTACAAAATTACTTGATTACATATTTTCAATCATACTGAATAGCTTACTTAATTTTGAACTTATAGTAATTTGCAATAATTATGATATTTATTATTAAACACAAGTTCAATCAAGTTGTATAATAAGAATGATTTACCGAGAGTTTATTTATGTGTTTAATCTTATATCATCGAAAAGAGATATGTTCCCTCTTCATTCAGCAGCAAGGCATTTTGCACACAGACAGGTGGCATTTTCAGTCGTTACCTACGTTTGAAAATAAACGTTAGACATGGAGAACTGTTATTGACTTAACAAGGGTTATGACTTTTCAAACTCTTAAATTTATACGTGTTTAAGCTGCCATAACCTTTATATAAAAATGTAAAAGAAAAAGTAATTTGTAATTATTTTTACGTATATAAATTTTCCAAAATTATTAATCTTTCCATATTTTTCAGTCAGTGAATGAATAAATTATTTCATTTAGGATGACTTTTGATCGTATGTGATTCAGATATTCTGGCGCCAGTTGATCATCTCCAAACAAACCAAACAACTCTATTAAATGTTACAGAAACATGTTTTTGTTTTCTTGTCCCAAGAATTTATTCAACGACTTAACGAATACAAATATCATAAAATGGTTTCTCAATCCTTCATTTATATTTACTATTTTTATCTTGTATGCACCCAATAATGGTGATTTGTAATAAATAACAACATTTCTTAACTATGATACCATAGTATGATGCACATATGGTTAACATCAGTTTTCAACAACATATAACTTTATTGTATCGCATTCCAGATTGTGACAATTGAAGACATTACAGAGTAATTAAATTATATACTTTGTTTGCTCATAGTTTTGTCAATTAAACCAATAATTAAAAAAAATTAAGTACAATCTATTAAAGTTGAATTTTATATGTTACTCTGTTCAATACAATATTAATTTATATTTATTATTTACTACAATATATGAACTAGATGATTATAATTGAGAGTTATCTTTATTAGTTAATGTTTAATGAGTTCAATTATGTTTGGCAGAATACAATTACCATCTTAGGTTTTTTTTCATAGAGAATTTATTATACTTTTAATACTAATTAGTTTTTAAATTGGAGTATAGGGTGAATTTGTCTTTTGATATGTCAGTTTTATGTTTATTATTGAATTTTATTTGCGGTATATAGGTTTAAAACAAATGTTTAATTAATATAATGTTTATAATTAATTAATTTTCAGTACAAAGATATATTTATGGTACTTCTAATTAAAAAGTATTCCGGTAAATATTTTACAACTCTCATCCAAAAATTACTGTTAAAAACAATTGATATATCTTGTTGAAAGGATGATTTAGTTTTGAGGTAGAGGATATTATTGGAGCAATTTTTGTACATAGCCTTAGAATTACATTGCTACTACATTAATTAAAATATATATTATGATCATCAATATTAAAAAAATAGTCATGTACATAAAAAATATAATTTATTGAATAAGTGCTTCTGTATCGATGCGTTACATTCTCACATTTAATCATTGTGTTATTCAGCTTATTTATATTTAGATTCGTTTGACAATTCTTAAATACGTGATAAGTTATTGAGATAAATGTGCTGTATATATATATATATATATATATATATATATATATATATATATATATATATATATATATATATATAAACTTAGAAATGTGTTTAAATTGTTCATTTACGACCTAAAAACAGGTTCTAAACAGCTGGTAAAACAAAATGTATATAAGAATGTTATTCAAATTAAAGAATATATTTCCTAACCGTAATTGATTTTGGTTTAATATAAGGGTAGGTTAGTTTCCTTCATAGTCCCATTTATAAATCTCTTGCAAATCTGGGAAGAATGTAAATTAATCCATAAAAACACTAAACATAAGAATCAAAATAAATAGTGTTAGAGGGTATGAATTCAACTTGCATTGACATGATGAATGGCACAATGATTTAATGATTTCATTGAGATAACTTTTTGTATGTGTTTCCAGGTTAAATTTTGTCCTCTTATCTATGTGGTTAAAATATAGATCAATTTAAAGTGTTTAATGTCTCGCTGTTAGTTACAGCTTCATGAAAAAACATAGATTTTTAAGTTTTGTACTTTAAATAAATAGGAAAGTTTGGTGACTTGTTATATGCTAAGAAAAATAAATAATTTGTTATTTTTATGGTTTTATTGGACTTCGTTATCAACGTTAGTAAATTTACCAAAAAATTAAAAGCGCCTAAAAATTTAATTAGAATTGACGCTTGGTTTTAACACATATCTACATAAGTAAGCCTTATTTATACTACAAGGCGTAAATTTACTGAGAGGTGGCGTGGAGAAATTTTTATTTTATTTATTTATTAATTTTTTTACAGCTTATCTATGAGATATAGAATACTAAGTCTGATATTTGAGAAAGACACACAGGGAAAAGAGCAATAAAGTTGATTTGGAAATAAATTAATAAAACTAACGCCAAATATATGAGAATACATTTCTTAAACCGAGTTAGTTCATCAATAGATGGAACACAATTGTTTGAAAAGGTCACTTAATTCTCATTGAACATAAAGAGAACCGAAAACCGTTGGAAAAAAATGTATCTCAGGTTTATTAAGGAACGTAAATATGCCGAATTGTATTTAGTCAGTTAACAGAGTAGCCAATTTAAGTTAAATGTCCAATAATTAATTAAGCTTTGTCTATCAAACTAGATAATTCAACTAAAATAAATGTGAAAGCAACATGAAAATAGATTCATTTGTTTCGGAACCGGAGCCAATATTTTGATATATTTTAAATATTATATTTTGTTCTAAACCTATGTTACAGAAACATAATTCTTTAGTATTTTGCTATGTAAATTAGAAAAACCGGGATTAATGAAAGAAAGCTACTTATATTTAGTCCTCTTTTTGTTAATTACTTTAATCCACAGTGTGTAAAATAAATAAATAAATACAATTTTTTTTATTGTTTCTATAAAATGGCATCTACTGAACACAAATTCTGGGTTATTTGAATATTCGTTTTCTTTAAAAAAACTTTGTGTATTTTCGTGTTCAATATAAATGAATTGGGAAACAGTTTTATTTTTACATTATTCAAAATCACAGTGTTGTTGGGTTTTGTTGTTGTAAATATTGAAATAAAATATAGTACAAGTTTAGGTATGTAGCTAAGAAAGTTACTTGACAGCAGAATTCAGAAAAAAGTAGGGTTTTACATCAAATAATTTGTAAATAATTAAACTTTAATTTTTATCGTTACGAAAAATCAAAGTTAATGGACAAAATTTTTCAGATTCGAATTTACAGTACAAATTCACACTATAACAAAGTGTACGTTAAAATGTAAAAAAAAAATTTTTACAAGACTAAATTTTTAACCACTATACTGGTTACATCTGGCAATCTAACTACTTAAACAATGGTCAACATTACGATCTAGAATTTCGTCCCATCTGACAAGTTGACAGCTTATTAAAGGATTACATTTGAGGTGAGCGTTCACTTATATTCAACTGGTTCATCACATTTTACAAATTAAATAAGTTTTTTAAAATTTTTTTATAAATCAACTGACTTTTCATAAAATTTAATTTTAACCATATAAATGCTCTTCATTGCTGATTTTTTAAATTGTTGTTCAATGAAATCCATGTTAAGGTGATAATGTTTATGGACAGGCTTAAGGATAAGGTGATAATGTTTATGGACAGGCTTAAGGATAAGTTGAATATTCAAAAAGATTTCATTGAATTACGAAATGGTGATCGTCAGTGTTATTTTCGAAAATAATCTAGTCAAAACAAACTATTTATATTAGAATATATATGTTCAAAACATTTTACATTGAATGAATTTACAAAACAAAGTTAGTTTTTGAAACGTAGATAGATTCATTGTCTGAATTCAAGTATTATTTTACACAAAATGAAAAACTTTGTTTCAAGTTCATTCCTTTATTCCGTTTGTAAAAGTTTGTAAAAATCATAATGTAGATTATTAATTTAAGTATGGAAAACAGCCAATTAAACTAAACTTTACAATCTCAATTCAATGTTTAAGTTTCAGTTTATGTTTTGTTAAATAAATTTCACAATATTCTATAGATATCACAGTAAATAAAAGTTACATTTATCAGATGTAATTTATATTTAATTGGTACTATAAATATTCGGTGATCTTTCCAGCTAAAACTTTGGTACTAATATGTTCCGGTAATCCTAACGGATTGTCTAACCTATTCCAACCTTGCTTTAGTTGTACGCTTCTATATGATACATTATTATTAAGTACTAAACAGTTTTAATAAGAACTAATAGCAATTTATGTGTACACGCCTTGAATCGTCAGTCCGTGGTGATATGGAAATTGTTATTTTAATAATATCCTCCTACTCTTACACTATAGATAAAATACACTAGTAATAATAGTCATTAATTTATTGGAATTTAAATGTTTAAAAAGTATATACATACTTAATACATATAATACTTAAACTAAATACATAATTTTTGAGTTGGACATAAATGGATCAAAGAATTTATAATTCTTAATAGAGATATTAAGTGGCGACGTTATGAGAGTTAAGAACATGACAGATATAAATGTTTAATTTTTAACTCATGCAAAAGTTGTTAGAAGCAATAACGTAATATCTATAAATGCTTCCTTGCGGACATTTGTATTAAATTGTACTTTAATCCAACTACACATCTGTTTGTTAAATCACAATTATTGTATAGTTTTGTTGATAATAAAATTCTTTCAATGTAAATACAAGTCGTACTGCTTATTTTATAAATAATGACCGTTATATCAAATCATCAACAGAATGGTATCAACAAATAAATAACTTTTATTTATTACAAATATTAAAGTATTACTAATATTTGAACGTCTTCAGTACTAATAATATACATCTAAACTATCAGGTATCTTTTAAAATTATTTGTAAAGCTCATTTCTTTAAAATTAAGGATTTCATAACATTAAATAAATGTGTAAAGTGTGTTTAAAAATCAACAAAAAATTATACCTTTAAAAAAATATTTAAATATTTAACCATAAAAGTGTGATACAGAATTTATTTTTTGAGCTACCTTATGAGCTAGTGTGAAACCTTATGAGCTAGCTACACCGGTACAACTTTACAAGTATAAACTAAACCAAAAAGTAACACAAACAAATTTACCAACACTGAATAGGAATTTTAGAAAATAAAATACGAAAACAAATAACTTTTTAAAATTGAATTATAACTTTAAAATTATTCTTAAATCAAGAAAAAATTTAAATTAACTACAAAATTAAGCTTTGGAAATTTTAACGATTTATATAAATAAATGAAATAAAAATGGATTGTAAATTTAAACGAAAAAATAATATAAAAATAAACCTGAATTATAAAGGAAACAAAGAAATATTCACACATATTATCAGACTAATCTCTAACCTGATGAAAACGTTATAATCTTGGTTTAAATCAGTAAAACATGTAGAAATAAAACAGTAATCTATTGAGAAATAGGGAGATGGAATAAAATGCTATTGAATGCAGATAAAGGGGCTTAATCGTCAAACGCCTTTGTGAGTAGTAATGGTATAATATAGTAGTAATTAATTTTGCATAAGTTACTAGTTTACCGTACTGGAAAATTAATCCGTACATATCCTTTAACATATGTAATTGATGCATGCAATTGACGTATACTTGTTAGAGGAGGCATCTACAAACAGTGCCAACAGACAGCCAACAGTTTGCATATATACGCTTTGAATATTAGCAATGCAATATAAAGAGTGGGAGTAGAGATCCGGATACTTTAGGACAAAACTGGTGGGGGTACCCCCACCCCTCCCCCCTCCCCCCTTGGCCCCTCCCCCTTTGCCCCCACCCCTCCCCCTCCCCTTGGCCCCCCTCCCCCCTTTGCCCCTCCCCCTTTGCCCCTACCCCTCCCCCTCCCCCTTGGCCCCTCCCCTTTTACCCCTCCCCCTTTGCCCCTCCCCTTTAGGCCCCTTCCCCCATTGGTCCCCTCCCCCTCCCCCTTGGCCCCTCCCCTTTTACCCCTCCCCCTTTGCCCCTCCCCTTTAGGCCCCTTCCCCAATTGGTCCCCCACCCCTCCCCCCTTTGCCCCTTCCCTGTAGGCCCCTCCCCCTTGCCCCTCCCCTTTAGGCCCCTTTCCCCATTGGTCCCCCCACCCCTCCCCCCTTTGCCCCTTCCCTGTAGGCCCCTCCCCCTTGGGCCCCTTCCCCCATTGGTCCCCCCACCCCTCCCCCCTTTGCCCCTTCCCTGTAGGCCCCTCCCCCTTGCCCCTCCCCTTTAGGCCCCTTCCCCCATTGGTCCCCCCACCCCTCCCCCTGCCCCTCCCCTGTAGGCCCCTCCCCCATAGGCCCCTTCCCTTCCCCCATTGGTCCCCCCACCTCCTCCCACCCCTCCCCATGCCCCTCCCCTGTACGCCCCTCCCCTTTAGGCCCCTTCCCTTCCCCCATTGGTCCCCCCACCTGTGACGTATTGTTGTCGAGACACACACAAGACGCCATACACACATGACGTCATACACTTAACTTTATTAATACCGGTGGGATTCGAACCTGTGAAGTTTGGATTTGAAGGCGGACACGCTACCGACTGAGCTATCGTGCATAGTATTACAAGTCGGATAATTAACGCAGTATATAAGCCGCCATGTTGTAACCGCAATAATGTGTTATATATATATAATGTGTTAAGATAGTTAACCTAACCTATAAGTGTCCTACTTGTTAACCTAGACTTAATTCCTGCCTAAACCTATGCTTACCACAGTCCAAACGGGTGTTAGTCTGGCCACTATTTAACCGAACCGAAATTACCAACCGATTTACCAACCAACCGATTTACCAACCGAAACCAACCGATTTACCAACCAAAATATACTTTTACCAACCGAAATATACTTTTAGCAACCGATCTACCAACCGAAATACACTTTTAGCAACCCAAACATCCAACCGATATACCTCGACCCGCGGACTTTGCTCCCCCCTGCGGGAACCCCCCACCGGCTGCGGGAACCCCCCACCGGCTGCGGGAACCCCCCACTGGCTGCGGGAACCCCCCACCACCACCTCCCAGCGTGTGTGGAAGTGACAGCATATCGGTCTCAGCCCGGGGCCCTCTACTCCCCTCCAACAATATTCATATAGGTAAGAAAGGGGGGTCGCGTCGCTTACCTCGTTTCGGCTACCATTCCAAGGTGTGTAGGTCAGGTTCTGACAGGGTCTAGCCGGATTGTACAACAGTGCGTAACAGTGCGCATGCGTACTACTCGTTGAAAGGAGAGTGTCCACAGGTTACTCCATCTACACTACCAGAGTGTAGCACCGGTCAAACAAGTTAAAACAAGGTGACTCACACGGTTAGAGTTACTTGAAAAGAACTATGGAGCCAATTTACATTGTTTCCTCGCAAAGTAGGATGGCGAAAAAATTTCGTACTCTAAGGACTAAAATTCAGTTTAAATTTCATCCACCACCCGAGAATGTCACGGAAATTGATTGGATAAAAAGAGGCTTTGAATGTTTGGTGGACAAAATGAAAAATGGAACAGCTGATGGTGATCTGTTGGGCTTTACTTTTACTAGTCTCAATTTTAAAACAAAGACTCCTGGATACGTTGCTTTTCGTAAAGCTTCCGACATCTCTGTCGATCTCTTATGGACAATTTTTGGCGGACTAATCCAAAGCAACGGTGAGGCGGGAACAAGCAGCGATAATTTCGAGATTACCTGCACCAGAGTATCTCCACGAAATAAATAGTGCCACCAATCTGTAAACACACTCATTTACCTAATGGATGTAAGGCGAGCCATTGCGGCGGAGCTCCACAAGCCCGCGCGAAGAAATTTCAAAACACGTAGTGTGACACTGAAAGGAGTTAACGACCTTTATCAAGCCGATCTAGTGGAAATGATTCCATATGCTAAGGAAAACCGAGGTTACAAATATATACTGACAATGATAAATTGTCTGACAAAATTTGCGATTGCAGAACCGCTAAAGACAAAGTCTGCTCTAGACGTATCTATAGCGTTAGAACCGATACTGAAAAAACATCCTATGAATAACTTTCAGACCGATCAGGGGAAGGAGTTTTTCAATATGCACGTAAAGAGATTAATGAAAAAATACAATATAAATCACTACGCCACTTTTTCAGACAAGAAAGCGTCTATGGTGGAGCGTCTGAACCGTACTTTGAAAAATATAATGTGGCGTGAATTTACGGCACGCGGTAGTTACGAGTGGGTGGAGCTGTTGAAAAACGTAGTAAAGACCTACAATAACACTGTGCACAGTACTATAGGCATGAAACCCGCTCAAGTGTTGAAAAAGCACGAGAAAATGTTACTGGACAAAACAGCACGCAAGAGTACAAAAGCACTGGCGCGATTCAAAGTGGACGACAAAGTTAGAATATCGAAATTCAAAAAGACTTTTGCCAAAGGATATCTACCCAACTGGACAAACGAAGTTTTTACCGTGTACGCCGTTGTACCGACCAATCCTGTAACGTACATTCTACAAGACTCGAAAGGTGACATTCTAAAAGGGGAATTCTATGCCGAAGAATTAAGCAGGTCAAAGATCGGCAACGTATATCTTGTTGAAAAAGTATTACGCAAAAAGGGTAACAAAGTACTGGTGCGGTGGTTAGGGTTTGACAAGGAACACGACAGTTGGATTGATAAAACCAAGCTTGTTGTTTAGGTATTTAATAGGATAGCACTGTTAGTTTTCCACAGTATTTAGACAAACGTTGCGTAATGCGTTTAAAAAACACAGCGGATAAACTACGTGTAAGAAACTTTGACGTTGTTGCAGGAGGCGGCGGGTCAACAATGCACCGTCACAGTTCTTTATTACCAAACACAGTTCGATCTATAGTGTGAGGCCCATCAAACAGTGGCAAGACTAATGTGCTATTTAATCTGCTCTTCAATCCAAATGGCCTGAAATTTGCCAACGTCTATGTATTTTCTAAATCACTCCAGCAGCCAAAGTACAAGTTTTTGGAAACTATACTGGGAAATACCAAGGAAATTGGTTATTACACATACACGGACAACGAAAATGTCATCCATCCTAGTGAAGCGGAGCCAAATTCGATAATAATATTTGACGACATAGCTTGCGAGAAACACGACAATATACGTAACTATTTCACCATGGGACGTCACAATAATATAGATTCCTTCTACTTAGGACAGACGTACAGCAGGATTCCCAAACAATTGATTCGAGACAATGCCAATCTCTTGGTCCTTTTCAAGCAGGACGATCTCAATTTACGACACATTTACAATGATCACGTAAACACTGACATGGTGTTTAGTGCATTTAAAAACATTTGTGCAACCGCGTGGAAAGATAAACATGGATTCGTTGTAATAGACAAGGACAGTGAACCGGAGAATGGAAGATTTAGAATTGGTTTTGATCGAATTGTAACAGATTTTTAAGGTACAAAAGGCTTGATACTTGCAACAAACGTCATTCTACAAGATGTCTGGGAAGAGAGAGCATCTAACGCTGGAGATAGCCAGATTGCGCAAGGCTATAAAGAAAAAGTACAGACAGTTGAGGTACGGAGAGGTCGAAGAGGAACGAATGTATACTAGGAAATACACACCGATAATTAAAGAGTTGCAGAAGAGTGGAGTGTTTTTGCCGAAACAAGAAATTAAGCCCGAAGAAGAAGAAGAGTTGGATGAAAAGCCGGAAATAGCGGATGAGTGGAGCAGCGAGAGTGAGGAAGAGAAAAATGAAGAGTTCGGGGAAGTACCGGCTACTCCCAGTGTTGATTTTATGGATACCGAAGTAATTGCAGAGACTCCGGACCGACCGCAGCCCAGTGTAAGGGAACTATTGTCCACACCTGTAGGTCAAAGTGAATCTGAACAATGGGTAAACAGTACTTTCGCACATCCGCTGGCACGAAAATATATGCTCAAAATGATTAAAGATACCGCCGGTAGTCAGAATATAGATCACAGTTACGGACCGAAAATCGGAGCCGACTCTATGATGATCGGTAACAAGACTCTTCAGTTGTCGGACGATGGTGAGATTATAATTGACGGAGTTCACTATAAAGGGACGCCAGGATTGTACGAGTTGGTGTTTAAGCGTATACCCGATGATGATATATATACCGATGCCGATTTACGAGCGTATAGAGATATCTGTGTGAGATCCAGTGCACACAAAAGATTATACGATCCGAACGGACAAGTTAACCGTAACAAATCTATGAAATATAGAAACATTATAGAGCAGTTATTTCCACCTAAAAAAGTTAGCGGTAGAGGTTATTCATACTGGGACGATCCGAATGAGTTGTGTGACAGACTGAGACATTTGTTGGCATCTCACGATGCAGGACACACGGGACATGCAAATGAGATAGCTTCTATTATAGAAGAACTAAAAGAAGCTGGAATTATAAAAGGCGCGGGAATTGCAAAAATAAGAACATTAATACGATGAGTGTCGACAAGTTTGGACGTTATTCGGTGAGAAAGGCTTTATCCTCCTCCTCCACCCAACCGATAGTTAGAGGGTACGACCTTACCCCTGAGGGTAATTACGATATAAAGGGTAAACTCTTGCGTAATGTAGGCGCTCCTCTAACGGAAAAAGATGCTGTAAATCTAGACACTGTGGATAAGACGTGTATAACCTTTGATAAAGTCGCACAAAAATATCACACAAAGGGCATACCCTTGGGCGGTCTGGGTCCGACTAAAGATACCGATGACGCTGTAACTAGAGGATATCTCGAATCTTTAATACCGATTAAACTTATGACCGACTATTCCGTTAAACAGAGTCGAATACAAGATGTAGGTGAACCTATAGACGACGGTGATGCCGTCAACATAGCATACGCCAGGAAAAATTTTCTCGTGAAAGATTTGGAGGGGAGCGATGAGACGGAAGCGGGAGCCTTTGATGCTCGTAACGCTAGCATCTGTAATTTAAAGTATCCCTCTAGTAAGACGGACGCCGCCAATAAGATGTACGTTGACAATAAAAGTATTGTATCCGACCATATGGGGTATTATTTTCTTCATCGTCGGCTTGCAAGTGTCGGTTCTCCCGTCTACGCCGATGATGCTGTCACTTTGATTTTCCTCATGGAAAATACCGTACATCTACACCAATCACCGACATCCGGTGAATCGGTTTTCAATGCTGAAGATAAGAGGATAACTAGTGTAGCCGATGCCGTCGACGATATGGATGTAGTAAATTTAAGACAGTTGAAAACATACATTCGAGAATTGGAGACGTGGATAAGGAACAATGTGTTGTTGTTGAAAAATGGCGATTGTTTTAACGCCGAGGGGAAACGTATCTGTAATGTCGCCAAAGGCGATGTCGATACGGATGCAATTACAGTGGCACAATTGGCCGGCTCTATAAAGGCGTTGGAAAATGGTTTTAAGGCGTACAGTAAATCGGAACTTATTGAATTCGCTCGTGTTATTAAGAGAGAATACAGTAAAGTGGATGTTTCCAAAGACCGAGTAACGAACTGGAGATCACTATGGGGTTCAAGCGATAAGGTATAACCAATTTTTTAGCGACGACACCATAAATACGTTGCACCCTTGAGTATTGATTCAGTATAGAAATGGCAAAGGGACGAACAACAAGGGTCAAAAAGGGCCGCGGTCTCGTTTCTGGAATTTTAAGCGTTGGTGATAGGGTTTTAAACAAGGCTATAGATCTATTGCCTGTAGAACTCCATTTACCCTCTTACAACTATTGCGGTCCGGGTACAAAACTAGCCGAGAGATTAGCCCGAGGTGATAAAGGAGTCAATCCGCTGGACGAAGCGTGTAAAGAGCACGATATAGCGTACAGCAAATACAGTGATTCGGAGCATCGTAGAGAAGCGGATAAAATTTTAGCAGAACGGGCTTGGAGTCGAGTCAAATCGGGTAACGCGTCTATGGGTGAACGGGCAGCAGCGTGGGCTGTAACAACGGCCATGAAAGCGAAATCCAAATTGGGAGGTGGAGGGAAACGTCTCTTGTTGGGTGGGGGTTTGTATCTCAAACCGTATCAAAAAGGCAGCGGTCTGTATCTCAAACCATATGCTAAAGGCACTGGTCTGTATCTCAAACCGTATCCAAAAGGCAGGGGACTGAAAGGCAAAACCAAGAAGAAGAAGATCAATAAAAAAAAAGTTTGATTGATTCATTACCAAACAGACCGTTAACGAATATTGATTTAGAGAAATATGCCGTGAGGATACCGTATTTCAGAGGTGTTTTTATGAGGGATACACTTCCCCCGACGGGGCCGTTGAAAAACGAATCCGCCATTGTCAACCTCGATAGTAGCACGGGTGAAGGTACACATTGGGTGTGTTATAAAAAGCGCGGTGTAAATGTAGAATACTATGACAGTTTTGGAAATCTTAGACCTCCACTCGAACTGACTAGATATTTTGGTTCCAACGCTAATATTCACTATAATTACAAGCGACATCAAAGTGACACTTCAGTCGTCTGTGGACATTTGTGCTTAAAGTTTCTACTACCATGAGTATTGTTTTAAACGGAAATAGTTCTACACTTTGGTGTGATTTCTTTCCACCGATTGATCTATCCAATGGAGAGTGGGAAATCGGTCTCATCGATCTTGCTGTGTACAATTCCATTCCCAATATCGAAGAGGGAATTAATAATAAATTGTATCTCGGTGGAGATCAAAACGATAATTATGAAGTGACCGTTAACATACCGACAGGTTCGTACGAAATTGAGGATATTGAAAAATATATCAAAACCCAACTGCCGTCGGGGGTGACATTTTCGCTCAAGCCGAACAATAACACACTTAAAACGGAACTTAAGTGTTCAAAGACTATTCATTTTAAAGACGGATCTATAGGAAAATTACTCGGTTTCAATGATGGGAATTTATCAGCCGACCAAAGACACGAATCTGAGCTGCCCGTCGATAATATAAGAGTGAATGTTATTAGAGTTGCGTGTAATATTGTAACTGGGTCATTTCAAAATGGAAAAGAGTCACACAATATACACGAGTTTTACCCACAAGTGGCTCCGGGGTACAAGATTGTCGAAATACCGACGACTGTAATATATTTACCAGTCAACGTGAAAACCATTCATAACATCACCGTAAGCCTTAGAGATCAGAACGGAGTACCTATAAATTTCAGAGAAGAATCAGTTTCTGTCCGATTGCATTTACGTAGAAATGGGTCTCGTATTTAATGGACAACGTTATAAGAACAGTATCAGTGTACGTTCAAACTCGACAGAGTTAACAGCTAGAAATATACGTTTTCTCTCGGCTTTGGGATTTAAAGTGAAAAATGGATCTACTGGCAATAGATAGTGCAGCAGAGTACAATGACGTCATCAGTGGTCTTGAATATCATTCGCACAGACCTTATGCGTCGTCAACGTACGGTAATAACGATGAAATTCGTATTCCCATAAATCAACAGGACGTGATCACAGCACCGTTTGGTAGTATATTGCATATAAAAGGAACACTGAGCGGTACAAAAGCGGACGGCACTGCTGCAACGGTGAAATTGGTCAACAATGCCGTAGCCTTTCTATTTGACGATATTAGATACGAATTTGCCGGTAGCGAAGTGGACCGTACGAGAAATGTAGGCATCACGAGTACCATTAAAAATCTATTGTCGTTGCGAGAGAGTGAGAAGAATAAATTCAGCAACGCAGGATGGTTGGGAGCCGGTGGGATGGCTACCTCTTCAAACTTTTCCCTCTCTGTACCATTGAAGCTGTTGATGGGCTTTTTCGAAGACTACCAACGGATTGTACTGAACGTAAAACAGGAACTAGTGCTCTTACGTTCGGCCTCCGATTTGAACGCTGTATACAGTGATGATGCTACAACCGTTAATCTAAAGATAACTAGTATACACTGGAGAGTGCCTTATGTGACGGTTTCAGATTCACTCCGATTGAATCTTTTGAAAATGATCGAAAGAGACGAACCTGTCCATGTTCCGTTTCGTAGTTGGGAGTTACACGAGTATCCAATAGTGCCGCAAACAAATCAGATTTCGTGGACAATTAAAACCGCTAATCAGCTGGAAAAACCACGCTATGTTATTCTAGCCTTCCAAACAGATAGAAAAAATCAGATCAAAAAGGATGCCTCTGTGTTTGACAAGTGCGGCCTTTCAAATTTAAAACTCTATCTAAATTCACAGTATTTTCCTTACGATAATATTAACGGCGATATTTCCACATTGTACGAAATGTACCATAGATTCCAAGAATCGTACTATACGCACGAGTCCTTGCCCAGTCTAGATTTACAATCTTTTACAGATTGTCCTCTCTTCGTAATCGATTGTTCCAAACAGAACGATTCTATTAAATCTGGTCCCGTGGATGTCAGACTAGAAATAGAAACTTCCGCCAATATACCTGCAACTACTACAGCCTATTGTCTGATTTTACACGACTCGCATATTGTGTACAATCTCCTTACGGGCACGGTTAGAAAGGTAGTGGAATAGATTGCGCATGCGCACAGTCTCTCTTATAACGCGATACAATTATCGAACCAGTCATTCACGATCGAGACATCATGTGCACCACATACCCAGGAGTCGTTCATGCCTTCCTCAGGCTCGTGCCTAAGGATAGAATATCGGATTTAGAGGACTTTTTTAGCGAAAGCAAACTATATTATTTATTCAACCCTAGTGAAATAGACAATCAGTTGACCTTGACATTCACAGAGTATATCTACGATGGCGACGATGACGACAAATATCATGTCGATAAGTCGCAAGTATCGGAACATGTCTATACAGGTTTAAAGAGTCGGCTATCTTCGGGTAACATCGGCCCGTCTTCGGATTCGGTTTACGTTTTAGTGGGTGGGGTGGGGATGGTTTATCGCAACCATTATTGTGTCAGTTGTGGGGAGGATGATATAAGCGGCGAAAAATACTATCAATTCGATTTCGATGATGCTCGTCTACACGAGTTCCCATTGGTTCTAATCGAACCGGAACTTGAGACAGGTTATTTGCACAATCTTTCGTCATTTTATCAAAGAAGTCAGTTGTAACCGCCGTCGTCGGTCAGTCGAGACAATGGATCCGAGCAAGATGGATGTGGAGCGAGCTCCTACCAAACGTCAGGTACCACCTAACCTCCCTTTGGGAATTTTTCTTAAATCCGTTCATTTCTTAAACAAAGAGTGCACTAAATTCATAGCAACCGGTTTGTTCCAGCATACGGGTTTCACTCTCGGACTTTTAGTACAGGGTGGTAAAAAATTTGTTTACTTCAATCATAATCTACTCGACGAATTGTCGATTCATTTAAAATCTATAACGGCTGCTCTCGGCAGCAAGAGTACGTTAAAATTCGCCATGAGAATCGGTGACGTAATAGTACGGACTACATTCGGTAAACGTTACGTTCAATTGTACGATGGGCAACATTGTATGACCTTGAACGCTGACGAATGGAGGCTATTCGAGGAGAGTATGCCGCTCGTGTCCAGACGTGTCGCCGAATTGTTTTATATCGAGGAAGAGTTACGCTCCTACATCATTGAGATCTTGGCCAGCGACGAGCTCGTATCTAGCACACTCCCCGAAGCGGACAAACTGTACGACGAAGTCAAGTTGTTTAAAAAACATGCAGACGGCTTTAGTTGAATTTCACGCCTTTCACGATAACGACAACAGGTATATAGTCAAAGAATTGGCCATTGTCGGTGATCAATTTCAAAGTGTTACAGTCTTTAAACCGCCCTACAGATTTTCTCTCCTTAACGATAAATCGCAAAGATCGGCTCGTTGGCTACAATCTCGTTTTCACTATATCAGATGGGATGAAGGAGGTGTACCTTACAACGAGGACACGATACGCACTTTGTGCAAGCCTTTTGCAACACTTTTCACAAAAGGATTGGAAAAGGCACTATTTTTGAGACAATTCCATCCTCACGTCATGGAATTGCCTCAAGAAGAGAAATTCTCCCATAGTGGAGACATTAACTGTATATTACCTCAGCATAATAGTAACGTAGATAGTAAATGTGCACTAAAAAGTGCTAAAAGTTATTACGATTTACTCCTTGCCTAAAAGGTCGCGGGGACGGTATGAAGATACCTGACCGGCATCTGTGTATGTGTGTTACCCTCTGGTGTGGAACTAAAAAGCCCGCAAGGTTGTATGGAGGTCCCTGGAGCGGAGTTGATTCTCCCGTAAACCTGTTTGAAGGTCACTGGCGCAGTCGAAAGACTTGATAAACTTTGAATGAGGTACAATTTGGGCACGGAGTCAAAGCGTAAACAAAAAAAAATACAAAAAAATTTAAAAAATCAAAAAAATTTGGAGGCCACAATTTTGTAATGGAGTGGTGGTCACAGGAAATAGCGATGGATTTGGGGCTATTTCCACAAGGGGTAAAGCCTTCTGCTTGCCCCGGCTTGTAATGTGGGCTCTGTTATGGCTTCACTGTACCGGATGACGGTTCCAACCCCGTAAAACACAGAGGACAAGCTTATTTTAACGAATTATTTTCTGCTTTTTCAGGAATTGTGTAAGACGCTGGAATCCTACGTGTGCTGTGGTAACGCATGTAAGAAAATCAAATTAAAAGATCTGGTGTTTTGTACAAAACCAGATTGTTACGGAAACCTGTGCACTTGTTTGCTTGCCGACTGCCGCTCAAGGAAGTCGTACAGTGTTCCAGTAATAGTACGGCCTCCACATTTGACCGGGTACTGTTGTGCTAACAAATGTTTTAAAGCACCCGAATGTCAAGTTGACGGCCTGGCATGTACAAAGTGCCAGGCATTCAGCTTTTGTCATTGTAGGTGCAGGTATTGGAACGTACCGATAATGGATCTGTACAGCTTATTTACGACAACCACTGTTGGCACAGGAACTGTATCGGACCAGTGTTATAGTTGTTGTGTACTGAACTGTCAAAAGTTTTATATTAAAGACTTATTATTTTGTAAACAGTCAGACTGTCATGGTGACTTGTGCAGGTGTATGTTTCGGAGATGTAAATATAGGAATGTAATGTTGTAAGTTTGTGTGTGTGACTCAAAAAATAATCTGGGGACCATTGATTGGTTGGGTAGTTGACTCAACTCTGTGTTTATTCTCGTTATTATTATAGTACTCTGTAATGTAACTTTTTTAAACTGAGAGAATACATTATTAAAACATCTACACGTTTTCATATTATTTACCAACCGTGTGAGTCACCTTGTTTTAACTTGTTTGACCGGTGCTACACTCTGGTAGTGTAGATGGAGTAACCTGTGGACACTCTCCTTTCAACGAGTAGTACGCATTCGCACTGTTACGCACTGTTGTACAATCCGGCTAGACCCTGTCAGAACCTGACCTACACACCTTGGAATGGTAGCCGAAACGAGGTAAGCGACGCGACCCCCCTTTCTTACCTATATGAATATTGTTGGAGGGGAGTAGAGGGCCCCGGGCTGAGACCGATATGCTGTCACTTCCACACACGCTGGGAGGTGGTGGTGGGGGGTTCCCGCAGCCAGTGGGGGGTTCCGGCAGCCGGTGGGGGGTTCCCGCAGCCGGTGGGGGGTTCCCGCAGCCGGTGGGGGGTTCCCGCAGGGGGGAGCAAAGTCCGCGGGTCGAGGTATATCGGTTGGATGTTTGGGTTGCTAAAAGTGTATTTCCGTTGGAAAGTCGGTTGCTAAAAGTATATTTCGGTTGGTAAAAGTATATTTTGGTTGGTAAATCGGTTGGTTTTGGTTGGTAAATCGGTTGGTTGGTAAATCGGTTGGTAATTTCGGTTCGGTTAAATAGTGGCCAGACTAACACCCGTTTGGACTGTGGTAAGCATAGGTTTAGGCAGGAATTAAGTCTAGGTTAACAAGTAGGACACTTATAGGTTAGGTTAACTATCTTAACACATTATATATATATAACACATTATTGCGGTTACAACATGGCGGCTTATATACTGCGTTAATTATCCGACTTGTAATACTATGCACGATAGCTCAGTCGGTAGCGTGTCCGCCTTCAAATCCAAACTTCACAGGTTCGAATCCCACCGGTATTAATAAAGTTAAGTGTATGACGTCATGTGTGTATGGCGTCTTGTGTGTGTCTCGACAACAATACGTCACAGGTGGGGGGACCAATGGGGGAAGGGAAGGGGCCTAAAGGGGAGGGGCGTACAGGGGAGGGGCATGGGGAGGGGTGGGAGGAGGTGGGGGGACCAATAGGGGAAGGGAAGGGGCCTATGGGGGAGGGGCCTACAGGGGAGGGGCAGGGGGAGGGGTGGGGGGACCAATGGGGGAAGGGGCCTAAAGGGGAGGGGCAAGGGGGAGGGGCCTACAGGGAAGGGGCAAAGGGGGGAGGGGTGGGGGGACCAATGGGGGAAGGGGCCTAAAGGGGAGGGGCAAGGGGGAGGGGCCTACAGGGAAGGGGCAAAGGGGGGAGGGGTGGGGGGACCAATGGGGAAAGGGGCCTAAAGGGGAGGGGCAAGGGGGAGGGGCCTACAGGGAAGGGGCAAAGGGGGGAGGGGTGGGGGACCAATGGGGGAAGGGGCCTAAAGGGGAGGGGCAAAGGGGGAGGGGTAAAAGGGGAGGGGCCAAGGGGGAGGGGGAGGGGACCAATGGGGGAAGGGGCCTAAAGGGGAGGGGCAAAGGGGGAGGGGTAAAAGGGGAGGGGCCAAGGGGGAGGGGGAGGGGTAGGGGCAAAGGGGGAGGGGCAAAGGGGGGAGGGGGGCCAAGGGGAGGGGGGGTGGGGGCAAAGGGGGAGGGGCCAAGGGGGGAGGGGGGAGGGGTGGGGGTACCCCCACCAGTTTTGTCCTAAAGTATCCGGATCTCTACTAGTGGGATACAAATAAAGTTAGATTCAAAATGATTGACAGATATATTTCATATCTTTTTATTAGAAATTTGTGGTTTACATAAAAAATAAAACAAATAATTATTGAAATCAACAATGTGGCATTTATTTTTTATATTAAAGTCTTTCTGGTCTGTCACAAAACTAAAAATATTCTTACTTCCTGATAAAAAGAAACCAATTATTAAATACTATAAAGTTTTAGAACTTGTTAAAAAGTCTCTTTCACCAATTTTACTATCCACACATTTTTCATACATCAATATCGGAATGAAAAGATTTCAAACTGGAAGATAAAATCAATAGGTTAAGGTATATCGAAATAGTACTTAACTTGTTATAATTAATCATCATATTTAATTAAAAGTTTAAAATGACAACCAGTAATTTTAATAATATAAATTGATGGAAAACTAACTTTTAGATCAATCTTATTCTTAGAAATATTTCAAAATATACATTATATAATTTACTTTGAACATTCTAGGAAAATATTATGGTGCTAGTATTTTGGTTCTTGGTAGTTAGAGTCTTGAGACTAGAAACTAATTTAGAGTCTACTGTTGTAGAAGGAATGTAAAATATTGTAATATTTTATGAGTAATTTAATCACCTTAGTATCGAAATAACTAAAACACTACTAAAGTGCAATTGTGTATATGCCTTTAACTCCCGCATGGACAAGTCTTAGTATTTGTTAAATAAACATATCTTTGTTATTTAGAATTGAACCAATATGCAAGTTCTTTTATATTCTGAGTTAATTTGTGTTGGAAGTAATTTATAATCTGAAGCATATTTAGAATATTATAAATCAATTAAATTACACAAACTAATGTATATAAACACTTTGTTTTTTCCCAACTATGTTTAATTACAAATCAAAAATTTTTTATTGCTTACATTTTGCAATATATTGTCCTCATTATTCAATTATTGTTTACAATACTCAATATCTGCCTCGCAAATCAGTCATCTTTAGCTTGATATGTATGAAGATCTGACAGATAGGCCGTCATCATAACAGATTGAGCATTTCATTTATTTTTCATAGTTTTTCGTTATTGGAAGATATTATTTCAGCAAAATATTGTTTTTTGCCTACTTCAAAAATCCCACAATTTTCTACTTTTCTATACAATTTATTCAAAGCTACTCTATTTGTCCTAATTATATAATTTTTTAGTAAAACACAAACATTAAACCTAAAGACTATGAAATGTTGGTTAATTGTTATTAATAAATCTAATAAATTCAATTAACGTAGGAATATTCACAAAGAAGTAAACAATACATTTGTCTTTATTTTACATATAAATCTAATAAAAAAATTTGAATATTAATTATACCCTACGTATTAAAAGTAAACAAAGATTCATGTTATTATGCAGCTATCAACATTAATAACTGCCTCATTAATAATTGAGATAATACAAATGGAAATGTAAATAAATTTTGATATATCATATGAATACTTTATCGTGAAGTCTAGATAAAAGAAAAGATTTTACACCACTTGATTAAGTATTAAATTTAAAACACAGAACACAATTCACGCTTAGGAATAAATTGAACGTCGTACTATAACTTATGTACTAGAATATAGTATCTGAGTCTATAAACAACAAATAAAAGGCAAATTGAGTAGAAGTATTCTATTATTACTTTGTAAATCGAAATAATAAACTCACTAATCTGTATAAGATATAAATAAATAAATATAAATTAACGTAATTTTAGTGCTAGGTTATAATTAATAAAAATTTAATATTATAACTTGAACGAAACGGTTAAGAACAGTTACCATGTAGGTCAGAAATAATGAAATACTTAAGCATATAATATCTAGTTTTATATATTATTTTTGTATATGCAGTATGATATCCAACAAAACAGTGTTAACGAACGCGATAAAAAAGTGTCACAACACCATGGTTTATAATGAAACCACAATTATTTTTAATGCCTTAAATTTAGTTTTTATATTTCACTCAATGTATAGAAATAGACTTGTTTTTATTTTTATGCAGCACTCATCGTCGTTAGTGGTTCAATGCGTTTTTTTATATTTCGCATTCAATTCATAATAACTGCAATATATTTTTACGTTTTAGAATTAATAGAGATTTTCTAGATATTTCAGTCGCACATATGTAAACACTGACAGGCGAAACAATAATATTTCACTGAACCTTTTCAAGTAATTTGTTACCGTTTTCGGATCTCGCGAGCTAAAAACCGACATTTTACTTGATCTTAAGTCAAATGAAATTTGACGATTCCAAAATGGGTGAAAAATTTAATTCCTATGTAAATACTACACAATGTTAAAAGTAGTAATGAATTATATAGTATAGGCCTACATGTAATAATATTAAGATTGAGAATGAAATTTAAAAAGTTAAAAATTAATTTGCATTAAAAAAATTAATCAATTACCGTCAATGTATATCATCAACTTTATTATGTCTTTAACTCTATGATTAATTAGTTTTTATAAAATAATTTCTTTGGTATATTACTCATTTTGTAATGTTATAACAGAAAAAATCATAATATTGTAATAGTAATAAGTAATCATCATAGTTTACTTTTATAAATATGCAAGATTTATACAATTATTACTGAATAGGTATGTACGTTATTGTAGTTACTGTTCTATGTAAAAAGAAGAAGAAATAAAGAATGACTATCCAACATAACCTATATTCTTCTCTGTTTTCTTCCTAAACGATTCACTATAACTTACTTTCTATTAATAGTTATATAATTTGAGCAATAAATAAACAAAGTTCTTTTGTATTTATTTCTTCTTTTCGTTTCGTCAAACCTATGTATTGTCCTCTAATATAATTTGTCAATTTATTTGATTGTTGTTTTATTTTTGTAATACCCCTTAATCAACCTAATGCATCATATATTGTTTAACCATTGTATCGAAAGATGCATTAAATGTCTCTTGAATCATAAGATTTATATTTTCGCACGGTTTCTGAAGTTTAACTCAGAGTGAAATATGAACTTATATCATTGCGAGATTTGAAAACATTACTTCTTTAAAACAGATCGGGACTGATAGAAATATAATGAACTTCATTAAGTTGACTAAATTAAACTAAATGAATCAGTACGAAATCCGAAGGTGTTTTTAAACATATAACAATTTTATAATGTTTTTAATTTTACAACTTTATAAGTTTTATGATCACACACAAACTTTAAAATCAACTCTTAAAAAGTAGACAAAAAGTTTTAAAAGTAGTAGAAATAACATAATTCAAGATAAATATATGTTATATCAAAACGTAATGCAAAGCCAGTTGTTAAACGCGTCAAATATATAATATGCTTTTCTTTTCCATTCTATGTAGCCTATATACTTTACTTGAAATAAAGCTGTTATCATGGTTATTTATTTATTCGATCTACATTGAGGTAAAACTTTGCTGTAATATGTTGAAACATAACCATTCTTAATCACATTTTTTTGTTATTGTTTATAATAAACATTTTAGATTTTTATTCCCTCATTTCGTTTCTCCAGAACAAAAATGCGAGGTTAGTGAACATTTTAGATAAATTAACTTACAACCTGTTTTTTCACTCAAACCCACATTTAATTTTCATTCTAAATGAAACTGGAACTTAAATTATCCATGAACATTGAACGGTATATTACACATCAATTAAGCGTAATATTAATTAGTTTTAATAATTAATATTTAATTAATATTAAGCGTAATAATAATTTAAATTATTTATTTATTACCATTTTCATGTTAATAACTGCAAATCATATTTTAAGTGATTTACCACAGGCTCGAAATCTACAAACTCTCCGATTTCAAACCTTTTAGTACCTGCCATTTCATATTTAGTCAATTTTTTGAGATGAAGTTAGGCCAAAATGTTGTAAAAAAAATTTGCTTTAATTTTATGTGCATATTCGGATCCATGCTTACATTTTCCCCAACCAAATTGCCGGCCGTCCCCAAAGGTTGGGATACGATTGCAGAATATATAAAACGTTAGTTCCATATTTTTATACTTATAAAATGATAATGTTACAATTAAAACGGACTTCCTCCAACTTGTGTTATAAAACTTCTTTTTTTCTTACATCACGAACAGAACGTAATAAACAACGTGCAGGGAATTGTGCTCGCAGTTCCAATTAACGCCATTGTGTTATGGCGGACACTTCTTTTAGCTGAGATAGACAATATTTAACTTCTTTTGGCTACCTACTTTTCTTAAGCCACATGTCCTACTTTGTTACATAAATTTCCTCCACATTCAGTTTAAAACTCTTTATTATTAAAAAACAACAACTTTAATTATGTTTAAATTCATCTCATCATTAAATCATATTAGCAGTTCCTTCTATTCTATTAAAAATATTATTAGCACTATTACTATTAGCACACTGTAAATTACAAAACAATTTTTTTTAATTTAAAAAAAACCGCTGTATTAGGATAAATAAAATTAGCATTGCAAATAGGTATTTAAAAACAATATTAAACTTATCTTAAACTAGAAATATAATAAACTCCGAAATAAAGAGAGTGAAGAGTTTTATTTTTACAAATTTATAATTTATAGACATATAATGATGAATATTTATAATTACTTAATACTAAGGAAGAATCAAAGGCGGGAATTTGCGTATTTGAAAGCAAAAATATTGACATCTGCCTATCATTTTACATTGGGTAAAGAAACTAACACAAACATTAAAGTAGTACATTCTAATATTAAGTAATAAATGGAGATGATACAAAATACTGTTTACAGTATTAACATTAACAATACAACATTCATTTTGCATTTTTAGTGAATACTATTAATTATATTAGAAAATTAACTATATTAAAATATAATTAATTATATTATATTATATTTAAAATTATATTAAATTATTAACTATATTGATGTATTTATTTTAATATGTAGTTTAAATACTGTTTAGATCTATGCTGAAAAAATTATACAGTGGAAAGTTCAAATCAATTAGGGGAAAATAGGGAAAATATGTACACTCCTGAAAATGTTCGTATAAAATATATGCTAGGAACAAAGAATGTAGTTACAAGTTCGAATATCCATGTGCTACAATAATTCATTAACAATCATAGATTTACTCCTCAAGTTACAATTCATAAAGTTATTATTACATTGATACACCTTTCCAGATAATTATTCGTTGATGTATAATATATGTGTTCTTCATATTTACCAGATATTATATAAAACTCAGATCAGATATGGTTTACAATCTAACCATTCTATTGGACACCTATATCACATGAAATTCTAATAGTTATTTAGATAAAGATATGGTATGATATCCTGCAGGCTAACAAGCAGTATTATATTTTTAATGGTTTAAATCTATTTCTAGTCTCCAAAAGGCTATAACTACTAAGAGGTTGAGAACGGCAAAAGAGCAGTTTAGATAACAAAGCAATACTGAAATACATTTGTATTCTATCAATATGGTATTAAATTTGCGTGCGTTTTATTTTATTTATTATTTTTTTTTTTTAGTTTTAAAAATCTCTTTTCTGAATTCCCAATTAAAATAATACATTTGAATAAAAATCAATATTTCTTTGCAAAACATAATTTACTCACACAAATAGGCCTAGACAGTACGGTATACATAAACTTATTACTGAAAACGACAGTTTATGGTTAATTGGTATTTTTATATGTTATTAATATCTAAAATTTTAAAAAAAGAAAGAAATGTCTGTATATTTCATGGTCCATAATTAATACTCAACGTAGTGACTGTTTTTGTTGCCTATAATGGTTCACCATATTTGATTTTTTACTCATAATAATTATTATGTGTCATTATTGACCTAACCTACACTATTGTAATCTAAGTATAAGCCCTGAAGAGTAAAAACGACGAAGTTATAAATTGTACTTTAGTTTAAGTAGGTTATTTTGCAAGTTATTGTTCCTTGTAACACACGTAATCATCCTTTTAGATATCATATTGTTTTATCGATGTATCAGATATATTTGAAAATGAAGTTATTGTCTCTAAAGTCATTTGGTTTAAAATATTCTAGGTTTAGCTGAGAGTGAAGTATGATTTATAACAAATAAATTTACATAGATGACCAGATTTTTAAAGCTAAAGCTAAAGTATTTTAAAATAAATACCATTTAGATAAAAAAAATAATTAACTTCATTTATTAACCTAAATCAAATATATTCTATTCAAAACCCTATAACAAGTAATTATTCAAAACAATTTTGAAACCTGAAATTTGCATTAATATGGTTTAAGTAACTATACACTTTGCGAAACCGACTGTTTATAAAGTAAGGTAATAAGATGAAGAACTTGAAACAAAACAAAGAATTTAGGACAAAAGTTTGCACTTTTTAAACGCAATAGAATAAAACTTGAACACAAAATATCACAAATAGTACGTTTAATTATTCAAACGAATTTCAGTGACAAAGTCATCATTTCCAGCATAAGCTAAATGAAATATAATCGTTATAGTTTAGTTACTTTTCGCATCACTGAACTGATGATGGCGATTTTCTCGTTGAAACGTGTTTGAAAAACGTATTATTTGTGACAATTTAGTCGTGTTCAAGTTTTATTCTATCAAATAATTATTCCATCTCACAAATCAAGCTCAATAATTATTTTTATATTTCAAAACGTAATATATTTCCTGCTTTTCCTTTCCATTCTTTGAAATCACTTCAATTAACACGAACACTGTTAATTTCAATCACAGTTAACAATAATGTTTGTTTTATCCTACACAAAGATAGTTCAGTACTTTAATATGCTGAATATCAAACATTCTGAAGCTCAATTATGACATTATGTCATTGAATACTATAAACAATTTAGCAACTTTTTTAAACAACGAACCAAATAATTTCATTCATCAAATTTATACAGTTAGAATTAATATGCAAACGTGGCGAAATATTTTTCACTGGAGTATTTTAGGTATAATTTCTCTTTTAATATTCACTAATTAAATTCACATATATTCTAATTTGTTCTTCTATAGCTTCAATATTTAAATTTGTGTTCAAATTTTATTTTATTAACAGCTGAAGTTTACACGCCCATTTTATTCTCATTTTGAGAATTCTTTGTCATGACATAGTATAACAAACAATACTAATTTGTCAGCATAAATGAACGTATTTTACAGTTTGTAACCTTCGATCTATAACTCACAAATCAGTCGTCGATCAGCCCTAACTTCCTTGATTGAATCATTTATTTCTTAATATTATTACTGTATTAGTAAAAGAAATTATATCTTCTTAGTTTTCTTTTACTTCCTGTAATTGTATATCATACATAAACAAATACTAGTATTTGTTTGTTCTTATGTACAGAATTTCGTTAAAGACGGTATGTTTGGAAGTAAGGGATTATATTAAATTGTATAAGTCCATGCGAATGAAGAATAAAAGTAAATCCATAAAATCACTTCAGAATATATTCGGAGAAATAAAATCCAATGACATGATATCGCATCTATTTAGTCAATAAAACCCGGTTTTCACGCCTATTTTTATCTCAGTTACTAATAGCAATTTCTCCATTAATATATAAAATATAGTCCTAAATAAAAAACTTTTACCACTGAATTATATAAATGTAAACGCCTAGTTATATTTTATAAATGTAAACGATAATTTATAATTTGCAATAATCGATAATATGTTACACACATTAAAATACTCCCATCAATGGCGTGATTAATAATTTTAACTATTTATTACCTATTTCAGCCGTGTCACCATACCGAACATCAAAGAACATGACATAAATATGTTTATACTGTCATAAACTTATATTTGTGTACTTTCAAACAAGGGAGAGTGTCCCTCCATCTTAAATCTCTCACTCTAAATCTTTGCTTTTTTTCACATCAAAGGCAGAAGATAATAAACAATGGGCATGGAATTGTAGTCGCGGATTCAATTAAAGCCAATGTGGTATGGTAGAGACTTCATTAAACTGAGATAGAGAAAATGCGACTTTTATTTCTAAATGATATATCACACATTTGTTTGTTTTTGTTTTTTGTTTAGATAAATTTCGTTTGTATTCGAAAGTAACTATTTAATGATAAATAAATACACTTACAGTTTTAATAATTTCTTCTTCTCATGCAATTATATAAGAAGTTCAAATATATTTATTATCAATTAAAGGGCTTCTTTAATACCCTTTATATACAGGGTTTTCCTTGTACACAAAAACTGCCATTTTTTAAAACTAGGGTAAAACAAATTATTGGCATTATATATGTTTTATTATATATATATAAATGAACTTATATATATTATTGAACTTAAACCTTTAGCAAGATGAAAAATCGGCTTACTCTGAAAAGACGACAGTAACGAGATTTCGTAAATACAATAATAGTGACTTTATTTTATCAACTTATATGATTAATAAACTATACATTAGTTTACCCGAAATTATTTTAGTTTTATAGGTTAGGATTTGTGTATATCCATATCTACATAACACGTAACTTTGGATAAAGGTACTATTGTCAACAAAAATTTGAGTAAATATCTTAAAATACATTATTATTTAATGTAGAGAATAAAAAATATGTTAGTGGACCAAGTATAAACTGGATTAGACAAGTTTTTAATTATACATAAATAAATGTTCTATTTTTTGTTTTAATAGAAAAGTTAAATAAATACAGGATAACAATTAAATACTTGAAAGAGAAAGGACAATGCCTATTCATCCGTTTGATTTATAGTCCTAGTTAACATACATTGCTGTAAGTAGAGAATTTTTACTTTAAGAAATTCATTCTTTAGAAATAATGTATAGAGAATTTCAGGTTCAGATTAATAATATTATTAAAAAATCTTTGTGAAACACCCAACTATGTGATGGACTGCTCTTCCTTCTAGGTGTTTAGTCACAGTTATTGACTAACTTGGTTAATAAAAGATATATCTGTAACAGTGAAAGATGGATTATGTCAATTTATATATTTATTAATTGTGTGTCAGGTGCTGTTTACAACATAGCAAGGGCAATAACGTACCAAATATCTGAAATTAATGTAAGTCGTTATTCAATTATTATGTTGTACGGAGTTTCTTTATAATACATAGTAATCACTCATTTTTTATAATTTATCTTCATTTTATATCATCTTCAGGAATTTTAGGAAGATTTAGTGATCTTCATATCACTCATTTTAGTAATCACTCTTAAATAAAATTATATAAAAAGTTACATAAAAAATTACTAAAATTAACTAGATATTATGAACAATACACATGTTGATATGTTAATCTAATGATGTGATGTAATTTGTTTAAAATTCAGTAATGTTTTGAGTCATAAGGAAATGTAAATATTCTTTTGCGTCTGTACACAGTTGAAACTATAACCAAGACTGTATTAGTTACTGGTAGGGAAATTCTTCACGGTTATAAGTAATACAATAAGATATTCAATGTAAGATATATAATGTAATAAGATATACAAAAAAGTTACAGAAAAAAATTGTAAAATTTGATTATACGAGTTTACGATTACATCTGTCGTATGAAAATACAAAAACACAAATTTTTGTTTTAGATAATATTAGATGATAACATCCAACTCATATGTTATTGCCTAGTCCCATATTTGACGCATGTATTTATAGTTATTAGAAATAATTGGTTGAACATCTTAAAATGAGGAAATGAATATGTTATTTTCATTTAAGTTAATGCCATGTTATTTAAAATCGATTAACAGTAGATTAACAGTATCGATAGTAGATTTAAACATCACTAGAATTATTAGCATTATTAATCAATCGCACATTATACTATTGAAAAGCCGTCTAGCTAGCTGATACTACATTGAGTTTTATAAATAATCAATACTTAAAAGTAGAATAGTATAGTGAAAAGTCAGTTTGTTTTACATAAAAGACAAAATTCTGTATTCTATCTTCTTACTTAAAATAACATTACCTAAGTAATATAATATAATGAAAATCGCGTGAAATATCAAAAATGTGTACTCCATCAAAACTACAGTCTTCCAATGTATGACCTAAATTTTAAAATAAAAAACATTTTATAGTACTCAGAAAAACACATGTAACAATAAGTTTTTTGAAAATCGAGTTTGAATTTTGAAAACAACTACAGATAATTAACGTACATACTAACATTAGGACGTTCAAACCATCATTAATATTTGACGTGTTCGTTTTTACGTCCTACAAGAAATGGTTAATAATCAGGAAATATCACTTTTGAGGGTATATCAACATTTTTATTACACATAATAGTCGAAAAATCGTATTTGAACATTAAAGAAACAGTTTTGATACGCAGAATCTAATTACATTAATGGTGTTTGGATTTGAGATTGTATCCAAGGTTACCGTGTAACATGATGGTCTTGATACCTTGATTGTGGCATATGTAGAATAAAATATATATTTTTAAAGTATGTTAACTAATATTGAAAGTCTGTAAATACTATAATTTTATCCTTTTAGCAAACACTTTTGTTAATCAGTAAAATCGAGAAAATATTTTCAAAACATTTCACGTTTTAATTCTTTCACATCTGAACGAAATAAAATTGAAATTTAAATTGTGTATATTTAGTAGAGTATATTTATTTATTTACGGACAAATGTCCCGATTCGTATGGAAATAGGAGTTGTCACATCAATAAAAACTGTACATTTCCGTATTACATAATAATTGCATACTATTATGCAATGATATTTCAATAGGGTAATTATATGGCTCATCAGGGTTTATGAGTCATATGAGTTTATGAATGATGTAACAGAGCAATTAATTAGTGTGAGCAGCTAATGATTTTGTCCTCGCAGAGTTTACCGGGTTGATCGATCGTGCTGTTCTGTAGGATTATTTTATCATTTTCGAGGATAATTATCTTAATCAGTAAAATCGCAACAATATTTTCAAAAAGGTTCAAGTTCAAGTTCGTTCACATTTGATCAATATAAAATTAAAATCTAAAAACAATCTAATTGGGGAGATACTTGTTTTGTATGTAATACATTCCTACCGAGCTCATTCCTTTATATTATACGTTTTTGCCTTATTTTACTTGCTTAGTAAAGGGAGTAAAATGAAATTAACATACATAATAAAAAAATACCAAGAATATAATAAATTCGTGAATTAAATATGCATTATGACATATTTTATTCATGATAAAATTTGTTATTATAAATTGAATTGTGTACGTGACTGCTCTTTTACTAATTTAAAACATATTAGTGTTGTAGATGAATTCCATGTATATTATTGAATTTAACGTAACATCTACAAAATAGATTACATAAGTAATTTCACGGTAAAACAAATTACACTTAACATATAAAAAAATTCATATATTCTTTACTGTGCTTTAATTTTTAGTTACTGAAAACGTGGTTCTAAACTGGATACATATTTCAATATAAATATATCGTAAATTAAAAAAAAAAATTACCCCCTCGTAGTGTATTAATAGCTTACTTATATAAACGATTTACATTAAACTGTACTTTTTTATAATTTTTGTGAAATCTGTTGGTCGGTAGTAATACAATATTTTGTGTATGTTAGGAGGAAATGAATGTCAATGTATCAGTTGAAGTCTTAATTATGTAATATTATAATTATTAAAATATTTTAAGTTTTTATTTAAACCTTTTTATCTAAACTATCGGTCTAAACCGGTAGAAAATATTTATCTCAATGTATAAAGTCTCATTCTTTAAATATGTTTTTTGAATTTAAAAACCGAGATTTAAATTATTACATTAAATCTCATAATGGCCTAAATGTCTTAACCCTAACCAAAGTCTATAGAGATTAACGATATATTGTAAATGGTTTTCGTTTTTTAAGTTGATAAAAAAGTTGAAACCTACGGTAAAATAACAATACAGATTGTGAACACGACCAATTTTTAACTGTAAACATACAGACAAAATGAGATAGAAAGTTTGTTCCACACAATATTAGGGTGAATGGTATTATTGTTGTTAGTATAAAAGCGGTTGGATAGAGTTTTAAGATTATCAAAGTGCACAATTTGTTTTCTGCGCTCTAACAAAACTTTCTTATAACAAAACTTCCTGTTAGTTACTGAAAAGTATAAACATTCAAATGGCTAAATAAATGTTTAAATTAAACATTAATAATGAAAGATAAATATTGTTTACAACTTCGCTTCAATAGATCTTAACAAAATTATACCACCTCAACGAGGTAGAGTCTTTCCCATAGAAGTTGTGCTCATATTCTAATGTAATAAAATAAAATAGTATTGTATTGAATAATAATATTTGATAGGCAGAAGTTTTAATAAAATATGTCACTGTACATACATAAACTGTAAACACCTTCTGGTTATTTGTTAATTGTTCATATTATTATTATAGTTTATTCAAAATTTACCATTATTTGTGTATAAAAACTAATACACGACGGTTCGAGAGTATATATCAACTCTCGTTATCAAGTGTATAAGTGTAGAATATGACAAACACAAAAAGAGACAATTTAATAATGGATCCTTGAACAATGTAAGAAACTACGAAAAATTTAATATTAACTAATATTGATAACCAAAGAATTAAATTTATGTATTATTCACCTTAATAACTATCTTGCTTTCTTCACTCATTAAAAATAAAAAAACATTGCTATATGGTACATATGTGTACCACAAATTAAAATAAATTGAACATGAATTAAAAATTAAAATATACATTTGATAAAAACTTATACCTTATCATTAAAATATAAATATTACATACTGCCCAATCTGGTTTCTATTTTTATTTTTATTGTAAAAAATATACTAGTATACATTTTATAAACAATTTGTTTATGTTTATTTATATTACCTTAGTTTTTTCTATCAAACAATCGTTGTTTTAAGTCATTTATTTATTCCATGACGGCCGTTTCGACACTTTTCACTCAGTCATTTTCATATTCAGCGGTTGGTACACAGTGAAAATTGTAATAATTTAAAACTACATAAAGGTTAGGCTACATCGGCACGTGTTGTAGCGTTGAGTTTAAACTTGTAACTCTTGCATTGAACGGAATAAATGGAAAGTGATAATAGCATTGTGCAAGTAAGTTTAAATAGTTAAAACTTTCATTACCTGTATGAGTAGATTTCTAATCAAAATTTCCATAATAACTTAAAATTATTATCTTTATCGCTCATTATAAGTTAAAAAAAAATTTATTTTATTCATGTTTTAATAATTAAAAGACCATCCACGAACACGGCTACACATCTGTATCATAAGATTAAACATAGCTTTTACAAGTTAATTCTAAAACAATCGACTTTAAGGCAGAATAATTAATCCAATTCAAAGGAATTTTGTTTGAATTTTATTTCAATAGCGCTAAGAACGAATGTTTTTTACATAATATAACAACATCAAAAAATTGTGCTGGTAAGTCAATTACAACATAGTACACTTTTTGCTACAGTACATTGATTTCATTAAAATTTAATTACGTTTTTTGCAGGACGACATATTATGACTTTATGTTGACTTTTGTAGTGCCTGTAGCAATAGGTCAACTCTACATTAATTTGTGACCTCTGCTCTTACTGCATTATATTGTTCATTCATAAACAAAAAGACTAATTCATTCTGGTCTAATATTTTATTAAAAATTGACCAGTAAATTTTAGTTTTGTTAATCATTATGTCGGTTTTAACTCAATATTTAATTATAAAGAATGACGAAGAAGTCTTGTCAATCAAATGAATATCTTATATTAAATATATCATTTCTTCTTTATTTTAAATAATAATACGATTTTTTACTTATATTTTTGAACAGCAAAGAATAATTAATTAGACTAGCAAAGATTTTTAAAGACTAGTTCATACAGTCATCAGGTGAGATTTTCCATTGATGAAGTATATACTATAGCATGTAACTCAATTTTGTTATATCTTGTAATTTTAAACTAGCCCAAAAACTTCTAAGAATCAAGTAAAAATAAAATCATCGGTTGCACACATATAACATGTCTTGTTTAAAATGAGAGAAAACCAAAACCTATGAGATATAAACAAATCTGATGAATTCTTTTTCCCAATAAAATCGCAATTATTCAAGAAAAACCTGAAAGAATGGGTGTGATTAAGAGTAGAATTTGTAAATCTGTAATTTGCAACGCTATATTTTTTGAAAAGAAATCACTATAAACAAATGATGGATTAACTCTATTGTTATTTCTTCAATAATTTGACAACTCCTAATAATTTAGATAATAGTTTGTGTAATAATTTAGATAGTATGTCTTAAATTTTGTTCAACACAATTTTCCAAAATTTTTATTAAATCCTCTAGGCAATAATTATTCTTATAATATCATATAAATTTTAAGAAATAACAAATCCTTAAATTACCAAATTTTACATACACATTAAAAATAATTATATTGAAAGAATTTTTAAACTAGTGAAGACAGTTTTTTTCTGATTATATACACATGTTGATATTTATTTGATTCCTCTAAGAATAAAAATGTGATTTAACACTACAAACTGTAATAAACTTCTAGTGTATTTTTATAATATTGAGTAAAATAAAAAGCTCGTCATTGCCTAATCATAGAATTAATTTAATTAGTTTGTTCCAGTTAACATGATATAAATTCACTTTTTACTTTTTTCATCAATGTCAAAATTTCAAAATACAAACATTTTAGGCCAGCAATCTTTGATAAAACGAACCAAATTTAAATTTATTGAACTTCTGTTATCATAAAATAAAAAAGTATAGGTGATTGATTTGTAAAAACGGAGTGCCCAAATTGCAAGGCAATAATCAGCTCATGTATCTGTTACAACTTTGTTCCTAAGTGTTCTGCTGAGACATAGCTGAGCATGATTGCAATTAACTCACAAACGTACGACACAATGTAGAGTGCCTGCTACTTAATGCATGTCAATTGAAGTTTGTCTGGTAATAGACAGTTTTACAGAAAATTGATTTAGTAATAAGGTACTAATTCACGGTTAACTAATTAGATTTAGAATATTTCTTAATCGATGTTACCTGGATGAAAAACTTATGCTAAGACTGAATGTATTTTTATCATAATTTGAAAAAAAAAATTATATATTTGTTATCTGACCTAGATAAATAAAATAAACAAGAACTGGTTTTACTACTACATTATTGGATTACTTTGTTTCACTTATCGACAATTTATTTTTATAAAAATAACTTTGTGGACATTTTGTCACAATATAAAATATTTTTAAATACTATAATCCTGAATTGATTAGTTTCATAATGTTTATTACTTACATTCTGAAATGTATTATATTGATCATTCCATTTAAATAGTTAAAAAATAGAAAAAGATTGTAGTTTGTATATTCGTACTGTAGCTTTTAATCACAAAATTATCTTCATTGATAAGAAGTAAAATGATTTTATCATACTTCCATATATTTCATTTCGAAATATAGCTAATAATATAGTTTCCTCATATAGTTGCACAAATAAAAACATACACTTTTGTACCAACTAACTACACATTATTTCAATTTCACAACTAAGTATAATAAATATTGCAAATATATTGCTCAAAACTTCTCCGTCTCTATCCTCAACATTTAATAGAAATGAATCAAAACTAGTCGTCACCAAAAATGTGAAAATGAATAATGCACGCCATATTTGAAAAAAAATAGATTTAAATAAGGATCTAAACTTATTTCGCTCGTTGTATAAACAGATCTCGGAGTAAATCGTATTTGATAAAAATCGAATTTTATGACCGTGGTCAAAGCTAATTTTTGTTTTTTACTCATTATTCCTGAACAATAACATACATTAATTCTAATTTTGACGAGAGTTGAGTTGTAAAAAAAAGTATAATAATAATCCCGAGATGGCAGCTTACCAAATAAATTAGATTAAAAGTTCTCCAACTGTTTGGAATCTAGAGTACTGCATATAGGAAAGACAACAAACAGATACCATACATACATATAGACGACAAGTAGAGATTATTCCACGAGGCACGTTTTTAGTATCAGGAGGCCTTATATGTGTCCAAAATCTTACATGTGAAAATAGAAATTTTCGACATATCATTGCTTAGAGGTTTTAACTTTAAAATTGAGTGAAAATAAATAAGAACTATAGGTAAATACGAAATAATATGGGATTTTATTTATTCATTTGATATAAAGTTCAAAATATATAAACACTGTTCTTTCCTTTATGTATAAATAACGGTGATTTGGAAAAAATAAAAATATTTGTTGTACTAAATTTAATTAACATCAAGGTTTATATATGATATTCCTTTTTTATTCCGTTGTAAGATTACATTTAATAATTAAATACATTACGAGGTAGTCACAACTACTGTACTATTATTTTGGATTTTTGTTGGGGTAATTTTTATAAAATATAATAATTGGAGAAAATTCCACTGAACACTATTAAAATTCATACTATTAAATTTCAATGCTCAATAAAAAAAATCATTCAAATTTCTTTTCATTTACCATAAAAATCAGATGATCACAATTTTTAATTTTTTTAAGGAATACAAGTTTGCTTCGAAATGATTATCATTTGACAATTTTTTCCAGAAAAAATATCATAAAATTATATTAAGTAGAAATTAAGAACACAAGTTATTATTGTAATTGCGTTGTAATGATAATTCTTTGTTTCTGAACTGTGTAAAGGGGTAGACTGAATTCTTAATGAGTAAAATCTTAATAAATGTTTTTTATTTTTTTATATAGTTTAGGATATCTTTAAAATAAGGATATACCAAGAAAGTCTTTAAAGACTTTACAAGTATTGTTGTAACTAAACTTCTACTTGATTTACCATCAAAGGATTTCCACACCATTAGGTCTGTCTCGTTGAAAAGAACAACCTAGTTCTCTAATAGAGCATATAAATGGTATTACATATTTGGAATATATATACGCCTGCTTTGATACTGAGTTATCTTTAAGATTATTTCAGAAAATTGATTTTATTTTGCTAAGATATAGTATTGAACTTTTTCGATATTTATAAGGGAAAGGAAAATAAGGATCAACGTGTACATTTTAAACTTCATTGTAAATTTGACTATAGACTTTTTATAAAACTTTCTTGTAAACTAAATTTTTCGTTTTATCCTCTGTTTGCAGAATGACAAGGGAGTTAAGAGAGTTTACACATAAACAGAGTATTAACAATTAATTAGAGAAACAGCCATAAATCCACACCAGCAATTTTCACTGCCCCTGAACATTTTTGTCGTCATTAAAAACATATGTTGATGGGGAAAATCCAGTTGTTTGAATTGTAAGTGGTAGTTGGAAGGAATGCGGTGTATGAAAACTGTTTCTGCCGCACAACAACCAGCAAAGATGGTTGCTTCAATCACGTTACCATGTGAACAATTCACCTGCAACCTGGAGCCATTACAAAGTTTTCGAGTTACAGTATTAGATTCCGTAGCAGCATTATTGGTGCTCTAAGTATAGGAGAGAGACTGTGAGGTGGAATTCCTGGTGGTGGAAGTCCATATAGTTGTGGACCACGTCTTTTATATCCACAACAGAGCCCACAGACTAATATCTCACTGGTTAGTGTTTTAAACATTAAAAGATGGAGTCATTAGACATAAAGGACGTGAATTTTGAGGTGTAGTCCAATATTAAGACAAGTGAAAGAATCAGTGAATAAATCATGTTTCAGTAAATAGTCATTGATATTTGGTCAACAAAATCTACAAAAATCAATTTAACGTGTAGTCTAACAAAAAAAAAAAACCTTTATGTAAGGTCTGTGGCAGTTAAGCTAACCTGGAACTGATAAAAATGCTTTTTCTCACGTATTTCTTGAACATTCATTTGTTCGTTTGTCGATTTGTTACATGTTCCATCTAAACAGTGTTATATATATATATATATATATATATGTGTGTGTGTGTGTGTGTGTGTGTGTGTACGTGTGTGTATATTTATGCGTGCAAGTGTATGTCTGAAGATGTAGGCCTAATAATATTTTTATTATAATAAAGCACTGATTATGTTTTTATTTTTTATTATTATTATGTAAGGATATAAGTTTAAAAATTTTAATTATTTAAAATACTTAAATAAGTTGGTAAAGCTTTACCTTTGAATTGTTAAAAACCGTGTTTATATATATATATATATATATATATATATATATATATATATATATATATATATATAACATTGTCATCAGTATGAGGGAGTGAGGACATGAGGGTATGTTTGCTTGGGTGTGGGTGTATGCATGTGTGTTTAATAATATGAATAACTATATCAATGTAACAGTGTAGGGTATGTGATAATGTATTTTGTGTGAATAATTCTATGCAAGTTAATAATATTATATGTTTTTATGTATAACTATAATAATATTAGTATATCCTAATTTTGCTGTCAGCCCAACATTAGATCATGCGGTCAGAGACAATAATTTCTTTGTGTTGTTCTTGTTTTTATTTTCATTTAGTAAATAGAATTATTATAATTTTGTTTATTTTGTTTGAATTATATCCAGAAAAATATTAGTTTATTATTTAAAAAGCCACGTCAAGAAGTGACAGGTGAAAACGTAACTCAATAATAGTTTAAGCAAACATATTATCTATAGGTACAATCTCTACTAGAAATCTGAAGAAACATAAATGCAATATCAATTGCGAAGAACGTTTTCAGTTTTCTCCTATTTTATCTCTTGCTTTTAATCAAAGCTTCGTTAAACAAAGTTTAAGTTTAAGTTTTGTACTATAAATAACAAGCAAAGTTGTCTTGTATGAGTTTAAACTGTGAAGAGTAAATTCTAACTTCATTCTTTCTTCTAATGCAATAAGTTTCATACGTTAAAATATAAAACCATTTCTCAGTTAAATGGAGTAAAGAGTATAATGCAATTTTAAATTGTATCTAGTATTTTATTCGTCATCATTTAGTTAGGAAAATTATATTATTTTTGACAATTAGATTTTAATTATCACTTGTTTTCTTTGTTATTTACACGAAATGTTTTATGAGAAGTACTTATTATATTTTTTTCAAAATAAACATAATTTAACGATAAGCCAACGTAATACGAAATTTGTAAGGTATGATAAAAATCGCAATTTTTTTTGATAAATCAATCATATGAATGTTCAAACACAAAATAATGGTTTACTATACTTTTTAAGTTTGAGAGAAAGCACTTATAAGTAAAGCAAAAATATGTAACTATTTTAAATTTTATCAGTTAGTATTTAAAAAAATATAATTGTTTTATTTAGTAGTTATCATACTATCATACTTTAAAGTTCAAAACCTATAAGGGGTTGGTTTGTCTTTTACTGTGATTAAACAAAAAATAAATTAGAGGTCTTACGCTTTAAAAAATTGTATTATGAATCCCCTATTCTATAAATCACAGACGGAAAAAATTAAATAACGATAGTTTATTTGTATCCAATTAATACATCTGTGTTATAAGAGATACTACATTGTGTTGAACTAGAGAATAGTATACATGCTTTTTTATTTATACATTGGTTTTTGGTTGTTTTATGATCAAAAATAATAGTTAAAAGTTGTTTTGCAAGATGTTTAAATCAAACATTTTTATAAATATTTTTCCATGATATTTAATTACATCTTAATTTCAATTTCAAAGAAATTCATCAAATTAAGGGAGTTTATGTTAATATTTCACTTCCTTTATTTCTATGTATATCCATAAAGAAATAAAAAATAATGATTATTGTCTTACAAGGTAATAGGTAGTGTTGAATAGCTAGTGATAATAGCATTCCATCTAAAGTTTATAATTATTCATCCATGTAATAATAATCAAGTGTTTAGGTATCCTTATCAAATGACTTCAAACATGAACTAGTTAAAGTATAAGTAGTGAAGATGATAATCTGGGATATAAAGCAATAAACTATAAATTTGAAAACAATTTTGTTAAAACCAATGACCTATTACCATGAGAACCTACAACAAACATGGAATGTCAACAATTTATATTTGAAAATAATAATTATGAGATGAAAAAAATATTGGGTTTCCTATTTTAGTTTTACTTCATGTTAAGTATACTTAATGTTATATCTTCCCAAACAGATTTAAAATAACATATATTTCATCTCAGTATGTTATTATACGTCTACTAATTTGAGGTATATTCTTGCCTTGTCTCTACTGCAGTTTTGGGTTTTTCACCCATAATCAGGAAAATTAAAAATTACAATTACAATAAATAGAGATCTCAATATCGACTTGCCGTTTGGACGTCGATTTTCTCGGTACGCCTATAATACGTGGTTCACATGATTTAAATCTTTAAACGTGGAGTGAAATGTGCTTTGT
This sequence comes from Aphrophora alni, assembly GCA_963513935.1. NCBI lineage: Eukaryota > Metazoa > Arthropoda > Insecta > Hemiptera > Aphrophoridae > Aphrophora > Aphrophora alni. The sequence continues at coordinate 90,256,376 of OY740767.1, forward strand.
ATGTGCATGTGATTGTGTTTTTTAATTTCACTGACGATGAGCGCATAACTCGAAACTGCAGTAGAGACAAGGTCAGAATATACCTCAATTTAGTAAACTATAATAATATATTGAAACTAAATTGCACTAATCAGTGGGCTACCACATTGAAATTCACATATATTTCGTTTATTACATTTATAACGCATCAAATTTGTAAATGTGTCCAAGCGAATTATATGTCACACATCATTGTTTACAAATTTATTTTATAACATCATTATTAAATTTCTTCAGCAAATAATATTTTTCAATAATCATTAAAGACTGAAGTAACTCCAATAAAATTATTCTTTTTTCATTTTCTATTTATTTTATGTATGATAATTTATTTAACTAAGATTATCCTTTGAAGTAAAAATATCGTTTTAAACAACATTGTAATATTTGAACCAATATATTAATATATGAATTAAATGTAAATATTTTAGAGATAATTATTTGAAAATAATAACACATTCGTAGTTAATAACAGTAAATTTATCGAAATATTTTTCTAAAGGTACCTAGTTTAATCTAAATCTTTGAATCTGAAGATGAGATGACAATAAATAATAATCGAATTTCAAGGACTGAAATTATTACTCATAATTTTACAAACCCTAGTATTCGGGAAATAATAGCGTACTTGAAACATTGCCAACGTTTCAATGGAATGAGTGTAAAACGTAGGTAATTATGTACATTTGACCAATAAATTAAATTTTTATGAAACCTTTTGCTTCAATGGTCAATAAATAATGTATTTTTGATTATAATTTATTATTCATTTTCACCACAGCGAAGTCATTATCATATGGCACTCATCTATGTATTTGTTTTATTATATACCCAGAAATATGGCCCTAAGTAATATATACTTTATATATATATATATATATATATATATATATATAAATATTTATATATATAGGCTATATGAAAAGTTTATCGAGATTTAGCATCTCAGGGAATTAAATATTGCTCCTGTTACGTCAATAACTATTTATTTGACATTTGCAACCCCATACAACTCTAAAACGTTCTAATTCATAGAAAGAACATGTAGTGAGTGAAAAAGTTAGTTATTATATTTTATTTTTTAGTGAAATGTCTCTTGGAAATGTTTATAAAGCAGTTTAAATTTCATTTAACAGATAAATTATATTTTGTATGTTTTTACTTATACAAAATAATTTTATAATGTACATAAATTTGTTCTTAATTATGTTACACATTTGCGCTGTAGTAGATTGCACAAACGAGAGAAGACGTAGAATAGCAATTTGCTATTCAGTGGGCCTCGAAACCCCATATTATTGCGTAAAAGATACCATCAATTTATTCTTAAGGCAATAAGCTGTCTACTACAAATAGTAAACTTGAAATAGCCATAACGTAACATATTTTTCAATAATTTTTTTTTCTCGTAGGGGTTTAAAAGCGAATATTAAACCGATAATCATAGAAAGTATAAAGTCTCCAAAGAACTAGTGTTTTAATTCCAGTTTTTTATAATAAATATGTAGTCTATATCTTGAAGTTAGTTATCGGTCTAATTACACTTTGCTTCAACCCGCGATAGAAGGTCTATTGGTTCTTATGATATTTCTCGTTTACATGTAAATACTTCATTGAATATATTAAATGTAGCTTTCAGAAATAATTGTAATTCTTAGCTTCATCGAGAGTCATCGATAAATAACTATAAAATCGTCCATAAACTAATTATTTTTCTGAATATTAGATATGCCAGTTTTGTTATTATTTTGATTAAGTATGACGATTAATGAGATGAGTATGACAAATCCCAAAATAATGAAAATAACAATTCAGGAATCATTTGAAAAACATCATTTACTAACGATCGCCACAATTTAAATACGATTTTTTCCAATAAAGTAACAATTTGGACGAGCATTTGTCACAATAGAAAAACATTTAGGCTCTAATTAACTAAATATATATTTTAAAAATATTCCATATACATACATTTTCAAAAAGTTAATTAGTTTTATATCAAATTATCTTGTACAATTTATACAAATTGTATAAAATACAATTCTTTGAAACAAGCAGAGTAATAATGAAGATTTTTTTTCTGGTAATTAGTATAAAGATATTTATTTAGTAGGTAGGGGTGATTATTTTTTTACGTTTTGTTGATAGTTGTGCAAGAATATTTGTGTCAAAGTTTGAACTGATTTTTTAAATTTGTTTGTGTTTTTAGCATTCTTTTTTCTCATTCTCTATTTTATCAATAAATTAATAATATTACAAGATTTGATTAACACTGATATTTTCTGTCTATAGTTGTTGTGAGGTCGAGGGGCAAAACTACATTCATTGTCTAATATTTCATGTGAATATATTTTATAAAATGTTCATAATAAATTAGAATAATAAAATTTATGGAATGCAAGACTAACTTTATAATTGGTGATGATGTTATTTACTGATAATTTATTTGTATAAGCTACAAACTCACCCTACTGAAAAATTGATCATTATTGTAAGTCTATTGACAAAGATGGTCGATGTGTGCAATTGACGTATACATGTTAGAGAATATGCAGCAGACAATGCCAACAGCTGTCAATTAGATAAAAAATCTTTGAATAATGTCAGCGCATTATTTCAAAACAACAAATCATATTAGATGACAATTGATCAACAAATGTTGTTTTCCAATTTATATTACATTTTTGTAGTTTGCACAGAATAAATATAAATAAACTAAACTCGATTTAATTTATTTCATAAATTTTATTAATATAAGCATATGACAAAGAGGAGGAGACCATGGAACACATGGGTGTAAATATTGATCGCGATAGGCTGAATGACAAACATAATCAAGATGATTTATTTTACTCATGAAAATTAACCGACAATTGAAGTATTTCATGTAAAAGAAAATTTTGGTCATTGGCAGAATTGGCATATGAGAAACAAAGAGAAACAATAGATCCTGGAAGCTCATTATAAGTTGCGTGTAAGTAATATCTTAAATGTAGCCTTGTATAAGGTAATAGGTAAGGTAACTATTCTTTATTTAGTTCTTGAATTTACTTATATATATATATATATATATATATATATATATATATATATATATACAAAACAATTACAACAATATACTAGGTTTTTGTTATTACTCAAATTAATTAAGATAAATTAATTAAGCATACATTACATGTAACACAATTTTGTAATTAAATAATCCAATGTCAAACTGAATTAGGAAATTGTTTATTTTATCATGAATACGTAATCCATTTTTAATTGAATATTAACGGATATACTGCAAGCGCATTAATTGTACATGCCTTGAATAATATCAATCGTGTAGTTTACTAAATAACTAGTCTGAGTTACAATATAAAATAAAACACAAATATATCTTTGAGTAGTTTTGAAATACGTTTGATATTCAAGTTATACGAATTTACCTCTCTATCATAGATACAAGAATAAACAACCGCACACTTAACCATAATTAAAGGGACAATAAATAAAAAATGTAAATAATCTGTACCTTATGCCTTACAAATAATAGGACAATGTGTCATCACCTTATATAAGATCAAGTTTGTTAATTATATTTCTATGATAGTTATAAAATAATAAACTTTTATCTCATCAACGTGTAAAAATCGATTACAGAAATTTCAAAGTAATCATTCAGATATATTGTTTCCAACTTAAAACAATATCAAGAATGTACTTTTTACGACAGCTTGAACAAATATCTTGATAATTCGCTTAAATAGTGTTGGGCATTATATAACTTTAAATAGTGTACAATATTACCCTAATGTATACATTTTATTAATCTGCACTTATTGATGTCCATAATACACATTAGTAAAGTAAATGAGTTTTATGTAAAGCAACTTTATAACTACAAAAACAATGTAAATATTATAACATAATATAATTGAAGTATATGTACTTGAAATTGTAGTAAAATATTGTTCGTAACCTAAATTTAACTATAACTTGAATTTTGATATACTACAACATTATTGTCAACGATTTATAATATGGTTTAACTTTAAAACTATTTTGAGCAGTACCGTAGATAAAATAGAATTATATATGATATCATTTCTCATCCGTGTTATTTAGGAAAGATATTTTTATCATTTTATATTGTAGCTCTTTTAGCTCAGCCCGCTGTAATTTCATAATTTATTTCAATATCAGACTAAATTATATTGTGGGAATTGTATTTCGGATATTTAAGAATTTTCTCAGGTTTGTAAAAATTTCCCCGTGAAAATGAATTATTGAAGGAATTGTCAGAAATTATAGAATTGCTGAAAAAATTCATAAAATATGAAACATTAGTTAGTTATACTATTTCAGACAAGTGTGTATAGTCCTATATATTGTAGTGTAGTATTTTAATGTATAGATGAGATTTATCAAATTAGATCCCCTACAGCTGACTCTAATTCCATAAACAATATAACTTCATTTTTTTCCTGATTTTTCTTTTATAAAATCAGGAAAAGATATATGTAAATAGGATAAACTTAGTTATACATAGGTTATAATTATTATTTATGTATGAAAAAAAGTTTATATTTTACTATAATAAACAAATTTGTTTTAATGAAACATTTTTTGTTCTAGAAGACAAATATCCATTGCTTATATCCATTATAAATCTCGTACTGCCAACACTCAAATTTTAATAGTTGCAGTTGTTTTAATAAGAAATTAACCAAGTTACAGATTGATTATGTAAAACAGTTTTAGGTAGTTTCATCTGAAAAAATATTATCCGTATCATTTATGTTTTTGATACAAGATTACGGTTGACAAAAATCGCATTTAATAAGAAAGTTTCAGAAATAATGAACGCAGAATTAGTAATAAAGATAAAAATAAACTGTTGTTTATTTTTCGCCTAAATACTAGATATAATGCTAAATGTTCGAAAATAACTATTTTGTAAATAAATATAATGATTTTAACGATAAATTTCTAATATTAAAAAAAATCGTTATAACCACTTCATAATAACAAGTGCGCAAGTTTAAATACAGTAAATAAAAATTTTACATTTTTTCACATATACACCGTAAAACAATACACCATAACAATATGTTATGTGATTTTTTTTTTTACGTGAGGGTTTTTTTAGAGGAGGTAATTATTAAATTACCGTTTTTTTTTTTTTTTTTAAATAATCGTCATTTTCTATGTCTACTAATGGCATTTTCAATATTGAGTTATATCAAAATAAAAAGTTTTATATCTCAAGATATGGTCAAGTATCTCCACAAACCAAAATTTATAAAGTCTGTCTATGCGCTTGGAAGGGCATTGCACAGATGACAGACAGCCTAGATGACAAAGAACATCACGTGTTAGGACTCTAGTAATATATCGGCAAAACGTTATAATATATTGTTTTCTTAATAACCTTCAATCCTAGTTATATAGAAACACCAGCTGGGTAAAATAATAAAACATTTTGAGAATAACAAAATTATAATTATACCACCTATAATCTTACTAATCTTAGAATTATTACTAATCTTACTAATCTTAGTTATATATTTACTAATATTTTATATAAAAATATGTCATAAAACATTACATTTTTGAGAGGCGACATGGACATAGGAGAAGAGTTGTCACAAAGGCGACTTGGACATAGGAGAAGAGTTTTCACGGAAAAAGGTGTTTCAGTGTACCCTATCATAGCAATACCTGTAGTTTTGAATTATTATTATTATAGCACACCGTCCACGAAGGTTAGGCGCTGTAAGAACAAAAGATCCAGATTTTACATTTTAATGGTTGCAGTTAACACAATTTTTTATCAACTTTTTTTAAGTAATATATTTAACAATTTTATTTTAATTAAATAATATAAATAACCTTTACAACTTTGTGTAAAGATGAAACACCCATTCGATCTCATCTCGGATAGGCGAATATTCTTATTGCAGCGGGTAATGAATGTACTGCATAGTTGGGCCTTCATAGATCTTTTCTGTTTAGACGGTATTAATTTATTTCTGGTAGAAAGAAAACAAATTTTAGATACGAAGTTACTTAAAAAAGTTGTAAAATGTGTTTTAATTAGTAACAGAATTTCCCCGTTCCTATGATTTTAACTTTTACATCTATTACTTCTTTCTTTAATTGGTTTCATAAGTTCTAACAATTAAATTTACCATTTAAAACGTTTGCCAAACAAAAATTTTTTTTTTTGAATATTTCGAACAAATTACTCATATCATTGAATACTTTATTATTTTACTATTAGATTGTAAAAATTTCAGATAATTAAAGAACTAAAGTTACTATGTAAAAAAAAGAAAGTTTTTTTTAGTAAAATTGGTAGAATTAAAGTATAAATTCAAAATATTTTTATAAATTGGCATCAAGCCATTAAAGTGTATATCCTACCCCATTTTACCTTCTAATACTATACGTATATCAGTTAAACTCATCTGCCAATAAAATACTCCTGGTTCGTCCCTGGCACCCTGCCATTATGTTGTAACCAACACCACGTATATTGTAAATAATGACATTGTTTAAAGTAAATAATTTTACGAAACGTTATTAAATCTTTCTCCATCATATAAATAGTAAGAGACCTTATAATAGATGTAAAAGGCCTAAAATCTTATGATAGAGAGAGAGAGAGAGAGAGAGAGAGAGAGAGAGAGAGAGAGAGAGAGAGAGAGAGAGAGAGAGAGAGAGAGAGAGAGAGAGAGAGAGAGAGAGAGAGAGAGAGAGAGAGAGAGAGAGAGAGAGAGAGAGAGAGAGAGAGAGAGAGAGAGAGAGAGAGAGAGAGAGAGAGAGAGAGAGAGAGAGAGAGAGAGAGAGAGAGAGAGAGAGAGAGAGAGAGAGAGAGAGAGAGAGAGAGAGAGAGAGAGAGAGAGAGAGAGAGAGTGAGAGAGAGAGAGAGAGAGAGAGAGAGAGTAAAATGTACTGAGACATTGTACGTAATACTGCGGGTTTTGAACTGTCATTTAATTTTATCCATAATTTTAGTTTCGACACGTTAATTTTGTTAAGATTTTATCATTGTTAATTTAACCAAACTACAAAAATGTAATGATAATCCTACGTTTTCTCTTAACCCCTTCATAAGGAGGTCTCTCTCACGCAGTGTTAAAATTGTTTTTCTTGCTTACATTAGGGACTGAAGGGAATAAACAAAGTGTAGGGAATTGTGCTCGTGGAAGACACACCACACTACTTTCTACTAAGGCAGAAGAAATTACAGTTCATTTGTTTTGTTTTTTATTATTAATATTTCTAAAGTGATGGTATTTACTTATTTATTGCCGTAAATTTTCTCAAATGTAAAAACTAAACTTTTTACTAACAAGAAAATTAACGGAAATTTTTCCTGGTTACATTTTATTTTCAATATTAATCTCACTCTGTCGCTCACTATAGTAGATTGAGCGACAGAGAAATTTATATAGAAATATATAGAAATCTTATATAGAAATTTCACTTAGATAAATTATTGTTGTAATCAATTAGTTACTTGTTATTATTAATTTTATAATTGTAAAAATAATTAATACAATAGGACACTATACAAAAGATATGCATACCTCTAAACGTTCAGAAAGAAAAAAAAAATTCAAACATGAAAGAAATGAAGTATATCCATTTAAAAAAAGTATTAAATAGCAATTTTATTATATAAACGTTAAAAATACTGGAGGAGCTCAATTTTAATAATAAACTTTGCACTTGTACAATAAAAATACATATTCATTTCAAATATATCTTATAAATATAAAAAGCCACAAATAACACATTAATAATTTTTTTTAAGTTTTATATTATTGTAGAAAATACTGTTTAGATTGAACGTTATTAAAGTCATATAAGAACAATTAAATAAGGTTAATTATTTTACAATTGTAATGTACTGTTTAACATACATTTATAAAAGGTCCGAGAGTTTAAATTCGACATTAAGACAAATCCAAAGTGTATCTGAAACGTGGGACAGATAGGTATATTACAATTAGTTAACTACCAAAAAGGTTTGCGTAGCCTACTCGTAACACCTGTTTATGATTACTTGGTCATCAATAGTAGGATTTATCACATGAAGTGTTCATTGTGAAAATTGTCCTTCCTTTCATTTGTTGATTTTAATTTCCATAAATATTACTGTTTTCAAGTAATTGACCTAGAAAACTGAACAAAATTAAAGAAAAATTGCAAACATAAAATTATTGAAATTACACATAACAGAGTTAATTTATAATGGCTATATAACTTTAAATACATGTGAATGTAATAAACGTATCAAATAATATCACAGAAGCCTCAAAGTTAATATATAATATATAATTTTCTTGAAAAATAAAAACGGCTTCAATTTGTTCATTTATTGTTTTCACCAAAAGATGAACTTATAACATAATAAACTATAGCTAACAAATATAAATATATTTCGCTAAAAAAAAAAGATAGTACAAATTTGACTCCTTTAAATAATAACATGTTAATTAGTTTTATACTGTTATAACATGTAAATATTTGAAAACCAAATTTTTATAAAGTCGTTTAAAAAAAATAAATAAACCCTAATTTGAACAATATTGTTGCAAGGCCAACATTTTCTTTTAACATCAATTTCTGTCAAGAGCAAAGTTACGAAACAAATTGATCCTGTATTTAATTGTATTAATTGTGACTCATCAATTTAATCTACCAATTAATTATATTTAAAACTATGTGAAATAGACTACATTTTGACAATATTTTCGGCGTAGTGTACACAAGTTATGACACGCTTGTTCTGGCAATATGAATTAATGCAAAATAAAAATTTCGAAAGTTGTTTTAACTTCAAAGGTAACCCTTAAGTCGATCACGATTTAAATTTCAATCGTAAATGTCATACAAATACAATATGATTAATGTTGAGCTTACTCATCAACTAAGTCTAAATCAAGACAATCAAGTATACTATATTTAAGATAGCCTTCAAATTGTCTTACATTTCAAAATTAAACGGTTGCTGCAATCGACTGTGTAGGCACCTTCTTATGGTTTATATTTTGTTAAAGATACTCGAGACAGAAAAGAATTAACTTATTTAAGCCTCAATCAATTCTTGAGTGGATCAGACTTTACCGTTCAACCTAAACAATGAGATCAGTCTTGCGCCCCATCATTTTACATATTTTACTACTTGTATCATAGCTCTCTATTTTGGTAAAACCCACAGAATAGGTTCACGAAAACTTCTCGTCAAACTAAGAATAAATAATCTCAATGCCTTCCCTATGGGTAGCTCTAATCAAACAAGATATACAAATGGTGATTAATAAATTCCAACAAGTTGCTCCTATTAAATATGGTATTTATCATATAATAATTTGGTTTATTAATAACCTTTTAAAACATTTTACATTAGGAGAGTTAAAAACGATCTCAGTTCACTTTCTCTTCAATAGAAACTCTTGAACAGATTGTGTCGAACAAATTTTTCATTTCAATGCGAATGCTAGTTTATGGGAAACGAATGGTCGAGTTCAGGATATTTATTGTCATTTTACGAGAACCTCCAACTTTTACATTTACGGTACCCTGTCTATTCAATTAGAATTTGGTGTAACAACAATACATAAATCTTAAAAGATTTTGTTTGTAGATGTATAATGTAACTATCTGAATCTGCGATTATAATGTTAAATTTCATTTCGTTATTAGAACCATATGAAACGCCAGATCAATCACAGTCTTATTCCTAAATTAATGACAATTTATTTATTCTATAAATTTTGACCAGAAGTAAAAACAAAATCACTATAGGGAATTGATTCTTCAAAATGCACTACTAAATCTCTGTATACCCTTAAACTTTAAACAAAACTCAAAATAATTTAATAATTATTCACATTTTCCTTCCTTTTAAAATGAACATGCAATATTTCATTTGATATTTGGCTACACGGTTAAGATTTAAGTTAATATACTTAGGTATAAAATATGTAATAAATAGTTTACAAAACTAAGTATCTACAGTAGAGGGAACAATTATGATATGTTTTAATTAAATTAAATAAAGTAATAACTTTTAAGAACAAATATTAAGTTCAATTAAAATTATAAAATAATAATTAACGTCCTATGAAATAGATTGTATTTATATTAACGAATATGAAAAAAGTATAAATTCAACATTGACTTTCTGATATGTTGAAAATTAACCCCACAATATCTTATTTAAAACATTACAGTGACTATACTGTCATAAGTGTGTCAATATTACACTTATAATGAAAAAAATATATCCATGTACTTATAGTTGAATAAAAATTGGGAAGCGAAATAAAAATCAATGGTTTTGTTTAGTTTTATTGGTTGTAGTATTTAATATTAAACTGAAAAATCCAGTAAAACGTTTGAAGCAATAACCATTTAAATCTTTTAATTTCTAAATTATTTGATTTATGAATTTAAAATATTAGGTTTGCAATTCAATAGTTCTGTCGTTTAATTTTAATTTAGGATGATGACGTTTAAAGTTAAAATGAGTGAATTATATTTAAATAGAATCAATTTCCGCACAACTTTAAATGTATGTAGCCTATATATATAAAGAAATCCATAAATCCATATAAATATATATATATATATATATATATATATATATTACTTAAATATTTACATAGGTATATGTTTAAGTTAAATATTGAATAAGTTACGGATTTTTTTATTCATATTTCATTGTACTATTCAACCAATATGGTTGTTTAAATAACGTGTCTAAGATAATGCTAAAGCAAGCTATACATCGAACATTCTGATTAAGTAACGTGTCTAAAACAAAAATTAATATTGTAAAACAAACTGTACACTCAATTTGCTGATTAAAAGTGTCTAAGATAATGGTAAAACAAGTTGTGCACTGAATTGGAACAAAACTGAATAGAATAATGTTAATTATACATATTCTATACATTATGACCATTAAATTAAAGAACACGGGGAAGTAGGTAACAGTGTAATACGCAAAATCTACAACTAAATTTGAAATTACGTAACATTTGAGAGACCACTAGTTCAGTCAAACTGCAGCGAGATAGGCTTACGCCTACCGAGCTACGCTGTTCTTATGAACATATATGTTTTTATATTTATGTGTTTAAATGTTTAGTATTGTTAGTAGTATTAACGATGTGTAAGCGATCTGGGTTTCTCTCTAGTAAATTATAGACCTATAAAATCTCAACTATATATTACTGATTCTAATACATGGTAAATCTCTTTAGTAAGCTATTGATATAATAATTGACATGTAATAACAAACTAATTTATTAGTTAAATATTCTATATTTTCGATCCATAGCTATCCCAATGGTTATGAAAGAATATAGACTTTAACTTGAATTACAAAGATTTACTAAATTGCTTTATACATGAACTTGCTCGCCTTCCTAGTACCGAACTCACGTGATTCCGTACGATAATCCCTTGTAGCGAATTTCCGTCAGCAAACAATCTAATAACTTGAGGAGTGCCCTGGTTACGTTTCCGCCTGGTCCAGTATCTCCGTTAATCAACCGACCTCTTTTCCTCTCCACTCATCATCAGTTTATATACTCATTAGCAGATTTTACAGGCTGGAAGGTTGTAAGCCAAACAATTACCTAATTTTTTATATTCTGTCGTAATGATTGTTGATACTTTGGTCTCTATCGTGTGAACTTAGAATATTTATTTATTATATTCTAACTTAACTTACCTTAACTTGAAATCCTAAATTCTAACAACCCCATTGCCTTTTAAAACGGTTGTCTCGATGTTTGATCATCCATCTAAATTGGTGTCTAAAATAGATAGTAATCCCTCTCAGGTGACTTAATGGTAATTATATTTTATTATACATGCCAATATATATATATATATATATATATATATATATATATATCACTTAGTTTTTATCACTTGGATAATAGGCTTAACATTATATATAACGTTAAGCCTATTATCCAAGTGATAAAATCTAAGTGTAACATAGAAGTCGTATCCACCCAATTTTCGTGTAGGGTTATTGGATCCAAATGCATCCTCTTCGTTATTGTTTTCTATGTAATCCAGGGGTTGACAGGCTCCAGTATTTGTCCAGGATGTGTGTTTCATTTAGGAACTTATGATCTTATGATGTTCTTGGATTGTGAAGGGTTTTAAGATCAAATGAAGTGAGGGTTGCCTAAGATATAGGTAATATGAGATGCAGGGTTGGATCGAAGAATGTCCTGTTGTCATTTGAAATCTGATTATCTATCAGGATGGCGGCACCTTCTTGTAAGTTATAGTAGCAAGTTTGAGTAATTTCTAATGTTCCCTTAAAATTTGAGGATATACCTTCGCGTACGTAGATGGGTATTTGGTTAGGTGGGTAGTAGTAAACTAGGTCGCCCGAGATTTCGTTTACTAAAGGTCTCCCGCTGTTTGGAGTACAGTGGAACCTACATTGTTGTGCAATCCGATGCAGATCTCCGACGGCTATGATTTGTGTTATTCATCCTTCAGATATTGTTCCCAATATCAGCTGTCTTAGAAGAAAACAGGTGCCAGTTATAAAAAAAATAGGAAATAACCTACCACAAATTAATCATATGATAAAGTTAAAAATAATTGTAGATTACAATTAATTAATATATTTTATAGAAGAAATTGAATCGTAATAACTATAATACAATTTATAATTCAATATTTTATATTAATTTATTTAATTGTTACAACTAAACTCAAATATTATTTTAATTTACCAAAAAGATTTTTTACATAGAGACAACAGGATGTAATTTATATGAATTATTATTTTGTTTTGTTTTGAAATTTAAACATTTAATTTAATTCGCCTTTATTTTGTAATGATTGTACTTTTTAATTAAATGAGAGAATAAAATCTAATTTTTGTTAAATGTGTACAGATTTGTCTTCTAACTAATGTTACGAATGTTTTGAATAGCGATTGCTCAATTTTTATATCATTGAATTATCAATAAAATTTAACATTTTAAATCAAAAGAATAATTTGTTTATCATCAACAATCCAGTTGATAATTCATTCTAATAAACAAGTTTTAGGGTAATATCTGTTTCTCATTTCATTAATTTTTGAATTTCTACTTCAATCGTCGCTTATCTATTTCTCCTTAAGATTCTTCTCATGAAACCTGTACTTTATACTTAATCTAATAAAATTTAATTTATTTCTCTTAAAAATAATCATTCTTTTGAAAAATTATTTATACAAAAATACAGAGGAATGTGTGTTTAAAATTATAAAACATGCCTTTTACATTTTTTTCACTATTTAAAAAATACATTTCAGGGTTTTTAAACTGGATCTCTGAATTTGTATTGAAACCTGCATAAATTTATGCACTTCATAAAATATATAATTTACTTATTTGTATTTTTTTAAGTGGATTAGTGTATAATACAAGTTATGTGACTAATGTTGACAGTACTACTTAAATAATTTTCATCAAAAATTGAACCATTTAAAAAAAAATTACAAATCTTCAATAGTCTTTATATGCTCTATTAAGACTAGGGCGTTCATTTCCATAAATAAACCTAATAGAGTGAAAATATTTTGATTTTAAATCAAGTAGAAGTTTAGTGACAACAATTCATGCAAAGTCCTTGAAAACCTTGGTTCATTCTCATTTTAATGATATTATGAACTTAAAATAAGTACCTACATTGTCTATCAACAAAGAATTCTTTTTACCCCTTTCACACCATTCAGAAACAAAAAATTTTTTTTCGAAGAGCCATTGAAAACTTTTCATTCATGTGCTGTCTTATTTTAATAATATATTTATATTTATTGTGTATTTATCACTTGCAATGAAAATATCCATTGTTCTTTTTAACTCAAGGACATTCGTTATTCCAGTCACAAAAATCGTATTAGCTGTTAGAAGTTTTAATTGTGTTTCATCAACTACCACGAGATCTATTCGTAAAAACTATATGTTAGTCAATTCAAAGAAATAAGAGAATATTAATGATTTCTTATGACATATATTTACATATATGCAAAGGAATGTTTTGTATTATTAAAATGAAATATTTATCTCGTGTATTTTCATACCTCAGGCAATTTAATAAAACTTATTTATTCAACTTTATGTACACCTTCTTTGCCTGTATAAATTTAATCAAAACTAACATTTTCAGAATGTAATTCCCTACTAGTCATTACTTTAGCCTTGGAAAATATTTCAACTGTTAAAGAACAATGTTATTTGGATATTTTTATTTTGTTTATTGTTTAAATATCTTTGTCTATTTTACGAGGTAATCTCAATGATATGACTTTCTTGTAATACAAAAGAATATTAGTTTACGTCTATAACAAATTACAATCCTTAATTTGGTAAGATATATGGTGATTAAAATAGGTTTATTGTCTGGTATATTTGTCATTCCAGTAATGTGTTACTTGTAATATTGATATTGATTTGAAATTTTAAAAAATTGTCTCTATATGTTTTATATTGTGTCTAATAAATAGTTAAATAAATTATTACTGTGCATTACATACACTAAACCAATAAATGAAATATTTATATCTGATGTATGATTTCCGTTTGGGAATTTTGAAGAAAGGACTAAACACGCATTTATTCACAAATGAGTTAACCTTTGACCTATTTCATATTCCACTGATATGGAGATAAAGTTCAGTAACCATGGGAGCCAGTAACTATGACTACATACTGTATTGGGAGGGGGGGATCAAACATATCATATAGACTTTATAATAACATTATGAATGGTAATTTGAGAATGATTTAACGTTGCTAATTCTCTCTTCACACCTCATATTTGAATATCAAAATTTAAAACGGTCCTCAAATTTTGCCATCTCTTCCATTTCAGGTTTAACAAAGTATCAAATTAGGACCAAAAACCAATCACATAAAAAGAATACTGTATTTTAAAAAATAAATATTCTCGTCAAATATTTTTAATTTTACGGTTTGACTTTAATAATAAATTTTTAACCACAATTTTGATCTTCTAGATTGATGTTAAGATATTAGCTATAATGAGCTACACTTGTGGAAACTTCAATAACCATATTAACTAAAACACCATTTTTCACACACAAAAATATCACTTTAATTGTGCACCACAAATACAAAACGACATTTCATTGACTAAGTCATCATTCTCAGAGTGACAGTCCACTGTCAGTAAGGTTCGTGTACATGTAGCAGCTGAGAATGTGACTTAGTCACTGAAACGTCGTCTTTTATTTGTGCTGTACAAATAAAGTGAGTTGTTGTGTAATTTGTGTTTTAATTTATTAGATTATGTAAAATATGTTTGTATGATTTCAGTTTTATTTTTCTTTATCAAAAGTTTCGTTGTTGTATAGATATCAAAACTTGAGTGAAAACACAAATTTTATCTTATGACTAATCAAAACTTTATCCTTTATTTCTTTCTCATAGACCGAAAATGTTTATAAAACAAAGTATAATTCCGTTATTGCAGTTCCTTCAAAGTGATTTCATTTTTATTTTCATAGAGATATACAAAAATTAGAACTGCTTACTAGTTTATCTAATTAGATTCTTCCTAATTATAAAGTTTCATATTACGTATTTCTCAATCCTTTTTTATAAATGTTTACATAAGAAAAGACCTTATATCGGTCATCATCGCCTCACAAAGAAAATAACAAAAGACTATTACATTGTTTCAGTTTATAGTGTGATGGGGTGTTTACATTTCTTTTATCTATACTCCCCGTTTCAGATAAAATCTTTTGTAAGGAATTCTATTATTAATTCAATTATTCTATATTCATTTAACTGAATGTACATATCTTAATGTAATGTACACAATCTTAATACATTACAATACTATTATATTTATTAAAAATTGTCTCAAAACGTATGTACTGTATCTCGTTTAAATCACTCTCTTATATATTCTTTAGCTCGATTAAAACAATTCCTCTGGTTTTCTACTACTAGATTTTCCTTAGAACTTCTGAAAGCGGGTTTTTTATATACGGTCCTGGGTTCTTGCCTCTATATCGGTAGTTGGAAGCTAAATACACTGTTGTAACCTCTGGATGTTAAGAAAATGAACACAGAATCGTCTGAGTATTGATAAGACACGCTTGATTAGTCAATGAAAGTTCAGCTGACACAAACACGTCAGTACTGGACTTCACAAATTGAAAAGACCAGTCAACTCAACATTTAATACTGAATAATGGCTATCGACTTAAGAAACCGGTATAACCCACAAGAACGGACTCATATCGGCACAGTACACCAGTATAGTCGAATGACATTCTGCTGACTCTTACAGCGCTGTTCTAACACTTCTTGTTTGTTTACAATATCTAGGTTGTCATTTCATAACTTGAACTAGTCTTGTTTATATTACATGCAGTTTAATTCACTTTTAGTACTAACTATTAAGAAAAAAATTAATTGGTGGAATTAAACGTCATTCCAAGAATGTGAAATAAAGTCTCCTGTATATGATATACTCTAATAACTTCAGAGAAAGAACAAAGAGTTGTTCCACAAAGGCGTGATACGAAAGATGAAAGAGAAGGGTCTAATACTAGGCTACACGAAGAAAGTGTAGATCCATCTGGATCCCCCATAATTTCCGTGCCTGTTCTAATTAAAGTGAGCCCTTGAAGGTATTTCTTAACGTATGTTAGGTCACTTAATAATGTTATGTAACTATGAAAGGAACCCATAATATGATACCATCTATCTTTTAGTTAATGTGAACATGAA
This sequence comes from Aphrophora alni, assembly GCA_963513935.1. Classification (NCBI taxonomy): domain Eukaryota; kingdom Metazoa; phylum Arthropoda; class Insecta; order Hemiptera; family Aphrophoridae; genus Aphrophora; species Aphrophora alni. Next base: position 90,273,208 of record OY740767.1, read on the forward strand.
ATTAAAATCATTGTCAGTTTATATTTAATAATAATTAGTTTAGGAAATTTATAAAAAAATAAAAATAGCCAAGCATCATTTTTCAAAAAATAAGAAGAAAAGGCAAGAAAGCTGTATTTTATCTACCACAGTTCAAAGACGTGTTCGGCATATCACAATAACATTAACTGGATCTGCGAGCACAATTCCCTGGACATTGTGTATTCCTCTAAGTCCCTGATGTTAGCAAGTGCATTTTAACTCTGCGTGAGAGCCTCATAATGTATTGGTGGATGAAACAATACCTACCGAAATTAGTATATTTTCTAGGTTCTTTGTTATTCGCTAAAATGTAATATTTATTATAAAATATCACACTCTTTTAGTAATTAGTATGTCACATATGTACTAAAATATATGCATGTATAACTACTTGGTGTAGTGAAACTACCCCGACATTTTTGGTACTTTTGAAAAGATGAAACTGCCTCGCTCATCAAAGAGGATTAGGAAGGATCGCCTCGCAAGACTAGAAATGGTGAAATTGCCCCGAGCGCCCGGCTAGGTAGCCGCTACGGGACTGGGGGAAAAGGGATTTATAGATTTATTAAATTGCAAAGTTTCAATTCTTTTAGGGACAAAGTGTTCATAAAAATATACATTCAAATGTCGCATAAATACAAATTAGGGTGAACAATATAAGTAAGATTAGGAAAAGGAAGTTGCTTTGAAGAATGAGTCAGAAAAATGCATTAAAATATATAAATAACTTAACCTAACCTAACTTAACCTAACCTAAACTAAACTAAACTAACCGACTTTCTTTTTTGTTTGACAATTGCTCCTGAGTTCCTAAGTTTAAACACAGATTGTACCACTATATTATTTTTAAAGCCCAACGAAGCGGTAGTTTATCAGCTAGTAATTCTTGTTATTGGTGGCAGTTAAGAAGACTGCAGTCACTGACAGGACGCAGGGACATAATAATTTACCGTAGCGGCTACCTGGCCGGGCGCTCGGGGCAATTTCAGCATTTCTGGTCTTGCAAGGCGATTATTTCTAATCCTCTTTAATGAGCGGGGCAGTTACATCGTTTCAAAAGTACCTAAAATATTGGGGTAGTTTCAATGTCCCCATTACAACTAGAATAGACTGTAAGAATTGGTTACAGGTATTAACTCTTCGTATTATATGATAGAGAATCAATACCCCTTACTATAAATAAAGTACAAGAATACGAATACTCATTTTAAGTTAAAAAAATAGCGTTAAATATGTTTTATTTTGGGATATTTGATTTCAATAAGATTTTGTTTATTTGACATATATTATTAAACAAAATTATTTTTGACATGAGATTATTTAGCTTACAAGTTTGTGCTAATCTAACAAATTACCACGGAAGTAATATGATTTAATTTTACTTCTTAGAAATAGATTTTTTCCCTTGCGGACATATTGCTGAAACTCTATTAGCCTCCTGCACTTCGTCTTTGAGCCTATTGTGGTGCCCTCTTTTGTTCACCTTATATCCACCCTAGTGCCTCTAACAAGCTTCAGGATCTTGTGGATGGTTTTCTTGTCAAAGTTTATATCTAGTTGTTGAGGTCCAACGTTCTCCTTCTTTTGGACTCCAGGACCTTGCAATGAAACAAAGTGTGTACTGTTGTCTCAGGTACGAGACCGTAAAGGCGACAGTTAGGTGAGACTTGTAGTTGTTACACCTTATTTAAGTAGCTCCGGATATTCTCATGTCCGGTATTCATGGCAACTATCTGTTGCAGGGACTTCCTGTCGTACTGAACCAGCACAGGATCTGGTCCAGAGAAAAGATACTTACCGAATCTTTGGCCAGGAAATTGTCTCCATCATTCTATGTGCTCTTCCTTGGCCCATTTTCTTACAGCTTGTCTTGACATTGAATGCTTGAGCCCGCAAAAGGGTTCTGGTCCCACAAGCCAGCCAGTGGCCCCGTTCTTTGCTAACATATCCGCCCTCTAGAAATAGATTACTTAAATAATTAACGTTTTATAAGAAGGCATTTTTGTATGTGCGTATCTAAAATTTGTTCACTATTTCCTCCATTTATAAGTATAACTTGTTTTACGAAGGAGCTACTTACTTAAAAATAAACAATAGATCTAGTTTAATAATTTTCTAATAGAACATAAAATGTCAAAACGTAAAAAGAAATTGTAAAGTAATAGTTTTCGTTTTCTATTATAAAACAAACAACTCAAAATATATGAACAATTTTAAATGATAGTTTTTAAAGCGGTATTCTGAATATTTTAAGCACAATGTACCATATTTCAAACTCAGTGAGAAATCAAATAAACATTCAGGTAAACAGTTTTATGTCAAATGACATAAACGTGTTCAAGAAATGTTTAAGAAACCACATTATTTATTTACCGACGTTAATCAAATCTGAAAAAAACTGACAATCCGTTAAGTTTTAAAATATCAAATGTTTATATTTATTTGTGTTCTGTGTGTCAAAATCCCATTACAACTTACTTTCATTTTATAAAATGTTGGTGAAGAAAGTGTTTATGCTTATCTATAGATCATATTAACACACATCATATCATATGATCATATCATATAGCACATATATAACATGGACAAAATGTGATTCACTCAGTTTTAGAAGAATTATAAAAATGTAACATCTTGTTGAGAACTAAACCAGCATTTTATTTAGTTTCCGATGTACGTATGTGTTATAAGTTTCATTTTAAGCATGATCAATAATGTACATATTTATAGTTTTGTACAACACTCTTTTTACGTACTTCAGATCATAAGTAACTTAAAACAAAATTCAAAGATCTTAAGTGATATATGTGTTACATCAACAAAAAAGTTTTGAAACTTGGAAAGACACGTTCTTAAGATAAAACGTCACAACTTCGTGTGGTTGACAATAAATTCTATAACATCAGAAAGTTCCAAAGCACTCAACTCACAAAATTTCAGACAGATATCACTAACAAAATGTTCTAAATGAATTCCTAGGTAATCAACTCAACGAAAAGCATTAGAAAGAGATCGAAATTCTAACACTTTCATGATGTTTTTCAAGTACGGTAATTTGAAACTTTTTTAAAGGGGTGGGAAAGGAAGTATGCAATTATCTCATAAATGGTATTATTTAAAAAAAAGTTTTTAAGAATAGCTAAGTACTGTATTGTATTTTTAATTTTATACAGATTTAGATTTTAAAAATCGAAGTTTAATTTTATAATAAATAATATTCACGAAGAAAAAAAAGAAAAGAAATACCTCAATATATTTTATGTTTGTTCTGGTATAGAATTTATTTTTTTGACATAAAATTAATACATGAACACTGAGTGAGGAGACTTGATCGAGCTATATATAAGTGTATTTTCTAAAATAAATACTTTTATTTTTGTGGTACAGCAATGATACACCAACATAAATCAGGAACACTAAAATCATAGCTTCTATTCTTTCTCTTACTTCTAGAAAAACCTTAGAAATCACACATTATAAAACAATAATAGAAAGTATGTATCCCACTAGTCATATTGTTGTGGAATGATTCTTATTTATTGAAACAATAGCCTGCTGATATCGATTGGTACATTCATTCCCCTAATATGTACAAGTCAATTGCACGCATCAGCTGCTTCTGTCAAAGGACATATTCGGATCAATTTTCCAGTGCAGTGAACTCGTTGTTAACAAAAAACAAATTGCCGGTAAATTAGATAGTCAATATGCACGAAGTTAAATATGTTTTGAGTTTCACCTGATTATTTAATAAAATTGAGTATAATTCGGGGGAAAAGAATATACTCTTTATATTAGATATTGAACAATAAAGGTAGTTTTTACATTAACCTCCATAAATTTATACCCAGAAAACACACGGATAAATCCGAGTTTTTATTTTGGAAATATACGATTTATACCTAATAAAAGGTGAGCTAAATTTACAAATATATAAAAAGAGACTTTCAAAGATGCATGAGATCGAAAAATGCTACCCTAGTATACATATGCCGATTATTATACAAAGGAAATAATCTTCATGTTATTTATTAAATATAGAAACAAAATCCAACAATTTGTTTTTATTATTATTGAAAGAAGTACAAAGGTCATCTTCTCATAAATGTTGATCTGATAACTACCTCTAAATAACTGAACATCCAGCAATAAATGTTATGAGAGCTTAATATCTCCAAAAGATTCTTAAAATATTGTATAGAATATGTTGGGATATGAAGATAGGTAGTCTATAATTCAAATTAATGTAAAACAGCACAGATAATTTAAAATTACGATTCTCAAATAGTTTAAAAAAAACAAAAATAAATTCAGTGCAGTAATTCAAAACTTGATGTAGATCAATTAATTGATTAAAGCTATTTAATATGTTGGTTGGAAATAAAGTCAAGATATGACAGGAACGAAGAGAGTCAAAGTTCTATTAAAAATTCCCCACTATTTACCACTGCTCTCTAAAATAATCATAAGATTTGGCTCAATTATCATGCTAAGTCTTTTAATTACCATTTTATTTACTCGCAAAACTTTTTAAGGTGTGCCATTTTGGGTACCGCCAATCTTTTCCCGTATGTTCACCAAAATTCTACTTGAGCTCAAGTCTGCCTTTTTGGGTTTACATATGTTATTCAACTTCTAAGAGCCACAGAGTAAAAAAAAATATAACCTTAAATATTTGTTTGAAGAAATCGTTAATGCTATTATTACAAAGACCTTGAAATAGCTCTGAATAGAAAAAAAACATCTGTAAACTGAAATGAGATGAAGTAAATCATTATTGATATTTTCAACTTTTGTGTTCCCTGATTCAAGAGTAAGATCTTCTATAATGATAGTTGAGCAGAATAAGTATTTAGTCTAAAACTGGTGTGGGAATTTACGTGTTAAGTAATCCATTTTGATTTAAATGTGGGATTCCACACCAAAATAAAAATAATAGTTTCCACAACTTTCGTGGAAAAATGCAAAGAGATAAAGAATAAAATTTTCAGATAAATAAATAATAATAGTTAAAGACAAATAAATTGTAAATCCCAGGTCAAAATATTAAAGAAATTGCGAATGCAAAAAGAAGCAAGAAAAAGTGTGAAAATCGACGGATAACGAAATCGGAAAATTTTTTCCTTTTTATACGAAATTTATACGCGTAATTCTACGAAATTACAGAGTTTCAGTGAATTAGGAACAAAGGTGAAAAAAGTAGGATTATGAAATTACGCAAATTAGTATCAATGATATCAGAAGAATGGTAACACCTAGAATCACAAATCGAGATCGTCAGGAAAGCCAGAGTCAAGACCAACAAGATGCAAGAATCAAAAAGTAAAAATTACGGATCATTAGCAAGTTATACAAGTTAAAAATAAAACAAATGGATTTCAGCACAGTGCAAGTTTAATTTTCCAGGACCAGAAAATGTGGGAAACCGTGACGTCGCGACGCGACGGGCGGAGCGATGACACCAACAGACAGCAACAGTTATAATATAAACTAATTAATAGTAAAAGTAATTGAAAAGGGTTTAGAAAAGAAAAATTAATATACTAAGATTCAGTGTAAATAGTAAAACAGAGTGGAAGACAGAAAAAAAAATTAAACGTAAATTATTTTAAAAAATAAAAAAGGAAGGAAGAAAAAGCAAATATCGTATCTCGCTAAGAAGAGAAAAAAAGATTGGTATGGAAATACGATGTATTTTGACCATAAATAGAGCCGTTGATCCTCTCTTGTAATAATTTTTCAAATGTGAAAGTCACATTACTTCACGGCAGTTTGCATCAGATTCTTGAATTCAATTTATAAAGTAAAGTCAGTAGTAAAGTAAAGTAATTGGTAGAATCAATTAAGTATTAGAGTCCAATAGAAGGACAGATTTAAGTCACATGTAAAGGGACGATAAAACCAGGATTGCCATATTTTACTGGACCTAGATGTGCCAATGGACTGAAGCTGATAGCAGATTAACAAAGCAGATCTATTCCACAAACAGAATATTTCAGGAAAGTCAACTCGTCGGTCAGGTTTGACATTTGATAAAACAGTAAGTTGCCACTAAGTGCAATAAAAAATAATTTCAAATCCTTTAATAGTTTTTCCTGGGATATTTTTTGTTGTTGTGAACAAAATGATATGTTATGTTTAATAAGTATTTAATGTGTGTGGAAATTTTAATTTTAATAAAAAAAGAATAGTTGAAAAGTCAAATTCTCAAATTAAAAAGAAATAAGTAATCAAATTAAGAAAAGTTTTAAATTTGGTTATAATACCAACCTGCTCCAATTTTCAAGAATTTATTTGTATTATACTAATATAGAAGATGATTTTATAAAAGAAAATAATTTTGTAAAAAAGTTGATGAAAAATAATTGTGTTTAAATAAATATTAATGAAACACAAATAATAATTTAATAATATAATTTGTCCATTTGTTGCAAATTGTATATAAATAAATTTCATAGCGAAGAATTGTGCTTGCAATTCTTTTAATAATCCACACACTGGTTAAAAACTACATATAAGTGACTAATATAGATTGTGATCGAGGAACTTTCCAAAGAAGTCGCTCTGAAATAAGTAACAAAAAAGATAAAATTTGCTCGTGAGCTCCCTGAACTAAAGGAAATTTATTAATAATTACTGGAAGCGTTAAATAAAGGGGGCACCAATAGTTTAGGCCCAACCTAAACTGTTGAATTGATTAAGAGGTTCAGATGAAAATTGAAAAAGCCAGAACCGTCTAAATCCGCTCGATACTCTGGAAAACTAAGCCTGTAATAAATATTACAGAGTTTGAGGTAAGAGGGTTAATTAAAAATGGGAAGGCACACAGCCTAGCTCAGTGTATAACAGAATAGCTGAGTTTTTCCGTTGTAGAACAACTTCTAAGTTGTTCCTTGAGTCTTCAATATCCCTATGGAAACCTTGTTAGCGTTATCGGGAAATAGATAAATTGACAATAATTAAAGATCCTTGGCAGGTTGATAAAGGTTACCCATTAGTATTTCATTCCTAGATGAGGTCAGCTAATATTCTAATACACTAGAAGTATGTAAAATAATTAATATTTTTCACTTCTAATTATGAATGTCCACCAATTTTATTGGAATCCTGTGTCATGCCTGTATTTATCTATCATTATAATTCCACCCTTTTCAATACATAAAATTAAGAAATACATTAACAAACGGAAATAACATGTAATATTGTTTTGAGGAATTATCAGCAACTTTTGACAAGCAAAATAAAAATATATTTGGAAAATTTTAAACTAATTTCAATTCTATCTAAATAAAAGTTTAACATCTAAAGTGGTAGTGGAAGGTAATTTTCCAACTCTGCTAACACAATATTCCTGATGTAATAGCACCGTGAGTACATAGAGTTAGATAACTGCATTAACATGCTCTGCTGTGTTAAGTGCACTGTTCTGGTCCATTGTTACTGATAATGGAAACTGATTGCAGCTGTGGTTTCGACAATCTTAATTGGATTGAAGAACGTTTTAGAAAATAACACAGTTCATAAGTTATAATAATTTTGTTAATAATCACTAATGAATTCTACTAATACATTTTAATTATAATTATATAATCAATTGATTAAACCATAAGTACATATTATACTCGTAGTGTGTTAAAATATGATTAGTTTAAATACACTAAAGTAATTATAAGATTGTTATAACGTAAAAAATACATAATAATCCTATACAGTTTATAATTTTATAATATCGAAAATGATAAATTCGAATAGGCAATAACATTAAATGAACTGATAAAATATAATGAGTACCTATAAGAAATAAAGATTTCAAAAAATTCTACTAATAATTAAATTACCTTTGGTTTCCGCCAGGTGACTTCTTTTTATATACACTTACGCGTTTCGAAGCGTACGCTCCATCTTCAGAGTTCTATTATCTTTTTCACTCAGTTGAGGTCGTCATACATTAAAATAACACATAAAAAACACACGGACACTACATATATATGTTTATAAATTTATACATCGCTTATGATAACGCGACACTTGCGATGCGTATCACATCAATGTCCTAGGAAAAAAATGGAATAAATAATAATAATAATTTAAAATTTTCAAATAATAATATAATAAACAAAATATATGACAAGTGTCCTAATGCAGTACACGCATATATACACACATACACTCCTGTTCACACAAATACATATGCCTACATTTATATACACACGCACAACCATGTTCATATTTCCTTGTAACAACAAAATAATAAATGGTAAATTACAAGCCAACCTTACATATAAATATACATGCATATATACGCTTACTAACTTTTTTTCTAAATACATCAAATTTCCCATAACTAATGATAATTTAAAGTAAGATACTTATAAGATCTGCTGTTTTCCCAAAAATGTACAGAAATTGTCTTAGTATGTTTATATTTTGTTTAATTTTTTAACGTAATCTGTAATGTTGATAAATAAGTTTGAAGTAGTGCTCATTACATTGGTTGACTATGTTTGTGTTTTAAGGGGGGGGGGGTACAGCAGTAGTTAGTCCCTGTCCCATCTCAGTCACTCCAACATCAATGACAGAACTGATGACAAGAAAGAGGAGAGAAGTGTATTGATGAATGATTCATCTTATCACAGACCAAAGTAGAAACCATCTCATATTAGTTTTCTTTAACTAGACTTACCTGTTTGGCAGTACAGAGCTACTATTGAAGGGAATGACGTGCCTGTCCCATATATTTCACAATTCGGTCTTGGAGATCGATTCATTCCTTTATGAGTTTGTTGTATAATGTAACACTACTTTCTTTCATCTGCAATACATAGTTTACTCATTGTTGATGTATTAATCGCCACGAACAATCACAAAACTGGAATTTATAATATACTCTTAAATATAACGGATTGTTAAACCTCTATATTATTTCTCTGTATCTATTTGACTAGAAATGTTGCTTAGTTGTTTTATTAAGTTGTAATAAAATTTTATTAATTGATTACTATTGAAGTATGTTACTAAACCTCTGCTCTTGATCTATTTGTTTTTGTTCCAGTTTAAAAAAAAAAAATTGCTTGGCAGTAATATTGTTCTTTTTCTATAAAGTATACATTTAACCGTTAAGATTACACATCAATGAACTCCTCATGAAAGATTATGATGTTAAAACAAAATACAAACTTTTAATATTGTACAAAATTTTTTTCTAAAAATCTTGAATGTGTTTAAAAAGAAGAATGTTAATAAGTTACCACTACAACAATGGTAATTATTTTTTAATTTTTTTTTTCATTACCGTTGAGACCGAAGGTTCTTGGTGGCATTCCTTGTTTAAAGATAACACACAATTTTTTATTTTGTAACATCCACTTTTAATGGTCTAGCGGACCAATGATTTCGCCTGCTAGGGCATTGATGAGGCTGTATTACAGACTGAAGAAATAAGACAAAAAAACAACAAAAAAACAGAGAACCTTAAAAACTAGATGGTGGGAGTTAGGGGTGATGTCGAATTGGGCCCACGGTCTGACAGGGCCGTAAAAACGACGGTGGAATTGGGCCCATGGTCAGTTTGGAGGCAGTGTCGAAATGGGCCCATACCTCTACAATCATGACCTACAAAATGGAATGCAAGCACCCACCTTAGTTTTAAATACATTAAAACATCTAAAATAGGTTAGGTTAGGTTAGGCTGGAGTTTGATATAAAATTTTGCGTTGAAACAGACATTGATCACACTACGTTATTGAGTAGGATTGTTCGTAAGTTTAAATAATAATCAAAAGATGAATGTACAGTATTTTTAATGAATTTTATATTTGTTTATGTTTTAGTGTAGTTTTATTGTATTTATTTGCATGCATTATGTTTTAGTTTTTAATTCTATCGTACATTAAAATAAAAACGAATGTCTCATCACTTAACAAAACTAATGTTGCCCGATCACCTAACTAAATTTTGTTAGACTGACAAGGGGCCCAATTCAACCCCAACCCTTCGAGGGTTGACTATAACCCCCCTAGGAATGTTTTGACCGTGGGTCCAGTTCGACCGTGTCCGGAGTTAGGATACAATGAATGGAAGGGTGGGGAAATACCCGGCCTGGGCAATGACCATAGGAGCAATACACACTGGGAAAACCAGTTAATTGTTCTAGGTACAAATAACTTTTAAAGGTTTTACTAAGGGAGAATTATACAAATTAAGAAGTTGGCGGTTAGGTTATGAAGATTCCAGTTTTTAAATCATTTAAAAATACATCAAGCTTTTAATTGGAGTGTAGATTTTAAAATATTACATTTTGATAATAAAGGTAGGAAATTGAATTCTTTGGAAAGCTTAGAAGTTAAAAGAATAAGATACTGTAATCCTAATTTAGTTTTAAATGACCAGTTAGATATGTATAATTCTCCCTTAGTACCTTTAAAAGTTATTTGTACCTAGAACAATTACCTGGTTTTCCCAATGTGTATTGTTCCTATGGTCATTTACCAGGCCGGGTATTTCCCCACTCATCCATTCATTGTATCCTAACTCCCACCATCAAGTTTTTAAGGTTCTCTGTTTTTTTTTTCAATTTTTTTCAGTCTGTAATTCTTATACAGCTTCGTCAATGCCTTAGCACGCGAAACCATTGGTCGGCTAGACTAATAAAAAGTAGATGTTACAAAATAAAAAATTGTGTATTATCTTTAAACAAATGGTAATTATTTGTAATCACTTAAACATAATTATAATAATTCTTATTACTATATTTGAAAAGTAGAGTCCTAACAGGCTGCGCAAAGATTTTATCAACAATAAGGCACGTAAATAGTTTTGTAATTGATACACTACTGTGATTAAACTCGAGTTCATTGGCTGTTATTTGTATAAATGGACTTAACCGTGGTCTCAGTACAGGAAATATTACGGAGCTGCTTATAATAAGCTATGGTTGGTGTATGATCTTATATTTTACAGGTAAGAAGGCAATATCAAAAAGTAACATTTTTAAAGTCGTTTTTCTAACTACAGATATAATCAGTGATCGTTTGTTATTGACTTTCAGATTTTGATGTAAAAATTGTAGTTATATAACTGATATGGTGCTGTTTTAGCATAAAAAGTTAAATGTAAATATCATTGGATGCGTGTTTTACAGATGCTTAAAATGAACCTTGCTGTGATTGACATGGAAGGGCTTACTGGAGAGAAGTTATTCACAAAAAGTATTTTTTTGAAATTTTATATTCAGACGCCATTTGAAATGTATCAACGAATTTTATTATTAAAAATTATCCAGAATTACTCTGCATGTAACGTATAGGATCGTTGGACATTTAACATTATCGGAGCTTCGAAAATGGATTTTAAAACATCTAGAATTTTTATATTAACAATTTACTATCGTATTTGACTACTGTCTGGTTTATAACGTACAGTAATATTCTACATTTCTTTCATTATTCTAGTTTTCAAAAGAGGTTAAGTCATGTACCGTGTTAGCAATTGGACTGGAAATTTGGCTTACTTCCCAGATTTGCATTATTAGATTTGGTGAGACGCGTTTCAAATCCGCTTTGATGCATTAGATTTACAAATTGTTACGTAAATCCGGTCCACTCCTTCCAGCAAAGCTTAACGTCGTAAAAATCTATTCCTGTTGTGCGCGAAGGTAGTTTATAATAACAATAGAATATATAAGAAAATAATTATATTTTGACCTTCAATTTAATTGTGTAATATATATATATATATATATATATATATATATATATATATATATATATATATATATATATACAAAACCCTGATGAGCAAATACTAATGAGAGACACTATATTTGTTAAAAATATGGAAAATTGTACAGTAACAGTGTAATTATATAGTATAGTGTTAGTGCACTAAGTATAGTATAGTAATTAGTTGTCGTGCAATTAGTTTGCTGCAGTTCGGACTTGTCAACAGAAAAATGAGGAAGGTTTTAGTGCAGTTGCTGCCATTGGACAATTTCCATTTGTTACATCATTTCTAAGTCTTCATTATACTAACGGCCATAATGTAAGGTCTTAAAAATCTAAAATAAAAGTTTACCTAAGTGAAGTAAGCATCTGCGATACTGACAAAAAATGTTAGACCATGAGGAGTATAATAAAATTCTAATTTACTTCAAAAAGGGTGTCGATATGGCCATAAATTGAAAATAAAATGGTAATTTTGAAAATATGTATATTATATAAATTATGTTATTGCAGAAAACCCTATAGAGAATGTGTTTCAAAGTGACAACCTACCATGGTTCACTTCTAAAAATGAAAAAAAAGTTTTTAAATAATTATACTTCAGGACAAAATGAATAAATTAAGTTTTAAGATTTTTAATTACAAAGTTTAAAATTAAAGAAATAGTAAACGAAAAGAGTACCTATTAGAGTTCGACACTATGATATTATTTTATATTCATTTTTTTCAAAAGTATATGCAAAATCTAAAGCAAGATAAAATTATAATTGTTTAGAAATGAAACTAAATGCATAAACTTGATATTATTGTGAAGATGTCGGCTAATTTTCATAAATATATGTTATATTTTATGATTTTAATGGTTGGTAAATAAGTACATAGGGGAAGTTCTTGTGCTTTACATGGTAAGGCATATAGTAGATAATTCTATTTATGACTTCTCCAGGTACTAGACTATTTACAACAAGGAAGTGGCCAAAAATACTGTTAATAAAAAACGAAACAAATTATGTAGCAATAGATGAGTAGCCTGCATGTTTGGAAATATTTGAAAATATATTATTGCTAGTTATTATCTTCCGAACAATAGACAAAGCGTAATCGGTAATGAAGAACTGGCTTAAACGTTTAAATTATAATGAATTAAAATACATGATTGGGTTTGTATATATATATATATATATATTGCATGTTTGGGTGTGTTAAGTTATAATTGCAGCAAGAATTAGAAATTATTTTATTTTAGAGAGAAGGGTTCTGTGTAGTTAAAAAAAAAAAAAAATAGCCATTGCAATGGCATGGGTATCTTGTAAAGAAATAATTCTGGCACTTAATATATACTATATATACAAAACAATACCTAGTACCTACATAAAGTACTCAATTCTGAATTCCATGTATTTAATTCATATGCTAATAATATTTTATATGGAATCTTACACATACACAACGCTTTATTCCATATACGCACATTGTATTAATTTGTCGTTTTCACGCCAATTTATCAATTATCGAGTTATATTCCACTCCACATATTCATTAATTCCAATGGAATGGTTCTTGTCACCGCCAGATGGTCTACTCAAAAACGGTATTGTATTTATATTGTATACTTGACCACGGTAGTTGAACTCAGGATTTTAGTCGTAAATAAAACACTAGAGTATTAATACATGATTTATTGATAGAAAGATCTTAGCAATAATATTGGAAATGCATGCATTTAAGATCTTGATGGGGTAATCTATATATTCGACATTCCAAATTCCCTTATAAATAACAATATAAACTATTTGTTGAAATAAGAAATACATGGAATAGACGATGCATAAAATTAGAGAATTCAGCACAAGCGATCACCGCCATATCGACTCGGGGTGAATTTGTTCGATAGTAAAATGTATAAACTAAATATTTCGTACTGAAACATTTAACATTTATTTAATTTATTTATTTGTTTAAATTCAAGACACTCAGACACAAATTATAATTGCATGAACAATTGTTTTGTTGTGTTGTTAACTCACAATTAAAGCTTTTTGATAGGCAATTTTTTTAAATTCTGTCCCTGATAAATAATTTTAGTTGAGTTAGAATACATGTTAGTAAACGTTATGAGAATTTAAGCGATTTGATAATGTGTTTTCATTTAAGAAATTAAATCTAATAGTCTATAAGAAATAACTTTTTGATGAAACTTTGTTTGGGTGTTTCTTACTACTAAGAATTTTTAGTTAACACTACAACAACAATTTATCATAAGACATCAATAATATGAGACTCATTTACGCAATTATTAAAATATACGGTCTCTCAGTTGAGTCAGTAAAGATTGATATTCGTATGTTGTATCATAGTAGAAGAGAAATTTTGGTCAACATAATAAGCGTCAAGCTCGGGCGTCATATATATATATATATATATATATATATATATTTATATATATATATTTATATACATATATTTCTATATTTATTTTACACGTAGGTAATATTACATTTTAAACGTATATATATATATATATATATATATATATATACATGTATAAGACCTTTTGAGTGCCTGGCGATTCCTGACCTTGGAGCGGTTATACGATCAGACATAAAGGCCACCTTTTGGGTGCCTGAGTATAAATGTTATACCGTGTATACAATTACCACCTTTCCAGTGCCTGGCTTATATTTTAAATGAATTTGCGTCTTTTTGGGTGCTTCATATATGAACCTACTGTTACGACCTTTCCAGTGCCTGGCTTATACTTTAGACGCATTCGCTACATTTTGGGTGCTTGATATAAAGATACCACTATTGCGACCTTACAAATGCCTGGTTTATACCTTAGACATATTCACGACTTTTTGAGGGCTCGATGTTCGCGCGTTTTTTTTTGGAGGTGTTTGTTATCTTGACTGACCTTCCCCCCCCCCCGTCACTTCCGCTCCAACCACATCTGTCTTTTGCTTGTAAACTCCGGGCTGCACTATACATGTTTCATGTATTTCACACTAACAATTAACAATACCGCATCATATTGAACAGAATGACTATAAAAAAAATAAGGAAGTGATATTCTTATTGTAGAGGTGTTCAGTTTACATATTGATCTACGCTCTTCTAATGACCTATTATTATGAACTAGATCTCATCGTAGTCTAAAAATTCTCATCTTAATCGTAAAACATTATAATCTAAATTTATTCTAAATTCTGGACAAACAGGGTGATTATCACCAGATCAATTATCATGGTTGATGAAATGAATGTTAAGCTTACATATGTCTTGAGTTGCCTAAATCATTTATTTATTGAACTACTGGACGGTGAAGTGCAATTTTCTCTCCATGTAATACTTAGGAAACAACAGTTTATATAAAACAATACAATTTATCCAGGGTGTTCTACCCGACCGATTTGTTGAATTAATTCCGTTAAGAAAGGTAAATTATTAAATGGATAACTTTCGGAATCACATAAAATTTACCTTTACCTTTAAAATAAAGGCTGATAAGGCCGACCCACTATATCATTTCCAATTCTAAAATGTCAGATTTTGACACTTTTTCATACTAACAAAGTATGAAACTTGTTCAAACTCAAGCATTAAAACAAATCGTTACAAGTCGTTACAAATCGTTACAAGGTGTCACTTTTATTTAGCTCGAGATAATATTGTTGGGACTGATTCGTATTTACGAAATAAAAATATAGACTGAGTTATGTAGTATATCTATAACAGTTAAGCGAGTTAACCCTGGCTTTATCTGTTTGATAATTTTACTTTAAAAAGATGACCAGTTTATTATCATTTTGAGCACAATAACTATACAAATTAATGTGAAAGTGATGTACGTTTCATTTAGTGTTGAAAAAGCTTGCATAATGATTGATGTAGCCCCAGATTTTACTTACCGGCTTTAGGAAAATATTTGATTCATCAGAATGTTTCAATAATCAATTAAAAACATTATTAAATATTTAAAATATAGTTTTATAGTTCCTGAATACAAATGTAGTCAAATTTGCGACCGGGCAAATATTAATATTGTGTCCAACTGTAAAATAAACAGTGTATTGGCGCAGGTAGAAAAAACACACCATGTGACAACGTTGCATTACTCCCTCCTTACTGAGCGTGAGTCATAACTAAATATCCACAGCCTATTTCTACTATATATATTTTTAAATTTGCTACTACCTAATATTGTTTGTTCGAATTTCTATAACTAACTATAAATGTTTATCTAGACAATCTCAAAACCAACCTCTCACTTCTCCAACCATCAATGGTCAACCGATTCTTACTTCATAGTTCACAAGTTTATTTGTTGTTAAAATTATATAATATTTGTGATGCAATTTTCCCTTTTCTGTTCAAATATATTTTCTTTTACTGCTACAGTAAAAATATAAATACTATATTGTTCGTCATTAACAAATAAAAGTTTTTACTCTCTTGTAATTGTTTTATAAGGTTAACAAGTTTTCAATATATACGACTTTAACATTTTAAAATGGAAATCATTTTCAAATCTCGTGTAAAACGTTACATGAAAAATGCGTTTATCAAATCTGAACTCATTATCATATATATTTCTAAAGTTATAATGTTATTTTATTTTTAAATAATGGCGGATATTCGAAAACTAAGCACGATAGGACTATCTTACATGTTATATAGCATTTAATGCATATATTGATATTGTCGTACTTTATCAGATTCTGAAGTTTGATTGAGTAATTTCAACTTATTTGTCACAAACATTTCTTTTGGATGAGTTCGATACAGTTGTCAAAGAATTCTGATGCTATTAAACCGTTTTTTTAATTCAATGTTTTAATATAAATTACTAAATCCATAATAAATCGAGAAATCGGAAAAGCTTTGAACCGATTTTTGGGATTTCAAAACTCTGGCGAATTGAGTAGCTCGCGTAATTTTTGTTCAGTTTTCTTCAAATTGTTTCACATATCTTAAAACGAAGTTAGATAAAATATATTTTGTTTTTGACTGTTGGTCTCTTTAACTTCGATAAATAAATAAATTTGTCAAAAAAAATCAACTATTTTAAGGCAAAATGTTTTTACGTGTTTCACAAATTGCAGAAC
The DNA here is from genome assembly GCA_963513935.1 of Aphrophora alni. NCBI lineage: Eukaryota > Metazoa > Arthropoda > Insecta > Hemiptera > Aphrophoridae > Aphrophora > Aphrophora alni. The sequence continues at coordinate 90,290,054 of OY740767.1, forward strand.
AGTATTTTTTGTAAAGATAAAATGTGTAAATATTTGATTAAACAATTCCTTGTAACACTCCTAACAAGCACAGTGTGTTTCAATGAAGGAAGAACTACTTCCTGGCACAATTCTTCAAATGTCGATGAGTAACCTATAGGCCTACATGTGAACAAACCAACTGTGAAAACGGAAATATAGTTTATTCTCTGATGAGATGATAATTGTGAATAACATGCGTCCGTGATTGTGTTTTTGATGTGGGCTGGGGGGGGGATGCTTTTCTGTTCTTGTAAAACTGCAACCTCTATTATTTTCACGGTGTCTCATTATTGTATTTTCAACATTATTCTATTTAACACGAATCTTAAAAACAACAAACGTACTTTCTTTGTAGAATCGTAATTAATTTAGTATTATAAATAGCCTTTCCTAAATAAATTGAAATCTTTAGGCTTATTAAAAAAAAATAACGAGATTTAGATTCGAACCAACTACCTAAGATAAAGAAAAACAAAGAATAATATGTCAAACAAATAATAATATGGAGTTATGAGTCAGCGCTCAGATAAGGTGGATCGACAAGCGATAGTGTTCCGGCCTAATGTTTACAGAGCTTTAGTTTCGCGTTGACTAAATACTGTCTCTGGTATCAACACAGTGCGTTTTGCTTCCTTTTGGCGGTGTTTAAATTTGGCATTATTTATTATTGTATGTTACACTGTAAATCTTTTTTGTTATTAACTTTGTTGCGTACTGAGATGGCTAATTGTGGTGTATGTGTGAAATCTATTACCGCTAAACAGCTTAAAATAGTGTGTAATGATTGTGAAAAGGAGTTCCACGGAACCTGTCTTAAGATGAGTAAGGCTGATCTGGACTGTATTACAGCTGAGGGTTTAACTTGGAGGTGTCAGCCGTGTAGTGTGGCGAGAAAAAAGAGTTTACTACTCGACTCCGAGGACCAAGAAGGTAAGATCACTCTCGAGGACCTCATGAAAATAATACAAGAAATTGCGGACGGTCAAAAAAATCAAGAGAAAAGTTTCAATAAATCGTACGAGTTTCTAACTGAAAAAATAGATGAGAATACAAAAATTATGAAAGAGCAAAGTTCGTCTGTGGAAAAATGTCTCAAAATTATTGATGAGTTGTTTGTTGAGAATAAAAAACTATATTCCAGAGCAAATGCCGTGGAAATACAAGGCATTCCAGTGCAGCCGAATGAGGACGTCGTCAGCGTGGTCAAGGAAGTGGGCAAAGCTATGGACCTAACAGTTACGGACTCAATGATCGACGCCTGCCTTAGTCTTGGTAATAAAGTGGGACCCAACAACTCCCCACCTGGCATAATCGTCAAGTTTGTGAGGCGACTGGACAAGGAGGAGTTTATGCAGAAACGTCGTGTCAAGGGAAACCTGTCCACGAGACACATGAACATGACCATGGATGAGACTGTGTATGTGAACGAGGCCTTGGCTCCTTCGAGGAGGCGGCTTCTATCGGTGGCGAGACTGGTGAAGAAGGAGAAGGACTTCAGGTTTATGTGGGTTCGCGGGGGGGAAATCTTCCTACGAAAAGAAGAAGGATCGAAAGTAATTCAGGTGACTTGCCAAGCTGATTTAGATAAACTGTAATTCTTACGTCCATAGAAAAACTCAATGGTTTAAGTTTTATTATTTTTTCTCGCCAAAAAAAAGAACAAAAAAAACCTTTCTTATTTTGTTATGTAAATTTCATTCAGATTAATGTCTTCCTCTCCTTACCAATAAATTACATACCGTGCACTCTCTTTAGATGAAACTAATAGAGGTTTTTATTTTTATATTGTCTTATCTTATTTGTTGTATTTAAATTAAATGTACAGATATATCTAAAATAACATCCAATGAATGATAGGTTTATAGTTATTCATCAAAATATAAGGAGTTTGAGGCAGAATTTTGATATTTTCATTGCTGAATTAAATTTAAATTACACAATTCCAGACATTATAATTCTGAGCGAAATATGGATAGGTTCAAGTGAAACTGACTTTTATAAAATACCAAATTTCAATTTAATTACTAGGTGTAATGATAATTACAGATCGGGAGGGGTGGCGGTCTATGTTAATAATGTAATAAAAAATGCTGAGTGTATTGAATTTCAGTTACAATCTGCGGACGTAATATTGATTTCCTTTATTTTCTGCAAAGAAATTTTCCATTTGCTCGCAATTTATAGGTTTTGTTTCAATCCAGCGAATGTTTTCATAGATGAAATTAAAAATCATTTTAATGATCCAAATAGTATTTTTAAAAAAATGTCAAATTGTTTAGTAATCGGTGATATTAATATAAATACTTTAGATTGTAACAATGTATCGGTGGATTAATATAAAACTCAGATGGCAATGAACGGCTTTGAAAGTTTGATACTTGAACCTACACGAATTACAGAACAATCTGAAACTTGTATAGACCATGTTTATGTAAGAGTTTATAACAAAAATAAGATTATAGTAGAAGCGCCTGTGATACATGCGGGAATCACTGACCATTCAATGCAAAGAGTCAGAGTTCAGGTGTGTAGTGGAATGGGCGGGGGAGTCTTCTCCTGACCCCTCCCCTCGATACCGAACTGATTATGATAAACTCGATCAGCTGTTAGATAAAGCAGACTGGTCTGTTGTTTACAATAATACGAATGCATCAGTAGCGTTTGATCAATTTTTAAATGTGTTATACGATTTATTATTGAAGAGTAAAGTAGAGTTAAGGAAAGGTAATGGTAATAAATTAATGAAACCATGGATTAATGACTATATTTGTTTAAAAATCAAAAAGAGAAACCACATTTTTAAATTAGTAAAAAAACATCCTCAAAATGAAAAATTGAAACATTATTACTTGGAATTTAGAAATAAATTAAAAAAAGAAATAAAGGTACAAAAAGATGAATTTTATTAAAGAAAATTTGAGAATTGCAATGGTAATTCTAAAGCTACTTGGAGAATATTAAATGAAGTAACTGGCCAAAGCAGGCGAGTTAATCAATCAATTACATTAGAAATTAATGATATGCCTGTTGTTGACCCTTTACTTGTAGCAAATTATTTTAATAACTACTTTTTAGATATAGTAAGAAATCTGGATTTAAATACTATTCAGCCCATAGATTTATCTTCAATGGTCTATAAATGTTATTTTCCAAAAAAATATGAAATAAAATCAATTTTTATCGAACCGGTTCTCCCTCATGAACTAATAAATATAATAAAATCATTAAAAAACAACACTTCACCAGGTTTGGATGGAATCAGGTCTTTCGTTGTTAAACAGATTTCTGTAAAAATCACTGATGTTTTGTTATTTATAATAAATTTAAGTTTTAGTAGTGGAGTATTTCCAAAGCAGTTACAAAGTGCAGTAATAATACCAATATTTAAAAGTGGTTCTAGATTGAAAAGTAATAATTACCGTCCAATATCCTTGCTTTCATGTTTTTCAAAAAGTTTTGAAAAACTGATGAAACAGAAATTACTTAAGTATTTAGATAAAACAATTTTTTTTAGTAACAAACAATTTGGTTTTAGATCGGGAATGAATACAGAGAATGCTCTTTTGAATTTTATGACAGATGTTAATAATGGCTTGAATGAAGGCAAATGTGTGAGCGGTCTTTTCTTAGACATAAGAAAAGCCTTTGACACAGTTGATCACAACATTTTATTGGACAAGTTATATCAATGTGGAATACGTGGTGTAGCACATAAATGGTTTGAAAGTTATTTGGAAGAAAGGACACAATGTGTCAAAATAAATTTTGTATTAAGTGACACAGGCACAATAAAACAAGGTGTACCCCAAGGGTCGGTGTTGGGTGCAATTTTATTCATCATCTATATAAATGATTTATGTAATGGGAGGCTACATGGAAATGTAACTTCTTTTGCGGACGACACCGCTCTTTGTTACTCACACTCAAATTGGAATGATATACGATCAAACATCGAAAATGATTTAGAAGCAATTCAGTTGTGGTTTTCCACTAATCATATGCTATTAAATGCAGAGAAAACTAAATATATCAATTTTAGTCTCAGGAAGGATGTGTACTTTGATAAACTAATTTATTATAGATGTTCTGAGTGTCTTGGAGCTCAAACCATATGTTTGACAAATAAATGTGCTATTGTGAACAGAACCTCAAGTATAAAGTATCTAGGAATTCATGTTGATAGTGAGCTTAATTGGAAAATCCACACAAGTAGTTTGAAAAATAAAATTAACAAAGTTGTACGGTACTTTTATTTCCTTAGAAGTTTATGTAACGAAAGAATCTTGCGTATGTTGTATTTTTCCATGATACAGAGTAGAATTGAATATGGAATAATTTTATGGGGCAGTACTTATGACACCTACCTAAACACAATATATTATCAACAGAAACATGTAATCAGATTAATTTTAGGGAAAAGTAAATTTGTTCATTCGCGTCCTCTTTTTCTACATTTAAAAATTTTGCCAATTAAATATATTTTTGTGTACAAAGTTTAAAAAAATTTTTATTGCAAAAGTGGTAACTTACCTCAAAACTCAATAGAGTATAATCAAAAATTGAGAACAAGGAATCAATTCCAAGTACCAAAACCTAATAACACTTTTTATACTAAAACCATAAATTTTATGGCACCTAGAATGTTCAATAGATTACCTAATGAAATCAAGCAATTACATATCATTAACCTATTCTTGAAGAAGCTAAAAAAATGGCTGTTTACATTGGAGAACCTTGATTCTTTAATTGACATTCCAAAGTAGTACAGATGTGTGTTTTTTTTTTTTTTGTGTGTGTATTTTTCCTATCAAGACTAGTCCTTTCATGAGTTACCAATTGTTATTTATTATGTTTAGTTTATTTTCTTTTTTAATTATGGATATATTGTCCTTTGGAATAGGGTTTACATTGGGAGCACCAAATTTTAGTTAACATTTATTTGTTTGAATGCAATAAATTATAATAGGATTTAAAAGTTTATTAAAGTGGCCGAAAAGAGGAAAAAAGAAAAAAATTCATTATCTGAACGCTTCTTAAAAAACAACAATATTAAGAAATAGGAACCTTCAAATGGGCAAAATGCCTTGAAGGCCCTAAATTTTCTCATACTGATTGTACAAAACAAATAGTTTAAAATGCTAAGTAGTTTGTAGTTTATAGTACTGATAATCTTGTATACACCAACATTCTTTTGATCTTTTGTTTGACTGATCAATGTAAGTAAGACTATATTCATTTTGTTTATTTTGTTTTTTTATCCTATTTTTGTATGTATAATTCTCCTATTCTTGTATGTATAAATTTTATAATATATTTATTTAGTTCTTATGTATTTAGTGTTACGTTGACATCAGTCTTGGCAAGTTTATTACAGTGTTTGAACTTGGACACGTGTTTAGTTATTTTTGTATTTTGGTGACTTTTGTTTAATTATGTATAAAAAAGAAAGGAAATGATTGTTATTAATTTGTAGCAGATTGAGGAAATAAATACATTTATTCTTATTATTTATTTATTATATAGTTCCTCTATATAATAAAAATAAAGTCTATCTTTCCGTTTTCAGGATAATGTTGTGAACTAGGGAAATTACCAAATTCGGTTCAAACGTGACATGAAGTTATCCCTAAATAAACGGTACCAGAAACTGGCACATACTTTCTCACATTTAAATTACTAAACAGATTTACTGTGACTTCACAATTGTATTAACGTAGAAGAAGGAACACATTAAAGTAGGAGAGTTTCTAATAATAAAATTATTATTATTATTATTATTACCTAAACGAGAATTTTTAGAAAGATGCCGATTTTCGCATATGGTAGGGTACATTAAGGGCTAAAAATAAGCAAAACTTTATCAAAATCGTAAGAGCCGTTTTTTTATATATTAAAAAAAAATAATAACTGATTTTTTTGGCCATAAAGGGGGTTATTTTTCAAAATTTGTCAAAACCCTTTTTTCGTGCATCTGTACAGGCCTAATTGACATGTTTGGTGTAATTTTTTTTTAAATCGATCGAATAGTTTTCTCTCTAGCTTTGTCTACATACAGACATACAGACAGACATACAGACAGACAGACAGACATACAGACAGACATTTTGTAAAAACCACTTTTTGGACTCAGGGGGTCCCAAAACGGATATAACCACAAAAATCTCAACATCGATTTTTTTGCGATCACTATATTTATACTTTCTCTATACTATAGTAGGATAGTGAGAAAGTAAAATTATCTACTTTAAGTAAAATAAAGGATTATATCCAATCTTGCGTTTCGTAATGGCGACTGTTTGGAAATTTCTAACCTAATATACACAAAAACAGTACATTTTAACAAAAAAATTCAAGACACCTTTTTGTAGCACTTTTAATTCCCTATCGGATGTTGTAACTTCAAAAGAATCGGATGAAGGATAACAGTTAAGTTAAAGATAATAACAGCGTACGTAATCACAATATTGGAATGTTTTGCATAATTTTAATAAGATTTTTAAGTATATGCAGGATGTTTTGTAATTACTCTGCTATATTCTAGGATATGATTCAGCACATAAGAATGCGAAAAAAAATCAATTAGACATGGGTCCGGACAAGCTTTGTTTCCCCATAGCCACCAATTTGTTTTTTCACTAAATATTTTTTATCTAGAGAATTATATGACTGATTGAGCTCAAACTTTGCACAAAGTTTAATCTAACAATGATCTATTTAAACAAGATAACCGATTATATACAATAAGGTGTTTGAAAATTTCAAACCTGAATTGCCCAAAAACCGTAGGCCTACATTTTAACAAAAAATTTCAAGAAATTATTTTTGTAGCCCTTTTCATTTCGTATCGGATGGTGTAACCGCCAAAACAATCGGATGAAGGATAATAGTTAAGTTATGTGTAATAATCGGTTTGTTCAACCCGGCATCTTATACCAACACAGTAAACACAACAATATATTGTGTGTACATATTATGCTGTTATAATCCTTAACTTAACAATTATCCTTCATCCAATTGTTTTGATAATTACACTTTCCGATAGGAAATTGAAAAGGGCAACAACAAAGATGTATTGAAATTTTTTGACAAAATAAAAGGTTTTTTAGTTTGTTAGGTATGACATTTTTAACAGTCGCCATTTTTAAACGCATCATTGGATATAATCGTTTATTTTATTTATAATAGATCATTATTAGGTATAACTTCAAGTCTAGTTTGAACTCAATTGGTGAAACCGTTCTATAGATATGAATTATTTTGTGAAAAAAACATACAGACAGACGAAAAAGTAAGCACCGTTGACCTATGTTTATATTGTGAAATATGTTTGTCTCGATTCCAGGAACAAATCCACAAAAGGGGACCAGAGATTTCGAGGGCATCCTGTATATTTGAAATTTATAATATAGCAGTTGTATGTATTAATACTATTATCTAAAGCACAAATAACAAGATAGGTAATAAGATCGGTTCCACTAAAGGGCCTAGGGAAAATTTGTATTATCTGTTTCCCTAAACGTGACGATCCTAAGGTGGCCATTAGCAAACTTTTTTTTTACATGTAGTAAGGGCGTGTAATTTCGGGAGTGTTTGTGAAAAAAAACACATTTACTTATATTTATAGGTATGTCATTTACGCATGCTTTTAACAGAACCAATTAGTGAAAACCCGGTGGTCCTTTATGGCCGTTCGGGTTCAAAACCTTTCTATAAGTTAGGTGGTTTATGATATTTGTTAAGTGTGAGGATTTCCCAGTGTATTTTGCCGAATATCTCAATTTCTTGTCTTTCAATGCCCAGACAATAAATGCCCTAAGGCTGGGAAAAGTACTATGACATGTGTTTTGTTCTTAAACACTACCAAAAGTAACTGTTTAGGCTGCTGAATTAATTTAAGACACTTTTCTGCTTAATCGCATAACTACAATTAGGACTGTACAGTATAACATACATTTTAGGGCTGGGAAAAGTACTATGAATAGGATATAGAATAGAATAGAATAGAAAAAGTACTTTATTTTGACATGTATTCCATACAAAATAGAAAATAAATTCACAATTAATTAATTATAGAAGATAAAATAAAATGAAATAAACTTAATAATATTCTTTCTTTACAGAGTACTTTACAGCAATGGTCTTTTTGACCGTCAGCTGGGTTGGCATAAACAAAACAATATAATTAAAAATTATACTATGAGTCACATATATTTACACATATAGACCTGTGTGTATAATAATATAACCTTCCTTCCATCAGTGCACCCATACATATATAATCATATAATCATACAAAATATTCAATATAAATTACTACAGAACTAATTAATTTGGCACCAGCTATACAATTAAAATTACTTACATATATAAATAGATTTACAGTAATCCTTCCAAGAACTTAGGTGTAACCCCCCTTCCCAACCAAAATTTTGTGTACTGTTACAGTTAAAAATTAAATTCATTTATTAATTCCCATCTAAATTTCCACGCAATCTTCATGAATTTACCCAATCTCCACCAATTTCTCCCATTTAATAAAAGTTCAAATTCCCCCCTATTTAAACTGCGTTTGAAAAAGCACAAATTTCTTATATCGGCTAGGATAGGGCAGCGAGCAATAAAATGGTAAACCGTCTCGTTTTCATTTATGTTGCATAAGGAGCATAACCACATTTTATCGTTACACCACGGTTTATAGTTTAAGTCAACAAGTTCCGCCCTTGCTTTGATGATCCAACTTATTGTTTGTATATCATATTTATCAAATAAAACAAGTCTACTGCAGAGTTGAAAGTCAAGGTCCCGGTACTGTTTGTGATATGTCGCATTTCTTGCCCTCTGTAAACATTCTCCCTCCCAAGTAACTCTGACCGCTTCAATAACACTAAGCATCTGTTCCCGTAGCCTATTAATTATGCTCATATCCACATCAATAACGTATTTATATCCTAACACTTTCCACTCCTGGTACCAGTAAATGCCACTTTTTATTATTTGTTTAGTAAGAATGTTTGGCAATCTATTCTTTGGTAAAGCTACAACCCTTAAAAGAAAATTCAGGTGGATTCTCAATGTATACAAATAAACCTTTTCAAACCCTGTTTCTAAGAACAAGACATAATTTGGGGTGTTATTTGGCAACTTAAATATTCTTTTTATAAATAATCTAAATACCCCTTCCAATTTATCGCTTTCCTTGTAGCCCCAGACCTGGGAACTGTAGCATAAAATCGCCTTCACAATAGAATTAAAACATGTAAACTTGGCACTAAGTGGGACCCTCTCGTTACCTAAAAGGTTGTGCCATACCGCGTTTATAGCATATTTTGCAGCCATAGATTTGTCCTTAAATTGAGTTTCCCATGACAATGATGGAGTAAGTATAACACCTAAGTATTTATATTTATTGACAACCTCTACCCGTTGCCTTTTGTACCACCACTTCTCATTTCTACAGAACTGACCCCCTTTCCTAAAAACCATTATTTTAAATTTACTTGAATTAACCCGAAGATTCCACTTGTTACAATAATTTTCGAGTTTATTTATCATACTCTGCAAACTACCAGGAGTAGGGGACAGAATAACAATATCATCTGCATACAATAAAACACTGACCTTAAACCCTTCAAAATCGCATCCTCCATCTAAAATATCAGCCAAATCGTTCACAAATAAAGAGAATAGCAATGGACTTAAAATACAGCCTTGTTTCAAACCCATATTAGTTTCAAAACATTTCGTTACGCCCGCATTACACCACACTCCCGATGTTGTACCTTTGTAAAGCTCTTTTATAATATTCAGCATATGAGAAGAAACACCCAAACACGATAACTTAAAATACAGCGCCTTTCTATCAATAGTATCAAAAGCAGAGGAAAAATCTACAAAAAAACAATACAGTTTCGCCCCCTTCTTTGACAGTTGCAACTGAATCATACTAGTTAAGTTGAATATGTTATCTATGGTGGAATAACCCTTTCTAAATCCGACTTGAAATTCACTAATTATTTGATGACTGTGTACCCAATTGTTTAATCGATTGTGCAATAAACTAGTGAACACTTTCGCTATACAATCTATAAATGACAGACCTCTGTAATTTTGCACACAATTGACATCCCCTTTTTTATGCAAGGGAAAAATTATAGATTTTTTAAAACTTTCTAGAACGCGTTCTTCCATATATATTTTATTGAAAATAGCCAATAGCTTTAATCTTAAAACCCGTGGGCCGTTTTTAAAAAAAATCATACGGTACTCCGTCAAAACCTGGAGCCTTCCCATCTTTCAATTTTGCCAAAATCGTTTGCAGTTCTTGCTGGTTGAATTGCTTGTCGAGATCATTGTCGAAAATATACTGTCCCGTATAAGAAATATCCCTTGGTACAATAAGAGGATTCAAAAGATTTTTAAAATACTCCACCCATTCGGCACAGCTAATATTTCCAGCTAATCTGCTTTTTGTATTTTTAAAACTTTTCATAGAATTCCAAAATTGTTTTGCATCTTTAACGTGCCCCAAACTATTTACAACATATTTGTAATGTATCTTACGCTTAGTTCTGCATAACGATTTAAAGTTTTTATTTGCCTCTAAATATGCGATTTTAACCATAGTTGAATTTGTTTTGCGAAACAGCTTTAAGAGTTTAAAGGCTCGCTGCCTTGATGCCAGACATTCGAAATCAAACCATTGTTGTTTTTTGTTTACCGTAGTGTTATTATTTGTACTCGGTTTAAAGTGGGCTGCTTGTTTGATACAACGAATCATGCTATTGACATTTATCTGGTTATCATTCAAGACATCAAAGGTTGACATTTCCTTATCTATGTTTTTACCGAACAAGCCGTTATCTGAATTAGTCCATTTTATTCTTAGCAACAATGGTAGTATACAATCCCCACCCCTTTGGCTCTCTGCAAGTCTACCAACTTTACAATTTACACAAATAGGTAGATGATCCGATCCTGCATGACTTATAACCTCAAAATCATTTACTATTTCTAAACAACTCACTGATACAACCGCAAGGTCAATTACAGAATTACCCATCTTCCCAATAAAAGTAAATTCTCCTTCAGCATCACTTTGCGTTCTGCCATTCAAAACCACTAATCCAAAATTAAGGAATAATTCTAGAAGTTTACGCCCCCTTGTATTTAATATCCTGTCTTTCGATTTATGACCCCTCTAATTGTACTAGTTACATTATTATAATTATACATATCAGAATTATTTTGTTCGTTAGATATTCGGCCATTAAAATCTCAATTATTATTAAATTTTGCTCTGAATTTGAATTAATAAAATTACACAAATTTTCAAAGCTGTTCTCCCATTTGTTATAATTTAAATAAATTGGCAAAACCAACCAATTTTTAATTTCAATTAATTTTATATTACGTTTGCATACGAAACTAACTTCTTTAGTAAAGGATGACTGTAAATTTACACAACAAATAATACCTCCTATTGCCCTTCCAAAATTAGCATTTCTTTCATCAAAACTAAAAAAAATCGATTTTAAAATTAGGAAGACTCTTAACAATAAACTCTTCATCATGTTCAGATATAAATGTTTCTAATAACAAAATTAAATCATACTTATTTAGTAAATGAAAAAAATAATCTTCACCAACCTTGGCTCTTAGTCCACATACATTATAAGACAATATTTTAAAATTGCTAACCGTCTGAGGCACTATAATATTGTCCAACTCCTTATCAGCTGTTTGAGAACATTGTCCTGAGAAATTGGTGTTTAGTCCCTAAGAAGATGTTGTCTTCACTCCATTCTCGTCCGTCCGTCCTGGTTGCAGCTTCCCTGGACCGTCCTTTCTCAACTCTGCTATGCGCGATGAGAAATCGTAGTTGAATAGATCCTTCAGCTTCACTATTCCATCCGTTCGGCCGGCCATCAGTGTGTTGTCCTCCCAGGTGAATTTGACACATTCTATTCTAATGTGGTCAAAAACTAACGGCATACGACGTCTTCCCAATTCTTTTTCTATCTCCCGTCAGACTGCAGCAAGGTAGGCTCGCTTTAATCTTACATCCTGTGTGTAATCCCGATGTACGACATAAGATGTTCCCTTTAACTTATTTACATTGGACATGATCCACCCAATATCGTCACCTGAAGGGAACTGGGCAATTATTGCTCTGCTCTTTGCTCCTAATGGTTGCGCTCTATTGACCCACAAACTGTCATTACACTTTAACACCTCCACACAGAATTGTTTCACAAGGGCTTTAAAGTCTGTCTGACCATTCCATTTAAGACCTACAAAAACTAAATTGTTACGTCTAGATCTACCTTCTAAATCATTTAGCTTATCCATAATAACCTGTTCTTGTTTTTTAATACAGTCTATCTTTGCTTTCAAAACTTTGTTCTCTTCCGTCAGACTTCTCACCTCAGAAGACACAATTAAGAGGTATTTTTTAGTAGCCAATGTCGATAATTTTGTATCTAGCAAGTTACTCAACCCAGTCATTAGCTGTCCATGTGTCGTGTCACCTACCTTTGCATTATCCATCTTGTCACAATGCGTTTCCGACATTCCTAACGAAACACTTGCGTCTTCCGAAAGTTCTGGCGAACTGTACGCCCTGAAACGTTTTAAGACTTTCAAATTTTTTGGGGGAAAATATTTGTCAATCGTTGAGTCATTCATAGGCCCGAAAAATTTCTCAAATTCCACAAAATACGAAAAATGAAAATAATACACACGGAGAGGTCTATCACTAACCTGCAGAACGAAACGTTAACGGAAACTAACGTTCTTCAATAACGTAAATATTTATGCTTCACACTATAAAATGCAATAATAATAATTGTATTGAAATATTAATAAACTTTGATACTTAATACATGTTTTGTAGTGGACTATACATAGGCTACTTAAACAGGCGGGACCAAACTCGCTGTCTCATCGTAGAGACGCACACTATTTACACACACACACACACACACACACACACACACACACCCCACACACACACACACACACACACACACACACAAATTAAACAGTACACTTAACATATATTTACAGTATAACATAAATTTTAGGGCTGGGAAAAGTACTATGACATGTGTTTTGTTGTTAAACACTAGAAAAAGTAACTGTTTAGGCTGCTGAATTAATTTAAGACACTTTTCTGCTTAATCGCATAACTACAATTAGGACTGTACAGTATAACATACATTTCAGGGCTGGGAAAAGTACTATGACGTGTGTTTTGTTGTTAAACAAATTTAACAATTTAACAAATTTAAACAAAAATAAAGCATGCCTAATTGACATGCTTGGTGCAAATTTGTTTGAAATCTATCGAATATTTTTCTCTCTAGCTTTTTATACATACAGACATACAGACAGACATTTTGTAAAAACCACTTTTTTGGACTCAGGGGGTCCCAAAACGGGTATATCTACAAAAATCTCATCATCGATTTTTTTGCGGTCACTATACTTTCTCTATACTATAGTATAGTGTGGAAGTAAAATGGTAACTAGTTAAAATATAGTTTTATTTATAAACTTGAAAAAATAAATACCGTAGCCTACTTGTTTGGAGAAATAAATATAACTATTTTCGTCTTCTGATTAATAATGTGTAACATATTTTAACACTCTGTTAACTATATTATGAAAACGAGGACAACGAATGGCTGAACGGGAGTTGTACCGCGAACAGAGGATTATGTACCCTCTAGTTATATTTAAAATAAATAGTTACTTCATTAGTATTTGACAAACAATAGTATTAATGAAAGAAAGTAAGTGATATGAGAAAATTTTAAAATCAAATTTTTTTGTATTAAAACTATACAATATAATTAATTATGTGACGCAAAATTTTACTCAAATAATGTTTCAGACAAAGTAATGTCAAAATTAAGTTTATTGGAGAGCATAAGGTCTTCAAAAGGTTCTATTTAAATAATAGCAGGTCTTCAAAAGGTCTCTAAATCACGATGACTTATACCATGGTGATAACAGGCGTCAGAAAATAGAAATTAACAGGAACAGGCGTCAACTAAAGCCTTTAAAAGGTTACTTTTGTAACTGATCGTATAAGACTTCAATAGGTGGCATTTGTAACTGATCGTATATAAGCCTTCAAAATATCGTCTCCCGTACATTTCACACCAGGCACTCTAGGCATCCAAAAGGTTCGTCGACGTTTTCGCTTTATACAGAGGGCACAAAAGGTCGTTTTAGTGTATGAAAACAGACCTTTTGAATGCCTGAGTTCAAGCACTCCAGGCCTCCAATAGGTCGTCGCCCGTACCATTAGGCACTCGAAAGGTCTTATACATAAATCTATATATATATATATATATATATATATAAGCTGATAAATTGAATATTTATTATTTCACAATTTAATAACTACACTAATGAAGATATGAATTTAATAAAAACTAGACAATTTAAAGATTTGTACTCAACAATAACTATGTTTTCAGCCCTCCTCGCTTAAGAACCATACCTGTTATGATTCCCATTACATGTAGTTTATATACTCTCAAAATTGTCGTTGTATTATTAGACACAAACGTAATAGAACCATATTATATAGTGTTTTCGCTCAACGACTTTCAAATAATTAAGCTAAATTCTCAAATATAAGTTTCACCACTTATCAATTTTTATTTCCCCTAAAATATCAAATTTGTACTTTACGTTGTATGAGAGAGAATTTTTTGTAGGTTCATAGATTATGTCTGTCTAACAATAATTGTTATGAAAATGAGTACAGTGGAGAACAACAAAGTTTTAAAAAATGATCTAGTATTATTAAAAAAAGTTATTGCGTTACTTTTTGTTGGATATTTAAAAGTTATTAATTTAAAAAGTTAGGTTAATTATTATGCTATATAATTACTTACACCCAGTTTATTTAACAAGTATCTTAACAAGTCTGATGTAAATTTCAAAGCTGAAGAGATAATTGAAGTGGTAATTACAACTGATTTAATTAATGGGCTTATACAAGTTGAGTCAAGTTGCTAACCTCTACAAATTACTTTAGTTTTCGCGTGGGTGTCATTCCTATTTTGTTTTATTTGTAAATCCTTCTTTGCTTAGCAAAGTTATTTCCAAACATTTTTCATTAATATCTTCATTAGTCGGTATTGTTATGAACTATGAGGATCATATTTCTTTAATTTTTGTTTTGTTAGAGAGAGGTTAAAGAGACATACTATTATATCTACGAAGTACATCTTACAAAAGTAACAGAGACTACTCATTTCAGTTTTAAAAGTTGTTAAAACTTTTTATTCTCCTCGATTGAGACTTTAAAAAGAAATTGTGGCAAAGACTTGTAAAATATGTCGTTTCTATAAAACCTGATTTCATCATAATTTGTGAACTACACTTCAAATTTATTTATTATAGTTGCATAATTACATTTTTGGTCTACAGAATATTGTTCTTATGAAATAAAATCTTAGTTATAAAATTAAAGTTTTCTCTCTAAATAAAGCATTTATTATATCTTTATACCATTTTTATTATTGCGTGATTAATTATTGATTCAGTTTCTAATTAGTTGTGGACCTCACTTGATGAAATGAAAAGAAGCGCAGTGATTTGCCGTCACTGTGACATTCCTTCATCGCAATCGGTAATCGATTTTTTTTTTTTAATATAATTTTTCCGTAATATAATTATATACTGAAAGCCTTGGACACAAATTTTAATTCATGTTTATTTTTATTCGGTCTTTTGTTGAAACCTAGGGTACTTCCCAGATGTTATAGCGTTTGTATGCAGATTTAAAAATTGTCTGTTTTTGTACTATGAAACCCAATGGTTACAGGTTTTTATTTTTGACTCTTTTTGGAATTAAATTAAAGATAGTATTACAGTTTCAAATGGAATTTGTAAAGCAGTTTGTTTATAGTATTTAACCACAAATTGCAATATTGTGTTTTCCGTTTATTAAAACTCAATATGCAGATATTTTTTCATCATAAAAACTTTTTCTTAACAACACTATCCTAATACAAAATGTCAATTATTGAGTGACTGTACTGTAAATTCTTGAATTATTTACAATTATCTTCTTATTATTTTTGTTATTATTTATTATTTTTTATTTAGTACAATAAAACAAATATCGACATGCAAATATAAAGAAACATAATCTGACTATACCTCTTACAGGGTATTGTTTACTGTGGCCTCTCCCATGGAAGTGGGAGGGGTTAGGATTGTGCAGGTCTAAACAAATATATATATGCTTGTGAGAATATTCATGTAGGTATATATGTATTCCCTTTACACTGGAAGTTTTAAATATATATATTTTAGTGTAAGTGTCTTTGTGCGCCTACCGGTGAGCTGGGGTGAAATAAATTTGTGAGAAGATGAAATCACCTTTATAAACACTCTAACCATTGGTGCAATGTCGTTCTGCATTTGAATCCTGTAATAATATGAACTATAAAAAATTACTAGCAGCTCTAAGTGTTCAGAAGAAATTAAAAACACAATCAACGTGTCGTGTAAAGTTGCACAAATAATTTACTAACTAGTTAATGTTCTTTCCAATGATGCCTAAATAAATATAGACTTTTTGTAAATGACATCCTAAGAGTACATTTAAAAAGAAATAAATTCTTGAACCTGTCATTTTTTTTGTAACTATCATACTTATCTGTTACAAAGTAAATGATATTTGCTTAACAAATAATAACTAACATTTCGATAGGTAAAGTAGGGACGATTGTAATGGGACCGTAGTCGTAGAAAACTGAAGTTTATAACTATTTTCGGTAAAGAAATGCAATACTTTCCTTCGGAATCATATCTATCTGGTTTAATAGTAGATGTAATTTCACCATATAGAAAAATCATTTCGGTGTCACAACCATAATTCACAACCGTAATTGTGCAACACATTGTGTTAAATGTTGGATAAATTCCAGCGTAGATACTCAACCTAAATTAATTATCAAATTATTTCCACTTGAAATTTTAATTAATTTATTTCATACGTAGTTTTAATAGTAGAGATATAATAGTGACCAAAGGGCAAAGTTATAGTAGTTTAGAGAAAACTATGTGGTTTTGAAGAATACTCTCAAGTAAGCTGAATCTTAATAGGTATAAAACAAATTGACATAGAATTGAACTTCACATTTTTTTTATGTAATATTTCGTAAAATGTACATTAAAATCACTGAATTAAATTTTGTTATTGGATACACGTTTATTCTCATTTTACCTATGTTTTATTTCACATTTTCTCATATACAAATTACGGAGAATGGATTATTTTCGTTTGCATATTCTTAATGTTACATTTTTGAGTATCACACCTAATTAACAAAGAAATAATTCAATAGAAAAGCTTACACCGCAGTTTCATGTAATATTAAATTTAAAAAAATAAGCTTTCAGAAATACGAACGTAAACGCAAAATCTACAACAATCCATACAAATGGGAATGAATATGTGTATTATTAGAAATTAAAATGTGAAAGAAAACAGACGAGGAACGTCGTTTAACTCAGTAAAAGAGAGACAATATTTTATGAGATATTTGCATACGAAAAGGAAGTACACCTGATACGATGCTCAAAATTAGAAAGAATGTTGAATTATGTTTAGTGGCGTATTTGAAACAGAATCATAAACTACAATGCTGTATAGAAATGAAGCTGAACTTTGGAAAACATACTAAACTATAAAGTCAAATGAAGTTATGTTTTATTTGCAAAAATGTTCAAATCGTAAATTTGAAATGTCGAGATTAACATGTAGTTTATACTCCCTCCTTTATTTTCTTCGTGTCGAATGTATTGTGTCTAAATTAAAATCTCGAAACATTCTAAAGAGCGACAGTTTCTTTATCATGGTAATATAAATCCCACACATGTCAGCTTTGCAATGGAAACTAATATGCAACATATAAAGAGGGGAATTACGGTATATTGGGAAACTTAATACAGGTTAGTTGAAGAGAATGTTACATTAGTTTACTGTCATTGTTTTTTTAAAACTTCAACTGACATTACTGCAATAAATAACGAACAAAAGAAATTGTCTATAAATAATATTTATTGCGTTTCTGTTGAACACAATGGTTAATACCAAATATATATTCGTACGTTTTACTATAATTGGCACTCCAGATACTCCAGACACTCCTTACCCAAACCTGGTAAGGCACCTAATGATAAAACATCATATCGTCCAATATCATTATTACCCATCATTTCTAAGATCTTTGAAAAGTTATTATTAAAACGGTTCAAGCAAGATACTGAAAGGAAGAATCTGATTCCAAACCATCAATTTGGTTTCAGAGATAGGCATTCAACTATTGATCAGGTTCATAGAATCACCAGTGTCTTTGAGAATGCACTTAAAAAAAACCAATCTGTTCTACCGTGTTTTTAGATGTTTCCCAAGCTTTCGATAAGGTGTGGCATCGGGGATTGGAATAAAAGATGGAGAAATACTTGCCAAAACAACATAATCAATTGTTGAAGTCCTATATTTCAGGAAGGCACTTTCGAATCAAGTATGAAGATAGTTACTCTGATTTGAAGCGGGTATCTGCTGGAGTTCCACAAGGAAGTGTGTTGGGGCCATTCTTGTACTTGCTCTATACAAGTGATATTCCAGTCTGTGATGAGGCCATCGTTGCTATTTTGCGGATGATACTGCTGTTATCTCAAAAGGAAATAGCATTGAGGAGTCTACTGGAAGGCTGCAGACAATCGAATTTGTGACTGAAAAGCAGGGACTAAAAAATGGCGAATAAAGCTGAATGAGACAAAATCTGTTCATGTTAATTTTACTAACAGAATAACCAATTATCTCCCAGTGGTTGTCAATCAACAAGTCATCACACAAGACAATAATGCAAAATACTTGGGCATGACACTAGACGCAAGATTGCGATGGAAGGTAGATGTTAAAAAGAAACGTAATGAATTAAATCTCAAACTAAGGAAAATGCATTGGCTTCTTGGGCGGCATTCAGAGCTGTCAGTGCACAATCAATTATTACTTTATAAACAAGTCCTAAAACCTATCTGGACATATGGTGTGCAGCTTTGGGGCTGCGCAAAAAGAAGCAACATCAAAATTATTCAAACATATAAAAATAAAGTACTGAGGGGCATTGTTAATGATCCATGGTACATACGCAATGATGATCTCCATAAGGATTAACAAATTGCTACAGTTTATGAAGAGGTTCGGCGATTTGCTAGGAAGCATGAAGAAAGATTGCATAAGCACCATAACATCGAGATGCTACAAGTTCTCGACAATTCAGTTCAAGTTCGGCGGTTGGACAGGATAAAACAGTTTGATTTGGCCTAAGACAAGACTAATATGTGAATAACACAAGAACAAGAGATTTTGTGTATTGGAGTGCGTCGTAGGATGTGCAGCCAACAAACGCTTTCATTTTATAGTTCAGT
The DNA here is from genome assembly GCA_963513935.1 of Aphrophora alni. Lineage (NCBI taxonomy): Eukaryota > Metazoa > Arthropoda > Insecta > Hemiptera > Aphrophoridae > Aphrophora > Aphrophora alni. The sequence goes on from OY740767.1 coordinate 90,309,542, forward strand.
TTCAATTGTTAAAAAAAAAAAAAAAAAAAAAAAAACCAGATACATTCATAAAAACATATTGATTGAAAAATAATGTTCGTTTTTACCTATACTGCATTAAATAAAATTTGTTTTAGATAATACATAGTATATACCTAAATGTATATTATTTTAGATTACATATAAATGTGCAACACAAAGAGCTGTGAATATTCTGTAAATATTTCTTTTAACCGTAAATGTATGTAAAATTATCCAATTTTACCGATTAAAATTAAAACAAATAGTATCCAATTTTATGATCTCGAAAACCTTTTCAAATCACGCAAACCTACTTGTAACGTATTAACTAATTAAATCAGAATACGTCAATTGTTTATATTTTTCTGATATCAAGATGAAAGTAATTAGCGTGTTTAAAATAGTTCAAATTCCTAACTTTTTATCTTTCTAACCGAAATTGTTCCGAAGCTAAAACGCATGAAATTTTATTTACAGGGGATATACATTCTTCTTAGTTCAAAATTGTTTCTACTTATTAATTAAACTCATTATCTCTTGAACTTTAGTTGTAGGTCAGATAATCTCAAATTTTGTATCCTAACAGGTATGATTTTGCTGGAGTGTGAATTTAATTTAAATTTTGAAATTTGAAACGAGAGCGTCTTAAACGTCTGACAGATCACAATATATTGGGTAATACCAGACATATACTGGAATAAAAGGAGTATTTTTTAACTTCATTTTGGTATAAAATGAATGTATACTTCTTGGTAAATATTAGTAGACGTATTTATCAGTAGTTACTAATGAACGATTTCAAATTTATACATATATATTTCTTCTGACGAAATGTCAACAGGTTATAAACAGTTCTTTATATATAAATAAAAATAGTAAGTAAACAAAAGTGTACCGCTATACAGTAGAAAAGGTTTCTCGTTAATGTTTCGTTTATTTACAAACTTATTTGTAGCACAATAGAAGATAAATTTAATTAGAAAATATTCATTTATTTTATTTAATTTTTTTGAAAAAATTAGTATCTACAATGCTTAAAATATATTTGTAACAAACGAAATCTTAGGGAAAAACCGTCTCTGTAAACATGATAATTTAAAACATTACTCACTTGAAATAAAGTACAGCTGGAAATTGATATGTTCCAGCTGTGGTATTATATAAAAATCTTGATAACAGGAATCGTCCAGCTTCAAATTATTACTTTGATATTTTCCTATTTTACTTATTTACACTCTTTATTTGAACAGAATATAAAACCACATACAATATAAGTTTGAAATTAATTCCTCAAAAATATTTATCATTTCAATTATGTACAATAAAAAGTTAGATTGTAATGAGTAACGCAAATTATATGTAAAAAATTATATATTTTAGTAAGTAAAATAAAATGAAGTGTTAGAAACACCTCAGTTAATATTGTTATTTATGTGAGAGACTTGTTAAAAAAAAAAAGCTACCATTAAATTTCTGCTTACTATTTAGATCATATCTTGAAGATAGGCATAGTAAAATATCAAAACTAGAAAACCTTTTTACACGAAATTAAATCTGCACTTCCTCAGAGAAGTTTGCTTGGTCCAGTTTTATATGTCATATTTACCAAATATCTGTATACACCACCTCATACTACCACTAAAAATATTGTACATTTTAATGTATTATGTACAAAATATTTAAGAAACACTAAATTACTTTTAATCATGTAAATGCAAAAATCCTATTTTTTATATTTATTGTGATATAAATTTTTATTTTTATAAAAATTTGTTCGTAAATTATCAAAATATTGTTTAAATGCATAATTAAAATTACACACATATATAATCATTTCCTAAATCTTAAAGCATAATTTGAAGATTACGTTACTATCTCAGCAGATTCGCGATTCAGTAAATTATTCCATGCAATCTATGCGGTAAGTCTGTTTTGGTTCTTCCAATATCTGTTCCATAATGCAAACTTTGATCCTATCCACTTACAGTTTCGTTTTTGTCCTCCAGGGTTTTAACCCCACCACATTCGAATTATAATTGCCAAAGAAGCACATCTCTTTACGGAAATAAAACTAAATGAATAATGTTTTTCATTACTTAAATTTCAAAATATTCATTACCAATACTATTGTTATTGTATTTACGCCAAACGCAATAATGAATCATCTATCTCCACATACCTACACACAAATTGACCTGCAATGTGTATGGTTAAAAACATGTATTTTCTGAAAAACTAAAGTACTGAAAAAAGGGATCCTATAAAAAATGTCATGTTTGAATGTACAAAGTAATAATTATAAGTTTAAGAAATAAAATTATGAATGAAAAAGCAAAAATAAAAATAAACATTAGAAAAAAGTGTTGTTATTTTCAAAGTTTATTTTGTAATACTATCTCACAATAATATGAAATAATTATGTCCACCTGTATACATATTTGTTCCTATATCATACTTAAATATTAAAGTACATCCATTCAAATGTGTAATTTTGGGACTAATGAAGCGGTTCCGTCCACAATCAAGTACAAACACAATGTAAGGCTGCCACAATAGGGGAAAGACAAGATGGGGGTTTAAACCTTCCCTGCCTTTATCAATCGACATATTTAAACAGATAGGCCACATGCAATACAAAAGATAGTTCATTCGCACAACAATTTTATTTAAATTATTGTATAACTATAAGATGCTATCTATTTTGAAAACGAAATATTTTTAGTTACTCGGTCTTTTTCCTCAAATACTTGACAATGATAAAGATGGAGCTACAAAATAATTTTAATTTATAATGGATTATTATTTTTTAAACCATTTAGTTACCATGTGGAAATTTGTTTATAAATTATCTTTATTTATAAAGATGTTTGGTTTTAATCCCTACAAATTCTTAGTAAAAAAAGTGAGATTATTGGGTAAATATTTAATTTTCTTCTAACACACGTCACTTTCCTAGTCTTTATTACTTCTACACCAAGGATTACAAGTAAGACAATATAAGTAGGTAAATAATAAACTTCCTTACAAATTTTATTTATGGGAAGTTTTATTTTATATTTATTTGTTTGTAAATTAAACCATTTGTCTAACAATACTTAGTTTATTATAGTCACTCTCAAATAATTACTAAAATGAAATAAAATATCAAATAATAAAGATGAACTTATTACTTTAAAGACCCATATTTATTTCCATTAATATTTTTTTAGTAACCCAGTAGGAACCCATGCAATTGACCTAAGGGAGACCTGGTTCCTTGAATCATCAACGATCTCTCCTCCAGCGAAACGTTATCACTAGTCTTACCACTAATAAAAGAGTATTATTTTGTATTCTCCTGTCATTTAATATATCTCTACCTCTAAGTACTCAATTGTGTAATTTTTACATAACATATTCATTAGGCCACAGGTCAGGACAGCATTTGCACAATTATTGTTCACATTTAGTGGCACATAGTTTACACAATTCTTCAATGACAACCAGTACAATAATACAAAGCCTAAATGAGTAGTCTTTGATTTGTTTTTTAAAACGTTGTATGTGTATTTTTAATATTTTGGGTATTAGTCAGTTATGATTGTTCTATTTTCAATAACATCATCTTTATAAGGATTGTAATTGGTTTGATATGCTATTTTATCAGTTATATTGTGATCATTATGTTTTTCTTTTATTTTCGTCAGTTTAGACTAATATCTTTAAAATATTTCATTGGAAAAAATTATTTCTATTAAAAACAATTTGACGCTATGTGTATCTTAGTGTATAGTTGTAGGAAAAAAAAAATTCTAAAAATCGTCAAAAGTTAATATTCTAAAATCCTTGTGAAAGTCCCGGATTAATGAAATATTCATTTCGAATTTATCTGTGGATAATACGCCAACTAATCCACTAGTGGCAGATCATCTCTCAAGTGTTGTGTTTTGTTAAACTCAGTATAACGACATCCATATGGAGTAATTAATTTTGTAGTGTTTGTGTTTTTCGTATGTTTATGGGTTTTTTATTACGCTGATAATGGGATTTATTACCCATCTGGTATGGTTGAAGAAAAAAAACGTAATTCGTATAAGTCGATTAGTAGTCTTTTAATTTACACATAAATTCGAAAATTATAAATTAGTAGTACTGGCCAACATACGCTCCTAAGCTAAACATAAAAAATTCTCTTCCTTTATCTGTATCTCAAGTATATTTTAGAAACCCTTTAAATTTCTAATAATATAATCAAAAATCATAATAATCCTATTATACGTATAACTAATTCCTATCATCATCCAACAATCGTTGCCATCATCTTAAGAAATACTAAAGACCGAGTCCCATAAGACAAAACAAATCCGAGATCTTCTTTATACAATTTGCATTTATAGAAGGTGTATAATATGTTTAATGTTCAGGCGCAACGTTGTTCGAAATTAGTACTTTAATATATTTTCCTTTGTTTCAATGTTACAAATTAGAGACACCTGTTAAGGCAAAGCATTTATTTTAGTCCATACAATTATATTGAAAATCTAATTATTTGAAAAACACTAAATCCTAAAGAAACTCTTTATATATAGAAGTAAAGAGTATTGCTAATGGTGAGTCAGGGCAGATTTTTATTTATTAGTTAATTGGAATTAATTTTTAATTGAAATATTGAGATGTTTTGATTAATTTTATATGTTGAACTAACCGTAAATTTGTCCTTTTAGATTTCGTCCTTCCTATTGGTTGTTTTTTGAATTTGTCGTTATTTTTGGAAAGTTTCGGTTTCTGCTAGTCTGTTGAACCCTTCTAAAAGAGAAATCGTAGCGTCGCTTTCCCTTTTTCAACCCTAATAATTTTACCATTCGTTCTGGACATCTGCAGAGCTTGTGCCTCCACTCCTTTCTTAACAATCCCTTGTAAACCTTTTTTTTTTAAATTTCTAACTCTAACTTAATTTTACGTGTGAAGATATATTTCTTATTCCTAATTAATTTCTTTTTCTGATATCACTTTAATCATGTTATCTGGTTTGATTGATGTGATATCGTTACATTATGTATGGCCTTACCCTTTCATATAGTTTTGATTGGAAAATCTTGTCATACGGTTATCATGAGGATTCGATTAGGTACACTAAAATTTAAAAAATAATAAGATCCCAATTATTGAATCAAAATATTAACTTGTACCACAAATAATTAAACAAAGTTCATAAATAAGCTACTCAGGATAAAAATACTATTTAATAATTTGTATATTTTTTTGCTAATTATCTTGACATATTTTGAATTCATTAGTCTATACAACCATTGTTGATAACACAAAGTCCAATTATCGGATACAAAGCATGAGCTGAAACGAGCTCATTATTGATTTACGTTCATTTGTAACAGGCTGAAGTCTATTATGCCACAGAACACAAGCATCTAACTATAAAACCATTTGTATTTTAGCTTTCATTTACACCGTCTTTAAGCACACAAACTTAATATTGTCCATAATTCATTGTTCTCAGGCGAGGAAATTACTTAGCTGAACATTTACTAAGATGAAACTTTGTTGTTTGTTTTGTTTGATTAAATTTCGGCGATTACAATCTTTGAAGTTTACATTACAAGCTTGATCTAATTTGTTAATACCTGGATCGCCACTGCTCAATCTCTTTCGCAAATTTGTACCCGGTCCGCAAAATTGATAACCTGGAATGTGTAATTGTACGGGTAATACGTCTATTGTACTATTTAAAATTTTTCCTGGTAGAGCTGTTATAGAACTTAATAGTCCACGTCCTCGATACATACTGTTGACTCCTTCTTGTTCTCTTCTTTATTTTGAATCTCTTTTTCGGCGGACTTAGCCATAAGCCACTCTGACTTTAAAATGGCATTTAAATCGTTCATTATTGATTTTGTATCACGAAGCCCCTTGTTTTCTAAATTAGTTTTTTCATCATCATTATATTGTTTTGTTGCAGCATCGGATTTTATTTTATTTACACATCATTATCTGAATATAAACACGTTTTAAAAAAAGGCGTTACTAATGCCATTGCTATTAAATAAAGTCGTCATTATTGCCATCGCTATTAAATAGGTCATAATTATTGCCATCTAAAGCTATTCATCACTATTAAAGAAGGCATCACTATTGCCATTGCTACTAAAGAAGCCATCGCTATTAAAGAAGTCATCACGATTGCTATCGCCATTAAAGTGGCCATCACTATTGCCATCGCTATTAAAGAAGGCATCCATATTGCCATCGCTATTAAATAGGTCACAATTATTGGCATTACTATTAAAGAAGTCATTACTATTGCCATCGCTATTAAAGAAGTCATCATTATTGGCAAGGATATTAAAGAGGTCATAATTATTGGCATCGCTATTAGAGAAGGCATCACGATTGTCATCGCTATTAAAGAGGTCATCACTATTGCCATCGCTATTAAAAAGGACATCATTATTGACATTATTAATAAAGAAGGCATCACTGTTGCCATCGCTATTAAAAAAGGCATCACTATTACCACCGCTATTAAAGAGGGCATCATTATTGGCATCACTATTAAAGAAGGCATAACTGTTGCCATCGTTAATAATTATGGCATTACTATTGTCATCATTAATAAAGAAGTCATCGCTCTTAAAGAGGTCATAATTATTAGCATCACTATTAAAGAAGGTATTACTATTGCTATTGCCATTAAAAAGACCATTATTTATGGCATTACTATTAAAGAAGGCATCACTATTGCCATCGCTATTAAAGAAGACATCACTATTGCCATCACTATTAAAGAAGGCATCACTATTCCCATTGCTATTAAAGAGGTCATAATTATTGGCATCGAAATTAAAGAAAGCATCGTTATTAAAGAAGTTAAAGTTAAAGAAGTTTCTAAATTTATTACTTTAACATTGAAATCAGATAACAATTTTGTCATAAAAGTTTGTTTTCAGTTCCTTTAATATACAAAGTTCCACTTATCTGAATGTCTCGAAATACTTCTTTCACATCCCAATATGGTTTATGTCCAAAATTCCATGGCAGTCCGTGGTACTGTTTTTTCAAGCTAAATCACCTGCTTTTTTTTGTTGTCAGGTAGCTGGTTGAAGAGAAACGGAGGCTGAAACATGCAGCTCATAAACACGTTCATCGGTAGATATAATGTTTAACTCCTCCACAATATATTCGTTATTGCAATTACGAAAACCTTGAAAATCACTATGAATTCCATGATCAAGTTGTTGTTCTACAACACTGTTTTCCCTCCTCATCCACAATGCTCAATGCCTTTCACAAAACACTTTCAAATAAAACACACATACACGTATCAGGTCCTTATACGCATAATGGATCAGACCACATACACATATAATGTCCAGTTTTTAGTTTAATAAATGTTATCCGTATTCACTGATGTATATGCCCACCTTCTCTATAAGCGAATGAACACGAATATTATACATAGACAGAGATTCAGATGATTGACTATAACTTGTAACTTGTCTTGAGCTCCTTGCATCTTGTAGACTTCTGATTATAATATATTATCCTACAGTATAGTATATTAATTATACTATTTAACCTCTGACATTACAGTATCAATTGTTTCGCCGACAAAGAATGATAATATTAATTACGCTATTTGTTTAACCTCTGAAATTACAGTATCATTTATTTTACCTACTTCTTCTCCTCCTCTTAATTCTTTTTTCATCAAAAGAAAATTCAAACAATCTTCTACGTTACACAATTCCGATAAAGGAATATACTTACAAACGGTTTTCAAATCCAGAATTTGAAAAGTTGGTGAAAAAATACAAAAATCACACCAATTATCGGAAGACAAAATTATGTCTCTTAATAATTCATGACCATAACTATACATAAACAACAAGCTTACTAAAACATTCCTGACACAGCGTCTTAGAATGATCTTCGTAGGAAAAACTACGTATTATAACTTGATTTGTGTAGTTTTTAAATTCAACTCTCTCTGGATAGTTCATTAACATAAGAAAATCTTTTTGAGCTATGTTTTGAAATCAATTTTAGAATAATCATAATTGACTACATCACATTTCAAATTGAACCATACGTTTTTTACAAATCGATCTCAAATATTTTTTTACTGTCACTGGTATTTCAAAGTCATCAATGTCTCCTACTTCTTTAAACCGAGCACACAGTTGTCTCGAACACAATTCAAATAAACTCATCGGCGTGGTCTTATTCACTAAAGGAAATAGTGCTTATAGTCATATCCCCACCTCTTCTTCTCCTAATAATAGACTATATTGATGAAGACATAACGTCTAATTTGGATACAAGTGATTTGAAGCGATCTAATATTTCTGTGAATGATGTTTTTGAACATTTAATTCCAAAAATAAACAAATCAAATTCCACTCTTGTCCCGCCCCTACTTCACTCTTACCCCTCCCCTTTCTCCACACTTCAGTCATGCCCCTCTCCTTTTCCCACCCCTTTACTCTTACCCCGCCCCTTCACTCTTGCCCCTTCTCCCACCCCTTCACTCTTATCCCGCCCCCTCTACTCTTGCTCCGCTCCTTGCATGCCCTCTCAACTTTTGCCCCGCCCCTTGCACCGCCCCTCCTCTATTGTCCCACCAAATGCACCACCCTTCCACTTATACCCCGCCTCTCCACTCTTGTCCCACCCCTTACAACACACTCTTAAATCATGCCTTGCCCATCACCCTCTACTCTAGGTTAGGTTGGGTTATATATATGTGACCGCAAATTGGAAAAATATAATTAGGGTAGCCCAAGATATTTTTGGGGTGAACGCAAACTGGACGATTTTTTCCCTCGACCGCTTATATGACTGACCACAAATGGGGCACAACCTTCTATATCCCTAAAAATTATATTCTATATTTCGTACATGACTTGAGAACAGACACAATGGATACGTTTATTTAAATTGTAGGAAGAGTTGACAATAGTCAACTACCCACCGGCGGCATCGCTATTCCCTGTCACCACCAATCCATTACAAATCTGTGATCCAAAAAACCTATTCTCTATTATGTAAAATAGACACGCACGTTACCGGCTATCGGTTCTCTACACAAGCCACAATTTTCTAAATTTAGCGAACAACTGTAACTGGTTAGTAAATGTTCGCAAGGTAAAAAGCGACTTCTACACCTCTTTCCTAACAAATTTTACACGACAAAGTGTCGTGCGTAGAGTCGGTATTAATCCGTTTGATTTCTGTCGTCGACGATTGCGTCATTTGGCGACTATGTTCCAAAGCCTTTATGTATCGGCACTTTCCAAATACCAACGGGAATGTTCACTTATAGGGTTCTCGTCCGACTCCTAATCTTTAATACCCAATCCACATGCAAAACTACTGTAAATTGTTTGTGATAACACCTGACCTGGGACTGTTCAAAAACTGGCGACGAATTCGTATTTTAAATAATGATCAAGATCTTTAACTAAGCTATATTTATAATTTCAACACATCGGTTATGATTTTGTAATAAAATAAAACTATCTTTTAACAAGACGATAAATAAGAAATTTTATTTTATTTTTTTAATTTTAAAGTGAATAAATATTATTTGAAAAATTGTGAAAGTTGTTATAATATAGCAGGAGGAGGGTAGTAGATTTAAATAAAATAACACCTAAATATTTTAATTTACGATAGTTTACTTAGAATAATATTTATTGTCCACTCTGTAATTAAATCATTTAATTATAAAATAATACTCGTTTTGCATTCATACGAATAAGAACCAATTAAATAAACAATACAAAATAAACATGCCAAAATAAACATTACAGTGATGAAACATTGATTTAAAATAAATTTTTTAACCAATCGCTATAATCTGTTGACAAGTTTTCACATTACAGATTTACTAGTTTTAAATTTAGTTACTATGATACTTAGATGAATTAATCACACACAAAATTATCAAAAAATGCAATATAGAACTACTTTATTTTTTTTGCAAATAATGAAATAATCTTTAATTCCACAAAAGAGCTTTATTCTGTGACATATTTTTCACCGGTATGCATTTTCAACCCTTTAAATTGAAAACAAAACAAGTCAAAATAACCTAAATATCTAGACAAAAGCAAGGATAAATGAGGAGGGGTTGAGAAATGACAAAGGCCAGTCTTGGACAGAAAGGACAATGAGCTGACCTGTCGCGTGGATGGAAAGAGGTCATTTTATAAAGCATTGATTACACAATAGGCTTCAATAGGGGTGATGAGTTGAGATATATTTGTTCATTTAAGTTAGAAATGTTTTATTCTTCTTAAATTGATCTATTTCCAACAATAGCTTTATGTTTATAAACATTCCAAGTTATGTAGTGTCCTATTTTTTTGTTCCATATGCAGAAATTTAACATTTGACTTAGGATATTCTTTATGTTCTGTGCTTAATAAATGATAGGCAAAATTAAAATTAGGTATTCAAAACTAACAACGGTGTACATATTATTTAATTCTATTTTTAACTGACTTACCGGAATGACCTATGTAAACAAAATTGCAATAATTACAAGATACGCCACTATTTTCTAAGCTATCTCTCTTATACTTATTGTTAATAATTAATTGTTCTACATTTCTAGAGTAATAAAATGCAGGTATATATATTTATATATATATATATATATATATATATATATATATATATATATATTTAGAGTATGGGTTCAATTCTAGTCTTTTAATGTATCACTATATGCCCAATTTAAGAACGTTTAGTAATTTGGACTGTTTGTAGTATGTGCACCCACTATGAGTTCAAACTTTGAGTCACAGGTTTTAAAACCACTACTAATTTTGAAAAAAAAAAAAATTACACAATGAGTGCAGCTTTAAACCATTACTAGATAAAAAAGAAATGTAGAGTTTGAACATATCTTGTCACATAAGGGTAAAAAATCTTCAAAAATTTTAATATCTCTTATATAGGTCTACATTATTAAAACACCTTACAATTAATTTTAAAGATATTATATTCATCTATGAATTCTCTAATATAAGATATAAACACTTACATTGTTTGAGGTATTTTAAGATACGATGTTATATGGTAAAATTGAAATTATTAACTATGATATCTCATAAATATGGTATAATGACTTTCATTGTATGGGCTATTTAGACATTGATGTGGAATAATTTAAGGGTTTATATATCTTTGTAGCATCAATGACGTCTGCCTTGCTAGTAAGGTAAGTAATTTCATCATTTTTCCAGGTTTGTCTCAATAGTTTTTGTCATATTGGCTTCTTAAAATGAACTTAGAGTATATTCCTAACTAAAAGTATCCTAATTCCCAACAGCACAAAGGCAAAATTGATCAACCTTATAACATTATAGTTTGACTTATAATATGTGGTATATTTATACCCTTCTTGTTAATTTATACTCCTCTTACTTACCCAGCATAGCGTTCATATTAATCAAAACCATTTTAATATATGTCTTTGGGTCTTCATCATAAATAAATGGTGTCTATGTCATCAAACAAAGAGTCCTTATCATCATCATCGGTCTTATCTCCTATTAGTGAATGTACATAGATAATGTTGAACTTAATATTATTTCCTAATTCACAGGTGATTTTGCTTTCAATTCAATAATGAGATGTTTTACTTTTTTACTTACCTAAATCCTGTTCCAAAATATGCAATTTTTTACGGCACTTTTAGAATATTGGTTCTATTTGCTATGATATATTCCAAATCTCTCTCATATACCGTGTACAAGTGACATTTAGTTTGTACTTGTTTACTTGATCAAGAAACATTTTTAGTGTCCTAGGTTAATAAAGGAAGAGTACATTCCACGTTCCAATTTTCCAATTTTAAATCCTTTTCCGGTCCGTGGCAATTTATCCATCAAGTATTTTTTATAATAAGATCCTTTCTACAGGGGTTGGAGTTTATTTGGTCTCACGCGTTGAAGAGATAAACAAAAAGAATTGTTTTCAATTCTCGTGCAATTCTGTTTTTATTTATAATAACATATTTAATATACTTTAATATTAGGCCACAATATAATTGAAATTGTAATGTTAAGTTGAGCCCATAATTGAGAATTGAAAATATAATAACAATATGTAAATATAATAACGAATTTCATAAAACCACTTTTGGTATACATTTTGTAATGATATTTATAAACGATTTTTTTTCTTATTTTTGATTATAGTTTCCAGAACTACATCATATACTTTGTGTAAAATAAATATATATATATATATATATATATATATATATGTTTTACTTTTATTCAACATCTAAACACAAGCGACCTACTTTCTTCGTTGGTAAAGGATATAACAAAAATATATATAATATCTTTGGAAGAAAATTATGAAAATTGTATTTATCAGTCTATTTCATTTTTCAGATTATTAATTAACTTTCTTTACAATAGTCAATAAATTGCACAACACCTTTTTTAACATTAGTCATAATTTGGTTTTATTCATATAATTTAACATTTTTAATGATCATATATATTTATATAGTCTTTTTACTTAGTATGCCTCGACTTAACTCATTCTTGGAGCATGAGAAATTCAATATTACATATATTTATATACAATTATGGAATTAAAAAATTTTTTTTTTTACATATTAGTCTATATCTCGGGTTGGGGAACTCGTGCTGGCTGATTTAAATTAACCACTAAACGCATCTCTAGTTTGATTTAAAAAAGTTATATATGAAAAAGAGGACTAAATTTAAATTGTGATCTCAAAACAAATTTGAATTTAAGCTAGTCTTTCCTGCCTCATGTAATTGGTTTTAAATTGGATTCTTTTATATTTATGATGTTGGTTTTCTTATTTAATTAAGTTTATACTACCATTTGCACATATCGAAGTCACTTTTACTTTATTTTACCAAACGAAACTATACAAAACAATTCACACACACTAAATGCACATCTTCATCCTTTGGCCGTCCGGACGCGTCTCTTTCTTCAAAAACCGACGCTTAGGTTCGCGGCTCCTTCATACCTCCCGGGACTTGCATATTCAATTTTGTTCAACGCCATCGTCCTCTTGTGATTCGTCGATTGGTGTCACGTGATCTTTTTGTTTTTGTAAACCTTCTGGACTCGTACGTTGATTGGTTGTAGGATATATTTCTTACGCTTTACCTCAGCATTTACGATTTTTCGTCAAGTTTATGTAGACAGTAAAATGCATTTCAGTATCTTATTGTTTTGTTTCAATTTTGAGATCATGGTTCAATTAAAATTTACTTTAACTTACAAATATCTGAAAATTGATATTTGAAAGTAATAGATTGTTTATGTACTATTCCGCGAATTTGCAATATGGCTTTCCTAAATATAATCAAACAGCTGTTCAAGTCTACAACTAATTATTTACAAGTTATCATATTTCTATTTGAAAGTTTAATGAACTCTTATTCTATTGTGTTTTTACAAGTTTAACTGTGACAGCTAATATCGTGTTACATACTATTAGTGAATATAATTCTGAGACAGTTTGTTTGAAATCATTGTTTTGTATATGTTATGCGTGACCTAGATTTGGATTTAGTGTGTTTTCAATACATAGTGATTGTTTACAAGTGCTTTGGTGATATTCTGAACTTTACTTCTCTTATTATGTTAACTAAACGTATATTTGCACATGTATTCGATTTGAATGGTTCTTAATAAAAGTGTTTTGTTTCTATTAATCTTGGCATACAAATTTCATTTAACCTATTTGTAGGTTAGGCCTACTTTGCCCATTCATTGCTAACAGGTTATTTCAGTTATAAATATTTTAAAAATATGATGATTATTACATTTTTGTTGGTTTCTAACTTTTGTAATTTATATTTTCTAAAGTGTTGGTAACGATTTTTATAATTATTTGGCTAAATTCATCTGAACATTTGTTTAGAATAGGTTAGGTATGACTTACTAATGGTAGGCTATGATTGTTTTTGTATGGTAAATCTTAAGATGGGATTTGGTACATCATAAGGAGTATAAAATTTAGTCTTTATTTTTTATATCATAAACTAAATAAAACAAAACTTTATACTCTCAGTAATTAAAGCTTCAGCCGCTTAATAAGCATTTATAATATTAAGGCTTTTAACAGAGAAATGAAATTACTTATAATTGTGGACTAAAACGAGAAACGCATAATTTCGAATGGAATCCTCTACTAAAGACACTGTGTCAGAACCACATCAAAAATTGTAAATGGAAAGAAGAAACAAAGTTTAATTTAGGAGAAATATTTTCTGCCTGGGTACATCCCCATCTTTTGAGATAATTATAAACTTGACAGATATCAAACAATTTATCACGTAAACTTCGAAAGTTAAAACAAGAGGAGGGGTATTTTCATGAGTTAAAGTTTTCTATTGAATTCTCAACACAGCGGATTTCATCCCTATGAACTGAGAACCTTACGAACAATAACTTCATTACGAACAAACAAAGATATCAAATAAAATGGCTTGTGTTATTGATGGATTTACAATTTTATAACAATTTGCTTAATTGAAACTTACTTTTGACTCTATTGATTATTTGTTTATTCTTATTGATATATAACCTTAATAAATCAATTTATTAGAATCGTACCAATAAAAGGCATATATAACGAAAGTTAATTAGATACTGATTCGATTGTATTATTTTATAGCTCAATAACTAAGAACGTATTGCAATATGATGAACGGGTATTTACCGAGTAAATAAATTTTATTATGTCATAACTTTGTATCTCTCTCACATGGGAAAATGACACATGTAAATTCATATTATTTTTGGGTCATATATTTCACAAGATGGCAACTTGTACTTTCTGTAACATGAAGTATACAATTTGTTTTTTAAATTTACAGATTTATGAGTTGATATTTGAATATAGCCAATGTTTCATTTAATTTCGGTAGATATCAACTGTTCAAAATTTCTATTTATAGCATGCAATAATTTAATAAATCATATATTAAAGTAGCACAATCTTCAAGATTTCGATCATTATAACCTTTTTCAGTTTTAATAACGCTTGTAAAATTAAAATAATAATGACAAATATATTTGTACTAGACGTTCGTAGTTACCGAAATTATATTTAATACATTAAATCACTCTCATAATTTTTGTAATTTCAATGAACTTGATAATTATTCAAGAAATGTGCATGTAATAAGTAAACTCAAACACAAGATGATGCAGTTGTTGGATTTTGTTGTTAAATCTCATTCGTGGGAACAAATAAAACTAGTATAAATATATTTTCCTTTGTTTTGTTAGGAGCGATATGTTATTATGCGGACAATATAAAATAAAATCATATTCACTAAAATTTTCCGCCAATCAGAGCGTTAATATTTTTGAATATCGTTAACAGTCAAGTTTTGGAGTCACTCCATCTTCACATAATATTTGTACACTAGTTCAATTTTGAGAGGTATTATTTAATAAAGTTATTCTTAATGCAAATCATATTCGACCCAAAAGAAGATTGGTATGTTTTGTAATCCGTTTCGTACTCTGTTTATCTGACGATTATCTAGCTCAGAAGAATATTCAAGTAGTTTTTGGAATGTGTGTGTCTCTCTATTGAACTTCGCTTATTATCAATGGATCATTATCTACGTAACCATTGTTCCTAATCAGTGTTATTGATAAGTTAAAAACAAAATTATAAAAACTGTAAACAAATAATTCAAATCACATTTTAATTATCTTACAACCTATATTCACTTTTATTTCTATAAACAACATTACTCTCCTCAGTATTTTACAATGGCGGCGTTCAAATTAAACTAAATATTATACCCAGTAGAATTATTTTAATAAATCTATCAATTCTAAATAAAGTGTTAATTATGTACTTTACATAATTACAAAATTTATTGCTGTTAAAATGTTTATTGTTGTTATAATCTCTAATATACAGCAGAAAATAAGGGTTTACATAATAAATAAGCAATTCCACGGAGAGGAAATTTATATGGCAAAAGTAGGAAATACTGTACCAATTTAAAACAGTTTTCAGTTGCAATTTGTATTTAAATTAATTTATCAAATGTATCAGTGACAAAATTATATTGCCGTTATAAAAAAATCTCGAAAGGAACAAAATATGTATAAAAATGTGGATTTAAACAGAAATCACGAAAATATTTATTACTTGTAAACTACAATACTAAGTCGATTTTACAGTTGTTTTAAAGTACAATTCAAGACGTTTGAATTAATATTTTGTTACCGACAAATTACAGTGACAACATATATATTGTTAATTTAATGCAATATGTTTATTGTCAACGTTTATTTTTATTAAATGAGTAAATTGATCCTAGTCTTTGTGTTACCGTGAGGAACAATTATTTAACTACAATCTGGCAAGATAACGTAACAACTTAGAGAATCAGTTTTGGAGTTATATACAAACATGGACAGACAGAGAAACGTTGCATTGTTATATATATATATATATATATATATATATATATACCCATCTCTTTATCTACTATCTCTATATCCTCATTTTATTTATTCAAACTTTTCTGCCGGTTATACACAGTCTCCAGGGTTTATTATTTTATTTGCTTTATCTATAATAATTTCAGATTTGAAACATGTATTGACTTATTGTTTTCTAGTTCATTAACACTAGAATGAATATTTAGTGAATATTTAAGATTACCCATTATCTTAAATATTTTTATATTTTAATAATTTCAACCTTTATTTCCCTCAACACTACAATGGCTCTATATAATCACCGATTTCTATTAAAATATTCCCTTGTAAAAAAACTTGATTTGTAATAAGTTATGTTTTCTATAACATTTGTAAGATTTAATATGTTTTATAAATGTTATTTTATAGTTACATTTTCGTAATAATAATGGTTATTTTTAAAAGAATATAATTATATTTAAATAATAACCTTATTTATATGACTACCTTACTTTACTCAGTTAATACACATCTCTGTAGTCCTTCTTAAACAATTCACCTGACAAATAATTTTGTTTAAATTGTTTTTCAAAACTTGTATAGTTTCTCAGTTCTTTAATTTCACACGCTTTTAAGTGATTCTTTTAAATATCAATTTCGCATGTAGAGACGACGAGTAAAAATGTAAATTAGCTCCTGATCACGACTGTGCATACATCTAAACTACGATCAAATGTTCATAACTTTACCGATAAATACCTGTATATTTCACTGCTATTTTGTCGTCTAGTCTCAATGCATTTAAAATACTACCCGTTTTAATGGAGAAACAAGGGAAATATATATTATTTGATATAAATAATTAAATAAACAGAGTTTATTAAAATTACGTTATAAATAATATTTAAGATTTTTGAGGAGGAATACAATTATATAAACTATATTACATATATAGTTATATATAACATATTATATATTATATATATTATATAATATGTTATATGTTAAAACTTTAAAAATTCGATTGGTTTTTTAGTTTTAAACAACCTAAAAATAAATGATGATTATTTACAATAATCCCACAGATGGCTATAGTTATTGTTATTTAGCTATACATTGGTTATATACTATTATAGTAGATTGTATTTAATTGGTGCTCGAACATTTATAATATCTAGTAAAACTACGAGGTTTGTATGGTAGCTTTCCATTCGACGAAATATTTGTCCAATATTTTTTATTCTATTGTTTGTAAATATTTAATTTTTTATTAGTACATATTCATTGTGTGATCTAAAACTGTTTATTATTCATAACGGGTTTTTGTTTAAGTGCTATCTATTAATGATGTATTTTTTAAAATAATTATTATTCATATTGTACGTATTGAGAATAAATAAATATGTCAGTTTATTTTGCAACAAACAACCCACTAGCTTTAACGTAATAGCTTTTTTTGGTGTCAATAATGTCACCTGTTTTATGTCATACACAAACTACAGCAGAGTTTGCATAGTGAGTAAATAAGTAATTACCAGCTACAACTTGGCGGTTATACCATTCAATATGTATTCAGTTTAAATGACTCGATTTACAAAAATACAATTATATCTTAGTTACAAGGATAATTTTTAACATCAATGGTTTTTCACTTCTAACAAACGCAAACGTAAGCTTGAATTTCAAATTATGTTTGATATTAAACTAAAAATATAGATAAAGATATAAAATTTTTTTATTTTGTTATATCCACTTTTTATATTTAAACATGGAATTCCACCAAGAACCATCGGTCTCAACAGTAATAAAAAAAATATTAAAAAAATAAAAAATAAATAAATATGACGTGTGATATCAAATACAAACTTTTTTATTATGTTAACGATGTTTTATGAAAGTGTACTTACATTTAGTATGTATAGATTATCAAACTATGTAAACTTTTAACTCTTTTTGTGATATTTCCAGTTATTGCACTACGGAGGAAACAGGTTAACTAATATTGCGGTTTAAATCCGTCTAGTGACCTCTTTTGTTCTTTTCCTCTATGACACCTCTATGACAATTTTCGGTATTTTTATCCCATCATCAGATGGATATCGAAAAACTCAAATGATATCGTCAGCACATTAAAATAATAACGTAAAAACATAACGCAACATAATAGTTGCCGTCCTATAGCCACAGTGTGCCCAAATATAAAAATAGCGTGCTCCAAAAAAATAGTTCTATTTTTATGTCATTTATTTGATTGTGTTGACGACCATATTTGAGTCATGTATTTGATATTCATCTGATGATGGTGGGATTGAAAAACGAATGATTTATAAAAGAACAAAAGAGGTATCATAGATGGTTTTTAAAAGGTAAGTTTCTTAATTCTATTGAATTTTTGACCGGGATATCAAAAATATAATTCCTTAAACATTTGTCTAAGCACTAATTTTTATATAATATATAAAATATGTCTAAGCACTTACTTTAAATTGTTTAATTTTATGTTAGGTTTGGACATTCTCAATGACAGGGAATTCAATATATCAAAAAATATATTTAAAAATTCTAATGTTGAGGGAGGTTTATTATTGCTTAAAAATATCTTTAAAGCTCGAGCTCAATCAATGGGCAAACAAAATTATACTTTTTGTACATCTCCCATTTAACATTTATGGGAAAAATTCCAAAAGTGAAAAAACCGTTATCTTCATTTAAAGTGTCTCAAAACATATCCGGAAAGATTCAGGTCATATATTTATGGTTATAAACTTATTAAAGTGTTTCAGTACATTTTGGATACTATATATAATTATTTTGATTAAAGATATCTGATCATAACTTCGGTGGTTGACTATATTATGCCATAAACAATGAAACGTAAGGAAAGACTGTTTCAACATGAGAATATTCTTTTAGATATCGTGTCATTGCACAGAATGAACCAGTTTAGTTTATATCACTTAAAAGTTATAAAAACACCAGTGATAACACGAAAGTGATGTGTTTAATTTATTTTGTTTGTAAATAGCTAGTTTACATTATATAGTAAAACTAATTTTCGTAATTGCAATTTTGTGTTATAATTACAACAACAAAATTTCACCAAACAATATAGTTCGATATCACACAGACGACATTAAAAGAAATATTTCCAGAAAAGATAGTTTTTTTACAAAATTGTATTGTAAGCGGAAGGAATAACTGAAAACACGAAAAACTAAAGACAATATTAGTCCAACTTATACTACTCAGTAGTTAAAGTGAAAGTATTCTCTATTATAAAAAATAGATAAAAATATTCTCTGTATTTTTTATAATTTTACATAAGACATACCAGAATACGGTTCAATATTAGATGGAAAAGAGGGTTCAAAGGGGAGTTTGAAAACATTTTTATACTCCCCATGTTTAATTACTATTTTTATGTATACTTTTCTCAAGAACTAATAACGATAATACTTTACAAATTTTCCACAGTTATGTATAATTGAGTCTTTAACCTCCTCAAGGGCAGGGTTTTTATTCTACATACTGTTTAAACAGAAATATTTCCAGTAAACGGAATAATATCTTCATCCACTGCTACGAACTTCTCAATTTCAAGAGCCTTGGATCTTTTTAGCACAATATTTAGGTGTATTATCATGTAGATCTGACCTTACAAAATACACCTTTACTTGTACTGTCACATTTGGCTTTCAAATTGTCCACAAAATGTAAGTTTGTAGGTATTTATTGGAAAATCTTTTTTGTCATATTAGCGTTAAGAAATATAGCTACTCTTACAATACAATTTGGCCCTCGGTAACTGCAAAGACCCCATTACAATATGTAGTGCTATAACTGTTTCTACTTCATGAACTCTAGAATCCTTAAAATTTGTTTTATTATTCTGAAGTGCATACATGTTAGTAAACTGACAAGCATCTTCTAATAAATTATTAGTAATATATCTTATAAAATACTCAAGCGGTGGTTGAATTGGTTCTTCAAAATCTGAATTGAAGAACTCAGGGGGAGGTCTACAAGTAAACAAGCCTTTTCCCAAACTAATATCTTTACTTTGAGTAATAATATCTTTGTACTTATCATAAAAAGCTTCAGGTTCAGTTGAACATTCTTCATCTAATTTTAAGCCACCTAAAGGAAAGGTAACCTGTTCTTCTTTACCATCTATGCTAAATAGGTTTTCATTGCCAATGTCCAAAGGAAGGCCTTTATCACTACACTTTACCAAAGTATCGGGAATAAACTACCATTAGTTCCTCCTCGAGACAGATAACAAAGCACTTTCCTTTCCACTTTCTCTTTCACGTCAGTTAGGCAAGTTAGGTTGTTGGGTGGCTAAACAGGTTTCCTTTAGTTATAGAGTCCATCATATTCAGTACTACAGGGATATTTTCAATAGACTTTTAACAGTTTAAGTGTTCCACTGCCTTATATCGACATCACTGACATCGACGTGATGAACCTAAATTAACACCCTCGAGAAAGGTATTGACTCAAATCGTTCTGCATAAGCAGGAGAGATCTGTGTCTTAAAAATCAACATAATTCTTTCACTCTTATCTATCTACCGTAATATTATATAAATGTAGTGATTTCTTGTTAGAATTACTCACCCGTAGGGACATCTTGGTCAACTTAAAATATAAATTCAATTAAGGATTTTTTTACTGGCCGTCCTAGGGCAATGTTGTTTTTAGGAAGGTTAAAGATCGTTCTACTTGTGCTATTAGTAAACTGGACGATATTGCAAAATAAGGGTATTTAGTTACAAAAAAAATAGGGCCTACCTTGATTCTGGTCAATGTGGACTAGTTTTCAAAATACACATGGCTTGGCCCCGCCAGGAGGTCACTACTTCCTGTTTGTAATTAATTAAGGGTTTAATTTAGATGATTTGTTAAATTATTTGATTTCCAAAAATTATCATCCTTAATAAAGTTAGTGTTTTGTATCACAGCAGTTCCACAATTTCGGTTCTCCTCATGGAATCAAACATGTTACATTATCACCTTCGCGCCCAACCATCTGTATAGAGAGCTGTGACGTCAAATTGTTGATCCGACTCCTGCAACCACCTCAAAGTTAGTTACACGAAGTTTATTCGATGATCTTTTGATACGCATTATATTCAAAACTTTGTCCTTATACTATGCCAAAAATACAGGTGCGTTTGAATTAAATAGGTTACCTGAACTACAAGCTGGATTTATTAATCCCACTGTCGTGTTGATTATCAAAACCAAGCCGTGGTACCTGTACTTTTTTTGTTATTTTTTCGCAGTACATTTTCTACGTTGCCGATGTTTCACTTATTTCATTCTTCGCTACATAATTAGCCTTTAAAATGGCACCTTTCAAGTCAAGTAAAATGTACGTTTAGGATTTTTCAGCACCACAACCTTAACCGTAAACACTTCTTTTGTCCAGTTTGGAAGAACCCTTTCGCAAACGTCTTTTTAATCTTTTAAATTATAACTTTGTCGACCATTTTAAGTATTGCTACTGCTTTTTGTTGTTTTTCAAGAATTATTTAAATATATTGACGTTAGAGCGCTCTAATGACAGACGGTTTTACTAAAATTGAAAATTTGTACACTAATAGTTAAACACACAACACAGAAACGTACGAGTAAAGAGAGGTCTGTACAGGTCCTTACAGTTCTGTACAATATATCCTAACACCCCATTGGTCAGTAGACGATACAGATTGGCAGGAACATAATGGCAGCGAGGACGTAAATCGGTTCACTTTATGTAAATCTGAAGTTTGGAATTGGGCTAAACTAGGGCTAAAAGTTAGATACTAGTTATGTACACTATTGTGAAGCAACGATAAAGAGACAAACGCGGGAGTTAGAGCGGGAGAAAGGTTATTGCTAGAGTAGGCGTTAGAGTGGGGGCTAGAACTGACATATAGCTGAGGTTTCGAAATTGTTCCGGATAGATTGCGGGACACGAGACTGCAAGCGCACAAACGGAAGGGGCCAGAGTACATAAATTAGAAGAGGGTGTGAGAGGAGGAACGCGTAAATGGCGAGGACAGGGGAATTGATGGAAAGTCCCCAATAATTGCCTACCATTCAAATAAGCAAACCTCTTGGAATGGGATGATTCACTCTCTTTGATACAGTTAGCTTTCAATTTTGCATAACATAAGACTCGAAAACCTTAACCTTAAAACTATTTAAAAGGTTTGGTTTGAGATATTTGTTTTACGAACGGTGCGAATTTTTGTACAGTTTTAATATATTGTTTTTCGCTTAAGTCACGTGGTCAACCCCCGCCACTCTTGCCCTCAACACGTATTTACTTTACTCATTTTATATTTAGTAATTTCTGACATATTTAGTTTTGCGTTTCAGGCAAATTCCTGTGCCTATTTGGACCTTAGCGTAGTGTCCTACTCAATTGCATGGCATTTCATCGTGTTGTTTAATTCAAAACAAACAGTCTTTTTAGTTTGGGAATCCTTGTTTATCCTTATTAGCTTTAACTTATCAGCCCTAGTTTTATGCTTGAGTTAAACTCTTAGATAATAGATTTAGTTTTACGTTTAACCATTGCTCTAGACTATGAAGGTGTTTTCATTTTTATTCTCTTGAAACGTCGTATAATTTTCTAAACACACATCATGGCTAACTAAACTTTATTAATATTATGAACTATCCACCATTATTACATAACTTTAAAGTAGAATAATTGTTCTGTTATTTCTGATTCATAACTTTTAATTTGAAAAAAAAAAAAATCAGTTTAAAAATTATGTATTTTTATCCCTACACCCACTTATTTTTAGATATCCGTAAAATATTTGAAAACCTAAATACATATCCATTTAACTTCCTTAATCACAAAATGTTATTCTCATATTTTAAAATAATTATTAACTCTATGTGTAAAACATAAATATTATATTTTATTACAATTATCAATAATAATATTTAATAAAAAAAAAATAGGTTAAATAAAACACACTGAAGTTCCAAATACACGGTTTCGAAGAAAAAAGAGAGTTAAACATTACCGAACTATTTGACAAAAGAAAATAAGTTATTACTTCTGTCTTGTTGTATCCATTAGATGTAGGGCGTAAAATGCCAATTGGTGCTGGGTAGCTTAATATATTGCAGGTAAACTGTGAACGAAAGTTCCATTAAAATGTTTATTATATGATTTAAGGATGTAATTACTGTTATTCAGTTCGTTACCAAATAATGCGAATGTAAGGAATGTGGTCTTTATTTGAAACTGTGGATGTAACGGACCACCTTCTATTTAGTTGCAATTTTGTTTCGAATATGCAAGAAACAATCGCCAATATTAAGCGCAAAAACAAGAAAGATAGCAATAGATACATTCCAGAAAAAGCAATATACATGTTGGAATCTTGTTAGATGTATTGTAAAATATTACCCTATTAAATTAAAACAATCTTAATAGAACAGCTTGAAGACAAAACATCCCTATACGTCAACATGTTCAATAAAGTTATAGATTTTCTGCATTCATTTAATTTTTGAAACTACAATAATTGTTTAGTTTTCGAAGCTGCATACAATAAACGTTTGTTGTTGATAATAGTTAAATATGTCTAATGTCACATAAGTCGTGTAAAATAAATAAGTCAAATTTTGACTAGATCACGAGAAATTTTATTAATATACTGAGTCGTATATTATGTTTTGAAATATTGCAGACACTCGTGAATATGATGTTGGTACTAAACCGTCTCATTTTAAACATTAAAGAAGAACTTTATTTGCCAAACGTGCCATAGTGAAGATTTATATTTTCTACATATTATGAACAAAATTGTTTCAACGTATTTATGAAACTAGTAGAGTCGAATACTATAAGATAACGGCTAAAACATTGTTCGGAGATTCTAATCACGAGATGAATAAAGAATTCACTTGATCTCAAAGAATTTTAATTTTAATTATTGAATGATTTATTCTTAAGAAACACATTAAGGTAACCATATCTCTTAAGAGGCAGCACATCATAATATATTGTAAACATTATAACTATCCCTTTATTCATAAATTCAAAGTAGGTTTTGTGATGTAAAAGATCTTTAACCTTCCAATAGAACATTTCAAAATTATCAAAATATGAATTTATAGGCTTGAACATTAACACATTTACTTTATTACAACATTTTTGAGAATATGTATTTTTAACAATAATAATTCGTTAGAGAAAGTGATGAAGCATGGGTTCATGGCGCAGTACCAAGATCGTCTATCTTATGTTTCAAATACCTCATGCTTAAATTTCCTACTAAAAAAATAAATTTAATGAATTTTTATGTTTTATTCTTAGGTATAATGTTGTATTGATATAACCTTCAATCCTGTTTTTATGCTGTAAAATGTTTTTTCCAGCTGAAATATATTTCAGTTCCAATATAAAGCTAGACTTTTTTAATGCAAATGGAATAATGTTTTATGGAAAAATCATAAAGATAGAAATAACTGAAACTGAAGACTATATACAAACAGACTACTAAAGTTTATTTACACGATGTTATGCAACGCTAATTATGCATAAAGTGCATATAATATAATAATATCTCTTTTAATATCACAAATAACATTTTTTGAATACAAAAACACTAAAATTGTACTCTTTCATTAAACAATAATGTAAGTAATTACTTTACAACGATAGAAGTTCTGAAAAATGAATACATAAAAAAAAATAAACAGAACAAATTTATTTGTGATCAGATTTTGAAATTAGTCTATAACTCTCCAAGAAAGAATAAAAATACAATTGTCAAATACAACAAGAATCGAAATACAAAGAATCTTTAGAAATTGTACGATTTAGGAAATTACCGTTATAACTTCTTAAAAGCTGTTTTTTTTGTCTCTTCCTTTCTGGTACTGTACTTTTTTACACGTAAGAAAAAACAATTTCATTATTTTGGACGCTATGTATGAGAAAAAAACTTATCTTGCCAACCCTTACACACGAAGAAGATGATATTGTAAACCGTCTAAAATATAAGAATATGCATTCATACAAAGGGGGGTAAAATGCAATAACAATTCCTTTTTTTAAAATAGGATAAACGTAAAAAATATTATTTTTTTTTTCCATTTCTGTGATTATACTATAAATGATTTTTCTTCAACTCTGTAATGATAACACAACACAAAATGTTGTACATTGTTTAATTTAGGCACTTTTAACAAGGGTATCTATACTGCATATAATAAATATTTAAACATTATTTAGGTTTGTTTATTTTAACATTTATTCCTTTCTACACGGATGGTTTAAAAATAACGTTAAACTGGTTATACATTTTCCAGTTATTTTATAATATCAAAATTAAGTTTCTGAAATGATAAAAAACCAATTATCTGTTTTAACTTTGTATTTAATTTTTTAGTTATTATTTGGTTTACAAATTAGTAAGTACGATTGTTTTGTACTGATCTTTGTTATATCTCTACAGTTATTACAAACTGTATCATTAAATAACAAAATGAAAGATATTTGACATTCTTGTAAGTTATACTAATTAATATGGTAGATAGGTAGTAGTGTATATTAACTATAAATAAATTATTCATACTTGTGCACAACAAGTCTCTTTTCTTTATCTCCCTTGTGTAGCCTTAGTTGTCAAGTCTCGGTTACACTACTCAATACAACCTGAAGCCACTTTGTAAAGTACGTGAGCTGTTGTCTCAAGTTACTTTCCTGTGTATTTATCTTACAGAAAGACTTAAATTCATATTGATGTGTTTCAGAGGGTTAAACTGTGCACGTGTTATTTTGTTTTGTTAAAGAAATGCTAAAAAATGTAAACTTATGTAAGTTCTTATCTTACATTATATATATATATATTATAACCTTTCTTATTTATTTTTAATTAATTACTTTGATTAAAACACAACTACGTTATCATATTTAAATTATTTATTCTTTAAAATACAATTTGCACCTAAAGTTGGGTGCCAATATATAACAGTTGAATTAATTAAATCTTCAAATTAATTGATGCACATATGAGTATTCAAATTTATTCATCTTATCACTAAATCTCATCCATTCAACTTAAACTAGACATAAACATTTATAACACAATGAAATACTTAATTCTAGAACATAGCAATTTTATTATTATTATTAGGTGCATCAAAATCGTATCATTAATTGTAATTTTAATTTAGTCTTTATATTTTAATATCTCAATTGTTTTATTGATTTGTTGGGCGCCAGGTATAATTTACCAATTATATAATGAAGTTACTTTGATTGCTCTTTGAAAATTTAAGTTTAAATGGCTCTCGGCCTAGCTCAGATTTTATTTAAAGTGGGGCGTGGTTTCTTTGGTAACCTGAAGTAAAAACTACAATAACTAATCAGATAACTTATCGTGGTTCAGTAGCATGGAATGATGTCTTCTTGGAGTTTTACAGGTGAGATGATCCCTCGAACTTATGGCAGATATCACAAGAAACTTAATCCAATTTATAGGCACTTTGACGATCTCGAAGCTTGAACTACCTCACTCTGTTGCTTGAATTCTTGGTCAATTAATCAAAACTCTTCTTTAACTTTACGATGATTTTAATATAATTCGATGACTTAAAAACTTTTCTTCAACTTTACGACGATTTGGCGAACTTCGCCCTGTTCCTAGTTCCTCTCCCTTGCGACGCTCGTTCTTTTCTGCTTTTTTTTGATTTTTGAATTCTTACGCAGAGTTTTCCCGTTTTACCCCTTCTTCGCTTATTTCTGGATGACGCTTCTTTTTGGTTGGTTGGATTTGATTTTTCAAACTCTAACCGTCTTTCAAAGTTCGTTAAATCTTGTTTCTTAGCTGAGTTCAACGTACCTCTGCCTAGTTTTTTGTCTCTTTTTCTTTTGTTAACTTGGGCGTACACAAACTTTCTAATTTCCCATGTTGTCACATTACATAACTCAACTCTTCCTATTTAATTTGTCACGCTGCCCTCGCCCTTTCAATAATTTTGTAGTTTCGAAGTATTGTTTCCTTAGAAATCCTTTAACAAAATTTATTATGTGTTGGAGTGACGTTTATGTTTGACATTTATTTCTAACTGACAAGGTTTAAACATTTTGAATTGGACAAAGCTTTTACTTAGGGCTTCTCAACGTTACATAAGTCCCAAGAAATTTTATGTTAATTGCATAATTAATGATAAAATTTGCTTTTTGATACACCTTTACACTAAACTTATTTTAATAATACACATATACATATCGTAACATGGACTATGACCTACTCTTACTCTCATTTAAAAACCCATTAGAATTACTGTCCCTTTAAATGACTTTATGACCTACTCTTACTCTCATTTAAAAACCCACTAGAATTACTGTCCCTTTAAATGACTTTATGACCTACTCTTACTCTCATTTAAAAACCCACTAGAATTACTGTCCCTTTAAATGACTTTATGACCTAAACTGCGGTCAACCTTTTTTCTTAACAATGGCATTGTCTAGAATCCCACGTCAACAAACCCTTCTTGTAAACCCCAATTAACATTGTTCCCTTGACCCTCTTCAACTGTAGGACATGTGTTTGTTTACATTTTATTTTACAGTTAAATTCATTTATTTTTGTTTACTTAACTCTCTAATTAATTATGAAACCTTTTTAATAATCTACAATTAAATATACCTCGGATGTGAGTTTTATTATTTTTAATACTAGCTAACTTATAAGTAGTTTTTCCTATCTTAGAGATTACGGTGTATGGTCCTTCATATAGTTCACAGAACTTGTGATATCGTTTTTCAATTGTGCTTGACGGAATACAAGCTCTTACTAGTACTAAATCATTTATCTGATATTCGGTTGGTGGATGCAGTTCATTGAACTTCTTAGCGAATTTTTCCCTTTTATTTTTAATTCGTAAGTATATTTCTCCGTGGTCAATGTCGTTTGTTTCTGTGTTGCCTGGATTAATTAAATATTTTTTCCAAATTCGTGTCGGACGTGTATTAAATTGTACTTCTAATGGTGTTGACTCAATTGTATCATGGTATGATTCGTTCATGAAACTTTCCACAGTTTCAAGTAGCCTTCCCCATTCTTGGTGATTGTCAGGTAACAGGATCCTGAAAAGTTGACCTAGATTTCGCATTACTCTCTCCGCCAAGTTGCTTTGTGGATTTCGTATTGCAACGGTTCTTTGTCTAATTCCCAGTTCTTGTAACCCTTCTGTCCATTTTTTGGATGTAAATTGTGTACCATTATCCGAAAGTATGTATTTTGGTAATTGGACTTCTTTAATGTATTTCCTGATTTGATTTAATGTTGTTACGGTTGTTGTGTTTTTTACCTTATACAATTTTGTGTATTTAGAAAATGCGTCAATCACTACTAAGATGTACCTTGACCCGTAGACTGACCGAGGCAATGGTCCGTAATAGTCTACACACACTAGTTCACCCTTACCTTTTGGTATAATAGGCGTAAGTTCTGCGTTTCTACCTTTGTTGTCATGTTTACACTTTTGACATCGTAAACATTTAATTATTATATCCCTGACCTTTTTAGCGACTTTGTCTCCCGTGAAATCTTCCTTAAAATTATGGTAACATTTGCTTATTCCTATATGTCCGCAAATTTCATGAATTTCCTTAATTAATACTTCAATGAATTTTTCTGGAATCATTAATTTCCACATTCCTCTTTCCTTGCGAAATAATTTTTTTTCAAACAATTTATAACATTCTAAAATTTTTGGATCATTTTCTTCTAATTTACCTACTATATTCCTAAATTTTGTATCCTTCTTCTGTAAAACTTCTATATTTTGTAACTGTTCGCCCACTTCTGGATTAAACTTCTGTAACACTAATTGGATTTGTACAAGTCGGTCCTCCCCATTTTCTTGTGAACATTCTCCATCCTCTGGGAATCTGCTCAATGTATCTGCAACAATATTTTCTTTTCCCTTGCAGTGTCGAATTTGGATGTTATACTCCTGAATTAATAAGATCCACCTCGTCATTCTAGCGTTAAGTAGTTTGCATTGGTTAATGAAAGTGATCGCCTTATTGTCAGTTATAACGGTTATTTTTCTCCCTAATAAATAATTCCTAAATTTCCTTAATCCTAATACTACACTATACAATTCTTTTTCGGCAGTGCTATAAAATCTCTCAGCCCCTTTAAATGTTCTGCTTGTAAATCCTACTACAGCAATGTTATTCTGGTCATCGAGTTGGTACAGTTGTGCTCCTGACGCAATATCGGACGCATCTGTCTGTAAGTAAAACATCTTTTCCATATTTGGGTGCTTTAACGTTACAGCCTCAATAAATTCCTCCTTTACAGCTAAAAAACTCTGGTTAATACTATTTGTCCATTTAAATTTTGTTCCTTTCTTCAGTAGTCCTTGTAATGGAGCTGTTGTTTGTGCGTAATTTTTTGAAAACCGGTGGTAGAAATTTGTTAATCCTAAAAAGCTTTTTAATTGTTTTGGTGTCTTAGGACGCGGAAAATTTTGAATTGCCATCATTTTTTGCTCTTGCGGTTTGATACCATCTGTGGTGATAACAAAACCTAGATAATCTATTTCTTTCCTGCAGAACATAGATTTCTCAAAATTTACTGTTAAGTTGGCGTCTTGAAATACCTTTAATATTTTTTCTAATTGGTCCACATGATCTTCCCAGTTTTGCGAAATACATAAACAGTCGTCCACATACATAATTAAATTCCTTTTAACTTCTTCCGTCAGAATTGAGTCCAAACCTCGCGTTAAACTTGCTAAGCTTGTGCTCAACCCAAACGGAACGGTTTTGTACCTGTAGCACAATCCTTTGTACAGAAATGCCGTGAAATCCTTGCAATCTTCGTGCAACGGGATTTGCCAAAAACTGCTAGTTAGGTCTAAACTACTCATCCAACTGATCTTCTTACCGATTGTCAATAACTCTTGGATTGGTCGAATCCCTTCGTAATCCGGTATGGTTCTCGCATTTATAGTCCTGGCGTCTAAACAGATCCTTACGCTCCCATCTTTCTTACATACAGGTACTATAGGATTAATGTATGCGCTGTTTGCTCTCTCGATGATCCCATAACTTAGCATTCTCTGAATCTCTGCATCAACGGCTTCTCTAAACTTAGTTGCTACTGGCCAACTCCTCTGACAGTATGGTGTTCTATCAGTTACTTGAAATTTATGGTAATAAGTTGAAATTAATCCTGGTTTTTTGCTGAAAACTGTTTTATATTTATTAAATATGCTGTATAACCGCTGCCTATTCTCAAGTGGTACATGTTCCAAATTGCTTATTTTGTTTATATCAAATTCATATTTATCCTCTTCAATTTGTAGGCAATTATTCAAACTTTCAATATTAACTTCTGACGAATCCTCGAATTTAATTTCCTTTCTACCAACTCCATAGTTTAATTTATTTCCTATTTCTAACTTATTATTAATAAAATTGACGATTGCATGATTTCTTGATAAAAACTCTAACCCAAGTATACAATCTCGAATTAGTTCTGGTACTATTATAAAATGCACGGCGATTAATTCTGTTCCTAACTTAACTTTAATGAAAATTTGTTTTTTAACACTTTTGGAACGCAGACCTAATGCTCCAATAACTTTTACTCCTGCTACCGGTAATTCTTCAAAAACTCCTAAATTTAATTTATTTGTGTTGTAGAAAGATTCAGATATCGAATTTACCTCACAACCTGTATCGATTAACGCTCTGACCTGTACACACTCATTAAAAACTAACTTAATTTCTGGACATTTATTAATGTCATTAATTATATCGCTTGTGTCGTGATTGTCCTCTAAATAATCTTTTAAATCGGTGAATAAGGTATTTATGGTTGCCTTGTTCTTATCCGCTAGGTCTACATTCCATTCCAACTTTCACTTTTGCCCTCTTCCGTCCCTGTCTGCAGGTTGTCGACCTTCCCAACGGTTCCCTGGTCCATTTTTTATGTCGGCACGCACATCTGGTTTTCTGTAAACATCCCTATTCTGACGTAACGGTAAATGTCTACTGTTGTACCCATTCATTTGTCCCCAAGGCCTGTTTACAACTTCTCCCTCTCTCTCGTCGCGTGGATAGGATGCCTTATAATTACCATTTCTTTCTTCGTAACTATTAATGTGTCGTACATCTGCCTGTCGGAATTCCATCAATAGTTTTACAAATTCCTGCTTTGTTTTCACACCCCTGGTGATAACAGCAATTAGTGTAGTTGGGTGAAAGTGCTTAGCGATTTTTTGGACTAACTGGGCTTCTAAAATCGGCGGTTCTAACTCTGAACATTCCAACATCATGTTCTCCACATATGTGATAGCTTCATCCCCAATTTTTCCTTTAAACTTTCCGAATTCCAACCTGTCTCGGATGTTTGCTTGTATCATTTCGTTAAAATATTTATCCATAAATATTTTTTCAAAATCTTCGAAGTTTTTAACTTCCCTACGGTGTAGAAACCACCATACACATGCTTCATCTTTTAAATATCTATCTAACCAATACATGTTCCCTTGATGTGTGTAACTAACGCTAACTTCTTTTATGATCCTTAAAAATTGCATTGGGAATCTTTCTTTTCCTGTAAAACTAATATCCCTTATCTCTGGTTCCCTTATTATGATACCATCCCTTGTTTTTAAATTACTTAATCTTTCATCTACTTCTGTCACTTTATTTTTCATTTCGTCCGTTTGTTTCTGATATTGGTTAATTTTTTGTGAATTTTCTTGGCATTGTGATTCGATTTCTAGAATTTTATTATTAGATCTAGCTTGACTTTCCTTTACCTTATCAATCTGAGCGTCTACGTTAATTTGATTTTCAGTTAAATTTTTGTTTACGGTGATTTCGATTTCTTTAATGCTCTCTTGCACATCCTTTTCTACTTCCACGACTTTACTTGCAATTTCTTTTAAATTTTCTCTTAAATCTTCGCACCTATTACCTAATTTATCGGTGAAATTTTCTTCAATTTTATTTAATTTATCATTCATTTCCGTCCTAATTGTCTCGGCTGTGGTATCCGATCTTAATTTAATTTCTTCGAGCTTGTTCTCGAATCTCTCCGCAAATTCATTAAATTTTCGGTCCATTGTCTCCGCATTTTGACTAACATTGCCACTAAGTTCTTCTAATTTTTTATTATTTTCCTCGAGCTTTTTATTTTGTTCTGCGAATTTTTTATCGATGCTTGCTTTTAGAATTTCCGCATTTTTATTAATTTCTTCGAAATTCTTTTTATTAAGGGCTTCCGCATTTTTACTACTTTCTTCAAATTTTTTATCGATGCTTGTTTTTAGGATTTCCGCATTTTTATTACTTTCATCAAATTTTTTATTAAGGATTTCGATTAATTCGTTTAATCCTACCGTTGGGGTCCCATACACCTTTAAATTTTCACTCTCCCCTGAATTATTACCCTCATTAGTATTACTTTCACTATTATTAATCCCTATAGCTCTATCCATTTCTGATTCTATCCCCATTTGATTATTAATCTCCTCATCAAACCCCATTGTTATTTGGTTATTTGCCATCTTTTTATAATTTTTTATCCTATTACTACGTCTTAACATTAAATTAATTATATCTAATAGTCTTTCTGTCTCTTATCTTATAATGCTACCTTCAGGTTACACCACGTGAACTAAATTTTAATTTTAATTAAACCACGAGTTGGACGCCAATTATAACCTTTCTTATTTATTTTTAATTAATTACTTTGATTAAAACACAACTACGTTATCATATTTAAATTATTTATTCTTTAAAATACAATTTGCACCTAAAGTTGGGTGCCAATATATAACAGTTGAATTAATTAAATCTTCAAATTAATTGATGCACATATGAGTATTCAAATTTATTCATCTTATCACTAAATCTCATCCATTCAACTTAAACTAGACATAAACATTTATAACACAATGAAATACTTAATTCTAGAACATAGCAATTTTATTATTATTATTAGGTGCATCAAAATCGTATCATTAATTGTAATTTTAATTTAGTCTTTATATTTTAATATCTCAATTGTTTTATTGATTTGTTGGGCGCCAGGTATAATTTACCAATTATATAATGAAGTTACTTTGATTGCTCTTTGAAAATTTAAGTTTAAATGGCTCTCGGCCTAGCTCAGATTTTATTTAAAGTGGGGCGTGGTTTCTTTGGTAACCTGAAGTAAAAACTACAATAACTAATCAGATAACTTATCGTGGTTCAGTAGCATGGAATGATGTCTTCTTGGAGTTTTACAGGTGAGATGATCCCTCGAACTTATGGCAGATATCACAAGAAACTTAATCCAATTTATAGGCACTTTGACGATCTCGAAGCTTGAACTACCTCACTCTGTTGCTTGAATTCTTGGTCAATTAATCAAAACTCTTCTTTAACTTTACGATGATTTTAATATAATTCGATGACTTAAAAACTTTTCTTCAACTTTACGACGATTTGGCGAACTTCGCCCTGTTCCTAGTTCCTCTCCCTTGCGACGCTCGTTCTTTTCTGCTTTTTTTTGATTTTTGAATTCTTACGCAGAGTTTTCCCGTTTTACCCCTTCTTCGCTTATTTCTGGATGACGCTTCTTTTTGGTTGGTTGGATTTGATTTTTCAAACTCTAACCGTCTTTCAAAGTTCGTTAAATCTTGTTTCTTAGCTGAGTTCAACGTACCTCTGCCTAGTTTTTTGTCTCTTTTTCTTTTGTTAACTTGGGCGTACACAAACTTTCTAATTTCCCATGTTGTCACATTACATAACTCAACTCTTCCTATTTAATTTGTCACGCTGCCCTCGCCCTTTCAATAATTTTGTAGTTTCGAAGTATTGTTTCCTTAGAAATCCTTTAACAAAATTTATTATGTGTTGGAGTGACGTTTATGTTTGACATTTATTTCTAACTGACAAGGTTTAAACATTTTGAATTGGACAAAGCTTTTACTTAGGGCTTCTCAACGTTACAATATATATATATATATATATATATATATATATATATATAATGTCACGTCATTTTAAGCAAACATTTATAAATTTATTTTTCCTGAACAAATAATTGTATTGCATTAGAAATTTTAAAATAACATAAAGTCAAAGTTTTATTGTATAATATTGTTATGGAAAATGTTTGCGAATAATTGATTAGTTTAATAAAAGTCTTGAATTTTAATTGCTTTTCAGAACTAAGTATTTCCGAAAAACTCTTAACGCTACCAAAATTTAATTCCCCCTTTATAACTAATAAATAAGACTAAATTTCGTCTCAAAAGAGAACAGAAATACGGAAATAACTACGTTAAAACGTTTCTTTATTTGTGGTTACAACAAAGTTCAGTCACTATATTTAACCAATTTAAGAAAATTTTACCTAAATTAACTACGTATAATGAATGTCGTGTAGACTTGTATTCTTTTAATAATATTCTTTGTAAACTTATACTGTATATCCCGTTTGGTTTGTAAGTTTTTTTACAATGTTGAAATCACAACTAATAAAATTAATTGTTTTCTGAAGGTATGGTTAAATCAAAAATACTAGCCCCACTTAAGCTAATACTAAACCTTAAAATTAAGTGAGTCCAAGTGGTTGAATAGACCACAAGTAGAATCATAAAATTACACTTCTAATTTTAACTAGTTAAACGTTCAAAATGGTTGAACTCGTATATTTTATTTTATCTTTTGATTAAAAACCGTTACCAATGGATTTAATATAAAGGTAAAGTTAGGAAAAAGTAATTGAATAAACCAATGTGTGGATTCGGTTTGATGTGAACGATTTTGTTTTCAGAAAAAAATTTAGTTTTACAGTATTGGTTTGAATATATGTTTTATACGGTATTGGTGTAAATATATAAGTGTTTTACTATATGATTTCAACAACACAATATACAGTGTAGTAGCCTAATATTACAAAATGGATTATTCGATTCTTATCTGAAGTTTTTGTATACAAAATAGCTACCTGGTAAGAATATTATATTTATATTGTAATTTCTTACAGTGATGGTTTGATTACAAATAAGTTATACTCGTATATAAATAATTCTTTTTCCTCAATATTTAACAATATATTATAACATAATATATTTTATTTTAAATAAAACAAAAACAACTTGTAAATATTTGTGCTTATATTTTAGGAAAAGTAAATAAAGTCTTCATATCTTTCGTTTATTTTAAACACAATTTATTTATAATAATAAATGTATACAAAACACAATATATACAATTATTATTAAATTAAAACTACTTTTTCTGATGTTTGATAGAAAATATTTTAAGGTTTTATTTGTATTCATAAACAATAACACATTTAATCAAATAATTTTGACATAAAAATATAATAGTAACTAATATTTATGCCTTTGTTTAGGGTTTGCCATTACATTTTTTTCTTTCAAACTTGCTGTCAATAAAATCAGTTTTGGATTAATTGACGTTTGCTTTAAGCAACTGTCAAAAACAAACACTGAATGTCTTAACAAATAATATCAAACGTATTAAAAATTTACAACTTTCTACTTTTATAATGGACATAACATTATAATAGAAACAGCTGTTTTATTTTGTTACTAAAAGGAGTGTCGTAATGGCCATAGATGACCATTGGAAATATTGAAAATACATTGGAAAAAGTTTAGAAATTACATTTCATTATGGAAATTATAACTAATATTTTCTTTCATTGTACTTTTCACTACGAAAATTAGTCTTAGTGATATTTATATTATTATTTATCACGTAGATGTATTGAATTTCTATTTTATTGAATTATAATATTTATTTATATTCCGTTGTAATATTTCAATTCTTCCCTCTATGATTTACGATTTAATAAATTTAGATACGGGTACTTTAATCCTAAATATCTAAATCATCATAGTATTAACCCGCAACAACTATCCAAGGTTAAACTGAGATTACTAAATTAATAATTGAATGTATCATAACTATTTATCAAACATACAATGTAATTTAACAAAAGAAATATATCATTTTCCGTGCGCACGTTGGAAAATATTACACTCATGATGCTCAGTAAAACAGATATGCAATGAAATGGTTTGAGTATGTCTTACAATTGGCAAAAAGTATCAAATATAATACAATTACGTTGAAATATATTCATACTCAACCTCTCGTGTGACTTGTAACAATGAGTTACACGTTTAGGACTCTACGTTCTATCTTTAGAATTTCTTTTATAAGAGGTTGTCGAAAAATAAGAATTTACACATAAAAACACAAACATCACGAAACACAAAAACTTTACTGACATAACACATGCGATAGGTGCACCGCGACTTTCAAGGAACAACTTTGTTACTATCTATAACAAATGGTAACTATTGTGCATGCAAAACTAATTGATTGTGTGACTATATGGTAAGTGGTAAATGTATGGTATTATTACAGTAGTAAAATATAACCAGTCCACAATACCTTTTCGCTAATATAATAAAGGTTTCATAATGGAAGATTAATTATAATTATGTTTTTTATTTTACTAACGAACAAAATATTTAAACCCATTAATTACTTGTTAATTTAGAATAGAAATCTGTAACTATATTCCTATTAAGTTGACAGATTTCAGCAGGGCCGTGGTTTTAGCGAATGGATATATATTTAAAACCCTTTGACGGCCAAGAGACGATATATCGGTTTAAAAAAATACTTCTGAAAACGGCCACGAGCCGAAATGAGCCGAAATATCGGCTCAACAAATACAATGCCAAAACAGCCACGAGCCGATATATCGGCTGTTATTCTTTTAGTGATTACACACTCATTTTTTTATTATTTTAAAATTAGTTTGTAGTGAAAAGGAAACAATCAAATTGCTTGTTACTAGTAATCAAATCGAGATTAAGTTTTTTTCAGTTTTCTCTAAATGTGTTGTTTATTCGTGAAATCAAGTAGGCCTTGATTTGACAGCTGGGAATTGTGGAACCAATATCTACATTCCCAGACGTGCATTATTTACGTCTGTGCAAGTAGTTATGTTATTATATTTTTGTGTTTATAGTGTCTTAGTACTGTATTTGTTTTTGTTTCGTTTTTTATAGTTTAAAGTTTCT
The DNA here is from genome assembly GCA_963513935.1 of Aphrophora alni. Classification (NCBI taxonomy): domain Eukaryota; kingdom Metazoa; phylum Arthropoda; class Insecta; order Hemiptera; family Aphrophoridae; genus Aphrophora; species Aphrophora alni. The sequence goes on from OY740767.1 coordinate 90,347,116, forward strand.
TTTGGCCTTTATTTGACAGCTGGGAGTTTTAGAACCAATATCCAGACCTACATTCAGTTGTGCATTGTTTACGTCTGTGCAAGTATGTATAGGGTTGTATTTTTTGTGTGTTTAGTGACGTAGTATTTGGTTTTGTAGTTTTTTATAATTTAGTGTTTGTTATATTCAATATGGGTAAATAACGGTATTGTTTTTTACCAGTTAGTGAAGATAAATTGATCAGACAAGTTCAAGAAACAAGTGCAAATTTTACTGATGAAGTGAATGAGCTAGGCCTATTTGCTAATGAATTAGAATCTAGTTGTGAAAAATCTAGTTAACAAAAAATGTATTAAGATATTCTCTTGAAATTTTCATTATTTGTACAGAATACACAAATATATTAGAAAAAACTATTTAAACTCTATAATATATTTTTTAGTTATATCTATTTGACTCCAAAATAAAAATAAAAATAATAAAATTTATTAATCCCCAAAAAACTAGTACTTTTTTAAAATATTTTTTATTTTTGCATTTCTATTTTGTGGATTTAGATAGGTTTCAAAACTATTTATAATTATTTTAAATGAATATACAAGTAACTGATAATACCCAAAAATACGCAGGTGAAAATCACAAATGTAACTCCTAATTCTCCTAACCATATTTACACGTACAACAACTAAAAACACAATATTTGCAATAATTATTATCTACTCGCTTTAACACTTCTGATGTATATTTCAACAACATTATATATTGTTACAACATGTATATTTCTACATATAAACTAGAAATAACATTTAAATCTAAGTTATCCTAACTTCAGGTTTACCAACCCTCCTAATATACAGATGTACTATTTAATAACCTTGAGGTCACATCAAGTACAGGTCATTGAAGTTGGTGAGATGGGTCTTACAAATGTAATAAGAACATTTAAAGGAATAAACTAAAATAAAATTATTGTGTTTTTAATTTTGTTTCTGTGAATGTAGTTAAGGGTAAAGAGGTAAATATTTAATATAATGTATTAGATCTGTAATATAGTTGAATATAAGTTTTTTAATTTAAGTGAAAGGATTTAATAAACACAACAAAAAGTGTTTAAACACCTTAACACTAGTAATAAATAATATATTAGAAATAATATATTAAAGAATTAAAAAATTTATATTTACTAATACTTTTAATTATTATTATTATTTATATTTCAAATCTATTCAAAATGATCCTAGTTAGCAGTTGCACAACAGATAAATAATCGTATTACTTTACTATCCATTACTGATGATTGAACTGCAAATCCAGGCAGTTATTTCCGAGCCAGTCTATTTATTAAGTGGAGCAATTAATCAAGAGCTATTATCGGAATTGACTTAAACTTGATCGTAATAAATTATATAATTATCAATCACGCAATCCGTATTATCATGTTGCCTATAATGATATAATCATAAAGACTCGAAGATGTACGTAATTTGTGTGATCGTCATTATGATCAATAATATTATTATTTCTTCCAAAACAAATAAATTGAAAGGAAATACAAATACAATTTTTTAATATATCTAGGTATATATTAACATCAAATGACTTTAGTCAAATATTTTGAGCGATAAAAATGAGTTTATTGAGTGATAATAATTAAGGTTTCTATAATCCCTAGCGACTTGCTTTAATATAATTAATATTATTAACTTAACTTAACTACGTAAAGCAGTAGATGTTTAGGAGGTTCTTTTATTTTGACATTTCAGCTGTTTCGGTATATCTTATACAATCATCAAATGACGAACATAATTATACATGCTGAACGTTAATATTTATCGCAAAACCACGAAGACAAAAACACGTAATTAATAAATATAATTTGAACTACATACACGTCAACGTGAATAGTAAAAAAATATATATATATATTATTATTTTTAGAGGATTGTTTTCTATTTAAATTGTGATTTGTTAATATTATTCTTGTTTACTTTAATATTTTTTCATTTCAAACAGATTTAGTATAAATTTTAAATGACTCTAAAAAAAGAACAAAATATACACATAACATTTTATATTCTTCTATTAATTTTATTGATATGACATTAACAACTTATTTTTCTTTATCATAAACACTTCGAAAAACAAAAACATGTATTTCTTAATTATCTACGACTTAAATCTACTATATACATGAATACATGATTTCAGTTACAAATATTTGTATTATGTTTATTCGTGAGCGCCAAAATTATGATTTTCAACGTAACTTATATAGCTAATAATGTAATTATTTTCACGTTTTTCAAATTTATTTTCAGGATAATTATTATTAAAGTTGAAATTTAAAATTTTGAACACTGAAAAATGTGTTAGTTTTAATGTCATACAAAATATGAATTAAATAGGTCAAACTTGAAAATGTTCAATGGTTTTTCTATTAACCTTTTTTTCGATTTTTCGGATTTTGCCTGTCCTCTTGATAAATTTGTATCAGAATATTTACTTCCTGAGATGTTTTGGTCTAAATTCGGGATACTGGCTATAAAATTGATCTTCTTCCGGTCTTTGTACCTCGGTGGTTGACCCTTATCAAACAGTTTGAGTAATAAATCTTTTTAACAATGTTTACATTTTCTTTCACTTACACATTATCCTAACGTTTCCTAACTATGATAATTTTTATTAACCTACAATTAAATATTCCTCTAATTTTATCCTTATTTATATATCCTAAGTCATAAGTCATATTTCCTATTTTATTTTTAATTAAGTACGGTCCCTCGTATAGCTTAAATTAAATTACAATAAATATGCTTCTGACTACATGTATTTACATTCACTAAACATACTTAATGCTAATTACATGACCTTAATTGTACATCCTCTGTTAAATGTTTGTCACTTTATTTATTTCAATTGCTTAATACACTTTTTTATCACTTTAAACTAAACAACAGTAATATTTAAGACTTATTGCTATTAACTGATAAAAATCACACTCCATATGGTCAGATTTAGTAACCAGGTTTAGCATGAAAAAACACTGACAATGTATTATTCTTTATCAGGATGCAGGATATTTACATCCAATTATTTTTTTAATTAATTTGTTTTTTTTGTAGAGGTTTGGCAAAATGCGTATTTATGCACTCGTCCCTTATGGACTTATGAGTCGGACTCTCCCAAAGGCATACCGACTAAAACCTTCCTCTTTGCCAGGCGTTTTTCCCACTCCGGGACCGCTCTCGCACTACTTCGGAGTGGCGCCTGCTTTTAGCCTATCTGTAGCCCCTCTTCTCTGGCTGCTATGGGTCAAGCCAGCCCTCATCCTTCTTGTACCTCAGTAACAATTCAATGTATTCTGCAATTGCCACCCAGCGCTTTCTGCACGTCAACATCTCTCCAACTATAGTCCCAGTGGCTAGTTCTCCCACCATGTCGCTAATGCCTCGTCGTTGTTCAACAAAGCGGTCGCATTTAAAGAACGTATGCTCTGCATCATCTCTTACATTCTTACACACTCTACAGTTAGGGGATGCTACCTTCCCCATCATTCCCAGGTAAGACAGAAGTACCCATGAACCGTTAAGTACTGCGTGAGGAAGAAGTTCACTTCACCATGTCCTCGTTTCATCCAATCCTGTAGGTTCGGCACTAGCGCAACTGTACGACCTCTAGTTTCACAGAGTTCCATCTCTCCTGCCATCTAATCATGGTATCCTCCCTAGCCCTTCTGCTAGCCTCCTGTCTACCTAGCATTCATGCAAGGTCGTAGGGTGTCTTCCGCTCCTGTGCTAATAAATCTATTGGAATGACACCAGCAACCACAAGCACCGCTGGTTCTGACACGGTACGGTATGCGCTAGAAATTCTCAGCGCCCCAATTCGTTGAATTGAAGCCAGTCGAGATCGGTATCTTCGGGTTTTAACCGCGTCCGCCCAGATCTCCGCCCCATAAAGTAGGATGGTCTGTACTGTTGTCAATATGAGTCGTCGCTAACATACAATTATTATTCCATCCTTCATATGTGTTATCAAGGTTCACTGAAACTCGATCATCATTAAAAAATTTTGGGCGATTCAGTTACCTACACGAATTTACTAAACAACAAGTGAAGGAGGATTTAATTGATGTTTAATAAGTTACTTTGAACAATAACATACGTTTGACCGAAAAAAATGTAACATTTGTATAAATAGATTTTTCACAATGACTTAACAAATTAAAAGATTTCATTAGATTTTCTTTAATATTCAATACTTGAAATCGTGATTCATAGTAGAGAACTAGTTCCTAAAGTAGAGATAAGTAAGAAAGGCATACGGCTTAGATAAAACATTTAGGCGTACTATTTAAAAAAGGAAGACATAGTAAAAATCAATGTTGACAATAAAGTGATAAAAATAATAATTTCGTAATTTTATGAACACGTTACAATTAGGGATCGTGGGATCCATTATAAACCTACATTCTCCGAATGTCTATATTTTATCATTTTTTAATTTTGTCCATTTCATTAAAAATAAAATAAAAATCCATGGTAAATCATTCAATATTTTATAAAGCATTCGATGCCCTGAAGTCTATTTGTGAATAAAATGCAATTTATACATTTGAATATTTTACGAATCTTTAATAGTTAACAAGTTTAATGAAACTCCAATTAATCATTAAATAAATTATTCAATTCAACAAATATTACAAAAAACTACATTTACATATGTTTGTTCAGGGTCAGTAGAGTGTTATTAATATTACTTTAATCATCTGTTTATCTATTTATATAATTCAAACTTTTTTTTCCTTAACGACTATTCTGTGATTCCACAAAATAAATTACTCAATGATGAGAGGAAGTACATTGTGTAACTTGGAAGTATAAAGGAGAAAATAGTTAAATTTAACTTTTTATAAGCAAACGAAAGTAACAATGACACTAATAATAAGTGGTGAAATTGTAATTCACTATTAAATAAATTTATAACCATGAATTTATAATAATTCTACAAGAACAGATATTTATTTCCCTAAAGTACTGGTGTATCATACTCATACTCATCATATTAATAATTAATATTTCATACTCTACTAATTGTAAATGAACAAATTAAATTATTCTCTTAAATAATGCATAATTTATTTGGCTTATGCCTTTAAGTTTGTTTTTACATTTTTGTTAAGAAAGACTATGCGTGTAAATAACACATCCCAGATTATATAACAATGATATTTATTATAATTTATTTTATTATAACATAAAATTTTGTTTTACGGACATAACTATAAATATTATAAATATAACGAAATATGAATTTAAACTGAACTCTAATGTAAAATATACTAAATAGCAAGCGTGGTTAACATAATACCCATAAGGAAAAAGACGTTAAGACTTTGGACTAGTTGTCTATTTAACAGGTCGGGTTCCCAATTGCATTAATCTTAGTAAACATGAAACTAATATCTTTGGTTTACTGCATCTTTGCCTTGTAACAATACAGTAAAGTTCAAGTCTAATCATGTAACTACCGTACCCCGAGGACCTTAGTTGACCTATTTGTTCCAAGTTAATACAAACATAGTATTATAATATATTAGAGACAACAGAGAGGTAACCACTGTCATGTGGGATTAACACAGAATTGATAATTGAAATGACACTTTGAGACAGTCGGACGAGTGCGAACATTATTATTTTGATAATCATATACCAAGATAATAATAACATCTTAGAAGTTCCGTGTTTTGTGTTGAAACTCATTAATAAGTTGATGCCGTCAATGTATATTTTAGTATCGTAAGGAAAAATATGATGAGGGAAATTATAATTAGTATTTAAAATTAATTTTTAAATCAAAACCGTTTAAAAAAAGTAAATAGTTAGTTATAATGAGAAATAAACATGTTTGGTAATTAAACATCGTAATATTAAATCAATTGTTTTATTAAACAGCAACTTGATAGAAGAGTTTGAATCAAAAATAATTCTTAGAAATAATAACTCTGGACCTAATGTTTATCATTTTGTCAAACCTCGAGATTTTTATTTTTGTCAACGGGATAATTTGTAAAAACTTTAGCTGGATTTCATTTCAATTCAAAAATAAATAAATAAACATATATAGAATATTATTTAAACTGTTCAAGGACTGTAAATACGTATATTATTATTTTTAAAATATAGTTAATAACAATAGACAGGTACTACAAATATATAATATCATTTGTATTTGAAGAAACATTCAATGAAGCAAGTAACATTGCTTCAATAACTTCATTGACATCAATTTTAATTTGAACAGTAAAGTGTTATTTTAGTGTTGAACATGAAGTGTTCCGAGCTTAATCATTCAAAAGTTAAGACAATTTGAAGCCTGTTATTAAAAACGCTCTTAGGTCCATTATATTATAGCATTCTATATTTTATTTTTTAAATATTATGAATAGGGATATTTGTGTATAAATAATCAACATTTTGATAGGTTTATCCGACTGCCGAGTTGAATTGAATAACGGTCTAAACTTATCGATGACGTTAAGCGGGGATAAAATAAAAGACGTAATCAATAAAGCGACATCAGCAAGTGACTGATTATGTCACTATGAGGATGAATTACAATATGATATGTACTTTATACATCAGAGTACTTCATAACATTTAAAGTAGAAGAACACATTTATGTGAGCAATTTATAGGTTTTACATCATTTAAAAGAGTGGAATAAATTGACGACTGGTACATATTAGCCTGGAAGTGACTTTATCTGAGTAGAAATTTAGACATACAAAACATAAACTCTTAATTTTTTTTCTTTGTAAACTTATAGTTTAAGAACAAATATTCTGATTTTATTGCAGTTTTCTCTTCTGGTATTTTGTCTTTTTAGGTTTAGCTGTCTAAATAAAATGTATTTAGTAGTTCAAAGTTATAACTGTATTTTTCTGCAAATGTAATATGAATAACAAAATTCTTGACATATTTTACCCATTTTCTTAATATATTCATAGACAGATATAGTATATGATATGAACGCTAATTGTAAATTAAAAACTTCTTTTATTTAATTTTTGCAATAATTTCGGATTTGTTAACACTTATTTATTCCTAAAAGGTAAAAAATTTACGTTTTTAATATAAATCAATTTTTTTTCTTAATTTGTTCAGCAATAACATATGAATTCGATGTTGTCATACTATACTAATTTAGACCTACAATAATATTCAGGGTCAAATTGGTACTTATCCTCAATTATTATTGAAACTGAAACATCTTTGAAAACAGCTAAATTAACGCATATTTTCTGAGTTATAACTATTTCTTGTTACTAAAAAGTATAAAATCAAGTTTATTTATTGTATTTTTTAAATTTTTAATAATAAATTATATTTTTAATAAAAAAAAATACACGATTATAATTGGGAGTGAAACTTTTTTTCTATTTTGTGTAGTAGCTCCCGAGTTATAACTTTTTTGTGCCGCTGAAAAAGAGGAAATTTAGTGTTTTGACACATATCACGCATTTTCTTAAACTTTTCAGTCCTAATATGTTTATTGACAGCGGCAAAATTTGAATATGATTTAAATATGCCTAATAGAAACTGGAAACTTTTTAAAATATACCGTATAAAGTTGTTTCCAATTACAAACGATTTTTTTTGCTAGCGATTAAATTAGTCTGTGATATCAAATTTATAGGTTGTTTTAGATTGAATGCCGTTGTATTGGAGTGAAAGTCAGCTGGAGTTGATGTATGAAATTCATGGCTCTCACATGAACACGATGCACGTCAGTATTGGAGTTCCACCAACAATCTTTAACTGATGGAGCCTCATTGTTTAACTAAAGTATTATTTACAAAGAGGCCCTCAGATCCTTTACTAAATTGTCTTTTCATTTTCTCTTCCTATGGTAATTCGTAAAGGATAATCTAAAAACTAATTAAATAATTATTGCAAGTGAAAATTTATTTTTAGTAACTATATTATCAATATTTATTACCAATTTAATAGATTGGTAAAACAAATTATTTAAAAAGTAAAATTATGAAAAGCGGTAAAATCAATAAATTAATAAAAAAATAACGAAATTTAAAAAATAATATAGTGGATAACAAATAATATAGTGAACTATAACAAATACAGTGGATTTAATTCACTAAAACGTCCTGTACTTTATGAATCCAGCTACAAAAGTTAAAAGCAAACAACGATTCTACAATAGTCTAGCCTGAGCTTCTTACATTACATAATTCATATTGTGTATTCTACCCCGGCGGAACTTAGGCAATTTACGGATATCTACACAAAGCTCGATTTCAAAGCAAAGTAAGGAGAATAGCTGATATAAATAAAGTATATATTTTCAAAATTTGTATATCACAATGTACTTAATCTATTACACCTAATAAGACTGCGGCAGCTATTGTGTTTCAAGGTGTGTGGATGGATAATGTCATGTAAAAATTATCTGTAAATAAATAAGACTATCTTATTAAATACTATGCTAATGTATAAGTCAAGATTGTTATTATAAAATTTCATAAGAGGTTATATATTTATCAGCAAAAATAATATAAATATTGAATTAGTTATAATTATTTTAAGGTAACATGGATTTAACTGCAGAAATCATGCTAAACGTGTAACTTTGGATAACCTTCTGAATGTAAAACATAGTCATAGAAAAAGAAGAAACGGAAGTAGGCGATGTATACTTCAATATATATAAATTAAATATGCATTAGGATATTTTATAAATCTTTCATTACATAACTCCCTTGTGAATTGTGACCATAAAGTCCTTGTTGGCATGTTTTTTTAATTTTATTTTTTTTATTATTATTTTTATAAAGTTAAAGACGAATTCTGCAAGTATATTTTTTTTAAATGGTATAATTTATGAACAATTACTTTTTTGTACATACAATATGATGTTTTATTACTTACCGGCACTGTTATATATATTAAAAAATAATCTTCTCAACAACTCATAAAAAACAAAAAACTATTACAAGAAATTTTAGTTTATTTAAATCGGATACAATAAGTTTTATTTCTTTATATAATTTCTACTTATATTAAAACAATTCTTATACTCTATATTTATAACTTAAGACCACTAAAAATTATTACAATATTTTTCTCTAGGTCTACAATTGGAAATGTTCAATTAAAACCATTTTTATGTGTTAGGGCTGGTGTACTATATGCGAGAAACACAACTCAAGTATATCAGTTAGTGGGCAACATTTAATTAAGGTTAGGTTTGGTTGAATTAACACCAAGGATTTGTTTCGTAAACATTAACCTTTCAACTGAACATAGCCTTAAGCAGCTAAATGTATTAGCATTTAATAGCTACAAAATTAGTTGTTGTTTTTGGTAATATAGTATTAACGACTTGCCAGTAACAACCCACAGTTCAGTATTCAGTGCGTAGTTCCATTTGATACTCGTGTTTTATTTGCTCTATTTTTACGTGTAAGTAAATTGATGATAAATATGTAAAATTTATATATATGATAATAATTGTTATTACTATACATAAAGAGCTAAATATGAAACATTATTTTTTGGCTCTAGGTAAAAGAAACAATGACATCTTATCAAAGTTATAATGAATATTTGGTTATAATACTAATAATAATAATAATCATAAATATAACAATTGTCTATTTACTCACTTGAATATTTTTTTTTTTATATAAATGGATAGTTATAAAATAAAGTATATTTGTTGAAATAAGTGTCGTTATATTTCAATTAGAAAATTAATCTTTTTCAGACATGGAAGATAAATCTTTTAATGCGACATCTATGTAGAAAATCTTTATACAAGAAGAGATAATTAATAAAGGGATAATAATTTAACATTAGGCTATATTTAAAAGAAACAATGATATCTTATCAAAATTGTAAACTAACTTTTGTACTAATGCAACTACGCATTGAAAACTGAACTGTGATTCATCGCTGACATGCGTATAATACGAAAGTATCTTATTTCCTAATTTTTTCAAAAACTAGTGTTATAAAAAACATTGTACTTAATGTTTTTTCTTCATATCAATACTTGGTATATAATTTGTTGTTTGTCAATATTTTGTTATTTCTACACTGTTGTAATTCACTAACCTAACCTAACCACATTTACATCTGTTTCTATTTATATTTAAATACTGGTTTTAGTATATCATTCATGAGTTTAACCTTTTATAATGTTCAGACAAATAGATATATATCAGTAATTGAGGTTATACTGGTAACACTCGTACAAAGTTTGCGTACTCCAATCAATAAATTCATTTAGTGATTTTGCAAATAAAAAGTATTTTGATAACTGAAATTAATATATTTAAGTAATTAAAGTTTTGTTTGTGAATCATTTTTAGGAGTTTATTAAAGTAAGTTAGTCTTTCGTCTAACTACCAACTTCTTATTCACTAAAATCCTTCAATAATTCAAATTACACAAGAGTATATTGAAAATTATATATTTCATGTTTTTACACAAATAGAGAAAATATAAAAACCGTCTTGATGTTTTAATGCCGTGAACAATCCAGGAATGAATAAAGAAGTTTTCTAGGTTAATGTGTCTCATGAAACCATTCATTTCTACTACTTTCATCCATAGTTTTTTATCACCTTCTCTAGGGAAAGAGTATTCAATGTTTCCCAACAGAAAAATATTATATTCTGCGCCATTTCACTGACAAAATAAGATACCTGTTAATATTGAATGACAATATTTTATGTCCACCAATCATACCATACGAATAGAATTTTTTGACTTTCAGCGTTTACAGATATATAAGTGAGTCACATAATCAGTGAGACATTCTAATCATCACATAATTGAGTTCCATATTATTGTGTGACCTTAATAATTTTTGAAAGAAATAGTTTAGTTGATCAGTGTCTTTATCTCCAGTATGGTATATTGTAAATTCCAGTATTACTGACCGCTAATGGTTAATTTAATTTTTGAATTTCGATTAAATGCATTTACATCTGTACATATTTTGTAGCAGTTTATGAATATTATAAGAACATACAGTTTTAAACATAACAATATTTGATGGGATAGACCTGTTGATTTTCTGGTTAGATCAATTAACATTTTATACATCAAAACATTAGAAGTTAATGGGCAAATTGTAATTTACTTACATAGGGTGTGTTAATTGTAGACATGGATTAGATGTGATTTTAATTCCTGGTTTCAATATCTACCTTAATTATAATAATAGATACAAATTGGGGGCTAATAATCTATGTAAACAAGAATATTAAGTAAAACAAACTTAACATTGATGTTGATAAATTGGATTGTATTCAACAGACATTAAACCTTGATAAGACCTATTTTAATCTATTTGGCATTTAAAGGTTTCAAGAGTTCTCTGTAACGAGTTTGATCATAAAATTTAACCCCTTATTGTCTACCATTACATTGAACTTTAGTGGACATGAATATTAACATTAATAAATATTCGGCCCAGACTAATGAATATCCATTTGTGATATGCAATTTGTTTCTTTTATGAACGCCATTACTAGAGTTACAACCAATTCAAGGTCGTACTTGGATCATATCTTCATTAGAATGTAATTATTTACATTATGTAAAAGCAGCAGTATTGCATGCCGTTACATAATTCCAGCATGGAATTATCGATCATAGCGGAATAGCGCTATCTATGACCAAAGTTATTAAACAATATAAAGTATCTCAGGACAGACAAATTAGTAACACAAAATTTGAAATTGATCTTAAACAGCTTATAGGTGATTTAGGAAAATAAATTTTGAGTGTTTAAACAAACATGACATGGATGCAGCCATTGATAAATTCTTTATAATTTTGAACATGATTACTATAAAGAATAAGATCCAAAGTAAAGTAAATATTAGGAAAAGTCAAAAGTCAAAAATATAGTCTCTGGATAAGAGAATAAAAATGAAATAGGATTAAAATTAGAATATAATTCCATATAAAGTTAAAAGGTTGGTTTTATGATGCATATTTAAAAACAGTATTACAACAGTTTCATGGAGAAATTAATGTTGGACAAGAATAATCTAGCCAAGAACACTTTTTACTAAAAATTGTTAAATAATAAATACTAAATAATTGAAGGGAGCAATGCTAATCATAATAGTATTGTTGGGGAAAATATAATTTACCATGAAAGTAAAGAAGTTCACAATAACTTTGGTGTCATTACTGAATTTATCAAATATTTTTTTAATTGTAAAAATTGTAAAACTAATAGAAATTCTCTCAAACGAATATTAAATTGTATTCTCAAAATATTTTAAATATTTTTTTCATCATCCCTTTGAAAGTAAAAAAGTACTAAACACGTTTGGAAAATTGAAAACTAGGAGGTCTACAGGGTTTGAGCATTTTTCTGTAGATTAGGTTAAGGACATTACAACAGTCATAGCTCACCCATTAACCAATCTTGTTAGTTTAAGCTTCGTAACTGGCGTATTGTCACAAACTAACAAGCGATTATTGTTACAATATTTAGGAAAGAGGAAAAAGGTAACGTAAGTAGTTACCGACCGATTTTACTTCTCTTAGTTTACTAAAAATAAATATTCATAAAATAATGAAAGTTTTAAAAGTGCTGTGATTTAATAACTTTCCAAATATTAACCAATTTGTATTTAGGAAAGGTGTAGTACCGAGCAAGCTGTGGTTAATTTTATTACAGGTGTCTATAATTGTATCAATAATAAACTAAAATGCAGTTAGATTTTTATTGATTTGTTGACAAAATTATCTTACGCAATAATTCATTATAGAATCCAACGTGGTATCGAGTGTTGAAGAGCAAGCAGCGAAACACTTTATATAACGCATTGGTTATATATTTTATTAATTAAATCAAGGAATACATCCTACAACTCCTTTACCATCTTTTACAACGTAAAAATATTACCCTTTAAACACTTGTTTTTATTTTTTTATAAGAAGTGGAAACAATTGTATGGATTATAACCACTACGGCACAGGTAGTTAAACTCAAGGTTATCTGAGACGACCTAAAGTTATCTGCGACTGGTTTTTGATTTTAGGACTCAAATTGTTCAACTTGTTAACGAGCCTTATGAAAGAAATAACAAAAATGAAAAGATTTAAACTAGCACTGAAATATCGCTTGCTTGAAAAATAAAATATATTATGAAAGTTATCTCATACTTTTGAATGACTGGTCTATTTGTGTTTATTTGGTCTAGTGAATGTAGGGTTTCGTGCAAATATTTTTGTTTCCGATATTTCTAAAGAACTTTACAATTATATTATGAAAAAATATATAAAAATCAGAGATATTAGGAGATTAATATACTAAAACATTGTAATGACATTTTTAACCTTTTAAATTTCAACTCGCGATACCACATTTCAAATGATAGTAGCTTTAAAGAGACTCCGTACATTTAACTAAACTTTGATTACATATAAACACATCAATTTATGTTTATAGTAGACTTTATCGACGGACATAATACTACTTCTTGGTAGCAAAAGTCACCGTCATAGTGTTTGCTAAAATCGTGTTAAGAAACATTATATATCTTACATAGAGACTTTTAAATCGATAATACGTAATAGCAAAAATAATTGTTATTATTTAAAATAAGAATGAGATTTCCTTTAATATAATAGATGAATTATAAAACAATTCCACATCCGTAGTATTTATTAAATACGTCTAAATGAAATAATACGACATGTGACATAAATCAAAATATTTATATTTGGTAACAATGATCGGACACGTTTTGATGGATTGGTAAGGGTTTTGAAACATTACCCACACATGTCATAACAGTTTGATAATGATTTTTCTTCCATAGTCATACCTAGAAACATTACCAAAATAGTATAGTAAGTGGAACCGTTATATTGTATACATGTCTTGTGTTTCGGTTTTACACAAACAGATAATGCATTGTTCAGTCCAATTAACGATTATTTTGTCTACCTGTTGACTTTACTTGAAGTCCGTTAACACAGGTTGAAAAGAAAGAATATTAGATTATTATTATAGTTTTTTGTTGAAATAGACTACAAATAAAAATATAAAAATCACAGAAAAATCTACAGTTCATTAGATACCGACATACACCAATGTTTTCTCTACTTTCTTGTACAGAATCTTCGAATTACTATTTCAGATTGGACCAATACCTTAGGAAGATTCACTGGGTGTATATACAAAACATTGAGGTTAAATATTACCATGGAGGTATATTCTTAGTAGAATATTTATAGTTAAATTGTACTGTTGGTTTTCAACTATCGTGCAGTATCAATATGTAAACTAATTGGTCTATACTTCCTTTATTAATTAAAGAATATGGAAAGGAGATGATTCCTTTGTTTATATAGTGCGAGCATTATTACAGTGCCTTTAATTTAATTATATCACTAAATAAAGGTTTATTCTTGTACTTAAACTTACTGTAGGCCTACTTTAAAAAAAATACATCCTTTAACATATTCAAGCAACAATTTTATTGAACGACATTTACTTAGAATCCTTCATCATGATACTTGTACAATAAACCAATAATAAACTTAACATCCATAAATCAAAATTCACCTAATTATTTAACACAGCAATACTTTAAATAATTAAAATTTTAAAGCATTTAGTAAGGAATATATTGATTTTTTTTAAATAAACTAAAAGTAACTTGATGCACTGATTTCTAATGTTTTTCAACTTTAATACCATCTAGTATAACATCTAAATACATCTAAGTTTGTATCCCGATCGACACTTACTTCTGCCAAAGTTTAACATAACGTACAGTAGAATAGTCTGTAAATGCATAGTAATTTCCCTCTAGACTATACACATGAACATGGTATTTGCATAATACATTATAAACAGTATTGCTCCAAGTACCGATTCCTAGGGGACTCTTTTAGTGTATTTCAGTAGTAATATTCTTAAACTCATAGGCATTGTTTTATTTTCGTCACGTAGCGCCCTAACAAAATGTCTGATAACTTCCAACACATTTAAACAACTTTTAAAAGAATATTTGTATTCACACATTCTATAATACATTTCGGGATGTTAAGGATTGCATTCACAAATTAAAACAACTTTAATTGAAAATATTATTTTGGTTGGAAAATTATTAGAGTTGTATGATCTTTTTTTCACATTTCTACCTTCTAACTTTGATGTCCTCATCACATGGGACTTAAGTAGGATATGTTCCCTACCTTGGAGTACCGCCTTATGACAAGGAAGCTACATCACTTTGATCTAAGCTCATTTAGATTGTCTGGACACATTGTGCCTTCAGCGATCAACGAGAGAGTCGTTATGACTCGTGAATCGTATTTTTTGTATTAGTCATATCTCCACCCAAAATGAGTGGCTAGGAGTTTTTTGGAAGAGCTCCAAAAATGTGTCAAAAGAGCTCTTTGGAGTTTGGGTCCCTTGCACACACACACTAAATATTATTAAACGAGGATTAGAGTAACCCAAACGGTCAAATAGGCCCATAGTGTTTGACCTTGTGAAAAAAATAAGTAATTTTTAAAATTACCTTAAAAACTTAAAAACTCACGTAAATCTAAATTAGTAGTATTAATTATTTATATAAATTATAGATTAAGTTAATGAAAGGACAAACAGTAAAGAATTGCTGGTAAGGAGAGAAAAATAAACGGCACAATTAATTTGCGTATGGGGGGGGGGGTCGATACTCAGAGAATCACGACCACGGCCACGTACATTCGATTTTCGAATTTAGACATGAGTTAAATATGACTCTACAAAATGGGCCCTAGGCGTCACAGATGGTAGCAAAAGCGTCGCATAACTGATATACTTAGAGTTAAAATCCACAATAACTTATCATTACACAGAACTTTGCCACACCAAACTTCATTGTCATTATTTTCTATAACATAGGCTATATGCAACGTTTTTTTAATGTTTTTGTTTATTTAATTCTCTTTGGGAATGGTAGCAATATAGATAATGCAATTACTTTTTTGTATTAACTGAATTTCTAATGTAACTTATAACTCGTGTGTGTTATACAACTTCGTAAATTATTATTTAAATAATGTATTTATTGAATATATTTTATTCACCAGAAAGTAAAAGAAAAGTGACTTATTAAAACGGATTTTAGGATATCTTTTACTAACCAGGAATTACAGTGAAAGAACGAGTTGATACATTAAAAAAAAAAGTCCATAATATGTCAGCTATATAATATAGCTTTATATTATTTTATGTCATTTATATATATATATATATATATATATATATATATATATATACACGATTCATATTTAACCCTTTTATTAATCTTAATTTAGTATTTTATGAAAATAAGAAATGTTAAATTGGTGATAAATATGTTATTATTAGTTAAGTAAAAGGAAATCGAGCTACAGGAGGAAAACAGAAAAATGAAATATTTTGGTCATAAGAATGTTGACGTATTAGGAATAATACAGCTAAATAAAATCACATTATACGTTAATATTAGGTTTTGTAAATAACTTTAAAAGGTGAAATCATGATTGAAATGAATTGTAATGGATTTCGTTACGAAATCAATATTAGAAAAATGAAAATATAGAAGTTATAATAACATTAATATCCATTCCCATATAAAATTAAGAGTACGATTTTTCTCTCACTCCATGGTGGTCAGGACTCTTCGATAATAAAGCTGTTTAAGAAATTTTATCCTGCACAGTATTGTAAGAATTACTTTGTATTTTGACAAACAGGAAGTAAATTAGTGCGATTTAAACAGCCTTACTTAAAGAACAATAATTGTTGTTCCATTTATGACAATTGCATCTTAGTGACGGCATACATTTAAACAGTTATTTTTAGTTCATATCAAATTGACCTTTTTAACTACTACGAACTATTTAAAAAATACCTACTAAATATGATATATCCTGGATGTAAACTCCACAGGCATGAAGAGAAGAAGCTGACAATGCGATAAAGAAATTCCTTCTTCCTTACATTATTGGCTCCAATAAAGTAATATTGAATTCACATAAAAAATAAAAACAGTAGAATGGAAAGTTTGAAATTCTTTGCAATTTGATATGACAAGCGATTAAATTCTTTCCAAGAAATTTTCCTAATTGTTTTGTTTTTTTAATCCAAATTCCTAATTACATGATTTTATATTTGTATTTTCGTAATATAAATTGACTTAAAACAATCCATGTCATAATTTTCAAATGAATGTTTATTCAAGTTTCATTGAAATACGATATTTATATTTTGCAAAATTTGATTTATGTTTTATGTTTATCTTACGAGTATACTTTTAGAATAAAAAAAAATTAAAAAACACAAATTCAATCACCAAATCTAATAAAAGATAAATTACTGCAAAAAATACTATTTTCAGCAAGATGACGCTTCTACACCGAAAGAAGCTCTGTACAACTACACTAAATAGACTAGGACAATGTCTTTAACGGCACTGAAGCTACGAAGTTACCTCTTGAATTATAAATCATTAATTACAGTATTGCCATTGCCTTTATCATTTTAATTATACTACATAAATCAATCCCGAAGAAAATGTTTCTGCAAATGTTAATGTTTCCGTTAAAACTGATGGAGATATGAAACTTATTTAGGTAAAATACAAGTTGGCGATTGTATAGCGAAAATAAACTAAACTAGGACAACACAAGATGAGAAACCATTTAGTTGGTATGCAACAGATTGCAAGGTCCATGGAATGGGTTCGATTTGTAAAAATTCCAAAATTGTATGGAATTAATTAAAGGATAGGTAGATGTTGCAAAAAATTATTAGGCTTTAATAAAATTGGTTATTCTCTATTCTAACTGTTTAGAATAATATGATTTACACTCGCTTTATATAGATTTGATAGAATTACGCACTTCCAATACCAAAGTTATATAACTCCCAAAATCATTATATTATTGTTATTATTAAAATTCTGAGTAAAACAAGAAAATTAATTGGAAAAAAAAATTCCATTTACAAACTGTGTAATACAATATGCGTAAAACTGTGGCTTTAAGATAACTAAAAATATTTCTTTACAGTACCACAGTATATATATATGGGTTAAGAGAAACTTATTCATTTAATTAAAACACAAGTAATGACTTTCTGAAATCATAAGCTTTTGTTACAAGCCTTTAGGGGTCGTAAGAAAGTTGGATTTCTATCGCCTTTTGTTAAAGAGAGAAACTTTTACTGACTTCAAAGCTCTGTTAGTACAACACCCTGAAGCTAAAAAGTTGGAATATTAAAAGTCTTGACATGATTAAGCAACCCCTTTTAAGAATGAGACATCTTAGTATGAATGGGTTTATGTTACAACGGTATATTTACATTTTTTATATCTACCACATGTTAAACGTCCCTTTTGAACAAAGTGCATAATAACATCCATTATGTCCTATGGACTTAGTGGTTCATTGCGATACCATTATGTACCTTAATGATTCTTCAAGGTAAAGTAGGGGTTTTCAAAATAGTACCAATAACAAGTTGCTATTAGTCTAAAAAGCCATAACGGGAAAAGAAAATGAGAACGCTAAAAGCGGCAAAGATTTTTAATGTTCCTCGTACTACATACACTGCAAACTTTAAGTAAAAAGTTCAACTTAGTCCTGCTCAAGCTACTTGTGTTATTCTCGGGGAGAAAACCGTTTTTAAATATAGATATTGAAGATGAACTGGCATCGTACTTACTAGTTATGGAACGAAAGTTCTATGGGTGCACGTTAAGTGATTAGCTTATCAGCTATCAGTTCGAAATAATATAAAAAAACTACCTTGAAATCAAATGAAATATGAAGATCTTGGGTTGAACTTTTTCTGAACCGGTATAAGGGTTGTTTGTCTCTTCGCAAACCATGTGGTACCTTTTTAGCGAGAGCACAAGGGTTCAACAAGGAAAATGTAAGGATCTCATAAATTAACTAATCACCTTACTTAAAATAATCATGAAACAGAACTATTTCAGATTCAACGACAAGTTCTATATTCAAACTGAATGTCTTGTTATGGGTTCGCCTCTTTCCAGCATTTTAGCAGAAGTGTTCCTAAATTATTTTGAGAATAAACATGTAATGACCAAGGACAATAAATATATAGAAAGATATTATTATAGATATGTGGATGACATAATTTGTCTCTTTACAGGAAATAGTAGACAGGTAGAATTATTCACTAAACATTTAAATTTCCTGAATAGCAAAACAAAATTACTACTCACTAAGTTCAGGAGGACAAAACGTTGAATTTTCTTGATTAATCCATATCAAAACGCAATGGCATACACAGTTTCAATATCTACAGAAAACCAACTCTGACTGATTTGACCATTCATATTAGTTGCGATTAGACCCGATTTTAACATTGAGCTAAATACCAAAGATACATCGCTTCAAAGAATGATTACAACAATAGTGTAGTAGCGAACATGGAAAAAAACTAACACTACTAAACAATCTAAATCTGAATAAAAGTATTTCATTATGGAATATAGCAGACATTTTTATTTTAGGTTGAATCGCATTCTAAGTAAGCAGTATAAGTACAGTAACAGCTTAGGATATGTTTTAGATAATGCACCTAAAACATAGGATACCTATATAAATTGTGGTGTATATACTGTAGTAATTTGGGTTCGTATTTAAAGCCGTATTTCATTTAACTCTTCGTATTAGATGAATGATTTTCTTAGAGTTTTTAACTTTTTCAAATGGTAATTTATTACAAAAGTATGATCTGCATTCAATAACGGAATGTGAACCTAAACTTAGTTTCAAATTATGATCATAGGATCAATCCTCATTGGTAACCTGCTGGAATGATATAACCAAAACAATATTTAAAACGTTAGGTATTATTTTTCCAAGCTATAACATTTATAACATGAGGTGGTGGAGTGTATTTAGGGTTTTGGCAGAAAAATGTTAATGTTCTTTTATTTTAAAAAACTCACTATATTATAATACAACAATAACTTTCTTTTTTATACAAAACTCTTCTATTATACAATCATTAAAACTTATTTCAAGTTATTGCATTGTAGTTTATCTTTTAAATTAATCCACTCTTATTATTTTGTCCATGAAATATTGTAGTAAAGCACGAGAACACACCTTGTAATTCCTAAAAAAACTTCAATGTTTTTTCACAATAGATTAGGTTATATTACATTTTTATCTAATTAGAGCATGGGGTATTTCTAGAGACTCTAGGGTGGGGAATAATGTTCTATCTCCTAGTGTTCTCTATGGTTATTTTCCCACTTCTACTAACTCTGTTAAAGCATCGATAGAGGAGCTTATTCTCTGAAAACTCTATTTTGAAAGATTTTCCTATTACATATAGAGGCAAATAGATCTATAATACGAAGAGAAAATATTATCATAATACTTTATATCCTATTTTTTATGATGTATTTCCGTCTCCAATAAGCTATAAGGAAAATTCCTTTCTATTATTATGACTTTTTAACAACTCATTTGAAATAACATTATCTCCGGTGCTGTCTGTATTTTTAGTAGAAAGGAAACATATTTTAATTCAATCGTCGTGAGTACATCCTTGGGGATACTTTTGATCCCTTTTGGAGAGAAGAGTAAAGAGGATTAACTATTGTTACTATTTTCATATTGTTGGAACTAAGCAGGTAGTTTGAAAAAACTAAAATGCCAAGTTCACAGAGGTTCTGATTCAAATTGGTAGTTAAGCTCTCTCTAACACTTATGCTTACTTATTTTATTGGGAACTATATTTTATTTCCACAGTTTTCTCATGGTTACTAAACATTTTCATCGAATTATGACAATATCTTTCCGCATAGAAATATTATATAATAGATCTATTAAATTAAACTTCATCTTCTGTAGGTCCAACCAACTTCAAAAAAAATTGTGTGATTAACAATTGTACATTATAAAATTGCTGATTATTTGAAGAAGATAGGTTGAAAATAATTTCAATCACGTTTTAGCTACAATCATCTCACTAATTCCATAATTTTGTGTAACCTTAAGTTATTTAATATGATTATCCATAGAAAAAAAGACAAGTTTCATATCTGGTTTTAATAAATTTGTGTTATATTACAATTATTTATGTAGTGCACCCAATCCTTTGTAAAACGTAAGTGAACTTAAATGACACGTAATATTTTAAAATGACACGGTTGGATTTGAACTCATTTTAGAAACTCCTTTTCCGTAAATTTTAAATATAATAAACATTTGTAGGGATTTTTGTTTTAAAGCAATTTACAGAAAATCTACTTTAAAGTAATTTAAACTTACTGTAGTAGTTATAACTTTCTAACAATTTAATTATTATTCTGTTAAGATCTTGGCAGTGCAAATACTTTACACAGTTATTTTTACGTTTCATTTTCGACTTGATAACGAAAATTTGATATTTCGATACACTAAAAATAAATGTATGATTTCAATATTAACATTTTACAAAACTATCATATTTTATGGTTATTGCTCGATATAATGCATTACGCAGTTCAATATAAAATATTGATCGCAGTTTTGGTCGTAGTTTTATCAATTGTTACAGTAGTTTTATTTACTTTATTTTTATTTGTTTGATATATTTATTAATTTAATGACACACAATTATAAATTAACGTTAAATGTTGAACATTTATGTGTTGTAACATCAATCGTTATGTTATGTTTGATTTCCTATAAAATTATTTTCATTCTCTATATATAGATTATGTTAGTGATATTGTACCAATATATTTATTTTCGAGATTAAGTGGAAGAGAGGTCTTTTTGGTAATTCGTATCATAGATAATGTTTTGTTTTATTCTTTACGATCAAGTTTTATCATTTGAACACTTGTATGGAAACAATAATTAAATTTCTTTTGAAATGACTAATGAAACCTATTATGCAATAAAAAATCAACCAAACACTCAATTTTCACAAATTTCGTCTATAAAAAAAATCATAATTTTTTTTTATTAAACTTTACAAGATATAAGAAAATTTTAGGAAATTGAAAAACGATATTGAACCAGTGAATAATAGGTATCTAATGGTTAATTTTTTTTTAAAATTAATTAATCATTTTATTAAAATGTTTATTTTGTACATAATGTTACATATACTTGTTAATTTAAAACAAGATGGATTTATATAATTTTACTTATACAGGTATAAATTCTTGTGAAGCTATACAAGCAAACACCAGTGTCATTGACTAAAGTACAATTTATAAAATAAATCACAAATGCATACAGATAATAATTTATTTTATTTCGAAATTTTACTTTGTTTTCAGTGAACACAAAGAATAAATTTCTGCTCATTATAAAAATGCTATTTCAATATTTGTAAATGTTTTAATTTATTGATAATGTCAACCAAAGATAAATATTAAAAAGACACTGTACATCTTGATTCTGCATTCTCCGTCTTGAACGAAAGAGTTAGTCAGGAAATATGTATATTTTCCTACATGTTTGGAGAAAAAAAAATGTCTCCACCTAAATTTATAACTTTTTACAATATAAAACATGTTTAAAACTGTTCCTCATAATTTGTGTGTAAAAGTTTCAATTTCCGATTACATGGTCATGATACGAAAATTAATATTATGTGAAAAGGTATTCGAAAGATGTTATTTCTAACTTGAAACAGGTTTTAGGTGATTCAAAATTTAATTTATATTATTACTTATATTTTTGATTAGCTTTTTTTTAAAAATTTCTAGACACAATCTCAATGGGAGCTACAACATTTAGCGTGTTTATCCAACATTATGAGGGAAAGTATGGACGCTACAATTAGTAGCGAACTTTGTTTGAGAAAGCTGGGACACCGACACGATGAGGGGAACATCGATGTGCTAACAACACATTACCCGACGTTAAAACTTGATTAATATAATAGATTGTTAGAATTATGCTTTATGTTACACTAATATTAAAACAAATTACCATCATAAATAAATATTTCGGTTGACCTGTGAGATTTTTTAAATTAAAATAAAACTTGAATACACATATATCTCACAAATATGTACGAATATATTAAATGAAACGATTTTCAGTGATTATTGAGATTTATTAATAAAAACTATAAATAACAAAAATACCACCGGTCCTATAAATCATAAAATCTTTTAATTTAATATTTTTATATTATATATATTTTAAATATATATAATATATTTTTAGTATTTTTTCTTATATCTAGAGAGTAAATTCGTTTCTTGTCCACTTATGTAGATTTAATAACAATCTTACTTGGATCGGAAATAATTATTAAACAAAACATTATTTAAACAATAAATATTAAGAATGAAAAAAAAAGTAACTTCATTGTTATTGTTATTGTTATTAATACATATAACTGCTCAACATTGTCGTCAATCCATCAAAAATAGACATCTGCTTCCATTTCTTTCAATAAACTGTGACTTCCTCCTATCCAGAGTGCAAGTTGTCTTTTTTTCCTGTCGTCGTGATAATAGCTTTGAGTGGCCATAATTGTCTATATTTTTTATTTTTTATTTAAAATTCAATTCAATTAATTTCAAATAACATAATTTCTGAAAATTTTCCTCTTAGATAACTATGAAGAACGTCTCCAGAAGTCCATTTCTGCTACCAGTAATATGTTATATTTACTTATTTCAATATTAAAACTTCTGAACCATAATATACAACAATTTACTTAACGCTAATTATGCAATTTTTCTTTTTGGTTAAAGGCAAAAACCTCTCGGTTATCAATGCCTTATAAAAAGAGTGAAATATAATAAAATAAAGACCGTTAGCCCTCAAATAACATAGCGTCAGGGTTGAAAAAGAACAAGAGTTGGTGAAGAGAGACCCACTATGAAAGATGAAAGAAAGATATCTAACCTAAGAATAGATGATAAAAGGTGTAGATCCAAGTAGGTCACTTGAGGATTTCCAACACCGTACTCACTAAATAGAGTACCTGAGGGAAATTTATGTAATAAACCCAAACATGTATTATTATTATTTTTGAATTTGATAGTACAAGCTAAATATATTCAAATGCAATAGATTTAATTTTAAATTATCATGATGATCTAGTTATAACATTAAATCCGAACTTTAATGAACGTTATATAAACATATTCTCTTCCATAAGCCATGATATAGCGATGTAGTGATAATACAACTAATACTACTCTAGGACAAGAGATTGTATTAAAATGAGGTTCCATTGTATTTTTAAGGAATTGAAGAATAACACAAATTCTCTGAAACAATTTTAAAAAGAGCTACTAATTTTATTCATTTTGATTTGGTTTTCAGGGTATATTTATACTGCGAATACAAAGTTCGACTTGACTAAAATAAATCTTTTCTTTTTACCTTGGACAGAATTATTCCGTTGGATCTTTAGAAATAATGTGGATATATTTTCATGTAATAAATTAAAATTTTAAAGAAAGAATGATTTCCTAATTTGATGATAATAAAGTCAAAATAATGTTTAACAAATGTGATTTTTAGGTGTTTAAATTGTACTATAATGAAGGATTAATGTATTCTTCTTTAAATTCTTTTTTCTATACGTGTTTTATGCTAGGCGTTTAACTCACTTCTTATTAACAACATTTAATGTTGCGTTTCATCTGTTTACTATTTTAAATTTAAATATTATTTTTTTCTCTATTTGAATACCTCAATGTTTCGAAATTTCTTCCATACAAACAATGTTTCAAGAACATTTCTGTTTGTGCGTTCTTATTATGAAACTCTCTTGCCTGGAACAACAATATTAAGATGTACCACTGATAGATAGAGCTACTTGTAAAAACTATAAAATATGTTTCTTTAATCAAAGTCATCAAATATTATAACTTCGTATACTTAGAGCATTTGGTTCAAAAATGGTGTAAATAAACGTTTAACTGGCGATAAAAATCATACGATCATTAACTTTTACTAAACTACTGAAATAAAAATACACGATTTCTCAAAATACGGTCCATTTGAATTATATAATACAGAATACATTCAAAAATATTAACTACTATATCAAAGTTAAAACACAGACACTGAGATAAAATAACTTTCGTCTTTATTTTATTACACAAAACCCGATTGTGCATTGCGTTTTTAAACCGACAAATATTAACCCTCTAGTTATAAGACATTCAACATTTCTCCATAAAATTTATGATTACATAAAGATCAACATGAATAAAACATGGTTCATGGAATAATAACTTTTTATTAAAATTGTAAATTTGTTTAAGTAAAACAATTTAATAATTCATGTCATCGTGTGGAACACAGTTTATATCAACATATTCTTCAGTATTTACGAAGGTATTCTTAACCCTTACAGTCTTTGTGTCAACTAATTTTCGTATAAAGTATCGAAGGATTTTAATAAATGTTTAGCTTAATCCATTAATTGGTCTCTGGTTTATGAAGAACAAATGTTCTGTAGATAAAGTTTTAGTTTGGACTAAGCAAAGGTTTCATTATATATATTCGATTTTCGAGCAACAGACATATGTTAGGTTGTTCCCATATGATTCATCTCAAGGCCACGCAGACGTTCTGTAATTATTGTCTATCTCTCTCTACTGTACACCATTCAATACAATTATTTATTTTTATCGTTTATAATGTAAAATGTATATGTATAATGTTATTTTTAAATAATTTCATAATATTTTTTGCTAAAAACATATTGTTAAAGACAAATGACTCGATATTATCTAAAATTATAATTTTTTTAAATGAGTAATTTCACAAAAAGTGTTTATATATATATATATATATATATATATATATATATATATATATTATAGTATATCAAAACACATTTATTAACTTTATTTAAATTAACATTTTGGGGTTTTAGATTAAAAACTTCTGATTTTATTTAGCATTTCAAAAAAAGTGTTTATTCAGTCTTCATAGGTGTACGAATTAATCCATTTTAAAGTACACATTTCAAACTTCAAAAAAAGCCACTAAAAATTTAATATCGTATTTCAATCTAATTTCATAGCTTATTGAAGTAAGGAATAAGAATCGAAAACTGTAATGTTCTAAAATTTCGACTTTTTGAGATTGTGTATCATTGAAACTGAGTTTTTGAGATTTTAGAAATAAAGCGTAATCTGTACATTACTTGAAGAGTAAATGCTCGTGTAAATTCTTTTCAGCGAAATTACACTAGCGAGCCTTTTGACATGTTTTATTAAACAAATCTTAGAAGTTCCATTTTCAATACATGCTGTGCTTCTTCACAGACCTTTTCGTCACTTAAAAATAAAAAATTACAATAGCTGTAGTATTACTCATTTATGTGCAATTGATTTCATTAAATTTGATCACTTAGTATTTAATAATGTTAACAGATAATATTTAACAAATTTAGTGCGCCACACGCGCGCCCGAGCGCTTTCCTCACGGCAGACGTTGGGACTCTAACCGGTCATTTTCAAAGGATAAACCAATTATTCTGCAGTCCACAGTTTTGATTTTAGTGATATATTAATAAAGGGTTTTCAATGTGAAATTGTCTTTACATTAATTTGAAAAATGAAGTCAGTTTTTGTTCATATTTGTAAAAAAAATAGCTATTTTAAAACTAATTCGTTTAATAAACAATTTTATAACCACTTTTTGTGGATAACTTTTTAACATCTTCATTGT
Organism: Aphrophora alni; assembly: GCA_963513935.1. NCBI lineage: Eukaryota > Metazoa > Arthropoda > Insecta > Hemiptera > Aphrophoridae > Aphrophora > Aphrophora alni. The sequence goes on from OY740767.1 coordinate 90,373,827, forward strand.
AATATGATTCTAAATAAGATATTAGTTTGGATTTTTTTCAGAGAAAAATATATATGTAATCCTTTAGTAATAGAAATATAGATGAAAACTTTCCACAATGGCACCTATAATATCTTTGTGAGCAAAAATATTATAATTAAACCACTCACAATCATAGAAAAGCTTAGAAATTAGTCGTTCTGGTCGCACATTTGCCTAGAAACTCTTAAATTACTTGTTTCAGAAACACATCATTTTAATAGACATCTCATAACCTTGTAGCAAGTTACTGATCAACTCAATAAAGCTTTTGAGAATAAAAAACAAACACTAACTTTCTAAGTAGGCGTTAACTTATTATCTGTGTAATTGTTCACAAGATAATAGAACATCTCAGAACAATAGTTGGAAAACCACGTAACGAAACCATTCATGCTGACTGAAGACGTGACTCTCTCAAGATGAAGATAACATTACCAAGTACTTTGATCAAAGTTGAGTAAATTCCACTATTAATGGAAAAGTAAAGGCGTTTCTTCTCGTACAAGTAAAAAAAAAAGTCAATTTATCCGTACAGACGCTTACAGTTTACATTTTTACATGCGTTATATCTATTTAATTGGCAATAAACTAATAAATAATATTTTTGTATTGTAACTGCGCCTTCTTGGAAAATGTCTTACTGAATTAATTTATATAATGAAAATTAAGGGCACAAAAAAATTAATTAAACATTCTTGTAATTAGGTTTAGAATTTAGTATAATTCTTAGTATTATATATATATATATATATATATATATATATATATATATACTATATATATATATATATATAATACTAAGAATTATACTAAATATATATACTTATCCTATATATATATATATATATAGGATATAGCTGAAATACAAAAGAAACTAAAATTATACTTCATTAAAGCTGTACCATTTTAATAATGACCTTCTTAATGTTTAGAAAATAATTATAATTAATATCAAATTTCACATAAATACAAATTTTATAAACATTTTGATAAATGAATTTATTTATTGGTAACTCAAGAATCTATCTCGAAAATAAGTTGATACACTATTATTACTTTAATATCACAGATTCAAATCTCCACAAAAAATTACTTTTTAAACGGGAAACATTATATAAAATTATATTTTAAATAATAGCAGCTTGTGTAATTATTTCTAGACACCGCCAGGGTAATTTGTCCATATAAATTTATATTTACTATAACTCTATTCAAAATTGAATATGTGTTCATTTGATATTCTAAAGCTAGCCCTAATAAAATGTATATCACATCCGTTGACATTAATTATTGTTATAATTTATTACTAAACATTTGTCAAAGTTTTTTTTTACCAAAATCTATAAATTAAAGATAAATATTTTCAACACTTAGGTTCGAAATATTTTTTCGTCCATTTACTGAAACGAGTAAATTATTGAAAGTTTTGTATTAATACCCACAAGTTCGTCCCACAAGTTGGTCTTGAAACATATATAAGACTATATTGTACTCCGCAGGTGTCGTAATTGATTCAACAAGAACCCTAGTATATAAAAATACTAATGTAGTAACAAATAGTTCATTGATATAGTTTATGAAATTGCGTATGATTTGTTAATTTTTTTCAAATCGGACCAAATTGTAGCTCTACTTTTATTGCTGTGAAAAACAAATTTAAGATCTATTTAATTCACTATAATGTTATTTGATTTAAAACACCGTTTGGCTGTATTTTTAAAAGTTGTGAATAAGGTTAAAATTTGTGTATACTTTATTACCTATAGTAAAAACATATAGGGTAGAGTTTAGTAAACCGTCAAACATTTTTATTTTATTTTATTGCTTTTACAGAATTCCCTTGTCCTCAGAGATGTATTCAATGAGGGCGAGCTTAGTTTGATAGTATTGACTGGATTTGGATAATTAATTGTACCAATATTGAATCGAAGCCGATATGACGCCTGTCTCAACAAATCTAATAATGTAAATCTAGCATCTAACACAACTGTCCAGTTCTATTCCTAACACCCTACATAATTTAACCATTGTTGTAAACTATAATATTTTAAAAAAATATTACAATACAATATAACAGGTTTATTCTCATGATAAAATGTGAAGTAGTCAAACATAATAGTATATTATATAAATGTAAAGTAATAATTTTTCAATTTCACTCATGGAAACTCTTGACTATTATAAATACAAATATTTTGCCTACTGGAGAAATTTTACTCGATTTTTGTCTTTCAGATATTTAAACTGTCTAGGGCTCACATGTTAACTCCTTCGTAATAAAATTAGGTACTAAATTTTGAAATTTAATAAATAAGAATCAATGAAAACACACACACACACACTCATGAGAATAGGGAAATGGACACTCAGGCAAGATGAGTTCAGAAAAGGAAGAAATATAATCGACGCTAGCATGCCACTTACAGATAGGGCACGAAAATTTAAAAAAATACAGTATGATGTGACAAAATAAAAATTAAAGGCTACAGCGCGCTAGATGCAACTGACATTACCTTTGCGTTTAATGTTCAGTAATATATCATGATATCAAGATTAATAAAATCCATGGTAAAAAAAGTAACAGAATTTCTTTCTGTTAATGTTAATTAATTGAATAATAGAAATATAGAATTCAATTTAGATGCCGAGATTATAAGATAGAAGATATCGTGTGACTCTCCACAAACCTCAATACTTAGCCTCAAGTTGTGGAAAATAAATTAAAACTAGTTTTTGGAGATAAATCTTCCGAAAGATAATTATGTGTATAAATTCGTAGACAAATCTATTATAGTTTTTTCGTCTGATATAATTTGATATAATCTGATATAGTTTTTAACGTGAAATATTAGAGACAGATAAATTACCTCTTAAGATGAGTTAAAAAATGGTTAAGGAGAAGATCTCTAAATGTTGCTGTAAAAAGTCTAAGGCAGTTCAGGTTACTTACATACGAGTGTTCAATAACCCAGTGAATAACAGGTACAGTTAAAAATGCAACTGACATATATAGGAGTCGTATTGGACAACAGACAAAGTTTGTCTCCTCATCTAAAAAATATGGGTTTTAAAGCGATGAAGAAGGGTCAAATTTTGGCAGATAAAGGACGCAGGTATGAAAGCCAACAAAAATGAGAGTTCTCGGGAGCATTATACACACGTCAAAAGCCTGTGTATCCCCATTATAAATGTCCCGAGAAAGTGGCTACCGAGTAGAAAGTGGTATCTGTAGAGAAGCTAATTTTTTTAAATATACTTTCTATTGTAGAGGGTCAATAAGCACAGTTATGGTTTTTCCTAGATTGTCTTCGATAGACCCGCAAGCTAACGAACGTCTAGAAACACTGATAGTTTATAAGATGTAGAAAATTATACAGACTACAAGGAGAAGGAATAGGTGAAGATAATCATTAAAGTGATGCCAAAGATAGGTTGTTTTATGAATGGTAAAGAAGGTGGACCAACGATAAAACGGGAAGATGGAACTAACGTAAATACAAGTTATTGAGAAACACGGCAAAGCAAGTGTCTTTCACAGGCGTTGACAGGATACGGTTTATTATGCCTTATCAGCAGAGTTTAAAGTTATAGCGTACCCTGAATAAAAATATTCTGGGTAGTACAGAGACTCATGTCTAACGAAATCGACGAAGACATTACAGTCGATAAAGTAACACATCTGATACAAAAATCAAAAGGAATAATGACTTTCTATTGAAGACTGCATATTGAATATAATGAAGATTAAGGAAAAGAAAGAGAAGTCATATCGAGACCACTTTTCCCATGAGGAATATCTAACGGTTGCTGAAAGGTCATTTAAGAGATGAGTTTTAGTGCGTAAAACATTAGAACCCCTGCTCAAGGTCATGGGTCCCGCATTCAGTTCGTAAAGCAATTCCCCCTATTATAAAAACGAATAAAATGAAAGAATAAGTTACTAGGTGTAAAATATATTTTATAACATATAATATTGAAATGTGAGGTACAATTTCGGTGTTTCGGTGAGGTGTTCGGTATGAGTTTTGTGGGTGTACAACAGAGAATTTAATTTTTATATGTTTTTTAAGAAAATGTAATCTTACAATTATTTTGTCTAATATTAATGAAACCTGATTCTCCTAAGATAATATTATCACTATATGCTTTCAATCGAAATAAAACACTCATTTTCAAGTCATATGTTGTATTTATGATATATTATTAAACAGCATACAAATACATGTATAAATTGGGACTTGGTATCTTGTAAAGTGGTATTACAATTTTAAGTAAATTTTTTACTGATTTTTTTTTCTAAATAAATATCAGAGATTGTGTTTCCGCCTTGTATGAAATCATTAATTTCAATACTCTGTTATACTTAACTGCAGATAGGCTAGCTCTTATTAAATTTCACTTCTCTGAATTGCGAATTTTATGTTGTGGTATTCAAATCAATTTTCTAAGAGACTCACAGCAAAGAAAAAGTAATTCAATTTGTCTGTACTTTCTAGTTGGTTAAACTCATGAATAAAGTAATAAAAATAACACTCTGTTGCTTACAGAAGCAGATGTGAATGTGAATGTAGTTATTGGAACACTCTCACTTGTTGCATTGAATGATTTTTTAAAGAAAATGTTTTACTTACCCTGTTGCACTTGTGTCATTTCTTAAATACAACTGTAATTTACTTCGGAATATAATATGTATTTATTACAATATTTTAATACTATGTAAAATAATCAATTATAAAAAAATTTATACCCAATGAAATTTGTGCAATTGTTATTTTTTTAAAATAATCATAACAGAAATGACGTATAAAAGTTATATTTGATTTTAAAATTTACGAAAAGTGTGATTAACTAAAACGTTTCCCATTCCCTATGTTTGTGTGTATCATTATATACATGTTATACAAATAATTATGTTTTTATGAAAAGTAGCTAACAAAATATATTATTCTAAAACATCATACAATGATACACACAGACGGTGGGTGGTGTTGTTTGTTTCGTCATTCATACTCGCCAAGGTTTTAATCTTGTAAAACGATGATTACGCTAGATTATGTCCTAATCATATCTCTTAACCAAATTCTGATAATTTCATTTGTCAAGTAACGTGCTGATTGACATTCAACCACTCCTCCAATGTTAACCTGTACAAAATCGGTTCATTTCAAGCGTAATGTACATTATTTACTTAATTACGTATACAATTATGTATTTAAATACACACTTTTAATTTATATGGTCAAACTATTTCATTTTTGGTTTATTCAATATAGAAGTTTATCTGTACAATAATTTATATTATAAGTTATAAGCTTCATTTTGGTACATTATTATAGTCAAATTAGAAAAAAAAACTAAGTCTGTATTACACACTCTATAAATCTGTTTTGATACAAACTACTTTTGGAATATACATTGCTCATTTCCTATATTTAGGTATAATCTATGGTAAGCATTTTTAAACAATATGCAGTGACCATTCTTTCTCTACAGTTTCAGTTTAACTTCAATTTTTCATTAGTTATGAGTTTATGTTTAGAAAATTTACATTTATTTAGGCATATGTTATTTAGTATATTTCCAAGTTCTTTGTCGATTATTTAGATCTGTATGCTACCGTTTCCAGTTTACTGTTATTGGATACTCAGTTTAATTATTATTGTTCGCATTATTTGCTAGACAACTTACTAATACAATAAAGTGTATTATCGTTCAAATTTATTTAATATAGGCGTCATGTCGACAGTTATTTGATAAACATTAGTATTTAAGTAAAATTCTAAAAAGTCATACGCTTTGTTCAGTGTTGATAGATGGATAGAATGTCTTGGTCAACGAAATGAGAAGTGTATATTCCAAAAGTAGTTTGTATCAAAACAGATTTATAGAGTGTGTAATACAGGGTTAGGGTTTTTCAACTGTGACTATATAATTGTACCTAAATGAAGCTCATAACTTACAACGCAAATTATTCTTCAGATTATAACAACGCAATAATTATAATGAATAAACCAAAAATGAAGGAATATGGCCATGAAAATCCAAAATGTGTAAATCTATAAGACCATGTTGCATCTATTGTATTCCAAAATTTAAGTATATACATTACGGATGAAATGAACAGATTTTGGTACAGGTAAACGGGGGGGGGGAGGGTAAATTAAATCTAGTCATTCATTTAAGTATTACCAACAATCGGGTCGTTGTTTGCGGCATAATATACAAGTGTATGGAAATGATTAGCACGTAATAATGTAACGCAATCATGGTTTGGCTAGGTTAAAACCCGGAGCTATATTGAGTGTTGAAGGAAACCACCTCATCATATATCTGTGTGTATCATTGTATGGGGTATTTCAATAACAGAATATTTAGTTAGTTATTGTTTTTAAATCACTTGATTAAATACATAACTTGAATACAATGATACACACAAACCTAGAAGTTTTTTTAAACATTATCTATATTTTATTACTCATAATTATGTTCAGAATAATTTCCACCTTATTAACATATTGGAGTATATGCACATCTTTATCTGAAAAGAAACTTGTTAACAATTTTGAAATTTGATGTTAAATTCATATAAAAAAAATAATAAAATGTATGTCTTTAATTCTTTATAAACACAGTGCACTTTTATTATTGATGAACATTTTGTAAAATTATTCTCAATATTATTATTTTATATCACGTGTGTTGACATTCATTAACATAGTGTTCCATCTCACCAAAATAAAAGTATTAATTCCCTTACTCTAGAAGTAACACAGAATATGTTAATTTCGCCTATTTGATAAAGTTTATGTGTAAGATTGTGTTCAATACTTAGGGTTTTTTTATTTCAAATAAACATGTTATGATTACCCTTCAAGTTGTAACTATGGAACGGATAGTTGAATATTTGGTTGGGATGACTGATTACTATAACTTACAAGTATACAAAATTACTACTAATAGTTTTATCATAATTAGAATACATATTTTTTAATTATAGATGCAAACACAATAAATTACTTACTAACAATAAAATTAAAAATTGACTTCAAGTACATCAAATTATTGTTTATTTTCAAATGCACTTTATTTTGGCTCTAACAAGCTTTTTGTTGTTTCAGAACTAAAAATAACACCATTTAATCTGAGGGTGAGATATATGGCTTTATTCATATATCAAATATTGCAATTTAATGAAACTATTTGCATAAAATAAATATAACATAGGTTTTATTCATCTTTTAACTTTATTATGAACGCTTTAATATGAACTTAAATATTGACGAAATAAAGTGGTGTTTTAACTTTAGGAAGCTAACATCTAATACAGTAAAAGTGACACAGTAGAACTATATAAAAATGTAGTACGTTTCATACCAAAAAGATGAAAATCTTTCAAGGACTACATTATAATTATCAGCTGTAGGTTTATTATCACATAATAACCTATTAGTAAGAGTAAACAAGTTGTTAAACTGTAAATGTGTTCAAGTCGCATTTCAACGTTTAACTTTGGAATCATATATGTTGTTTACGTAATTTAAAATATTACTTTATTTACATTAGCAGCCATCATATTTTCGGTCCATTTATACAGTTACAGTTAAATACAGTTTTTACATATTATATTCCAAAACGTATTTATTCAAAGTTAAGAACTATAATGTAAAATTTGTTATCTTAATAAGTCTAACAATAATGATATGCGGTTACCATTGTGAAAAATAAAAGTAACATTACATAGGGGAAAAAAATCTAAAATTATTAATCTTAAAATAATATAAAGTTGACATTAGCAATAACATAGAGTATATAAAATTAGTTATATACTTAAAATAATTATAAACTTACGTGTGTGTTCTATTAAAACGAAGCAAAACATTTGAATATTAATACATTGTTCTGATTAGAAGCAAACTTAAAAGAGCTTATTGTTCATTAACAAACAAAATATAGAATAGTATCTTATATATATATATATATATATATATATATATATATACATATATATATATATATATATATATATATATATGTGTGTGTGTGTGTGTGTGTGTGTGTGTGTGTGTGTGTGTGTGTGTGTGTGTGTGTGTGTGTGTATGTATGTTGCAACGGTTTAATTGAACCGTTCGCAAGGAATAGTTTTGGAAAATAACAAAAATCCAAAATTTCAATAAAATCAAACCAAAACTGTAGAAGTTAAGAAATGTATTCAAATTGTACATTAAGAGTTAAACGTAGCAGGGCTGAACCGAGCCAAGGTCAACTAGCTTGGACAGGAAATGTCCAACTTTCCGGTTTTAACATGAATAAAGTCCATTTAAACACATGTTAAAATTTCAAAATTCAACAATGGAAATAATAATAATGTCATCGTGTAGAGAAAATAAAACCTAGCAATAAATAATAACAAAATAAACTTGTCAGATAAATAATTACAAAGTTATAGCTATAATAAAACAGAATAAAACGCAAAACTTGTCTACAATAAATGTAATCAAAAATATAATAATAACAGTACATGATCCTAAGACAGAATAATAATAAATAAGACTCAAAACCAAAATTCAATTAAAAACAATAAAGTAATAAAACAATTAATAATCCAACATGCAAAAAGTGCCATAACTTGTGAACCAATGCAGCAAGGAAGAAGAGGAAAGTAGTTTTGGGACTTTCAACATAAAACGAACAACATCCAAAAAGAAAAATTCAAAATTTTCCAAAAAATAAAAAAGTAAATCGGAAAAAACCACGAGATCTTCAAGTCACCATAAGAGGAGAAGTAAAGGGCGTATCGTTTCGAATGAAATTGGAAAACAATCAAGAAGAAAGGGGCTTCAAACTGAGACCACCAAAAATAAGATCGAACGAGAGTTATGAAGATTTGAAGAAATCAACAGCTAAAATCCTCGATTTACAGGAACAGACATGAGAGTCAAGGTCGCGCGCAGACCGTCGCTCGTGACATGGAAGGGGAGGATTGCCAACCCGAACACAATTTAACCACAAACAATTAAACTAAAATTAACCAAAATAATTGGAAAAAACTCGTCTAAAGCAGTGGAGATAACAACACAATGGAAGGATAAGCCATAAGGTGTGTGTGTGTGTGTGTGTGTGTGTGTGTGTTGTGTTTCTGAACGTAATATTTGTGAGTAAATATCTGTGTTCAACTTTTATTTAACATAACACCTCTTTCTCGTTTTTATTCAAAACATAAAATATGAAATTTCAATGCAATACATGTTACATTTAAACCCATATGGGCACCATTATATTTACAATAAATTTTATTTTAAGTGAAACGTTTTTATATCTGTTGAAGGTTTTGTGTTTATATTTCATATAGCAATCATAAATTTGAAGTATAAAAACATCTCTAGGTATAATATTTTGAAACCCACTTTCAAATTCAAAGAAATGTTGTCAAAGCAATTGTGACACTTGGTTCAAATCCCGTACAAAACGCATATATCCCAAAACCATGTATATTTCATTACCCGATTACTTGTGAAAGATTAACGTAGTTCTTTTTTTGTAATACTATACTGATTCTACAGATAATATCTGAACTAAATGAGTTGTTATTGAAAGTGAGTTTCATTTCTAAAAAATGAGAAATATCCCGTGTCTGGAAACCTATAATTCAGAGGTGTTCAACATTTCCCCAAAATTAAAATATGTGTGTTTGATTGAGATATCGATTTTTTTTAAATATTTAAACGTTTCAATTTTAAATTGTGTCGTTCCAACAATCTCTTTAAGTTTTACAAGCTACAGAACTAAACGTACTTTATGATAATAAAGAAATAACTTTACATGAAATAACCATTTATAGTTAAATTGATGCAACAGATAAATAGATAGAAACAATGTGATAATAGATTTGTACTGCAGTTTGGACTGTCCATAGTTACATTTCAGCGATTTAACTTCTTCTCATATTTATTATAGTACACTAGAAAAAAGTGAATTTTGAAATCAGTGATATTCTAGTCATAAAATATTTATAAATATTGACTTTTTTCCACTCAATGTTAAAAATTAATAACGTAATTAGTAGCAGTAAATCTTTTGTAAAAACGTATTCATTTAATTATATAAAGATTATTAAGTGTTTAGGCTGTTCATAAAACAGTGGTGATTAAATCAATGTTTCTGTATGTTTTTAAGTAGTTCATATGCATTGTAATAATTATAATATGATACACAAAATAAATTTAACGAGATTGTAAGCGGATATCCTTAAGCTCTTATTACATTACATAAATGGAGAGGATGTATTAAAATTGAAGTCTTATCTCTACTTATTGACCATTTAGTGTTCCAGTAACAAAATCGCAAGAAAACTGAGTATAATCAAAGTAGTTAAACAGTGAAACAAAGTTTAATTTTACAAAACACTTTATTTATTTGTTTTACTGTGAGTTGAATAAATATTATGTTTTTTTAAATAAATTTTAAGTGCACACTTCAACCTTGATAAATAGTTATAAACCTGCACCAGCATAAGTGTAATCATATTATATAATCGTAAAAATAAAAGTTATCAGCATCTCTATTAAAAATAAGAACACTCAATGCAAATTACACTATAGTGTATTACTTTATTATATTATTTACATTCAGATTTTTAATTCAGGATGAGATAGTGAATATGATAATAGTAAGTCTGAAGGAAATTGCCAAGTATAAAAGCATTTCAAGAGACAATGTAACTGTTTTAATTAATGACGCCAGTCAAGCTACCTGAAGGGTAACTAAAAGAAGAATTGTTTGTCTTCTCTAGTATTCATCATTCATATTTTAACTTCGTTTGTTTCTAAATGAAAAAAATAAAAAATAAAATAAAAAATAAATAAAATAAAAAAATGCTGACATTTTATGTTTTACCTTTTTTTAAATTGGAAGACGATAAATTACAAACAATATACATGGTGTCATTTCTTTTGAAACCTGTCTATAAAATAAATTCTCAAAAACTTCCATGATATTTTTGTATCACAACAACCTATTTATTGTTGATTTTTATGTTATTTTCTTTCATTTTCCTGTTGTGCCTAGTTATGCATTACAATGTCTGGATTTTTAATTTTTTTCACCATTTGTTCCAACACTAATAAAAATTGTTAAGAAAATTTAGCATAAACTAAAACTTCTATACATAAGCGAAATAAAATTTTTAAAAAAATATTTTTGTGATAACTTAAATACATATTTCTGCCTCTTTTTACTGATTAATATAAAACCGGGCATTTTAAAATTTGTATAAATTGAGTGTAAGTTTAGCAATTACTCTATTGACTTTTAAATTTTTTCCTAATATAAATAGGAATATCAGTGTATTAAATTTGTACTAGTCATTTTCTTAATTGAATTACATTACAGGAAATGTACTACATGTCAATTAGAAACAATAAATTTAAACCATGTGTTATCCTTAGTGGACACAGTTTCACAGCTCATACTGTAATATCGTTATATCATTATATATCTCACTGTAAGTCACCCCCCACCCGCTTCTTTGTTGTCAGGCGGGGAGGGGGTAAATTGTAATTTTGAGGTATTTTTCGTTTCGGGAGCAGATTATTATGCAGTGATGCACAAAGAGGATAGAAGTATGAATCAGTACCAGATAATTATAGAGGGGACTTAATCTTCATGTACTGCAGATCCTAAAGACGTATTGCTGGAGGGGCTCTTACAGACGAGAAATACGTTAGAAGTATGAGCACTGTAAGTCTGTGAAGGTCGCAGTGTAACTCACCAAGATATCACAACAACAACTATAGTAATTTTGATAAAATTTAGTTTTTCACAAACTGTTAATAATAATTTGAATTTATGAAAATATTTTAAGTAATATAATAATATAAACAGCATATTTGTTAATCTAGCTTAAGCAAACATTATATTCTCCTAAATTACATCACCCAATGTCAGATTTTTATTACGTCTAGCATTCGATTATTTTGTCCATTTTTTGTCCTTTTATTCGTGTTTTATTTGTTTAATTCTAAAAATAATTTCGCTACTAGGTCTAAGGTAATCCAAAATAAAATTATAAAATCAATTTCCTAGTCACGGGTGGTACTTTTTTTAATGTTAACTCTGTTAAGGGTTTACCTTGGTTAACTTTTACACTGATTGGTTTACGAGAGCGTGTTTTTGTGCGATATAGTGCTATTGTGAGACTATGACAGTTGAGGAAACCCATGAATTAAAGTACAGCCGTTATTTATCCTCTAACGAAATTGAAGATTTTTTTTTACTATTGGACGTATTGCCTAAAATTCCAAAAGTTTTTAACTTCGTATTAATCACTGAACTTTTATGGATCCATTTACTTGACAACTTACAGAAGGGCAAAACAGCTTTTTATAACTGTGAATCAATTACAATTGACAATATACTGCAATAGAAGTGAGTGGTTCTCCTAATAAATTGATTGCATTGTTCAGAGACGATTGAACATTTTAAAGTAAACGTAAGTCCCCGAGGCTGATGCTGGTATTTTCAGATAGAAAGCTTCATATAAGACTCAGACGTTTATTAAGAAAATTAATAAAAGAAATACTTTGGGAATGTTACATGGTCATCTCTATGGTTACAAGACACAAAAAATACTGGTTAAGGTTGATGGTAGAGCCAAGATTCCACGACGTGCTCCAGAAGCGCAATGTACTCGTATATATTGAAACATATTTTGGAACTCATTTATTTAGTCTAATATTGATTTAAAAACCAGTTTTTTTTTATGTTAGATAACAGTTTATGAAGTTTTCGCGGAATATACTTTCTGTTCCGGGTACCTATTTTTTTCTGAGACTTAACACTGATTGAAATTTGCATGGTAAAGTTATAAGATATTGTATTAGTGAATACCGTAATTATACTCGTAAGACCCTGCATATAATTTGTCTTCGAATCTTATATTTTTAAGGGTAATTATCTATTCTGTTCCCTCATGAAAATTATTGTTAAAAAACACTATAAGTTATCAGATAATCTGTAAGTGTAGCAATTATTTAATTAGTTGCAAAATTCACAGACATTATTTAACTGTTTATAAACGGATACGTGGTTATCAAATGCCTTCTATATATTATGTATGCTTTACAACTCAATTTAAATTGAGTTTAATTACATAGTAACAATAAGCTATCTAGTTTCAATTAACCACATTTCCATTACGTCATATGTATTCTGGAAAGATGATGCATTTACTTTTATAAATCTTTTTAAATTTATTTAAATGTAAAATCGATTCGGTAAAATAAATGTTAACAATTAACACAATCAGATTTTAATGATATACCTATATCAGGTAGTTGTAAATAAGTCACAGATTTTTTCAATTTTCAGTTATTCCTGAAAATGTCATATTGTTATTTACTCGGGTTAAATCAGATTTAACATAATTGCTGGAGATACAAATTTCATGTTATTTGCATCTTTATATATTATTCTATTTCTTTATTTTTATATATTTTGGGGGACGCATTAAAAATCACGACATATAAAAAAATATTTAAATATCCATCTTACTAATAAATATTTTATTTATTTAAATTAAAAATCTATTTTATCTATATAAAGAAAAAATGACATTAAACTTCCATTTTGCTTCATTACAACTGTTATCAAACAAACCAAAGTTACAAAAAAATTTATTAACCTTTTTAAAGTATTTAAATATTAATTCTTACTAATGAATATTTTATTTATTCCTTATTAATTTAAGTCGCCAATATTTAAGGGTAGTTAAAAATTCTACAAATTGATGCTTTCCAGTCTTCTGTTTGATCACGGTTTATCATACACCAATTTTCACTTATTTTCCTTTGTTGTTACTGCTAATTTCCATAAAAAATATTTTTACTACTGAATGGTATATTCTGAAACAATATGTTTTGGGATATATGCCTTTTGTACCGGATTTGATCCAAGTGTCACAACTGGGCCTTGACAACATATCTTTGAATTTGCAAGTTAGCTTTAAAAACATTGTACCTAGATATGTTTTTTAACTTAAAATTTATATGTAACTATTTGAAATTATAAAAGTATAAAATCATAGTTATTTTCGAAATAGGTTTAATAAGTTTTTTGGATTCATGTTGAATATCATTTAGATAATCATTTGGAGATGTTAAACTTACCTATAAACTAAGTGTTATCCTCGACCAGAGCCTAAGTTTTCTTCTCGTAAACAAGTCGTTGATTTTGATCAAATTTTCAATAACTAATTATTGATTTATACATAACGTATTTCACAATTGATACTAGAGTTTCATTAATTATAATGTATTTCTGTCCATAATTGAACGATATGGCTCTAAATTATTAACGTATATAATTAATTATGATTAAAACCTGCAATTAGTAGGGTTTTACAATTCATAAATTATACAATATAAAGACCCTTAAACTAAGTAACAAAATACAAATTTAATAGTATCAGTAAAGAACCCAGAATAAAAATTAAACTCAAATTTTAAATAAAAAATCTATAAATTTGTTTCAACAATATTTACAATGAATGATGTCATGCCGATTTCCTCCATAACTTTTTTTTTGTAAATAAATGTGAGTCAGTATCGTATATTGTTCAATACCCAATTTGCACTTAGTAATTTTGTTTCTTATTTAAAGCTAAATATACAACTACACTCTAACTTTAAACAAACATGTATATACAAAAATATTTTTTAAAGTATTTTTATCAAATAAAATAGGAAAATCTGATAAAACAAAATGCAAATCTAATGTGCGTTTACCAACATATAAATGCTAATTATTTATAGGACCCATATGTGTAGATTGCTATAATGAGATTCAAAATCAACTTTAGTCAACTTCGCTCAAAAAAGTTTCTAAAATTTAAAGAATATTTTCCTATAATTCAAAAAATATTATGGATGAAAAAAGCTATGAACAATATAAAACTCTTTTCATTTTAGTATATTAAAACCTTTATAAAGGTACCTTTATATAACCTTGTAAAGAAGTTCAAATTAGTACAAATGTTTAAGAACGTTCTGCAATTTATGAAAAAAAATAGTCCTTGTCAATATACTTAAAGAATATCTCTGTAGATAAAAATTTCCACACATTGTTTAGAAACCCGGTATATTCCGAATATTTCAATCGCTTCTTATTTTAAAACTCAATTATTATGAAATATTTAAATAATTCAAAAGAAGTGAATACTATTAACGATATGAAAGGATAGTAAATATGATGCTCTCTTCTTTTGTATGTTAATATAGTATTTCGCCTTTGCATGCATGGCCTTCTTAAGACTGAAGGAAAATATTTGATGTACAAACCTATCTGTTAGAAACATTTTGAAAGGGTTAGTTTTGAAAGTTTACGTGATTAGTTGTTTATACAGAAGTCCTATTTGTGAAACTTAATTTTTTTTAATTTAGCAAAGAAGTTTCAATTTGACATAATGGAATTGTAAAAATATAAACTTAATTTTTATATGTGATTATATAGTTGATTTTTTAGACTTATATTTTCATAGCAGAAGAAAATATGATTTCATAAATTTACTTTCAACTTTCAATAAAATTTAATGATAATTACATTTTGTTTCAGGAAAATACAGATATAGGGGTACTGTATATAATCAACCCGGGAAAGGTTTTAAATTACAAAAAAATATTTTAATAATAACGCAAGGTAAAGTTCCCCCAGAATTTAACAACTATCTTTGAAATGTTACTAATGGATTGCTTTGCAAGTTGAATGCTGATGGCTCTGTGATTGACTCTTCTCAATCTAAGCGGAGTAATTTTTTCCAGGCTCAATGTTTCTTTTTCAAGTTACTGATGTTGAGATATTGAAAATAATAAGTCGTTTACAAAAATAACCGTTCATGTGATAATTTTAACAAACCTGATTTAATTATTAGGAAAATATTTTATTATAATCCTAGTTAATTTGTTTTTTCCCTTAATGGAACCAACCATTTATTAAATAATATGAGTTACATATATTGGTCTGACATCTTTTCTTCTTTGTTTTGTTCACAACACCGTTTCGATTATATATGTCCTCGTCGTATGCGATTATTTTAAATACATGTACACAATTTCACAACATAAAGCATACATGTAAAAACATTGTTTCATTTTTAGAAAATCAAACATTTTTGGGAATTTTTCATGATGTATAGATTGTAAATGCATTATTTTTGTATGTTACTTTTTTATTCTAATACATATTTATTTATGACTATTTATTACATTTAATGATGGATTATATAATTAAATTAGGTTGTTTAAGTGACTATAAGTTATAACTAACTTGTACAAATATGTGTGTCAGCAGTGAATGAAATGAAATAAAACTGTTTACAAATTTTATTCTAAATGTTATAAATTTTCGTTATTCCGGAAGTATTTTCATATTCAACAAAACATAATTTCAGAGTCGGACATATTTTACTACAAGATTAAATACCTGTGTCTTACTTAACTGCAAAGGCTCTTTTACTTGTAATTCCTACAAGGGAACATTTGTTTTATCTCTTATAACTTAGCATAATAAACATTTAAAAGTTTTAATTACCCTGAGACTCATCATACTTATAATATAGAGCTGCTATACTTTCATACAGAAGCTTGTTTAACTTCTAGCATTATAAGTAATTGTCTAAGTCTGTTTGTTCTATTTTTCATGATAACCACAGTCGTAAATTTAAATCGCATCCTTTAATGATAAAATCCGTTAAAGTTTAGAAATAAATTCCATTCAATTCATCACATTTGAACCAAGTTGAAAAAAAGTTTTGATATGAAATAATAATTTATTTTTTGTATTCTAAAACTATTGTTCAGTTTTATTTGGTAGTATTCGGGAGTGTGAGTGTATATTTATATTTTAGAACCTCCGAGAGATAATGTTAACTCTACGTATAATGATGTCATGGATATAAAAAACAATATATTTTCAAAACAACTAGGTTTATAGTCGACATTCATAAATGTCAGACTTTATAATTTTATCCTTGATAAACAAATAGGCAACTTAGATTCATAAAAAAAGTAGATATATTTTTCGTTATTCTATTCAAATAACTGATGTGCATGTAAAAGGATATAGGAAATATCATTCCTTCCTCTTGACCAATTACATTTCTGATTCTTTACGTTAGAGTGCGCCACTACGTTTGGGGAAATAGAATTGATGACAATCATGTTTCTTTAAATCTAAAAAATATTTGAAAACTATCCCATTGTATTAATAACTGTAACATTACAGAAAGTTATTCAACTCAACATATATTGAAACATACAGCTAATTAATTTTTTATTAGGCAAACATCTAATAATTTGAAATATACTAGTAGCACATACAGTAAGAATATTGTTTATTGTTTGTGCTAGTAGGTTCCAATTAGCCCAGTGAGATTTTATATATCAATAGATCTCGTCACTTTTGTGATAGTTGAACACTATTTCTATATAAAGTTTAAATTATATGTTCCATTAATTGAAATGTCTCTTAAATATCTAATGTATTAAAATAATATAATTAATAGCACTTTTAGTAAACTTAAGTTTAAATTTTATTTACATTATACTAAGGTAAGTTAACTGATACACAACCTATGTTTGTGTTAAGATGACAATTGTTACATTTATTGAAACTGTATTAAGAAATATTCAATATCTATTAACTATCAACAAATGTGAAGTAAGAGAATACTATGTTTATAATGCAAACAATATAAGGCTAGCTACTGTAGTGTCACCGACAAAACAAAAGCTAGTAAAATATGATTTACGGGCGACGTAAAAACTCGAATTCATATATATTTAGCAACAGGGAAATGATATAAGAATTTTTCTGCAACAGTATAGTAGTAAACATACACTCCTTTTTAACTCAATTTATGCAGTCGATTAGTTTATTTTATGATTAAGTGAATTACGTTTTCTAACCATAAATATAAGTGTAATACAATTTGAATACCTTTCAGAAATTGGAAAAACCCCCTTTCCCTCTTCTCACCATCTAGGAATATTTGTCTTACGAATGAAGAATTATTCGCTTCTTTGGTTTTAGTTTCTTTAACGGTTTATTTCATGTAAAATAAGCCTTTATATTTTATAGTAAAACAATTTTTTTAATAACTTAAACGATTATATAAAGTTTGGTTTATAAATTTTATTTGTAAATATTTATTATTAAAACAACAGTAAATCTGTTATAATAGTTACTCACATTATATATTAAAACGACACATTACAATAATATTCCATTGCAAAAACTTATTACAGTTAATGTCATTTTCTAATAGTTCCCTCCATAATATTGTCATAAGTCTGGGTTAAAAAAAGAGAACTCATTCCTGAAAGAGAAATTATCCATATTATTTGGACTTTTTATTGATTTTGGAATAAAACTCAATTTTGTTGTTTGTCTTGCAGCTTCTACTCTGCAGGAATCGCATTATCCACAATCACCTGAAACAGATGTGATAACTTTTTTTAAATGTTCACGTCTCTACAATTTAGAGGAAATAATTTGTATTATGTTTGTTTTAATTATTAATGACGATCATTTTAAGGCATCAGTGAACTTCACCTTTGTAAACAATTTTGGAATCAATAAATCAATTTTGAACTCTCTGTATACATTTACCACATTTTAACTTGGTTGACTTTGAGAGAAGACATGGATAAACGAATAATGTTGTAGGTAACTAGAAACAAAAAATGTTTTGTTTGTTGTTGCGCACTTGATTGTAAATCATTACGCAAGGGGTTGCCCAGCGAGGGGGCGGGGAGCAGCTGATACCCATAGACGAGGATTATTTCAAGCTAATTAGATTACACACAAAGAAATAAAGTACTCCTTTACGGGAGATTTTAATACATAACCCTCAAAGTTGACGACATTCGTCTTTGATACGGACTGCTTTTCTCAATGTCTCGGTTACTCTGAGCCACGGTCTTACATACAGGTCTGATAATTTCATGGGAGGGGGTAAGAAACTTTGTCTCACGAATTGAGAAACAAATTAGGCCGGCGTCCGATTGAGGGAGCTAAGCGATGGCGGAGAGACACTACTCACAACGCTATATATTATATGTACTGTAAACTGCTAACTTAAGTACGCGAGCTGTGAAGTGTTCGAGCAGTTGTAAGAAATTCACTGCTCTATGACAACGCTCCTGGTGTTTGAAGTCCGTCCTTTTATCGTGGCCTCAGTTCGTGAGACAATCCCCACCACCGGTTGTGATGAAAACCCAGAAATGATATGAGAAGAACTCATGGGTTTTTTTAACATTGAATCGCAAAAGCCTCTTGTATTGGCAGAAACAATCGACAGCTTTTATTGTCAGCCAAAATCTTCCACCAGAAAATTGTGTAGGATTTGGTTTTTATGGTTGTTCATCGATGGCCTGCATAGAAGTTGGAATTCAGGAATTCTAAGAATAAAGTATTCTCGATCATTATATTTCCATTCTTCAAACCACAAATTAAATCTTTTAAAGAATGATGCCAACAAAATTAATTAAATTAGAAACACAGTGGCAACCAAGAAGGATACTCTAAGTTTTTTCAAAAAAATCACCTGGTTATAGGGTCTTGGCACCACACTTAACAAGATGTAAATAGAATAGATAGTCTGAAAAATATAAAAGTATCAGAAAGCTTTCTAAAAATTGTCCAGATATTGTTAAAGCTTTAGAAAAGTTATCTGAAGTTGCTAATTATGATACGAGAAAATTTGTTTATCAACTAAACTCGGCTATTACAAAGCTATCATATATTGTAGCACTAGTGATTATTGCTAAATATTCGGCTGTTTTAGAGCTTACTGTTAATGGTTTTATAAACAAAAAGCATGGAGCTTATCATGGTGAGAAATCAAATAAACCAATTCCCGACTGTTGTCAAAAAGGATCACGAAGACGTGGAACAAATAGACAAATAGATACTTGAGAAAGCCATAGATATAAAGTTAGAGACCAGGTCAGACTATGAAACAAAACACAGGAGTCCACCAGCAGACTCTGTCAATGAATATTGGTGCCAGTCTTAGATAAACCTTATAAAATCTCTAAAGCTTCGACTCTCAATAGAAAACACGCCAGCCTTCGTCCTAACGAAACTCTATCAATCTGTGATGTGGAAAATGAACATCTAGGATGTTCCAAAACTATTTAAGTATTTTATAGAATTCTATGGGTTGGATGAAGTAAATGTTGAGTTTGATATCTGGTATCATTTGTGGAATACAAAATATCTAATGGAAGCAAATTTAAAAGAGCTTGAAGTAGTAGACCTGTTCAAAGAAACAGACATCTTCTACCCTGCAACAAGACGAGGCTTATTCATTTTACTAGCACTCCTTTCTACAACAACCACGGTAGAACATAGCTTCAGTACACTTTGAAGAGTGAAGACATTGCTGAGAAATACAATGGAGGAAGAGAGGCTGACTGGGCTGTGTTTAATGAGTGTACATAGACAAATCATAAAACAAAACCAAAATTGTATAGACAATATTGTTTTAGACAGATTTTCAGCAAATCAAAGAAGATTGATTCTAGTGTAGACTTAATGTCATTTCTTTACTATATTCCTTGTTTATTATTATAATAAAACCATAATAAACAATTATGTCACCCGTTTTTGAATTTTGTGTAGTATGTTTATCTTATAAAAGGTTAACTTACCCCCCGCCACCCATCCTCCAAATCGCATGACTAGCTCTGATCCTGGGTAAGCCCTTTTCATTACGTATAATTCAATAAGCAGAAAATACAAGTAAGGTAACACAAATATAATAAACTAAAATGTAAATTTTTTATGAAAAATATTTATTTTGTAGATTCTTTCTAGGTATTGAGACTAATACCTATTTTAATACTAACATAATAGGCAAATATATGGCAAACAAACAAAGCCTACTTAACATTTATTCACGCAAAATATTTAATATTTAATGGTAAAAATGACATAATAAGTTATATACGGTACATTGTTAACTAATTTCATACAAATATGATCCAAATGTTTTAATATTTCTAAAAGTATTCATTGTGAACATATGTCACATGGTTTTGTACATAATGCTATAAATGTATTTTAATTACTATAATCAATTGGAATAATAACAACCCACAAAAACCAAATTAATACTAAGTTATACGTTATTGTATTGGGATAAACTGTCTCAAACAATAACGTTCACTGCACAATAGGATTTATTTATTAATACTGTATCCCATCTGACAATAGCAGTTAACTCATAATTGGTGTTATAGTATGTATGACGATAACTTAATATTAAACATGTGTTAACTTAAAATAATTAGGTCAACTTCGGAGCTTCGAAGTTTATGTTTACAAAACTAGACATAAACTTCAATATATATATATATATATATATATATATATATATATATATATATATACATATATATATATACATATATATATATATATATAAGTCAATCATCCAGTTAACTAAAGTTATTAGACTCTACTATCGGTCATATTAAGATAATATAGTTAGATAAGCCAATCTTTGAAGAAAAATCCTACGGCAGGAAAACGGATACAGCCTCCACGTACTTAATTCTAAATATACAGGCACTTTATTAGGGTTTTATATTCCTGGTAACATGGCAGTTGTAATTAGCATGATAAATAATTTAGATCCCGAACTTTGAACTTAATATATTATATATAAAGATAAAAGTTGAATACTTTTTTGTGGATGTTTAACACAAGTGTGAAGATTTAATACTTGTCTAAATCATATGTGTGCTGATAGGACGCTGTTAGGAGTTGATAAACGTAATAATAATTATGGTTATTTACTAATAATGTTTTCATAGAGCTAATTCAGCCTTCTTCTTAAAAGTCTAAAGAAAGTTTATATGTTAAAAATAAAATGATTATTGTTGGTATATTATATTGAACGAAGACTTTAAAGTATGACATAAAAACTGTCATATTTATTTTAAAATAACGTATAGATGTTATTTTATGATAGTTCATGTTTCTGCTAGGTTGAGTAGATTCTTCTGCCATTTCTAACATTATCTAAGTTCAATTGTCGTGTTTGCGATAAACACCATAAAGGGTATATAAATATTTGCTATCGTTTACTTTGCTCTCAATTACTTTGTAATTATACAGTGTTATGAACATGTAAAACTTACATTAAATAAAGTACTGGTATGAATTATATTTAATTCTTACAATTTATCTATGGTAAATCTAACCTTGTTTTTGTTGAATTATTAAATATGATGGATCTAATCAGTTTTTTAAGTGTAGGCCTATATTATTATATTGCTCGCTATGGAAATGAATACTTTACACTAGTCGAACCTAAGCCTAACGTATGGACCTATTCAGTTGTTATAAGTTAAACGTTTTACACTGGTCTGAGTTAGGCTTAACCTCTCTGATGGACCTAATCCGTTCTTATAAGTGAATATTAATATAGGTCTATTGGTTTTTTAACGTATTTTCGAAACAAACCGTTGATATTTATAAGATGAACATTGGGATTTGTTAGTGCACCGGGAAATTCTCTTTCTTTGATACCTCGCTTGTAAAGAGATTCGAGGCGTGTAAAAAACGTAAAACGGTTGTTGACAACAGAACAAATATACGGGACTACAACACTGTAAACTCAAATAAATTGTTAAAAGTTGTCAAATAAAACTTCCGTATCGTATTAAACTATTAATATCTACTTCTAATTTAATTAAGAATAAGTGTTTATTTTGTTAATAAGACAAATGTAAAAATAAATTTACATATTAATAATAATGTATATTTTAATAATTTTGTGTGTTCTTGATTATTACCAGCTTTTCCGGACCTATGTTCATATGAACAATTTTACTTTTTTTTATGCCCCCTATCATCTACTGAAGTTGGGCCAACCTCTCGCGAAACACCCTGTATATTGTGAATTAAACCAATATGCCAATTTGAGTAAGTTCTCCTGCAATAAAGATTATAACGACTGTAATTTAGAACCTCAATATTAAAACGTAGCATCTTCTGCAAAAGCTGTTACAAAGCCAAGAAGTTTGGTCTAGCATAAATCATTTACATATACTAAAAAGGGAAGAAGCCCTTTCTTGATTTAATATAAAAATCAAATATTGTAAACAGTTTGCTAAGAATGGAAGAAGTAGTCTGTAGACATTCCATAGATGAGAGATAAGTATTTATGTACACCAGAATATATCTCTATACAGTAGATTTAGAGTCCACCTGATCTATATAAATCATTGCACTGAAACATATTATAACCTTCCAACTTAAATTATTTACCTCAACACTGATTATAAAAGTTACAGTTAGAACCATAAAGTGAGGTTTCACATCAATATCTTTCAATTCCAAAACAAACCTGTCACAATTTGATCTCAAACTTTTATTATTTTGATTAAGTAAATATACTGAGACTTTATTACTCAATGAATTCCCGAAAACCGGAACAGACTCCATTTAATTGACCAGTTTGTTATCATATCACGTACTCAGACTCATTCCATAATATAAAAACTGGTACATATCAAAAGAAAATCGCAGATACCAGTTAGTTGTATTGAGAGCTATGAAAGAAATCGAACAATTTATATTATATGTTAATATTTTAATATTTTTTTACAATAAAACTAAAGGGAACGTTATATTTAAAGAACAAAAACAAAATTAGTAGTTTTCAACACTAATAGTTTAAACAGGTCATGTATACACGTCAATATTTTCACCTGATCCTTTTCCTGTTTCCTCATTAAAATCCTGCCTCCACCAATCCACAAATATTTGTATTGTTTATTTGTCTTGATATCTCTTGCCATATTAAAGTTCTTCGTCTTGTTTCAGAGAGACTCTCATTAATATATATATATACAGTGTGAGTCAAAAGTATGGATACACCCTGTTAAATTTTAAATGGATAAAGATAGAAAAATGAAACTCAGAACCCCTTTCTAGGAAATAAAAGTGAACTATTTTATTTAGTCACTATTACAACTTTTCCCATTTCCCCAAAATGGGATTTTTGTGGGGCAGCTCAAAATTTTTAAATGTAAAGACCCATTAGGTGACACCTCATTTTAAAGTCCTTAATTGAAGAAGAAGGACAGTGGAAACCAGAGCTTTCTATCTCAACCCAGTACAAAATGGCAGCTCATTGGCTGTCTATTGGGGTTATTTACCACCTGAATGTGGATGTTCATATTTTGCCTCAATGAAGTTTTACTTAATTTCAATGTATATATATATATATAGGCAAATCAGTTCCCAGTCCTAGATGTCTAGATGAATATCTCTTTTGACGCGTTTCCTCTGTTAAATATTCTCAGGATAGACTCGTCTGACCATCAATAATATAATAGTAGGTGGTGTGTCAACAGGTTCTTTCATTCATAATCGATGGCATGCTTCCACCATTATGATTAATCGGGTATCTCAGGGAATCGCCCACACAAATTTTAGTTTGTAGGACATCTTCTCTTTGTACTTTAGGTATTCCGAGATTTTCTATGGTATTACGACGGGTATACTCTTCACCTTCTTCTAGTAGGTTTTCCAAATCAGTCATCTTCTTACTTCTTCCAAATTTCCCTCACAAGATCTGCAAAGGATGTTTTAAAATGTTTTGCCTATTAATAGCTTCCGTAATCTCCCTAATTTCATCGTGGCATGCACTTATTGAGCTTCCAAAACCATTTTCCACTATCATGAAATCCCTTTTTAATTCTTCTAATAATTTACATATATCTTCATTAGTAGGAGTATTAAACAAAGTGTAACAAGCTCAAACAAAAACTCCAACTTAGTAACTTAAGTGATAATTTTTAACTTCAGTCTTGTAAGTGCATAAAATACAGTAAATAAAACTCTGTCATAAACAAACACAAATAGTACAGCTGCATAATCTCCTTCTCTGATATCTGACTCAAAACTTATTATTGTATGATACTATCGAAATATATGTTTTTGGTGATGATAAACGAATATTTTTTAATTTTTTTAATATTTGACCTTCTAAGTTGTTCATAATCGTTTTAGATTTTTTATCTACAATTTCTTAACCGAAAATTTTAAAGAGTACTTTTTTCTCTTATTTTTGTATCACAGAGAGGAAACCAAAACAATTATTTTGCACAGTTTTTTTTAGAAACTTTTGCCCAGGTGACACAAGAAACAGATATGTTTCTTACTTCCAATAACAGAATGGATTTAAGGCTTTTATTATTAAATTACAGCACTCTTATTGGAAAGAAAGAAGTCGACACTTTTCATTAATGGCGGTGGAAAATAAATTGGATGGATTATATTTCACTTGATCACGCAATTCTACTTACAGTTTTATAATCTTAGTTACCATAGTTACTGGACATAAGTGCTATTCCTGTATTAAACCTCACAGAAATCCCTACACTCCTTTCCCTGGTGAAAAATAGAAGCTTCCACGGTAAATGAATGTTTATGATTGAATAATTTTAGACTATTCACCAAAATAACTGAAAAATGTTCGTGTGGAGATATGACAGTAATCTTATTGGAGAGTCTTTTTAGTGTTTTAACTAAGTAAAAATATTTAAGCATGATATTTATAAGCATAGTTTCATTAAAATAAAATTCGTGAAATAGTGAACACTTGTTAAAGATATTTTGATGTATCGACAGTTATATTTAGGAGTGTCGATATATTCTCATTTAATTCTTGATTTCTTGGAATTATTATTTTTTTATTGTCTGCTGCAATAAACTGTAAAAATCCTTTAAAAATAAATAAATAAAAATTACACAAACATGCAAATTATGGGCGATTTATATAATTATTTGGCTCTGTCTTAAATATATGGTATTTCATCCACAATTTATATTTCAAGATATTAAAATTCTATTATAAAAATAAGAAGACTACATTATAAAAGTCGTTCCCAATAATTAGTGTACAGATATTGCCAGTTTCTGTGTCCCTTCAGAATTAATAGTTTCATGAGCATTGAAGGTAACAAAAACCACAGTTAAGATAATGTTACAGTATTTTTAGAAGAATATATGTGGCTTTTTTAATATTAAAAGTAAATGCAATTCTCTTAGTATTTATATTTCCATTTTGGTTTATATTATAAAAAACACAGTTACCAATGTTAGGGCGCCATACACCCAGGAACACTGATTCTCATTTAAAAGAGTAAAAGAATTTTTAAAAGGAAAAATGTACTTCTGCGTCTTTGAAATATTTTTACTTATGTTAAAAAAACAAAAAACCAAACAAAAACAAAGATGAGAAAAACCTATTAAACGATATAAACGAATAAATAAAGGGAATTTGATTTTCATCACAACATATATAATAAATAAAAAATTGCTCTTATACCTCAAAGTATTGAATTTCAATTGTTGAAAATTTAGACAATATTTATTACATTGTATGTAACACCACTATAATAAAATTTCATCGGTATTATAGTTTGTTTATGAATAAGCAAGGAATAACGTATTGGTACCGTTTAGAGTATATTAAGTTGCACAATAATAAAACAATATAAGGAAATAACGCATGAACATCGTTTTAACAGCTCGTCCTGTTTTAATCGATTCTCGTCACCAATTTCAATAATCTACATTCAATGTGTACAATCAGCCCATGAATGTAATTGTAGGACGAAAATAGTACGTATTACAATCATTAAAGATATTAGACGGAGAACTTTAACAAATTTAACTTAAATATATATATTTTTAAGGGAATTGTTTATAGAAAAGTCTATTAAATATAAGTTTATAAATATTGTAGCTTCAGAGTTTTCAATATGAGTCTCAACATACATAAAGCGAAAAAATAAGATTATAATGCATATGGGTAAGTGATAATATCAGAAAGTAAACATGAGTGCTGTTAGGAATATAAACATACAAAGTAACGTATTTTTATTTTATAATTTTTGGTACAAAGTTAAGTTACTTTTAATAGTATATAAAGCTACTTTTTCTTCATTTAATTTAAATACTGTTATAGTAGTTAGTCTGAAAAGGTCGGAAGGCGTAGAGAGTTTTTAGAACTTTTTAATTAATGAGTTCATTCAAGTTGAGTCATGTAAGCTAAAGACAGTAATTAGTTTATAGGTGGACTGTCAGAATTCATGTTGCCCTACTAATAAATTTTAATATTTTAAAGTTTTTTTTTTTTGAAATGCAGGTTTTACTTAATTTTTCTTTACGTGTTTCTTGCGTTGGTCTGGTTTTTCTATTAGGAAGCAAATTTGTTTATTTCATCCAAAAAAATAAGTAAAGCTGAACATCGTAAAGACAATACCTCATTTTATATGAGATTTACCAAATTTGTTTTCCATAGAATAAAGCGTTTAAAATAATATTATCAATTATTTTTAATCTTTTTTCTTTGTTTTTAAACTCCGATTGAACAAATTTGAAAACAATTATTAACCAATAATCAATAGGCATAAAAACAAAAATTAAAATATGTATCGACAGAATGTAATGGCAGGGTAGTCAAATAAACTGGACTATCCAATTAAATAAAATCTTATTCAATATACAAAATATTTTTATTTAAACCGAGCTATAATATCATACCTTTGGTGCCTTATTATTGACGGTAGGTTACCGTTTTTGTGATTTGCGTTAATTAGACAAAATAATTATATTTCATGATATTTACGAGAGGCAGAAAATTTAAATATAGAGATTAATCTTATGAGACAAATACACTATGCCAATTGTGTGTATTTGTGGCGTACTTATCCTGGCAACAGCTTTTTCAGCCGACGTATAAGTTAAGTAGTTTGGTTGTGACCATACATATTGACGACAATTTTTAAAGTTGTAGTTTTTTAAGCGTTCCTAAAACGAAATCAATTTACATGGTATTAAAGTATACTGTATTAAATGCAGATAAATGAAAGTGCGTTTTACTAATTTTAACAACCATAACTAATCGCATCCAATGATCAACATTCAGGAAATAAATAATATAAACCAAATACAAAAACAAAAATACATATCATAAGTCACATTTTAGATCATAAAAAGATTTATTGCATTGGTATGTGTTTGTGCGTGAGTGCGTGCATTTGTGTGTGTGTGTGGGGGGGTGTGTGTGTGTGTGTTGAGACGGAATGAGAAAGGCATTCGTCTCATTGTAAATTTAAAGCATTTAAATTGCCGCGCTAAACACGATAAAGTGGGAATGCGATAGTGCGGTGACGTCACGCAAGGCGAAGGTAGAATTTGGCCTGCACAGACATGAAAACTAAACTATGGTAGTACTTATTTTATTAAAAAACTAAAATATTAAGTTAAATAATTATTCGGTAGAGTCAATCGACTAATAATATCGAGAAATAAATTTAAAAGCACCTAAGACAAAAGAGTTATTCAAGAAATTAGGAGGGCTCAAAAACCTAAAATTTGAAAAAATGGGAAATTCACAAATCAAAAACCATAGAGTCATAACCAATAGAGGAAGTAATAATAATCAGAAATAAAAAATAAACAATAATATTAATAACCAGAGGAGAATGGACTTAGAAAGTCATTCTTGAAGAGTTTTTTAAGTTTTTAAAGGTGAAGGGGGGATAAACTAAAAAAAAATAATAATAATAACAAATGAAAAGACAACCGTAGGGAACAATAATAAGCAATCAGAATCAGATTTAAAGTTAAAATGGGGGAGTTATAATAATAATAAGTAAAAAGTTAAAGCCTAAAAGTGGTAAAAATAAATGTTAAAGGGGAAATAAAAGGAAGGAATAATGTATATTAATTATGTAAAAGTGAAAAACAATAGAGCAGAGGTGAAAATTGATAATTTTTTATAATCAAATAATACGACGCTCAAAAACTCACGACTTCGAGGACCAATAACTCGAGAGCCAAGACGAAAAACTAAGAAGATATTTCCGTCATATGATCAGAAGAAGAACTTTTATACAAAAGAATTGTGAAAAAGGACTTAAATCGAAAGTTAAAAAGTGAAAAAATAGACATTCGGGAAAAGTGCGATAACTCGTAAACTAAACGGGCGAAAACGACCAATCGAGTTTTACAAGACACTAGTATAAAAATTTCAGAACAAAACAGCCAGATAATACGAAATATAAAGAAGAGACATTTCTTCACGAAAGGGAGAAAAAGTGGTTACCTTTTGAAGGAAGATTCCCACAGAAAGGGAGAACCAAAATTGTCTGTCGAAAGACGGATACTCTAGTACCAGACTCCGATCAGGGAAGACGTTGCTTTAGTCACTCTACTAAACTATTCTAAATTCAACTTAGTAAATTTTAACATAAATATTTAAATCAGTAGTAAAAGTAACTTAGAAATTTTTTAACTAATTTCGAAAGTCAATCTACAAGAAGATTCATCTACATTGAAGGCGACTCAGCAGGGATTCGAGATTACTACCAGCAATCAACAACTTTGAAATATCCAGGACTTGGAGAGAAAATAACTTAGAGACATCATAGACCGATTACAGCGAATAACTTCAAAACTACGAGAGCTTCATGTTAAGTGTGAAGGTACACTAAATCTAAGGAATAATTCGTAAATAGTAAATTCATTTAAATAGTAAATTCATTGGGGAAATTTTGAGAAATTAAATTCAGTAAACTCAATTCACTCTGCTTTGGTGTAAAAAATATTTCAAAATTAAATACGACTATTTCAGTGCAGGAAAAGCTATCTGTAGTCCTAGCTGAAATAGCCTAGCTTTTTTCAATTTGTGTTAGTATAAAAGAAATTTCTATTAGATTATTTGTGTCATATTTAGTTGTTTATTGTTGTGTTATAAAATTTATAAAATGGTTTTAATCTGTGTTGAAGATCAATAAGACATAAAATTTCATTCTCGAGTTTAATTCTTTTCATTTACCATTCTGTTTATTATCATTGCTTTTTTAAGATAATTCAAGAGTAAGAAATTTATTACTATAATTGTGCTCTGGTAAAACATAATAAATATATAATTTTGAAGAAATTATTATCAGTATTCAGGAGCCGATTTCTTCCAAAAAGCACTTCCCCAGAGAAAGAGAGTGTGAAAGGGAAAGTAGTAAATTCAGTGAGCGATAAAATACAATTCAGGGAATTTTCGTATATATAAAAAATTGTAAGTTAATGAGCACAGACTCATCCTTGCAAAAGCCAAGGTTTGCAATAGCTTTGATTGATAAAAGGGTAAAAGTGAGCATCTTGGTCTTGTCCGCGATTGTATAGAGACAAGAACTCCAGACGAAGGACGTTCCAAAGCGAGGTTCGAGTCACGTGGAGTAAGGGGTCGCGGTACGGGGGCATACGCGGCAGTGTGTGTGTGTGTGTGTGTGTGTGTGTGTGTGTGTGTGTGTGTGTGTGTGTGTGTGTATGAGTGTATGTAATACTTATGTAATATGTAAAATTTTAATATCATCGATATTACGAGACAACGTATTTAATATTTGGCATACGAGACAACGGTTATAAAATTCGCATTTAATAGTTTGTTATCGTTTGAATTATTACAGTTCTAAAACTTTTTAGAAAAGAATTTATTTTTTATGTTTTACTATGTATTAAAATAAAAAGTTATTCTTCTTTCTTGGGTCAGCTAATTGTATTGTTAATTGTAAAAGTATGACGTGTTTACATTATCCTTCGAAGTTTGTTTGCATTACAGTAGTTCTTACAACTGAAGAGAAAGATGTATTGTGAATTATTATTTTAATTCATAGGGATTTTTTTGTTTAACGATATACAGGGTCCCAATGGTCCAAGGTGATACATTTTGCTAATGATATTCAAGTAAGCTCTTAACAACCACCACGTAGTAGTTAATACAGTAATTTTAACTGTTGTTGAAACATTCCATCAAACTCACAGTGTTTTATGGCACAAAAAGGGCCGTTAAGTTCTTTAAATCGCAGTGACGACAAAGGAATATAACAGTAGGCTTATTGAGCAAAATCCAAACGACTTAGAGATTGATTTAATAATGTTAACGAAAGAGCAAAAGTGGTTTTGTGCTTCAATGTTATACGAAGATCCTGAGTTACTGTTCTATGTGTAATTTTCTGACGAAAGTCACGTTTATGTGAATTATTATATTAAACGGCTTTAATTTTTTTTAAATTTGTGTCACTAGATTTTGTAAAGAAACCACAACATAGTATGGCTGTATGTTAAGCAGTATCGGCAAATGACATATGGTGACGTCATATTTCTTAGGACGTGGAAAACAATCAGGTTAGTTAGAACTTTTATAACAGGATCTTAGGCGATTTTACCGTGCCAGAAACATAGTGTTTGGCTCACAGTGGTTCCAGCAGCATGTTGATACCTCCCAGATGGTAAGAGGCACGCCTCGTTCACTTCAATTTGGCGACTGTCTCATTTAT
This sequence comes from Aphrophora alni, assembly GCA_963513935.1. Taxonomy (NCBI): domain Eukaryota; kingdom Metazoa; phylum Arthropoda; class Insecta; order Hemiptera; family Aphrophoridae; genus Aphrophora; species Aphrophora alni. The sequence goes on from OY740767.1 coordinate 90,405,266, forward strand.
ATGGAACACAATTGCCATACTCTTCTGGCTTATATACTCTCACATAACATAATTGCCATACTCTCACACAACATGATGCCTATATTTAGGAATGCTCAAGGAAACCATTTTTTTAGAAGGGTTACCGAATACTGTCACTAACTATGAGAAAAAATTGTCTAAACTCTAAGTAGAATGTAACAACGTCCTTTTTTATATATGTTTATGACCTTCGTGAAAGATATGAGTTGGGATTAAACGGATCATAAAAAATGTTTTTATTAGAAAATAAACAATCACGTATATACTATAATCTGCCAATTATTAATAGTTAAACGATTGAATAACAACAATTTAGGTAATATTTATTTTCACCCATCCTGTATATACAGTGTTATAAGAAAAGGAGGAGTGTTTCGAATCAGTTGGCATAGTTTTGTTGTGTGTGGAATCATAGCTAAATTGTTAACAAAATACAGCAGTGTTAATATTCTGTTTACTTAAATTATCTACATTCTACTCCATGAAAACTTCATAAATCAATAATTTCATTGCGTAGTTTTTCAATCTAACACGTTAACAACAACAAAAGACACACAGGATAGTATGTTTTTAATGGTATAATAAATACCAACGACACACTATTCCGTAATTTTTTTAAATATTGTTATTAAATGGTATTGTAAGCGTCAATTGAAGTTATTGTTTCTTTGAATATTTATAATGTTATATATTTATATTAATAATTTGACTGTGGTTAACGTGATTTTCCGTTTATTGACAGTGATAATTAGTATTACTTGGACCATTACTCTACATATTTCACTAAAATTTTAACTAAATCAATAGACCTGACTTTGAGACTTAGGTTCATATACATTCTTCATAGACAGATTATTGAAATTTTAGTTACAACTTCAGAAATTATATTTTTAAGGGTACGACGAACATTACAATTTAGAGGCTATGTTATGGCAAAATGTTATGAAAGTTTTTAAAGCCAATTTTGAGAAATGCTACTTTATATCATCATATTTTCTTACTTTATTTATTCTATTTTTACATCATGATTGATACTGATACCAGGAAAATAAAAATAATTTAGTTGACAAAGGTAATTGGTCTATTCTGAAACCCAGACCCAACAATATGCCATAAAATAAAATTTCCTTTATTAGGCTGTAAAATTCAGACGTGTGCTACTGATTGCGTAGGCCTACTTTGATACGTTATGAATATAAAGTAAACTACGATTGGTTAAGAGAACAAAATGTCAGATTTCTGAAGATTTTCAGGGTTTTATTATTGTTAAGCCTAGTTGTATATATTCAGTCATCAACAATACTCCCTTACTGTCCATAAACACTCTAATATTTTTTTTCATGTTATACTGTGTTTGTTTGAAATTTGTTTTGTATGTATGGGGACTGAGGATGCACGGTTTGGACTGCCCCTTTGTTTAAACGCTTACAAACTTGACCCATGTCTCATACTTAGTCACAATTCTGTCTAGGTAGTCATTATCATTTTTATCATAAAAACCACGATATGTCAAATTCAGAAGTGTGCTACTGATTGCGTACATTGATCTGTGATGAACAAAAAATTAGAGGCAGTTATTTGTCTTCCTTGCAGTATTAACGACTGCGTGGAGCTTGGCATCTTGAAGTGGAAAATTGAGTTCATGAAGAAGCTGTTATTTTTTAAATTGTCTAAAAATATAATTATATTCTGTAACTGAAGAATAGAATCAATTACACGTCACAATAGAATTATGATAAAGTTAGGTAAAAAAGCCCTTTAATCCAGGCTGGATTTGACGGAGTGTAATGGAAAATTTTTAATATGTATAACGGACAAACGTGACTAATATTTCCGATACTGTACACCCAGTGCAACTCAAGTTCAATATAATTTGAAGTCAAAGCAGTTTTCATATCTTATAGACGAGCGTACATTCTAAATCTTTTGGTTTTTGATTAAGGGTTGTTCTTTTAAAATTCAAATTTTCATATTTTAAAACTAAATTAGTACCACAGCTTTGTCACTAGTTAGACCTCAATATTATTACGTAATTCTGAGTCATAACTGGTGATTCAAATGTTTCATGCAGATAGCGTGTGCCATCTACTATCCTGAACAATTGATCGGAAATAATGTGATAAGACTGCAAACATTTGTGGTCATACGTTAACTGAAAATACTATACATATTTTTAAAATGTATGTTATATTTTATTTGTTGATTAAAATGTCAACATTTGTTGATCATGTGAAGTTATGATGGTAACTGTTTATGATGGGTAGATAATTAAGACTAAGGAGCACGAGCAGTGATGATCCCCAACTACATGTCAACTTCGATTATAATTAACTTATAAATCACGCCGATACGTGTGTAAAATATCAATACTATATTATATGAGTACTTAATTAATGGTGGGGAGATAAACAACGTCCTTGACTGATTCTGCATCTTATGTAGAATGATTACGACAGCAAAAACAAAACACAATGATGCACAAACTCTAATAAACATGTATTACTAAGTACAAATGTTACTCAGAGGCAAATAAAATTTAATACGATTTGTAATTACAACAATAAAATACACAAAAGTGATTATTAAAAAAAAGTGAAATCATAAGGGGAGACAATGAATAAATCACAAATAAAAATCACCAACAATATAAAGACCGACTGACACGTACGATTCAATTTTAATTAAGGCTGATAAATGAAACACAACCGTAGTAATGAAGAAAGATAATTACAATAGCAAAGATAAAGATTATATTAATAAAAACACCATTATGAAAATAAACAAAGACTCCACAAATGAATACGTGAAAAATAAAAAATAAAGAAATCAACAGATCTTTTAAACAATAAACAGAAATTCACTTGAAAATAAAAAACTTCTACAAATCTGGGTTGAAACTTACATCCTTTAAAGTAAACGATTTATATACCCTTATTACCTATCAACAAAACCATACAACTAGTACAGCACAACTTAAACACGTAAAAATGATTCATGTTCTTTAAATCAAAGGCAATAACTTTCAATGAAATATCAAAACGAAACTATTTGCAACACGAATTAAACGTTACATCGCGAAAAAAGGAGTCCCGATGGGATATCCCCTATAATGAATCATATCAGAAACCTTTCTCTATCACATTGAAAACATTCTATTAATATACAACCTAAATAAAACCAACAAAAGTATAATTTTTTACCCCAGGTTCATTGATGAGTTATTCATGTTATTCAGAGTAGGAGGAGAAAAATACAAGAACTCAGAACGTACATGAATCTCAATCACAAATTCTCATTTAAATTCGGACAGAACAACGCAAACAACTATTTAGATTAAGAAATTGAAAAGAGGAAGGAAATCAAATATTCAAGATATTTGGAAAACTCACATATACGGACCAAACTACACATGGAACATGAAATCATTCTCTAACATATTCACTAATATCCACTTATTTCAAATCAGCAAACAACAAAACACGTTTTAGTTTTTGTTGCACAGACATCTTTACTAACACTCCTGTCTGGCTATTGATGACGAATTATATGCGGTTCATCTACTAATTACACACCTTCCTGTGTTTCCAAATGGATTTGTCTCTGTGTAGATCTTTTTCGCAAATATGCTGAAATTACGTTGCACTAAATCCACCTAATTAAATTCAGCACACCACAAAACACATTTTAGTGTTTTGTGCTCAGACACCATTACTAACGTGACTCTTGCTAGACTACTTTTGACAAATTATGTGTGGCTCATCGACTAATTACAAACCTTTCTGTATTTCCAAATGATTTGTCCTTGATATAAAGAAGGTGGGTAGATTATTGATTTCAAAATAACATTGGCAATTTAAATTAAAGACAAAATTTTAGTCAGCACTTTACCAAAATAAGAGAAATCCATTTTTTTCTAGGTTTATAACTTGCTAGGTGAGTTCATCTTAGCACTCTTGTAATTGTGTACTTATTTTATAATACCAAAATAAAGGCTAATGTTTTAATAAGGTAAAGCAATAAAATGATTAAAATATATAATTATATATCATTACCATAAGTTTAAGATAACCGAATACTAATGTATTGATGATATATCTACTTCTAAAAGTTCTACAGTGTCGACTATTTTTGGTATAAATGTGTAATCGATAAAAGATAAAATAATTAGAGAAAATAAACATTAGCAATTTATAAGCTAAACTTACCTAATTTCACAAATCCACAAATTCCATTCTTGTTATATTTTCCCACAACATAGGTCACAACAACGCAAAACACCACAAGAAAACAAACACAAACATAAAGAAATGTTAGCAATAAAATGCTTTCAAATACAACAAACAGCAAACAAAGGAAAAGAAGTGAAAAATATAATTAAATGTGAAATTCAAGTCAACTTATTTCATATATATATATATATATATATATATATATATATATATATATGACATTTAGTTATGGAGTGACTCCAATTATATTTTATCATTTGATTTTTCAAATTTTTAAAGGATTTCTAAAGTTTCTATATTACTAAAGCACAATTTTAATATATATCTTATGTGGTTGATTAAAATGGTGCTTTAGTATTATAGAAACTTTAGAATTTTTTTTTAAATTTGAAAAATCAATTGATAAAATATAATTGGAGTCACTCCATAACTAAAAGTCATCGTTCCCTGATTTAAAATCGGGATGTGATAATGCCCGATACTTCAGAAGAGAAAAATAAAGTTATAACACAAGTTACATATTACACTAATGTCCCAAGACAGCCAGATAGTTCATTGTCACCAGAGTAACGATATAAAAGATTACAAGATCCCCCCCCTGTTTAAGGAACATGTTTTAACGTGTGGAAAGAAAAAACCGAATAAAAATATCCCTCAGGGTACCTTGTACATGAAACTTGAAATTCCCAGTTAATTAAATTATAAATAGAGCTACATAAAGCGATGCAACCCACTTTATTTTAATCAGTTTAAAATTTAAAGAACAGAGAAATAATTTAAATACAAAAATATGTTATACTATATATACTGTTTGTAATATAATGATGGTATTTCAATAATTTACAGAAAAGAAATGGGAATATTTAGAAAAAAAAAGAGGATACTAACTTTTGATACTCCAACTGTTAAAGAATGTGTAACTTATCTTAAATCACCAGCTGGTGGAGTGATATATGTTTAGGGCTTTATAATTCTGTCAAAAAGTCAAAGAATTCTGGTTAGTAAAATTTAATTTGACATCACCATAGTGCACAATTGACAAAACACGTAAAAACAAATAACTGATTCTGGCATAAAATATCCAGATAATATAGAACCCGGTTTTAATTACAATCAACCTGCTGAGTACTTCAGATTATCAAAAGTAACCATAACTGATAGAATAATCAGTCTTTTCAATAGGAATTATAATAAATCTAAATCAAAACCTTCAGTAGTGAATCACAATAATATTTGCAAGAAATCAAGAGAAACTTTGGAGTATGCTACCTCTAATTTATATAAAATTATTTAAAATAAAAATGTTTTAAATAATGTGATTCATTTTCAGATTAACCTTTTTTTTCAAGTAATGGGTCATATAGAAAGACGAGGATATGAAAATTCTTATGTAATATTTGAGAAAGCAACAACTACAAAAAATGAGTAATTTGGCCTTTTCTTCATTAAAGAATTTTTTAAAAAACAGTTATGTGTTTCATTATGTTAAACGAAAAAATATTTCTCTTAAAAGAAGGTCCTTGATAATTCAAATATCATATATATACCATATTAGGATGCACCTACGCCTTATGTTATTTTGAATGAAAATTTTCCAGATATTTTTGATAGGCCAAGATAACCCTATATTGTATCAAAATAATTCTGACCTGTTACATTACGATTTTACTATGTTTTGATCAATTTAAATAGTATTTTATTAATAAAAAGTACGCTAACTAAGCATTAAAACGATAATTCAGAGAACAAGCACAACGATTACAGTAGATGTGTTTTATTACATTTGAATAAAAACTGAAGATAGAGTAATTTTCCTAGCCACAAATGGCTCACAAATTTCTATTTATAAAATTAAAACAAAAACTGTAATAAATAATAAATTGTAAATGCAATTTATTATTACTTGTTCAACTTCCAATAATTAATTGATCATTCTTTTAAATAGGACGTCTGTATTAATAAATGTTTTTTTTATATTATAGTATAAATATAGATTGTTAATGGATTGTTTACTTACCACTGTCATCTCCTACTCTGAACAAGGATCTGCCCATTAACTCACTATTTTTTTGTGCAAGCAAGGGAATATGCACCGGAAGAATGAAACATATCAAATATATGTTTACACAACTGTTATGTTCAATAACACATTCGTTAAGTTGTCACATTTGGGCTTAATGTCAGTTTTATTCTTTCTATATACAATTTATAACGATAAAAGTTGGTATACAAATACATTTTGTTAAAATAATACGAGACTCGTACGTTTGTGGCGGTAAGTATCATGATCGTTATACCTTAACATATCCGATTGCTCTAGACTAATATTTATAGTTAAATATTTGTGGAAATAGTTTATGATCATCTTTTGTTTGATTTTAAATTCTAATATATTGTTATAATAATAATAATAATTATTATTATTATTATTATATTTATAAATAATACATTTAAAAATTATAATTAAACTACAATTTTTATTTTCTTCGTATTAATTTTCTTTAACTTAAAAATAAAATGTTCTAAGAATGTTGGAATTTTTATCACAAACAATTATTTTCTACAAACTTATATTCTCATATTAATTTAACAAAATGTATTTGTATATCAACATTATAAATTGTGTATGGAATGAGTAAAAATTAAATTAAGTCTAAACGTGACATAACATATCGAATGTGTTGTTGAGCATAACAGTTGTGTAAATATATATTTGTTATGTTTTACTCTTTCGATGTATATTCCCTTGCCTTCATAAAAAAATAGTAAATTAATGTGCAGATCCTTGTTCAGACTAGGAGATGATAGTGATAAGTAAGCAATTCATTAACAAACTGTATTATATTTCAATACAATATATATATATACTTATTATATATATCAAATTGGGAACACGTAGTGATTTATCTCATGAAAATAATAGTTTATTTATAAAATATTTTGCAGTTTACTTTTTTTGTCGTTTTTCACTTCTTAATTTTTTAGTACTGTTTTTTTAAATATATTATTATATTACACATTCTGTCTCTTAAGTGAATGTAAACTGGTTAGTAATTACTTTATATTATGTTAGTAGATATTAATTTGGTCTCTTATTTATAGCATAAAGTGAATGTCAACTATAGCTCAATATGTTAAATATACTTCTTATTATTTTTGTTTCCAAGGAGTTTCTAGAATTAAATTCTAGACCATTGTTAAAAATAATGATTGTTTTCGTTAATTAAGATATTATTTTGAATAAATTTAAATAATAAATATTACAATATGTTATCGTATTCTTGGATAGTATTTATTGATTCTAGGAGTCTATTATGGAAGAGTCATTTCGCATTTTCTTATTAGGATAGTAGTTTTGTTATATTTTCATATATATTTAAGTTAATTGTTGATACTAGAGTAGATATAGTTCGAGTTCCGACTATATTTATAAACAAAACATTTGTAAGCTTTTGATATACTTACTGTACTGAAAATACAACAAAAATATTAATAAACTGTTTATTTATATTTCCTTTCTCACATACGATAAAAGATATAAGAATATTGTATTGACCTTTAAGTTATTTAGAATGACGCCAGACACTTGTTAACGCCTTAAAATTAGAAAGTAGATTTAGTTTTTAGATAGAGTTTAAGCCTCTTTAGTTTTGTATAAATACGGAGATGTGCGCAGTGCTAGGTTAGTTATACAGTAGTTTGGTTATTTATTGGAGCTCAAATATCACTGAGGATGGGTGTAATATGTCGTTAAAACGCGTTTGATTAAGTAAACGCAATTTTTGTGAGATCTTGTGTTCAAGTTTTTTTTCTATATTTTTATATGTTTATATAGATGTTTATATAATTTTATAAATACATTTCTATTGTGAGCTTAATACTATTTCTAAAGTTTTTTCACCAGCTCATGAAATTATTGAAGGTGCGCAAAAGGATAACGATGGAGCGCTCGATTCAAAGACACTTTAGATTGAGAAAAACACCGACAGTGTTAAAATTAATACTTAAAATTAAATTCTTAAATAAATTCTTAAAATTAATACTAACTTCCCCTGTCACTTCTTTAACTATATATTTTTTCACGTTTATCACTTACAATGATATGTACAGTACGACGATGAACGGTATAAATTCTATCTTTTTTTAGATACGTTTAGAGATGATGCCAAAATCCTTGTCGCATGCCATGAAGAAATTTCTTTTAAAAAAAAATGTTAAATTTTCTGGAATCTCTCAGTATCAATTAGTGATAAAAGGAAGAAGGAAATTATTTAGTTTTTATTTTGCCCCGTACAATTATCAGAAAAAGCCTGTTATACTTTGATAGGTAAGTCAGATAAAAATCATACCTAATCCAGGTATTTTTACCATTGCTTTCATGGAAAATGTACAAGGAATGAATGTTTTGTTTTATATTGGTTATACAAACAACAAATACTGTAATATGTCTGAGGTAAGAGATTTCTTGAAACAGACACTTTAGGTAAATACAAGTTTGAATGTAGTGGAAGGGGAGAGGTAATACATAAGCTTCGTTGTGAGTATTGGACGGTTCATTCTCTAAATCGCCGTCAAATATCTAGTTTTAACGTTTATAAACAATGTGCAGTTGTACGTTTTGCAACATTTTTAATATGTGGTGACTTTACTTTAAAGGCTAGTACTTCGCACGTACGGCAAGTATCAATTTGGGGTTGCCTAAATTTCTAGTTTAAACACTATTTAAAGTTATTTCATAATCCATAGTAAGCAAAATTTACAAAAATATAGATATTACTCTTTAAAAGTTCTAAAACCATTTTTATGGATAAATGGGGAGTTAAGTAATATTTTTTTCCCTAGAGTAATGAGACTCTTGCAGTGGAAAAAATATAATGTGTAGAGGAAAGATGTCATGTATTTCGAATGGTGGCTTCTACTGGTATTCCAGCCTCTTTTATTTTAGGGTGTTCTCCCTGCCGTTTTTAGATCTCTTATTATTCTCAATTGTTTTTCTTTAACAGAAATAAATGTCTTTCCAGATTCCATTGTTCTATCATTATTCACATATGATGAAGAAGACTTACGTTTTTTAGATGTTCGGATTATTCTTTTCCTTTAGCCATTTCTGCTTAATTTCTGTTGCATTAATTTATCCTTACAGAAAGTTATCCTCCTCTTTTTTACTGGTGACATCATAGAATTAGAAAAAAATATATCGACAAAGTTATCTTTACCAAAGATCTCCAAATATTTTTCTTCACAGCTAAAACAAAACAAAACGAAACTATTAAAACGTTAATTTAGACAAGAGCGAGAGTTTCCCCTCTTTATATAACAAGGTAAAAATACATATTGTAAACTAACGATTTTGAAAAATAACTTATTTATTTATGTCATTTTGTGTTATTTAGATATTACAAAAATATATATATTGATTTTCTAACTCTGGTGGAAAGAGTGAAAGCAGCAGTGAATAACAGAGTATAAATTGGATTTAGAGCTTTACAGGAAGACTTTTCTGTAATAAATTGAACATCTGTAATATTGTCAGTAACAAGCTGTAGCTACATCACTTGAACACAATCTCAAACTGATTTTGGTTTCTTATTTATTTCATCGGCCTATATTTATAATTAGTTGTGCCGATAGCTAGCGTAATTATTCTTGGTATTTGGTTTTGTATTTAGTTCTACTTAGGTCCAGTATTAAATTTATGATTATTATTACGCTGTAAGCGTACTAGTACGTCTGTACAAACATGTTGTAAAAACCAGATTTTATATAGATTACAGAATCGATTCACAGGTAGTCTCAATTTAAACCTATTGGTTAACGCAGCCAGCTTGTGATGAACTAATATTAATATATTCACCTACAACATTACATTTAAACTAAAACCAAAACACATGGTCACGAGGCCATCTTAGGCCTGAAATTACATTATTTAATATTAGCTCGATAAATCAACGAGTGCGCATATAATATGTGTATAAAGTGGGGGAAAAAATTGCATCAATACAATTGATAAGTTGTTACTTTTTTCGAAAGTTCCTTGTATACTTTCCAATGTGGTATATACGAAATGAAAAGTATGCATTTAATTAAGTGTGTCTATAAAAATGTGATTGGGTTTTTTTACTGTCAAAATATAGCAACTAAACCCAAAGTAGCCTAATATTCTATATTTACAGTTGTTAGGTAATTATGGATGATGCACATTATTAATATGAGTTATTCAAGCTTTTGTGTATGAACAAATTCATTTCAAGAGTTTGGATCAACGCTTATTACCAAGTGATCCCTGAGTTAAAATAAGTCTGATTTTATATCCGGTTCGTTAACCTGATTGCGTGAGGGTAAGATACTGAGCTGAACATTAACGAGCAAGCTTAGTAGGTACTTTATCATATCTTGACTTTAGATTTTCACCTTGAAATATCGCTTCGAGTTGATTTACGAGGGTCACAGCTTTCATTTATGGTGTTTCATTATAATATCTGTCACAAATGATTATGTAATATTTCCCATAACAAAATTACACCCAAATTAAAATTTTATTCAAATGTAATATGGAACATTAGTTTACATTTCGTAAAAAAATTATAGATATAACTTTAAGATAAAATATTTACCCATTAAAATACTTCCATATTTTATTGTCGTCTTTTGATAGATACCTCCAAACCGTGTTTATATTCTTCTTCTTTTTTCTTTTTTTTAATGGTGATCAATCATTTTACTTTTAGGTAGTATTTTCTTTTGTAAATTTAAAGGTTAGAAAATACAGAGATGATTTTGTTTCCTTAATCCAAGGACTCTTTGTTCTAAACTTACTGGTCACAATTACTAGTTCTAGTCCAATTCTACTCTTTTACTTTTTAATTGTAGTTATATGATTTAGAGAGTTGATTTTACCTCCAAACATTATAGTTAGTTTGATGCCACAATTCCACATAAAGAAATAAAAACACTCTATGTACACGCATTTGGGAATCTTTATTGGACTATAGAAATTAATTTTAGTCATATAAGGATTTAACTATTTTAATGGGGAACTAAACAAATTACATAACCAACATCGTGTGATACATATATATATATATATATATATATATATATATATATATATATATATATATATATATTAATATACAGTTTAAATGAAAGGTGCATAAATTGGTAGTTGCTATGTTACTTGTATAAAGTGCCAACGGCTAAACAATTCTATTAGAGATGTGCAAAGTATTTTAAAAACATGATATTGATAGTTTGATTAAAAAGGATGCAAACAAATTTAAGAAGACTAATTTTCAATACATTATTTGTACCGGAAACCACTGTTTGAATTCATAGCGGGAAATTTAATAATTTGAATTATAGGCAATTACTGTATACTCGACTTTTTTTATTCGAAACAAAGTAAAATTTTCGGGTTATGATAAATATATATTCCTAGCAAAGTGCAAGCCCTCCTCACCTTCCTCAATATTTTGTTATTTATTATGTTAATATCCCTCCCTGAAAGGATTTGACCTCCAAATTTGGTATCGTAAAGATTTTGTTTTAACCCTTTTTCATCTCTCCTTTTTAGTTTTAGATTTATTTATTTAAACTGGTTAAACGGGGCACATATGTTATTTGATGAAAACAGGAATTTATTACAATAGTATTGCTTATTTTATAATATTATATGGTAATCTAGCCCTAACAACTACCGATTATGTGAGGTTGATTTTTAGATATATGTGTTATTTATAAACCTTGACTTTGCCAGAAATCTCTGTCTGGGTGGTGTAGTCTTAATTTTATTTACCTACTTTGTAAGTCTAATAATATTTCCAACGGGTTGAACTTACCCACTTAGTGTGAAATCGTATCATTGATTTCTGTCTACAGTTAGTTTCATAAAAATCGGCTCACAGGTTGTTGTGCTACTTTCTAGTGTTAATATAATATTTTCAAAATGTTAAAAAATTAAAAGGATATTTTTCCCTTTTATTATTTATTAAAAAAAATATTTGATATTTGGGACTTATTGATTTTCATTAGATATGATTTTATTTATTAATATTTCAATTTTTAAAATAATGTAAACATTACTTTACTTATTTCCTATAAAGATTTTTATCAACGTGGTAGGCAGATTTTATAAGAAAAAGCACAAAGTAGTTTTATTTTTTAAATTTTCTAAATCACAAGAAGTATCTAAGCTTAATTTTTAATTAAGTGTTTAGAGGCGTTGTACAGTCAAAATCATTTTCTGTCTACATATTATTCTCTTCGTATTGTTTCTCAAAAATTTCATCATCGTCGCTTTTCTCTTACCCATTATTTATAATTATTCTCTCACTAGCTTTATCGTCAATATCATCTGCCATAAAGTATTCATTTTCTATCCGAACAACTCTATTGAATAGTGCTGAACACTCCTGGTTGCCAGTCATATTACATTTTCAATCAACAGTTTATTTTCGCAAGGCAAAGTTTAAATGATGCATTATTTAGGTCATAAACCCTTTAAGTTGGACCCACATCTCTTAAATAACATTGAGATCTGGATGATATAGAAGTAACCGGAGAGCAGTATGACTATACGATGACAGTTTGTCAATTGCAAAACTTTTAAATCTTGCTTTATTTAATTTGATTAGGTCATAAAACTGGGGGTTTAGGATGCTGAAGTGATATGAAATTCCCTTAATTTATAACCAGTTCATCATAACTTATTTTCTACATTCAAGATTGGTGCAAGATTAGTTTAAACATTGTGATGAGATTTATTATCAAGAACAATAACGGATCGGGGGGGGGGATTTGGAATTAGGTTTTCAACTAGCCACTTATTAAAGTTGTCAAAGTTCATATCATGAAGTTTGGGTTAATGGGTAGACAGCAAGTACTGACAAAATGTGATGGGCTATTAATTAATTTCACCCAATCAAATCACCGGGTTCACATATAACTGCAGAATAGGGAAACATATATTCACCCTATCCTGTGCAAACTGTTCCGGGTTAGTAGAGTCAAGTGTAGAAGACAGCCAGAGTACTGCTCATTCATATGCCAGCAACAACTTCTTATGTGCCATTGAGGGAGATTTTGACAATGCCTCGGATGATTCAATGATCCGAGCCCTCTCATTTCACGAAATTAATCAACTGTGTGCAAGTGGGTGAGTGGGTGTTAGAAGGGAGGACAGTTGTGGTTAAAGTACTAGGAGAGGAGCTGGAGGCAGAGGTCGCTAGAGATATTCCACAGGCAAGAGTTATTTCTCCCCTTCTATGGTACCTTTGATTTTCTTCTGAACCTTCTCTTACAGGATGGTTACTACACCCAAGGTTCGGGAATACAGTGGTAGATCTCAAGAGATCTATGACTATTAAATTTGACGGTCGTGAAGAAACCCTCAGGGTCAACTCTAATGATACGATATTAATCCCATTTGCTAGGGATAAGATCACTACGGATTTGAGTGATATCATAATATCTGGGGCCAAATATCTAAGCGCGAACAAGGAGAAATATCTTGGGTTGGTACTAGACATCCAACTTACCTTTTATTCGCGCTTGAGGTGCACTACAGAAATAGTCAATATCGGTAATGGGACCAAGAAGGCCAGTAGGTAGAACCTGGCGACTAAGACCAACAATGAAGAGATAAATATACATTGGTATTTTACAACCTATGGTGTGCTATGGGCGGTAGTGTGGTGGGTTGTGACCAAGCGAAGAAAAACCAAAACTACTCTGACGAAGGTTTAGAGGATGACATGTCTATTCGCAAACGGGGCTTACTTCTACTACACCAACAGCTAAAATAGAAATATTACTCGGGTTTCCACCCCGTGACTTGTTTATTATGGTAGAAGCAAAAAAAGCAGCCTAAAGGTGTAGTTGCAACGGCGTTTAGAAAAATTCAAATATGAAGTATGCTAGAAATACTGAAGAAATTGGACACCCAATTTTAAGTATGAATACCGATATTATAGATACCAGTTCCTCGTTTTCAAGACCTTTTGAAGGTATGTCCCATGGAACGAACTTTCTTGCGTACTTTTTCTTGCAAATTCATCAGTAATATTAGACCTTCGCCTTTTTTTTCATAAATTTATGAATGTTACAAATGATCTCTCGTGACTGGTTATGAACACTTTTATCCCCGTCAACTTTTCTCAATTGTTGCTTACCTCGTATCATACTAAAATAATTATTACATAATAAAAATAAAAATCACATTCACTGGTGAACTTTTTCACAGTACAAATAGCGATAACCCCGAAGTAAAAATTTTATCTTGTTATTATAAATCTCACTTGGCTACCCTCTGACGAAGCCTCGTCAACTAAAAGCTTACATAGAGTTACAGCATAATTGCTCACTAACATGAAAAAAATATTTAGAAAAAAAATTGACAAGTTTAAAAAAAGACCCCACCATGGTAATTAGGGTTTTAACATATACAATTACCTGATATACGTCTTAAATTTGATGTACCAAGTGACACTAAAATTTAATATACAGAAGTCTTAGGTTTCGTGGAAGTTTGACTATGTTTAAATTTTGCAACAAATATTGCACAGCCATTTACATTTACATTGAGTAGATCTTGTTAATGTATAAGAGACATTGTAGTACCGAATGGAGATAGCTTTTATGCGTAATTTTAGATGTGAAGACTAATATCGCAATTTTTATAAAGAACAAAAAAAACATAATACTTCCATAACAACATAACTCAAACTTCATAATATAAAAGTAAAATCATGTATTCATTGAATATTAATAATTCGAATTTTACTGTTCTTCCAATTTTTACAGTAACATCTGTTAATGTTAATTTGATTTTATGCAATAATAAAAGTTTGTGAATGCTAGGAATAAAACTACTAATAAGTGAAAACATTTAAAACAAGCCACATCTCGATCTTGAGTCCTTCTGCTCAAAATTATAAGCCATCTGATAAGCCTCCGAAGTGTTTAATATTTTATTACTTCTTTCCGTTTGACTGCTATTGTTTAAGTTAATAGACTGAATTATGTCGTAACATTTCTGATAACAAAATGCAGCTATTATTCAATATTGCAGTAATCTTCTGATTGTTATATTACTGGTCAAAAATTGTGTAAAGTTACTCCGATGGTTAGGACCAGTGGTCATTCCATAGTCTCGTGAAGTTTAAATGGGGAAATCGAAAAAAGATAGATAGAATTTCAATATGTCAGACGTTCATTATACATAAGTACAAAAGTATTACTATTTATAATCAGGTAGTATGTAAAATATTGTTTTTAGAATTAACCCATTTGTTAACACAAGCTTTATTTTCTTTTAGAAGAATGTGTCGTTTATGTGGAAGAAACTTCACTTTATACCTAATATCTTTTGAAATATAGAATGAAATTTCAGTTTTACAATTTATAAATGCATATTATACCAACAAGATATGTACATTAAAACTACATGTGTCTAAAAGTATTACGTTTAATAAAGTGTCATTCTTTACTTAAGTTTATGTGAAACACTGTCTCATAAATTGGAACGTATGTACATTAAAATAATTGTGTCTTGTCATGAAGTATAACTTTAAAACTAATGTAAAGTTTGAGTTCCCGAGAGAATGTTGTTGGTGTTCTTCCCCATGGCAACTATTTCTAGAACTACTCCAACAATGAACTACGTCATAAGCTCTTCATTGTTTATATGATGTGTTAGCATTTTTATTTCAAACAATTCACTGAATACGTGTTTTACTGGCTACTATAACTCTTTAAATGTATAATTTTATTACGCTATAAAGTAGTTTATTACCGGTCAGCCTCTTTAGATCATTGTTCATTTTGATCCCAATGACACATAAACAGTTAAATAAAACACTTAAATCCCATCTTTGTAAAACAGATTTCTTATCATAACTAAAACCATACAATTTTAAAATACTATTTGGAAACAATATACTTTGGGTAAATATTTTGATGAGAATAATTATTCCAGATCATTAGAAATTTCTATTGTGGATTACTATAAAATAATACCTCTTTTTCATGTAATTTCAATAACCTAGTACAGAATATAAAATAAAGTTATTAGAAAAACAAATATCAGTATTGAAGTAAAAATATTCTACAATAAAATGTATGTAGACCAAAAATCATTACAGTAAAATTATATAAAAAAATTGAGAAAATATTACGACTCCAAAGTGACAAAAGGCTTTTGACAAACGAAATAAGGCAATCACCCGTGGATTAGCCAAACCGTGAAAGATATTATGGATTAACTTCTTGAATGATAAAAAAACAATAACAATAGAGCTTTGCTTGCTTTATTTTAAGGATTACAATAACCTTGAATATGTAATTAACTTTAGTACATTTTTCTGCCACTCCTAGCAATATCATAATTTCTGCTGCAGTGTTTGAGATGAATTTAATTTTCAGAAACTATTTAATTATTTTTTCGTACCCCAAAAGAGTCAACAGAACTTTACATAATGATAGGACTTGCTGAAATAAATTATGCACGTTCTATCAGAAATATAGATTATGATTTGATATATAATTGATTGTACTTGTTTGGTTTATTTTAAAATCCATATTCAATTTGGTATTAACTCTTTTGCAGACCTAATTTCACAATAGTTAAAAATACATTGTTTACATTATTGCCTATATGGTTTGTATAACTACATATAATTTTATTTATTTATTTATTTACTTATACAGAGAACAAAATATGGAGAAGAAAATTATTAAAATATATGTGAATCTATGTGTAAATATATGTGAATGTTGTAGTAATATAACGAAATATATATATATATATATATATATATATATATATATATATATATATATATATATATATATATATATAATTGATATTAATGATCATAGACATAAATATGAAACCAATGTTATTTTCATCAAAATTAACAACGAAACGTAAGTGGAGATGTTGACCCAACTACACTACCGATCACATAGCTTTCTTAGCACGATTAAATTTAATAATTTAAACTTAGCACCAGTTTAATATATCCAGTGCTACTTTATTTAGTTTAAACGAGTGACACTGAAACTTTTTTTAAAAAAAGTGAAATAATTGTTTTTTAATCAACATAATGTACTTTTAACACGCTAAAAAATTAACAAATGAAAAATAAAAAAAAACTCTTCTTTATTATCATAAGGTTAAAAATGAAAAACTAAATTGAATTAACATTTTATTTCATTACATAAAAAAATTAATAGATTATGTGAAATAAAATAAACTATACAATATTCATAATTATTTCTTCTAATTATTTAATATATTATCAACATTAATTCAATGAGAAATTCTATGAATCCCTCTGATCATATTCAATATATATATTTTTTGACACCTCTAAATTAAATTCTACATGTACAAATAAAATATAACTACCTATTTATATTACAAATAAATGTAGAGCACAGTACATTTTTTATTAAATTTTCTTTACAAAAATATCAACGTGACGTTACTATATCAACGATGCCGTGAGTTATTCATTCCGTGAAACCTATGCGGAAAGTCTATTCTGGTTGCAAAACCTCTTCCATAATGCAAACTTTAATTCTACCCACTTCTAAATTCCTTTTTATCCCTCAGTGAGATTAAATCCAGCCCTCACCTTTTCAACAAAATTGTCTTTTAATTACCTAAATGCTCTAAAAGGAATAAGTATATTTCAACATTTTAACTTCATGAAAAATGTCTTTGTATATCTATATATTTATCTCTTATAAAATAAGAATTCAAGATGCATTTTTTAAACAGCTATCTCGCAAATACATTTTTCTAGTTCAATGAAAATCGAATTATTTAAATTGTGATTACGAAATAAAATGTTGGTATATAACAATTCGAAGAACATTTATAACAAGACTTAGGGATGATATTTTAAGATGTTCCTAACATTTATCAAGAACATAAATTTTGTATATAAATATATATCATTTCACATAAAGCATACATGTGTTATATTCATAGATAGATGTAAAGATTCAATAGTGATTGATGTACTCTTTTCATATGTAAATAAAATGGTAGACATAGTAAAATAATTATAATTTGACAACGATACTATTTATCAACATTTGAACAAGTTATATAGTTTTTATAATTACCCATAACTAAATATATTTACATATTTTATTGTTATTTATACTCTAAATTTTGACCAGATTTTTTAACTAAAACAAAAATAATGCCATTGTCATTTCGAATAATAAATTTAATTGCAAATAAAAGTTCGTGAATACTCTGGTGACAAAAACTTTTGTGTCATAAACTTTGGTTGGTAGGTGTCTCTGCAGTTTGGTTATAATCATTATAGAAGCTATTTATTACGTCTGTGTCTAATTATTGTCCGAATTGTAGGGGATTTTCCATTTAAATGAACTTTGGGATACTATACAGTATTTTGTACTGTACCATATGCTCTGATTTAAAATAAAATCCATTTTATAAACCAATCAGTAATTACCAAGTGTAAAAGTATTCTTCCATTTATATTTTTGAACTGGTAATTTTTTTTAAAGAACCCGTGTGTGTTTCGTGTCAAATGATACCACCTATATTATGTCAATAACGAAGAAGTGGTTCAGCTTTCTATGTACAGATAAATTTTAATTTTTAAACTTTGTGTATAGGTATTTTATACTTTCTATGAAATCAATAGAATGTCACTGCCCTTCAGGTTTGAAATTGTGTAATAAGCTTCTTGATAATATTACGGAACTCAACCAATACATCGTGGAACATACATATTATTCTGCAGTTGAATATTACAACAGTATTTTTGTCTATGTATTACTTACTTTATTAACTGTACTTTATTACTTCTATTTCATAATTTAATCTACTTAGTGTAATTATTTCATAACTTTACTAAATTTCTATTTTAATAATTATTTAGCAATTCACTTATTCAAATGAAAACTACGACATATAAATCCATTTTGGTTATTGCATAATCCATGAACTGGTCTTTCACCCATTGTTGATATTGACCGCAAGTTAAAATGAACGTACATGTTGTCTGTGTTATCGAGTATCATTGAGTTTTCCTCATTAACATTCTACTGTTGTACTATGGCTTCAAGTTACACATTTATTAATCTACGTAATGTTTGTAGCAGCCATTACTAGATAATTGTATCTGTATTGGATTTTAAAGATGACGAATTATTTAATAGAAGCAATAATTTGTATTCTTTAAAATAAAGGATAATTATTCTTCGATTGATAAAAACCAATACGTTTTGCGACCTGAACTAAACGAATTAATATCAATTGAAATAACATAATTCTTTACTGAAAACAAAATAAAAAAGGAAAGTGTAAACTTTCTTTATTTGAAATTTGTACTTTACGTTTAGTAAAATATAATAATAATATTATAATATTTTTATAGAGGTTTGGGGAATATGCATTTACAATAGTCCCTGTGGGACATATGGTCGGACCCCCAGAAGTCTACCGAATAAAACCTTCCTTCTTCCACCATACTATAGCTCGGAATAATCTCACACATTACTTAGGACCAAAGTCTTATTCTTTCACTTTGAAAGGTTTGACGCAAATCTTAATTTACTCTTTTACTAGATGGTGTCTTGATTTAGATCTTTCTTCGAGAATAGTCCGAAAAATTGTGTGAAGTGTGACCATTGGTCAGCCCGCATAAAATCCTTTAAATCACCATCCCAGTAGTCAACGGCCCAAATAACTCTTCCAGAAATATCTTTTGGGGTTCGCACTTAGTGCACATGAAAAATGTTTGCTCCACATTGTCAGTTCTTCCTGTTTAATACAGACACTCTGGAGACTCCAGCTTGTCGATCTAATAATATAATAAGACCGAAAATACCCATGTACAGAGTAGAATTGTGTTAGTAATAGTATACATCACCATAAATAATAATACTAATAATAATAATAATAAAAACATCAATAATAATACAGTAATAAAAACAATAATAATAAAAAAATTACAATTATGTTATTTTTGACACCTAACTATGTTTATGTCTTGTAAAACTGATATGGAAATCTAAATAGTCAATTAATGTCCATCTCCACAGTCATAAAATATCAGTGACTGCAGTTGAGGCCTATGGTAATATGATATACGATATCTCTAAAATAAGTTCTCTATCTTTTGGTACAATATAGTATCTCATTTAAGTGAAACTGATACAGTGTGATCTTAGAACGTTATATGTTATTACTGTGTATGTAAAATTATATAATTTTCTCGGCACTTGGCTAATGATTCACTAGAATACTCTCACAAGAGTGTATTGTTGCACACTCAAGATATGGGCTTCATTCGTGACATTAGGAGCTGGTACGACCTTATAACCAACTAATTATAAATAATAAAAGTGGATTGTGGGCATATCCGTCTCTAACTTAAGTGCTTCCAGATTTTTTAAATAATTAAAGGGAGGCCGTCCTTCACATGTTGTCGTCTCAAGGTTCAAATATTAAAATTAACAAGCAAAAATTACTTACCTTTAAACAAATATTCTTTCTACTCTTTAACAACACCGTTTTTTTATCTTACAACATCAATTAGTAGTATGTTTGTAATTTGTAATGAAGTTAAAACTTAGCCTAGCGATCAGGTTAGCAGTTTGTAAACATTGAAATTACAAATGGTCACATTGAGACCCATTCGTAATTTCAAATTTTACAAACTGAGCTCTGCAGCCAACTTCTTTTTTTTCTACCACAAGATCGCCAATCTTTATTTTATTTATTTGTTCGAGAACGAATCCTTGGCTCAATATCCTGAAAGTGTTTAGTTTGTTTTAAATTTTTGACTTTTAAAAGCAAATGTAAAAATAAATGTCCTTATTGATAAAAATTTGTATTTTTATAATTTTTTTGTGTTCTTGACAATTACCAATTTTTACCGATTTAGGATTTTTCACGATAACTTGGTTAATTTTCAAGCTAAGGAAAAATTAACTCATTTTGTTTAACATTAAAAAATATAAATATTTTGTCTCTTATAAATTTATTAGTAAAATTTACGGTTTCCGGGATATTTGACTTTAAATATTTTAAGGGGTTGCTCTTTTGAATATTTAATTAGTAAAGTTTTGGATCTTGGTACTGATAGAAAAATCATAAATAATGCGTATACCAAAATTAAACTCATAATCCTAATAATTTCTAAAGTTATCATTAATTTTTTTGAACACGAAATGGGCGACAAACAGAAAACGAAGCTTTTCCGGACCTATGTTCATTTGTACAATTTGTCTTTTTTTTTTTCATCTCCCTAAATTGTGCCAACCTCTCGCGAAACACTCTGTATATATATATATATATATATATATATATATATATATATTATATAATTGTTCATATGGTTTTTCATGTATTGTATTTAAGAATTAGGAATTAATATAACAAAACTTAAATTGTCATTCATGGGAGTAACTTTAGTTAGACTCCATTATTTATTTAAGTTATTGTAATAAATAAGTAGGAAAATATTAATTTTACGTTTACATAGCCCATTTCATATTTTTTATTACAATATATTATGAGGATCGACAAACAGATTATTCGGTAACTCAGAATTTACATAAGTTTTAATAGTTCGGTAATTAGTTCAAAGCAACCAAAAGTCGCACTATTTTGAAGAAATGTAAATATTTAAGTTGAAACTTTGTATATATAAATCTTTATATTTACATTTACATATTTCAATGATGTCACATAACTATAAAGAACGATTTTGTATATAGAGTGTATAGAGAATAATAATTCATTATTTCAATATATATGAATTGTAATAATGGCACGATTATTTTTCAATTATCATATTTTACCTGTTACAATAAAAACCACACGATTCTGTTTTAAAATAATACTATAGGTGTAAATTCATAGTTACATAATAAATAAATGGGAGGAAAAATATAATATATACAACCCAACTCTGTCTTTAAAAATCTCAATTGAAATACCTGTCAGGGTTAATTGAACATATTTTAGGACTGTATACGTATAGTTTATTACACTTAGTATCTAATTATTTATAATGTCAAAACCAAGTTATATTTACACTAAGACCCAACAGTGGGCTTCTCTAAAATTTTTCACGATTAATTTTACAGATTAGTACTTTGTTTATATCAATGAGCGTAAATTCATTGTTTACGGAACAGAAAAACATACATTTATGTTGTAGTATGTTATAGTAAACAACATTTATTATATTTATAAAATTAGTCAGATGTTAATTTTTGTAACATACTTAGTTCACGTAGTATTTTCCGTGAATTTTAAATAGCATTTCCCAAATTTTGTGAAATTAAGATTTATAAATGTTTCTGTTCCACTTATGTTGAACGTGTATTAATTTTACTACAGCCTGAATTTATACTCCGTTTTGTGGCTGCTCTATTGTTGGGTAATGTATTGTCGCCTACTTCACGTCCTCTTAAACCAACTCTCATTTAGAAAGCAAAATTCAAACAATCTATAACTTACAACTATTAAAAATAAGGAATGAAGACCTACTGATTTTTATATAACTGAGGATATGTTAACATCAAAAATCTAAACGAAATATTATATTTATAATTTAAAAATTCAAATCTGTAGGTAATATATTTTGTTTAGTTTAGAATTTAAAAAAAAGAATCTTATACTTAAAAGATGCAAACATTTCAATTGGAGTAATTTAAATAATACATTTAAAAAAAAGTAATTTTCTTTTGGGGCTCTTAAAAAGGAGAAAAAAAGTACTCCAAAAGTTCCAAAATTAATATTTTAATAGAATAAATATTATTAAATAAAATGTTATATAAATTATAATACATACAAATTTGAACTTTAGGGGGATGCGATTAAAAACAAAACAAAACATAATTGCAAATTAAACTGTTTATACTGAAGCAACTTCCATAGATCCACGAATAAATTTATAAATTAATTATAAGAGTCTTACCAGGTCAAGCATAAAATTACTTTAGTGGTATAAGGATACTATTTTGTATCATCTAAAGAGCTTAATGTAATCTTTTAATTACTAAAGCTTTACTTGTACTTACTAAGAATAATGTTATTGTATTTTGTAGCAGAAGATATAATAAAACCACTGTTCGGCATTGACAGAATATGGAATCCATTATTCTATGTTGCAAAATTATTTGATAACGATTAAGGAATAAAAGTTTTTTTTTTTCAGTTTCCAGTGCATACAATCCTTTAGGGATTACTTATTTTCAATCTTGTCTCAGTCTCCAGTTTATATCAAGTTATTGGTTTATTGAAAGATACCTTACAAAGAGGTCACCTTTAATTATCCCTTGAACACAATTGTCACTATTTAGATCTGTGTTCAATTTAAAATGTTTTTAGTTATATACAATTTTTAGAATTAAATTAAAATTGTTCATAATAAATAGACGTACTTGTTTCTATATGTAATACGCAGATAAAACCTGATAGATTATTACAGTGCCTAACTAACAGATCTTAAACTAACTATATGTAGAGGTAAGTGACATTATAAACACATGAAAAACTATAATAAAGATTATCATTCGATCAAAATTATTTAATGAAATATTTACAGTCTTGAGAAAATATATTGCGGTAAAATATATGACAAATATGTCTTTAAAATAATATTTTGAATGCAGTTATATAAATTGTTCTTTTACCTATATTGCTTTTTAACAGTCAAACAATTTAACTTATTAAGACGCAAACGAGTTTTTTATAGGCAAAATAAAGTTCTTGCTAACATTCGAGATTTAATATAAATAAATATATGTCGTTACACAGAAAAATTCTATGAATCAAAATGAGGTCAAGTTTTACACAGAAAATGAAAGAAATGTATTTATTATTAGACAAAAGAACCATTTCCAAAGTCCTCATCTATAGTATTTCAAAAGTTCACAGTTTCACAAAGAATGAATTCTTATATGTGAACTCGGTTGTAGTCTTATAATATTAAACACATTTTACAGATTTAACTGTATTTTAAAAATTAAGAATCTTTATATCTTACACTTAAAAGATAACCGAGTTATTGGTTAAAACTAAATATTTTATATCTTGGTAGTTGTCCATAATATCTAGAACCAATATTATGAGAAATATCATTTATATGAAGTATATAATAAATTATTACAAACTTACAAAAAAAGGTTTTATGATACCAACACAAAACAGAACTCTAAACAAAAATTTTGTCATTTCGAAAATTATGGATTTTTAACTTAAGAAATTCTCATGTGTGGAGTGAGGAAAATCACAAATTTCTATATTTTGAGGAAAATCCAAATCCAAATTTCGAAAATGTAATGCACTTGCACATAGGTATAACGTTAATGTTTAAGGTGGATTTATGTGTGACAAAATTTTGAAACCATTCATTTTGAATGACAACTTTAAGGGTGCTGCGTGTCTGAATTTTTTACAAAATGAATTGCAACCTCTTTTAGAAGAAAATCTTCTACTTACAAGACTTGAACTTATTTTCCAGCAAGATGGGTTAACTCCTCAATTTCTCCATATCTGTTAGGAATCACTTAAATGAAACATTCGAAAACTGGATTGTACTTGGTGCACCAATTAATTTGCCTCCAACGTTACCTGATTTAACACCCGTAGATATGTGGGGTCGTATGAAAGCTTTAGTATTCAAAGAAAAAGTTAAAACTCGGGAAGAGTTGTTGATTAGAATTCATAATGCTGCTGAAGTTATTCGAAACCAACAGCATGAAATACAAAATGCAATCTTAAGGAATCTTATTTTCAGCACAATATAATGTGATGGAGGGTACTTTGAATAATATTTAAAATTAGTAGTTGTTTTTTTAATACTGCTTTAAATTTAACCTACTTTTAAAACAATTTTGGAAATGACTTAAAATCGTTGATTGCAGGTCTGTTTTGTTTTGGTGAAATAAAAACCTTTTTTTGACGTTTGTAATACCTAATTTATTATTTTATGTAATTTTGGATATTATGGAAAACTACCAAGATAAAATTTTACACGGCCGCCATTTTTAAAATACATGAAAGGTCGGTTTGATTTTGTAAATGGGTAAAAGTTGTTGTACCAACTGTGTATACAAAATTTGAGGTCAATATATTTCTTCCGTCCAAAGATATTAACTATTTTCTATAAAATAATGGCGGATAACTGGAAATCGAAGTATTTCCGGACATATGTTTATATCCATTTTTCCTTTATTTTCACTAGAGGAACACATCCTGAAAGTCACCGTTTCTTCCTGAATCACCCTATATAATAATATTTTCAGAAACTATTCTCATTATAATATCTATTACGTAGCTAATTTCACAATCAATGTTGAGTGAAATATTAGCGGGAATAGTCGCGGGTATGAACTAGTATCAAATAAATAATTGTAGGTGAAAGATACCACACCGTCTCTTGTTAACCTCTCACTTGAAGAAGAGAGTTATCAACAATGGTAGTGGAATGCTCAGAATTGTGATTAAGAAATTTAATTATTATAGTCGAATCATCGAAGACCATGGAGGGGCAAGAGAGATGTTTCTCCAATATGTTAACCTGTAGTACAAGTGGTAGTATTTAAAAAAAATTAGTAAGAAATATTCGCTATGTTTCTAATAAATAAACTTTCTCTTAGGCGCAAACTCTACTCTTTTGTAGTTTTCAATATAAAGTTTTGTTTTTATTTCGTCATGTCTGCTGTGTTCTATTTCGATTTATGTCCGTATTTATTTTGGGAATTTGGATGTTATTCCTTTGAATATTTATAGACAATATTCACGAAATTAAATTACGTTAATTTATATTATTTATTAGAGGCTTTGAACATACTGATATGTATCACAACTTAACAAGTGAAACAAAATGTAATAAATCTTCAATATTTAAAATAATGATATTGTAAAATTTACCATTTTTGTGGGAATTTAAGTGTTTTCTGGCATACTTGTTTGATTGAAATAATTGTTATTTAAAATAATGTTTTATTTACTGTTTATATAACTACAGTTTGTAAACAACTGCTAGACTATCTATATTTACATAGTTGTTTGTTAAAACAACATGACAAAACGAGATTTCTAACTTGTTTCAACTTACTCAGCAACAATTTTCATGAAAATAATACAGCTTATGAATTATATTTATCTTTGTTATCAAATACGCTACAAGAGTGTAAGTTTTATGAATATGTAACATAACTAAAAGTATAATTTTAATTAGTATTTAATTTCATATGGAATAGAGGTATTAGGTTTTCATATCATGAATTGTACATATTTATTAATCAAAATAAAAGATATAACTCACAAATAGGTAAATAAAGTTAGCTAAATACGTATACTTCAAATTACTCACCCTACTAACTAATTGTTCATTTCTAATCTTGTATATATATATACTGTATGTATATATATATATATATATATATATATATATATATATATATATATATATATATATATATATAGGAACTAACTTTTTAGAACGTATGCGTTAAGTTGTATCTGTATACTTGTATACCTCAAAATGTGATATTGTTTTTGAAGAATAGTTTTGCTCATAACTGCCAAAATAATGAAAATAATCTGTAAAAGTAAACAGATATCTAGTAAAAGATATCTACATACAGTCTACAACATAAATAAACGGACTGAAACTGTCCCTATCTCTAGAAAACAAAAACAAAAAAATAGACAGCCATTGCATATCAAGACAAAATAAAATAAAATTTGTTTAGTTGAAGTCACTTAAGATATCATGACACGTTGGCTTAAACAGCGTTGAACAGTCGGAAATTTTCTGTACAACACATACTATCGCTTTCTTTTAGAATTATAAATCAATGAATAACACAAAACGATTACTTATGATAAATATATTTTATTAAATGAAACAAAATAAAAATAACTAAAACAGTTATTATATTATTTATAAACTTTTGTATATGGATATATTTGTTTCTGTTCTTCCCTATCCTAAACATAATTACATTACCCTGCCCTCTTCCACTCTCGGCTGTGGTTTCATCTCTGAACTTGTCAGTTATCTGAAAGGGTCTGGCTTCCTTTGTTCTTTTTATGTACAGCCACGTGTTGTTATTAACCTTTATCCATCTTCTATTACAAAGTGCTCTAAACTTATTACATAATATAATTTTACTCTTTATAATACGAGTCTTTGAATTTGTATTTAAGTGAATAATGTTCATTCAAATATTAGAATCTCCTGTTAATGATTTGGTCAATAATAGTTATATGTCAACTTCCCTCATAGGACAATTTAATGCAGACGTACAAACACAATATCTGTCACAACAAATTTTATTATTCTGAGTCTAATACAATGATAAAAAAACTTCACTTTGATGTATTAGAAACTTTACTTTCTTTAGGTACCAGACATATTCATACGACGTTTTACACTTTTTATAAAGTTTCATAATTATAGTTCCACTTTGACTGACAGATTAAAGTTAATGAAATTGTCACAATGTATTTTCTATAGTTTTATTTCCATACATTATTTAAGAAAACAGCAAAAAGCATAAAATCAAGAAAAGTTGTTGGATATTAGTTGTGTTTAAATTTGTGTTGGATTTTTTTGGATATTTGTTTATGAAAAACAAACACACAACATTTTTAGAGAATTTTCGAATTCTTAAAAACCAAGTGATCAATCACATTAAATAATTCTGGCGCTCCCCTCCTCCCCCCCCCCCGTTAATTCACTCCTATGGTGACAAGGTTTTATGCTTAGAGTTTAGGAAGAATACTAGTATTTCAATACTTTAGTTTGGTACGAGATGTTGATTGGTTGAGTACTTCTGTACCCTAAGTTTTTATCGTGTAGAAAAAAATACTCACGTGATAATAGTAATTTACCCATACCTTTTAAGTGACGTATCGCTTATTATAAACAATGTCGCAATAATCAATTATTCCTTGCATACAAATATTTTATTAGACTAATATGTAAACCATATCAATCTCTAATAATATTTTTCTAAACTGTGTTATATTTGTAAGTAAGTAAATATAGCAAGGCGTCGTTAGAGTACGTCAAGAGGAATCAGTATTTATTATACGACGCCGTTTTAAACCCATTTTAATGAGGGGGATAGACAAAGGGTGAACAGG
The DNA here is from genome assembly GCA_963513935.1 of Aphrophora alni. Lineage (NCBI taxonomy): Eukaryota > Metazoa > Arthropoda > Insecta > Hemiptera > Aphrophoridae > Aphrophora > Aphrophora alni. The sequence continues at coordinate 90,433,679 of OY740767.1, forward strand.
GTAAAATGATAAATGAGGCTAAATTATGAAAACTTTTCAATCATAAAAGCTCTTAATACTTGTTAAAGAATATTAATAGAAGAAAAATCACAAATTAAATTGCGTCTTAACGTCTTACTGATAATACACGTGTGTTTTAAATTTAAAAGTCGTTTACTATTTCATTATTTGTACTGTTAATCTATTCCACGGAAACATTTACAAATATGGAAAAGACACTTTTCTGCTTCACACATCAACCTCATTGTCCTCTAAACTCACAAATATTATCTCGGTTTATTAGAAAGTCCATTGTTTATTCTCCATTTACCAGTGAATCCTGTTTCTTTATTGGTAAAACGTTCGCCGTTCAGACTTGACTTCTATAGTTTGAATAATTTTAACAAATACAACCTTTAAAATTGTTGTGCTCGGAACCATTATTATTATATTTAGCTGTGTACAACGTCTGTCAAGGACTTTGACAGAAACTTTTGTTCCTGGTTTTATTACAGAATTATATAATTTTATTTGTTACTTTTAAATCAAAATCTTAAGAACTGATCATTTAAGTATATGAAATCATACACTTCAAAATAAAACAAATAAATAAAATATTCCTATTTTGTTTGAGGAGACCTCCTTGCTTATTGAGAAATTGTGTATAGAGGAGTATATTTTGGATAAGATCTACGATGAATGCCATTGTAATCATTGGATAATTATTGTAAAATGACTTACCACTTGTTGGCTTATTTGCAAACTAATTATATGTACTTCAATGGATTTAACAATAGAAAAATGTCGGAATGTTGACGTTACAACAAGAAGATTAGAAGTTCGCGGTTTTTGTTTCAAATAAGAAACAGGTGTAAATGAGAAAAATTTAAAGTGGTTATATAATACCACAATTTTATAATACCATAAATAGCATGGGACATTTTAAACCATAACTCTAAAAGATACAAACTAAATATACAAAACGTTTTAAAAATGAACATAAAATTTTAATCAGTCTCCGAAACAATTTTCAGTTACAAATTTCATTTCAATTCTAAACCTACATATGAGATTAAGAATGTCAGATAAAATAAGGTAAGACATTTAAAAAATAGATTTAACCAGAATCAGACAGGTAGTAAAAACTGATTTATTAATACCAGACTGAACCTCTCAGTATAATGGCCTGACTAATAACTTTTTAGTCTCTGACAATAAAATACCGATGTTAAATTTTGAATTTTATTTAGTGATATGTAATAATATGTGTTGTATGTACTATTATTTTATAACTTAAAAACAACTGACAATAAGATTATTTCCTGAAATAGCTCTCATTCAAATTTATTTTTACTTTTAAAAATAGACTTTATTTTGAAAGTCACAGAACACAAAAATTACGGCTATATACAAACAATTTATTTATCTAAACACACAGAATATATTATTTAAATATAATTGAATAGTCATTAAAATTCAAGATATAACCTAACTATTATTACAGGTTATTGTTATATTATAGGCCCTACGCCTCTGCTTCGTATGGGCTTGAATGTTTAATAAATCAACTTCTTCCAAGAATTTCATGGAATTGGTTCTTGTTTAGACCCATCTTATATTATAACAATTAATAATCGTATTTTAGGGTAAGAGTAAATGTTGCTTATTTTGTTATAACTGATCACAATTTAATATATTTAATAATTAATGACAACTTTTTATTTAAGGATGGTAGTGAGTCCAGGGATAGTTTTACAATAATAAACTATGTATAATTAGATATCTATTTGAGTCAAACATTGGAGGGGAGGTATGATTCACCTTCAGTGGATCATGCATTTTATCATTTTATTAATTATGTCGTCGATGTTAATAATTCTTACCAATAAATTTTTTTTTAAATAATAAAGTTAAAAAAAAATCAACTATATAAAATGAGATGAATGTTCACAGCTATAGTAGTAAACAGAATGTGCAAATAAAAGAATACTTAATCAGTATTACGTAGTTTCCTTTGAAAATAGTAATTCAATTGCGAATACCTAATGTATAGTTAGGTTAGGTTAGATTATGTTAGGTTAGGTTCGGTTAAGGAAGCAATGTGGAAACAATAAAATAGCATTCTTAAAAGATAGAAGTAGTCGTGGAGTTAATATTCCAGAAATTGTAGCAAACTATATTTCATTATTCTAATTTTTTTTGTGAAAACCAAATATGTTACGATCAGGTATAGATTAGCTTTCAAGAGACGAACAAATTTGTGTTTGTTGTACTGTAAAAGGTAGGGTATTACTATTAACAAAACATTTTTCTTGCATGGAATTACTGAACAGGTTGATTCCCGGATTATAAAATAATTATTGTTGTAACCAGTAATATTTCACATAGGTCTATTATCCACAAGTAGAATTTCAGAAATTCAGTATTGAAAATATGTAGACCTACATTTTCACAAGTTACAAGTTTATACTAGTTAAAATTACTAAAATTTGAAACATACCCTATTAGTTGGGTTACTTTTTTGGCTGTTCAAAATTAGTTATTATTGTAAAATTAATTTTGGTTGGTTAGTTTTTTGTTTTTCTAATTTATTATGTGGGACCCTTCCTCTGACGATGTAGCACCATATCGGTGCCGAAGACGTAGATTATTCAGGGTTAGAACAAATGTGGATTTCATCTGCTTATATGAGTTCAATGAAAAATTTCGAATGTCATCTACTAAAATTGAATGGATTCTTACGGACATTGGACACAGGCTCAGACGTCTAACCAGAAGAAGAGATGCACTCTCTGAAAGAGTTTTGTTGTGTCCAGCTCATCATTGGTTGGGTGAAGGAGGTCAGTACCACATTATAGGAGACAAGAATGGCATATCAAAAGCAAGTGAGTAGAGCATTGGATGAAGTTGTGAGTTCAATGAAAGGCATAAAATTTGGACAAGTTATTGACTGGCCAGTTAATATTAATGATGTTGCTGTAAGGTTTTCCCGAATAGCACAAATTCCTTTGGTCTTTGAATGTGTGAATTTAACACTTATCAAAATATATGCTCCAACAGAGAATGCACAGCAGTATATGGACAGACATCACTCCATAAATTTTATGGCTGTCTTCGGACCCGTCTGTAAATTTCATTACGTCAGTGAACGGTGACCAGGAATTGTGCACGATGCTCGATTATACAGAAACAGTTGGCCTACATTGCATCATCGTTTTGAAAGTAGTTGGAGACCAATTTCTGATGGCGTAATATTAGCCGACTCATGATATCCTATAAGAGAATGGTTGATTCCACTAACTGACCTTAATTTGGATAATCAAACTGTCAGGCAGTTTAATCGTGCACATAGGTCTACAGGCGGATAGTGGAGAGTTCATTTGGAATTCAAAAGGAGAAATTTCCATGCCTTCATAATTTAAGGGCAAATTAATTGTTTTGGTGTGAAACTATTAAGTGTTGTTTCACTCTACGAAACATGACAAGGACTGAACAAGATGCAAAACGTGTCCTGGAATACTAAAATCATGGTGAGAGAGGCGAGGATGAAGTAATTGCAGCCAATCGGAATCCAGCTGGTGAGGTAAGACTTTAAGCTTTGATATATTTCATCCAATAACCTCTCAACAAATTATAAGGAGAAGAAGAAAATGTGTAAAATAATGGCCGCCTAAGTAATACGCAAATAACATCAGGTCGTAAGAGAACAAGAGTTGGTCAAGAGAGACGTGATAAAAATGAAAGGGATCTAACTCCGGACTACATGAAGAAAGGTGTAGATTCATCTATAATTCATAACGACTTATCATGGTTGAACAACCTTGTGGCTTTGTATCTATTGTATTTCATACTTTTTTATAGCAAAATCGAATACCGATGTATAATAGATATTTACCTATTCTCAAACAATAATAATTAATACAAACACATAGTAAATTATAACTTTCAAAAGAACAGCATAACACTTAAAGTTAAGTATTAAATAATTCAATTTTGTATTTGTATCTTACCAGCAATGTAATCAGAAACTTCATCAAGAGGCTTCTCATATTTTTTTATAAACCCAATTATTTAGATTATCTACGTTGTAAAACACGTGTGGGTAAATTGATAAAGTCCAGATGAAATCGTGTAAATGAATATCGTAAATATATATTTCATTAAAAACACATAATTTTACATAATGATTATTATCTAGAAATACACCTCCACTAAACCATGTAACTTAATTTAATTAAAACACTTTACCAAACACAATTAAGAATGCGCTTCCAGGTGTATTTTAAACTGACAATAAAATTGGATTTAGAAATGATGTTAGGCTGATGTGTATCTTGTACAGCTGACCAGTGTCGTTCTGTTCTTCATTTTGAACCAGAGATAACATAATCCCATTTGGAACACTAGAACACAAATAAATATGATTACGTAGTACAAGCAAAGAAAATTAAAAAATGTAGAAATAAAACCTAGCCACAAATTTGTTATTATAAATATATATATTTACCTTTTGATGAAATCATACCATACTTGTGAAGCAACCTATAAGATACAATTTTAGCACCCATCCCTTAAATTTATAACTGAAATTGAAGTTAACATAAACATAAATTACCTAGACCATAACATAACCAAAATTAACAATAAACATTAAACAATAAAGTATACAGGAAACCAACTCAAACCACTCATATTATGCAAGCTTCATCCAGCCATCCAGAATCACACAAAATGGCGATGTATATTACCTATCCCTACGGAACTGGACAAGCTCATAGATGAAATTACAACAATAAAATACAGAGCACAGCGTAACGGTTATATTCCTCAATAGTTGAGAGGTGCATAAAACTAAAAATAAAAAAGAAACAATGTATTAAGAAACAGTTATACTGAAATCATGAAAAATAAATACATCACCATGGATTATACACGAAAACCAATAATAGGCTATATATTTCGTACACGACCAACAATAATCTAAAACATAACTTGAACCACACTAAACCCAACAATGATAAAATATATTCAGGTGTTGGTGTATGTAAGCCTAATTACAGCGATTGTGATACATTTTATATTTGTCAAAGTAGATCATTTAATACAATATTTAAGGAGCAAACAGCAAAAGCATAAACACAACTTCTGCTGAACATTTATTAGACAAATCACCGCATTAAGTTTAGTGGCTGCAAGCTCAGCGGTTTCCTAACTTCTCATATTTACCAATTATGGTCAATACTCTGTTGACTATATTATGACTTAGATTAATTTATACTTTTTTTTACTTAAATCTAATTTCTTATCTTTAACATTATAAATCGAATAGTTTTTTTTTCCCTTTCAAATATGATTACTTATAAAAAATAAAGATTTACACGGTGAAGAAATAACAGGCAGATGATACAAAGCTGATCCTTAAAGTCGGTTTTCATAATTAGTATTTTTTTAAAAAATTTGACATGTCACATTATATGTGTTTCATACAGGCGTAATAATTTAGTGATTTATCTTCAGACATCTGTCGCTTATGTAAATTAATAAATGATAAAATCTCTTAAATAAGTAAGTCATAATTATTCATGTAAATTGTGTATGTGTTTTCAAACAAAAAACATTACAATCAGAACATCTTTAACAAATTTCTAATAGTGGGATATGAAGTTTGTTGATTTTTTCAAATATGTTCTTTGTTTTGGAGTAAGTCGAAAAGATTTTAAAACAATCGACTTGAAAAAAAACTCAAAGACTGGGATATATAAAAATTAATTTGATTATTAACAAATTTCAACGGTACGCTGATTTCGAATGAACCATGAAAAGCACATTTGAAAAACAAATTCCAAGACTGTCTGAAAGCATATTTGGAGCAAACATCGAGACATCATCGATTGGACATATTTTCTAGAACAATGTCGAATATCAATCTTTTAGTACAAATACTGCTGTGAGGATTGTATTCTTGAACGTCGCTTATCTAGGCTGGAGCGTCTTCATGTAAGACACTACATATTTTCATAACTCTCCAATGTTAAACCTGGTGTGGGATCCCCACGTACTATACTACTCCCGTATTATAAACTGTTTTATTTAGTTATTATTTGACCAGCAGATGATATTTAGAAAAAATAAGTCATTGATACAATCGAAATGATGTTGTAAAGAGTTCACTACAAAAGTGCATTTCAAATATCTTATTTAATCAAATCAGACGTTTACGACACATAGAGGCAGCTATTTCAACGCACAATAAATAAATTAGCTATTTTAAATAATTCCAGACATACGACTAGTAAAGTATGAAATTTAAATATTTCCCAAATTCTTTTTTCATAAACGAGAGGCGTTCAATAAGTAAAGAGACAAATAGCCGTAGTGTTATAGTGTTTTATTAAATATAGGTAAAACTTTTTCTTTTTTTCATCATAATCCCCCCTACATTTATACACTTTTCCCTTCGTTGAACCAGCTTTTTTATGCCTTCATCGAAAAATTCTTTACATTGGCGTCGAAGCCAGACTTGCACCGCTGTCTTCACATGTTTATTGTTAACAAATCTCTTACCTCGAAAAAAATTCTTTCATAGGTCCAATTAAGTGAAAATTTGATGGAGTCAAATCAGGACTATGCGGAAGGTGGGATAGAACTTCCCAGTTCAACCTTTCAAGTGTTTCCAGTGTTTCATAAGCTTCGTGCTGGCGAGCATTGTCTTGGAGAAAAAGCACTCCCTTCTCTGCAAACCCCGTCTCTTACTCAGAATTGCTGGGTTCACTTTAGTTTCCAGTTCCCCCTGTAGTACTTTCCATTAACAGTGCGCTAAGTTTCCAGGTAGTCACAGAAAATTATACTTTTAAAGTCCCAAAATATGGTAGGCATGACTTTTCCATCCAGCTTTTGGTTGGGTTTTGAATTATTTCCATTACAGGAGAAAACGCATGTTTCCACTCCATGCTTTGGCGCTTGGACTCGGGCTCAAAGTGATGTATCCAAGTTTCATCACAAGTGAAATTCTTTCCAAAAAAGCTTCACCTTCTTCATGATAACGTCTATTTAGTTCCTGGCAGATTTGAAGCCAGACATTTTTGTGGTTGTCTGTCAACAGTTTTGGAACCCAACGTGCGCATGTTTTACGGTATTACAACTTGTCATGAATGATTGAGTGGACGGTGCCTACACTTGTATGACAAGTTTCAGCTATTTGAGCCACTGGAATTCTTCGGTCTTCCTGAATAAGAGTTTCGATTCGGTTTTCCATCAAATGATTTAAAACCTCAATCCGTCGGCCTGAACGTTGCACATCACTCACATTTGTTCACCCAAATTTGTACTGATCTATCCACTTATAAAGGTTTTCACGTTTTATACAACTATTCCCATATTGTCTTTTAATTCTTAAATAAATTTCATATGTTTTTTCCTTTACGAAAACAAAAATCTAATATCAGCTCGTTGCTCTTCCAAGTGTAATCTTCAAGAGAACTTGCCACTTACAAAACATTGCAAAAATAAACAAACGTTCAACAAAACAGCTGTATTAAACTTTTAATATAGCTGTTAATAAAGCAGTGTTGCCAACTCACAATGTTGATAGTTATAAAATTTCTCAGGTGATTGTTCTTGAATCAGGAAAGGTTTGTCTTTTTACTTATTGAACAACCCACGTAAATCCCATTTCAAAATTACGCTAAAAATAAAGACGAATACATAAAACAACATTTCTAGGCCAATACCTTTGTTTGAAAATGAGTATAAAACGGCTTATCGTGATACACTCGATGTGACTAACTTCGTATTTTAAATATTGTGAGACAACGAAACAACGACCGCGAAAATGAGCACCAACTTTGTACCAAGGACAAAATTCTTCATCAAAACCCTTTCTGCGAATATCCCAAACATATACATTTAACTTGTTATAAGTCGAAAACCAATACTTTATCGTCTTAATAAATAGGCTATATAAACAACATCTGTTAGTTCCAATAGAAATAGCTCTCTGATTGATCGATAGACTTCCATTAATTTGTAATGTATTTCTTTGCATATTACAATCTAAAAGTGTATGTAATTTAGTTATTTAAAGCGGTAATTATTATTAATAAAAGTTATTTGATACTTTATTATGTTTAAAATTTAAACATATTTAAACGTATAATTTAAACCGTAGTGACGTTAGTATAAAATATATTTTTAATATATTCTTTCATTTAAAATACTGTTGTACAAAATTCAGTGATTAATTCATTTAATAAGAAGAAAAATCAATTCATTCCATCAACTACACCATACTAACCAACATACACAGTTTTACATGATGTTCTATAGAAGGCGCAGGTTTTAAAACTCCTGTGATGTTAAATTAGTGCAGAAGTGAGAATTGTCATTGTTGTAGAGGACCAGAGGAGAACAGACTCATTCCACAATTGAAGAATCTTGAATCCAGATTTAACCAGAAAATCCAACAACATCCCACGTAAAAGTATATCTAAAGAAGTCATACATAGTTGCAGTTTATGACAGTAGTGTATGTTATATACGTTTTCAATTCTACAAGAAATAATAGAAAAATCAAAGTTACTAATCAGGTGAGATTAACCCAATTTATGTTGTTCATATTTACCTATGGTTTTGAACTATGCTTCTAACTTTAACTGAAAACTATGAGCATAAGAGCCAGAACTAAACGAGTTTATTTTTTGAGTGGTCAGATATTATTTCAATAGAACTAATTAACTTTGATTTTCAAATATTATTCTACAGTATATATTTTAATTTCACACTTCTCATTCACTCACACCCATATAATGAACTATAACTTCAATAAATTTAATCTTAATTATTTGGACTTAGTCCAGAATTACTTTACTCATATATATATATATATATATATATATATATATATATGTGAGTGATATATAGGATATATATATTTTTTTTGCCACCCCCTCACTTGGGAAAAGTTGGCACCACCCCCTCCTTGATTTAAGACTTTGTACATGTTTATATTCAATTATTAAGAAAGATTAACTGGCATAGACAGTATTTTCATAAACGTTGAGCAGCCGAGAGCTAATTTAAACAAGTGTTTGTATATATTTCCTTATTTAATCTGATAAAGGGGTGGTAAAGGTATTATGTAAAACCTAAACTACATGTAGTTACCGTTTGTATGAGTTCTGCTCACAGTCCAGTTCTTGTATCGTAATAGTTTTTCTTTTTTTCCCTTTATGGTGATGATCGTTTCGTCTATTTTTTTTCCATTCAGGCATTTTTTTTCTATTTTGCATTTGTATAATTGCGTGTCAAATTTTAAATGCGGCGAAACGATCGTCACTAAAAAGGAGAAAAAAAAAGTATTAAGAAATAAGAACTAGACTGCGAGTAGACTACATACATTTATAATTCCAAATCCATAAGGCAAAAACAAAACATCCTAAATTACATATTTATTAATAGTCTATAGACTATTGATTTGTTTTTAACCCTGTTATGCTTACAACTGGAACAAAAGTAAGCACAAATGTTTATAACCAAAATGTTTTAAAATATTTTTAAAAAATACGTGCTTTCTTTAAAAGTTGCAGAAATGTTTTCTTCCTCTACAAAACCAAGTTACAATCTTTAATCTTGATTTCCCGAAAGTTGACTTTATTTGTGTGTTTCAGCATAAAATATATTATTCAAAATTATAAAAACTCTGTGGTAAAACCTACATACCTTTAATTTTTATCACAACTTCCATGTATTAAAATTTATGTTCAATTTGTACAGTATATCAGCCCTACTAGAGGTATAATTTTGTTTAAATAATATGTAACCAAAAATAAATTTTTCCTATACTATTTTCTTTTTACTAAATACATTGTTTTGGTCTGTATTAAAGATAAGAAATAAAAGTATTTTAATTCATTTTAAGTGATTGACTCACTGATTGCGTTTAACTTGTATTATTAAAGATTCACATGATTATATTAAAAGCATATAATTAACTGAACCGTAGATTATTTTATAATGAACCCCGATCTGCTTATTTTATAACGTCAACCTATTTGTAGTAAATAATTCATGATTTATATATATTTTTAAATAATATGAAAATAAAAATAAAATGATTACTTATAATTGGAGCCTATTTCACAACAATGAAACAACAATGAGTTCCATCTCTATGGTTTCAAAACCAAAATACATTTTCAACTTTCCCAAATGGGATGTTTAATCTTTTTAAGAGCCCGTAAGTATTTATTAATATTAGATTTAATTAATAAATTAGTTTAGTAATACTTTACAATATTTTGTCTGCTATTATATCTGTTGACTAACATAATCTAGTTGGTTTGTATTATCTTATCTGGAATTCTCAATGATCATACAACCGACCTCTATATTATTTCATCTGCTAATAATTGTGTATAATTTTTTTGTCTTGCAACTTAATCTAACTCATTGTGTTTTCTCTAAACTTTGAAGGTTATTACCATCCTTTTCCATGTAGGTACTAATTGGGAACTAAAGATAATGTTATTACCTAATATCATCAACTACAATGCATCAATTGCATAATTATTTTTAGTTTAACTCCGGTATGGTATGAATCCTTATAGATGGCTTTATGTTTTCTTTATAACATTAAGATGTTGTAGAAATTTCTATTGTGGTTAAAAATTTTGTATAAGATTCTTGTAATGTGATTAATTGATTATATTTTCATACCTGAAATGACCATAAAACTGACTTATGAATTATATCGTTAGCTAATAAGTGTACATAAATACTGTGTCTTATAGCTTTATCTAAATCATGGATAACCTTTACACTTTTGTAGCTTATTACCTTGTTTTTACACTTAGTTACCTTGGTCACTTTTTTAGTTTTACACTTTGACTACATAATGTCATCAAATATTATGCATTAATTGGATATTTTTTATAGGTTACATCCGGTATATTATAAATACCTTATAATGCTTTAATGTTTTTCTTCTTTTTTTTCAATAAAAGAATTACTTCTATCGATACAAATTTTGTGTCATATTCCCATACTGTGATCATTTGATTGTATTTTCATATAGGGAATGGTCAACAACCATATAAATAACTTCTGTGCTATGTCATTAGCTAATAGATCTACATAAGTTCTTTGTCTTGCACCTTCAACTAACTGACGGTGTTTTCTTTACACTCTTGTAACTTATTACCTCGGTTTTAAATTTATCTGCTAATTATTACTAAGTAAAGATGTCGTATTATTTCTGTTCAATAAGTTTGTTTAGTTTGTCACTGTTATTTTCTATATATTTTTTAATATTTTCATTATACATTGAGATGTTAAAGGAATTTTTGTTATTGATAAAAGTTATATCAGATTCAATGAACAATGAAACTAAAACTTACTATCAATGACCATTCAACTGAATTTTGTGTTGTGTCATTATCTAATATGTCTAAATAAATTCTATGTCTTGTATCTTCATCTAACTCACAGTGTTTTCTCTGCACGTTTGTAGGCAATTATAAATTTGTTTTTAAATTTAACTGCTCTGTAATTATTTATTAAAGATATCGATACCTAATTTTGAATATTTTAAATACCTGCTAATCCTACAGTATTATTCTTTTGATTGTTATTGCCCATTCCTTGCACATCAAAGAAGGTTTCGTGTTTTTGTTGTTCATTGAGATGTTAAAGGAGTTTTTAAAGGTAGAAACGTTTCAGGAAGACTCTTATAATATTAAGATATATTATACTTTCTCATCTGTAATGATTGAGAACAATTCAGTTCACTACAATCTACTGTGTAATTAGGTAATATGCGTCTTGTAATGTACCTTCGTTAATTATTGTGCAATATTATCTGCTTTATTCTTATTATTATTATTAGTATGGCAAAAAGTTATTCATTTGCTACCTGCTTCTCTTTTTGCCTATGGGGATAACTAATTCTTCAATCAAAATGTTGTTGTCCCACTTATCTCTTTTAATTATTACTTTTTAATTATTTTTATTTATTTGTGTAATAATTTTTAGCATCAAATTCGTTTTAAGAAGATGAAATTATTTTTATAGTTTTTAATTAAATTTCGTTTCAATTCAATAAATGTTAAAATATTTAGTTATAAGATAAGTTTTCCATTGTAGTTGGATTTTTTTTTTTATTGTTGTTGGAAATATGTACCAATTTAGTTCGAAACCACAAAGAAATATTTACTTAAATACTTAACTACTTATCCATTTGTTTTTTCCATGAACGATACACAATATTGTACAGTTTGTTTAATGAATTTTATGTTTAACCCACCTGCTAAGGTTACTCTAACGGATATATATATATAGCATTGCACAAAGACAAATCTCTGAAACACTTTTCACTGGGTACACTCCATTCAGTCTCTTACCCGCAATGACTGTGTTATTTGTTTAATTGTTAAATAAAATCCAACACTAATATAATTTAATTTTTCTGTCTACAGGCACTAGATGAACACTTCCCGGCAGTCCTCAATTTTCGATCAAAACAGTTAAAATTCTACATTTTTGAGGACAAGGGTCATCTATGGTAAGAATCTAACCTAATATAAATTTACAGTAATTATTGGAGGAACAAATATTCTGTTATATTCTCAAAATTTTAACACAGTTATGATTTAAAGCACGCTAACTAAATAATATGTAGTTCAGTAATAGGATGGGTTTATTATGATTACATTATGATTATTATTTAACATGTTGAAGATCAATTTATTTAGCTCACACTGTCACTGATGGTGCATAATTTAGTTATAAAGTAGCCTCTTAGTTTAATATAGTATTTTTTGTATATCTATTCATATACATATATATAATCTATTATAATATATTCAAATATATATATAATATTTTATTTACTCACCACAAACGTATCAAAAACAATATTTATATAATTTTGAATATGCGATTTAACACGTTAAAGATCAATTTATTTACTGCACGATGTCACTGATGGTTAAGACAATAATACTTAAATATTTAGTTTTGTATATCAAAATTGGTACACATACTTTGGCAGAAATTAGCTTAAACCTAAAACTGGCAACATTACCTCAGTTAGTTATCCGCCAAATATTACAAGGGTGCGCGGTAAGGGTTTTTTTTCTGAATTATACAAAAGAAGTTTACACTTACGTAAACCAATGTTATTATATGTTAATTATTTTAGGATAGAACTCAGATCAAACCTAAATCAATTTCTAAAAAAAGATTTATTGGATAAATTTGGAGAAGAAACTTAACATTTTTGATTGGTTAATTGTTGATATATCTAAAAATATATCCATAAAAGCCATTTACAAACGTCATGTTTATCTGAAGCAATATAAAAATTACGTCAAAAGTCATCATATTTTCATGTATGAGAACAGTAAAACAAAATTCTACATACCTCTTTACAGAATAGTACCTATAATAATAAACATAAGATATCACCAAAATATTTACATTTCTGTCATTAAAATTAAAAAAAAAATTAAATAAATAATACCTATAATATGACAAAAAACAACACAAAATTTAACAGGCTTTTACAGGACAACACAATCCAACGCAACGCACAATACAAACAGCTGATTTTATAAACAAAACAATCTAATATAAACCTATTCATTCTAGAATATACAAAATGATCTTTGAAATTATAGCGTTAGATTTGTTTTGGAATCACCCAAAAAAGTATCGGAGATAAGAACCAAAACAGATAAGTAGTTAGAAATGACAAATTTCGTAAATTTCCAGTAGAGTGACTATTTATGATCAAAGAATTTAATCATTTATAAGTTATAGGGTTGGGAGAATAATAACGCAAATAATTCTGTGTCTATAATATATTTTGTGAAATAAAAATAAAATTAACTATCAGAATAAACATATAATGATTTAAACATAACCCGTATTTGTAACACAAAACTTTAATAATTTTAATTTTCGTTCTTTTGTTCACTTCCTTTCTATCTTACAAAATATATTGTTTTTGGCTTGTCAACCTTGGATTGACTACTTTTCGGTCGTATTCTTAAAAATTATAGGGTGTTCCAGGACACGTGCGAGAAAGCACGTCCACCCCGGATAGGAGATTCATCCCCTCTAAACCAAGTAATACAAGTAAAGACTGTAATACTTCTACAATAAAAACTATTCAATTTTCAATTATATTGTTTATACTGATGACCGACGGTACTTGATAGATTTCCATGTTATATAAATAAAAGACACAAATTCTACATATATTGGTCTAGCCGACTATGGTTTCGCCAGTTAAGGTATTGACGAGGCTTATACAAAGACTTATAACCTAAGATGAATTATACACACCTTCAAGACCAAGCCCACAAGTCCCGTTATATGACAATGACCTGTAGCTGGGAAACCCAGTGAGTCATAAACTATTTAAAACATGCTTTGACAAAGGTTGAAGTAGCGGGGAGAAGACAAGAATTCTGTTTGATCGTTAAAAACTAAATAACAAGAAAGTCTCTTAATCTCCAATATTTCTAAAATGTTTATTGTTTTACCCTTGACGTTAATATGAAGAATTTCAAATTTTTAATATTAGAATAAAGATCAGTTAATGCAACATTTTAAAATTACTGGACAAACTAGAATCTTTATAACCAACCGCCAACTTCTTTCATGTTCACTTTGTCTTCTCTTAAAACTACGGCCTGTTTGACCAAAATAAGCAGCTTTATAAATACTGCATGTCAATTTATAAACTCTATTTTTCTATTTTATCTTTAGAATTTATTAAAATTGTTTGCTAGACCAATTAATTGTAGATTTTAACAAACTAAAATTGTGGGTGTTTTATTTGTATAACATGGAATTCTTTCAAGTACCGTCGGTCATCAGTATAAACATTATTAAAGAAGCAAGAACTGCTCGTCTGACCGTTATATTCAAAAGATTAAAGATGAAGAAAGCTTTTACATCTCAACATCTTTGGTTCTCTTCACAGTGTATAAAGAAGAATTTAGTGCCTAAATTTGTTTGTGTTATTTTAAAACTATTAGTGAAGGGTCTAAAGTTGCAAAACGTAGTGCTGAAAAGACATGGTAAATTATGAACTTAGAAGTTGTATAGAATAATTAGGGATAACGTTAGTTAACATTTAAAAGTAGTGCACAGTGAATTGGTGTTTATATTACATTTATTAGAATTTGATTTGCTGGGTAGGGAAATTTGTGAGTATGTTACTGAATTTATCCAGTTTAAATATGTAAAACAAAACAAAATAGATGGATTAATTGAACAGCAATGTGTTAATAACGAAAACATAAATAAGGATTAGTTTTAAATGTCTCTTCAGAATTTAAGTTTTATAATAGGGTGGTCAATTTGTCAGATGTTAAATTTAATAATAGCGAAATGTAGGTAATGGTTAAAAGAATATTATCTAAAGGGTTTAAATATGCTCCGACATCTAAATCGGAATTATCTAATTTTTAAAATTTGGCATTTGATTCCGAATTATCAATATTTAAAGATATTACAACTAAACGCCTTTTTGCTAATATAATAAAAGATTATTATATTCCTTGTAATAATGCCGAGTTTAGTAAAAAGAAAATTTAGTCGTGAAAAACATAAAGACTAAGCTATCAGAAAACAAACTAGTTGTTAGTACAGCAGCGAAGGGTAATTCAATTGTGGTTTTACCGTTAGATGCCTAATACAATAAAGTTCAAGACTTGTTAAAAACTAAATCTTTTACTGAGCTAAAAAATGACTCATCTAAGAAAAACAACAATATTGTTAAATCTATCTCAACAGAAAACAATTGTATTTTTAGTCAGGCACAGGTAAAAACTATACCGGTCACGAATAGTTTAGAACCTATATTATATGGACTTATGAAATTACGTTAACCAAATAGTCCCATCCGTTTGTTGTTTTCTTTGTACAGTCTCCTGCATATTTATAATCTGGCTAAATTAACAAACACCTTTGTAAAAAAAATTTCTAAGTTCCAGCCTAAATTTCGGTTTAAACCATTAAACTAGAATTAGTAGGCAATTTTAAAGATATTAAAGTGCCTCCCTAATGTTAAAATTGTATTCTTCGATGTGAAAAGTGTATTTACAAGTATTAATGTCAGAGAATGTTTGGTTAGAATTGAATCAATTTTAGATTGGACTAAAGTTGACCCCTGTATCTCTATTGAATTGGCGTATGTAATTAAAGTATGTAGCAATCAAAACTATTTTAAATTAGAAAATAGGTTTTTCGCACAAGTGAATGGTTTTGCTATGGGGTCGCCTTTATCTCCATTGTTAGCTAAGATCTTTATGGATTCGTTTGAATCAACAATTTTTAACAATAATAATCAATTTAGGCCTAATATTATATAATTGATATAGATACGTAGATGATGTCTTGTGTTTATTTGAAGGTACTGACCGCCAAATAGAGTGCTTTGTAAATTATTAAATTCTAATAATGGGGATATACAATTTACTATGGAAATAGGTTTGCATAATAAAATAAATTTACTTGATCATACAATTAAAATCAATGATGGTAGGTATAATTTTAGCATTTTTAGAAAAAAACACGTTTAGTGATAACATTATAGATGCTACCTCACAACATCCGTGTAATCACAAATTAGCTGCTTAAACATAGTAAGAAGCATCGCTTATTTAAAGTTCCTATGGATAATAAGGGTTTTTGTGTAAAACTTTCAGATAATATACAAATAGCAAATAATAATGGATATGACTCTAACATCATTGAAAAAATATTAATATCAAAATTAAAAACATTGCAAAATTGCTAATTTACCCAGGTAGTCAGTTCTAATAAAACCACAAAAAAGTGGCGTAGAGGCAATTATCATAGGAAAGCTAGCTAAAAAGTGGGTAATATTTTAGAACAGAAAAAAATTGTAAAGCAGCCTATTACTGTAATAGAAATTTAGGAAAGATTTTAATAAATTCTAGAGATAAAATAGAAAAATGCAAAAAAGTGGAGTTTATAAATTGACATGTAGTATGTGTAATGCAGCTTATGTTGGTCAAACAGGCCGTAGTTTTAAGTGAAGACAATGTAAACATAAAAGAAGTTGGTGGTTAAAGTGAAGATAGTTTTTTATTGTAAAAGTATTACAGGCTACTTGGTTTAGAGAGGATGTTCCTCCTATCCGGGGTGGACGTGCTTTCGGGGACGTGTCCTGGTCCACCCTATAATTTTTAAGAATAGGACTGAAAAGTAGTCAATCCAAGGTTGACAAGCGAAAAATAATACATTTTGTAAGATAGGAAGGAGGTGAAACAAAAGAACGAAAATTAAAATTACTAAAGTGTTGTATTACAAATAAGGGTTATGTTTAAATCATATGTATATTCAGATAGTTAATTTTAGTTTTATTTCACAAATTATATTATATACACAGATTTTTTTTGCGTTATTATTCTATGAACCCTAAAACTGATAATTGATTAAATTATGCATAAAATCAGTGATAGTGTAAGATAAATAAAATGATTTTCAACGTGTTAAATAAAAATCAAAATGTGATCATAAACCCATCGTATTACTGAACTACGTGTTATTTAGTTAGCGTGCTTTAAATCATAACTGTGGTGAAATTTTGAGAATATAACAGAAATTTCTTTCTCCACTAATTACTATAAATTTATTTTAGGTTAGATTCTTAGCATAGATGACCCTTGTCCTCGAAGATGTTGAAATTTAACTGTTTGGGCCGAAAATTGAGGACTGCCGGGAAGTGTTCATCTAGAGGCTGTAGGCAGAAAAATTAAATTATTTTATTGTTGGATTTTATTTAACAATTAAACAATTAACACAGTCATTACGGGTAAGAGACAGAACGGAGTGTACCCAGTGAAAAGTGTTTCAGATTTTTGCAGTGTGATTTGATTTTAGTTTAGTGTGACCTTAGCTTTTGTACAGATGGGCTAAACATGAATTCACAAGCATTACGCATATCGTTTGATGATTCGGCAAAATGCTGACAACTATTTGCAGCGATTTCGTCGATTGTTTCAACAATATTGTGTCTAGATGTACGTCAAAATCGAAACGGAGCGCCTCACTTTCATTAGGTTGAACCAAGCCAAACTGCGTTCGGCACATTATTTCCTATCATTATTTCGACATGCTTCCCATCGAATCCAAGTGACCTGTGGAACAAATACAACAATGACATTTAAGAAAACAT
Source organism: Aphrophora alni (assembly GCA_963513935.1). Classification (NCBI taxonomy): domain Eukaryota; kingdom Metazoa; phylum Arthropoda; class Insecta; order Hemiptera; family Aphrophoridae; genus Aphrophora; species Aphrophora alni. The sequence goes on from OY740767.1 coordinate 90,451,869, forward strand.
TTTACATAGAATTCGTGTTAGTTGAGGGAATCCCAATCTCGAGGTGAATGAGGAGATGCATAACCAGGCTTTAATCTTCATCGAAGATATATATTACCTCATGTGCGGCAATTTATTAGTCAAGTATATTAGACCTGGAAAACGCATGTTTCTCCCACGGTCATTTGTACGTAGCATATTCACGTGTTGGCGAACCATCTGTTTTGTTCGTTCTCGCACCTAACAACAAAACGATAACTTTCGTGTATCATAAGCTGCTTTAATGAAGATCAACCCAATTGCAACCCATACTGTAAAATGCATAGTGCAACAAGGCCACTCGAATCGTTTCTATTTACTTCAATAAAGCTAATAACTTTGCTGCTACATGAATCACATTAATTTCAAAGTCATTAAAATATTTTTAATATTGATTTTTGTACATTTATTAAACTTAATTTATTTTAAATATTGCTCCAAATGTTGAAACAGCTAAAGTGAATCATTATTGAATCTTAAGCGGTACGAAGTTCGCCGGGTCACCTAGTTTATGAATAAGAACAAGAATTCAGTAATATACGGAAGCAAAAGAGATCAAGGAGATAGGAGATTATTTTAAAACCAATCGCTGTTTTTCTTACTCACAAATTTAAAAAGTAAGCCTTGTGTATGTGCGCTCTTTAAATCAATACCCCCATTTTCTACGATTCCAGACAAGAAACAAATAAATGCACATGTTCTAAACCCGTCTGATAAATTCCATTAACATTCATAGTATCACTGAATCAATGAAATACTTAATGTAAATCTAAAGTCAAGAAGGAATACAAAAAATCAAGTAAGTAATTTAAACTACTAAAAGTTTACCACCTACTAGATTCCTGTATTTGATATTAGTCAATATTGATTACCTCGTTTTTATGGCAATAAATAAATAGCAATAAAAATTAAAGTGGTGTTTTAATATATCCTCTCATCATACTGCATACATTTTCGAAGGATCGGACAACAAATAACAATACCACAACCATTTCAAGTAGTAGCTTATTTTTAAATACCCAGTTATTTTTGCAATTATGTACTTTCCATAATTAATTAACACACAATAAAATGTATTTATAAAAACGGAGAAGTTTATCAGAAGTTATTGTTTAATAAAATATTGATTACAAAATAAATTTCAAAAACATTAATGGTGAACAGTGTGAGAAAACAGAACAAAATATAATTTATTTAAAGTAATAACTTCCTTTTGTACTAATAATTCAGAATATAAATTCTTTCCTTTAAGTGTTCGTCAGTTATTAGTATCATTTAATCTATACTAAAATAATATTATTTAAATTTTGAAATAGTTTGTAATAAGCGACTCCTGGACGTAACGGTACTAATTGTATAAAACTTACCGCTGCATCTAATTAACGTTTGATTAGCAGCGTTTCCTCAGTTATTTCATAACCATTGACGTTAAAACAATTTGGACGTGAATAACATAAATTTACTTGCGATTAGAGTAATTTTCATAGTTATTAGAGCCGTCTGTCTTTGTCAGAGAGCGCAGTTTTTCCGGGTTGTTTGGGTGAAATGGAATTTTGTTTACATATCCGCGGCTGGGAATGAGGGTTTTTCGTCCATCTGGTAATTTCGTTTACATTTTTATATAGACGAGTGAGAGTTAGTGTTCGGTATGAATTGTGGCCGTTCTTTTGACTAGGTTTATATATGGCGTCGGCCTTAAGTTTTTTTATTCTGGTTGAAGGGAAATATCCGAAAGGCAATAGCTGGGGTCCTTATGTCAAGATTTTTTCCTCGTGTTTTTCATCGACGGTGTGCGGCTGTTGTGGAGGAAGTTTAATAGCTGCAGGCTTCTTCCCTGGGGTTAGATGTAGTATTATAGTTTCTTTGTAGTATTTGAGCCGGGATATTATATTACTTGGACAACGATTTCCGAAGATATTATTTTAGAAATAAATAGACTTCGAAAAGATGTTAAACATAAATATCTTTGATACGGGACATTATTAAATCTAAATAAATATTAGAAAAACGTTTTGGTCCTTAAAACAAATGACTAGAGATATTAAGAATAAATATGATTATGAGATTATATCTGGCAAAACAGGAATAGAATCATTGAAATAAATAAATATAATAAAAAGTATGAACGTAGCTTAGACTGTGGATTCGGTAGGTGAGGAAATTGAAGCATTATATTTAGAAAATGTGTATGTGCATTTTTTTAAATTATGTGGTGAATTATTTTCAACGTGGATTCATGGTATGATGATTTATGATATGGTACCCTAAATAAATTTATTATTTTATTTATTTAAATTTCGAATTTCGGGTCGTTACAAATTTAGTTATACACAAATCAATCTACTGGTTGTTGTGTTACTTGATGGTGATAATTGCTGCAACGATTTTAATAAAATATAAATTAATATTTTAATAAATAAGATAAAAATATTTTAATTGTTCTATTTACATATTTACATAATTATATCAGTTTGTTTTTTTATAATTTTATTTTATTATTATTTATTTATTTTAATTTTGTGGTCAAATTTATTTTCAAGATTATCATTTAATAATAATGTAATGTGTTCTACTGTTTTAGTTTAAATGAAGACCAAATTGATTATAAGATTTGATCGTAAATAAAAATAAAAATGAACCATTTATTGGTCACAGTGCAAATATGCAATTGCGATTCCAAAAATATTATGAAATGTTATTCTAAAAGTTACAATTTTTAATTTTTTTGTGTTAGTATAAGAATTTCGACTATCTTATCAGTGTTGTGTTCACGGTTAGCAGTTTTATGTACTGTTGTCTATGCTGTGAGCACATTAGCGTGAGAATATTTTTTGTATATATGTTTTGTTTTTTATCAGTATTGATCATAATGCGAGATTAGCTTTTATAGTTTGAAAGGTGTTTTAACTCAATTATAAAATTGTATTTATGGTTAGACTTTGTTTATTTATTTAAGTTTTATTGTGATTTGAAACTCAAAATATGGAATTTTTATATGGTACGTATGATTTATTTTATATAAGAAGTTTTGTTTGTTTGTGATTTGTGTTATTTGTTAGGAGTGTGTACCGTCCGGGAAGGGGAATTTAAAAAAAAGATTAAAGTCGTGCTGAGCTCTGAAAAACCAGAAAATGAACCTTTAGGTTAGGTCGGTTCCTGAGCTTACCTGAGTTCACTCTTTACAGAAAATAAATGACAAAGAAGATTAACAAATAACAAGCTAATTTATTTTTCTTGAAAAGAATATATATATATATTTATTCAAAAAGTTAATACGCCCTTAGATAATAAAAATAAAAAAAAATTAATGAAACCCTTAAAAAAACTGTTTAACAACAATGAAAGATCCCACACCAAAAAGAAAATTTAACAAACCCTCCCCTTTTTTATTCAAAATTACAAAATATCTTATTTTCACAAAAATGAGTTTTAATAAAAGTTTATATTAAATAATATAACAAGTAAAAAAAAAAAAAAAAAAAAAAAAAAAAAAAAAAAAATACTAGTAGAAGTAGTTTACATATCTTAGTTAATTATATGGCCAACAGTAAAGAAAAACTTATTTATATAAAAAAAAATTTCAAAAGGTTTTGACGTCAAAATTTTAATTTTTGAAAACTAACCCTGATTTGCCTTAGTAATAATTTCACAACATTTCACACACAGTTAGTTTTTTTATTGGGCGAAGACCAAACTTCACTCAGCTTCTTATAATGGACGTTAATGAGGCCTCATTCTTCGACCAGTTAAGAACTGTATTCACAAATTAATACAAAGACAGACATTAGTAAGGCAGCTAACTTGATTGTTCATGTTTTAAAATGAAATTTAAGTTCATTTTCGGCGTTATTCTTTACAAAAAAAAAAAATAATAAAAAAAAAAATTTTTTTTTTAATTAAAAAAATTACAAAGTCTAATAATTCAAAAATACAATTATTGAGAATAATGAACTCAAGATGTAATTTTTAAATATATTATAGTTATGAATTTGTCAAGAGACATTTTGATTACCTGGAGCAGAGAGAGGCGATTCCTGACGGCACTAAGAAGTTTAAGCCAATAGAAATTTTTTGAAAAACCTGAACTTCTTTACATTTATTACAATTTACAATTTATTTTATTACGTGACTTGAAAGATTTTTTGGCACCACTTCCACACACGTTAAAGTCAGGTTATGCTTAACCTTAAAACACTTTTATATTTCACATTATGCACCTTTAAAAAAAAAAAAAAAAGAAAAGAAAAAGATCACCGAGAAAATATCATGTGTGTCGGAGTACGTGTTTCAAGACGTAGAAAAAAAAAGAACAGACCAGATCAGCTGTAGCCCTTGTATCTTACAGTATGATTAAGTTTTAAATTGAGGTTTATGAATAAAAATACGTAGCGGATTTAATAAACGCTACATGTGTTTAGTTTATGTGTTAATGTTACAGAGTAAGATTGTAATAAATTTGATTTTAAAATCAATATATAGTATATTAAGCTGATTTTTAAACAGAATACTTAAGTCATTACTCTACAAATAACCTGTCGAAATCATAGCCCTGCTTCGTACGTGTGCATACAATTTTTGAATGTTTGACTTTGTTCTTCTGGAGGTCGTAGGCCACCCTTATTCATATTTTTAGCATATGAATAACATTACGAACAACTTATTTTGATTTATTATTATTTTTAAAATGAAAATTTAATTAAATTATGGAAAATAGGAGAAGTCAGAGCATCATTGGTGACCTGGTGAGAATTCGTAGGGCAGAAAATGTGAATTTGAATGCAGAGCAAGACTTGGCCTAACAATAAGATATCCATAATTTAATAATTTGAGTGAAAGGAATAATATTTGCATATATTGTAAAGCTGTTTATTTTAATAGTGAAAGAAAAACTTTAGTTGATTTTTACAGCTTTTTATTTAATGGAAAAGTAAGTATTCCACATGTTCTGACAAATAATTACTTGAAAGATTTATTTACGGGAAGTAAAAAATCATGTAATTTCTTAATGTATATTTAAGTTTTATTTGGCCTATCCCCTTTCATAAAATATTAAAAATCAATTGTTTTAATTACTTCTTTCTTAATAAACTTGGGTTTTATTAGGTTGTTTTTTACTTTTTAGTAAATAATTAGAGATTAACGTTGACTAGGGTTTTTAGTTTTTGTTTTTAAAGGCTCAAATTTTGTTTAATTGTGACTCATAGTGGGAATAAAGATTTTGTCCTTTCTTTTTAATTACTGGTCTGTTTTTCTGTTTTTTATCACAATTTATGACTTCTTGTTTATTTGTTTATAATTTAAAGTTTTCCATGTCACATATTTTGTTTTTGATTAATTGCAACTCTCAGCCGGTCGGTTTAGTATAGACCCTTTCTACTTCTTTCCGATTAATATATATATTATATATATATATATATATATATATAAATATATATATATATATATTAATAGACGAATTTGTACTTATTTATTTGAATTTTATTTAAATCTATATTTTAAAAAAGAAGAAATTACATACATTATGAATCCCTATTTAAAATGTTGTAATATTTAGCAATGTGTGAAATTTTATCTTCATTGTAACAGTTAAAGATGTTATAGATGGTAGTAATAATGCGTTTGACTACTATTGGATGAAGGTTTTAGAGCTGCACAAAATGAAATATACCTATTGTGGGATTATGTGCTATGTATGTAAAAAAATTACATAATAAAACTATTTGGTTTTAATTTGGCCGTCATTTTTTTTAATTTACCGACGTATTTTACAGTTTAATGAATTGGTACAATGGTTTTAATACCTTTCAAATTTTATCAACTATTTGCTCTCTAAACGAGCAAACATTTCCAAATTCCTCCAATGTGTTGGGTCGTTAGTCATTTCATAGTTTCTCGTGTTGACGTTTCTACGAGAGAGATTGCAATATAGTATTATATCAGAAGTACGTTAACATGTTGAATTAAAATATATTTACGTTCAATAATGATAGAAATTTAATTATATAACTACTGGAATTTTTTTTTTATTCCCCGTAGTAACCAACAGATGTACATGAACAGGTTATTGTATGAAAATATCAACTCTAATCAGCAATCATTGATGATTCATCCACATTGTCGTAGCCTATACAATGTGTCTCTACGTTTTACGTTAGGCCTAGAGGCTTGTCTATCTTTCTGTTTACAAAATTGTATAATTTTGTTTATTAAGGTTAAACTTTGGATAAGACTAGTAGCAGTTCAGTGTGAATGTATCTTGAAAAGAGGCAGTGTTTGTTTACAAATAAATGTTAACGAATCAGAAACACTATTATTGTTTATATTTTAAGCTATAGTGGGGGTTGTGGAGCATCATAACCTTCAGCTATACCTCGAAATATTATTATTCAGTTGTTTACCTAGCTTACAGGGGGGGTACTAAAATTTTGTGCTTAATAGGCAAAATTAGAGGTTTAAAAAGAGTTTTTTTTTGCATTATTTTCATAGTCCAGTATTAAAGAGTGCTTCCAAATATTAAAAGATATTATTTATATTTCCGAAGAATAAGAAACTTTCGCTCTTTTTATTGTAAAATTATTTTGAATGGTAGTGTTTAATAGAGGTTGTGGTGAAAATGATTGAGACCTTTCATTGTTCTATCTTCATTTGACGTGATATTTAAAACGTAATTAAATTTAACTTCAAGAGTTTTTTTGGTTCGTTTTAAAGTCTTCTGTGAAATGCATAGCATATATTAATCGTCACCTTGGAGTTCCTATTACTCGAAAAATTGTCAGTTGGGTTCGTTTTGCAGCACGGGAAATGGTTGGATTCCTGTTTTCCAGTTTCAGGTTAAAGTGGTTTTAGTTGTAATTTCAATTTGATTTAATCCCTTCTGAATAATTATTAAATAGTTATATATTTTAGCTCAACGTAGGGCCATCTAATATTGATTTTTATGTCGTTCATGTGAAGAAATGATAAATGTAAAAAATTCAAAACAAGAAAGGGGAGATTTTCGGAAACAAAAATAACACTGCTAGATAAAGATAAATTTTTTAAAGTGTAATATATTTATTGATATTCTTTATATAGAAGCTTAATTGTAATTACGTCGAGAGTAGAACAACATTTTCATTTGTTTATTGTATTAGAGCTGTTACAGAATTAAATCCCATCATCAGGTGCTTGTCAGTTTATAAAATATAATTGTATATTTTATAAACTGATCTTGACACACAACATGTCATGTTATTATGTGCTGTTGTATAACTCATATTAACTCTTATCACAAATACAATAAATAATATTAAAAAATCGGACAATTAGTGACCAAAAATTTGTTTATTGTGCAGACCTGTACTGAGAGCAGTCTTTCACTTAAAAAAGATAATTCAACATATACATAAAATTTTAACCGAATCCATATAGCCCAACCAATTTGTATGACATAATTTGTAACAAACGTTAAATCAATATATTCTCTTCTATGCGATTTAAGTCATAAATAACATATAACTATTTAACATTAACAAAAATAAATAGTTTAGTTGTTTATTAGAAAGATTTTCTGCTGAATTTTTGATAAACTGATGAAGATAATTTATTTGGATTTACTGCTTTTTTTACGCTTAAATTCCATATTTTATCCAACCATGCCACAGAACCAACAGCACCCACTGTAAAGCTATCAATTTTACTGTTTGAATATCGGAGCTGCAGCAATTCGATTGTGTCAATACCAATTACACCTTGCCGTACTTCGACGGTCGGTGTAATTAAGAGAACAATCGTTATGAAAACATAACTTGATTGGTTGCAGGGTCTATCGATACCGACATTATTACTTCAAAAGAGGATAAATTCAAATATATTAATTTTTAAGATAAGAACTACACCTGGCAGAGAAGTGTAACATTAAATTACACATTTTTGTCCTAGCTCAGAATAGCTTTCACTTTATTTTAAAGTTTTAAACTGTCAATATTGTATTATTTTCTGTCTTAAAAAATTTAAAAAATCTCAGTCAGTTTTTAAATTGTGTTTATAATTAATTTTATTAATAATAATTTGTGATTTCTATTTAGGATTTTGATTTTAAATTATATTTCATTTCTAAATCCGTTCTACATTTCTACTCTCCAAATCGGGCACTTAAAAAAATAACTTTTTAAACATTGTATTTCATCAGATTATATTATGTTTATTTGGGTCACTATTATACAGCTTAAAAACGTCTTTGTTATTGGTAATTAAAAACAATATAGCACTCTAAAATCCGACTTTGTGAAACGCATTATTGTACTTTGAGGAAGCTTATTAAAGTTCAATTTATACCTCACCTTGCTATAAAGAAAAAAAAAGATACAAATATATTAGTATTTTATGTTTTTCAGGCAATTTCAATTCTCCTCTTTTTTAAGGTACACATATCTCATTTACAGAACAATCATTAACAATATGATATTTGAAAGTAAAATCCTTTAGGGGTTGGTGATTCATAGTAAAATAACCAAATTGTTTAGAGGACGAGGAGTGCTGTAATTGAATTTCAGTAGTAAAACTTATCATGCTAGGAAAATTTATTTATCATAAGTCGAAATTTAAATCTTTTGAAATAAACAATGTCGCGTTTGCAGTACTTACATAGACGTTAAATTATTTAATTTCCAAGAAGGTACATCACACTTCTTGATATTCTTCTTAATATTCCATTTCAACTTCCCCCATAATTATTTCACATGGGATAAGAGCGACAACAGCGTTCTGGTTCAAAGAATGAATTTTTAATGAGTCATCCAAAATTCACCTACATCCTTTGTAATTAAAATTTCAATATTATATACTTAAATGGGTTGCATAGCTCTAATAGAAATTTCTTGCTGTTTGCACGTTTTATTAATTAACAGAGCATCCAATTTAGTTTTTTGACTTTTCTTTTCTCTTTATGCCATTTTTAAATTATGCGTCATTCGATGTTGTTTATTGTTTAAAAGTATTGAATGGCCTTATAAAATTAATTAATTCTTATATGATAAAAGTTAATTTCTTTAGCGCAATAAAGATTCCCAAATGAGTGTAATTGTGTTGATTACTTTTACTTATTTATGCCGAATGTAATATCAGTTTTATATATAAAACAAACTAAAATATTGTATAGAGTATGAATTTATTCTCAATATCATATAACTAAAACTACATTTCAAGATAAGGATTGAAAAAATCCTAGAGATTGCAACTGAGACTGGCAAACTTATGGTAAAGAGACAAAGGATCTTAAAATGTAATCCTTGTTTTTTATAACATATAAATTTACGAAAACAATAAGAAATGTACTAAAGTAAAATTATTCACTACTATTAAAAAAAGCAGTTTGGGAGTTATCTTTCAAAAAATGAAAATAAAATATGGATGTATTTTAAAATGTCTATCATCAAGCTTTGTCTCTCATTTTTTAAGGAATTATAAACCCCTTGACTGCCTCACACATTACAATGAAAACACATAAAGAACGCTAACCTAACCTACACTCACAAATCATCTTAAAGCGATGCCTGGCAACATCACTAGGTGAACACCTAAACACAAGTTATAATAAATTACCTAATTAGCTTCCTCTTTAATCTTTAAATCAGGATCCAACTTCAACGCAATCTGAGTATTGAACATGACATAAACTTATAATTATTATAATACTCGTATGTATACCACATATGAAAAGTATGAACAGATGATAGTAGCAACTTAGCAAAGGGATTGATTCACCGAGATTATGGAATTTTATGCACTTTATACAGGAAATAAAATAAGAATTCCTCACTCGAAGTCAATAATTTTACAAAGCCACTAGAACATTTAAAGACATGTATAAATAAGAGAAAAATCTAAATTTTTAATTATGTACACAAACAAATGTATGTTTTTTTTTAGTCTAGATGAAATAAAAATGTCTATTGCAATTGCATAATATGACTAATAAAGTCTTTTTAAATTTTTTTTTAAATATTATCTAAGTTTTTCGACCTTTAATTACTATATATATTATATATATATATATATATATATATATATATATATATATATATATATATAGTTTTGTGTGTATGACAACAAAAGCTAAGGAGAACCTGATGTGACATACTACCGGTATGCTTATGTTAATATAATGTGTAATATATTTATATGAATTATATATAATACCTCCGTCAACTACCAGAGCGAAGCCCCGGGACTTTAATGTTAATATAGTATGAAATTTGTTCATGGAACGAGTTACAATAAAATGCTAATAATTTTATTACATTTTTGTTTGAAGAAATAAAATACGAACTTTGTGGTGTCGTAATTTATTGAGTAAAAAAAGGGGTGTTACAACTCTCATGAAGAATATTTTAAATATTAGACCGGCAGAGAAATATATTTGTTTGGAACTTTGAAGCTAATGCTCAGGATATTACGAGAGAAGATTCACCGCGTACAAATAAATTTACCATTTGTGTACCACTTAAATTTTTACTCAGATTTTTGAGGATCAAATCATTTTTAATGTGAAAAAAGAGGTAATTCTTATACGACCCGCTACATACAAAAATGCTATATTAGCCTACAAATAAGAGAAAAAAAAGATTTTAATCAAATTAACGAATATATTTTGGAAAGTACCTTATGTGAAAGTTACGGAAGATATTATTTAATACCTTATCGAAAATGTACACTTTATTAAAATCTAGGGCTAAATCTAAATTTCATACATGGACTGTTAAAACATCTACCATGTTGAAAAAAAAAATAGGTTTGTTTCATAAAACATGTCAACATACAGGCAACTCTCATCTTATTTTACAAATATTGAAATGTTGTTCCTTTTGTTACCCTTATTAACATTTATTCCTAAGGAAAGAATATAATTGTATAATAGTTCAGAATGAATATTTGGTAGATGCTTACCAAACACAATCTTACATATATGTTGGTAATTTTACTAAGATCTAATTTATTACCAATAATTTGATATTAAAATTATAAATTTAACAAATAATACACATCAATAACACATGTAGGTGTAAGATTTTTATACAAATTATACTTACACCCGTTAGTGCTCGGATCGCTTATAAAATTTTAATTTTTACTTCCTCAAAGCTTTAGAGATTTGGTTGTTTGCATTGTTTTATTATTAACTTCGGAGAAGTTCCAAAGCGTACGTACAGGATATTTAAAATTCTACTATTAATTGAACATAATCTACTCCTTTGGGATACTAAAAAACTCCTTTTTTCTAAAACAAATAAATATGGTTTCATACCGTGTGGAATCTGTGAGATCTCGGGGGAAAGTAGAAAAGTTTAATGCACGGTTAACTACGATATTTCATGAAATAGAACTTACAGAAAACATATTATTATATTAAAAACCAATGAATTTATACACATAGGACACAAGATTGACATATATAATTAAACGCTTTTTACGAGAGAATTGGAAATAAGAAGTGATCTAACCAAGAGGTAACAAATTTATTTAATTATATATTCCATAACAGGCCACTAGTAAATAATATATACAGTTACAATATGGTCCGTCGTTTTGAAGATACCGGGAGTAATAAAGACCGCGATGGCCGTAGGAGATGGACATCGCTGACATTTACGTGTTTACTTGATTATGATTACCTGACGTGTTTAATGGTCAGGTTAATTGTTGCATTTTGATAATAACAACAGCTGATTTAAATAACAGCTGTTCAAATACTGTCAAATTAGTAGCCAGTTAGTTTTCATGTTGTGAATTAAGGTTAATTTCGTTATTTCTTAACCGATTTTTACAAAATGTTATACTACATTTTTGACTTATTTTTGCATGTAGAATCTGATTCTCCATAGCTCGCTACAAAAATTACTAAAAAACTTGATGGTTTTAGGCTAATTTTTGTTGTTGTAGACAATTACCAAGAAATTATGTTTTTATTTTTTTGTCGATAACTCGGTTATCCTTTGACCTACTGAAACTACAACAAAAAGCATTGTGTCTGTTGTTAAAAAATAAAAATATTTTGTCTCATACATTTTTTTGTAAAGTTAACGCTTTTCAAGATATTCCTGGTTAAAAATTTGTAACGGCTGCCATTTTGAAAATTATAAAAATAAATTCTTCTTGCTTTGTACACTTTTTAATCGTAACATAGAAAATGCTTATTCGAAATTTGAACTCGATATCTTATCTATTTTCAGAGTTACAGTGAGTTTTTGTAAAAAAAACAAAATGGCGTCTAGCTGCTAAACAAAGTGGAAATTGAAAAAAAAAAAAATCATTCTTCATTTTCAGCTTAGAATCACACATAGAATATGAAAATGCATAGCCAGCCTAACCTTTTTGTAACACCCTATATAGGCTTATTCAAATATATTTTGAACAACCGGGTACACATATAATTTACGGAATTGAGTTTTTAAATTAATTCGTTATGTTATGTATTTAGTATAATAGCAATAAAGCGCAAACCAAGACATTTTATGATAATATGTATATATATGAAAATATATCCTTACAAAAAATATTAATCTGTACACGCAAATTAATGTAATCGTTATTAGAACAACAATAAAATTTAGGATTAAAAGTGAAAAATGTTATTCACATACTGTTTTAGATGATTTTAAATTTAAATGTCAATGGAAAGGTTCAAACTATCGTACGAGGACCTAAAAGGATTACTTTATATATATAAATCGAGTGTTCATCAGAACTCGAACTGTAGGGAAATCTGATGATGTGTTGTTATTTCATTCATTTTCAGTACCTTCAATTGAAATTGGTGTTACATCGCACAGACATTATTAGACAAATTATTTATGAATGAATAAATATTGGTTTTGACAAATTTTAAGTTTTATTTTAAAAACAATCATTAAAATCAAGCTGTTGATTGGTTAATGTAGTTTAATTACGGTTAATGTTGAGTTCAGTTTTGTTGTTCACCTTAATTAGTGGTTAAAGCATCGGACTTGCATTATGAAGGAACACCGGTTCATTTATTTATTTATTTTATTATTTTTTTTTTTTATAGTTCAAGTCTGTGGGACACCCGGTATATTTACAACACACATATATAGTAGGTGGCTAAAATATATTCAGGTTAAATAGCGCCCGGAAGACGAAGTGGATGTTATATTAGCTTATTTTTATTATCATAAAGAAATCTCAGGTGTCCTAACAGCGATAAGTTATGATCCCAGAAAATATTAGTGGCAAGCAAAACGCCATATAAATCATATTTATTGGGTCGATGTGAGACAACCATGATTAATTTTGGAATTGTGTTTGTAACTAGTTAAGGCAAACAATACAAAATAAAGCTTATTAGATTGAAAATGTTTGTCCCTCTAATAAGTGCATTCTATAGTAACTAAAATCTATGTAGGTAAGTTAATACATTGCATGTTGGTAGTTAGTTTACAAGTTAATTATAAAAAGGACTTCTATTATTATAAAAAGAAGATTTAAATGATCATGTCTAACTTTTTTGACGTAATATAAAAACAAACTCTGAACAACCTAAATAGCGTCTGCATTGCTTAAAGCTTATTCAATTATGTGAAGAATAATATAACTCTCATTAACTCTTGTGATACTAAAAGGAACTTTTATAACTGAAAATAAGGTGATAATAATTTTTAATTGTTTGTCGGAAACAAGAACACCATTCATATAATATTTCTATTATAGGCTATAAACATCAATCTAAATATTATGAATTATTTTATATTTAATTTCTTTCTTGATATTGAGAAAAATTATCGTATTCAGTTTCTGTTCTAATTGGTTGTTTCATGTTATTTTCTTGTAATATAATATCACTTGAACGTGTATAATAAACATGTTGAAAAAATAACTATTATATAGTTGTTGTTGTTGTTGTTTCCAATGGCTCATCCTGACTCACGCCATTCTTGATCGAGCTTTCCAGTAAAGTCTAGGCAGGTCTCTTCTATCCTGCTTCTTCGTGTCTAATTTTTCGCAGATCAAGAGATGATCCTTGTCCATGCTACTACCAGGGCGCTCACAGAGTGTGCACATCTCAGAAGGGAGGATGTTGATCCTACTGAGGAGTCCCGCCAAGGAGTCATGACTTTGCAACCGCCTGTCTCCTTGGCAACTACCTATTCTCAGAGTGCATGTCTTCATACAGTTTCCCCCTTAAGTCTTCTTTTATTTTTTTATGAGAGCAGGCCTGATGGTGCTTTTTGAATTTTCCATCTATTGTATAATGTCTTATAGGCTTATGTTTTATGAGGGTACCCTTTTTGCCAACTTGTTCGCCAGCTCGTAGGGCGCCTCAGTCCTCTATGTGATGGCGCCCACTGCAACACCACCCTGCAGATATTGTTTTTGATTATGTTGTATTTTCCCCTGATGGATTGTATAGTGGTGCACTTGGATGAGTCATTATTTGCAATTGCTTTTATTGCTGATTTTGAATCTGACAGGATACAGAGTCCTGTCTCAGCCACGGTTTCATTATCAACTGTCTTAATACCTAATTTATCGCAGACAGTTCCCCCTCAAATACTGTGGCATTCGAGTTCAAAGCAAAGTAACGGGAGACGAATTCACTGTGAACACCCGCTCCTGTCTCTTTATTCATTCTTGATCCATCTGTGTAGATCCTGGTCCATTTATCTTCAGGGTACAATGTGTTTACTGTTTGTAATGTTATTTGGTTGACCAGAGAAGGGAGATCCCTGGCCTTATTGATGGGTCCCATAAGTTCCAGGCTTGTTTCAAACTGTATGTAGTCCAGTGGGTTCATTGGCATTGTTGGAGGTTCCAGTTTTTCAGTTGTTTGCTTCCTCCAAGGCTATGTGTTTGAAGCTTTTCTGGGTCTTTAATGTTTGTTCCGCTAGTGCTTCCATTATCCACTTGTTTTCATTTGTCCTATGTATAAGTTTTTCATACAGTGTTTGAGCCTTGTTTCTGTAGTCTGGTCCTATAGGCGTGGTGTTTGTATATGCAAATTATTATTTAGTAATTACTACTATTATTGATGATTTAAAAAATTAAAATATTGAAAAACTTGAAAAGTAAAAATCATTATTATTTGGTTTACTATGTCTTTTCGTTAAATACATTAAACATGATGTTAAAATAGTGAGTGGTAATCTATCAAATATAATACATGATACAAATTATGAAATAATAATCGCTAGTAAATTTTAATAAGTGTACATTATAAAATTTAAAAATAATTATTAGTATAGTCAATCATACAGTGCTTTTAGTAAAGGGGGGGGGGGAGAATTATTAAATTATTAGCTATTAAAATTACAGGTTTCCAGACGTTAAGTCGATATTATTGATTTAGAAGTAGGTTTGTTTTTCTCTACAAGTGTTCAATTTCTTCTGTTTTATCAGTTTTGCAGGTTACCGTTATTTAAACACTTTCTAAAAAAATATAGTTGAAATTATTTAAAATAAGTTGTTAATTTTAGTATTATTCATCAGTTATGATGAAATACATATAAAACTAAAAATAACCTAGTCCAAATAATATATGAATAAAGAATGGGGGGTAGGAGTTATTACCTAATACAGACAGAAAATACCTAATCCTTATTTACAACATTTGAGTTATTTAGCGTATTATTTGTGGGAAATAGTGTTAAAATATTATTGTATTTTAAAACATCTTCAAGTCAAAATAAAAATTTTATAGAAAATTTGCATTTATCAATCTCATTGTGTAATCCTAATAAATACAAATATTGTTAATAAAGAAAAGAAGAAACACTGTAATAAATGTGTCATATGTTAGAAATGCAATAACTCTCAGTTAGTTATTATATATGATTCTTTCACTTCAAGATATAAACTGTAATTCATTTTTATCCTCTGTTTCTAAAAAAATACATTACTTCATGTAGTAACTCGGTCTAGATTAATTTACCAATAAGCAAGGATAATAATGTTGTAAATTTATTAAACATTTTTAAATATTAAAATTTAATTGATAAATTAGAAAATGTTCATTGATTAATTAAATACGTGTTTTAATTTTTAATTTTCTTGTTAATTAATAACTCAATCTAGTTAATATAAAACATTAAAAAAATATATAATAATGAAATACCTCAGAAATATCAAAAAAAAAATTGTTGTTATGCTGTCATAACTCTTAGTTAGTAATTATATCTTTTTCATATTCAAACATAAATTGTAATTTATTCGCTTACAGCCACCCTCACAGATTGACAGTATTGTACGCAGTAACACAGTCATGATTAACTTACCCTTTAGCAAAAGTAAAATATCGGTTATTGTTTTACATTAAATTCGTACAATATCAATAACTGTACAGGTTATTTTGAAATCTTTCTAAAAAAAAAAAAGTTCTTTCATATTGGTTTTTTTTATTTATTTATTTATTTATTTTTTAATGCCTGTGTTAATTTTAAATTGTTTGTTTATATGTTTATAGGAAGATGGAGGATGAGTTTATATTATCTATAAATGGAATAACAGATATATCCTTGATGTAGTACCTTTTAACTTTTGAACTGTATATCGTTGGGAGCATTGCGATTGAAGTGATCATAGATGATAGGCCTATAGGTTTCCCTACTGCTATTGAACTAATTTTCTGTTGTAGTTCAGTACAATGAAAGATTGTGTACGCGTGAAAAAATTAGATGCTGACTTTGTCATTGAAACGTCGTCTTATTGTTAGTAATGTGTTTCAGGTGTAAAGATGACGTTTTGCTTCTCTCCTGCTATCTGATGTAGTTCAGTACCAATTACGTTTGTTTACATATAACAACAGTAGATGCTGACTTAGTCATTGAAATGTCTTTTTATTGCCAATATTGTGTTTCTCGTGGAACTTTGTATGTTTGTATTGTTTGGCAACGACAAAATCTTTATTTTGTGTAATTGAAATTCATAAAACAAAATTACATTAATAAAATAATAAAATATTACTTTTGAAAATTTAAAACATTATTGTAAAAAGATATAAAAAGAAATATGTTTTGATAATTTGCTGTTAAGGTTTTCTCTTCTTCTATTTTTTGGGTTTAAAAAAAAAAAAAAATTATTCGATTTGTCCAGAAAAATGTATGTAAGAGAAATATAAATTGCCTAGATAAAAATACTTAACTAAAATTATTTGAAAATTTGAAAAGGTTTCAATTAGTATAAGTTTTTCTGATTGCTCCCTTTTACTTCAAGTTAATACAATGTACCCACACTTCCATCCTTCCACAGGCCCCCTAAACTCTCCTACATAACTTATATGTGATTCTATTGCCTATAAGTTGTTTGGTTCTTTCTCTGTCAAACAAATGAATTTCTTTTGAAAATTATTGATATTTCCAGATTTTGTAAATTTTTGGTAACCTAAATGTTACCACGCATGCGTTACAACTGCTAGAATTAGTCTAAAATAATAGCCCCCAAATTTTTACCCCCAGAATAATATTAGAAATATTAAAAACAAATTTGAACGTTTTGGCAAAAAGCCATCATCAGGTCATTTTTAAAATCTATTTTGTTCCTAAACATCATGGAGACTTTTTCCGATACATACAAATTGATTAATATGATGTGTGTAAATAGAGATATAACATGAAAAGGTGATTCAACAACTAAAAAATAATTATGTTTAAATTTTTTTTTTCAATATTACACTGATCTCTGAACTGCGTAAATAAGTCCGCAAGTTAATAAAGTGTGTCTAAACACACTGTTAATATTCACAATTAACTCATTTCAGTGTAATGTATTAAATAAAATAATGTTGAACCATATTCTCAAAACGAATTGTATTAGATATTACATTCACAAATGATGACAAATGTATGAATACAACACATCATTTCGTTATAATAAGAAGCTAGTTTCCATTAAATATGAAATAGTTGTAAATAATATAGAAATGCTTGATTTATATTTTTAGAATTTTGAAAGAAATATTGTCATTAAATTCTTTCAAAAACTTTGTAAATCTTTCAGGTGGTAAAACCAAATTTTTATTTCTTTAAATTCGTTTATGAAATCAGCTTTCTTGGAAACATAGGCTAAAAAACATAATTTTCCAATACTTTTGGCTAAGTTAATCGTTGAACAAAATATTTAGGTATATTAATTTTACTATAATTTTATGTAATTAAAAATATTTCCACAAAACTTATCCAAAATATACAAAACAAAAAAACCGATTTATTTTTAAGAGGTTTTAACACTTTTGATGGTACGTAAAACATCTCCAAATATTATGGGAGACATTATCAGTTCCACTTTTACTGTTACTCTATATTTCAAAGTAAGATTTCACCAATCAACTTTTCCGTAAATGGAAATGACCTAATAAAAATCTGGAATTATTCCATTTCTTGTATTACTCTTATCACTTACCGAGATTCATTGTTAACATAACCTCTATTAGTACGATGTCAGTAGATGCGCTACTCTTTTAACACTAATTATATTTACTCTTTAGTTAAAAAATGATGTCTCCAAAAACTTTTTCACAAATAATATTATATCGATATTCTTCATAAATAATTTCCATGAGATACAACATTTAGAATCAGTACTTATCGAAGATAAACGAAATAAAAAACGTCGAAGAAGGTAGCGAGCATAAGAATTCATACATTCAGAGTATTTGGTGAAAATTCTACATTTTCATCATCTTTCTATTACAAGCGTTTTCCATCAAATCAATCTGATATAGATTTCAACTCAACTCATGTACACTTTTTGTAACCATTCGTTCACATCTATTCCTATTTACATTTCTACGATGTAAAAATAATCCTTTACTAGTTTACATGATTCACGACGAATTTATATCAATTTATAACATTAGGAAAACATGAATTACATATATTAAATGTTGAGCTTGACTTATGAGAAAAATTATGAAGTATAACAAACACACAGACCACAATTCTCATAAAAAATACGCCTAAGTATTAGCCGCGTTATAGTTTGATTGGTGTAGCTCATGTATCACTGAAGAGGACGACCTTGTCGTTGAAACGCGTCTGATACTTAGGCGTATTTTTTATGAGAATTGTGTTCTGTGTGTTTGTTATACTGTTGAATTACATATGTTCGGCAATTTTTTTGAAACGCCAAATATAATTTATATAAGAATAACTAATTTCCTTTATTGAAAAGGAATATACCCCCCCCCCCCCAACAAATAACTCATAAATCATCACTCAATTTTAGGACTGAATTTAACAAAATAATGATTTTAATTGATTGGATTGAATTATATACACATATTTGATGATTTGCAACAGTCCATAACAATAAATGTCTCATCTTGTTTGAGTGTTTGTGGTTTTCTATATGCATTGTAATTCGACTATTATAAGGCCACCAAATAAAAAACCAAATTTGGCGGAAAAGTATAGACCTTCAGATTTAATGCCCCCTTTATAACAACCCCGAGTTTATAATTCGGAAGTACACTTTTTCTCCATCTAGTCTTGGGTTTGATCCTTCTTTTCCATATTTTATATAAATTCCCACCTAACAGACTATTTTTCTTATTTATTACCTATCTCCATTTATGTTGTTGTTTTTTTACGATGATAACTGCATTGTTTATATCTTTAAAGAAACATATATTTGTGCTTTTCAGAATCAGAGTCATTTCTAGTGTTCAAGAGAGTAATCAGCTGACCCCCGAGTACAACCAGAAAAAGTGCTATAAGAAAAAAAACATGTGTTTAACTAACGTGTTTAATTAAAACTGGTAATTTGTTTTAACGCATTGCTTAGGGACTAAGCCTCTTAAACTTCACGTGATCTATCTTCGTGATTTATAATATATCTTGAAAATCTTTAATCACTTTGTATTAAAATGTTTTTATACTTAGATATTATCGATTCATCAATAAACTAGTTGGGGTTGATTGAGTTGTGTGGGGTAGTTTTTTGTGGTTGTTACTACTAACTATAAATTACTACTGGGGAGGCTAACGACCTGCATTGTTCTACTTAAATAGCACAATCAGTCAAGGGCGTTACTCACCTCCGCGCTCATGTAAACTAAGTATTTCGCTAAACAGTTATTGTTATTTTATACATTTACGGGCGTAACTTATTAAATAAATATAAAACTATCTTGTTTTTTGAAAAATCATTTGAGGTTACCAATATGTTAACAGCTGTTACAATCTAAACATGTTGAAAGACATTACTATATAAAATAAACAATATATTATAAACGAAGCTGACTTGAGATTGGGGACCGTCATGGTTAGCTCCATATAGACGAAATTATCTAACCATCGTAAACAGGTACCATCATCACTTCAAATGTAGAACACAAGGAGGAACTTCAATCGACACATTGAATAAATACAAATTAAAAAAAGATAAGATTTACAGTTGAATTGTGCACAATTGTTATATTCTTATGTTGTTATGCTGATCACATGATTCTCAGACAATTTTAGATGATACTATATGCATGAAAGATTTGCCTTACCTCGTATGACTCTAAATTACTACTTGATGATCAGGTATATTAGTGACAGAGCTATAAAACTAATTTAGTTTTAAATATTAAATTTCGAATGTGGAATCAATCCGTAATCATAGACCAAAATATTTCGAATGGGAGGTCCACTATAAAATACGATTTGATATGAAATCTATTTGTTCAATAATTAGTGTTGTGCTTCAATACGGAATGAGTTACCCTGCGTATAGAGTATCCGAGCTATATATGACGTTTGTCTTTGGTACTGCTGCTACAATTAAAATTTAAATAATTCCATCATTGCCCTTCAAATATAGTGAGTATTAAAGGGAGTTTTTATGTAAATTGATTTATACTGATATAAAATACTGATCTATACAAAATAGAGATATCCCATTGTGACGTAAATTAATATTGGGATGTGTTGCATATTCTTTATTTTTAAATATTTAAAAATATAAGAACTTTTTTGTTAAATCAATTTTATGATTCAAGATAGCAACCCTACAAACTAGTTAATAGTGCAATAGAGGAATATTCCTGAATGTAGACTACAAAATAGATGATTTACTTTTGTTTGTCAGCTAAATTAAATTTCTTTTCTAGTATGGATATCAATCAAAAGGAAAACCAATATTAAATAAAGTAAGAAAATGTTCTGATAATATAAAAGTATGCATGTAATTTTTAAAAAGCATGCATATTAAATAAAGAGCTTGTTATAATACATCATGTGAAATGTTTCAAAATAACGTAGATAACTTTCGTGAGATATATAATTTGTAAAAGTTTAATTTTATAACTTTTGAAATACTAGTGTTATGTAGTAACAATCATAGTGAAAATATCAAACTTAAAAATTCAGCAACAAAAAAGTTATAAACTAGCACATGAGTAACTAGTAATATTTTAGCGTCTAAACTTTCTAAATTTAAGTTAAAACTATTAATGGTTGCAAAAATACATTCAAAGGGTTTGGATGAAAGCCATTAAAAACGGTAAGACATGTGTATATACAAAACGTACAAAAAAAACCTAAATTGTGAAACTGTAAAGTATGAAACTGATCCTGGATTGGTAAAGAAGTATAATAATGTAAATATACACGTCTTAAAAACATAATGCGAGTATAATACATATATATACATATATATATATATATATATATATATATATATATATATATATATATAAATATCTCCACTTACGATTTAGACACCTATTCCATAGAATAACTAAAAACTGTAAAAAGCATTGATTGACAAAAATGAAATGTACAAAGAAGTAAGTGAGGAAAAGAAAACAATGTACAAAATCAAAGAGTTGAGATATCACACATTGTCAATAAAAAAAAAATTCACGTATATATGGTGCATTGAACGTTTTTTATTATCCAAACCACTTTGTCTTTTCTCAGACGGTGGAGAAGTATTTCTCAAGGTTTTGTTGGAAGAAAGTCTCTTTTATGATCTATTGTTTCAATGGAATCGTACATGAACATTTGTTACTAAACGAAATAATAACAATGTTAATAAAAGTTTATATTACCGTATTTTATCATAATTTTTATCTTAGACGCAAATTAAATTTGATGGAAAATATTTAAAAAACAATGTTTATCAATATTTCTTGGACATCTATCTGAAAGGTTTTGGTTGTTAATTCTGCTGTGATACATTTAGTAACAATTTTTGTTCTACAAATGAACAAAACCATATAATATATACAAGTATATCCAAATATAACATAGTGCCATTTAAATAAATAAACATACATATATTGTTGCTTATTTCAACTAATATATCTATTAATATCCGAATTACACCAACCATAAACTGTATGCAATATTCTACAAGTTTGTTTATCGTTTGTTTTATTTGGTTTCCCAGTATTTACTACGCCATGTTATCATGAATAAACATTACGACGGTTCCAGAAAGTAAATATTTAAAATTAACATTTCAACTTTCCAATAAACGACAATTTTATTATTAACAAGTAATTTTAATTAAGTTACTTGTGTTTATATTATTATCACTAAATTTTTTGTTGAACATGTATGCATTTAATAAAATGAGGTGTTTTTTTAAACGTGTAATTTTGGGCCAGTTGAATCATTACCGCAACTTTAAATTAACTATATTATTTAATTTCAGTTTAAAAACTTTCGATATAAAGCATTTATATAGTGTTTAACATTACAAGTTCAGCGTAAACTAAATTGAATTGCCTACATATTATGTAAAATATAACTGGTTAATATTGATTTAAAACATAAATTTTTTATAATATGTAAAACAGATTATTTTTATTAACAAGTATGAAACTAAAAAGATTAAAAAGTATAATAATAAGTTTATAAAATGAGGCTGTCGAAATACCCGCTTGATTAAAATGGTGAACATGGATGACTGCCTCCACTCTGTGATTATTACATCACTTACTTATACGTTGAACCTTTTTAAATGTATTACTGTATTATGTATAATTATTTAGTATATTTTTGCTAAAGAATTTTAAATGCAAATTATGTAACATGATAGAGATTGAACTCCAATATTCATTATTTCTCTGGATTAAGAACAGAAGCTTGACATAGCTTTAGGTTTATGTTTAATTTAGCTGTATAACTCTGAAGTTGATGACTGTCATCGCAATGTACATAAGAATATTATAATAAATATACTAGATTTATTGAAATCTTTTTTACTATTTTATTTTTGGTTTGGGGAATCCGTATATTCTCTATAGCAATAATAAAGCTAATAATTAAACTAATTATATTTACTGCCCATGAATTACATTAGTTAATTTTTCTAATATTAAATATGTAAGCCAATATGTGTACAAGAACAAGAACACTTGGAATCGGATAATATTAAGCGTGTCCGTTGATAATATATAACATCTTTATTCTTCTATTACCGTATGTGTATTACAGTTCGATACAATTACATACATTTTGAATGTACTACCTTATTAAAGGATAGATACACAGCTCAAATGAACACACACAATTTACTTACATTTCAGATTAGATAGACAGTTTACTTTTCTGAACTAAGTGTGTATACAGTATACTGTAGTAATCTCATTAGAAAGGAGAGACGGTAATTGATATTGGTTTTGTTCTTTATGTGGTGATTGCTTTACCTTTGTATTTTATCCTAAGACTAGAAATTCAGTAGTATTGCTCAGTCCTCATAGAATTTAGCATACTTTACACATCCCAATTACTATTTCTATGAATTTTAGCTATTATTAAGTTTTAAATGATATTCAAGAACAGTTCTTATAAAATTGAAATAAATAAGTGCTAAAGTAATTTTGTTCAGTTTTAATATTTAATATAATAGGAGGATTTTCAAATAAAATGATTTAAAAAAAAATTTCTTACGTATTTAGGGGATTTATAAAGAGTGTGTTTTAAAAGTGAAAATGTAAATAGTTTGAGACTAGTTATATATATATATATATATATATATATATATATATATATATATATATATATATATATATATATATATGTGTGTGTGTGTGTGTGTGTGTGTGTACAGATTTACAAGGGTAATTCAGTAATATGTTTGTTTGTAGTGAATACCTTGCATATAATTTACTTTTGCCATAATAACAAATAATTAGCCAAATTTACTCTGTAGCTGCATGTTTTTCAATTATTGATTTAGGCTTAAGGAATTTAATGTTATCTAATTTTTTTATCACATCTATTTGCTATTGACTTTAAAAGGTTTGAATTATTTTGACATTTCTTTACAAAACAAACATGTTTACTTAGACTGTGCAGCTACGCTGAGAGTAGTTTCACTAAAAATTATATTTACATAATTTTGTATTTGTTAATTTTATAAATAAGAACCAAACTATTGTTGCTGTTGATTTTAAATATAATAGTATATCAAATGAATTTTATCAGAGAAAATTTTGACACGAATCTGTTAGATTCAAGAGTGTAAAAACTTGCAGTTGAATTCTGTCACATTTATGAGAACGTCTTATCAAGTACAAACTATGATTGTTCTTTGGATATTCTGCCATTTATTGCTAAAGTTTTGAATATATATAATACAGCCTCTAATAATTTTAATGAATCAGAATGTAGGATCTTGGGAAATTCTTTAGGAAATAAAGGGATAACTGCTAAATTTTTAACTGAAAATAATATAAGACAACAATACATGCTGGATGCTCTATCAAGAGAGGAAGAAGATGGAGGAAAAAATTGAGAATCTAGCAGGCAAAATTAAAAGAGATGGAGGACAAAATAAAACACCTTGTGAGGGAAGTAAAAGCCCGGGATGAAATAACTAGGCTATAATCAGAACTAAGAGTCTCAGTATTTGGAAGAAAACGATTGAAGGTGTCATTATTTATATAAAATGTATGACCAGATTTTGTTTCTCTTGCAGAAATACAAATGATAAAGCTTTAAAATGGCTGTGTAAAAACTGTAAAGAATCTTGTAAACAAATTAGCAAAGATGAATTTAATAAGATACAGGCCGAGTGTTTAAAGGTTGGCCAGAGGATATAAGACGTCATACGTCGATTTTATAAAAAGAAAACGAAGAATTGCAAAATATAACTGATTTGAATATCAAGACTTCCAAGAGTAATGAAGACATAGAAAACTCCAGTTGGAGGTTCATCGACATGTAGTTCAAACTGTAAAAATAATTCAGTCACTGCACTAACTGATAACTCACAAACCAAAAGTTAATTGATAACCAAAAAGTTAACTGATATAATGAACCAAAAGTTAATTCTGAACAGATTCTCCTATAAAAAAAAAAAAAAAAAAAAAAAAAAAAAAAAAAAAAAAAAAAAAAAAAAAAAACGGAGCTTTACAAATAAAACTATCGTTCTGAGAGATTATTATTTTTAAAAGTTAGGTACAAATATTATTAGAAGACTTCCTAGTAGTACATTAGTTCAGGACAATATAAAAACGTTTACATATTTTAATGAGGTTGTTAATGATTTTGATAAATCTACACAATTCCTCTATGAAAATGACGTTCTTACACATGGAATTGGAACGAACACATTGTTTCAGAAACTTAACTGAAGCAAGGTCAAATTCGATAATAATTTTTTACGTAATAGCTTGTAGAAAAATACGACAAACTATGTATTTCGTTCTATTATTAGTTCTACTTGGACAAGACGTAAAGTCATATACCAATAGATTCGGTCCGTGATAATTCTAGGCATAATATTTTGGTCTTTTCATGCTGGACAATGTCAACATGCGTCACATTACAATGATCATGTGAACACTGATATGGTGATTAGTGATTTTAAGAATATTTGTACTGTTCCATGGTAAGAAAAACATGGATTCGTTGTAATAGATAAAAACAGTGAACGCAAAGACCAAATATGGTTTCGACCAAATTTTAACAGATTTTTGAGAACATTTATAAAATTATCGATAGCCTACTTGCAAAAAACGCCATTTTACAAGATGTCTGAGAACAGAGAGCATCTTCCGCTGGAGATATCCAGATTATGCAAGGCTATGAGGAAAAGTGTATGCAGATGAGTTTTGAGAGGCCGAAACTGAACGTATATAAACCAAGATATACACATAAATCATTAAAAAGTAAAAGAAAAGTAGCATAAGATGTCTTTTCCTATAAAAGAAGAAAGTAAAACCGAAGTGGGGGTTAGAAAGAGATGAAACGACGTTGAAAAGCGTGACATAAAAGCAGAGAAAGATTAAAAGTGGGATGTTCAGAAGGAAAAACCAACTACTCCTAATGTTAATTGTATCGATACCGATATAACTGCATAAATTCATTATCTACTAGAGCCTAGTGTAAGGTCATTATTGTCCACACCAATAGGACAAAGTGGATCTGAAAAATAATGAAAGATTGTGCTAATAATCGAAATCTTGCTGACAAGTGAAATTTGTATACCACAAGTCATAACATATAATAACATAAACAAAATGTAAACGAACATAAAATTATTACGTATTCAACCTTTAAATATTTACAATATTCATAATAATGTTATAATATAAAGTAACATATAAAAATAATGCAATTTATATTGCTTATGATGATCAATTCCCATAAAATGTTCTGTTTGATATACTAAAAATGTTTTGAACTGCATTTTTATTTATATGAAATTGTGTAAATGTATTACAAATAATTATATGCACAAAGGTAATATATATATATATATATATATATACAGGGGTAGTGAAAAGTCCCGAAACGGGTTAATATTTTTTTAACCGTTACAGATGGAACTATATAACTTGGTACACTGTTACTGGGCATAAAACACTATTTTACCACAATTTCAATGAGTTGCTACCACTTCGGGGGGACGGCCCACAAGGAGTCAGAAGAAAATCTTAAATGAGAGCGTGGGTCGAGTTGTACATCAAATTAAAGGTCTAATTTAGTAGAATACAATGCCGCAAATCCGACTTCAAAAGGTTCACCCTAAACAAAATGGCGGCGTTTTAAAGTTTATGAAAGTTACAATGGCGTTGAGTGTTAAAGATAGCTGGAACATGTTTACTCGGTACAGATTTTAAAAAAAAACGCCCAGAAATCAGTGTTGAAGCTATAAAGCTATTTTTTAGAGTTCCACTTGACCCTTTACCTCTAATGGGGGACGGCCCACAAGGAGTCGGAAGAAAATCTTTAACGAGAGCATAGGTTGAGTTGTATATCAAATTTAAGGTGTTTATTAGCACAGTACAATGTCACAAATCCGACTTCAAACGGACAACCGAGCCGGAAATGGCAGCCATTCAAAGATGGCATGAATTTGAAATACTATCTTTAACACTCAACGCCATAGTAACTTTCATAAACTTTAAATCGCCGCCATTTTGTTTAGGGTGAACCTTTTGAAGTCGGATTTGCGGCATTGTATTCTACTAAATTAGACCTTTAATTTGATGTACAACTCGACCCACGCTCTCATTTAAGATTTTATTCCGACTCCTTGTGGGCCGTCCCCCCGAAGTGGTAACGGCTCATTGAAATTGTGGTAAAATAGTGTTTTATGCCCAGTAACAGTGTACCAAGTTATATAGTTCCATCTGTAACGGTTAAAAAAATATTAACCCGTTTCGGACTTTTCACCACCCCTGTATAGGCCTATATATATATATATATATATATATATATATATATATATAATCACGATCATGGCTGAATAATAGCCTAAGCCTTAAGTAGTCGTCGTGAACAAAACAAAGAAGGAAAGTTGACAGACCAATTAGGGCAACACTTTCATTATTAAAACTTTCAGTAAGGAGAAAAAAATATTTAATAATAATAATAAAAGTATTTTTATTATTAATAAAATCAGAAATGTTATCATTATCACATTAAGTTTTTTTTTTTTAAATTCGAGTCAGGAAAACAATCCCCTCGCGTAGATGGAGAAGAGTTATTTGACAGAGCCATCCGCATTCAACTTGTAAAGCAATTCATTAGCAACATTTGACAGATAGTTGTTACACTCTGAGTACAACTTTAATTAAAAAAACCCTCATTCGCCATAACAAAATATGTTTATATTTGAAAATGTTCCACAGATTGATTATTTGACAAATATCATATTGCTTTCCTGATTGTATACGAAGATAAAATGTAACTATTATTAAATTTTATATTTCCCAATTTAATGACACATTTATCAATACGTATACAAAATTTAAAGTATTTAATAAAATCAACTCCGTTATTTAAATTAAGAATATGACAAATTTATTTTTACTTTAAGTGGCTATATTATCTTAGTAACCCAACTTTTCTTTTTATTGTCCAAAATTCTTGATGTCTATAAAGGAACAGAGTTATCAACATAATATTTTAAAAAGTTGAAATATTTATTAAATTTGAAATCCATGTTTTTTTTTCAAAATAAACGTGGTCCACGATCCAGATTTTTTTTTTAAATCAATCGTTTAAAATTCTAGTGTTAAAACTTCTTTTAAAATTGTATTAAAAGAACAATTTTTTTTGAGAACATACTAATAAGAATTATTATATCATTGTGATCTGAAATACAGCAATCTTTTTTATATGTTGGAAGGTTAAAATGTATACTATTGCTAAAATTACTATGAATTATGGAAGCAGTATAACTATCAATCCTAGTTGGGTGAAACACAATGGGCTTAAGCCCGTACTTGAAAATAAATTTATTCCCCACCATACCAAACAACACTACAGATATCCAACGGTTTTGTTACAGTTTAAACAAATTAATTAAATTAGGAGGATGTAGGCTGTAATTACTTTTTCTACACATCACAACTGATAGCCAACCTTCTAGATAGCATGGGGTCTGCGAACCCGATTACGATTAAGATATCAATCCGAAACCTAACCACAATACGTGGCCGAGTTACTGTAGTCACAACGTGTCACATTTATTTTTGCTAAATTTACAGTCCCTTCCAATTTTTTCATAAAACTAGTAAAATCTCAAATAGTATATCTTCATACACAATTAACACAATAACATGCATGACAAAATAAATACAAAAATATATACTTGAACATATTGTATTTATATATAGTCCTGGAATGTATATTTAAATAAATGTAGTAGGTTAATTATCTTGTTTTATTTCCGTTAAAAAATCCAAATTTGTTCCTAAATGATTACTGGTTTTGACGGTTATACGTCATCTTCATATCCATTTGAAAATAAATATTGTTCAGCCTGTTATGGCGTCGTCTACTTTTATTGGCACAATTAAACCCTTAGTTGATATAGTCAAAATAGTTTTTAAAATATTATAAAATAAGTTATATTAATAATCATTGACACATATGAACATATATACTCGTACATGTAATAATGCCACGAACTATCTGCACTTAGTAGCGCGAACCGATGTTGACGGCGGTGCACAAGAGTCAAACATGTGGTCCATACATGTTTATTTATGATAGTGGTCTTTACGGTGCTGGGTGAAATGGGACCTTTGTTCTGTTATTATATTGCGTGTTGCGGTATGTATTTCTTGAAAACATAGAGAACCGGTCTATTTTGTTTGTCCGAGCATGGTAGACACTAGAGAAGATGTGGACAGATTGTATGATTTCAGAAAATGTATACTACTCCCGATACTCCACTGTTGCAGACCTATTCAAACTGGGTACAACCCTTGCCAACGAGGAAGTTGGGCGAAGTAGGGATTTTTATTCTGGCATTGAAGACCGTACATATTGTTTTGGCTGTAGATTGGGTCTTCACAATTGCGAAACCAATGACCCCATTGTTGAACATTATAAATGGACTGCAGGTAGTGTAGATATATAATGGCAATGAATTATCTTCGTAGATCTGTTACAACTAATAGCACCACCACCACCACAACCGTTACCACTACATTTGAGTGTAAACTACGTAAAATTTGTTACCAATTGTAGTCAGTTTGTTACCATGTGGACATATACTAACTGCTCCCCTTCTACATTCCAACTAAAGAATTGTTGTCTGTGTGGACAAAAGATATTACTTATACACCACTGTACACATATTATTTACATAATGGTGAACAGACTAAAAACTTGTTCACACTAATTTTTGCTACTCTCTTTTTCAAAATTTACCCCCATTGTAACCCAGAACGTAGACGCAGTTTGGGAGCTTATCAAAATAATGCTGGGTTGAATTTTGTCTTTTACTTAGAGTATCCACGTTAAATGTGGCTCTGACTTGGCAAGACATTCTGTTAGTATTCTCAGAGTAAAGACGTAATTCATTAACTCTTGCTTACAGTTTTGCCCTCAATTAATAATTTTTTTTCTTTTTTACATAATATTAGTGATATTTTTGGGTTGAGTAAGACTATAATGGTTAGGGTGAATTCCTTCTTCCCAAGTTGGGCGAGTACCGTGATTGTGGATCCATCATGATTTTTTGTTGGTTAAGTACTATGATGGTTAAAATAATTTTGGGTTGGGTATGTATTATTTTGGATTGGGTAAGAACTATGATGTTTAAAAATAATTTTGGGTCCAGTAACTAAGACGGTTATAAATACTTTTGGGTTGGGTAGGTGCTATGATGGCTACAAATACTTTTGGGTAGGGTAGGTACTATGATGGCAAACACTTTTTGGGATGGGCTAAGATAGTTAGATCTAACATAACCTAGCAGTATAAGTTGGAACTATTACCGACACGCTCGGAAAGCCTAAAGTAAGAACTATAAATCATATAAACTTATCGTACATTATAATACACGTATAAAAAATGAGCGGCTGCGCTGCAGGTAGCAACGAATAAACATTATATAAAAATGTCATTAGTGGGCTCCAATAGCCAAATGTGTAACTATATAAAATCATACAAACATATCATACATTATATAATATATATTATACCTTACATATATAATAAACGTTATAGAAATGTAGTACACATCATATCAACTTCAAAAGATGCCGGTAATGTGATCTAGTCGACAAATGTATTGCTATAAAATATATATCCGAACAACTACACTCCGGCGACTTATATAGTCGCTAAACAATACAACATAGCTCAGTCGATATATTCTTGAGCTTCAAATCCGGACTTCATAGGTTCGAATCCCACGGGAGAAAAAGTTATGACGTCACAAGACGGCAGATGGCAGATGGAGGTGGGCATGTGGGTGGGGTGTGGTGGCGGTTTGGGCAGAGTCAACATCAGGACCGTGGCCTAAAGGGGCGTTGTGTAAAGTCACTTGACCCAATGGAGCTATCTGAGTGGCCTGTCCTCAAGCGTCGCAGACTCTACTTTCACTGTTTTTGTTTAGTTTTTTCTAGTTACGAGAGGAATATCTTCTTCTTTAAATAATGAGGATGTGACGAAAACCACACCGTGAAAGTTCGTGGTCGTCCTAGTTTCATCAAATTTCACAAAAGGTTTTCTTGAATTTTTCATTTCCACAGCGGCTGTGTCCAGTGATTGAATAAAATTGTCAAAAACTTTAATATACTTTTTTAACATTATTATTTCAAAGAAGTCCACTTTTTGTACATAGTGAAATCTATAATTTTGAATTTAAATTACTTCAAAATAAAATCTCCATTACATAAAAATATCTTAATGTTTCTCATCAATAGCCATTCCAATATACTGAAATGAATCATCATCGTATCGCTATATTAAATGTTGAGCTTGACTTATGAGAAAACTATACAGTATAACAAACACACAGAACACAATTCTCATAAAAAATACGCCTAACTATCAGACGCGTTTCAACGACAAGGTCGTCCTCCTCAGTGATACACCAGCTACACCAACCAAACTACTACTGAACTTTTTTTTTTTTAAGTGGGCCGTGGCTTATTGTTTTACACTGCCAAGGCAATAGTACGCGTCTCGTGTCAGTTTAGCTACCTAAGATTTAACATACAGCCAAATCAAGATAATCGAACCAACCCAACATTTAACACTATATAATATATTTTACATTAATATAGAATGTTGTATATATCCTGGTTCATTATTTACAATTACGTTTTGGTGCCTATTAATATAAAAAGTTTCCCAAGCATCCATAGTATTTAATTTTGTAACATTCTTTAACAATATGGAACTTTCTTCTTTGAAATAATGCCCTTCATCTAAACAATGTTTAGCCATAGCTGATTTATCAGGCCTATTATATTTGAAATGAGCAAAATGCTCCTTGGTTCTTGTTTTAATGCTCCGTTTTGTTTGGCCTACATATCTTTTTGGACACACCTCACAGTGTATACAATAAATTTCTGACTTATCATGCTGCTGAATCCGGCCTTTTGGATTTCCCAAGATCTTGTAAAGATTATTTTCGGCAGACATTGCTACCTTCAAATTTGCATGTTTATTTAGTGATTTTTTCACAACAATTGACATTGGAGGAGCAAAAGCAGTTTTTATCCATCGTTGCCGAGGCTTAACACTTACAAGGATAATTCTTGCTTCCTTCATCTTCTTGAATTTAGCTTTTTTTATTATATTATCTATCATTTCTTTAGGGTATCTATTGAAAATTGCAACACCATAAATATAGTTACGCTCTTTTTGATAAAGTTCTTTAGATAACGGTAATCTTATTAATCGGTGAACCATAGAAGTGAAAGCAGCTCTTTTATGTGTGGGTGAATGGTGTGAATCTTTAGTTATATATCTATCAGTGTGTGTAGGCTTCCTATAAACACTAAAACTTAAATTATTATCTTTTCTAAAAACATTCACATCTAAAAATGGAAGATTATTATCTTTTTCAACTTCTGTCGTAAATTGTACAGTTGGATAAAATCCATTGATAATATCACAAAAATCTTCAAGTTTTTCATTTTTATTAAACACTGCAAAGATATCATCTACATATCTCACCCACACACGCGGAAAATATTTTAAGGACACCTTAATATTAGTTTCAAACGAACTCATGAAAAAATTAGTGATAAAACTAGATAGGGGGTTTCCCATAGCAGTACCTTCATTTTGAACGTAAAAATTGTTATTAAATTGGAAACTATTTTGGCTCATGCATAAATTTATAAGTAATAAATATTCATTAACATCGGTATCGCCTAAATTGCTGTTAATCAGCCATTCCTTTATCATGCTTATAGTTTCAGTGATAGGAACACTTGGATAAAGCGACACAACATCGAATGAAACCAAATACTCATCAGGACTTAGCTCAATGTCTTGCACTGTTTTCACAAACTCACAAGTGTTCTCCACAGCAAACGTTGGGGGCGGAGTCAATTCCTGGAGGCGTGACACTAACCATTTTGAAAATAGATAGGTTGGCGAATTGATTCCCGATACTATAGGCCTCATTTTCTTTCCTTCTTATATGGATCTTTGGTAAACAATATAGTCTTGGTAAAATTTGATTTGACACCGTGTGTTGTCTTCTAATAGCATTATTCATTATATTTTTACAAATCTTTAAAGTATCAATTTTTGGTAAATTTTAAAGTCGGGTTTTTGTTACATACAGTATACGGCCCCTCAACAAGCATCTTTTCAACGATATCTCTATATTCAACTTTATCCATAATGACAATGGCATTACTCTTATCCGCCTTAAGGTAATACATTTCTTTCTTTTTTAATTCCTTTATGCTTTTTCCATAATTTATATTATTCATTCCCTTTACTCTATAACTCACTCTTTCCTTTTCCCTTTCCATCTCCAATTTCCTCTTAACATCAGCTCTCACACTTGCTTGTATGTCAAACTTTTCTAATCTTAATGCCGTTTCGACATCCACTAATAAAGTTTCACGATCCTTTTTCTTATTTTCAAGGTTAAAATTCAGGCCTTTATTTAATAAATTCAATTCATCCTGATTAAAATCCTCTTTACTCCAATTATGCACCAACTTTTGTCCAACAATTTGATCATTACATTTAGGCCTATCGTTTTCAGTTTTTAGTTCAGTTGTGGTTTGGTTGGTGTAGCTGGTGTATCACTGAGGAGGACGACCTTGTCGTTGAAACGCGTCTGATAGTTAGGCGTATTTTTTTTATGAGAATTGTGTTCTGTGTGTTTGTTATACTGTATCGTATCGCTGTTTGAAAAGATGCAATTAACAAATTTGACTTGGGTGATATGGGTGTAATTCTTGCATACGGCTAATTAATACGGGTTATTCTATTCTATTCTATTATTATCAATTTTATATACCTCTACAAATATAATCACACAGTCATTATTTCCAAAACTAATAATTATACTTTCACCATCTTCAACTATATATTTCATTGATGAATTAATTGTTATGTAAAAACATATTTCAAAAGAAGGATATACAATATCTGTTAACAATCTACAGTTTATACTATGACTATCAGCAAAATCATGACATACCTCTTTTTTACAAATCTCTTTTATAAGCATATTTCTCTACTGTGCCAATTTTAACCGCCGTATTTTGCTATTGATTAATTGAAATTGTCAGTGTACTTAGATCTTATAAACTTAATTAACAGCCTACAGCAATTTAGCAGTTAAGTGCAAATCTTCGTATACCATTTACAAGTCTGAATACAGTTTATGCATTTCGTTTAATTTATCTGTGGTATTATTAGTTAAATCTTCTGATATTTTACTGTTATCAAAGAAAGAGAATTTTAAGATTTTTAAGTCAACAATCTTAATATTCTCCTCATGTACTATTGGCAATAGATTGACATTCAAAAACGTCAATTGATCCTTCATATATTAAGATTTTCTTCTTGGCAGTTTTTACACTTCTGTTTTTTACAATGAAGACAGTCTTTATAATCATTTAACTCCGACCCTAACGATAATCTTTCTGTTTTTAAAATCACTTTCCACTATCATACCACCCACGGTCTTCAAAACCCTAGCTGTAAGTCCAAAAAATCGTTCAGAAATGTCAGAATTACAAAAACTGCAATTTCATTAAAAATAGTTGAGGACCCTAAATGAAAATCTTCAGTTATTCCATGCTTGTGTTAATTCAATTGAATAGTTCTATTTGTCAAAATTGTAATTTTTAACAAAAAATTTGTAAAAAGAAGCAAAACAATTAAAACGAATTGTGAAAATGGGGAACAGATTTGTCCTGATAATAAGATTTAAAATAAAACCAGAATTTTAATTTTCCGTCTCAATGTTTATAAAACAAATCTGATTAAATTAGAAGAAAGAACTTTAAAAAAAACTGTAAGAACGATAGCAAGGCAAACAAGCAAAGACTCTCCGAGAGTTCAATGTACAGCTTACAATTGAGGCCTTTACCTAAACATGCCTCCACAAAATCTGATAATGTAAAATTTACTTTGTCAACTATTTAAAATATAATTGAAAGATAATACATTTTCATTTTATATCTGATCCTGTAGTACATAATTAGAAAACAACTTCCTTGGACAGTATATAAACGCTCTTTAAGCAAAAGAATATCACATCCACAGACAAAATTATAACGAAAAACAACCAATTTAACGCTCTTAAATTCTAACATTAGTAAGAGCCAGATATACTTCAAACCATCACTGATACTTGTCAAGTCTTCTTAAAATATAATATCACACTCTACCTTTAAAAAATAATAAAGACAATTTCAGTCTCCATTTATAATTTTCGTCACATAAAATATACACACATATGTACAATCAACACATTTTCTGATATAATGTCACACATGTATACGTATATCTACAGAGTATTAGAAAAATGTAGATAAGGCTGATATATAGAAGTGCTTTAGATTGAAAGATGTTTAACCACTCATTTTAAAGCTATTAACCTATTTACAGAGTGTTACAATAGTTTAGATGAATTACAACATGTCCTTTAAATGTAGTTTAAATAAATGAGTTCCAAAAAAAGGTTTCAAAGAATATATTTTTTGTACATATTGCTTGTTGAGCTCGTCATGGTATCAAGATGGCTCTACCATGATTTTTACTTAAGTGTTTGTGTCTCCCTTTTAACTAATGAAATAACCATATATCATTCATAAGTAGATCCTCTATTGCTTTTCATGGAACCTCTAAGTGCTAAACGTTACCTTCTGTCCTACAAATTAGCAGATTCATCCTCTGGGAACTACGAATACTTTAAAATGTTTCATCGTTTCTGAACAATGTAGTAAAATAATGCAATGCACTCACTTTAGGAGCACCTGAATGTTATATTACTAGTAATGGAATTAGAAATTTATTCACAGCTCTATGAAAAGCTGCCGTATATTTGTAAAAAGTCTTCTTTTAGTGCGCCTTTCACACTGTTTGTTGGTCTGTCTGTCTGTAAGGTCAGTGTGACGACATGCGACGAGGCACAGGTACACATATATACCGACTAGGAACTATTTTTTGTAAATCCTCTCTTGTGACTTATTAACTGAGACTCTCTAAAATAACTAATACGAGTGACTCATTCAATAAATACTTTCCTCTACGTTCTCCGTGACTCAATAACTACAACGCATTATTTTACTATTTCTAAATGTACTACTGAGATCGCCAATTAAATAATTAGCCATTCTTTCAAGTGGTGGAATTGTGATAGTTATAAAACCTGTTTTGGTATACACTTCGTCAATCATACATGGTAAAGTAGAAAACCACACTTATAGGGTCAAAAGTTCCATCGACCATTGTGGGGAGTACAGTTAGACTATTATATACTTCGTATTTATTACTAATTCACAAACTGAGTTTTCCAAATAGTACGCATTTATGTGTACAATAACACAAATTGCTTTTATAGGCAGTGTTTTTAGATTAATTTATGTAAGATTGAAATTGAATCTACCAAGTTAAATATAACCTCTAGCCTTGTAATACTTTATTGTACTGGTTAATTTTAAGGTAACTTTCTTTTCTTGTACACGGTAAAATTTTCAAGAGTATACAATTTTTCATGTTGGTTTCACATTAATCCTATTTTACGAAGTAAATAAACTCAAGTTAAAAAGTCATTACATTTTTAACCTTGTTGATCAAATAAATATAGTATACTTTTGGGTTCCATGACGAATTAGCGAGATTTTGTTTTATGAGAACAGTTTAGTAAATTAAAATCTCGAAAGGTAAATTGTAGCTCAAATATTTCAGCAACATTGAGACCAAATTTTGGAATTGAAATCAAAGTGATCAAAACATCCCAAATTATATATTTTCAAATTTTTACTTCAATTTTTCAAATTGTTATGAATTTTCGTTTACAACAATGCCCTCATCTAATTTCTAGGTCAAGGACTCTTCCATCCCATGGAGACGTACGGAATTTAAGCGTCAACATATTTAGAACCAGCCCTGGTCTTTGTATAATGTTAAAAATCATTACAAATTAAAATTGTGTT
The DNA here is from genome assembly GCA_963513935.1 of Aphrophora alni. Classification (NCBI taxonomy): domain Eukaryota; kingdom Metazoa; phylum Arthropoda; class Insecta; order Hemiptera; family Aphrophoridae; genus Aphrophora; species Aphrophora alni. Next base: position 90,489,208 of record OY740767.1, read on the forward strand.
CTAATTTACCCATTTGAAGATTATTATTTTTTTTACAGCCAATAATGTTTGATCACCCATAGAAAAACTCAAAATTTAAAAACGTAAATATTTTCGGGTACTAAAATTTAAACTTTGCCTAAATTTATCTAAACTTAAACTTTTTATAGAGAAACTGTTATTTACAGTGCTTTACTTAAAATATATAACAAATACATTTACAAAATTTAAAAAAAAATTTAGACGTTCATTTTTATATTCGTATACACCTTATATAATACATTTGAACATTTTGATATTTACAGAAAATTTGAAGCTTTGTTAATCTTACAACTGAGCACTAGTAGAATATTTAATGAACTTATCGATGGAGTAACTAGCCCTTTGCACTTAATTATCAATTATCTATAGGCTAAAATACAAAATTTACAAAAAAACTAGATATTTTTGTTAATACTATATAATAATATTGTAGTAGCTTGATACATATTACAGATTAACATTTTAATTGGGGTAAACTTTTTCTATTGATGTTTTGTAGATAACAGATAGAATTTCTTATTCTAAAGATAACTGATATCAGTAAGAATAATGTACAGTTGAAGAACTTAGGGGTTGCATTATAGGGAGCCAAATAATACTCTTTAATAACTATAGCCAATTTGACGTAATTACTTATAAATTTCCCAACCTTACATAATAATCTATGTTTGAGGAGAACGTAAATTTTGAATAGGATGATTAGGGATGGAAGAAGTTAGTCTATTCAATCACAATTAATAAGTCATGCGCAAATTTACACACAAAAACCCTTAATATGTGTATCTGTCTTCTCTGTGCCTGGTCGTATGACGTCACATTGTCACGCTGCTCTCACAAACAGAAAGACAAGAATGTGGCAATGAGATTCTGATAACTTAAATGTATTAAACTGTGTAATCCTCTGTGGTTGTCTTGAATATTTTCCTTCAATAGGGATCACGCCCCAAAAATTAAAAAAAAATTAATATAGATTTAGGAATTAACTCAAAGTAAATTATGTTTGGTCTTTACAAACGTTTATTATAAAAGCTTTCTTTCATTCTTTTTGTTTTTTTCCCCAAAATTAGAATTTTGAACAATAGATAATATTAATTTAGGTCCATGTACCTAAATTATGGCGTTTTATTTAAAGTTTAACTATTGGTTTTGCAGGTTTGATCTTTTTCAAAACCCTTTTATGTTCATAGACGGCGTTACGTGTGACAAGTTATTACCTTCTATGAGGCTTTGTTCCGTCAGCAAATATTGACAGTGTTAGAATTTAATGATAGTTCTAGAGTACTTTTGTTAAATTACTTTTTTTCACTGTTTTTACGATTTACTTTTTTATATATTAAGAGGGAGAATTTTATAAACATGGTACTGATATTATGATGTTCTAATTTACCTGTCAAACGCTCTAAGTTTTTAGTACTTTTTTTATATATAGTCCTTTAATTTAATTGTCAAAACTTTACTTTTAGTTATACGCAGTTTTAGATTTACACAAAAGTAACTATATTATAATCTCTTATTTTGTAAGTTATAAGTACTGATTTTGAAAGTAACATTGTTAATCTGATGGTGTATGGATTTTATAATAAGGACACTTATTTATTTTATGTAATAAGATCAGCTATTTCGAACACAAATGTGTACAGTAACTTTATTTCATAATTTGTTTATTCTTATTTGACGTATTTCACTAATTGTACTTGAGCTGACCAAGGTTTCTCTTTATAAGAGTGTTTTGTGCAGTAGTGTACAAAGCTTCTTATTTGATACTGAGTCATTACGTTAGATGTATTTATAGGCTAACCGTAAACAATGTTTCGTTTTTTTAAAGTGTATTGTGTCTGTGTACAAGAGTTAAATATGTATTTAGGCTGTTTTTTACTTTTTACTTAGTTGTTAGACTGCTTTTGTAACTAAGGTTTTATAAAAAAAAACTTTATTTTCTAGTACATAACCATATAGATCTTTCTTTAACAACAAATTAGTATTATCAGTGTTTTGTCTGTTATTGAACAGAAAAAACCCATGTAAAGTTTCTTTCTTATAATATTTTGCAAAAAAAAAAAAAAAAAAAAAAAAAAAAAAAAAATGTATACATTTGTAAGTTTAAAAAACTTTTAGCAGACTAAATGCGATTTATGGACCAAAACTTTATATAATTTCATCACTGGATGTTTATAATCTATGATCTAGAGATTACTTTTAATTTTATTTAAGTTTAAATTTAAAGCTTTGCTTTGACATGTAATACTTTTTTGATAACGTAATATATTTATCAAATGATTAGTACAAATCTAAAATCCTGGTATATATATCAGTAAAAATGAAAAGTTAATCATTCACAGTATATCAAAATCAAGGAATGTCCCGTTTTATATAATTAGTCAAATAAATGTTAAAATGTTTTTTAAGTATCTCAATTGAACCACGTTTATGCTCTTGTATTGATATTTTACATTATACTAAATTTCTTATGGTTTTTTATTCGGGTTGGAGTGGATGGTGAAAACCAGTAAATTAAAAATCCAATCTTGGTATTGCAAAAATAGGCCCAGCATGAAAATGAGTGTTGATAAGGTAAAAATCGGCAATTTAAAAAGGTTGCTACGGCTCACATTTTAGAAGTTTTGAAGATTTATATTTTTGACAGGTTTCAAAAGAAACTACACATTTACTTTGTTTATTTTATTGAATTCAAATTTTAAAAAAGTAGTACATATAATGTCACATTTGAAGCTTTCGGAAACAAAACGAAATTAAAATATGAATAACAAATACTAGAAGACAAATGATTCTCCTTTCTGTTAATTATAGCCTTTAGCGCTCTCAACTGACCTCATTAATTAAAACAGTTACATCTCTTGAAAATGCTTTTCTACTTGAAAGTTTCCTTCAGACCCCACTAAGATACCGCTTAATTAAGTGAAGAGTAAGTAATTACACCTTCATTATATTAACTCTTCAATTAAACATCTTAATATAAACAATAAAAAAGTAATGCTCTATAATTAATATACTTTGCATAGTGTACCATATTTTGAGTAATATAACTGACTATTTTTATTATTACTTTTATACGATTGCAATTATGTTATTGCAGAATCATGTCGTAATAACGTTTTATCGAGGCTGAAGTGTACTTTTAAAATTAATAAACGAAACTTAATATTTATTTAACACATAGTTATATATAAATATATATATATATATATATATATATATACGTGTCTGTCTGTCTCTCTCTCTCTCTCTCTCTCTCTCTCTCTCTCTCTCTCTCTCTCTCTCTCTCTCTCTCTCTCTCTCTCTCTCTCTCTCTCTCTCTCTCTCTCTCTCTCTGTGTGTGTGTGTGTGTGTGTGTGTGTGTGTGTTTAGATGATACATTTTGTAAAATTTAGCTTTGTTGTAATATTTATTTGTTATTGTTATAGTCAGTTTTACCCCGTTTTTGTGAGCAAGAACATGAAATTAAAAAATTAAACTTAAATTGTAATACTTGTTATGTATTTCTGTAATATTTAAAAAACTAATGACTATCTTATCATTAAATTCGTGTAATGTTTTCTCTTAGAATTACAATAAATATAAAACTACTTAAAAAATAACTAGAAACGCCGTAGAAACTTAATTAAACCTCATGTAATTTGATAATTATTATATGTTTTTGTACAACATAATTAGTACTACTATTAAATTAATTCATATTTTAAAGTTGATTGGATGAATATGTTTGATAAAATACTATATTCACGATCAATATTTTGAAGGTAGATTATCACTGTTTTCAAAATTCAATTCTTTTCTTGTTTATTATAACAAATATGAGAATATGTCAAATTCTTTGGATGTGACTAAGCATAGCCCAAACTGTTGTACACGATATTTTCAATATTTTTAAAATGTTTATTTATGTATTACATTCTGTCTTTAGTTGTCCAATTACGTACGTTTTCTTCAAGTTTAAAGTTTTAAACTCTGTGGTACACTTCACAATAAAAAATACAAAACCAAACAACTGCAATTCGCACTCTATCGTAATATTTATTCCAATAAATCTGTTATCATCTTTCAAAGGAGATATAAATTGTATTTACATTTATACCTATATGGTAAAAATATGCCCCTAAACGACCAATAATATGAATCTTACTGCAAGTATATGGTCTATTACCGGGAACTATGAAACTGCCCCGATATTTTAGGTACGTTTGAAATGATGAAACTGCCCCGCTCATTAAAGAGGATGAAGAAGGGTCGTCACGCAAGACCAGAAATGCTGAAATTGCCCAGAGCACAATTTCGGTAGTGTGTGTTTAAATTTAACCTCAATCAAGCATATAAGCCTGTAATGTTAGGTTAGTTCCGTAGCGTAACATGTAAAATAAAAATTTTCAATAATATTTGGGCGCTCGGGGCAACTTCAGCATTTCTAGTCTTGCAAGGCGACCCTTGAGCGGGGCAGTTTCATCATTTCAAACGAACCTAAAATACCGGGCCAGTTTCACTACGCCGCTATTACCTCCTACAATTAATAAAAGTTTAATATCCATATTTAATACATAAGTACTTATAACAGATATATAATAAGGTTACATGTTAATTCTATAAAAAAAATAAAAAAATATTGCATACTGACTTTAAAAATATAAAACACAGCTTAAACATGTAAAGCAAGAGATATAGAATAAATAACATTTATATTTTATGTAAATTACCGCGTCAACAGAATTTTAATTAACAAGCCCAACAGTGAATATGAAACACTCACATATTGAAAGAGGAGAGGGGCAGAGCATGTGTGGGTATTTTATTAAACTAATAATAAATTGCTCACCATGTTTCAAGATGATAACCAATTGGTTTTTAATAGGTTATTGTTAGCAATTAGTAAAATGTTTTTCAGAGTTTCTGATATGAAATTCTTTTATAATTATTTAATTCCTTGTGTTCGCCAAAGTTTCATTCAACGATGGTTTCTTAAGCATATAATATGCTATTACTTAAATAGTCTCATAATTCACTATACAAAATTGTGAACGCCCTACATAGAGTTAGAATCACCAGAACGTTTATTTTGGTTTCCTGAGATATTTTATTGGTACCTATGTTATATTTGGTACCAAAAATGGCCAAATGTTTTACAGATCATAATCATTTAGTTTTTTAATTCATACTTTAGTGGTTTTTGACGAAAGTATTTTATTATTAATTTCTGTTTTTAAAGTTAACCCTGTATAAACATATTGATGGATTGCTTAGTAATATTTTTCATTCTTAAACTTAATGTTTTTCCTGGTATCCAAATGTCTTTGTTTATATGTGAAAAACTCAAAAGTAAAAATATTAAATTACCTTGATATTCCATCTTGTGATTTCGATAAATAAATAATTGTTTCAAGAAGCGTTTCGATACCACAATCCCATTTTCAGTAACACGTTAATAGCTCTTACACAAGGAAATAACAGTATAGAACAAACGTTTTTATTTTTGAGTGGGGAAGAGGAAGAAACTACGAAAAAAATGTGAATAAACCTACAACATCCAATTATAATATTGGATGTTTACCGTTTTCATATACGGTAAAAGGTTAAAAAATCCAATTAAAAAAAAATAAAATTCATGGCAGAATTAACTTTTAAATTTTACTACTACTTTAAAAGAAATTAATTCACAATTTATACGTGATTGTAATCCGTTTAAATGCCTCATAAATTTGACATATGGCACAGGCATGAATTTTATAATTCTATCTATAGCCTATAAGGATCATATTCTATTAGGAAAATCATGTATCATCGTGACTAAAGCATTTTGTAAATATTGCATTTTCTTAATAACAATAGTCTATATAATTTCTATTGTACTCCCATAAAGTTCACAAGAATATTTTACACCTCTACATTCCCATATTATATACTGTAAAATACATTTTAAACCAATATCACTACTTGTTCATTCTTGTTATATTTAGTGGTGGGAAATGGTTTACGCACTGACTGTGGAATTCCTCTTGATCATGCGTAGTAACTCCGTGGCCTAATAGTTTACCCTTACAAACCCACTTCTTAACTGGCCTTTTAGCGACTAATGTTCCGTCTGACCTTCTTCACGGGACCATAGTTAAGTATTCTTAATGGGAAAAGTGGTCTCAATATGTCCTTTTCCTTATTCTTTATTAAAATTGTAAATGAAGTCTTAGATAGATAGTCATTTTTCTTTTAATTTTAGTTAGAGCGATATTATATTCTCGACAGTATTGTCTTCGAAGATTTCTATGCGTTCACCCTATCATTTGAAACCGCACTATCTGCATTCATCGTCATCTCTTACCCTAAAGCGGTTTATATAAGCCCTGAAACAACTTTGTCCTCTCAGAACCTTTATAAGGTAGTTTTCAACTTCGCCGTGTTTTATCTCTAACCAGTTCTTCAGATTATTGATCAATAATGGATCCATCTTTCTTCTTCCTCGTTGGTCCAACTTCATTGCTATTCACAAAGTACTTGACTGAATTTTTTTTGCTTCTCTTTGCCTATTCCTTCCCCATGTTGTCCGCGTTGAGTTCTCCATTTCATAAACTATCGTATATTTTCTTACGTTCGTTAACTTGCAGGTCTATCAACGGTAATTTAACTAAAACGATAACTGTGCTTACAGGCACTGTACGATGTGTAGATTCTATTCTGATGGTGATTGGTATCTGCAATGGTACTATTTTCATTCTCGATGACAACTTCCTCAAGACATAAGCCGATATAAGGGAAGCGTAGAGCTTTTGCATACCCTTGCAACAACACTTTTATGTTTCCTCTTGTTCTTCCTACGTTCGGCAATAATATTGCCATATTCGACCCCTTCTCCATAACATAAGAACCATCTTTTGTATAAAAGAGGCGAAACTTAGCTTATTGTCCAGTTTGCCCCCTAGATAGAAATAAACTAAAATGTATGGTAGATATTATTTTTACAAATTTTGTAACTGAACAGTAAAGTAAACGAATGGTTTTTGATTCATCATAACTGAAATGATTTCTTCAACACGCAAATTTAAATAATTGAAGAACGTTAATCATTAAGTAACGTTACATATTAAAATACACTATGACCATAAACATTAAAAAATGTATTCATTTGTTACGGGTACATGTAGTAAGTTGTATACAGTATTAATACATTATACAGTCTATTACTAGATACATAATAAATTAAATTAGTAAAACTTTATTAACTAATAAATTATATTAGTTAATTCAGTAATCGAAATTGGCTAACAAAAAAATATTAAATAAACACCGAATGTTAAATAAATTACAAAACAAATTGTACGTATTAAGGAACCAAATTTTATATTAATCAGTGTTTATCAACGAAGAAATATGTTTGTGAACGTAATATGTGAAAAATATAACTGTACCTATTTAAAAAGTTCGAAAACATAAGAGCTTCTAATGAAAATAATGTATTATCGTTTATTTTATTATATTTGGAACTCGCATGTTTACCTGCCAGTGGGAATATATAGCAGAAGGAATGAAATACAGTGACTTTTTTTAAAATTTCTGTATATATGTGATAAGTAAATAAAACATGTAATCTGCATATACCATATATTTTTTGTATGCTATTATAAATTACGTAAGAAATGTAAATATAAAATTACCCCATTTTAGATAAAAATTAATAAATATTTGAAGGATCGTAACACGTTCGGTCATAATTTAACAATATATGTGACATCCATAAGTAAATATTAACTTGCCACTTTATAACGTCAAACACATTATATACTGTCACTAATAGGTGATTGTTTGGTGATTACAGCTGATAATTAATTGTGATGTAGTTAATATTAGACCTGTAAGATATTCACATTATTATTACGAGTAGTTAAATAAAACATACTTTATTTTTTGCATTTGAAATAATGATTATTATATTAGGTGTAAGATTCTTAAAGTTAAAACGCCACTTTATTTTTCGTAATGTAAGTTCATGTTATATTGTTTATAAAAAAAATGTATATAAAAAAAGAAGAAAACCCATATTAATAATTATGTTACATTTTATTGTAAATATTATTTTTATTCTTATTACATTGTAATATTTGAGGTTTGAACAATGCCAAGTTGATCACCCTCTCGAGAATTAGATTATTTTTAAGTATAATGTATGTTAGAGCCGACTAAAGAACACCAGAGGAGTGAGTGAAGGTAAAAAAAATATTCCTTTTCAAAATAAACAATAATTTCATGCACTTTATTTATATCAATGGTGAATACTATTGTTGGCAAGCCATTTATTCCGTTACAGTAATGAAATTATCTTATAATTATGTTATTTAAGTTGTGTTTAATTATTTAATTTTTTTCGCATGAATCTGCCGTGAAGAAAAGAATAATTATTTTGGAACTTATTATGAAAATTGTCTTTTAATTCTCCTCCAAGTTTAATATAATTTCTTTTTTGTTGTCAAATTTTTGTTTATGTTGAATCATATTGTTACACTTTTGATTACATTTTTAATTTACGTCTTAAAAAAAACTATAGAGAGGTAAATCGATTTATCATAAATTATTAAACAGTCTTGTTAACCAAATAATCAAAATTTAGTTCCATGGGACTGTACGTCCGAATCATAAAATGTTTATTTTTATGGAAAATGGACTAATTATTCAAAACACGAACTTCAAAAAACCTTTTTCAAATTGGCTAATTTATAATATATTTTTTTATAAATCAAGATTAAATATAAAGGTATTTTACAAACATTTTATTTTCTTGAGTTTAACACAGTTAAAAAAATAATGATTTTCAACAAGTCTCAACATATAAAAATAGCACGAAAAATAGTATATCACTTCATGAAATGTTGATAAATTTTAATGGTGCTTTTTGTTTATAAAGAAATAAAGACAAATTAAGACATGTTTTGTTTGATTTGAATTTTCAAAATTGTAAACAAGTTCATTTTTTGATAAAGATGTGATACATGTCCATTATATTAATTGATACAAGATTATTCTCAATTTAATTATGAACACATTAAAATTAAATACAAATACTATTTTAAAATTTTGTAATTAATTGCCAAAAATCAACAAAATTCATATTAAGAAAATATGTGCTGGACATGATTATTGCATCATCTTTCTTAACTTTTTAAATCAAGTTTATCTTTTCTATATTTATTTTTTCTCATCAGTCTGTTTCTTTAATACTCAATTATTTCACAAATTACACTTGTTTTTATTGAGTATACAATTAATAAAAAACAAGTATTTTAAATAGTTTATTATTTCCCATTTCATATATATATATATATATATATATATATATATATATATATATATATATATATATATATATATATATATTGCAGTAAATACATATTATATTCTGAACTAAAACAAAACAGATTTTAAAGGTGAAACAAGTTTAACAAGATAAGTAAAAATTGGTCGTTGAAAAACTATCCAATCCTACAAGTGAGAGTGTTTCAGTAACTAAATTCACATCTGCTTCTATATGAAGTCGAGTGTTATTTTTATTGCTTTATTCATGAGTTTAACCATCTAGAAAGTTCAGACAAATTGAATTACTTTTTCATTGTGCCTCGTCTCTTAGATAACAGACAAGAATTCCTCTATTTAAATTTCGAAAATATGAGTATTAAAATGTAGTATGAGATGTTAAGCAAAACGTAGTATTATTATTAGTGTGTTTTCATATACGGTAAAAGGTTAAAAAATCCAATTAAAAAAAAATAAAATTCATGGCAGAATTAACTTTTAAATTTTACTACTACTTTAAAAGAAATTAATTCACAATTTATACGTGATTGTAATCCGTTTAAATGCCTCATAAATTTGACATATGGCACAGGCATGAATTTTATAATTCTATCTATAGCCTATAAGGATCATATTCTATTAGGAAAATCATGTATCATCGTGACTAAAGCATTTTGTAAATATTGCATTTTCTTAATAACAATAGTCTATATAATTTCTATTGTACTCCCATAAAGTTCACAAGAATATTTTACACCTCTACATTCCCATATTATATACTGTAAAATACATTTTAAACCAATATCACTACTTGTTCATTCTTGTTATATTTAGTGGTGGGAAATGGTTTACGCACTGACTGTGGAATTCCTCTTGATCATGCGTAGTAACTCCGTGGCCTAATAGTTTACCCTTACAAACCCACTTCTTAACTGGCCTTTTAGCGACTAATGTTCCGTCTGACCTTCTTCACGGGACCATAGTTAAGTATTCTTAATGGGAAAAGTGGTCTCAATATGTCCTTTTCCTTATTCTTTATTAAAATTGTAAATGAAGTCTTAGATAGATAGTCATTTTTCTTTTAATTTTAGTTAGAGCGATATTATATTCTCGACAGTATTGTCTTCGAAGATTTCTATGCGTTCACCCTATCATTTGAAACCGCACTATCTGCATTCATCGTCATCTCTTACCCTAAAGCGGTTTATATAAGCCCTGAAACAACTTTGTCCTCTCAGAACCTTTATAAGGTAGTTTTCAACTTCGCCGTGTTTTATCTCTAACCAGTTCTTCAGATTATTGATCAATAATGGATCCATCTTTCTTCTTCCTCGTTGGTCCAACTTCATTGCTATTCACAAAGTACTTGACTGAATTTTTTTTGCTTCTCTTTGCCTATTCCTTCCCCATGTTGTCCGCGTTGAGTTCTCCATTTCATAAACTATCGTATATTTTCTTACGTTCGTTAACTTGCAGGTCTATCAACGGTAATTTAACTAAAACGATAACTGTGCTTACAGGCACTGTACGATGTGTAGATTCTATTCTGATGGTGATTGGTATCTGCAATGGTACTATTTTCATTCTCGATGACAACTTCCTCAAGACATAAGCCGATATAAGGGAAGCGTAGAGCTTTTGCATACCCTTGCAACAACACTTTTATGTTTCCTCTTGTTCTTCCTACGTTCGGCAATAATATTGCCATATTCGACCCCTTCTCCATAACATAAGAACCATCTTTTGTATAAAAGAGGCGAAACTTAGCTTATTGTCCAGTTTGCCCCCTAGATAGAAATAAACTAAAATGTATGGTAGATATTATTTTTACAAATTTTGTAACTGAACAGTAAAGTAAACGAATGGTTTTTGATTCATCATAACTGAAATGATTTCTTCAACACGCAAATTTAAATAATTGAAGAACGTTAATCATTAAGTAACGTTACATATTAAAATACACTATGACCATAAACATTAAAAAATGTATTCATTTGTTACGGGTACATGTAGTAAGTTGTATACAGTATTAATACATTATACAGTCTATTACTAGATACATAATAAATTTCAAAACAGCAATAAATTAGAATAGATTTTCTTCCATTTTAGTTGGATGATTCGTCATACTTTTTTATCAAAGTTATTTCATACTTATGTAGATTTGAATATAATAACTGTATTAATGAAATTATTCGAAACTCATGTGGAAATAGAAAATAGAAATTGGTTTTTACGTATAGAAAAATTCACTTGGTGCAGGTGCAATTTATTTCTCCTTTGAAGTAGAATATGCAAGCAAATGTTTACGTCTCTTTGTTAAATCTCTCCATTTCATATAGGAATGCTTGGGGCAAATATTACGTTCAACCTTTTAAAATAATTATTATACGGATAATAGATATATTAAAACCATGATAGGGGAATATAAAAACTCATGTAAATATGACGTCTAAGAGAAATTGTATATTTTTATATGTTACATTTTTGTAGTTAGACAGTTTTGTTACGATAGCTATTGATCCTTTTTAACCAGAATAACAGAATCAAATGGTATTTTCTTTATTTATTTCCCCGAAAGATACAATTATCTACTTTTCGTTATTTTTTTTATGCATTACGTGTTTATTATACAAACCAAACTTAAATACAATATATAATTACAAGTCAGTTGTTTTTTAATACAAAAAATATACTTATTTTTTAGTAATACTTGTTTTATACATTTTAGTTACATTTTTTAGTATTCTTGGTTCATTTAACGTCAGGTATCCAATGTTTCAGGCAGCCATATTCTTTGAATAGGGATGATTGGATGTAGTATGGATTATGTGTTCGGTATGTGTGGGTTTCTTATAAATTTTAAACTCATTTCTGAAGATTTTAGTGGCTAGTATTTGTTCTTATTTCTATGGTAAATTATAAAGAGAAGAGTTTTATATTATATACTGTTTGAATAGATCAGATTGTCTTTTGGTTCCGTCAAGGTTTTGGTGATAGTAAACCGATTTGTACCTTCAAGGGATTCTATTGTGAATAATAAACTGGTTTAAGAATATCTCTGCGCGGAAATTTGATAGAAGAGAGCACACCGTTAGTATGTTATTTATTTTTTAATTTTGGAAATTCTCATAAAATGTAATATAATTCTTATCTAGACAATTAATTTAAAGCAATTATATCAGTTCATAATGACGTAAATAAAAGATGAACAAATGAAAATAAACAGTTAATGATAAAGAATTTTTTTAATATAGTTAACGATATTTTTAACAGAATTCTTAAATTGTAGTTATTATAAGCTCTAGAACAGTGCCATTAGAAAATTACACTACACGATATTTTTCCTTGTTTAATTGTGCCTACATTAATGTTAAAATCATTTTTTTCTAGTATTTCTATATTATTTAATTGCTGTTGGACAAAAACAAAAGTACCGGTTTCTTTAACTTTTCAGAGAAGTGTCCAATTTAGAAATTGATAAATAGTAAGTATTGTCATTTCACTACCTACTTTTTATAAAATGTTCATGGAAATATTTGTATTGTATTAAAAGATTTTAGATTTTTAGATTAACACGAAATAATATTGTTATTAGTTTTGCATTTTATGAACATTATGTTATTATAAAAAATTCGATTATGGTGCGTTATGTAGCTCTTTGTCGTAGGATATATAATCCATAGATGTCAGAAAAGTAAGTTTTTATCAGTATTTTATATTGTACTTTTATTTAACAGCGTAGTTTAGTACACTTGAATGTTAAACATTTAGCGATAAGAATGGGCTTCTATTGTCCCTGGTATGGCGGCATTGACGAGTTTAAAACGCTTAGCTTTTAAAGACACACCTAGTACTGTTTGGGCGTTCAATATAATTAACCATTTGATCCAATAAATCTGAATAAATCATAATTTTCCTTTATTAAATATGCGTTTGAGGAAGCCGAAGTCTATTTTTTTATTGTTGCTTTATTTTTTATTAAGGTTGTAAGAAAATGTATAGTTTTTATCAACTGATAAAACAAAAGTTACTAATATGCTGAAAATCGTAGTGGTATGATTTTAAACTGATATAATTGCGCCATAATTTGTTTCTAAAGCTGGCATATAATTTGTCCGATAGTTTTAACAATTAAACTACCTGTTATTTGATAGACAAAAACTAAACTATTTTCCTCATCACCATTTTCTCATGACTGATTAGCACATCAGAAGATAGTTTACATACTTTTTTATTTTGTAATAATTTTTATTATTAAAAAAAATAATGTAATGTATAGAATACATTTTTTTACATTATATATTTTTACAGTTTTAAAAATTTTATTTATAAATATTTCGTACATTAGTAATAATTTACATATTAAAAACATACTCTTTTTTATCTTCATAGATGTCTTTCAAAAAAATAATAAAAACCTTTTCATTCCGATCTGAAACACGACTAAACTAGAGTTTGTTTTGAATGTGACAACTTGGAACAACCAGAGAGACAACAGAATCCATCTCTGCACGCTAAATCATTAATGCACTGTTACAATTAACTATGCTAATAAATAAAAATCTATATAACATAGCGATTAAATCTTACGCCTTTGATATCTTGGATTTTAATAAAGAGCTACATAACATACCAATAATCGAATCTTAAGAAAACTCAGTGATGAAAAAAACAACAATACCGGTAACGTTTTTGTGAACTTAAAAATATGAAATCACAGTAATTCATAGAATTTACTTTACTTATACATTAAATAAAAAATTGATAGCAATTGGACGATAAAGTTACAAGTTACGAATTTTTAAATTGGACACTTGTTTGAAAAGTTGGAAAAACCGACACTTTTTGATATACAACCTCAATAAAAATAATATACAGTATTAAATGAGAAAATAGAATTTGACTTAATTAACGTAGTATTAAACATGGTATATCCTATTATGCCATAATCGGATATTTATAAGTCATTTGGTTAATTTTATATTAACGTTCAAACTAGAGTATCCATACTTTTACAGCCAACAGTATTTGCGCATCCGCTTGCCACAGAACTTTGCCTTGCTCATACGCTCTGCAGAAGTAGGCATTGTCAATTAGCAGAGGGGGGGCTCCTTATCCAGGGAGTCACTCGGTCGCCTCAACTGTAGAAACATCATGCAACATGTGTAGGTTTAGTTGGCATTTGAATGTAAGAGTCTTCATGAGACACCTGTAATTAAAAATAATAAAAAAATTGTGATAATCTCATTATAACTAAATCAATTTTAAACAATATACATTTGAATAGATTCTTCCGCCAATCGTAGCTTTGTCATTATTAAGGAGTGGTGGAAGAATGTAATGAAATTAATTACTTAAGCCCAAGTACAAATTTAGATTATAGCAATAAAATTAAGATTAATGTATGTAAGATTAATAATTTTATGATGTAGTATGTTTAAAAATAACTAAATTAAGGTAAGAAAGTATTTTCCAACAGTTAGTTACAGTTAATTAAGTCTTTAATTAAAGGCAAGGTAAATTAAAAGGGCTGCCGTCTAAAAGGGTTGAATAATATCTAGTTTAAACGAACCTTTTCAGGGTTTTGTTAATGAACCATCTTTTGACATTCTGCTGACAATTTTATATAAAGTCGTAACAAAGGCGTTAGTGAATGACGCAACATTTTCAGAATAACTTGGATGCAAAACTCATTGGTTTCACTTAGAATTTTTTTAGAAAAACGTTTAAAATTGTTTTTTTTAAAGATATATTAATTATTTTTAAATTATAATATTATCAAGAATCAATTTTACTAAACTCTACAATCTAACAATTTTAACACAAAAATGTTTTTTTAAGAAATAATATGATAATAATGTTTTGGCAACTGCAAATAGTTTTTAACAGGTCTTGAAACTGTAAGGTCCAGTCATATATTTTATTATTTCTGCTGGAAAACCTGTTATTTTAGGGGTAAATAATTAAATAAACAACATTCAAATTGTTGTTGTCAATTTGCAATAATAACAATTACAAAATCCATACATAAAATAGTTATTACTGTACATTTAAATGTTATAATTATAATACGGTCTTTCTTGTTAGAAGTGTCCATTCTTAATAACATACATTTTAAAATTAACAAAATATACTAAACGCTAAAGAAATGTGAAAAGTAAAATATTGACACCTAAAAGCTTTTAAAATATTAACAAGAAAAGCCAAATTAATGTCCCGTATTTATATCTAACAATTTGCCGAGGTACAATAATATTTTGGTTAAAATAAATTTATATTGAAACTGCTTCGTTTTACTCCATAAAATCAAAGTCCATCTTTCCACCTTTCTCCAAGGTTGGAAGAAGAAGATCCTCTAGCTTACCTGTTGATGAAAAGACCCATATAAAATTTTAGATTTCTATTAGTTCTTGTTTTATCCACCTAAGACGTCAACAAACAATCGGACTTTGACGACACCATAACAATGAAACTAATTATTTTGCGGTACAAAGCTGAAGCAATTATTTGTACTGGTTCCTCTGAGATTCGTTTGAAATTCTATTGATACCTAATGTAAGATACAGTATTACTTTTTGTTTCTAAGATATTTGATTAACTAGGCCAATAATATGATTCTTGATCCAGTATTTGTCCCAGCATGACGTAACACGTAACACGTAACACTACTTCACCTTTTTTCTGTCTCCGTAGTTTTTCATTACACACGTTTTACTCGGTTTTGTAAACTGTAAGTTCCATTTCAATATTCCCTTTCCATCTTGTCTCTTCATAGCTAATTTTATTTTCCATAATAGTTCTAGATTAACTGTATAAAATCACTCAAAACTTATAATATAAACTTTTATAAACACTGACCATATTTACATTTCATATAACTTCCAGCTCTTTATCTGTAATTTTTTCAATGTTGATATTTTACAGTTTAGATACAGGTAACTCACTCGGTAATTTCTTCCTTGGTCTAATTTCACGCCTTGAGTAGTGATTTTGGATTGATTTAAAGGTTTTAGTAAAATCATTGATTGCTTGCTTCAGTTGTTTATATTTATCACCCTGACGAGGACTAGTTTTAGGTGGTATTAAGAAACTTGTTGCACAACCTTTCTCCTATTTTTTGTAAAATATCTAAACTCGGATTAAAAGCACACTTCAACGTTAACGGTTACAATTGTTTCAATGATTTTTTATCTTATTACATTTTATACAGTGTCACGTGGTAAAATAAACTGTTTTTCGCCTCTAAACTGGTTCTTTTGAAATATATCTGATGAATTTTGCTGATATCCTGTTTAGGCGCTTTTCTACATTTAAAACATATCTCATTCTCCGTGGTTACAGCTTGGTGTAGATTGAAACGTCTTCGGTCGATGCCTAAAAAAACAAACAATTAATTAGTTATTAGTTCAACAATACAATGGGGATGATCAAAACAATATACAGTACCTCAAAACGTTTAGGAAACAAATGTTCAAAAACACTTAGTTTTTTTATTATATGCCATCTGGTTTTTTATTAATAAAACGTTGAAACCACGGAAATAGTTAAGGTATTGAGTTCAGATTTTTCAGAATGACGTGAGAAATATTATATATATACTTGATTATATACAGGATAAGTGTAAGTCTGATAAGAGACATTGTGATTATCACAATGCATAACGAGAGAACGGTTAGAAATACAACAATTATACAAAAAGCATCCCCACTGAATTGCATGCAGAGAATCCATTTAAATAGTTACATTTAATTTTATGTGCAGATTGTGCCAAAACTAGAGTTCCCGGTTTCATATCTCTAAATTTTCAAATATAAACCAAATATATATTGATCCTCTGATAAATCATTTTATCGTCTTTTAAGAAATAAGAACTTTTCAATGAAAATTTAGTTTAAATATATTTAACCGTTTCAAAAAAGAGGACCAAAAGGTTTTTAAAACATCCTGTATATTCTACAATTTTTTAAATAAAATAATGAAACTGACGAATTATTAATCTGCTTTAAATTAGCTTTAAAATGATATACCACCTGCTGATAATTTATAAAATTTTCCCTACCCCCAAAATAATCTTAATTTTGAAAATTTTGAAATGACCGTAACTCTAAAATGTGTAATAGAGAGGTGTGTCATGTAGTACCTTATTTTAAGTGTATTTGAAAATTAATGTATTTTTACATTAAAACCATATATATATTCCTAACATTTTATCCGCCTTTTTGAAACGATAAATATATTCAAACAACATTTTCTTCGATTTATTTACAATACCTGTAAAATAGCTTTCATATACATATTTCATGTCATATTTTGACATTTGTTATTGTACAAATATAAATAGTTTTTAAAAACTGTTTCCCCATCATTTTCTGTCGGTCAGAGTTATTACAAAAGTTATCATACAATTTGTTTTTGTTTTTAAAAGACCTCAAAACTGATATCCAACATGGCATAGGATGCTACTTAATAACTTTAACTTATGTCAATTAATATTTCTTTAATATTTGATGATTTTTGAAATTAGAAAATGGGTAGGAAAATGTCTTACCGCATATTTTCTATTTTTGCATTATTACCTAGCCTTCGATACAACTTATTTTTCGAATGACCTAGGTAGCTACAATAAAATAGACGGAGAAACTAAATTTGAAACATTTTGTGGGACGCTGTACATACACATCACTATTGTAAAAATGTTTGCGCCAAAATGATGAGGTGTCAGAGACCATTAAAATGGGTTTCAGAAGACCAAGTTTACTTTTGAAAATTTTGAGATTTGAACCCGGGAACTCCTGTAATTGCACACTCTATATATAACAATAAGTGAAAATATTTCAAATGGATTCCCTAGATGCGATTTAACAGGATGCTTTTGTTTTACTTGTTGTAGCTCAAACTGTTTGCATCGTGGATATCTTATCAGACTTACGTGTACATAAAACTATTTATCTAATTTTCTTAATGTATTACAAGTTGCCATTTTTCAAATTTTTTATAAAATTTAGTGAATGTGAAAAATGAAGATTAGGTAAAGAAAATAATTTAAATGATGCTTCGTTTTTTTATGTTTATGCAGAGCTTCATGTAAATTACATGTTATTTTTAGAGTACGAAACCTACGTAGAAAAATCAATTGAAATAGATATTACAAAACTGAATATTATTTCACAACAGTTTGTAGACATAAGTCGCGACATGTAATATTATTCACTATTGTAGTTGATTGTGATAAAAACAAAAACAAATACAAGTATGTATTTTGTAAAAATATCCATTGGAAAAATTATTGTGAATAAATGTATTTTAACTAAGACAACAAACACGTCAAAGATGTGTTGAATTAACAGTGATTTCCTTTAGTTGTTTTGGTTATGAAATTTAGATTAAAATTGATTAAGTTTAAACTTTATTTACGAAGTTTTAAACATCCGTTTGATTTAATTAAAGGAAAAGATTCATCGTTATTTCTTCAATCATTTTTCAAAAGTTAACTAATTAAATTTCCGTCATGGAAATGATTAGAGCATTCCGTGATTTAATCAAGCTTTATCTCTCGTTATAATGGAATAAATGTGTAGGAATTTAAAAAGAGAAAATTAAATTTCGTTGCACGTTGTAAAAATATGAAATAAACTTGCATAGTTCTGAGATAAAAATTCAAATAAAAATTACAAAATATCATGGAATTTTAGTGTTTTGATTACTACGATAAAGCATAATGTTCTTCGTCTCCGTTTCTTTAATAACCAAATAGGAAACACATAATTATTATGATATAACGACTGGTATTCAAGAGAACTGCTTACACAATTTTGAACAAGAATTCTAAATATAGCCACCAGGAGCGATGCAGAGGAATAATCTTTTATATGTTTGTACATAATTTATTGAAATATTAAATAATCTATTATGTTATTTCATTTAAAACATCCATCCAGTTGTATTATTTTCAAGCAGAATCACAATAAGGATAGTTGTCCATTATCAGTTACATGAATAAACTCCTAAACCCCGAAGTATTTAATAAGATTGTTTTATGAATTCAATATTAATCTTATTTAATTAATAATTTCGAAATTTTATAACACAAACGTGTTCAGTTTTACATTGCGATTTTTGACAGTAGAAACAATTAATTTTCATTTTCTATAGTGCTGATTTTAATTTTAATTTCTCAAAGAGAATTATATATATTATTTTTAAAATGTTAGTACAAAATGGTAGTAATAATTCATACTGTTTGATTTCAGCTCATTTGTCATGGTTTATTATAGGTTTTTCTCTATTTAAATGCAAATCTTAGAAAAGAGATAAACATATTAAATATAGCTGTATATTTAAAGAAGAATTGAACCTCGAATCAACCAAAATTGCTATATTTGTGAATTATAAACACTGAAAGATTGTCCTTACTTCAGTATCATTATAGACCACTTGATTCACCATAAACGTGAATAAGATAACGGCATATTACTGTTTAAAAAAGAAGAAGAAAAACTACCAGAAAACAAATTTTTAGTTTTATGTAAACCGCTTTTTGTCTTTTATATTTCACTGTTATTTAATTTAGAAAATAAAACAAACTTTTTTTTTTATTATTCCAGTATTTCAGGTCCCGCGTTTTTTAATACTATCTTCTTTCTTTAACAACAGTTCACGGAAAGACAATAAAATACTAAGGCAAAAAACATATACAATGTGTATTTATCCCTTTCACAACATTGTCGAATAGTGATCAATTTTTTGGAAGGATGAACGTGTCAATTATACACAATAGATTTAAGGAAGTACAACGTAAAACATTTAAATCAGTTGTATTTCAAGATTAATGAAGGAACTAACTATATCTTTAATAGAACCTGCCACATTGAGGCAGAACAAGTTAACGTAAACACAAGTGATTTTGATAAAACACATTTTGACTGTATGATATTATATTTTATCAGGGAAAAGGATAATATAGTTGTTTGCAATTAATTTTTTGAAATAAATGTTTATTCTGTTTATAGCCCTGCAAAAACATTTTAACTTATGTTGTAAAATACTCATTTACAACGTAATAAAAGGGATAAACATTATTAATAATTCTATTGTAATAATGGATTTTCATGAATGGATTTGCACTTTGTTCAATTCTTATTAATTTGTCTTGGTAATGTAGGTGTATTATATTGAATGTCAAACTGGAATGAAACATTTTATTTGTCTTACTTATGTTTTTATCGTTGTTTAAAGAGTAAAAATCTCCATGTCTTCATCGTCACATATGAAAGACGTAAAATAAATATCTCTATCCTCGAGATATTTCAGACATTTACATAAGAACAACGTAATATGTATTTAAAGTCTTTACATCTTATTATGTTTTCAATGTTCTGTTACCATAAAATTCTCCTTGGAAAATTCGTAAAATTGTAAACCCCAAATAATGGCAACTACACAGTACGAAGTGTATCCTAAATGATATTTTTAGAACGATCCTTCCTTTTAATATACTCTAATGCTATGTGTATCATAAACTGTTTCCATAGTATTTCAATAGCTTTGAGTGGCTGCAGAAACAATATATGTTCAACGTTTCCTTTGTTGTAAAGTCAACTCTTGACCTTTTGTATTTACTTCAAACAATACAGCATTTCTTCTTTGATCTCTAACGAAAAAAAAATTAAGATTTTAGTTTTATATTTGATATGTTTAAGTTCTTTTGCATTTTATCTAAGAATGTCATTTTTGCTATTGTTTAATCAATCTGTCTTTCTCTTCCCAATAATATATATATATATATATATATATATATATTTGTGTGTGTGGGGGGTGTGTGTTAGCGTGTCCATTTTTATCTACCTATCAATATCTATCTTTATATTTATCTAAACAAGATTGAATCATGCTTAGTTTTTTGTGTTTAAGTTTTAAAGAACGAAGATGACCTAAACTATATATAAAAGGAACATTGTACAGATAACTTTACAAATTTAATTTTACTTAGAGTTATTGACAAATATATAAAAAATAGAGGATTTTTTAAAAAAATTATAAAGGCAATGAGCATTTAGGTTTTTTCATGGCTAAATTGGTAATATTTATTAAAATAAAATACTAATAATGAACTCAATTATGTGACGAGATATACTGGAAGTCACATATGTATGCGTAAACAATTATACTAATTGTTTACGTGAGGCAAATATTATATTTGCGTAGAATGATTGGTGAACACATTATATATACATATATACATATTTTACTTCAAAAGGAGATACAAATAAAACAGTGTCATATAATAAATATAGGTAACTTTGTATATTTGAGTTCTTGCTCTTGATAATAAAAGGTGAGTATGCTTGTTAGCCTGAATACAACAATATTAATTTATTATTTCTAAGTAATAATTTATTACTGGGTTTTCTTAGATATCAATACTTTATAAAATTGTATTAGAAAAAAAGGTTAATTTATATTTAGTTTCTGTACTAATTTGGGAAATTAATTTTAAAGAAAATATATACATCCCTTAAAAGTTCACAAACATACTAATGATTACATGATTGGTACTACTGAAGACAACAGTTTACATAAATAAAACAAATAAATAAAAAATCGTAATTAATTTAATTTTTTTTTCTTAGAGGAGTTATATTTAAATGCTCTCAAAGAATAAAATTACTTTCTTTCAAATATATAAAATCTGTGGCTTATATGTATATATACTCCATGGGATACTTTTTGGATTATTTATTTCACACATAACTCTTATGTAAAAGTAAATTACCGATATATATATATATATATATATATATATATATATATATATATACTTTAAAGTTACATTAGTAGTATTTGAATGAAGTTATTATTCGTGATTTTAAATCTTATTATTTTGCACATAAAAAATTGCTTAAATGATATCTTTCCACCGGCTAGAAGAAAGTATAAAAGTAATGATAAAATGATATTAAAGGCTTACACGATCTCACAATTTGGTAACACCAACTGTAAAGGTATATAAAAAGTCAAGGACATATGAATTATTTCCAATAGAGGGGGGACAAAATTGAGTTATTGAATTGATCGAGTAGTCATTTGGTTTATGTAAACTTAAGCAAGAAATTAAATTTGAATGCCACTAAATGTAATTGTGATTAGATTATATATTTGGCAAGAGTATTCTCTGGTTTTGGTATTCTTGAGTCGGCAACTAGGCTACAGCAGAAATCATAATATTTAAATCAGAACCGCCCTAAAACCTAATTATATCAGCAATCGTATTTCTCTAGTGTAATAGTTGCTTTTTAAATTCATCAATTTGATTAATTTGTGGGTTGTAACAGCGCAGACTTTCTTTATATCTATTCGGTTTGATTGTATCACAACTCGGTTTAATTATGTCTTGTTGTTCGGATTTAAGTAGAGCTTGAAAATGTCAATTGACATCACTTATTTATTGAAAACAAGTTTCCTTAAACTGAAATCGGTTCAACTTTATAACAATAACGTTTAATTAGTTAAAGTTACGTATCTCCAAATTGTACAAAAACTTTATCGATATCAATATAACCAAATGTATGAGGCTCTACAGATGTGTATTGAGTAATTTCATAATGCATCAATACTTGGATTATTTCCGATACGTTTGATAACTTTATCAAAGTGAATATATCTTTGTAGATGGTGATACAATAATTATTGATCAATAATTTTGTGTAAGTTACAAATTTACCGTATTGGAAAATTTATGGATGTATGTATTTTGTCAGAAATGTTTGGTGCATGCAATTATTGACATATACAAGGTAAAGTATGCATTCATCCGTCTGTGTAAATAGATTATAGTTTGTATAAAAAAAGCTTTGAATATTGTCAACATATACATACCGATAACTAACAATCTACTGTCCATATATATTGAAGAAAGAAACGTTGTAAAGACAAAATAATTGTTATTTACCAACACATATGGAGGACTAGGTCTTACGCTTATATTGGAATTCGAAAATTAAATAAATTCTTTTCTTTTATTTAATTTAGATAAAATTCACCAAATAGTCATATAAAATGTATATTCTATAAGTAACTGTAATTCAGTAGTTTTTCACGTGCTAAAAAATATTCTGGTCAGGCATTTATTACTTTCCAAAAGATAAGAAAATATTTGAGATTCACATTTAAGAAAATATTTTTTAAACATTTGCAGAAAAAAAATGTACGATTTATTGACTATAAAATAAATACGAACCTTAACACTTACAAACTATCTTTTTTATATATGCCATTATATTTCATCCTCATTGGATTACACAATAAAATCTGTAATTAAATTTTATGTTATTCTACTAAAGTAAATTTTTGTTTACGTACACCAATAAATAGTTTTAATACATTTAATAATATGTTAATTAATTTCTATATCTATAAGGATAATAGGTGTTGGTCTAACAAAGTATTATTTCCAATATCTAATTTATAAACCAGTTGTCCCTAGTTTAAGACCTAAGAAGCTTATTGGTCTGTAAAACAGTTATATTTATGTATCTCAGTTTTACTTTAGTAGAAGAAATTATTTCTTTTGAAAACTATTTTATTTATTAGCTTTTTGTTGAAACTTCGCGTTACTTACTCTTAAGACCATTGTTTTTTCAATTCAATGTAACTTATACCTCTATAAAGGAAAGCATGATATAATAGTTAAATATAAATTACACTTTTTTGTGCGATAAATAAATTATATATATTTAAAATGATATAGAGTGCAACAAAAGTTTAGGTTTTTGTGGTCATATAATTATTATTATTTTACCAGTTGTGATAAAAATGAGAAATAATATTTTTCTAGTCTATTGAAAATATATACCTAACGCACAGAACCTTAATCAAGTTAAATAGAACAAGAACAAATAAAATTAAAATCACGTTTTATCTTTAATAGTTCGTAATAATTATGAAGATCACATTTTACAACAGACGCATTCACACCAGGGTGACATTAATCCTATCAAACATTCTAGACTCGTTCCTCATTCATTTCCATAACATATTAACAAAATTAAGTGGAAAAAGTAAAGAGGATTAATCGAAAATATATTTTAAGTTTGACGCAGTTCATAGAAAAAAAAAGCATATATATTTTGGTTCTCGGGCATATTTTACTTACAATGTGCAGTTAACTGTTCGTGTAATATAATAACTAAAGAATGGTGCGGTGAGAGACAGATAATTTTGTAAGTTCTTCTTTTTCTATACTGTTGTCGCCCTTTTTGTCATATATTTCTTTAAAAGGTTACAACAAATATTTCAATAGTAAATCTATAACCTTTCATAATTATTAGGTTTCTATTATTTTGTGAAACAAACTATGTCATAATAATTCTATAAGTTAATTCTATGAGTTATTTCATTCATTCATTGATGGATTGATTTAATTTGTAAATTAATAGCTTTTTTCTTTTCTTTTTAAACAAGGCCTGTCACCGATCGCCTATTGTGCATCTAAAGCCGTGTCAATCTACATTTATTCACTTAACGAGTTTGATTATTCCACTAACTAGCTCATCCAATGATAGTTTCCCACGAATTTAGAATCCCAAAACCTTTCACCTATTATTGATCAGGGCCACACAATTAAAATTATTGGGTGTGTGGGCTCCTCAAAATTCCTGCAATGTCTGCACTCATTTTCGAAATGATAATCTTTTGCATGAAATGGTACTCGGCCCACAGCGTCCCGTAATATGTCTGATTTGCCTATCTCGAGTCAATATTGTCCTTTCAGGACCGTCTGAAGGGATGTCCTTAAATAATGATTTACTATGGGATTGCCTCTTAAGGCTATACTAGTGTATGCCCTGAACCACCCTGTTTATTGCCATCTCGGCCAAATATACGGATAATTCTACAACATTCTCAGGTCCTACAAACTCTAATTCAAAGACCCGTTTAGCTAGATTGTATGCCTTCTCGTTATCCTAAACTCCCTTTAACCCCGGCACCCATTGCAATTTTAAGCGGTTTTCATATTATCCCATTGAGGTTCTCTCGTCATTCCCTTGTCATACTAGAGTTGATTGTAGTGCCTACACCTGTATTAATTGCAGCCTGAATATCTGTGAATACGAGTTTTCTTAAATTCCTGCCTCAAATATCCCTGCACACAGTCAATTATAGACATAATCCCGGTCTAGGAAACTGTGGCGGGAAACGAATGTTACAACTCCAGACTCAGCCCATATACCATTTAACCAACACATTTTTTTTTCTGTATTTTTTGAAACTCACTTTTATTGCCTAAAGGGTTATTTTAACTGAAATTTTTCCTGAAAAAGGGTATCTGTTGTAAATTTATCGGTGCCCATACATAGAATCAAGTGGCCAATTTTTTTTCGTAATTCTGACATGCCTCGCTAAACTAGCCAGTGGGCTGATTTCATTGCTTCCCCATTCACGATTTCAGACAGTCTTTGTACTAGACTATGAAGGGTACTTTCTCACCCTTTACGTGACTTGTACGTATGTTTACTTACATAGAAAGGAATCATATCCCCGCGTACATGTTTCTCTACCAATGTTTCCTCATGGTAAAAGAAGTTAAAAGGATCGGTTTATAAGCATTGGCCTCAGCATAAGAGCTGCGTCCTGGTTTAGATATGATCACTGCTCTGGCTGTCTTCCATGCTTCATGTACTTACCTGGTGACTACACTAACCTGGAACAGTCTGCACATGTTGGCTTTTATGTATGTAAAAATAGATATATAAAATACAAACGACTACTAAAATAAGGATAAACTTGAATTATTAAGTAAGTTTAACTAGTAGTGATATATATTTTTATTATTTTTATTTTAGGAAACGTAGAGCAATTTATTTATTAAAAAATTTCAGTTTACAGAGTTTACTGTTGAATTCTCTTCATCAAATTATGTATTCAAAAAATATAGAATAATTTTTTCCATATTGTGAAGTAATTTCCTAAAAATAACTTACTTATAGATATAAGAATGATCTTTGCATTTGGATTTTTGGAGACGCAACGGATAGGTGGTGGAAATGGCAACGTCGTCGTCTCGCACTGCCCCTCTACGGCCAATCATAGCATCACACCCAAACTGCGCGCGTATTATCGCATCTAAACAACAAAACTGTTACGTATTGTTCAGTTTGTGTTATGCTTCGTTCCATTAGGTGACAGAGTGAACCTTTTAAACTGTAAATGTAAATGTTTCATTTAAGCTAAGCAATTGAAGAATCTCTAAAATTTTTGGTGAATAAATAAATACTACATTTTACTGTAAACATATTATGTAATTCAAACGAACGATTGAAACAATCTGTAGCAGACTCTATGGTATATTTTAGTGTGTATAAAATTATATAATTTGATATACAGATATAATTTTGCCCAAATAATAATTCGTAAACCGACAATTTATTGTTTGACTACTTTTTGGAACGGATCCAACAAAGCAACGTTGCCAGATTGTGATATTTGCAAGTGCAAAGAACGAACGGCCGAACTATAATTACAAACGTGACGAGATAAAAACGACCCATTTATATGACAATAATACACAGAGGACGGGAGGAAACTGATTGTAATTGGGGTGGAGTCAAGAGAGAGGTTTCCTAACTGTTCATCTTGACAAACAACCTTGTGTAAACTCTTTATAAAGTTTAGTCCACTATCATAAATATATTTCAATCTAAGGTTAAAACTGCAATATTTCTGTGCTATTAAAAGTTGAACCAATTTTTATCTCAGTTTGTATTAACGGAAGCCATAATGGAGTTTTAACGTGGTTAAATAAGCTAGATAAATTCTAGTTGAAAGTTTAATTTGTGAAATGCTCAGTATTGCTGGGCATAAATATAAATCAGTCTTTAGCATTAGAGCATTACAATACAAATATATGGATTTATTATATTTTATCTCAAGTAAATTACCTAAATCAATATTTGCGTAGACCAAGGAGTTGATTTCTCTAAACCAAGCAAGTATGCACTTGTTTGCAAACGTTTAACAGAGTTGCCGCTAGATGCCGTTGTAAATCGTTTCGTCAATTTTCAAATTATAATTCATTTTAACAATAAATAATACAATTTTTTATAGTTCGTTTTATCATTTTTTTATTGGAAATCTATTTATGTAATAAAGTTAATTAGTGAAGAAATATTTTAATATTTTGGTTGTGTGAAAAAACAATAATAACTCGACACTCTCATTAAGGATATTCATCTTAAATTCAGTTACATGTTTCGACGTGGTTTTATATGTCTAAGGAAATCAGGAGATAGTTTTATTTATTAACAAGCTAATTTTTGAAATGCTCAGCATTGCTGGGCACAAATATAAACAATGTTCTCAATGAGTAACACTTCTTCCTAACAGCTCTCTTTCATTGACTAATAGCTATATACATTCACACGCGCCCACACACACCATCTCTCTCTCTCTGTCTCACACACACAAACGTGCCGGCGCGGTAAAGATGTAAGATGAAATTCCAATATTGAAAATATCAATTACAAAGATCACAGTACAAGTGGAATTTAAACCTTACATAATCAGATTTCAAAAAAGAAGTATCTTCATTTATAACTAATCCAAATGTCCTGATATGATAAATAAGAAATTAAAAAGAAACAGTTAAATTTCAATCTATTACACCTAGACCAAACATTAGTAATAGATTTTGGAAAATGTATAGGGATATTTTTGGATAATGTGCATTAATAATTTAAGATTAGATTTAATCTAAAAATAAGCAAGAAATACAGATTTCGTTCTTAAATATTCAATGATAACCATATTGAGAGTTCATCCAGTCAATATTGCTCATTGAATAGTTGAATGCTTTAATTTCAAAACGATCTAAGTGCCAAAAATTTAAAAAAAATTTTTTCATTGCAAAGTGATCTAAGTATCAACGCCAATGCACGTCTATAAGATCTATATGCCAAATAATTTTCTGTTGGTTTTTATAGCCTTCCATAGAATGCGCTGTGTGTATGTCCAGTGGGAGCGCCTTTCAATTCGATCTAAGTGCCACCTGCTTGGAATTGGTTT
The DNA here is from genome assembly GCA_963513935.1 of Aphrophora alni. NCBI lineage: Eukaryota > Metazoa > Arthropoda > Insecta > Hemiptera > Aphrophoridae > Aphrophora > Aphrophora alni. Next base: position 90,517,573 of record OY740767.1, read on the forward strand.
GTTTACATGACATGAAACTGCTCTGTTGCACAACACTTTGTTATTGTTTTTTACAAGGTTTTAATTGTTTTTGATTATAATTATAATTGGCGCAAGTCCAGATTCTCGTGAAGCTAAAGTGAAACTTGAACTACACCAGAAAAAAGCTGGTAAGGCTTTTGAAACCATGAAAAATGATGCAATTTGTAGCACAAGACCGGGCAGTACTACTATCAATATAGTAATGGACTTACAGAAAGTCTTTCCCATCCCAAAGCTCACACACAGTGACATGTATTACAGCCGCCAACTTTCCTGCTACAATTTTGGAATCCATGTTAGTAATAACGCAGATGGTATTATGTGTGTTTGGCACGAAGGGCAATCGGGACGTGGTGGCAATCAGATGGCGTCTTGTCTCTTCCAAGCAATAAACTCTGATCTTCTGTCAACTACTGATAAAAAACATTTAGTTGTTTGGTCCGATAACTGTGCAGGTCAGTTAAAAAACAGAATGTTAGTATTTTTGTATAAATACTTAGTATACATTGGAATGTTTGACACTATCGAACACAAATTTCTAGTGACAGGGCACAGTTTTTCATCTGCCGACAGAGATTTTGCGCTGATTGAAAAGCGAGCTAAAAAATGTTCGCAGATGGAAACTGTTGAGCATGTGATGAATATTATAGCTACAGCTAGGCCTTCCAAACCATTTAAACATAGGCCTTACAAACCATGTTCTGAACATGAGTGAAAAGTTTTTTAATTTTGATTTGGCAGGAGAAAATTATATAACAACTAAAAAACTGGGAATTTCATCTATATCAATGATGAAAATCTGCAAAGATGAACCAAACAATGTCCTCTTCAAAACATCTTTTTTCGGCGATTGGCAAAAGTGCAACGTGTTAAAAAAAGGAGTTAAGATTGAAGATCTCACCAATATGACACTTGAAATTCTTCCTACCTCAGTGCCAATATTTGAAAATAAAAAGAGGACCTACGTGCTATGCTGGACTACATTTCAGAGCCAAACAGAAACTTGTACGCCAATTTGTGCGCCTAAGATCCATAGGACTTAGATCGGTTTGAAAGAAAACCAGCCATGGACATAGATCGTTCTGCTGACTGGGTACATCAAATTTTTTTTCTTCCTTGTGTGTTTTAATAATTTAATTTTTTAACATAAGAGCACTTTTTTATGTTTTTAACTTATGTAAAAATAATATTGTACCCTATTGAAATAAAACTATTATAAAACTACAGTGTTTTTATTGATTACCCGAAAATTTACGTTATGGCGCTTAGATCACTTTGAAATTAAAGCATTCAGTTGTCCAATTGTATTAAACTTTAGTAATTGTAAGTATTTGTCTTTTAAGTAAGATTATGTCGAACAGAAAATTATTTATAATCTTAAAATCAAATTATGAATTTAACCTAATGATATAATAAATATTCACAATGGTAATAATGTTGATGGAGAACTTTTAGTCTTTTATAATTAACTCATTTTTTAAAATATGTTTGTTATAAAACTTATCAACAATAATGTTTTGATTTGTTGTGTAACTTTGTTGTTTTCATTTATTACTTAATAATTAACTGTTGAGTTATATGCAAAATATTTTAAGTTTTCCCCATTAAACCATAATGGTGTTTTGATGTGATTTAATAAGCTAGATGAATTATTCTAGTTGATAGTATTTATTAACCGTCTAATTTGTGAAATGCTCAGAATTGCTGAGCATAAATATAAATCAGTCTTTTGCATTAGAACATTAAAAATATAATAATATAGAGTTATTATTTTTTATCTCACGTAAATTAGAAATCAATATTTGCATAGGACAAGGACTCAGGAATGGTTTTCCGTGAATCAAGCTAGTAAGCTATTGTTTGCAAACGTTTAACAGAGTTGCCGCTAGATGCCGTTGTAAATCGTTTCGTCAATTTTCAAATTATAATTCATTTTAACAATAAATAATACAATTTTTTATAGTTCGTTTTATCATTTTTTTATTGGAAATCTATTTATGTAATAAAGTTAATTAGTGAAGAAATATTTTAATATTTTGGTTGTGTGAAAAAACAATAATAACTCGACACTCTCATTAAGGATATTCATCTTAAATTCAGTTACATGTTTCGACGTGGTTTTATATGTCTAAGGAAATCAGGAGATAGTTTTATTTATTAACAAGCTAATTTTTGAAATGCTCAGCATTGCTGGGCACAAATATAAACAATGTTCTCAATGAGTAACACTTCTTCCTAACAGCTCTCTTTCATTGACTAATAGCTATATACATTCACACGCGCCCACACACACCATCTCTCTCTCTCTGTCTCACACACACAAACGTGCCGGCGCGGTAAAGATGTAAGATGAAATTCCAATATTGAAAATATCAATTACAAAGATCACAGTACAAGTGGAATTTAAACCTTACATAATCAGATTTCAAAAAAGAAGTATCTTCATTTATAACTAATCCAAATGTCCTGATATGATAAATAAGAAATTAAAAAGAAACAGTTCAATTTCAATCTATTACACCTAGACCAAACATTAGTAATAGATTTTGGAAAATGTATAGGGATATTTTTGGATAATGTGCATTAATAATTTAAGATTAGATTTAATCTAAAAATAAGCAAGAAATACAGATTTCGTTCTTAAATATTCAATGATAACCATATTGAGAGTTCATCCAGTCAATATTGCTCATTGAATAGTTGTCCAATTGTATTAAACTTTAGTAATTGTAAGTATTTGTCTTTTAAGTAAGATTATGTCGAACAGAAAATTATTTATAATCTTAAAATCAAATTATGAATTTAACCTAATGATATAATAAATATTCACAATGGTAATAATGTTGATGGAGAACTTTTAGTCTTTTATAATTAACTCATTTTTTAAAATATGTTTGTTATAAAACTTATCAACAATAATGTTTTGATTTGTTGTGTAACTTTGTTGTTTTCATTTATTACTTAATAATTAACTGTTGAGTTATATGCAAAATATTTTAAGTTTTCCCCATTAAACCATAATGGTGTTTTGATGTGATTTAATAAGCTAGATGAATTATTCTAGTTGATAGTATTTATTAACCGTCTAATTTGTGAAATGCTCAGAATTGCTGAGCATAAATATAAATCAGTCTTTTGCATTAGAACATTAAAAATATAATAATATAGAGTTATTATTTTTTATCTCACGTAAATTAGAAATCAATATTTGCATAGGACAAGGACTCAGGAATGGTTTTCCGTGAATCAAGCTAGTAAGCTATTGTTTGCAAACGTTTAACAGAGTTGCCGCTAGATGCCGTTGTAAATCGTTTCGTCAATTTCAAATTATAATTCATTTTAACAATAAATAATACAATTTTTTATAGTTCGTTTTATCATTTTTTTTATTGGAAATCTATTTATGTAATAAAGTTAATTAGTGAAGAAATATTTTAATATTTTGGTTGTGTGAAAATACAATAATAACTCGACACTCTCATTAAGGATATTCATCTTAAATTCAGTTACATGTTTCGACGTGGTTTTATATGTCTAAGGAAATCAGGAGATAGTTTTATTTATTAACAAGCTAATTTTTGAAATGCTCAGCATTGCTGGGCACAAATATAAACAATGTTCTCAATGAGTAACACTTCTTCCTAACAGCTCTCTTTCATTGACTAATAGCTATATACATTCACACGCGCCCACACACACCATCTCTCTCTCTCTGTCTCACACACACAAACGTGCCGGCGCGGTAAAGATGTAAGATGAAATTCCAATATTGAATATCAATTACAAAGATCACAGTACAAGTGGAATTTAAACCTTACATAATCAGATTTCAAAAAAGAAGTATCTTCATTTATAACTAATCCAAATGTCCTGATATGATAAATAAGAAATTAAAAAGAAACAGTTAAATTTCAATCTATTACACCTAGACCAAACATTAGTAATAGATTTTGGAAAATGTATAGGGATATTTTTGGATAATGTGCATTAATAATTTAAGATTAGATTTAATCTAAAAATAAGCAAGAAATACAGATTTCGTTCTTAAATATTCAATGATAACCATATTGAGAGTTCATCCAGTCAATATTGCTCATTGAATAGTTGTCCAATTGTATTAAACTTTAGTAATTGTAAGTATTTGTCTTTTAAGTAAGATTATGTCGAACAGAAAATTATTTATAATCTTAAAATCAAATTATGAATTTTACCTAATGATATAATAAATATTCACAATGGTAATAATGTTGATGGAGAACTTTTAGTCTTTTATAATTAACTCATTTTTTAAAATATGTTTGTTATAAAACTTATCAACAATAATGTTTTGATTTGTTGTGTAACTTTGTTGTTTTCATTTATTACTTAATAATTAACTGTTGAGTTATATGCAAAATATTTTAAGTTTTCCCCATTAAACCATAATGGTGTTTTGATGTGATTTAATAAGCTAGATGAATTATTCTAGTTGATAGTATTTATTAACCGTCTAATTTGTGAAATGCTCAGAATTGCTGAGCATAAATATAAATCAGTCTTTTGCATTAGAACATTAAAAATATAATAATATAGAGTTATTATTTTTTATCTCACGTAAATTAGAAATCAATATTTGCATAGGACAAGGACTCAGGAATGGTTTTCCGTGAATCAAGCTAGTAAGCTATTGTTTGCAAACGTTTAACAGAGTTGCCGCTAGATGCCGTTGTAAATCGTTTCGTCAATTTCAAATTATAATTCATTTTAACAATAAATAATACAATTTTTTATAGTTCGTTTTATCATTTTTTTATTGGAAATCTATTTATGTAATAAAGTTAATTAGTGAAGATATATTTTAATATTTTGGTTGTGTGAAAATACAATAATAACTCGACACTCTCATTAAGGATATTCATCTTAAATTCAGTTACATGTTTCGACGTGGTTTTATATGTCTAAGGAAATCAGGAGATAGTTTTATTTATTAACAAGCTAATTTTTGAAATGCTCAGCATTGCTGGGCACAAATATAAACAATGTTCTCAATGAGTAACACTTCTTCCTAAGAGCTCTCTTTCATTGACTAATAGCTATATACATTCACACGCGCCCACACACACCATCTCTCTCTCTCTGTCTCACACACACAAACGTGCCGGCGCGGTAAAGATGTAAGATGAAATTCCAATATTGAATATCAATTACAAAGATCACAGTACAAGTGGAATTTAAACCTTACATAATCAGATTTCAAAAAAGAAGTATCTTCATTTATAACTAATCCAAATGTCCTGATATGATAAATAAGAAATTAAAAAGAAACAGTTCAATTTCAATCTATTACACCTAGACCAAACATTAGTAATAGATTTTGGAAAATGTATAGGGATATTTTTGGATAATGTGCATTAATAATTTAAGATTAGATTTAATCTAAAAATAAGCAAGAAATACAGATTTCGTTCTTAAATATTCAATGATAACCATATTGAGAGTTCATCCAGTCAATATTGCTCATTGAATAGTTGTCCAATTGTATTAAACTTTAGTAATTGTAAGTATTTGTCTTTTAAGTAAGATTATGTCGAACAGAAAATTATTTATAATCTTAAAATCAAATTATGAATTTTACCTAATGATATAATAAATATTCACAATGGTAATAATGTTGACGGAGAACTTTTAGTCTTTTATAATTAACTCATTTTTTTAAAATATGTTTGTTATAATTACCAGTTATAAAACTTATCAACAATAATGTTTTGATTTGTTGTGTAACTTTGTTGTTTTCATTTATTACTTAATAATTAACTGTTGAGTTATATGCAAAATATTTTAAGTTTTCCCCATTAAACCATAATGGTGTTTTGATGTGATTTAATAAGCTAGATGAATTATTCTAGTTGATAGTATTTATTAACCGTCTAATTTGTGAAATGCTCAGAATTGCTGAGCATAAATATAAATCAGTCTTTTGCATTAGAACATTAAAAATATAATAATATAGAGTTATTATTTTTTATCTCACGTAAATTAGAAATCAATATTTGCATAGGACAAGGACTCAGGAATGGTTTTCCGTGAATCAAGCTAGTAAGCTCTTGTTTGCAAACGTTTAACAGAGTTGCCGCTAGATGCCGTTGTAAATCGTTTCGTCAATTTCAAATTATAATTCATTTTAACAATAAATAATACAATTTTTTATAGTTCGTTTTATCATTTTTTTATTGGAAATCTATTTATGTAATAAAGTTAATTAGTGAAGAAATATTTTAATATTTTGGTTGTGTGAAAAAACAATAATAACTCGACACTCTCATTAAGGATATTCATCTTAAATTCAGTTACATGTTTCGACGTGGTTTTATATGTCTAAGGAAATCAGGAGATAGTTTTATTTATTAACAAGCTAATTTTTGAAATGCTCAGCATTGCTGGGCACAAATATAAACAATGTTCTCAATGAGTAACACTTCTTCCTAACAGCTCTCTTTCATTGACTAATAGCTATATACATTCACACGCGCCCACACACACCATCTCTCTCTCTCTCTGTCTCACACACACAAACGTGCCGGCGCGGTAAAGATGTAAGATGAAATTCCAATATTGAATATCAATTACAAAGATCACAGTACAAGTGGAATTTAAACCTTACATAATCAGATTTCAAAAAAGAAGTATCTTCATTTATAACTAATCCAAATGTCCTGATATGATAAATAAGAAATTAAAAAGAAACAGTTCAATTTCAATCTATTACACCTAGACCAAACATTAGTAATAGATTTTGGAAAATGTATAGGGATATTTTTGGATAATGTGCATTAATAATTTAAGATTAGATTTAATCTAAAAATAAGCACGAAATACAGATTTCGTTCTTAAACATTCAATGATAACCATATTGAGAGGTCATCCAGTCAATATTGCTCATTGAATAGTTGTCCAATTGTATTAAACTTTAGTAATTGTAAGTATTTGTCTTTTAAGTAAGATTATGTCGAACAGAAAATTATTTATAATCTTAAAATCAAATTATGAATTTTACCTAATGATATAATAAACATTCACAATGGTAATAATGTTGATGGAGAACTTTTAGTCTTTTATAATTAACTCATTTTTTAAAAATATGTTTGTTATAAAATTACCAGTTATAAAACTTATCAACAATAATATCTTGATTTGTTGTGTAACTTTGTTGTTTTCATTTATTACTTAATAATTAACTGTTGAGTTATATGCAAAATATTTTAAGTTTTCCCCATTAAACCATAATGGTGTTTTGATGTGATTTAATAAGCTAGATGAATTATTCTAGTTGATAGTATTTATTAACCGTCTAATTTGTGAAATGCTCAGAATTGCTGAGCATAAATATAAATCAGTCTTTTGCATTAGAACATTAAAAATATAATAATATAGAGTTATTATTTTTTATCTCACGTAAATTAGAAATCAATATTTGCATAGGACAAGGACTCAGGAATGGTTTTCCGTGAATCAAGCTAGTAAGCTCTTGTTTGCAAACGTTTAACAGAGTTGCCGCTAGATGCCGTTGTAAATCGTTTCGTCAATTTCAAATTATAATTCATTTTAACAATAAATAATACAATTTTTTATAGTTCGTTTTATCATTTTTTTATTGGAAATCTATTTATGTAATAAAGTTAATTAGTGAAGAAATATTTTAATATTTTGGTTGTGTGAAAAAACAATAATAACTCGACACTCTCATTAAGGATATTCATCTTAAATTCAGTTACATGTTTCGACGTGGTTTTATATGTCTAAGGAAATCAGGAGATAGTTTTATTTATTAACAAGCTAATTTTTGAAATGCTCAGCATTGCTGGGCACAAATATAAACAATGTTCTCAATGAGTAACACTTCTTCCTAACAGCTCTCTTTCATTGACTAATAGCTATATACATTCACACGCGCCCACACACACCATCTCTCTCTCTCTGTCTCACACACACAAACGTGCCGGCGCGGTAAAGATGTAAGATGAAATTCCAATATTGAATATCAATTACAAAGATCACAGTACAAGTGGAATTTAAACCTTACATAATCAGATTTCAAAAAAGAAGTATCTTCATTTATAACTAATCCAAATGTCCTGATATGATAAATAAGAAATTAAAAAGAAACAGTTCAATTTCAATCTATTACACCTAGACCAAACATTAGTAATAGATTTTGGAAAATGTATAGGGATATTTTTGGATAATGTGCATTAATAATTTAAGATTAGATTTAATCTAAAAATAAGCAAGAAATACAGATTTCGTTCTTAAATATTCAATGATAACCATATTGAGAGTTCATCCAGTCAATATTGCTCATTGAATAGTTGTCCAATTGTATTAAACTTTAGTAATTGTAAGTATTTGTCTTTTAAGTAAGATTATGTCGAACAGAAAATTATTTATAATCTTAAAATCAAATTATGAATTTTACCTAATGATATAATAAATATTCACAATGGTAATAATGTTGACGGAGAACTTTTAGTCTTTTATAATTAACTCATTTTTTAAAATATGTTTGTTATAATTACCAGTTATAAAACTTATCAACAATAATGTTTTGATTTGTTGTGTAACTTTGTTGTTTTCATTTATTACTTAATAATTAACTGTTGAGTTATATGCAAAATATTTTAAGTTTTCCCCATTAAACCATAATGGTGTTTTGATGTGATTTAATAAGCTAGATGAATTATTCTAGTTGATAGTATTTATTAACCGTCTAATTTGTGAAATGCTCAGAATTGCTGAGCATAAATATAAATCAGTCTTTTGCATTAGAACATTAAAAATATAATAATATAGAGTTATTATTTTTTATCTCACGTAAATTAGAAATCAATATTTGCATAGGACAAGGACTCAGGAATGGTTTTCCGTGAATCAAGCTAGTAAGCTCTTGTTTGCAAACGTTTAACAGAGTTGCCGCTAGATGCCGTTGTAAATCGTTTCGTCAATTTCAAATTATAATTCATTTTAACAATAAATAATACAATTTTTTATAGTTCGTTTTATCATTTTTTTATTGGAAATCTATTTATGTAATAAAGTTAATTAGTGAAGAAATATTTTAATATTTTGGTTGTGTGAAAAAACAATAATAACTCGACACTCTCATTAAGGATATTCATCTTAAATTCAGTTACATGTTTCGACGTGGTTTTATATGTCTAAGGAAATCAGGAGATAGTTTTATTTATTAACAAGCTAATTTTTGAAATGCTCAGCATTGCTGGGCACAAATATAAACAATGTTCTCAATGAGTAACACTTCTTCCTAACAGCTCTCTTTCATTGACTAATAGCTATATACATTCACACGCGCCCACACACACCATCTCTCTCTCTCTGTCTCACACACACAAACGTGCCGGCGCGGTAAAGATGTAAGATGAAATTCCAATATTGAATATCAATTACAAAGATCACAGTACAAGTGGAATTTAAACCTTACATAATCAGATTTCAAAAAAGAAGTATCTTCATTTATAACTAATCCAAATGTCCTGATATGATAAATAAGAAATTAAAAAGAAACAGTTCAATTTCAATCTATTACACCTAGACCAAACATTAGTAATAGATTTTGGAAAATGTATAGGGATATTTTTGGATAATGTGCATTAATAATTTAAGATTAGATTTAATCTAAAAATAAGCACGAAATACAGATTTCGTTCTTAAACATTCAATGATAACCATATTGAGAGGTCATCCAGTCAATATTGCTCATTGAATAGTTGTCCAATTGTATTAAACTTTAGTAATTGTAAGTATTTGTCTTTTAAGTAAGATTATGTCGAACAGAAAATTATTTATAATCTTAAAATCAAATTATGAATTTTACCTAATGATATAATAAACATTCACAATGGTAATAATGTTGATGGAGAACTTTTAGTCTTTTATAATTAACTCATTTTTTAAAAATATGTTTGTTATAAAATTACCAGTTATAAAACTTATCAACAATAATATCTTGATTTGTTGTGTAACTTTGTTGTTATCATTTATTACTTAATAATTAACTGTTGAGTTATATGCAAAATATTTTAAGTTTTCCCCATTAAACCATAATGGTGTTTTGATGTGATTTAATAAGCTAGATGAATTATTCTAGTTGATAGTATTTATTAACCGTCTAATTTGTGAAATGCTCAGAATTGCTGAGCATAAATATAAATCAGTCTTTTGCATTAGAACATTAAAAATATAATAATATAGAGTTATTATTTTTTATCTCACGTAAATTAGAAATCAATATTTGCATAGGACAAGGACTCAGGAATGGTTTTCCGTGAATCAAGCTAGTAAGCTCTTGTTTGCAAACGTTTAACAGAGTTGCCGCTAGATGCCGTTGTAAATCGTTTCGTCAATTTCAAATTATAATTCATTTTAACAATAAATAATACAATTTTTTATAGTTCGTTTTATCATTTTTTTATTGGAAATCTATTTATGTAATAAAGTTAATTAGTGAAGAAATATTTTAATATTTTGGTTGTGTGAAAAAACAATAATAACTCGACACTCTCATTAAGGATATTCATCTTAAATTCAGTTACATGTTTCGACGTGGTTTTATATGTCTAAGGAAATCAGGAGATAGTTTTATTTATTAACAAGCTAATTTTTGAAATGCTCAGCATTGCTGGGCACAAATATAAACAATGTTCTCAATGAGTAACACTTCTTCCTAACAGCTCTCTTTCATTGACTAATAGCTATATACATTCACAAGCGCCCACACACACCATCTCTCTCTCTCTGTCTCACACACACAAACGTGCCGGCGCGGTAAAGATGTAAGATGAAATTCCAATATTGAATATCAATTACAAAGATCACAGTACAAGTGGAATTTAAACCTTACATAATCAGATTTCAAAAAAGAAGTATCTTCATTTATAACTAATCCAAATGTCCTGATATGATAAATAAGAAATTAAAAAGAAACAGTTCAATTTCAATCTATTACACCTAGACCAAACATTAGTAATAGATTTTGGAAAATGTATAGGGATATTTTTGGATAATGTGCATTAATAATTTAAGATTAGATTTAATCTAAAAATAAGCAAGAAATACAGATTTCGTTCTTAAATATTCAATGATAACCATATTGAGAGTTCATCCAGTCAATATTGCTCATTGAATAGTTGTCCAATTGTATTAAACTTTAGTAATTGTAAGTATTTGTCTTTTAAGTAAGATTATGTCGAACAGAAAATTATTTATAATCTTAAAATCAAATTATGAATTTTACCTAATGATATAATAAATATTCACAATGGTAATAATGTTGACGGAGAACTTTTAGTCTTTTATAATTAACTCATTTTTTAAAATATGTTTGTTATAATTACCAGTTATAAAACTTATCAACAATAATGTTTTGATTTGTTGTGTAACTTTGTTGTTTTCATTTATTACTTAATAATTAACTGTTGAGTTATATGCAAAATATTTTAAGTTTTCCCCATTAAACCATAATGGTGTTTTGATGTGATTTAATAAGCTAGATGAATTATTCTAGTTGATAGTATTTATTAACCGTCTAATTTGTGAAATGCTCAGAATTGCTGAGCATAAATATAAATCAGTCTTTTGCATTAGAACATTAAAAATATAATAATATAGAGTTATTATTTTTTATCTCACGTAAATTAGAAATCAATATTTGCATAGGACAAGGACTCAGGAATGGTTTTCCGTGAATCAAGCTAGTAAGCTCTTGTTTGCAAACGTTTAACAGAGTTGCCGCTAGATGCCGTTGTAAATCGTTTCGTCAATTTCAAATTATAATTCATTTTAACAATAAATAATACAATTTTTTATAGTTCGTTTTATCATTTTTTTATTGGAAATCTATTTATGTAATAAAGTTAATTAGTGAAGAAATATTTTAATATTTTGGTTGTGTGAAAAAACAATAATAACTCGACACTCTCATTAAGGATATTCATCTTAAATTCAGTTACATGTTTCGACGTGGTTTTATATGTCTAAGGAAATCAGGAGATAGTTTTATTTATTAACAAGCTAATTTTTGAAATGCTCAGCATTGCTGGGCACAAATATAAACAATGTTCTCAATGAGTAACACTTCTTCCTAACAGCTCTCTTTCATTGACTAATAGCTATATACATTCACAAGCGCCCACACACACCATCTCTCTCTCTCTGTCTCACACACACAAACGTGCCGGCGCGGTAAAGATGTAAGATGAAATTCCAATATTGAATATCAATTACAAAGATCACAGTACAAGTGGAATTTAAACCTTACATAATCAGATTTCAAAAAAGAAGTATCTTCATTTATAACTAATCCAAATGTCCTGATATGATAAATAAGAAATTAAAAAGAAACAGTTCAATTTCAATCTATTACACCTAGACCAAACATTAGTAATAGATTTTGGAAAATGTATAGGGATATTTTTGGATAATGTGCATTAATAATTTAAGATTAGATTTAATCTAAAAATAAGCAAGAAATACAGATTTCGTTCTTAAATATTCAATGATAACCATATTGAGAGTTCATCCAGTCAATATTGCTCATTGAATAGTTGTCCAATTGTATTAAACTTTAGTAATTGTAAGTATTTGTCTTTTAAGTAAGATTATGTCGAACAGAAAATTATTTATAATCTTAAAATCAAATTATGAATTTTACCTAATGATATAATAAATATTCACAATGGTAATAATGTTGACGGAGAACTTTTAGTCTTTTATAATTAACTCATTTTTTAAAATATGTTTGTTATAATTACCAGTTATAAAACTTATCAACAATAATGTTTTGATTTGTTGTGTAACTTTGTTGTTTTCATTTATTACTTAATAATTAACTGTTGAGTTATAATGCAAAATATTTTAAGTTTTCCCCATTAAACCATAATGGTGTTTTGATGTGATTTAATAAGCTAGATGAATTATTCTAGTTGATAGTATTTATTAACCGTCTAATTTGTGAAATGCTCAGAATTGCTGAGCATAAATATAAATCAGTCTTTTGCATTAAAACATTAAAAATATAATAATATAGAGTTATTATTTTTTATCTCACGTAAATTAGAAATCAATATTTGCATAGGACAAGGACTCAGGAATGGTTTTCCGTGAATCAAGCTAGTAAGCTCTTGTTTGCAAACGTTTAACAGAGTTGCCGCTAGATGCCGTTGTAAATCGTTTCGTCAATTTCAAATTATAATTCATTTTAACAATAAATAATACAATTTTTTATAGTTCGTTTTATCATTTTTTTATTGGAAATCTATTTATGTAATAAAGTTAATTAGTGAAGAAATATTTTAATATTTTGGTTGTGTGAAAAAACAATAATAACTCGACACTCTCATTAAGGATATTCATCTTAAATTCAGTTACATGTTTCGACGTGGTTTTATATGTCTAAGGAAATCAGGAGATAGTTTTATTTATTAACAAGCTAATTTTTGAAATGCTCAGCATTGCTGGGCACAAATATAAACAATGTTCTCAATGAGTAACACTTCTTCCTAACAGCTCTCTTTCATTGACTAATAGCTATATACATTCACACGCGCCCACACACACCATCTCTCTCTCTCTGTCTCACACACACAAACGTGCCGGCGCGGTAAAGATGTAAGATGAAATTCCAATATTGAATATCAATTACAAAGATCACAGTACAAGTGGAATTTAAACCTTACATAATCAGATTTCAAAAAAGAAGTATCTTCATTTATAACTAATCCAAATGTCCTGATATGATAAATAAGAAATTAAAAAGAAACAGTTCAATTTCAATCTATTACACCTAGACCAAACATTAGTAATAGATTTTGGAAAATGTATAGGGATATTTTTGGATAATGTGCATTAATAATTTAAGATTAGATTTAATCTAAAAATAAGCAAGAAATACAGATTTCGTTCTTAAATATTCAATGATAACCATATTGAGAGTTCATCCAGTCAATATTGCTCATTGAATAGTTGTCCAATTGTATTAAACTTTAGTAATTGTAAGTATTTGTCTTTTAAGTAAGATTATGTCGAACAGAAAATTATTTATAATCTTAAAATCAAATTATGAATTTTACCTAATGATATAATAAATATTCACAATGGTAATAATGTTGACAGAGAACTTTTAGTCTTTTATAATTAACTCATTTTTTAAAATATGTTTGTTATAATTACCAGTTATAAAACTTATCAACAATAATGTTTTGATTTGTTGTGTAACTTTGTTGTTTTCATTTATTACTTAATAATTAACTGTTGAGTTATAATGCAAAATATTTTAAGTTTTCCCCATTAAACCATAATGGTGTTTTGATGTGATTTAATAAGCTAGATGAATTATTCTAGTTGATAGTATTTATTAACCGTCTAATTTGTGAAATGCTCAGAATTGCTGAGCATAAATATAAATCAGTCTTTTGCATTAAAACATTAAAAATATAATAATATAGAGTTATTATTTTTTATCTCACGTAAATTAGAAATCAATATTTGCATAGGACAAGGACTCAGGAATGGTTTTCCGTGAATCAAGCTAGTAAGCTCTTGTTTGCAAACGTTTAACAGAGTTGCCGCTAGATGCCGTTGTAAATCGTTTCGTCAATTTCAAATTATAATTCATTTTAACAATAAATAATACAATTTTTTATAGTTCGTTTAATCATTTTTTTATTGGAAATCTATTTATGTAATAAAGTTAATTAGTGAAGAAATATTTTAATATTTTGGTTGTGTGAAAAAACAATAATAACTCGACACTCTCATTAAGGATATTCATCTTAAATTCAGTTACATGTTTCGACGTGGTTTTATATGTCTAAGGAAATCAGGAGATAGTTTTATTTATTAACAAGCTAATTTTTGAAATGCTCAGCATTGCTGGGCACAAATATAAACAATGTTCTCAATGAGTAACACTTCTTCCTAACATCTCTCTTTCATTGACTAATAGCTATATACATTCACACGCGCCCACACACACCATCTCTCTCTCTCTGTCTCACACACACAAACGTGCCGGCGCGGTAAAGATGTAAGATGAAATTCCAATATTGAATATCAATTACAAAGATCACAGTACAAGTGGAATTTAAACCTTACATAATCAGATTTCAAAAAAGAAGTATCTTCATTTATAACTAATCCAAATGTCCTGATATGATAAATAAGAAATTAAAAAGAAACAGTTCAATTTCAATCTATTACACCTAGACCAAACATTAGTAATAGATTTTGGAAAATGTATAGGGATATTTTTGGATAATGTGCATTAATAATTTAAGATTAGATTTAATCTAAAAATAAGCACGAAATACAGATTTCGTTCTTAAACATTCAATGATAACCATATTGAGAGGTCATCCAGTCAATATTGCTCATTGAATAGTTGTCCAATTGTATTAAACTTTAGTAATTGTAAGTATTTGTCTTTTAAGTAAGATTATGTCGAACAGAAAATTATTTATAATCTTAAAATCAAATTATGAATTTTACCTAATGATATAATAAACATTCACAATGGTAATAATGTTGATGGAGAACTTTTAGTCTTTTATAATTAACTCATTTTTTAAAAATATGTTTGTTATAAAATTACCAGTTATAAAACTTATCAACAATAATGTCTTGATTTGTTGTGTAACTTTGTTGTTTTCATTTATTACTTAATAATTAACTGTTGAGTTATATGCAAAATATTTTAAGTTTTCCCCATTAAACCATAATGGTGTTTTGACGTGATTTAATAAGCTAGATGAATTATTCTAGTTGATATTATTTATTAACCGTCTAATTTGTGAAATGCTCAGAACTGCTGAGCATAAATATAAATCAGTCTTTTGCATTAGAACATTAAAAATATAATAATATAGAGTTATTATTTTTTATCTCACGTATATTATAAATCAATATTTGCATAGGACAAGGATTCAGGAATGGTTTTCCGTGAATCAAGCTAGTAAGCTCTTGTTTGCAAACGTTTAACAGAGTTGCCGGTAGATGCCGTTGTATATCGTTTCGTCAATTTCAAATTATAATTAATTATAACAATAAATAATACACATTTTTTTATAGTTTGTGTTATCATTTTTTATTCTAAATCTACTTATGTAATAAAGTAAATTAATGAAGAAATATTTTAATATTTAAGTTGTGTGAAAAAACAATAATAACTCGACACTCTCATTAAAGTAATCCACATTCATTTCAGATATATTTTTTGACATGGTTCTATAAGCTAGTTGTATTAAAGAGAACACGTTTTAAAGAAAAAAATCATATAACCTCATACTAACAACAATTATTATTATTTGTTTAACTCACCCTCCCGCCCCCTCCTTCTTAAAACAAAAGTTTATATTCTACGAAATTAATTTGAACTGCCTTAAAACATATTTAACTATATACAAATTGTTTTATAATTTAATAGTAAAATTTTGAAACATTTGTGGTTTTTATCTCAAGTAAATTACCTCAGTCAATATTCGCGTAGGACAAGGTTCAGAAGTTGTTTCATGATTCAAGCAAGTAAGCTCTTGTTTGCAAATGTTTAACAGAGTTGCCGCTAGATGACGTTATATATTGTTTTGTCAAATTTCAAATTATAATTTATTATAACAATAAATAATACACATTTTTTTATAGTTTGTGTTATCATTTTTTATTCTAAATGTATTTATGTAATAAAGTAAATTAGCGAAGAAATTATCTCTAATAAATCTTAAATTTATCCTAAAAATTTAATTATCTGAAATAAATGTGAAAATACAACAATCATTAATATAAGTTCGAACATTGTAAAGTATTTTGAAGATGACATCGCGTAAGAAAAAAAAACAACTTTTCATACATATATCCTCATATTAATAACGATCATTACTATTTGTTTAACTCCACATCTCCCCTCCCCCTCAAATCAAAGAATATATTCTACAAAATTAAATTGAACTGCCTTAACATTTTTAATGATATACAATATATTTTATAATCTAATAGTAATTTTTTTAAATATTTATATATGTTAAAGTAATTCACCTTATATTCAGTTTAATGTTTCGACGTGGTTTAAGGAACTATTTATATCACAATTTTCTTTTGATATTTATGGAATATTCAGCTTTTCTGGGTAATATTAACAATACAAAATAGGTCAAAACCATTGTGTTTAAAAATACTGCAATATATTAAAACATTGAAAATTCTGAATAGATATAATGAAATGAAAAAGCGCGAAAACCGTAAACATTTCAAAACTATGAAAACATATATCAACATTTTTTCATATATAAATCCTCATTTTAACTTTTATTATTATTTGTTTAAATTCCACATCTCTCACCCCCCCCCCCTCTTCAAAGTAAAGAATAATATCTATAAAACTAATTTTACCTACCAACAATTTTGTAGTATTAACATATCTATCTATTAAATTTTATAATACAATTTCAAAAAAAGTTTATTTCAATGTGATCTAAACCATTATTTATATACCATTATTTTTAAAACCATTATTATTACACTCCCCCCCCCCACACCTAATAAATATTGTGTTTTAAGATCATATATTTTGCAAGACTTCGCCAATCAACGGCATTCAAGTATAATTTCATTTTAATGATAGCTTTTTTTAAAAAACCAAACGCTACTACGAAACTAAATACATAGCGAACATTACTTTTTATGGTTATCAAACATTTCTTAATGTGTAATTAAATAATTAGTGTTACAGGCAAAATTTTACAGATTTCTATGAAAGTAAAAATAAGCGGTATCGTTAAACTTTAAATACAAAAAATGTTTGTTTTTGAAAGACCTTTTCAATTATGTAGTTCACGGCTATCTTTTTACTATTTGGATTTTTTAAAGTTTTAATTTGTTTTCTTAAAGTATTTTCAAAATTTGTAAATATTTGAGTGTGGGAAAATTTACGCTCTTTTTAAAAAGGGTATCTTGTCAAGAATCTAGGAATAAATATTCAGATTTTTTTTGGAGAGAGAGGGAAAACCAATATGTTTTCTAGGAGACCATAAGGTATTTTATTAGTCCTATTAGTATACTTGTTAAATCACCTTCATGAACTAAGTATTGTCCTAAATACGGAAAAAATAGATGTTTGTTTAGTATCAGAAACACATTTTACAAAACATTCTTTCGTTAAAATAAAAGACTATAATGTATATCATACTATTCATCCAGATAATAGAGCTCGGGGAGGTAGTGCAGTTATAATTAGGAGTTGTATTAAACATTATGAAGAAGCTAAGTATTCGTCTTATGAAATCCAAGCAACTACAATCACAGTAGCAATGACTAATCAGCTTTTGTCTTTGACATCCATTTATTGCCCTCCAAGATATGCTATTGAAGCTGATCAGTTTGTTGAACTACTGACTCAACAAAGACACTCATTCATTATTGGAGGTGATTTTAATGCTAAACACACCCATTGGGGGTCAAGACTGATTACAACAAAAGGGCGTGCACTCTATGAAGCGGCACAGAAATGCAACTGCGACTTTATATCTACTGGCAGACCAACCTACTGGCCAACAGATCCTAAAAAACTACCAGATCTTATAGATTTTTTTATAATTAGAAATATTTCAAAACATTTTATTAAAGTGAAGGAGGACTACATCTTAGTTCAGACCATTCGCCTATCTACTTGACAGTAAGTGATCAAGTAATTATAAAAGAAAATAACCCAACCTTAGTTAACAAATACACAGATTGGAATCACTTCAAAAATATTCTAGAAGCCAATATTAATTTATCTGTTCCATTAAAGACCATTGATCAGCTTGAAGAGGAAGTGGATAAATTAACTAGAGATATTCAAAATGCTGCATGGAGTAGTACACCTGAAATACGGAGGAAAACTGCAGGGATGAATTATCCTAAAGAAATAAAAGAGCTTCTTGCTGTTAAAAGAAAACTGCGCAGAAGATGGCATCAAACAAGAGCTCTGCAAGATAAAACAGCTCTCAACAGGATTACTCAGCATTTGAGAAATGAAATTAGAGTAATAAAGAACGAATCAGTTAATACTTTTTTATCTGAATTGACGGATGATAAAAGTACTGAATACTCGCTCTGGGGAGCGACAAAATGTTTGAAGAAATCAATATCTCACATTCCTTCTATTAAAAAGACAAATGGCCAGTGGGCTAGGAGCAATCAAGAAAAAGCTGAGACGTTTGCAAATTATCTTGTAAGTATATTCCAGTCAAATGAGAACCAAAGTTGTGATCTGGATTGTGTAAATGTCATACAAACTGACTCGGCTATTCCGTTTGTCACCACTAAGGAAGTGAGGGATGAAATTAACAAAATTAAGATGAAGAAAGCGCCTGGCTATGACCTTGTTACTGGAGAACTTCTAAAACAACTGCCCATAAGGGCTATGATCAAGTTGACGAATGTGTTTAACGCTATGATTCGACTGAAACATTTTCCAAGCCTATGGAAGGTTGCTGAAATTATAATGATACCAAAGCCTGGTAAAGAACCCCAAGAAGTAACTTCATATAGGCCTATATCACTCTTACCTATAAAGGCCAAACTATTTGAAAAACTGTTTCTCAAAAGATTAAGCATCATTATTCATAGCAGTAACTTAATCCCATCCCACCAGTTTGGCTTTAGGAATCAGCATTCTACCATTGATCAAATCCACAGGATCACCGATGTCATAGAGAAATCATTTGAAAATGGAAAAATTTGCTCAGTGGTGTTCCTCGACGTCGAGAAGGCATTCGATAAAGTGTGGCATGCTGGACTGATCAAAAAACTTCAAAACCTGCTTCCACAAGGCCACAGTATGTTATTAAAATCATATCTATCTCATAGGTTTTTTAGGGTAAAGCAAGAAGAAGCTTACTCCGATTTAAAAGAGATTAAGGCAGGTGTTCCGCAGGGTAGTGTTTTGGGACCATTACTGTATCTCCTGTATACCAGAGATATTCCTACGCCAAGACTCCCAGATACTTATATTGCTACGTTTGCTGATGACACTGCTGTGCTATCTGTAGGCGATACAATTGAGCAGTCAACTGGAAAACTGCAAGAAGAAATAGATTATATAAACAGTTGGGCCCAAACATGGTGCATAAAACTTAATGAATCTAAGTCAGTCCACGTTAATTATACAAATAAAAAGATACATAATCATATTTATATTATCGTCAATGGTACTGTGATCCCACACTCTAACTCAGCGAAATACCTAGGCATGACTCTGGATGCCAAGCTTCGGTGGTAAGAGCATGTTAAAAAGAAATACAATGAACTGAACATCAGGTTGAGAAAGATGTATTGGCTGTTGGGCAGAAAGTCCACGTTATCCCTGCACAACAAGCTAAAGCTATATAAACAAGTGCTGAAACCCATATGGACTTATGGCATACAGCTATGGGGATGTGCTAGAAATGCTAATAGGCAAATTATTCAGAGATTCCAAAATAGAACTTTGAGAATGATAGCTAATGCACCATGGTATGTTCGTAATTGCGATCTACATAGGGATTTAAAAGTGACCACTGTTGCTGAAGAAATTAAAAAATGTGCTCAAAGCCATGAAAGACGGCTAAAAATTCACATTAATGAGGAGGCGTGCAAGCTTCTCAACAACGATGAACTTCATAGAAGACTCAAGAGGACTAAGCCTTTTGAGCTGACATCATAGATCAACATACTAGGAGCGCCGATGGGTTAACCTGGACTAAATATTACATGTTATGTTGTCAGAATTACATGTTATGTTGTTAGATTTAAGCTGATTGTTAGTTCTTAGAACTAGTTGCAGTAAAAATAAAGAAAAAAAAAAAAAAAAAAAAAAGTATACAACTCCCCTAACTGTGTTTACTACTAAGCTGTGTTTACAATTACTCCAACCATACAACTTAACATGTACAGTTTTGTAGCGAATTTCTTTCGGCTTTGGTATGGTTCTGACTGGTTTAGTTTCTCTGTATGTAATTACTGTAAAGCTTGTCTAAATTCTATTAGTTTCAGTTTTTATAATATAACTATATCCTCTAATCTATGCAAAGTACTAGAATAGTTATACAGTTTTTTAGTTCAATTTAACACTATACCCTTGTTACTTAAAATATTTATTAATTGCCGTATTTTATTAGAATTGCAACTATGTGTGAGTTCATATCTTTAACCACCGGTAATTGGCTATCAAAATGATCAAAAAAGACATCCGAAAAATCTGATAACCTTTCAAACTTCCCAATAATCGTTTCTAAATAGTGAAAGATCCAAACACCACAATCAAAACTCGACCCCAGCTTTTATTATCGTCCTTTCTCATCTTTTTACTGTAATAATGAAAATTACGCCTTCTATTTCCAAAAGATAACCTCCTAACATCCCATTAATTATTTCATATTTATCTCCTCCTAAACTGGGTCAAAATATTATTTTGTAAAAATTGGTTATTATTCAAAGTCCCATTTATCAAATATTCCTGTTCCATTTTCGTTAAAAGTTTGTCTTGCTTTTCACTATATTACTAAAACTTTGACTTTCATCTAACATTTTTAAATTTTAAATTTCATCACTATCGTATATTCTGAACAAGTTATTAAAACGCCAGTATGTTTGTTCAAAAACCACACACCGTGCATTTTGTGAAACTACAAATGAAGTAATAACTGTTATCCATAGTATACATAAATCGTCATTGTAAAGAAGTAGCTTACTTTATCCAATCTGTTGATAAAGTTACGTCCAACTTCAGCTATGGCTAGCTAATTTAATCTCTAGTTACAGCTCTAGCACATGCATTGTTCTCAGAAAAATCATGCTAAATTGCAATATTCACACACACCTGGTATTAATGATTGATTTTCCACATGTAGGTAACTTGATAAGTCTAACTTCCTATTTTATTTAGAATAGGAATGTATGTACTCATACATTTGTTATAGTCGGAAAAAAGTATTACAAGTTTTAAATTTTATGAAATAAATTCATCAACTAAAATAATTGTCTCCCTTAAAACCTAACATACTATAATCAGTCCGACATTAACTTAAATACATACATTATACTTTTACCTTGATCTTGTCTCCCTACTTAATTATATATTTTTTCCAAAATTATAAATATTGTCTATTATTATAATAATTATTATTATTCACCCTTACTATTAGTGTTATGTGATCCTCAATTCCAAGTCACTGAATCTAAAAATATGCAGTTACGTAGATATTCAGGCTACTTTACCTTATATATTATGTAAATACAGAATGCTAGGTTATTACAGTCACTATTGCAAGAACCGGCAATGTGCATTATATTAGGTGAGGGGCTTGAGGTTATATCTGGGTTTCGGGAGTGTTATTGTTGGAATTGGGGGTGGGGGGTTGGCACCACTGTCTTTTACACTAGAGAAATGATAATGTGCCCTTCTCATACGGTTAGATTGCAAAGTTCCAAAATAATAAATATTGTTTATTCTGTAGCTCTTGAATTAACGGATATGTTGAATATTATTCAACACATTTGGCTTCCTTTGATCCAATATGTGATAAGTGCCACAGATGTCTAAAAATTTCACAGCAGGATCGTATATTCATACGGGCTGTGGCACAAGTGTGTACGTTTGAAAAAATCTGTTTTCTATTCTTTTTATATTTATTCAATGAATATCAATGAGGAACTGTAGAATAAAAATTACAAAATGCCTAACACTAATATCCCACCAGCTGATATAAATCACACACAAAACAACGTAAAAAATTAAATTTTAGCGTTATTTTCACAACAGTTGTTACGTCGAAAAAAGCCTACCAATTGCTACCAATTTTGATAGCCAATTACCGGTGGTTAAAGATATGAACTCACACATAGTTGCAATTCTAATAAAATACGGCAATTAATAAATATTTTATGTAACAAGGGTATAGTGTTAAATTGAACTAAAAAACTGTATAACTATTCTAGTACTTTGCATAGATTAGAGGATATAGTTATATTATAAAAACTGAAACTAATAGAATTTAGACAAGCTTTACAGTAATTAATTACATACAGAGAAACTAAACCAGTCAGAACCATACCAAAGCCGAAAGAAATTCGCTACAAAACTGTACATGTTAAGTTGTATGGTTGGAGTAATTGTAAACACAGCTTAGTAGTAAACACAGTTAGGGGAGTTGTATACTAATAGGACTAATAAAATACCTTATGGTCTCCTAGAAAACATATTGGTTTTCCCTCTCTCTCTAAAAAAAATTTGAATATTTATTCCTAGATTCTAGACAAAATACCCTTATTAAAAAATTTTCTCACACTCAAATATTTACAAATTTTGAAAATACTTTAAGAAAACAAATTAAAACTTTAAAAAATCCAAATAGTAAAAAGATAGCCGTGAACTACATAATTGAAAAGGTCTTTCAAAAACAAACATTTTTCGTATTTAAAGTTTAACGATACCGCTTATTTTTACTTTCATAGAAATCTGTAAAATTTTGCCTGTAACACTAATTATTTAATTACACATTAAGAAATGTTTGATAACCATAAAAAGTAATGTTCGCTATGTATTTAGTTTCGTAGTAGCGTTTGGTTTTTTAAAAAAAGCTATCATTAAAATGAAATTATACTTGAATGCCGTTGATTGGCGAAGTCTTGCAAAATATATGATCTTAAAACACAATATTTATTAGGTGTGGGGGGGGAGTGTAATAATAATGGTTTTAAAAATAATGGTATATAAATAATGGTTTAGATCACATTGAAATAAACTTTTTTTGAAATTGTATTATAAAATTTAATAGATAGATATGTTAATACTACAAAATTGTTGGTAGGTAAAATTAGTTTTATAGATATTATTCTTTACTTTGAAGAGGGGGGGGGGGTGAGAGATGTGGAATTTAAACAAATAATAATAAAAGTTAAAATGAGGATTTATATATGAAAAAATGTTGATATATGTTTTCATAGTTTTGAAATGTTTACGGTTTTCGCGCTTTTTCATTTCATTATATCTATTCAGAATTTTCAATGTTTTAATATATTGCAGTATTTTTAAACACAATGGTTTTGACCTATTTTGTATTGTTAATATTACCCAGAAAAGCTGAATATTCCATAAATATCAAAAGAAAATTTTGATATAAATAGTTCCTTAAACCACGTCGAAACATTAAACTGAATATAAGGTGAATTACTTTAACATATATAAATATTTAAAAAAATTACTATTAGATTATAAAATATATTGTATATCATTAAAAATGTTAAGGCAGTTCAATTTAATTTTGTAGAATATATTCTTTGATTTGAGGGGGGGGGAGATGTGGAGTTAAACAAATAGTAATGATCGTTATTAATATGAGGATATATGTATGAAAAGTTGTTTTTTTTTCTTACGCGATGTCATCTTCAAAATACTTTACAATGTTCGAACTTATATTAATGATTGTTGTATTTTCACATTTATTTCAGATAATTAAATTTTTAGGATAAATTTAAGATTTATTAGAGATAATTTCTTCGCTAATTTACTTTATTACATAAATACATTTAGAATAAAAAATGATAACACAAACTATAAAAAAAATGTGTATTATTTATTGTTATAATAAATTATAATTTGAATTTTGACAAAACAATATATAACGTCATCTAGCGGCAACTCTGTTAAACATTTGCAAACAAGAGCTTACTTGCTTGAATCATGAAACAACTTCTGAACCTTGTCCTACGCGAATATTGACTGAGGTAATTTACTTGAGATAAAAACCACAAATGTTTCAAAATTTTACTATTCAATTATAAAACAATTTGTATATAGTTAAATATGTTTTAAGGCAGTTCAAATTAATTTCGTAGAATATAAACTTTTGTTTTAAGAAGGAGGGGGCGGGAGGGTGAGTTAAACAAATAATAATAATTGTTGTTAGTATGAGGTTATATGATTTTTTTCTTTAAAACGTGTTCTCTTTAATACAACTAGCTTATAGAACCATGTCAAAAAATATATCTGAAATGAATGTGGATTACTTTAATGAGAGTGTCGAGTTATTATTGTTTTTTCACACAACTTAAATATTAAAATATTTCTTCATTAATTTACTTTATTACATAAGTAGATTTAGAATAAAAAATGATAACACAAACTATAAAAAAATGTGTATTATTTATTGTTATAATTAATTATAATTTGAAATTGACGAAACGATATACAACGGCATCTACCGGCAACTCTGTTAAACGTTTGCAAACAAGAGCTTACTAGCTTGATTCACGGAAAACCATTCCTGAGTCCTTGTCCTATGCAAATATTGATTTCTAATTTACGTGAGATAAAAAATAATAACTCTATATTATTATATTTTTAATGTTCTAATGCAAAAGACTGATTTATATTTATGCTCAGCAATTCTGAGCATTTCACAAATTAGACGGTTAATAAATACTATCAACTAGAATAATTCATCTAGCTTATTAAATCACATCAAAACACCATTATGGTTTAATGGGGAAAACTTAAAATATTTTGCATATAACTCAACAGTTAATTATTAAGTAATAAATGAAAACAACAAAGTTACACAACAAATCAAAACATTATTGTTGATAAGTTTTATAACTGGTAATTATAACAAACATATTTTAAAAAATGAGTTAATTATAAAAGACTAAAAGTTCTCCATCAACATTATTACCATTGTGAATATTTATTATATCATTAGGTAAAATTCATAATTTGATTTTAAGATTATAAATAATTTTCTGTTCGACATAATCTTACTTAAAAGACAAATACTTACAATTACTAAAGTTTAATACAATTGGACAACTATTCAATGAGCAATATTGACTGGATGAACTCTCAATATGGTTATCATTGAATATTTAAGAACGAAATCTGTATTTCTTGCTTATTTTTAGATTAAATCTAATCTTAAATTATTAATGCACATTATCCAAAAATATCCCTATACATTTTCCAAAATCTATTACTAATGTTTGGTCTAGGTGTAATAGATTGAAATTGAACTGTTTCTTTTTAATTTCTTATTTATCATATCAGGACATTTGGATTAGTTATAAATGAAGATACTTCTTTTTTGAAATCTGATTATGTAAGGTTTAAATTCCACTTGTACTGTGATCTTTGTAATTGATATTCAATATTGGAATTTCATCTTACATCTTTACCGCGCCGGCACGTTTGTGTGTGTGAGACAGAGAGAGAGAGATGGTGTGTGTGGGCGCGTGTGAATGTATATAGCTATTAATCAATGAAAGAGAGCTGTTAGGAAGAAGTGTTACTCATTGAGAACATTGTTTATACTTGTGCCCAGCAATGCTGAGCATTTCAAAAATTAGCTTGTTAATAAATAAAACTATCTCCTGATTTCCTTAGGCATATAAAACCACGTCGAAACATGTAACTGAATTTAAGATGAATATCCTTAATGAGAGTGTCGAGTTATTATTGTTTTTTCACACAACTTAAATATTAAAATATTTCTTCACTAATTAACTTTATTACATAAATAGATTTCGAATAAAAAATGCTAATACGAACTATAAAAAATTGTATTATTTATTGTTAAAATAAAATATAATTTGAAAATTGACGAAACGATTTACAACGTCATCTAGCGGCAACTCTGTTAAACGTTTGCAAACAAGTGCATACTTGCTTGGTTTAGAGTTTAGAGAAATCAACTCCTTGTCCTACGCAAATATTGATTTAGGTAATTTACTTGAGATAAAATATAATAAATCCATATATTTGTATTGTAATGCTCTAATGCTAAAGACTGTACGCGGGTTTTTAAATTGTGTATATTTTGGGAACCGTTGAACGGATATTAACTATCTAAAGAAATTTGAATTCACAATTAAATTGTCTATAAATTGGTGTATCAGAATATTACTACAGCGATTAATAAATCAACAAAAATAGCAGTATTGTCCATACTTTTCTATCAGAAATACAGCATACAATTAACAGCTGATCAAGTACTAATAAGCGCGTAACGTACTCAACAAAAATTGATATATATTTTTAACCGTTTGATGGATTTTTGTTTTGAAAAAATATTTGAATTCACAATAAAATTATCTATAAAATCATTATGAGTAGGCTACTTGTTGTTAGGTTAATTTGTATTAAAAACCACGATAAATTGTATATAATTCGTTTTAAGTATACATTGGCGTAAATTAATTCAAATAGCTAAACTATAATTGTCCATACATAAAAACATAAAACTGACAATTTATAGTTAATTTTATGAGGAATCCGAATCCGTTTTAAAAAATAACTTCCGATAATTAGTTTTTGATATATAAGCGTTTTTGTACTATCGCCTGCCCAATTTTTATACTCTCTGTACGAAAATCAAAACCGAGTACGCGGGTTTACTAAATTGTGTTTATTTCTAGAACCGTGGAACGGATGTTAATTACCTAAAGAAAATTGAATTCACAATTAAATTTTCTATAAATTGGTATATCAGAATATTACCAAAGAGATTAATAAACGTTAGTAATAAACCAATAAACATAGCAGTATTTAGAAATCGTTTATAATTTTGAGCGATTACTATTAACGTTCATAAATCAAAAAACATTGTATATATCATTTTCAAATTTTTATATAGTGATATAGAATATTTCCTGAAAATGTTAACAAAATCTATAAATAAAAAGACTAGGCCTATACAAGTTATAATTTGACGCTATTTTCAACCAAACCGATAGATGTAAACTGTTGTAAATTGTTTAATTATAATTATACTATTAGCATAGATCTGATAGTTTATAGAAAATTTAATTATGAATTCAAAATTTTTTTGATATTTCAAATCCGTTCGGTAGTTTTCGAGATACAAATGATTTAATAAAGGCGTGTCATTGCATTTCAATAAAATTCAAACGCTAATGTACACGGGTTTACTAAATTGTGTTTATTTCGAGAACCGTAGAATGGATGTTAATTATCTAAAGAAAATTGAATTCACAATTAAATTTTCTATAAATTGGTATATCATATTACTACAACGATTAATAAACGTATGTAATAAACCAATAATAATAGCAGTATTTAGAAATCGGTTACTATTTTGCTATAAACGTTCATAAATCAAAAAAATATGTATATATCGTTTTCAAATTGTTGTATGATTTTTATATAGTCATATAGAACATTTCCTGAAAATTTTAATAAAATCTTTATTTAATATAATCTTTATAACGAAAATTCGTTATCAAACTTCTTAAGAGTTTGAAAAAAATAATAAGTAGCGGTCCTATGATATGTACAAAACGCTGACCGCAATACAGACCGGTGTCGTATACAGCTAAAAAAACTGTTTTTTCAGCGCTCGTTGATTCGACAGAAAAACTGTTGCGAGATTCGTCTGTCTATGGAAGTAAGGAAGGACAAAATTCTGCTGGAAGGACAAATCTAAAACAAACATCTCTGGTCGGAAATGAATCAAAATAGGCCAAAAATAGTCTTCAGATAGTATGTAGACGATACTATAGTACTTTTCTATGGCAACAATAGATAATTAAAAACTCTGATTAACTTCGTAAACACAATGCATTCAAAACTCCAATTCACGGTTGAAGTGGAAACAAATAACAATTTAAACTTTTTAGAACTATCAATTTCAAAAATAAACAATAGTGTTAAGTTCAACATCTATAGAAAACCTACCACAACAAACCAGACTATACACGCTTCTTCCCATCATCCATGTCAAATAAAAATGGCAGCTTACAATAATTTCGTTAACAGGCTAGCCTCAGTACCTCTAGACAAGGAGAAGTATGAACAGGAAGTAAACATAATTAAACCCATCGCAGTATACAATTGGTTCAAGAGCTCAGATATCGACTAACTCATCAGGTAACATACAAATAAGAAACCCATTATTAAAAAGAAAAAGCAAACTTACGTCTCCACAGAATATGGATCAGCATTGAGTCATACTCCAAAACGTAGACTGGCTAAAGAGAGCGTAACCGTTGCTTTCAATACCTCAAACAAACTATTCTATTTTTTAAATAACCCCAAAAAAGACATACATAATGACAAACACGATAAGACTGCCATATACAATATCACTTGTTGTAGGCCTACAGTAATGAATGTCCGAATTTTTATATAGAACAGACTGCCCGCTCTTTCAACAAAAGTTTTAAGGAACACTTCCCTAAGAGGACTTCATATACAAACTCTGCTTTTGGTGAACATCTTATCAACAAAAACGATAAATACACAGATATCTAACCTAACATGGAGATATTGCAACAAAAGTTTGGTGTCAATTCCCAAACACGGTTACGGCTTGCCAACGATAAAGCAAGTGCCAATTCACTCAAATATCAGCCACAAAAATATTCCCGAATTAAATATACCAACAAATAAAATAAAACGTCAATTATTGAATGTATTTGGCCACATTTTCTAAAAATTAATTTAAATTCTTGGTATATTTTCTTTTAAAATTTTTAAAGTTATTACTAGAAACATGAAGTTATAATCACTGACCATACCTGGTAATGATAATTTCATTATTTACACATATATATAATTATTATGAACAAAGGCTACATAATGAAACAATGGTAGGCCTATCAGTCGTGAAATTAAATTCAAGTTCGGGATGTTGGGGTATTCGGTAACGTAGGCTACTCAACATTATTTATATATATTTTTAACCGTTTGATGGATTTTTGTTTTGAAAAAATATTTGAATTCACAATAAAATTTTCTATAAAATCTTTATTAGTAGGCTACTGGTTGTTAGGTTAATTTGTATTAAAAACCATGATGAATTGTATATAATTCGTTTTAAATATACATTGGCGTAAATTAATTCAAAAAGTTAAACTATAATTGTCCGTACATAAAAACATAAAATTTATAATTTATAGTATATTTTATGAGGAATCCAAATCCGTTTTAAAAAATAACTTCCGATAATTAGTTTTCGATATATATAAGCGTTTTTGTACTATCGCGTACCCAATTTGTATACTCTCTGTACGAAAATCAAAACAGAATACGTTGGTTTACTAAATTGTGTTTATTTCGAGAACAGTTAAACTCATGTTAATTATCTAGAAAAAATTGAATTCACAATTCTATACATTTTATATAATTTGGTATATCAGAATATAACTACACCGATTAATAAACGTATGTAGCCTAATAAACCAATAAAAATAGCAGTATTTAGAAATCGTTTACATTTTTGCTATACACGTTCATAAATCAAAACATTATGTATATATATCATTTTCAAATTTTTGTATGATTTTTATATAGTCATATAGAACATTTCCTGAAAATTTTAACAAAATCTATAAATCAATAGACTAGGCCTATACAAGTTATAATTTGACACTATTTTCAACCAGACCGATAGCGGTAAATGGTTGTAAATTGTTTAATTATTATTAGTCTAGATATGATAGTTATAGAAGTCTAGCTTTGATAGTTTATAGAAAATTTAATTGTGAATTCAAAAATGTTTTGATATTTCTAATCCGTTTGGTGGTTTTCGAGATGCAAATGATTTAAAAAAGGCGTATCGTCGCATTTCAATAAAGTTCACAAAAAGTTTAGGTTACTTTATTTATTTGAAAATTTATTTATATATTTTATGAAATTTATTTCAATGTTGTTTTGAAGAAATTTGTTTTTTCGTTGTAAAGTAAGTAAATTTTATTGTATCTTGATGAAATTTTCACAACATGTACGTATATATTTTGTTGTCATAATTATTAAATTTTATTTAATTTTGTTAATTAGTTAAGAGAAATTGTTTTTTTTTTTTGTTGTAAATCAATAAAATTTTATTATATCTTGATGATTTTTTCACAAAATGTGTATAAATATATTAGTAAGAAGTGTGGTAAATTTGGTTTAAATCTCTCAATTCGTTTAAAAAATATATATCAAAATAGACGATGATTTGTATATATATATTTAAACGAATAAACAGATTTAAATAAATTTTAACACATCTATTTTAATTAATATTTGTACACATTTGGTGAAAATTTCATCAAGATACAATAAAATTTAATTACTTTACAACGAAAAAACTAATTTCTTCGCTACTTTTAACAACATTGAAGTAGATTTTAATAAGTAATCTAAACTTTTTGTGAAATAATGACAAATTTGTACATGGTTTTATTAAATTGTTACTAAAAATCCCCATAAGAAATACATAGTAAAATATATTTGTTGGTATATTTTTTTGGTTAATATACATTTAAGTTTGATTTGTCTCTCAGTGCAAAGCCGGATCGGGCAGATAATATGGCAGATAATTTTAGAAAAGTAAAAATATCACTTCCGTCAGTAAGAAAAGTGTCAGTGGACTTTGGACCCATGAAAAGGACCATCTGTAAGTTGTCTAAACCATAAAGTTCTACTTGTTTAAAATTATTTTACTTACAAACAACCCGCCGTGTAATAAATAACTTTCTCTGTAGACATATTTTTGAGTTCTAAGTCCAAGCTATTGTAATTTATTCAGGTAACACACACCCACTTGAACCTGTTTAAACCCCAGGCCTCGCTTCCGCCTTCAGCTAATTCAATATTGTGTTTCATTTATGCATCCCCACTATAGGAAATTAACATTCTTTTCATGATCGTAATTTGGAAATTTCCATCGAATATTTGAAAAGTACAGTAAATGAAAAAATTAGAAGAATGATACCAAACACGGCATAATTTGGTAAAAAAATCATACAATATAGTCGCAGCCTGTTTGTGTGCAGTAACAATCGAGTTGGTTTTTGGTAACGATATTAAATTAAATTTTGTCAAAGATGTATACATAACAATAGTCGTAGTACGCCTAATGTTTAAGTTTTTTCTTATTTCTTAAGTGTATTGACAAATCAAACCTAGCATCCCTTGTGCATTTACGACCTACCAGTAGCCGACCAAGCCCTTAGTCCCAACCTTTTGTTTGTTAATGGGGGGTAATAAACATGACAGAAATTGTGTGGTAAAGTTAACAGCACTTTGATTTTTTATACAAATTAATTGTATTTAGAGCTGTCAACGAATTATAAAGCCAGTTGTAGTTATTTTTTACGTTCCTAATAAGTAGGCCTATACTTAAAAGAGTTGATTTTATTATCAGTTTGTACGAATGTATTATTATTATATCTGTTAAATTCTTTACTGTATTCCAATTAGACTAATAAAGTCACAAGAGATAGTTACACGCAGTAAAAAAAAACTTTAGTAACTAGGTTTGAACCTACGCAACTAAGTTGTAGGTCCATCTGTAACATACCAGAATAGACGAATAGGGTTAATCGTAATTTTCTTAATGCTGAACATTTGATTTATTTTAACCTTTTGATTAGTCATATCTTCAAAGAATTAAAAATGGCAGCAAAAATAAAAGTAAAGAACGACTTAACGTTTTTATGACCCATTTAAAAAAAAATGTTTACTATGTTTTTAATGGGAAACCATAAAAATATTACGCTACCGTTTTCGCATCTCGAGATCTGATTCAAATTACAGTATTTGTATAGGAATTTCTGTTTTAATTTTAACTTATAATTATTTTTATGTCTATGTTATATTTTTCTGTGTAAAACTTGAGCAGTAATAATAATAATAGTTACAGGGTATTAATTCATAGACAAAATGTATTTTACCTCAGTTGAATTTTGAGAAGAATATGTTTATTTAATTTTCATGTGTCCCGTTGAAAATATAACTTTTTTGGATGTAGTTTGAATAATATAGGCTACTGTTCCTGGATGAGAGTGGGAAGTAACAAATTTAATTTAAAAGTTCATCCCGATAATTATTAAATGAAATAAATAAAATTGTATGTTCGAGTATCGCGGTGTCTTGATTCATAATTTTAAAATGCTCTAAAATGGTGGTGGTAAAACGAAACACAATAATTACAAAGAATTCACACAAACAGTGTTAGTGAGTTTTTCAGGATTATTTCCATTTAACATTCATTTGAAGCTTCCTTGTATCAACCAAGCGTTTTTGTTATACATTATTAGTTTTGTTTCCGAAGTAATAATTAATTTAAAACTTGACTTATCAAAAAGTTTGTAAATTTGTTAGTATACTGTTATTTTCATTTACTACAATTTACTTTATAAATTACAATTTATTTAACAAATATGAAACATAATTTAATTTAATCAATCACTTAACGAATAACAACAAAAATATAAACATAATGACATGCAATAAGATGTAAACGTGGGACAAATAATACATCCCCGTAAATCACTCTCTCACATCCTCGCAAAGCTTCTCTCTAACAAAATAATCATATCCCCAGAAAAGCTTGTCTCTTACATGCCCACAAGTTTCTGTCTCTCGTAACCGTTACATCCCCACAAAACACATACGGTATTTAAAAAAAAAATCAAAATTTTCGAGAGATAACGTATTAGGAGTAATACTTATTTATTAAGCAATACATCTTTTAAAAATCAGACTTCTACCTTTTATATTTACCGAGATCCCACAAGGTATCTCCAGGACGTATATCCCCAGAAGGGTACATGCGATAGACGGAGAGAGAGAGAGAGAGAGAGAGATGGTGTGTGTGGGCGCGTGTGAATGTATATAGCTATTAGTCAATGAAAGAGAGCTGTTAGGAAGAAGTGTTACTCATTCAGAATATTATTTATATTTGTGCCCAGCAATGCTGAACATTTCAAAAATTAGCTTGTTAATAAATAAAACGATCTCCTGATTTCCTTAGGCATATAAAACCACGTCGAAACATGTAACTGAATTTAAGA
Source organism: Aphrophora alni (assembly GCA_963513935.1). Taxonomy (NCBI): domain Eukaryota; kingdom Metazoa; phylum Arthropoda; class Insecta; order Hemiptera; family Aphrophoridae; genus Aphrophora; species Aphrophora alni. The sequence goes on from OY740767.1 coordinate 90,551,449, forward strand.
TGAATATCCTTAATGAGAGTGTCGAGTTATTATTGTTTTTTCACACAACCAAAATGTTAAAATATTTCTTCACTAATTAACTTTATTACATAAATAGATTTCGAATAAAAAATGATAACACAAACTATAAAAAATGTGTATTATTTATTGTTATAATTCATTATAATTTGAAATTGACGAAACGATATACAACGTCATCTAGCGGCAACTCTGTTAAACGTTTGCAAACAAGAGCTTACTAGCTTGATTCACGGAAAACCATTCCTGAATCCTTGTCCTATGCAAATATTGATTTCTAATAAACGTGAGATAAAATATAATAACTCTATATTATTATATTTTTAATGCTCTAATTCAAAAGACTGATTTATATTTATGCTCAGCAATTCTGAGCATTTCACAAATTAGACGGTTAATAAATACTATCAACTAGAATAATTCATCTAGCTTATTAAATCACGTCAAAACACCATTATGGTTTAATGGGGAAAACTTAAAATATTTTGCATATAACTCAACAGTTAATTATTAAGTAATAAATGAAAACGACAAAGTTACACAACAAATCAAAACATTATTGTTGATAAGTTTTATAACTGGTAATTATAACAAACATATTTTAAAAAATGAGTTAAATATAAAAGACTAAAATTTCTCCATCAACATTATTACCATTGTGAGAGAAACAGAGAGAGAGAGAGAGAGAGAGAGAGAGAGAGAGAGAGAGATGGTGTGTGTGGGCGCGTGTGAATGTATATAACTATTAGTCAATGAAAGGGAGCTGTTAGGAAGAAGTGTTACTCATTGAGAACATTGTTTATATTTGTGCCCAGCAATGGTGAGCATTTCAAAAATTAGCTTGTTAATAAATAAAACTATCTCCTGATTTCCTTAGACATATAAAACCACGTCGAAACATGTAACTGAATTTAAGATGAATATCCTTAATGAGAGTGTCGAGTTATTATTGTTTTTTCACACAACCAAAATATTAAAATATTTCTTCACTAATTAACTTTATTACATAAATAGATTTCGAATAAAAAATTATAACACAAACTATAAAAAATGTGTATTATTTATTGTTATAATTAATTATAATTTGAAATTGACGAAACGATATACAACGTCATCTAGCGGCAACTCTGTTAAACGTTTGCAAACAAGAGCTTACTAGCTTGATTCACGGAAAACCATTCCTGAATCCTTGTCCTATGCAAATATTGATTTCTAATAAACGTGAGATAAAATATAATAACTCTATATTATTATATTTTTAATGCTCTAATTCAAAAGACTGATTTATATTTATGCTCAGCAATTCTGAGCATTTCACAAATTAGACGGTTAATAAATACTATCAACTAGAATAATTCATCTAGCTTATTAAATCACGTCAAAACACCATTATGGTTTAATGGGGAAAACTTAAAATATTTTGCATATAACTCAACAGTTAATTAATTATTAAGTAATAAATGAAAACGACAAAGTTACACAACAAATCAAAACATTATTGTTGATAAGTTTTATAACTGGTAATTATAACAAACATATTTTAAAAAATGAGTTAATTATAAAAGACTAAAATTTCTCCATCAACATTATTACCATTGTGAGAGAAACAGAGAGAGAGAGAGAGAGAGAGAGAGAGAGAGAGAGAGAGAGAGAGAGAGAGAGAGAGAGAGAGAGAGAGAGAGAGAGAGAGAGAGAGAGAGAGAGAGAGAGATGGTGTGTGTGGGCGCGTGTGAATGTATATAACTATTAGTCAATGAAAGGGAGCTGTTAGGAAGAAGTGTTACTCATTGAGAACATTGTTTATATTTGTGCCCAGCAATGCTGAGCATTTCAAAAATTAGCTTGTTAATAAATAAAACTATCTCCTGATTTCCTTAGACATATAAAACCACGTCGAAACATGTAACTGAATTTAAGATGAATATCCTTAATGAGAGTGTCGAGTTATTATTGTTTTTTCACACAACCAAAATATTAAAATATTTCTTCACTAATTAACTTTATTACATAAATAGATTTCGAATAAAAAATGATAACACAAACTATAAAAAATGTGTATTATTTATTGTTATAATTAATTATAATTTGAAATTGACGAAACGATATACAACGTCATCTAGCGGCAACTCTGTTAAACGTTTGCAAACAAGTGCATATTTGCTTGGTTTAGAGAAATCAACTCCTTGTCCTACGCAAATATTGATTTAGGTAATTTACTTGAGATAAAATATAATAAATCCATATATTTGTATTGTAATGCTCTAATGCTAAAGACTGATTTATATTTATGCCCAGCAATACTGAGCATTTCACAAATTAAACTATCAACTATAATTTATCTAGCTTATTTAACCACGTTAAAACTCCATTATGGCTTCCGTTAATACAAACTGAGATAACAATTGGTTCAACTTTTAATAGCACAGAAATATTGCAGTTTTAACCTTAGATCGAAATATATTTATTATAGTGGACTAAACTTTAGAAAGAGTTTACACAAGGTTGTTTGTCAAGATGAACAGTTAGGAAACCTCTCTCTTGACTCCACCCCAATTACAATCAGTTTCCTCCCGTCCTCTGTGTATTATTGTCATGTAAATGGGTCGTTTTTATCTCGTCACGTTTGTAATTATAGTTCGGCCGTTCGTTCTTTGCACTTGCAAATATCACAATCTGGCAACGTTGCTTTGTTGGCTCCGTTCCAAAAAGTAGTCAAACTATAAAATGTCGGTTTACGAATTATTATTTGGGCAAAATTATATCTGTATATCAAATTATATAATTTTATACACACTAAAATATACCATAGAGTGTGCTACAGATTGTTTCAAGCTATGGTTTGAATTACATAATATGTTTACAGTAAAATGTAGTATTTATTTATTCACCAAAAATTTTAGAGATTCTTCAATTGCTTAGATTAAATGAAACATTTACATTTACAGTTTAAAAGGTTCACTCTGTCACCTAATGGAACAAAGCATAACACAAACTGAACAATACGTAACAGTTTTGTTGTTTAGATGCGATAATACGCGCGCAGTTTGGGTGTGATGCTATGATATACGGCCGTAGAGGGGCAGTGCGAGACGACGACGTTGCCATTTCCACCACCTATCCGTTGCGTCTCCAAAAATCCAAATGCAAAGATCATTCTTATATCTATAAGTAAGTTATTTTTAGGAAATTACTTCACAATATGGAAAAAATATTCTATTTTTTTAATACATAATTTGATGAAGAGAATTCAACAGTAAACTCTGTAAACAGAAATTTTTTAATAAATAAATTGCTCTACTTTTCCTAAAATAAAAAAAATTAAAAAATATATCAATACTAGTTAAACTTACTTAATAATTCAAGTTTATCCTTATTTTAGTAGTCGTTTGTATTTTAATATATCTATTTTTACATACATAAAAGCCAACATGTGCAGACTGTTCCAGGTTAGTGTAGTCACCAGGTAAGTACATGAAGCATGGAAGACAGCCAGAGCAGTGATCATATCTAAACCAGGACGAAGCTCTTATGCTGAGGCCAATGCTTATAAACCGATTCTTTTAACTTCTTTTACCATTAGGAAACATTGGTAGAGAAACATGTACGCGGGGATATGATTCCTTTCTATGTAAGTAAACATGCGTACAAGTCACGTAAAGGGTAAGAAAGTACCCTTAATGGTCTAGTACAAAGACTGTCTGAAACCGTGAATGGGGAAGCAATGAAATCAGCCGACTGGCTAGTGTAGCGAGGCATTACAGAATTACGAAAAAAAATTGGCCACTTGATTCTATGTATGGGCACCGATAAATTTACAACAGATACCCTTTTTCAGGAAATTTTTCAGTTAAAATAACCCTTTAGGCAATAAAAGTGAGTTTCAGGAAATACAGAAAAAAAATGTGTTGGTTAAAGGTTATATGGGCTGAGTCTGGAGTTGTAACATTCGTTTCCCGCCACAGTTTCCTAGACCGGGATTATGTCTATAATTGACTGTGTGCAGGGATATTTGAGGCAGGAATTTAAGAAAACTCGTATTCACTGATAGTCAGGCTGCAATTAATACAGGTGTGGGCACTACAATCAAATCTAGTATGACAAGGGAATGACGAGAGAACCTCAATGGGATAACATGAAAACCGCTTAACGTTGCAATGGGTGCCGGGGTTAAAGGGAGTTTAGGATAACGAGAAGGCAGACAATCTAGCTAAACGGGTCTTTCAATTAGAGTTTGTAGGACCTGAGAATGTTGTAGAATTATCCGTATATTTGGCCGAGATGGCAATAAACAGGCTGATTAAGGGCATACACTAGTATAGCCTTAAGGGGCAATCCCATAGTAAATCATTATTTAAGGACATCACTTCAGGCGATCCTGAAAGGACAATATTGACTCGAGATCGGCAAATCAGACAAATTACGGGACGCTGTGGGCTGAGTACCATTTCATGCAAAAGATTATCATTTCGAAAATGAGTGCAGACAATGAAGGAATTTTGAGGAGCCCACAGACCCAATAATTTTAATTGTGTGGCCCTGATCAATAATAGGTGAATGGTTTTGGGATTATAAATTCGTGGGAAACTATCATTGGATGAGCTAGTTAGTGGAATAATCAAACTCGTTAAGTGAATAAATCTAGAATGACATGGCCTTAAATGCACAATAGGCAATTGGTGACAGGCCTTGTTTAAAAAGAAAAGAAAAAAGCTATTAAATTACAAATTAAATCAATCCATCAATGAATGAATGAGTTAACTCGTAGAATTAACTTATAGAATTATTATGACATAGTTTGTTTCACAAAATTAATAGAAACCTAATAATTATGATAGGTTATAGATTTACTATTGAAATATTTGTTGTAACCTTTTAAAGAAATATATGACAAAAAGGGCGACAACATTATAGAAAAAGAAGAACTTACAAAATTATCTGTCTCTCACTGCACCATTATTTAGTTATTATATTACACGAACAGTTAACTGCACATTGTAAGTAAAATATCGTAAAATATGCCCGAGAACCAAAATATATGTTTTTTTTTCTATGAACTGCGTCAAACTTAAAATATATTTTCGATTAATCCTCTTTACTTTTTCCACTTAATTTTGTTAATATGTTATGGAAATGAATGAGGAACGAGTCTAGAATGTTTGATAGGATTAATGTCACCCTGGTGTGAATGCGTCTGTTGTAAAATGTGATCTTCATATTACGAACTATTATAGATAAAACGTGATTTTAATTTTATTTGTTCTTGTTCTATTTAACTTGATTAAGGTTCTGTGTGTTAGGTATATATTTTCAATAGACTAGAAAAATATTATTTCTCATTTTTATCACAACTGGTGAAATAATAATAATTATATGACCACAAAAACCTAAACTTTTGTTGCACTCTATATCATTCTAAATATATGTAATTTATTTATCGCACAAAAAAGTGTAATTTATATTTAACTATTATATCATGTTTTCCTTTATAGAGGTATAAGTTACATTGAATTGAAAAAACAATGGTCTTAAGAGTAAGTAACGCGAAGTTTCAACAAAAAGCTAATAAATAAAATAGTTTTCAAAAGAAATAATTTCTTCTACTAAAGTAAAACTGAGATACATAAATATAACTGTTTTACAGACCAATAAGCTTCTTAGGTCTTAAACTAGGGACAACTGGTTTATAAATTAGATATTGGAAATAATACTTTGTTAGACCAACACCTATTATCCTTATACATATAGAAATTAATTAACATATTATTAAATGTATTAAAACTATTTATTGGTGTACGTAAACAAAAATTTACTTTAGTAGAATAACATAAAATTTAATTACAGATTTTATTGTGTAATCCAATGAGGATGAAATAAAATGGCATATATAAAAAAGATAGTTTGTAAGTGTTAAGGTTCGTATTTATTTTATAGTCAATAAATCGTACATTTTTTTTCTGCAAATGTTTAAAAAATATTTTCTTAAATGTGAATCTCAAATATTTTCTTATCTTTTGGAAAGTAATAAATGCCTGACCAGAATATTTTTTAGCACGTGAAAAACTACTGAATTACAGTTACTTATAGAATATACATTTTATATGACTATTTGGTGAAATTTATCTAAATTATATAAAAGAAAAGATTGTATTTCATTTTCGAACTCCAATATAAGCGAAAGACCTAGTCCTCCATATGTGTTGGTAAATAACAATTATTTTGTCTATACAACGTTTCTTTCTTTAATACATATGGACAGTAGATTGTTAGTTATCGGTATGTATATAGTGCAATATATATGCCGACAATATTCAAAGCTTTTTTTATACAAACTATAATCTATTTACACAGACGGATGAATGCATACTTTACCTTGTATATGTCAATAATTGCATGCACCAAACATTTCTGACAAAATACATACATTAATAAATTTTCCAATACTGTAAATTTGTAACTTACACAAAATTATTGATCAATAATTATTGTATCACCATCTACAAAGATATATTCAATTTGATAAAGTTATCAAACGTATCGGAAATAATCCAAGTATTAATGCATTATATAATTACTCAATACACATCTGTAGAGCCTCATACATTAGGTTATATTGATATCGATAAAGTTTTTGTACAATTTGGAGATACGTAACTTTAACTAATTAAACGTTATTGGTATAAAGTTGAACCAAGTTCAGTTAAAGGAAACTTGTTTTCAATAAATAAGTGACGTCAATTGACATTTTCAAGCTCTACTTAAATCCGAACAACAAGACATAATTTAACCGAGTTGTGATACAATCAAACCGAATAGATATAAAGAAAGTCTGCGCTGTTACGACCCACCAATTAATCAAATTGATGAATTTAAAAAGCAACTATTACACTAGAGAAATACGATTGGTGATATAATTAGGTTTTAGAGCGGTTCTGATTTAAATATTATGATTTCTGCTGTAGCCTAGTTGCCGACTCAAGAATACCAAAACCAGAGAATACTCTTGCCAAATATATAATCTAATCACAATTACATTTAGTCGCATTCAAATTAAATTTATTGCTTAAGTTTAGATAAACCTAATGACTACTCGATCAATTCAATAACTCAATTTTGTCCCCCCTCTATTGGAAATAATTCACATGTCCTTGACTTTTTATATACCTTTACAGTTGGTGTTACCAAATATGTGAGATCGTGTGAGCTTTTAATATCATTTTATCATTATTTTTATACTTTTTTCTTGCCGGTGGAAAGATATCATTTAAGCAATTTTTTATGTGCAAAATAATAAGATTTAAAATCACGAATAATAACTTCATTCAAGTACTAATAATGTAACTTTAAAGTATATATATATTTAAACGTGTGAAATACTATGCATAAATAAACAAGATGTCAATAAAACATTTCCGGTGTAATGAAAGTGATTATTTGCTTATAACATTCAATAATATGTGTTTATCTAAATCTTTGTGATAATCTGCAAATAAATCGTTATGTCTAATTCTAAAGAACTACTTTTGATAATTTTAAAATAATTGGTGAATGATTGCATTAAAAATATAAATATACAACTAAATAATAAACGTTAGGAAAATATAAGTTTTCTGTTATATCAATGAGTTTTATTTCCATCACAAAAGTAGAACACAAGACACTTAATATGTAAGCATATATTTACGATGTTAAATAATGTAAAAGTTAAAAAACTTCGTTACTTGTTATATTTTATACTGCTCATGTTAAACAATATTTTTGTAACTATATTTTTTATGATTATTTTACAACTTAAAATAATTTTTTTTTGCAACACATTAACAAACATTTATAAATTTATATTATATACGATTATCAGATTTATAATTTTTTTAAACCCGGTATAGTGGTAAATTAAATCTTTATTCCAATCAAATACAGTGTGGAAACTTCAATCACCAAAGAAATAAAAAAACAACTTTACACCAAACCACTTTTTTTGTGCAATAAAAATACAAGACGAGATTTCAATAACTAATTCATAAACCTCAGTTGCTATATGCACACAAACCCTACTGGCAGTTGGCACTGGCCTGTAAGTAATATTTCAGTGTCATATGGGATCTAACTACTGTAGTGGGTTCTAAAGAAACTAACCTACCTCAGTATCTAAAGACGTTATAATTTTTAACTGTTAAACAAGTTTAAACCATGATAGAAAATTAGAGTTATCTTTAGAAGATTATTTTACTCACACAAAACTTTTATTTTCTGTAATAATAACTGTTCACAAAAGGATTTCCAAATGATTAATTTTTTTAATATTTCTTTTTAATACGTAAAGGAATAGCAGTATGTTTATCTTATTTTGATGACGATAAGTCAATAACATTATTTGTATAAAATATTATTGATTTCACCACAAATATTTAACCCAGAAGCTTTAGGTTCATAATTTCATATACATGTCATGGTTAGACGCTCTGTTGCCACTTATGACTGAAATAATATTAATGACTGTAACAAATAAATAAATAAATATGTATAAATGTTTACAAAATCTTAAAATATATGGTTTTTCAGTTCTTTTCAACAAGACAAACTGAATAATGTGAACATCTTTCGATGTTTAAACAAATAAAAAATTAGTGACAAAAAATAGAGTTAGAGGCACAATCATTGTAGATGTTTAATATTATTTTTACTTGCGTCGTATAGGTATAAACAAATATTGAACTTGACTTCTGAGACGTTATGCTTGATAGAATAAAGTCATAACACAAACTGTCTCAAGTAGTAAGTTTATTTATTCAAACTCTTTTCGATTACAAAGACTCTATGCTATGTGATGTATGAGCTACAATAAATAAATGATAACTAACAATAGTTATTGTGAAGATGGCAATTTTGTAGTTGAAACACGTTTGAATAAATAAACGTACTATTTATTTGTGACAATTTAAGTTCTAGTTTTATTCTATCAAGTATAAGTAGTACACAATAAGTTTGTGAATTGCAAACAATTACGGCTTTAACATTTAAACTAATCTGTTAATTAAATAGCGTATGGAAACGTTATTTTCAACGTGCCGTTCTTCTGTCGGTTGTAATCTGTAAAATTCAATTAATTATTAAAATTAAGTTGTCATTATTGTTTCAAAAATTAGGATCGGTACATGAAATTATCTGAGGAGACTTTAGCGTGCTTATATGGAACTCTGTTGAAACTAAGAAATACTCAATAAAAATTGTGTACGTGGTATTTTTTAATTTACACGTAAATTAGCAATCGTTAAAATTTAAATTTGTTTCTAAATTTAGTATATTTTGCTAGAAATTTTTGTTTGTTTATGTTTCGCGCTTTAATAAACTTATAAGACACTAAATGAGAACACATTGACTGATTTCAATTTACAACATTTGTCGAGTAATGTTATCTATGTTACCTCTGTATGATGATGATGACAAATAATAAAATTATACCTAAAAATGTAAATTGGAACACTAACCTTCCAAGAAAATATGTATTCGTATTCCTAACTTACGAGATCCATCATAGTCAAGTCGCCAATAAGACAATAGTTTTCTTCACCTTTAAGGCCCGCTAGGGACCAGACACTGATACCATTTATATACACTCATGTGTATATATATATATATATATATATATATATATATATATATATATATATATAATCTATATAGGAACTACAGTCCCATACGTGTACTACTAGTCCCATTTTTGCCTAAGTAAAGTCAAGAAATAGTCATATACAATGAAGAGGTACAGGAAACTAGTGTAATAAACGCTTAAAAAAACTTACTCTCTACTAGATTAGACCCCTAATCTACCAATACAAATTATTGTTTCATACAAGTTCCAGGAGACTAATATTAATACTTTTCATATTTAGAGTTTCTGCTAGTATTACTTTGCATAATGGGGCAAGGTATGTACCATGATAACCTAGCAACTGGTTTCTTGTAACTTTTTTATTTTGAAATATCGTTGAAGTATTACTAATTATATTATTATATATTTTAATTATATTAATATATTAAACAGAGTTAATAACTTAAAACCTTCGTGTATAACATTCGTTCAGATTTACAAGTAAAAATTTTAAAAATACCTGTAAAACAAAACAACAAATAAATAATAAATATTTAATTATTACTAATTTAACTCTATGATATAACAATTGCTTAGACTTCAGATTATCACACAGATGGAGTAAAATATTTATAATTATATCGTGGTGTCTTCAATTGAAGCACAAAATATTACATTCCAGTCTAATTGTAATATTATTGAAAATTGAATGTCAAAAAAAAGTAGTAATATTATAATAATTGTGTAATTAAATTTAAATCTCAAGTCACAGTTGTTTGTCTGTATGCCGCAGTGTATATGTGCTTTTAACTATAGCACCTTGTAGTCCAAGTTATCACATAACAAATATATTTTTTAATTTATGTTTTTAATAGAGATTCATGTGTGCACGCATGAGATATTTTGTTTATTGTATACTGATTATTTATTTAGTAGGAAGATGAAATTAAAGATGCGATTATTTATATTTAATTGGTCGGCAAGATTTTAGGATCAAGCTTTAATACTACATTATAAAACAACACAATTATAACTAGTCTTTTCTGGTCCAATTTTAATGAAATAGTAGTTATATCATGAGAAATAAATTACACAGTAAAATATTTTCTGAACTATTCTGTTTGGTTATGAATGTGGAAACTAATTCATGAAGGTCAGGGGTTGAAATGCAGATATTTCCATTGCTAAAGGCAGTACAACAATTAAAGCTAATATCTGTTCTGTATATGACGTGCAAGGTAAAATATTAATATACTTTTTTCAAAAGTAAATCAATATAGGATATATATTATCAAAATAATATATTACTTCAATAGTGCCTGATAGAAATATTAATAGGACTAAATTATACATTTAAAAAAAAAAACTGTGCCAATGATGTGTGTGTTTGCAGCCGAAATATGCGATATTAATTTAAGAGATTTAACATATTCTAGAGGCTGTAATTAAAATTTGTCATATATACAATAGAGAAATATATATAAAAGTACAACGTACACTAAACTATATATGAAACGTTATTTTTTAATTTGTTTAACAAACTTTTCCAAAGTAAAGAAAGTAAGGTCACCAGAATCGTTGAAGATGTAATAGACAACCTTTATAAAATATTACACAAAAATACAGTGTTGAATATTTTACTACACTATTTTTTCCTTGCTTTCATAAATTAGATTGTATGAATAAAAATGCTTACCTAATATATTTGCAACATCTACAAATTCAAAAGATGGTAAATTAAGCTTTCTCTTAAATTATATAGAAACAATATATTCAAAAAACGAAACTACAATATTACTTAATTATGATTATAATACATTATATCATACAATCTTAAATATAATAAAACTAGGTTTTATACAAGAGTAATGAATGTAAAATAACCTTATCTTTTGGTAAGTATTGCAAATAATAAAACGTACTTGTTTACGTTAATTTTCCAGACAGATACTAAGGATCTATCTCGGAATAACTTTACGCATGTTAATAAATTACATAAATATATATTATGCTGAAAATTTAATCATAAATATAAATGATTACTTATAATTAATTGTGTATACGCTTCACTTTTAAAATAAAGCATTTTGAATATTTCATAGTTATCAAATATATATAGCTAACATAATTAATTTATATAGTGTAAAATAATAACATTTACTTTTTTTATACCATAAAAATTAGTTTTTTCCTAATACATAATTTAATTTGAAAATGTTTGTAATATTAGGTAAATTTACTTTTACTTAACAATTTCATGCAACATTAAAATGACGGAAAAAATTGTTATGATCATATGTACATTAATTTAAAACAGGTTCCTAGATTTTTTTAACTATATTTATTACCATTGCAGCCTGTGTAATTTACTTATCGATTACAATAATATAGAATAAAAATAAATTAGTATTTAAATAAAATCATGGTTTGTTATCATGTCTTCGCATAATGATTCTCTTATTTGCAAAATTCTATAAATTGTATAAATAGTATGTAAAGAATTATGCCCACAACTACAATGATTCAACTGAAATTTTATCAACAAATAATAAAAAAAATTCTTCCCACTTAAAAAGGTTATTCAGGGATCAGAGAATAATCTATGCACAGCATTTTACCATAACAGTTAAATAAAACCATTTTTTTGTTTCTATCTAAAGTCAATAAGACTTTTGACCTGGTTGTTTCGAACACACGTTCAATGTCACTACTACTGTTTGTTTAGAAGGCAAGTTTGGTTCTTACCAATAGATTTTGAATTATACATTATTAAAAATGATTAGGTACTCGTGTATTATTTAAAAGTTATACTATTAAATATTTAAAATGATTAGTCTATCATTATACTCAATATAACTAGACAATATTTATATTTGTTTAAATGAAATTTGTACACTCAGGTTAAAAACTTCGGATTCTTGGGTTCCATTTCTTAGGTTCAATAATTTTTTCTCAATTTAGATGTTTTGTATAGTGCAAGGATTTGTAATAGATTAGATATAGAAGACAATATATGCATAACTGTATATCATGTAGATATTTTAGGATCATCTCTATTAAACCTATGACGACACTTTAGTTCACCATTTTAAACACTAAATGCAATTTTTCTCCCTAACAAAACACATTGGTTAGTCTTATAGGTATCACATTAATATCGAATACAATATGGTTAAAAATATTTAGACATGATTTCATGTAAGATAATATAACATCGTAGGCTCTTATTTCACACCGTTATCCGTACGTTACGCATTCAGTAATATGGTTGGACTATAACGGTAATTAAGTAGCACTAAGGAAGGAAAGTAAATACAAATTAAAGCCTAATGTGACATTCAAAGTGATGAATTTTCCCCAAAACTTTTACAATGTAATGATCGCCTAAATACTCAATATCCCATCAATTTGACAAATTTTAATATAAATCTTTCCCCTCTTTCATTTTTATTTATTTATTTATTTATTTTATTTTATTATTTTTTTTTACAAATAATAAAATTCCTTAATTTTTCTTATGTAATAAATATTAATGACATTTCAAAACGCCAACAATAATTAATTGGAAGAGAGAATAATTGATAAGTGACATTTTACTCGCAAACACATACTTAAAATAAAATCTATCAGTTTTATATATTACATTGAAACTAATAATAACAATAATAAAGTAAGACTAACTCATTTTATAGATCACATAATGAGTTAATTTGTAAAGAAAGATAAAACTTTATATAGTAATCATTAAATAAATTTTGAAGATCGTAAAAAGGAAACCAATCTTAACATTTACCCCCAAATAATAAAAATTTCAGTAGTGTTTATGTACCGCTATTTTACTAATATTTAGTAGCTTAAATTGATTCAAAGATAGGAATATATAAACAAATGATGCTTTTTATATTTTTGGTGATAGCATATTCTTCTTTACATTAAGTAGCAAAAAATATACGAAGAATATCTCAGGTATGCAATATTTATACTATTGTTGTATGAATACCTTTTAAAGAATTTGTTTTTCATATCTCAAGGTCACCCGATATTTAAATTTAGATGCTTTTTAGTTGTACTGCAAATGGAGAACACTGTTGTGCTTATACAAATTAAATGTCAAGTAAATCCCAAAATATCCTATATTTTCTTTAGCCTAATTAAAAATACTAAAACTTATGTGTTTTTAACCACAAATGGCATACAAATTTTGTTCATTGAAAAACAAATATATTTTACTACACAGAAAAATAATTCAATTTACAGCCTTTATTATTATGAAGTAAAACAAGTAATATACATATTTATTGGAAAAATAAAAGGTTTACAATACATGTCATAACAATCCAATAAACTAGTCTTTGCTATGTACTTTATTTGATTTAGTTTTTATTTCCTGTAGAATAGTTATGCAAGATACTCACTGCATTCATTCTGGTATATAATACTTACTTTATACCTATGTAATTTTAACAAATATTGTTTAAATCTACAAAATATATAATATATATTATAATATATCTAACTTATAAGTATCGAAAAGAGATCCACATTGATTTGTTTATCAAATTAATTAATTATTGTTCGGTAATGAAATTTCTGCTATTATAAGGTTTACCTACACAGGCAATATTATGTTATGATACTACTTAAATCAAATAGTTAAAGTATGATAAATCGACCAAATTTTATTTGAAATCTAGTTTACTTTTACATTCTTCTATGATCTATAATTCTATATTATGCCACAATTTTGATCCAATACTAATATTACGAATATTAGGTATTTCCTCCTTCATTTATTTTCTCGGATTCAAAAAAAATAATAAAATCGCTTGGCAATATCAGCTAGGGGAAGAGATAATTTATTACATTACAAAAGATCTATATAACAGAATATATATACCAATATATATATATATATATATATATATATATATATATATATATATACCAGAATATAATATATACTAGAACACTATCAAGTAGTTATATTTACTCACTCAATTAGTAAGATCATCACTTACGTTTTGCTCACAAAAACAAGATACTAAATGACACATCTAAGCTTAAGTTATTATATAAACCCAGATCTATCGACCACAATCTTATTTCCAAAAATAATCTGTTGGACCCCCAGTTAAGAATATGTGTGGTCTCAAAACAAAAATCAATCACAAAAAGAGAGATGACCTTCATCTTCGCCGCAGATGGTCCACTCTAGACTTCCTGACCTCTCAAGTCTCAAACTCCAATTCACCAGTGTACTTTCCTGTGCTGTGACCTTCTACCTGGCCCTTTCATCGCTGCACCAAAATCTCTCCATGAGAGAGACCATAGTACTTGACTGGTCGCACAGAGAAAGTCCTTATCTTTGTCCTCCCTAGTTTTTCAAAACCATCCAATCTCATGTCCTTAACGATGTCATTTCACATTTAATATTCACCTAAACAGTAGGCTTAGTCAGTTTTTGGACAACTTCTCACTTCATGCTATCATTTCACATAGATAGATATAGTTAGACATCCTAGCCTATTTATATTCTTGAACTATAAATCTACCTCTTGTTCAGGAATATACAAGATGAAATCAAATGCAACTACACGCTAATATTCTCCTACACTTGTAAATTCATTCAAAAATAATACTAATTTTAAAATCTGTATCCATGCCAACAAAATATGTTATCCTAATCAAAAACTATATTTTTTTAAATAATGAAATATTTTTTTTGTGAAACAAAATTCGTTGTTTTTTAGTGGTCTGATCAATATTTTTCAATAGTTAAGTTTTAACGATAGAAAAAAATATACAATTTTAAAGATATCTTATAAAAAGTTCTATAATTATGTGCCAATACATAAAATATTAATGACTGTCTGAGATTTCAGATACTGTTGATTATATAACTAATCTCCTGTCAACTCTATACCAAAAACTGTTAAATGGATGTTTACAAGTTTATTATCTGCAACTATTTGCATTTCATTATTTTTGTCTTGTTTGTTTGAGATGCAAATATATTTATGGATGACTCTCAGGAAACAAAGAGAGTATTATTTAGTTAACTAATCTTCTGTCGTCTCTAAAAACTGTAAATTAATGTTCACAACTATTTTATCTGTTGCTATTCGCACTTCATTTCCTTTACGGTTATTGTTTGTTTCAGAAAGAAGAATATAACATACTTATAACTGTCAGAAAATTGAAGATTATTATTTATATAACTAATCGGTTGTAGTCTTTACAGCATAAACTGTTACATCAATGTCACAAACATTTTATCTAATGTAAACACTTAATTTTCTTTGTGATCTTGATGTTTTCAGAAGAAAATATTTAGCTCACTGATGATTGTAATGAAATTCTTAGTTATTATTTATGAAGTATACTGTCGTCTCTACAAGTCAAACAGTTAAATCAATGTTTATAAATATTTTATCTGTTACCTTTAGCCTTATATTTCCTTTAGTGATCTTGTTTGTTTTAGAAACAAATGCATAACACACTGATGACTGTCAGGATGTCTAGATGTTAATACTTGTATAAATAATCTCCTCTCTACAGCACAAAACAGTCGATTTATTTTCACAACTATTTAGTTTTTAACTATTCCCATATAATTTACTTTAATTGTCTGCTTGCAATGTAAAGGAGGTTTTATTTAAATTTTGGATAAAAATTGTTCTTTCTTTTAAAATGTATTTATAATTGAGGTACCTCGTTGCTATACAATACATTGAAACGGACGAGCGGACGTTTCAGGAAAAATAAAACTAAACATATTCCATTGTGAATTGATTTTTCGGAATTTTTTAAATTTTAATTTCTTAAAATTACCTAACTGAAATTAAATTACTGTTTGTAACAATCTTCTCAGCATGTGCAACCTGGAAACAAACATAGGATATATCACCACAATTAATTTATGTCTGATTCGTTGTAAAATCTTTTAATATTAATAATCCATAAATGTATTTATTCAAATAAATATAAAATTTTCAAAAACTAAACATTTATCTTATTACTAATACCAATTCAACGAAGTGTTATACCATTTAAAAAAACCTTTATTTCACTAGAAATGTATCCTATTATGCCTAATATTTTAAAATAAACAATATTTTATCATATAAAAATCTATAGAAATTACATTTTTGCTATATCTAAATATAATAGGTTCTATTTTACTTAAAATAATGACCATAGCAAATCTTGTAAATTTAATAAGAAAGAAATTCAATTTTAATTAAAGTTTATTTAAATTTTTACCAAAAATAATTTGTTAAAAAAAGTTTTTTAATTTGTGAATTCCTGATCAAAACTTTCCGGTACTTTTGACAATTAATTATGGCTTCGGGTCCTGTATGGTGATGAAGTATCTTTGGAAACGGCAGGTATTTCTCCAAATCCTGGATTTGTGGAAGTTCTGATCAGCTATACAACACAAGGTTATTCAGCCAGTTTCATCAAAATCGGTAGTTGGTTTATGTTACAGTAGCGTCGTCTAGTCTTGTAGTGGACTTGGTGTATATCCTCTTCTTGTTGAAATCTTTTACGTTGAATTTAGACATGAGTAGTCTGCATCGGTTCGATGATTACTGTTACTGAATTGCTGAGCACATTTCGTTTTTTAACCACGTTGTAGTTAATACGGTGATCACAATTTTCTTAGTTCGAAGTAGCCTACTTAGAAAGAGTGTAAATTTACTAATTAATCACAATTCGAAAATGTCTTTTAGGCTTGATGGCTGTGCAAGGAGTGTATATCTTTCGCTATTCCCTAATCTGAACCTGTAAATGTTATAAGATATTTTATATTTGAGGTTATCACCATATCTTTTTACACAAATTTATTTACAACACAACAACAAACCTTTTGTTTTTTACAATGTCGAGATAACGTTTTATAACATTTGGTTGGAATAATAATGAATTTTAATTTTTCTTTTGCCATCTTAATTATTATCGTTTTAACAATTAAATATAAAGTTAATAATATTTTTAATGCAAAAATTCCTTATAATGAAACGTCCTACTCAGACTGTTTGAATACTTGTGCATGCAACGTTCTTACGAAAGATCAGCTTGATTTAACATCAATAGATTTACTCTGGGTTATTCTTGTTGAAAATAACCTAATTGATTGTTGTGACTTTTGAAAAAAATTATATACTAGATCAGCACTCGTGTCTAGATATATGTATGGTGATAGCTCTAGTTATAAAATTATTGTATTCCATCAATATAGGTCTGATAGTAGCAACTGTAAACTTACATAAATAAGCATTAAAAGATTTGTAAATTTAGATAATTTTATATTCTATACTTTTCTATAAATTTTCTTTAATTTCACAGATGTTAAATTAAAAAAAAATTAAATATATTATTAATTGTTGAGTATTTTATATTCAATTTATTAGATTTATAACTGTTACATAAAACTCTGTATCACTATGTAATAAGTTAATTGTTTCTTAGAAATATTAGGTCGTATATACAGACATATATGGAACATGTATTTTTTCTCTCTTTACACTGTTTTTGTTCCAGTTGAATTTTTAATTTATTTAGTGCAAATATTATTCCTCTTCCTATCTCTCCCCCCGCTTGTCCGCCAGCTAAAAACGCTGTATCTGTACATAAAAAGCAAAGTTTCATGTTTTTGTTTAAATAAAAACAAATAGGATGTAGTTTTTAATGATACAATCAATATACAGATATTGTATATTAACCACATTTCATCTTTTGATTGCATAGGTTTTATTAATTGTGTATTGTGGCATATTAAATCATTATCATTTTATCATTTAGTTATTCATTAGATACAACTAATAAAATGGAATTTCATTAAGAATAATGTGCTTTAATCCAAAAACTGTGCGACATTATTGAATAAGAGTGGATGCCATTTTTTTATTTTAAAAATTAAATTGAACTGCCTTAATATTTTTAAATATATACAATTTATTAATATAATTTAATAATATAATTATTTGAAAATATTTGTGTTTTTTATCTCATGTAAGTTAGAAATCAATATTTTCGTTGGACAAGGATACAAGAATGGTTTTCCATGAACCAAGCTCGTAAACTCTTGTTTGTAAACGTTTAATTGAGTTCCCGCTAGATGACGTTGAAGATTATTTCATATAAAGTTCTATTTAAAAAAGAAAGAAAAGTATGTTAGGTTTTTGACAGATGCATCCGTCGTTTGGAAGTACACTGAATTAAAAAAAAGAATAGTTAGTTGGATATACAAAAATGAAATTTAAAATTAAAATATTTATATGAGAAAGCTACTTTTTTTTTCAAATTCAATTTTTCCCATTTAATTTAGAATCAATATTTCCATAGAAGGATTCAGGAATGGTTTTCCATGAAGCAAACTGGAAGCTCTTGTTTGCAAACGTTTAACAGAGTTGCCGCTAGATGACGTTGAAGATCGTTTCGTCAATTTTCAAATTATAATTAATTATAACAATAAACAATACACATATTTTACAGTTTGTATTCTCTTTTTTCATTCTTAATGTATTTATATAATGAATTCAATTAGTGAAGAAATATTAACATAATTAAGTTCGGAGTAAATATAATAATACCGTCACACTCTCTTTAAAGTAATTCACCCTAAATTCAGTTAGTTACATGATGTTTCAACGTGGTTTAAATATCTATTTACATAAACAGCCTTGTTTATAATTTTTGGAATACTCAGCGTTGCTGGGTAGCAATCTTAACCATTGTTTATTATTGTGGAAAGTTTTATAAACTCAACCTTTGAGAATCTAATGTCATTGAATGATTGGAAATTTATTTTGTTAAAAGTTATATGTGACGAAAAATTGAAGATACATTAATTTGAAGCTCCAAAATAAATAAAATAAATTTTCAAAGATTCATGGGCCATAGATTCAAACAGTTGGGTTTATCAAAAAATGGCGTAGAGAACGTCAGACGAGTTGGCACTAAAAGTTATTATTAATCTTCAATTATTAACTTTTTTAACTCATTAACTGCTGAAAACACCCTAGGTGATAAAATAATGTTAAAAAAAACGTACATAGTTTATCTATTATGTTGTTGGTTGATGTTTTAAAATGGTTTCCGGTTAAGGATTAACCAGTTTGATGACGTCACAACTAATGGCACGGAAACGTGCCGCGCGCACTTGGCGAACTCTTCCTCAACTAACATTGTTAGATTTGCTCTAAAAACTAGTTTTTAATAATAATAATAATGATTTATTATTTCACTGTCACACTGTAACTAAGTCATGTTTCTTACTTTTATTGAGTTTTTATAATAGTTAAAATGAGGATTTGTATATGAAAAAAAAACATTGATAATATGTTTTCATAGTTTTGAAATATTTGCGGTTTTCATGCTTATTCTCTCTATTCAGAATTTTCAATTTTTTATTCTATTGCTGTATGATTTATAAACGTTTAAAATGAAGAAAAATTAAAAAAAATTTAGGTCCAACACTCTTCTGACGGTCTCTACGCCTTTTTTTGATAAACCAAACCGTTTAGATTCTATGGGCTATTGAAACTTTGGAAATTTATTATTTACTCTGTTTTTAGAATTAGTTTTAAATTATTATATATTCAATTTTGTGTCATATAACTTCCTACTAAATAAATTTCCAATATTTCATAGCCATTAGATTTTCAACTGTTTGGTTTTGAAAATATTCCACGATAATAAAAATGTTTTAAAATTGCAAATAAAACCAATAGTAGCATATTACTAAATGGGAAATTAATCTTCGATTCTAATGCAAGTTACAACACTGTATTGATACAGTTAGATAAGACGTCATCCATTCCCGACAATTACATCACGCACACCCGCCATACTATGTACCGGGACATCAAGGAATCAAGTCGACTTATGAGTCGTGTTTGTTTTAATAAATTTTAATATGAAGTGCAAATCGGTGTTTGTGTTTATGTGTAAGTGTTCATGTTTGACAATGGAAAACCGGAATAAATTAACATGAAAATGGCGGAATAGCCGTTATATAAACGACATAATCAGAATATCGTAGACGTTAAGTTTTACATTTATTATTTTTTAATATATCAACATTCGTAAAGGCAACTAACAAATGTTATAACAATTTTATTTCTATGTCCTTTGTGTTTCAATAAAAACGAAATTTCGAATTAGAAATTACAAAATCTGTAAAAACGTTAAATGTTTTAACTATGCACTGAAACAGTGGTTATGAGATTACCAAATACTGATGAATTTATTTGGTAATACAGCTTCCTAACTATTATTCACAGTATATATTATATTAAAAATAATATATCATCTTAGAACAGTTAAATTGTGAAATAAATTAGGTACCTCATTTGCTCGTTGAGTTACTACCATTATTACATAAATAATTGATAGGACAAAATATAATACAAATTAAAAGAAAACAGGAAATACGTCAATTAAATAGTAAGCTTTCATCCTTACATAAATTTAAACGATGGTTTTGATCGATTTTGTTATTATTACCCAGCAAAGCTGAGAATTCCAAAAAAAAAAAATTTAAATGCTGTTTTAATGTAATTAGTTCCTTAAACCAAGTCGAAAATGTAACTGAATTTCGATTAATTACTTTACGAGAGAGTGGAGTTAATGTTTTTTCTCATAATTTAAATATTCCTTCACTAAATGAATATATTACATAAATACATTAAGAATAAAAATGATAATATAAACTATAAAATATGTGTATTATTTTATGTTTAATTAGTTATAATTTAAAAATTGACGAAACGATCGACAACGTCATCTAGCGGCAACTCTGTTAAACGTTTACAAATAAGTAGCACATGTCCATGGAAAGACCTTACCACCTCCGTACGTGAAAAAACCATTCCTGAATCCTTGTCCTACTAAAGTAAAGATTTCTAACTAACAATACATAGAAAACACAAATATTTTAAAATTACATTATTAAATTATAAAATAAATTGCATATGTTTTAAAATGTTAAAGTAATTCAAATTAATTTTGTAGAATTTAATCTTAGATTTTAAGGAGGAGGGGGAGATGTGGAGTTAAACAAATAATAATAGTTAAAATGAAGATTTTATTATGAAAATAAAATGTAACCTAACCTAACCTTACCACCTTGGTACGTGTAAAACCATTCCTGAATCCTTGTCCTACTCAAATAACGATTTCTAACTAACAATACATAGAAAACACAAATATTTTAAAATTACATTATTAAATTATAAAATAAATTGCATATGTTTTAAAATGTTAAAGTAATTCAAATTAATTTTGTAGAATTTAATCTTAGAGTTTAAGGAGGAGGGGGAGATGTGGAGTTAAACAAATAATAATAGTTAAAATGAAGATTTTATTATGAAAATTAAATGTAACCTAACCTAACCTTACCACCTTGGTATGTGTAAAACCATTCCTGAATCCTTGTCCTACTCAAATAACGATTTCTAACTAACAATACATAGAAAACACAAATATTTTAAAATTACATTATTAAATTATAAAATAAATTGCATATGTTTTAAAATGTTAAAGTAATTCAAATTAATTTTGTAGAATTTAATCTTAGAGTTTAAGGAGGAGGGGGAGATGTGGAGTTAAACAAATAATAATAGTTAAAATGAAGATTTTATTATGAAAATAAAATGTAACCTAACCTAACCTTACCACCTTGGTACGTGTAAAACCATTCCTGAATCCTTGTCCTACTCAAATAACGATTTCTAACTAACAATACATAGAAAACACAAATATTTATTAAAATTACATTATTAAATTATAAAATAAATTGCATATGTTTTAAAATGTTAAAGTAATTCAAATTAATTTTGTAGAATTTAATCTTAGATTTTAAGGAGGAGGGGGAGATGTGGAGTTAAACAAATAATAATAGTTAAAATGAAGATTTTATTATGAAAATAAAATGTAACCTAACCTAACCTTACCACCTTGGTACGTGTAAAACCATTCCTGAATCCTTGTCCTACTCAAATAACGATTTCTAACTAACAATACATAGAAAACACAAATATTTATTAAAATTACATTATTAAATTATAAAATAAATTGCATATGTTTTAAAATGTTAAAGTAATTCAAATTAATTTTGTAGAATTTAATCTTAGATTTTAAGGAGGAGGGGGAGATGAGGAGTTAAAACAAATAATAATAGTTAAAATGAAGATTTTAATATGAAAATAAATTTTTTTGTCCAAAACCTATCTTCAAATACATTACATCGAACTTATATTAATGACTGTTATATTTTTCTGATTTGTTTTCATACATTTACATATAAATCATTGACGGCTTCAATTTGTTAAATAACCTAAATATAATTTGGTATATGAATTTCATAATGCTTACATTAAAACCATGTTCTCCTTTCCACAAATTGAGCTCATTACTAATTCAAATGATTATTAATAAAATTGAAATGAATATTTTGGCTTAATAATCCATATACAGTATATGTAATGTCTAATGTTAAAGACTGATTTAATTTTTATGCCCAGCAATGCTGAGCATTTCAAAAATTACTGTTAATTAAATAAACTACTTATAACTAATTCACCTAGCTTGTTAAATTACGTCAAAACATATATCTGAATATAATGTGAATTACTTTAATGAGAGTGTCGAGTTATTACTGTTTTTTTCACAACTTAAATATTGAAATATTTCTTCACGAATTGACTTTATTATTTAATACATTTAGAAAAAAAAAAAAAATAAATAAAATAAAATTGCAAACTATAAAACATGTGTAATATATATTATTATAATAGGAAAATGACGAAACGATCTATACCGTTATCTATCGGTAAATCTGTGTACTATTGCAAAAAAACAAGATCACCTGTTTATTAGAAAACGGCTGTGCTGTTGTGTACTAGTGTAAACATGTGCAAGGTATGTTTGTATTAAATGTTGAGCTTGACTTATGAGAAAAATTATACAGTATAACAAACACACAGAACACAATTCTCATAAAAAATACGCCTAAGTATCAGACGCGTTTCAACGACAGTGAGACGACCCTCTTCAGTGATACACCAGCTACACCAATCAAACCACAACTAACCAACCAACTTTAATATATATATATATATTGTAATTTTACGAAAATCTCAAAATTATGTATTAAGGTTAAAATTTCAATCTCTAATAACTTAAAATTTACCTTCCTTGAAATAAAATGGTCTATTTTATTTCAATAAAGGTAAATATTGTACGAGACTGTTGATTACGAGAATGAATCCAATGCAAAGATTTAATTTAATTTATGAAATTCAGTTGAATGTTACATTATATAGAATTTATCATAAATCAATGAGGTTCAATGTTAACTAGATGTTATTTGACGTTTTATATTTTTATGAAATAACAGAAATAACCAATTTTGATTAAAGATGCTTTTCTTAGAGTTAAGAAAACAAATTATGCCACGAGTTCCTATGTAGTAGTTTTAAAACATTATCAGTTCCCTTCCCTTCCCTTCCAAAAACAATATTATTGTTCAACTGATTGTGTTGAACAAACTTGTTTATACGGAAGTTTATTCGTGCTCCGGACCTTTATCGTTATTTTACAGGAAACTCCAACTTGTATGTCAACGTTTTCCTCTCACAATATCAGAGTAAAAATTTAAGCAGTCCACTCTACACCGTTGGTTTCGTTAGACTTGCGAGTTTAGTTATTAAAACAATAAAGTGAAATTAAGATTAAATATAATTCCAGTCGATATTTCATAATTATACAAATAATACAAATGGAAAACAAAATAAAATTTGTATTAATCTTACATTAAGATCAATATGTTTAATTATTTAAGGTTTAAAAAAGATGAATATATGGAAATGTAATCTTAATACACCTTGTAGATATTTTGTTTCCCAAAAGGATTTAGTTAAATGTATTAAACACCAACTCTAATTAAAACAGTATTTCATCTTAAATATATATTGTATCTACCAACAGTTTTAAAAAGTGAAGAGAAGAATATTTCAAAGTAATGTATTTATTAAATATGAAATCTTTCACCAGCGTAGTGGTTAATGGTTATTATAAGTATGACATATTCAAGTTAAAATATTTACCTAATTTTGAAAAATTTAACCAAAGCAAAAACAAAACAAATGTAAAATGTTTACAATTAGAAATAATTTAATTTTGATCATATGTATAAAATGAATACAAAATATTTAAAACGTGAAACAATCTGAAATTAATCTTACAAATTTTCTGCTTACAAAACGTGTACAGGATGACTGTAAAAGAAACAATCACTGAATTTATATATATATATATATATATATATATATATATATATATATATATATATTTATATATATTTATTTATAAATATGCTACTTACGTCGTCTCATACACACTGATTCTTGTCTCCAACCGGTTTCGCTGCTTCTAGATGATGCTGACTAATTAAAGCAACGTGTATGAGACGACGTAAGTAACATATTTATAAATAAATATACTCCTACGATAAACATGCTAATAAAGAAGCTAATATATATATATATATATATATATATATATATATATATATATATAAATTATGAGTGTTTGGTTTCCTTCAAATTCAGTGAAAAAATATTTTACAATTATCTTGCAAACGTTTGGTAACCAGCAAAATTGTAAGACCAATAAAGGTTGTTTCACCTTTAAAAAAATTGTGTTAACCTATATACAGCATGTTAAATAAGATGGCTTAGCATTTTTTAAACCATTACAGATAGAGCTACAAAGTTTGGGACGTTGTTACTGAACACAAAAAGATATTTCAGTAAACAAACATAACCAGGGGGACGGCCCACAAGTATAAAGGCGTTTATGAGTAGAACACAATAACGCAAACCCGACCTCAAAAGGTTCACCATAGCTAAAATAGCATGGGTTTAATTTTTATGTAATGGTAATTATGAATATACTAAAGATTAACAATAAACCATAATTGAGATTGCATTTTATCGATAATCTCATTTTATAGATATTACACGTTTACTTGAAAATATATGGGATTGATGTTTTAGTTTTACATTTTTCATATTCAATTTGACTTCATAAACCTAACTCTTTACTCACATTCACGCAAGTGAATAAAACAATAATATACGTCAAGAATATTATCTTAATTTTACATTACAGTCCTTGTATGTAAATTATTTATACCTAATATTTTACTCTTTTTTTATATCTATAATAAATATTAATCTTATAAAACCTTTAAAACTCTAAGAGCATTGGGTCGGCATTTGTAATAATAGTGTTTTAATACAATTTACTAAAGAGAATGTTATACAATATTGTATATAGAATTATGCTGTTGGATAATTATATGATGTTTAAGATATTTATATAATATTTCCTTAATAAAAAGTAATTGAAAACTTATTTAACTTTGTTTAATTAACTACATAACTTAGGTTATTCAAGCTAGGTTTTCAATATGTTTGAAAGTCACTTATTTTCAGGAATATAAACTTTTATGGCTTGGATTCTTGATCTTGAATGACATTTTATAAATACAATCTTTCAGGTTGTCACTGATAACGGTAAAGTCAAGAACAACATGTATTCAAAAGTTGTACAAACATATCACAAAATACGTTGGAATAATTAATTGTTACATTATTCTTTTTGAAATAAAATAATTTTATACTCTATGAGGTCATATTTTCAAGTATTTTCATAGAAAGTAAATTATTTCTGCCAACTTTATATAACACTTAGCAACAACAACAACAATGATTGGTGCCTGGACGTCTATCAGTCTTTCTTTTCGTTTGAATCGAGATTTGAATTTTGGATAACATATTTCAATAAAACTCGGCATATATAGTTTTATTGTGAAATTCACAAATAAGTACACCAATTAAAATGTACACTTTAATTTTGTTTTAATTAACTTTTATATTTCTGGTTTACACATAACATCTCATCTGCAGGCTTCGTATCTGCAACTCATATCATGCTGAGATTCTGCATACAATGAATTAGTTATTTAACATCAAAGGTACACATTTACCCCAGGGAGTAACTATAGTGATATATTTTACATTCAATATAATACTGGGAAACTGATTAAACCTATTAAAAATCTATGTTTCTATAAATTATTGAATAACAATATTTAGATATTAGAATAGAAGCACGGAATAGAAGCAAATTAACACAGTCCATGAAACAAAATTTAAACCACTTATTGTAACAAATTAACAATCAGTGGGATGAAGAGGTTTAAACTTACGAAGTTTGATGTAAAATGTGTAGGAGAAAATAAATAGGCCTATATCAACAGAATCTTTAACTGGCACGTTTATTATCGTTAAAACCTATTCATAACGTAACAACATAATGTCGTACAAGAAATCTTAAATTTAAAAAGTTAATTCCATATCTAATAATTGGGTTCGAACAACAAGTAATATTTGTTGTACAAGTTTTTACAACAAGTATTCTAGTACTCTAATTTTATTACAAGAGGCATGATTATTTTCTTGATATGGATTGCTTTTTATTCAATTGCAATATTTATTTATTTGTTTATGTAATTGTATTTTCCATTACTAATGGAAATTCTATAAAACAAATGACATTTGATTGTCGCAAGTAACTTGCGATAATTATGTATAAATATCATCTCTTTTGTCCCTTTATGTAGGAAAATAAATACTTAAATAACCAAATGTATTGAAATGGAATGAAAATATATGTTAGAATACTGATTAAATACTTTTTTCAGTTAATCTTAGTCTCGAAGTTTTGTAACATTAAATATATACATATTTTATATTAGTGCCCATAAATATTGTGATGGTTTTCAGTCCATAAATGACCGAGTTTTCCTCAATTCGGTTCATTTGCATTCAATTTACATGAAGCTACCTTAAGATTAATTGCCGATCTTACCGATTACCAGAGCTTATGTTTTCCTTTCTGTTATAGTAAGACTCATATAAGTGCTAAAATATAGTAATAATGTTGACAGTTGGGTGGCATATATATTAAGAATGAAACAACATTATTTTAATTAACCAAAATTCACAATATTCGTCCAATTTTTTTGTCAAAAAAATTTTAATGAATTCAAAGTAGTTTTAAAATAATTTCTCTGTTATTTACTATTTAATGTTTGTATGATATTTTATTTTCCCTCATGTTTAAAATAAATTGTATTTAAAAATAATATTACATTCTACTATGTTACCGTAAGAGGAAAAGCTCGAAAAAATGTATGATACTAAATAGAGATAAAATAAAAAGGCCAATAATGTTCCATCAGGCCATTGAAGAATCGGAATAGAAATGGTTGGGATCAGTAAATTCTTCCAAGATAGAGAGAAGGCCCCTCACATCCTATATTAGTCGAATTTGGGTTAGTAATGAATAAGAGGGCTATAAGTCTGGAGGGTTGCTTAATCCCTTTGTGTTCTACACTTCCGAAATAAGTTGATGATAAAAAGTAGTTATAGTTGATGATAGTATTTTCCCATCTTAGAAGAGGTAGGGAGGCACATAAGACCTCTATAGCAGTGTTTCTTAACCGTAAGGCCGCAGAACGAATGCAATTGTATCGTCACAAGGCGTAAAAACTCAAGACATTAATGGCGTTTAATGTACTGTATATAATTAGGACGGTATCAATTTTCTTTATTAAGGTCCTGTCTACACATTTAAGTTATTTAACTAAAATACATTTTACTGGTTAACTCCTCGATCTGAAACTTCTTTTTAACTACAAAAGAGCCTTCCGTATTTCCACTTGAAACGGGCTGTGTTACTTGTTCTGCAATTTTACAGAGTGCTCTATTTGAAACGAACGCAGATCACGTGACATGTTTCACTTCATTTAACTTTCTTACACAGAGAAAAGTCTTTCATTAGCTGTGTTGAAAAGTTGTCATTCTATTAAACACATGAGTTCTAATAATACCATTTTAATTATCTTTAAACGTATACATCAATTTATTAAGAAAAAACAACCTAGTTAAAATTTAGATTATTATGAAAAAACTAATGATGTTGATACATTAAAGAGAGATCAATCAGTGAACGTTGACGCTAATCTTTCTAGACACAGTGAAATGTATTTAAAAAAAACTATTAAAAAGTTTCACATCCTACACACAGAACCATGGTTCAAAAGATATCTTGTAAGACTTGTAAGTGCCTAATCTTTCAATTGACATTTTAATCAATTTGTGGTATTCAATGCCCGAGATGTGTTATTTGTGAAACTATCTAACGAAACCATGATACTATTCGTTTTGGTGGAGTAGGCGCCCAATTAAAAGCTTGTTATGGTCGTTAAATTACAACAGCTACAAACTGAAGTTTATATTCTGGTTATTTGACAAAAATTGTCATTTGCAGATCTAATAAGAAATCCCGATTGACTTATGAATTTTTTTAAGTGATATTTTCTTGTATATTCATAGATATTTCCCCAATATCCATCCATTTCTCAGCCAGAAATAAAAAAAGACTTGTCTATGCTAAACTGGCTTCTCTACAATTTATTGTAAAAATTACAGATTAGCAACTTAATCGACTACTGAATAGAAACTTTGATGCATCTATGCGTCTGGCACTGAACAGAATATTGTTCCAATTAACATAAGTTTTTGTAATGATACGCAAAGCTTATTTCCAAATAAAATTGACTGATAATAATTGTATTAAAAAGTGCTATGTAAATTTCATTTGTTTGGCGTCCATATTTTATAATTAAGATAATTTTACATACAGGTTTTATTATTAGTATTTAAACTGTCATGTATTGTTATACATATCTGTCTGATCTTACTTTTTTTTAGACTTAGTTAAAAAACTACTAAACATAATGATACATTTGTTGACACATACAAATTTCAAATTTTATTATTTGTTCAAATACTTCTTAGTACATAGGTAGAATATATTTTCACTTAGCCATGAAACATCATAACTAGATTAAGATTAAGATAACTGTAGAGAAACCTTTTACTAAAAATAATAACGATATAAGGAAATATGTATGTATATACGTGTAGGTATGTACGTAACTAACATACCTACCTCTGTATGTTAGTTACACATTATTTGAAAATTATTGAGAATTTGATTGAATTTTGAAATCTCTGTTCTAATGGGAGTCGCGTTAAGAACTTAAGAATTCATTTATAACATTTTGAGTACGAAATCTGTATAATTATCCTTGAGTTTGTACCAAGGACATGTATGATTTTGTAGGTTGTAAAATATAGGATGTGCACGACAAGCAATTTTTATCATAATAAAGTGTCTTTGTAATTCTCAAAACTTTTCTTTTGATGTAGCATGTAAATCACTCCAGATCTTTGCATTTTGCTTTAGTTACGTAAGCTCTCTGGTATAAAAAAATAATTTTCCAACATGTATATATATATTATGTATATATATATATATATATATATATATATATATATATTTACAATATTGATCAAATTAAAAATTAAACTGATAACACATATGCGCATCGGAAATTAAATATAACTCTGTATTATTTCTTAGCAAGTGTTAAAAGTTTTCATAATTCTTATAAAACGACATGAACATCCTTATTAATCACTTTTTTTTACAAGTATTGGTGTATTGTTGAACATGTATATGCTATGAAAACATTTTTCATTTTTTAAGAAGTTTAACTTTATAATCATACAATAGAAGATAATATTTCAATAAAGGATACATCTTAGGCGGATCACGCTGAAAGAAAAAGAGTATCAGTTTCATTTAATATAACAAACAAATACATTTTTCAAAATATGTAAAGCTAGCTTAAATGATCTGGAGGTGAGAATTGAAAACGCATTTTGTGCACTAAGAGATTATAAAGTGAAAGTAAGTTGTTAAGGAACTTTAAACAGAGAACAGACTTTTGTTCTCTGTTTAAAAAAGAAAACATTTGTTATTTTAAAACGTAATTGTGTGTCAGTTTGTTTAGCTTTTGTTAACGTCAGAAAATAAATAACATTCTTTTCTTAAACATTCATTAAACACATTATACTTGACACAAAACTCTTTACACGAATGTTTATTTAGTTCTCAATTAGGTTGAAATCGTCTACAATGTGCTTAAAATATTCGGAATCAAACTTTTATTGCTAATATTATCTGTATATTTTGAGAATAATATATTTGTACAAATATAAAAATTTAACCATGTGGTATTTTCATTAATAACCATCATTTAGTGAGAATCATCCAGAAGCTTAATAATTTTTTGTTACATTTTTCAAGAACCTGTTTTGTGTATAAGAAAACTATTTAATATATTTTCGTCAATTTCAATTATAAAAATTAAATATACTTAATAATCCTAATTTTAGTATTAAAGTACAGTAACATTATATTTGTAATCTTATATCAAATCTTTGTTATGGGCAGTTTATATCATGTACTAGTATATTAGTATATTAGTAATTTGCAAGTATATTAGAATAAAAGAACTGAGTTTTGCACTTTATAATATTAAATTTATGATAGATGTATTAATTACAAAATCATACAAGACTAGATTAAACCTTCCATATATTTTTATTTGTTTATTATTAGAAGATGAAAATTACCTCTTTACAATTTAACTTTAACTTCTAACTATTTGTGTTCAGCTATACAATTATTTGAAAAGAACTGTTTTTTATTACTAAATAAACAGTTTGTTAGTAAAAGAAGTTATTATTAATGTAGATGTGATATTTAGAGAGAAATATGAACCATTTCATGGGGATTATGTTATGAATCAATAATTTCAGAAATATATTTATAAGAAGTAAAATTAAATCATATTTTTTCCGTTGTAGATTACATTAGCATAAACTTGTTACATAAATATCGTGGTTATGATTGATATAGTGATTTATGTGCGTGTTAATTAAATATATGACGAATGAACAAAATCATAGTACACCCTAATCTTCAAAAATAAAATATTTCCAACGCTATTTTCATCCTTAAATTAGCTTTAGTGTTATTAAACTCTGTTCAAAGTAATGGTTTATTACTATGGTAATGCAAGAATACCATATTTTACGATACTCCATAAGCGGAACGTGACTAAGATTCATGGGCGGCTAAAGCCCATTTATATTTACTGTATTTTGTAACACCTATCTTGTAATATTTATATTTATTAAATTTCATATATCATTGACAACCATGATAATATTGTTTAAAGCGAAAAACTGAAACTAGTTTTTTTTAAATTATATTAAACATAATAGAATAGTCTACAAATTTTAAATAATATAATTGTATTGTTTAGAAGTCATAAATGACAAATAACACACATGTTAATTTTCCAGTTTACCTTAATAATGAAAATGCCTATATTACATTTAATAGAAATAAATACAGAAATCTAAAATAATTAT
This sequence comes from Aphrophora alni, assembly GCA_963513935.1. NCBI lineage: Eukaryota > Metazoa > Arthropoda > Insecta > Hemiptera > Aphrophoridae > Aphrophora > Aphrophora alni. The sequence continues at coordinate 90,583,483 of OY740767.1, forward strand.
CAACAAACAGTGTTGCTCTCTTTACATCCACCTTCAAAACACTCCTGATGGAAAATTTCTTATTTCAGAAACTTTCTTTTCAACATTTAGTAACATTGTCCATTATTCGGTAGTAATAAGCAAAATAAAACAAAGGGATTTTTTTTTCTTAAATAGAAAAATGTCCCTAAATTTATCAAACTTCGATTTATTATTTTATTTTCTAGTTGGGTTAACTATCTGCCAAGGGATGCCCGATGTTCCGCCAGTGCAATACTCCATTATATACCATACATTGAATACGTGTAAAAATTCTTACATTTTTATTATTCTGTATTTTAGAAAAAAACATTTCCATTTTATAATAAACATCACATTTTTTGGAAATAACAAAGATTAGTAAAAAATATTAAACTGGTCGATATCTTTCCGTCAAATAATCCACTATACTGAGTTTTAATCTTTCCTCTTGTTCACATCAGGGACTTAAGGGAGTACACAACGTCCTGGGAATTGTTCTATCGGATGTCATTAACGTTATGACGAACACTTCATTGAACTGTTAGACAAAATACACATCTTTTTTCTTTTCTTGTTATTTTTGAAAAATGATTTTTATTTATTTTTTAAATATATTTTCGAAAGTATTTAGTTTTAAATAAATAAATTGAAAATGATTTTAATTGCATGTTCCCATTCACAAAACAACATACGGTGTCATATTACGCCTTCCTGTTATATTCACTATAATAGGACATACATTAAGAAATCCCCCCACGAGGTCACTATAAAGTAAGTACAATCGTGGAAATTGCGAGACACTTACACCTTTTTTTCATGTAATCTTGTATTAGATACCATTTTTATCTTTCCTATCAGGTCTTTCTTGATCAACTCTTGGTTGGTCTCCCTGAAGCTATTCTAATATTTCAAGTCAAGAAAATTTTATTTTATGTTATTTTAATGAAGTGTTTTACAGCCTTAATAGTTAGTACTATAAAGAGGATACGGTCTCTATAATAATAAAAACAATACTACAGTATTTACATTATGTAAATTAAAGTTTAGATATTGTAAGGAAACAACTAGTAAACGAGAAGTTGTACAACAGCACTGTAACCGCTAGCAGAAAGTGCAACTCGTCACCAGTACTACCAACGCTGCTCTCCTCATCTGTTTTCCAATCCTAGTTCAGTATTGATGTATTGACAATAGCGGCGTACTGAGCGGATAGTCAGACGTTTCTTTGACTACTTTGTATCTTGAGCCGATAGCCATTCTTTCCTTGTTCAGTATCGCCCTGTTGAGTTTACTGAACATTTGTTGAACAGACCGGCGTGCTACGCTGATAGTCATCCTTACCCTGCAGTTAACCTGGCGACTTGAGCCAATAATCATCCGTTCCTTTGGGTTATAGTGGCTTGTTGAGGCGACAACCTGTACTATAACAACGGCGTGTTTTAATCCACTACTATCCAATCGTTATTTAACCCATGGATACATCGTCAGTAATACCCGAGTCTATCCTCATACTCCATTCGTGGTGCAGTATCGGCTACTGGTGTTTTGAAACAATATTCACTTGTTCCAGGATCAATCTTCCAACCTCACCTGCGTATTGAACCGATGGATATAAATTCCCTTATTTAGAACCACTATTTTGAGCAGACCAGCCTTTACGGTATGGCAAGTCCATTACCGACGTTTCTGTGTATGGAACTTCCATTGACTATTTACCTGTTTTACTAATAGTCAAACGGTTTCGTATTCAATGGCGTGTGATGTCCACTGAACGTCCCAAGGCTATAACAAGGTGTTTAGCCTCTAACTCCCGTTATACAGCAGAGGAAAGAATATAAGACACAGTATAAAAAAAACCGTTACTAGAAGGCCTAGGGAAAGATCAGAAACTCCGTTCACAGTATTTCTCAAACTGTGAAATCGTTAAACTATCTCAGGAATTTACAGCAGAATAATTTAAATCAAAAACAGTGATGTAACTTTCAAGATATATATCTTATTATTATATCATTATTAGTCTTAGTAATTTACTTAATTATTACTAAAATACAGAATATTGAGTGTTAAAAATACAGAATATTTGAATTATTATAAAATCTGGGACGAGGAATGTACCACTTCCCACTGTACACTCTTCACAACGTAACATTCTCTTGCTATTTTCATGAGGCAATTATTACCGAGAGTGTTTCGACTTAATAAACATCAAGCAAAAAATATTAAGAAAATAAATTAAATTTTTAAAATAGGATAAATCTAATTCAATCAACTAAAAATGAAATTATATTTCCTTTTTTATAAATCGTCGAGACTTTAAAATGAAAGTAAAAATTTAATCGTTTCGAGGGGAAGATATTAATGAGATTTTAAAATAAATGTATAGTCTATTCCACCAACATTTTAATCAATTATAAAGAAGTAAAGGATAAATTTTAGGTTGATTCAGATGCTAAAATTCATGTGACCTAACAAGTGTTGATTTATATACCACAATATAACTTTGACAGATAAAAATACAAATAAAACCTTAAAACATGTCGTAATATGATGTTATCAATGTTTAGTATGCAAAAAAATGGTTAAATCTTTAATATGAAAATGTTACTGCAATATATTAATTATGTGAGGCCATATTATTTGTTTTAAAACGTAGTTTTTTTTACGTAAATGCTTATTGGTCCTAATTTGAAATTTGGTCAAATCTGAAGTTAAAGAGAAGGGAAACTTTTAGGATCCGTTTTAAATTTGTGTATCTGACTATGTGGTGTGAACGAAAATTAGCATAGTTTAATAATTCTCAAATTAAATTTCATGATGGTATTATAAAATCTGTGTGATGCATTCAGGCATTGTTTTGATAGGCATGCTTGTTATAACACCCCTCCCACCGCCTACAGGTATGTAGTTCCATGGATAATAAACTATTAACTCCATATCAGTGGACGACGAAATAAGTTAATTCATTTGTGAATAACATAAATGCATATTATGCGCTTTGTTCAACACCCTCAACAGTAGGCCTATATACAACATCAGATATAAGAGGTTTCATTTATTAGTTTAAATAGCTGTATTATGGTTTTAGATAATACAGAATAATAATTTATTTAATTATTAGTTTCAATATAATACAAATTAAAATTTATTTTAAAATCCAAATTAATATAATTTAGGAATAATGAACTATATAACCACACTTATACTAAACGTTTTGCCATTTTAAGAACAATGTTTTTTTATGAAAATAAGAATTGTAATTTAGTATTGACATATTAATAATTTTATGAAATACAAGAAAGCTACACCATTGACATTACCTAGTAAAATAAACAAAGTAGTCAAAATAATAAAGAAACAAAAATTATTTAAATAACAGTTGAAAAGGTTTTCAAGGCTACAGTCATTACTTGTAGATAAATAAATTCTGAAAAATATTAGTTTCTTTAACCTTATACAGGCAAAAATATTTGAATTATCAAATTTTACTAAATTGCCTGATATCAGTTTAATGATACGAAATACTTATATGCAATGTTGACAGATATCTCATGTCATTAACATTGATTTGAGGGACAAATCACTAGTTTATATGGAATATACGTAACATGATGTGTAATATTACAAACTTAAGATATTTATGACAAATTAACCTGCGAATTATTTTTTATAAAGAAAAAAATGGTTCAGTTATTGCTGAAGATTTAAAAAGAGTATTTTAAAATTTACCTAAACCCATTATTTAATTTATCCAGGATATCAAATAAATAATAATTTCGCAACATGATAGATATGTTTAATTTATTTTATTGATCGCCATTACGACTATCGTTATACATTAGTATGATTAACACTTACACTAGTGCAAGACAGTAGGCCCACCGGACAGTTTTTATTGAGAGTATTTTTTATGAATAATATTATTTAAATGTTTGTAAGTCTGTTTTAGTTTTAAGTTATATGACATTAGAGAAGCTTCTCCAAATTAACTTGATAATGGCTGAATAGTCGAAACGGTTTTTAAAAACCGCGACAGTTAGCTATTGATGACGGTAAGAGTTAATCATACTAAATATACGTTTAATTTATTAATATTTTAAACAATTAATTATTGAATCGTCTAGATATTACATACATTATAAAGTCAAATCCAAACCTACAAAATGTTGACCTAATGATGAATTATCGAAAATACTATAGTTAGCAGCATAAATAAAGTAATAAATAAAATAATAATAATAATAATATAAATATAATGGCAAATAATATTTCGTACAAATCTACGATATATTCAGTCTTCCCACGCAGTGTCTGGTTTTTATTATATTGTTAACTTTAAGATTCTCAGTACAATGCAAAACGTAGAAAACTAAATGAATTGGGAATATTAGAAAGATTATTTTGTAAAGATATTATTTTATTTTTGAATGATCAAGTGGTATTTCTGAAATTGCCTAATCTTTTTTAATGTGTTTTTTTAACTTATAATTAATCTTTCTTTCTTTTTTTATGCAGCGTGCAGTGTAATCCTTATGATAGTGGTGAGGTTGATGTATATATATATATATATATATATATATATATATATATATACATCAAAATCTTACTCTGATAATAATACAAAATAATAAAAGACAGAGTTTTGGAAAAAAAATACCCTACTGTAAAATTGATAATATATATTAATGTTTCATAAAATAATTTGTTTCGTACAATTTAAATCTTGTTATATATATATATATATATATATATATATATATATATATATATATATATATATATCTAATAAATGATATATTATTTTGCAATAAAACTTTCATTACTATAATACATTCACGGGTGTGTAAACCTTTTACATTATATACAGTTTGAATTATGTTTATTCTTTGGTAAAATGACTGTACCCTGTCCAAAATAAACATGTTACATGTTTTCTTTTGTGTAAAACCGTATTTCGAACATTGATAATTGCCTATAGTTACAAAAGTTGTATATTTCGTCAAGATATGTTGTCTGATCTTATTATTTTTAATTTGGTATGAATATAAAAATGAATTTCATAAGGTTTACCTATTGCATCACATATTGTATATATTAGCTATGGGTAATTTGTTTAACTCATAATTAAATACTATTTAAAACATATACAGTAGCCACTGGGGAAACGAATTTCTTATTGGCTAATGTATATCCTAACGTCTAAATTTTAATAAAACATGCTGATATATATTTTTTTGCTGATATATATATATATATATATATATATATATATATATATATATATATTTGCTGAACACTTGTTTGAAATATAAAACTTTCTTCCTTAAACTCACTTTACTTGACACGAAAGTAGTGCCGATTATGTACATTCTCTTCCTCACTGTTCAATTTATCTAAGAGATATTTTCTGAACCAAACATTAATTTTAATTTACATTTTCAGGGCTGTCAGAAGCATTCAGTGTAAATGTTTGTTATCACCCTTTATAGTATGGCGTCAATATTTTTTACAGTTTTTTAGGTTTTAAGATGTTACAAAGCAACATAAATAATATTTTAATCGTTAAAATATAAATACAGCAATATGTTTTCGTCAACAGATATTAATGTCTTTATTTGAACTGCTTTCTTAAATTAATAAACACTACAAAAATATTCCGTTATAAATCCTACATCATGGACAACAATTTCATATATTAAAGTCTAATATGGTGTCTTTATTTTGAATTGTTATTTGCTCAAATAAGTGATTCTACACGATCATTATCAAGTTATCTATATCAAAGCATACACTAACCAGTTATAACAACAAATAATATGAATATATATTATAAATATATATGTGTCATGTTTTATTAAAATAGTTGGTGGGTGCATCCTTATACTTACTGTACTAAGCTTCTAATTGATCGAGTACTGATGTTGGACTTTGAAGTTAAATGAGAGTAGGCCTATCCCAGCTCAGAGCATAAGGAAGAAAAATGGATAGGTTAACGTTACATGCTTTTCTTCGTTTTCCATCTTTAATGAAAAAGAAAAAAGAAGGTATAATTACTGTGGTAGATTTACATAAAAAAGTGCTTGTATAGAGTATTGTAACTATTTATTCTGATAATATAGAGTAACAATATTTATAGAACATGCAAACAGAGAAATGTAACGATAGAGATATTCATTATTAAACAGTGGAAAAAGATAAAATCATTATATATTTCAATTATTTTGTTGTTTTCATTTATAGCCAAGAGTAATATGTAAAGTGATTCTTCTTGCGTTTTGTTTATTACTTAATATTAATAAAATATGCATTAGTAAATTATGAAACTTAAAAAAAAAAAAATTGAAACTTAATAACAATTTTTTATAAGTAAGTTCTCAATAAAACTAAAAACACCCATTATATAATGCTGTTGAATATACCAGCATTCGTTGTTAATTCTCCAGAGTTATATATTTAATTTCAATTGTTGATATTTTACTTTAAACTCGAACAAACATATAAGCATTATTATATTTGGATAAATATATTTTGTTATTTTGAAACTCGTATTATGAATAAAAAGTGGTAATATTTTTATTGCCTAGTATATATTTTCAGGGTGTTTCATATTGATATCATATAATATTTTCATTTCTAATTTTGTTATCAGTAGTAATAATTTATGTGATCATTTTTCAACTAATACAGTTTTTTTATTATTATTGATAATATATTAGGGTTTTGTTATTATAGTTAGTTAGTTACTATTTCTTATTAATAATCGTTAACTATACGGGTAATTATAAAATTAGTGGTGGTTCTACAATATTCGGCTCCATAACATCTTAAAGAAAAAAAAGTTCAAATGTTTGTAAGTTATAAATTGATTATCATATATTGTTAAGTTATTTTAATGTAATTAAAGTTTAGTATATCTAATTACAAGTTATATTGCCAGTAGCTTGAGAATTAAAAATAATTGAAAGCTGCCTGACAAAAATAAAGTTGAAAATGATTTATTTTGTCTAAAAAGTGTAAAAGAAAAATATAATAAATAGGATTCAGATTAAGAAGAGAGTCAGAGTATAGTGCACGATATTCTGAAGCTTGTATTTTCGGTCTATGTGAAACGAAAATCAAATTTTCTATCATTTAGTTCATAAATGTTATAATGAAAAATATTATTATTGGTAAATACAAATGTTTGTAACAGTGTAACAGGTATGCTTTTCAGCATGTTATGGCACAATTCAACCTCTGGGTGAGATAAAATAAACTTCCTTCCTAACTAATTTTCGTCAAGTGAAATGGTTTCAAAGTGTGTTAAAGAATAGCATTCTATTTATTTGCCGACGTCAACAAAAGCTAAACAAACTGGTGTCCCATTAAGCTGTGAAATAACAAATGATGTTCTTGAAGTTTGTTCTTTCTTCTGAATTCACACAATGCCTTTACTTTATACTTTACAAATGCCAAGTATACTATTCATAAATTTACTTTGGCCTACGTTTTTTTGTCGTGTATTGCACTAAAACGTTTTTCACGGTATATGGATGAATAGTATAAATAACGAGTATACAAGTATGTGGCTAGCTTCTTATTGGTTCTGCATCTATAAAAAAAGAAAAGATTTTTTTATTTATTTTAGGGTTTTTTTTATTCGACTTGTAGATTTGTGATTTTTAAAATATTCATTCCAATATGAATGCTTCTTATAGTTGGTTCTGGGTATTTTTGTCTGTTTAATCTTTTCCTTAAAATATATCCATACAAATTAAACAAAATAACAGTTTAAATATTATAGGTTTATGGTTGCTTATATAATGGTGCTATACTCAATAAAGATTATTATGTTGAAATGCAGCTCTAATTTTACATCTATTTGGAGTGATAAAATTGAGGTAATTTATGATTTTATAATATCTAAAGATTAGTTATATCACAAACGTATTTGATTATGTATGTATTTAATGAAACAATAATTTTACAATTTTACTATTAGAAAGTTGCTATTTGTAGGAAAATAAAGAATATGTTATAAGTATAATAAAATTTTGTCAATTAATGGGAAGAAATTCACTCCAATTTAAGTACGACATTAGCATATACATAATTGTGTTTTTAGTCTTTCTTTTTTTATTGTATTAAAATATACTTTAAATACATAGGCTAAATTATTGCGGATATAATGTTGTAGGATGAAACTGTAGAAGAGAAAATAGTTTTGTAAAATAGGTTTTGGTTGCGTGATTTTAACATATCCGAAATATATATTATTTTACATAGGTTTATTTTTTAATATATTAAGTACCATCACAGTTTGTTTTGTATTTACTTAATCATACTCCTTATGCGACAAACGTATTGGAATTGAATTATTATAAGAGTTATTTGTAAATGATTTTTTTTAAACATCAGTATAAAATATCAATGTTAACATCAAACTGGAAAACTTTGAATGAGTTTATTATTTTGAACAGTTTATAATAGTTAATATATTGACTAATAAATTTTAAACTAAACTTTTAAACATAAAATAATTAAAAATAACTACAATAAATTCAAGAAGGCACTATAATTATTGGTGTTTTTACAGTTTGAATATTGTATAAAACTACTAAAAAAAATGTAATTACGAAAATATTTCACATTATTTTGACTCTCGAAAATTTTATATTACTTAGTTAATTAACTTCATCTTGAGGCGACTTCCTAAATCAGTAGTTTAAAATTGACGGCAATGTTTTTGGCAACTTATTACATGGTGACTAAAATTATGCCTGAAAATTCTCCATTTTCAAGTTCTGATTTCATGCAGAATGAAATGAAGCCATAATCTAATTCTATACCAACATAAATTAAGGAACAAATGTGGTTGCTATATATGTGTTATTTTATCTGGAATATTGAATAAAATGGGTGACAGATGTGACGGCCGTCATTTGAGAAACATACAAAACGTGGTGTCGAAAAACGCAATTTGTTTGGTTTAATGTAAACAAAATTTATTAAATTGATTATAAACGCATACATTATTTGAAAAAAATTAAAATATGCAGCGATTTTAATTATCAAAAATAGAAAAAAATACACTTTTAAAAAGTCGGTTTTTATTAAAAAATGAAAACTGTCCCTCAAACACGTTTAAATTTCAATCAGAAAAAAAAAATCTACATAATGCTATTAAATATCTGTAACTTTATTTACTTTATATTGACTTTAATTACTCCAATTTTCTCTCAAGTAAATTCTGTATAAGATTTGTTTGAAAGTATTATGAGATTTTTAATCATTTTACTGCAGTCGTCACGAGGATCAGCAGCATTACGTTGGTCGGGCAGATATCTATTGTGATACACATGATTTTTTTTTTTTAAGTCATTCAATTTTTATAACTTTATTGAAATTGAGATTACTATAATACATGTTAATGAAATTTGTAATATATATTTGAAATATTTATGTTGAAAATTGTAATTATTATAGGTAAAAATGAAAAACATTTAGTATTGAACAAACAACTAAATAGATTTGTTTAAAAGCTTCTAAATTTCATACATATTTTAAATACAAAATACACATCAGGGACGAAATACTCTTTGCTCTCAAATTTTATTATAACTATGAAATATGTAAGTTGAAAATTATAATTATTAGAAAAAAATGTGCTACTGTATACATAACACTAAATCAGTGACATAATAAATTCCTATAAATTTTTATATTATTTCGAAATTTTTAACATGAACATTATAATTATTAATATAGGGTTCGTAGTCAGTCTGTTACAAATTCGACCACAAAGGAAATTCCTTCCCAACCATGAACTGAAGGTTCTTCTTCAATGTCAAGCAAAATGTACCTTCTTTAATGTACCTTTACGTTTGTTCTCCTTTAATATTGATTCCAGGGTGATACGCCAGTGAATTGCTCTCTTCAATTAGTCAAAAGAAAAATCCTGGAGAAACAATGGATATCCATTGCTTTTGACATGTAATGCAGCTTTTATTTGCCCTAAAAATATTGTAATCAATTACTCTTGCTACGTTTAGCACATGAAAAAATATTATCAGTAACCACCTATGGGAGTTTCGACATAAATAATGATCAACACTTTTTATACCAAGATTTTTAGTGTTGTGTATAGTAATAAGTCACAGTTTCTTCATTTCCCCGATATCCCCGTCGATGGCGTTGTTATAATCCTTGGTCCATATTGCAAAACTGTAATTTGAAAAGTCCTCGCTGTTTGCTGTATGCCCATATATATAGCTTAGTGGTATAAAAGTTTGACGCAGATACTAGAACATAGATTTTTATACAAAATTTAACAGCTTTTTAGATTTCTTTTTTTGCGAAAAAGAGCCCATGCAGTTGAAAACTACAAGCAGAAACACTTGTCCTTATTGTAAAAAAAACCGTAATGACTGTTTGGAATTTTACAAATATTTTTCGAACACTTGTCTTGTAGGAGTTAGCTTGTCCTGTGATCGGCGATGTTCTGCATCAAGTAAGTCATCAAATCTTAGACGATGTATACAAAATCTAAATGTATCTTTACCCATAATGACGTTTACTGCATCATATCCAGTTCCACTGCTGTTATTCTTAAAATAAGCAATTGTTTTCGGCTTCTTCAAAATCCCAATGAGGTACAAAATGAACAAAAGGAAACTGACCTTCATCTCATATCAGTAGGTTTTGCATCCCTTTTCTCTTACAAACGCGTTTCTTATTTTATTATAGAACGTGTTTGTGCCTTCAACAATTTGCTGTATCATTAAATTATCAATTAGGAAAGGAAACGCCTGAATAAGGGTTTTCACATTCTCAGCATCACCTTCGTGCCCCAAGCTTATAGAAAGAAGGTATGTTTAAACGCGGTGTTCTTGATGTACTAGCCACTTGGAGATCTAAATACCAACTAGTAGTTTCCGATTTTGTTTGCTTATAAATATAGAACTCACGTCAATGAAAATGAAGATTTTGCTTATCTACAGAAGTGTTTTCTTCTTGTTTTTCTACGTTTCAGCTACTTCACACCCGTCATCAGTGTCACTTTCACGAGCAGCTTCTTCTATAAATTTTCCTCGTGTTCATCTGAATCATCGACACCAATTAGGCTCTCAATTATTTTAATCACTGCCTTAACTGTGCCCTGTCACGTTCTGAAATATTTAATGCATATACAACGATGTTTATTCAAAAATAACAAATTTCTATAACAGCGATTTGGATTTACGTATTTGGTAATATGGATCACAATAGTCATCCAGACTCAAACAAAGACGTCAATAATTACACTATTTAAACAAGAACGTTGAGATTGGACTAACTGGTCCGGTGGGTTGTGGGAAAAATCAAGTGACCGTTCAAGGTTAAGGGTGTTGCCACCTGCTAATGGTGAATAATATAAAAGGCATGGATTACAATAGTGATCCGCGCAATAATTGCAATTTAAACAGTTAGTTTACGCAAAACCTAAAATATGTGTTACTCGAATCAAATATTGAGTATCAATATTACGTGTGGAATTTATTGTATCTACAGTTCTGGGATCATTTATTACAATTTTTAAAGTCACGACAACACATAATTAATTTATCAAATTTGTTCTTTAGTTTGTGCTCCAAGAATAACAGTATAGCTTCATGTCACTTTTGGAGAATAAACCAGTTCTATACAAATGTATGAGTAATTTGGAATCACTCTATATTTCCGACAATTACAAGTTCTTTTTTACATTGAATTGAATGCACACTTTTCTTTAAATGGTATTTTTTAACGGATAGGTAATATAAATCTTTACTTGTTTCAGCATACGTATACAACACGAAACGATATGTATGTAAGCTAAGGTAGAAGAAATATTGCATTTAAATTACTTATTATTCTCAGTATAGATTCCAAAAAGAATTAAAGTTTTTTACATAATTTTAACTAGTATATACCAGGATTTAGGATTCAAATGTTTCTCTAAAGAAGAAGAACTAGACATCGGAGACTGTCATTGGTATAATAAATAGCTATAATTGGAAGTATGTAGAGTTTTGCAATATATATCGTGGGGGTTTTTTTTAAATTTTATTTTTTTTTTACTTTTATTTAGTGACAGAATAACTTAGATACAAAAGTTTGACGTTACAGAAAAGTAACGATAGATTCTGAGCACGACATAACTTTTCGCGTAAACAAGCACCAAGATGGAGAGTTTGTTTGACACAATCGTTTCAAGACTATTATTGTTGTTAGAAGGAAAGGAATTTATAGAATTTTGAAAACAATAAAGTAAAACAAATGGCATAGTTCATGTTATGATCTTTGACAATATCTATTTAAAGCAAAGTTCATTTTTGTATTTGTTAAAATTTAACAATGTATTTGTATTAAGAGCAACATAATCTGATTTTTCTATCACCACCTCTATAATTTACTGATTTAGAACTTCCAGTAGTATGAAAAGTGAGATTGTTGGGTGATTTTGTTAACACGAGGTTTTATTGTTTCCAAGTCTTACTACACAAAAGCCTAGTAGGGTTAATTTGACTTGCAAGTATAAGGTGTGAAAAATGCGGTTATAAAATGACTCAACAGATTGGTTTAACAAAGCCTGATGTACTCAATAATTAATTAAAATGAAATATGTATCTATTCTGCTTTATTTTCACTCATCCCCATATTGAGTTTGTAGATTACCAATACAGCTCTGTGGCATGTATATTGCTGAATGCGATGACAAATTCGTTTTATGACAAACACTAATATTAATTCATGAGTAATCTACAGGAAACTGTAAGACACAACAACATCATATAATTAGTTATTGAAATATTATATTCGCCCATAAATTAACTTGTTCCCGTCACAATAATCCTATAGACCACTTGGATTACCGGTTTCGAATGTTAATCGTCATTGTCAGATCCAAGGCATCAAACATATTGTGTACTCGTTGAATGTTTTAAGGAATTGTTTTGAATGACTATGAAAGTTAAATAAGAAGACGACACCCATGAAGGGTTGACTTCATTATCGTGGAAACTTTCAATATCGTGGATCTGAAGATATCGGTTTAGTGTGGAAACCTCTAATTCAAAGTGGATTAGAATGTAATTTTCAATTCTTTATTCTTGAAGTGCTATACATCCAGACTCGTCATTCTCCTTTATTTAGTAATTTTAACCGATAGAATTGTATGTAGGTACTCATAAACTAAACTCAAGGATTCGTTCACTGTAATTGTTAACACTTTTTTTTGTTATCCAGGTAATGTCTGTATTATGTATTGGTTTTATTTAGATCCTGGTAGTTATATTTTATATTTATATTTAGGCCTACCTTATAAGTATAAAGTGAGAGTATTTAATGTAAAGTAAGTATTATTTATTGTTCATTTAAAATTCGTGTTTATTTTTTAAAGTTCGTGACTACATACTTTATTTCTTCTATATGGAAGCCAACTCACATTTTATTATATTCAAATAATCAATGGACGGGATTTGAGGGATGAGATTCTCTCTCTTATAGTGGTTTGATATTTTAAAACAGTTTAATGAAATTGATTAACTATATACTTTATCCCAATCGTTCAAATTATTAAATTTACAGTCAATTAAAGTTCCAAAAAAATTTTAGAATGATTTATAACAACAGTTGTTATTTAAATCCATCAAATTTAGGTACATTTATTGTTCCAAAATTGATACAAAGATAGTTGTAGTAATGACTAGGAATATGAAAGACATTTGTTATAAACGAAAATAGTGTTCCCTTTTCTATATTTTGATAACAAGGAAATGTAAAAGCACTTACTTATTTTACTAAGTAATGAAGCACCACTTTTATCCGTATTTATTATTATTACTATTAATTTAAGTGGGGTTTACATTCTAGATAAAAAACATAAAATATTTTTTGTGTGCTACTGAAATTTCCCTAACTAGCTTATGTCTAGTCCCTTGGTTAGGGTCAGGATATTCCTGGCTGGTTTCTTGTTGCTTCAAAGGTCACATTTGGGTCGAAGGTCAGTTGTATTCTACCTTCTAATGGTTCGTATTTTCGAAGTATATGTTATAATTACATAGTCTGAATTTCAAGTTTGCATAGTGAAATTCGATGGTGTTTAGATGCATATTGAAAGCGCCATGAGCTGATACGAAGCTGAAGTCTAGTATCAACAAGACTTAATAGTCTAATAAATACAAGTAAGTAACTTATTATAATCATAGGTTATTGTAAGTGGAACGTCTATACAAGGATCTCTTAATGACAGATTGAGAATAAAATTGAATATAAAGTTAAATCAATAAAAATTGATGTTAATTTTCTTATTGTTAAAAAGTATGGTTCGTACATTTAAACAGATTTATAAGAATAAGTATTATTTGTACCATCACTTTAGAAACAATAATAACTAAAAATGTAGCGGAATTTCGTCAACGTTAGGACAAAGTAGTGTTCGCTGTAGGCACTAGGGTTAATTGGATCCACGAGCACAATTCCCTGATCGTTGTTTATTCCCTTCTGTCCCTAATGTGAGCGAGAGAAACAATTTCAACACCGCGTGAGAGAGGCAACCCTTTTGAAGGGTTGAGGGAAATCATAAAAAGTTTAAAATTTATAATAATTTTTGTTGTTTGGTTAAAATAACAGTGTAAAATCTTAACAAATCAATCGATGGCAGGCTCTAAACTACAAAATACGTAAAATAGAGTTTTATAGAATGTGGTATTCTTGTTATGAGGGAATAATTTCGCATATACGTAAATACGTTAGTCCCTGATTAAATTTGCCTGAAATAAATTCAAATAAATTTATTTTAAAATACTGGGTTACTTAGGATGTTAGATTAGATAAAATATTTGTATTATTAATTAAAAATTAAATTCATTAAATCGTAAATTCGAATTAAATCTTTTATTAAAATGTTAATTAAATCAAATTGGGTATAAAATATTAGAATAAATTATAGTTAGGTAAATAATTGATTCTGTATTGTAGTTTAAGAAATTATTATTAAATTGAAAGGAAAGTTATTATTTTGTATTTGTTGGAGAAAGTAAAATCCAAAAAGTTTTATTTTATGTTTGAAATTAAAAAAAAAAAAAAGAATTATTAAAATTTTATTTGCTTTATAAAAAAGTTATTATTTACAAAAAACACCTAGTATTCAAATATCCCAATAGTTTATGAGTTATAGATTAAGAATTGATAGAGTGAAATTTCATAAAATATTTGCAAGCACAAATAAACAATTTACAAGGTTAGTTTCAGTGTACTCACTAATCAGAGGTTTACAAAAAGTAAAATCATTCACTTGTGTCCTAACTGAGATAGAATCAAATATAAAGTTACTGGAAGTATAACGTAGAAGTTTTTTTTTTTTAGTCAGGATATTCAGAAAACTGAATATTCAACACATAGTTATTTCACCTAGGCCAAACAAAGCGAGATTGCCTATAAAACTTCCAGTAGGTGGAAATAACTTATTCTCAAACGAAAAACCGTTGAATAAATCGGCGTCCAAAAAAAAGTGGGGTCCGAAAACATCATTCAACTTAACCAAGAAAAGGTTTACCGTTAGAATATATATATATATATATATATATATATATATATATATATATATATATATATATAACAACATAATCTGTGAGTTTGTACAAAATTGTAATGGCAGTTAACATCTACATTAAATTGCAAATATCTGTTGAATGTAGGAATATTGTAAGGTGACTGTTGTTTAACTGCTGAGAAGTCCAAACTAAGCCGATGTGTTATATGCAACTTTATTTTATTAAATTTTTACATACGTTAAATTACCTATTATATTCATAATTGCATTACAGATAGTAACTTTCACTAAAGTTAGAGATAAATGGCAGACAAGATGTTTCAGGTAAATATCTTAATTAATAATAAATGTGTTACTAATAAATAACTTCTAAAAATAATCGACAATTTAAATTATATGAGATACAGTACAATTAAAATTAGAAATAAAATTAAATAAGATAAATTATGTGTTTAAACACAGATTATTAAGCAGTTCGTTCTAGTATTGGTCTCTTCTTATAATTAACCCCCCCCCCCAGGATAATTTAGGTATGTTGTTTTTTTTCTATCTCAGCTACTAGGTCGTGAACTATGGCTTTGATAACGTAACGGTTTCAATGCTTTAACTAAAAACATATAAATTTTAGTAGAAAAGTGATCTATATTATAATTACAAAATAATCATTTATACGTTTATAACTTGTATTAAATAATCAATTGAATTATAGGTACATGGACTTTGATTTATTCATATAAACTACATCATTAATTTTCATTACATAAGGTACTAATTTTATCTAATCATTTTATATAAACGTACGATTAGAAAAATAACATCTTGTAAACTGTATGATTTAATCTAACATTTAAAAAAATCCGTTTTAATATTATAGCAAGTACAATAATTTGTCCATTGCAACATAGTTTCAGTTACCTTTAAGGACGTTTTGGAAATTATAATTCTTACCTTATGGAAAGTAGTCCTATTACTTCCTCCAATATATTTTTAAACCAATTTCATAAATCAAACAATTTGGAGTAAAAATCCAAAATATTACTTCATCATTTTGTGTTTGGCACCAGTATATGTTAGTGTTTCATGAATTATATTAGTGTTAGCGTTTCATTATATTACAAACCTATCAATAGATAGTTATTATTATGAAACTTATCTCTTTAAGCTGACACAGATATTAAATTTTCTACTCTCATTCTAAAGTACATCCAATTTAATGATATTAACGCTCCTATGCCAAACAGCTAATATACAATAGCGTCCATTATAAATCACATATCAGCACTTATTTTCGCATCAATAAAAAAAATGTTACGTTTAAAACTAGTATAAGTACCTTTCTGGTATTTTCCAGTAATTTGTCACATGGGATCCCTAAATAAGGCTACTAGACTGTTGTAGTCAACATAAATACTCTCTTACAATATGTATCTAATTAGAGTCGTGGGTATAATATTTAATTACCTCATCTTTTGGTAAGAAAATAGAGGCCAAATTAAATAGACGTTTTATTCCTGCCTTAAAACGACAATCTATATTAATTTAAGTATAGGTTGTGTCAAATTATTTTTAATAAAGCACAAATTCTCTGTTGTGGCGTTTTGTTTAAGTAGCCTATTTCAGTGAAACGGTTGTTAGGATTAAATAAACTGTCAGTACGTTTTGAGGCATTTGTACAATTATTATAAAACTAAATTCAAAAAATGTAATGTTAAAACAACTACAAAACTTATAAATAATCTTCTCTGGAACCTTTCGGACCAAAATGAGGCCTTTTATTGAGTTATTTACTTTAGCACTATAATGTAGGCTAATACTTAAATGGAATGTGTCTCAATTAATATAGGATGCATGGCTACTTACTACAATTCCGCAATATGTAACTGGCAGTCTAACATTTTGTAACTATTTAGTTTGTTAATATTGTAAATAATATTGTCCCTATTCATTAATTTATACTTCAGAATTAAACACTTATTTACGGATCATAGTAACGAATTGCAGTTCACTGGAACTTCAGTACTTTTCAAGTCGTTTTTTTTTTAAACAGAACGCTTTATGGCCAGTTTACATCTTTCAATCACTACAGCAGGCACTCAAATATAAATTTAACTATAAGGCCCCTCTTCATTTCCTATGTAGATGAAAGGTAAAGGTTTAATGATATTTCAGATATTATTGACTTTAAACAATGTCAGTACTAACAATATACGTGGTGTTGGTTACAACGTAATGGCATGGTGCCAGGGACGAAACAACTACCACGAGTATTTAATTGGTAGATGAGTTAAACTAATATACGTATAGCATTAGAAGATTAAATGGGATAGGGAGTACACTTCAACGGCTTGGTGAAAATTTATAAAATATAGTTCAAATTTCTCTCTTTTTATAAAATAATTCTACCAATTATACTAAAAAGTGTTTTTATGTAATGTATATATTAGTTTCTTACTTATCTGAATTTTCTAAATACATAAAAAACAATAATATCAACAACTTATGTCAAGTTATAAATATTTACATTAAACATATTAAACTAACATGAGTTCTAAATAAAATATTGTGTATTCAGTTAGATCTACTAGGTAATTTTCCCGCTCTGCTAACACAACAAGTAGGCAGATAAAAATATTACAAGGAATATTTAAAGGGACTGGCGTTTAACACATTTTAAAGACTAACTCAAATAACTTGGTCATCTGAATAGTTTTTACATTGTGTTAAACGTCAGTCACTTTAAGTTTGTTAAAGTAACAATATTTTTTTATAGAATTCATTAGTTTTCATACATAAAGACAGTTTTAATTTATATAACGTGTACAAATGTACAAGAATAACTTCTTTTTTAGTGTTGATAAATGTTGTTAATATTTAGTGTCTTGTGTTTGTAAAGTGTAGCTTGATAATGCCGCCTGTGTAACGGCGAAACATGTCGACAAAAAATAAGGATTGTTTGACAAACAAGGTATTTATAACCATTCATATATAACAATAATTTTAATTTATTTTACATTTTCATAATATTATATATTATTGTTTTATATGTATAATGACGTATCTATCAACTGTATTATTAGTGTTGTAACACTCCGGCAAGACCCATATCCCTGATCCCCACAGATGTGTAACTTATATTATACAGTGCTTATGGCTGTATAATTGATTTCAAAAAAATGTTACTGCATTTGTATTTGTGTTAAATTATAAGAAATTTATGTAATAAATCAATACATAAATTTGGTAAATAACTGAAATGAGAACGTCAACATTCTCCTTTGATTTATTTTTGCTCAGAAATGAGTTATTATTATAATTTGATTTGTTATTATTAAGTATGTTCTCTAAAAGATTGCACGTAATCTATCTTACATAAACCCAATTGGTTCCTACGGATTGCCTAATGAATGACACAAACTTTAATACACATAGCAATTACTGAGATTTTAAAACAAAATTCATTATAGTACATCATTTTAGATCGTGTTCCAAAGAGGAAATTTATATAATTTTTATTTTCTCACTTTTTGAGTTGTGTGATGAATCAAAAAATAGCTTTCGAAGTTTTTCATAAATATTCGTTTTCAAGTTTCCTGTAAATATTCTCGTTGAATAATCTGCGACTGTCGACCGTTTGATGCTTTCCAAATTTGCCCAAACAGGTAGAACGATTTTAATCATCGTTAGATTTTAACCTATTCTTAACCAAATATATAGGGACAGTTTTTCATTTCTTCTATTGTTCAAAATAGTAGTTACCATAATAAACAACTCAAAATTTCTATTATAAAAATGTTTCTCAAGATTATAATCTGAGGATCCAAGCAAAATGTATTGTTCGCTATCTCACCACAAATACAGTACTTCAAAACGTGAAGATGGATAACCCGATCATGGTGAAAAATATCAAGTAAACAAAACCAAAATCAGTAATAACTGGTGAAAAAACAAAACAAAATGCACTTTGACCATTATCATTAAAATCTCGATTTAAATTGAACACGATTTTCACTGAAAAAGTTTTTATTCTCCGTTTATACAAAATTTAAAGGACTTCATTAGATGGAAATTTTCCAGATACTCGGAATCAGTGCTAATTTGATATCGTAGTCGTACTGGTAAAAAATTATTATTCGCTTAAAACTTCTTTAAAATACAAAATTATACCGCCATTTGAATTGTACCAACTGATTTTTCTGTTAAATATTTTCAAGGCTTAAAAAGCAAATTTTAATAAATCAGATAACTTGTGATCTCTAGAGAATCTTGTGTAACTATAAGATTTATTTCTTTATGGTGAGCTAAGTGCGCTAAATAATAATTTGTCTTGTGTGTCTAATCGTTGGACATTTAATAGTCTTGAAGTAGTATTAATGAATGTTGCAATATCAAGAGTTAATGATGTTAGAGATTCACTAAAATGCTCCAATACTGTCGAATTTACAATAAAGTTACATTGTACCTTGCTATTCTACATCATTTTCTTTCAATAATATTCTTTTATTTGCAACAAAGGTTACACCAAGTAAGGTCTTAATAATTGAACAGAACAGTTGGTTTAAAACCGTGGATTAGATTCTTAGATTTACTGAGACGTGTTTCAGTTTATCAGAGGTAAAATTGATTATGTAAATCTGGTCTGTTCCGACTAAAGTTTTCATTGCATATATTTCTCCTGAATATGAATGCATATACTAATAACAATGGAAAATATACGAAAACTATTAAATTTTGTCTGTGTATTATATACTTATATACATGTACAAAACTTCAACGAACCTGCATACATGGGAAAATTATCAATATCTAATCCAAAAATGAAAATGAAATAATGTGTGGTAAAATAACAAAATATAAAATTGTTCATAATAAAAATAGAAGCTTGAATTTGTTTATTGAATTGTTCTCAACCGTTAACAGAAGTCAACAGAGTGGGAAGTAAGAGTAGTTGCTGTAGCTTAGTTCCTGCACACGTCTAATAAGCCAACATTTTGTCTTGTTAACCGTAAACGAGGGTGCCATTGTTGGTGTTTTTCATGGTTACGCCACTCCTACATCTTCGTGAGTCAAATAGTCATAAAATTTAAGCGGTAAGTAACGAGAGAGTTAGAAATTGATTTGAAAATAAAATTTTACAAAACATGATACTAACCAAAAACATAAGGGATTAGATAAACATGTTTTTTTTTCAGATTAGCACTGTGGATTTAAGAATCAATGTTTCATTAATATTTCCACTAAGATCAATGGTAATGAAAGCACTTTTATAAAAATAATATTTTTTTCCACCAAAAACCTAATTAAAAAAATAAAAACATTCCTTAACGTTTATGTACTTCATTGAAATATATAAACATACTAAATAAGATTATACATCTTTCTACACTTTATATAGCAACTTAAACTTGATTTTAGTGAAACCATAAATCAAGATCTACTTACACGTAATTGAATAGTAACTTCCACAACCCTTGTTCTCCTTCTCTGCACTATTCCATTCTTATTAATTTATCACTAAAAGAAATTCAATTTTGCCAGAGTTGTAAAAAAAATTCTTGGAAGTATTTCTAGATGGTAGTGCAAATTTAATGGCTGCGAAAATGTAATTATATTCAAAAAGTTCATACAATAATTACTACTACGATATATAGTTATACAGGTAAAATTATTAAAATCAAATAATTATTTTGCATTTATATATATTATATTGATACAATTTTAGACAAAATTACACTTAACATTAATCAGAAAAACAAGTTTACACTTGCAGCATTTGATGAAAGATAGTTGATGTCTTAGAAAATTCGTGAAATGCAAACAAGAAAATAAACTCGATAATTCCAAAATGAAATTTGAAAATAATTCTTCAAAAATATTTGGCATTGGTTAAATATTAAAATCTTGTTTGGCTAAACATATAATTAAAAAAAATAAAATAAAAAAAAGACAATAACTTTGTTTTCGCAAACAATAATTATATATCAAAATTATATCTAGCTTTCATTTTGAGCCTAAAACTATACATGTTCATATATGTTTAATAAGATATATAACCCCTCCCATTCTTATACCGTTCATGTTGTAACTTTGTAGTAACTTCACTGATTGTTTGACAAATTGTAAGAAAGGGGATGTAGTTATTAATGTGTTATTGCCAAACCAGCTTTACTACTTTTAATTCTTCTCTATTCCTGAAATTGTTATAGTGTTTCTTGGCATTTTTGTAAGAATTTATAACATTACATCTTTTCTAGAAGAACTGAGTAACTTCAATTGGGTCTGCTGTTGGATGACATAACTTTTCATCACCTTGACATTAATTTAATGTATCTCACATTTATTTACTTAAGTGTTGAAGGTTCTTACGTTGTTAAACTTTTAGTTTTCCATTTATCTTTCTTCTATAAGTTCTCTGTTATTAAAAAATGCTTTATTTGAAATCAGCTGTGATTACGTAGCCTCTTCCTTATTGGTTTATTCGTTTCGGAATTTGTCTTTCCCTTATACTCTTACCATCTAAGATTGCACTAACGTTATGATATAATATTCTTGTTGCTGGAAAATTTGGCTAAATGGTTAATTGATTAATATTAAGTTGTAGTTCAGTTTTTTGAAATTTAAAATAAGAACATGAAGCGTAAAGTAGGATATTCTTCGGTTTCTTACAATTATTTCAAACCATGCTTTGTTTGGATTGAAAAAGCGACACACGAGAGTGAAGTATTTTTTTATGTAATAACAGGACGGATTTAAAGTTTTAAGCTGTCTTTTATTACATTTCAGCACTTTGGAAGAAATAAACTCAGCTTAGTAACCGAGAGATATAAATTGGATGTTTAATTCAATCCCACTTCCACCTTTAATATTACAAACCCGAAGCTATAGTTGTGACACATAAAATCGATACATTGAACTTGAAGCAGATCTAACCAAACATATTCTTTTGCCCTCCCCTTATGAAATATAAAAAGCATTTCTGAAATATTTGGGCAAGAAATAACACTAAGTTTATACAACAGAACAATTCACAAACATTTACATACATATAAACGTATGACCAAAAACTAATTTATTTCTAATTTTGTGTTTACAATAAAATTAAGGAACGAGTCTTAACAGTTTTTCTAGCATTTAAAACCAGTTGATTAATATACCTATCGAATAGTAGATAATACCATATGAATAGATGTAGAGGAATATTATCTGAGATACTAATATGTTATCAGTTGGTTGGGACCATATGAAAATCTTACTGGTGTTTAAATATAGACTCTTTCCCAAAGTAATGGTAAATTAAATAATGGAATTTGTAGTATGTAGCTAGACCGTATAAATAAGAATAGTGACAATATGTTCAGTGGTTCAGGCTGAGCAGGAAATACGCATGGGGAGTATGTAAAAATAAGTTGACACCATTATAGACTGTAATAAAAATAGTACAGAAAAAAACGAACGAATAAAAGTAACAAAAGTTCTAAATGTTATTTTTTTCCCCTGGTAAGAAATAATTAAATGTAAAACTTATATTAATTATTATGATTGCATTCTTACTCTAATTTAATTATCTTTAGATAACTTAAAGGAAATTTTCAATATGAAAAGATATTTTACAAATGGCCGTTAGTGATTTAAAATATGACCTCATTCACGTTGAAGCATACAGCTAATTGACGTAATTACGTTAAAAGAGGGTTGTTAAATTGTAGTTTATTTCACACAAATATATAACGTTATTTGCTTTTCATTCAGCCAAATGATTTTGATATCATTTTTAAAAATCTCTTCTTCCGTCCTATGTGTGCAATAGGAAGACCAATTTTGTATATTTTGTATCAACCACAACATCAAAGCATTACATTTCATTTGAATAATGTTACGTAGCATTCTTAAATTCATGAGGTTTTGTTATATAACAAATTTAGTTTTGTTTCTATCTGATAAAACTTGTACTTCACGATTGTTCACACCCGGAACATAAAATTGGCATAGATTATCATTCATATTAGTCCTCATACACATTTTTAAATTAGATTTCTAACTTGTTAAATTTAATTAGACATAATACCGATCCTATTTACGGATAATGAAGTGGACGCTGAAGTATTTAATTAATAAATGTGATAGATCGAACAATACTGTGTTTAGTTGGTTTTCACTAAACTGTTATGGTCGGCGACGTAAACACATTTGGATAATGATGGGAGGGAGTATCATTGCTAAGGTTGTGTGGCAGTTTTATAGTTTATAAAGTTGCATCTTAAGTACTTACAAACACTGTTATACGACGAACAATCCCTTTTTTATATTTTATACACACTGTGTTTAGCAACTCCAATTTTTTAATACGAACAGAAAGAAATTCACAATCGCAAGTGGTAAAATTTCACATCAACCAAAACTTTGTATCAAGTCAAGAGGTGGTACTCTCATGTGCCTGAAATTGTACAGGCGTGTTATGAAATATATGCTTATAGAATATATTTAGAAAATGTGGACCTATTTCTTAATTAAGTCTCTCAACCAATATCAAATTATTATATGTATCGCAATGGATTTGAAATCAGCTTCACAAATGCTTGAATGATACTATTTATATTTTAATAATGTTTTTGTAAAAGTAGGCCAAACTACTTGAGGGTGTTTATAAAGGTGAGATAGTATTAGACGTATAATTTATGGTTGAAGGTAGAGTTCTCAGAACTAATTTAATTGCATGATTTCTCTGAGTTAAAATAAAATATAAACACTCCAATGGAAATGCTAAATATTTCATTGATATAATTGTATTAGATTAAAGACATTTTTGCTACCAAAAGCTCATTTTCATTTATATAGTTATTCTCCACTGTAGGAACAACTACGACCGTAGGACTTGTTAGTGCAGTTGCAAATAATAGACTAATAATTTCGATAATAAATAAATACAAAAAACAAAAAAAGTTATGCACGAAAACTAACTCCATTTGAGTAGGTAGATTAAATTGAACTAATCGCAAATTACTTAAACATATACATGGAAAAATGTCATTTTCATTCCAGCATAATATATATATATATAGTGAAATAGTTTATATATATATATTATATATATATATATATATATATATATATATATAGACTATTTCACAATATTGTCATATAATTAAAAATTTATTGTAATTCATTTTTTAGAAAAAAAATATGTTACTCATTGAAAACGTATTTTTTGAATATTATACCATTTACTCACGCCTTTTTTAAGGAAAGAAATGATTTAGGCATTTGCGTGGGACTAACTTCTGTAGTTCCCTTATTTACCTAAATCGCAAGGTCCTTTATAGTTTTCATATACCGTGAAACGATCCTTGCGGGAGTTTAATTGTCTATCATATAATTCACCTTATTTTTCTATCTCCTCGTTCAGTCAAGATGCTATCCCAAACAACTTAGCCATTCCTTAAAAAAAACTGTCTAAGCTATCTCAAGTTCTTTTCCTTTTCCACTTAGATATCAACACATATTTCTCCTCTATCCGCGTCCATTCAAACTCATTTTAAATATCTCTACACTGATTGATGTTGGTGAATGCTCTCTAAGTCCTCCAAGGGCACCTTATCCCGCACTGGGTTTTTCTTTATGCTCGACCTACTTCCAGCCATGATGATTTTCCTCTTTGTTAAATAGTTCCAACTCCACGATACTTACATGTGGGGCTTCTCAAAAGATACTCAGTTTAACCGGAAACAACTGAATCATTGCTGACTTTCATTTTTTCTCTCCTTAGAGACAATCCTTACATTCTGGTTAACAATTACGGATGCGAATCCCATTCATCCCTGTCTAGGTCTGTGCGATGGTCTCTCTATGCTACCTCTTTGAAATCATAATATTCCATCTCAGTTTTTCCTCACCCTCCTAATCTCCAGGTGCAATGTTCCTTCGCCGCCTCCTTTTGTGCTATAAATCCTATTTTTCTCTCCACACTTTCTAGGCCCTTAGGCAGTTATTCCTAGCATCTACAATATCTTCACTCCACTAGTAAACTGACGTTCTTTTTGCACTCCCTATTTTTCTCGTAAAAGAGTCATGGCCATTCACTGTCACTACTTAGTGCCTTTTTCTGACTGTCAGTTATGCACTGGTTAATTTATTAAGTCGTCCTTCAAAATCCCCGTGGAACTATTACCAAGATATTTTTTCCTAGACATTCTGTCATAGCCTCTCCTCTCTTGTCTTCACATACAGTGATCCCCAAATAGTACTCTTGGCATTATAATCTCAACCTAAATTGTTGACATACATTACTTTTCTCTTTGACTTTTCTCTCTATATTCTGTAGAAAGTCCACGAATTTCTTAAAACAGCAGTTTGGGGAAGCAGACCATAAAATGGTCACCATACTGACGACTTTACTAAATAACACTCTACTTGTCCTTAGTTGTACGTTATTAAAACTGTCATGTGCCCGAAGATCTATTAGCCACAGATACTAACCGCCCTTCTATTGCTGAGATCCACTAATATTTTATATCTATAACGGCTTCCTAGCAGTACTTTTGCAGCAGAAAACGTCTGCACCACTTTGATTCAGGTTTGTATGTAGAAAATTCACTTCCAATCTTTTGTGTCCAGAGTATCTTGTGTTCCACCAGAGGCCTCCATCCTTCTACAAAGCCATCCTTATTGTATTACACTTTCATTTCTTTCTACTCGAATTTGTCCTTTATTATAGCCTTTCTAAAGGATCTGTATCCACCGCTACAGTCTGTATAACCCTCAGTAATATATATATATATATATATATAACATATTATTTGTATCTCCTATTAATATTCTAGTTAATATGTTAATATAATTAGTTTTGGGATGAATATATTGTAGACAATAAAACATCTTAGTAGGTTAGAGGATTGGGCCTTCCCCCACTCCAGGTAACAGTACAGGTGTTTGAACTGTCAACCCTATTGTTTAGGTCAATGCACCGGAGGAGTGGTGTAGACACAAAGCACCGGAAACTGGTCGGTGTCGTGGGGTTGGCTCGACATATTAGCCGCCCTAGTCAATAGCAATCACTTCCTGGAAAAGTGAACGGATCAGGTACCAGTCGGGCGGGTATAGGTTAGGTTAGGTTAGGAAGTATGGTCGTCGCAATCATAAAGCCCATCGACAATATGACATATCATTGAATTGGATAATTAAATAAACTTCAACAGTTCCTTACGTGTTCAGAATAGTTATGATTGGTGTTGTGCTTTCTGTGAGTTTTAAAGGATACCAGGTTAGCCAAGACCCGAGAATACTACCCGCGAATAACAAGTCACACTATTCTGACAGACGACGAACCTCGTCACTTGAGTGTCGCTCTTCGGCTGACCGAACAAACAAACACCTCCAATTCCAAGATGGGTTGCTCATTAAGCAGGAGTTTGAACAGATGACCCAAGTTCCCCAAAGTGTCGAGCCAACCCCACGGTATACTAGTATCGACCTAACCCCACGTCTAGCCAACCCCACGTAATCAACTGGTCACTTTAGTTGTAAAGAGTTTTAATTTAGTCTTTGTTAAGATTCCCTCTGAAGATGACAACTTTGTTGTTGTAATAGCTATAAGGGTCTAATACGAATAAAAATTTTATTTTTGACAAATAGTTTGTTTTTTGTTATTTTGTTTATTCCCAAGTGTGTTAAGGGACTTTAGAAAGTGTATATATTGTCACCACAGTGCTCTGGTCTTTGTTTATTTTACTATGTGATAAAGTGAAATAAGTTTACGAATAATAATGGGTGATTTCTTATGTAATATGAATTGAAATGCCATACAAATCTTTGAAATTATTGTTCAATATACTCCATATTTCGTTAAGTATTAGCCTTTCTATATATATATATTTTTAAATTTTATGTTTAATCGCTAAGATAATACTAAAAAGTTTCAAATGTAGTATAGTGGTGAGTTGGAAACATAACAATGAATATCATAAGAATGAATGAAGGATGAAGGTAAAACACTCGTAGGCCAAACTAAACCGTGCAGGTTAATGTAAGCAACTTTTGTTTACACAGATGTCCAGCCCATAAAATTGAAGAGTTCAACAGGAGGTTTTCCTTTTCCTTCATTTGTTTTCTTATCAGAGGTATTTCAGTTCAACTGAAATATCTAAACCCTCTACTCTAGACAATTTCTTGTTCACGTAAATATAAATTACACATACAGTAGGTAATTTTTTTAAAGAAATAAAAGTATAAAAAAGAGGGATGGGGGGGGGGGGGTAAAGTAAGAATGGTGAAAGAATTTAAATGAAAAAAACTAATTTGAAGGAAGGTATACTTATTACATTTATTTCGTTTAAAAAACAAGAGGTGGCATTATAGCAATAAATAAACGTACCATAATAATTAAGGTATATGTCATGCACATTGGAACACAACAGTTAATTTGACGTCATAATTTATGTTTATAACTAGTGGAGGCTCCAATAAATATTAATAACTAATTATTTTGATATTTTTATGTTCATTTACTAACGAGTTTACAGTCATCTATCTCTAATTAATATATTTTATGTAATGTTGTTACACCAAAATAACTATTGCAAAAGGTTAGTAATTTTGATCAAATGTTTCTTCAAAAGCCATATATACATTAATGTACCAACTATATACTGTCTTGAATTGAAAACACAATGTGAAATAACTGTAACTGAACTTTATGATCGGATGTTCACTTGAACATTAAAGTACTTGCAAGGTGCCTTTAAATAATCAAAACACAAATTTAAGTTGCTATACTACAAAATAATAAAACACATGAAAGTAAATATTTGTATTTGATATATTATTATAGAAATTAGTGTAGCATTTCCAGAACTAACTAAACATACAATTTTATGTTTGTTGCATAGTTTAACAATTCTTTTTTTTTTAATTAGAGTTTATTTTTACTATAAAATTGCCCATAAATTCAAAGCATTTAAATAAGTACTGTCCTTTTTTTGGTATATGATTGGTACATAACTTTAGTAGACAGTGATATAAACTTTATTATTTATATTTGAAATTTAGGAAGATTGGAAACTTAAAATATACAGCTGTAAAATAAAGCTCAGTTTCTTCTTAAATAAACCTAAAAAATATTTTGATATATTCGAAAACAGACAATTAGTTTACACTTTCTCCAAAATAAACCTCTCACCCC
Organism: Aphrophora alni; assembly: GCA_963513935.1. Taxonomy (NCBI): domain Eukaryota; kingdom Metazoa; phylum Arthropoda; class Insecta; order Hemiptera; family Aphrophoridae; genus Aphrophora; species Aphrophora alni. Next base: position 90,612,204 of record OY740767.1, read on the forward strand.
CGGTTATTCTTCCGAAGAAAATGTTGTCTTCATTAAATTTTTCGGATAAAAGTTGAAGTATACATAGACAAAGGCATATTTCATAACTAATGTTACTTTTTAGGACGACAGTAAATATTTAGTAAATTATCTGAATGATTAATAAATTGTTTTTTGCCTTTTGAATGTAAACAGATCCTGATTGATTTTGAATTGTTTGTCGAATTTGTTTATGAAGGCTCAGGAAAGTTTAAAAGATATTATTTGTAAAAAAAAAAATAATAATAACAATAATAGCAATAATAATAATAATAATTTGCACTATGTATTTAAACAATGTATAAAAATTTAAAAAAATAAATTTATTTAAATTCATGGAGGTAGTTTGTGATTTTACTTTCATACAGTACGGTAAAAATTTAAAACGAAGAAATTAATGTAAATATCAGTTATAGATCGTCCTTCGATTTTTCTATAAAATATCAAGAATACATAAAGTATTTACCTTGTATTCAAAGGATGGGATCATATTACGAGGCACAATAAAGATTTCAAGTCCCTAAGTGCATTTCTTCATTGTTAAATAACACATAGAAAACGAGAGAATGCAGCAGTTAAATTAAAGTCTAATTACCGAAAGCCAATGTTAGTGAAGTTAGTTTATGGGTTATGGCATCTTTATTTAAAAATCAGTCAGATCATTCCAAATTTTGTAAGACACTTTTAAAGTCAGAAAATTCATTAGTTTATTAGAAAATATTAAAATTTTTAAATCGACTTCACAATTAGTAGCATCTAAGTTGCGTAAGTTACAAAATCGTACACATTAAAAAAATTACCTACGATCAGTTTGTAATAATTGTAAAACGAGATGGAAAATAACACTCTAAAATCATTTTGATGTTCCAATTCGGTGGAATCTCTTTTCTTCTTTAAAAGTCATAACTTATATGAAATATATTTTAAATGGGTGTTTATTTATTTGGAGGTTATTTCACACTTCCATCCTGCCTGTCATGTAAACTTTTGAGGTCCACCAGTTCCAACGACAGAAAAAAAAAAAACACCATTATATTCATTTGTATTTATTGACACGGGTCATTATCTTTGAATAAAAGTACTGTAATAGCATCTTATTTCTCTCCTGTCTTCTGTAATCAACTAGTCTCTCACTCTTTATACCTTTTAAGAGATGTTTTGGTTATAGTTTTGCCTAGCTCTAGGAGTCCTGAGAAGAACTATTGGTCGTCTCCAAGAGGTTTTTACGAGAGTCGTATACTCGCTGACTCTTGAATTGAATTTTTGTTGAAAGATTATTTATTTATTTCTCATATAAACATGTATTTAAAAAAATATAATAGTTTTACGAATAGAAAAAATACATTGCCATCAGTTACGACCAATTAATTACATTTATTAAATTCATGAAACCATATTACACATTGCAAATGTGTAAACATACATAAACGTAATAGATAGCAGAACTTTGTAAATTTCTAGATAAATAAAATAGGAAAGTGCTACGCAATTTTATTTATGTATATACAAATAAGTTACTATACTTAGTACATTGTGTGAAAAATAATAGTTAGTTGATAAATATTGAAAATAATTCTAAAAACCAAATTAATCTTCTTTATTAGATACATTTGGCAATAAAATAACTTGTAAACATAATTGCTATCTCATTACAAAATATTAATTCAAAATTATTGATTTCGAAGTGCATCTACTATCTCTCTATACAAAAGAAGACTATAATCAATTTATAAACATATCAGACATTTCAATCCAAGTTTGAAAATATCGAAATAAATATAAATGTAGCACTGTTTTTTAGAAAAGTTTATTTTGGCTAATATATATACCACCGGAACTGACCTTGCGTTATGTAATTTACGTCGTTGTTAGGTCTTACACACACACATATATATATATATATATATATATATATATATATATATATATACCTGACCTGGATTATATATATCCACCTGACCTCACTTCGCCTACGTAATTTACGTCCTAATTGTATCTTACGCAACTTAGATGCTACTTTTTTGACGTCAATTTCAATACTTTCATTTTTTTAAAATAAACTAATGCATTTTGTGACTTAAAACTCTCTTACGAAATTAAAATGATATAATTGTTTTAAAATATGGTAGTGGTAACCCACACACTAGCTTCACTAACGTAGTCATACATATTAACAATAAAAAGCGCATCAATTAATTATAATTAGGTATGTATTAAATTTATTGACTATATATATATATTCCTTTTATTTTTTGTTGATATTGTAACAACATTAATTAAAATTATTTTATACATATTACGCATCTGACAAAATACAAAATGTTTATTGTGTTGCCACGTACAGGAACACATGGATACATGTAAATGGCATAATTGAGATTGACAGACATAGTCACATGTCAATAATTTAACATAATTCAGAATTATACTAGAATAATTGATGAAATATGTTTTCATGTTTATTAATTCCTAGCATTATTTGCAATTGAATGAAGTCAAGCTTATATTTTCAATAACCAATCTATAATAATTTTATTTTTTTTAAGTGCACAATTTTATTAAAATGAAAATGCTAAGCCTATAATTAAAATTTTAGAACCTTAATAAGAGTTTTATGCAAACTTCTCAGTTCCTCTACAATATAGACAATTTAATACAGATTTAAACAACGCCCTTACAAGAGATTCAATGTCTCTATCAGTTGAACTTAATATAACAACAATAGTATATTTCTTTATTTTATTAGTTACTTATATTAGATTAAAATTTACCTGACCTGAAGTACGTGGGTCCAGATCATTTTTACACTCAAACAATTTATAAACTGAATTTAGGAGATTAAATGCTCTTCTTTATAAATCTTAAAATTTAAAACAGTATTCGTATAATTTCAGTAAAAACATAGAAATATATATTTAATTCTAAATTGAAGCACAATATTCATCATGCAATTTCACCATTCATGCACTCATTCGTACAATCGAATTTAATACAATAAAAAGGAATTACAGTATAAATTTCTGTTTTAAAATCCTCCTTTAGAAAGATAGTGTTACTCAAATAAATAACCCTCTGCTATTTGTGTTCAAAAGTTAAGATTGCCATGATTCGATATCTAAAGAATCCATTTATTGAACGTAATACATCATTATATATTTATATATTTTTTGTATAAAAATTAGGCTAAAAGGTTTGCTAATGAGTTTTTAATTAATAACAAATATACAGAATACAGTCGCTTATATATCAAATCCAAAGTCTTTTAATTTACACACTGCTTATATAATAGTGCAGTGTTACACTATACACTACATTATTTTATATTTATCCGTAAATAATCAATGTATGGACGGAATAAATTTATTATTTTTAATTTATTTTATTTTATCCAAGACATTTTTTATTTCTTTATTTCTTAGACACTTCTTTTTTCTATTCAATTGTTATTATTTGATATAATTATTGTATACCATACTTTTTATCATTTATTTATTTTATCTCTATTGCACTGTTTTCAAATACACTTTTCACATTATTATGAATAAAAAGTAGCATGAAATCCAGGGTCGGTCATACCCTAGGTAGGCGCTTTTTTAGAAAAGTATATCTTTTAGGGTGTGTTTTATTTATGAGTGTATTTGATTAGTCATGCAAATAAAATTCAGTTTAGCAAAGTCAGTACTTTTTATTCGTCTAATGTCCGGAATTACCAAATTTGTAGAGGCGAAAAATGCACTACAAGTCTAAGTAATACACAAATAATTTTACCAATATAAAATTCTACGACTACCAGCGGAGGTTACCGGCATAGATTATATACAAATTAGAAGACCTTAAAGATGTTGTTATTTGATCATTGTTTCTATTATCTGCCCGACTACATGGGTATGATACGGTAGCAGCAAATAATTTAAACTTGTTTTTAAATTCTTTTTCGTTTTATCAGGAACCATTACAAATATATTTTACAATGGTTGTTACCCTTCGTATTTTTATGTTTTGTACGTGTTACTTTATGTTTAAATTATTTATTAATTTACTTTAATGTAGATAAGCCTATTAGTTAATATAAATTGTATTTTTTAATTTCATAGCTTGCTGTTGCACCACGAAGGTAAGTTTAGTTTAGAGAGTTTTTTAGATGTAAAACGCAACAAATAGTGAATGGATGAATAAATGAAAGATATGTTATACAATGTATGTGTATAACACTACCACTAAGCTATTTCTAGTTATTCACTTCTGAATGAACTTGCTTAGTGAAAATACTCTTTTCTAATGTCGATACACGTTATGGAAGATTCTATTACAAATTTGTAAAATGAGAAGCATATCATGAAAAATATATTTTCATATTGTTTGAAATTGGTGGAATAACTGATTTCCAATACCTCATATCCGGTCTCATATACCCCTAAAATATTCACAATTTTCACCAACACAATAGCTTCAAAAGTAGATAAAAAAGAGGGGCCCCAATTTAATAAATAGTTTCTTATTTTAAAATATCTCTAGAACTTATTTAACTGTTGTCATTATGAACAAACACATGTGATTAAAAGTAAAAGCTCGAATTTGAAATGTTTTCAATGCAGCAAAATCACGAGGTTGTGAAACATGATAAACACATTAAAATATAATATATGTGTTCTAATATCAAAACTAATTTATTCGAATTATAAACATGAATCAGAGTAATAAAAAAAATAATGGAATTGTTCTGTATATAAGAGATTAGTATTCATTTTATGTTACGTGATAATCAATATATGCAAACTAAATTAATTTAATCACATAAATATGATACATCACCAAAATTATTAAGTAAAATAATTCCAGTTTGAAATATTTCTATTAATTCTGCGCAAACTTCAAAAAATTTTAATGAATCTTTCGTAATCAATGTTCATTTAATGTAATTTGTTTATTGAAACGTTGTGCTAACAAAATTCAATGACTTTGTATTCAAACTACAGCTGCTGATACCGTCTGATTCATGTATTCTCTAACATGTATACCTCAATTGCACGTATCAACTATCTTTGTCAATAGAATACATGTAATAATAATAATTTTTTTCAGTAGGGTGAGTTTGCAGCTTAATCTAACAACTTATCACTAAATAACCTCATTCCCAATTACGAATTTAGACTTGAATCGTCCTTAAATTACAAAAAATTTAAAAATTATATAAATGATATATTAGAAAATAAATGTAGTTTTCCCATACCAATCTCATGGCACCAGCCTGAAGATATCACGGTTAATCAAATCTTGTTATATTCTAAAATTCTAATGAAAAAGTACAGAATGTGGAAAAAAATATAATACGAAAAACACAAACAAAGCAAAAATAATTAGCAAAAATATTTGGCACAATCTTTCTTCCTCTCAAATCGACAAAAGTTGGATAATCTAAAATAATCTACTAAAAAAACCCACCTACAAAAATAATGTTCATAATTACTGAAAGTAATCCCATATGAGCTAATTTGATATGTAACTAATAAATTTATTGAAAAGTTTTCAGTATATAAAGTTTTTAAAATATCGATTTACTTAAATAGAGGCTAAACATTTTGCTTGCGTTTACGCTTCAAAATGTAAACTTATTTAATTAAATCGTGTTTATATTTGGGCGGTCGTGGTTAATTTAGATTTTTGGTAAATTATTCCTGAATGGTAAATTTAGTCTCCTTGGAATTTCCACACTATGGTTCACTAATCGTCACACTTAATCAAAGTATTAACAAAAACTGGTGGATGTAATATACAGAAAATATTTGTTATATAACACATCCATGGACAATTTTATAAGTGTTTATTGATGACTGTAGAATATGGGGAGAACTATAATTAATTCTGAAAGCTAAGATTGCCATCATTAATAACGTATCCACATATTAAAGAATAACTAGCCTAAGAACCAATAGACCTTCTAAACCCTTATCGCAAAATGTAAGGTTACTGATATAATATTCCTAAAAGGCTGGAGTTAAAACCACTAGCCTCCCGGAGGCATTTTGCTTTCTATTAATACCGGTTTGGGGCTCGCTTTTATGTACCCCAAGAGCAGAAAATAATGTATAATGGAATATATGCTACGTTATGCTTCATTCAATTATACTAATATAGTATATCGTTGTTTGGGGTAAGACAAAATGAATTTTAACTTCTGCTATAAAATATAGGTTTAAACAGCCACGAAGTATAAAATGTGATTGAAACATAAGGCTTCTGTCGTTTGTGCAATCTGCTACAGCGCTAATGTGTACCAAGAAACAAATATAATAACTGAAAAAAATAAATTAGAACTATTTGAAAAAGGTTTTCAAGAGTACCTTCACCTAAAAAATAATAAATAAATAATAAACTGAAACTTTTTCATTCACTATGTGTTTACATTTCTTTTGTTTGGATTGGAAAGTTTTCAAGTTGTATAGGGTTATAAAAATCTTAAATAAATAGTTATTTACGTAAGAGGTGAAATTAATATAATGAGATGTGTATTAAATAAGTCCCGGGACGTCTTAATATTTTTTAAAATCATTACAGATAGAGTTACAAAGCTTTGCATGTTGTTAATAGACACCAAATCTCATTTTAGTACGTATTTAGTGGACTGACACCTTTTCAGGGGGACGGCCACAAGGAATAAGTAGGAAATCATAAATGAGAGCATAGGTCGAGTTGTACATCGAATTAAATTACTTTATGAGTAGAAATCAATTCAGCAAACCCGATCTCAAAAGATTCACCTTAGCTAATATAGCGTGAGTTTGAAGTTCATATAAGCTACAACGTCAGATATGTTAAAAACAGCTTAACAATATTTACTAGGTATAGGTTATAAAATTAAAACTTTGCAAATCAATATCTGCCTCAAAAACTATTTTTTATACTGCTTACTGGTTCATTACCTCTTATGGAGGACGGCCATCTAGGAGTCAAAAGGATATCTTAAATGTAAGCAAAGGTTGATATTCACATCAAAATAAAAGTCATTATTTGTAGAGTACAATGCCGAAAAAAACAACTACCTAAAGCAAAGCAAATATATTTCCTGTTTGCGGAAATACCCACTATCAGTTACAAACAACTTTATTTTTTAAGGCTATCATGGTTAATCCATTTTCCCTTTTAGATTTAATATGAAAATTATAAACCCACACTATTTTAGTTAGGGTGAATCTTTTGAGGTCGGGTTTCTAACATTGTGTTCTACTCATAAAGGCCTTTTATTTGATGTAAAACTCGACGTACGTTCTCATTTAAAATGTCCTACTTACTGTGGGCCGTCCCCCAGGAAATGTAGCGGTCCACTAAATATGTACTAAAATAGATTTTGGTGTCTGTTAACAATGTGCAAAGCTTTGTAGCTCCGGTTACAAAAATATTGAGCAGCTTGATTTTTTACGAAATCTAGCCGTTGTATTATTGCGCAATAATATCTATGCAATCTTTGAAAATAGGTGATTATTTGTTCTTATTTAATCTTCCAAAGCAGATGATTCAAATATTCTATTTACACGATAATAAGGTACATTTATTTACAAAAATATATTGATCATCCTAGCGTTTTAGAACAGACATATGTTTTAAATATTTTTCTATGTTGGTAATTAAATCGAAAATAATAATACAGTATATTTAAACATCATTTATTTACTCATATTTAAACATCATATATTTACTCATAAAATTTGTCAACGATGTTTAAAATAATATTTTAATTTCAATTAACAAACTTAATGAAATAAAATATAATAAATAAAAAATGAGAATGAAATAATTTAAGTGTAGTTAAAGTTTAATAGCATAACTAACATTATTTGCCTAACAAATTTAATAGTGGAAGGATATTATAAATTTGTCGATAATGTTAACGAGTTACAAATTTGATGGCACTCATCTACAAATGTAATTTGTTTTCAAAGAGATATATGAAGGATATGTTATCTTAAATTATTGTGTAAATAACATTGTATACGAAATATAAAACAAAAGTAAAATAAAATAACCAATATTATTTTTTATCATAATTATTATTTTTAAATAGGGCCTAACTTTAAATTCTTGACTTTTCATCTTTGTTGTAGGTTATTATAGTCATTGGTCATTGATTTTAATACGATTGTTTTAAAAATTGTTTTATTGTATTCTAAGCTTTTACCTCAAGTTTTATTCTTTACTTATAATTTAACCAGTTTACTTTGAAATCATTTAATAAAAAGACATTACACTCGATTCTTCTTACATACGATTATATGAAAAATGTTAAATTGTCGATTGAATTATATTATCACAATTAATTGAACACTACTCACTAACATCTAGCACTATAAACATTATATTAAATTTTCCCTAGATATATACACAAGTAACGGCAGTGAAATATTAATATAAACCGCCTATTAGTCGATCTGCTTTATAATTGATTTTAGAATGAATATAGAACCATATAAAGTGGTATATTTAATTACATTGTACAGAAACAATTAACACAACTTTTTCACTTATTTTTCATTATTATTTTTATAATCTTATCAGTATATCACCAAACTATAAACAAAAAGGCATGCCACTTATTTTGTATTTTAACAGTATATAATGTTTCTTATAGCGCAGATGTATTCATTGGATACACTTCCACAAATCAACGAAAGTTAAGTAATTTCTTCCGTCAGTATGTTTCGAAAATTACACAATAGACTTTGGAAGGGGAGAGGGAGGGGTAACTTAATTGCTAAAAAGGTTAAGGTCTCTAATCTCATATGTGTTTAAATAACATAAAAACAATCCGTCCTTTTCTGTGTGTTGAAATTCTAGGTATGATATTTACTAAAGTAAGATATTAGGTTATAAAAATACAAAACGTTAACATATTTGCATTTTATTTTAAAAAACTTTCCCCGAAACATTAAAAAAAAAACTTATATGTTAGAGCCTTTATGTTTGATTCATCATCAATTTTGTTATTGTTTTTTGATATATATTTATTAAGACACATTTTTATGATGGCGTTTTTAATGTTGTAAAATTGTGTTTATTTAAAAAAAATGGTAATAAGGGTTTGTAATAAAACATTCCGTGTAAAATAACAAAGATAAACCAATGTCAACAGTAATATATTTGTTGACTAAATTAATTATAGTACAGGATACCACTTAAAATTTTGATTGTAGTTTAATATGCCGGATTCAAACAGGGAATAACTTTTCAAATATACAATTCTGTCGTTTTTATTCCATAAACAGTACATAAAATATCACCATTAAAAAAAAAAAAATAACAACACATTGCTGAAAATTAGCTTCGGTGGTTATTTATAAGAAGGTCTATTTTACGAACAAACAAAAGAAGGTTTTCCCTACCCACGGAGATAAATGGGATGAAGAAATATTTTTTTCGTTAAAATACTTTGAAATGTGGAGTTTAATCAAGAAATACAAAGTACTTGCTCGTAATTAATATGCAAATAAGTATTTATTAGTTTTATAAACATCGTAATACATTTCTAGTTTAAAACGTTATGTAGATTGAAAACTATCAAAACATATTAAACACACAATGAAAATACTTTATTCTCACTCTCTCCTAATTCTATAGATATATAAAACAAAAATTATTAAAAAAAAAATGCTGTTTTTTAAACTTGCATAGCTTCCTTAATTGTCATCATACTGCTTAACATATAACAAATAATTAAAGTTATATGTAAAATTATAATTTACTTTATTTTTTTTTTGTTTATTTTCAAAGCGTAGGATTTTAACTGCGATAACGATTATGTTTGTATAAACTCAATGATTGTTACTAGTTAAATTGAAATGGTATAAGAAGTATAAGAAAGCCTAAGTTTATGTTTTAAAATTATTCTAACATTTATATATCTTGATGTATCTTTATTAGACTTTAAAGAGCGTAATCGCCGAAATCCGTATAGAAAAATAAGCAAATATTGCTATTCAGTAACAAATCGGTCAATTTTAGAAGTATCGTAAGAAAAAGAAAAACTGATTTAAATTCCATAAAAATTATTTAAAATTTTCTTTCTTAAATTTGTGTGTTTTTCATTTATTTTATAGATATCCACGGCTAATGCGCACAGCAAATCTGCCAAATTTTGATCTTAAGTGATTTTATTTTTATCATAAGTAGCTAATATAACAAGTCAACCGTGCGTCGGCTTTTTTTTAAAGGATCCACAGTGTTTCTTTCTCTCTCAAAGGCCATACAATAACCAATTTGTCTAATATAAATATAAATTTATCACCTACAATTATATTTCTCTCCTGCAGTTGTGTAGTTATACTTACTGCATAATTCTGGTCATTAAACTTTTAATCGATTACAAGGAAAGATAAAAGGGTTAAACAATATTAAATTAAATTGTTTGTTTTTGGCTTACGTTTCGTCGCTAATATAAACATGTTTTATAGATAAATATATTTCTTGTCACTACAGGAATTTTGTGTAGTATTTTTTGAATATTAATAAATTAAAAATATAACATATGATCGCAGTTTAGAAAAATATGTCTGTAGTAAGTTTATTTGAGTCTTTGGTGTCCACCAGTTAGCTCGTAAAGCTACTTAATATCTAGATATAAATGTGTGTAAGTTTTCAAAGGTTATTTTATTCTTTTTTCACCATTATTTTATTGTTGTGTGTTTTCGTAGCCGTTAAGTGGTTTGTTATTTCTTCATAGATATTTTCATCTGTTTTTCCTACGTTCTCATATAGTTTTTCAAAAGATACTGTATCGTATAAGTTTGTGTTTTTTTTCCGAAGTTATTTTTATTTTGATCTGATACTTGTTTTAAATTTTTTATTGGATTAAATTTTTGTTGGCATCGCAAGGTTTCTGACTCTTAATATAAGGATATTATTTTCTGTTGTTTTGGAGTTAATGTATTAAAATACTCTTTTTTTTTTTAGAGTAAATTAAACAGTCATAATCTTTTTTGTTTCCCTTGTTTGTTTGTGTTTCTGTTTGTATTCTCCTAATTAGTGCTATAATGTTTTTAGTTTTAGAAATACTAGAGGAAATAAAGGTCACAAAAATCAAAAGACAGACCATATTGCTCGGGTTTTACATATTATAAATGCAGGAGTCAAACAGGATCAATTGTTTGGTTGAGAATATACTGTACAACCGAACATTGCTTAATACCATTACTTGGGACTCACATATAAAAAAAATTGGAGGAAATACTTGCTTTAATGATTTAACGATAGTGTCAGTTGTGGTTTATCCTGCTCATCAGTCTACCTGCCGTTAGGGTTTTTGAGGTTTTGGAAGTCTAACACTCACTGAAACACCATTATGGAAGAAGCCGATGTTTGTGACCCACCATGTATGCTCCGGAAACTATATTCTATCATTTAGGATTTTTGTCAATTGGCAGATCTTTTAAAACTTTGGAAAATAAAACAATAGACACGGTCTTCCTGAGGATGCAAAAAGGTAGATTGAGAATAAGTTTCGAGAAGTTGGAATTTATTACAATACAGATATTGTTTACAACAAATACCTAGTTCTTTTATAAAACTTAGTCTATTCAATGTCTTACCAAATATCTCATAGCTTCAACTGCCTTCACCTTTTAATGATTTAAATGAAGTGAGCGTCAATCGCAAATTCTTGAGAGAAAAGGCTTACGATATGGCCAAACTTTCTGAGTCAGTTTCTCAAAACGTTACTGAACTTAAAACTGAATAAAATCAATTCTGGATGTATTTTCTAACTTAAAGCTACACGAGGAACAAGTAGAAGATTTTTATTAATCTGTTGCTTGACAGTATAAGAAAAATAAGCAAATAGTGTATTCTACAGGTCATCAAGTATAGGCTGGTACTGTGATAGACAGTGGGAAAACAACACATTCTGCCTTCAAATTTCTTCTCAGCTTTAATTACCCTGAAAGTCCTCTTTGTAACTATTTCAAAACAAAGCGATACTGCCCAAGGTACTTAGAGTGCAATTTGATTTGAGTACACAATACTACAGATATGTTGGAGAAGATTTTTGATAACATTCGGAATAGTAAACATATTATGGTTTAATTGATTGCCGGTGACTTCTGGCAGACACTTTCTGACTTGTCTCGAGGCACATGTGCTGATGAGGTAAAGGCCTGCTTCAAGTCATCCTACCGATAGAATAAAGTTTACATTCTATCCTTGCGAGTTAATCAAAGGCGATTTGAAGGCCAATGTGTTGTTTTCCCAACTTCTAACATAGTAGCAGTTGTCTACATTCCAGTTTATCGGTGACGTTTTACTATCTGAAGACATAAGTGAAAAGATATACACAGATTTGAGAAATTTTATAATAAAAACACTATTTTTTTTTAGAAAAGAGCTATTCTCACACCTAAGAATGACACCACAGCATGTGGTGAGATATCAGACTGTGGACTCCATTGTGGAGATAGAGAATGTGGTCCACTATCCTATGGAGTTCCTCCACACATTATGACCACAAGTTATTCCACCTCACCATCTCTGTTTAAAGGTTAAACATCAATAATGGTGTTAAGGAATCTGATATCTCCTACTATTTGTAATGCCACTAGTTTGCAGGGGAAGTGTTCATATAGTATCGTGACGATCGTTAGAGAATGTGATGAGAAACAATAATTTTCCTTTGATTTCTCCTAACTGCCACTTTACAGATCGATCGACTGTAATTCTGCATCGAAGTATTCTTCGAGATGACGATAAATAAAGCTCAGGGGAGGTTTTTGAAAGATGCTGGTGTGAATTTAAAGGAATGCCGGAGTCTCTCATTGTAATTAATCTGTTTAGGTGTAAGCTGTCCTGGCAACCTCGTGTTTTTACAACCAAAGGGTGAAACAAAATGTAGTTTATGAGGAAGTTTTATAAAAAAATATTGAGTCATATTTACATATTAGTTTAACATAGATTGATCCTTATTTTCCTATCCCTTGTACATTATATATCAAACAAGCGCATTACTATTTCTCAGTACAAGAGATTTTTTTTCTTAATGATCTTAAGTGTAAGTTTTAGCAAAGCATGAGTATACCTAGTATATATATATATATATATATATATATATATATATATATATATATATATATATATCCACATTACATAATAGTATTTTTAAGCTCTATTAGAGAACTAGGTCGTTCTTTTCAACGAGAGAGACCTAATGGTGTGGAAATCTTTTGAAGTTAAATGAAGTAGATATTTGGTGACAACAATAATTCAGTGAAGGCTTTGAAGACTTTCTTTATACATCCTTATTTTAAAGATATTCTAAACATAAAATAAGTATATATAAAGAGTTCTCTCATTTAGTATTCGTTGTCCATATTTACACAATCTATTAAAAACAAAAGTATTTTTTGTAATGAAAACACATAAGTAACCCGAGTTCTTAAGTTCTACATAATATAATTGTATGATTTTTTTGGATAATAATGCTAAAATGATAATCATTTTTATCAAAACTTTAATTCCTTAAGTATTTTGAAATAAATATTATCATCTGATTTATAAGATTCATAAATATGAATGATTCTTCATTGAACATTACCATTTAGAACTATGAATCGTAATGTTTATTGAAATTTGCTCCAATTATTTTTTTTCTTTAATCACTAGGAAAAACACCAAATAATGATTAGTTGTGATTTAACTAATTATGTCTTTAAATTGTACACGCAATCTTAAAACAGAATACAAAACTAATATCTTACATAAAACTTGATGTCAAATAATCGTGAAACAACTTTATCAAATATTTTTATTTATCCAGCATCACCGTTAATATGTGCATAGATGCAGGAAAGCACAGTGTTTATGTATATTGAACTTTATCTTAAATGAACGAATAAAACCACATGTTATGCATGTTTACCTTTATTACTTGAGTATTTTATCTCAATGTTTAAGTTATACTTGAAACCCTGAATTCAACAATGATATAAAAAAACCATTTCCCCCCATTTAGTTAAAAAAGAAAAATATTTCAATTTGTAAATATGATTCTGTATTTTGTCCAAATGAATATATAAAATTAATTTATTAATTTTATTCTATTCTGCCTTAGTAAACTGTTTTGAGGGTACGTAATAAATCAAAAATGGCCCAGAATTTGAGTTTATTATAAAACATTCGGTTAGTTTTAATATTTCTAATATAATGCAGTTTATAAAAAATTGGTATTTAAAATGTTTTATATATTTAACAACATTTAAAAAAAAACATCTTACTGGTAAAACAAACACTGTAAGTTTCCAATATATTATAAAATACTTTCTTGAATTTACTAACGAAATTTATGTCAACCAGAACAAACAAATGAAAGATATATTACTTAAGAAGGAGAAGTCCAATTCGTCCATCTCATATTAAAAAAGTGTCTGTGCTATAGCACAATGGCTTTAATTGGATCCGATACAATACTTGAAGCGTTGTTTATTAGCTTCTTTCCTTGATGCCAGAAAGAGCAAAGATTTCTATCTCTTGTGAGAGATTCAATATGAAGAAACAGTCTGACAGTTTGAAAATGTACAGCTATGATGTTTTAATCGTAACATATGTATACGAGTATATTCTTATTTGTTGTTAATTTGTTCTTAAGTGTTACAATTGAAAACGTAGGTAGGAACTACAATTAATTATTAACCTTACTATTATGTATGATTAATAATTTAATCTGTTGTATTCACATTAACCGGTATTGTAAATTTAAAAACCATGGCTTATATTTATAAAATACCTAGGTCACAAAATCTTATTTCACAGAAATAAGCATGATATAAATTATTTATACCATGCTTATTTCTGTGAAATAAGATTTTAATATAGACCTACATGTAATAAATTATGGATAAATTCCTATTAGTAACGAGATACGAGTAGAAATGTGGACTAAATACCTGCCAGTGATATCGTTTGACGTTATTTCTTAGAACATATTTTGAAGTAATTTCAATGATTTCCTTTTATTCTTTAATAACTTGAACTTGTAAAATTTAAAATACTCCTTTACTCCTTTCATAGAAGAATATAATATCTTTTACTAAACTATTTACGTAAAAACAAATAAAATAATGTTGTAGTTTCCATATAATATAAAATAAAATAAAATTATGAAGAACAAATTGTTCTTACTAATAAAATTATAGATTTAATGTATTAAGTTTGTTATTTTTATATCTTAGACAAATAATTTGAAAGCATGGTTGAAATTTACAAACTGTGTGATTCTAAGTTTTTTTTTTCTAATATACCTTCAAACTGTTTAATGGATATTATACATTTATAACATCGGAAGGAATTCTCGCCATGAAAACAAAAATTATGTATTAATTAACCTTCAGTAACACTAATATATATTGTGAATATTAACATTGATTTGTTCTTAAAATGTTTCTTTAAAAATGTATTTACTGTATTAAGTTTCCTACACATTAGTTCTAGCAGAACTAATTTGACGAATGGAATCATGTGGTTTATTTTTTTATCACTGTTGCTAAAATGTTTATTATTATCAAAAACATAAAAAGTGCTTTAGAATGTTTGATATTCAGCATATTATAATTCTAGTTATTCTCATTGTAGGATTTAAAAAAATGTTCATTCTAAAATAAGAGACAGAAAAGCAAGATGTGTATTACGTTTTTAAATAGCAAACTTTTATCTCGATTTCTGTGTATTTTTTCCTGAACTTTTTCTTTTACTTTATAAACAGTCAATTTAGTAAAGTCTATGCCCACTTAAAACAACATTAATTCACATTTCACGTATCTAAATCGTTTTGAGCAATTAATTGTTACAGGAGTTTTAACGAATTTATTTGGTTAAGGTTAATAAATTTAGTTCATTATTTTTCTTTTAAAAGCAATTCACTTTTTTTTTTAAATTTAGCCATCAATATATATATATATTTATTTATTATAAATCAAAATTCACTATGAGTTTAAACCGTGAATTTATTTTAACCAAATTACTTGTGAGACAAGTCTGGATTTTTCAATATATCTGATACAATGTTACAATAATATGCAATCGATAAGAATGATTATGTTCTGTTAAAAGACAACAATAACAAGTAAAAAAAACTTAAGTAAATTTCAACATAGACGACAGTTTTTAAATTTCGTCTTTTTTACATTACGACGTTTAGAAAATAATGCAAAATTACCAGCAAAGATTAAATAATGGTGAATCATTTCAGGCAATAAAACCAAATACTATGTTGAGTATTGTGAATCATGAAACATCGGAATTGACTTCTCAAGTATGGTTTTAATGGCCACCATTTTGAAATAGTAAAACATTATTTCAGCAAACATATTTACGAATAAAAAAATCAATATTGAAAGATAGTTTCGACTAATGATCAACTTGAATTTTGGCTACTAGAGCTGGAAATTATAGAATGGTGGCAAATTACTTTTATGAGAAGGATTGGTGAATATTTGTTATATCGAGCGACGAAGCTTCGATATTGATTAAGGAGATTGTAATATATAAAAACGTTCTAATAATAAAATAAATTAAAATTAAATACCTGTTACTCAATTATTATAATCACATATATTTTAATTATTGTAGCTTGTGCATCACTGAAGATGCCAATTTTGTCGTTGAAAAGCGTTTGAATAAATAATATAACTATTACAATTATATTTGATAATGTGTATTCAAATTTTATTCTCTCAAGTATGTCATTTTACAAATCAATCTCGATATTTATTTAGAACTATTTTTACTTTGAAAAATTATAATCCAGATCACTCCGAACCACTATTTGCAATAAATTTAATATTCATGAATTAAAGGTATTAAGATTTTAGTTCAATGAATACAAAACCATTTTAATTGTTCAATTTTGGGACAACTAAGAGCTAAAGTCCAAGGCAAAGTATAAGGATTGAAAATAATTATAACATTAAAGTAGAGTCCTTGTGTTTTACATATATTTAAACTTATGGATCTTATTTCAGATCTTTGTTTAAGTTTAGTACGTCACCAGGTATTTTATAAACTTTTCCTTTTACCTAGACGTTATGATAAAGTATTCATATTATCATAAGTTACATCAATAATTATTAAACAATTAAAGGTTTTGTTTATTTTAAGTTTACAGATATAAGTAAAAAAGAATCTTTATTTTAAAAATTTATCAGCACTTAGAGTGTCGAAAGAAAACTGCAAAATTTTCTAAATGTAAACATAACTCATATTGAAAAAAGCCTTTTCTATAAAGGTTAGTATATATATATATATATATATATATATATATATATATATATATATATATATATATATTTATATATATATTTCATGGATAAATAGGAATCAGTTAGTGAAATCGACTGAATATTCAAGAGAAAAAAACAGTAAAAAGGAAAACCGTATATTATACGGAAATTGAAAAACTGAATAACGCTGCAAAAACCAACAACAGACCATACGCAGCCTCAACTTCCTCCACTAATTGAGGTAGGAGTGTCGACACGGCAGTTAGAAGATGTACGTCAAAAATTGTATTACGTACGTCTGTTCTTGTACTAGTAATAAGTGTTTTGTGGTTGTTTTTATAAAATGACAATGCCAACCTACTGATGGAGTAAGGTAAATGGTGTTGTGATTTTAATGTATTTTATAATTTATTTCTGTTGATGAGCTACGCCCGAACCAATGCTAGAAAAATACCAATAAGAAAAAGGATAAGTAGAAAACACGAATTTTTGGATCTGATTGTATGGAGTTCCACACGCTACTAATATCAGCCACTGATAAGGATTATGTTATTAATGCATTAAAAAATGGTGTAGCGAAGCTAGGTAAATTATCGTGATTTAAGTGTCTGTAGATATTGGAATTAGAATAAAATTGAACAGCCATTTCTAGAAATGGCATGAGGACCTCATGCAATACCCTAAAAGAAAGATATATTGAAAGATCAACAATACCAAGGGCATACCATAATTACAAGGGCATGCTGCATATTAGAAAGGATAAAATTGGTAAAGAAAAATATGCAGAACGAACAATCAGAAGTTCATTAAGAGCTAAAATATTTCAAAATAGTATAATAATCAAAACAAAGATAAATCATTGTGACCCTTCAATCGCAATTCATCACAAATTTGCAATAGTAACAATAGCGATGTTACCTTACTCTAGTAACAATAGAGTAAGATAACTGAATCTTCTTTCCTAGATTAACAATTATGCTTATCCTAAATAGGTAAGCAAAATACTAAAATAAATTTGATATGTGATAGGATGATTGAGATGAAGAATTAATTGTAACATAAATGTTCCAGGTAGTAAAGAGCAAATACCGACTCAGAATTGCAACATTGAAAGTCAATGCTATTGAGCAGAAGATTCACGACTTAGACGTGTTTCTAATAAACGATCAAATAGATGTTTACCTTTAAGACGGAAAAGCAATTTACGAGGGAATCATATATAAAATACTCCTTTTAACAGTAACCACCCTGGTGACAAAGATAGGGATAAGGAGGGAATCTTGCGTAGTAATTAAAGATTCAATAATCCACTATGAAGATCATAAAGTTCAACTTGAAATGTTAATGATACAACAATGCAAATATATTACAAAATAGAAATGTATTACATCAGCAATGTATTACTCTACATATTACAACTTGGAAAAGAAGTAATACCTAGATCTAATCTGAATTCTCAGAAGCAGATTAATTGTCGGTTGAGATATCAATGTCTAAACTACCTACTGGGCTTCAAAGATAAAATAATAAAAAGGGGCATGTACTCTATGATTTCGGCATGTAAGTGAACTATAGTTTTAATTAATCAGGAAAAAGTACTAATAGGCTATTGATTCAGATAAATAATCCATCTCATTGACTCACATTCAAGTTTATCTTAATTACCTATGTAACCTCATCCTTTATACTAGCAAAATTCTTAACTATACCGCCACCCCTATTTACCGCACTCTCGTACTAACAGTCAGAACCCAATTATAACTGATTATAATCACTCTGAGGTGCTTTTACATCTTACTCACTATATCAACTTAAATTTCATGTATAAATGATTATAAACGTTAGGTTAGAGAACCATACAACTAAAACAATTGCAAAATAATCGCATTATCCATCATATCTGACCAATATTTAGGTATGATAACTGAATCTAAAGCATCCCCTTCGATGTTATTTTAGGCCAATAGTGGGAAAATTCAAGGTTTTTTTTTTTTTTTTTTTTTTTTTTTAGAATATGCGATCCCCTTACAATTTTAGAAAGTAACTGAGATATAAAATATATCCGGCAACTTCTTCGGTTATGTCCTATCAGCACACTGATCGAATGACCAAGCCTTGGCTTATACATCTTTGAGTGATTCGTAACGTGTTTGATTGTTGCAAGCTCTATAGTTTACATCTTTTCGCAACAATTGTTTACCATTTTTTAACTACTATAGCAACTATCAATTATTTGTTAAATGTTGCATCTAACTTGATTTTTATCCCATTAGTTATATTGCAGTCCCAATATTCAAAGCATATGTATACAAACAATGTCTACTGTCACCGTTTGGTCTACTAGATCCATTCACTAAGGTCAATTGCATGCACCAAATACCTCTGTCAAAGGATATGTGCGGATCAATTTCCCGGTACGGTGAATTTGTACGTTTCACAAAATGAATTATAACACCATCAACATTGATAAAGGTAGACCTTTTGTTGAGTCTACGTTACTAGATAAAATTGTTTATTTATTTCTGGAAAACATATCGGTTAAAAACACAAAATAGTGGACAAAGAATAAAATTCCACTGGTTTATTAAGAAAATTACATTTTTTGGATTCATAATTTATGGTTTAACATGAGTACATAATTTGTAAAAGGACGGTGAGCATATAAATTATGAACATAATTTCAGAAAAGTAAGATCTTATCTTACATAGTACTTACCACATTTGACGAAACTGAACATGTAGTGTTTTTTCGGGTACAAGTGGGCGTCAAACATACTCTGTAAAAAAAGTTTTGCTTTATGTTAGTTACCTCTTTCAATCCCTTACACAGTAGTTTTCGCTCACAAACATATAGTACTCAAATTATGTTTCGCCAATAAACAATCATCCTTTTTCAACCCTCGCCAGTGATAATAAATGAATATATTTTTTAACTAAATTAAAAATAGTTTGTTTTACTGGAAACTATATATATTACACAATTTAGACATTAATATATTTTATACATAATACAAGACCAGATATCATATCTGGTGTCAATTATTTTTTATATACATGAGTAATATCACTATTTATTTTTGATAGAATCCCCAAATGATCATACGACGAGAGAGACAATATGTGTATACTCATTATATATAACACGTGATACAATATTTGCACAAAATTATGATTTATAAAGATGTTTTTATATGCAAAAGAAAATAAGAAGAAAGTATATATTTTGACCTAAATAGGAATTTAAGAGAATTAAGTCAAATAAATAACTTCAAACAGACGCCATTTTAATATTTATCAACCAATGTCATGTTTCAACTATAATAATAGTAACAAATAAAATGTAAAAAATCTTCCATAAAGGGTCATTTAAATAAACGTTTACAGAAAATAAGGAAACTAAAAATATAAGAAACTGAATATTTCTTGATTTTTCTGGACACAATGTTCCCTTTATGCATGAATTTATTCATCAGACAAATTTATTGTTGTTTATAAAAAATACCTTTTTCATCTATGTCAGTTTCACTAAATACAAGAATCAAAAATTGAGAATTCTTTAAATTTTACATTGGGTAAAAAAATTAAACCTTTTGATTTCGAAAGCACTTCTATTGATGACATATGTTTTAATATTTGTCATATGCTGTATGCAAATGCAATATATCATCACCAATTCTCACATCGTTGTTTTACACGTTTTACACAAATTAGCAGAGAATTATTACCATTATTTTTAATCAATTGTTGATAGATAGGCTTCAATTTATAGTGAAAATTTACTTTTAAATGTCTAAGATTTGGAATGTAATCAGTTACAATAGCTAACACGTTGGCTAAAATAATAAAACGTTCAAAATATATTTACATATAGTTTATTTTAATGATATCAATAAGTTTTCTACACTAACTGTTTATAATTAGAAGACAAGTTGTTGAGGCATTCGGAATAAAGCACTGCTGTCACGACAAACATTTGATTTTCTAAGTATAGCCAATATAGGTAACGTCGGAAAATGAAAAAGATTTATGTATAAGATATGTTTGCATTTATTAAAGAAGTTATATTTCTACCTTTTTATAGTTTCCTTAAACAATATTGGACTTAAAAACCAATTATGCTTCACACATTTAGAGTTAAGGAACTTTTAAATGTTTTTTTTTTCTTTTCTTTTTTTTTCTAAATATTGCATTAGCTGATATTGAAACACACTTTACAGCATACTAAGCAATTATTATTGTGTAAGAAATGAGTAGTACACATAATTTTTAAAGGTGAATGGTTGTTTTATATTCGTACTGAAGTCGGTAAATTAATAATATTAGATTACAGCGATTTCATCTCATTTATGTTTATAGATACAAGTATTTAGAATTAGGTAGAATCGTCCTTATTTATAAAATGAAGAGTATATCTTTTCTTTCTTTTGAAAGGCCGTTCAGTATCTTATAAGTAAAAGTTATACAGTAATTGTAATTTAAGAAACAGATGAGTATATGGATTAAATTGTAATACAATACAAATGTCTACACTGAACATATAGTAATGATTAAAATCTACGTTATTCCTGTGATAAGATTTGTATACAATTTAATATCTACCGTATCCTTAACTCTCGTTCTATCGTCACTTGATACCTGTGTTAAAAATCTTAAATGTTTTGACCCATTTTTGTCTCATGCTAACATTATTTATTTTTTGAATATTTTCATAAAATGATTTACATTGTAACAAATTAAAGAAAATTATATATATTATAAAATGATGACTTAAATATGTTAACTGAAATTATAACCATTTCCACACACACACACACACACATATATATATAGGTTGATCAATCAGCTAGGATTAGTGGAACGAATCCGATACCGAAGTTTATTTTTAGAGATGAACAAAGTTCAATAGTATAAATAAAATATATTGACAATCTGTTTTACCCTGACAAATTTAGAATATTGTTCAATTTATTTAACGAAACATGGACTGCAATAGCCGGTTTTACATCTTGATAATATACAATAAGTTTTTTATTTTTTTATTTTTGTGTTATCTATGTTTAGCTACAAATACAAATCTCATATAGGAGTTATAATCACTAATAAAAAAGTAAGTCTACCAAAAAGATTAATTAATTACGTGACATTTCCTAAGTTGTTTCTTTAGAAAAATACAAATTTCTATCAAATTTTATCTTGCATGAAATAATACTTGAATTCACATACTGAAAGGATCTACATTTCAAATGTAAAGTTTGTTTTGTAAATTCATCAACATACAAATTCTAAAATAAGGTAGTTTTTATAAAATAGATTATTTTCAAAAATAATTCCTACCACCACTATTCCTTAATTCAATGAAATCCTTATTAACATTAGACCTTATGTTATATTAAGCTCGTCCTTACACATTAATACTTTAACAATGATTTCATTCAAAAATAGAACAAAATTAACTTATACACATTAGTATATTGCTAGGCTTAAATTTTATAAAAATATAAGTTGATATGTAAATAGAGTTAAACATAAGTGAATGCTCAGCTCAATTAATTATAATCCCTTAATAATCGTTCAGTTTGTCAGATGTGCAAAATTCTCCTTCAGTATGTTCGAATAAAGCGGTTTGACTATTACATGTAGTTAGGTAGTCATATTGTTAGATGTAAACATTATATTAGTGAAAATGTAGTTAATATATTTAGTAATAGTTAAGGTACACTTTGTCACAGTATAAATTTGTTCTGCAAATTAAACCCTGAAAAGGTGTATTAATTTATTAACTATGATTTTTTGACGTTATTCACATTTTACTCATATGATCAAAAGTTTAGTTATTTACAAATCAACAGATATAAAATCCCACATTTTGTTGAATAACTATCGTATATTAAATGTCTTCTTAGTTCTCTACCAGAACTTGTCGTACATTTTCTTTCAAAAAAACCCTGGTTACAGTGATACTATGTTCATTTTGAATTACGTATTTCATGAAAAAATAAATGTAAAATAAGATAAGTGTCTGTTTTACAATTAATTTATATTGAATACTAAGAGACAGAAAGTGTTCATGGAAACTAATTAAGAATGAAAATATCCATAAATTCAAAAACGTTGTACCTAAAAACGATAACATATTGCTACACAAATAATATTTTTATTATATTGAAATGTTGTTATGTATACAAAAGAGAAATAGGCTAGTAGTGTTTGGAGCTTGAAATTAAATGAATTACTAGAAGCTCATTTTATTGAATTTGTAAAAGCCTGTTTTCTATCTTGTTAAGTCGTTGAATAAATTCATAGGACAAGAAAAACGAAAATATATTTCTGAGACATTTAGTAGAATTGTTTGTTTGGAGATAGTTAACTGGCGCCAGAATAACAGAACCACATATGATCAAAAGTCATCTTATATTAAATAATATATTCATTCACTAACTAAAAAATAAGGAAACATAATTTTATTTTGCATTTTTTATTTAAATTTAGTAGTGTAAATATTAGCTTAACACTTTGTAAATATTATTTTCAAACATATGTAGCAACTTAAAATGCCACTTGTCAGTGTATCAAACATGTTGCTAAGGAATAAACGTGGACTGTTGTCGGATGCTATAAATCCATATTTATCAATTATTTAAATGAACAGGTCTTTGGTTAAAATCAAAGACTCATCTAGGGTAAATCGTTCTCATTATACAACTTGTTTGAAATTGTTTGTGATAATAATGCCTTAATCATTATAAATTACTTTAACTTCAAAATCAGTTAATTATTCATTACTGTTCACATTATGTAATGAAATAAATTGTTAAATGTTACATGAATAAATAACCTGTCTTTAAAAGATGTTTTGAATATAGGATAGAACTAATTATTAAACATGTAAACCTTAAGATGGTAGTAAGTTTCTTAATTGGTAAGTTAATGAAAACTTAAAAATTAGACAAACAATGATTTAAAAAAAAGCTAAATCTTTGTGATAAATATGTTGGTCATAAACAAATGGTCAGGTAAAAACCTAACGTTGTGATAAAATAATCAGATATGCCAGAATTATCAGGTATGAAATTCCTATAGGAAGTCGAAACTTTTATAGCTGACCAGGCTGTCAGAATTTCAACTCCCGTTGTTTGAATTTACGTTACACTATACATTTTGTATTATCTTAATGTGTAAAGGCTAATCAATATTTTCTTAGATTTTAATTTTTTTAAGCGTTTATACAAAATTTCCATCTGTCAAAATATACATCTATGATTTATCAGAAACAGTCCTAAAAAATGTTGTCTTAACTAGCTGCATACATGTCCGAGCTCTTCATTATGGAACTTATATATAATTCCTATAGGCTAACAGAAAATGTTTAATTTCCATCATAAGAAAGAACACACACATATATATATATATATATATAATTTTTTTGGAACACCTTATAGTAACATAAAGTATCAAATTATGATTCATGAATGTTCTATTTTCGGTGATTTTAAAGTGAACCGTTTTGCGTATTACAAAATCATTACACATGATATCATATATATAAATTTGTGTATGTGTAAGATTCATCTTATTAACAAAACTTTTAGATATTCTTCTATAAATAAATATTGATAATTAATAAACTTAATTGTATGAAACTTTTCCTCATCCAACTTTATTGTTTTGGTTTGATTACCCCGTATTATTATGAAGGAACAATCTAATCATGAATACCACAGGTCACAATGCAGGGGTGTCCAATTGCCATGAGTAGTACAATGGCCAATCTTTCTTCTTGGTGTACGATAAAAGAAGTGAATAATTTGTAACATCTGTATCAACATTTTGTGTATGTTCAATAACGATTAGAATTGTAGGATGCCCAGTGCTAATATCTTACATCGTAAAAAAAAATTAATTAATTTTTAAAAATGTTTCCCTCACAAAAGTAAAAATAAATTTAAACTAAAACTAAATTTTAAAGTAGAGAAAAAAAAACAACAATGAAAAAATAGATACATTTAGATTCTATAATTTATCTTAAAAGGACACCTTATTAAATATTCTTGTATCATTTATTTTATCTCGAAGTAGATTTTCTTTAAAGGGACTTCCTCTCATTACACTTATATCCGTGACCCATCTCCAGTAGTATTCTTTGTTGTTCTATCTAATTTATATGTAGTTAACAGTAAAATCCAAACAAAACAATTTAAAGTGCATCTAAATATTAATTTTATAACATTATAGAAAAATATTTATACAGATTTGCATAAATTTCCACTTACTGTATTATTAATAGTTTATATCCTAATTTACTTAACAATTTACTATATATAAGAAAAGAAGAAAGGAGTTTTCTGTATAATCACTATTATAGTCTCTGAGAGTTACATAGTTTTCCACGATAATGATTGATTCTTGTTTTAACAAATCTAAAGGTAAGTCAAATACTTGACTAAATAAAATACAATAAGTTGCATTTTCTCCAAGTTTTGTATTCAATTTACAATATCATATGTGCATTTAGTTAAAAAAAATAAATTATGTTTAAAATGTTGGAAAAAAATTGGAAACGGCTCATTATTGGAAGTGTATTAACTGAGATTTCTGAATATGTTCATTAAATGTCTATTTAGATCAATATACATATAATGTATTTTACACAGATTAAATTAAAACTGAAGTATTTTATATACTTCCTATATTATAAAAATAACATTTCACGACCTCTCTCTCTCTCTCTCTCTCTCTCTCTCTCTCTCTCTCTCTCTCTCTCTCTCTCTCTCTCTCTCTCTCTCTCTCTCTCTCTCTCTCTCTCTCTCTCTCTCTCTCTCTCTCTCTCTCTCTCTCTCTCTCTCTCTCTCTCTCTCTCTCTCTCTCTCGAACGTTATTGTTCTATATTGTTCGAACGTTATTGAACTATAGTTACCTTTTATCTTCGATGACTGAAGACAAAAGCGTTGGAGTGATATATGTATTTTAAAGTGTACGTCTACAGTTTTAAAATTTATATAAATATATTTTATAAAACCTCAGCTACTCCAAGGGACATATGTATGACGATAATATTGAATAAAAGTATATTTTCTGAAAGTACATAGATTATTAAATTTTCTTTTATTGTAAGATGACTTTTTTAGCTTAGAGTTTTTCTAATTTTCCAAATTCATTTGACACTGTATTTTTAATAGTATCATGACTAATCATAACTACATTTGATTCGACAGTTTACATTACATTTTGTTCAACAAATAAATCCTTGATTTAAAAGTGTTTTATTATAGTTTAGGAAACAAAATGTGCAATGTAACGTTTTATTAGAACTTTACTGTAATAATTTTAATATAACATTGGTCCTCTTTCACTCCAACATCAATAATATTTTTGGACTGTCTGTGACGAACTTACTTTCTTTTTCATTATGCATATTTACTGCTAAGAATCCGTAGTGTTATATACTTAAACCCAAGCTTACAGAAGTTACTACACAAATTACTTTGTTACGATATAGTAGTAGAACAACATTGCAGTATATAAAATATAAATTTAATCTCTATATATACTTGATTTTATAAAACATATTTAGTACTTTTAAGTCAATCTAAGATTAAAAAAGATGTAAAATCGAAAAAAAACTATTTACAATATGAGCCATTTGGAAACTCTTATTACTATTTTTTTGTTAACAAATTTTCTGATGATAAGTTAAAACCAATCTGTAGACTGAATTAAAAGAAGATATATAAAAATTTTATTTTAAATCTGTGCAATATAAACAGGAATTTATGAGCTAAACTTTATTTAATTAACAAAAAGGGATTAAATAAATATTTCATGATTAAAATATACGACCTAGACTGGGAATTAGAACCAGGGCTTTTGGCTTTACGCCGCAATGCTCTACCAACTGAGTTATCCTTGATAAGATCAATAAATTAATAACAAAGGATTTAATATTTAAATATTAATATAATAATATTATAATAAATATTATAATAATAATATTTAATATTAATTTTAATATTACAATTATTTAATAAGTTATACAATATTGTTTTATGAAGACTCCTGCTTCCAGCTCTAAGGACGTTTCTTAATTCCAGAAGAATAATATGTTGACACAATCTTCCTCATCTTCAATGACCTCCTCCATATTTCCTCCCTTCTAAATATGCTTTCAAAAATGTGGGCTTAAGAGGCAAGAATCTGATGTTTGTAAATCTGGACTATTTAGAGAGTGAATCCACTTGAATTTCCGCAACATTTTCATCGTAAAATCGGCAGAGTGAGGGAGAGAGTTCTCCGGAAGGAAACAGACTGAATGCTGAGTACCTCTTTTTTTACATAAAATCACTGGAATCACTTTATAATTTAAAAGAATATGTTAGTACTCAGAAATTATAGTTCTATGCTTCGTGATAAATTCGAAACAAATAATTAATTATGAATTACAAAAGAAAGTGGTCTTGTAAAAATATGATCACATGAAAAACGTTTTCATGCTGGAAAGTGCTTGAATATAGCCATCGCATGGGTGGTCTCTATGACTATAAGAGTGAATTTTTGCATCTATGTTTCATCATAATCTTATGTCCATTACTTTAGACCGCTGCAAAGTTGTGTAAGTGTAACCAAGCTTTATATTTCGAAGCCATTATCTTTCTAAATGTAAGAAGAAATTTTACTAAAATTTCAACATTACCAATATTTATTTCCAATTCCTCAGAAAATTATTAAATGGTGTTTCGAAATTAAATCTCGAATTAGTAGGTCAAAATCCGTCAGCTGGTTTTTCACGTGATGAGGTTCTTAGTCAGCTTGTATGTAGTTTGTTTTAAAAACTCTAACCCGACCTTCCAATGACAAGCACAAAGGACTAAACGCACTCTCTGAACTTCTTTTTAAGTCAAGGATAAATTAGATATCAAATCACACACTAATTTGTAAAAAATCTAATAGTAATGCTGCTCAACAATCCGAACACTACCTTTCAATAACCACCACCAAAGTCTGGGATGAATTACAGTTGAAATGATACACTAATTTGTCAAAAATCGAATAATAATGCTACTCAACGATCATATATATCTTCTGCTCCGACATGTTGAATTATGGAAAGAGTTACTAACACAACTAATGACAGGTTCAGACATCAATGTGTTTACCGGTGTTGTCATTATTATTTTGAACTTTTTAACAAGAACATAGTAAGAAAATTCTTATTTATATTTGGACGCCTCTCGTATATAATCGAAAAATACCTAAAGTGTTTATAGGGGCGATGCACTTTTCACAATTCCATACTATTTTGGTTTGAAAAGCTTATTTTTCTATGTAAATTATTAAAAGGAATTTGAAATTGGAGTTGTGAAAAGTAAAAGAATTTCAGTTTATTTTTCAACGTTATTCTTACAACTCATGACTTTATTAATTAATTTTAAGTCTAATGGTGAAATAATTACAGTTAGAATAGAAAATAAATCAAACAGAGAGACACGAAAATACGTAGAAAACGCAAAAAGAACTCGACATTATTACAGCTAGAGGTGAAATGATAACAAGTGTTTCCTTCCCCTACAACAGAGGTGAAATTATAACAGGTGTTTCATTCCCCTAACTGTTTTAATGAAACTCTACTCTAAAGTCTTATATAAATTTTAACGTTTCTCACAGCACATTACTTTGAGGAATTTTTGTTACAAAAGTTTATTATATTTTATTTCGTTACAAACAAGACGAAATATATATGTTTGGTAGCGTAAAACCCCATCTACATACTATAATAGTGTCATCTTTGAATCCTATAGGATGTGTATTTTCTGACAGCTCTGTTTCCGGTATATCATCGTAAGGTCATAACTCCATTGAAACGGCCCTATATGCTCTGGTATCAAACGGATGAACGTTAAATCATACGTAACACAAAATTGCCGGTGCTACGCTCTGATTGCCAAAGGAGTAAATATAACTAAGATTAATTTATTACACATTGTATTAACATTAAAAATGTCCTAGTGCTAGCTAG
The DNA here is from genome assembly GCA_963513935.1 of Aphrophora alni. NCBI lineage: Eukaryota > Metazoa > Arthropoda > Insecta > Hemiptera > Aphrophoridae > Aphrophora > Aphrophora alni. The sequence goes on from OY740767.1 coordinate 90,641,481, forward strand.
AGGCAGTGGCCAACCTTGACACTATATATCATATAAAATAAATATACATTAACCAACGTCTACACTGCTGTAGGTAAAATATACAATTTAATTAAATCGATGTGTTGGAATGCACTGTTATCAACAAAGTAAACTAATAATTGCCACTGTAATAACTACAATGGTCCAATAGCATATGGAGTAACAGGTAAAGTATATTATTAAAATAATGCAAGATGGTGGTGCGCTCTATTATCAACACAATAAACTATTAAATGTCACTGTAATAACAGCCGACACTACCTAGAGAACATAGCGGGTTAAATACTCCCTTGGGATTACAGGGGGTAACACTATGCAAGATAGCTCAGTCGGTATAGTTAATGGTTTTATAGTTCTTCCGTTTGCTACCTGAGCGTAGCATCTTGGCCACTGCATACTATCTACCAACCGGTTAGAGAGCAATCACCCACCTTTTGTAGGTTGTTAACGTCTACGATCTGGGTTATGTTTTCGGTAAATTTGGAAAAAAAAAAGTTATCCGAAATTTCTGCGAAAAAGATTTTGGTCTGTTCTAGTTTTCCATTATGTAGATTACGCGTACAGTGTAAGTTATTTTTTCGTCTACACAGACCACAGTTATTTAATTTAAGTGAACAAGCAGTACAGGATAGTAATTGCCCATAAGGTAACAAAGTGGTTTCTATTTCCTATTGGTAGCAAATTTGAAATAGCTTTACACTTGCATGTAGTGATAGTGGGAGAGAGGGTGCTATTTGTTGTAAGCGTTCTACGAAGTTAATTCATAGCTTTTAGCTATCAAAAGTCCATTGTAATATTCGACTATAGGGATTACATTAAAATCCCAATCTTTAAGGCCTAAACCACAGTCTAAACAAAATGTACGGTCTTCACTGCAGCTATAAAAAACCATGCTTCCGCCAATTAACTAGCCGACAAGTCTTAGATTTTTGTTTTTGATACAACAGGGATCTGCTATATAATTAAGTTATTATACTGCAAATCCATGTAATAATTAATAAGGACTTAAAAAAAAAAAGTTAATGTGAATTGTAAACACAAAAGATTGAAGTTTTTTGGAAAATTAAATTGAGGCCCAGAATAAAACAATAAATTGGTATGCTTCTACTCTAATCAATATGAGGTTCTTAAACTGCTTTAAGCCAACAATATATATTCTGTCATATTCTACGCCATATAACTGACAAATGGTTTGATATCCCACCATTTACAACATCTGCACCATTTCATATGAAAGTAATAAGGTATGAAGTTCATACATGTTGTGTAATACATATATATTGTTACCAATAGTTGAATAATATGGCTAATTTATTTATGGTGGTTAAGATTTATTATTATTATAGCGTCTAAATCCATGATCTCGGCGACGAATTCTCGAATTAACTTCAATATTACAAACTAATCGTACACCTGAAAACTATCAAAACCCCATGTGTCTTGTTTAACAAGTATTTTAATAGTGAAATTTCTTTAAGACTACCTAGGAAACTAATTACTAATTTAGAAATTACTTATAGAAATATAAAAATATAATTGTTGTAAGTAGTATTTGTAAGACTTAAGAATAAAAAAGAAATTATGCTTAAAAAGATAGTCTACACTAATACAAAGTCAAATCCAAGGATATGTCTAGCTGTGTTTCAATGATAGTAATATTAATATATATGACTATTGTTATTAATTCTTTAAACTATTTGAGTTTTAAATAGACTTTGTTCAACGAAATCATATATTAAAAGTGTTTAATTTAAGTATCACTTCACTTTATTAATAATTTCTGTTTTTCAACCGTGTATTTGAGTTGCGTTGTATGCATAATATTTCTTATCTATATTTTTTCACTATCGTCTATTAAATATGTCTTACATAATTGTACTTATTGTTTGGACCCTACTAATTTATTTAGAACGTCTATGCGAATAATAAAAATAATTGATAGAGAGAAAAATTGTGTAATGTGACATTACTAAATCCGTAATGATTTTTAATTTAATTCTAAAGATGTTAAATTATATTAACATTATTCCCAATGTTTTGGTAACTATGTTTTATTTTTAGTCGTAAAAAACAATCGATATTGCCTTCAGAGTTAACTTCTTAAAGTATCTTGTTTATCTATCGCAAACCAAAATATCCACTCTTCATTAGCAATAAAGTTTTTCAAGTACATCTCCCTGAAGTCAAAACTAAATTAAATTATTTGTATAAATTCGCGCAGTACAAATGGCAACACATATCAAGTTCCATAATACTTCCTATGAACTCTATACACCAAACATACATGTTTTATATTAAGAGCAATGCTCTCCGTTACTGTGTAGATAAGCAGGTTTAGATTACATATCAACACAACTGTATAAACGACTCAAATGTTACTCTCAGAGGAAATTGCGTGCCTTATCTTGCCTATTTATCACAAAGCAAACATTCTATCTTAATTAACAACATATTCTTATAATCAGTACTATCCAAGAAGGAATTTATTTAAACAGCACATTTAAAGGAAGTGTATACAATTTACTATACTTTGTAATAAGAAATTGATTTAACTCTATACAAAATAACAGCATATAGCGTTTTCCAATAATTTTTAGTGTTTAATTAAATTTAGAAATGTACTCAAATAAGGTAACCAAATGCCATAATTTTGTGTGAGATAAATACGCCATATATGAAGAAGGTAAAATTTTTGCAGAAATATCATACAAGAAATACCACTGAAAGAAAATTTAAATGGTATAATTAAATATTAGTATGATTAACACTTACCGTCATCAATGGTCAACTCTCGTATGATTTAAAAACGGCTACCGTTTCTGCTATTCAGCCAGTGAGCAATTGAATGGAGGTGAATGATTCACAATGACTTAGAATTCCCATAAAATTATTTATTTTAAGATGTTACATGAAAATAACACAGTTTCTTCTTTTTTTAATTGACCCCAAAGATATAATTATTTAATTTCCTATCTCGGGAACTAGTGATTAGATTAATTTATATATGAAACTTATCTTCCTAATATTTTCATATATATTCAACACGTTAACCTTTGAAATCCCTACAGATATATTTACATAAGCAAACTATTATTTAGCTATGTGAAGGTATAGAAAAGGTGAACAAGTTACATCTGCTTAATATAGTTATCGTCCTCTTCTTTTATATTTTCATTAACTGCTCTTGCTTTGTAGATAGCACAGTACTCCTTTGTAATTATATATTCCTTTCATAGGTAAAAAATAATATATTTTGAATAAGAATATATTCTATGTATTTTAATGAAGTGTGTGCCTAATAATATTTAACGGATATAGGAAATGGTTTAAAAATTTATAATTTAGGCTAAATAATTTATAAATTTATCATCAATTTTTTTCAAACAAATTGTTCATGTAAATGTTGGTGTATGCATTTCTTATATTTGGCTAATAAAAAATAAATTTATCATAATATAATATCACAAATAAGTGGAAGTAATCTTAATAAGGATAGAGATTTGATTGTGCTACGTTGTTTATAATTATTTCTAAACTGAAGGAACACAACTTCTATATATTTTTCCTAATAAACCAACATCTATACCATTTAGCTTAAGCACAACAAAAATGAGGAGTTTTATGTGTGTATCCTATGTAATATTTTGATGTTAGAACAAAACCCATAAGTTAGATCAGAGTAGACAATAATTTTAAGGATTATCTCTAGAAAATGTTTATATCAAATGGCTTGTGGTTGGATTGTTTCAAATATTTAACTGATTTCTCAGGTACTATTTAAATCCTCATGACGATCAAGAGTAAAAATTCAATGTTTCATTTAATTGTTAATTTGATATTTTATGCCTTTGTTGATATTTCAACTGTTACGTCAAATTTGCCATAGGTAAATGCACCTAGGATACCTTAAACATAAATATAACTCTTTTAAAAAATGTTTAATTTAACTATTTTTAATAAAACTATTTTATTTACTATTAAAGTCTCACGAGTTGGCAATACCTGTTATCTGTTTTACTCATTATATTACAAATCAATTTTCGATCAAATAATTGAATCACACCGAAATAAGTGTGATCTTTCTTAAAACCACAATATTTTGTATGTATTGCAAGAATCTTTTAAATAATAATTCCTTACTTTGTAATTAGTTGTCTAATATGCTTCAACGTTAGTTAGTTTATGTCAAAACCATATGTTTTGGTCTAATATGTGGTGTCTGGCAAAATTCTCATTCATCTGAATAGATCCATTAAACTGCAGATACGTCGATTTCTTGAATTTTAGTAACCAGAAGTAGTTTTAGAGAAAACGCAACGCAGTTAGCGGTGACAGGTTGGTGATCAGTATCGGAAAGTAGCATTTAAGGACCTTATTTGTGTGACCATGAGGACGGAAATCCCCTCATTTTAAATTATGATAGGTAAATAGAAATCATCCAAACGTCTATAAGAAATCGTAAGGGAATTTGCAAAATCAGACACCTAGTTTTGGGTTCTGTGTATTTCCAGCAGGATGGTGTTGGTTATGAAGACCGTCTCATTTCCAGGTGAACATAATAAGAATATATTTTTCACTCTTCAGATCACAAACCACCTGACCATTATATTTGGGGAAATCTCAAAAAAGCCATTTTCTGTGATTAATCACCGACTTCTATCACAGAACTACGAGAAAAGGTTACATATTCAAATTATTTTTTTAATTCAATTCATTATATACAAATTCCGTTATATATTTTATTAGTAGACCCGTAATGTTTATTTGGATTACAGTATATCCTCTTTACAGTAGGAACACGCCCGGTAAAAACACGAGGTAAATATGTAGTTTTAAATTGAAATAATGACATAAGTAAAGATGCAGTTTCGATCACTCTGTAACATTTCAGTAACAGTAACAGTAACAATAATAATACATTATTGTATTGTTTTATTCTATTACTAAACTGTATTAAAACGTGTTATGAATTTAAATGTTGTGTGAATAATAAATGTTTTATGTTATATTGATGTTATTTTTATTGACTAGGCTTGTACTAATCTTATTGCAATTATTGATAAAGTCTTGTACGCTACTTCTAGTATTAGACAAATAATATTTACGTTTTATCTGATTATAGGTTTCTGTGATACCCTTATGATTTGTTTTACTTACATGATAATTACTAATAATTTCTTGAAATTCTTCAATGGTCGAATATATCTAAAAAATTACATTATTCTGAACTAAAAACAATTGTGAATTCATAAAATTTCGTGATACACGAACAGCAAATTTTTCGTAAAAATCATCTTTAAAATATAAATTATACTTATTATTAGGTAATATGTATTCCTTAACAAAATTAGTCACATCTTGGTTGAATTCATTCTCCGAAATTTCTACTACCAATCTCATCCTCTGAGATTTGAAACTCTACCTGTGTATTACCTTCATAGTTCGAGTGGAACATCTGGTCTGTTTCATCATTTTAATCTACATTAACTATGATTGATTCATTAAAATTAATTATCAAAAACTGTAATGAGTCTTAATTGTCGGCTTATTCTGGAAAATAAAAATGCGTTGACTGTTTTCATCAAATCAATTTTCTCTTGGTCATTTGGTAATGTATTCTCGGTGGTATTAATTTGGATTTTTGACAATGCGTCTGCATTTTGATTAAGTTTACCGCATTTGTGCTTTAGGTCGTTGTCAAACACTTCCAGCTTCAATCGCCATCTCAGCAATTTAGAATTTGGTTATTTTACCCATTGTAAAGGTTTTTGAACAGAAATCCGTATGAGTGTATTTAATAAAACCAGCTGAAGTGAAAATGATTACAGGTAGTTTGTTTTGAAAGAGTTGATGAAGGGAAAGGTTGAAGTAAGGGATGGCGAAACTTATTTACTAACATCTAATTTCTTTAAAAACCTCCACCAATTTTATCTTAATGTTTGATAAGAAATATGCTTCTGTAGGTAATTAACTTCTTAAATGAAAGGTAAATAAAAACTACCCCAAAGCAATATACATCACTGACCGAAAAAGTAAATATTAAAAATTGAGATTCCAAAATATATAAAGTATACGATTTTGAAAATTTATAATATCTTTAAACAAACCAAAAGTCTGAGTGTTCAAATTACATCTTGCATGTGTTTTCAAACTAGATGACAATTTTGACCCAAATAGAAATATAAAAGAGCCATCCTTTTGGACATACTATCATCAAAAGATCAGCACTTCTTTTCATTTCAAATAAATTTTATTATAGTATTTCGTAAGTCTTTTTTATATGTAACAGGAAAGACATTATATCACTTTATACAAATACGCCAATTACGTTGTTAAGTGGCATTAATTACAAAACATCGATACCCTTATATTAGTTAAATTCTGATTATTTTTTAATTCATCTGATGATCGAGTGGTCTTTAGTTAAAAATAAATAAACTCTTTGAAATGTTATTTTTTGGTTAAAGTTGTGGTTAGAAAATAACCGATGAATTTATTAATTATTGATCTATATTATCTTTTGAATTACCGTTGGAATTGACATATGTACACACTGATTCATTGATATAGATTCATGGAGGATTAAGTTAAGAATAAAATATATTAGGGGACGCGTTTATAATTATTTAGTAGAAAATGCCTTATTTTTGACGACTTGTTAAAAAAATCAGTTATTCTGTAATATGAAATTATTTATATTGGTTTCATATATCGTATGATGTCATTCATATTTTTAGGTGGAATTCAACAATCTCTTTTTTGGAAATATGTTCCGAGTTTTTTTATTCAAACAGAGCGAAATGGACACTGAACATCTTTTTACTAAAATATATAAAACATATTTTATACGAAAAAAGTAAATTAATTATAATATTTTATAAATAAATGTTGAGCTTGACTTGTGGGATAATATTAGATAAAATAAAACTGAAACAAAAGATTTCACAAAAATAACGTTTAGTAATCAAACACGTTTCATCGACAAAGTAGCCATCCTGCTTGCAAGTGACATCACTTGCCATCAGTGATGGATGTGCTACAATAACTAAAGTTTAAACTATACATTATAACAAACTATAAGTTGTAGTTTAGTTATTGTAACTCATGTATCTCTGAGGATGGCAACTTGGTCGTTGAAACGCGTTTGATTAAATAAACGGTTTTTTTTTGTGAGAACTGAGTTCGAGTTTTATTTTAGGTAATATGTTATACTACCATTTTATTAGTGTTTATTTTGTCCTGTCGGGTAGTGCCAACGTTACACAAATTTGAGCTAATGACCAAGATAATTTTAAATTATATGATTATCCGTTTAAAAGCTATTAATTAAAATATGAATACATTTTCACTGTTTACCTGAACTAATTTGATCCCAGTATATGCAGTATCCCAGTAATAGTTGTCTCAGGTTGGAGGTGCTTGATTTTAATTATTATATTATACGTTAATGACTCCACATTCATTATGCGCAAACCGAGACTGTGTGGCAGTAATAATATTCTCATTTTCTTGGGCAATATAGATCTAGCGTAAGTGGTTTTGTTTTAAATATGCTTTAAATAAGGTAAGATATTGAGAAATTGATTCCTACTTAAGAATCACTAATTTAAACTGACTATACATATTTAATTTAAAACAATATTTTAGAGAGCTTATTAAATTTAATTCATTAGATAACATTTGTAATAAAATACTTAACGCGTCTTATGTAGGGGCCTACATTGAATTAAAGAGAACTAAATTACTTGATATAATTCCAGGTTTTCTTTTATTTGTCTGCAATTAAGTAAGAATTGAGTTTAATATAAGGTATATGTTTATGTATTATCATCTAACTTTTATATTAACGTTAAACTTATTTGCCCTTATACCGACGAACAGAATTAAAACTAATTACAGTAAAACAAATAGACAAGCAGCGCTGGCAGTAATTATTGATTTACTCCTGATTTTGATTCAACAAACTTTGTCACAACCATTCGATATTTAAACATCGTGTTTTATTTATTTTAGTAATACTCCATCAAAAGTCTTACGTCATTAAACATTAACTTACAGAATATATCAACAAATCGTGAAGTAGATAACGTTTTATTAATATTAATTATTAATATAATGTTACTATTTATATATTTTCAAAACATATAATAACGTCATGTTATAATTACTAATAAGTATAAATGAATTAGTAATGTAGAACCCGAGGAGAAACTTATCAAATAAATACTTTTTAGGATCGGGTAACTAGGGTTCCAAGAAGGTGAGATAAACAACTGTATAATTATATTTCCTTAAAGTATCTTTGTAAGTTTGGAAACATTTCTCTCCAACATTGACGATACTAGTAATTTCTTTGTCCATTATTTACCTGTCACCTAGGCATCGTGTTTGTCAAAAGTGTTGTTTAGTAGCCGTAGGGGGATTATGTTACATTTCACACAAATGCATTCATTCAATGCATTTGAAAATAGCCCCTTTAATAATGTAAATTATATATATTCATATGAAAAAATAAATGCAATTTTCTTTGAAAACAGAAATGTGCTTGGATATATTAAACTATTATAATAAAATGTATTATTCATACGTACAATTAAATTACCATTTCCCATTTATCCTACACAATAATATGTCTTCGTTCATACCGGCATTGATTAAAACCTTAACTCACCTTTTGAATAAATTTAGAAATGAATTATACAAAATAAAATAACATTTTATTTCCAATTCACTCAGAATATTCCAACCAGCCTCTCGGGATTGACCACAATCTTCCCACATCTTAGACAATTTCATGTAAGAGTTATTAGTGATGATGGGCAATTAAATATAACCAATACACCTGACACATGATAAATCAGCTATGTTTGTAATTTTTTTAAGAAAACTATTACTCGTTTTGAATTAGCAATTGATTAATTTTTTATTACAAAAAAAAAAAAAATGTTCTTGTTGAAACTCCAAATATTCAAGGATAAAATAAAGCAATAAAGCTTAAAGTTTCAAAATGTTTTAATAATATAAATGAGCTACAATTTTTTCGCCTTGCGGCATCATCGGGCAACTGCAAGGCGATTATTAAAACATAATTATTAAAACATTTTGAAACTTTCAGCTTTATTGCTTTATTTTATCCTAGCAATTGATTATTATGAATGACTCATTTGTCAGTAATCTCAAACGATAAGTTACAGAAAACTAATAACTACAAAAACTTAACTGTTATAATAAAATAATTTGTATTATATTTATATAAAATGAACTATATTCAAATGTTAACGGACAACATGTTAAGGTTTTTTCAATGATTTTCACACTAACAGTTTTATACGTCATGTTGAAGAGAATAGTTAATTTTCTATTCTAGTGGCAATCTTAGTTTATATTTTTATCTCAATTTTAGCCTATATCATCAATTCTTACATTAAGGTAAATAAGAAAACTATGATTGAACTTAGGTGTCATGAAGGAAACACTATTTTAAGCTTATTAAAAACCATGGTCATCAAAACATTAATATTTTTTGTAAGTAGACGTTGAAATTCTGATTGAAGAACAGTAGCGAAAATGAAATTAATATAGCAAGAATTCAAAAAGTCAATTTAACATTTAAATTTAATATGAATACGAAAAAAAACCTAAAGTTTTTGTCAATTATTTGTGGTTCCAAAAGAACTATATTTAACCAAGGGTCGGAACGTCATAATATGAAAGTGTGCTCTGAAAGAGTGATAAGTTTAATTTTCCTGTATAAAGCTGTATTAATGTGTACTCAATTCAATTCAAATTCACAGTGAATAACGGTTTAATTATTACAATTTGAGAGAAGGTCAATTAAATGTGATTAGACAGTCAGTACATTGTGATATGATATATTTTTACAGTTTTAGGTTATTTGAAAATAACTAATATTTTTATTTTTGAACTTATTTCTGTATCAATATTTTAATACACAATATGGTACGCTGTATTTAAATGTGTAATAAATGTTTAACAAACTTTTATACGAGTAAAGTATGTAACCGATTTCGATCTAACTAAACTATCACATCCCCTGTGAAACAATAAATATCCGACAGGCGATGAAACATCTATGATAGTCTGCTCTACGACACCCGAAAAAGTATATTATCCATTTCAGTTTAAACTACAATTCAAAACTACCATCATTAATACCAATGATTGTTTGGATATATAATTCAGCTAGACGTATGAATTGTACCTAAAACCTTTTTACATTTGTTTAAATTCTTTAATATATTTAATTAAATTGAAATATATTAAAGGTTAACTGCCTTATTTTTTCTGTCAGATAATCCAAATTTCATCCTTGTAAATAACCGGCAGTCCTTCAGCCATATGAAAGCGTCGTCCTATTAAAACTGGTAATTATTGTTGAGGACACATAAAGCTTTTTATTACAAAACCAGTGTTAAAATTTTAAACAATAATTACATATATAAAATACTTTTAATATAATATATTCATTGAATACACAATCCAGGTGGCTACATCAAACAATTTGTTAAAGTTAAAGTTGTTATTTAAAACCGACAATATCCATATAAGTGACAAAATTTTGCTTAAATGATTGTACAGTAGCGAAATAAAATTGTCGATTACGTTCGATATTTATCCAAAGTTATTATATGGTTTATAAACGTAATATTTCTTTAAACATGTTTGAACTGTGTATTTTCCTCAAATTGAAAATATTGAAATATATTTTTTTATAATCTTAATTAGTCAACAGGATTCTTCTTCCTGCGCAACTTAGTTTCATGTTCTTTAGCCCCTCAATTATCATTGAGGGGCTAAAGAAAATGAAACTGAGTGTTGAACTCGATGGATTCCTTGGTCTAGTCCAATTCTTTGGTCTCCAAATTGCACGTCGTTTATATTATTTCTTCATGTAAAAAACATTGTGAATCATGTTCTGTAAAGATTCGATAATTGATTCACTTCGGGAAGACAATTCCTGCCACTACTACCAACGATGCTTATACATTGATGAAAGTAGATTATCACTGGAACCTACCAACGGAGCTCATGTACGAACTTTTGCGATACGATATAAAACTTGAAACATTTTGCAAAATTAAAAACAAAAACTATATTTAATATAATACTTGATTCTGTAGATTGATTAAAAAATATGAGTGAGTCAAAAAATTAAGACATTATGTGAGTCATTTTGAATTATCCAATATTTACCGACGACGTTTCTGACTCTAAAAATAACTATTTTAAATAACTCTAAAAATTATATCGAAATATAAAACAAGTAGAGTTATTCAGTAGCCTATATTCAAATTTCTTCTATATGATCATTCATAGCATGTTACTTTCGTCGAGACTGAATTAATTGCCTACAATGTTGCTTATATTTCAGTAATTTTCAATTTCTAATGCACCTCACTTTGTAGTGATTATATGTACTTTGTTGCTGTTTTTTAAAAGGTTTTTGCTTTTATAATTCACGGCGGTAGACATTTTATTATATTTATATATAATTATTAAATACATTTAAATATAAGAAATGGGAGGTGATTTCTTTAAAACTGTGGATAATTATTGACGCAAAATTATGTCTTGGTTTAGTTTTCAGTTAAAAGAAAACTAAGTATGGTTTCATACTTCACGTGCTAGTAGGAAGAATTATGCAACAGAACATTAAACGAATAAAATTACTCGACTAATGATTCATCTTTACTTGTTACGCATTGTTTACACAAACGAGATGGTGTCAAAAAAGTGATTAAATTTTCTTTCCTTGGTGTGTAATATTCTTACTATTCAAAAGTACTTCAAATCCATACCAAATATGATTTCCATCGTTATAAATATTAAACTATTATCTTCCCAAATAAAAAAAAATGTATACCGTATCATTCCAATCTTTGACCAGAATTGACATGAATGTATTTAAAGTTAAGATATTTTTCTGTAAGTCTCAAAATCAATTTTATCCCATCGGTCTTCACTACAATATTATTTATTTTACATATTAAGTTTAAATATAGTTTCAATTAAATTACAATTTATCGTCCACCATAGTTTCGTCGTAATTTCAAATTCATGAAACTCTTTGTAGCTTCAGCTTAGTACATTGTTAATAATTCCAGAAGGTCGAACTCTTCCGACATTCTAAACTACTATATTTTATTAGGAAGTTTTTTTGTTTTTTTACTAACGCAAATGCTTCAAGAATAAAGTTGACTTTTGTGGGTAACTGATTAAAAGCATTATTTGGCTATTTAATAAAGCAAACTTATTTTCAGAAGTATTCCTCATATCCTTTGTAGAAAAGCACTTGCAATCTATATATTGAGTTAAATAATAGTTTATGAGATAATTATGTGAAACGGTTATTTTTTAACAAGATGAGAACATTTTAAAGATGTTAATCATGTCGCCTAGGATATTTTGTGTTTTAGTCGTCCCCAGAGTTCAAAAGACTAAAGCGAGCCATGGGAATTTCAAAATTTTCTTCAATTTACTTTAATTGAAATTTTTTAAATCGAAAAATTTACATTTTTTTACGAAGCTTTTGTTAAAATAATGGAGGATAACAACAATATTTTAATTCGTAATAAACGTTAAATATAACACCTGCTACGAAATTTAAGTAAAATTGTGTTATATAAATAGTTAGTAATTACACTATAATCAATGAACGACCAATTAACTCTTCGTTTCTATATGATACTAATATAAAAAATCTTAATTGCAGTTGATTAAATTTGTATGGTTTCCCCCGATTTTTTTGAACTCAGAACAAAACTCAATGTTTTGGTCAAGATTAAATTAATATTAAAATTACAAATTGACTGCACTATTATTTCTGGAATTATATCGCTCCCGTGTTTCTTGCATTTGTAATAAAATTATATTATTAAAGATCGCACTATTATATTATATCGTTTATGCACTATCTAAATTATATTACAAAAAAAATTAACTAAACGACATTTACAAATTTGTCATTTAACATAACACTTCTACTTTTTTTTTTTAATGAGCTACATATGTAACTGAAACCAAGTAAATATCACGATTTAAACGTGTTTAGTTTGTACGTACATCATGTTAGATAATTCATGAACTATATAAGATTAGCCTATAATTGTGTAATTAAGTTTGGGAGAAAACTGAAGGCAATGTACAGGGAAAGACGTTATTCATGAATACTGCAAGACACATTACAGAGGAAGCCCGTAAAGAAAACCTGAAATTGGAATGAAATGGATTAACCTGTGTATAAGAATGCACAATAAGCTTCATAACCGAGAGACAAAACCAGGACAGGAATTGTGGCTCTCCTTGCGATTAAATTTTTTTTTTTTTTTAATACTTAAGGTACTAAGAGTAGCAAAGTCTTTTTGCAAATGAACAGTTACGCTTTTCGTTTTTAAATGTGCATTCAGATGTAGCTAATACAACCAGGAGAGCAATATTGTACGTAATAATTGTTTTGAAAATATAAATATTTAAGGTTAATATAATTTGATATATTAGCTCTTTCTTTCATTCCTGTGACTTGGTTTTTGTTTTATATTTACTCTACGACGCGTTTAACAACCCTAATCCCATTTTCGAGTATCGCTGAGTTAGAGGTCGTTACTTGCACATTAAAAATACATTAAACATATATTAAATGCCACAAAACAATTACGTGGTTTATTTAAATCAAACATATACATTATTAGTTATCCATGAAAATAAAATAAGCTTGGCACAACATAATTTTTTTCTATATATGGGTAGACTAATTAGGTTATGCACTGTACAAGTGCAAATAATTACTTTCTCAAGGCAACTAATAACTTATATTTAAGTAATAAAACTCGATATTCCATAAGTGAAAAAAGACAACAATAATAATGATCTGATTTTAAAAAATCGTATCCAGCAAATATTGTTTATTGTTTTTTTTTAAGTTGTTTAAAGTCATAAGAATTTAAAAAGATAGTATATTATATTGTTTGAATCGTCATTATGACTGGTGACAGAATAAAGCTATTTGTCTCACCAGTTTTCCAGTTTTTAAGGGTAAATACTATGTTGTAGGAAATTGTATATGTTGTAAGGTCTACAAATATGAGATAAAACAACTTTCAGTTATCTAACATGTCTGTGTTTTCCAGCATTATAAAAGGACGATATGTTGCTATGCAGCTCACGTAGGAACATCATGTGTGTTATATACAGTTACTGCATCGCACATAAATGTTAATCATCCTCTGATTTACAAATAAATAAGACCAGTATGTAATTTCATAAATATAGAAGCTTGCAATGGTAATCTGTTTGAAAGCACATGTGATATACTGGACTGAGTGATTACCTCAGCAACGAATATATTACACTGTCGAGGTGGAAATGTACACTGCAGTAGTTTTATATGCAGAATAAATTTCAAAGTAGGAAGTAAAATAAAAATAAAAGTTTCAATATTTCGCTAAAAAAAACGGAAGGATAAAATTTAATTTCTTGTACTTCTTTTACATTGAGAGATTACACATTAATATATCAATACATTAAACTTATTATTAAAAGAAATTAAACTTTTTTTTCTCTCAAGAAAACAACACTGCGTTAGAAATGATTGTCTAAAAGGCTAAGCCTGAATTGTATGCGACGATAAAAACATTACAGGGAATTATCGTATATAATAAATTTATATTAAATTCCTGTCATACAATCTATAAATACATAAAAAAATAATAAGACTTTTTTTTTCAGCGTTTGTGTTACAAACATATAGAAGTTTTACCTATATCCAATTACCTATTGCTCTCGTTTCAGGATAAAAGTTTAATGAAATATAATAACTTAAATCAAGTTTTATATCTTGTGTTCAAACTCAAGATCCACAATTTTTTAATTTGCTTCATATTTAGGTAGACGAAGTAGTTAATCGTCTAATAATTCAACTTCGTAAAAACATCGAAAACTTAAATAATAGCATTTTTGTTAATGTTTAATTTATCCATATAAATATTAACAAACGCTTTTTACAATAGCATATAAAAACAACAATGAAAGAGAGTTATACAAAATTTTAAAATCTAGAAATTTTTAACGATGTCTCTATTTGTATTTTAGATTAAGTTAGACAAAAAAAAGTAAACATA
Organism: Aphrophora alni; assembly: GCA_963513935.1. Taxonomy (NCBI): domain Eukaryota; kingdom Metazoa; phylum Arthropoda; class Insecta; order Hemiptera; family Aphrophoridae; genus Aphrophora; species Aphrophora alni. Next base: position 90,656,639 of record OY740767.1, read on the forward strand.
TGTCCTTAGCATTTATGCGGGATCACTCATTTTCATTTATTATTAGTTGAAAATACAAAATTACTTTATAATTAACTAATTATAGCTAAGCTATAAAAAACTGAATAGTTTTTATTTTTGATTTTCAAAGAAGCTGCTTGTCCAAAATATAAGTTTTTTAATTAATAAAAGTAAACTTTGAAAACAATGTACTGGCCTGTAGAAAACATTGCATACAAGGGTACTTAACTTCATAAATGTTTTTTACTTCATTTCATAATGTAACCCCCGTGTGTTATAAGAGAAGCTGTGACTTTTAAAATATTACTCATTTATTTTTAGCACTGCGTTAAACAACGGTCCCAAACAATTATACAATCTAGAGATAAACGGTTAGACTTCGGAAGGTCAGATATATAAACAGTTTCTTAGAACAGTTTTAGCCATTTAGGATATTGAAACGACAATTGAGCAAACACTCAGAATGTGATGAATTTCAATTTATTTAGGTTATTAGATTTGAAAAGATCTAAAAAAATAAAACACCCTGTTTTGCCAAAAAATTAAGAATTTCAATCAAACTAGCTTAGTGTTGCAATTTATTTCAGCCGCACACAATATCTGTGTTGTTTTATTCGCAGAATCACGTTTATATGACTACGTGTATTATGAAAGTACCAAAGATTACCTATAAACGAAAATTAGATTGCATTTTATCGATAAAGATAGAATAGATGGGAAATCGAAGAAATAGAAGTTTTACTTTTTAAGTGTATATCCTGTAGTATTGGTTTTTAAATGTAATCTCTTTTTCAAGAGTGATGCTTCAAAGCTCTGCATTTTTGATATTCAATTTTACTTCCTGGATCTAATTTGTGACTCACTTTTATGCAAATGAATAAAACAACAAACAATAAACTTCAAGAAGTTGGTATTAAATTTACATTACAATCTTTGTATATAAATTATGTATACGTAATAACGTCTTCTTTATTTTTAGAGTAGATCATACCTCAAAACCTTTTAAAACTTTCATAACACTTAATCGACATTTTTAATACTAGTATTTCAATAAAATTATACGAATATTGCGATATTTTTATAGGAGATTCCTAATCAACGCAATTAACTTATTCGCATTGTTTAACTACATAATGTGGCTTATTCTAGCTACGTCTTGATTTTTTAATAAAGTAACTTTTTTCAGTAACATAAATGCATGACTCGGAATCTTGTTGTTGAGCAACATTTTATATATATGATACAATTTTTCAGGGTGTAATAGATACCGTTAAAGTCAGGCACAACGTAAATTCAAATGGTGCACAATCTTATCAAAAACTATGTTACAATAATTCCACCATATTTCTTAACAATAGAAAAAGTTTTATTAGTTCTACAGGTCAATGCCCCAAATATTCAGAAAGTGAATTAGGCCTATTTCTCCCTACGTTATGCAGAGTGATCGAAAAGATAATAGTGTATATGTAAACATTATTATATTTTATACCTTGTTTTTTTAAAACATATTGTTTTAACATTTACATGTTTTACAACGTATGACACAAATGGCTGCATTGTTTATTAAAGCATGCACAAATTCATTATATAAGATAAAATAGCCTATATTATTATCTTTCAATAATTTTTTAATAGTTTTCCCTACGATAAAAGTGTATAGTGTATTGAAATATGGAGAGGTATTAGACTCTTACATAAACGTTAGATATATGACTAATAAAACGAAAAGTATATATATTAGTGGTATATATAATAAAAGTATATATATATATATATATATATATATAATTTTAGTTTTCCTTTAATTGAACTTTTTTCTACCTGTCTTTCATTACATATTTACTAAAATATATTTTAAACTTTCTGTAGCCACTCTAGATCCTCTTTAATCTAAAATTAATACTAAGGTATGTTGAATAAATATAAATAACTGTATTAAATATTGCTTTTCTAATATCGCAACGTGTACCCTGTCTTTGACGTCGACCCACGTCAACGATGGACGTTGCGATATTAGAAAACGGAATACGGTAATTGTTGTGTTTTAACCTATGAATTTGTGTTGTCTTTATAAACTCTGAATGTAAATAAGGCATCCATAGAGCAATTTTCTGGGTTCGAATAGAGTTCCGAAATGCGTCAAGTGTATAGAGAGGAAATAAGTTCACATAGACGGAATTAGACTCGATTGAATTACTTATTTGAAAGTTTACTAAACAGCATGATTGTTTAATTTTCAACAATACCAATCATTCTAATCGTGCTGGTGTATGTTAGACAGGAGCTGTCATGTAGCGGCTTCGCTTTATCAACTGTCTACTCTGCAGACTGTTTACTGTTGTCCCTCACTGTCTTTCAGACTGATGTAACAATATTGGTCGTTTATAGATTACATCATCAGCCTGTAGATACATTCCTCAGTTATATTTAAATTGTATTGTCATATTAAAATTATTAACAAAATTTGATATTTATAAAACTTCCAATAACAATTAAAATTTAGGTTTATTTGCAATTTTTGGGTTGCAATCTTTAATAAATGAAATAACTAGGGAAATCAGCAGTTCATCTGTATATAACCTGTTTTTAAGACTTTGTAAGCAAAGTAAAATTCTATATTTTGAAGCTAAAGTGTAAATATGGGGAACTATTATTCATTCTTTATTTTCTACGTCCTTGTTAAATGGTTAAGAGTGAACAGATTAATAAAAGAAAACAACTATGAAGAAATTTATTTTGATCTCTTAAATTTTAAATTAGATTCTTATGACTGGAATATAGTTTATATTTACAACTGTTTAAACGCTAATTTTCAATCTATTATGAACATATTCAAATAATAAATTGAAGACTGAAATGAATAATAGTATGTAACTAAAGATGTGTAAAAATTTTAGCCATTGATTGTGTGGTTGGGTTAAAAAAGTCAATTTTAACAAAAACTAAAATCTCAACCATACAATGGAAGATTAAAACGGATAAAAGTCATATTTGAGTAGATTAAAAGCTGACAAGACTAACAAATTAATACTTATTGATGGAATATTTGTATTATTATTATTGTTTATTCGCACATTTGCCATCATTTGATTCTTATACACAATGATGGCAAATGGCTGAACAATAACATTAAGACTAACAAAAGAGGAATTGTATACAAATCAGTGTATATCTTCAAGTGACAAAATTAAGAAGCGAAGGCAGATGATTGATGAATTTATCGGTTAGAAAATTTAATTTGTAAGAATAATTTGTAATATGGTTATAATACAAAACATGACCTTTAGAGAGTATGGATCAAGCTAAGATACTTTCATCTAAGAAGTCAAGAAGCCTATAGAGGCTAGTTATTTATATATTGAACGAAGACTAGTTAGTCGAGTTCCCTGTACATTAGGACAAAAATGGAGTAGGGTGGTGGGGGATGGTAGGGGTTGTGGTGGGGGATGGTGGGAAGTGTGGTTGGGCGTGGTTGTGGATGGTGGGAGTATGGTGGGAAAGTAGGGTATGGTGAACCGTGGTTGTGGATGGTGGGAGGTGTGGTGGGAGATGGTGGGAGGTGTGGTAGGAGTTGGTGGGAGCTGTGGTGGGAGATGATGGGAGGTGTGGTGGGAGATGATGGGAGGTGTTGTGGGAGATGTAACACACTAAAAGGTCTGATGTCAAAATGTAAATGTCACGTCAAGATCCAAATACTCCCACTTACCTTCCACAATCTACCACCACACCCAACAGCCCTACCACTCCCACAACACCTCCTACAATCTCCCACAACACCTCCCATCATCTCCCACCACACCTCCTACCACCTTCCACCACACCTCCCACCATCTCCCACCACACCTTTCACATTCCCCCCATACCTCCCACCATCCACAACCACGCCCCACCACACCTAACATCCCCCACCGTACTTCCCACCACCCACAACCACGCCCAAACACACCTCCCACCACCCCACCACACCCACACCATCCCCTACCACACCACCCACCATCCCCCACTCCAATCTTGTCCTAAAGTACCGGGAACTCTACTCTAGTTAAATCTTTTTCAATGAAGGAAACGTAAATTAGATAAATAAACCTACATATCGAATCAAACAGTTTTTATCATAATGTTTGCGATTTTTGATTATTGTGCAGTTGTAGGCAATACAGCTTCTCGCTGCCGATGTTTACACTAGTGGGTGTCAAGAGTCTTTTAAAATTAAAGTTGTGGGCACACAATAATATTTTCTACAATCTATTTCCAATTAAAATTAAATCACAATGCAAGAAGCAAACAACTCATAAAGCATTTATTACTATACTCATGTGCGTGGTGTTTTGTTCAAGAATACGGTAACTATTAAATTTTGCATTATTTACTAACCTTCAACAATCACTTATTTTTAGATACGTCTGACTGCAGTTTTGACATTACACTCTCATTGTCGAAGACAACATGGTCTTTTTTACATTACACAAGTTAAATCACACTACATGTAAACAAAACGATATAACATTTCATTTATACAACTTTTTACTTAACTTTAAAATAATCACCATTTCTGGGTCGTTGAAACGTATAAGCATGTTATGTCACTCAATGCCTCCTCTGTAGGGCCGTCTCAAACGTGAATGTTGAAACTGCAGTATCTGAAAATAAGGGATTGTTTGAAGTTTAATAAATAACACAAATATTAATATTTTAACAAATCAAGAGATAATAAAAAACATGAACAGTAACTATAATATTAACTGTTATTTCTTAGGCTGTGAATAATTTTGTCACGCGCTAGGCAATCTACTTTGATTTTGCAAAAAAAAAAAATTTTTAAGATACTTAAACTTTAAAGGAACAAATCTACTGTTTAAAGTAATACATGTATTGATAAACAGATCAAGAGAAGATGTCAATTAAAACTATAAACAAAATTATGCTAAAGTTTAATTACCTTATCCCAGTGTTATTTGTAGTACAATCACAACAAATAATAGTATGAAGTTCTTGAAATATTTAAAGAATGAAGTAACACGAATTTATTCTACGTGATCTAGTATATACCCTCTCTTAAAAATTTAATGCAGATTCTCGTCTTCGCACTTCGTGATAAATTAACCGAAATTCAGTCACAACAAATGAATACGATTATTGACCTCTTTTATGTAATTAAGTAAATGCAATAAATTATTTACAAGTTTCTGTCATGATTAAATTGTAACTAATATAATCGATTATATAAAATAAAAAAATTACAATTGAAGATTTTTACAATTAATTTCTAAGGAAAAGCCATGCTCGAGGTATTATTTCCAACCAAAAGAATATAAATTAAAAAGACCGTAGTTTCTATAACAAAAGATATTTCCTTTTTATTTTATTAATTCTATTGATTTTAGTTAATAAAATTTGGAAAAACTACATTTTGCGATGACCTACCTCTCTCACCCTTCACGTTTTTCTTCAACTAGCTCAGTTAACACGAGACAGGATATTGAAAAAGTAAGGCTGCGCAAGAAAGTACTCCGTTTCGGCCTATTTGGCTGTTCACGTTGCAATTGCTTTTTCTCTTGCACTTACCTCTACTAATTACTTTAATTAACCCAATTATTACCTTTAGTTTCCTTCAGAACTACTTCTGGAGTCGTGCGGATTGAGAATTGTTTAGTACTGTTTAAATATAAATTTCTTAATACTAACACACATAAAAACTCAAATATTGACAAAACAGGAATAATTAAAGGAAATTAAAGAACATAATATTTCCTTTATTTTGGAAATTAAAATATTTACAGTCACTAAGTTTTATTTATGAAACTTTAAGAGTCCTTCAAACTAAAAGTATAATTTCTTATTTCCACAATTTATTAATTTTATGAGATATATTTGCTAAGTCAATTTTAGTAGTTAATTAAGGAATTAAAAAAATGTACGACTCTTTTGAGCGATAAATCGGTTTATATTTAAAATTAAGTTAATTAATTAAGCAATATAATTTTATTCTTAAATTTATTGAAATGAAATTTATTCAAACTAAATTAAATTATTTAATATTGTCAAAACAAGTTAGAATGACTAGATTAAACGGCACCTTAGATGTTTTTAGTGGATTCTTCTTCCCAGTGTTCCTACGGATATCATGATTTACTTGTCTTCTCTCCTGTTCCGCTCAAAGGATATTTTCAGGATTATGGAGTGGATTTCCCTCGCTGATTACTTCGGGTGTTAATTCCTGGTTGTCCCTCTTTCTTTTGGTTTCCTTGGTACTCCTCTGACTCTTCTTTAGTAAAATTTTGAACTTCTAGTAGAATTACCCATTTAGTTTATAAACTTGCAAATATTCAGTCTGACGATATAAGGGACTCGTGCTAGTTATTATTTTCCAATTTTACTTTTATTAAACAAGTATTTAATATTTAAGTTTTACGGCATTATTACAACATTTGTTACATTATTAATATTATAAGGCGTCTCTTTTAAATAATTTCAACAATACAAGTTATTAAAAAACGTCTGATATGAATCATATCTCTAAATCTTTTAAGAATGTATTTTACGTCTTATCTCTATCGTGTTCATTATAAGAAAATATTTTGCGATTTACGGTGTCATTTTCCTGGTAATACCACCTTCCTTACTTGGTTTTTTGGATTAGCTCCGTGAATTTCCCCAAATATTCTGTTAAACTTCCCTTTTTAATTACTTTGCAGATTCCCTTTTGTTTTATTATCAATTACTAGCTTTTTTTGATCCTGGAATTTTATTACTATTTTCCCCAGATTTCTGGTTGAATTTACTATTTATTTTCACCTCAATAATTCAATTATTAATTAATTATCTTTTATTTAATTATTATTCTTTGTTTGCTAATCATATTCTGTGGGCACCTTTTAAGTTTATTTGCTCAGTAACACCTGGCGATTGTCTGAGGGTAACATGTAGGATATTGAATATCTGTAATTTTTTAACTTTTTCCTTGGATGTTAATATACATAATTTCGTCAAAAATAATAGTATCAAGAAACTGTAAACAGAATTGGCGAACAAGAGTCAAGAAGAAAAATAGTGGAAAATAGTATATTCAAGAAAATCGAAACGGAAAATAAACTTTTAGGCGCACGTAACTTCTGAACCCACTCAAAGAGACATCATTTAAGCTATATATATATATATATATATATATTACCTAAACTTTATGTGCGCCTAAACGTTTTATGAATTTTCCGTTTCGATTTTCTTGAATATATTATTTTTCTTGGTTTTTCTTCTTGAATCTTGTTCGCCAATTCTGTTTACAGTTTCTTCATAGTATTTAATTTGACGAAATTATGCGCACTTTTTGATAGCCGATTTTCACTATTTTAGTTTATTATTATAATTTTGGGTTTTAAGGGTTTTGGATATTTCTCAAGTGGTCTTACAATTTGGTATGCCATTTACTTATACATACATGGTAAATTTTTCTTTAATTCGAAGAATTTTAAGTTTTATTCAAATTTAAATATTTGGCTTTTTTAATTAGCATAGCTCATAAAACATTCATCAAATTTATTTCATATTTTGTCACTATATGTAGCTTTAAGATTATAATAAACTGCATTATTTATTTTTTGAAATTCATTTCATTTAACTAAATAATCTTGAAAAAACTATGTAAGAAAGACAGTATTTGGTCAAATTTCCATATTTTTACTAATTTATCTATATTATTATTATTATTATTATTATTATAGTATTTCGTTACTTCCTTTTTGCTATAATTTTCCATAATAAAATGTTTAACAAATATGATACTTCAAATTTTAATTTTAGGTTTCTTCATGTTTTTTTTTACTACAACTTTTTACTTAACCATAATTAATACAATTTTATTTTATTTTATTATTCAACCAATTTATTATGCTCTATACTTTGAAAATTAAAAATCAAATTTTAATTAATAATAAAAAACAAATTGTTCTTAAGTTATTACAAAAGTCTACAAGTTAGTTTGATCCATTAAGACACCTGCCATATTCAACATGATAAAAGGACAGAATAATTTTACATAGTTTCCTACTGAATTCAATTAAAGTTGGCATTGAGTAGTTTTATATGAATAAAATCCGTCTTAACTTGTCTACTTTTATATTCATGTCGAAATTACAAATTTATAAGACAGAGACATTGGTTTAATGAAATCCATATTAGAGAAAAATTAATATCCATCTAGTAACAACGGTGACGTAAAAGTACGAAGGTCATTTTGTAATAAACTAACGCCGGCTCTACTAAAAGGAAATTATTTAAAAGTTATTTCGAATTGTATGTGCCAACAGTAACTTACATAAAGGGCTTGGTGAAATATCATTATTATTTTTTTAATGTGTTAAAAATCGGATGGCTTTAAAATTACCTTTTCAATTATCCTTTTGCCCTTTAGAGTCTAATGTGACAGATTCAAAATTATGAGTTTTTAATTATGTCTTTCTGAATTATTTTGTCTACATTATGTATAATATATATTTTAAGTTAACAAAAATATTTCATTTATTTATTTTAAATCATTTTACTTTTGTGATTTTAATTATGTGATTTGTTTTTATTTTCTACTAATTTAATAGTAATTATGAAGCATAATAATCTTAGTTGTTAGTTTATTTTATTTTAATTATTTGTGTTAAATAAATTATTATTCAGTCTTGTAAATTTTTTAAAGTCTACTTACTTGTTGGTTTAGTATATTAGTTAGTTGTACTGGAGTATATAAGTTTAGTATATAAGGTTGCCAAGAGCACTGACCCTTCCAAACTCCGAGTTAGTTACCTGAGGCAAGACGTAGGCTACCTCTTTGTGATTGGCTGATTAAAAGTGGCATGGGGGAATAGAAATTAGCATTAGGTTTATGTTTACTTTACCTATAAACCTCTGAGAATGATGACTATGACACTGAAATGGACATAAGGATAACATAATAAACATACTAGACTTATTACAACCTTAGTTTTGTTTTCTTTATTGTGAATATCCCCTCAGTATGCCTTGGATATTTGCGCTACCTACAAAAGAAATATATATTCGAATATCTGTGGGGAGGGGGTGTTGTAGGAATCGTATTGTTTATTAATATTGATAAACACTCTTTTATAAAATTTAAAAAAAGAAACTCTTATGTCTACCTACTTTCTCCGGAAACAGTTTTCCATCCTAAGAAGTTTATTTATAATATAATCCCACAAAACGAAAAGAAAATCAGCAATTTTGATACACTTTATTTTTTTCAACTTGGCAAACTAATAATAGCACTGCCAAGAAACAATAAAGTACTTATTAAACTAGTTTTAAAATTGTGTTAAAAATCGTTTAATGACATTGCATATAAATATTAAATACGTAAAAAATAAATGTTTTATAGTTTCTAAATTTTGAATTTATTTTATTTTATTTATATTTTGCTTGGATAGAAATAACACAATCAATTAAAGCATTACTGTTTTAGTAAAACTAAAAAGAAAAAGCATTTTTATTTAACAAAACAAAAATAATTATTTCACAAAACAAATAATTCCTTCCAAACTAAAGTATAATTGGAAAACTATTGCTACAAAGAAATTCAATTATTTTATACAAAAGAGAAAAGAAATCAGTTTCTTTGTTTCTGACATTGCAAAGAATAAATATTTTTGTTTTCTCTCATCCTTTGACTATGTGTAAATAAACATGAAAGTTGATATTGAATTTCCTGTTAGAACGAAAGTCGAGTTATACATTCGGATTGAAACATGAATAACAATATATGAATGAAACCTTACACTCGTTCCGAGCCATAGCGTTCCATGTTCTTTACAAAATTTTATTTGAAGATACAATGATCTGATAAGGATTTTTATCCTAACCGTAAGTTTTTAAATAGAGTTTTTATTTATGTGTATTTTTGTTTAGAATTTCCTTAAATGTTATTATACGGATAATAATTAACATATTTTTATCAGTACAGCAGTAATATTAAAATCAATGTTTTCCTTTTGTTTACGTACTAATGTCACATTAAAGTCTAAAGGAACTTTAATAATATTAAAACTAATAAAGAATAAATTCGTTTCTATGTTAAATACTAGTGATATACCTTTAAAACCTTTGTATATTTTTTTAACGTGATCATACCTTAGCTTTACCTTCATCCTGAATTGATTACTTTTTATTATTGGTGACCTTAGGATTACTTCTCTTTTTATATCGCCATTCTTAAATTAATTCTTTGTACTTGAATTTATTCTTTATTTCTGGAAAATCCTGGAATTTTATCATGATTTCACACTTTTTAAAACATCGTTTCAAGGGCGCCACAATGCCCAGTATCTTCATTTTAATTGTACAGTCCACATTTGGCTGCGTTAAAGAATCAATGTTGTTTGGAATGGCTAAATTATTTGAGTGTAAATATCTGTAACTATTAGCTATCTAGGACGTGTGACCTTGAAACATCCGCTTGTATCACCATCAGAACATCAGAACTACTGCTCTACCTTCTGATGAGTCACGAAAATATTTGGAATAATTTATTTACGTAACTTTATCATTAGATCATGGATGTCTCAATTTCCATGTAAATTTTTGTTTTTTAGTCTAAATTGACTCATGAGAAAACAATTATTATTTATTTTTTCAAGAGTCAGTTATTATTGTCTAAATTAACTGGTCCTCCAACTAACACATTATTCAAATTATTTATTTGGTAATGAAGACCAGATCATACCATAAAATTTATTCAATCATAATTATTTACGAAAATCTTGACGTAAAATTGATTGAAACTAAATTCTTAAAAAATATCAATGTGTTATTTTACCTAATGTGTTCAGCTTATTGCCGTGTCATTTTCGCGAACAAATTGAGTAGAGTGTGTGTTAAAATATGAATAGCTTCAAGGCAGGTTAAGGGTGCGGTAACGAGAATAGAGACCGTGATAAAATATTTAAATCTACGAGGCTTGTTAGGCCCTAGTCACAGATTGATTGAAGATAATAGAGAGTAAAAATATTTGAAAATTATCTTTGATGAACATGTTTACTAATTCTGAATTAATATGCATTACCAATGATGAATAGGTCCAAACGTTTTTCATAATTTAAAAATAAAAATAATACTTATAAAAACAAATAACATAGCTATACTATTGTACAACATAATATGTTCCAACCTTCAAAAGTTACAGCAAAAAGAACGAAAAAGTGTTCTTATTCATAGTTTTCCAGATCTCGTTTAAGCACAGATATTCATTTATTTTAATTCCTCTATTATTTTTCGACTTATAACACGATGCCAACGTGGAAGAATGTATTTTTAATAGCTGGTGGCATCGCCAGTGTTGGGGCTGCAGCGTACTACGCTTACACAAGTTAGTAAAATTTTACATTTAAAAAATATCTATTTCTAACAAATTCAAAGTACAACACCTTGGGCTATATTAAAATCCAATTCATTATAATCCTTCAATTATAACGTCAGGTATCAAACGATCTTATTATGAGTTCCTAAGGAGGAAGAACTATATATATGTTGTAAAGTAAAATTTTAAATCCTAATAATCGAATACATTTCAAGATAATATCGGTTTCTAGAGATGGTTTGGTAAAAATATGCAATGTAACGAACATTTTTACTTCCTTTAATACATTATTTATTTGATCAACAATAATTGTACTATTTTTTATATCGTCAAACTACAACAATAAGTTATTCGGTAGTACTAAATGCCTCATAGTTTTAACTACTGAGCGTAATTTTATTTGCTGAGCAACACTCGAAACAGTAAAGACTTGGTAATTCTATATTAGAGTGCAAAATTGTCTTATAATTAGTTTCAATTTGTACATGGTAATAAATATATATATATATAAGTTCTTCTTGCTTAGGAACTAATATTAAGATCGTCTGACACCTAACGTGATAATTAATTGAAAGATTAACACGAATTGGATTTTAATATAGCCCAAGGTGTTATACTTTGAAGTTGATAGAAATACATATTTTTAAAATGTAAAATTTTACTAACTTGTGTAAGCGTACGTAGTACGCTGCAGCCCCAACACTGGCGATGCCACTGGCAATTAAAAATACATTCTTCCAAGGTGGCATCGTGTTATAAGTCGAAAAATAAAAGACGAATTAAAATTTATATCTGAGCTTAAACAGATTTACGAGATGTGATAAATCGTTTCTATGACAATTTTAAAGCATTGTTAGAAACAATCAACAATTATTTTTTTAGATTAATTAGACTTAGTAGATCGTGTAAAGAGTTAAAACCGGCCAAGAGTATCGTGACTATTTGTCTTTTGTGCAATTAACCTTCATAATTCTAACTTAGTAGATTTACTTTACGAAATTTGTAGTTCATTTACTGTCTCATAAGAAGTTTGCCAAAACTCTTTGCCTCTTATTGGTAAGATCCTATCAATCGATGTTTATTTGACCTGCGGTCTCCTCACAGTTTAGCCATATATGCTAATTGCCTCTGCGTCTTCTGAATACATTGTCAAAAAATAAGTTCCGTAATTTGTTCCAGTTACTCCCTACCTAAGGGTAGTACCGCTCGTCCCCCATCGACTTGCTTGTTAAGAAAATATCTAAAGACAAGCTAGGTTCCCACTGGAAAGAGTGGGAGGACGCTAAAATCAAGAAAGACTCTTGAGAGATGGCCTTTAGACGGGATTAATCCTAGACGGTTAAATGGACAAAGAAGCTTTTTCGATACGTCAGTGAATGGATTAACACGGTGAAGTCAAAACTATTAGGCCTACATAAAAGGATTAAATAAATCAATAAAGCTAAAGTTTCAAAATTATTTTATCAATATAAATGAGCTACAACTGTTCCGCCTTTCGGCATCATCGGGTTACTGATAAATAACAAGTATTGACAACTATAGTCTTTCCGTTCAGCGTTGATACCCAGTTGATTAGGGGCGTTCTCGGAACTCAACTCACCCTCCCGACCCTCTCGCCGGGACGACTGGTCATAAACAATGACTCACCTACTGGCAATGTCCTACACTACTACAACTTTTTTTATGTCACGTTTAAACCTAAAAAGTTCAAGTTTATTGAATTCTACATACAATTCTAAGGAAAATGAACCCAAACGCGACCTAAATGCTTCATAAACTAGATTTCAAACACACAATAAATAACAGTAACCATGAGCTCTTTATTTTTTAATTCTACAATATAATAACATAATACAGATATATTTTGGTCGCGTTTGGACTCATTTTCTTTAGAACATGAATAATTAAACAAAATTGATAAATATAAATTTAAATTTCAAATTTTTTAAAAAAATGGTACTCTGGGACAGCGCCAGTAGGTGAGTCATTGTTTTTCACCTGCCTGTCCGGCGAGCGCGTTGGGAGGGTGAATTGAGTTCCGGGAATGCTCCTAATCCTTGGGTATCACCGCCGAACGGAAAGACTATATTTATTATACATATTATACAAGTAACAACAGGAAACTGAAATACAACAAGAAAAATCGGAAAGGGTAGGGAGAATGACCTAGCAGGTGGAGGAAGGTTGACGAACTATGTTAAGGATGGGTTTCACAAGGGGTGAAGAATTTAATACAATTTGGTCATTTAAGTTCGAAATAGGCTTAAGTGAAACAGATATAGGCTATTAATTTCTAAACATTTAAAATTATTACTTCAATGGTGTAATTGGTAACCCATTTTTGATATTTAGTGGGTCCCATTTTAAGCATGATAACAAAAATGTAAATTTTTGAACAGAAACATAAGAAGCCTTTTCGTTAATTGTAATGTCAAACACGTCATAAAAGTTTGTCCATTCAGATAAATAACCATTGAAAGTTGGTACGGTAAAGAAAGTTTATGCAGATGTGCATTAGTTTTATTAATTTTTAATATGATATGAATATATTATTCTCATTTACATTATTTTCTGATTAGTTTAAATGTGATAATAATTCATAGATTTTCTTCATTTTCTTTTGTTTCAAAGGCTTATTCCGAAAAATCATCTCGTAATTTTAATCACATTGTTAAAATAGATCTGTGTATTTTCTAACTTGTCTACTTGCGTGTGGAATAAGTTACATTTGAGTTGAAGTGTTTTATATATATTTTTTACAATTTAAAAGCCTGAAATTAATTTTAATAAACTTACCAGTAATTATTTCGTATTGTCGTTAAAATTTCGATTAGCACATTTTTAATTTTATTATATTTATTAGTATTGAGTAGAAATAAGGTATAGGTAAATAATGTGCTCATGAAATAGAAACACAAAATAGATAGTCTAATAGTTATGAGGAATACACAATAATCTTAATTTAAATAAATCGAATGCAATATAGTGTATTTATTCTTAATTTACTTTGAAGTTTAGTTTACAAGACATGAAAATATTTGGAAGTAATGTTTTAGATGTAAGTGTTGGTTCTGAACAATGTATGACATTGGATCTAAGTAATTCACGCGTGTCGATTCAAAAGAAGTTACAGTGTTATACGTGCCCAGTTCTCTACTTCGTATTGAAAAAATACAGAATGAGCGACCTCTAAATTTTGTCATTAACAATTGAATGCAATTGAAAAGTTGAAAGTTATAATAAATATTTTTAAGACTATAAGTTTTGAGAGTGGTTTATATAATCCGCCTTACAGCTTTATTGTTAAATTGTATTTAGTTTTATTTCTATTAAACACATAACTATAACACAGTTACGCAGCGGTTTATCGATATTTTGTAAGTTTAACTGTTTAGTCGAAAGTTAAGCACCAACTTAGCGTATTTTTCTGTCGTTCGAGGCATTGCGGACTATTGTAGTGATAGATTAGCGGGTGGGAATAACGTAATGTGTTTCCTTCAACAAACCCAAACCATGTTTCTTCTTACATTAATTTTTAGGCCTTGAGACTAGCAAAAGGTGCTTTGCTGAACTAATCTTTACAGTGTGTTAGCTAGGCGTTAGTTTTCTCTGTATTTTTGGAAGAACCGGAAGCTCATAGCTTTTCTTGGTTTTTACCGATTGGTCAATGGCGTGATCCATGAGTTTTTAAAGTAGGTTCTCATTGGAGGGTTGCTTAGCAGTTAAGAAATGTGAAGGCAGCTGAAACGAAAAAGTTAGTAAATTAATGATTACATGCAACATTGCCTGTATAGCTATTAACCAAATATTAGTTACTAAATATCCAATAGATCCAAAAATACCAAAACTATTTGCGTGTTTCAGTGAATATACTCAAGTTTGTGTAAAGTGTGTGATTTGAAAATGAGTGCAAAATTATGTAATATTACAAGACATATTAAAATAAAAATATAATTTATATAAAAAATATTTTAAATAGTAAACGTAATTTTGCAATTTTATAAGTCAAAGTAACTCTGATTCTAACTGTGCCTAAAAATATAAACTTACATATTCCATCATATTATGTATAGACAATCTTCTTTCCTTTCTAATAAAAGAGTGTAGGTGGCTCCAATTATACTTCCTGTGATATTCGAGGTATGAGGTTATGTTATATACTCATTACTATGGCAGTATCTATATTACTCACGTTTCTCTTTAGATTCTCCAAGATGCCATTTCTGTTGAAGAATCTTTGCTAAATAGAATCAAGACAAGTTGAATCAATTATAGAAATAGTAATGATAATAAATAATGGAGCATATAAACTATAAACCCAAATAATTGAAAACTGTGATTAGTTTAAATGAAGCCGTGAGAAAATAAGCCAGTCAGAATAGCTTTGGGGATTAAATTATGCAAAAATAAGGATATTATATCGTTGCAATTTTTAATATAGTTAATTTACAATTTTTATGGAACACCGATACCTTAATTCATACCTACATATTACATTTTAGAACAAAATATTTAAAGTAAGGTACAAAACAATTAGCTGAGCCAACACCTCGACAAATATTGTGTCTATGTTAATAGCAATAAAATGAGGGTGGGGGGGGATGTAGTATCATCCATGCCGTAGAATTGATTCTGTCGATTCCATAAAAAAAAAAAAAAAGTAGTACATTGCTCAATGAGTCACTATTACTGTATCAAACTCCCATCCCATAAGTTGAATGAACATCAAAAACATATGATAAAACGATTTTAGAGAATACCAAACTATTCTACGACCGTATTTTAAAGTTTTCATTTATATACAACTGAAAAGACGTAAAATGACATTAAATTATCAATATACAAATAAACTTTTGTATGATTATAGAATAAAATGTTTAAACTCCACGGCCAAATATTCTATAATTTGAATACGCAAAATTCATAAATTTATAAACATTATAATATCGAATAATGCTATATTATGGTACACAATCGAAGTACAATTAAAATAAAATCTTAACATATTATTCGAATTAAAATATATGTTTAATATATTTATATGTTTGATATTATTTAAAGTTATAATTGAGAAAGAAAGTGTATCTATCAAATATTATTATACTTAAATTATGTATAATTGCGTAGAAACAGTTTTTAATATTTATTATAAAGTACTATAACTAAAAAAATGTAAAATATTTCAAATTGTAAAAAATACATAATTTACAATAATAATATATATAATTTATATAATACATATTTACATAATATATATATATATATATATATATATATATATATATATATATATAATTTATTTTCTTATAATTATTGTCTACAATATTTTTTATTTTTAAGGTATAATCATATTATTTTTTGACATTTTTGTATATTATTATTTTGGTAAATTATTTCAATTGTACTGTAGTACGTATAAAGAATATTAATAACATGAGTACTCCATAAATATGCAATAACTTCAAAATCATTATTTTAAAGATTGTTATTTAATTAATTGTTTTCTTTCATTGTTATATAAATATATTGTGGCATTGAATCATATCTCAATTTTGTTCAACTTTTTACAGACACTCGAGCTTTTAAATATAAAACATACTTTTCATTAAGATGGATTTAATAAAAGCTCAGAGAACGTATCGTGGATTTATTTTGACTGTTAGAGCTTTAAACCTCCGTCAGTTCTCTTTCCTTCAACAACAACAATACTTTTGAACAACTTTCCATCTCACTGTGACTTTTTGTTATGCGAGAAGTTTAGTTCAGTATTGTTATCGTTATTTTACAGCAACATCCCACTTTTTACATTACCAACGTAAAAAACAAGGCAAAATAACAGCACATGAAAGACGTAGAAAGTCTTATTAAATTTAAGATTACAAACATATTTTAGACCAAGATTATTTATAAGTATACAATACGTTTTACGTTTTTGTTAAAGTTGTTTATAAAATATTTGGAAAAATAAGTCAATTAAACTTATGAGTTTATATGTGATATTTTATATTGATACAATTACTTAATTGGTATTTAAGTAGGTGATTTATATAAAATCCAACGATATTTAACCAAAAAACCATTTTTGAGTTAAGAAATTTCAATAATTTATACCTTTTTTCAAACTTACAAAATACACCACAAATTTTGAGTTCCAACAACCTAGAGATAAAATTATTGCAAATACGTATTTAATTTTTTTTTTTTTTTAAAGAGAAGGAAAAATCCTCATGGACCGGAAAAATCTTACCTTGTGCCGGACTCGTACCGACTAAAAAAACCTCCTGTTTTCCAGGGCATTTTTGCCAAACACGGAACCGCCTTCTGGCCATACCCATCGTGTTAGCAAACCCTCCTTCCTAGTTTTTCTTTTTAGTACTATTCCTTTATCTCCATGTGCTTGCCTTCCTTTCATGACGGTAATTACGAAATCCTCGGCTATTTTCCATTTTTCAACGGATTTCACCATTTGACTTATGAAGTTGTTAACATCCACTTGGACTCCCATATCTCTGTACATATTTTCTCGCTCATCTTTCCACGCCTTGCATATGAAGAGCGTATGCATTGCATCATCATACTCATCACCACAGTGGCTGCATAACTCCTCCTCCCTTATCTTGAATCTCTTCAGGTAGTTGTTGAAATTCCCATGCCCTGAAAGAACCTGGGTAAGATAGTATCTAACTTCCCCGTGTTTTCTTCTTATCCATATGTCTAAATTTGTGATTAAACAATATATGTCCATCGTCCAGTGGCATCCGTGTCCCATCTCTTTTGCCATCTGTATCGTAATCTCTTTCTGGCTTCTGTTTTAATCATGTTTGGCTCCGTTGTTATGGTCTTAATCCCTACATAAATTTCCTCCCTTTCTTTAGCCAAAAGATAAAGGGATGGAAGACTGGCTACCATATCTAATGCGGTTGACGAAACAGTTCTGTAAGCCATGACTATTCTCAGCGCAAGCGGTCGCTGAGCCGATTGCAATTGATTTACTACAGACTTTTTAACGAGTGCGGAAGCCCACACCGGCGCTGCGTACAATATTTCAGATGTCACCACACCAGCCAGGAGTCATCTCTTTCCTTCTTTTGGTCCATTGACATTGGACATCATCCGTCCTAAGCGAGCTCCTACTTCAATACCTTGTTTTACCGCTATGATGACGTGGGGGGTAAAACTCAGCCTCCTGTCAACTTCCACAGCCAGATAGGTTAATTGATTTTTCCACTGAATCTCCACCCCGTCGATAACGAGTTTAGGATGATTAAATTTCCTCCTGTCTGTCACTAGAATAGCTTCGGTCTTTTCTACTGCCATCTGTAAGCCTTTACTTTCCAACCACAATTTAGTTCTTCTCAGAGCCTCGTTGATTCTTATATCTAGAGTTCTTTCATCATTCCCCCAGGAAACAACCATAGCATCATCTGCAAACCCAACGATGGTTGTATCTGTTGGATGCTCCATGTCTAAAAGGTCGTCGTACATGATGTTCCACAAGAAAGGGCCGATCTTGGAGCCTTGTGGTGCACCTCGTGTCATTTTTCCCTGCAGAAACCACTCTTCGTTTCCATAGTAGACCCACCTGTTACTTAGGTAATCGTCCAGCATTCTCAAAAGGTACTTTGGAATTTTCTTCTTTTCAAGTGATGCTATAATCATGTTCCATCTTGCGGAGTTAAATGCGTTTCTTACGTCTATGGCCACGAGGGCGCAGAAACCTCTCCTTTTACCCTTCCCGTCCTTTCCTCTCTTCGCTAAATCAGTCACCTTAATAATGGCATCGACGGTTGGCTTACCCTTTCGAAAGCCGTATTGTCTTTCAGAGAGCCCTGCCTCTTTCGTCATATGATCCTCCAACCTCTTCAGGATGAGCCACTTCAGAAGCTTTCCTAACGTATCAAGTAGGCATATAGGCCTATACGAGGAGGCCTCTAGGAGAGGTTTATCTCCCTCTCTCAATAAAACAACCTTCTGCTTGTTCCAGTTGTCATTAAATATACCCTCCTTAAGGCACATATTCAGCGCCTCTAATATTGGCTCAGGAAACAATTCAGTGGCTACCTTAATATATATATATATATATATATATATATATATATATATATATATATATATATATATATATATTCCACTCGATTGCGAGTGGAAAAATAATTTTTTTTAAATTTATATCATGAGTTACCGACATAAAAATACATGTTTTCCCAAATTTTGAAAAAATTTCAACCATTTCTCCTTTAAATATCGCTAATTAAGTAAAAAAAAAGTGCGAGAAACGGTTTTTTTGGGGTTAGGATGATTTTTTAAGTAATCCTACCTTATAGATCGATAGTCTATTTCATCATGGCCATTTTCCATTTATTTTTTATTTTTCCACGACCCCTGGTGCTGGAGATATTAAATAAATAGTGAAGCAATGAACTCGAAAAACGTCAACGATGCGTTTTTTGCCACTTTTCTGGCGAAGCCATGCACAAAAAAACTAACAAAATTAGTTACCGTCTCATCTTTATGCATAAAATCGAAAAAAAAAAGAAAAAATGCCCTTAATTGATACAACACTTTAAAATTATAATTTCACTGTACTATTACTTTTTTTTATGATTTATGTATTCAAAAAGAATTTACGTTTCATTTTACGGTATCGTTACTTTCATCTTGAAGTGTCGATCATAAGAGCTTGATTCTTTATAAAGTGACAAAAACGATAGTTTCAACTAATTTAAAATACTATTTTGAAATAATTTCTCTCTACCCTTTTTTCCTTCAAAACACTTCATGCTTCCAGTAATGAGTTTTAACTCTAATGATAGAGTAATAACAATAAGAAAAGAAGGGATATAAAAACGAGAGACGGAATTTGTACATAGGAAACGTAACAAGAAGAGGTCGACGTGATTACACCTAGAGGTGAAATTAAAGCGGATGCTTTCTCTCTCTAATTGTTTTAATGAAACGATGTTGGTAATGGTTCTAATGTCTTATATAAATTGGAGTGTAACTCAAACACATTACTGTTACGAGTTCTTATTGTAAATGTTAAACACATTTTATCTTATTACAAGTTATTTTTCTGTTTAAACAGACAATTAATTTTTTTTTATCAAAAATAAACAAATTTCTTAACAACCTAAAGTAAAAGGACAATACGAAAGATTATTTTGTGTGTTAACAACATAGTCTAAATTATAACTACCGGTTTTTGTATTTATTTAACAATGTAAATTGAAATTTGAGATGTACTAACTTTATATTATAAAAATAAGTGACTTTGTAAAAATATAAAATACAATTGTTATATATCTTATCTGACCCAATGGTGCTTCACACAGCGATTAGCCGTTACATGTAACATGTTTCGTATCAAACGGTTTCACTTGCAGCAGATATCTGCCCCCAGTTGCTGATTCTCATCACTCTTCCAGAGTATTATTTTGGATATCCTGTCATTCTCCTTTACTGTTACCATTTGAATGGTACCTTAATCTCATAGATTTTTTGAACTTCCTTATACAATCATTCTCCTTCAAATAATTCACTTATTACTTATGTTCTATTATTCTGACACTTTTACTGTATCAATTTTTTTCTCATATTCTGCTGCAAAAATATGTAAATAGACGTTGAATAGCTTATATTTACCTTGTAGATACCTGGGCAAGGTATCTATTGTCACTATCATGCGGTTTTTGCATTTATCTACTTACATTGCATTGGTTTTTTATTGCTGGTAAACCCTCTAAATTCGTCACTATTCATATTCTCACTCTTCCCCAAAAGTATTTAAATATAAAAAAAATCATATATTAATCTAAAGAAATTCAGAAGATTGTTTAAAGTATTGAACAACTTTTGAGTAATAATCTGGTATTATCGCGGTTAGGTGTATAAACCAAATATGTGTATTGAAAAAAAGTCACTCAAATATTAAAATATAAATAATCTATTGTTATTTGAACATTGTGTTTACTGTTTACAATATTATTTATTACAAGGCCACCCAATGTATTTTTATTATATAATAATCCTCTGCTTTTATACTAGGAAAAGATTATGGAACACAATTTTTCAAGAAGGCTTTGGATTTTTCAGAGAGGATTCTATCTTGTTATTTTAAAAATACATTATAGAAAATGTAGGATAATATACAAAGATTAGTGTAAATTAATTCCATAATTACACTGCACTTTTGTATACACTCAAAACAAAATACCTACTCAGATTGACAAACTTAGCTAAAAAGTTCAAGTTTGATAATCAAAGACTAAAGCTTGACACTTTTTAAAAATACAAAAATAATAAATTTTAAAGCAATTCAACCTTCACATTACCCTACCGTTTATTAAATAACAACTATGAGGAAATATCAAATGCTATCGAAGCAATATCATACAGTAAGAAAAATCGGTCATTACAAATTATTTTATTTTGGCATTCGTAATTAACGAATAAATCGTTTATAAAATTCCTATTTAATATTTCCTTACAAGACTCATATGTTCCATTCTTATATTTACTACTAAATCTTTTACAAACGCTAACAGATACATATTTATGTTATAATATTGGAAAGAGTTTAGTTTGGAATGATCTTTCATTTACATATTTCATTTTAAAATAACTAATTATTAATAAATCATAATACAGAACTATAAAGGTACCTTTATTATAACACCGTTGATTTAAAAAGAAAACGTTGAAACATTGAAATGTATGTAGTATGTTCCTTCTTATATTATTATTACTGAAGATGTAACATTTATCTTGTAAATGATAAAACTAGAGAAGACTATTTCAAGAAAATATTAGAATAAATAGTTAAAGTACCTATATAAATTACCTAGAGTTTTTAAAATTTGAATTAAGGTTTCCTTTTACATAGAATATCAAATCGAGGAAATATATTGTAGACGCATTTGTATTTTTTTTTCCAAAAGTGGAAAAAACACATTTATAACGTAATTTCTTTCACTTATTTTGCTATCTAACTTTATTTCTAAGCTTGGTAAGCATTCGTATAATTATTGAATTACTAAATATAAAGGAAATCACTGAGGGTTAAAAATCATTTCTTCCTTTAAAATATAATCTTATAAATAAACATATTAAGCATTCCTGTACATTTTTTGAAAATCAATATTTGAAATCCATAATTTTATTGAAATTTTCGAAATATGAAATTGTAATAAACGTACAATCTAATAAAATTCTGACTCTTTACAAATAAAGCAAGGTACTTACAGACGAAATCACAAGCAAGAACATACAGAAACAATCTGCTAAATATTAATGATTTAAAATGCGTAGCTTTATTTATTGATGTTACTAAGGTCTTACACATTTTATCACGAAATATTGCATAATAAATCCCATAAGGCCTGTGTCCCTCTCAATTGTTTTTAGTAGATCAGTGGTACCCAACATGCTGAATAACAATATGTAAATCAGACTATTTTTATATCAAACAGTTATCTGTTTGACATCGAGTCCTCAAGGTTCAGAGTTAGGTCCTGTTTTTTTTCTTAGTTTATTTAAATAATTATGTTTATCAGGGTAAATTTCGTGGTAAAAAAATAAGACATTCCTTTTAACTACAGCATAATTTCGTCATATGAGATATACTTATCTATTCAAGAGAATATTAAATGGTAAAGAATTTGGTCTGATAATAATATTTTGGTAAATAATTCAATAATAATAAGTGAAAAAACATTGTATTTGACAACTGGATATGTAAATAATTTTTCGTTCAAGGAATAAGTTTATCATAATGAAACGAGATGTCTTGGGCAAACAAATTGTAACTGTTTGTTGATAAAAAAGAGTAGTTATGTAGGAGTTGTAATTCACAAGTTGTTTTCAAGGAATCATTTGTATAAAATTGTTATTGAAGTTTTGAATTACTTATGAAATTTATATTTTATCGTAATATTTGTCCATTTCAAAATGTTCAACAATTTGTAGTAGGATATAGGTTTATTACGGATTGAGCTGCTGGGGAGGTGTTTATTACTCCAGTACATTGACACCAACAGTTAATTAATTATAGAAAAAGGTTCGAGGTTGTTATTCACAGAATGAACCGAGTAGTGCATTTAAATATTAAATATACTTTCTTTTAAGCTAAAAATACTGCTTTTAAAATATTTGTATGTTTATAGAATACGAAAAATATTTTTATTATAATGTCTAATGATTTATATAATTATTATAACTCAGTTTTGAGAGATATGTTAAAGGTGTTTTACCTCAGATTAAATTACCAAAATATTATGAATTTTTCTTGTTGGGGGTCCGCAACTGTTCATATACGAAATTATAAATCAATGACTCTCTTCTCAAATCATTTATTTTATCTACTGACATTCTTTTGAAATATTTAGGTAGTGATGGTAACATATTAGTTTTACAAACTAACTCACTAATAGTAGGTATTAAAATGAACAGATTATTTAACCATTTGTTTTATATCTCGTCATCTATGCATTGCATCATTAACACTAAAGAGAAAACACTTGTTTAAAATGTTTTCCTTCTCATGTATAAGATTAAAAGATATATATGTAAATATGATAAGGCTAGTTTCAAGAATATTATTTGGGAAGTCTTGTTTATATCTTTTATAAAATCCTTTAGTTAATTATTTATATTATTAACTCTAATTTCTGTTTTGCAATATATAATAAATTGTCCTTTAGATACTGTATGTTTAATGTCAATGACGTGCTCAGTACCTATATTTTGACAAATTAGCCCCATAATGTGTGAATTGAGTGTTTTAAGGGAATAATTGTATTCTTGTGTCATTGGTGTAAGCCTATACATATCGTAAGTTTGTTTCGAATTCATAATGTAATCACATTACTTGTGCAACAAAATAACTGTAATAAAATTATTTGAACTAGATCTACATAGATATTTGTAAAATAAAATACAAAGTAAAATAATATTTTTTTGATAATTCATGTAATTTTATTGTAAATTACAGATTATGTGATTAGTGATCAACTTTGATTAGACATTTATACTACTATTATAAACTGCTTTAGATTCAACAATTTCATTTTTTCCGTGATCATGAAAATTATTTATAGCTAAATTAACGATAACATCCATCACTTATTTG
The DNA here is from genome assembly GCA_963513935.1 of Aphrophora alni. Taxonomy (NCBI): domain Eukaryota; kingdom Metazoa; phylum Arthropoda; class Insecta; order Hemiptera; family Aphrophoridae; genus Aphrophora; species Aphrophora alni. The sequence goes on from OY740767.1 coordinate 90,681,118, forward strand.
AATGCATTATGATTATTTAATTTAATTTTATAAATAAATCTCGGTCGTCAAATAATTATTTAATAATGTTTTTCGTTTCGTAAATTTCATTCTATTTTGTGTACGATTTTCCTTACATTCAATGATTTTCTGTACCTTATTTAGATATTTTATTATTAGTTTTATTTCATTGAATACGTATATTATAGATTTAATATAAATTTTTATTTTATTTATCGACCTTTGTAATCTTAATATAATTTCTATTACATTCTTGGCCCCTATTATAGTTTGTTTGATCATAATTTCAATTTATAAAATTTCATTTCTCTCACCTTACGCAAATTAGGACTTGTTGACTTAGTACCTTTTAATTGAGAAAAAGAGGAGGTGCAATTTCCACTTTAGGTTTCTTTCTATAATCTCGTTAATGGCCTCACTTTAGTTACCATGGTCCAAAAGTATGTTTCATCAAAACATTTTCTTGCTCAATCAAAATATTTTAACATGATGTATCACATATCAATTTGTAATTTTTACTTACATCATCTACCCTCACTCCCCTAAGTTGAAAATAAAAAAAACGTGTATTCATATAAGCAACCCTTCACTACAAAGAAGTTTACCGCAAACAGCATCCAAGTTCCTTATTGAAAAACAACCTTACATAACAATTTAAAGACCGGAGGTAAGTTTCTTTTTAGTCACTTCTATATCGTAGATGTCTACTTTACTGTACGACGATAATAGCAATTGATGATTCTAATGAGATAACTTGTTATATCTTTAAATAAACTTTACCTGTGAAAACGTATGTAATGGGTTTTCTTTGTTCAATGAAATTATTATTTGCTGAACAATCTTGTTCCATGCTTCTAAACAGAAGTGTAGAAAATGATTTTATATTGATAATAGATTTTGTACCAGCCGAGAATATATGTCGAATAAGTAAAACAATATTATGAAAGGATTGGGTACTTAGTAAATAAAGAACAGGCACAGGAAAAGTAAAGGAATTAGGTAATAAAAATATATATTTAATTTTAGTAGTTTTATACAATACCTCTCTTACAACTAACTTATCCCAAATTACATAACTATTCTCCATTATAAAAACGATAGTAGGCATCTAATGAATAGGAAGTAAAAATTCGTTTTGTATAATTAAATTATTCAAGTCTTTTATATATTTTTAAAAACTATTTAATATGTCACGTAAAATATATTTTTCATATGTAATTAGCAAGTATAAGCTTTGAACTCCTAAGAAAATATTAAAAATTTAAATTTAGCTATATGGGAAGGTGAAACATTGGTTATATTACAAATTCTCTGTGTAACAAATTGTTTAAATATTTTTCGAAAATTTCTTTTAATTCTATTTAAAAATAATAAGATTTTATAAATCTTCAATTGCCAGTATATTGACTTTGACTATAATAAATACCGTGGCTGTAGTGGTGGATGAGATATTTCCTTAAAATCAGCTCAATTTAATTTGTGTAATAAATATTAAATAATTTTACAAATTCGCTCCTATCATAGATTAGACAAAAATGGTTTGTGCAAAATATATGTGCATCCAGTATTCAAACTGGACTAAGAAACATTCAAATGGTTTTAGACATGAATTTTCACTTCCAAATGAAATCATCACATATATACACATATATGAATAAATATATACGTATATTAAAACACCTTTGAGATTGGACCAAGTGTGATTTGAGTAGGTTTTTTGAAAACATCTAATATTGTAATTGCAAGTTTAAATTAAAATAGACAAAGTATAGTTGATTTAGTAAACGTTAAACGATGTGTATTACATAACTACATGTTTGTCATTAACATACATAAAAAGGTCATGTAAAGCTAACACTTACGTCGTAATATATGGTACAAATTTCTTTAGTTAACTGCTTAAAATATCTACAAAAATATTTTTGAGCTTTCTTAGTTTTAAATTGTAATTAAGAATCTAACACTTTTAATTTTCAAACAACTATTTAGCATCGGAAATGGCCCCTCAAGTCTGGAAATGATGTTAATATTCTCTAAGTAGCCGGGTTGACTGAACATTCGATGTCAACACTTTGAGCAGCTGTGTTCTGTAATACTGCCCTATTCCTCATTTCATCGGCCACAGATGTTAACAGCCGAGGCTACAACAAATAAAATATTGATTTTAGAACACACATTGTTTATAAATTTTGGAAAAGTTCTAGTATATTATAATGATTATCTATAAATGTGAAACATATTAAAAATCTAAACAAACTGAATCTTCCCCGACGTTTAAATTTACTTGAATTCTTTTTTTTTTAAATTTTTATTTTAATTTCTTTAAATAGATTTGAAGGTAATTTCATAAAAATAACAATAATTTCAATGTTAATCTTCTAATAGTATTGAAAAGTGTTCGTTTACACATTGTACCATTTTTTGTCAACATTTTATTTTACTTTTATGATACACCTGACTGTTGTTTTGTACCTGAAGTGGTAACAGCAGACTGACACTGCCTATAGTAGCTGCGCGTGGTTGGAGGGGTGCAGGAGCCACGACATTTCTGTTGGGTAAGTGAGATGGTGTTGGTAACAGCTCATGTTCTGTAAAAATATTGCCTAACATATTATTTATTTATGTATAAAATCCTATACATTATCTAATTAAAATGATATAGAAAAACATAATACATAACACAAAACTGAAGAGTTGTTGCTTTTTAGTCAAAAACTTTCAGATAGACAGATTGGCGTCCAACAAGAGGAAACATGTTTTTTTTTTTTTTTTTTTTTTTTTTAATACGCTCATAAATAAAGGATTTCTGTATACATTATATCATTTTAGTTATATTTTGTTGTTTTTTTTTGTCCCTTCAGAATTAAAAAATTGTGTAAAATTAAGGGTTGATAAAAAAATTTATGAATTTCAATATTTAATAGTTATATTTTAAAGAAAATTTGATTTTGGGAGTGCTGAATTTAGATATGACATCAGGGTATATTTAACTGGTACCCTAAAAAATATAAATAAAATAAAAAAAGGAAAACAAGAATATGTTTTAACATTTTGACAAAACCTAAAATAAGTAAATGCAATAATATGTAACATCGGATTATTTCAAAACATTGTCATGTTTTGATCACATTTGCTATTTGGTTTAGGCATAATACCATACTTTAGTTTTAAGCGAATTAACGTCCTAATTCATAAATTCTTTGTAACATTTTACTTGCCTGTTTTTTGAGCAAAGTCTACGCTTATTGTTGGGGCAGGTAAAGCAAGTCCTGGAATCGGTTGTCCTTGTAGTGCCAGACCTATCATATTTACTCCATTTACTGTACCTATGACGATATAAAATCAGTATAAGAATTAACAATAACCCTGTAAATTATGTTTAAAACCAGCATTATTAAAGAACAAATCCAAATAGAAGGACCAAAATATACAAATTAAGCAGGAAACAATAAAATATTCCCTGAACATTCTTACACACCCTTACCATAACGGAATTGCAAATATAATATTTAAATAAAACCATTATGGTAAACAAAATATCATATGTGCATAATCTATAACGACAAATTTAAAATAATTTTAAAAACTTTGAAATCCAAATTTCATCGACACACTGGCGTTAACTTGATATTCCCTCGCCCTTTTTTTCGATTATTATCTAGATAATTAAATAAATTATAAATTGTTATAACACCTGAAGTGGAATTTCTAAGTAGAATTTTCATTTTTAGAGTTAAAATTGGCTAAATATACAAAAATTATTTAAAATGACCTAAACCGTTTTCGCGTCAGTTTTATGGAACTTGTCTATGGAATTTTAAACCAACAATAGTTCTAAATGTTGTAACAATCAACCTAATCACACACATATGACATGTTTACAAATGTGTGCACCCCTCAAATTTAATTTACGTTACAATAATTAGTGATCTTTACACAAATTTTTATGTTTTTATTCTTCGGTATTACTGTTGCAAAGACATATTCCATAATTAAAAAATAAATAAATCTTTATGTTTTGCCTCTTATTATATGAGTCGTACACTAACAGGTGGCATGAGACTTAGGTACATTCAGGACTAAACTTATAATATTATATATTGTAACACTGAATACATTATATATATTATTACATAAGTATTTGTTGATTACCCAACTATTAATAACTATAACATATGTAACTCAAGACTACCGTCTATTCTCTAACAGTCATTGTTTAACTGATAGTTCAATTACAAAATTGGTTTTACATAGATGGTTATAAATTCGTTTTTCTCTTTTTTATTTAAAGGCGAACATCTTCTAGGTCATCGTAGCTTTATAAAAAAAGAAGGAATAAAATAAAATAATGGCACATAAAATAATGACCTTTATCCTTGGTCACAAAGACCGATACGGACTCTATGAATGCTACGAGAGAGTAAGATATCTGGATTAAGATGAGAGGGGCAAAACGGGGATGCTAATCTTGATACGTTGGACGGTTAGCAAGTGTATTCCAGGGCATTGGATTTTCTAGAACGTGGCTAGCGACAGGCATGTGCAGTGACACAATTCCAGTATGAGATCTCTATTGTTTTGGTTTACATGACTTGTTACGTTAGTTTATTCATCTTACCTACTGCTTTCAGTTAATATAAATAATATAACAAGTAATATCAAGCTGGAAAAAACACACACGATAATTCGTTTTGAAATTATTTTCATCATTAAGAAGATATACAGTATTCCCCATATATCATTGTGTTTAATTATGAACCCATGTCTTTTTCGTTATTACTAAAGAAAGTAAAATATCATCATCGAAAGTATCACTGTCATACAGTACGTTACAAACATCAGTTATATTATTTAAATACTGGTGGAAAACTCTCACAACGTATCATTTTGTGTTAATAACTTCCATAGCTTTCTTTTTGGCAGAATCTTTAGTCCTTGAGTACACCAATAGCTTTAGCATCGGAAAAGAACGAGAGTTTGTCGATAGAGACTTTAACACGTTATTAATACTAACAAGGTGCTACGTGTACTGTTCAAATAATCACTAATAATTATTAGACTGTATGTTTAGCAAGGTTTTGAGATTCCACTATAGTTTAAAGCATGCATAATGAATAGTCATGCACAGGCTGCACGAACTATTTCTCAATAACATAACTTTGGTTTATTTTAATTTTGATTTAGTCAATGTAGGAAAGGACAATATAAGAGTAATACACAGCGGTATATACTGGTACCTACTATATGAGAATAAAATATCCCACACGTCGTTTATTCATCTATTCATAAGTGAATGAATTACATTACTACAGGAACACTCGACCTATATGTGTAACAATGGATAACCATCAATCACCTGGCTTTACTATGGAATTGTTTCAGTGATCTCATGTGTTTCCATTAATTGCATTTTTTTTTCAATAAATTATCTGATAAAAGCTAATGACAGTTTGCTGTGGTTAAATATTTAATATATTTATCGTTTTTTTAAATGAAATTTGTAAGGATGTATAAATATTTTTGATTTAAATTTTTATTTTTGAACAACGAATCAAAACAGTAAACACCAATTAATTTAATATGAATAAAACTTGATTCATGGGCTAAATTGCTTTAAGCCTTGATGAATATATAAACTTATTAACAACTGAAGATGATACCTTCATCGAAGAAACGTCTTCATATCGAGATACGTTTGTTGTTGTTAAAATAAATATATCTTATTAATTTCTTTGTTTAATAAAACTGTATACTTTCCAGTAATTTTGCTTAAACATTCAATTTAATTTAACTAAAAACACTCAACATTCTAGATGAGATAACAAATATTTTTATTATCGTGAAATGGTGAATGTTTTACTAAGATTCTTCACGTCACTCGTATTTATTTATTGTAATTTATATTATAATGTACATGTTGTCTAATGTGCTTAGTAAGTGCATACGATAATCATTCCTATATAGTAATGAAAATATAAATGCATTTCCTCTATTTAAATCAAAGACTATATTTACCTAATTTGTTCCCTGCAAATGCATCCTTGAATATGGTAGTTCCCGGATGGTGATGCTTGATTGCATTCATTCTTCTGTTAATAACTCCACATTCACCACGCTTAGGCCTAGGCTGTTCAACAGGTAGAACTCTTCTCCTCTTCTTAGGCAACTTAGATCTAGCCTAGATAGATTAAAAGTATAAAGGAAATTAATTGAGTAAACAAAAAATTTTTATATATATAATTCATTACGTCAAATTTAAATTTCCTTAAAATACTTTTATTTTAATAAATTTAGATACATTTTTTAAAGAGCTAATTGAATAAAATACGATAGATATAAAGGGCATAATATAAAAATAAATTTACTTTTGATAAATTTAAATATTTTGAATAATATTAAATTAATTACTTGGTTTTATTTCAGTCTACAAATTAAATCCATAATATCAAATGGGTAATTAGGTTATTATAAGAAAAACATGCTGTTGTTTATATTTTTACACATTTTGTACGAATATAATACAAGGAACGAATATAATAACGACTTGAAGTAAAAAATTATGTTTTCTCTCACACAACTGCATATCAATGATCTTCTTACAATATGAAGTGTTTTAGAATATTTACTGTGACGGGCAAACTTAAATGCTGAGCTTGTGTAGATTTTTTTTTTCCGTTTTTTCTACAAAATATTTACTATGTCAAATTTTTCCTTTCAGATTGTTGTATACTTGAGCTTTATTATATTACTCTGATTATTATTATTATTATTATTATTTTTTTTAGTATTATTGTTTTTATTTTAGAAAATGTGTTTTTTTTTTGTCTGCTGTTAGTAGTGACATTTCGTAAAACTTTATATAAGACTCAATATATAACCAGTACAACAGCATTCTTATGAAATGCACATATCCAAAATTCGAAGATCAAATTTATTTCAAATATACCTCAGGACATTACAAATACCAATACTAACTATCTCCCAGAAAATTCCGTTAGTATAATCATCGCTAAAACAATCGGCATGTTATGTCAAGATCAAACCGCGGTTTTAAACGGTATTGATGTAAATTGTGAAAAGAAGTTGACAGAGAAGATTTGAACAATTGTTCATTACAAATATTCAATTATGTTAATAAATAAAGTCCTATGCTAAGTGAAGTATGAAACGAACAGTATACAAAATATATTTAGATATCTGGATAATGTGAGGGCAATACAATCGTTTCCAAGCGTGGTCGGTAATGCGATTGGTAGGTTATATACTAGTAACTTAAGTTGAATTTTCTGCTCATGAAGTGTTCCTAGTAACGTCGATGGTGAATCCTATGCATAGTATGTTCTGGTTTACAAGATTAAATATAGTACAATTTGGTAACCGTTGGATTTATAAAGTCCTTCAGTCAAGTTTACAGTACATTCCGATCAGATTGTCAATTTATTGAGAGTCCGTAATGCTAACCTATTATTCATAAATTAGAGATTTTGACTTAAAATTCAAATTTATTTGTATAATATGGTTTTACTTTTACAGGAAATCTTGGAGATTTACAAGGATGTTTATAATCGATTTAGTTTGCTTTTAAAATATCATGCAGCAAACGAAATTAATAACTACATTTAATGCAAAGAAATTGTATTTTTTACTTACGGATAAACACAACTAATATGTTGGACTGGATAAATAAAAATGTATTTAAATAAGTCTTTACCTAGAGCTTTATTTATTTATACAGTCATAATGATAAAAGGTTTTTTTAATATTTTTTTATGATATAACGTTCCTTGTCATACTGGTGTAGTTTTTCTTCTTATCACGATAATTCACTAGATAATATCTTGTGAGACTGTATTTCTTAATTAATCTTATATGAGGCATATCTGCATTTTTCGAATTATACCAAATGAGGTAAAAATCATAAAGTCCTGGCGTCCCTTGATAATAAAAAAATAATAATGAAAATACACAATTTTTGTGTTGGGTAGGTGGTTGGTTGTAATACACCGGAGAATTGGAAAAGTATTATTTTGAAATTAGATGGTGACTTCAAATATTACATTGTTTAAATGATTTAGAAATCACAAAACATTAGGACTTCATATCGCAATCACTTAATTTACCTCTAGACTATATCATAATGTAAAAGTAGCACGATATTATCAAAAGTAAAGAACCTACTTGTTTTAAAACAATAAACGTCATGATTCTACCCTACTTTACATATATACAACTTTAAAATTACAAAATATAAATAAAAACACTAAAATATAGCATTGTTACCTGCGTGTGTGAATAAAACATGGAGAAATTAGAAACTATAACAGGAACTGGAAGAGCGATTGTAAGTACACCAGCTAGAGCACATAATGCTCCCACAAACATGCCGACGTATGTCTTGGGAGCCATATCTCCGTAGCCAACCGTAGTCATGGTTACGATGGCCCACCATAATCCCTCGGGGATACTTTTGAAATCATTATGAGGGTTCGCCTGTACAAGAAACAGATCAGATAGTTTAATCATTAATTACCACATGCATTAAATGAATGAATTTTCCTTTTTTTTTCTCTTGTCATATAAATTAAAAATATGTTTTTCACCTTTAGGTTATGAATATTATATATCAAAATAATAAAACGATTATTTAAAGATATATTTTTTACAATACAACTATTGGATATACATTATATTTCCATTTTTACAAGTCGGTGTATGTTATTTATATAAAAAATATATTGTAATTAATTTTTGAAACATATATTTACGAATATCGTTGTAATATGTAAAACATAATATTACCCTAAATAGCACTAACAAATCTGTTTTTTTATGTAACTATAAGACATAAAATAATTTATGCAAGATATATTACATGTGTTTCATTAAAGTAGTACGTTTTCAGTCAAAAATTATGAATTGCATGTGCGATAACTATTGTAAATAAAAAGGTCTCCCCAATTTCAAATTGTGCTATATTTTATTTGTTAGTTTTGTTATTTTTTTATTAATGAACCATTACAAATTTATAATAGGGATTAATTTTTTTTTTACTTATTTGTTTACAGTTTTAGATTAGCTGAAATAACACCAACTTGAAACTTTTAAATAGAAACGAGTTTTGTATTATATACTGATAGAAACCAGTTTATACTATTTCTTTAAAATATCTGTTAAAGTACATAAAATATCACAATTATGCATAATCAAAATTCACTATCACTTAAACAGTTTTATTTTTTATTTAATTGGGTAGCTTCTATTGTCACAAATAGGTGGCACTTAAAATTCTATTAATATCAGATTAGTGTACGTAGTTATATTAATATTTTACAATTTACACACTCTATTGTGTATACACTACAGAATAGTAAATTCAATATTTTAGTAGTTGGAGATTATGTTCCTTTCATTTCCAAAAACAATATCATAGTCAAATGTTAAATATAATGGAGAACGTATCAAATCGACTAGATATGACCAAAATCTCTCTGCCTCTCTCTTTTGATTAAAATTTATCTACCCCTTTACAAATTCAAAATTTGTTTAGACTATAGAATATTTTACACGAATGATACATATCACTCAAATCACCTCCTTTACTGAGCAGATTTCAAACCGATATTTCTTAAACACGAAGCATCGATTATTTTATCTTTTACGTATATCTTTACTATCTACAGTATCTTGTTTTATCTTTAATACATATATTTGCGAAACTAAATGTGCAACCTAATACTGTTTTGAGGAAATAAACAATAAATAATTGAACTAAAGACTAACATTTTATTTAAGCATTATAAAGAATTATGTCATTATTAATAAATACTTAACGTAGCTCCATCATCATTAAAAATGTTGTAATCAATATCCACAAAAGTGCATAATTGATCAAAATCTATAAAATCACAATACCAAAAAAATGTAGGTAACTAGAAAAGTGGACTTCAGTTTAAATGCGTAATGAATATTTGAAAAGATATAGATAAATTCTGGAAACATTAGGTGGATTGATGAATGGAAAGAACGGAATCTACTGTATGGCTTATAAGTTGATGAGAATAAGTAATACAACTTTTTTTAAAAGTTTACCTACAATTAAATATAAGGAAATAACTGATTTTGTATTGCATATCACATATTATGTATAAATATAAAATATATATTAAAATTTAAAATTTCCCTCAGTTTTATATAGCTATTAAAAATGAAGTTTCTAATGATAAGATTTTATATAAATTAATAAATTGGTCAACGGCAATGGATAAGTGAATAGATTATATCTGAAGTATATCAGATAAATATAAATTTAGGAAATTTATTTTACGATTATGAAATACAATTATTGATATTATTTGTATGGTTTATTCGGGAATTTGTATCATTTGTGTGTAGAAAATTAATACACGACATTTCAAGATTATAAATCAACTCTCGTTAACAAGTGTAATAATAAAACGTAAAAGGAAAAAAAAAAAAAAAAAAAAACATTGCCACGTATCCTAAGGCCATATTGGAAAGTAAAACTAAACCTATAATGTAATGAAAGTACTCAAGCAAGCCTAAAACTAGACTTGAGTAGTCAAAGCTAATAAAGAATTTATACTACTACATTATAAACTGTTTAATATAACAGGAAGATGAAACGCCCACGATAGAGCTGGAACATACATTGGTTCAACTTAGCCATACAATGTGCATGAAAGGCAAATACTAAATCTAAGCTAGACTAAATACAAACATAATCAGATAAAACCATAACACACCGGACGGAAAGTAACTGATTAAAAGGGATGGAGCCAAGTGAATGTTATTCCTAACTGTTATTAGAGTAAACAACCTCCCCCCCCACCTCTTCCAAGAGCTTAGTCTTCGATCGCTCCATGATTGCCATGCTTGGAATAAGAGTGAAAATTTTAGCTATATTGAAAGTAGAATAATTTCTACCTCAAATTTTAATTCACTTTTTATTATTAACAGAAATCATAATTATATTATATCTAAAATGTAAATGTTTACAATTAAAAACCACGAGCTAATATAATTTTAAATACTTAATTATTTTCGAATATGTAACGAGCTATGTTTACGACATAATACATTTACTTTAATTGAATATAAAGTTAATATTATTTTTTAATTCCTTCCTTTTGACTTGGATTATCTGAAGTCGTTTGATACATGTCCCTAAGTGTTATTTTCGTATCAAATTTTGTACTTTTCGACTTCTTGCTGCGTTATTGTATTTAACTTTAAAGACTAATTAATTATTAATTGTTTAATTTGTATAAGTAATGTGTGAATAAAATAAATTTAATTAAATAGGTTTCCACTGACCTGGAGTTTTTCGGCGTAATAAACAAGCGAAGCAAATACTACTATTCCAAGAACTAGAAAAAACACCAGCAATGTCAATTCCTTAGCTGACGCTTTGAAAGTGTGAATTAGAATTTTGAGACCAGGGGAATGTCGAGTGAGTTTAAATAACCTAAGAATTCTAATAATTGAGAAGAATTCAAGTATTTCAGACTTATCGATATGTTGACCGACGCTGTTCTGCAGCAGAATGTCTGTGTAGAAGCTCAAGGTGGCCACAAAGTCGATGACATTCACCGGTGACTTTACAAACTGCATCAAGTTTGGACTAACCTGAAAAAATGTATCATTTTATAAATAGAAACTATGTAATGAATAGTTTTATAAATCATACACTACAAAAGTAGAATGTACCTGGCAATATTTTGTGAAGCATATTCAGTTGTTAAAATGCAAGTGTTCTGATACCTAATATTTTAATTCTTAGTCTTTATGACGCAGGTTTTGCCTCTTAAACAGCTTTCAAAAAACTTTTTAAATTGAATATATGTTTTTATTAATATTGTAACACTACTAAAAATTTTAATAAAAAAGAGCCATTTTTGCTCCTTAAATACTACATACTTAATTATTTTCATTTCATTCCATTACACAATTTCGTTCAATCTCCATTTATTTCTTCAACTTCTTTCTCTATATTCATACAAAGTTACACCTTACATTTACGATAATATATCTTGAATTTACAAATATTCATATATGAGACCACTTTAACATTAACAATGTTTTCTCTTTAAACTCCTCTTACCTATAAGAAATCGTATTAAAAAACAGATTTCATTTTTTTCCCTCTTATAATATTGTAAAATGGTCAATATAATTCAAGTTATTTTTAGCTATTTTTTAACTTCTATTAATTACATTCAATATTTACATTGTTTTTACAAAATAATCTAATGTTAGAGTTTTATTATTATAAAAACTAATTTAGAACTTATATGTAGACAATACCTGTAATTATCTTACGACTATAGAAATATCTTTATATAAATTCAAAATTAATATTTCTTTAATCCGAAGGCTTTCACAATAAGGAAAACTCTTTACTTAAATTTAAAAATAAATTCATCAGTATACTCCCTGAACCTTTGACAGAGACTATTTTTCAATGTACTACATATAGGTTAATCAATCATGTTTTTTTTTTTTTTTTTTTTTTTTTTTTTTTAATTTTTTTTTTTTAATCGCTTTGTTTCTGTCCTTGTCTACAGAGTATATTATAATTTGTACTCATTAAAGTTCATAGAATCCCACTATATAACGTGTTGGCAGGGGTGTAGTTATATATTCTTATCCATGTATCAACATTTTCATAATTCACTTCATAATTCTTTCATTGTATGGTAGAGATGGGAGTCAAAGAATGAATGGGCTTACGAATCCAGCGTACGAAATTCCTCTGTTCTTTATGATAATATTGATTGTTTTCTGTGTTAAGTTTACATTTGATTGATGTTTATGTATAGAATATATTTTTCTTGCGTGTGTCACAATTTGTCTTAAATACTGAATACATTTGTTTGGTTTAGCCTATTCAAATAGATTCCCCCCCATTATATATTTGGAAAACATCATGAATATTATTTCACGAAATGTTATTGTCTTACATTTCATTATTTTTCATTCCAAATAGTATTCGAATCTGTTTAGCTAATTTATACATATTATCTACTTGTTTACTATGAAAGTTTATGCATTGCGACTATAGACTTATTTGTTGACTGGATCGATGATTTCCTTATAGAGAACTCTCTTTATAATTATTTCTGTCCAAATACTTGTACCCATCTGCAGTTTTAACAGTCCAAGTTAATTCAGATTATTGATAAATGTTAATTTTAGGCTACGTGTGTGACTGGATTACAACTAACAAAAATTGAGGATTTCATTTTCCCGGCAAATCAAGTTTAGCAATCCCTCTAACAGGTGGCGGACTACTGAAAAGCAAAACGATAATACCACCAAAGTGTTTAGTAGAGTTTTGCAAGTATACAGTTTCCTATGGAACAATTCATACTATGTCATTGGAAACCGAATCTTAGCATTACACAGTTCCAATTTAAATCTAATCACTGTGTTATTTCACAATTCAAATCTATTTTTCAAATAACAATAACATTGTTAATTCTCTTTTCTCTGTTTAAATGATATACTCCATTATCACTTTCAATAAACTACTTTTCCTCGACCTTAAATTACCTTATAAAATAAATAAAGATAGAAAGAGTAACTGATATTTAAAAACTGATATTTCTACTTTACCATTGAAACTACTAGGACAGTGGAAGTATCAAATAAATAAAATGGTATACCATGTATTGTAATATTTTAAAATTACCTGAAAGTATTGACTGTAAGACTAAGGTGATATAAGAAGACTTATATGATATAAGAAGCAAGTGCTACAATGATAAGTATTTTACTTGAATTCAAATTTATTAGACTTATGAGAGAGCAATATTTAAGAAAGGTGCAAGATATTGGTATTGTGTGGAAATTAAAACTTATACATAATAATAAAAAACATAGATTAAGTGGCCGCTTTAAATAAAATTATTTGAAAATCGATTAATGAACAAACTTTTAAAATGTTCCAGATATCGCAAAATTCTTTTCTTAGAATATTAACAACCAATAACTGTCATATAAATTTTGAATAATAAATTTAGAAAATCAAGAAAATGTAGGTCAAAATTGTCAGGGGTTAAATGTTTATAATAAAGAAAACATTTATATATTTGTATTCAGTATGTATAAGATGATGAATTTAGAACATTCTTATATAAAGAAGCAAAATAAATATTCTATAAGATTTTAACAAAATTGTTTTAAGTTACGTTGCATGTTACAATCCTGTGACTAACACAGATACAAGCTTATACAGAATATTAACTGGAAGCGTTGTCAAATTTTCTCCAAAAATATGTTTCATATATTAAACTAACTTACCACTGATCTGACAGCAAGCTCGAAAGTGAACCAAGCGTTACAGGCAAGTTCAACATAAAAGAATGCTTCGTGAGGATCAGTCTTTTCCTTATCCAACGTCCACAAAGTTGTATGGTTTTGCGTCACAACTGATATGTTGCGTATTGTAGGAACTCGTAGATTAGGATGTGTCTTGAGGGCGAAAGACAACACAGATACACATATAAAAAACACAGATACTACAGCAATAATCTGTAACAAACGTAAGAAAACTTTATTAAATAACAAAGCGGGAGTTGTATAACAAACTGCTTTCCAGTTAAGATTACACTGGCTTGCTTAGTCGAACACTCAAAGTAACATTGCGGAATCATATGTTTTGTTTTTGGTTTAAGGGTCAGTGGGGTTAAGCCCCCTCCCCTTAAACGTCAGTCACAATTACAATATATTAAATATATTAGAGTGTATGTGTGTGTTGTGTGAATGTGTTGGAAACCACTTCACTCTTTTCCACATTACAGATTTCACACATTTCTATTTCTATTCGAAAATTAACAAAATTATGCTATTATGTTATGCCTTTCAATCATATCTCAAATACGGTTTATAGTAAAGTATTTTGTAAAGGTGAGTTGATTCAGAGAGAGAGAGAGAGAGAGAGAGAGAGAGAGAGAGAGAGAGAGAGAGAGAGAGAGAGAGAATAAAATTGTAAACAAAGATATACCATGTTTCGTTTTAAAGATTTCTACACTCCAAACGGTTGAACCGTTTTCCAGTTGTTAATTATATTTTTCGTGGCATGTATATAAGCCCAAATTTTGAGGGTTTTTTCCAAACTCAAAACATAATAAATAAATAGTAAATTTCAAGAACAGAAATACCGGTTAAAAAACTAAATTAAAATAACACTAATTATTTTGCTTACATTGATGAAATTCTCTAAAGCTATTGCTATTGATAACTGAATAAATATTAAACTTCTCTTTACTTTTTTCTTTTGGAAATACAGTATAGCCAAATCTGCAATCCTTTAATTACAGATTTTTTATTATGCTATACTGAAAATGCTCAGTCTTACGTAGCCTGTAGATACTCAGACTTAAATAGATTGACCAACTCTTAGCTTAATAATGTTACATTAAAATACAGTTACTTTTTTGATTTAAAAAGGAACTGTTTAAAATAATAAACTGAGGGACTGGTTATCCCGTTCATCGAAAGATTTGTAATAAACTTCCTTATCTTCATATTCGAGATATAATTTTATTAATAGAGATTGAAATTACTTGAAAGCTCTATAGACTATGTATATAATTTCTTAGTGTGGATTAGTTTAATTAATACTTATAAAAAGTAAGACAATTTATTTTTTTAACTTCTTCATGTAGTTATTTTACTTAGTTTAATAACATAGTGAATTACTATACCTTTAAAATGTTCGTTGGCCACACATACGCGATTGGAAACCGATAGACAAGATTCGAACTAATTTAAGACTCTTAATCTTGTGAATAAATATTTACTCCGATAGTTATATCTTTGTTGTAATTTTGTTTATTATTTTTACAATTTCTTTTTAATTTGTGAAAATATTGTTTGTTTTGTTATAATGACGTATTTAGTAATTTTCTTAAATTTTTACTGAACACAATTATTATGTCGGTTAATTGATGATTTCATTGTACATCACATGTCATACCACCCAAAAACCAACCGTCGTCTAAAAAACTTGATCTCTCCACCCCATGCATATTAAAGAAATATGTTGAAGTCATAAATATGTTTTTTTTTCGACAAGATACAAACTGTAATCAATAATACAATATCCATTAGCCAATAAATACATAAGCCATAAATATTAAAACTTGTAAAGTCTGTTGCTGTTAAGAAATAGACGGAAATAGGCCTAATTAACGTAGTCCATATCAAATTTATTTGTATGAGGGCGCCTACAATTGGCCGTCCTACAACCCACCTGACATGTCCAGATTATACCATTTTCCCGAAACATTGACTTTTTCATAAAATTGTGTTAAAATGCAAAAAAACTTATCTAACTGATAGTGGATCAAATGCTCTATTGATTTTTAACTACGATTATCCCTTGCAAAATCGTTTTTTGTGATGTATTTATACTGACATGGTAAGATAGTTTGTTAATATTTGAATTTATACATGGATTAAGTTGGAAATACATGTATTTAACATGGATGGCATGTTAAATATAATTCTAATGCTATTATAATACAATCAGATTCTCTAACTTTCAAAAAATAATCTATTGGTTTTACTCTTAAATTGAAGATCTGATATTTATGAGTTATATAATTACCAAGTTATAAAGTGTGTAATCCTTGAATATTTGTTACATATAGTTAATGGCACTTCATTGTCAATACATTTTATTATCTGAGTCTATGTATTGTTTCCCTGAATTAGTGACATGTTAAAAGATTTAATCAGAAAATGAGACAAAATAAAACTTTAAAACTTTCGTTTTATGATATGAATTATGTGTGGATCCGATTACATTTTGATCAATGTAAATTTATTGTTAATACACATTATTATTTAACTTATGTATATTTTCTTTTTCTTTAAATTTATAAATAATGCTAATAATCTATTTAAATTAGGTATATTTAATACTTATGTTGTTATTATTTAATATTCTACATAATGTATATATAATTTCAAATCAGTGTGCCATAATGATTTGTAAGTTACTAAATCATTGCATGGTTAATAAGTTTCGTTTTAAGTGACTTGTTTAAAAAAATAATCTAAAATATATCATTAAATAGAAATGATATTTTACATAAACATTTACAAACTAAATGTGTCTCAGGTTGATGATGATTTTAATGAAACTTTATATTTTCTCTGGGATATATTGAGCTGTATTATTTATTTACATAGTCCTAATTATTTGAATTAAAATTAATTTATGCTACTTTTGAAGACGTAGATGGTTGTATTTATTATGTTTACTGTTGTTTTCATAAAAACCATTAATCTGCGGAAGTTTTATTATTTCCATGTTTATTTATTAGTGTTTTTGTTTGTATTGTCACCTCCTATAGTGGAGAGGTAGTAGCCGATAATATTGACACTGCTGATGCTGTTCAAAAATTGGATTTTCCGATTCCAAGACTACAAACTGTCAGCGGTTTTAACCAAAAGTACTACAGTAAAACTATGTCTGGACATGTGGGGGTGGGTAGTAAAATCTCTGATTCTATGCTTAATCGTTGCTGAACTTTTCGAACTCTAGAATAGAAGCTTGTAAAAGGGACATACCTGTTATATTATAATCAATCTTAGATATGATAAATTTAAGAATAATATTACTTGCAGAGCCAGTGTAACATCAACAATGATTGGTCGAGCTATAAACCAATTATTTAACACTTACTAAGTTATACATGTCGATTCAAAAATATAAACTCAATTTCATAACTCTATATTTCGTGAACTGAACGTTGTATAATAATGATTTACAACCCGATTAGGAGAAGAGGTACTAACTCTAATAATAACTCTAATTGATTGTTCCAAGTTGCGTGTCTGAATATGTTTATAAGACTTATTTTTTTAACAGGACTAAGCTCCGTTATTTAGCACCTGAATATTCAAGATGATATGAATTTATCTCTATTTTAAAATTAGATATGTCTCGTCGGGAATGAAGACATGGCCTTCAGTTCTGGCCTACGAGATCTCTTGTAGGAGATCTTTATATTATGTACCGTCCATAAAACATACATTTATTAACTTTATTATGAGTATTATCTAAAGTAATTTACTTCATTTTTGTCACTAATTTTTAGTTTTGAAATATAGATTTACAAAATTGAATCCATTTTTTTGAATCCTATATAGTGTATGTGTTTGTATGGTTATATGTATTGTTAAAATATAGAATTTGATTAGATTATGTTACGATAGGTTAGGTTAGGTTAACTAACCCCAGTTATTGTTGATTTCTACATATGTGTGTATCCGTTAAGAAGGATTCCCAAATATATCTTGAATATTATTTGAATGTTTTGGATATCTTGAATAGTAAATTTATATTCTTGTTGGATCTCGACAAAATCTCAGCCCACACAACAAGGTGACGACCAATCCAAATCCAATATATAATTCATGTTACCTACAACAATTTTTCTTACTGAAATCATCTCCATCCCATTTTCACAGACAAGCTGGCGATGCAAATAAGAAATTGGCATTTGAGGAAATTTAAATTGTTACAAACTAATACGTTTGTATTTTCCTATATTTAATATTCCATTCTCATAATTTAAAATACTAGAACAATTTCTAAAATAACTGATGTAACTAGTTGTATTTAGACAAGTCTACCTTAGCACCGAGGGACGAATAAGGCTCGTCAAATAATGACCATACTTTGGGCTTTACTCTTTGCCACGTATTGAGTCTGCCTGCCATGTAATCTTCTTCGTATCCAAACATTCTTGCAATTTCTTCTTCGTTTGGTTTCTCCGAGTCGATGTCCAGTTTGTCCAGAATCGCCAACGTCGTCTGAAAATGAGTTTATTAGCATTACCATCAGAACGGAATGAAGTATAACATTGAATTTTATCAACAGAAATACGATGAATTTTACAAACATATTTGGAATATAATATATTGTATAACGGTCTATTGTAATAGTGTTATAGATAAAAGTGAAGGGACACCCCTTTAACTTTTTAACGAAATAGCAAAGAAAAACATATTCTGGAAATTTTTATAAGGCAAACATGTACTTTTCGTGAATGGGTAAATATGTGTCTTAGCCTAAAATCGGCGATTTTGGAGCTGCTCAAAATTCGTAAATGTAAACCCAAGTGAAGTGACATATAAAAAAGGATTTACCTCCTTTGAAAGGTCTTGATTTTAAAAATTAAGAGAGAAAAGAAAATCAAATTCTTGGGAATATTCAAGGGCGAACATTTACTCTGCATAATTAAATATTGAGCTTGACTTGTGCGATAATATTAGATAAAATAAAACTCGAACACAAGTTCTGAAAAAAAAAAAGTTTACTTAATGAAACTCGTTTCAACGACAAAGTCTCCATCTTCAGTAATACATGAGCTACAACTACTAAACTATAACTCATAGTTATACTTTGCAAATGAAGTCTGACCAGTTTCAATAAATTAGAGCCAGAAATCTTATCAGTGGTTGACAATTGTCGTCAGTAGTTCATTTTCTTGCTAGAACTGACTTGGGTAAAACATTTCTTGTATATTAGTATGAAGTACCTATGTGAACAATAGTATTTACGATAATAATAAATCTTGGCTAAGGTGGTTGAATTCGATCGTATAATGAAAGTGAGGAATTTAATGAATTATTCTTTTCAAAATCGAAACCCTATATCTAGATCAACAGTAAAAAGAACTATTAAACGTGTTTTGAAGAGACAGAGTGTATCAAGGATCGTCATAAATCAGGCAGATCTAAATCCTCTACAAAAAAGGGTGGTAGGTTTTCCATTTTGTCAACGATATTCAAATGACTCAGCCACTGCTATTTCTGATCAATTGAGGATTTTTCAAACATCGATCCACAATTGTGTTAGGTTTTACACAAAAACCGTTTTAAAGGATATAAAATTCACTTAGTTCAAGAACTTTTCGTGGATGACTACCAACTTCGAGTAGAATCGTATGATCTAATGATGGATTATATCGACAATAACATATTTACGTTAAATGGTATTGCTTCACCCGACAAAGCAAGGTTTATCCTAAACGGAAATGTCAACATATATACTGTCGCTTTTGGAGTGATGTTAACCCATCTTTATTGAAAGTGCCCTCATTAACGTAGAGATGTACCTAGTAATGCTTCAACAACAGATAAATCCAGCTATTCAGCTATGTCCTGTCTGATCACCAGATCTATCGTCACTCCACTCTTTTCTATATGGTCAAATTAAAGACTGCCTATACACAAAAGTCAACTCTAATGAGATAAACTTTTGGCAATATTACTTTATTTTTTATTACTTTATAACACAAAAACAAGACGACGTTTCAGTGACTAAGTGATCATCCTTGGCTGCTTCATGCACACTAACCCTACAGACAGTCGAATGTGTTGCACAAATAAAGTGATTTTTTGTGGAAAACATTTTTGTTCATTCATTTGGTTAGAATATATAGGATCAAAACGCAGAACATTTTTGATTTGAGAAGTCGCATAGTATAGTAAACCACATTAGTTCCTCTGCTACCTAACACCTCACTGTTTCAAATTTTTACAACAGACTATAGTACATTTCCAGCTTGTTTCTTGAGAAGCAATATGAAAAAAATTTTAACAATGATGTTGGTAAGTGTATAAAATCTAATTTATAAAAATTTAAGATGTAAAACTAAAAAAGTTAATTTTTTAATATTTTTAATTTGTTCAACAAAAGGAAAAGAGCATTTAGAATTAGTGATTTCATTTTAACATTTCAATCTGCTGACATTTTGGCTAGTGTTGGGATGGAGAAATTTAGTTTTTTTCTTTCTCTTCCTTTATCAACACCTTTACAACAAAGGTGTAAGTCGACAAGGTTTATGTTTAGATCTTTGAACAGCCCTCAAAATAACCTATTTCGTGAAATGGGAGCAAAGTTGCCTATACACACAAAAAAAAACTTAAACATCTCCTAAGCTTTGTTTTTCTTTGTCGGTTACAAAGTTAACGGAGTGTCCCAGCTCCGGTGCATTCAAAATGTCAATTAAACATTTTGGATATAATAATTGTCATTCTGTATTGCCTAAACAATTTATGATAAAGCGATTTTGTAAGTTTTGCAATAATACAAAACTTATTATGTACTTTCTCAAAATGAATATATATATATATATATATATATATATAGATTTATGTATAAGACCTTTCGAGTGCCTAATGGTACGGGCGACGACCTATTGGAGGCCTGGAGTGCTTGAACTCAGGCATTCAAAAGGTCTGTTTTCATACACTAAAACGACCTTTTGTGCCCTCTGTATAAAGCGAAAACGTCGACGAACCTTTTGGATGCCTAGAGTGCCTGGTGTGAAATGTACGGGAGACGATATTTTGAAGGCTTATATACGATCAGTTACAAATGCCACCTATTGAAGTCTTACACGATCAGTTACAAAAGTAACCTTTTAAAGGCTTTAGTTGACGCCTGTTCCTGTTAATTTCTATTTTCTGACGCCTGTTATCACCATGGTATATATAAGTCATCGTGTTTTAGAGACCTTTTGAAGACCTGCTATTATTTTAAATAGAACCTTTTGAAGACCTTATGCTCTCCAATAAACTTAATTTTGACATTACTTTGTCTGAAACATTATTTGAGTAAAATTTTGCGTCACATAACAATATTGTATAGTTTTAATACAAAAAAAAAATCGATTTAAAATTTTTCTCATATCACTTACTTTCTTTCATTAATACCATTGTTTGTCAAATACTAATGAAGTAACTATTTATTTTAAATATAACTAGAGGGTACATAATCCTCTGTTCGCGGTACAACTCCCGTTCAGCCATTCGTTGTCCTCGTTTTCATAATATAGTTAACAGAATGTTAAAATATGTTACACATTATTAATCAGAAGACGAAGATAGTTACATTTATTTCTCCAAACAAGTAGGCTACGGTATTTATTTTTTCAAGTTTATAAATAAAACTATATTTTAACTAGTTACCATTTTACTTTCACACTATACTATAGTATGGAGAAAGTATAGTGTTCGCAAAAAAAAATCGATGATGAGATTTTTGTGGATATACCCGTTTTGGGACCCCCTGAGTCCAAAAA
Source organism: Aphrophora alni (assembly GCA_963513935.1). Taxonomy (NCBI): domain Eukaryota; kingdom Metazoa; phylum Arthropoda; class Insecta; order Hemiptera; family Aphrophoridae; genus Aphrophora; species Aphrophora alni. Next base: position 90,703,245 of record OY740767.1, read on the forward strand.
AGTGGTTTTTACAAAATATCTGTCTGTATGTCTGTATGTATAAAAAGCTAGAGAGAAAAATATTCGATCGATTTCAAACAAATATGCACCAAGCATGTCAATTAGGCATGCTTTATTTTTGTTTAAATTTGTTTAACAACAAAACACACGTCATAGTACTTTTCCCAGCCCTAAAATGTATGTTGTACTGTACAGTCCTAATTGTAGTTATGCGATTTATTAAGCAGAAAAGTGTCTTAAATTAATTCAGCAGCCTAAACAGTTACTTTTGGTAGTGTTTAACAACAAAACACATGTCATAGAACTTTTCCCAGCCCTAAAATGTATGTTATACTGTAAATATATGTTAAGTGTACTGTTTAATTTGTGTGTGTGTGTGTGTGTGTGTGTGTGTGTGTGTGTGTAAATAGTGTGCGTGTCTACGATGAGACGGCGAGTTTGGTCCCGCCTGTTTAAGTAGCCTATGTATAGTCCACTACAAAAACATGTATTAAGTATCAAAGTTTATTAATATTTCACTACAATTATTATTATTGCATTTTATAGTGTGAAGCATAAATATTTACGTTATTGAAGAACGTTAGTTTCCGTTAACGTTTCGTTCTGCAGGTTAGTGATAGACCTCTCACCTGTGTATTATTTTCATTTTTCGTATTTTGCGGAATTTGAGAAATTTTTCGGGCCTATGAATGACTCAACGATTGACAAATATTTTTCCCCAAAAAATCCGAAAGGTTTAAAACGTTTCAGGGCGTACAGTTTGCCAGAATTTTCGGAAGACGCAAGTGTTTCGTTAGGAATGTCGGAAACGCATTGTGACAAGATGGATAATGCAAAGGTAGGTGACACGACGCATGGACAGCTAATGACTGGGTTGAGTAACTTGCTAGATACAAAATTATCAACATTGGCTACTAAAAAAGACCTCTTAATTGTGTCTTCTGAGGTGAGAAGTCTGACGGAAGAGAACAAAGTTTTGAAAGCAAAGATAGACTGTATTAAGAAACAAGAACAGGTTATTATGGATAAGCTTAATGATTTAGAAGGTAGATCTAGACGTAACAATTTAATTTTTGTAGGTCTTAAATGGAATGGTCAGACAGACTTTAAAGCCCTTGTGAAACAATTCTGTGTGGAAGTGTTAAAGTGTAATGGCGGTTTGTGGGTCAATAGAGCGCAACCATTAGGAGCAAAGGGCAGAGCAATAATTGCCCAGTTCCCTTCAGATGACGATATTGGGTGGATCATGTCCAATGTAAATAAGTTAAAGGGAACATCTTATGTCGTACATCGGGATTACACACAGGATGTAAGATTAAAGCGAGCCTACCTTGCTGCAGTCTGACGGGAGATAGAAAAAGAGTTGGGAAGACGTCGTATGCCGTTAGTTTTTGACCACATTAGAATAGAATGTGTCAAATTCACCTGGAAGGACAACACACTGATGGCCGGCCGAACGGATGGAATAGTGAAGCTGAAGGATCTATTCAACTACGATATCTCATCGCGCATAGCGGAGTTGAGAAAGGACGGTCCAGGGAAGCTGCAACCAGGACGGACAGACGAGAATGGAGTGAAGACAACATCTTCTTAGGGACTAAACACCAATTTCTCAGGACAATGTTCTCAAACAGCTCATAAGGAGTTGGACAATATTATAGTGCCTCAGACGGTTAGCAATTTTAAAATATTGTCTTATAATGTATGTGGACTAAGAGCCAAGGTTGGTGAAGATTATTTTTTTCATTTACTAAATAAGTATGATATAATTTTGTTATTAGAAACATTTATATCTGAACATGATGAAGAGTTTATTGTTAAGAGTCTTTCTAATTTTAAAATCGATTTTTTTAGTTTTGCTGAAAGAAGTGCTAATTTTGGAAGGGCAATAGGAAGTATTATTTGTTGTGTAAATTTACAGTCATCCTTTACTAAAGAAGTTAGTTTCGTATGCAAACGTAATATAAAATTAATTGAAATTAAAAATTGGTTGGTTTTGCCAATTTATTTAAATTATAACAAATGGGAGAACAGCTTTGAAAATTTGTGTAATTTTATTAATTCAAATTCAGAGCAAAATTTAATAATAATTGGAGATTTTAATGGCCGAATATCTAACGAACAAAATAATTCTGATATGTATAATTATATTAATGTAACTAGTACAATTAGAGTGGTCACAAATCGAAAGACAGGATATTAAATACAGGGGGGGGGGTAAACTTCTAGAATTATTCCTTAATTTTGGATTAGTGGTTTTGAATGGCAGAACGCAAAGTGATGCTGAAGGAGAATTTACTTTTATTGGGAAGATGGGTAATTCTGTAATTGACCTTGCGGTTGTATCAGTGAGTTGTTTACAAATAGTAAATGATTTTGAGGTTATAAGTCATGCAGGATCGGATCATCTACCTATTTATGTAAATTGTAAAGTTGGTAGACTTGCAGAGAGCCAAAGGGGTGGGGATTGTATACTACCATTGTTGCCAAGAATAAAATGGACTAATTCAGATAACGTCTTGTTCGGTAAAAACATAGATAAGGAAATGTCAACCTTTGATGTCTTGAATGATAACCAGATAAATGTCAATAGCATGATTCGTTGTATCAAACAAGCAGCCCACTTTAAACCGAGTACAAATAATAACACTACGGTAAACAAAAAACAACAATGGCTTGATTTCGAATGTCTGGTATCAAGACAGCGAGCCTTTAAACTCTTAATGCTGTTTCGCAAAACAAATTCAACTATGGTTAAAGTCGCATATTTAGAGGCAAATAAAAACTTTAAATCGTTATGCAGAACTAAGCGTAATATACATTACAAATATGTTGTAAATAGTTTGGGGCAAGTTAAAGATGCAAAACAATTTTGGAATTCTATGAAAAGTTTTAAAAATACAAAAAGCAGATTAGCTGGAAATATTAGCTGTGTCGAATGGGTGGAGTATTTTAAAAATCTTTTGAATCCTCTTATTGTACCAAGGGATATTTCTTATACGGAACAGTATATTTTCGACAATGATCTCGACAAGCAATTCAACCAGCAAGAACTGCAAACGATTTTGGCAAAATTGAAAGATGGGAAGGCTCCAGGTTTTGACGGAGTACCGTATGATTTTTTTAAAAACGGCCCACGGTTTTTAAGTTCAAAGCTATTGGCTATTTTCAATAAAATATATATGGAAGAACGCGTTCTAGAAAGTTTTAAAAAATCTATAATTTTTCCCTTGCATAAAAAAGGGGATGTCAATTGTGTGCAAAATTACAGAGGTCTGTCATTTATAGATTGTATAGCGAAAGTGTTTGCTAGTTTATTGCACAATCGATTAAACAATTGGGTACACAGTCATCAAATAATTAGTGAATTTCAAGCCGGATTTAGAAAGGGTTATTCCACCATAGATAACATATTCAACTTAACTAGTATGATTCAGTTGCAACTGTCAAAGAAGGGGGCGAAACTGTATTGTTTTTTTGTAGATTTTTCCTCTGCTTTTGATACTATTGATAGAAAGGCGCTGTATTTTAAGTTATCGTGTTTGGGTGTTTCTTCTCATATGCTGAATATTATAAAAGAGCTTTACAAAGGTACAACATCGGGAGTGTGGTGTAATGCGGGCGTAACGAAATGTTTTGAAACTAATATGGGTTTGAAACAAGGCTGTATTTTAAGTTCATTGCTATTCTCTTTATTTGTGAACGATTTGGCTGATATTTTAGATGGAGGATGCGATTTTGAAGGGTTTAAGGTCAGTGTTTTATTGTATGCAGATGATATTGTTATTCTGTCCCCTACTCCTGGTAGTTTGCAGAGTATGATAAATAAACTCGAAAATTATTGTAACAAATGGAATCTTCGGGTTAATTTAAGTAAATCTAAAATAATGGTTTTTAGGAAAGGGGGTCAGTTGTGTAGAAATGAGAAGTGGTGGTACAAAAGGCAACGGGTAGAGGTTGTCAATAAATATAAATAGTTAGGTGTTATACTTACTCCATCATTGTCATGGGAAACTCAATTTAAGGACAAATCTATGGCTGCAAAATATGCTATAATCGCGGTATGGCACAACCTTTTAGGTAACGAGAGGGTCCAACTTAGTGCCAAGTTTATATTATGTTTTAATTCTATTGTGAAGGCGATTTTATGCTACAGTTCCCAGGTCTGGGGCTACAAGGAAAGCGATGAATTGGAAGGGGTATTTAGATTATTTATAAAAAGAATATTTAAGTTGCCAAATAACACCCCAAATTATGTCTTGTTTTTTTGAAAGAGGGTTTGAAAAGGTTTATTTGTATACATTGAGAATCCACCTGAATTTTCTTTTAAGGGTTGTAGCTACATTCTTGCTAAACAAATAATAAAAAGTGGCATTTACTGTTATCAGGAGTGGAAAGTGTTAGGATATAAATACGGGATTGATGTGGATATGAGCAATATTGATAGGCTACTGGAACAGATGCTTAGTGTTATTGAAGCGGTCAGAGTTACTTGGGAGGGAGAATGTTTACAGAGGGCAAGAAATGCGACATATCATAAACAGTACCGGGACCTTGACTTTCAACTCTGCAGTAGACTTGTTTTATTTGATAAATATGATATACAAACAATAAGTTGGATCATCAAAGCAAGGTGTAACGATAAAATATGGTTATGCTCCTTATGCAACATAAATGAAAAGGAGAAGGTTTACCATTTTATTGCTCGCTGCCCTATCCTAGCCGATATAAGAAATTTGTGCTTTTTCAAACGCAGTTTAAATAGGGGGAATTTTAACTTTTATTAAATGGGAGAAATTGGTGGAGATTGTGTAAATTCATGAAGATTGAATGGAAATTTAGATGGGAATAATAAATGAATTTAATTTTTAACTGTAACAGTACACAAAATTTTGGTTGGGAAGGGGGGTTACACCTAAGTTCTTGGAAGGATTCCTGTAAATCTATTTATATATGTAAGTAATTTTAATTGTATAGCTGGTGCCAAATTAATTAGTTCTGTAGTAATTTATATTGAATATTTTGTATAATTATATGATTATATAATTATGTATGGGTGCACTGATGGAAGGAAGGTTATATACACACAGGTCTATATGTGTAAATATATGTGACTCATAGTATAATTTTTAACTATATTGTTTTGTTTATGCCAACCCAGCTGACGGTCAAAAAGACCATTGCTGTAAAGTACTCTGTAAAGAAAGAATATTATTAAGTTTATTTCATTTTATTTTATCTTCTATAATTAATTAATTGTGAATTTATTTTATATTTTGTATGGAATACATGTCAAAATAAAGTACTTTTTCTATTCTATTCTATACTATATTCTATTCATAGTACTTTTCCCAGTCCTAAAATGTATGTTATACTGTACAGTCCTAATTGTAGTTATGCAATTAAGCAGAAAAGTGTCTTAAATTAATTCAGCAGCCTAGACAGTTACTTTTGGTAGTGTTTAACAACAAAACACATGTCATAGTACTTTTCCCAGCCTTAGGGCATTTATTGTCTGGGCATTGAAAGACAAGAAATTGAGATATTCGGCAAAATACACTGGGAAATCCTCACACTTAACAAATATCATAAACCACCTAACTTATAGAAAGGTTTTGAACCCGAACGGCCATAAAGGACCACCGGGTTTTCACTAATTGGTTCTGTTAGAAGCATGCGTTAATGACATACCTATAAATATAAGTAAATATGTTTTTTTTCACAACCACTCCCGAAATTACACGCCCTTACTACATGTAAAAAAAAAGTTTGCTAATGGCCACCTTAGGATCGTCACGTTTAGGGAAACAGGTAATACAAATTTTCCCTAGGCCCTTTAGTGGAACCGACCTTATTAACCTATCTTGTTATTTGTGCTTTAGATAATAGTATTAATACATACAACTGCTATATTATAAATTGCAAATATACAGGATGCCCTCGAAATCTCTGGTCCCCTTTTGTGGATTTGTTCCTGGAATCGAGACAAACAAATTTCACAATATAAACATAGGTCAACGGTGCTTACTTTTTCGTCTGTCTGTCTGTACGTTTTTTCACAAAAAAATCATATGTATAGAACGGTTTCACCAATTGAGTTCAAACTAGACTTGAAGTTATACCTAATAATGATCTATTATAAAAAAATAAACGATTATATCCAATGATGCGTTTAAAAATGGCGACTGTTAAAAATGTCATACCTAACAAACTAAAAAACCATTTATTTTGTCAAAAAATTTCAATACATCTTTGTTGTTGCACTTTTCAATTTCCTATCGGAAAGTGTAATTATCAAAACAAGTGGATGAAGGATAATTGTTAAGTTAAGGATTATAACAGCATAATATGTACACACAAATATATTGTTGTGTTTACTGTGTTGGTATAAGATGCCGGGTTGAACAAACCGATTATTACACATAACTTAACTATTATCCTTCATCCGATTGTTTTGGTGGTTACACCATCCGATACGAAATGAAAAGGGCTACAAAAATAATTTGTTGAAATTTTTTGTTAAAATGTAGGCATACGGTTTTTGGGCAATTCAGGTTTTAAATTTTCAAACACCTTATTGTATATAATCGGTTATCTTGTTTAAATAGATCATTGTTAGATTAAACTTTGTGCAAAGTTTGAGCTCAATCAGTCATATAATTCTCTAGATAAAAATTATTTAGTGAAAAAACAAATTGGTGGCTATGGGGAAACAAAGCTTGTCCGGACCCATGTCTAATTGATTTTTTTTCTCATTCTTATGTGCTGAATCATATCCTAGAATATTGCAGAGTAATTACAAAACATCCTGCATATACTTAAAAATCTTATTAAAATTATGCAAAACATCCCAATATTGTGATTACGTACGCTGTTATTATCTTTAACTTAACTGTTATCCTTCATCCGATTCTTTTGAAGTTACAACATCCGATAGGGAATTAAAAGTGCTACAAAAAGGTGTCTTGAATTTTTTTGTTAAAATGTACTGTTTTTGGGTATATTAGGTTAGAAATTTCCAAACGGTCGCCATTAGTTTTATGACACTAAGAGACATTTTTAAATATATTTTAAATGAGCCTGACGTTTTATCTTTTCGGGAAAATCATTGTTTTTAAAATTCCTTTAGACTTAAAGAAAGCGAACACTATCCCAATTCATATTGCCAACAATTAAAAATAGCGTATGCCTTTTACATTTTAGGAATCTTGATTATCTTAGCAATAACGATGCCATTTTTTAATTAAGATAATTAATATTACTACTGTTACATATTAATTGTAAACAAGTGAATGGATCAAAACAATAACGAACTTTGTCTAAGAACTGTTTCTTGTTAAATAAGAAAGTTTGTGTGTATGTATATATTGAAGCACACTTTAAGAGTGTTATATAGGTAAGGAATTTTTTTTAAAAGTAATAAATTTAAAATGGATGAGTCAGAGGTGGGAGGCACAACAAATTACCTGACGTTAAAGTTGAAGAAGTCCTGGAAAATATTTCAAAGTTTTTAAACAATAAATCGTACTATAGCTCTTCAACAACTCGAGCAGAATATTGGAGAACTCAAAAATTCCAATAACTTATTTCAATAACCTATGTATGGTCAAAGTTATAGGCTTCTTTGGCGCAGAAGGATAGCACTTTCGTAAAGGATCTTTAATTGTGGTGTCTTATATTTATTTAATTTTAGCAATAATAAATGAATTACAGTACTGTAGTTATTAGTTAAAGCACAAATTTGGTAATTTCCCTAGTTCACAATATTATCCTGAAAACGGGAAGATAGACAGCCAGAGTGAAGTCTATAGAGGACTTTATTTTTATTATATAGAGGAACTATATTAATCTTTGTTTTTCTAAATCTTAGGTAGTTGGTTCGAATCTAAATCTCGTTATTATTATTTTTTTTAATAAGCCTAAAGATTTCAATTTATTTAGGAAAGGCTATTTATAATACTAAATTAATTACGATTATACAAAGAAAGTACGTTTGTTGTTTTTAAGATTCGTGTTAAATAGAACAATGTTGAAAATACAATAATGAGACACCGTGAAAATAATAGAGGTTGCAGTTTTACAAGAACAGAAAAACATCCCCCCCCCCAGCCCACATCCAAAACAGAATCACGGACGCATGTTATTCACAATTATCATCTCATCAGAGAATAAACTATATTTCCGTTCGCACAGTTGGTTTGTTTACATGTAGGGCTATAGGTTAGTCATCGACATTTGAAGAATTGTGGCAGGAAGTAGTTCTTCCTTCATTGGAACACACTGAGCATTGAGTTCAGATTTGATAAACGCATTTTTCATGTGACGTTTTACACGAGATTTGAAAATGATTTCCATTTTAAAATGTTAAAGTCGTATATATTGAAAACTTGTTAACCTTATAAAACAATTACAAGAGAGTAAAAGCTTTTATTTGTTAATGACGAACAATATGGTATTTATATTTTTACTGTAGCAGTAAAAGAAAATATATTTGAACAGAAAAGGGAAAATTGCATCACAAATATTATATAATTTTAACAACAAATAAACTTGTGCTCTATAAAGTAAGAATCGGTTGACATTTGATGGTTGGAGAAGTGAGGGGTTGGTTTTGAGATTGTCTAGATAAACATTTATAGTTAGTTATAGAAATTCGAACAAACAATATTTTGTAGTAGCAAATTTAAAAAAAATAGTAGAAATAGGCTGTGGATATCTAGTTATGACCTCATATGCTTAGTAAGGAGGGAGTACTGCAACGTTGTCACATGGTGTGTTTTTTCTACCTGCGCCCATTCACTGTTTATTTTACAGTTGGACACAATATTAATATTTGCCCGGTCGCAAATTTGACTACATTTGTATTCAGGAACTTTACAACTATATTTAAAATATTTAATAATGTTTTTAATTGATTAAAAAAATACTATTATTAGGTCTGGAATATGAAGGACAAACGTTTATTTATTGTTTACCTTATTTTTGAGGGTCACTCAAATTATAAAATCATACTATGCCACGTAATAGTCAGACTTTTTTATTTCTAGAAATGAATAGAGGTGTAAGTACGCCTTTGATAAGTTATGTTGTTTTTCAGAGACAAGAACCCTTAGATGCCGAGGATCCCCCAAGAAAAAAAAACAAGTGTTATCCATTTAATTTACCTTTCTTAACGGAATTAATTCAACAAATCGGTCGGGAAGAACACCCTGGATAAATTGTATTGTTTTATATAAACTGTTGTTTCCTAAGTATTACATGGAGAGAAAATTGCACTTCACCGTCCAGTAGTACAATAAATCAATGATTTAGGCAACTCAAGACATATATGTAATCTTAACATTCATTTCATCAACCATGATAATTGATCTGGTGATAATCACCCTGCTTGTCCAGAATTTAGAATAAATTTAGATAGTACTCAACAAAAAAACCTTTCAAAAAGGTAAAACTTTCGTAAGTATGACCTTGCGTTTTATTCCCTTTAACTTACTCAACACATTGTTACATTTTCCTTTTCCTTGTATCTGAAGTAATTTAATAAATAAGGCAGCGAAAGCATGAGAAATCATACTGGGGTGGGGGTTGTCTCTGAACACTATTCCAGTGGGCGTCATATCACCCCACATTTGATTTATTAATAAATTCCTAAATACTACCATCTTGGAAAAGCAATTTTTATTAATAAACCAATAATATAAAATTTATTGAGCATATATTATATTAATAATCATTTCGAAGTTGGATTATACAAAGACTTGAATATAACTTGCATAATATCATCAACAACCATAAAATAGTATTTAGATTTTTTTAAAACGTAAGTGAGCAGTTAAAAATCGAAAATTCAATTTAAAACTTAAAATATTTCTAAAGAAGATAACATGAGCAATATTATTTTATATTTTATTTACAAGTTAAAGTTTTTTCCAGCTTCAACTACTGCATTTTCTAAGTTTAGACCTTGACTTTTATGAATAGTTATTCCATAACTATTGCAAATTGGAAATTGTTTTCTTATTATAAAATCATTCCTCATTAATTGAAATTTAGATTCTATACGTTCTATAGAATATTGTCTTTTATTGGTAAGTTCAATTTTAATAGTGTCGACATTATTATTATCTCTTGTTACAGAAATAATAGTACCTATTGTACCATTAGCCAAGCCGATAGAAACATCAATATTTCGTCTTATCATAATTTTTGATACAGCTTTTATTTTAATTACTCTAGCTAATCCTGCAGTTCGTGAACTACCCGCTTCATCATTCATTAAAGACTTTATTCTTTTTTTGTGCATATTCTTCGCTCGAATTGTATCTTCGGCAACAAGCTCAATTTCCTCGGTATTAATTTTTTTTAACATAGCATCTTTAAGGTATCGCACATTTGATTGGTACCTACTTTGCCAACAGTATTTGATGGCAAAGTATTTAGAAAGTTACAAAGTTAAGATATTTCCACTTAAAAGTTTAAATACATGATTACGCATTAAGGAATATGTATAAGTAATATTTTGCGGATCATGACCAAATACTAATGAAGTGGCAAATGCTATCGCGAAAACGCCACAATCAACTCCATTAAGTTGCTGGGCTACAGAAGGAAATATAATCTTTTTCATTTTTGTTAAAATAAAATGGTTAAAGCTTTTTCAAAAAAATTTTAAAATCTGCATCTAATGTATCAGATTTTGAAGAATCATAAATATATAATAACTTACCATCGTAATAGCTACATAACCAATGTTCAGAATTAGAAAACAAAATTTGAATATTTTTTTCACCCTCAGCCATTGGTTTGATTTTTGAAAGAACTTGAAGTCTCCCGGTATGTTGAGGCTTGTAAATAGTAAACCGTAAAAGTAGGTTATGAAATCTTTCAATATGATAATCATTTAGACGTCCTCCATTTTTTATGATATTATAATCACAATTGATCATTAAATATTGAAGATGCCAAGAAGGAATTTGAATTAAATGAAAAGGAAAGTTTTTTATAGAACGCTCTCTAAATATACGTAAGAGAAATTGTCGCATATAATTATTATCACAGTTATATCGCACATAATCTGGTCTAATACCATGTACAAGACATGTCGCAAAAGCAATTGTGAATATACCACAATCACACTCACTCTGAAGTTGAACTTCAGGCCACTTAATAGTCTTTCCAGATTGAAAATAAAATGGGTATAATTTTAGCAAAACTAATCTATAAGTGACAATGATCTTTCTTTTCATTTAATGAGTCATAAATATAAATAGTTTCAGTGTCAAAAAAACTGCACACAAAGTGACCTCTGAGCATGTCATCATCTGTTAAAGGCCGAAATAAAATTTGAATTATAGATCTATCAGGAGAAGCGGGAGTAATCATATCATAAATTTGTTATTCTTCCATTCCTAAGAAATCAACATTAAAACATTCTTTTATTAAATCACTGAAGCGCTGTATATGTTCTACACCTAAATATGCATCTTTGTTAATAATAATACGTTCAAAATCTTCGTCACCAAAATCTAAAGCCATGCTAAAAATTTCTGTAGTCTTGTTTACTTTTTTTTTTCTTTCACAAAAATAATATTTCTTTTCGTAAGTATAGTATAATAAGTAAATTTCGAATAAATTCTTATTTCTTTTTGTGCAATATATATATTTTCTTTTTAATGATACTTATATAAAATTTTATACTTTTATACAATTTGATGCTTACGTCTAAATAGAATACCGAAAATTTCAAAAACTACCACTATGTTAATTATTTCTTCCTGTCGCCCTTATAAAAAGGTACCTGTGAAGAAAAAATAAAAATGGTCGATAAAATACGTAAATTCTCGGGTGGGGATAAGTAAGGTAAACTACTGGTTTTCTTGTAGAAGTATATACATGCTAGAAAAAGTAATTTGTAGAATTGTGGGGTCCATTGTGTGGTGATTACACGGACAATGGGTGATGCGCGCGCAGATAGCCCCGACGAAACGGATGGACTATTATTTATTTAATTACTATTTATTATTTCGGAAGTTGTATAAATGTAAAGTTATTTAAAGTCAGTTTAGTATTTCAATATATTTTTGTAAAGATTTGACCTTCGATAAAAATAGTGTTTTAGATTGTCATTCAATCGCTTATCAGCAGATAAGATGTATGGCAGGATGCTAACAGACATAAATATCTCATGGTTCTAAGCCAAAGAAAATACGATCAACTAATTCTAATCTTTCTGCTGCCTAATTTAAAGTAATGATTACGTTCTGATTATTCAACTAAAATCACTTGCATTTATTTTTTATATTTATAGCCATGTATGTATATTTGAATTATTATGTATGTCTATATATGTATTCACAGTTATTTCGGCATAACCTTACGACAAAAACTTGTAATATTTAACCAAACAACTTTTTAACCAAACCGAGCTTTTTTTTCCGTTCTGGGCTGTGAAAGCCACCTTCAGAGGCCTCACCGGAGTCGACCTAAAGATCTTTTGCCGCCCCAATTTCCTTCCTACACCCAACTAGTGATACCCGTCATCCTTATGAAGGAACAGACTGATACTACCAATAGGGTTATCTAGGATGGTTTCCATCTCTTTCCCCGGCAGGCCTAGAGAGTATAGCCTGGCTCGTCCTAATGCCTCACACTCTAAAAGAATGTGTTCTGCGGACTCTTCAGCCAAACCACATTTAGTGCAAGTATTGTCTGCAGCAATCCCTATCCTGTGTAGATGTTTTCTGAGGTGACAGTGGCTCGTTAAGAGCCCAACCACCCACCTCATGTTATCCCTTCTGAGAGAGATGAGTTGTTCAGCATGTTTCTTGCTTGATCTAAATAACCTTTTTGCAAGTCTACTAGTGGTTGAATTCGTCCAGGCCCTATTCATCCCCTCCCGTATCCACGTATCAACTGCTGCTTTGGCATGTCCATAGGAGATCCCGAACACCAGTTCCGGGCCCACGAAAGGGGATTCTGAACCTGACCTGGCTAATTCATCTGCTCTCTCATTACCATCAAGACCTGAGTGGCCAGGAAACCGAGCTTACTATTTTGATGAAATTATTTTTATTTTTCATTATTTAGAAATTATACCGCGACTAATTACAACCGACACTTTTTTTATTAACATACCTTCTTTCTTCGGCGACTTACCCGAATTAACGCTGAATCCGAAATACGTTTACTAAATATTGAACAAAATTAATTTGTTTTCCCCCAAAAATTATAATAGTAATTCCAAATTAAATTATAACGTTACGCATCTCTTTTATTTCTTCCTAGGGTATCCCACTTAATTACTGACCTAGACTGCGTCGCTCGAGGTCAGATTATGATTTCCTTCTTTCGTTTTGATTTGACCAGCATGTCAATTTATGGTGGGAGACCTATCCCGGAGGGCCCACCCTTAATATGTAACGGGAAATTAGGGGAACCTCGGGACTCACAGTCCCAAGACTGAAATCCCAAAATTTAAGACAATATTATGTATTTTTATAATATATATGTTAGCCATATGGTGAGAATCGAAGATGCGTGCGCACACATACTCGCATCCAGCGTTAATACGGGAAGCGTCGCCTGAATTTTTTGGCTGAAGAAAAAAAAAATTTTGTCGGTAAACCGTCAAATCAGAACTTTAACTTAATATAACTTAATAACTAGCAATTATAAGTGAAATATTATTCTTTTAATGATAAACTTAAACGTTTTTCTTACATCTTATAAGTTCAAGGGGCTTTTTGAATTTAAAAACAGTAATAAACTAGAAAACTCGCGTAAAATTCAATGTATATAAGGGTGGTGGTTCGCCGGCCATACTTACATCTGGCGGCTATTGCCACCATCAATTATGTTGTTTTACGATTACGATGAGAATTTTTAGACTACGATGAGATCTAGTTCTTAATAATAGGTCATTAGAAGAGTGTAGATCAATATGTAAACTGAATACCTCTACAATAGGAATATCACTTCCTTATTTTTTTATAGTCATTCTGTTCAATATGATGCGGTATTGTTAATTGTTAGTGTGAAATACATGAAAAATGTATAGTGCAGCCCGGAGTTTACACGCGAAAGACAGATGTGGTTGGAGCGGAAGTGACGGGGGAGGGGGGAGGTCAGTCAAAATAACAAACACCTCCAAAAAAAATCGCGCGAACATCGATCTCTCAAAAAGTCGTGAATATGTCTAAGGTATAAACCCAGGCATTTGTAAGGTCGCAATAATGGTATCTTTATATCAAGCACCCAAAATGCCGCGAATGCGTTTAAAGTATAAGCCAGGCACTGGAAAGGTCGCAATAGTGGTATCTTTATATCAAGCCCCCAAAATGACGCAAATGCATTTAAAATATAAGCCAGGCACTGGAAAGGTGGTAATTGTATACACGGTATAACATTTATACTCAGGCACCCAAAAGGTGGCCTTTATGTCTGATCGTATAACCGCTCCAAGGTCAGGAATCGCCAGGCACTCAAAAGGTCTTATACATGTATATATATATATATATATATATATATATATTTATGTAAAGTAAGAGTACTTTGAAATTGATGAAAAGTGAACGACAGAGAATTGCTCAAGCGGTGACCAAATTTTAATAAAAGAAATATAGCTTTCTCCTTTGTCGTTTGTTACATGTCAATATGTTGACCTTAATTTAAAAACAAACTTTTCTGTAGCAAAGAATCATACATTGTCGCTCACTCGCTTCTTTACCAATGCATATTTACCCCAACATAAATTAAGATAATGAGAATAACCTGCGTGTCTCTGTGTATGCTGTATGTAGACCAACAACAGGGCTCCACTTGATTCGAATCCAGACCCCAAAACTCCAATTCCTCTTCAAATAATGGACCGCACACATTTGTAGGATAGTGCAATTTCCCTGTTCTGAAAAAACGAATAATATATAATAATAAGAAGATATATATCTATTAACACAAATTTAACAATTTTAAATATATCCTGTTTAGTAAAATATTAGAAAAATGAATATCAAATTATGTAATCAGTATTTAACCTTAAATTGAGATAAAACGCTAAGATCGACAAAAGCTTTGAAAAAACATCAACCGATGATTTAACAATCACATTTTTAAATGATTACACGGATATATAGTACAAAAAAATTAAGCGAACTAAAATAAACAAGTATGATATATAAGTTATTTTGTTTTATTACGTAATAATGAAGTTATTATTATGGTGATTGATGTCGTCTGCTGTATGCGGAATAAGTTGTAGAATAATCTATACAATCAATTCTATTAATTTTTCATAAGTAACATGTCATTTTCTTACACGTCTCGAAATATATATATATATATATATATATATATATATATATATATATATATATTTAGTGTACCCTAAACTAAAATTTGTAATTCAGATATAACGAATTTGATAAAACTAAGAAATTTAAAACAAAATTGGTTTAAATCGACTCAATAATGCTGGATAGGAAGCTGTTTGATAAAATTCAATAAATCATGGATTCTATTATAAATTACGTTTTTTGTAAAAATATCCTAAAACCAATTTCAAAATAATGTTATGAAATTTTAACTATTATATCCTAAATAAATATGCCAATCATTATGTTTAGAAAAATTACACTTCAGACGTCATTTGATAAATTCAACAAAAACCTGGACTTACCTATCATTTATTTTATTATGTATCAACCACCTAGTCACAAAGTGTAATATTTGTTACTTTTGATTTGAAAATTATTTTTTTATACTGTAAAACTTAATATTTTATAGAAATAACTAGGTCTAATCTTAAGACATCCTAATTTATTGGACTGTGTTTATATTCAAGTTTTAACTGATAACTAGATATTCATAATTTCGGAGACATACTGAGGAATTACTTTTCGTTTGATCGTTTTTTGTGAATGGATGTTAGTTTAATATTTGAACACAATTTGCTTTTTTGTTCATATTTTAATGTTGTGTATGGATGTATGGAAATTCACGTAAAATTTTGCGAATATTTTTTGTTTTTATCTTTCTTTACTAAATGAACGTCTTTTATTACTTCATTCGTAAATTCTTATGTATGCTACCCAATAATTCAATGAATTTAAAAGAAACGTGTATGTCTATTATTGTATTACCTTTCATATTACCTTATTATATAAATTCAAAAATAAAACTCGTAAATTAATTACGCTGATCAAAATCGAGTTTTTAATAACGGGGATCTAGATTCTTTTTGTACAATTAGTTTTTTATCAATCATAAAATTACTTACGATTTTGCACACAAGTTTGGGCCATTTATCTTTATTCACAGTTTATTAAAATTTGAATGTTATTTGTTGAGTCGATTTAAATAAATTATCAATTGTTTTACAAACTTCAGAAAGAAGTTTATTTTCACAAAGAAATGATTATTATTTCACAATTATTTGATCAAAATTTAGATTATGTAAAATTATTCACAAACCGTTATAATTTTAACTAATTCATAATAGACGTTTTTAGTTAGGTATTTAGGTAGCTGATTAGAAACTAAAATACAGTCTACGAAGTTGCAACCAGTGTAATAAATTCATTCCAAAATTTGGAGACGAGCACCAACTGTGAAATGTGCAACGATAAAAAAGGGGTAGGGCATGGGTGACTCTACTACATGCTGGAATGCTCTACTTCCACAAAGCGCTATTTGGTGTTACGTGCTGTTTACCCTTGTTTGTTTACTTGCATTTGTCATTCGTGCATAACGTATTGTTAAAGTACTTTGTTTTGAGGTGTACAATTCGTTAGTAATTGATGATAAATACACGTGTCACGAAGTTGTTGTGTCCCTGGTAGTGTTCCTAATTATTGCAGATCACCAAGTGAGGGAAGTTATATGTCAGTGTTTTACGTCCCAAATGAATAAAGATTTTGTGCAGTCAAAAACAGCGGTGTTTTGTATTAAACATTTCTATTAACGATTTATAATTCACGAAAATAAAGTTAACAGACCAGACGGGTATGTACAGTGGGTACAGCGGGACTGGGTTAAATTGGCAGACGATGTACCAACATTATTTGATAACCACCGAAACACTTAACTTAAATAAAAATACTTAGAATACTAAAGACTACAACGAAATACTTAACTAAAGAACTGTCTAAAAGAGGAAACACTAGCTCAAAGATAGGTAGAAAATAGTTTTATGTTAAAAGATTTAGAAATGAAAGACACTATTCTAAGCTTTGAAAACTTCAAGAGTAAAGTCTCTTAAAATTAAAAAAAAAAAGTTAGGTTTAAGTTAATAAACGAAAAACAAAACTTATAAAATTATATGATTAATGTTAGTAATCGATGCCCTTAATGTCGTACGCATTATGCATTAAAAATAAAATGAAATGTACTTTATGCAAACAGAATAATAATATTTCAGAATATTATGCATTCAATGTATTAGTAAATGATATATTGGTTCATTGGAGCGATCCCATCAAATTATCCACAATAATTTACGGTTTAAATACACTCGGAAGGGTTTTATATAAGTGGTAGAGTTGGTTTTGGGTAGGGCCAAGAGAGAGGAGACACAATTGTGGGGTGAGACAAAGTTAAGTGTCAAGAGAATTGCATAGCGTTAAGACTAAGACTGTTACAGTTTTCAAATAAAATTAAATTAAATACCAATTTAATGGTGAAATTTTGTTTTCGAATCCGTGCAAGTTATGCATTACTACTGCTTGATCATCAACTACAGTATCCTCAAGGTAGGAATGTGCCTAGGGTGGAGAGAAAAAGAGGGACCCCATACTTCGTATGTTGCGTTTGCTTTCAGCGGTACAACACCAATAAAAAAATATAGACCTCAAATCCTTCTGTATTAGCGCCTACCTTACTTGCGTTTCTTTTATCGGTGTAAATAAGAATAAAAAGTTTAAAAAAGTGCGCAAGGTGCATAATAAATAGATGAACATATTTATGTTAATGAACAGAACGTGTAACAATTTGTTGTTTTATTTCTATATGTTAATATTTATATTAATCGTCGTTTAAAAAGTTTTAATAGTAAATCATTTACTAAATAAACAAAAATGTAATATTTAAAATGTTTAATGTTATAAATTTCACGAAAATCGTTCGTTTTAAGAAAAATGTACATAAGAAAAATAATTCCTCTTTTAACGCCAAATTACATTTATTTATTTTTATTTCATTTTTTATACGAGGTCAATTGATAACCTGAGTTATGGACAGAAAACTCTAAACATAATTCTTGATAATTATGTATGCAATATGATCTACAAAACTCAAAATTATTCTAAATCAAAATAATATTGAATTATGTTAATTTATGAAAAAGGCGAAAGGACAATTTAATTTATGTTAAATAAATTGAAAGTGGGTATTATATTTATGTAAACACTATCTACAGTTTGGCACGACATTTTCTGACACTGTGTATATAGCTGTGTATATAAAGTGAAATATTTAGCCTATTAATATCAGCTGACCAAGTTAACATTTTATTCGGGAAATAGGCTATGTGAAAGACGGATTGACAGATATTTTGCGTATGCCTTAAAAGTTATCACGTGAATGCATTCTTGGAATCAACGAACAAAGGCATCAGAAAGGCGGGAAGTATTTCCTGGGATCCCCTTATAATCATGTTTACCTTTCCCTCCAAAATATAGTAAATATTACGTGCCATTTTTAGAGATTCAATTATCCTAACCTGTACGCCCAGTATTCATTCGATTACTTCTAGAAAGTGCGTAATATAATTCTAAAGATATAATCTATCAACAAAGTAATATCTACAACTTTCTTGAAGGAGTTCCTAATATAATTCTAAAGATATAATCTATCAACAAAGTAATATCTACAACTTTCTTGCAAGAGTTATCATTTAACCGAGAAATATAAATTTTACTCTATTTGAATATTCGTGTCTTTAGCCTACTTTTATAATGTAAAAACTTTTTACAGTTTATCATTAGGCCTACATAAACTTACTTTTTTACGCAACATTATAATTTGTTGATTTTTTAGTTTTTATAACTTTTTATAAATAAATATTGTATGCAAGTAGGCAAGAAATATAAGCGAGATACAGTCTGTCATGAAGTTGTAACTTTAGGAATTAAATGAAGCTAAGCAGTAATTTGTGTACCTAGTTTTCTTGGAATGGGTAGTACCGTCAAGTCAGGCTAGGGAAGCAAGTAGAAGGGAGGACACGCCCCTTACACCAGACACACTACTAGTCTGAGAGTACTGTACAAGATGGTATTACTGTACTTGGAAAGTGAAAAAATGAAATTTTAATTTAGCCTAAAACTATTTATTTTTATCTAAATTTTATATGCCAAAATTCAATTTTTAAAATTATTTCAAAGAATTATAAATATTGTTATATTTGTGTAAAGAATCGGTTGTTTCACACCCTCCTGGTAGTATTTGCATCAGAATAGGTGCTTTGACTTATAAAACTGTTAAGATTTAACCAAATTTAAATACCGTCAAAGTCTAATATAATGATTATTATTTCTAAAATTAATATAAACGAACACAAATTAATAAATAAATATATTTTTATCCGTACAGCCATAATAAACATGTATTATTGGTTACGTTTCTTTATTTAACACTGTAAGGGAAATATCTGAAAACCCGAGATATCACATTAACTTATACAATCTACTACATATATTTGTCGAACATTCTGTAGAAAATTCAGTGATATATAAGGAACCTAAACCACAAATATTGGTGGACTACATGTGATTTTATATTGACTAAAGTGTTATAAACAATTTTTAAAAGAAACTGCGTCCAAATTTTTTTTTCATATACTCCTGCTATCATGCATATGTACTCCTTTGTATGAGCAATGAAACAACATAACATTGTACAGAAAAATTCGGCGAGTTGTAAAGAAATGAGACGAGTTGTTTCCGTGAAACGCAAAGAGAAGTCTGGGGTGCCCCTTCAATGAAATATAGAAGGATCAGAGAAAAGGTCTTTTGTGAGAACGCTCATATTATGCTGGTGAAATACTGTATTATATTCTAATAAATTTAAATTGTCTACAACGTCGGTCGTACACCCTTGAAGTAAATTTTATGCTTACACATAAGCAGACGGTGACGTCCCACGCCTAAAGCTAACCTTTCCTTGTGGAACTGTACAATCATCTTGCAACAAAATTGATTTAGAAAATTGAGTATCGTGTCTGGAATCTGTTGTTATTCATTTTATTCAGTGGTGTGATATTTTAAACGGTGTCGCTATTTTTTTTATCACTCTTGCCATTTAATAAAGGGGTGGATAAATTCATCTACGGCAGGATTTTTTCTTTAATAAAGGAAAATAAGGAGCCCAAGAGAGAATGAATCCCTCTTGAAACTCTAAACAGAAATATAAAACTGTAACTTTGGTGATAGAGCTGTATGATTTTAATACAGAGAACCATTTATATATTAGAGTATATTTATTTTATTATAGTATAATATTTTATTTTAAAAATCGTGTCTGTATTTAAAATGTTAAGATACTGTACACTACTTATATTTGGTAACATGTGTTTAACAACTAAATACATTGCTACAATTGTTTATTAACATTTATTTATAACTAGTTTAATACAGTATTTCATTGATGTCCGTAACCGTAACAATATGGATAAAGGAAACATAATTCTGGATCATGGACATAACGAATTTTCAATATTGTTTATTTTTAGTAATACATGGTTTAGATATTTGTTTATATATATTGTATCCGTGGTTTTTACAAATAATAATCACTGTTTAGTTTTAAAACGTCTTAAAAAATTACTCTAATTAAAAAAAAGTTTGAAGCAAATATTGAAAAGGTTAGCCTGATGGCTAATTTCAAACAAAAAATTGCGGATAAAAACCCTGAAGAATGAAGAAAAGACACAAGGGTAGGGGTAAGTTTTTTTAATGATTTTTCCTGTTAAGGCGTATTCCTACATTACATCAACTGTAAGGAAATGAATACTTGTAAAAATAATTTATTCAAAATAAATAAAAACTGAAAACTAATGATGGTATCACTGCGCACAGTATATAGCACGCTATTTTTCTTCGAATTGCATTTGACTGTATTCGCTATAGACAAGTTATTATTCCTAATTCGGGTTCTGCATGTGATCATTTGTTTTTAACGCTTTCCATTGTAACCATAATATTTTAGAACTAAAGCAGTATTGTATGTATAATTTACAATTTTCATTTTTTTTCCAAAATATAGTAAAACGTTTTTCGGTATCTTACAAAATGCAAAATAACACATATAAACGATTTTATTTGAATACCCATTGTTAAGTAATTTGTCTCTGAGTCGTCTTACTTTAGTATTCTTGAGTTTCACTATTATGCTCATTAGTAAAAAAATACAACATTTGAATGCTTACAGTCTTCCACTACCTTGCAATATTAAGTCTTGCAGATACTAAACTATAAAAGATTAATTGTAGATGATTTTGTTAGTACATGGACCAACGTATATGAATTTCACTCTGTTTTAGATATAAACCGAATGATCAGCAAAATATAAACGAATCACCTTAAAACGGACAGGCAATCAGCGTCGGTAGTTATTATTGAGTTAATCCTGCTCTGAATTGTGCAAACAATTGTCACATTCACTTCAGTTTTAAAACTTGGCATTTACGTTCACTTTTGCAATCTCACGTCAGGAGCAGAAAATACTAAATATTCTGATGTGTCGATAATTAGTTGGTTCTTTTAAACTACAATCGTTATTATTTCTCTCTTCTCATAAATTAAATACGTTGATATATTATACAAATTAGGAATAACATATTCTATTACCTGTAGTAATTAAGCACCTGAGCGAAGACTCCTGGATGTCTGTCAAAGAAATACTCGTTAAGGATCGGGTCGTAGTTAGCCAGGGCTTCAGTAAGGCGAGATAGACGAGTTGCTGGGATCTTCTTTAAAGTGGCTTTGTAAGTTTCATAACGTATTCCTCCAACGTTGAGGATAATTCTATTTTCCCCGTCCATTATTTCCCTGTCACCTGGGCATCATGCTTGTCTTTCTAGAAATCCAAACAAATGGCTATTTTAATGGTAGTAGTAGAATTGTTTTACATATGAATACTTTAAAAGAATTTCACATATAATACGTGTATGATAAATTGTTATTCTAATAATGATTTTTTATAATAATTGCTTATATTGCAACTCGATATTCTTTAACATAGCACATCTGTGTATGTAAATTGGAAGTATTCATGTACAAACGAAACTTTTTTAATAAAACAGAAACGTAATTGACATCATAAAAACAATCAGAATATGTTTCAAAATATATTATTATTTTGGAATAAATATACTGTATGATCCGTCATTGATTAAAATCTTCCTACAGATTACTCTTATATTGCCACTTAATCTTAGTTAACAGTATCGTGATATGTTTAATGTAAACCAACACTTTGAATCTGACGTACAAATTAAATTGGTTATGTCTCTTACATTACATAAAGGAATATACCACTTTATTTGAACTGACAATTCATCTGTGACGTTACGGGATGACGTTATAGAAAATAATTAATTTCAATAAAAATATCTTCGTCTGAAATAATTTGGTATACAGCAAGTACAAGCTTGGTCGGCATGATAGTGCATGCTATATTATTCATTCGATACTTAACTCTAAGGGATCTCATAAACGCTGATTTTCATTTTATGAATTTTTGTACGTAGTCTTGTCAATGCGAAGAAGTAGAATATTCATACGCTCTAATGTTCGTCTCTTTAATACATGTAACTGAAATTTATTACATATGTGAAATTCTCCAAACATTCAAATAAAAACGAAAATTATGTCCTAATTTACACCTTATAAACTAGACAACTCTTTACCAGTATTATAAACTTACTAAGGATATATGCCACCTTACTTGATCTACGCGTAAATAAACCTACGCGTAAATCATTATTGTTATAATAATTATTATAAATAATTGATTTATTTTTATTATTATTATTTTAATTAGGGATTATAACAAATCTATAGCAGTAAAAAATCTAAGACGAATTGAAATAAACGATTGTTCAGCGGACTAAGAACGGAACTCATGGTAAATAAGAAAGTAATATCTGTGAAGTCTTTTTTAAACACTTCATAGTCAAAAATCTGATTCATTGTTTTTTTCTCCAGTTGCAACGGAATGGTATCAATAAAACATTGCAAACCTCATCCCGTTGTTCATCATTAACCAAATTTTAATGTATTTTAATAATTATAATATAATTTGTATATCTTTCATAATGACTTGATTTTAATATCTTTTCTAAATTAAGTAAAATCAAAACTCAAGAAGAATAAAATTCTCAAATAATTGTTTTAATGGTGCATTATAAATTATGAGATAATTTTTTTCATTGAAATGATATAAAAATATATTTTTAAATAAATGTATTCTATTTTTACTTTAGAATATTATAAAACAATGATAACAGTACATTTTTAAAATTAATTTATCAATAGATACTTTTGTTACTGCCATAGCATCTAACAAATTTTAATACACTACAAAATGACGGAAGAAATTGTAGTTTATTCGAGACTCTCGATTCTTTCAAAGTAATGCTAATATCGTTTAGTATAAATTATAGACTGTAAACAAAAAATAAAATTATTTATTGAGAAAATTTCATGTTTAATAGAAGATAAATTTAAGAGTTTTGACATTATGAAATTCAATTGGTGTTTAATTGTTTATTCATATAAGAAATTTGTTGATTTGTTCACTTTTTTCTTAGTAAAGTATCATTTGTCGTTCTGTTTGTAATCCTTTAATGTACAGTTTATAAAATATTTTAATTTATGGGTTGTTTAGCTAAGGTATTTTGTTAAAATTTGATTACAATGAAAACAAATATGTCATATAGTTGTTATGACTCCCCTCTTTACTCCATAGATTCTTGTAAAAGTCACGTTTAAATGAAGATTTATCGTCAGGGCATAATTTATTATTCTCGCCATTACTTTATTACCATCCTGGTTGCTCAATCAGGTAAAAATCCTACTTCATTTCTATATTGTCCCTCAACAATCAATCACAATCTTCTTTTGAATAATGGCATCCTTAATTAAAAAATAAAATGTAAAATGAAAATTGTAAACAGAATATACTTACTTCCTCTTTATTAGAGTTAAGTTGTGGTTTTGAATCTTCTTAACAACTATTTTGTATATTCTTTACCACTAACACTCTATTTTCTAAAATAATTGTTAATCGTATCATTCCAATCATTAACACGAAGACAGATGTATGTAATGGTTTTACCGAGAATTTCTGTAATTCTTAAAGACAAAATTGTGCCCATGAGCGTCCTCAAAACTTTCATTTTTGGTTTACAGCCACAGCATCTATATTAACTTAACATCCAATTATGAAATAAAACAGTCGATTTAAAATAAATTTCCATCATTTTTACAATCAGTTTTGACATAATCTAACATTCATTTACAAGAGTTTGTGGTTAAGGAAATTCTAATCACTAGGGAAATCATTATAACTAGGGAAGATTTTATTTTAAGATATAATATAGAGTCAGTACAGTTCCTTTCTTACAGACTTAAACTAATATCAAATTGACATTCTGGTCATATACAAGATGAAACTATAGATAAGACAATATTGTAGCTTTATTTTCTCACCCGTAGAAGGTAAATCTACGAGTATAAGTTATAATATATCTAACAGAAATATAACGAATTACAATGTTGTTATTGTAGATTTTCTACGTGGTTGACTTTTCATTACACCAATAACAAATGAGTTTCACATACGGTCTACTAAGAAAAATTTCTCAACCTACAGTATTAAAATGTATACATACATATCGAGAAAGAATATGTTATCAATATAGAAATAAATGAAGAGGAAATCAATAAATGATCGAAATAATACCGTGTATAATAAGTGAACTATAAGAAAATAGTTTTGTGTAATGAGATAGTTGTTACATAACGGTCGGTTGGGGTGAAGAAACTTTCTTCTCCTTTTGCAAGAAATTAGCTTGTAGACTTGAAGTCACTTTTCCATTGAAAATAAAAATAAAATATTTTTTAGAGAGAGCTCTATTTTCATTCATAATTCAGTTTTATTAATGAAATCCGCAGAAACCTTATTCCTATATTGGCTTGCCTGGCTGATAGAAATAATGTCATTATATTATTTGTTTGTATTTGTATTATTATATATTTAATATTATGTCAATTATTTATTTGATTATGAAAGTATTTCCTCCGTTTGTTATCTTCGCTTTTTCCAAATTAATATGTGATTTTCCCAATATGTTAGGCTAATTTGGATGTATTCACTAAATCTAAAAGAGTGATATTTTGTGTCTCTTTTTATAAGTCTTATAATTAACGTCTTATTATTTCGCCATTATAGATTACACCCGTCAAATTCATATTTAGTACAGTAAATGCAGAATTTTAGTGGCTTCTTTATGTTTGGATTCGATATGATCTTCTCACTGGAAGAAGCTGAATAATTAGCTTCTGAAACCAGAATTTTGCTGCAAAAACTAAACTTTCTAAAATTTACTCCAGTTATGGAAATATTAAAAATCATCTCGAAAACGAATAGGTGATAACGGTTTCCAAGGCTAAAGGCAAAATCCATGAATATAAATATTTGACAGTAATATTTGATAGCTGGTTCCAATTTCCGGACAAACATGGTACTTCGAACCCCGCATGGTTCAGAAGCTTTTCAATTTCTCTCTCTCTCTCTCTCTCTCTCTCTCTCTCTCTCTCTCTCTCTCTCTCTCTCTCTCTCACACACACACACGCGCACAAATATATAAATAATATATAAATATTATGTTCATTGTTTTACTAAAGGTTAGAAATAAAGATAATGAAGCATCATTTTCATTATTATAATAACACTAGTTGTTCCATGAATTTGCAATATTTTCACAAGAAGGAACGTACTCTGTGTAATGACAGAACTTTAAACCGTCAATCTTGATTAAAAAGTTTCGTAATATCACAACACCAGGGGTTGAGATTAGATTACCCGGTGTTCCTCTTGGAGTGCAAAAGAGATTTATAGCAAACACAATGATTCACAAACAAGTGGGAAAACCAATTTATTTAAGTATATTCAGGCTCGGACATAGTTTTGTTTCTGCTCATTAATTATTAAGATTGTTTTTTTAATATTAATTTATTAGTTTTAACGCTTACAAATTTCCCAGATAGTATTATTAATTAAATAATCATTTCATGTAAACATTATACGACTTAAACTGAGAATCGGACCCAGGATCTTTGGAGCGATCAAGTATATAGCTCATTTGTTATGTGGTGGCACTTGGAGAGAGGGCGGTCTGGTTTGAAGTGTTGAGATTGTTTGTAATACACTGTCTAGAAACGCACTGACGAAAGTTCGGCGGAACACTAACTTACTCGCTTCCCCCACCACTAAAAAGTGACGGGAACATGTTTGCCCGATGAAGGTCAAGCGCCACTACATACCAAATTACCACTAGCTCAGTTGTTAGATTATTGGCGCCTAAAGCCAAATGTCCTGGGTTTAATTCCCAGAGTAGGTCCTGTATGTTTTAACTTGAAATAATTATTTAATTCGGTATTTAATAGTCTTATAGAAGTAAATGCATTGCGCATGTTTACATTTTAGTATTAAAAAAAAGAAGATAAATTTGATTTATTATATTCAACAACAATATACCATGATATTATTATCTACGCTATTTTTATATGGTGTGATCTTTAATTTCATGAGGTAATTCAAAATAATCCTATACACAATAAAACTTGATCCCATAGGCTGGCCACACAAAAGTATACTTATTCAAATACTGACATTATAATTAAAAAAAAACTCAAAATTACCTCAAACATAGTATTGCTGGCTTATTTGTAGAATGATAAATATGCAATAACACATGTATTAATTTTGTGGTTGAAACATGTAATAACAGTTTATTGTTTACGTTGTTAAAAACTTAGATACTAGTAAATCGCAAATGGAGGCTGTAATGTTTGTTTGTATTGTTTTATATCTACGGAATGGTGTCTTTTTTGTCATTCAAGTGAGTAATATGTTCTATTATATATATATATATATATATATATATATATATATATATATATATATATATATATATAATAGAATATATTTGTACTTAAAAACATAATTATAAAGTTTAAATGTGAAAATTCGTATTTTGTGTATTTCATACGACAGGAAATAAAAACTACAACATAATATGTTTGAAGTTGAATTTTTGAAGAGGATATTGAAAGGTATAATATTCAATATCCTTATACGATTTACAAATATAAGTTTAAAACCTTTGAAGTTATCAGCAACATAAAATGAATACTACACGGAAAATAAATCAAGTAGCAATGCAAACTAATACTGAGTTTACTAATAAACACGAGCGGTGTGTAACTCTGTATCGAAGTATAATATAATAAACTATTTGTAACTTTTAATACATTGTGTTATATTCAGCGAACGTCACAAAGTATTGGCTAAGCAGGTTATTACAGCGATAATTTTCTCCATCCCGTGAAGATGTACAGAATAAATTTCAAAGTACAAATTAAAATAGTGATAAATTTGTGGTATTTTAATAAGCAGCAAGTATCATAGAATCATATAAATATTTTCCTTGTATTATTATAATTATTTAAGATCATTTTTATAATTTAAAAAAAGGAATAATAAAAATTTATTCATAATCGTTTAAATTTAATAGGTACCATTTTACCATGAAAACGACCGGTTGATAACCAAGTGAAGAAGCATGAGGTTCAGCACAGAAAGGGTTCTATTCAGAGATTATGTAGGTCTGGTTATTTTTGAGTAAATGTCATTTTAGAGCGTGGGTTCTCCCAGTTATGAGTGCAACAATCAGCACTATTGACGCCATATAGGTGAGGGACAAATATAGATATAACTCTGTGAAACATGGTCTGATTAATCTCAATCAAGGTGTAAATTAAGTTATATATTTGACAAGATTAGCCTAGTCAATAAATAAGTTTTGTGTGTGTTTTTTGTAGGTTCGTAGGGTACACAGTTATTTTTATTTATTTTTGTTCTCATAAACTGCAACTTGAGGAGGCTTATATTTCACTATAAGTTTATTGAAAGGAAGCATGTTTTATTTTGTATGTATAACATTGCTCTTTAAATGAGAGTACATATATTTCTTGCAACGTTATTAACATAAGGAGATCACTGTATGTTTTTTATTTCCATATATTAAAACACTAGTCATTTTATTATAGTGATCTGTGTGACACAAACTACTCGCTTCGGTGTAAAAGAGATTTCATTTTCTATAATCGCACGGATTTAATAATTCCTTGTACTTTTTAGAAACAAATTTACTCTGAAATACCGTTTTGACTGTCTTGAGTCCATTTTCAAGCCCCACTGCTTCAGAGTTATATAATTTTACTTTGTCCTTGTTTAACTTTATGATTAACTTTTAAACCAAAGTTGCCTTGATGTTGACGTAGTGATGCCAATTTTCCAGATATTAGTTTCATTGCCGATTTGACGAAGACTTCGAATCTTTAGACAAGAAGTGACAGCCTATGTAAACAAAGTTGAATCAAACTGACTAAAACAAATAGAATGTTTATAATAAAATTATTAATAACTTTAGAATATTTATTAAAATATTGATTTATATTTCAAAATGTATTGCTATTCATGGTACACATTTATTAATATAAACCTATGTACATGTTTCTAATTTTTATAATAAAAATGTTAAAATTCAGATAAGTAGAGTCAGGGTGTTTCCTTCATTAAATTTGGTTCATCAGCTACTATCCTTAAGTCAAGTAAATAATCATTGATTCATATTGATTCATCAAGCGCTGCCAACTTCACGGTACACCATTTCTCGTCAATCAACTAATTAGCAAAATCTCTTCGTAATTATGAATTGTAGATAAAATTATTGACTATATTCTATGCAATTTAGTATTAACACCCATACTTTTCATGACAAACAAAGCAAAATCTATGAAAATTCTATAAATAAATGTTTTAATGTTCAGTTATAAATGGTATAAATGCAATTGAATTGTTAGTCTTGAATCACATACAAATTGCTTTTAAAACTTCATGTATATGCTACGCGTCTTTCATTAGGTAGATACATTGGGGTTATAAATTTATAACCACAGTGTAAAAAAAAACTAACATTATTGTGATTCAGCTGTGCAATTTATTTTAAGACTTAAATGGTAATACTTTACCAAATAGCCCATCTATACTTAGTCGTATGTTATATTAAAAAAAAATCTGAAATTAAATTTGGCTTTACTTTCATTAGACAGTTAACGTTAAATACACTACTAATTGTAATTAGATAGTTTACATATATAATTATAATCAATCAATATTATTTATAGAAAATTAGAGATTGTTATACTGTACATTGTTATTAATTTTCTTCCACGTCTGATACGACAGTGTGACAACATTGTAGGACAGGAAGGAAAGTGGTTAAAGCTGGTTAAATTTGGGGCCATTAGCTGGTCTTTACAGAACAATTTTCAATACTACTGTACTAACAGTGCTCATAATGTCTGTTAAACGATACGTGTTTAGATATAAAAACAATTTGCATAACTCTGTAAATGATTGAAAAATTTCGTTGTTAGAGACATAACTAACAAATTAATATCTTGGATTGAACTGTGTAAATGAATTTGGTTTTACAATTCTAATAAATCATATTTATTGAGGTTTCCCTTTAGCTTATCTTTAAAAATGAATTTCAAAGCAATATTTAATCTTTACGACTTAACGTTTCTCTCCAAATCGCTAAAGTTAACTGCACGTATTAAGACTTCCTTGATTAAATGTTAAATTTTACTAAGCACATTACTGATACATAAATAATCGTACTCATTAGAGGAATGTACTAGATTGTTATAATGTTCTTCCACGTCTGATATCATAAACACTTATAAAGTTGTACAAATTTGCATTTCTACATAGTTTTAAAATACACAAGTTTAGAACTTTGCAAACTTTCACTATTTAAAATATGTAAAAAATAATTAAAATGATAGTATTCAAAAAGATTACTACTGATACTCAAGTTCTTGTACTTCATATTGTCTTGCCCAATAGAAACTTTTCCCTGAATCTCCTCAGGACATAACGATGGTTACATACTCATAAATTACTATATAAAATGTATTATATTTTACATACCAATTGTAACTGAAACTTAAGAATTTTCATATTATTGTTATTTTGAACTTATTATTGTTTAATGAACTTTTTTTCCACTATATAAATATATCTGAATTTCTATTAACTTACCACCAAGCATGATGACCCACTTCACCAATAACTTGTTTCAAAAACTACACTAAATATTTACATATAATAAAATGGTTCGACCTCATTCTCGATGTTCGCAGAAAATTCACCGTTTTCAGACTTGCATTTATTACATGCGTTTGAGTTGTATTTTAGTTTAATTTTCTATTCTGATGTTCTATTTAATCTATTTATTGTGATTACATGTATGTATATATTTTTAAAAATTTTACTACTCAGGTATCTCTCATTTCTTAAATATTAAGATTGTTAACTAATTAGGCTCTATCCTTATCTTAACCTCTTAATTCGTACAGTTTATAGTAACTTTATAACAGAGTTGAACCATACTCTAGAATCTATTTTATTATTTTTACAGCTATATCACTAGAAGAAAATGGATGTAACAATTATTAAACAAATGTATACAGACCAACTTATTTTAAATAGAATAAAATTAAATAACTTTGCATAAAATATAAAATAAACCTCATTTCTTCATCATGCTCCAAAAACATTGTCCACAAAAAAAAGTGGGATTAAAGAGAGTCTAATTTTTGATTCTCTAGATATGGAAAAAAAATGGCTGTATAATTCATTAAATTGTTTGAGGTAGTGAAATGCGTTTGTCGACCATCCTACATTATGGGGGAATCTAGTTAATTTTACTTTTTCCATTTATAATTTATTATGTACTTTAGTTTTAATTTCATAATCTTTGAGATACAAACAGTCATAAGCAGACATGAGTATAGCGAAATGAAATCAATTGAGGTTTGATATTACATGATTATATGAGATATTTCATATTAGTACATCATTAAGTTTGTGAATCCTAATTCGTAAATATAATTTGTGAAATCTATTAGTAAGTCGTACAGCAAAAAACTTTTAAATATTAAATCACGCGTTTATAAAACATATATGCAAGTAAATATATAATATTATATTTGACAAAAATAAATTTCGTACCGATTTACATAGTTGAACAATTTTACTAATTAATTACTTTAAATACATGTTGTTGCTAGGACATTAAATATCTATTTAACCTCTCCATTACCAAATTTTAAGAACAATTTTTAACTCTGATAAAAATTATACCCCTGTTTCTGCGTCTGATTTCCAAATGTCATTTGACTAATGAATCCTATTAATTTATCAAATATTAGGAAGGAATTACCTTACAATACTTGCAAATTTGATATTATTCCATCAATTCGATTATTTTTAACTTGTCTAAACCTATTAAATCTCCATTCTTTAAGTACTACTCTTCATTAAATTTTAGTAAATTGTGATCATTTTGTGGAATAACTATTATTCATTAAATATCTTCAAACATTCAGTGAGACTGACTTACGATAGTGAGAGAAAAAATGCCAATGAAACATGAAATAATCACAATATGATTCAAAAACTATTTATATGTTTCTTAAGAGCTTAAAATGTGGTTTACTGATGAAACTCTGATATGAAAGCGATATAACACTTTCAATATCATGTATATGGAGATTAAATATGTGTTCCCTATTGCAAGGAACATACGGTAACAACATGGTGAATTCATACCTATTCAAAAAATATATCCAGGGACTTTAAACTCATTTTTCTTCACAACACGTTACTATTCAAATAAAAAAGTGTAAACCGAGGTCAAACTTAAATAATAGACATGAAAAATATGGAAGCTTTCGTTATTATAACTGGGTTTATTTTGCGGTTCTGAGACCAAGGTATTTATTTTTATTAAATATATAGACTAAAACAGTTTTGGAAATGCAATCTCCTTCAATCTTTTTAAGACGTTCGTTTTTATCTACAATACTATATAGCTTAAACTAACTTTGAGACTACACCGCCTTCACTCTTACAGTATTACTTTATATTATCCTATCCTTTTTCCCAGATGAAGTTTATAACAAATCAACAGTTTTATACCATTTTAGTTTAAAACTACATTCCATCAAATTATTTAAATTTACTAGTAACAGTACACTTCGCATTATATAGTTTATTTGAAATGTGGTTGTAGTGATTGAGTTTTATATCTGTTTTTAAACTAAATATTTATAACGAAGCCAAATATCCGATGTTTACCATCTAAAGATGACACTTGACACGGTTATATAAATTAAACAAAAGCAGGGAAAAAATTAATATAAACTGAATTATAAATATAATAATTTTCATTTACTTAACATAAAGGCCTAATCATGATATCTAAAACAGAAAATTATAATCAAAATATCAATAGTTAGTGTACTTTACCGTTATTTAAATTTATTTAATATAAATAAGAATCTTCTTGAGGAACATGTTTTTAATTTCAATAGTTAATTGCATACAAATGAACAAAATGTGTTTGGTATTTACAGCAATAATAAGAAACACTAAAAACCTCCCTTTCTGTGAAGGATAAAATCTAGTGATTACAATATTTATGGTGATTTCGTTGGTGGTAATATTTTAAAATATAAAAACTTTTCACATTACACATTGTAACCTGTTTAATAAATAGTAATATTATGTTTATAAACGGTATGAATTCCCGCTAAATGGGAAATATTAGACGTAGTCATAGGTAACTGAGAGAAAGATCATTTATTAATGAGCGAAATATTACTAATATCTATTTATGTCAAATACAAGTATTTATAGTGCTAAATTATTAATATACTTATGGCGCAATATTAAGTGAATAATATTTAAAAGATGCTTCGGGATTAATTTGAGTTTTTATTTTTTGAAGTAGACATTAGGTATATTACACATTTACATCGGGTAATGAATTAAATTTTGTAATAATTTAAAGGGTGACGTTATCTTTCGTAATTTACGTTTGCACTTACTGCCGACATACTTGAACTAATAAAATATCTTTAAATAAGTAGCTCTATAATTTGTGAATAAAACATCATAGACCATTACATAATATTCCTAATTCCTAGGATCACGAGTTCATAACGTTTGGCAGCACTGAATTTTTTGAGCAGCAGTTCTTATCTGTATAATTTTATAACGTGTAACTATTTGAATGTAAAATATATTCCAATATCGTGACAATAGCTCGACTCTGGTTTGTACTGATGAAATCGTAGTGTTCAAGCAGCGAGCAAAGTACTGACATCATTTAAAGCCCAAAGGAAATAAAAAGTAACTGTAGGAGAAGGAACAATTTTCGATTAATCGAATGATAAGATTTCAACTCAGTCAAAATATCACGTTAGGCAAAAATAAGTTTTAAAATTTCTAGAAATACATTATAAATTTTATTTCATCTGAAAATGGAAATTACATTTAGACCTATTGTTCCTTACTTTATAATCATATACGTAAACCAAGTATAACAGTCTCCAAACGTAATCTTGACTTGGTTTTATAGCTCTCTTTTTATTCGTATTAAAGAAATAGTTATGACGAGTTGGATAAATTTAAATATATTTATTATCTGAATGTGCAAGTTCCTTTGGGCTATATATGTTCACTTTTAATTTATAATAACTAACTAACAGTAGAATAACAATATAAACAACTATTTAGTATTTTTTGATTCAAAGATAAATTAGAGTTTTTGAATTTCAAATCTCCTTTTCCACGAATTATAAGAAAAAATTTATTATGTTTTTAAATTACTGTAAAGTTATGTATAATTTTCTCAAATAATTACTGTTTCATTTTCGTGAGCTTTTATGAATCAAACAATTTCTACCGTGAAAATGAAAAACGCAACCACCCTTGCTTTGTTAATGAAAATTTATTGTATGGTAGGTTATTAATTTTGAAATCGTTTCAGTGGTTTTCGACATAAATAACCCGACGTCCTGACATGAAAACCTCTGTAGCATTATTATAGCATTAATTATTTAGACCTAACCATCACAAAAATAGATAATAAACACAACTTTAAAATATACAGAAAGCCAACACAAACCAGCCATACTATAAACGCATCTTCGAACCATCCACAATCACACAAAATAGCAGCATACAATAGCATGATATACCGAGCTCTAACCATACCCATGCAACAAGATGACCTAAACAATGAAATGGAAATTATCAAACATATAGCGCAAAACAATGGTTTTAAATCTTCAATGGTGGACAAACTCGTACATAAAATACAGAAAAAACTTGAAAACCATAGCAAACCTCTACACTGCAACAATACCAACAAAAAGACAAAATTCATTCCAATGCAATACACACCAATTTTTGATCAGCATGTCCGCGCAACTCTTTCAAGAAATACAACTACAACATAACCTACAGAACAAGAAACAGTTTATCACAATATTTCAACCACACAAAAAAATAACAACAATAGTGGCATATACAAACTAAATTGCAGTGATTGTGATAAATATTACATTGGACAAACAGGCAGAACATTTAGAGAAAGATTTAAAGAGCATATACCTAGCAGCAGAAACAATAGAACTACAAACTCAGCATTCACAGACCATTTAATTGATAACATACATTCTTACACCAGCATACAGGATAATATGTCAGTGATACATAAAATAAATAAAGGTCACACCATGAACGTCACTGAGAAATATGAGATTTATAAACACCACAAAAGCAATCCAGAAAAAATTTTAAATGAAAAATTGAATTTTGCTTCCAATTGCCTTTATGATCTAATATTTTGCCAACAACATAAAATCAAGGAGACATAAGAAAATCTAGTAGAGCCCAAGGTACAATCTGATAAGCATTGAACAGAGCTGCACCTTTATCTTCCAAATCAGTCTTAGAGGAAATACACCAGAATGAGGTACCTCCCAAGTGTAGCAATGTTGAACAAATTTATTTATTTATGTGACGTGTACGAAAAATGTATGAAAATATGTGTTACAATAAGTGTTGTGTATATATATAAGTGTTTGAGTGGACATAGAAGCTGGTCTGATGATGCTGCCTGTGGCAGTGAAACATGTAGCCACATAAAAGGTAAAATACAAATACAGACTACATTTGACAGAAAATAAATAATATATATAAGATATTTAAATTGACTCATATTAACACCAAATATTGAAATTATAAGCTTATTATTTATACACTTTGTTATACACCTTTTTGTTAATTCAAGTAACTGCATATATCTTAGACTGATTGATTTTGGTTTGTAAAGAAAACTTACTTATTTGTAGGAATGATATGCCTTAATTTACTTCTTAAAACTATAAAATGTTTAATATCATTTATTAAACTAATACAGATGATATATATTATGTTGTCAAGAAACTAATATCGAGTAACTTTTGTTTGAAAGTAATAAAATGTTTTCTTGCATAATGAACCTCGTAATTTATTATGTTGGTTTACTTAAAAATACAAAACTTTCTAATGTCCCAGTCCTATAATGGTACTGGGACACAGTTACAGTATCTACGACTTTTTGTAAAATATGGATAACTAAAAATCAAAAACTAAAATTAGAAATACCTAATAAACTATATGAGATATAAATATTGGCGTTTTATTTAGGTAATATAGAAATTTCCAAATCAAACAAACTAATTTTTGTGGATGCGAAATAAACGAGAAAACATCTTCTTTTTATGATTAAAAAACACCTTCAAAAATAAAGAAAAGTAAGACATATGATTTAAAACTTATTCTACTGAGAAATTTTGAAAAATGTATTTATAATTTTTTTTTAATTAGATATATGTAATAAATTACATGAAAAATTCTTTATGTTTCATAACCTTTAACTTACTTGAAATATTTTAAAACTACAAATTACTTTTATTTGGGTTGACGAAATATATTTAATTAATCTACAAGGAACTTAATTATTTTACACAAAGTAGATAGCAAATCGGGTTCTTTGTTTCTACATATAGAAATAAATAACTAAGTTTTTATTCATCCTTTGTTTAAATGTACGTAAACATTAACTTTGATATTGAAATTCTATTTATAGTGCAACTCTATTTACGAGTGTACTTAAGATTAACGACAAAACACGAATCCAATATCTGTACGAAAACGTAAAGCTCTTGTGTCCAATATAGAGTTACACTTTAATTGAAACATCTATTGGTAGATAAGATAATCTAATACCATTTCTACGAATTCGTTATAAAAATGTAAGTCATAATATATATATATATATATATATATATATATATATATATATTTTTTTAATTTACCGCGTTTTACTTTCAGATCTATTTTCTTCTATAGTTACTCGAATAACATATTTGGGTTGATTCTTCGATTAACATCATTACATATAGAAATACATTTTTTTTTCTAATTTAAAAATCCAATTTATTTATAAACTCACCTGTATTATTTGATATAGAGATTTTACTATACGTTGTTCTTATTCTGTAAAAGATTTATTATGTTTTAAAATGATTTCTTATTATTAGTTAGAATTTAACGGTAGTTTTGATTTGAGTTATAAAATTACTAAAATCTGATATTTTTCGAAAATCAAATATTAATTTTGTTCAATTATTGGTTAAAATACCTATCAAATGTAAAAAGGTAATGCTTTTCGAGCTTAGTAATATATGTTTCTAGTTTTCCTCCAATATTCTTTTCTGTTTAACATTTTGTCTTATGCTTTTTATTAAAGCATAAATGGCTATGTGATTCATAATTATGGCTTTTAAATATCGTCTCTGAAAAAAAAAGAAATTTTTGTTACACTTGAAATATTCGTACCCCTCAGAAGTTTGATTACCTTTTGCAAATTATGAGAAAATATAACATTCATCTAAAAATTAGTACCTAAAAGCTGATAAAAAACAATTATTCAAATTATACGTCACACTTATTTATAAAAGACTTGAAAATAAACAAAAAAACTGACAAATATCAACACAATTTAAATAAAAACTTACTTAACAGTAAACAAATTTTTCCATAAATGTGATTATATATTCAAATTTCTATATTTGTTTATGACTACACTTAAGAATTTATAATATTCCTACCAGCAACCTTTACTATGATATAATAACTCACACCTGATTTTGTTCATCAATTTAATGAATTAAAATTATACTAATGCATTTTACAAATATACGTTATTATGGAAAATAATTAATTGCCAGTTGGGACTGAATTATTAACCATATAATGACAAATTCTATTAAGGTGCTGTTTAAAATATTACTTACAAACATTTATATTTCCACAGATTTTGCAGTATATTGACGCTATGAAGTAACAATGTTTGGAGTTGAGTGCATAATAAATAATTTCCGTCTAGGGACATGTCCGGAAATGCCCTGGAATTTTACGCCAATTTATTTATGAAGGAACGACAACTACTAGTTCAAATTATCCAACATATCAAAATATCTCTTCAGACATAAACTAACTGACTTAATAAGACAGGTTAGATATTTTTTGATAAAAGTTTAAATATGAGTTACATATGGGTAAAAGTTTAAATGTACACAGCTAATCTGCCACAAACAAGTCGGTAGCATATAAAGGTAAGTAATAAAAATAGTTTCAACAGCCGCCATTTATTTAATGGAATCAACTTGACTTTTTAAAACAGCAAAGTTTTCCAAATTTATCTTATAAAACTAAATCTACAAGTCAATTTATATTTAATTTATGGTACGTTTGTATTAACAGAGTGAGAGAGTTGTTGACGACTTTATAAGATTCCTCCAAGACTTCAAAGTAGAACAAACAATTCGAAGGTCAAATAAATTTGTATTCTTAGAAGTAGAAAAACAAAACAAAGATGTTACAGGTTAAAATCAAAGTCAATAAATTTACCAATTTGTAATCTTATATCTTATAACATTGGTTTTTTGTTTGTTTTTTTATGTTTATTATACGGAGTTGGTTTTGTTTTATTTGTGGTAACATACGCACTGTCATAGCTATAATAAATATTAAATATCTGATACATTTTTCGAATTTCAAATGACAATTTTCAACTACATAAGACGGTTTAACTCATAAAAATATTATGAAATAAAAATATTAACGTTAAATATTAAGAAACTTTAGGTAAATATTTGTATAAATTTAAACATATATATATATATATTTCTGAAGTAAAATATTTCTAGCTTTTTTATTGAAAAATACAAAAGAAGTAAAAAATAATACCAAGAAATAGCTTATATCTTTTTTTTTCTTTGTTGATTTTTCCGGTAACTAATAAATCGTTTCATTCCTTTTAACAGATATTTTTAAATTTGTTATATACTTTGAAGTTATGTTTACTGGTTAAATATACGTTAAATAATAAAACGATTTACTCAGTAGCTTCAAAATAAGGCATGATATATATTAGTAACAACATGTTTATTTAAAGGGGGGGGGAAATCATACAAAATCCTTATCTATAAAGTAGCATACGTCTTACAATGTTCGTATTTGAGTTATAAGAGCAGTAAATAGCTTAAGAAACCTGTTAATATAATTTTAATTTCATAACGAATGGTTTTTTTTTATATTTTACCGTAGTTATTTCTGTTATAGAGGAACCGCTAATTTCATTTTTTTTTTTTTTTTTTTTTTTTTTTTTTTTTTTTAGCTTAGAATTTACATTTAACAACGCGTTATTTATAGAATTAGATATTTCAAATCAAATCATTTTTAAATATTCTCTATTTACTATTACCATATTTAG
Organism: Aphrophora alni; assembly: GCA_963513935.1. NCBI lineage: Eukaryota > Metazoa > Arthropoda > Insecta > Hemiptera > Aphrophoridae > Aphrophora > Aphrophora alni. Next base: position 90,742,267 of record OY740767.1, read on the forward strand.
ATGATATCTTGTAATATATATTTTGACTTCAGATTTGTATTTAGAAACCTAAATAAAATAAATATGCTACGGTTTACCAATGAATTCTACAAGTGTCTCAAACATCCAAGTTTCATATCTTGCTTTGCTTTGCTTTACATATACATTATAAATAAAGTCTTGTATCACCAAACTTGAAATTATTTCGAGATAACAAAAGGAAACATACTAATTTGATTTGAATACAAACGAAGGAACTATTTTAACATACTCTTCTGACAAAAATAATGTTTGCTACTCATTTTAAGCTTATTTATATACATACATGAGCATGGAGAATACTCCGCAAATGCTACACAAGTAAACAACACAACTACACAAGTACACAAGTTTTTATTAGTTTTTTATAACTCCTCAGCAAATCAAATTAGAAATAGAGATAATGTAAAGTATTCAAACTTGAACGTTGGACCTGGTACGGAAGGAATGCTCCTCTATTTTGGTTTAATTAATTATAAGAAAACTTTCAGCATTATTTTAAACCCAGAAATAAATTTTAGCGTGTTTTCAAGTAAGTGAAATGGAATTTTTTCTCAAATATTCCAAAACCGAAATATGTTACTGAATTCCGTCCCATTTAACTGTGATGTACATGTTTCTAAAACTTTTTGTCTAATATTTGGGTAAATTTTTGTAATTTGGGTAATTTTTGGGTAAACACTAAACAGTATTTTATCGCGTATTCAATATGGATTCATGGAAAAAAAGATCAATTACTAATTTAATTTATCTCGGCTATTTTGTAACTCGAGTTAGAAAAGAAAGTTTCAGTTCGAAGTCATTTATATGAATTTCAGAAAATCTTTGACAGTATTTCTCATGGAATCCTTGTAATTAAGCCGAAATCTTTAGGAATTGTCAACTCTCTGCTCACTTCGGTTATAATATTAAAGAAAGTTACCAATATCTTGTATGGAATGATTTGACATTCAATAAGGTGTTGGCCAAGTCGGAAGATACGTAAAAGGTTTAATACTTCATCCATTGCACTTCTTACTTTATTTTAATGATATAGAAACGAGTTTGTGAATTAATGACTTCCTTTTTAATTTGGCCAAATACTTTCATTGTTTAATAATTTTTGGAAATAAAAATTACTAATATTCATCCTATGAATAGCCATAACTTGATTCCAATTTTTACGAAAACTGTTAATATATAAAATTCTACCGTCGAGGTCCGGGTACATCCTTCATTAAATTTAATTCAGTAACTGCTTTAACTGAAGTCACGCAAACAGTTAATGGAAAACAGTCACGTAAATTGATTCGCCAAGCGTTGCCAAATTTACGATAGCCTAGTAGGCCCTACACGTCAACAGCCAATTCATCCTAAAAATCCTAAAAGTAGCCTAATAAATGTTATAAATACAAAAATTGTGTTTGTTAGAAAATTAAATTATTAGCTGTTTATAATTCTGAATAGAAAAACATATTGACTATAATCATGTTCATTCGATTTTAATATCCGAAATGTAGTGAAATGTTTAAACAATCATCACTCCCGTCTACTGATATCAATCTCATATAATTATAGATATGTATTTTTACTTGTGGTGTAAAACACTTATTGATATAAAATGTGTTACAGGATTCCTTTAAGTACAGTTGATAAAATTTACAAGTGACTACGTATTGAGTTAGTTTGTCTTGAAAAAAATATAACATTCTATTATATTGTTATTACACTATTTTCTTTTTTTCTTATAATGTAGTCATTTTAGGAAAAAAAAGTCAGAAAACCACCTATTATTTATTCCAACTTTTATTTCCGTTTAAGCTTAAAATGATTTGAGTAGTAATGAATATAAACTCCAAACATATTGTTTAATAGTATTAATTGAACATATAGTACATATTGTTTAATAGTATTTGTTATATTGAAATTATATGTACTAACGTTTAATGTCTCATAAGAAATACGTATTATGAGACATTAAATGGTTTTATATTACCATTAAAATGGTATTACTCATTTTTCAGGGTAAATGAATCAAATAAAACTTTGAACATGTTTATAAATCTGTCAAACAGTTTTGAAATATGTAGTAAAATGGATGCAACTAAATGATTTATAATGAGCAATATTTAATATTCATGAAATAATTTTAAACTAGAATTTAATTTCGTCTTACTTTGGATATATAACACTAAATAGAACAAAACAAATGCTCTTAATAAAAAAAACAAGTTTATATATTGCATAATTTTACGAAACAAAACAACTCCGTCAATATAGAGGTATGCTAAGAAGTGTAATTAAAAATGTATTACTTCATAGATGTGTAATTATTTTATACATAAAAGGAAGCAAATGCTGTTCCTGCGTTTCTAATTACAGCACTGAACCCCTATTTCGTTTTCTTTTATCCATTATCTCTAAGTGTAAGCATAGTTTTTCTATTGCATTTTCTGATAGAATGTAGGTCAGGTTGTACCGTGAATTGATACTTTGGACAAAACATGAATACCAATATCTGAATGAAAACATAGAGCTCTCCTGAGGAATTTAATTTTAGATATTCTTTGAGTGATCTACGATAAGCATTATCAAAGATTTTTTTCATAATTGTACGTTTTTGAATACGTTTATAAAAGACGTAGTATCATGGAAGAAATTATTTTAAGCTTAAAAATGATCTTCAAACATCGGGATTAAGTATGTGTGAGAGCGTTTACAGATTAATTTATATATTTTAAACTATTGTTCATCACTAACATTATCGGATGATTCAAATTGTAATTTATAAGAAGTTACTGATGACACAAATTCAAAGAACATCTTCATTACTAGTGATATATGTGATATGATAAGTTTTATTAAATATATTATCACCTTCAGATTTGATTTTATTATTTTATTAATTTCATTATTTATATGTGGTTTTATATATATTTATTCACTTTAAATATATTATCTTTTGATAATTTTTTGTAATATAAAGTAAATAAACGTTAACTATAGATTTATGCCAAATACACATTTACATAAGTTCGATAAAATAGTACTGCTTTATAATATTAATTTAGATACATAAAAAGATAGGTATGCTCTGACTGATTATAGTCGTATATTTTTGGTAGATAATTGTCTTTTTATTTTTGAGTTTGTTGCTGGTAAGTGTTTTATTTTGACCAAAACTAACTAAACTATTTTCCCGTTATTCAAGACTTCTATGTATTGTCTTGATGGAAACAGTTTTATTATTTACTACCATTCATTAATTGCTGAAATATTTGAAAAGCATAAATTTATTATTGTATAGTAAATTCAAGTTGATAAAAAAAGATCAATTTTTAACTCTATTCCTATATAAACATATAATTATATTAAACTATACAGGAAACTGGAGTCTGTCTAAACGTATTATTTATTGTCTAATTTAAACACAATTATATCACTCATCAATGATTTGTATAATTTATTAAGTTAGTTTAAAAAAAAAAATCAAATATGCAATATTATTTAAGCAATAATTGTCGTGCCATAATTATGAAACCGAAATTAATTATTGTCGTGCCAGTAGAAAATCCGAGGTAGCTTCTGGCCATGACACTAAACGGAAATTAATTATTATACACTCAATTCATTATCTATGGGATTGTACACACTATGTATGTGAAGTAATATCTTAAGCCACACGCTGATACAATCAGAATAAGCCAATGAAATTTTGAAGAATTCATTAATGTTGAATTATTTGGTTATAATATATTTTTTAATTACTAATTTGTTCATATGTTATTTATTGTCGTTAAGTAATGATACAGTATCATTTTTTGTTTAATAAATGACGTTTTGATTATTGGTTTAACAATGTCGTTATATATATATAATACATATGACGAAATTGTTATATTGTCGTCATATATATGTCGTCATATAAATCTGTCCGAGAAGCTACCTCGGATTTTCATAATTATGGCACGACATTTATTGCTTAAATTTAATAATATTGCATATTTGATTTTTTGTTCAACTAACTTAATAAATTTTACAAATCATTGATGAGTGATATAATTTGTGTTTAAAATAGAAAAATGAGCTGTACGGCGTATGTTTTTAACGAAAAACTATTTTATAGAGTTTATATTTTAAAATTAATGATCAACAATGAGAACAATTTTTTAATTAGTAATTGGATAGTTGATATACATTGCATGTAATCTTTACATCGAGATTTAAAAGTAAACCATAATTAAATCAGAGTTTATAAGCGACATTTTTTTTTTCGAGAAGCAGAAAATCCATTGAGGAAGTTATAATGCGTTAAAATTTCTAACGAGTAAATTTAACAATTTATAATTAATTTTATATTTTCTTAGGCAATTTTGATTTTACTATCGATTCTTTTAAGTTTTAGTGGGTATCTGCTCCTGTTGTTAAAATTATTAGATTTCATTATTTTTCTTGTTTAGTAGAACAAGACTGTTTTATATGAAAGGCTGTAGAATCCCTTAATAAATTAAACATTTTAGGTAATTCCATTAAACTGAGATTATTTTTTCGTTTAAATTAATTCCATAGATACATATTTGATAAAACTTTAAGCAAACATTTCTTCTGCGATTTTAAAAACTTTTATTTAATATTAAAAATTAATATCTCAAATATATGTTCATTTTATTTCTACTTATCCTAACTGATTGTGGTTTTATTAAACATGTTTTCAAGTTTGTTATTAACTGTGGGAATATGGTTTACACCATTGGTAAAACAAAAATTCAAAGATATTCTCTATGTTATAGAGATTATATTAAAAAACTGCCAACATTTGTAGTAGGCCTAACATATTCCTTCAGTAAAACAAAAAAAAACACGGAAACTAAACAGTTTACAGTTCCGTTAGCAAAGAACTGTCAAATAACCCCTTGAGAAATCTCAGGTCTAAGTTTATCCTTTTACTGAATCGTATGGATTTTCTCAATGAATAAATTTAACCTTTTGTATATATATATATATATTTTTTTTTTTACGTATGTTTTAAAAACTATATATGGAGAGAGGCAACATTTCCGGCAATAAACGGTTTACAAACTGTAATTTTATCTACATCTTAAGGTTTTTTTATACACTGCACTTTTATACGTGTAAAACAAAATCACATCTGAATGGAGAAACAGTTGAGGAGATCAAAATTTGGTGTTTAGTTCCATAGAATATTATCTTATTGCTTTACTGTATTCAAAAACTGGACCAATGGTATTCTCGCTGCTTAAATCCTGTCCACAGTTCTTAAAATATGGCTTTGTATTACTCAAGCCCTTTTTCTCCACGACAGGATTCCATTTGTTTAGAAATTTATTATACACTGTGCATATTGATTGATTACTAGGAGTTACCTGGAACTAAAATTAACACTAATTCTCTTTGGTAAAGTGAAACATTTTATTATATATTTATATTTTCAATTTCTGTAAAAAAAAAAAACTGTTTTTTGCTTGTTACGTTGTAATTTAACTGTCATTCTAGGCCACTTGTTTGTTTACTCATTCGTAAATTATTGCAACAACCAAATAAAAAATCGCAACATTTATATTCTAGAAACGAGCTACAGAACTTGGTTAGGATATTTCAACTTGTTAGGGCTTTCAACTGAATAAATGGGGGAAATGAATCTAGTGACACTTGCTGTGCTACTATGTATAAACTGTAATAGTTGGAATACTTTTCTTAAGATTATGAGATCATAAATTTATAAGTTTGTATCTAAGATGTAAATTAAGTAGAAACATATAAGATATGAACTTAAATAATTGTTAAGCTATTTAATGCTTAATGTAAAATTATCATGCAAACCAGTATATATTGTTTCAGTAGCATATATGTAGATAATTACAACATTCGTAAGAACAAAAAACTAAAATTGTAACAGAACATTAGTAATAACGTAATACTACAATTATTCATAAATTAAATCGTCAATAAACTATATGCACATTGGGTGGAGTGTACGAAGCTACTAAATAAATGTATCGAGGAAAATAGTATAGAGTAACAAACAGCGTTTGTTTCTTTACGGTTTCGACCCGCTGCAACTAGATCTAAACAAACTTGGTAAAGCATTACATACAAAGTTTTTCACTGGCTATTCCTTTGTATATTTAAACTCTAATATCAAATAGAATTTTGACTCAGGTCAATGCTGTAAAATCCATGTGTATGAAATTAACACATTGTTTAATTTAATCATGAACAAATAATATCTAATGAACAGTCGAATTTTTTTGAGATAACGATTTTCTTAGAGTCTTATAACACCGAAGGAGTTTTGTTATATAAGTCCTCCAACAATAGTTAACTAATACAAGTAATCGTTGAATCTGCAATTAAAATTGTCTATTAACAAATATTGAGTGATTTTTGTAAACAATTAACTTTTTATTTTTATATGAGTTTACAATATCGAAATTATATTTGTTGATGCACACATCTAAAATTAGATAACAGGAAATGTTAATCTTTTCCCACACATAATGTACATCTTTCTAAAATAAAATATGTTCAGAGAATAAAACAAAAAAGTAGATTTTATTTTAGTATCAAAATCTGCAATAATTACAGTAGATGTCGACATAGAATCATATAATATAAACAGAGAGCTTAAATTAGCAGTATATATGAAACAAAGTACAGTCTAAAAATAACCTGGAAATATGGGAGTAAAATATATCCAAAGGCAATAAATAGTGACGTGAGTTGCAGTTATACCAATATTGATTTTGAATGGTTTCTTCAAACTTCAAAGGAATATATTTATATAAAATAAACTCAATCCTGTGTATTGTTCACTACATTTCTCTCTCTCTCTCTCTCTCTCTCTCTCTCTCTCTCTCTCTCTCTCTCTCTCTCTCTCTCTCTCTCTCTCTCTCTCTCTCTCTCTCTCTCTCTCTCTCTCTCTCTCTCTCTCTCACGAAAAACGTGGTGTTGATTTCTTTGGTCGATTAAATACAACGAATATTAAGCTATTTCTCTGTACAACGTAGGCCAATATTTGAGAAACGATAAATGCGAGCAGATGGAATAACTATATTCATATGGACACATTTAAATGATATAATACCATACTGCATTTATATGTAATTACAAGTAACAGGTGCATATGATTAATTAATGCAAACAAATGTCACAATAAATTAAACAATGCGACCTAAAACAATATACGCGTATCAGAACAGGAGTTTAAATCTGAAGCAAATGTTAATCCTTACACCTTCTCTCAATTATAATTACACCATTCTTTAAAATAAATTAAATCGACTACAATGTAAGTTATAATTGAATTATCAATTTAGTAGTATAGTGTAAATCAAATTTTACGTTCAACCACCAATACAACAAAACATGTATATGAAAATAATATAAGTGTAATTCAACAATTTATGTATAATAGATGAAGCATACAAACAAAAGTTTAACTATAACATAATGATTAATAGCATAATAAAAGAAATGAGTATATGTAAAACGTTCATAAGGTATTCATATAGAAAAAAATTTATCTTTGCGGTTTAAGTTATTGTGAAGTTATTTACAATTTAGGGTAATTTAAACAATATATATATATATATATATATATTAACTTTAACTATATTGAAAAAAAAGAAAAAAACAATATTTTATTTAAGGTTTTTTCCAGAGGGATTCTTGATTGATAAAAATTGCCATACCTACAAGTTGAGTGTGTTAGTAATTTTAAATGTTCTCGAGGTAATTGTGTCGCCGTGTAAATACTTTTTTTTCCATATTACAAATAAGGAAAAATATTTTTATTTTTAATATTTAATTTATTTTGTACACAACTATGACTGTTTGGAACAAAGTAATAACCCTTCATGTTTTGTCTCGATAACATGATTTAAATAAACATAAATATTTGTAAAAAAATACACGATTACAAAACATAGACTCACGATGAATTAAGAAGCTAAAAAGCGATACAATTAAGTATCCTTTGAATTAATAAATTCTGTCATAAATACAAAAAAGTGACTTCATAACTAGAAAGAAAGACGAATACATATATAAATAAAAACATTTATCGATTGGTCAAATTCGTTTTAAAATAGAACGGATATACAAAAACACTATTGAATTTAGATACATTTTCTTTTAATGAGTTGTGATTCGTGTGATTCAATATATTTAAAAAGTTTACAGATTAGTAGATATCCATACGAAATACAATAACAAGGTTAAAAGTTCGGTATGAAATGTAGGTACAAGTGAAATTATTATAATTAATTTTAAGTTTATGTTATTTTAAAATAGATCAATAATTATGTTTTATTTATTTACTTCATAACAATGTTTCACGCAACAGGTTCCATAACATGTTTAAATTTAAATGCAATATACCTAGATATTTTTAAAGACTAGTAATTTATCCTACTCTAAATTTTGACATTAATGTTTATATAAATACATAGCGGTTATTTTGTATTTGTATTGTTGGATATTTTAAATTACATAACGTATACAAAATTTACACGCTAGGTATAAAATCATTTATGTTGCTAAATCAGAATATGCAAATAACTGTATTGAGACATAATATTACAACTTATCTATACAACTGTGTCCTGAGTGTCGGAAAAAAAAACTTATAAAAAACAAAAATACTACATCACGAAAGTATTTATATTATGCACACGCCCAGTTTTCATCCTTGGGAAGTGAAAATAAACAGTTTTGTTTTTATTGGGAATGCATGCGCCAGGTGTCAGCTGGTTATCTTTGAACAAGTTTGTTTATTAAGGCTTAAATCTAAATATAATGACGTCGACACCTAAAGTAAAAATTGTGAGCTACTTGTGAATAACCCAAGAGGCGTCTATTTCACAGCTGTTAATAACGCAACACGGACTAGCAACAAAATATAACCTATAAAATATCCTGGAAAAACAGGAACACTAAACAATATGCGAAGTTTACTTTAGGCTACATATTAACACAAGAAAGTGATAAAATTGTTTCTTTACATCGGTCTGTCGCTAGCATATTATATATTGATACTTTTAGAATTTCATCTGATTCCGAGAAAATCATTTCCTACAGAATGTTTGAAACGAACCTTCCTTGTTCAACGGTGTCCCGTCTTGTGAGGTATAAAATCCAGTTGCTTCAAGTAATAGATGAGAATAACCGAGTTTTAAGACAATCTTTTACAGCTGTAAAAATAATGGGAATAAGTGAGGGAACACTCGATTACTCAATAAAAAATTAGCGTAGATCGTAGATAGTAAAGGATCATGGCAATTTGGTTTTGAACAGGCACAACTGCATGATTTTTGTGAAAGAAATTTTGCATATTATCATTTAACTGGAATGATGGAGTGCTAAGCTAAAGTGAACGGAATGACAAATGTTACAAATAAAATTTAATCACGCTAAGAAAATACTCTCAATATTCAGGAAATTGAATATTCCAAATGTTTGACTGATAGGCCTAATTAAAGAATAATTTTCACATCCATAATTTATGAAGCCACCCAAAATTATATTAGTTAGTGATGAGTTTCAGTAACACAGCCGATAATTTTAAACGATGTAAATTACTAATATTTTAAATAATATATGAACAAAAACTATTTATGAGTGTCATTTTAAAAATTAATTAGTTTGCGCTAGACCTTTAAATTGTCGCTTCTAAAAACAAATTTTTCATTTAAAATTAATTCAATTTTTGGCAACAAATACAAAATAGTTGTAAAGTTTATGTCTCAACTCTGTAAATTTATATTTTTACATACTCACAATCCTCTCAGTATAATTAGTGTTTAAATATTTTTTCTCCGTTTTTAAGTCACAATACTATCAAAATTGTTTTTTAACACATCGCAACTTAGCAATTTCGATTGCATACGATTCACACTTAGACGTTCTTCAAATATAGAAATATAAGAAATTAAAAGAAAATATGTTATATTACACTGAGTACAGTAATTACCCGTTTTTACGCCAACAAAACTTAATGTCTATGTTGCAGAAAATGCAACACATGTGATACATTCTTTCATTCAGTATTACAATTTTTTGTTTTTTTTACTTCATTTTTTTGAGAAAAGGATTGATTTAATATTTAAGTTTGTATTTCAATATAGAGGTCACCAAACTGAAATTTAAATGACCAACATGTATTTCCTTTAGACAATCATTCAATTTTATGTACATTTTTCGACATCATAAGACCTATTGCTAAAAATTCAAAACTATTCATTTTTAATTATTAATCTATATTTTAAAATCCATTTTATTTCTAATCCATAGTTTTCTGTATTATTAAATAAATATTCTGCCCTTCTTTTCAGAATCTAAGGGCCAATATACACAAACGTTTTTATTCTAAATTGTTAGAGCTCATTTTAAAAATATTTCATGAAAGAGTCTGTAATTTACATTGTACAAAGTGTAAACATTTTAGCCATAAAGTGTGTCTATCTTTATAGAGTTTCAACAATTTATTCTTATTTACCACCTGACGATTGAATAAAAGCCAGATGACAAACGACGATGAAAGAAGGCAGATAAACAGCTAAGCAAAAATAACTCCCCTCAGTGTGGCGCAAAAAGGATTTCCATCACCAAGACCATTTTATAAATAAATTCGTATAAAGTTACTTTTTCAATAGTTTATTATTGGGAGCCAAAATTGAATACTATTTTTCAGAAATTCCTGTTTTGTGATCGGACTCTATTACTTAAATAGTAGTTAACTTGAACGTAGTTAAATGCTTAAATTAAGTTGTCAAAAACATTCCTATAATCCATGTAAACTACATGTGAGCGAATTAAAAATTTTAATATTTTACTATAAAAATAAGTAATATAAATGAAAACGTTCCTACTTCAAGGCATTTTAAATGTAATTATTATGGATATTTACTGTAAACTTACTTTTATTTTAGAATATTATATTTATCCTTTATAATATATACAAACGTAACACAATCAACACTTCACTTACAAAATATAATTCAATTATTTCAGTTAACACATTTTAAAACTCCAATTGTCAAAAATCAATCACCTCTGAAAATAAAAATAACACAACGAAATCGACGTTTAATAAATCTATATTATTAAATAAACAAGTATTTTTATTTTAAAATTCGAAATAATATTTAATAAAATCGCAAGTATTAAAATATAACTTTTACAGAGATGTTACGCTTAGCCAAAGTCGGGCGTGTACTGAGATCCAGCGAGATGCTGTGCGTCCCGTTGTCATGGTGATGGGGAGATGTGCGCTCTACAATGCGCTATTGCCTCCCCTATCAAGCTAAATCACAACATTTTCAGATATCCTGGTTAAACAATTTATACCATAAGCGACATCGACATATTGCTCGTAAATAAGTAGAGAAGAATAGAATGTCGAAGATTGAACAGTATTTCATTGTCTGCTTGACTCTAACGTTAACAAATCTGTTTGTCCCGTCTCCTCAACTGAATTATGTATCTTTCTGTTTCTGTCTACAATGAAATTTAGTCTTTTGAAGATGGATAGTTTTTCGCTGGAATTGAATGTTTATCATACCGAGGACTTAACCATTTATTTTACAAGGACATGAAAAGAATATATCTAACAAAATTTATTTTCGATGATATTCCATATTTGTTTAATTTATGGTTAATTAGATAATCATTCAATACGCAAACACTATTAGTTTAATTGTTAATTAGTTATTATCAACTTAAATAGTAATTAGAGTGATATGATTTTTTTACAATCTCTTTCTATATCCGTAAACGAATATTATAATATTTGTGTATATAATTTCATAATACGTGCAATAATGTATGCATGTACTATGACGTTCTATACATACAGTAAATATAATATAGGTGTACGCGTAGAGTTTTAAAAATTCATACTACTTGCAAAATTAGTGCAAAAGAATTTCTAATTAGCTATTAAATGGAAAGGTAATGCTTTAGACCATTCATTTGTGAAAGCTGTTATTAATTTCATTTCAAAAATCGTAAAATATACCGGGAACAGTTCGAAAAATGTACTATCAATTTTAGATGAGGGATCTTCAGAGTATCTTTTGTTAACGGTGGCCAATGTTTGCAGATTTTATTGCAAATGTGGAACAAGTTGATAATTTGCAATTCCGTACACAATTCGAGTGAAGTTCTGATATCAACATGTACAAATTTTAGAACCCAACATAGCTAACGGATACAACTGCCGTTTCATTTTCGGCAATTAACAATTTCTTACGTCAATCTCACATTCCTTTCTTTTACGAAACCATATTTCTTGTAGTTATATATATAAACCCAGAAATGAAAAAAAAAATCCAAAAATCTAGCTTAGGTAAATTTCCATATCTTTTACTATCACAAAAATAAAACGAAATCGATAACAACAACACATTAATAAAATAACGTTTTTTTTTCGTTCTAGGGGTTTATAAAGTTTGGTATTTCCACCACTATTAATAACAATAACATATGTTTTGTATGAGCTGTTTCGTTTTTTTTCTTTTTTTATAAATACTGAATCGGTTAATTACATTCCGATAAATATTATTACAATATATAAGTAAAATTACGCTTGTACAGGCATAATTATATTACATTATTTTTGGTTTTGGTTTCTTTGGTGAATTAAAATAAATTTTCCAAAACACTCATTTGAGAATAATCCAATAGTTATTTCACTTGACCATATATACATAATAGAAAAAGTCATAAAAGATTATAAAGAATATTTTAGCTATATTTCGTTTATTAAAACAAATTTATTGAAGAAATATAAATCTCTATTTATGATTTATATTTTTGCATAAATTAATGTCTTATAATGTTGTACGAATAAGTTTGTAATAATGGAAATTTTAGCTCAAACAATCTCTATACTCTTTTGATTACTTCTTCAAATATTTACACATATGAGAAGAAATGTATATTATATTGATTTGAATACGTACACAAAAGACTTGTAATATAATAAATGATTGATATATATATATATATATATATATATATATATATATATATATATATCTTTGCAAACTAAACCTTTTAATTTGTGCTTATTACATCATCACTATTGATTTAAACTAATGCATTTAAGTAAAACAAAGTCCTATTACAAATTTGTATAGCACTGCAAGTGAATTTTTAAAAATAAAAATATAATGTATTTAAACTTAAAATATAGTTTACCTTTTTTGATACAAAGCAACTACTATTAAAAAAAAGTAATTATTCAGTAATCCAGTATTTATACACACAAACTAATTACTAATCTGTATAATTGATTGCGGTCACAACAGAACTTTTTTATTAATTGTAGTGTTTGTGGAAAATAAATATTACTGCTCTCCTAAAGTGATTAAATCTTTCATGTTGTCACTTATAATGTATTTACACATGTTAACTACACAATGTTCAAGTGTATTATGACATTAAAATACCCTCTTTAAACCATATAAATGATTAAAAAAACATATACTGTAAATATAATACATAAACAGACAATATAATATGTAGTTGAGGTTTAAGTGTTGACAGCTAGAAGGACGTTACGAGAGTTTACGATTGGAAAGATGTTCACAGATCAAAGTATCCAATAAACAAACTATCTCTGCCACGACTCAGACATAAAAATAGACTCAAATCAGATTTATCCACTCTAAATGTTTACGTGAGGATCAAAAGCTTTTAAAATTTGTGTATATAAATTTTTGATATATTCTTGCCATATTTAATTAATATTGTAAAATATTATGATGTTATTTTTAATCGTAACCTTCAGGATATTTCAATGGTAGCTCTTCTTGTTGATATTAAACGTTACAATGTAGGATTTGTTGTCTTTTATTTAGTAGTATATTAATCAAAACTATTACCTTTCAAAAGGTTAATTTTTAAGTTTGTATATACATTCAAGATATTTAATTTTCGAACTCAATCCTTCTCAGTTTAATATTTAATATTGGAATTATTATTTGCTTATTTTTTTGTTACACGAGAGCCGACATTTATACAAAATATTCGTTAAACATAGTACTTAAATTTTTTGACATAGTTTTTTTTTTTTTTATGTAGTTTCAGAACTATTTTAATCACCGTACGCAAAGGTGTACTTATGCTGAATTATTTATGTCAAATACAAATGTCGACATTACACTACGTAGAGTAATGATATAAAATAAATGATTTCAGATAGTCAAAATGATGAAAATGAAGTCAAATTCAATCTAAAAACGTGCTAAAAGGGAGATGTGATGCTTTCTTTTCATGTATTTATAATTTTAAAGAATAAATCATATTTATGAACTATGTAAACATTGGCCACTAATTACACCGAGTGGCGACTTTATCTCATTACTAGACTACTATAACATTTCCATTACGAGGCTCTTGCAATAGCTCAGTAGGTCTAGAGGTAACTTTAAATTGTTATTTAATTTGCGTCACGATTTTAAACAGGCCAACTTTGTGAATCGCGTAGTTGATGGAGAAATATGTTGATGACTATATTAGCGGTAAAGTTAGAACTATTTAATGCTCCTCTCTTCACTTTAACCTTTTACAAAACATCAATCAATCAATCAATTAGTCAATATTAATGTAATACAAACGAAACCACAACGTGTGTCCTAGATAAGACTTCGAATGATCATTTTATTTTAGCATAATATTTTGATACGTCTCATGTTAGTTGAAGAAAATGATATAGTTAGTGGCCATTATATAAAACTTTCAGTTAATTGTACCACTATATTTCCCTGAGTCGATTGTATGGCCATTTTTCCTATCATTCATTTTGTGTCATAGTTTACTTAGTTGACTATATTCAAGTACAATAAATAAGAATCCCAAAAGTATTCAACTTTATATAGTCAATTCAACGTTGTAAGATGCATGAATTCCACATTCTATGGTATATTCAACTCTCATTATTTTGACATCATATTTTCACCCGTCTACTAAACGGTGTGTAAAATAGCTAATTTTCCTAAATTGCACCTTAAACTATATGTTTCACTTTAAATATTTGTTTATATTCTGGTGTCCTACTAGTCACTTTAAAGTGTCGTTTCACTATTTTTAGTAGAGGGCACACCTGAAGCATTCTGCGGAGAATACGTGAAGCTACTGAATATCTGACTATTACATAATTTCTTAGATATGAGCGAATAATTTTAACTACTTCAACCACGTCTTGAAGTAAATAGACAAAGCAATATCTCATAAATACTATTAAGATTCCGTCTTTTCCTTTTCAACGAAATTTATTCACACACAAGACTTGAATGTTTGCAGATGATACTGCAGATACGAATTATTTGTTCAAAATGAAGAATAGCCCAGAGTGTATTTGAATATTTTAAGAAAAATAGAATCTCCAAAAGAAACTAAATATTATAAAATCTAAAACCATAAATAATTTTACTAATATACTTCAGTGGATAATAAGAACATATTGTGTAAAAGTAGGATAGGCTGACTAAGATCCTTAGTATAGTTTTAGCCCACGTGGAAAATTTTATTACATTCTATATTCAGTGTTTGCAACTTTAAAATAATTTTCTACATTTTTTAATATGGTTAATGGTCAAGACTTTTGGCTTCTTGGCATTTTTTTAAAACTCTATGGTTCGGAACTAGAACCTACAAATTTTGAAAATCCCCTGTTTATCCTATGTTTAGGCAACATGTATAGATAATTTTAACAATCCTCAAAAGTCTAATCATTTATTTTAGAAACAATTTAAAATTAATATTCATGAGTCGTCCTAGTTTCCTAGGATTATCAACAAAAAACCAAATTTTTAGTTTTTTTGGTAATTGTATAAAACACCAGTTACTACAGTTAATAATTATTACTGGATGTATTTGACATTGTGAATAAGATACAGAAATAAGATTAAAAAATATCAAATCGCTATTTTAATGAAATTTCGGACTTTTTTCGGAAATTTAATGGGACTGTTAAAAAATACACACTGTATAGTGATTAGAAAATTAAAACTCTGCACTTCGATATTGGACCTAAATACTTTGGTTTTGATGCGCTCACCGAGTGTCCAACTCCAATGGAAGACGGCCCACGAGAAGTCACAACAAAATCATAAATGAGTGCATAAGTTGATATATACATCAAATTTAAGGTCTGTGTTGGTAGAACACAGTGCTGCAAACTTGATCTCAAAAGGTTCATCTTATTGGAAATAATGGAGTTTGGAATTTTAGAAAAGATTATGAGCTAGAACCGCATTTTACCCTCCTACTTAAAAAAAATGTTTACCCCAAAATATTTTCCTACAAGCTGTTTGTTAGACACCTAAAGAACTATCGATTATTGTTTTTAAAGAATTTAGGGGATCACCGGAAGTCCTTAACTTAACACCTTAACCACTGCTGGTATAAACAAGATTATTTATCAAATATTATTTAATATGTGAACATGTTCATGACGCAAACAAAGTAAGTTTAACACTTATGTTTTTTTTTTTTTTTTTTTTTTTTTAAGAATAGTTCTTATACTTCAGTTTTGTTTGCTAATTACTGACCTGAAAATTTCAGTGAAATTTATTTTTAGATGGTTTTGAGGATGGGTTAGTGAGAAAGGTAGTGCAGTCTTAATAAGAGTGAGAATAAATATTTTGTTCTTTATCCTTTATTTTTAATCATTGTAAAATATGGACAATATTAAATTCAATTCCTATTATTTAAATCCATTTCCTTTTCAATTTAAAGGAAGAATAAATTGTGTAAGAATAAATAACAAAATATAGGATGAAATGTTCATTCCAAAGCTATGAAGCTCAAAACTGCTCTGCTTTAACTAAACGATTTTTTTTACAGTAAAAGAAAGCGTTTTATGTTACTGACTGTTATTTTTTTGTAAAACGGATATTACACTGTCAAAATAAATATGGAACACATTTAAATAGAATATATCAAATGTCAACCATTTCAATCCCAAACAAAATGTGTGGAATGTTTGGATTGTAGCTTTTATCTCTCTTTTTCACTCGTACAAGAAAGTATTACAAATGTCAAAAAATCATAGTTTTATAAAGAGAATATCTGTTTATACTTTATAAAGAGAATACTTTTTCGTATACAGTTTTATATATGCATCCTGTTATATCCGTATTAACACTTTACTATTGAAAATATTAATCTATCATAACGCGGGATTTAGAAAATTATTTTAAAGTTGCTAACACTGTATATAGAATGTAATGAAATTTTCCACAAAGGACGTGGGTTAAAACTACACTTAAGAAAAAGGATCTTAGTCAGCCTATTCTACTTTTACACAATATGTTCTTATAATCCACTGAAGTATATTAGTAAAATATTTATAATATTAGTTTTTATAATATTAAGTTTCTTTTGGAGATTCTATTTTTCTTAAAATATTCAAATACACTCTGGGCTATTCTTTATTTTGAACAAATAATTCGTATCTGCAGTATCATCTGCAAACATTCAAGTCTTGTGTGTGAATAAATTTTGTTGAAAAGGAAAAGACGGAATCTTAATAATATTTATGAGATATTGCTTTGTCTATTTACTTCAAGACGTGGTTGAAGTAGTTAAAATTATTCGCTCATAGATAAGAAATTATGTAATAGTAAGATATTCAGTAGCTTCACGTATCCTCGAAGACGGAATTAAACATTAATTTAATGGTTCCAACAGAATACTTCAGGTGTGTCCTCTACTAAAAAAAAAATAAACGACACTTTAAAGTAACTAGTAGGATACTCAGTAATTTCACAAATCTGTCACCAGAATAAAAAAATATATTTAAAGTGAAACATATAAGATGCATAAACATAAAAGTTACTCGGTATAAGATTGAAACGAAAATTTAAGGTGTACTGTAGGAATATTACCTATTTTACACACCGTTTAGTAGACGGGTGAAAATATGATGTCAAAATAATGAGAGTTGAATATACCATAGAATGTGGAATTCATGCATCTTACAACGTTGAATTGACTATATCAAGATGAATGTAGAGATTAAAATTACTTTTGGGATTCTTATTTATTGTACTTGAATGTAGTCAACTAAGTAAACTATGACACAAAATGAATGATAGGAAAAATGGCCATACAATCGACCCAGGGAAATATAGTGGTACAATTAACTGAAAGTTTTATATAATGACCACTAACTATATCATTTTCTTCAACTAACATGAGACGTATCAAAATATTATGCTAAAATAAAATGATCATTCGAAGTCTTATCTAGGACACACGTTGTGGTTTGGTTTGTATTACATTAATATTGACTAATTGATTGATTGATGATTTGTAAAAGGTTAAAGTGAAGAGAGGAGGACTTAATAGTTCTAACTTTATCGTAAATATAGTCCACAACGTAAGTTGACAGTTATTCAAGTTTTTGTTGTTATTGTTGAAATTATTTATTCTAAAATAAAGTATTCACCTGTATTATTAACTATAATTAATCACCGGCAACACTACGGCGTAACGTTAAAAGTGTTGGTATTGGAAGAAAAAAACTATTCACCCTTTGAAAATCTCATTAGATAATTTCTATCATGACTTTGTGGACATCTTCCTAAAACTAATGAACCCGTTCATAATTTAATGTCTAAAAAAGATTATTTCTATTATTACTTACCCCAATCAGTTTATTTTGGATATTTCCTTTGTTACAGCTGTTTCGGTACTATCATACCATCATCAGACAACAAAACACTTTGAACATTTAAACACTAACACGCAATGCACAAAAACATAATCCGAATTGGTACTACCGAATTAACGTACTCTTCAAATGTAAAATAAAGTTTATGAGTAAGTAGTTAACTACAACAGGAGTAAGAATGTGGCCACATAAACTTTATTTTAAATTTGAAGTGTACGTTACTTCGGTAGTACCTATTCGTATTATGTTTTTGTGCATTGCGTGTTAGTGTTTAAATGTTCAAAGTGTTTTGTTGTCTGATGATAGTATAATAGTACCGAAACAGCTGTAACAAAGGAAATATCCAAAATAGATTGCTTGACGTAAGTACTAATATAGAAATAACTTTTACAAACCAACTTTTACAAAACGTCCAGAGTGCGGATTTTGCGAAAAATGTTGGTAGAAAATATTAGTAGTAATTCTGTTACTGGATACTGATATCAATCCAATATAATGTGTTAAAAGTATTATTCTTACTACATTGTCATTCATCACGAATGTGTTTATTACCTTTATAGAAATGGCCATTAGTGATCCCAATCTTAATGCCTAGCGTGAGTTTTGATATCAATGTGATTTATTTTTATCTCTTCATGCCACATATCATTCTACAAAATAATATATTTTAACTGTTTAGTATTGAGTTATTTGTTTCATCCAAGTTATATGTTACTGAGGAGCAGATTAACGTCCAAGGATAGCCAAAGACTCCAAATGGGATCGAAACTAATATTCTTTATTGATCACCAAATAGTATCACCAATACAAATATGTAATTTATATAAAACCTTATTTTCAAATATTTCAATACATCATAGTAGCATATGATGTTTACATAAAAAGGAGTTTTTGAAAGGTGTAAAATATATAATGGACCCATATATTAAAACCCATACATATTACTAATTATACATAACATTGAGAATTACTCAACTGCTATTTAGGGCTTTTCTGATCTCATTATTTTACTTCTTTCTATGAAATTGAGTGCCAGATGTACCAAACCAATCTTCGAGAGACGAAAAGAACGACTTTTGTGATTCATTATGGTTTATCACGTAACAATCTATCGAGAGTCAAAATTACAGATCTTGTAAAGTGTTATACTCTCTCTCTCTCTCTCTCTCTCTCTCTCTCTCTCTCTCTCTCTCTCTCTCTCTCTCTCTCTCTCTCTCTCTCTCTCCCTCTCTCTCTCTTTCTCTCTCTGTCCTCACTTCACTTGTTGCTATGACTTCCACCCTAAATCTGTCAGTAACCTCTGATCTGAACTAAATAGAACTACTGCTGCTATCCATATAATTATCTTTCTCTCTCTACAAACCCTAGTTCCTGTGACTTCTCCCTCAGTCTGTCAGGAGCATCTAATCTGAACTCAATAGAACTACTTCTGCTTTCTCTCTCTCTCTCTCTCTCTCTCTCTCTCTCTCTCTCTCTCTCTCTCTCTCTCTCTCTCTCTCTCTCTCTCTCTCTCTCTCTCTCTCCTCCGCTCCTTAGTCGTTGTGACCAGTGCTCTGTGGTTGTGACTTCCATCTTCAGTCTGTCAGGAGCCTCAATAAACTAAAAATCTCTCTCCTTCTTTTCAGTTTTCTTGATCAAATGCCAACACCAATGAATGAGGTTGTCCACGACACCTCAGTTCGTGAGGGGAGATTTTTTTTTTAAATAACTATTTCTTGAATAACATTTTTTTTTCCATTTTAAAGGTTTTTAAAATATTGGTAAACTTTACAATCAAACTTTTTGTAGCGTAATCGACTTAATTGTCCATTTTCAAAACATGTTTTAAATTCAAGAGTTCTAATCGAAGTGTCGTGTAACGTGGACAGAAGAAAGGAAAATTTCAATTGTGTCTTTCGAAAAAGTTTTTAACTCCAGCTTGTCTTACACTACATCCTAGTTTTCTTCTTACCTGGTAAAGTTTCATTACTTTATAATTCAATTAAAAAAAGAGAGACACCTGTTGTATAACAAAACTTGTCTCTACAACTATTTCCAATACAAACTTTCCTAACTTAATTCTTTCATTATTACTATCCGCCACGTGTAAATTTAAAAAGGTCTTAAAACAGCAATTTTCTTAAAATATGTAATAACCTGATTATAGTTTTGTTGTTATTATTTTACTTAACTTATGATTGGTAAATTTAAAGTTATTCTGTTTGAATACCTATTTTCATTTAAAACTAAAATTTTAAATAATTTTAGTTTTCTCGTGTTAACAAATGTTGCATAGAACAAAAATGTTATTTAAGTCGTAAAATCTAAATGATTTCTTTCTGTTTAACTATTTAATACAGCATACTATGTCAAGTAAACATTTTCATTTTTCTTTACAGTTTTACCTCGTTAACAACACATTCCTTTCTACAAATAACAACTTTAAATTTTCAGAAGGTCAAATGACCTTATTTTAGTGAATCTTGAAACTTTTTGGTAATTAGTATAACGTTTCTTGTGTATATATACACATATGGACATATACACAATTGGGAGGTACTATTAGCAAACATTAGGCACTTTGGAAATAAAATTCACCTGCAAAGAGTACTATTTCGAAGCTTTTTATACAGACCCTAACCTATTGATTTATTTTATAGTTTTAATCTATTAAATGTCTAAACAACATTTTATGATGTTTGTGCAGCAACTTATGTATTTGGTATATTAAAAATAATACTATATATATACAGTAGAACCCCTCTTAACCGGTCTAGTCGGGACTGACACCCGGGCCGGTTACCCGTTTGACCGGTTAATCCGAGGCTCCCGTGAAAAATCGGTTTTCGTCCAAAGAAAGCTTATTTAATTAGGTAACACTAAAAATTATGCAATAAAGATGTTATTGCAACTCATTTTATTGTACATAAATGTATCGTATATATTATGTTATGTATATTATACATCAAACATGAAAAAATTAAACACTACAAAGCTTTTTTACAGATTCCCCCCTGTCAAGTCTTTTGACACATTTAACCGCGTCTCAAACGAAACCAACACAAGCTTCCAAGAAAAAGAAATGTTATATTTTCCATAATGTAGGATATACTAAATTGATTCGTGGAAAAAAGCGGCCCATCAAACGTTTTTGTCTGTGTATGTCTGCTATACCGACGGGTGCCAATGCCGCGGTGTTTTTATGCCGCCGACAATGCGATACCGATATCGACAAAGTCGTTTGACTCGCCGCTGCTTTTGTGCCGCGGTGTTTTTGCGTCGCCGACAATGGGATACCGCTATCGACAAAGTCGTTTGATATCGCCGCCACTTTGGTACCTCGGTGTTTTTACGCTGCCAACATTGGGATACCGCTACCGACAAAGTCGTTTGATATCGCCGCCGCTTTGGTGTTTCAATTACAATTTATTTTCGGAAACTCTCATCCAACCAGTACACTACGATATAGGCCGGTTAATCCGAGGACCGGTTAATCCGAGGCTGGTTAACAGAGGTTCTACTGTAGTCTAAATTCCTAACACTTAATTATAATTCAAAATATTCTCTGATATGCATTTCATCACAGTAGTTCATCATAGAAATCAAGGTAAACTAAAACTCATTTCGCTTAAAATCATATATAAAATAAAATTAAAAACAAAACATAGAATTTAGAAATAAACAAAGTAATCAACTGGTGAAAACGATAAGGGAGTAACAACCTAATACCACATTATCATTGGTGGGAGAAGTACAGTATTGACAATTTCCATTATCGACTAGTTGCAAACAAACAATTTGCCAGCTGACAACGCTTGTTTTCTATGAATGTAGGTAATATAGGACATCTGTCATTTCAGTTGTATTAATAATAAAATATTAGTTTAAATGTTGGTAGCGCCGCTTAGATTGCTTCTGTGCTATGGTCACCACGCCTCTAATGTGTTGGCTTATCCATGTATTACAAATCGTGTCATAATGACATATTATACTGTAACATCGTAGTTATCGTTTGTAACTACACGTTCATCATTAATTACAACACAAGCAATGTAATCACTTTAGGATAGCTGTAAACCACAGCACTATAATTACTGGAAACTTTCTACTTGGACTGCACTAATTCAGATTTCGAACAAGTTATTATGCATTTATGCATTATTACTGAAATATTATTGTTTTAAATGTTTGCAGATATGTATAAAAAATCAAAATAGTAATTCAATAATGTTTTTGTCTACTTCAAGGAATATGAACTTAACTAATGTAATTGTTTCTGACTATATTTCGTATAAATATAATAGTTTGATGAAATAGAAACATAAAATATAACCATAATGTACACTCAGGGTTAAGAAATTATATGTAAGCTAGAATTATTCTAAGTCATATTGTAGGCAGCAAATCATCGACAATAGCTCGGAAATAATTTAAAACGTTAGGGAACCGCTGAGCTTTCAGTCACTAAACGTAATGTAGAACACTAGAGGATATACAAACAAAGACCGGAAACAAAAGGGGACAGTCAATTTGTGAGTAGACCAAGCTAGGACCAGAGAGAAGAGCGACCGTCAGGAACTATGGACGTGCATAAGATAAGGAATATGGAAGGGTAACTACATATCTCCAGTGGGGTCATCTCATATTGGTGAGAAAGGACAAGTTACGGTAATTCGTTCTCTTTTTATTGAAATAAAGTCCATATAGTCTGTCCATCTAAGAAAAAGTGCCGTCAGACCGAAAATTGTATTTTCAGAAAACATCATCTAAAATTTAAAATGTTGCTGTATTTTTATATGTAATACTATTATAATTATTTTTTGTTCAGTCATTAGTTACATTTATGTAAAACACATGTAGCAAGTTTTGCTGTGTTTTTAATGCTTAATGAGTGAAAAAAAGAAAAAGAAATACCTTACATACGGAACTTTTGCTAAGTATTGTGTTTGGAAATTTGTTTTTTTAGGCGACAACGTTATACATTCTGTATAAATGGTGGCAGTTTAAAATATTTAATGTCAAATATCTCGAAAACCGCTAATTTTACAAAACAGTTACAAGAGACCACAAAAAAGTTACTTTGTTAATAATAAACAAAACAGTTTTATTTCTATTTTGTATGCAGCAACAAAGATATTAACAACAAACGAAAAATGTATTTCTTGGTCGTTGTTAACAATACCAAGAATTACTCCAGAAACAAAATATTTTTATATGAAAAAATATATATTTAATACAGCAATAAAATACATTAATACATTCAATTAATACAGCAATAAAATAAATAACAACGTTTGCTACATCTACAGTAAATGGTCAAAAATATGTCCTTCTACTTCAATACATTTTGCAGCTCTCCTTTGAATTGTTAGCGTTGCTCTTCTCAATCCTGCACTGCTATCCTTAATTTGTGTGGTGGCATCTGTAATAAGAGCAATTAACTCTTCGCATGTATTAACTTTTATCTTGTACACAATGCTCTTCAGTCAATCCCACACGCAATAACCTAACGACGTTAGATCTGGTGATCGCTGAGGAAATCCGTTTAAGCATGCCGATACGGCACGTGAGAAGTGGGGAGGCGCAATTTCATACTGAAAGTAAATTGCAGTACCTTGTTACTAATGGAACATAGCAGTGGCAAGTGTTCCCTCAGGAGTTCCAAATAAATGATTCAATTTAAATGTCCTGCGAAAATGAACTGTCTTATTAGTTGATTGTAAATTAGACCACACCAGACATGTACGCTAAATATGTGTTGAAAATTACGTTCGATTGTATTGTGTGGATTGACTTCTACCCTAGGGTGTTGGTTGCGAAGGTTATTGATGCCATCCTGAGTAAATTGAGCTTCATCCGTAAATGAAAGTAATCAGTGCATTCGGCGGTTCGTATTCAACCAATTGCAATATTTCAAATGAAAAGGAAGATCTTTTGGTTATAGATTTTCACTTTTTGATGATGGTAAGGAAACATATTATTACTGTACTACGAACAGTCCTTCCACACCATAGACTGGGAAACTCCGAATCACCGGGATAGGCGTCGTGTACTAACAACCGGACTGTGTTGAGTAGCTTCGATAATGCTTTCCTCCATATCCATTTCATCGTGAGCACAATGTTCGCGGTGAGTACTTATGATCGGAGGGTACTTCTTTCCCGAATAGTACGAAATGTTCCACTGATAGGTTTATCAGTTGGGATTCTGCTGTTTTTATATTCTGCAGAAGCAGGCATTGCATTTCCTTCACACACGCAAAAGTTACATACCATGTCTGCATATTCCTCAGTATGCATTAGATGTCGAATTACACAAATTTATATATCGTTAATTATAAAAAAAAAAAAAATAAATAAAAAAAAAAAAAACACACACATTGTAAAATTGCACTGCACTGTTTCAAACAATTTAAGGCTAACATTTACATTGAACATTTGCTAATGACAAAAATGCATTGTAGACCATGTGTTTTGCGGTACCAACTTAGGAAATCATAATTTACCTAATTATGGTTTAGTGCTGAGTATTGTTGTCAACTATCAAGAAATACATTTTTCTAAAAAATAAAAAATAAATAGTTGAACGCTAACAATTCAAAGGCGAGCTTCAAAATGTATTGAATTAGAAGAATATATCTAAAACATCTAAATTGTTACAAAACATATACTGTGGCTCAAAAGTGTCCTCCCTATCCCCCCCCCCCCCAATAAAGTTTTGAATAAGTGCAAATACATACAGTAAATTTCATAGGTATAACCTTTTACAATAACCTTTAACGTATGTTTATAAGATCAAAAATATGTACTTTTTAATTTAAAGAACTAATTCCCCTATACACCAAAAATGGTGGTTTTTACATTTATTCCTGCCATCAGTCATTCTGGATGTTTGTATATAAAACGTCTTTCCACCATCTGTATTGATGACTTACCCCACAGTGATAACATAACTCTTGTGTATGTATTAGGCAATATAGGCTGTTAATAATGAGGAATAGCTACAACAATGAGATTTCTTATTATGAAAATACCAGAACTAAAATGTTTTACATTCACTATTAATATTCCACTATTAATATTCACTATATGGTAATTCCGGATGACTAAACCTAGAAATTTTACGGAACCGACCTCCTCTATTATATTACCACTAAACACAAAAGAGTAGGTCTTTATTCCATATTTTATGACTTAATTTATTTTTAATTTGTTTTATTAGAGTTACGAATTAAAATATTTTTCATGAAATACTGACCTTAACAGTTAAGTTTTGTCTTCAGTTACTTTGGCTCTCTGTTCCAAGATTTCAGCAGAACGTTTGGTTATGTTATCTGAATGTGTAGAAAGTTTATTGTGTCATTAAATACTAAACATAAATGAATAAATTCTTTCTTTAATACTACTTCAATCTTAGCTTAATCATCTGTGAAATCAACGAAGTATGAACTTTGAAATAATTATATAAATTATTACTCATGAGAGTATAACTAAAACTATTAAATTGCAATTATAGGGGCACTTCTTAATGTAAATAGCTTAAATATAGTATTTATATTCCGTCTTTTACTTTGCAGCAAAATGTATTCACGGACACGGCTACGAGGTTTGCTGAAGTTGCAGAAAATTGTATGTACAAATTATTTGTTAATTTCTCTCCATTGAATTCACGAGAATAGGTCAAACATTTTGCATAACAATTATCCTTAGCCACCATAACTCATTTTATATATTTTTTTAATTAGTGGACTTTTAATTTTATCTCGTTATTAGCAGACTATTTCCATTTTGTATAAAGTTTGTCACGTTTACCGATGCGATATATAAACTATAGGTCAACCATGGCTTGATCTTATTCAATTTTTATATATTTATATAATATCTCGTTTAAGTTACAAATAAGGTAAATATTTCTGAAAATAGAAATAAATGAAATACAAGATTCGATTATATCAGTTTTGTTATTAAAAATACAGCTCCAGTTTTCGTTCAAAATTAAACATATAAGACTTTCAAAATCTAACAGCTCTTTTCCTATGTCAACAACAATCGAATTTCCAGAGAGATATAAACAGACATATTCATAGCTTTATCTTTATTAATGCGAGTATTAAATATTCTATTTATAACCTGGCTTGAATTGTTTAATTTTAACCATATATTATAAATAAAATTCTTTATTTTATAAACGTTTTATTGAACTCGCTTTGGCGGGTTCACACAAACTTTTTTTAATCAATTTTGAACTAACTTCTTGATGTTCAAGAGACTTGATATTTTGAACATAGCTCAAGACTGGATGACAATGTAATATTATTTTGTCAGATAAAAAAAATTTGTTAAGATTTTTTTTCCCATGCAATATAATTATTTTGTAATAGATTTTAAACTAACTTTCTGATGGTCTAGAGACTTGAAATTTGTGAAAATAGCTCAGAACTGGATCGCAATGCCATAATATGGGTCAGATTAAAATATTTTGTCAATCGAATTTGTTCTTTCAAATAATATAACTATTTTTGTAATCGATTTTATAATAACTTCCTGATGATCTAGATAATGACTTAAAATGTTGAAGATAATTCAGAACTGGATGACAATCCAATCATATTGGGTCAAACCTACACACGCACGCACACTCACATTTAAAAAGTAAACAAAACAATATAATAACCTATGTATATCAGAACTAAAGACGCCATCTTGTATACTTATAAATCTAGGAGAAATAAAACAATTATCTCAAATAACTAAATTAAAATATATATATTTAACTTATTTATTTTTTAACACTTTTTAAAAGGAACTAAAAAGTATAAAATAGTAAAAAAAAATTTCTACCTTTAAAAATTAATATTTAAAATCTAAATACTAATTGTCATTGAACTTGGTGTAGGTGAATTTTAAAAGAAATCAACATGGTTGTAAAATACAAAACAAAAACGTGGAGCAATATACGAAAAATCAAATGATAGTTTAAATCAATTGCATTGCAAGATAATTACTGGTGAATATTTATTCATAAATTATCTATTGCATGGGCCCCCACGTTTCTTATATTGAATTATACAGCCATTTTGATTTATATTAAAATTCACCAACACCAAGTTAAAGGACAATATTGTAAATAATTTTAAATAATTAAAATAAATTATTATTATTTTATAAATAATTTTGTATGAGATTATGAATAATAGTTGTTAACGGAGAAATTATTTTATAATATTTAATCCCTTTTAAAAACGTGTTAGGAAAAAAAATTTATATTTTTTGTTGATGTACTTTACGTGTGCTAGTGAATTAAAACAGATAAATAGTTATTTTTTTACTGGTTGTAAAGTTAGACATTTGATAAAACTTATTTATATCAGACCTTTGAAATATGTGCCATACTATTGTTGTATGTTTCTTTTGACAGTATAATATCCGTTTTAAAGAAATGAGGTCACTAAGGCAATTCGTTAACTTTTTTCCAATAAATAAATTTTAGTTTAAATACAGCAATGGCGTGTTTCGTAGCTTTGGAGTTGACAGTTTGTTCTTTATTCTTATAAAAATTAATGTAAACTGATTGGAATAATGACCATGAAACAAAACAGAAACATATTTTGCAATTATTAAAAGATAATTAAATAAAAAAACACAAGGAGAAAAGACAAAATATGTACCATCTTTGCAATAACGTCATCGTGGCAACTACTACTTTGTGTGTGTTGCAGCTATCTTCTTATCTGCTCTGGTATTCTGACTTACAAAAACAGCAATATAACTAATTACTGCAAAGAGGTTTTTTATCCATTCTGAATGCAGAGTTTCACATTTTCACTTGTACATTTGTTGGAGTCTTTCACTCAAAACACATGATAGCTATGCAGTTTAATTTGTCATTTTCTTAAATATTATATGTATACAGAATATCAAATTGTAAACATTATTTAAGAAAACTATTCACATGCACTCGTATATGTGTGCTTGTCGCATATTCCTACGTAGTTATGTTAAAAACTCTACATGTTTTGATTCTGATAGCCTTTATATTCTTAGTAGATAAAGTGATATTGACGAATCCAATCACACAACATGTCTATAACAAACTTTATGCCTGTCTCCTGATCTTAAATGTTAGGGAAATAATTCCATCCCAATTGCTGGACATTTGACATTAATATAGAAAAACATTTTTATTATTTTGCTATCAATTGCCCATTAAACAACATCAATAGTGTGTCCAGCTATTAATAATATTCATTCAAATTTTACATCTACGATCTGTAAATTAATTTAGGCCAATAAAATATTAAATAACTTTGCCTTTTAATTATTTTTTTATTTATCTTTATTTTATTTTTTGTTTGCATTTTGGAACTTCGGATTGTTAAAAGAACACTATTTTAAAGATTGACTAAATATTTTACTTCATTTAATTACCTCAGTTATTGTTAAAAGTCCGTGGAATTATTGATTGTGGAATTTTATTGAAATTATATGACTGTTTCGCTGCTCACTGGCAGATTCATCACTGTAAAACTCTGACACTTAAATTTTTATTTACAATATTTAATATTTTAATAACTACACAAACATGGAACTTTGAAGTTTACTTAAACACGTAAAATGCACATAATACTATAAAATCATTTTGAATATAACTCCACATTGAAGTCCAATTATCGTTCTTATGTGACCAATTATCAATTTTTATAGATTGCATACCGCGAATACTGAAGTTTTTATCGTAGTACTAATCAAATGTTCTGAAATTTTAAAATTCTGTTTTGTTTTATTGGTTATTTTGTAATTTGGTGGTTGTTCTGTAAATTGTGGGGCAAATGAGCCTCCAGGTTGACCTAAGTGTATAATGCAATCATTGCAGTTCAATCAATATACTTTACTGTTGTCATGGTGATTTGTAATCATTCATGTTTTTTCAGAATATCACATAATTCATTAGGAGAACTATGTGGTATTTCTCTGAAATATGTTGATGAATGGTTGGTTGAGAATGCTTTAGTATGTCATTGATATATAAATATTTTCTTTTATATGTTAATCTGTTGGAACATACGTGGTTTTGACTTCTTATTCGTGTGTTCATTTAAAATTATGTCTTTTACTTTTGGGTTTAACCATTGAGTTAGTATTAATTTCTTTTTTTAGATCTTCGACAAATTATGGTACTGTAATAAATTTTAATAAACAAACTGTTATAAGCGGCTGTTTACGTACTAATGGATGGTATTGAGTAGACTTTTTGTAAATTTGGTAGGTATGTTTATAGTTATTTCTAGAGTATGTGAGGTCTAAATTATTTGTCAAGTTATTGTTTTTAATTTTGGTACTAAATTTGATTAAAAGGTAAATACTGTGAATATAATTCCCCATCAAGTCGATTTGTCTTTTCATACCCTGGAACAATAATGTGATCAACAAATCTGAAATATTAGGTATCTTTTAGAATTTTCGTCCAAAATGTGGTTGTAATTATTCATCCTTAGTTTAAAATTTGAGTTGACATTGTTAGTTGGAACTTTACTTTATTTATTGAGGAGAACTATTTTTGGTGCGGTGAATATTATGTCAATGAAATTACATATGATTGGAGAGAATTAGTTTTGGATTTTTAAGTTCTATTAGAGCAGATAATTTCTTAATAATATTTTTATTTTCAACAATAGGTGAAAAAATATAATTTCAATTTCAACTGTATATTTTAAAGATGAGTTCTAATCGGAATGTTTTTATAAAGTTAGCTCTATTTTAAATGCTTGCGTCAACTTCAATGTTCGGTGTCTGTGTGTGTAAATTTAATATATGTGTTTTACGCTTGAGAAATCTGCCATATAAACAGTAAACAATTTTCGCCTAACATAATTTCACACAATCTTTACCACTAACTTTATTTGTTAATCCTCTTCAACGAATAAAGGGATAATCCAAGTTTGATAAAGGAATTTAAGAAATTACACTTTTTCTCCCCAATGACATAAAGCAGAAACTTATCAATATAAGGTCACGTCACTTAAATAAAACGGTAAATATTTAATCTTTGCTACTAAAATTAATAATATTTACTACTTATTTATGTTTGGATTAAAAAAAAGATAAAAATTTTGTTTTGTACTGATCTTAGAATTTTGTTATTTAATATGGCGTCTGATAGACTAAAGAGGATTAAGTAATTTACTTACGATAACTTTCATTAACTTTTAACTTAGGTCTCCTTAATAGAATACCTTGACTTACGAATAAAGCGAATAAAAAATCCTTGAATAATAGTATGAATTTCCTCACTATAAGATTAAGTATAGTATTAAGATTATATAGATGTTAAATAATTTGTTTATAACCCTATTTTGTTATAAATTATTATTATTAATTATTTCAATGTTAAATAACTTATACTACTGACAATAGCTACTTAGCGGAATTCCATTTTGTAATAAATGAAACAACTTTGTACTTCCACAAATATATTTAACAAGGCATGCGCATCTAGGTTGGCCAGCTACAGCATTGTTAAAGGCAGCTACAGACTAGAGCTATGTTAGAAATTAAGAGATTAATCAACAAGGACTCAAGTTTAGTTTAAAACGAACAATTAGATCTTAGTAATTGAACTTTTTTACAACCCCTGTCAAAGCCTAGGGATCGTTCCTCTCCCTCTCCTCCTTAAACTAACAGGATTATTTTAATTTTTTTTAGGACTATTTTATTTAAATTCTTGTATCTTAACTCTGTATGATACCTTCCATATTGCCGTAGTAGTCGAAAGCTAGATCTGTACCGAAAACTAGATTAAATGTATTTCTGTAAATCAAAATTGTTTTATTTTATTAGTGGCAGTTTTTTAAAATTTCTTAAAATTATATTTTGTCTAAACTTTGTTTGTAACATCTGTTGCATGAAATAGTGTTTTCATTCACCACAAAATGTAACAACTAAAATAAATCAAGTAATATACCTCCTTCTCTCATAACATGTCTGCCTTGATCTGGTATATTGACGTGAAAACTAATCTTTTTGTTTAACATTGGGTGAAAAGTGAAATTATTTTTGTATATTCTATTTATAATTATTATATCTCATTATTTATATCACTTTAACTTGTTATAAATTATATACAAACATGCAATGCTGACGTAAGGAAGAGTAATGGGTAGGAAAATTTAAAAATGTGCACATCTATAAAATAAAAGTATCATTTATAAAATATCTTTTGTGTATGACATCAAAAAAAAAAATCATAACATAAATATTAAGCGAAACAAGTTTAAGCTCTTTTTAATATACGAGCTCGAATTCAGACCGCATTTATAGTTCATTTTCACATTTTAACACACATCTTCCGAACTGACTATTTATTAGCGAACAGTTTTAGCTAGTTTTTATTTGGGTTTGAGAATGGGTGATTCTTCATCATCATCATCAACATCTAAATATATAATGACCTATCAATCTATTTGTTTAATTAAACAGTTTAAAACACTTTCACAATCTTTATCACTCACCCATTCTCAAACCATAAATTTCAAACTCAAAACAGGGCTATTTCATTGATAAATGTTTACTAGAAATACGCAAGCCCTTGATTTGTTGTTTTGTTTCTTCATGTTAAAAAATAATAATAATTAAATGATATATACACACACAAAATGTAAAATGCCACAGAATATGCATATAAATACAAAAATGCGATATGGTTTTGGTAATGTATACACCTGCAATGACTAAACAAACAAGCACTTTGGATTACAAAATTTATTGTACGGTTATTCATTCAACTCCCACCATTGCTTCCTATTGTGCCGACATAATCATTATAATATTGCGCCATTGACAGACGTTGGACCACTCTATTATTTCAAGAACTGTCTGCCGTTTAATTAACTCATTTGTCATCACTACATAATACGATAATGCAATATTTTACTATGTAAACCGTAAAAGGGTTTTATTTTTAGAACTTGATACAAATATATCATTATATCAATACTTCAAAGTTAAGTTACAAATTACGTTATTAGTTCTTATGCTCCAATTTTTGCAGACAAATAAAGAGAATGTGATGCATTTCATAAACATTATTTAAGAAAACTATTCACATGCACTCGTATATGTGTGCTTGTCGCATATTCCTACGTAGTTATGTTAAAAACTCTACATGTTTTGATTCTGATAGCCTTTATATTCTTAGTAGATAAAGTGATATTGACGAATCCAATCACACAACATGTCTAAAACAAACTTTATGCCTGTCTCCTGATCTTAAATGTTAGGGAAATAATTCCATCCAAATTGCTGGACTTTCGCCATTATTATAGAAAAAACATTCTTATTATTTTGCTATCAATTTCCCATTTAACAACATCAATAGCGTGTCCAGATATTAATAATATTCATTCAAATATTTACGTCTACGTTCTGTATATTAATTTAGGCCAATAAAATATTAAATAACTTTGCCTTTTAATTATTTTTTTATTTATCTTTATTTTATTTTTTGTTTGCACTTTGGAACTTCGGATTGTTAAAAGAACAATATTTTAAAGATTGACTAAATATTTTACTTCATTTAATTACCTCAGTTATTGTTAAAAGTCCGTGGAATTCTTGATTGTGGAATTGTATTGAAATTATATGACTGTTTCGCTGCTCACTGGCAGATTCATTACTGTAAAACTCTGACACTTAAATTTTTATTTACAATATTTAATATTTTAATATCTACACAAACATGGAACTTTGAAGTTTACTTAAACACGTAAAATGCACATAATACTATAAAATCATTTTGAATATAACTCCAGTTTGAAGTCCAATTATCGTTCTTATGTGACCAATTATCAATTTTTATAGATTGCATACCGCGAATACTGAAGTTTTTATCGTAGTACTAATCAAATGTTCTGAAATTTTAAAATTCTGTTTTGTTGTATTGGTTATTTTGTAATTTGGTGGTTGTTCTGTAAATTGTGGGGCAAATAAGCCTCCAGTTTGACCTATGTACTTTTGACGTTGAAAAGAAAAAATTACAAAGAAAGTTGAATAAATTATAGTTTCATTATCTGAGAAAACATAAAAATATTTATACAAAGAAATTAAATTTTTTTTTCAAGATGAGTCATATAACAGAATTTTTAAAATAAACTTGAATTTTTATATTATTTGAAATTCTTTGCTGTATATCTATTGTTTATTCTATTAGTAAATTGCAGTTAGATGAATACTATTTTTGTTATCAGTATTTGAGACGAAATAATTCCATATAGAAATATAGTCTGTATAATTTTATGTATTTTTGAATAGTTTGAATACTCCAAATTTATATACTTTATAACTACTAACAAAAGAAATCATTTTGAAACAGCTTAAATTGGTTTGAAGGAAAATATTGCGTGTTTCTAAACTATTCTGGTTTGACTTCTTTTATTCGTGACAAGTTTGCAACACAGACTTCTAGAAAAAACAAGAATTTTTTATAAAATTATTTTTGTTAACCAAATTTGAAATAACTTTTCATTATGTTATATTTAAAACACCTTTAAATAGTTAAACTTCAAAAATTTAAGTAATATTTGGACAAGGCTCGTGAGCTAGTCAAATATTTTCTGTTAAATTCTATTATTACGACCGTTTAAAACATTGTTACGTTTTCCGAAAATAATGTTTCTATCTATTTGTTATAACTTTGAAAAAATAAAACCGTATTTGTTTTCTAAGATGAAAATATTATAGATTTAAAATAACTTAACTTCTAACAGAATATTGCCAAGATTTAAAAAAATTATAAGTAACATGGACCTATTGTAGTTGCCTGATTGTTAATTTAAATTAAATCCAATTCAACTTTTGAGGTTATATTATTAATTGACTTATAATTTATTATTTACACTAAAAGTTAGTAATTATAGGTAATTGAATTTAAAAAATAATAAAATCATAATTTATGAGAAGGAGACTATTACAATATTCTTTATTTTTCATTTAATATGTTAGTATTATTATTATAATTTAATGGATTTTTTAGAATACTGAGGAATAAATAACATAAAATACCTATTGAATTTCAATTTTAATAGTTTAGTTTACGTTATAGTTTAGTTTAAGATAAGTTTACCTAAAGTAAATTCTCTAAAAAATAAGGTTTCATGATATGAAAATTAAAAATAAAAATTTAAACGTTGTAAAATAATACTCAAATCTTAAATCTAAACTTGCTTGAAATAAATAAATATATTTATATATAAACATTGTAATAATTATGTAAATCGCTATATACGAGCATAGACCTATAACTTACTCTAGCATGATATGTAAAGAGGACTAGGTCTTGTAGTAAATAATGGAAGCAATATCGCGTAAAACTCATTTAGATTCTGTCTTTTCATTTAAATGAAATTTATTCACAGACACGACTCGCGGAGGTTTCCTGAAGTTGCAGAAAATATTGCAGTTACAAATTATTTGTTCAACCTGGAAAAAATAGAGAGGATGGAACATTCTAAAAGGAGGAGAACTCTGAATTGTCAAAAGGAAATTAATTGCTTATTACAAGAACTAAATGAATAGAATATATGTTACCATAGCAGATATTTTTAATGCATTTTTTTATGTAGTATTGGACGACTAAAAATATTTTCTGTACTAGTACATTTTGCATAAAAAATTTAATTATATTGGAACTTTCAACTACTTAAAAAAAAAGGATCAGATTTAGTTAGTAATATTTCTTATTGTAGTAAACAAATGCTTGTATCATCGTATGAATATATTAAACCGTGAAAAGTCAAATATTGTATTGCAAGACTTACAAAGGTTATATTCGGGAAAAAATATTAATACTCATTCAAGAGTGGAATGCATAGTTAAAGCTAAAAGACCATGGGAAAACTTCATATTTATCATCTCACACGTATATTTTCGTCATCACTCCTTTATGTTAAAATTGATTTAATGTTTTACAACATTGTCGAAATTTGTTTCCACAAATATATTGCTATTTAAAAGCACTGTAGTGAAATATACTTAAGTTAAAATGTTTAAAATAATTAAATGATGAAACATTTTTTATTTACATAACTCAGTTAAAAACTGATAGAAAACATTTAAAAAACTAGTAAAATGTTAGAAATACAGAATTGAAGCATTCTTAAGATTGATTTTCGATTATATTATAGACTAAATTTAGGAAGATGAAATCATCAAGAAATTGAGACAATTTTTCGACCATGATGTTGAAATAAAAACACTTGGCTGACATTGTTTACTTTAAAATTTTCATTTTATTTTAAATTTTGGTTTTTACAAATAAAGTAATAAAGACAAAATTATACTACTATTTGTTTGATATATAGAACATATTTATATATGACAAGGAATAGCGTAATGTAATGTTACCTTTATTGGTATTACAATATTCATTTAAAGGTAAAGGTCAGTAATGAAATACGTTAAACATTGCTATTAAAAGTTAGTTTTGTTAAAATACAGCAGTTATATTTTCATAGCTCTTGAAAACAATTTTAACCAACATTTTGTTATTAATTCTTATACAAAGAAATGTAAATGAAGTGGATTAATGTTAATAAAACAGAAATTATCTTGAATATTGATTTTTTTTTTATATAGCAATTAAACTTTAAAGAGGCATTATTGACTCTACTCTTTGTAATAACGACTCTATAACAACTATAACTTAATTGTCCTGTGTATCTCTCTACCATCTCTAATATATACATCTTAGGTGTACCTGGACACTGGCACAGCAAAGTAAATAAATGCTAGAAAGTAAAAAAATACTAACCATTTTCTGAAATCAAAGTCATCAACATGTTAATTTTTATGTGCGCGGAAATGTATCTTCAATTGAACACAAAATTATAATATAATTAAATAACAGCAACGTGTTACGTAATTAATTCATGTACTTTTCTGCCTGGAAGTTTATTGTTATGGTAATGACGTGCAGGAAAGCTGCAGCGTTCAAAGATCAAGATAAGCAAATGTTTTACGGTCCATGTTTATGAAATCCATTGTTCTATGAACAATGTTCATTGAATCTAGTTGTTTGATATCCCTTCCAAATGTCTATATCCTGTATTGTATCTATAATTATATACAATTTTTTAATATATTTTTCTTTTTAGTGAACGTCTGGTTCTTAAGATGAAAGATTTTTCATATTGTTTAATTTAAATTTTAAACTTAAGTTTTTACATTTAAATATTAAAATTGTTTTACATTTCATAAACAGAACGTTTGTAAAATAATTACGTATTTTCCGAATATGTGTCATATATAATAGTTCAAGATATACAAAAATAATACACCTAATACATATAAACTGGAATGGATAACAATGATTTGCGCGAGAAAACTAGTAATTTCAAACCACCTATTCTGAATATTTATATAGGTTTTACATCATATAATTAGTTAAGTAATTATCAAAACGCCTTGTACAATTAAATTTATTATCACTTATTTTATTACTCATTTAATTCTGCTTCGATGAGAAACAAATCCTAAATAAAATGTGCACATGTATAAAACATTTTATCTTTGCATAAAAAAAAAAAAAAAAAAAAAAAAAAGGTTAATGGGTGGCATCTTTGTCCCCTACCTACCCAGGGCCACCATACTATAATCTAATACAAGCAGATCCTCTAAATACAATGACCAAAAATTAGATTCTTGTGCCTTGTAGGATATAATAAATTACATATGTAGATCAAGGAATCATGTTGTGTAGGGTAAGTTTGATTAAAACAGTTGTTACACAAGTTTCCTGAACTAGGAACTGTTTATATCACTAACTACCACACCCTACATAAAGGCATCGTAGATGTGTATATATTAAAAGTCTCTACTCGCTTTGCTCATGTCAATATCTCGGCCCTGGAGGGTCCCAAAGTTGTGCATATCTTAAGAAAACTCCACACGCTACACTAGTATCGGTGAGTTGGCTATCCATATGAGATCTTAACTACACGAATATCACTATTTCTTGGAAGGTAAGGTTTCGATATTAAATTAGTGATTAAATGTCGATCATAGAGATGTCGTACCTTTACATACCGATTTAATATCTGCAAATTTGTATCTAATTTAGAGTGTTTTAAATTATATATTAATGGTTCTATATGAGTACCCTATAGTCCTCTATCCCAAAGGTTTGTTCCTATCTTTATTTTTGTGAAGACTATCGCGCTTTCGAACAGACAACAACAACAACAATGGAGGGACACCGATTGGAAAATCACTTTTCAGTTTCCTGAAGCCATGAAACATGAATATCAGTCAAACAACTCAGGTTGACATTTATAACCAAACTACTCATACTGGGTAAGTAAAAACTGTGCAATTAGTTAAGTTTTGCAACAACCGTTATCTCATCAATATGCAAAACACGTGTGATCTACCGTTCTGCATTCCACAGTTGCTATGTGCTCCAGATCCCGTTAGGGTCAAATTATCTGTTGTATGAAAATGAGCCACCTAGCTGGTACATCGTAAAAATGTTGCGGTAAATGGCGGATCAACGCCCTCTCCTAGAGGTATTATTTGTACAACAAACATGTTCTTTCTCTGTAAGCAGACATTGAGAGTTATAAAGATTTCAACAATATCTTTGCATAATTCCGAATTCGAAGGCGTACGATTTACATAATATTATTCGTATCTCCTAAACGGAATAACCGTATGGTCCTGTCTCGTCAAACTTTGTACCTACCAGATTAACAAATATAACCGCCATGTATTGTGCGTTGCATAACCTTTAAGTTTAATGGGACAAAACTTAAAAATACATAACTCCATAACCCGTCGTCCGATACCGATCTAACTTAGTGCAGACGGAATAAAAAATTTCTTAGCATAAAAAAAGGGTCTCTCGTATTTCAGTAGCTATTCTGTTAAATCCTACATTCTGGCATGAATTCCTCATGTATATATCATTTAATGTACGATTTTACATGCTCTATTGTGAACAAAATCGTAATTGTGTGTAAACAATAAACGCCGAATGCTAGGTAATCCCTAGCAATTTCCCCTCCTTGACACCATAGTAGGGTAACATCCCCTTCCGTACTGTGAACTATTTAAAGGGTCGCCTTAAGCCCATAATACAGCTGAGTTCTACCAGCTCTAGCACCAACCAAATGTATTCCCTTTCATTCTTATTCCACTCATTATGAATTCTTTTACTATCGCTCTACCCTTCACCCTAGTGGTCTATTGATTGTTCCCTCCAGCACCAGCATTCTTCTTCTGATTGTGTCTGTTTGTCCCTTAAGGCAATCAAAGTCTGATCACAATATTTCTCTTCCTGTATAAATTTTTTTTGAATGTCAAGTATTTATGGCGGGTAAATACGCAAAAGTCCGGCGCCTACTGATATCCAAAAGCAAGATATATTTAATGGCCGCACAAGTTTTCGTTAGCTGAAATTGTTTTTGTTTTTGTCAAGGTGGTGGATGGATTTATCGTTTTAAACCGTTATTGCAATATTGACACCTTCAGAGAGAAGAAAGATAGACTGGCGCGAGCATCTGAAAAGGTTATTGTTGAAATATATCTGTTACGATTTTTTTTTAAATTATTCATTTTGTTCTAATGCGTAATTTAATGGAATACGAACAGCTATTGGGGGAAGAAATAAAAACAGTTATTGCCTATTACTAAACCTCTGAAACAGGTTGTAGGTGATAGAAAAGAGTTGCTTGAAACAGTGAAAGAAGTACAAAAAACAGCTGAAAAAAACATAACATTGTGTTGAATTCCATCGCAGAAAAAGAGGATGCTTGAGATGATAGCCTATCGTCAGAAAAAAATGTCAGCTTTTATTCTCGTTCAGGGTGTAAAACGTAAGAAATTAGCGAATAAAAGTTTAGACGACCATGCCGATGATTACCAGGACTATGATTAAGAGGATAAGAGAGACGGTAAAGACGGATGAGAAGACACGAACCACCAATGGATGATGAGGACGATAATACTATGGAAACCGAAATTCCAATAAAATCATCATCTGAAACTCGTGAAACTATATATGAATCGGTTGATACTGGTGAACAACTGTTAAAAACACAGAAAGGCAGAATAAAAATTATGAATTATATTAAAGATTCATTTTTTTTTTTTTTTTTGGTTCTATAACAAGATCTTATTTTAGAAGATATATACATTATTGGAGCAAATTGATAAGACTTTTTGAATACATATAGATAGAAATAATTGGATTCTGGCCGATACAATTATTAATTTAACAGACAGAGATTTAATTATAAGCCAAAAACAATACATCGGAAAGTCTGGATTATACAAATTATTTATTATGTGCAAGCCTGATGTGTACACAGAGGAGTATTGAAAATATACGGTGTAATTTTGAAAACCACCAATGTAAAAATTAAATTTTTGGTTTACTTGAAGTGTGTTGTAAAAAAATTATATATATTTTTCTGATGAATTAAGAATTACATTTATCTTTTTTTAATCACAATTCAGATGCCTTACAAAAAAAATACTTTCATAATTACAACTGCCATGAATTAACACAGTTAAATATGTTTGATTTTGTCACTAAATATTACAAGAATTACATAACATATTTACAAATATACCAGTTAAGTGACATTCTAAATTGTAATATTCACAATGAGAAATAGAAGGAATTATGTTTCGTTCTTAAGGCTTAAAAAGATAATGGTTATATTTATTTCATTTACTAGATCACCAGAAAGATTAGAAATTGAAATTGTGTAATCCATTTGCTGCATCATTTGATCTGTATAGGTAAATTAGACGGGCATTGCTCTGTATTTGTTCTACAGGTAAATTAGATTTAATAAAATCAGGCAAAGTACTGGTGAAAACTATGAACGCGCAAAAACTCATTAGTTCTTACAAATCTTTAATGTTGTGCACTTCCATTGGCTTGTATTCACTTTTTTAATATACATTCGATATCGCAATACGTCAAAATAAGAATTCAATTTTCATAATGGAAATTTATAATTTTAAAATAATGGGATGCCGATTATATGTATCAGAAGCCATTATTATTTTTGCCGTTGCATTAGCACAACAATTTTTCTCATATGCTCGTAATTTTTAAAAAGATGTTAAGCCTTCATGATAAGTAAAACACTGTTTACAAAATACTTTTTGCGTTTATGTTTCGTGACTTAATTAGTTACTAATCTAGAAAAATATTTTTTATAACAATAGTGACATATCTTCTGTTCATAAGTAATGATAATCATATCAAAATATTGTTGTTTTTTTTCATTTAACCAATCCTTAATGGTAAATATTTTCATTTTTATTATTTAAGCCGTATATGTTTATACGTACGTAAAAATTTATGTATTCAAATATTTCAATTTGCTACAAAAGTTTCGGGAAAACTAATATATTACAATGCTAGAATGCCTATTGACAATACATATGATCTCTTAAATTGTGGGGATTAAAAACAGCTTTATTCATTAAATTATTTGGGGCATTGGCAAGTAACCTCCTAATAGTTGATATTGGGTGAATATTGAAACAATTCTATCTACAGACAATAATGAGGAGAAAATTCCTTTCGCCTGACTTTTACTTTTTATAAACAATCTTTTTAAGATATTCTGCAATACAGTACTGCAAGAGGGGTTTTGTAAAATACCAAAAATCTCTGTGTTTCATTTGTTAGTAGTTTCAAAAAATTACATTCCACAACAATATTATATTTAAGGAAACTATAAACTTATCAGTGAATTCATAAACTCGTTATAACCAAAATGACAATTGTTTGAAAAATTTATAATTATTTATTATATCATTCAATGTTGTATCTAAAAACGGAATTCTCACTTGCAGGATTCCCTAAAAACTATTCGTGTGTGACGCCATATTTCTTGACAGAAAACCCACAATAATATATTTCTACGTAATAGTCGTCATCAAAAACAAAATAATCTTTCCTCAATAAGTAATGACTATTCCGTAAATTTTTAAATCCTGTCTTCCATCTAACTTTCTTGTTGAAACAGGATAGCCATTTGCAAACTTTAAAAATGGAAAATCTACTAGGTATATATTTTTTTGGATATGTTTTTGTTTTTTACGACAAGCGCAACATGGTCATTTGATTTTTGATAATGAAAATCTATATCTTCAAAATTTGGTGATAAAAAGAACAACTAATCAGGAAATAATCGTCCGTCTCAATTTCGTTTTTACTATTTTTATAAAACCCATACATTATTGAACCAACATCGTTCCAAAGACATTTACCCAGAGTATATCCTCTTTTATAAATTAAAGCCGACAGTAGGTTTGTTCCATCTTCCGAACATTTTTCAATATTATTGTCTAGACACTATATCCCATCGTGATTAAAGTGTAATTCAACAGGCAACCAATCATTTCGTAGACGAATGCGTGATCAAAAATATAACTGTACCATAATAATCATTTGAACAATAACCTAAACCTCCATGGACTTTATCCCTTCTCTTTTTATTGGATATTAAAATACCATTTTAAAATACCGCAAGATCTGCATGTTGCTCCCAAATTTGGAATGCTATTTTAGCTTGATCTATTACTAACTGATAACGCCATCTGCCGTTTTACTAAACACCAAAACATCATCTTCCACACAACATGTCTTTACTTGTGGTAATTCTAAACAATTTTCTGCTTGCGTGAGAGTATAATTTTCTTGAAACAGACCCATTGCATCTGTTAAACGTTTTAAATCAACATTTAACAGTATCATTAGATGGTGGAAAGATCAAATATAATACATAATTAGATTAACTATGTTGCAGCAAATACAGTCGTTCGTAATAATAGAAATCTTTTTACTTTTTTTCTTTCTTACCCCGATATTTAAAACAGATTACTAAATTATTATTTTTTTAAAAAAACAATAACTAGCAATGATGGTAATTGCATGTACGAAACGACTTGTGTACTATACAAACCTCTTACCAGATTTCCATCCACCAAATGTTCATTAACATACAATGGTTTGATTGAAATGTATATGAAACATCCTATACGTTGTTAGTACGTCTAAGATATAACGCAATGAGGCACGTAGATAATAATATAAAAACATTAGTCACTGTCCTTACCCTGTCACTTGTCAACGGCTTGATGACGCACTTACAACATCAGCCTCTTGTAAACACGTTGCTAGTGCAAACAAAAACATAAAACACAATGTGGCGCATTACCATGCAATAATAACACGGTGCTGAAATATGGAACACCCTTATTATACTTTAAAAAATACATTCCGTCTGACGAAAATTGATAGAAATCGGACGACGGGTTATGGATATATGAACGTTTTAATTCTCTCACCCTTCAAAGTTCAAAATTATATAACCCACAATGCACAGCGGTCATTATATTGGATAACAAGGAAGGAGGCGAGGTTTCGCGGTTATAAGTTAAGAGTATATTTTGTAAATCGTACGCCATCTAATTCGGAATTATGCAAACTTTACTACTGTACTTATGAAAATAAACTTTTAAATATTCAACTGTAAAAATAAACACTTGTGTTCAATGAAATTGAAAATCCATCGAGTAAATACATAATCAAAATAACGATAAATATTTAATCATTATTGTTGTGTTTACTAACTTATACAAATTGTACTTAATTAAATTACAATGATAATATGCACTGTTCTTAGAACTTTACTATTTTGTTAAAGTCTGAAAGTGTGACCTTTAATAATATCTCCTTCAAAGATTCCCGTGTATTCAGAATAAGGATACTATAATAGTACACAATAATAATATGTAAGTGTTTGATTACAGCTATCTCTATAAGAGGCATCTTATCGATCATTTTATAAAAAAATGTATATTGTGTTAAATGTATTTATAATTTGTTGTCTTAAATTGAAGATTTTTTTTTTCAATTTTCCACAAATGTAAAATTATAATTCTGTTTTAGCAATACTGTAGGCCTACTTGAATAAATAAATAATTTGAGAATTGTACTATGTACTCTCATAATTTAAATTAGAAACAAACATACAAATATATGAGATATATAGAAAGGGGGGGGGGTGAAATAAGTAGATAAAATAGAATAAGCTTAAATATGAGATAAAATAATAGTGCACTCACGGATAAAAAAATATTTTTATACGACATAAATAAAACAATACAGTATATGAAAACATAGTAATTGTGGTCGAATGTTGACTTAGTTAGGACTTAGAAAAATATAACGTCACAACCATATTATTTATAAATCAATTCAATGGAGCTTTAGCTTGGCGCTGTAAATATTTGTGTTACACGAATTCCATTCAATTACCGAAAAAGTTTCGATTCTACAAAAAATACAAATACTACGTTTGTAGCAGCATAATGCAAAAATCACACATTAATTTTGTATTTATACTTTTTCAAGTATTATTAACTTTGTAAAGACTGGACAATATTAAATTTTATATTAGTCGTCTTTGCTATGATTTTAATTGTATGTTGTTTTTTAAATTGACAATTCATAAAAAAATTTGTATTAATATTCTTATCAGTGATTATGTGAATTTATAAATTTTGTTTTAAGTCAACCAATGAATCAACAAATAAACACACACGCACACACACACACACACACACACACACACACACACACACACACACACACACACACACCTATTTGCTCCCACACACACAGTTTCTTCATTGGAAATACTAAAGACTTATAAAATAATATTTCTCCTTGTTTATGTTACCGGCCAAACCCGATTTCAAAACAAACTGGTTTTACCTAATAATACAAACAAAATTTATTAACAGCCAATATTTACCAAACTACAGTA
Organism: Aphrophora alni; assembly: GCA_963513935.1. Taxonomy (NCBI): domain Eukaryota; kingdom Metazoa; phylum Arthropoda; class Insecta; order Hemiptera; family Aphrophoridae; genus Aphrophora; species Aphrophora alni. The sequence continues at coordinate 90,786,792 of OY740767.1, forward strand.
ATTTAAAAAGAGTTTATGTTTTGTGCATCAGTTGAGGGAAATATATTGTCAAAAATATATTTAAAAACTAATATCTTTAAACTAATCACTATAGTTTTTCACTATATTTTTTAAATTTCACGTTCATTATATTTTTTTAGCAGAGTAACGTGATGGAAACGATATATCACGCCCCCTTCTTATTAAAATTTTAGTTGCCTTCCGGTGATCTCCTAAACTTTTTTAACACCAAAAACGATAGTAGTCTTCAAGCTAGTAGGGAAAAACTTTGGGGTAAGCCTTTATAAAAATAGAGTGGTAAAAAGCGGTTGTAGCACGTACTATTTACGGCACTGTGCTCCACTAATAAAGACCATCAATTTGATGTAGGCCTACATTTCGACCTATGTTCTCATTAATTTTTTTCTCACTTCCTGTGGGCCGTCCTCAATTGGAGATAGACACTGAGCGCATCAAAAGCAAGTTATTTAGGTCCAATAAGCATATGCGGAGGATCGATCTTCTAACTTAAAATATATTTAAAAAATGTAAAGGGGAAGGGACTAAAAACTCATCCTGTATATGGCTTCACAATTCCTTCATATGGTTATTGGTTTAAGGACAGACAATGCTTTAAACGTGAAATCTTGATGGAAATTTATAATAACAACATATGAGTCGCTTAGTATATAACATAGTGCAAACAAACAAGATCATTTTTGTGCATCAAGTATCCAGAGGCTTGAATAAAATTTTTTTGACATTTAGGTAATCCTATGTCTAATATTGTATGTTTGGTTAATATTTTTTAAGTTTTCAAAAATAATATATACTACAATGTAAAAGATGTTTCTTTTCTGAATGAAATTGCATTTCAGTTACTGAATAGATAATTCTATATGCCAATGTATTAGGTCCAAGACTTATAAAATCTTCAACTAATAAATTGAAGTAAAAGTGTCTTATTTCATAAACCCAATTACCTGCATCGTTATTTAATTATACAATAAACTCTCTTAAAAGATCATGACTAATCTGCTTAGAATGTTATAATAACTAATAGCTTGGCCGCGAACGAGCTTTAATGTAATTAATTATTTAAACATAAAGTCTTATAAGGTAAGAGATTAAATCACCATTTTTTTTTTTTGCAAAATGAAAACTGAAACTAAAATTAAATATAATAGAGTTTGAGAAGAGTCTTATTTAATCAATATAATAATTAAAACTATTCTCAAATTAAATTGACTACTCTATTCACAGTTACATAGATTGTATAAACTGAAATTAAATCCAAGTTACTAATGATGTGTGTCACTTGTTCTAGAGCTGGGCTATTAAGTTAGACATCTAAAAGGCTGAAGTGAACTTAGTGTTTCAGCAAATACGACATAAATTACAAAGCTTTTACTTTAAATCTCCTTTATCCAATCACAAAACCCAAGCTCACGGAACTCACTAACTTAGATTTATCAGTAAATGATTTTACAGTGAGATAAGTAGATAGATGATAAATAGGTTAGTTCAATAGACTGAAAGGAACATATTTACTATCGTATTAAGTAAATGTTAAACATGATACTAGATAGAGAGGAATATATATATATATATATGTGTGTACTTACATAAAGAGGCGGCGGTGTTAGGGGAAAAGAATCAAGTGCCCAAGTACCCAGAGCATAATGATGTAATCAATTTTTTTTAAATCTCTTTATACATCATTAATGAACGTATTTAATATAAAGCAATGAAACATTTGATAAATATTGCATTTATTTGCTCAAAAATGTAAGAACACCTAAATATGTCTTGTTAATGGTCATCTTCTTGTGAAGATATAACATGATATTACAACGTGATATTATATTATAACGTGGTAGTTATATAATTTAATAGATGAATTATATATCGATGGATCGAGAGATAGAGAGATGGAGAGAGGGAGAGAGGAAGAGGGAAGAGAGGGAGGGAGGGAGAGAGAGAGAGAGAGAGAGAGAGAGAGAGAGAGAGAGAGAGAGAGAGAGAGAGAGAGAGAGAGAGAGAGAGAGAGAGAGAGAGAGAGAGAGAGAAAGAATAACCTTACCCTATCCCAGTCTATGACATATTATTTATAAATAAACGTAAATATTACAGTGATTCAATATCCTAATTGTATGAAACGTTTTTTTATATACACCCTACCAGCAATTCTTGAGGTGGTGGTGTTTCAATAGTTTTAAAAATGAATATAATTGCTTAAATTGGCAGACATTTGAGTGGAATTTCGCTCAGCTTATTTACGATCTTTGGCCTCTATAGTTATAGTTTCTCTATGAAATAAGCTGTTGCCTAATAGACAATGAAAGCAGTATTTATGTAAATATTACTTTACCAACTTCAAACCAACTTCATGAAAATATAGTTATTATTTTTTCTACAATATTATTGGTTAGATTTGGTTTTTACGAAAAATTGCGAGATAACCTTCTACAAACAATACATTAATGTATTTTGTTTCAAATACAACACCTTTACCCCGTCGTTTGATCATATCTGAGTATTTATTTGTAAAATAATATAAGAAAAGTTGTTAACTTTTGAAATAGTGACGATCTGAGTTATTAATATATATATATATATATATATATATATATATATATATATATTATAATACATTTCTTGAGTATTATATTTATTTAAATTAATTATAAATTAAAAATTATTTATATCATTAAGTTCTTAAATAGCACAATAAAAGAAATATTCACTATAAAAAAATAAATGTTTTTTTATATTTTTATCTCGGGGTCAGATTTGGGTTTCACAATTAAACAGAAATATATTTAAATAATAATCAGTTTTAAATAATAATTAGTTCATCTCACCATCATTTATAATGTTCCTTTTATATACTTCTTTCTGGTAATTGTTCAATATAATAATTATTTCAATATTTCAATATTTCACTTAAACTGTTTTTATTTTTCAATCGTATCCTATACCTTTAAAAATATCAACTTCACTTCAGATCATCTTATATCAGAATAATTTGAAAATTTCTTCCTCTTTTTTTTAAATTGTTATTATAAATCATATGATTTACTTGTTGTTTCAATCACATGGTTTTCCTGCACCTGCTTATTAAATTTTGTATTCTTCTATGTAACATTTGAATAATTTTCCATAACTTTACATTTATAATCCTATTCCATTTACAAATTTATTCTTCAATTATATAAAAATGTTACAACTGTCCTCCAAAATTTTAATTTTTTAAAAAAAAATTTATTTATTTATTTATTTTTTTTTTAAAACAAATTACTAAATTTTTATCAGTGACATTTTTCTATAGTCATTGACTATTTTACAAACTTTACATACATCTCCCTTTAATTTGAATTTAAATTTATAAAACTTTTCTTTAGTTGGTGTCAGTGTTAAATTTCTCATTTGTATTATTTTTTCAATGTTCTTTATGTCGCCAATTTATTCATCCCCATTTCGCCACTTATCATAATATTTATATATTTCTAATATGCCATATTCCTCCTGTCCTACTATCTCACTTCTAACTCCATCTTTTATTTCTTTATCCATCTTAATTACCACTTGCCTATTATCATAATTAATTATTATATTATCTTCATTGAAATCTAACTTCATTTTCAGTTCATTTATACTATCCATGCCTATTATTACCTCTCGTAACAAGTCTGGTACTACTAAAAATTGCATTGTACATAATATCTCTCCTATTTGGACATTTAGCATTATAATACTCTCGATCCGCCGACTCTTCTTCCCTGTTGCTGTCACAATACTTACTCCTACTACTGGTAATTCTTCACACCTTCCTAACTTATTCTTATTTTGTATAAACCATTCTTTTTGTATGCATGTAGCATTACTAGCTGTATCTATTAAACTCTTTACTTTTATTTCTCCTAACTGTATTTCAACTTCTGGATTATCATTCTTATATTTTTCATTTCCTATGGCTATATCCTCCTCCTTGTCAAATTCTGTCAAAAACTTCTTGTCGCATAATACTGTAGTTATTACAATTTCATTTTTTGGAATAGGCCTATCTTGCTTTACATCCTCTAAAATTAGTTCTTCACTAATAAGTTTTTTATACCTCCTTTCTGTTATATTTTGTTGCACTGGAATATCCTTTATTAACTCTTTATTTGTATTATTATCATGGCCTATAATCTTATGTGATGTTCCAGTGCTTTCTAGTTTAAAGCCTGGGTCGTTGTACACACTGCTTCTTGTCTTTGTTCTGGTTCCGCCCTAATCATATTCATTGCCTTAGGTCTATTACTTTCTTGTCCTCTGTGTCCTGCATTACTTTGAAATTGAACTATGTTCTGCCTAGGTGGACTGTTTGGTGTAAATCTGTATGGCATGTTATCATTTCTAGGCCTATACTGTTCTCTGTTACCATTTCCCTGGTATTGTGGTCTATATACATTATTTCTATTGTTAAATGGCCTGAAACTGTTAAAGTTATTGTTATTTCTGAAAGGTTGTATGTTTCCATCTTTATATTGTGGTCTAAATTTGTTTTCATTTTCATTTTGTCTGAAATTTCGCCTTACTTCTTCATTTTTCCGAATTGTGTCATTTCTTTCTTCGATGTCCTCCTCATTTAGAAATCTTTCCATGTCTCTAATTGAAATTATCTTTTGTACACGCCGTGCATCCCTTATTTTGTCATCAAAATGTCTAGCCAGTCTTCGTACTATTTCATCCTCAGATGGTGTTGGTGTTAAATTTCTCATAACTATCACCTTTTCAATAAAATATTCTGCTCTCCTTAGCTTTCCATCTTTTCTATATTTCTCCACTTCTAAACTGTTTCTAATTCCGTTTTGTACTTCATCGTTCCAATATTTTTCTAAAAATCTTTCTTGGAAATTTTCCAAGTCTTCTATGTCCTCCCTTGTAATTTGCCACCATCTAGCAGCATTTCCTTCCATAGATATGTCCATTATATCCTTAATGTCCACCTTTTCTCTACCTTCTCTTTCCCTTCTCTCTTGCATCTTCTCTACATATCTCTTCAACTTTCTTATATATTCAATTGGGTTTATTCCCCTTCCATTAAACTTAGGCATTGTAGTCTGAGCGTGGCTTTCATCATTAGCATAGTATATTATCTGAGTAGTTCTATTTTCCATACTATCCTTCTTATTTAATCTCTCCTCCGTTTCCTTCATTTTCTCTTCCATATTACTAGCTACCCTTTCAAAATTTTGTTTATTCATTTTAACCCTATTATTTAACTCTTCAATATTCTCCTTCTCTTCTTTTAATTCCTCTCCCAACATCTGAAAATTTTCCTCTACTTTCCTCCCAAATTTCTTATGATCTTCTATTATCCTCTCTTGTTTCTCCTCTATCTCTCTCTTAAACTCATCAAATTTATTATCAATCTTTCCCTCTAACTTTTCAAATTTTTTCTCAAATCCTTCCAATTTCTTCATCATTTCATTTTTATTCTCTTCATTTTTTGTTTCCATTCTTGACATTGTTTCCCTCATTACATCAAATTTGTTATCCTTCTCATCCATCTTCTTCATCATTTCTCTCAATAATTTCTCCATACCTGATTCTTCTTTATTCACTGTAACAAGTGTAACACCTCCTCTTTCTATTTCTATCTCCCTAACATTTTCTTCTACCTCAGAGCATGGTACCCTATCTCTTTCATCCTGTCCTAACCTGTCCTGCCCTGAATATGGGGAACATTCATCAATTTCCTGAACCTCCAATATTTTAACCATTTGTCCTTCCTCCTGTACCATTCCCTTCTTAGGCCTATCCTGTTTCTTTTGATTCTCCAATTCTCTTTTTTTTGTGTCTCTTTTGGGTTATCTCTTAATTCATAACGTCCTTGCTCTGACATTTTAATTATTTATTTTGTTTAAATTGAAATTTCTTTTAATTGAATAAGTTAATATTAAAAAATAATATATATTTAAAATTATTAAATATATATTATAAAACCTGAAATTGCTTATTGTTTAATTGCACATTTAATCGAGCCCCACGTTGTGGATGCCAAATTTATAATACTTTATTTGAGTTATTTTATTTTTATTTAAATTAATTATAAATTAAAAATTATTTATATCATTAAGTTCTTAAATAGCACAATAAAAGAAATATTCACTATAAAAAAATTAATGTTTTTTTTATATTTTTATCTCGGGGTCAGATTTGGGTTTCACAATTAAACAGAAATATATTTAAATAATAATCAGTTTTAAATAATAATTAGTTCATCTCACCATCATTTATAATGTTCCTTTTATATACTTCTTCCTGGTAGTTGTTCAATATAATAATTATTTCAATATTTCAATATTTCACTTAAACTGTTTTTATTTTTCAATCGTATCCTATACCTTTAAAAATATCAACTTCACTTCAGATCATCTTATATCAGAATAATTTGAAAATTTCTTCCTCTTTTTTTTAAATTGTTATTATAAATCATATGATTTACTTGTTGTTTCAATCACATGGTTTTCCTGCACCTGCTTATTAAATTTTGTATTCTTCTATGTAACATTTGAATAATTTTCCATAACTTTACATTTATAATCCTATTCCATTTACAAATTTATTCTTCAATTATATAAAAATGTTACAATATATATATATATATATATATATATATATATATATATATATATATATATATATATTAAGAAAGATATAGAATATTAGAAAGATATATATTAAAAAAGAAGAAGAAAAATATATGTATTCTGAGTTGAATAATATATATATATATATTTTCTTCTTTTTTTTTCTTTCTAAAAAGTAAAGTAAACAATGTATCGATATAATAATCTTATTCACGTATTATATTTTGTGTTGACAATTTTTATTGAGTTGTTGAGTTAATAAATTCGTTATTTTAAATATTTAGTCAAGAGTGTACAATATCACCCTTGCTTTCACTGTAAATTAAAGTGACTGTATTTGAGTTATAATAGGTTTATTACTAAATATTATGTTGTCCCTAACTGATTTATTTCTCAGTTAAAGTTAGGTATGATATTTCTACTGTGTAGTGTATAAACATGTTTATCGTTCTTTTCTAACTCTTTTTTACTGATCAAATTAAAAGCTACCTATATGTATATATATATATATATATATATATATATATATATATATATATATATAACTCAGTTTTTCTTCAAACAGTTATCAAATATACGTGGAAGGTGTTTAATATACTTGAAGATGTATATCTTAATTTTAATTTGAATAGCAACAGAAAACTTATAATATTTTTGTTGTTGTTAGGAATAAAAATATTCCAGAAGTCGGGTTCTAATGATTTTTTTAAAAATGATCTAGGGAAAAAAGGTTTATTTTAAAATGCTCGTTCTATGTCTCTATAACAAATTGTTGACTATAATATGCATAAATCTCTCCTATAAACTATTGACTCTAATACACATAAAATCTCTCTAGTAATTTATTGATTTTTATACACATAAACCTCTCTAGTATATTATTGAGTTTTATACACATAATTTTGTCTAATAGGTTATTGACTCGCAAACGCATATACGGTTATTATCACTATCTTATTATTATAAATTGACACGAAATACCAAACTAATTTATTACTTAAATATTTTAAGCTTTTCATCAAGAACTATCCCAATGATTATGACAAAGTATAACCTTTAACATAAGTTACAAAGATTTACTAAACTGCTTTATGCATGAACCTTTCTCACCTTTCTTGTGCCGAATTCCCGTGATTTCGTGCCGTGACCCTTGTAACGAATTCTCTCTTCAGCAAACAATCTAATACCGTGACAGCCCCCTGATCACGTTCTCTCCTCTGGCAAAGTCTCCGTTTGGGTTCAGTCTCTCAGTTAATGAACTCACCCCCTTTCCTCCATACCCTTCAGTTGTTTATGAGGTGTTTGAATGTTTCAAACCAAGCAATTGCCTAACTTTTGAATTCTGCTGCAGTGATTGTTTATGCTCTGGAGTCTATCGAGTGGGTTAGCACATTTGTATATTACCTTTTAACTTAAGTTATTTTTAAATCTTAAATTCAAAAACTCTCTATTGGTTTCTTGATATATGTGGTATATTAAACTACACATCCCAAACAATGAATTGTACGATTATATTCAACTAAAATATAAGTGGTAATATACTAGCTGGATATCTGTGTTTTGTACGGTGATTTTCTAAAAAAATATAGAATATAAAATCATTTATTACAAATAGGTTTTTATGAAGCTTAAATACCGGTATTTTTAAACTAAGAGAAGCTATTTAAGTTATTTAAGCTTTGACAGTTTGGAAAGTTCTTAGAAGCCCCGAAAAGTTTTGTGGGCATTTTTTTGCAATTATGAGCTACAGTTTTCAAAATCCATTCTAAGTGAACACCTACATTCCAAGTACAATAAACTTTCTAATTTCGAGTTTGTTGGTTTTATAGTACCGGGGTTATTTGTGAATATTCAATTTTAGGATTCAAATTTATCAAAAATCCATCATAGATAGGACCTAAAACCCAAGCTGAACATACGTACCAAATTTTAAGTTTGTAGGCTGTACAGTTCTGGAGATTTCGTTATGAGAGACTGAGTAGTGATTTAGCTTTTATACGAGGGTAAGTCAAAAATTGAAGGAAAATTTTGATTTTCCTGCGAATCACATGTATGGTAGCACTGATGGTTTTGCTATAACTCAAAACGTCTATCAGCTGTTAATTGAAAGTATGGTTTCATTGTTAGCTATTGTGATTGTGTTTAAAAGACTGTTTGAAATGAGTTCTTGTTTATCGGATTGCACCATGGAAGAAATGAGAGCAGTGGTACTTTTCCTCAATTAAGAAGCTAATTCCACCAGCAGAGAATATTCTTCAAATTGAGCAGCAATGTGGAGAGAATTGTTTAAGTGGAAGCAATATTTACGAATGGATCGCTTTAAAGTGGAAGGATATCTCTGTGTGATGAACCACGGTCTTGTAGGCTTTCCATTTCAAATACTAATGACGATATTGAAGCTGTTAAACAAACGATTCTCTATAATTAACTATTAGAGTTGATGAAATTGCAAGTGGGTTAAATGTAAGTCATGGCTCAGCACATACAATCATCCACGTTTCTTTCAACTTTCGAAAAGTCTGTGCTCGCTGGGTTCCACGTCAATTGACCAGCATCCACTATGACAATCGTTTGAAAATTACCCAGAAGCATTTAAAACGTTATGAATTTAAGGAGACTCATTTCTTAAGAGAATAATAACTGTTGATGAAACATGGGTTCATCATATTGAACCAGAGATTTACGACAATTTTGAATCAAGCACTGATTCCCTCAAACACCAACGCACATAGAAATAAGCTATCAAAATATTATGAAAGATTGTATTATAACATTATAATCATAACATTATTATAAGAGATACATTGACAACCACGTAATAAGTTGTCACATTAAAAGTGACCAAGTGACGTAAGTCTTCTTCCTTAGATGTTGTAAATTCTGCATTTCTAGAAACTTAATTTACAAGTGTGGCTTTCACATCACAATAAAATAGTTGAAAACTGTCCGACCTTCATGGAAATGAACAAAAATAACAATGACGTTTCGGGACATTTATCCCATCTTCTGACAAAAGATAAATATTTTACTCAACCGAGGTCGTCAAACACTAAAATTATTTACACAAAACACACACATCACATTAAAAGTAAGTTTAGTTGTACACAAAAATATTTCACTTGACGGAACCAAGGTACGAAACTTTTTTTAACTAATAGTGACCTAGATACTGAAATTGAATTCATTAGAGTTTATGTGTATTTTATGTTTTATGACACGGTCCTAATTGACAAAGACAATTTAACTTATTATGTGTTGTGATTAGTGTTTAGTTATTTGTGTACAGGATTTAGACAACGCGATTGTTCGCAAAACAGTTATCAACGAAAGAAGGATATTAGGACAAGTTAGAATCACTGTAAGAACAATATATAACATTAATAGTAAAGGCGATTTAATTACATGGTCAAACAAATAATGAACCTTTCCATTTTTAATAACAACCATTTCTTAAATAGTTTTTTTTTTTTTTTTTTTTTTAATTATGTGGTGTGTTGAATTTCAAATCATCTGGTATATTTTTAAGTAATTTTTTAGCTGTATTTAAAATGAAGTACCTAAAACATGTTATGTTAGCTTTTAGCTAAGCCGTTTGTAGAAATTAGAGGTAATGTATAGTTAGTATTAGCACTACTTTTTAGGTTACCGCGTAAAGGTAAAACTTCTAACTTTCGAATTATTGAACTAGATGGTTTCATTTGTCTTTTCTAATAATGTTTTTCACAAAACTTGCCTAAGCTATTTAGCCTTTACAGGAAAAAAAATACAACTTTCTAAGAATCACTTGAATAATAATAATAATACTTCTGAACCATCTCTCTACCTTTTGTACACCATAGACATAATACATGATGACGAAACTATGATCGCAACATTTGTCCAACACTACAGTGTACAAAGTAGTATACTGGACGCAATTGTGGCGCATAAAACTCAATAAAGACAAATCTACACATATAAATTTCACATACAAGAAGATAGTAAAAGTCCCCGTAACCATTAACAACCAAATCATACCCTACGCTAACACTTCTAAATACTTGGGTATGACCCTGGATGCAAAGCTCAAGTGAAAGGAGCATGTGAAAAAGAAAACGAGGAGCTGAGCAACAAATATCGAACTCTGTACTGGCTCATCGGGCGTAACTCCGGACTGTCGATTGAGAACAAAATCTTGATTTATAAGCAAATATTGAAACCAGTGTGGACGTATAGCATACAACTTTGGGACTGTTTAGATTATCCAACAATTTCAGAACAAAATACTGCGGGGAATAGTTGAGACTCCATGGTACGTACGGAATAAAGATCTCCATCGTGACCTGCGAGTTAGTCTGGTAACGGAGGAGATAAGGAAAACGTTTGCGGAAGCATTCAAATCCTGAGTTGCTGACCGTACTGGATGTAGTCGGTGACATCCGTCGCCTCAGCAGACAGAAGCCACACGATCTGATGGCTTAACAAAACGGATAGTTTTAGTTTCTCAAAATCCTATCAACACAGCGATATACTTATAAAAGAAAATCGTTTGTCGGTCCAGTGGGCTGGTTGTAATAAACCGGAGGTGGTTTTAGTGGGTAAAAATCCCACACTATCATTGTGTGCAATGGTGTCTTTTGAAGATTTCCACCTCCGGTATAAAACTAAAAAATAAAATTTAAAAAAAAACCCTGAATAATGTTTCTTAAAAAATAAAAAAATAAATTCTTATCGGAGAATTATTTTATTCTTTAATTTTGATATAATTTGTAGTTTCCAAGATAAAGCATTATCCAAATACAGTCATAGATATTTTACAGAACAAACATTATCAATTCTATCACATTTAAGGCATTTTATCGTAGTAACTTATATACATCTTAAATATTTATAAAATATTTGTTTTAGGATAATCGTAATAAAAATGTTATAAAATTTGTATTAGATGCATTGAGGATTAGTTCCCCCCCCCCCCCCCCTTCAAATTCACAGCTTTAGTGTTTGAAATCCTTTTCCATTGCTATTTTATTTATCATCTCGGTTTTATTCCAATACATTTGAAATAAAGAAATTATTCTTCATAATAAACTGAGCTTTTCCTATTATACCAACACCATAATAGGAATAGGGGAAACTACTCTTAATAGATTCTATAATTTTTTTTTAAATAACAATACTATCCATCTCTCTTGTCTAAGATAAACATGTTTATTTTGCCGGAACAGGAGAAATTAGTTTGAAACACTGTTACGAAAAAATACAGAATTGATTTATTTGTTGCACCAACTGTCTGTTGGTGACCACATTATAATGATAAAATATATTCGATAGGACCCAGTTTGTGTATGTTTTCATATTTAAAATACGTGTATAATTGTATAATCCTATTATGTAATTTGTATAATCAGCATAATAATATACGACTCATACTTAATATATTCAATTTTTTTTAAAACAATAAACGTTGTCAGTACATAAACTAATGATGTATTATTTTGATAGAAGGGATTTAGCCAACATTAAATACAGAAATTATGTATGCATAGTCGAAGAAACAGAGTTAAAATAAAACTATTAACAATATTATCTACCCTCTACGGTAATTATTTTTAACTGTAACATATTTCCTTTATAAATATATTTCCTTATGTTTTTAAAATAACATTTTCTTAAGTTATTGTAAATACTTTTTTTCAAAATCAAAATAAAGGGGAAACTTTTACCATAAAAAAAATTGAATAGCCTATGTAAAAAGTATTACTGGAAGTTAAATTGTTTTACGTTTCTTAAAGCAATAAGTATTATTAAAAACTAAACTGAAATTTGTTTAAAAGAATTTGAATTAAACTAGAAACACAAGATATAAATGGAGAAAATAATTAATACAATAATAAAATTCTACGAATACTAAAAAAGGTTTATTAAAATATACATTAAGATTACTACGGCCACATTTACAAAAATGTGATATCATTGAGTATAGAAGATAAAGTCTAACACAAGCTGCTTTGTGTGACTTCCAATCAATCATTCATAAACCGTTATAGACTACCTCCTCTCATATTTCATTCCTTTTAAAACAGTCCCGTCATCATCGACTAAAGAAAATGTAGAGAGAAATCCAAGTTTTATAAGACAAAAGAAAATTGTGTTTGTAATCACAAATGGTATTTTTTTTTATTGTAAGTGATACGTATGCAGTATTTCATTTTTTTAAATATATAATGTCACATGTCAGCTTGAGTGTTGTTATAAACAGATAAATACTATATATTTTTGAAAATTTGAAGAATGAAAATGACTCTAAAGGTAAAACTAAAACTGCAACAAACTATAGTACGAATGAAACAAATGATTAATAAAAATAGCAAAATACAAACAAGAGAAGATTGAGTTCAGATTTAACAAAGGATTTTACTGAAGTTCTTAATTATGATTCCAGGTTCTAACTTCTGACGATAACACTATTATTTTTGTATTTTTTAATAGTTCCTTTGGAAATGGTAAGATTTATATTTATATAGAATATTTACACATTCTTAACGTTAGTCATTTTGGTATATATATATATATATATATATATATATATATATATATATATATATTCTTTTTACACGTTAAAATAAGAAATTTGTAAATTATCTTCTATTTAAAGGCAATGATCTCACTTGAAATTTTCCTAATTTATTAATTTTATTGTTTTACCTTCTTTCTTCCAAAGACATTCACTTCACATTTAGAACACAGATCTAATTAAAAGATACTGTTTCGTTAATTAAATATATTAATACCTATACGCAAAAGATGAAGTGTGCCAGGGTAAATTATTTTGAGAATGATGACAATGGCCAACAATGAAAATGTTTCGGGCTCAAAAATATCTTATTCTATGTATTTCCACTTGCTTAGACATTGTGAAAGAAGAACCAAACAAGCCTTACACTTGAAATTACCCTGGTTTTGTGGGAAAATATGACAAACTCCATAGATAGAATCAATTGGAATTGAGTGATCTCATTCGATACCATAAATTGTCAAAGTAGAAAAGAGAACTTCTAGGGTCAAGGCTACAACAATGGATTCCACTTCAACTTGATATCTGCTTCTCACAGTACAGACAATCAGAGGATCCCGTAGTAGCATATATTTTTATATATGCGGGAAAGTAGGATCCAGAAAAAAAACCTTATTTTTTGCTACTACGTTAATAGCTTGGTTAAATATTTTAATTTGAACAATGTTCCAACTGAAAGGAAGTTAATCATAGCCTCCTTGAAGCTTAGTTTGAAAGCTATATTACATCACAACGGCGACCATCTCCCTTGGTCATGTATTTCACATGAAGTGAAACTTATGAAACTTATGCAAACATGACAACCCTTTTCGACTCAATATAATATACTGAACACAAGTGGAAATTCTGTGTTGATCTAAAAGTCATCGCTGTACTCAAATGGGGTGCACTAAATATTGCTGTTTTTTATGTATGTACGAAAGTAGGGATAAGACATCACAGTATATTCAAGCAGGCTGGCCTGTAAGAAATCTTGACACCAGCGAGAAAAATGTTGTTGCCGAGCCTCTCGTGGACTCAAAAGATGATCTTCTTTCACTCCACATATAAAGTTGGGTTTGTTAAAAAATGTTGTCAAAGCTATGAACCAAGAATGACAGGTCTAATGGTACTTATAAAATTAATTTCCTAATAAACTGATACAAAAGTTAAGGAAGGAAGTTTCATTTGACAACGAATTTTTTAACTTGTAAAAGATCCTGCGTTTTGTAGTTGAAAGAAAACGCGCGGGAAGAAAATGTATGGATTTTTAGGCAACAAAGAGATGATAACTACACTTAATTGGTGACAGTACTTCTGCAAAAATACCACCAACTCTGATGCAACATGTCACTTAAAATTCTTTATCTCCAATATAACCTACACTTCCTCAACTTTCCTAGTTGTAGTCAGTAATGAACACGGGGAAAGATTCCATCAGTAAATTACTGCAATAGAACAAAGATGTCAGGGCCGCTGGAATGGACGAATGATTGCGATCTCATGAAGCATTCACATGATTATCTTCAGGCCCAACCTTAATACCTGCCGGGTATTTTTCCATCAATTTAGAATTTTTAGATTGTAACTATTATTAAAAATCAAATGGACTTTCAATATTGCTGGCATATGTAATTAAATGTATCGTTTTCTCTTAATTCGTTAAAACTAAATACTTCCAATTATTTCATGTAAAAGAAACTAAATCTAATAAAATATTTTGATGTAGTGCCATCTCATCCCAGTGCTATCTCATCCAACATCCAATTTCCTAGAAAAAAGTGTCATCTCGTCCAGTGCAGTTTTACAGTTGATTAACCTAACCTAATGGCCGCTTTGAATATTTTCAGATTTTATTTGTAATTTATGTCAAATAATTCTGTTAATATACAAGCGGCTTCATATTCTACAACCTTGAGGTGGAACATTGGAACAGACTGTTGTTGAACTGCTCAACCTGGAGCCTAGGTAAGGAGTACTCGCAAGAAGATTAGTTTTCTCCCTGTATTACATACAAGAGCATTTAGGGGGGGGGGTTAAAATAGTATGAAGCTAGAAAATATGGAAGACCCGAAATTTTATAAATAATAAGAATTTTATAAAATTATAAAGGTAGGCTACTACAAACTTTCCAATAGTTTTTGTAGACCTGTCAAGTAAACAATAGCATAGGTATTTGGATGAGATGGCACTTGGATGAGATAGCACCTGGACGAGATGGCACGACACCAATATTTTCTTTATCATATGTTTTTCGCAATCCAAAATTAGTAATATTTAACTCATTAAGTAAAAGAAACATTAAAAAAAATTCTTTTTCACCAGTGTTATTAGATGATTTAAATATATTGGGTAGATATATTATATTTAAAATTAAAAAATGTTTTAACTAACGGATGGTGGTGAATTATAAATTTTTTTAGGTGTCAAATATAATATAATTTCATCACTATTGGATTATTATATTGAATTATTATTATTGTTTGTGTAGATTTTTAATTGGAAAATGTAAAGCACATTTAAATACATATTGTAAAATTATTTCGAAGTATAAATTTATTTGTTGTGTTGTTGAATATTCTCTTGTATTCCTGCTTTTAACAATATGTAAACAGGAAGAAACAATCCATTAAACCATGATGTGGCAGCTGTCGGATGTCCAACGGTTATATTTGTATCCCAAGTGTCAATGTCGGAAAAAAGACAATTACGTACTTAAGACAGTTTATGAAAAATAATCGATTTTTCAACAACTATTCTTATAAGTAACTAGAAAAGGTAACTTGGATTAGTTTGAATAAACTAAATATACTAGTTTATAACTAAAGTATAACCAGATTGTTACAAAGTTGAATGGATGAGATATGCAATAGTCGGAAGTATTTTTTACTATTTGGGGACTAAAATAATCCATATATTGTTTGTAACTTTTAATTAATTATGTTCATTTTCTTCTCAATGAACCAATAAAGAATTTGATAATTTTAAAATAATACCAGACCTTGCTTCTCTTATAACTTAGTTCTAGTTAAAGTAGACATGTAATAAAGACAACATATAACATTTATTATTCAAAAACATTAAAATATAAAACAAGTTTACACAATTAAAACTATTTAGTTAACGTAATAAAACAATACATTTACAAACTAAAAGCGTAGAGAGGGATGGAAACTGCGTCTTGATTTATGATATTGTTTAAAATAATTAGAATTACAGATTTACCTGATGTTTCTACAGGGCAAGTACATCCATAAAGATCGCTTGGCTACTGTTAACAGTGAGGAACCAACTTCCGCCGCCCCGGGCTCACTTCAACTACTGTAATAATTAACTTTATAACAACTGCTGACCTACTAAATTATATAATATAATTTAATTAGTTTTTGTTTATTAGAAATATGATTGTAATAATATAATTTAATTAACTTTTGTTTTATGAAATTATGATTTTCATTAAAACGATTGAATTATTTGATTTTCAGAAATAATAATTGTAGTTTATATGATTTAATTTATTAAAATAAGAATGAAGTTAGAGTTTTAAAACCGTAGTAGTGGTGGAATCTTATGTGGATTGAGATGATCTGCAGATGTTCTAAAACAAATAAAAATAACACAAAAATAAATTTTGTTGGAATGAAAGTTTATATGAAATTGATAGTTATATATCTTAGTAAAGATGAAGTTTATGGTTAAAACAGAATCTAATAGTAATTTTACCACAATACAATGCAATTTATTTATTTTCCAAAAGTATTTAAAAGGTGATAATCATTCAAAAGTTAAACAGGCAAATCATTAAAGGATTTTATTTAACATTTAGTTTAATTTTGCACTCTGATAAGTTCAGTATTCTCAGAATTAAGTATTTTTATTTTCACACATGTAAAAATTCAAAAAATTATTTTAATATATTAATATGAGTGATGGTCTAATCACAACTAAAACGCATGTAAAAGTGGTCAAAAACACACACTCAAAACACAATGTCAAATACCTAGGTTTTCACTACAGGGGTAAACTCTTTGTCATTCACTCTGTTCTTCCCATTTCCATGGAATCCAGATGAACTTCGGGTCCCAACAAAATTTATGTTATGATTATAATGGTGCACGTTCCGGTGACGTTTCTCACATGTGTTAAATTCAGCCATTAATTCTCTAAGCATGCGCTATTAATTTTTTTTTTTTGTATTTTGACTTCAACCTTTTCTGTCGTTCATCTTATTATATTATGTCGGGCTAGTTTCGGGGAATTGATCTTTGCCTTAAATAATCCAGATAAACAGGTAATCTAGGCATCGTTATCACACGAAATGTCAGAATGTAAGAATAATAAGTTTATAAATTTAATTTCATCGAGCGTTCAATTGCCAGTAATATCGATTAATAATTATTGTTTCTATGGTTTCACTTTCAAACCTAAGGTATTGGTTAGAAAATTGTGCGTGTTTGTTCGTTTACTAAAATATAAAAAAAATAATCTGAATCGCGCACAGAGAGTTTATATACATATCTATAATTTAATAATTATTATATTATTGTGAATAAAGTTTATCTGGACTAGTGAATATGGTTCTTCCTGTCTAGGGACTAATTCTTACAACCATGGAATGTTTAAAGAGCCTAAATCATTTGATTTAATGCTACTCAAAATGTTTTTATATTAATATGTTAGCTTAATTTGAAGTAAATAAAACTTTCTTTTATGAAGTTAAAATACCAATTAATATATGCAAAGATTAGCTACTAATGTAATTTAACATGTGGGTTTTAATAATAACATAAATCCTGTTATCTTGACCTAAATAAAACACAACCTTATAAAGTCCCTATTCACTCCTACTTAATGTTCAGTTTCCAACTTCAATTTCTGTAGTAGCAGAGTCAGAGTCAACAAGTCTACATTGATTTAAATGGAATTGGAATATTTAGGCGTTATTAATCTACAGTTTTTTGCACAGTTTGACTACAAAGAAAACAAAGGAAATAGTTTTCTTCTATAAAAATTCACATTCATATATTGGGCAGTTGAGTCGACAGTTAACTATCGCTTATAATTGCTTCAACACCTCCGTTTAAAAGTGACTTCCTCTCTTTTGTTCCAGCTTCATGACTATCCTGAACTAATGATATTGTCATCATTATGTAAACAAGCAGATGAATCTTTTTATTTAATTTTTTTCAGATTTTTTCCTTAACTCGCTTCTAATTTCTATAGACACTAATTTTAGTTTTAAAAACTTAACTTTTAAAATTTATATCAATACAGTTATAAATAAATTGACAATTCTAAATACACAAAACGTTATTTTTAATTTTGGTTTAGAGGACAGATGTTTTTCGTAAACATTGTTGTTCACACAACAACATCTGTACTTTATTTGGCTATTATTATGGAATTTGGACAGAAGATTCACAATAAGAGGAAGTTGACTGAAAATAAATTAATTTTATACTTTTACAAACCACTATTACATATTGTCTCCAGGGAGGATTACAGCTTTAATTTATGTCAAGTTATATAAATTTTTAAATTAACTTTCACAATCCGTGGTCAGCTCCACAGGGTATTTATAACAATGTTTTATATATCAAAACTTACTGCTGGCAACACGTTAAAACCTGATGCTATTTCTAATAAGAATTTATACTATATATAAAATTGTTAACTGTTTCAATGTATTTTTTTTAAATTGTGTAACCTGACGCTTTTTTAATAAAGTATTAAATTTAAAAAATAAATAAAAATTCCTTTATAAACCAGAATATGTTCAGTTATTGAACTGATTATATAAGTAAGTATTTTGTTTTCTATTTAATTTTTGTCTCAATCAAACCTAAAACAACAAGCATAACTAATAAAGAAATGAAAAAGTACAAAAGCTATTAGTTAACGAATAGAATTATGAGTTAGTTTAATGTCTGTCATTTTCATTTGAAGACATAAATCGCACATATTGTATTTCGTAGGAAAGGAAAGGACTGGTACAATATTTGTGTTCTCATAATATATGAAGATGATTTATTAGTCTATGAAATGTATTATTTTAAAACAGTCATAATTGTTTGTTGTGGAAAATTGGGCATTTTTTATTTGGTGATTTTTTTTTTTTAATTCATACGTTTACATGTAAGAATGGTGATGCAATTTAAGAATGGTTAAGCACTTATAATTTAACTAAAATTATTACCTTACTTTATTTACTAAAGTAGTGACTACATATACGAAAATTTAATGAAATTGTTTATGTTAATTTAATTATGTGAGAATATTTTAGACTTTTAATGGGTTTGAATTATAATATATATATATATATATATATATATATATATATATATATATATATATATATATATATGTATTACTTTTGCTGACGAATATCTAATGCACCGAGCTCATCTGTACAGAATAATTATATACTTGTATTTTAAAATATATACATTAGTAATGAACATATATAGGTCACAGACAGTTACAGTACAACTTTGTCCTCTTACTTTAAGAAAATTACATAACAAATGCAGATAATAATGTCATAATAACTCACTAAATTAGGAATATCGTTATAATTTAATTAATGTATCATATTTCATAAATATGCACTATGTTTAGAGAACGGGTATAAAAAAAATATTATTTTATATGTCAGAATAATATGCAAGGCTACTCACAATAAATAACACCAGTGCAACACCACAATTAACTTCTTACCATTTCTCAAAACATAGTGACAGATCTCATTTTCATACCATATGTTATTTCTTATGCAACTTCAGCACTCTCAACAACGATTGTTTGTTTGAACTCTCCTATATTTTATAGGAAATTGAATTTTCATCTATAAAATATGCTAATATACAACATGAACTAGAAGAGGTTTTATATTTTATATTTCATTATCTCTGAAACGTCTATTATGTATGAACTGTTTACATACATTAGTAAAGTACAGTTTTCAACAGTATATTTCCGTGAATAATACTCTATACTCTATTACTTTATTACAATAGCTCTATACTTTTTTAAATAACCTTGGAATACTGTTAGGCTAATAAGAGCTCTAAGTATTCAATATAAGTTAGGAAGATTCAAAAATTGTATTTTTGTTGGTTTTAATTCTGATTTAATGAGATAAGGAATGCAATCCTTAAGTTTATTGACTACACGAACAGTAAACCTCATTCATTCGATGTTTTGATACACTCATTAAATCGTTCTTGTAAACACAATGTGGCTAAAAACCAGCTCTAGCACACCAATTGACATTTAACAATATTTACAGACCAAGAAATAATAATAAATACACATCATTGGTACATTCTAAACAAAATACCAGCCCTTTGGGAAACAATATAAAATATATTCATTACGGATGACTACTCTTTGCATTATAATTGCGATTTTCCATTCATTGGTATCACAATGGTAGTAAATAACATGTTTTCCGTATCGATATAAACAAACCGTAGATTGCTAAAAGCATAAGAGAAAAATGATTTTCCCCGCCTTTGAGGACGAAATAAAATCAACTTTTGTTTCTAATTCACACTGATGCAAATATATAAATTTCATTGACTTCATATCAAGAATTAAAGGAAGTTTCAGTAAAAAGAATAGGTGTAACTATTTTTAAATAATAGATTATTTGACATTTATTTTTCAAGCCCTATAAAAATAAAATAGGGTTTAATAAGTACAATAAAAAAAACATGCAAAATATAACGTTCGTGAAAGCTTTTACTTTTGGTAAAATATTTCCCTTGAGAAAGTTTAATAAAACAGTTCACTTTCCATTTTCATTATTTTTGTTTTGTTTTTTAACTGCTCGTTACACCTCGTTTAACCTATTTAATTTAATTTATTAACCTATTTAACCTATTATATTTAATTATTTTAAAAAGCATTCTACGCGATGTTTAGTCGAAGCATCACCATCTAGGCTTTGGAACAGTACGTTAACTGTTTTGAGTATCCGCCATATTAAAAGGAAAAATTAAACTTAAAAAATCATAAACAAACATAGATCGTTCTTAGTTGAAAAGGACATTATTCGTTAACTGCATACCTATTGACATATGCATTTAGCTGGAACGGGGGAATAATATATACAGACGAAATACCAAATGGTCGAATTGAAATAGGACTTTCTTAAGCTTGCTCAATTAAAATATGAGAGGTAAAATGCTTCTTTATTATTATTATTGAATTTATTAAATATAAATTTCTACTAACTGATATAAATATAAAATGTAGGAACTGATTTAAAGAAATATATTTTAAACAATAAATGGATTATATAGCCTAATATATTTTTTATTAAAATTTACAACCAATTTATTGATTATAACAATTATATACATGACAATTCTACAAAAAAATTCATTGAAAATCCATGTCTATTAAGATATTTTTAGTTATCCACTAGTGTATTTGTAATAATAGAGTTTCTAGATACTGCGATGTGACAAAAGTAATCACCGACCTTAGAGACTATGATACTTTTACCGATACATGTAATGATACAAGCTTTGAAGAGGATAGATGTGTGTTTGTAAGCAGTTGCCTTATCAGTCGTTTGCTGTTAGAATAAATACTCATGAAGTTTTTCATTGAGTGTGCGAAGGATTTACTTTTTGTATTCACAAATTATACTGTGTATAATCTGTTTGAAATTTAATTTATGCTGTGTAAATTTAATGAAGGGTAATATGGAATATTTACAAAACATAATGAATTACTTAGTTGTGCTCCGTGTACTGGTGGATGAAGAAAATATATCCAAATAGAATCTGTGCTGTAAGAAGATAATATGCGCATTGATGAAGTCATTGCGTTGCTACAATAAATGTGGAGAGATTCTCAATTACAGATAAAGCACCTGAGCACGAATAAGGGAAGTTATTCACAATAAAATTTGAAGACCTATTTTAAAGTCAACCAGAAGAGCTAATTATTGTCTTAGGAAGGAAATAAAAGAGTTTGAGGCTAGAGTAAAAGCATTCACAATTCAATACACTGGAAACATAGGGAGTTCCTGAGACTTCCAAGAAGGATACTCGCTGAACAGTGACGGTAATGAGTAGTAAATTGGGCGTTGTGACCAAGAGGTGTTGGTTGACGTTTGTCATATTTTGTGGAACCAGAAAGCCAGTGGAGGAATAGTTGTGAATTTTGTCGGGAGGATGATTAAAGAAGACATTATGCGTAGAGACGTGTTTACCGAAATTTCAAAGACCTAGGCATGCTAGGAGAAGGACCGGTTAACATAAATGAAAGGCTGAACAGAGGATGAAAGCTAGTCTTTAATGCAGCACGAGATGTCAAAAAGGATGAAATTATAATATGTACTAAATAACAAACGTCAATATATTAATGTTTAGCGATGAAGGAACATATATTTTAGTTGTTATGAGTACAGACACCTAAATTTTGTGTAGCTTTAGTAATGTTTTGAATTATTTATCTTTCTTGTTAGTTAAACTATTTGTCTCTTTGTGACTTCCAATGATAGTGTAATAACAAATGTATTTAAAGATTTTACCTGAAAGTAGTTTAATTTGTATAACAAATCATTATATATATATATATATATATATATATATATATATATATATATATATATATATATTGGATTAAATGACATCTTTTTATTACTAAGTTACAGACTTTAAAGCAATTTCATACAGAATATAATATTATTGTTGGGAGTATGAATAGAAGAAAGTGTTTTAAATTAGTATTAAATTATCACTGTTTGTCTGGTTTTAATATGTATTATAAATTTAAGAAGAACTACTATAAAGCAGGATGGATTTTGAAAGATTTTGCTTTGCATGGTTCAAATAGCAGTTATATTTCAGATAATGTTCGCATAGCGAATTTATTTAAGAATTTCTTTCTCTCAGTTACTTCAGATTTAAAAAAATATATATTTTAAGAAACAGAGAGTCATTAAACTATCACTAATTCTTAGACGCAAAATTTCTATATTTTAAATCCTGTTTCAATTTATAAAGTTAAGAAAGTTTGGATCTTTACACCCAAAAAAGACTGGAGATTACGTAGGAATGTCTGCGTTTGTCTGAACATGTTTAGTACACAGGAGAACAATTAGTATTCATATTAAAATAATATCCTGTCCGAATATCCTGATGATCTTAAACAGGCTGTTATTAAACCATTGTATCAATCAAAATACAAGTCAAACACAAGTAATTTTAGACCTATAATAATACTTCTTTTTATTTTTCAAAAATTTTGAGAATATAATGAAAATTAAATTACTTAATTTTTTTGATAACCACAACTGTTTCAGTAAACAACAATTCGGTTTTTGTGAAGGAGTGAACACAGAGATTACACTGTTAGATTTCAAGGGAGGTAGAGTTTACACTGGTCTCAATGAAGGTCAATATACTTCAGAGTTGTTTATCACGAAAGTGTTCAATACTGTAGACACTAACATACTTTTTAATCGTGTATTCGAGACGTGACTACATTGGTTTAAATAATTGTTGTTAAGAAGATCTTAAGCACTGGAGTAGTTAAATATTTTAAAGTGTCGGGAGTCGTAAAACATGGAATCGTACAGGCTTTAGTGTTTTCTGTACTGAATATTTATAGGAAAGGTCGTAGCTTTGTCAAAGCCATAGCTTTATTTTCCAATAGAACAAGTTAAAAGTGACATGCTAAGCGACTTAAAACATTTACGATAGTGGTTTACTGTCAATTTCATGATTGTCAGTTCTAAAACTAAATACGGATTTTAAATCAACAAATCTAGGACAAATTTATATCTCCGTTAATATGTCATTCACTCTCTTGTTTTACCGATAAAAACTTTATATGCAGCTCCAGTAAAATTGAGTAATTGAGATTTAAAATATTTTAAGGTTATAAGTAGAGATTAGAGTGAGATTTGGAAGCCGTGTATGGTAAAAATAAATTAGTATCTGCGTATTTTTTAATATGATTTGGGATGTAATGTGGAAGTCATTATAAGCATCCCAAGGACTTCTACTAGTTTATTATTTCTAAATCGTCTTGCAATATAGAGGGTTGGCCTATCTTACTAAAATAAACCCGATTATAATTTTACCAAAGAAAGATAATTCTAATAAATAACTGATTGCCACAAAATACATCTTTTGTCACAACGGAGTAAATTATTGATGTATTGCAATACACAGAAGTTAATAATTAAAAAAAAACCTCTTTCGCTCTACAAAATTAAAACTTTAAGCAAAATCTAATCTCACGCCGTGTGGAACCGTCAATGAAAAAGTAACTATGTCAAGACGATAAAACAAAGGGACGATGGACACATACTGTTCCTGTTGATGTTCAAAGCAATCGGACGACCTGCAAGGTTCTAAAAATAATTTCGTAACGTATTTTACATTGCAATATATAAAAATAAAAGAATAAAAAATTGTTTATCGATCAGCATTTATATTGACATTCATACCATACAAGCTAGTTGAACTATTTGGATACAGCCTTACAGATAAACATTTGTCAACATCTCCTAGTCCATTTAGATATAATGTGTAGACAGTTATGTTGTGGAGCTTGGGTTGGTTCTGATTTGTCAATGTGTGTTACTATTTGAATCAGCTAACATGCATTAATTTTTTGCTCTTACCACAGGGGGGAGGGGTATTTTAAGAATTAAAGATAGTCTATGTTATTAAATTTAGCAAAGTCAGCAAGTTATGGAAAACCTTTTAATCCCTATTAATTTTACGTAATTTTTTTTTTTTTTGATAAACTGAAAAGTGTTGATATAACCTTGTGAAATGAAATTAATTGTTCAAAAACTGTTTTTAGAAAGCGGAAGTCAACAAAAGTATATTTAAGCGTATATTAAGTATATTTAACCAACAAAATATGGTTAATTCACGACGTAATATTACAAGAACAATGTTGTAAATAATTAATTGAAGCACAAAATACAATTAACTCCAATATGACTAAGTTGACGACAAGTTGTGTTATAATTTCATGAAATAAAAATTTATATTTTATCAATAAATTACTAAAATTCTTCTTATTCTATATTGTTTTATAGTATATTTGTAAATAACATGTTACAAAATTATGATTTATATTATTTAAAATAAATAAAGAACACCCCATCCACGTATAAAGAAAATACAGTCATTTTTCAATAATTTACCACAGATTTACTTACAAACTGTTCTATGTAGATCTATGTAATTTTCAAACTTCTTCAATAAACGGTTTTTTTTAAATCACATTTTGTTTTCAGGACAATTCCATTAAAAACGCAAAATACGAAGTTACTTGTATATAAGTATACAAACTATAAATATACATAATATACAAATATACAAACTATATAAGTATAACATTTTCCTAAATACTGTTTCTATATGTTTGCAAAATAAACCCCTTTATATATTAACCATTGTCATGCATCCATATATTACTACAATCAATTATAGTACATTATAATTGTAACTCAATGTTAATTATGTTAATGTATGTGTAGTAATTATAACTCAATGTTAATAAATATGTTAATGTACGTGTAGTAATTATAACTCAATGTTAATTTAGTGATTGAAAAAGGTGAATGACAAAATTAATTATAAAAATAAATAAATACATAAAAAAAAGCTATACATAAAAATACAAAAACATAATTATAGCAAATAAAACGTAGAAATATATTTAACTGAAACTTTAAATTTTCACACATTTCTTGGAATTTGTATAAAATTGTTTTAAGGTGTTTTATTCCAGCTCCAGCCTACACCTTTCAACTTATTTTCAGGAAAAAAATGGTATTTTTTTTAGTACCATACTCTTACAGTTTAAACGACAAAATAAATACGATTATTTTACTGACCTAGAGACCATTAAACTGTAAGGCTTTGAAGATGAAGTTGATAATTCTGATAACTAGTAACAGGAGAGAAATTTGTTAATTAATGCCTCCAGTACCATCGTAACGGTGGTGGCGACAGATCAGAGGCCAGAAGACCGTTTTAAAGGACGAAGTGATATTGATACTAACTCAAAACAGTAGATCTTTTAATTTATATCTTAATAGTGAAAATAATATGTTTATTTTTAGTTTAATCTCCTTGAAAATATTCATTTTTAAACATTTCTGAAAACAATATTTTTGAATATACATTAAAACTCCTATTTTATTTTTCCCTTCTATGTATTATAATCTAGTACAACATATAGTTTTGTTAAAAATATAGGTCAACAACAACACATTTCAAGCAATTGCATCTGTCAATTTTTTTTAAATATACGATGACTCATTCAATACGTCGTATGAGATTAAAAGAATGTTATAAAAGTTTAGACCAAAAAGGCTCTCAATAGAGTCTATTCTATCGAGGCGAGACGATATGAAATGACACCGAGATCCTTAGTTTTGTTATGGTGTTCTCGAATTAAATTTGCAAGTATAGAGAAAATTGTATTAGTATTATTTTTCTGCAGTACTATGATCAAACGAATTAACTGATTTCGTTCCAATTTGTATGTATGGGGTATACGCATATATATATATATATATATATATATATATATATACGTATATATATATATATATATATATATATATATATATATATATATATATATACCTAACAAAAGAAAAAGAAAAAACAAAAATTATATATTATAAAACTTATATAGATGATAAGTTATAAAGATGCTGATTAAATATTAATTAAATGTGTACTTTAACTGTTTGCAATAGAAATTATTGAAAAACAATTAATGTGTGAATAAAAGAAAATTTAAAAACTAATATCACCAAGCCAGCTGTCTTTAAACATATAATTTACATTATATTTATATAAATAATGTACAAAATAAAGTATAACATAATTTTGTGATTCTTGCATATCCAAGGGGGAGAAAATTTGTGGATATCATATTGCTTATTGAATTAATTCAACCTGAAGAAACACTAAAACACTTTAAGTTAATGTACTTTATACTAAAAAGCAACCACTGCCTTAGGTTGTAAAATGTGGCTTGTTAAACGTAACGCGAGGACGTAATTTGCTATTATGTTGAGGTACCATCGAGAATACATATAATGTTGTACGTATTACTGTACTTTTACAGATTTCAAACCGTTTACTCCGGTTTCCTTCTCCGCTTTTCAATTATTATAGTTTATTTGAAAAAAATTACCTAACCTTTATACACAAAAATATATTGTACTAAGAAGCACTCAAAAGATAATTCAATTCCATATATCATTTTGTAATGTTACCAACTTGAAAAAAACTATAAAAGAGAGATAGCTTTGTTCAAGTTGATTTAAAGGTAGAGTTATTTCCCTGTATTTAGCATTAGTTAAGAGTTATAAGTTATACAGTTTTGAACCCAGTTGATGACCTTATGTTTTTCCATGCGTTACTTACTACTCGGTTTCATTAATAAAACAGGTATTTAATAAGACAGGTAAAATCTACTTTTTTTAATTATTTAATTTGAGACAAATAATTTTGTCATTTCAACAAAAGACTCCTTCTTTATATGAAAGACGCATAACATTTGATTTACAGTTTGTTATTATTGAAATAAAAATCTCTACATAAATATGAAAGCACTTACGAAAATTAACAATCTCATGTATATGAAACATTGTGATTTTTTTTTTAATACATTAGAAATGATCATGTTATAGGTAACCTATTTATTACTGAACTGTGTGAACTTGCATTACTATTTTGACATATATATTCTCACAGTAGAATCTTCCTTTTAATGGAACAAAGGTGAGTAACGGAATAATATGTTAAATATTTTCTGCGAAACACTTTACGCATACAAGTTGTTATGAACTCTACATTCCAAATATAATGTTTTAGTTATTGCAATATGCAAGATAGATTATAATGATTTGTAATAATTTGGCATTGAAAATGAGACTATTTAGAACCATTTAGTGAAAATATTATCTCATAATTTTTAATTTCGCTACTCCTGTCACGTTGACAAGAAGAAATCTAAGCCCTACAACTAACTGTTAAACAGTTTGCACTTTGCGTCGCCTGTTTTCCTATGTGCAACTCTTTTCGTATCGAATTGAGCATCGAGAAAACTACTTTTGTTCAAAACATCAGCCTTTTATCTATTTTTTACAGTTGAAACCTCTGAAGACTATACTAATTGTTGCACATCGAGTTTTAGATTTCTAGAAGCCTCAATAAGCAATTATTTAATATTTAGTAATATGTGACTAAATATTGTATCATCGGCTATTATTTTTTAACTTGTATAAGTTTAAAAAATAATTTATAATGTAAAAAAATATGTTCTGTTGAGAATTAAATAGCACACTCTCTAAGTGTTTGGGTCATGTACCAATTAATTGGGTCTAGGTGACTATAAATCTTCAACTAATAACTTTGATTTATATAAAATAATTTTATTCAATATTCCTAATGAATATTACTCGTTACCTAATTATCAATAAACTCCCCTTAGAAGAGCGTCAATAAATCGGCAGAAATATAATAATAACATGTGTAATAGCAGCGAATGCCTCATATACAAAGTACAGTTTTAACGAGATACAACGAAATGACTTCAATATTCAGAATCAAAGACTTAAAGGTAAGAGATTAATCATTATCATCTATTCAGAAAAATAAAAAACTGCAACTAAAATTTAATAAAATGAAGTGCGGGAAACTAATGCTATCTCAACATGAGCTGTCTCTTGTATTCAAAGTTACAGAGATTGTATAAACTTAACTAAATCGAAGTTACTAATGATGTGTGGCATTTCCTCCAGAGCTGGGTTATTAAGTAAGACTTATGAAAGGCTAAAGAGTAGTCGGGTTTCACTAGAGAAGAGATAAATATAAAGCTTTTACGTTAAGTCTCCTTTATCCAATCACAAGACCAAAGCATAGAGAACTCTTTAACTTAAATTTATTCGAAAATATGTTTAAAGAGCGATATCTAGATAGATAAGTTAGTTAAATACATTGGAAAATGGCTATTTTGACAGATAAATAAAGATGGAGAGATGTACGTAACTTTGAATAAGTCAACTCTCGATATTGTTACTATGTTTTATATTAAATTTATTATTTGATGATGTATAAAGAGTTTTTATAAATAGATTGAATCATTATATGTCCTAGGTATTTGGTCACTTAAACAAAATTTAAACGAAAAAACTATAAAAGTTTCATGCCAACAAAATCCACGGACTGTTTTATTTACTTCTAAAAATGACAAAACCACCAAAGCTCCTTATGGAATATCTACAGTGTCTGGCTATGGAAATCCTACTGATAAAATTAATAAAATTACTGATTTTTTATATGAACATTTACTACCATTTGTATGCAATTTAAATTTATATGTTAAAGTCACTAACCATTTTATATACAACGTAGAATAAATAATAATAATATCTCGATATGATTTCTTGGTTACTATTGATGTTGAATCTCTATCCTAACGATCAACTATTTTAATAAATTTAATTAACTTTATTTTTACAATGGACACTTTCAAAGTTTAAATTGTAAATTTTTTACAACTCGAAGGGACAATATTGAGAACTAGAAAGAGACCTAGTTACGCACATTTATTTATGGGTAACTTTGAAGAAAATATTCTAACAGATATTCCAACCCATTTTTAGGAAAAGATTCATAAATGATATATTCATGATTTAGACCTATAATCTAGAATTACTAAACTTATGTTTATAGAGCGTTAACAGTTTTTCGATTTTAAATTTTACATGGAATAATTCAAACAGAACTGTTGTTTTAGAATATTGAAGTGTATTTTTTTATATGGCTTCATTAAAATTACCGCTAAAGAATTTAATAATATGTAATATTTTCAGTTTAACAGCTGTTAAAACACTTTTGATAGAATTTCGACTAGACGTAAATGTGGTAGGTTACATTTTTAGTAAATAGTTTAACATTCCTACTCTTACTTTCACTGTGAATTAAGGTAACCTTGTACCCCTATGCCGCGCATGTTAAAATGTAGAACTTTAGGTACACTTAAAAAAAAACTATTATTCACAGGACCCTGAAATCTTTTTCCAGTATATTTTATACTATTATCTATTACGTTAACCTATTTTAAATGTTATAATTCTATAAACTTATTTTTATAAATAATTTTTAAAACACATTAAAAAAATATAAAAATGTTCAAATTAAAGATTTTTTTATTACTTCAGTTACCATGGTTACTTATTAAAAATAGGTTAACATTGTAGGTAATGCTACATAGTGTGTCAGAAAAAAATTTCAAATTGATAGTACAAGTAGTTAAGGAGAAAAGTGCACTTACGTGTGAAAAAAGTGAAGTTTTCGCTAGAGTTTCGCCAAAAAACAGTCACCGACACTTTTAACACTAAAACACTAACACTAAAACTCTCCTGCACCATAAGAAACACATTTCTTTTTCTTTATCTTCACTTTTTCTCCTTCGAAAATTCTCCTTACGTCTATCTTTTGCAAACCTACAACACAGTTTCTCCCAGCATCTTTACAAAGTTTTTCTAGAACTTGTACTTTTCCTAGAGCTCCTTCATTGTAAGTTATGATTGCATCCCATACACCAACTTTCAGAGTGGGAAGGCTGACAAAATTGTTCTTCGATATTCTAGTCCAAATTACATTTTTTAGTGCTTCGTTACAATTTTGGGTACGGCCATGAATACATTTATTCAAAAGGTTCCGATCAGTGAGGTCTTTGTAAATGGGATAAGTGCCATTACAACTTTTGGAATACTGTTTTTGTGTGTGTATTTTTCAACACTGGTTACCGCTCTTTGATAACCACACCAAGAGTCTTTACCTTTGGGACATAAAGCATGCTGCGGTTCGGAGTCCACGTTGCTTTTTTCATTTTGTCGGCATCATCAGTGTTCTCTCTGATGGCTTTTCCAAAATAAACTTGTAAGCTATCAATAATAGCATCAGTCAGTCTTCCTTTCCCACTCAAAGGTTTCCCATCAGACAGTTTTTTACCTCGCCACTTAGTTTTAAGTCTCCGTAACCTCGATCCCATCCGTTTTTGGACGTGACCAACACATTCCAACTTGGTTACATCAACATCATCATACGGTTTTGCATCTGTAACTGCTTGGAAAGCATTGCTGTCGCCGTCTCCAAGGTATTTCACATATCGCACCCCTCTACTGTTGGATCGTGCATACACTTCTTTTGCTGCCGTTACCTCCATCCCGCCACTTGATCCCTCATAATTACATTTTTACTAATATTAATTTTAACAAAATATCCATGTGTCATATATCAAAATGTTCAGAAAAAGATGGAGAATAAATTAGAACAATAAAAAAAAAAAATTTTTTTTCTTTTTTCCCTACAAGGTTACCTTAAAGTTAATGTATATTAGTTAATATTACAGAATATTACGTTGTACCCGAATGACTTATTTCGATGGCGGATTTAGAAAATTGTGGACTGTACACAAACATGTATATCGGTTCTTCCTAACTCTTTATTCACTTAAACATATATTTATGAGACACATACATATTTACATAAACATTTAAATAATACTTCAAACCTAACAATGTATAATACTCCAGAAGTAAAGCTGTATTGGAGCAACCAATAGCCTACACTTACTATAAAATAAAACGATTATTATAATAAACAAATATAAATTATAATATAATGTCATTATTTGACCCAAAGTAGTGTAATATGCAAACACATACGAGTATTCACAAATATACACATAACCACACACATCCAATAAACGTTTGTGAAATGAATAATTTATTAGTCTTTCCTTTTTAATTCAAAATTCGTCTCATTAAATAGGGAATATAAAGAGTCCAAGTTATGCAAACAACTTTGTCGCTTTCTATGAAACTGCAGGAGCTTGTGACATGATATTATAATATTTTGAAGATGAAGAAATAAATTAGGTGCCAGAAATGTAATAATATATTTATAAATTTCAAGTGTTAGTTTTGGTATTAAATTATAAAACTTTCTAGCTCGTCAGACAGAATAAATAAATATTGTAAAATATATTAACATAAAGATAATTAATAATTTTTTGAACATGAGATAATTAATTGATTTTTTTTTATTTATTTTGAGATTAATAATTAATTATAGCCTATATTTATATACTTCTTATAAAAGGCATTTCAGTTGCTTTTTTCACGTGTTTATTACTTATAAATAATACATTTTTTATAAATTTCAACAACGATATAATAATATAATAGATAATTTATTTGTTTTACCTTCACCTAAGATTTATCTGAATTTTCACAATTCTTTTTCCTACATTTTTTCGTCTGACTTCAAATAAAATAGAATTTACATCACACTGTATTATTAAGGTACTTGCGTGATTTTATTTCCCGATCCAAAAAATATATTGTTTCTAAGTTTTCAATCTACTTCTTTAAAAATATCTGCAATAAAGGCAAATATTATGACCAGGTATTAGAGCTAGTATTAAGCTAAATGTTAGTAATTTTTTTAAATATATTTTTGCTAAACAGTAAAGTGGTTTACCTCTAAAATGGTGACATTTGAAGTAAACATTTTATCAGAAGTCAATTTATCTATCTTTATTAGTGTATAACATAACTGTACATATTGATACACAGATAAATATTGTACCATGATAAGATAAATAAGTACCATTACAAGTAATTCAAGTTTTATCATCTTTACCACTTAGAACTACTGTAGTTAATCTAGTATGTCTTTACCATTCATTAAAACATATGATATAAAATTCATTTATAAACTTTTATTAAATTACAGTGTTTAGAAGTTGGCGAGTTTAAAATACATTAAATTGAAAAGTGCATATATATATATATATATATATTACATAAACTAATTTATTTCTTTTATTTATGCATAAAGTTAATAACTTTTAAATGGAATACTTACACATGAATGAAATATTAAGAATAATTGCGCGTATAAATATTAGTCTGTTTTATATGATAAAATAATTTGTGATATGTTATAATAAATCCACTAACATTTTGTTTATAGAAAACAAAATTTAAATCAGATGTTTTATATAACATAAAAGTTTCTTTGGGTTTTAGCAAAGAACATTGGATTTTAATTATATTGTTATATAAATATGATTCTCTTTATTTAAGACCAAAAAAAGAACATTATTTTTTTTTATTTCGAAGCTTATCAATGTATACAGAGTGATTGAAATATTTGTGACCACTGTTTTATTTGATAAGTATAAATGTTACAAAAAAACTGTAAACCGTAACTCCAGTATTTTTTGAATTAAAACTATAGGAATTACCAAATTTCTCATTTCACCAGCCATTATCACAACATGGCGGTCAGCTTTAAGTTTCCTTAAATGAACATATATTTTTTATCGTTTTATAAAAAACAAAACACATTGCGGTAAAACTTTTTTAATTCTTTAGTATTTTTTGATATCTCTAACAGTTTAAGAGTTGTAAGCCCTCAAAGTTCTAAAAATAAAAACAGGTGATGTATAACATGTACTCGTATTTATTGCTA
Organism: Aphrophora alni; assembly: GCA_963513935.1. Taxonomy (NCBI): domain Eukaryota; kingdom Metazoa; phylum Arthropoda; class Insecta; order Hemiptera; family Aphrophoridae; genus Aphrophora; species Aphrophora alni. The sequence goes on from OY740767.1 coordinate 90,820,499, forward strand.
TACACGCCATTACCAGCTTTCTTAACAATTATAAATTATATGTTAAAATTAAAATCCTTTTTTTGTCTCGGACATAGCCATGCTCTCTTAACTATTGATTTGATTGCTCTTCTTATGCAATTAAGTGTCAACAATCTTATGTTTGTTACTCTATCTCGGATATCATCTACTGATACACACTGTACTTTATCAAGTTAATCCTTCACATAACTCCACATACAAAATCAATGGGAGTTGAATCAGGACTCCAGGGTGGTCAACTAACAGGACCATTTTTTCCAATATATTTTTTTTATAAAATGATTGTTTAGGAAACCTGTCACTTGTCCACTGTTGTAAGATGGAGCCCCGACTTTTAGAAGAATCTCTTTATTCTACAGGAACGTCATCTAAAATATGAAGCCTAATAATAACTCAGCTTAGAGTTCCCCATTCAAAGTTCTCTCATAACAGTGTATTCTCGTTACTTTATGCCCTACCAACATACACCTACAGTTAATTGAAAATCTCATCTATGGGCGAGCTTCAACAATGTTTAGAGGATTCGTTTGAAACTAATAGTGTTAATGATTACATACATTTTACTCTCCATGCACAAATCATTTTTTAAAGAAATTTATTAATAGGGAAACGTTTAAAGAGTCTCTTAGGAATGTCTCAACAATCGATTTTGTGTAACTTAACTGGTATTAGTACAGAACTCCTACTGACTTACATCAGATTGTAATTATTATTGGATGCATTAGACCTTCTGAATAAAATATTATATCCGAAACAAATGTATTAACAGTGCTTAATTAACAATGTCTCTTTAATTCACAAGACAAAATATATTTAGTAATAATAAAGAGCTTGCGTAGATCAGTGGATCTTCTAAACAATAGCATGAAAATTAATTATATTTTTTATATCGATAACTGTTATTCAATAGTTTAAGATGATCTTATATAGTTTAAGGAAACTGTACATCTGCTGGAAACTGTACATCTGCTGTACATCGTCGAATATATCCACGATATATCAAATGGAGCACACAATCATTCAAATAAAGTATAAGAGGACAAATATGTGCACATACACTAAATGGTACAGTTTCAATGTCAGATAGTTTCAGACAATTAACCTACCCATAGATGAAGTGAATTCCAAGTATTCTTAGTAGAAACACGGCCTTCAATTTACAAGGACTGTCTATAAACATTAAAAACATTTTATGTTATCATACAAAAATATAATTTACCTAAATTAACAACAAAATTCTCTCTTAAAACACAATAATACTAATGTCGCGCCTGTAGTACATTTGCGAACTACTAAACCCAAACTGAAGTGCAAAGTAATTAACTCTGCAGTAAATAATTAACCTAAAACTCATATTGGTAAGAAATGTTTTTTTTTCATATCTTAATAATTATATCCTATAGTAATAATTGTTTATGTAATTTATTTATAGTACACTTTACTTTTAATTTTTGACTTTATGTTAAATTGTAAGTTATTTTTCATTCTTTTTTTCAGTATATATCTTTATTATAAAATTATAATAACATACATGGTGATAAACAATACAGTGTAAAACGTCACTAAATAATTGTATGCGTCACAAATTGTATTTTAGTTATCATCAGGGTACATTATAAATTATAATGAAAATCAGTTTTATTCGTTCCGCTCATTTTATCTTGGCCGCTCCTTATTCACCATCCGACTGAACCAGTCCGCAAATAAATCTGATTTGCTGTTCTTCTTCTGTGATTAGTGGGTATCAAATACGTAATTGGTAAACTATAGCACATACATTAACGCAACTTTAATTTAGGATGGTTTCAAATATTGTGTTGTCTACGTTTGTTCTTCCCATAGTAAAATATGAAACTTGAGCCTGAATAGTTATCTCAAAGCATCTCCAATTTACAAGTGGCGTCTATTAGATATTGAATCAAATTCAAATTTAGATGTCTGTTGAAATTAATCTTGTCTTAATTACTGTCAGATTTTTAGGTTAATTACTTACTGGAGAGTTATTTAGTTTGCACTTTAGATTATTAGTTGTTCGTAAATGTAAGCTGGGTACAGGCGCGACATTAGTCTTATTGTGGTTTGAAAGGGAATTTTGTTCTTAATTTAAGGTTTCATAAACCGTCATTGAAACCGTCCATGTAAATCAGCGCCATGTTTTGCTTTATTTGGTTCCCACATCAACATGTTGTGGATACACATTGACAATCTATCTCGTTATGATTCAATTGACAAATATTTGGCTTCCCACAACAAACACCCACGGTAAGTATTAGATATTAACGAACTTGACCAACTATAACCTCCCTAAGTACTAAATACATTTACAAAACAACAAACTCTAAATAAGAAATTATCATTCATTTAGAATATGACGAGGAAATGAATTAGGAACTATTAAATTAAAATTAAATAATGATCAGGTAAATAGAGATAAGTAAGTAGACGTGGTCTCTTTAAAATAAAAATTATAAAAACAGACAAAATAATAATAGAAATAATTCCATATTTCATTTGAAAGAGAAAACACAAATTTTCCTAACAAACACAAGACTACTTTTTATGACTACCTCTTCGTCTGTCGTTGTTATGTATAAACATACTTTGCTCACATGTATACCTTAGTAAACATATCTGATGCCAATATAATACTACGACTCAGTAAAAAATCTTAACTAATACAGTAATTTACATAACATAACCTACCGTAAGATTAATACATTTTGCCGTTATGTAAATGTATTATACATCAAGCTGCCGTAACATAAGGTAACTCTAACATTTAAGTGAGTGACAACAAAAAAGAGAAAAGCAAAGATAACCAGAAGGATATTGAATGATCCAATGAGAAAGAGAATATAACTTGTTGAGATTGTGAATCCTAATAATAGGCCTAAGTAAGGGAGACTTCAGAGATATTTATTAACTTAGGTTGGAGTATGGTTTGTTTAAAAGAATCTATTTATGTCTAATTTATTTAATAATCAACTTTTTGTCGCCATGTGTAGTACTTAAACATTTCTTTTGAGATCATTAAAATTGGGACCAGTTTCCAATAAATAATTTAATAAAATAAAGTCAGATTGATAACACCTCCAGTTATTCATTAAAGTTTTGGTCTACTAGATTAGACTACGTGAAGTCCTACTATTTTCCAATAATTTATCTATATACAGTTCATTTCATACTTTACAATGAATTTTACAATGTTATTAGAACAGTACAAATTAGGTTTACATTTATTTCTCTTAGTTATTAAATTATGAATCTCAAATCTAATGTCGTCAATACATTTTTCTTATCAGTATTTTTCTCATTAATAATATTATTACGTTTAGCTTTATATAAACTACTGTTATGGTTAAATTCATTTTCTTAATATGGTACTTCACCAACTACTAACAGTTTTTACATTATATTAGAAAATGTATGATTTCTATAGTTTTTGGCGTTATACAATGTCGTAGTCTCATTTATATTTTAAATAATTTATATTGAAAATTTCTTTATTGTTAAATTAACGTCCAATACGTAATTTCTTTTACGAAAAATAATGTTTTTGATAAATTGTTTCTGGCAGGGTTTAACATTTGGGTGAATTTATACTTGTTAGCGATTGTAATAATAAAGTTAGGATTCACTTAACTTAATTGGTAAAGACAATAAGAACAGTCGGTTCAGTACAACGTCTACTTTATACACAATTTATTCAACACAACGCTCTACGTTTATATTAGCAAGGTAAAATAATAATTTAACAACGTGTAAAATAATTCATAGATTCTTTACACTCTTATTTGGAGTTGTAATAACATGAAAACCAATATTTTAATTTAACTATTAACTGTTGTCTAAGTAATGATTTTAACTACACTATCCATCTACAGTATTTTTGTGTTTAATTAGTACTTTTAACATACAATCTATAGTTAAAATAATATCATTACAGACTATATACGGTTTCCATAATAATTTACAGAGAAATTGAAATATTAATCGTTTAGTTTTATATTAAACTTTAAATCCTGTTCCAACGTTGAAACATATTTCTTTTAGTCTAAAATAATTCTAATAATAAAATTTATTTGTTTTAGCTTTGTGTTTATAAGTATTTAATCTGTTAAGAACTATGTATTTAAATAGTTCACCTTTTCTTTCTTAAATACAATATCTATAATGAATAATCATGCCCTCTGTTACTACTAAGCTCGCTATCTCGTCATTGTTTACAAATATAAAACCAATTGTGTTATCAATTCAATTTGAAATTTATTATATTTCAGTCACCAATTATTAAGCGTATCTGACAGAACAATTAATTGAGTTATTAAAACCAATTAAAAAAAGCAGATTAAAAATTACGACTTACAAATGCATTTGTACTATATATAATTTATATTTAATGCAATAACTATCAATAATATATTTTTTAAATTAATGTGTCCATTGCAAAAGACTTTTTTTTATTACATATTTACAACCCTATAAAAAACAGGAGTAGTTTTCACAATAATATAAAGTTTGTTCAAGATTAGCAACGTCTCCATTATCTAGCTTACATTGTTTTTTTCAAGTAGGTTCTGTTAATACTGAAATAAGTGCTTTCATACTGGTTGAAACATTGGTCAAAGTAATTTAGTATTAAAAATAAATATAGTTAATAAGTCCTTTTTGAATTCAAAATATATAATTTATTTATTTAACTTTAAGTTTACAGTACACGGTTAACTTTTGTTGTGTCAATGTAGATTCTTAAAGTAGTTGTTATAAATTTAAATCCCTTTCTTTATGTTGTTGATTTAACAATTGAATAAATGCAGAACGATTGTTTCAAAAGAGTGTTGATTGGTTGATCGTAGGTAACCGCAAAAAGTAAATAAGGGTTTCCCTGCTAGTCTTTTAAAGGAAAATAATTTAGTAGTTTGTTGAACTTCGTGTTTTATCTACTGTAGCAGTAGACAGTTGATCATTAGACCTATAACTGTTTATTAATTAAGAAGTGTTGAAAAAAATATTTACAACAATGAAACAAGTAATAATATCCAGATATCCTGATACAAGTGTACGAGCGTGTAATTTTGCCGATCATTAAATTTTCCAATTAAGTGTTCGGTTCTACACATATAAGTATTGCTCAATAGAACAACTAAGAGAATCATCTTCATTTCCACACTACTAGTATTTCAAATCTGGGAAAGTATTTATTAACGTACATGCTTATTCTTTTCTTTACGTTATCAATTAATATAGATGTTCTGGATTTTTGTCAAATTAAACCTATTGCATAACGGACGGAAAGTTAATTCTATTAATTGAAGAACTTTTATTACTCTGTAAACTAAATATAGTCTGTAATCAATATTTGTGAGTTCAAAGTTATAAAATACAGTAAATAAATATAATCGATTTATGAATGTTATTTAGTTCTCGACAATAGATATTAGTTAAATTACAATAATTAATTTACATGTAATATAATTAAGTAGTCGACCAACGAATAAAGCAAGTTTATCTAAACCGGATTTTAGACCTTCTTAGTGTATTCCTTTACCTTGGTAATAAATGAGTGTTATATGTAATAAAAACTTTTATTACTTAGTGTTTACTGCACAATCTGCTAAACAGACTTTGTTTTTGTCGCTGGTAATTGACTTAAGTGGATCCAACAATAAACTTTACTACTAGAAAGGCTAACTACTAAGTACAAATGTCGTCCACATTTTAACGCCTGTCCCAAATAATTATTTATCAGCAACAATTCTTTTTACTAAGCATGTATATTGAAATGTAATATAAGTTAAGAGAGTAAGAACGCAATTTTGAATTTTAAGCATCTAAAATATAAATATGATTAGACAAATCCTATTGCGTTAACAAACGGTAAAAAACACTAAAGTTTCCACAAAGAACAATATATTGGAAAAAATACCACATTTCAATCACTAAGTGTTATCATTTTTAATAGAAGTAATTCCTACTCCATAAACACCATATTAAGGAACTATAAATTATTCATACAATCATTTACACAAAATTAACTTTACTATCGTAGGTATGTCCTTAATGGAGTACTTAAGACAAAAAATAATCAAAATAAATATCCCATTTGTTCATAGAAGAAATGTCCCATAACAGAGATAAGAATTGTTTTCCTTCCTCTACTAAATGCTCAATATGTTAGTAAGTTACTCACTGATAGCTTTCACTGTGTTTTAACACAATATTTATCGTATTTTTGTCGACACAATTCTGTTTCTTTTCGTATATAAATTTTGTATTTTCCGTTGGAATTAAGTGAGTTTATTTATTTATTTTTAAAAATTTATTTTTATTTTCTTACGGATTGCTCTTTAAATTTTGTTTGCGTGTTATAAGTGAGTATTATATTACTCTGTTTCAATTCTTTTTTTTTTCTGTGTGTGTAATTCAACATGTGTAGAATCAGTAGATTTGTATTTGGGTTTCTCAATGTTTGAGGTTGCATTTTGTTTGTGTTTGCTGTCTTTTTTTAGGGTGTAATTCAACATGTGTCTATATTCAGTAGACCTGTATTTGGGTTTCTCAACGTTTGAGGTTAGACTACATTTAGTTTGTGTTTACTGTCTTTTCTAATAAAAGTGGTGAATATCCGTTTGAAATTGTGAAATTGAATTGTGTTTAATTATATTTACTTCTTTTTTATAGTTTTCATGTGATGACGGGGCATTGAGGAGTCTGTGAACAATGATGTTGCCAGCCGCCATTTTGTTTTGTTGTGGGCGGTAGGAGGTTGCATGGATTGTTTGATCAGTTGTGGTGGGTTTCCTATAAATGAAAAATAAGTTGTTTGTCCTTCTTTATCTCCAAATTAAAGTCCAAATTGAGTGTCATACTGTTCACATATCTACGCAATACAGAGTGTCACTTTAGTTAGTAGAACCCTCTATAATTTTCTTTGTATTCATTATACGAATCTACGGCGTGTGCCATTTATATATTGAATGACTGGGACACTTATTTGACTGTTGGTATTTAGTTTCCCCTTTTACAAAGGGGCCAAATGGGGTAAATTGAAATTTTCAAATGGTAAAGAGGGTCGAGTGAAACCTTATTTTATAAAGAGGGTGATTGGTGAAAATGATTTAACAAATCTCACCTCGTTTAGAAATGGCGGCTAAAAACGTACTAAATTGGAAACAAAATAAGAAGTTGTAGACCGAACAATGTTCTGAGTAATTTAAGAAAACAAATTTCCCACTTTTGATGTCAACTTAACCTCAATTGGTGTCCCAGCAGTCAAATAAGTGTCCCAGATATTCAAAATATAAATGCTACAGACTGCAGGTTCGTATAATCAATACAAAGAAAATTATAGAGAGTTCTACTCACTAAACTGACACTCTGTATATTTATTTGTCTTTAAGTATCGTTGAATAACAAGGCAGTATCATCTATTTATCTATGATAGAATAATATGTTGTCCTTAAATTTGATCAAGTCGGAAACTATAAAATTGCTCTCTAAATGATTTAGACAAACTTCTGACAACAAACATGACAAAGGGGATCCATCGCTAAACCTTCGTTTTGAATGAAATATTGGTTATCATATAATTCTGTTTTAATGTTTATATTGTCAACATTCATATTTTTATGATGGCCTTAGGGCTTAGGTTTGAGTTTTCTTGCAAATTATTAGTAATGGAACTAATGTTTCCCCGATAGGGACTTTTGTGTATAAGTTCACAACATCAAACGAAGCTAAAGTCTGGTTTAAGGAGTGTGTTCTTAGTTTTATCAATAAAATCATTATTAATTTTTTATGTTGTGTCTATTATAAAATATTATTTTTGATTTTTAAATAATTTATATTCAAGGTTTTTGGGGACTTTATAGGTTGGTGGTAATGTTAAAATTAACCAATGGTTGTATAGGTTTATTTTCTTTATGGATTTTGGGTAGACCTCGTAGGGTAGGTGATGAGAGTTTAATCATTTTTAGACTTCAGTTTCAAACTTACTAAGTACATTTTTAATTTGGTTTAAAAGAGTTTTAATATTGTTCTGGTACTTGTCAGTGGGGTTGTAATTAGTTTTAGAAATGTCTTTTTTGTAATAAATTGGTTTATTTTATAAGTATAATCAATGTAACTATGTTATTTTGTAAAATTTATACAAATTCACAAACTAAAAAGAGGTTTTACTACAAAAATCATAATTAAATTTTTAATAAATTACTATTTCATCACTAGGTACAGGTAAAATAGAAGCCCGTGTATCTAAATAATTTGTTTTATCAAAAATGTATTCCAAATACACACTATTTATTCACTACGACATTTATCTTCAATTCAGCGTTTGTAATAAAGAGAGACAGAATGACAGATGTCATTAGCTTTCACAATGAACGAGCGGTCTCTCGGCTTAATAATGTTACGTCAACATTGAATGCTTAGAGGTAATTCTGTTTTTAAAATACATCTCTCATATTTCTTCATACTGTATGTTTTGTTAGTTACTGTTATTTTACATCTGTTGTTACACTTCTAATTTTGTTTCTATTCTAAAATAATAGAGAAATAATAAAATTTCATCCCGGAAGTAATAATGTTTTGTCGATGAGATATTACCAGTTTAATGTTTATGGAACGTATTTTTCATAAAAATATTATTCTATTTTAGAAGTAAGTATATATTAAAAGCTTCTATAATAGAAACAATTATACTACATTAAACAATTGAATCAAAACCAACCTCATTTAGGTCGTTGTAAGGATTAATTCACCAGAGTTGAAAAGTAGGAAAAATAGTGCAGTTATTTCCACAGTAAACAGTATAATAAAATAATATGTCGCTGGAGGAGTGATTGGTAGCAATAATTCAATACCTTTAGTAAGACCATAATAAATCGTGCCACGAAAGAAATGAAAATTTTGGTTGAAGAATCCGCAAACGAATCCTCAAACAACTGTCACCCACAGTCCATGGGGAATATTTCTTGCAGAAAGGCATAATAATTATAAGAAACTACAACAGTCTTTCCCTCCTAACAGAATAGGAAAACCCTTTGCACGCTCTAATATTAAGAAGGCTGAAGCGTTTGCATCCTATTTTTCCTCAGTTTTCAGACCAAATAATTCTCCTGTTGTTATAGATTCTGAAATTTATTCCATCCACAACCAAGATATACAGTTATTCATCCCATGGTTACCTACTGCACCTATTATTTATTTAGGGTATAATCAGCTTGAAAGGAAAGAAGCCCCAGAATTTGACCTGATTATCCACAAAATGATCAAAGAAATTCCTATAAAATGATTTATGTTCCTCACTTGTCTTTTTAATTCAAACTTTAGGTTTTCTCGCTTTCCATCTATTTGGAAAATCTTGCATATAATCTTGCATTTATAGTCATGATCCTTAAATCTGGAATACCAGCCAATGAAGCCCTATTAGTCTCTCATCTTTTGTGTCTCACCTATGAAAATGAATATTCTTCTCAAGACTTAATAATTAGAGTGTTGAAAAAACTCATATTTTTTTGGAAACATCAATTTGGATTTCACAAACATCATTTTACAGTTAGTCAGGAGCATAGTGTTTACCAAAAAATCAGACAGGCATTAGAGAAGAAGGGATATCGTTCAGCTGCATTTCCAGCAAGCATTTGATAGAGTCTGACACAAAGGTCTGCTGTCCACAAACCTTGTTCCTTATTCGACGTTCTTCATCTAAGCTTTGTACTTATCTGGGAGATATTTTAAATGAAGCAATGGGATGCTAGATATGCCGTCTATTACTGCTCAACAGGTGTAACACAGCAATCGGTTTTGGTCCTGTACTATACAATATATTCACATGCAATATGAAACTATTACTAGAAATACCGGTTTAAAAGTTGTATGATCATTCTGCTTTCTTCTCGTGTAGTGAAGACCCGATAAAGCAAGTAGCCGACTACAAAGACAGTTGAATATCACTAATAATTGATTGGCAAAATAAGGAATAAAAGTATCTTTGGAAAGGCATCTGTGCTCCAGTTACACTAGATAACAGTATTTTACCACGATTCAGGTGTGTTAGGTATCTAAGATTTCACTTCGACCGTCGTCCAACTTGGAAAGAAGACATCAAGAATTGAAGATAAACAGTCGGTTTAGAAATATACTCTGTCTGACTCCGGGGTAGACGATTTGCCCTTTCATTCAGTAAAAGGTTACTGTGTTAATGCTCAATTTTAAAACCTATCTGGACCAGTGGCATTGCACTTTGGGCCACTGCAAGCAAATCAAACATCCAATGCACGCAAGGGGTCCAAAACAACATTTTAAGAATCCTTGTGTATGTATCCTGGTACACTCGCAACTCTGAGAATCACTACTGTCTGGAAATTCTAACTACCGAGAAAGAAATTGTTCGTTACAAAATGAGTCCTATCAAGAGCTTATCGGGGCACCCTAACTCTCTTGCCAACATGTTGTGGACGCCATAAGCTGCCAGAAGACTGAAGCTGGCAAACTGGCAAATGCGCTGTTTAATTGGGGAGGACAGGGCAGTGGCTCTTTAGCTGGATAATGTCATTCTTCTCTGAAACGATCTAATTATAGTTGTTGTAATATTGTAGTCTTAATTTAATAAATTATTAAATACATTTTTAATGTATTATTGAATTGTATTTCGTTACGTAATATATAAAAAAAATACATTTTATTAATATCTTGGATTAATAGTATAGTAAAAGGTTCAACCGAATAACTATATATAAATTTATAAATTTGTAATAAATTAAATTTTTGAAGGGAAATAAAGCACCGTTAACACGTTATGACCCATCCGTAATGTTCTTAGAAGTTATGTTAACGCAATTAATTGGAGTCCTAAAGTAAATTTCGATCTAAGTACCATTTTTGCATTTTTCGAGTTATAACCAGATTTGTGATCTATGAAGCAAGCCAGTTAAAGTATATTCTGATCCAAGTACCAAAACTATTTCTAGTAGTTCTGAGGGTTTTATGTGCCCTGCTAGCTCAAAGTTAATTAATTGTGATCTATGTGCCATGCGACATCTCAGCTGTTGTTTTGGTTATTGCATCATTCCTTGTTTGTGGTATTGAGGTTATGTTTGTCAGTGTTTGCTGTGTGTGAAGTAGCAGTGACATTGTTTTATTAGCACATATTTGAGTGTTAAGAATAATGAGTGAAAGAAAAGACAAAAGAAGGGAGAAGGGATAATATCTGAATCTAGGGAGAAACTAAGAAACTCTGGACAAGCATATACAACCAAAAATAAAGTCATCGTTCCAGCGAAGAAACCACCACCCTTGGATGTAAAACATAAGTGTAAATATAGCTGCAAAAATATACCACAACATCAAAAGCTTTCTATTTTTTGAATATTTCTACAAAGTTGACTATTGCAAAAACAAAACTCTCTTTTTACTAATTACTAATTTGTCAATCCATAATAAGCTGTTGATATATAAGCAGGTCCTGAGACCAGTGTGGACATATGGGATTCAGCTATGGGGCTGCACTAATAAGAAAAATATAAATATAATCCAAGTGTTCCAAAATAAGGTGTTAAGATGTATAGTTAACGCACCCTGGTTCATCAGAAATGAAGATTTACATAGGGACCTCAAAATAGATACTGTCAGAGATGAAATAAAAAAGCAGGCAGAGAAGCACAGACAGCGCATCAGGCACCACGAACGTCATGAGCTGCGGGGGATGTTGGATGTGACTGGAAGAAGACTGAAGAGAACTAAGCCTTCGGATTTGATTTGATGGACAATTAGTGATAGGGAGTAACCATTGGGTTATATCCCTTACAAACGTTATTCATTTATGAGGAATAAATTACTAGATGAGTACATCTTACTCAGTTGTAATAAAAATCAATATAAAAAAAAAAAAAAAAAAAAAAAAAAAAAAAAAAAAAAAAAAAAAAAAAAAAAAAAAACTAATTACTAATTACTGTTGAACCAGTTTATAGAAGACGCCATGGGCTATACAATGATCCCAGTGAAAGTAAGCGACAGACCACTGCTGTTTATACAGTTCCTGATGGGGAAGGTAATATTGTTCCAGTCTGTTGGTCAACTTTCAAGAAATATTTGATTTAGTACCAAAAAGAGTGCAGCTGTTGAAAGAGTTAAAGCAGTCAGGTGATCCTATGTATATTGAAAAAAGTGGTAATAAGATAAAACACCGCCAGTACACGGTTAAGGATGAGAACCTGGTGTGTGAACATGTAAATTCAATTCCACGGGAAGTAGGCCATTATGGGAGAAAACCTCTTCTTAAAGAAAAAACCTTATTATCTCAAAACTTTCGGAAATTTAAATCGTAATTTACTTCAGGTCTTCAATTATAAAACATCTGTTTTATATGTATTTATTTACGCTAAGAAATTGAATGTCAATTATTGTGGTAGAATAAAGTTTTTAGTTGGTTATTTGTAGTGGAATGTAAATCGGTTGGTGTTTACTGTCTCCATTGTAGCCAATGACAGTTTCATTATTAACATGAATTGTTTGAAAGTAAAAGTCATTTATTTTTTTCCTCATAAGAGGACTAAATTTAACCATTTCTATATACATGGTCCTTCCATATAAAGGGTGATTATTAAAAAGATCTAACGGAAAAGTTAAAGTTTCTGTCAATATCCTTGCATTTCCAGAAAAGTGATTAGCATTCATATCTTCACAAATAATAGTGTATTTAATATATTTTCAAAATAATATCTCATACCATTTAATTATTTTTACTCAATAATTGTTGATTTATTATTTTTTTAATGAAGTTTTTAAATTTAAATAGGTTTGGTTAGATTTGGTAATACTATTTATATGAGTTTAAATGCATATAGCTTCACTTATTTTATAACGTTTAAGATTTGGACTTGTGTATAAAGAGAGCTGCATTTCATGTATCAATCATTTTTCTTCGACCTTTGTAATGTTATCTAACTATTATCAGTATTTTTTAATGACCAGAATTCTTAGATTAATCTTAGATAAATTTTATTTTACATGAAAGTGCGAACTACTTTTACCCTTAGGTCCCAAAGGCCATTCCACTCACTAATACTTAAGTTTATTGATATGATTTTGTTTCAATAAGTTATATTGTGCTCTACCTTTTAATTTAGTGTTGCTTTTAAATATGATATTATATTCTTCTAAATTTTCAAACAAATCAACTATTATACCATTTAAAAAAAACAGCTTCTCATTCCGAAACTTTTGACTCACTTCTTTGATTTTGTCATGTAATAAATTTGTACGGTTATTTCTATTCACAACTTTTTGTTTCACTTTTTAAACTACACAAAACTTTGTGACTAATTTGAAAAGGTAGAGAACCACCATCCCAAACTATGTGACTAAAGATAGGCACCATTCGCATTAATCAATACCAAAACTGTCAACAAATAATATTAGCAATATTCAGCAAGTATTAGCAATGACTACATAAATACTATAAGACACGACATGGCCATGTTAAATATTCTACGCTTATTCTTGAGTTGACCAATACCCGCTAGGGTGTGGAGCTGTCGCTCTGCTAGAAGTTGATGTGACTGGCGCTAGGTGGCTCTACGGTCAAACAATGTTTCAGTTGCGCACTGATGCCACATATGGGACCAGAGATGCGAGGGAAGGTCGAGAATCGCTTATCTCAGCGCACGAACTGACAACACTGACTATGCTGTGTCAACAGTTGTACAGTCTCAACCAAGTGGGATGCGTACAGTCAAGCACCTGCTGCTAGCGCTTTCTGATAGCTGTGTGTCAAACTTGTTACGAACAGCACCCGTAAAGCGTAGACTATTTCCCTATCCTATGTCGTGTCTTATAGTATTTATGTAGTCATTGGTATTAGTAAGTTAAATTTGGTAAAATAAGAGCGAAATTAACCCGCGGTAGTTAAAACACATCTCATAGTCAACTATGAGTATATAAATACTTTACTTCAACATATCGAAATACTCAAATATTAGAATCGATTAAAAACGTGTGAAATTTACTTTTAAAAAATTGTTATTAACCAAGAGAACAATATAATATACAATCCACTTTGATAGAACGAAAATCGTCAATTCATTTTTAAGTTCTGAAAGCTTTATAATTATAAATAATGTTGAAATATATATATATATATATATATATATATATATATGTGTGTAAAAAGATTATTTTAAAACAATAAAAAAATAGTCTCGTAAAACTCTTGGAGTTTAGGTGTATTTATGAATATTTGCACGAAAAGTAGTAACATAATATTTGAGTAGTTTTGTGTAATTAATAAATTTGTAACAGACAATTATTATCAGAGGTCAGAATTTCTTACTGTAAATTATCAATATCTGAGTGTAATATATTTTAGTAAGTTTACTTTCGTATAAATACAGATTCCCATAGATCTGTTAGCTAACATCTGAACCCCTTTGGATTACATAAATAGAAATAAACTAACTCTGAATGTACCAACTTGAAAATGTAACTCACTTATAAATGAAAATTTTATTTATACATGTCTAATATATTTAATGGACCTCTTTTACTTTATATTTAATTTATTTTATTTTTGAGATAGATTACGTCTACTATTAAAGATATAAAGTTCCTGTTATTAAAAATATACTAATTGTCCTTATGGATAAAAATTCTAAATGTGTAGATCAAAGAGAGTTTTAGGTGTTTTCACAATATAAATAAAAATGAAGTAACAACTCTAAACACACAAAACACTATTAGAAACTCTCGGGTATGAGGAAAGAATTTTTTATAAAATGTTTGTTGTTCGGACAATAACATCTTTTTGCTGTTATTTCAGAATATGGATATAAAATCCACAATAAGGGGAAGACGACAAAGCAGAAATTTAATAAAATTTGACACTAGCCTACCCTACTATTATATCTTGTCCACAGGAACGCTTACATCATTGTCAAGTAATTCATATTTTAAAATTACCTTCACAATCTGAAATGGTGTTGCAGATACCCTGTGGTGTAGCTACGTTACTGTTAACTATATATTAAACTTGTTACTTACATTATAATTGAAACCCTGATTTGGTTTTTAATTGTATTTTATACTAATGAAAATTATTTATCATTTCAACTTCCATGTTTTTCATTATGTAATATGAGGTCTTTTTTTAAGGTTTAAATTTTACAAATAATCAAATTTTCATCATAATATACATTTTTAATTGCTAATCTGATTATGTAAATACGTCATGTTTCTATTTTGATCTGTATCTTAATTAATTATTTCAATATTATTATTGATTTCACTTCGACCGTCGTCCAACTTGGAAAGAAGACATCAAGAATTGAAGATAAACAGTCGGTTTAGAAATATACTCTGTCTGACTCCGGGGTAGACGATTTGCCCTTTCATTCAGTAAAAGGTTACTGTGTTAATGCTCAATTTTAAAACCTATCTGGACCAGTGGCATTGCACTTTGGGCCACTGCAAGCAAATCAAACATCCAATGCACGCAAGGGGTCCAAAACAACATTTTAAGAATCCTTGTGTATGTATCCTGGTACACTCGCAACTCTGAGAATCACTACTGTCTGGAAATTCTAACTACCGAGAAAGAAATTGTTCGTTACAAAATGAGTCCTATCAAGAGCTTATCGGGGCACCCTAACTCTCTTGCCAACATGTTGTGGACGCCATAAGCTGCCAGAAGACTGAAGCTGGCAAACTGGCAAATGCGCTGTTTAATTGGGGAGGACAGGGCAGTGGCTCTTTAGCTGGATAATGTCATTCTTCTCTGAAACGATCTAATTATAGTTGTTGTAATATTGTAGTCTTAATTTAATAAATTATTAAATACATTTTTAATGTATTATTGAATTGTATTTCGTTACGTAATATATAAAAAAAATACATTTTATTAATATCTTGGATTAATAGTATAGTAAAAGGTTCAACCGAATAACTATATATAAATTTATAAATTTGTAATAAATTAAATTTTTGAAGGGAAATAAAGCACCGTTAACACGTTATGACCCATCCGTAATGTTCTTAGAAGTTATGTTAACGCAATTAATTGGAGTCCTAAAGTAAATTTCGATCTAAGTACCATTTTTGCATTTTTCGAGTTATAACCAGATTTGTGATCTATGAAGCAAGCCAGTTAAAGTATATTCTGATCCAAGTACCAAAACTATTTCTAGTAGTTCTGAGGGTTTTATGTGCCCTGCTAGCTCAAAGTTAATTAATTGTGATCTATGTGCCATGCGACATCTCAGCTGTTGTTTTGGTTATTGCATCATTCCTTGTTTGTGGTATTGAGGTTATGTTTGTCAGTGTTTGCTGTGTGTGAAGTAGCAGTGACATTGTTTTATTAGCACATATTTGAGTGTTAAGAATAATGAGTGAAAGAAAAGACAAAAGAAGGGAGAAGGGATAATATCTGAATCTAGGGAGAAACTAAGAAACTCTGGACAAGCATATACAACCAAAAATAAAGTCATCGTTCCAGCGAAGAAACCACCAC
This sequence comes from Aphrophora alni, assembly GCA_963513935.1. NCBI lineage: Eukaryota > Metazoa > Arthropoda > Insecta > Hemiptera > Aphrophoridae > Aphrophora > Aphrophora alni. Next base: position 90,837,021 of record OY740767.1, read on the forward strand.
CCTTGGATGTAAAACATAAGTGTAAATATAGCTGCAAAAATATACCACAACATCAAAAGCTTTCTATTTTTTGAATATTTCTACAAAGTTGACTATTGCAAAAACAAAACTCTCTTTTTACTAATTACTAATTACTGTTGAACCAGTTTATAGAAGACGCCATGGGCTATACAATGATCCCAGTGAAAGTAAGCGACAGACCACTGCTGTTTATACAGTTCCTGATGGGGAAGGTAATATTGTTCCAGTCTGTTGGTCAACTTTCAAGAAATATTTGATTTAGTACCAAAAAGAGTGCAGCTGTTGAAAGAGTTAAAGCAGTCAGGTGATCCTATGTATATTGAAAAAAGTGGTAATAAGATAAAACACCGCCAGTACACGGTTAAGGATGAGAACCTGGTGTGTGAACATGTAAATTCAATTCCACGGGAAGTAGGCCATTATGGGAGAAAACCTCTTCTTAAAGAAAAAACCTTATTATCTCAAAACTTTCGGAAATTTAAATCGTAATTTACTTCAGGTCTTCAATTATAAAACATCTGTTTTATATGTATTTATTTACGCTAAGAAATTGAATGTCAATTATTGTGGTAGAATAAAGTTTTTAGTTGGTTATTTGTAGTGGAATGTAAATCGGTTGGTGTTTACTGTCTCCATTGTAGCCAATGACAGTTTCATTATTAACATGAATTGTTTGAAAGTAAAAGTCATTTATTTTTTTCCTCATAAGAGGACTAAATTTAACCATTTCTATATACATGGTCCTTCCATATAAAGGGTGATTATTAAAAAGATCTAACGGAAAAGTTAAAGTTTCTGTCAATATCCTTGCATTTCCAGAAAAGTGATTAGCATTCATATCTTCACAAATAATAGTGTATTTAATATATTTTCAAAATAATATCTCATACCATTTAATTATTTTTACTCAATAATTGTTGATTTATTATTTTTTTAATGAAGTTTTTAAATTTAAATAGGTTTGGTTAGATTTGGTAATACTATTTATATGAGTTTAAATGCATATAGCTTCACTTATTTTATAACGTTTAAGATTTGGACTTGTGTATAAAGAGAGCTGCATTTCATGTATCAATCATTTTTCTTCGACCTTTGTAATGTTATCTAACTATTATCAGTATTTTTTAATGACCAGAATTCTTAGATTAATCTTAGATAAATTTTATTTTACATGAAAGTGCGAACTACTTTTACCCTTAGGTCCCAAAGGCCATTCCACTCACTAATACTTAAGTTTATTGATATGATTTTGTTTCAATAAGTTATATTGTGCTCTACCTTTTAATTTAGTGTTGCTTTTAAATATGATATTATATTCTTCTAAATTTTCAAACAAATCAACTATTATACCATTTAAAAAAAACAGCTTCTCATTCCGAAACTTTTGACTCACTTCTTTGATTTTGTCATGTAATAAATTTGTACGGTTATTTCTATTCACAACTTTTTGTTTCACTTTTTAAACTACACAAAACTTTGTGACTAATTTGAAAAGGTAGAGAACCACCATCCCAAACTATGTGACTAAAGATAGGCACCATTCGCATTAATCAATACCAAAACTGTCAACAAATAATATTAGCAATATTCAGCAAGTATTAGCAATGACTACATAAATACTATAAGACACGACATGGCCATGTTAAATATTCTACGCTTATTCTTGAGTTGACCAATACCCGCTAGGGTGTGGAGCTGTCGCTCTGCTAGAAGTTGATGTGACTGGCGCTAGGTGGCTCTACGGTCAAACAATGTTTCAGTTGCGCACTGATGCCACATATGGGACCAGAGATGCGAGGGAAGGTCGAGAATCGCTTATCTCAGCGCACGAACTGACAACACTGACTATGCTGTGTCAACAGTTGTACAGTCTCAACCAAGTGGGATGCGTACAGTCAAGCACCTGCTGCTAGCGCTTTCTGATAGCTGTGTGTCAAACTTGTTACGAACAGCACCCGTAAAGCGTAGACTATTTCCCTATCCTATGTCGTGTCTTATAGTATTTATGTAGTCATTGGTATTAGTAAGTTAAATTTGGTAAAATAAGAGCGAAATTAACCCGCGGTAGTTAAAACACATCTCATAGTCAACTATGAGTATATAAATACTTTACTTCAACATATCGAAATACTCAAATATTAGAATCGATTAAAAACGTGTGAAATTTACTTTTAAAAAATTGTTATTAACCAAGAGAACAATATAATATACAATCCACTTTGATAGAACGAAAATCGTCAATTCATTTTTAAGTTCTGAAAGCTTTATAATTATAAATAATGTTGAAATATATATATATATATATATATATATATATATATGTGTGTAAAAAGATTATTTTAAAACAATAAAAAAATAGTCTCGTAAAACTCTTGGAGTTTAGGTGTATTTATGAATATTTGCACGAAAAGTAGTAACATAATATTTGAGTAGTTTTGTGTAATTAATAAATTTGTAACAGACAATTATTATCAGAGGTCAGAATTTCTTACTGTAAATTATCAATATCTGAGTGTAATATATTTTAGTAAGTTTACTTTCGTATAAATACAGATTCCCATAGATCTGTTAGCTAACATCTGAACCCCTTTGGATTACATAAATAGAAATAAACTAACTCTGAATGTACCAACTTGAAAATGTAACTCACTTATAAATGAAAATTTTATTTATACATGTCTAATATATTTAATGGACCTCTTTTACTTTATATTTAATTTATTTTATTTTTGAGATAGATTACGTCTACTATTAAAGATATAAAGTTCCTGTTATTAAAAATATACTAATTGTCCTTATGGATAAAAATTCTAAATGTGTAGATCAAAGAGAGTTTTAGGTGTTTTCACAATATAAATAAAAATGAAGTAACAACTCTAAACACACAAAACACTATTAGAAACTCTCGGGTATGAGGAAAGAATTTTTTATAAAATGTTTGTTGTTCGGACAATAACATCTTTTTGCTGTTATTTCAGAATATGGATATAAAATCCACAATAAGGGGAAGACGACAAAGCAGAAATTTAATAAAATTTGACACTAGCCTACCCTACTATTATATCTTGTCCACAGGAACGCTTACATCATTGTCAAGTAATTCATATTTTAAAATTACCTTCACAATCTGAAATGGTGTTGCAGATACCCTGTGGTGTAGCTACGTTACTGTTAACTATATATTAAACTTGTTACTTACATTATAATTGAAACCCTGATTTGGTTTTTAATTGTATTTTATACTAATGAAAATTATTTATCATTTCAACTTCCATGTTTTTCATTATGTAATATGAGGTCTTTTTTTAAGGTTTAAATTTTACAAATAATCAAATTTTCATCATAATATACATTTTTAATTGCTAATCTGATTATGTAAATACGTCATGTTTCTATTTTGATCTGTATCTTAATTAATTATTTCAATATTATTATTGATTTCACTTCGACCGTCGTCCAACTTGGAAAGAAGACATCAAGAATTGAAGATAAACAGTCGGTTTAGAAATATACTCTGTCTGACTCCGGGGTAGACGATTTGCCCTTTCATTCAGTAAAAGGTTACTGTGTTAATGCTCAATTTTAAAACCTATCTGGACCAGTGGCATTGCACTTTGGGCCACTGCAAGCAAATCAAACATCCAATGCACGCAAGGGGTCCAAAACAACATTTTAAGAATCCTTGTGTATGTATCCTGGTACACTCGCAACTCTGAGAATCACTACTGTCTGGAAATTCTAACTACCGAGAAAGAAATTGTTCGTTACAAAATGAGTCCTATCAAGAGCTTATCGGGGCACCCTAACTCTCTTGCCAACATGTTGTGGACGCCATAAGCTGCCAGAAGACTGAAGCTGGCAAACTGGCAAATGCGCTGTTTAATTGGGGAGGACAGGGCAGTGGCTCTTTAGCTGGATAATGTCATTCTTCTCTGAAACGATCTAATTATAGTTGTTGTAATATTGTAGTCTTAATTTAATAAATTATTAAATACATTTTTAATGTATTATTGAATTGTATTTCGTTACGTAATATATAAAAAAAATACATTTTATTAATATCTTGGATTAATAGTATAGTAAAAGGTTCAACCGAATAACTATATATAAATTTATAAATTTGTAATAAATTAAATTTTTGAAGGGAAATAAAGCACCGTTAACACGTTATGACCCATCCGTAATGTTCTTAGAAGTTATGTTAACGCAATTAATTGGAGTCCTAAAGTAAATTTCGATCTAAGTACCATTTTTGCATTTTTCGAGTTATAACCAGATTTGTGATCTATGAAGCAAGCCAGTTAAAGTATATTCTGATCCAAGTACCAAAACTATTTCTAGTAGTTCTGAGGGTTTTATGTGCCCTGCTAGCTCAAAGTTAATTAATTGTGATCTATGTGCCATGCGACATCTCAGCTGTTGTTTTGGTTATTGCATCATTCCTTGTTTGTGGTATTGAGGTTATGTTTGTCAGTGTTTGCTGTGTGTGAAGTAGCAGTGACATTGTTTTATTAGCACATATTTGAGTGTTAAGAATAATGAGTGAAAGAAAAGACAAAAGAAGGGAGAAGGGATAATATCTGAATCTAGGGAGAAACTAAGAAACTCTGGACAAGCATATACAACCAAAAATAAAGTCATCGTTCCAGCGAAGAAACCACCACCCTTGGATGTAAAACATAAGTGTAAATATAGCTGCAAAAATATACCACAACATCAAAAGCTTTCTATTTTTTGAATATTTCTACAAAGTTGACTATTGCAAAAACAAAACTCTCTTTTTACTAATTACTAATTACTGTTGAACCAGTTTATAGAAGACGCCATGGGCTATACAATGATCCCAGTGAAAGTAAGCGACAGACCACTGCTGTTTATACAGTTCCTGATGGGGAAGGTAATATTGTTCCAGTCTGTTGGTCAACTTTCAAGAAATATTTGATTTAGTACCAAAAAGAGTGCAGCTGTTGAAAGAGTTAAAGCAGTCAGGTGATCCTATGTATATTGAAAAAAGTGGTAATAAGATAAAACACCGCCAGTACACGGTTAAGGATGAGAACCTGGTGTGTGAACATGTAAATTCAATTCCACGGGAAGTAGGCCATTATGGGAGAAAACCTCTTCTTAAAGAAAAAACCTTATTATCTCAAAACTTTCGGAAATTTAAATCGTAATTTACTTCAGGTCTTCAATTATAAAACATCTGTTTTATATGTATTTATTTACGCTAAGAAATTGAATGTCAATTATTGTGGTAGAATAAAGTTTTTAGTTGGTTATTTGTAGTGGAATGTAAATCGGTTGGTGTTTACTGTCTCCATTGTAGCCAATGACAGTTTCATTATTAACATGAATTGTTTGAAAGTAAAAGTCATTTATTTTTTTCCTCATAAGAGGACTAAATTTAACCATTTCTATATACATGGTCCTTCCATATAAAGGGTGATTATTAAAAAGATCTAACGGAAAAGTTAAAGTTTCTGTCAATATCCTTGCATTTCCAGAAAAGTGATTAGCATTCATATCTTCACAAATAATAGTGTATTTAATATATTTTCAAAATAATATCTCATACCATTTAATTATTTTTACTCAATAATTGTTGATTTATTATTTTTTTAATGAAGTTTTTAAATTTAAATAGGTTTGGTTAGATTTGGTAATACTATTTATATGAGTTTAAATGCATATAGCTTCACTTATTTTATAACGTTTAAGATTTGGACTTGTGTATAAAGAGAGCTGCATTTCATGTATCAATCATTTTTCTTCGACCTTTGTAATGTTATCTAACTATTATCAGTATTTTTTAATGACCAGAATTCTTAGATTAATCTTAGATAAATTTTATTTTACATGAAAGTGCGAACTACTTTTACCCTTAGGTCCCAAAGGCCATTCCACTCACTAATACTTAAGTTTATTGATATGATTTTGTTTCAATAAGTTATATTGTGCTCTACCTTTTAATTTAGTGTTGCTTTTAAATATGATATTATATTCTTCTAAATTTTCAAACAAATCAACTATTATACCATTTAAAAAAAACAGCTTCTCATTCCGAAACTTTTGACTCACTTCTTTGATTTTGTCATGTAATAAATTTGTACGGTTATTTCTATTCACAACTTTTTGTTTCACTTTTTAAACTACACAAAACTTTGTGACTAATTTGAAAAGGTAGAGAACCACCATCCCAAACTATGTGACTAAAGATAGGCACCATTCGCATTAATCAATACCAAAACTGTCAACAAATAATATTAGCAATATTCAGCAAGTATTAGCAATGACTACATAAATACTATAAGACACGACATGGCCATGTTAAATATTCTACGCTTATTCTTGAGTTGACCAATACCCGCTAGGGTGTGGAGCTGTCGCTCTGCTAGAAGTTGATGTGACTGGCGCTAGGTGGCTCTACGGTCAAACAATGTTTCAGTTGCGCACTGATGCCACATATGGGACCAGAGATGCGAGGGAAGGTCGAGAATCGCTTATCTCAGCGCACGAACTGACAACACTGACTATGCTGTGTCAACAGTTGTACAGTCTCAACCAAGTGGGATGCGTACAGTCAAGCACCTGCTGCTAGCGCTTTCTGATAGCTGTGTGTCAAACTTGTTACGAACAGCACCCGTAAAGCGTAGACTATTTCCCTATCCTATGTCGTGTCTTATAGTATTTATGTAGTCATTGGTATTAGTAAGTTAAATTTGGTAAAATAAGAGCGAAATTAACCCGCGGTAGTTAAAACACATCTCATAGTCAACTATGAGTATATAAATACTTTACTTCAACATATCGAAATACTCAAATATTAGAATCGATTAAAAACGTGTGAAATTTACTTTTAAAAAATTGTTATTAACCAAGAGAACAATATAATATACAATCCACTTTGATAGAACGAAAATCGTCAATTCATTTTTAAGTTCTGAAAGCTTTATAATTATAAATAATGTTGAAATATATATATATATATATATATATATATGTGTGTAAAAAGATTATTTTAAAACAATAAAAAAATAGTCTCGTAAAACTCTTGGAGTTTAGGTGTATTTATGAATATTTGCACGAAAAGTAGTAACATAATATTTGAGTAGTTTTGTGTAATTAATAAATTTGTAACAGACAATTATTATCAGAGGTCAGAATTTCTTACTGTAAATTATCAATATCTGAGTGTAATATATTTTAGTAAGTTTACTTTCGTATAAATACAGATTCCCATAGATCTGTTAGCTAACATCTGAACCCCTTTGGATTACATAAATAGAAATAAACTAACTCTGAATGTACCAACTTGAAAATGTAACTCACTTATAAATGAAAATTTTATTTATACATGTCTAATATATTTAATGGACCTCTTTTACTTTATATTTAATTTATTTTATTTTTGAGATAGATTACGTCTACTATTAAAGATATAAAGTTCCTGTTATTAAAAATATACTAATTGTCCTTATGGATAAAAATTCTAAATGTGTAGATCAAAGAGAGTTTTAGGTGTTTTCACAATATAAATAAAAATGAAGTAACAACTCTAAACACACAAAACACTATTAGAAACTCTCGGGTATGAGGAAAGAATTTTTTATAAAATGTTTGTTGTTCGGACAATAACATCTTTTTGCTGTTATTTCAGAATATGGATATAAAATCCACAATAAGGGGAAGACGACAAAGCAGAAATTTAATAAAATTTGACACTAGCCTACCCTACTATTATATCTTGTCCACAGGAACGCTTACATCATTGTCAAGTAATTCATATTTTAAAATTACCTTCACAATCTGAAATGGTGTTGCAGATACCCTGTGGTGAGCTACGTTACTGTTAACTATATATTAAACTTGTTACTTACATTATAATTGAAACCCTGATTTGGTTTTTAATTGTATTTTATACTAATGAAAATTATTTATCATTTCAACTTCCATGTTTTTCATTATGTAATATGAGGTCTTTTTTTAAGGTTTAAATTTTACAAATAATCAAATTTTCATCATAATATACATTTTTAATTGCTAATCTGATTATGTAAATACGTCATGTTTCTATTTTGATTTGTATCTTAATTAATTATGAATACATCCTAAACATTGGCAAAAAGTGAGAGTCTGCCTGGTGCAGATTAGGCAATGTACTGATGTAGCTGAACTTTGTGATGCGGTATCATTGCGAAAAAAGTGTAAGACGTTATCCAATACAAGCAAAGGCGGAGGAACATATACCGATGGCTGCATGGCTAAGGGTGAGCATAGTTTTATGTGAACTCTGGATACCAGGCGATTTCCAGTTTCAACCTAGCCTACATACTGGGCTCTGTATGGTCTTACTAACTTCACGTGGGAGTTTTATGATACTAACAAAACCAGAAAAAGTAGATGACCTTGGGAAACTTGTAAAAATCAACTTAAGGACAGGTTACCAGATGAGCGTGGAGAAAATAGGGGCTGTCAATAACCCTATGGAATCAATTCTCCAACATATGAAGCACGACGAAGGCACTCGGGGAATTCAGAACTATACTATTGTAAAGGAAGTTAAAGATGTAGTAGAACATCTCAATATCAACAAAAAACTACTCTCAGGGGCGTAAAAGCGGAAGATGAGAAGAGCTAAAGCAGTGGCACAGGGGTTACATATAAAACTTAGAAATAGAAAAGCACACAGAGAAAGTAAAAATGAGAAGAGTCGCTCAACCCACACTTTTGAATGCACTGGAGTAAGGAACTGGGCCAATCAACAACCCAAAAGAATAAGATGCGACGAGAGTTCACCCAGAGTAGTGGAAAGAAAAAGACAATGGCAAGATGGACAAGAGATGGCAAGTATCACAAGACCAAAGGCTTGTCAACCAAGGACATCCTAAAAAGATACAAGATGTAAATATTTCCATGATCAGACTTTGGTAATAATGATTGACAAAAAGTCACGGAAGTTACTTCAGGCTGTGGGGTACAGAGTAAATCTGGACCTCTCCAAAGCGGACATCAGAGTCATCTCCAATCCAAATAAGGATGACGGTAGAGTAATGAAACCTTCATCATAGTAAGGCGGTAATGGCTGTCTTATGGAGCCTGCTTGAGTAAGAAAAAGTCGATCTCGCCCTAATACAGGAACTATGGGTCACTGGTGGCAGAATTGCAGGGCTATTCAAGAGTGGTGGTAAGGTATTACATAATAAATCTACTAATAAACCCAGAACATGTATAGTAGTTAGGAATAACTTAGAGATATTTGTGTTATATTCTTTATGTTTTAAAGTTATATTAGAGCACTGACATACGTGTGGGCTCAGGAAGTCGAAAGCTGCTTTTCACTTCCGATTATTTCCCGCACGATCCAGCTGACAATCCACCATCCGACAACTTCAAGAAGGTGATGGATAAATGCGTGGATGGGGGGGGGGCTTTAGTCCTGGTGGGAGTGAATGCCAATGTAGATCATACAGTGTGGGATAGCAGTGGTGCCAACAAGAGAGGTGAGTCTTTACTTTTTTATATTTTAACAACTAATCTTTATGTTTTTAATAAAGGAAAGAAAGGTGTAGTAATACACCTACCTTTGTTACTAAGGCTAGAAGTGACGTTTCTAACACTGGGAACCATTGGTATATACAATATTTTAAGTAAATGGTATGTATCAGATGCTCATCTATGTTAGATTATAGACAAAATATTATAGATTTCCAACTATATAATAGATTAGTTAACAATGTTCGAAAATCTAGGAACACTAGATGGGGAGCATACAAGAAAACCTCAAAATAGAACTTCAAGTGTTTGGAAAATCGATTGGTGAGTCATAAGAATTAGATATCGCAGCGAGTAGGTTGACTACTTTCATAACAAATAACCTCTTATACAGAGAGTAAATGAGGTTAAGCCAAGTGATGTACTCAATCACATTCTGAAAAAATAGATATGATAGGAGGCTATTTAATATAGCCAAACCATGCGGTAGATAGGAGACTTATAAAAGGTCTCTCACCGAGTGTAACGAAAACATTAAAAAAGCGAGACACGAATCTTGGAGGATTTTCTATGTGGAATTAGATTACACTTCCCTAGGAGCACGACTTCATAAAATCCTTGCCACCGATCTCCTAAATCCAACGGGTGTCTTATTGGCCTAGATAGTAGGTTTACAGAAACAAGGAAGGAAACGATAGAAGTCCTACACAGGGCACATTTTTCCTGTCTCGGTTATCAAGAGATCTGATGTGGAGCGAGACTTTCCATGTATAGTTTCAAATAGGCCTATCATAATCGAATAGTAAATGGTAATAAAATTAGGTGGACTATTAATATTTTTCATTCATTCAAATTACCAAGCCCAGATGGAATGTTTCAGGTTTTACTCCAGAATGGAAAAGAATATATTAATCCCATGCAGTCCAGACTGTTCCGGGTTAGTCTTGCCACGAGGTACGTACCTGAAGTGTGGAGATCAGCCAGAGCAGTATTGGTGTAAACCTCTTGTTTGAGTTCTTTCACATAATTTGTAGTTCCGTGGAAATGTAGTTTACAGGATGAAGCTTTCCACAGTCCATGCATTTTGCTGGGATATCCTTTATTTTCGCACATTCATGTGTAGCATGTTTTCCTGCACATTTAACGCTTGGTATTCTGTTTCAGTCATTTTTGCATATCCCAGTATGTTTGACATTTTTTGCACTAGGTATAAGCTTTGTTTGGCAAAGCCACAAATTCTACCCTCAACTTTAGGATTTCATTCATTTCATATATTTCTTTAATATACTCTTCTTTTTCGAATGTTAGCAAAAAAGAGAGATAACGCTGTCTTATCTTTACCTTTCATTAGTTGTGTAACTTTTTTTTTTATTAGATCCTTCCTAACCAAGTCCTCCTTAATTTCAACTGGTTTCCATGATGGATGCAGTTTCTTTGCTATTACGTTTATTTGTCTTCATTGTTATCTTCGTAAGAATACCATAAGCCTTTTTTTATGTTTAGTTGTTGGTTACGTTCTTGTAGTTCTCTGAACCTAAATCTAGAACAATAATTTCGATGTCTCCACTGTTCAGTGACGTAGCTTGGTACTTTATGTGGTTATCGTTTATGAGTTTGTTTAGATCTCTGTAGTTTTCAACTTTATCTATAGCTGGTGTTGGTCTCGTTTGGTACATTTTCCTATGTTCTTGCTCTTTATTTTGTTGAGGCTTTTGTGCTTGTTGTCCTTGTTGACTGTGTTATAGAGAAACCGTTGGTGACTTGTTAATTCTACGCTTTTTTGCTCTTTTTTGAGTTATCCAATTGTCTGGTTATTCGAATTCCTCTGAATCTGTATCCGTGCAGTAAGCTAACGGGTAGTTTGTTTCTTCTTGGATTTGTATCCCGTTGTGTAGGTGCTCTGTTGTGGAATTTTCTGTTAGTCTCGTTTCTAGTTTCCTAACGTACTCTATTAGCATCTTTATTTATTTTCTTTCTGTAGCAAGGCTATCGTACAGTATTTTTTTCTAGTCGTGTTGTTATTTTAATTTATTCATCTTCGTTACGTTGTTGGGGTGAAGAATATCTTGAATATGTCCCTGTCCCCACTGGGGATCTCAAGGCTCCTTTCGATCTTCTCAAGATTTCTTCTTCTTTTTACAATGGTTGGCTCCCCACAGAATCCTTGGAGCCTGCCTTCGAAAAGGATGGATTTTCCAGGGCGATATCTTGTCTGCCGTCTGTGCTATTATTTCAGTTTTGCGTAAACATGCATTGTTCATTGGTTTTGTGCACGGTGAATAATTGATCTCCTCTCTACCCTTCGATACCCAAGGGTACCGACGAACATTCCCCTATCCGCAATCTGGGGACGCGCTTCGTAGTGGTTTATATCTGAATTTTACTAATTAATCAATTAAATATCGTATTGTTATATAAATGTCAGAAGTTTTTGTTGTATAATATTTTATATTTTTTTTTTTTTAAATTGTGAACAACTATTTTCCTGTCATAAGGGATTCAGAGGTTTACGGATTAGTATAAATGACGCTAATGACTCTAATTGCAATAAAAAAACTAATAATTACCTCATGACTCCAATTAACACGGTAAATACTTATTATGAAACAGTTTAACAGATACAACCAACTTAGTTTAAATATTGGAATATTTATTATATTCTTAAAAAATATATTTAAAATGTTAAATATGATATGTGATCAATATTACAATATTTTGAGGTATATACTAAACTTATAATGGGTTTGAATTAAGGAACATTATTACGTTTTATATTGAATATCTAATGCAGCGAACAAACCTGAATAATTGAATTACATCCTTGTCATTTTAAATATATATAAAGTACTGAAAATATGTAGGTCACAGTACAACTTTATCCTTTTTTTTAAACAGATATATAGATTATCTATTAAGTATCAGTATCGTTATAATTTCAATATTTTTTTTTTTCAGATTCATTAAATATGTAACAATTATACAAAATGTTGTGAAAATGTATATGAAATTTCATATTTCGTATGTTAGAATAGGGTAAGTTTATTCTCGTCTCACAATTAATAACACTATTTCAACACCTCACTAAACTTTTTACCATTTCTCAAAACAAAGTGACAGATCTCATTTTCATACCAAATAAATATCATTTCTTATGCAACTTCAGCACTGTCAACAATGATTATTTATATTCAGTAACAAAGAGAAAAGGTTTTTTTCTTTACATATCAGTATCTTTGAAACAACTAATTCATACGGAATCATTTTACTAGTGAATTTCGGTAAATACTAGTTTATACTTTTTTTAATTAAGCCACGAATCACTCACTATTGGACTAATAACAACTATAAACAATCAAAATAATTAAGAAGATGAGTAATAAAACAGCCATTTAACATCGAACTTTAAAAAAATATACATTCTAACAGTGTCAGCCACGAACATTTTACTAGTCTTGGACCGGGAGCCACTTAACCATAGAACCAAAAAATAACAGTACATAACACCTTATACACATTTTGTACACTAAAAGTCTCATGGACTGAAGTGTATAGGGGGTAAAACCTACTTCTACTTATAATAATATAATATACATATTTAAATAAAATACTACTCATACGGTGAAATAACATAAAATATATGCATTATGGATGAAATACTCTTTGTGACTTACCATTAATTGGGATTTCAATTAATTAGTAAGAAATGTTATGTTGTACACATCGATATAAAGAAATTCTGGATTGGTGAAACCCCTAAGTTGAAAAAATGATACGTTACCCCTACCACTGTTAGGCATCTGTGTCTGGAAGCCAAATTATTTTAAGGAATTAAATGATCTGATTTGCATTCATATTTTGCTCTAATTCACACTGATGCATATATACAAATTTTATTAAAATTATATCAATACTTATAGTAGGATATTTATATAGAAAAACTGTTGACCTGTTATTTAATAATTATTATTTTGATATTTTTCTAATCCGATAAAATTAGAAAATTGTTTACAATATAGAAAACATTATAAAGTAATGTTTGTCAAGTTTTTTTTTTTTTTCAAGATAAACTTTCTAAAAAATATATTTTAGGAAAGAGTTCAAATGTAAGTTTCATTCCAATTGTTTTCATGACTATTCGTTATTCTTAGTTTAAAGTTTAATGGTATTCATATCATTACCATTATATTTAATAATATCATCCATATCTTGGTTTGGTTTAACTGTTTGGAGTTATCGTAAATATAAAAATAATAATAAAAAAAAAAGTTAAAAAACCTTGATCTACTTATTTCAAAAATATATTATTCCTACAGTTCATAACGATTGGCACACGCGTTTGACCAAAGATGTATAAAAAACTTTCAGGTTTTGTTAGAAAAATATATGGTAACGTACTCCCAATTTTTTAAACGTAAATTGGGATTATTAAGATAATATAATAACTCTAATGAATGACATTTATTAAACGAACACACAATATTAACTTATTACATTGTACAATTAGTTTACTAAACAATAATTACATGTACTATATTCTCTGTTTGTGCGACCGCTTATGAAAGGTATCCTAACAAATACAACTTTTTAGATAACGGTTTTCTTTAATAATACTAACCTATACCTCAGTTATATAATATAGCTGAGGACTATAATTAGGATTATTTAGAAGATGAACATATCAGCAGGCAGCATGAAAACAACAGTTCGCGCTGAGTAGGTGCGTCAAGAGATGTTGCAATTTACATAGTTTTCCATTTTTGAGTTATCCAAAACTGTAATATGAAATGTAATTAAATATAATCTAAACCATTTAACTGTTTAAAAACAACCAATTTAAATCTTGATCTAAAAAAAATAAAATGTTAAACTTTACAAAAGAACGGGAACTTTACAAAAAAAACCTATACTTTGAGTAGAGAAAGAAGCATGTACATTTCCAAAACGTATTGTATAAAATTTGGCATATATTTGCGCCAAATTGTTTAAACACCTTTATAATTAGTGAAATGATATTTTTAACTGACAATATTTTAGAGTAGAACTGGCAAAACTTCTTGACTTAATGTCTAATTTACAAAATATAACATTGGTAGTTCAAAATAAAGACAAACAAGTTTAATATGACGTTTCATAAAGTTTTGCAACATTAAGCCAATTAATTTGCAAAACTAAATACTAGATTGTTAAATAAGAAGACAATAAATGAGTGATGAGCTACAGAAAAAGCCAGATGTAACTCATCATATGAAAATATAACATTAAAATATCATAATAAATTAAGTGTCACTAAAATATAATCATAGAATTAAAAGAAATGTATGTCCATAAAATACTCCAAGTACATAACTAACATGACAGTTCCTTCAGGGAATGCCCGATAAAGATTTTGTAAATCTCCTGTAGAAAATCTGAGCTGCTCTTAAACCAAAATAGTCCAAATATGTAGGAGAGGTTTTAATCATCTCCAATCTTCCTTGTTACCCGAAAGGGTGGGGTTATGGTATTCTAGAGTTTAATCCGCTAGTATCGGTATAATGCTCCGATCTCCGAATTTCTGATTGATCAAATAACATAAGGGTTGCATTAATGCAACGTCACTCTTGATATTGACAAAATGAATCTAGTTGTACAATGGTTAGAATGATAATTTATTTGATTGAGTTGTGTCGGGTGGGTTTTCTGGTTGCACGCATTACAAATTACTCTGGGGAAGATTAACGGCCTAACTTGACTGCCCTGCTCATGCATTACAATTATTAGTAAAGCACAATAAGTCATTTACATGTCATTGGGAATACAAATACATAAATCATCCCTAATGACACTGCAATATGTAAGTTTTATAACATACATTATCTTTAAAAAACCTCTTATTTATAAACTGTGATAAATTGTGGAAATAATGTATTGTATATCTTTGCTTTTATATCAAATCTGATTATTCAGATTGTATTGAGTGTGAATACAGAATGAGCTGCACTGCGTATACAGTATATTTAAAGTGTTTTCTCTTCACTGCAGCTACATTTACAATTTTAAAATTCTAATATAACATTCCTACAGATTGTATCAATGGATGTTTTATACAGACCTACATTAAATAACATAGATTAGTACTTCTTTATGGAATATATAATGATTAAACAATTGACGCTCATTTCTAATTCCATAGGTTTTCTAAGTAATTATAGACAATATTTTATTTATATTGATCTCTTGAAAACCATTCACTTTAAACTTTATATCTACACAATCGTAATAATATCGTAAAAAGTCAATGAGTGGAGCGAATTGAGTTTTTACACGTTTTCAATACAACACTTGACATACCCTTGGTGCTTCGGAGAGTTATAGCGTCCAAACCAATTTGTCTACTCTAAGGCAATAGAGCTGCAAATTTTGTATGTTTTTTGAGGGGTTGAAAGACAGTGTATAAACTAAACGTAAATATGTTACCTTTTTTTTTTAACCTACTAAAATATTTTCAAAAATTTATCGTAATGAATTCAACACACAAAGTTTCTGTATACGTTAATATAACAATGACTGTAGTACTAAAATTAACCACATTTTGTGGTTGATGAAAAGTAAAAAATTAGTTGATTTATTTTTTTAATGAAATCTTATATTATATAGCAAAATAGCAAGCATCATTGAATGCAAATGTTGAGAAAAATACTCTATTGTTGAACGATTTAAAAAAAATATTTATATGTGAAACGTTACTCTCTACAAACGAATTGTTTATTTTTAAACAAGCTTTTTGTTTTTTATAATTTGTTAACAGATTTTTTTTTTCTATAAGTAACTCTTTCATCGATTGGCGAAACTAAGTCTCAATAACAAATTTGGGTAATACCATGGATTGTGTATCATTTTACACACGCACATGTATCAATACTACAGTAATTCAAAAATCATCAAAATAATTAATACCGTGAGTTGGATCTGTAGACATTTCACAGTCTTGGATGACGGCGTTTTCATAACAGAAACAGTAAAATCTGGATCTTATATATTATTATAGATTCTCCAAGAATGTAATAATATCTATTTCGCGAAAAATAAATTTTACTATGACGTGTAATACGTTAAACTTTACTACCAAAATAAATTCAGCCCACTAAAGCAATAAATTCTCAAAATAATATTAAATAATTTGTTTCTTTTATTATTATAAACATGTCCTTTTAATTAATTTAAAACTAGTAATAAAATTTACTTGAAATGAAAAAAGTAGCAGTGAAAAATCAGGAATACATTGAAAAAGTACACGATATTTTTACTTTAAACAATACAATTCTAATAAAAATGACCCTACAGTGAAATTTCGAAAAAACGACCATTTAAATAAATGCAAACTCCTCATTAACAAGGAGGATTGAAAATTTCTAAAAATGATCAAACCAACTGCACCCACTCTCAAAGCACTACCCAAAATCGATAGGCCCAGGATACCAATACGACCCATAGTAAATTGCATGAATGCCCCAAAATACGAGTACAAAACAGCCAAGTCCTTATCAAAGATAATTAAAGGAGAAACCAAGTTACGACCGAATTACAGCCTCTCCAATAATTTTGATCTAATATGTAAAATAAAAGATGTCAATATTAAGTATAGCCACACATTAGTCTCCTTTGATATTGTTAACTTATATAATAACGGGCGTAGTGAAGCTGCCCCGACATTATGGGTACTTTTAGGACGATGAAACTGCCCCGCTCATTAAAGAGGATTAGGAAGGCTCGCATCGAAAGACAAGAAATGCTGAAATTGTCCCGAGCGCCCAAATAATATTGGAAATTTTATTTTAAATATTACGCTACGGAACCTAACCTAACCTAACCTAACCTAACCTAACCTAACCAAACCTAACCTAACCTAACCTTACAGGCTTATATGCTTGATTGAGGTTAAATTTAAACACATACTACCGAAATTACGCTCGGGGAAATTTCAGTATTTCTGGTCTTGCGAGGCGACTCTTCTTCATCCTCTTGAATGAGCGGGGCAGTTTCATCATTTCAAACGTTCCTAAAATATCGGGGTAGTTTCATAGTCCCCATACTAACATACCAGTTGAAGAAACTGTAGACTACCTGGATAACAACATTATTGTCAATAGAAAACTTGAGAAAAAGGAAATTATCGAACTAATTGTTAAGAATATGCATGATATAAAATTATTTTTCTTTTAATAATAATATTTATACACAGAATAATGGATTAGCCATGCGTTTGCCTTTATCTGGGATTATGGCTGAAATTTTCCTTAACCACATGGAAAAATAAAACATAATTAACACAAAAAACTAATTCAAGGAAAATATTATGTATTACTGCAGATATGTAGAAGACATACTATATCTCTTCGGAACAACAAGACAGATAACAAATTTAAATTAATACCTTAATAATATACACCATTCCTCGAATTTACAAATGAAATATAAATTACCTTGACCTCAACATCAGTAAAATAAATAATCCAGACATCCTGATTCACACAAAATGGCTGCATACAACAGTATGGTGTATATAGCATTGAACATTAAAATGGGAAAAGATGATTATATTACTAAAATCACAATAATAAAACACATAGTGCAATGTAATAGCTATATATAATTCATCAATAGTCGACAGATACGTCCACAAAATAAAAAAGAATCAGAAACAAATTAGAGCTTCATCTATTAACAAAGATGAGCATGTTAAAAATAAAAACTAAAACAAATACATATACAATTGACTATACACCACCTTACGGGAAAAAAACAGACCCGCAACATATTTAAAAAACTTGGCTACAGTATTTCACACAGAACTAACAGCTTACAGCGTTTATTAAACCTTATCTAATCCAGCCACGATAAATATTTAGATAGTTGTATGTATAAACTCAATTGTGACGACTGTAAAAACAGCATATTGGTTAGACTGCAGATCCTTTAAAACACGTTTTAAGGAACATTTATACAACAAAAATACAAACCTAATTCACTCATAATATGCCGAACCATCATAATTACACTGACATACAGAGAAATATGACCATATTACACAGATTAAGGTAAAATAAACACCAGAAGATAAATCTATCCAACATTTTAAACAACAAACTAAATTTCACCTCCAAATTCATGTATGATTTGATATTTGAACATCAGAATAGGGCAAAATACATATCTGATAAGGAAAGTTTAAAGTATATAACTCAGCAAGTGAACATGTGGCCAAAATACTAGCAACAAAAACAGTTTTTCATCACGATTATTTGTGCCAAGCCGAGAGTTTTATATGTGTTTGTGGTGTGCATGTGAACAAAAGTGGTAATGTTATTAGCTGGCCTGATGATACTGCCTATGGCAGCGAAACATGTAACCATTACTCTAGTGTAAAGAAGTATTATTGTTTTGAAATAAGGTATAATAATTAAGGTAGTTCTAAGGCAAAAGAATGAATAATAGTAAAATTTAAGCAACAAGTTTAATAAATGCTGCTATACGAAAATAATAATCTCAATATGGAAACTAAGTATATTTGTAATAACATTGTCATGTATGGTTTTATTTCTGAATTAAAATAACAATTAAATGAGGTATGATGTTCTGACGATGTCACTAAGTACACAGAAATCTGTAGAACCATGTTTTCTTCCTAACTTTAGTACATACGCACAGGGATACGAATATACATGATTAAGTAATCGGGAAGCAATGACAGTTTGCACCGATACCATTCTGTTATTACCATTTGAAGCCTTAAATAATTATTTACGTTATAAATATATCGCAATGTTAAACTGTACACATACTACAAGGTTAGGTATAGGTTTACTCTTCAAGTCTAAATTTTTTATACATTGGAACTGTTTATGAACGTTAAAGGATAATTTCTGTTTTTCTACTCCTAAGCGTGACGAATTTTCATCTATGTATTTCATTTTAACTTATGTAACCCGCTATACTCTTTAAATTATGCATTTATTAAATGCATTATTAGCATCATAATAATATTAAATTTAACCAGTTTTAAATGACATATTTATTCATTATGAATGGGTTTTAATCCTGTATGCAGACATTTCGAGTGAAACTTAAATTTTTAAAAAATATTATTTTTGTTTTAATGCATTTTACAGGTATTCAAGTCACTTTATAAAATATTTAATAGTAATAATAATTACATTGCCTGTTTCCCGTCATTGACTTCTTCTTTAGACGCGTTTCGGTATCGTTATCCCATCATCAGTATTATTCACAGAATTCGTCATATTGTAATAATAAAACCAAAAACACAATTTCAGACACGAATATACACAAAAGTTGAATAAATAGAACACAAAGTAAAATTTTGATGATAATTTTTAAAATATGTGTGCACGGTTATGAAATCATGATAAACCACCGAAAGTTATAAGAATCTGTTTTTGTTATCACTGAACAGAATGGTAGGCTACTGTTAGGAGTCAATGTACAAAGCTATTATTGGCTGCTATATTTTGTGTATATAGATAATGAGACTGTTCATTAATTGTAACGTCAGTTGTAGTGGGCTTCCTATAAATTTTGTAAATAAATGTATTATGATCTTCTGTTATTGTTGTATCTAGGAAGTTTTATTTGTTTTCGTTTTCAATTTCTATGGTAAATTATATCTTCTGATTTAAGCTGTTCAAATAGTTTTTTTTTTATTTTCTCCTTGTATTACGGTACCATTAAATATGATAAATGTGTCAACTACATATCTGCCAGAACAGTTAATCGATTTTTTCAACACTCATATAAGAATATTGATAACAGTTTGACACCTATACATATATGTAAAAAAAGACGTATTATGAGTGCATTATAAGAATTAGAAATTTATTAAGCATTTAATGAGAAAGCAGATGAAATAATTAAAGAACAACTTTCTCTTCACTGAAATTCCCTTTATGAGACAACCATCAAATATTATTTTAATGACAAAGGTTGAAGTTCAAGTGATAACAGAAATGAGATCAAGTAATTTTTGTGGTTTTCATCTTCTTAACCATGCACATGTATTTTTAATATTATCATCTAAATTTTATTTTGTGTTCTATTTATTCAACTTTTGTGTATATTTGTGTGTAAAATTGTGTTTTTGGTTTTATTATTACAATATGATAAATTTAGTGAATAATCCTGATGATGGGATCACGATCCCAAAACGCGTCTAAGGAAGACGAACAAATAAGTCACTGACAGAAAATAGGGAATATAATTATATTACTATTAATATTTAATACAATTATTATGTCAGTGTCCACTTATTTTCTTATTCAGGTGGTATTAATATAGGGTAGTTATGGAAGGTAAACAAGAAGTACGTGCGTATTAACAGGATACTTACAACCTTATTAAAAAATGAATTAGTTTGTATCCAGAAAACTGAAATGAAAGTGTATTGTGGACAATATAACTACTGTTTTTCATTGAGGGTCGTCGTATGGTAAATAACTTTAAACGAAATATTCCTAGACAATCAATCAATTGAAGTAGACATACAAATTTTAATATCCTACATCAGTGCACTGACTATCAGAAATGATGCGTCAAACATCAATAAATACGAATAGACTTCTATAAATCAGATGAAGGATATTTTCAGTATATGAATCAAAGTGTAAAATAAACTTGAGTTGCAATCCACTGTCATTTTATAGAATTACGATGCTTAACGGTAATATTGATCATGAAAATGATTAATACGCAATAACTCAAATGTATCATTAACATTACACATTTTCAATCGGTACTAGCATACTCTATAATATACAAATAGACACGAGCAATGAACAAAAATACATTTTATGTAAAATAATGCTTCGAGTACATACAAAAATTAAATGAAAAGTATCAGATTTCAAGTACTAATGAAAAGGATTAAGTTATATATTAAATAAATAAGATTCACTAAGAGAAGAAAATTTGGTATGTCATTCTAAATAGGAATAACGTTATATAAATTGCGTTCTACAATGAAATGTCTAAGTTGGTATATGCCGGGATACATCAATGTAAACCATAATAAATTGATTTGCCGTCGAAGTGCGTACAGTGGACGAGATTTAGTACAATTTCAGTACTGATGAATAATATTTTTTTCTGGAGGTTGAATATTTTAAAATTATATTACTGTATTTGTCATATAAAAGTAACACAGATATATATATATATATATATATATATATATATATATATTACACAACGTTTATTATATATATATATATATATATATATATATATATATATATATATTACACAAAACACAAGCTAATATCTAAAATATAAACTAAAAATATTAACTTATAGCTGCTTTCGATGTCAAGCTCCAAACTTATCATCTTCATTAATTTATAAATTCAGATAACTTAACGATTACAGTCCACCTGGTTGTAATCTGCAACCTTAAATTAGTCTTGGAGAGAATCCAAATTCGTATTGTTATTAAATTTTTGAATCCATATACGTAATAGTATTTAGATCGTAGATTCACTATCACTTTTGTGGTTACGATTGTCTCCGGTTTTTTTTTTTTTTTTTTTTTTTATAAAGTAGTTTTATAGGTTTAAAAATAGAAGGAATTTTCTAAACTTTACTTATCCCTTACAATATTAGATTAACTATCCAGAAAAATTCAATGTAAAAGTTTCTCTGCTGTGATATTTGAATCTAATGCTATAAAGTAAATGATGTTCATTTATTAAACGGAAAAGTACACATCAAAAACGTTTTAAAGATGAAAAACTTTAAAAAATGGTTATTTAGTGTTAAAACTACTTTTGCTTGGATAGTGTCTCCTTCAGCTCTTTAAAAAATAAATTAATTTTTTATATATTAATACACATATATATATTTAAACACCTTTAGATGTTTAGTTGTAATATGGGAAGAAAAATTAAGTGGTACCAAAATGACTAAATCTGTTTAAAATTTGTATTCTTAATTTCATTTTTAAAACATGTTTAATTTAAATAATAATTAATATTATTTATATACATTTATAAACGAAAATTATTGCAATTGCCAAACCTTACTATGTAGGCGGTAAACTGAAACATTTATTTTAAATCATGCTTATGTACAACAATTCTTAGACATTACTGTCTTATATTTTGTTAATATATAATTTATATACTAAGATCAAGTGAAATATTGCGCTTGAGTTTCAGTTAAGCGTGATATCTCCTCCTTCACATGCTCCGGCAAAACCATTAATATTCTCTCTAATATCATATTTTTAAAGTATAAATTTCTTCTTTGATTTGTAAGTGAGTTAGACATTAAACCTAAGTAAATCAAATACATGAATTAATATCAAAATAAAAAATTTTAACGCTTACTAATCCTATTGAAATCGAGATATAAATCTATATACGGTAACAACAAATCGTTCATGGATTAGACAATACAATATTAGAGAAGTTTTTGACAGAAAGTTTAAATAACAAGCAATAATTTGAATATTTTAGAAATATAAATTAAACAACTTAGCAACTCAGTGTTCGAATTCAGTTTAATATTTATACGATAGTTTTATGAGACAACTATCGTATAATGTTTTAATATTATACTTTTTTTAATATGTTTACTATATCTGTGCGTTTACTTTTGTAGAAAATAAAAACACATTTTCCATCGTTCAATTAAAATTTCATGTCAAAATATTTTTCTCCTTTCTTTAGGAACTACTTTTTCCCATAATTATACTTCAGAAATCTATTGTACCTCTCTTTTTTCTAATATATTCCCCCTAAAAAACAAATTTATGCTTCGTTATATCTAATTGACTAATTGTCATTTTTATAACATTTTTTGCCAGAGTATCTCTTAGTTTAAAACTTCATTTAAATAGATAGTCTGTATAAATTATTTATATATTTGCAGATTTAAAAGACAGAATTAAAAGTAAGTAGTTGTTCAAGTTGTTTAGAAAACGAGACAATATTCTCTAGAAAGTTTTTTTTTTTACATTGTGTATAGCCTACTGTTTTCAATTCATAATTTTCCATTCGCAACAGAACTGAAACTACCTTATTAACTATTAACTAGAGTTTCAACAAAACAGAAACCTTTACATTGTTACAAATATCAAGGTGAACTCAATCTTTTGTTAGGAGATCATTTAAATTTAATGATCATATCTACTCACCTCTTTGTACAATATCATAAATGAAGATGACATAATAAGGTTAGTCTAAACTTGTAACATGATGTATACAAAGCAGTTATCGGTTCTTTGAATTTAATCCTTATTTAATACTTTAAGTTCATTTTGTCCTTTACTTAGAATACAAAAAACACCCCTGACTTTTTATTTAAATTTTTAACTATTAATATACAACAGGGATTAAGTTAATAATTTTACTAAGCCAAGATACTTTGCTTGTATGGAAATATTTATGAAATTCTTGACTTCATGAAATATATATCTATCAGTTGTGTGACTAATTATCTTGTAATCGGAAATTTGTACAAATAAAAATATTAAAAAGTAGTATTTATTATAAAAAATTATAAATAAACAACGCTTTGTGTTCATTCAAGTAAAGTATGGGTTTGTGGTTTTTGAAGATTCTTCCAAATAAAATGATTGTTACTTGCCAGGCTGTTTAAAACTAACTATATTTAAAAGTATTTATGTATTTATTTAAGTAAGAATATTAAAAAAAAACATGTATTTTAGTATAATCTGTTAAACTTTAAATATACTTATTTAACCTGTTGTGTTAATCTATATGAACAATCCGTTATTTTTATTAAATTACTTTAAAGATTAATAATTATTTCACCCTTCGTACAATTCAAGCCTGAGTAGATAAATTGTTCGGTAGTTTTGTTGAAACTTCATGAAAAAGGAACCAAATGTAATACATTTTATAAGTATACAAGTGACATTTATATATATATATATATATATATATATATATATATATATATATATAATTTTTTAATATTTAATGCACAGTATTTACTAAAACATAAAGTTTAACTAAATATACATATATTATCATTAATAAATCTCCATAATTGATTACCAAATATTTATAAATATTTAACTGTTTATTATTGCAACATAATTATTTAATTAATTTTCAATTTTAACTAATTGTTTGTCATTCAGTGCTTTGAAATAAATCCGTCACTATTTTGTAATTCCAATTCGGAAGATTTTTATACAGTAAACCCATAAAGTGTTTAATGTTAATTATAAATTGGAAAAAAACGCAGGCTTCCAAAAATTAGTCTACTTATGAGAGATTCAATATTTTTCATTAAACTTTAATTATATTCAGTAAAAGAGATTTTATAAAGAACTAAAACCATAATTTAATTAAAACAATTTTCTTTAGTCTGTTTTAAATTGTTCTATATATTTGATATAATTTTTTTTCCCTTACTCTTAACATATATGTGTGTATATTTTATATGTATTAACACATAAAACTAAATTATTCTTAAAAACCATTCACTGCAATGTAATATAGCCACAGTACATATTTGAATGTATTTTAGATTTTAGGGGCATTCACGATTGAGATAAACATATTCAATAAATAAAGTACTTTGTTCGAACTGGTTGTTTAGATAAACCGTAAGTATGGGATTGTCTGTCTACATTGTTATCAGAAGCTACTAGTCTTCGCTCTTTCTGTCTTTGCCTATTCTCCTGTGGTTCAAGCATAGCCTCAATTTTTAGGTAATTGTAGGGTTTTCTTCACATTTTTGGTTGCGAGTGTTCTTTTTTTCGTTGTCAACTGTCTCCACACTTTCGTCTTAGTAGACGATTCTACTAATTTTTATTTATTTTGTGTTATATATGTTTGAATAATCATTCTCATGTCTTTTTCCCTTTTACTATGCCAAAGCTCTCATCTGAATACTGTTTTCATCATAATGACCAATTCTAAGTTGCAGTTACTTTCTTGCGATTTATTTCCAATAATCGAGTTAGAAGATGGTGAATTGGAAGTTTGTCTCATAGATTTTGCTACTTACAATTTCATTCCTAATATAAGGGAAGGTTTTAATAACAAGCTAGTTATCCCTCGTTCCTGCTGCTGTTTTCAATGTTGTTGAAAGTTACAACAACTAAATTTACGATGTGATCATTATTATTCCCACTACAGTATTAATATGAAATGAAGGATTGTAAAAAATATATCAAATTACAGCTTCAACCGGACATTGTATTTTCACTCAGGGCGAACAATAGCAGACTTTAAGCGGAATATAATGTTGGAGAAAGATACGATTCGAGAATGTAGAATTGGATACGAATCGAATGTGATTCAAATAGAGGACAACATAGTGACCGGCTTGTTTCTAAACGGCATTAAGAACGAGTTTTACCCACAAGTTTCGCCGCGGGCTATACACCGCCGATATTATTATATTCCCTCGTCAAGGTGAAAACGAGACATAACGTAACCGTGCGTCAGATCGGAATGGTTCTACTAAAAATTTCAGACATAAAACTGTTTCTGTCAGATTACACTTACGCAGGAATTTGTAAATAAACACTCATCAGAAAACGTCGACCCTCGGGCGAGTTAACACAACCGGCTGCTCAGAGTAAGATCAATACCGAAAGATCTGAACTCAATATAGAGTAAAAATGCGGCAGCTGAAAAAAACACTTATATTGGAAGAGTCTGTCACCTGACGGGCCTATATTTTGAAAATAATGAAAATGAGCGAGTGAGACAGTTACGTAGACGTCCCTTTCTGGTCTTAGAAAGTTCATAAATTTCCACTCATCCCCCAAGAAACACAATTTCGTAGACTGTCAAAACGACTAATCAGCTGGGAAAATCTCGATATGTTATATTGGATTTCGATTGAAAGATTAATATAAAAAAAAGAATGCCACTCTTTTTGACAGTTGCAGAAATTACCAATGTAACATTCGTTTAATGCACTGTATTTTCCCCTACGGCAAATAAAATTTAAATGCAATTACAATTTTCCTGGAGAGTTTTGTTTTGTTTTTGATAACTTAAGTTATCATATGATATTTGTTTTTGCGATAAAATTGTGTACAAAATAAGCACACAAATGAAATCATGTGTACGTTTATAATATAAGAGTTCAATTTTTTTAAACTTCTTAATTGATAGAGTAAAGTTGCTGTTAGAGCATGTCTTAACATATTTAGCAATTTATTTCTTACAAGTTTTTATAATAATTAGTAGGATATTTTAATATAATGTTCTTTGGCCCAGCCAAAGTATTAAATTATTAATAATAAACGATAGGGGATTATTAATTGTGTTTTTCAATAATAAAAAACGCGCAACAATCAAGTAGATGGATTTTGTCTTTTCAGAAAAAGAGGGGGTTGGGGTAGAGTAGTTGCAGTTAGAGTGGCTCGAGATCAGTCTGAGTCAGGAACTATAAATGGTCAGGCGCGCTTCCACGATGCCGTCATTTAAATCAACCTAATCATGTCTTTTCAGGGAGGGGAATGAAGTAATAACATAATGTAATAAGAATGAAATGTATTAACAACGAAATTTAATTCTTTGTTCGATGAATATAATATCATAATTTCGAAAACTTGTGTGTAATTTAATTTATCGTCTGAGACCGCGTCCAATTATTGCCATCCTGACAGATTTCTACCAACGTGGGTGCAGTCTCCAGCCAGAGAAAGACTTCAGAATTTACACTCCGTTTTTTAACAGCTCCCAAAGTTTTAACAGAAATGTATCCCAATTTGAAAAAGAAATCTTTTCTTTAGATGCCAATAATACCAACCTCTGAATCAAGAAGATTTGACATGTACAAGAATCTGATGTTTTATTATAATACAATTTGCATCTAAAAATACTCATATTTTTTAAAGAATAATAAACATTTTCAAACGCTAAGTACCTAAGCAACGACAGCAAATAAGTTAATAGCAACGATTACATTTCAAGAAACAATTTTAGAAATGATTGATGTAATAATATGTCAAACATGTTACATTACGTCATGCTAAACTTTTAATGGGTTTGAATTTTAGAACTTTATTACGTTTGATATGAAATATCTAACTCACGAGCTCAGCGACATTAATAAATTATCCACTTGTCATTTATGTTATATTAAGCACTGAATATATATAGGTCATAGTACAACTTTGTCCTTGTTATTTAACTGATGTATACACTAAGGATTAAGTAACTATATTGTTCTATTTCAGAAAGTATCTTTTCCTTCATTATAATGGTTGATGATCATTATGCACAACTGTTAAGTACCTTCAGTAATAAATGTTATATATAATAATACTCTATGTTATATTTTACATAATGATAAGCTTGTTACTGTCTCACAATAAAAAATATTTCTATCAAAGAGTTAACTACCATTTCTCAAACCATAACGTAATCATATTGTCGTACTTAATGTTATTTCTTGATCAAATTTCATAGATGTTTATTTTTGTGAACATTTCAAAAACTTTATTTTAAATTGCATTTTCGTGCAGAAATAAATATTTTATTCTTTCTCCCATTAAATATAAAAGAAAAAACATTCAATAACTATGATTCAAAAAATTATTTAACATCTGGATAGAAATCGACTAGAGAGGTAAAATTAAATCTATAACTATTTTTGGAATGCCTTTATTCTGACGATTCAACGTGTAAAATAATTCTTTGGAATTACAATTAGTAATAATCTAATAAAGTATTTTTAATATTGAATTGGAGGAATTCAATATTTTAATTTAATTTTAATTTTAAATCATTTTATTACAAACAATAAAGCAGAAATTTATTTTCTGCAACCTTGTAGTTTTTTGTGAGTTCTACAAATAAATGAAATATTGCAAACCATTTTTATACGGACGTGCTTGTTTCATTTACACAAGGAATGTGTATTTTACAAAAAATCTCAAATGAAAACATTATAATCATAGACAACACCAATCGATATAAGAATAATTATTTCGTCTGCAGGCTTATTTTGAGGAATATTTGAACAAAGATATTTGTTTACTATATTATAAAATGGGTGCCGTTTCTAAATATAATTTCTCTTTCGTTAAAGAGTTGTTTTCTGTGTATTCCAAAATACAAGATAATAGCTCCTTTTATACCAATTTAAATCACGCGTCTGATGATGCCTGAGAGTGTTTCAGCAATATGAAATAGGAACCTTCTTTTTAAAACTTAATTAGTAATGAAATAGTCTTAAAAAATAGATTTTTAAATAAAATTATTAATTCGAAATAACATGTTTCTTTTGTAAAGGACTTAAATGAAAATATGTTAGGTAATGTTGTGCTATTGTGCTATTGACATGCCAATCCAATATAAGGAAAAAAAATCGATGAATGTAGTAGTTTTAAAACTCATTAGTTTTAATGTAATATTAATTTAATATTTATCCTTTTGCTGTTTTTTTCCACGAAGAGTGAGACTCAAAACGTAGAATTCTCAAAACTTAACGGCAAACGATTTTTTGATGTGGCTGGCTGCTCTGTAGCTAAATGTTGGCCAACCGTGAATAACTAGATACCGGAAATAAAAAACTGCCTATATGATAAAAAAATAATTTAATACAGTTCAAAGCAATGTACTACGGGTGATATAATTTGTATGAAAAAATTAGTATGTACATAGTATGTCAAAATTAAAATTTGTCCTCAGTACATGTTGTAACGTTGTTTACAATTGTTTTGTTCTACTTTTATTTTATTGTAAAGGAAAAAACTCCATTGTTCGAGAGCAGGGATAGTTTTATAACTTTCAATATCTATGAAACTATTCATAAATTTGAATAAATTTCTACAATTTCTCATTCTTAAATTCAACAAATAATTGCTTATATTTCACAAAATATGAATTAATATAAATAGGTAAAAACCACATTTTTCATTGATTTGTTATGGGGAAATGGAATAAACATATTGTGTAAATAGAAAGCAAATAAGAATAATCCTCTATAAAAAAACTATAATTTTAATATGTTTATAAGTAAATTACAATATCTTTAGTTAAAAATAAAGATCTGATAATGATAGTAACATGCGAGTTGACTTGTTTGTTTGGGATAAACCATAACATATTTGATAATGTAAGTCTACTATACAGATCTATTACTTCAAGAGCCTAATAATAACAGTAAATACAAGGAGGACTTACCAAGCGTTTAATTACGCTGATATGCATTGACAGACAAATCAGAGTAATTAACAACCTCCATCTATAGAGACAAGTGACATGGGTTTAAGAGGAGTGTGATTGATTAATTATATTGGTCTGCTAAGAGATTTTGCTGGGAAGGTCGTACGACAAGATCACAGGTAAACATAATGATGTAGGCAGTTGAAAAAATAACTAAACTAAACACAGTTTTTTATCCAATTTTTGGACGCTACACTGTTGTAGCTTTTGCTAATGTAGTTCTTATTTATCATTTACTTTATTTTAAACTCTTTAAACTTATAACACTTCCATCGTTACAGAATGAAAACAGCTTTCTGTCAGCCTTAGTCTGTTTAAATGTGAAATTTTGTTATAACGATATCGTCGCTACTGATGTAAATCCATAAAAAGCTTTCTTTTTATATATATTAGTCACTATTTCTCTACAATACCACATAAAACATACCAGTCTGGTTGATCCTGAGTTTAGTAGAATAAAGTATCTGTTCACAAGTGAGCATGAGATTAATAAATTCGTGTCATTACAATAGTTACAGATGATTGTAGGTTGTCCCAATGCTAGTGATTTCAAGAACAGAGAATAACTATGCTAATGTTTATTGGACTTAAAATTTGTTATATTCACAACCAAACAGATGGGATTTACGACAACCATTTGTCTATCATGATAATTATATTATGATTAAATTGTTCAATTAGTTACTGGAAATGATATTTCAACTACATCTAATAATTAAAATTTATGACATTTACACATGTAATCATTGATTTGCATTTAGCAACGAGAATTAGTGTTAGATTGATAAAAGAAACAAATTTGAAAACAATATTAATTTACTTTTGTATGGTGATTTACATTGAGTTTCTTATGTTTGATTTTATACAAATATATAATTGTTAAAAAAGGTTTTTTTTTTTTTTTTTTTTTTTTTACATTTTAGAATGTCTTTCTGTTCAGCACAATTATTAATTTAATTGCGGTATCATTTTACAAAATTAATTTAGATTTTTTTCTAACAGGTAATTATTATTATTATTATTTTTAATATGGAAAGTGATAAAGAAAGAAACACGAAACAAAGTGAAGGACAGTTATATACTTTAACGTAGGCCAATAACATTCAATTTAGAACACGGAACTGTGGATCCGTACTCTGTGTACTTTATGAATCGTCGAAAAAAAAACAATATCTAACTATAACCATTATACTTTCAACTGGTTTTGGTAATTTAACTTCACAAATAATAATTGGGGAACTTACAATATTAACTAGAAATAATCAGTACACACAACTAAAGCCTAGTCCGTCTATGATAGCGCTGCTGTGACGTTTTACCAACATTATATACATTTATCACACTAAGGACTGCTCAAGTGACATATCAGCCCTAGGCCTAACCATTCGTCATTCTCACTAAACTTAACCGGCCATAATAAATTGATCACACAATTAGAGACGGGTTTCGACGACCAGCCATTTATGTTACAAAACGGAGGATCAATGACATAAAAGCATGACGTAGGATTCTTACTTGAGAGTGGTGTCGTATCTGTTTTCCACAGAATTAAAACGTGTAAAGTGACAGACTCAGACATTCAACAGAAATCATTATCATAATCTTCACCCCATCAATTAATGTGCATAAATTAAATAATAAAGAAGTCTCGGAACACCAAACATAACTTAATAGAGACCGCTTAGATAGTCCCTCCAAACTTACCCCACTCTCTCAAAAGTTAGGGATGTATTGTTCTAGATTTTTAACAACCATAATCTGAAAAGGAAAAAAAAAAAAAAAAAAAAAAAAAAAAAAAAAAAAAAAAACAATTCATCCCGAGATTTCGAATTAATCATATAACAAGGATTGGTTATTTGTTACAACCTAAATTGCTATATCACTATTATTGTTCATTAGACTGACTAGATTAGATTAAATTAGATTATTGGGGTATGAAAATTCAATATCCTTGTATGTTAACCTAAGCTTATTGCACAAACTAAGAACCTACTAGCAAGGCAACTTTCAGTGAGACTAAGGAGTTTTCGCCAGTTACTAACATCAGAATCATTACCTAGTTGTGAAGCCGCGAATATGACCCTTCTGTTCACAATTCTTCTATGATGGTATGTTTATCAATCCCTTCAGACTATTTACATAACCTACAAACGGGATAACTATTGATGATACGGAATGTTAGCAGATGTTTCCTGAAGTGGTCTTATTCACTGAGTAATACCATACTTGTTTGAACAATGTCATAGTCATATGAATTATCCTTTCTCGAAAGAAAATTCCATTCCTGTACCTTAATAAGTAAGGTTATGCTGAAAAACATCTCCCAGACTTTATCGATGAGTGCTTGGTGTCGGGATTCATAAGCTTAGGATGCGCTCTAAGAAATACCCTGGTAATCTTCAAGACGTCCTTCCTCAATCCGTTCCTTCCTCAACTTGTTTTTTTTTTAACCTAATGGCTTAAAGGTAGCAACCATTATCTCCAGCCAATACTTTGAGACAGGATAGAACGAGAACTACTTTTTTCATGCCGCTTCCAACGAATGAAGAAAAACTTCCATCCTCCATGAGCCAGCATTAGACATGATTATACTCATACATTGTACAGTTTTATCGGTTTAAATTTTAAACATTGAGAAAATTAACCGTTTGCATTGTTCTACTTATGTAACACAATCAGACAAGCACAGATAAAGTATTTCCGTTTCGTTGTTGATTGATCACTGCCCATTCCCAAATTACTCCAATATTTTCTAAAAATAATATATTATTTTAATAGTATAGATGTTATAATTTTGTTTGCTTCGAATTTCTTATAAAATTGTGATCATACATTTCATTTTTTTATAATTGTAAAAACATGTGAAAAAAATACAGTCAATGAGTTAATGGTTGTTACAACCTGATAATTTAGGGATAACTTATATAGATAAAAAGATTTTATGTAAATAAAAATGGAATGTTTTTGGAGACTGTTATATGTAGTTCGCGCTCACTAGGCAAAATTTTCTAATTGTCGTAAACAGTTTTCGTTTTATATAATAATTTTTCGTATATCCATTCTTTATGAGCAGTTAAAGATATCTCAAAATTTTGAAATTAATTTTTCATTTTCATACCAATTTCATATACATTTTCTAGTTTTCCTGTTGCAAACGTAAACTACAATAGAAGATGTCTATGCATTAAAATATCTACAAAATAAATTAGTATAATCTATTTATGTTTAGGTTGACGTAATACTCTACCTTACAATTAAACATAATTAATAATAACTTTTTTATTATTGATTTTATGACATTCTATTAATTACTAAAAACCAAGAACGTTTCTTTGAGTGATCACTTTAATATTCTGACTTATGACTAATATGATTATAAATTTAGCAAAATTACAGCTAAATGGCTTAAACTAATCAATTGGTAAACTGATGATAATGTACAGTCATTTTAATAATTTCGTCTACAAATCCTAAGCATCCAATAAAAAAAATAAAAATAAATGAATATATCTTATGTAGAGAGTTTTTGTGGAGTTATCAAAAGAAAGCTCTTAGTACATATATAAGCGAACACAACTATTTGAAATATTGCAATATTTCTTGGGGGGGGGGAACTTAGGCAAAAAATATTATAGCAATCTAATCTGTTCTTGGAACGTTTCTAATATATACTTAATATACGGATAAAACCTGTACAGGCCAATATTAAAATTTTATTTTTAAAGTAATCAATCTCTGAAGTGCTGAAACCAATTCATTGTAAATCTAGATAAATTGTGAAAACTTCTGATGTATTCATTCTGTGATAAAAAATGTGTTGGATTGTATTGCACATGAATTCAGAATGAGCTGCATTGCGTATAGAGTGAGCAATCGATATATCACGATTTTCAGTAGACTGCCTTAACATTTATTATTTAAAGATAATCTATTTACATTCCCTCAGATGGAAACCTACATCAAAGGCGGTTTCTGTACATTAAAAATGATAAATATTTTTACGTTAGGTCACATAAAATATTTTTATAATTTATGGAATGTACATTATATTATCAGGTAATACAACAGATTTAAATAACAATTACATATTATAACAATTGTGAAACCAGTTTAACGAGTTAATAGATTTAATAGTAGACTATTCAAAGAGAAATACAAACCTGTTTTGGATATATCACTTTCACATCTGATCGTAACTATCTTATATTATTAACATATTCTAGTAAGCAATCAAAGGCTCACATCTAATTTTTCTTCTATATCATAATATAGTGTGGCATCACAATACAGAAAAAAGACATTTTGTTCGTCAAATGATATATACTTGCTTGGTTGTTGTGGCCTTGTCGATAACGATAAAGACATAATATTAAAAATTGCAGTGCAATCACAAATGAAAATCATGTCATTCCTTTTCGTGTTCATGAGAGGATGAATATTTACGCAAGATAAATTACATTTATATTGTTTACGTGGACTTATTCTTTTTTAAACTTTCAAACTCAAACTTATATTTACAAAACTATAATTTGAAAATAAAGATTAAAATACACTATTAAAAGACAAAATTGGGGAAATAAAATGGTGGACGTCAAAGAATAGAGATTTAACGCTTTCTAAGTAATAACACTTGACGTCTCCTTGGAACTTTGAACTTTTATATTATCCGTACTAGTTTTTCTACTCTCTCAGACAACGAACTGTCTCCTTAAATTTCTAACACTAGTTGGTAATGTTTTAACGAACAAGCGCTCGTACACACTTTCACAAATTTTTATATTTACATACAATGTTTATTTATATAAGTAAATATAAAGTAGCCCGTAAATTGAGAAATGTGTAAATAACCATTTACATGAATCCTTCAGGTAGACATTGGTGGACAAATCTCGCATGTCGAAATTTCTCCAAGTGCGAAAGTATACAATTTTTTTTAACTAAAAGAGATTTATAAAAAGCTTCTATTAGCGGTTTCTATGGAATAATTTGTTAGTTTTATATTTAATGAAAACAATTTTCCTCCGAAAGTTATTAGGAATAAAATTCCCTTCGAAGTTTAATTGTATTTAAAAATAAATCATTTTAATTCTTGATCCTCCATTTTGAAATATACTTCCTTAAATTGGATACAACTGTCATTCTTACCAGCTTCTTCATAGAAAGTGTACTTCTGACGTACATGAAAGTATACAATTAATTTTAGTTCAATAATTTAAAAGTTATTGTGTAATTAAAAAGTTAATGTAAACTATCTTACCTTAGAATAACATGCAAAAATCAATTAACCTATGATTTTTACTCATTAGTATTATTTTTATTTTTTTTATTTGTATTTATTTTTTTTTTTTACTGTTGACCGTTATATTTGGATGTGAATTAATATTAATAGGATTCATTTTCCATCAATTATACCACTTAGAGGGTTTTAAAAAATTTAGTGATAAGCAATTAAAATTGCCCTAAATATTTTAATTCGTTTATGTATATATATTTGTCTTTAAAAAATACATAATTAAAAATTATTAAAGTATGAAGGATATTGCTATTTTTTAACAAACATTTGTTTGACATCTATAACACGTATTTTAACATGTAATTTGATGTAACAACATTTGCACTCATTTTCGAATGGAAGGCTATTATTTTCGTAATCTACTTCCTCCAAAACGACTACTGGAAACGACTAAGCAAGTTAATATTTACTATATATTGTTAGTGTAGTAAAATGAAGATGAAAATGCATAAAATGGAATATTTATCTTTTCCACCACTTTTGCCTGACTCAGTTAAAGATGACGATACAATACCAAATAGGCATTTTTCTAGTTACGAAAATGTTTTGCTTAAAGCCTATAACATGTGTAGATGCAAATTAAGTCTTTTTTCTTTTCCTTTCGTATTGGTTTTGTTTAGAAATGTATTCCCAACAATTTTCCTAATTGATAAAATAGTCATAAAAAAGTTGATTGTGGGGGGGAAGCGTATTGTATTTTGTCTTTACTATTTCCTACCGTGACTAAGTTTCTACTAAAATATATACGTTAGAAATCACCTAATAATTGGAATTTAAATAATTATCGCTAAAAGTAAAAATATTTGATTATCATTCATAAAATCTTTAAAACCTTCATATTTTTTAATACAGGCATCCTGCAACAGGTATAGACGATGGACTGATGAATGCTGCCACCGATGGTTACATATTTTATTGCTCACTGTCTGTTTCCTTACTCCTCAATCTGCAACGTCGTTTTTAAGATCTCTCTTTAAAGTCTAAAACATTAATTAAAAAAATAATAAGCAATAAGCGTATTTACAGTTAATCTTTTGAGTTGGCCACAACATTGAAAGAGCGTTTACTTCTTTTTCCGAGTGTTCACCTCTACTTCGTGTTTAGCATCTTGTGATTGTTTAAATTTATTAATATACGCCGTGCCATGAATATTAATTTAATAAGTGTAAGGCTGTGTTCTAAATTAATGAAATTCATAAACAATGACTTTTAATAAATATATTGTAACGATATCATGTTATCATGTATAAATAATTGTGATTAATGATATATAATGCTAAATAATTAAATAACTCATGTAAAACAAAAAAAAACTAAATTAAAATAAAATAATAGTAAATATGGAATCAAATATTATTTGATGAAGGGAATAAGCAACAGCTGTCAGCTGCAGTTTATGATTGGAAATGTAACGGTATTAAAAAATATATACGTGTCGAGAACAAAAAGAACAGGGATTTCTTTAACCTTGGAGGAGCAAATGCGTCTACAAAGAAAAAACATTCCAATAACGTGATCTTTAGGCAAAGGCAGATGTGTTTCAAAAGTGTATAAAAGAAGGGAAAAACAAAAAAAAAGGAGAAATCGAAGGGAAAGCTAACGTCTATAACAGTACTCAGAGTAGAAAGTTCTAACTGTTTTCGAAAAAACAATAACGCTAAGAAGAAAGTAGGTCAACCAATCAAATGCGATCCCACGTTAAAAAACCAACGAGCAGATTTGAAACCCACCACTAAGGAGAGAAAAAGGCATGTGTTGTGAAAGTTGAAGGATTCTAAACGAATCAGCGAGGAGCACGCGAAACTCGTGTTTCACAGAAGCGAGGAAATTCGGTAGGGACTTGAAAGGAAATCCGGAGAGTCAAGTACTGGGACCAGAGCAGTCTGATCTGTGGTCCAGGAATCCTTGAGAACCGTTAACAAAAGAAGCAAGACGTCTCTGAGTCAGCTTAAGTAGAGTAGTTGTTGTTAAGAGTCAAGTAAAAGGATTAGTTAAATTGCAAGTAAGAAGTAGTGGAGAGTCAAGCAGAATTCAAAAGGGAATTACGATCTACAAGAGCCAAGGAGTTAGCATTCGTCGCCGATAAGGAAGCTGAGATCAGAGTCACTCGAGAACGTCAGAGAAGGAAGTTAAAAAAAAAGTGCATTGATCAGTGTGGTGTATTAATAGAGCAGAGTCTGTAATAGTGTTGTGTAGTGTACTGTGAAAATCGACCAATTGATGGAAGCGACTTCTTGATAAGTACAAAGTTGTTATCTATTCTTAAATTATTCATAAATAAATTTCACTTTAATTGAGCCAGAAAAGATCCCGACCCGAGTTAAGAGTTAATGCTAAATAGAACGATCAAACTGAGCAAACCGTGGCAATTCAATAAATGTTAAAGTAAAGTTTTCCACATTTGTAATTAGTAGAAAAGTTATACAAGTTTCATTAGACCAATAGATTTAAGATTGATATAAAATTATTGTGTGTAAATATTCAAGGAAAAGACATTTACAAGGCCTTAAAAATTATTAAAATATAAAAATTTAAAAAAAACCATTGTAAATGAATAAATTAAGTTAAGGAAAGAGTGAAGAATGAATGAAATTAGTTAAGAACCAATGGAATAAATTTATATAAATGTTCTTTTGTTATAGATTTATATTTCAATAAATTGGAATAATTCAAAAGGTAAAAGTTGTGTTTACGTTATTAGTTTCAAAAATCACAAAATTTGAAAAATATAACTTATGTTTTATTTGGACGCCCAACAGTTAAGGGCAAGTGTAAGAAAAAGTAAGTAAATAACTGTTTATGTTATATTTGACGCCCAAATCGTGGGACAATAAAGTAATTGTTAGTTATAAACTAAAATAAAATAAATACAAAAGTAAATAAAAAGTGTAAGTATATAACTGTAATGTTATAATATATAAGAAAATAGTAAATGAAATATTTACCTAAAACAAATAACTATGAATAAATATTATGAACATTTTTCACACTCAGATTATACTAAATTCCTTAAACATGCATTGATATGGACTGATAAAATATGATAATAATTTTACCTTCCTCCTATATACGGTGTAACAAAATTAGGACATTGCTTAGAATTTGAGTATTTGGTTATTTATTTGTTAATTGTTAGAATTTAGTTAGTTGTTTATTTATTATTAGCTGTTTAATCATTAGAGTTGAATTAGTTAGGTATTTCACTTATTAATTATTGTTATATACATTTATTAAAATTCATTGTTTATGAATTTCGTTAATTGTGAACATAGCCGAACAAAGTTAGCATAGGCTAAAGTTGAATAAAGTATCTTAATAATATTCAGAGTAGTCAACACAGAGATTATAAATTAAATTATAAATCAAATTTAAAGAAAGTCAGATAAATTAAAATAATAATTATTGGAGCAATTACATTAAATTTCAAGCCATAAAAACAAAAACATAAGTCAACCTAAATCGCAAAGTAGAACAGTTACTCTCAGAAATAAAACTCAGAAAAAAATTTAGAAAAAATAAAAAAGAAATTGATATTGAGAAATGATATCTCAGAGAAGATATCACTTCACAAAAAATAAATGTATTAAAACACATATAACACAAATAATCTAAGTTCATTTTTTAATAACATAAAATTATAGCCTAAACGTATTTGGAAAGTAGAATGCAATGATTATTCAACTAATTGACAGCTGGGCAAAGTGGTGGCCATATTGTAACGTAATAGTGCTGCCGTGCAACCGTGAATATAAAATAACCTTCAAATTCATTGGAATCAAGACATAATATCAAATAGTCTAAATTGAGTTTAAAAAATTATTAATAAATAAATACAAACAAGTAAAATATGTAAAATTAAGTAAGGTGTAATATAATTTAGATAAAATTAGTAATAAGTTTAAGATTAGTATTAAAAGTGATTAAATAGTGAAATATAATATAAAGTGATATAGTTTTGAGAATTTTCAAAGAGATCAAACTAGATCTTCTTAGTCAGTTAGTGTAAGTATTTATATAAGTCCAAAAAGTATAAATATTAGTATAAGTCCATTATTGTAAAATCCATGAAAATTTGGACAACAATGAGATTGGATTACAACAGCCATCAGAGCGAGACCTATATTTTGCAGCTCCAAAAAAATCAAATTGAAATTAAAGAATTAGTAAATTTTATATGGGAAATAGTAGGTCATTTTTCAAGTGCAAGTAAACACCAAAGGCTAAAAACTTTAAAATAATAAATATCTGATCAACAATGTAATCCTAACTAATTATTTAAACCAAAGCTACAAAAGGAATGGTTAATATCCAGTCGTTTTCCTTTTACTTACCAGTGTTATTCAATCGCCAAAGCTAAAATAACATTTTAATAACTTTGGGACAGTGTGTCTACTTTGTATTGTTTTTTAAACTATTTAAACTTATATTTTAACATTGAAAATTACTCACTTTGAGAAAGAACTTATATAGTAAAAGCAATTTTTAAATAGAAATTTATTTGCTTTCAGTTATAAATGTGTAGATTTATTGTTTTAATATTTTTTTTAAATTTTAACAGCGCTATTTTTCATAATACACATGTCAGAATACACTTATTCTGTAAGTGTATATATCTTTACCACTGTATATGGAAATAATTGAGGGCCTCGAAACTGAGATTCAAAAGAGATTGCTTTACTCAAGCTAATTTACTCAATTCAAATTTTATTTTAAAAAAAATACAACAAATATTGTCTGTAAGATGCTTTTCACAATGCCGTAAGTAGACATCGCAGGGATTTGGCCGTAACATGGGCTCTTATGGAGTTATTCTCGACCAATCAGAATCGTCCATTTGGTCACGTGACCTCTTCTTGTCGAATTAGAATGCTCCATTTATAACTTCAACTGCACCGCTGCTTCTCGTCCAATCAGAATGTTCCATTTATAACTTCAACTGCACCGATTCTTCACGTCTGATCAGAATGCTCCATTTATAACTTCAACTGCACCGCCGCTTCTCGTCCTATCAGAATGCTCCGTTTATAACTTTAACTGCACCACCACTTCTCATCCAATCCTGTGAGACACTGAACCTGTTTCGGAAGAGTTCGTGAATGATCGGATATTTTCGGCTAATCACAGGCTGTGTCAAGAGTATAAAAGGGGCTTTCCAGGCGACTATTAATTCAGTCTAATTTAGACACTTGAACTGTGAGGATCAAACAGCTACAACTACTTACGGCAGAGCTCGTAAAAGGCGCTGATAATCCACAGATTGGAGCATATTTGTTGTAACACATCGTACTAAAACGGTTCTCTGTAAGGTTCTTAACAGTAGTACCTTATAGATATTTGGAAGTGTACTCTTTCAGTCTAATATAGACAGTTGGCCCGTGAAACACTAAACCTATTTTGGAAGAGTTCGTGAAAGTTCGGTTATTTTCAACTAATCACGGATTGTAACAACAGTATATAAGGGTTTTCTTGGGGAATATTCATTCAGTCTTATTTTGACTGGAATCTTTCTTCTTTTGTGCAACTTTGTGTACTGGTAAATATGAATCCTATAAATGTAGTAAATACAGATGAGTCATACGTGAAGCACTTTAGATTGCACGGTTATAGGACTACCTTTAAATTTAATCATGTTCCTGAAGGTATTTCAGAAATTGCATGGATTAAATTGGGTTTTGCTAGTTTGGTTGAAAAAATGAAAGCTGAATCCTCACCTAATGACCAGTTGGGATTTACACTAACAAGTTTAAATCTAAAAAATAAGGAACCAGGGTATATAGCTTTCCAACCGGTAAGTCAAGTGGATGGGGATATTATTTGGGATATTTTCGGTGGTATTATTCAGAGCAATGCTGAGTCAATTAATTCAACAGATACATTCAAAATTGAATGTACTAGAGTTAACCTCCCCGTGGGCCGTGGTGGTCAAAGAAGATCAGGTTTTTATAATAATTTTGTTGAAGAGTCCAGTGCACGAAAGGGGGTAGTAGTGATAAAAAATTCCGATAATTTATGTTTAGCTAGAGCATTAATTGTAGGCAAAGCTCATGCTAAGAAAGATCCCCAGTACAAGGCTATTAGACAAGACATGGGGAAAAGACAATTATTTAGTGCCGAAAAACTAATGGCAAAAGCAAGGGTGGTAATTCCAGAGAATGGAGCAGGGATCCCCGAATTAGAAAAATTTCAGGACCATTTGAAGAAATACAAGATTACAGTGTACAATTTCAATAGGAAAGGTCGTGATGTGTATTTTTGTGGTGAAAATGAAAGTGCTGTGTATAAAACAAACCTATTATTTAGTGAAGGCCATTTCAATGTAATCACTAGCCTGACAGCTGCTTTCGCTTGTAATTTCTTCTGTGAAGGATGTCACGTTCCTTATGATCACAAAGGAAATCATAGATGTGAAAATATATGTCCAGCATGTCAAACAGTATCCCCACCTTGTAAATTACAATATGGAGGAATAACTTGTCCCAAGTGCAATCTTCACTTTAAAAATCAAGTTTGTTTTATTGCCCACCAAGGTGATCGTTGCAACTCTATTAAAAAGTGTACTGAATGTGGTAAGATTATTAGATTTAGGGCTAGAAAATCAGTACATATGTGTGGTGAAGTGTTTTGTAATATTTGTGTAGAATACAAACCTCCTAATCATCAGTGTTTTATGAGGGTTGATAGGGGTAAACCAAAAAGTAAAGACTTTTTGTTCATATTTTTTGATTTAGAAACCCGCCAAGACGAGAGTCTTGCAAATGATTCAGAAACTAAAGTCCACAAAGTTAACTTGTGTGTAAGTCAGCAGTTTTGTCATAAATGTATTACAGGGCAATCTTGTGAAAATTGTGGTTCCCATACCCGTATCTTTAAAGAAGATCCTATCAATCAGTTTATGGATTATGTCATAGAAATCAGGAAAAGATACAAGCACTTATGCTTACTCGCTCACAACGGATCTTCATTTGACTTTCAGTTTATTCTAAAGTACGTTATTCATCATACTAAGTTCACGCCAAAACTTATTATGAGGGGAACCAAGATCATATTGATGGAGATGGACAATGTAAGGTTCATAGATTCGTTAAATTACTTTCCAATGGCCCTGTCTGCTCTTCCAAAAGCTTTCGATTTACCCCCTGAAAAGAAGAAGGGTTACTTTCCTCACCTTTTCAATACATTGGAAAATCAAAATTATAAAGGACCGATACCCGCTAAACAGTTTTATTGTCCAGATTCTATGTTCGATAAGGGCCACAAAAACTTTGAAAAATGGCATAACGAGCAGACACTAGCAAATTATGTTTTTGATTTTCAAAAGGAAATTGTAGAGTATTGCATCTCGGACGTAGACATTTTGGCTCAGGCGTCCATGAAATTCAGATCTATGTTCTTGGAACAGTGTAATGTGGATCCCTTTTTAGAAGCAGTTACAATAGCTAGTGCATGTAATCTAGCGTTCAGACGTAATTTTTTGAAAAATAATATAATAGGCCTCATCCCTAAACACGGATACCGTCTTGTGGACAACCAGTCTGCCTCTGCTTTACAGTGGATGACGTGGGAAGAGGAACAAAGGGGTGTTGAAATCAGCCACGCAGGCCGTGAAAGGGAAGTCAAAATAGAAGGGGTAAAAGTTGATGGTTTTGATGGGGAACGTATCTACGAATTTCAAGGATGTTACTTTCACGGTTGTCCTAAATGTTTCCCTTATAAGAGGGAGGAACCACTAAAAGAGGACCCTTCTGACAGTCTACACTTAAGGTATGAAAGGACAAAAGCCAAAATTGAGAAACTTTCAAAATCACCCTTTGAAGTAGTAGAGATGTGGGAGTGTACATTTAAAACTATTAAAGAGGAAAATAAAATGGACTATTTGAACTCTCTTCCAATATTGAACACTTTACC
The DNA here is from genome assembly GCA_963513935.1 of Aphrophora alni. Classification (NCBI taxonomy): domain Eukaryota; kingdom Metazoa; phylum Arthropoda; class Insecta; order Hemiptera; family Aphrophoridae; genus Aphrophora; species Aphrophora alni. The sequence goes on from OY740767.1 coordinate 90,879,948, forward strand.
ACTTAATCCAAGACATGCTTTTTTCGGTGGCCGGACTGGAAACGCTAAAACATACCACGAGTGTACTGATGAAGAAACCATTCAGTATGCTGATGTATGCTCGCTTTACCCTTGGGTATGCAAGTACGGAAAATACCCATTAGGCCATCCGACTATTCATATAGGGGATAGAGAATGCAGGAAGATGGGGATGGAAGTGGAAGGCTTGTTATAGTGTAAAGTGTTACCACCTAGCGTTTTGTATCATCCTGTTCTTCCAACAAGAATGAATGATAAATTAATGTTTGTTTTGTGTCGTAAGTGTGGTGAAAACTTGTGTACTAGTGATTGTAAACATAGTAGTGAAGAGAGGGCCTTAATTGGAACTTGGACAATGGATGAGCTCAGGAAAGCGGTAGAAAAAGGATATGTTATATTGGACATGTTTGAACTTTGGGAGTACAAGATGGCTACTTTTGAGAAAGGAGGCCTGTTTACCGATTTTATCAACAAATTTTTAAAAATCAAACAAGAAGCTAGTGGATGGCCTGCCTGGTGTAAGTCAGAGTGGGACAAAGACAAGTACGTGAAAGATTATTATAACCGCGAAGGTATCATGCTTGACTACGTTAAAATTGAAAAGAACGGGGGACTCCGCTCTCTTGCAAAATTGATGCTAAATTCATTTTGGGGTAAGTTTGGGCAACGGGAAAACCAAACTAAGACACTTTTAACAAGAGATTCTGCGGTATTTTTCCAACTACTAACAAGTCCATCGATAAAGGTTAATAGAGTACAAGAAATTAACGAAGACACCGTTTTAGTGAATTGGCAATACTCAGAGGAGATTGGAGAGTCATTAAAAAATGTAAATGTCGTACTGGCAGCGTATACAACTAGTCAGGCCCGTCTTAAACTGTATGACCACCTTGATACTTTAGGAGAGCAGGTATTATATTATGACACGGATAGTGTTATTTATTCATACAAGGAGGGTACACATAAAGTTGCTACTGGTGATTACTTAGGGGAAATGACGAATGAATTGGAAGAGTATGGCCCTGGATCCTACATTTTAGAATTTGTTTCGGGAGGCCCTAAAACATACGCATACCAAGTATTTTCTACAAACAGTAATGATATTATAGAGGTGTGTAAAATTAAAGGTCTAACACTTAATCTTAAAACGTCTGAAAAACTGAACTTTGAAAAACTTAAAGATATGGTCCTGAGCGAAGCTAAACTGTCTTTACAAATTGAAGAGAATAGAATTAGGAGAAATAAAAATGTAGATATTGTAACTGTAAAGGAAACAAAGGTATTTAAAGTAACGGGTCCTAAAAGGAGATATGTAGGAAATTATGATACTATGCCCTATGGTTACAAAAAACAAAGAATTCAATAAGGTTTGTTATTAAGGGGAAAAATATATCACAGCTTATGTATTTCACGGTGAGGAGTGGATAATTCTATAACTAACTAAAGTATATTATTGTCATATTTTAAAAACAATAAAAATATATACACGTTTTTATCATAGGTGGAAAGCATTCCTGTAGATTAACATCATTGAGATTTGCCCAAAATTTATATAATGCAGCCTCTGAAATACTAAGGGAACTTTTGATTGTTACAATTGATATAGTATAATTACCTAATACTAGCGGCTTTGGGGAAAGTTAAATTCCCTATGTTAAGGACAAGTACTTATAATTTATGACATAAATAGTACCTATAACTAAGTAAAGAACACATATTGACTAAATAAAGGATAAATATATCAAATATTCTTACGAACAAGGCGGCGAAGTTAATCGATTTCGGTTGAGAATATATAGATGTCACGACTCACAAGGATTAGTGATCACTTTTTCAGGGTTAATGTCTTTGAAATACAGAGTATGATTTTAAGATTTTTAGTACCAGTGTTAGAACATAATAAAAATTGTAAATCTGCAATACGTAGTGTTAAATGTTACTATGATTTTCTCAAATAGTGTGTGTGTGTGTGTGTGTGTGTGTGTGTGTGTGTGTGTGTGTGTGTGTGTGTGTTTAACGGTCACTGGCGCGGAGTTAAGTCTCCCGTAAATCGTTAAGGTCACTGGCGTGGAGTTAAGTCTCCCGTAAACCTTTGAATGTGGGTAAAGTCATAGTAATAGGAAACATGAAAATGCACTAAAAAAACTACAAAAAGTATAATACAAAAAGAATTTGGGGACCGCATTTTTGTAATGGAGTGGTGGTCACAGGAAATAGCGATGGTTTGGAGCTATTTCCACAAAGGGTAAGCCTTCTGCTTACCCCAGCTTGTAATGTGGGCACGGGTTACGGCTTCACCGTACCATGTGACGGTTCCAACCCCGTAAAACACAGAGGACAAGTCGTATATTTTGTCTTTCTTCTTTCACATTCCAGTATATTGGGTTATCTCTTTGCAAATCGTATTTTGTGAAAGTACATGTATGCAGATCGAAATTAACGATTTGGTGTTTTGCACCAGATCAAGCTGTTATAGAGGCTCTCTCTCTACCTGTTTACATGATGACTGCAATTCAAGGACATCTTACAGCATTCCTGTCAAATTACTTAGCAATGACTCATCTATAAATGGGGAATGGTTCAGACAGGCGCTTCAAAGCCTCCGTCAGTTGACGGTAAGGCATGTAGAAAGTGCCAGAGATTCAATGTTGTTACTGTAGATATAGGCACTTTAACGTTCGATTGACAGTATTAAATCTCTACAGCTCATCAGAGTAGGCAACAACAACAATGACGACGACGACAATAATGACGACGATGTTGTTGTCGTGTTGTTAATACACCACAATAACGCTGACAATGACAACGATGACAAACACAACAAGAACATCCACTTAGATCCTCCTTCTCTCCCCGCCGCCATTTTGTTGTTGTCTTCTAGTGATGTCACATTTACACGTTATACGCTGACTTCATGCTCAGTGACATCGAACCCTTAAATTTTTATCAGACAGTTTAGCTTCGCTCAGGACCATATCTTTAAGTTTTTCAAAGTTCAGTTTTTCAGACGTTTTAAGATTAAGTGTTAGACCTTTAATTTTACACACCTCTATAATATCATTACTGTTTGTAGAAAATACTTGGTATGCGTATGTTTTAGAGCCTCCCGAAACAAATTCTAAAATGTAGGATCCAGGGCCATACTCGTCCAATTCATTCGTCATTTCCCCTAAGTAATCACCAGTAGCAACTTTATGTGTACCCTCCTTGTATGAATAAATAACACTATCCGTGTCATAATATAATACCTGCTCTCCTAAAGTATCAAGTTGGTCATACAGTTTAAGACGGGCCTGACTAGTTGTATACGCTGCCAGTACGACATTTACATTTTTTAATGACTCTCCAATCTCCTCTGAGTATTGCCAATTCACTCAAACGGTGTCTTCGTTAATTTCTTGTACTCTATTAACCTTTATCGATGGACTTGTTAGTAGTTGGAAAAATACCACAGAATCTCTTGTTAAAAGTGTCTTAGTTTGGTTTTCCCGTTGCCCAAACTTACCCCAAAATGAATTTAGCATCAATTTTGCAAGAGAGCGGAGTCCCCCGTTCTTTTCAATTTTAACGTAGTCAAGCATGATACCTTCGCGGTTATAATAATCTTTCACGTACTTGTCTTTGTCCCACTCTGACTTACACCAGGCAGGCCATCCACTAGCTTCTTGTTTGATTTTTAAAAATTTGTTGATAAAATCGGTAAACAGGCCTCCTTTCTCAAAAGTAGCCATCTTGTACTCCCAAAGTTCATACATGTCCAATATAACATATCCTTTTTCTACCGCTTTCCTGAGCTCATCCATTGTCCAAGTTCCAATTAAGGCCCTCTCTTCACTACTATGTTTACAATCACTAGTACACAAGTTTTCACCACACTTACGACACAAAACAAACATTAATTTATCATTCATTCTTGTTGGAAGAACAGGATGATACAAAACGCTAGGTGGTAACACTTTACACTATAACAAGCCTTCCACTTCCATCCCCATCTTCCTGCATTCTCTATCCCCTATATGAATAGTCGGATGGCCTAATGGGTATTTTCCGTACTTGCATACCCAAGGGTAAAGCGAGCATACATCAGCATACTGAATGGTTTCTTCATCAGTACACTCGTGGTATGTTTTAGCGTTTCCAGTCCGGCCACCGAAAAAAGCATGTCTTGGATTAAGTGGTAAAGTGTTCAATATTGGAAGAGAGTTCAAATAGTCCATTTTATTTTCCTCTTTAATAGTTTTAAATGTACACTCCCACATCTCTACTACTTCAAAGGGTGATTTTGAAAGTTTCTCAATTTTGGCTTTTGTCCTTTCATACCTTAAGTGTAGACTGTCAGAAGGGTCCTCTTTTAGTGGTTCCTCCCTCTTATAAGGGAAACATTTAGGACAACCGTGAAAGTAACATCCTTGAAATTCGTAGATACGTTCCCCATCAAAACCATCAACTTTTACCCCTTCTATTTTGACTTCCCTTTCACGGCCTGCGTGGCTGATTTCAACACCCCTTTGTTCCTCTTAACACGTCATCCACTGTAAAGCAGAGGCAGACTGGTTGTCCACAAGACGGTATCCGTGTTTAGGGATGAGGCCTATTATATTATTTTTCAAAAAATTACGTCTGAACGCTAGATTACATGCACTAGCTATTGTAACTGCTTCTAAAAAGGGATCCACATTACACTGTTCCAAGAACATAGATCTGAATTTCATGGACGCCTGAGCCAAAATGTCTACGTCCGAGATGCAATACTCTACAATTTCCTTTTGAAAATCAAAAACATAATTTGCTAGTGTCTGCTCGTTATGCCATTTTTCAAAGTTTTTGTGGCCCTTATCGAACATAGAATCTGGACAATAAAACTGTTTAGCGGGTATCGGTCCTTTATAATTTTGATTTTCCAATGTATTGAAAAGGTGAGGAAAGTAACCCTTCTTCTTTTCAGGGGGTAAATCGAAAGCTTTTGGAAGAGCAGACAGGGCCATTGGAAAGTAATTTAACGAATCTATGAACCTTACATTGTCCATCTCCATCAATATGATCTTGGTTCCCCTCATAATAAGTTTTGGCGTGAACTTAGTATGATGAATAACGTACTTTAGAATAAACTGAAAGTCAAATGAAGATCCGTTGTGAGCGAGTAAGCATAAGTGCTTGTATCTTTTCCTGATTTCTATGACATAATCCATAAACTGATTGATAGGATCTTCTTTAAAGATACGGGTATGGGAACCACAATTTTCACAAGATTGCCCTGTAATACATTTATGACAAAACTGCTGACTTACACACAAGTTAACTTTGTGGACTTTAGTTTCTGAATCATTTGCAAGACTCTCGTCTTGGCGGGTTTCTAAATCAAAAAATATGAACAAAAAGTCTTTACTTTTTGGTTTACCCCTATCAACCCTCATAAAACACTGATGATTAGGAGGTTTGTATTCTACACAAATATTACAAAACACTTCACCACACATATGTACTGATTTTCTAGCCCTAAATCTAATAATCTTACCACATTCAGTACACTTTTTAATAGAGTTGCAACGATCACCTTGGTGGGCAATAAAACAAACTTGATTTTTAAAGTGAAGATTGCACTTGGGACAAGTTATTCCTCCATATTGTAATTTACAAGGTGGGGATACTGTTTGACATGCTGGACATATATTTTCACATCTATGATTTCCTTTGTGATCATAAGGAACGTGACATCCTTCACAGAAGAAATTACAAGCGAAAGCAGCTGTCAGGCTAGTGATTACATTGAAATGGCCTTCACTAAATAATAGGTTTGTTTTATACACAGCACTTTCATTTTCACCACAAAAATACACATCACGACCTTTCCTATTGAAATTGTACACTGTAATCTTGTATTTCTTCAAATGGTCCTGAAATTTTTCTAATTCGGGGATCCCTGCTCCATTCTCTGGAATTACCACCCTTGCTTTTGCCATTAGTTTTTCGGCACTAAATAATTGTCTTTTCCCCATGTCTTGTCTAATAGCCTTGTACTGGGGATCTTTCTTAGCATGAGCTTTGCCTACAATTAATGCTCTAGCTAAACATAAATTATCGGAATTTTTTATCACTACTACCCCCTTTCGTGCACTGGACTCTTCAACAAAATTATTATAAAAACCTGATCTTCTTTGACCACCACGGCCCACGGGGAGGTTAACTCTAGTACATTCAATTTTGAATGTATCTGTTGAATTAATTGACTCAGCATTGCTCTGAATAATACCACCGAAAATATCCCAAATAATATCCCCATCCACTTGACTTACCGGTTGGAAAGCTATATACCCTGGTTCCTTATTTTTTAGATTTAAACTTGTTAGTGTAAATCCCAACTGGTCATTAGGTGAGGATTCAGCTTTCATTTTTTCAACCAAACTAGCAAAACCCAATTTAATCCATGCAATTTCTGAAATACCTTCAGGAACATGATTAAATTTAAAGGTAGTCCTATAACCGTGCAATCTAAAGTGCTTCACGTATGACTCATCTGTATTTACTACATTTATAGGATTCATATTTACCAGTACACAAAGTTGCACAAAAGAAGAAAGATTCCAGTCAAAATAAGACTGAATGAATATTCCCCAAGAAAACCCTTATATACTGTTGTTACAATCCGTGATTAGTTGAAAATAACCGAACTTTCACGAACTCTTCCAAAATAGGTTTAGTGTTTCACGGGCCAACTGTCTATATTAGACTGAAAGAGTACACTTCCAAATATCTATAAGGTACTACTGTTAAGAACCTTACAGAGAACCGTTTTAGTACGATGTGTTACAACAAATATGCTCCAATCTGTGGATTATCAGCGCCTTTTACGAGCTCTGCCGTAAGTAGTTGTAGCTGTTTGATCCTCACAGTTCAAGTGTCTAAATTAGACTGAATTAATAGTCGCCTGGAAAGCCCCTTTTATACTCTTGACACAGCCTGTGATTAGCCGAAAATATCCGATCATTCACGAACTCTTCCGAAACAGGTTCAGTGTCTCACAGGATTGGATGAGAAGTGGTGGTGCAGTTAAAGTTATAAACGGAGCATTCTGATAGGACGAGAAGCGGCGGTGCAGTTGAAGTTATAAATGGAGCATTCTGATCAGACGTGAAGAATCGGTGCAGTTGAAGTTATAAATGGAACATTCTGATTGGACGAGAAGCAGCGGTGCAGTTGAAGTTATAAATGGAGCATTCTAATTGGACAAGAAGAGGTCACGTGACCAAATGGACGATTCTGATTGGTCGAGAATAACTCCATAAGAGCCCATGTTACGGCCAAATCCCTGCGATGTCTACTGCCGTAGTTGGCGAAGCCTTGGTCGGCACGGCTTTTTAAAAAATATTGTGGAAGTACAAACTGCCTTTTATTTAATTATTAATAATATAATTCCACGAAGTACCTACGGTCGGTAGTATAGGTTATTTAATATTTTTCACTTGAAGTATTACTGTAAATAATAACCAGTTTAAAATAAGGTTCATTAAATTCAAAAAGAACAATATTATAACGTTCTCTATTATATTGATGGAAGTCACCTCTGATCTCTCACTGACTTAATTACTTAAATATAGGGATACGTCCAATACACCACCAGAACTGTAAAATATGTAAAATCTCAAGATGATCGAAGCTGAATTTGATTAAATAATTCATACAGAAGACAGGGGAGGGGTAATGTCAAATATTCGTTTTAACTGCTGAAAATAATATAAATGGACAGGATATAAAATATATCTTTTGTTTACCAACTGATGTAATAGAAAAAAATGTGAGAATTAATTGGACCTCTTTATCTGGCACACAGCATGAACATATTAAAGGCATTCCGTTCCTGCTTAACTTTTACTAGTAATCTTCAAATAACCAATTGCGAATTCTTTGCAGCACTTTACCGTTTTCTCCTTAGTCTTTTAAAAATAAACTTTGCCAAAGTTGGTATTCTCCCTTTTCTTCCACCTACTCGGAGATCTCGTTTATGTCTTTTCCTTTGACGTAATATATAGTTTGTCTTGCATTATCAAGATTCTAAACAACTTTACTTATATTTCCTAAACTTCTTCTCCACATCTAATTTCTTCATTACATGGAATTGAAATGAATAATACGATTTTGATATCCCTTATAGTCTAGTTAATTCAATAACTTAATACTCCATTCTGGTTATAACTTCAAACAAAAAATATTATAAAAACGTCTTTCATCACCCTAAATATTTCGTTCACCTTTCTCGCTAATTATGTGTCTATTATTTTTAGAAATTCTGATATTTAACACAACTTTTCGATTGTCTTACTAATTCAAGAAGACCTATGAAATTCGTTAGAAGTCATGTATGTTATTATTAATAATAATTCTCGTCATGTCTCAATTTTAGAAACGGAAGTAAAGTTTAAACGTCACTTTAACAACATTTGCTTTCAAAGTAACGCTCTTTAACACAATATCTGACGTATTTTCTGAACATCAATAAAAATATCCAATCCCAAGACAAATAACATCAATATGACAAAGTACGTAATATAAGGATCAAACTTAAAATAATGAATGTAGAGATGATTATTATTTTTTTCCTAAAGAATTATCACTAAACTTCAATTTTTTGTTTCTTCCGTATATCACAAGAGTATATTGAGATTATAGCAAATGTTTAATTTTTATCAAGACTATTGATATCAGAAAACGAGTTATATGTGTTTAATAAAAACTATTTATGAACTAACTAAACTTGTGCTACAAAATTTGCATTAAGGAGTTAAAATTATGACAATAATTTACTAAACCAGAATGCATGGATCCTTGGCAAAGTGATAAGTCTTCCGTAACTCATAATGTCCTTTGTATTGAAATATGCTGCAATCCCTGAATGTGGGTTACTGGCACGGATTAAATTTCCCGTAAACATCGTCGAACAAAACACAATAATAGGAATTAATTTAAATACAAAATTTACAAGTACTAAATTACTAAATTAGGTCTTTTACTAAATTGTGTCTCGATGAAGGAAGAACTCGTTGACAAATAAATGTAAACACTAATAAAATTCTAGGATTGCAAATATTTGTACACAAATTAATTATGTATATTCTAGAAGTTATAATAATTATAATAACTTCAATAATAGTAAAATACGTTTTTTGATTGTGAGCGTTTTTCTCAACAGAGGAGAGATATCAAGAACAAGGTAGGAGACCTGACATCCTACTGTCAAGATTGTGACTCTGAGTACATAGGCCAATCAGGTAGATCTATAAAAGTTAGAATTAAAGAACATGTAAATAGCTGGAAACATGGCTATAGAAACTCTAACTTTGCTAACCACCTTTTGGACTCGGGTCATAGCTTTGATCCGAAATTGAATGTTAAACTCTTACATATAGAAAATAAAAGCAATAGATTAAATAATTTAGAATGTTTAGAAATAAATAGATCTATTTCACTTAGGCCTATTCTCAACTTAATGACCAAATAGTATTAAATTCGTCACCTCTTCTAAAACCCATCCGATACATAGTTCATTAACCTTTATCTACCTGTAGGTCAACCCCCTACCTTTCCCGATTTCTCTATTGTATTTCAGTTTCCTGTTACTTATGTTTAAAATAGTTGTCTATACCTGTAAATTATCAGTTGCCCGATGATGCCGCAAGGCGAAACAATTGTAGCTCATTTATGTATTAAAAATTATTTGAAACTAAGCTTTTGCTTTATTTTATCCTTCTATTTTTTAGGCAGTGTTATCAATAATAAAATAAAAAATACATTGTAGTTTATTCTGCGTTGTAAAAATATGGACACGCATATTTTATCCTTTTATTGGTATTAATGTTAAATAAAGTTCCTGAGTTTTGGCTAATATTTTTAGATTTTCTTATATTATCCCATTTGCTATGAATTAAAACAATAAACTATAAATAACTCCGCAGAGTTCACTACTGAATGTGTTACATTATTGTGCTATGTACTTGCAAATATTTCTGTCTCAAATTTTCAATTACGCAATTTGTATCGATTTATTGCTATATTAGCAAAGTAGTTTAATAACACGTTACTAAATTTTAGTTGTCTAATATGTTTCAAAATATTGAATAGTGTTTGGAAATTTTAATGTAACTTTTTCTTTAATTTTAAATAAATTGCAACTACTAACTTCATTTTACATTCTACATTAATACATCATTTTTTATAATGAAGAAAAAAACCTACTTATAATATTACGGGATATACATTTAAGAAATTATAAACTAAACACTTTAATAAGGTAGAGTAATCTCACTAAACATTTTGGAAAAATAAGTGTATACGAATGATCTTTTTTTTGTTTTTTGAATACATAGTCGGAGCACATAAACAATAAAATGTTATGCTAATTGAAACTTAATAAAATTCTATTGTTTGAAATTAAAATTCTCATAGAGTATAGAAAAAATAACTGGTAGATCGACGTAGATTAAAATGAAGTACATATATTGAAATAGTTGTCATGGAAACTGTCGTCTAAATATCCTCTTGATAACAATATATTGAGAAAATTCTGAACATAAATGCTACAGTATGCGACAAGAGACTATCTCAATAGCTTCACTGATTGCTCCAGTTTAATTAAAAATGTTTTGGAAAGAAGAAGTCATACATATCACACGATAGTACGTAGAAACTATATTTACTAACATAATTACTAATGTTTATCCTATACATTCTGTACGAATTTTATGATTATTAGTATAACAAAAAATCTAATATAGATTTAGTTCAGAACAATATAAATAATAATGTATAATATAAAATACCATACACAAAAACGTAATTTTCAAAAGAACATAACTAATAAAATTGACGTTATTAAAAATAATGTATTTTACGTTAAATTTGTGGTTGAATTATAAATTATGTTTTCTTATGTATAAATCAGGGTTAATTGTTCCCAAAAATATACTCCTATTCAATAGTTTGATAAAATTATGAACTAAAATAAACCTAACAGGAAAATATTTTATACAAATAAAAAAAATAAAACAAATATCGTAGCCCGTAATTTCCAAAAAATAATACAAATAGACAACATTTGCGTTCATTCAAATAACGTATGGGTCCTGTTTTGGTGATAATTCTTCGTAATAAAAAGAAAGTTACTTGCCAGGATGTTTAAATTAACTGTATATTGATCACATTTATTTTAGTATAATCTGTTAAACCTTAAATATACTTTATTAACCCGTTGTATTAACCTATATAAAACGTGGGTTATTTTTATTAAATTTATTTTTTTTAATAATTAATTCTTTCATTCTTCGTACAATTCAAGCCAGATTAGATAAATTGTTAAATAGTTTTGCTGAAAATTCATGAAAAAGGAAACAAATCCAATAGATTGTATTAAGTGTACAAATAAGATTTATGCATATGTTATTTTGAATATTAAATGCACAGCATTTAAAAAAAAAAACGTTTAAAGTGTTATATGTACATTAACGTTAATAAGTCTCCATAATTGATTACCAAATATTTAACTTTATATGATTGCATCATATTTATTAAATTTAATTTCAATTTTAAATAATTTCTTGTCATTCAGCGGTTTGAAATAAACCTGTTATTAATTTTCAATTCCAATTCAGAAGATTTTAATACAGTAAATCTATACAGTGTTTATTGTTAATTATAAATTTGACCAAACGCAGGCTTCCAAATAGTAGCCATACTCTAATTATAATTAGAGATTCAATATTTTATATTAACCATAAATTATATTCAGTGCATGTAATATTAGAAGAAACTAAAACATAATTGATGTTAAAAATGTTATTCCTGTTTGTATGCTTGAATATGTTTATCTTTTTACTGTTATAGTTATATGTATAACTCCATAAAACAAAAATAAACTTTAAAACTAATAACTGAAATGCAATAAACGCATTTGAATGAAACTTAGAGTTTAGGCGCATTCTTGATTTAAATAAATATATTCCTTAAAATTATACCACTTACTGTTTATGACAACCCGTAAGCAAATATGAAAATGGGATTGTCTGTATAGGTTGTTATCAGACGCAACTAGTTTTCACTCATTGCGACTTTTCCTATTCCCCTTTGTTATAGCAGGAACATGGCCACAATTTTAAGGAAATTGTGGGGTTCTTCTTCATATTTTTGGTTGAAAATCTTCGTTTCTCGTTGGTAACTGTCCCCACACTTTGGTATTAGTAGATTCGCTATTTTTTTAGTTGTTTTATATTATTGTAATTATTTTTAGTTCGCTACCTTTTGATTTGCCACAGCTCACATCAAAATACTTTTTTTTAATAAACTTGTAAATCAATTTATTACAATGTACAGTTGAGAGTTTCGTTTCCTCTTTACTTTATTATATAGCAATTTGCTTTTTTTTATGTTTTCTATGGAAAATTTCGAGTAGATACATTTCTAGACCAAGATAACATGTACAGTTGGGATATTATATAATTCTTTATCTAAAAGAAGCCGATCACACTTTGATGAAATTTAAAGCCTGATGGACTAATTCGACGTGCCAGCTATAGGCGTAACTTAACAACTATTATCTATGTTCACGTAAAACATTATTTTATAATTGCAAAATTTTTTGATATTGTATTAGGGTAAATGAGTATGTGTACCATATTTTTATGTATTACTTCGAATTATAATTAATTTTAAAGTTTCATAATTCCAATCATAAAAAAAGACTAAACAATTTTAGACATCTATAACATCTACGTAGTACTCAACTTCTGCATCGTTTATAACTAAATGTAATCAATCGTTCACTGTTTCCTACGAATTGAATAATAACTTTGCAAAGAAGGTGATCGTTCGACGGAACTATTTCCTAGTCTTCTTACTTTTTGCAGGGAATAATAAATTTAATGCTAAACATTAATAGGTATATTTTCTTTAAAAAATTAAACGTAAGCTCCTAAATATATTCTAACATTATAATATTAATATTATAAGAAACGTGACATAAATTTGTACGTTTAAAAATTAATATACAGTAATTAATAAAAATAGTATAACAATTTAACAGATATGAGTATTTATGATTTATAAATATAGATTGTATTATAAATTTTAAACAATATATATGTAGTATAAAAGGCTTAATTATGTCAGGGTTTAAGACTAAACGTTATTAAAAAATAGAGAAGGACATAGAGGAGAAAAACAGGTCATAACTTATTTGCTCAGTTAAACAACAGAAGGACGTGACGTTTCTGTCAGAATGTGACGGGGGTTACATAATAATAAGTTGTAGCTTGTTTCTACGACGATGTAAATAAACACCCTTCTTTAAGTAATTTATCAAATTCAGAAATGTGACTTATGTTTATTATAGTGTTGAAATTTATTTAGCACAGTCAACACACCGTCAGATATATCATCGTCTCATGTAAGAATAATTTTAGTATTTGGGATAAGAATGAAGAATTTTTCTACTTTATCCTACTTCTCGGACTAGAATAACGTGAAAAATTTTAAAGTGCGTTTAAAAGCTCCCTTCAAATTAATATGTCTCTTCCGCAGCTATATATGACCGTTCAATGACTGTGCGTAGAAATGTCAATGATTGTGCGTAGAAATGTCTACCAACAGAAATTCCGTTGTTACAATCAGTTTAATGGAAACCTCTGGAAAAATTGTAACTATTGAAGAAATGACTTGATGAGATCGTGCACAGTAGTTAGGGGTCCGAGGCAATTCAGCATCTTGTCACTACGACCAAAGTTGATATAAGATAAGAACTAATTGTTCATTTATTAGTTATTCAAATGTGTAATATTTTGAAACTTTAAGTTTTATTGCTTTATTTTATCCTTGAATATGGAGTTTCAACAAGAAATATCTGCTGTTATTAAATTAGGAATATTGAGCCACAAGATATTTGTTTTCAACGAAAAAGTTGGTATATGGTTTTAATGATGAATGGAATAGAAAACTTTTTTCAAAACGGTGCATTATTTCTAGCACTATCTCCATTTTACGTTGCTGAAAAGAAAAAATCCAGATTTTTTAAAACACATTTTTTAATGGATTTTCTTAAAATTTTCAGCGACAACAAATGTAACGTTTATGAAAATTTTGGTATAAGATTGTAGGCCTATACGCTAATTGAAACTGAAAACTTTTAATTTGTCTGCAGTAGGTATTAAATATTACACATTGTTTACTTGCTATTAAGAGGATATCTATGTATTCCTGTATACTTTTGATATTCACCGACATCATATTGTAACGAAATAGAAGGCTCCCAAAAGGTCAGTGCGCGGCAGGCCATAAATTGTGAAGAGTTGAAAGGGTTGACAGCTAGAAAAATGATTCTACAGTCAGTCAGTGACCCCAAGGAGTCAAAGAAAGCATTCAAAATTTCAATGCCTTCAATCGAAATTATTTGAAAAGGACCAATGAAAGGAACTGCGTAATTAAAATTAATGTAAAAGATTTTAAAATAAGGCAATGAAGGCAGAGGATCGGAATAAAGCAGTTTGAAAATAAAAATTATAAATAAGGGTAGAAGAGAAGTGCAAAGATTATTTTTGGTGCCGAACTTATTGAATAAGGTTGTTCCGGAGAAAGTGTTTCTCTCTTAGTAGCAAAAAGAAGAAATGTTGTGAAAGATTTAGCCGAAATCAACCGTCAAAATTAAATAGTAACTGCGTCCTTTTGTACAAGTGTTTAATAATAATTTTCGAAGTATAGTTAAAAGATAATCGTCGTTTATAAGTTAAAAAGAGTCGTCGTCATAAAAGTGTGTGAGTAATAACGTCGTTCTACAAGTGATTGAACAGGAATAATCATCGAGTAAATTAAAAAGTAATCGTCGGCACAAAAGTGTGTGAAAATAAAAGTGTATGAAGAAACTAAGATTCGTCGAAAAGATTAAGGGAAATCAATGCATCTACTGGCAGTCTACGTGGGAACCATCTTCAAGGAACCGGGAACATTGGAACTGTAATAGAACTTCAGAGTCGATAAGTACAAATTTATGGACAATTTCAATTAAACAAACTACCACCGAATTTTATTTATATTAAGTAAATTATAGTCACCAAAAAACCTAACGAACCCGTAAAGAGAAAGTAAATTAAATGAATAAATAATAATAAATTTCAGTTAGCCGGAGAATTTTATCAAAATAATTAAAAGTAAAAATTTAAAAAAAAAATTCTGATGCACTCTTATTTCTTTATTTTAGATTAAGACATTGTAGAATAAGTAACTTGTATTTATCTATGTACTTAGAATAAGTAATAGATTAAGATGTTAATTGTATAATTATTAAGTGCATCAAGTTTGAAAGATAATTTTTTTATATTTTAAATATTTTTTTTAAAATTTAATTTTGCAATTAAAGAAAGAGTTACAATCTACTTGTTTCAAAGTTATTTATTTTGTTAACATTGGCACGAATAACGTGCGTATAAAAGTCATTTAAGATTTGTTATAATATATTTTATCAAAACAATATTGGAACGAAGTGAAAATATTATTTTGAATTGATAAAATAGATTGAGGTTTCAAAGTTACATGAAGTTTTAGTTTGAAATCCGCTGTCTGCTACAACCCATGGTAGCTAGTGTAAGTAGTATAAGACGACTATTAACAATAGCTACCTTCTTGTGCGTAATGGAATGTAACTAAATATATATTGTTTTATAAAGAAGCCTGTTATAATTATTCTCATATTGTCTTTTCTGGCCTACCCATTAAAATTTGTAAAGTACACAAATATAAATTTTAATCACTAAAATGTTCTATAAATATCTAATTAGCTACCAAATTTACAACTTTATATAAATTCCAGCTTATATGGCGGCATCTATATAAATGTCACGTTTTGCCTAAAATTCCTAATTTATTGTTTTAGGTAGCTAAGACGTTTTCACCCTTCTTATTAATTGCAAGTGGTTAAACAAGTAAGAGTCTAATACAGTTATGTTGACTAAACAGCTATTGCTTACAATTATCTTATTGCTGTACTTGTTGCGCAAAAAGCTAACCCACCAAAAAATCCTTGTTGGCGAATATTATAGCGGCGTTATTCTGTGACAGCTCTATGTACAAAGCTGACAGTGAATTACCTAGCAGGATATTTATGATGTGTTTTTACTTTTTAAATTTATATTATAATATCTTACTTGTATATATGATTTCTTCTGTGTAGTCATCCCTGTATTTAAAAAAGAGGACTGATTTTTATTAAAAAAATATCGTAGGGGGTAGGGACGTCCCTATCTCGCGCATGTTAAATTTTTAGTTTTTAGGTACATACTTCTCTTGTATTACTGATGCTAGAGCATTCAAATAAAAAGCAAAATAAAGTTAATACGTTTGGGTGTATAGTAGACCAACTGGTTTTTAGATTGGCTATTTTGGTGGGGAGAAAAATTTTTTTTCATAAGATAATGATTTTTTACCTAATAGTTTTTAGTTATTATTTTTTTTAATTGGTTTTAATAACAGTTTTAGAATTCTAATTGCTCTACTATGTAGCCCTAAACACAATTTACATGTGGTAAAAATTTCAGAGCTCTAGGTCACAAAATGGCTGAACAGTGTGTACCTAAATACAGATTTTTAGAGTTATCGGGAAATCGCAATTAAAGTAGGCCTTACTATACATATGAGGTAATTTATTGTAATAAAGCCAAAATGACACTTACAATGGTACACTAAAATGGTCTTTGTATGTAGGATGTATGGCTAATAAAACTGCTTCTGGCAAGGATATTTCATGAGTGTAAGGCTGATTCAGTTCAAGCGCTTTGTTATACTTGCACCAGCTGTCTGCGCCTTCTGGACAAAGGTGGTGCAGAGGTCTGTCATCTGTGGACCGCTTGTGGAAATAGGTAGACCAGACAGCACATATCATATTTTCTGGGTCATTGCAATTCCTCCTAATGGCTAGGCCATAGTAGTTTTGTGGCTTGTCAATGGTCGCATCTGTAAGTCGACCTTTACCTGTTAGCCCTTTACCATCGGATAGTTTTTGCCCTTTCTTTTGTTTGCATAGTGCTCTCAATCGACTTCCCATTCTTTTTTGTATGTGGCCTACACATTCAAGCTTCACAATGTTGCTGTCTCCATAAGGCTTGTCTTCTACAACACTAGCAAATCCTTTCGAGTCTCCATCTCCGAGATACTTAGTATACATGACGCCTCTTGTTTCAACCGATCTGCGGAAAATCGCGATCGCGCCAGCAGACTCCTTCCCTCCACTGGATCCTTGAAAGTTAGATTTGCATTCATGGGCAGTTTTCTTTACATTTTTACAAATATGGCAAAATTTGGTCAAACATTCGTAGTCGATAACTTTACCGGTATCAAAGCTGGTAAGAGTTATCACACCGTTTAGCGAGGTATAGCCTCTTTTTTGCCATGTTCCATCGATAGCGGCAGGTATTTGGTTAGGCGTACCACTTTCTTCATTTTCTGATACAGCTTCTTTAGCTGCATTCTTCATGGATATCTCTGACACAGTTTCAACAACTGGAGCGATGAGGTTGGAAATCCTAGAAAACTTCTGAGGCGGTGCAGGAAGATCCAACATAGCGCAAAGCATTCGGCCTCCAGCATAACCCATGCCGATTGAGCGGAGCCCGTACACCATGCGTACATTTACCTCATAGGATTTGGAGGGTAATTGTTTGGAATTACTAAATGTTGTTTTAGCATCACAATTATCACATTGTAATACATAGGCTACTGCAAGACCTCTTCTAAGTTTATTTTCTTCTAAGAGCAACATTTTACCTACCAAACAACTTTTGCAAACGCAAGATTCAAACAAAGCATTTTGGAGTAAATCTAAATTGACAATAGAATGTCCTTTAGAATTGTCTTCAATAACATCAGTTTCACATCAAACTCTGACTCTAAAATTTTCTTCTTAGAAGAACTAAGAGGTGTTTTCTTCTCTGAGCTAAGCTGCACAGGCCTAGGCCTAGACTCATCTTCAGTTTTCTTGTTTCCATGGAAACGTCTCTTGTCAAATTTTTTTATTCTAGGCATGATAAACTGTACTATTAGATAAATAACAATATTCACTAGAAAACTAAAATAGTAAAACACTGCCAAACTAGCAAACTTTCACAAAAGCATTCACAAAACTAAACAACAATGATTTGTTTTCATAAACAAACAGAACATAACATAACCAAGCATCTGGCCAGATGACAGTGGCATTGGCAAAGACATATATATATAAAAGCAGAATAGCCAACCTACACTCTCTTACATGTAACAGAGGTTTTGAATCACTTACTATAAGAAGTGCTAAACAGTGCTCTGCAATTGAGACGCTGCGCCGCCAAAACTCGCTTGTTATTTTTCACATTATTATTTTTTTCTGCCAAACAAACATTTTTAGACCATACAAATCATATACCTATGTGTTCAGGAAGACTTGTAGATTCAATTTCCACAATAAAAAAATATTTAAAAAAAAATAATATTTTTGACGTCCCTACCCCCTTACCAAAATTTTAAAGATATCTATAGAGGTGGTTCTTAGTTTATTACCCCTTTATATTATTTCTATACTAATTTTTTGTTTTTATTTCTTCGTTAACTCTGCCCTAAGACTAAATTAATTCTGTATATAACTGTATAAGACCAACGTCTCTACTGCAACAATTAAGGAAGTTATTGTCAAAAATGTAACTTTGAACCATGACCTTCTAAATGATATGATATGCATTTCGTTACGAAGGCTGTGTTACCAACACGAATTTTTAATATTAGATTTAGAGTTAGCAATTTCTAAACTACTAAAACCTTTTTTCATATAAACGTAGATAAATTGTAAAATTGACGATTCATAAATACTGTATTAATTATTTGATATAAAATCTGTTTGTTGGGGTTGTATATCACATGAATATAGAATGAGTTTAACTGTGTACAACAGTGGGCGATCGATATATCACGATTTTTCATTAGACTACGATAACATTTATAATTTAAAGGAAATCCATTTACACTCCCTCAGATGGAAACCTACAAAAGACTGTTTTTGTACATTTAAAACGATCAATATTTTTACATCAGGTCACTAAAAATGATTTGATAAGTTATAGAATGTGCATTATATTATTTTAGTTTTAAATAAAAATTACAATCTTACAAGCAGTTTCTCAACAGCATAAACTTAAATAACAGCTTCTTTGTAACACCACTTTAACGACGACATATCTAAGAGAGATACGAAAGTTATGGTGTTATTACAAATTTTTATTAAAATATCTTACCATTTTGAATTAAAAATAATTTGTCATAAAGCAAAAATAAATTAAAATATGTTTTTACTTATTATTCTAATTTCTTTCTTTTATTCCTCTTGACCCATACAATCTATTATAGATTAAGAGGACTCAACTTCCATTATATAATAACTTAATTGAATTACACTACTTATAGGGCTTTAAAAATCTTTCATAATAAACTATTATTAAGACACTGACTAGTTGACGATCGTTTAATTAGTATTTTTGATCCGAACTTGAATATTATAATTTAACATGTAGTTTGATATAACAACTTTTGCACTCATTTTCCTACTGAAATCGATTATATTTCTACGACCTCATAACCGAATATAGGAAACGACTACACAATTTAATATTTACTAGAATTGGTGTAGTAGTAAAACAATAAAAATGCCTAAAAATTAATAAATAAATAAATTATTTATTATTGTTATTATTATTATTATTATTATTATTATTATTATTTACATCACAAAGCATTAAAATCTATTTTCTCTGAAAATATCTCCCTCTTAAATATTTATATATAATAGCCAATAAGATTAAAAATCGCCAATATATGAAATTTGTCTTTACTTAGCCGAAGTACGCTCTCACTTCTGTGAAACTCATTTAAAAATTAGGATATGATAACAACTTTGCATTTCTTTTGTAGCCTACTTCATATAAAAATGTTTTGCTAAAATCTTACAGCATATATACAACTTAAAGAATGTTGTCTTTCCTCTCGACTTGGTTTTGTTTTTTTCCTATTTCCTATAGTTACGGAATCAGTTTCTACTAAAACGTATATATTAGAAATCAGATGATAATTCGGAATTTAAATATAAAATATAGATGTTTTACTATCTTGAAAAATATCCTTATTTCCCAATCAGGTAAGTTCGTAGGCTATTGAATGCTGACGCAGGTGGTGAAATATTTTATTCTTCATAACATTTTCCATTCTCCTCCTTCTGAAACTCTCCTTTTTAAAAACTCATTTATAGTATGAAACAATAAAAAAAAAATGAAACAATAAGCTTATTAACAGTGAGGCTACAGAGTTGGCTAAACATTGAAGGGGTGAATATTTCTGAGTGTTCCACTATACTCCCTATTTATCTCTTCCCAGTTTTCGCATGTTTCGTTATTCTTTAAATTTATTAGTATATGTAGCGCCATGAATATTAATTTAGATAGGGTAAGAAACTTTAATATATATCCATCTTTTAGAGAGAACTTTTATTTTCATTAAATATCTGGTTTTTCTTATTTTAATTAGTTCCATCTCATTCATTTTGTTTATCTTTAACTCTTTGTAAAACCTACAAAATGTAGCATTTCAATAAACAATACGGCATTTAACTAATTTTACTAGATATTGTCTAAAATCTGGATTTATTATTGGTTAAGTCGTTAATTCTAAAAAAACTTTTTTACAATCTCTAAACTGGGAAATAAATGCAATAAAGAGATAGGAAATTACTATTAAGTCAGGATTTTCAAGGAGAATATACAGTTTTATACGCTGAACCATTAAACCATCAAATCGAACTTTCTCACTAGTATTAGTATACCGTTATTTAGGTCACTTGGGTTAGATACTTTACACAGCATTATTAAACAAAGTCATAAAACCAATTGAAGTTACTGATAAAGTATTAGATTAAAGTTTTGATTAAATAAGTTAAGAACGCTTCAAGACAGTTCGCAAGCGGAAATAGATAAAAATAAACAAGGTAATTATTGCGAACAGAGGAAGATTTCAAAATTATCATTTCTGATGCCCTGAAATTATAATAAAATAGTTTCACAAAAAACCTAAAGTTACTGCATCAATTGATTATATAATTTCATTGGTGCATATAGAAAGCATCCTTTTAACGCGTTTTTATTATTCGCTTTCTTGTCTATCTGTTGTATGTTGTGTACAAATTTTGAATCAATTTTAAACTAACTTTCCGATGAACTAGAGAGTTGATACTTTAAAAATATCTCAGTAATTGATCACAATGAAATATAACTCGCTTTCTTGTCTTTTCGTCAAACCGTGTTATGGTAAGAAAGCAGTTACAGTTGGTTCATTGACCGGTGTAGCGGTACGACTTTTTCTTGGAACAAACCTCTATGTATTATTTAAATTACCAGTTGAGAAGGATGGAAAGAGAAATGGTAAGAAATTTGGAACCCCTCACTGGTAATTATTTAAAGGTTTATCGAAATCAGTGGAAGGGCATCGAAGGTCATCGATGAGGTTTCATGGTTCCGTACGAAATGTTTTGCATAATCGATTTTAAAAAGCGACAACGGAGAGAAAGAAGATAAATGAACCATTCGGTGGCATCAACATAACGGTTTTTGTAGATTTATTAATGCAAAATCTACAAAATTTCATAAACACAAAACTAAAAAGCAAAAATAATTATTTAAAATTAAAAAATAATAGATTTTACCACAATTTTAAAACGGACTAAAAAATATAAAACAGTGTCTCGTACCACCATACAGATTTATAACCCCATACAGATTTATAACCCCATACAGATCCCTAACCCTATACAGATTGACTTGAAAATTTGTGATTGTCAATTTTAATAGCTATGAAAATATTGTAGGATTTAAAACGAAAAACGTGGACCGTATGCAATAGATTCTAATGAGGAGTGTTGGAAGCAGCTGTCGTTGTCGTTGAGTAAACTCTCAAAATTCATAATGGAGGTGGTGTATCTCCTAACTCAATACATGGAGATAATTTTCTATTATCTATTTCATACACCCCATGTGTTTTGTTAAAATCTTACAAGTATTTTCATAGCTGTTAAAAATCACAATCACTTTTTTTTTTTTTTTTTTTTTACAATCTGTTTGGTGTTAGGAATCTGTATGGGACTAAGAGACATTTTTGTATTATTTTTAGTACGTTTTAAATACGTGGTTAAAAAACATGTATTCAAATAATTATTTGAAATTTAAACATCTGAAACAGACAATTATTATTAACTGACTAATTAAATGCATATGAAATAGTAGTTATGGTAAATTATTACAAATAATAGAGCAACAGATAAAATTTCTGTGTTTATTACCAATGTTCATTACATATTTATATAAAGTTAGGACCATTCAAAACATATTTTAGGCGTCATTTCAAAGTGTCAGGTTAGTGTTATAATAAGAAAAACTGTATTAACTTATTTCCTATCATATTTTAATTATTAAATAAACTACTATATTATATCTTTTACGTCTGTCATCTAAATATAGATAGAAAATATCTTATGTTTTTCTAGGTGCATTTATATTTGTCACCACTGGTTATCCACAATATCTTTAACCTATTTAACGTTTTTAAAGCCTATCTTGTCTATCGTCCTAAGATCCGAAAATAAAATATTATTCAAAAATCCTCCAACTATTTCTTTAAATCATGTTTATATATTTAAATTTCTTTAAATCGATCTCACTTCTCACAAAACAACCCAAAAATACAGGACCGCTATTTAGGTAACAAAAGGGCAAAGCATACAGGGATATACCAAATTGTTAAAATAAATCAATTGTAAATAAGTAAAAATAAACATATAACCATGTTTATCATTTTACATAAACACATTTTTTCAATTTGTTTTTTAACACACGTGTAAATATATACATTATTCAATTTATATTTTTAGATTAATGTAATGAACCTTGATTTTTGAATACAAGGCATTTATAATTTTAACAAATTTATTCATTTTTTTTTGTCATTTAAATTAATGTGTACACTCCTAACCCGTTGCCTATCTTCTTTATCTTCCACTTATTATAGTACAAATTATCTCATGAGAGTTCTTGTATCTCTAATAGACGTATTCTAACAACACCCTTGTTCATTTAAAAACTTCCACTTTTACAAAGACAAACATAGTTCAGATAAAATTTATTTGAAGGTATTATATATGGATACGTCGTAAAACAACACGGTGCATAATATTTCGAGAGTGTTAATCAATTTTTGTTATCATGTGACTATAACTCCATCATAAAATATCTAGACATGGGTATAAAATCTGTAACTGAAACAAGAAAATTTAACTAGGAATATAAAAGCCAAAACGACAAAAAGTTGAACAAATTTGTGAAAAAAACACGGTTTACGTTTTTTTGCACACCATTTTAAGAAACCAAAAAGTGATTGCTACCGAAATTTCAGTTCAAGAATTAACCGCCAATAAGATGAAATTTACTGCATCTTAGAAGGTAAAATTAACTCCACTATTTTTATTTTGTGGTGGAGTCTGAACTTATACGTACACAGTATAATTACATTTCCGGAGTAATATAGAAATTTTAAACTTCTATAATAAATCGTTACCTCACAAGTTATTTTAAAAACAATGTGTTATCGCTAGGACCCTCACAAATCAATTAAAAAGTTGGAATGTTGTGCCAAACGCAACATAGAAACCCTAAAGAGACCTTAGGTTAATTACCTACAACTTTCCTTATAAAAATAACTCTTGAAATCTTTTTTTCTGTATACACAAATATCCGAATAACCAATACTAATATTAATATTATAATAATGAATTCAAAAAGCCCAGTTATTAATATTATCTTAAATTACAATACGTAAATAAAATAAAAGTTCATTTTACTTTGATTACTCTGAAGCCTATCTGACTCACCGAGTCTTTTCACAACGATAAAAACTTCAGAGTTCTTTAATAAATAGAAAAATTTCTTTGAAGATGCAATTGATGAAAATAAAAACCTTACTTGAAAATTGAAATTGCTCCTTATTAGAAGTATTTCAAAAAGTTGTCAACAGTATGTACATACCGATGGTTAAAAAATGCCCACTTAAAAGGTAAAAGAATAGTGTTTGTAGTATGTTGTTTATTATTTTGCCTGTAGTAGATATTTTGAAATAAACAAATATAATTATATACGATATATTGTAACAATTTAGACGACAAATATTAAATGCAATATCGGTTATAATATTTCTAGAAGTTAAATTTTCACTTGGCTTTGAACTAAATTTTAGTTTACAATTTAGTAATTACTTTTAGTTGAATATGTTTTTTTTTTTACAAAATAAACATAGGTAGATTTAAAAATAGTCCCATTTTAAATAAATTTCATTCAGGTTTATTTTACCGGTAAAAGTTACGTTAATTTATAATTGATAATATAAATATTAACATGAAGTTGAGGTTAATATGTTCCGCAAAATAATTAAAAGTTATTTTAGTTTTATTCCCTCAGCATTTCTCAGTGTTGCAACATAGGGCATTTTTTGCAAATATCAAAAAGAGGAATGGTGTTTCAATACTTCCATGTTAAAAAAATGAATTTACACATAAATTACTTGTAATAAACTACAGTTTTATTAGTTTGAAAACTCTAAATATTTTCAGTTCACATGCATATTTAAATGTTTACCTAAACTTAATTAGTTCATTTATTTATGCGTAAAGTTATCAACTTTGAAATTGAATATGTAGTCAGCAGTTAAATATTTAAGTGCATGTAGAGGTTTAAGTTGTGGTCTCTTCTTATAGTTAACTTACTCAAAGTTTTATGTTACAAGAACTTTTCTTTCATTAGCCTACTACTCGTATATACAATTTAATGGTTTTATTGATTCAAATTATAACCAAAAATGGGAATGTCTAATCACGCTATAAGGAATTATAAGTAAAATATTAATGTTAATATACACACATGTTAGTTATATATTTTTTTAATGAACTTATTTTTTAACTTGAAGTTAATTACGTGTATTATTATGGATGTAGGCTGTAAAAACGTATATTGTTTTGTTTTGTATGTTTTATAACATGCGTGGCGAGTACTAATAATGTATAACTTCTAATATTTGCTTTGTCCACGAAGAAACTCGTTAAGATTCGAGTCAAATTTTAAAATAGCTGTAATTTATTTAGCCTTGTTACACAAGCGACCAATTCTGTAGTCTTCTCAAAAAATAAGGAATGTTTCCTCCTTAGTACAGCGTGGTTGTGACGTATAATAATTAGTAAACGTTTTAGGAGTATAGATGTTCAATGAACAATGTGGTGAATGTGAACACTATAAAACAATGAATCCCCTACTTCAAGTGTGGAGTATTATTTCAGATCCCTCAGATGGTGGTAACTTGGATACCGAAATGTACATCAGGGAATTATAATAACATAAGGCCAATAAATATTTTACCAAACTTGTGGTAGGTAATTCAGTGTTTTATAGTGTTTTAGGAGTATTTGAGGATTCTACAATGATTGAGAGTTGTTTGCGTTGGTTGATAGTTATACAGTTTAAATATTGTGCGGTGATCGCAATTCATGTTAGTATTAAGGTATATTATTGGCGAAACTTTCTGACAGAGCAGAAATCCCTCAATACTCATGTGGTAATTCAGCCTCACCCCGATCCGTCGTTTCGCGAGGAGGGGGGGAGAGCTTTAACATTCCGCATAATTTCACTTCAAATTAATATGACTTTCCTTAATCTATTTATTTAAAACAAAAATTTAGCAAAGTAAATAATTAGGTTAGTGAAAAAAACATTCAATAAAATTAATTATGTTAGGTGCATTAAATAATATATTTCGTAAACTAACACAATAGTTCATTATTGTAGTCTAATTGATGAACAGAGTTCTCTGTGATATCAAGATATACCAATCAATTCAATTAACTGATAGCTCGTGTGGTAAGGTGGTCTTATCTGTATCAAGAAACTACCGAATTCCCGAATTCATTGCAGACAGTTAACCCGAGCTATCAAGTTGTGCAATTTCGTTACATTCCTTTTATAATATATATATATATGTATATATATATCTGCAGCCTAGTTACAAAGATGGCCGACTCCATTTTTTCAGAAATCTAGATATTGACTGTTTTTAATACAAAATAGCATGGGGAATCCAACTCTGAACAGTTCTGGTGACAAACACGACCAAAACCATGTTAAAATTGCATTTGAAAAGTAGCCTTGGTTACATAATCGGCCTGCCCTCAATTTTGTTGGTGACAGAAATGGCCAACTCCACCAAGCACCAATCAGATGGCTTCATTCTGTCACGTGACCTGGCAAAGGCAATCTCATCATTAATGTAATATTCTATTGAGAAGCAGTGAGTTTCGCTTTAATGTTATTGTTTAATATTTTAGCGTTTGAATTAGTAATCTGAAAAGATTTATTAAAACCAACAGAAATAATTGAAGGATCAAACAATAATCAAAATCTGGCTACTTTGAAGGAAAAGACACCTTAAGGCTTGTAGCTGATGGGTGTCCAGGCCAAAACAAAAACACTATTGTGTTAACAATGTGTATTGCTTGACTGAAAAGGACTAAAACTTCAATCAAAAAAGGGGAGCTTGTATTTCCTGTTACGGGGCACTCGACAGGGTTTTTGCAGGAATAGAAAGGAGTGTAAAGAAAAGAGATACAATTGTGTAGCTTGAAGAGTATCATTCAGTTTAGTAAGCATGGAAAAGTAAAACTTCTAGGAAAAGACTGGACCAATCAAGACTGGAAATCCGAAGCAAAAACATGTCTTAAAGACTCAAAAAATCTTCATTTTAAGATATCACAAGTAAAAAAGTTAGTTTTGACCAAGAAACCTAAGTCAGTTACAGACAGTGGCGAACAGAACTACACTTTTGAAATCAACTCAAGTTTGAGTGTCATGAAACCAGGGGGAAAAAATGGGATATAAACCCTACTGAACTTCATCCTGGAGTTAAAGTGAATGAATTAAAGGTTAATGATGTGAGAGATTTATTGAAAAAAACACTACGGTGGAAAGTGGAGTGAATTTGAAAATGTGCAGTGGTATGAAGAAGTTTTAAACAATTACGATTTGATGCCTGAAAATCCATGTCGTGAATGTGAGTACTTGAATAATACGGACTGTGAAGGGAAGTCAATCAAGTTGTACTGAACTTTTGAGCCGAAATTGTAAGACTCGGCAATTAACAGATAAGTTAGTTAGTTTTATTCTGTGTTTATTGTTTTCCGTCAAGAAAGTTTTACTGGACAATAAAACCGGTATCTTAAGACAACTTTTGTAATTTTTAAAAATATGTGACAAGTTTTGTATTATTAAATTTATATGAATTCCATCGTTTGGGTTTTTTTAGTTAACCTGGAAAAATTTAGTACAGGATTAACCCTGATTACTAAATTTTATTACTGACTATCAACTCATCACGAGCAACACTTTTGGTGACAAAAACGGCCATCTCCACATGTTATTTACAAACACACTCCATATTTCAATATTAAATATCTCTTTTAGCTTAGTAAGTAGCAAAAAAAAATACTATTCCATCATGTTCTGTATGTAATTGGTAATCAAGAAAAAAAAATTTAACAATACAACTTGTGGTGATGTAGTTTAAACAGTTTTTCCCCTTTCCTGAAAATTTTGCTAAATGGAGTTGGCCATCTTTGTACCCAGGCTACAGATATAAATATATATATATATATATATATATATATATACATATACATATATATATATATATTATTTCTTAAAGAAAAATTCTATTTAAATATAAATTATATAAAATTAAAACTAACATTTTGTTAATTAAGAGTAAGATTTGTCGAACCTCATAATATTCCTTGTATTTTTAACCTTAAAAAAAAGTTGATTAATATAAATGTGCATCTGATAAAATTTGTGGTGAGTCTTGATCCCTACGACGATTAAACTGGTGATTTCATATCTAACAGGTCTTGGTAAATTATCTTTGTTGTAATTCTGTTTATTTTGACAACCCTTCAGGTTGACAAAATAATAATTTCCACGGGTTGGAACTGTAATATTGAAAAAAGAACACCGTCTAAATACAGTACTTTATTTATGACCTGTTTATAATGTCATAAACGGTTAAAATTTGTACCAAACCTAAATGTTTTTTTTATCAGTTGTAACAGCCTTGAGCTGAGTTCCCCCTGCCTCCACCCACCCCATCGCAATTCTCGTGGTAATATTCAATACCAGCCCTCCGGCGGGTTTTTATGAATGAAATAGGGTGAGTACATCCAAATAAAATGTTATATTCTGGTCTCTCGTTCTGTTCTAATAAGTGTTATATGATTCATGTTTTATACATCTGTATAAACTAAGTACACAACAATGTTACTGAGTTGATAACAATTTAATTTTATCGTGAATTCATTATTTTTACTTTTAGAGTCCATGAAAAATGTTAAGTTAATATGTAGGTGAAAACATCTTTTGTTAACATATTTTAGTTTTTAAAATGTTGCTTACCTCGTGATGTTGAAAAAATCAACAATGGGTTTGCATATTAGTAATGGAGTAAATTTAAAACCTTAAACTTATCGGTCCTGGACATCAAATTTGTTTTTTATTCCTTGTCTGAGAGAGGGTAAAGACAAATATACAGTTTCGTTTTGTAGTACAAGAAATGTCCGGAAGATATTGTTTATAGCATTTATGTTCGAAAAATATGGTTTTACAGTTTTTTATTAGGTAGACGAATTTAAATGAAGCTACCAAAATGTCAAACATGAACTCTAGAATTCGTTCAAACTATTTCGATATCTATATAAATATTATATTTAATGTTGAGCTTGACTTATGAAAAAAATATACAGTATAACAAACACTGAACACAATTCTCACAAAAAATACGCCTAAGTATCAGACGCGTTTCAACGACAATAAGTTATAGTTTGATTGGTGTAGCTCGTGTATCACTGAAGAAACCTTGTCGTTGAAACGCGTCTGATACTTGGGCGTATTTTTTGTGAGAATTGTGTTCTGTGTTTGTTATACTGTATCCAATTATTTTTATTATTGTCTATAAAAATTATAATGAACAACTATAAACAAATTATTGTTTTTTTATTAATTAATTATGAATATAGTTTTATTCAGGAGTAATTATGCTTGTATTGAGTACAAACAACACTCAATATGTCTAAATATTGAACCTAACCTCGAAAAATTGCGATTACCGTCTACAATTATGGGTATATTAAATTTATAAGAACTTTTTCGATTAAGAAATTTAGGTAACACTACTCTCTAAAGCATGAGAGAAATTTTGATACATCAAAATCACACGTACAAAATATATTGTTTTAAATCCTGTGATTTGAATAAGAACTGAACTAACATTGTGAATATTTTAAAACATGGAGCTGTGACAATTATTAGATTGGCTATTTAATTCAAACAGAATATATTTCTTCATCCTAATTGGAGAAGGAGACAAGATTTATTCCCTACCTCTTAGAACTGATAATGATTTCATTTATTATTTAAGTAAATACTCTTAATTGTATTTGAATTTTTAATCATGTGGGAACGTTAGCTTATTATTCTAATGATTGGGTTATATTTATTAGCAATATTAAAACTGAATTAATCTATATTTAACATATATAGTATGTTTATACATGCTCAGATATATTCATCTTTTCATTAGTAATACAATTTCTACTTTAATTTATTTTTATTAAAAAAAAAAAATTAAAAATTAAAAAAAAAAAAACAGATTGATCTTAATAATTGACACAATTGACTCATGAAATCCAATATTATGTAAAGGAAACTTTTATTTTACAACTTTCCGACCGCCAATTTAAGTAAAGTTTACGAGTTTTATTCCATTTCATATAACCACCGTAGATCACTGTTGTTTTAACCACCACGTGTTGAAACTCAAGCATTAGGAAAGGTTTAATTTGATATAGTGACTTTAAAACGTTAAAACTGCCAAGAATATATAAATAAACAAATTAGATACGAGTTTTATAACTTCGTTTAGTTATAAATTATAATTATATAATTACAAATAATTATAGAATATATTCAGTACTAAATCGATCAATAATATGTGTAAAGTGCCATATTTTTAATTCACGTATAACAATAGCTTTATTATTCCCAATATGATACTGTAATGTGGATTGTATTATTTAGGCTATAGAACAAAGAATTCAGTACACTGCGGATCGGACAAAGCTCCCAAGTTAATTGAATTAAATGTAACTTGTTTCATAAAATGGGTTGACAACAACTTGGTTAAAACTAACACCGGTTAGAAGCGACACATGGTTAGAAGCGAGAACACAGAGATCTCTAGTCCGTTCATTTCTTAGCAACTTAAAATCTGAAATATTATTACAGAGAAATATTAAGAATAATAATTATAAATTTAAGTGAATTTCGTTTATAATTTTTAAATATTTAATTTCTTTAGAATTACATTATATAACAATGATATTTTCGTTCATCAGACAGGTTGATGGAATTTTACTCTCGGAAAGGTTTTGTTAGGTACTGTATTAACTAAAAGTTTAAACAAACATGAGTCATTTACACAATACATGTAACGATATTACCTCAATCTATTTTAAAGTGATAATTTAACTTAACTTTAATAACTTCAATACAACTCCTCTCTGTGGCAAGTAGTGGTGGTGTGAATAAAATAACTGTATTGTTGCAACTTAATGCTTTCGAAGCAGTTGAATACCACACATTTTTAGATTATTAGAATATTTACAGCCCCTTTGATAATACTACTAAAAGCTTCCACTATTAAAATATACATTATGCTTTAAGGTATGATTTTATGAAGTCATGCCCTTTTGCTCAGATGTAAAAAGTAACTTATGTGTAAATTCCCGATTTGTTAGATACACATTTATCAGCTGCAGAACTGGTTACTTTGTTAATTATTGAGTTTACTCCTATTAAAATATACTGGCCATCTAAGACAATATTGTATTTAAGTCTCATTTAAGTCATACCTGGTTGTAACACGTTGTTTCAAAGACAATGGTTTCCCCAGTTTAAAACTAATTTCATCATAAAAATAAATTTTAGTTTTTTAACTATAGCTACCCCTAGGGATGCTACTTGTATCTATATCTTTTTCATTTATTTTTTAGTTAAATCTCTCTTTTTCGTTTTACTTATAGAGTTTCTTTTTACAAACTCTTGTTTTCTTTCGTATCTGAGGCTAATAGAGTATTTATGAACTATAAGTGTTTCTGTTATGTTCTTTTCTTCCTTCGTGTAGTCTTGAGTCAGATCGACCTTTCATTATTTCTTTGTAATATCTTTTGACCAACTTTTGTTCTCTTCCGACCCCAACACCTTTAGAGTGAATTATATCTATGTATATGTAAGGATGATTGTATATAATATAACTTTACATACAACCACCCGTTTTAAACACAAAAACATTACTATAAAATGTTGAAATTTGTTTATTAATTTGACTCTATTCAGAATACATATTTACAAATAAAAGATTTTTATTTTTCTGGAGAATAATTTTTTTTAAAGTATCATGTTACTCAAAAACTTAAATGAGAAACATCTAAAATTGGTCGATTGTTTATACGAATTGCCACATAAAGTAGATTGGGCAGTATATCTCTTTCAGATAGGACTCAAATTCCATTAGTACACATGTTTATCAGAGTATAACTCTTTCTATAAACATTATAGTTGCTTTCATAAATTATCATTTGCATCTAAACTCTCACTGTATCTCTTGCAGAATATACATAAATGTTTGTAGGACTCGTTGGATGACGTATAATGAAAGCAAACTATTGGTTTTGGAATGTTTCGTTACTGTAACTGTTTACTGTGATAAATCTGATGTTTAATGCCAGTCGTCAACTATACTACTTGACTTATTTAAACATAAATGAATATACTCGTGTCACACAAGGGCACCCTCTTGTAACTGTCGAAACTAGATACACTCGCAGATGGTAGCCACCAAGGCCGCAAATACTGAGATACTCAAACATATGGTTCTCAATATAATTTAAAATATTTCTGCCATTATGCTGGATAATGGACATCCCATGACTAATCCTTCTTTCTGGCAGAAATATTTTTAAATCATATTGAGAACCATCACATAATGACAGATAAAAATAAATACCTTAAGAACATCACATACTACCACAGGTATGTTGATGACATCATTGTCTTGTACCAAGGCACATTTTGAAATGTCCCTATGACTAAAACAGATTTCCAAGAAGAACTAAAAACAATAGAATTTATTGCTGTCCAAAATGGTTACGACGTTTCAATCGTAAATAAATTGTTAAACAAACAAATCAGAAAAAGCAGAACCAATCAATAACACAGCAAAAAAAGGATAACAAATATTTAGTTTTTAATTAATACAAGAGTCTTGAACATATACTCGGAAATGTGCTCCATAAACAAGGTTACAAAGTAGCTTATAAAACCACAAATAAATTACAATATCGTGTAAATAGAAGGAATAATTTAAAGGATAAATACGATGGCACTGGAGTGTACCAGTTGTCGTGTAAGGATTGCCCAAAGACTTACATAGGACAAACTGGAAGATCGTTTTACAAAAGGTTTAAAGAACATATTCCTACAGCTAAACAATATATGGACCATACAAGAACCTTGTCTAAATTTACTGAACACATCATCCAGCAGGATCATGTTATTCATCAATAGAAAACACCCTTAAAATATTACATCGATGTAAAAAAGGAAATTTCATGAACGCATTAGAACAGTATGAAGTATACAGATATTTCAAAATTGACAGTAACTTGTTGTTAAACGAAAAACTAAACTTTAATTCCAATGCATTGTACGACACCGTGTTAACTCAAATAGATAACGTAACTCAAGCCCTCCCAATGTCAAGCTGTGATACCAGTAATATTCGAGACTCTGTGCAGTAAGGACGTAGACAATGATTCATGAATCAATTTTAATCGTATGTACGTTTAAGTGTTTCGTGTGTAATTTTGCTCTTGTGTAATGTGTATAAGTGTTTGTAATTGACGAAGGGAAATCAGATTACTTTACAACTTGATAATGGCTGAATAGCCGAAACGGCCGTCGTTTGAACGACGCAAACTGAATATTGACGACGGAAAGTCTTGTATATTTGAATTAATATAAAAATATTCGGAATGGCGAAAACAAATTATTATAATATTTCTTCAAATGATAAGCTCAATATTTATTTATATTTGTTTGTGGGGGGGGTATAAGGCGAAAAATCATTGCAGTTATTATTGCCTTTATCAGTTTAATAATAAATGTAAACTGACATTGTTTTAAAATAAAATATGAAACAAATAACTTTGTGTAAGAAAGTATGTAAGGACAACTCGTGTTTATTTCCATACGTCATGGTATTTGATTATGTGAAAACTAATTGTTATGTAATGTAGGTACTTATCTTAACCCGTAAACAAAATACAAATTTGAAAATGTTCACATGTATTTTTAGTAAATTATGTGAATATTTGTTGTTTTGCTTTCTTCAAAGAGCGGATTTTACTTCTGACTTATATTAAAATATTCAGAGTTCTTTTCATCCTTCGTCATTCTCGAACTTAATACAAAACTAACCATTGGTTAACCTGACTCAATGAAATAAATTTACCCCCCCCCCCCACTCCCCCAAGAAGAAAACATTACCTATGAATTTTTTTTTTTTAAGTATATGTACGTTTATAGTTTTTTACTGTATTATACATAACAGAAATTGTAACCTCATTTACATAAATTATTATTAATTAGTAATAAAGAATTTTCAAACATCTTATTTCAATAGGGGTTTCACTCCCATTTTGAGTTTTAGCAAATGCAATATCAAGAGAAACTGTAAACTTAATGCAATTAAAATATTAATATTGTCGAATTTTCTTAAATATTCCTACAATATTTATTTACAAAACTGCGATACTTTCAGAATCCCATAAAACGAAATTATCTCGAATGTTTACACTGACTGAAATTCAATCCGTCATTAGGTCCTATCTTTTGCTATCCAGGAAGAACATGGCCTTAAAGTTTAGTTGATTACTGACCTTTCCACAAAAGTTGATTTTAGTTGCAAATCTTCTTTTCTCGTGTTCTCGCACTTAGATCTCAATAGAGATCGCTATTACGAACATACTAAAGTGTATTCAAATAGTCCTTTAATGTTTTATTCCGGAATATTTAAATTATATAAATTTTGCTAGTTTTGAGTTTGGAACAGCCAACAGTTCAATAATCCATGATCATAGAAAAGGGTGCCACTTTGTAATATAGAGATAATTGGGAATTTCTTCCTTATAATTTGTTCTAGATCTGAGTTAAAATATTGTGTTCCCCCTCAAATTCTACCCAGATTAATTCAACGATATTTTAGGAAGTAAGGATGTATATTTACATTATTATTTAAATATTAATGAACATTACGTCGATAGATTTTTGTTGTAACTTGAAAGTTAAATAGTTACGCAAAGCACATAAACCACACACAGACAAATATTATTGTTTTGAAACAGCTGTTTATACCGGATCTGTAGTGGGCGAACAGCTGGATATTATCTACATTGTGTTTATGGAATATGTTGATGTTTACTATTTCGAACTTTTTTCTAAAACTGCAATTTTATAGTCTTATTTAGACGAAAAAAGAAGCTAAAATTATGTTTATCATTAATTATATTAATTTATAAATAATTTGAATTTTGATAACTCCGAAGTGAGTGGCTATAAAAGTATACAAACATATTTAAGTCATCTTGATCATCCAGTGTTCAACTATTTATATTAAGCAATCTTTTCCTGAAAAGGAGAAATATAATTCAAGATAAATACAAAAAAATAATAAATTGTGTACACCAAAATGTTCCTTGGGTATATAAATATTCGGAGCCACATTCTAATAGTTCCTCATTTAAGTTATCCGCAAGGCATTAACATAATTGGCTGGTGTTGAAGTAACATCGAGGATATTTAACTTAGAGTTAAGAACTATAGGCGTCAGCTTGTATACTTATAGATCTAGGAGATATTTATCTCAAAAAAATAAAAATTAAAAAGGAATATTTAATTTATTTAAAAAATCTTTTAATTTAACACGTTTTTAAAAGGGACTTAAAAGTATAAAATAATTTCTCCTCTAAAAATTAATATTCACAATCCGATATACTAATTGTCCTTAAACTTGGTATTGATTAATTTTAAAATATATAAAAATACTTGTAAAATTCAAAACAAAAATCTTGGGCTCATGCAATATATATATATATATAATTGTTGCATGGATGTAACAGTAAACATTATATTTAGTAACCCTAGGAGCGAAATATCATAAGATAGTTCAAATAAATTGCATTTAATGGTAAATATTTCTTCATAAATTATCTTTTGCATATGCCTCATGTATTTATTTTTAATTTTACAATCATTTTGATTTCTTTTAAAATTTACCAACACCAACTTTAAGAACAATTAAAATTATCAATTTATTATTAAGAACGTTTTTATTAATTTTTAAAATAGAAATTATTTTATACATTTTATTCCCTTTTAAAAACGGGTTTATTTTTATTTATTTATTTTTTTGCATATTTATTACGTTTTTACTAGGTTTTCCTTTATTGTGCTTATAATAAGTAATAATTCAATATCTCACTTAAAATCCAATTAGAAAAAAATACCAATGCCTTCGTGTTTGATTAATATATATTCGATTTTTTATTAATATGCTTTGTTCGGCAAGTTTTGAGTGATATTTAATGTATGCCAGTGTCCTCTATTTACTTATGCCTGCATATTTATAACATCAGGGTCCTTCTCAGGATATTTAACTCCTCACTAGGGACCTACACTTTCCACTTTATTAAACGAATCGTAATGATACATTTCGTTACATAATATAATTCTCACTCTATCATATTTAGTTGTACAATATGTAATAATATAAAATAAACATATGTACAGGTAGAGACTTTTTCCTCTAATTAAAACACATTATTATTATATAATAATTGTCTTAATTCAAAGTTGTATTGAAACTGGTTGAATATGTTTTACAATATGTCTGCTTGGAATTTGTAGTTAAATAAGTTACATCCAATATTCCCCTTTTATACAGTGGTAATGTCAACCATAATACAGTCCCTTGAGTTTTACTCTTTGAAACGTTAAACTTATATAGCGGTTTAAATTCAGTGACAGTTTAAACAGTGAGCACTTTCATAATGTGGAACTTAACCACTGCTTCCATATTCCATAACAAAGCTACTTTTGTTAATAAATTCTGCATACAAAAGTGTTTGTAACCAGAATCTCAATTATGTGATATTTCACGCAAGATTCAATATAAAACAACTATTAAATACATCGCAATACACTAGAGCATTTTCTCTAAGTAATTTTCATTCCGCAATGTCCTATAACATTAATAATAATTGTCCGCACTGACAATTTATTAAATAAATAATAATAGCAATTATTTAATACTGAAATCTAGATATGTTTGCTTTTACCTTTCAGTTGGAAAGTTGTTTGATGAATTTGAAGCAACATTTCTAAAAAATGTTATTGAGACAGAAACTAAATTTTTTACTCAACTTTACTAGCAAACACAGTCAGGCGGTTACTCGTATATATTGCATAACCTGTTGTGACGAAATTTATATAATTTTTATAATAGTATTTTTTCTCCATTAGAGATAACACCTCACGCACTAGTTACTTTGATCGTATATAATATTACCTAATTTGTATATGTAATATATTATATTTTTCGATATTATAATCTAAGAAATAAATAATAGATTGATTGGAATTAAAAGCGTGATTTCAAAATTAGTAAATTATATATATTAACATTTTTATTACAGTTTCCACGCAAACAGAAAATTAAATAGACCCTATAATTAGACAATAAACTTTAAAAAGAGCATCAAAAGAAAACAGTAATAACTATAGTTCTTTAAAAAATAAGTTGCAAGCACATCTTTGAAGTAATATTATTCAGCTTCTAACATCCTGCACACTACATTCCATTATTGTTTGAATTCATAGTCTCAACTGTTGGTTCACATGTTCAACTTACCCTTCATTATTGACCCGTTTATTATATTACTTTTTTAATATCCTAAATTAACTTATCATTGTACCTGTATAGAGTACTACAACGGAACTAATCCAATGTGATGGTGTAATCTTTCAAAAAATTTTGATTTTGACAGAATCTATGGAGTTGGACGATGTGCGAACGGCAAAAATCCTGTGAGGGGCTGAACTTGCCTTATCTCATGTGAAGTCATACGATCCTGAACTTGTTTTAACACACTCCCGAAACTATGCGTTTATGCGAATTGTGAAGCATTTTTGGGAATTTTAAAATTATAAATTGAATAATATGATATTTTCAAGTTATTAGACAAGTTACGGCCAGTTCATACTGATTAATACGGTGGTTCACATCAAAAGTTATGTAAGTTCTAAAATAACAAAAAAAATCAACGTGCCACAAAATCCTACATTTTTGCGCTCGAATCAGTTAACACAAGAAGATGAATTATTAATATATAATAAAGAAAATCAAAAACTTACTATTTAAAAAATTAGAAAAAAGTGTGGAATGTGCAAAGGAAGTAAATCAATGAACTAAAAGGAAATTTGTTACACAAAATAGCTAACTAATTAAATATGCAAAGTAGGATTACAAACCATAAATAAAAGATATTTTTATAATAAAATGTGAAGGTGATAAAGAACATGTAATCATGAGTAAAAATAAATAAATAAAAATCTCAAAACCGATTTTCAGATAGAAATAGATACCTAAATAAAAATAAAAAAGCCAAAACAAAAATGTATGTTAAATAATCCCCAGAAAGGAATTGTGATAAAACGTGCATTTAAAGGTGCGAAACTCACATTAGAAAGCTATGGAGAAATCATTAAACTCGGCCACATGACTTACAGACATGAGACTAGATACTGTGCAAATTTTAAAGTTATAATTGAAGAATTGAATGATTTGTTAGTGCAAAATTTGACAAATTTTCATATGGGACATGAGCGTGTATTACGAGACCCGCGAACTCGAAACAAAAACGATAAGAAAGAATAATAAGCAACAATAATCTGTAATAAAAACCATATAATTTCACGGGAATGCGAGTTATAGAGGTGTCTGAAAAAACAAAAGGAATTTTAGATTGACAGGATTAAAATTGAAATGCGCAAATCCGCCGCCAAACCATGAAATAGCACGAGGGGCGGATCCGCTGCCAACTGACAGTCCTGCAGATGTATAATAAAATGACAGTTTTTAGGATAAAACGAGATGAATAAATTAAAACAAACATATATTAAAGCAAATAAAAATGATTACAGAAAATCACAGTCTCATAAAAACGGATAATAGGAACCGCGAGGAACGGAAATACCCAAGCTAATGTGGTAAACGGTAGAGTGGATTTTTTTTTACATTTATGACCAGGAGCTACTTTCTGGGCACTCTGGATTTTGGAAACGCATAATAAGATCACTCTCGATCTCGGAGATATAAACTAAAAATACTTTTGATTAGAGTTTGAACAAGATAATTCTTGATATTAACTACGTCTAGGTAGAATTTTAAAATCAGAAAGTTATAAAAAAACATATAAATTAAAAAATAACAACTGTCATAATACTAAAAAAAATCGACTTTCTTCATAACAAGGCAATAGGGCTGTTACAATGGAAAAACGATACTAGACACAGCAGATAGGAAAGACGAGAGACGACTTTGATGAACTAGATAAGAACCCATAGGTGCTGAAAGAAGACATAAAACGAATCTTCCGAAAAAGATGACCTTGGTGGCAGACAAAAGTATCGATTTTAAAACCCTCATAAGTTCACAGTTTCTGATTTATTACAGACCTGGAGGGTTTACTTTGAAATTAGTTTAATTGAGGACAAGATAATGTCTCGTGCATATAGTAAGATTGGTGGAATTTATTAAAAAGTCTACAAGTTCAATGTTAACTTCTTCATTCTATGAAGAGGCTTTAGTGTAGTCCATTCAATGTAGCTTCATCCATATTCTTTGACTAATTGAACACGGTTAACTAATCGAGAGATAGAGAACGAGAGAGTTTCGCACTGGAAATAACAGCTTACGTCGTCTATATTTTATAAAAATAGTTTACTCTAATTAACAATAAATCATATCACCTTATTGATTTTTGTAATATTTATGATTGCTAGGTTGAAGCCAATTTATAAGATTGTAAACTACTCGAAAATGGAAAATACCACCTTAGTATTTATCCTCAATCAGATATTTAAACTATAATTGGGCTTATTGTTTACAAATTACCCTGATTATAGAGGTAAATTATTATTAACAATATTAATAATCATTAATTAAGGAAACAAACGTATAGAAATATAACTTGATCTACTTTCATAAAGAGCACTCGCTCAAAGTGTACTTCACTAAATTAACACAATACTTTGATCTCTGCAACTGACACGATTTATACAACATATCTAACACACTAAAGAAGGATTGTTAGCGAATGAGTTCATAGTTCTGTTATACTCGTTTCATTATTACAGATAAAGTTACTTCCTATCCCATATAGTATTAAAAGGTTCATATTTAATATCTTGTACTTATCCTTTTCCACGCCCTTGGAGTTCCATCAACGAACGGTGATTTTTTCGTACATACCATCAAATTATGGCTACATAAAATGAATGTGTGCATGGACATTTCCACAAAGATTATTTCTAACAGACATATTCTATAGAGAATTTACTCTATTTGTTAGACTTCAAGTACGATATAGTGGGGTTTTTGTGACGTAGGTGTTGGAAAACCCTTTATACAACCACAGTAAACAGCCTCTTCAGATCCCTACTTTACATGGAGTTTTTAAGTCTTTTTTGTGACTTCTACTACTTCTCGTTCATGTGCAGGCGTATAATTGCTTAATCTATTATGTCTGTCCTTTTCCGCCTGATTTCCCCGCTACTATGTCTTCAACCCCGGGTGGACTATCCTTTCCCTAGCTGCTAGTGGGGAAAAAATAAGTAGAGAGAGAGAGAGAGAGAGAGAGAGAGAGAGAGAGAGAGAGAGAGAGAGAGAGAGAGAGAGAGAGAGAGAGAGAGAGAGAGAGAGAGAGAGAGAGAGAGAGAGAGAGAGAGAGAGAGAGAGAGAGAGAGAGAGAGAGAGAGAGAGAGAGAGAGAGAGAGAGAGAGAGAGAGAGAGAGAGAGAGAGATGAAAATTAACAATTTCGTGCGAATATCACTGCACCTCAACGTAATGATGAAATGTCACCTACGTGATAGTTATCACCATGGAGACTCCTCTGCTTTGTCGAGATTTCGTCTTTAACGCGGAGATGATAAATCTAATACAGAAAGGTCAAACAGGCCACACGGTAGGAAAAAGCCCCCAACATTAAGGGGAAGAGTAGGGCCACAGAAGATACGGTAAGAGTACCAGATCTAAGACAGACCAAAGAACTTCTGGGGAATTATTACGGTACAGGGTCGTGAGCATGGATCATAAAAACTGGAGATAAACTGAAAACGGTGACAGGGTTTCCAACGGAGCATTGTAGACTCGGGAAACACCTTATAATGTGCAGATTAACCCAAGTCTTCGACATGCGTACGTTACAGAACATAGGCGAGTGTATGATCAATTTATTGGGAAATTTTAACGGTTAAAGGTACCTAATGTTTAATCTTTTTGTAGTTCTGTTGAAATGAAAGAGTGTACAATTTTGTGTAATATTTATGGACAATACATTGCACACATATAGCTGAATAATTAAACGTTTTGAAACTCCAAAATATTATTACTCATGTGACATTTAGTTAGTCGTCGAATTAACCAATCATTTGATTCTATACGATTACGTATTTCCTTTAGCAGAAAATTAACTTCGTTTATACGCTGTAATAGAGTGAGATATTTACAATAAAAAGTTTATAGAAACTAATAACAGTTTAACTTAATTTGTTATTAGTTATTGCTTTAACTGTATTTTGCCTGAAACAAAATTTATTGTTTAATAGTTAAGATCTTTAGACTATTTAATAACGACCATTCGTTCCGTTCAGTGCAAAACAATGTCACAATACAAACCAAGAATTCCCTCGTGTTAGGGGTGGTTCACCTCCACCATTAAGGCAGTAAGAACTGTTTTAGGGAGCGTGGTTAAAGCAGTAAATAATACATTTTCAACGTTTAGTGCAAATAATTGTCTACTAAAAAAAAGAGGTTTTGTTATTTTTAATTATTTAATGTTTCCTTAGATGAAAAAGAGCTTATCATAATAAATTAAAACAAGTGTTATCACCAATTGTATTACGATATATTTTATATTTTCACAAAGACAATATTATCTCATTGCATTGCAGATCTTGTATTACTTTTTAAACACTTTATTTCAATAAATAAAATATAACCATTTAAATAGCTCCAACATTATCCAAAATACTTTTATTTATATTTTCATTTTTAATCATAACTATAAATTTATTATACATAATGTGAGATGTAACATACTAAAACGTAAAACTGTATAAATTTGTGTAAAGAATATCAATATTATTTTAAACATCTAATAGATCATTTATGATTAAGAACAAACATAAACTCTGTTGAATTAGGTTTTGACAATGGCTTTAGATTAAAGTAAAAGCAGGAAATATAAATGCATGTTGAGTATTAGACTTGAGTGCAAATTCATTTGAGTATTGGACCACAAATATTAGTATTGGTCCATTAACTGGTATTGTCAATTATTATATGAATACCAGTTACTTGAATTAACCAATTATTTAGAGATTAATAGATTCTGTTATAGGTCTACCATAAAATCTCTTTCATCGAAATCGATTAAATGTCTTTCTTTTATCGAATCCAATAAAAGCTAACTATAATTTACAACCACTTTATTAAAACCGGTTGCGCATTTTTAAGTTATCTAGTTTTTACATCACGTAATTATAATCACGTAATAGCTATGGCTTTATTATAACAGTTCATATTGTTATTAATATTACTACATAATATGTTTTCTTCGTAACATAATACAGATTAAAACAACGTAATTATTAAATTAAGAAAGAAGTATTAACTTTTTGAAGTCCTAACCTTTTGTTACAACCCTTGAGGGGTTGAAAGGAAAGTTAAATTTCCACATCCTTTGTTAAAGCGGGTAACTTTTAGGGACGTCGAAAATCTGTTTTAGTACCACCCTCAAAGACTAACAAGTTGAAAATATGAAAGGCTTAATATGATTAAATAACTCGTGTTTTAAAAGAACGTTTGTGGGTGTTACTTAATGTGTACATAACGCAGTTGGAACTTTACTTAACATTTATTACTAATACAATACTTCAAGAAAACAAACAAATAGAAGCTCATCTTGTTGTAATATGGCCGAGTAATATATAAAAGAAAGACTGAGAATTTAAATACAGTAATTTCCTGTGCGATTACTATGCACACACTTGTCTAGTATTTGTTTATAAAGTGTGACCAATGAATGTCATTTGAAGTTACGTCAATCTCTAGTTCCTGAGAAATTAACAATATTTCGTTTAATTATTATTTTTGTGATATAACTAATAACTTCTTGATGACTTGTATCGGCGTTAGATTCCTTCACCGAGAAAATCGCTGATACTATTATCTTCACAGGTGATACTGTCACTTTGGTACTGTTTTGAAGACTAAAATAAATATAAAACTGCATGACTACCTCATCGGTAAAGTTCGTGAACTGTTACAAGCTGACTGTGAAAAACTATTCCGATTCATTAGTTGGTTTCGTGGATTTGTTTTTAGCTAAACAAAAATGAGATATTGAGTAGCGTTTATTTTTAGTGCCGAAGCTTTGTTTGACTTTAATGGTTATATAAACACCGAAACAGTAGAATATGAAACACTTTACAGAACGAGCATTACTTGCACGTCAAAATTAGTTTGTGTTGTGCAATATCCTATAGTCTTGTGGCAGGGGCTTTATTGTTCGTTGCGATCTGTGACTAGTGACGTTTATTGTTATGTAATTCAACATTTTATTCCTTTGTTGATATCGATAAAAGACAGTTTTGGTTTCAGCAATATGCCACAACCGCCAACAATGCAAATAAAACAATGATCATGTTTGAAGGAATTTTGTGATAAACAGTAAAGCATTATCCATTAGGCGTTTTAGACACATAACTAACATGCAATTTTTGAGAGAAAAAATGTAATCCTAAAAATGTTATGGTGAAAAATTAATAAGATCACAAGTTTTGTGTAAAAGGAAAAATCCCTTTTCAAAGCATCGATCTAGCCTTTCTAGTAGTACATTAAAAATAAATTAATTAATGTAAAACCCTTCGTTTATACTGCACTAACGAAATACAACGGCAAAGCTTTTCCGGCACCGTGTTCTATGACAAGTTAAACTGTCACATCTGTCTCGCTGTCTCCACTTACAATATAAATAACTGCAGCTGAAGTTCCTGTCTTGTGTTCCTTTTTTTTCACCAAAATCTACAACATCGTTGGGAGATAATCAAAAATATTCTGAAGGATGATTTTTCAGTAGGCAAATCAGTTTCTAAGACCAAATAGTCAGCAAGAGCAGATTATATAAAACCATTGTTCAATTCTTTCTATGAAATAATTCAGTAAAACATATCCAACGACCTAAAGGAAAAACCAACAACTCGTCTAGAAGCGAAAGGTGTGGAGAAAACGTTGGTAGAAAAGAGATTTTTTTACTGATCTTTTGGGAGAAAGTATAAATAAGTCTTGATAAGCGAACAAGAGTTCACAAAGTAAAACTATTGACGTTGAAAGTGTTATAATAAATAACTTGAATAAATAACACGTTGAAAGTGTAAAAGTTTAACTCACTAAAATATTATGTTCTAGTACTAAGAGACAAGATTTCTGAATATGCAGAAAAAACTAAATTTAACTGAAACAGGCGGACGGGCTGAGGAAAAGAAAATAAGGAAACAAGACTTTGATGAAAAGTTCAATAAGGATCAATCGACAAACACAAATCTTGATCCTAAAGAAACCTTTAAAATCAAGGTTTTGCTTTTGATTGTAAACAAATTATCTACAGTTACAGAAAAGAGTATCTTCCTACAAATATGTTCACCCAAAATATAGTTTTCTTTTAAACTTAAATACTCTTGAAGACACTGAACTAAAATCGAGTTGCAAAAAGCTTCTTTACTAGTATAAAGAATATTTACAGGAGTGTTTTATACTGTAGATGATTTAATATAGTTAAAGTTTTCTTAAAGAATATTCCTAAGGATTCTGTAGATGGATGCAAAAACAATAGAGATAAAAACCCCTTCTTATCCATTCTACGTGTCATAAAATACCTTCACAGCATATTTTCCAATGTTGATATAATTCTTTAAATTATTTT
Source organism: Aphrophora alni (assembly GCA_963513935.1). Classification (NCBI taxonomy): domain Eukaryota; kingdom Metazoa; phylum Arthropoda; class Insecta; order Hemiptera; family Aphrophoridae; genus Aphrophora; species Aphrophora alni. The sequence continues at coordinate 90,924,518 of OY740767.1, forward strand.
TAGTACAGACGTAGTGGTGAACGCTCATTTTGAGCATTGAAGATGGTGGAAACTACTTACACAACTTATTGGGACAAAGCAAACTAAATGCTTTCGCGGTTTTGGTAATTTAATGTGATGTCATTTAGTCCCTCTATTCTCAAGACCTAATAAATCATTTCTAAAAACAAAGAGAGGCGAACCATGATCATCGCTTGAAGGTTTATAAGTATCAGAAGAAACTATGAACATGGATATACCAACTTCATATTAAACTTTATTATTATTACAGACGTTGTTGATAATGTGAGAACAGCTTATTTTTTAATGATAATACTAATAAACTTTTATTAATACATAATTTTAGACTTCTTTAATGTTAACAACAAACATAGGTTATGTAGAATGTTTTCATATTTTGTTGTTTTCGTAGAAACTATTTTCAGTATGTACATGTTATGTAGAGGTAAAATACTTTTTATTATTGTCTGCCTACTACAGCTCGATTTATGTCTTATTATTTTTTATTATTTCAAATAAACTTACCCTATTACAAAATGATTAATAAACTTGAAATAACTTTTTATGCAGATTTATTTTGAAAAGATTTAGTAACAACACAAAGAGTATTCAATGAAATGTTAATGCTTATAAAAAGATTATGTCTTTCTAAAATTTTATAACAAAACTTTTGATAGCCAGTGTTGCTTAAAAGAAGTATAGTTTAACTATAACTGCTATTCTAAGTTAAAATTGATATCGATATCGAGGAAAGAGCGTAACCAACTTTGCCTAAAGGTGAAATTTGTTTAAATGCGGCACTGGTGATGAGAAGTTGATTTCGATAAATCTGTGTTACTCCTCCAGGTTTCTATCGTTGGGAATATGTGGAAAGTTTGGTGTTATAAAACAATCCCCATACACTTGATAATTAGAAGGGGAATATTGAAAAGGAAATTTTAAACATACGTGGACGAACAATTCAAGTAAGTGGCTGAAACATTCATGAAATATGTCCAAATCTGTATCCAAGTTAATGAAATTACTTTCAGTGTATCTTTTATGAAGATTATAATTATATATAGATTTAAAATTACAAAATTACGAACCGGGTTGCGTTTTTCATAAGCAACAGGAATATTGTATACTAACAATTTTCTATACAATGATTAAGATGTAAGAACACAAATTTTGTGATACTTCTACAATATTTCTATTACTACAATATTGAACAGTGTCATCAATGTATTTAGATAATTTTTTGTTTCTTTATTATAATTATTTTACACTTTTTTTCGCATCATTGTAGAAGAAACGTTGGCACCAGCGGTGTATAAATTAGTTTTACGGTTTTGAAGAGTTTGCTGTGATAAATTGAGTATCTGTAAAATTGCCAATAACAGGTTTTATCGGCAACATTTTAGCACCGTTTTAAACGTGACATCGTAATTACTATTAACATGATTATTTTTAACATCTGTTTATTACTGTTTTATATTATAAGATCCTGTTTAACTATAGGTTTTGGTACGACAAGAGCACAACATACACATACATATACATACATATAGATGAATAAAATATATTGAACACTTCACATATTGTGTAACCACATAATCATAAGCTCATATTAATAAGATAAATGTGATAGTCATGTTTTAAATTGATTAGACTTCGAAACACCTAATTAAAAAGTTAGAGTATGTATGCAAATGAAAAAGGAGTACAATTATAATTGTAATTTTTATTTTATTTTATGTGCAAATAGAATCGTCATATAATATATCAAAATTACATTTTACGATTTGTATTTATTATTCAGAGTCCCTGAAAATAAACGTTCATACCCCCTTTTCATTCTAGTGTGAATTAATGTAGCTAAAAACTGTGGGGCAATTGTACATAGAGACGACGTGCTTCTATGCGCTAACACAAATTTTCGACTTCAAAAATCACGTGCCAAACCATATTAAAGTGCTAGGCGAGACAAGTAAAATAATTTGTGGAAGTTTTTGGACCCCATATTTAAAAATAACAGCCATTGACGAGTTTATTAAAATTAAGACAAATTCAATCTAAAAATTACATTGTCTCTCCGTAGGCCTACATTATTTTATATTAATTTAGAATCATTTCAAGGAACAAAGGCTAACTCAATAAGTTTTTGTGTTTTACCTCTTCAGAAGAAGGGGGTAACTCAACCGTTTTTAATAGGATACATGGTCTTGTGTTACAAGGCCTTAGTGAGACAAGGCAATGGTATTTTTTAAAAAAATAATAATAAATTCCCGCCATCCTAACCACAAAGACAAACATCGTCATTGTTTTCAGATAATTATAAAATCAAAATAACTTCCTAAAAATGTTGATAATTTTCATATTATAGGTTTTTTAAAAGTAATAATTACTATTTTTCTCCTTTAATTGTTTGACTACACATCTAGCCGTATATTTTTATAATGTCAAATCTATTTAAGAAGCTAACAATTAATTATTTTTAAGTGTATGCTTTTGTTGAAGTATTATTAGTATTTCATAATAACAATAGGTGTAATTTATTTTCAATACATCTATTTTAACGAACATACGTACATTACAAACAAATATTTTGTGTGTTTAATAGAAGTTGTATAAAGACTGAAGCGTTTTTCCACGACAATAGTCGTTATAATCAATGTATATTTCTTTATGCGAGATTACTCAAAAAAATTTCTTCTCTCATAGTAAACGTTCATTTTTATCTATACGTTTTGGAAACAGTAACATTGCCACAGAGTTATGTAGCCTATACGGAAAGAACTTATTTACTTTTCAAATAAAAATTTTACATTTTGACTTAGGTTTTATTTACTGCTTGTATTATTATTTATATTGAGCCCCATATGTTGTTTAGTTGAATTTATACAGTGCACATAAGGTAGTACACAGTTAACAGCATTGTATAGGCTGTTAACTAATATTGATACTAATATTGTTAATATTGTTACTAATATGATTTAACATTTACCAGCTTAAATATCCAATGTAAATGTCCTGCTATTTTATTCTCAAAATTGAATTAATAATTTAATTCAAGCAGTTTGACTTCCAAACTTAAATAAAACGTGACATTTAGTTCTAACTTATTTCAACATGTTATTCTAAAAATTGTATTTTTTTATACAATTAATCTGGTAAAAGGAAACCACCATAACTTGTTTTAACTAAAAATTCGCCAGGATGATAAAACAAAACTACTGCAAACTCCAATCTAAATATACTTCACCGTTAAAAATTTTCTTCTTGAACTTTAAAAATAAATAATTAATTTTATTGTCTTGTAAAACTTAAAATATAAATAATTAGGTCTATACATATGCTGAGCTATCTTTGAGTTGATATTCAATTTATTAATCTAGATTTTTTTTCTTTTTTTAACATATAAATTTAACCACCTACGATTATTTAAAATCACATTCACTTATTCTCTTTTGCAACCATGACATGTGGTACAAATTGTTAAAGGGATGGGGATAAAATAGACGTTTTCATAAATTGTATTCAAAATATTGATTTATGTTGCGATTTTAATCCAACTTATAAATTTATTTGTAATTTAGAGCTCTGAGATCGGTTATAAAACGATTTGTGAGTTTCTAATAACTGTGTCTCACAATCTTCAGAGACCAGATTTTAAGCATTTTGAATTGACATAATAATTTATTAACATAATAATATTTATAATTTTAAAACCACTAATCTAAATTGTAACACATTTTACATGTCAGTATCTAGTATCAAAAATCAAAATTTATAACCAATTTTGATTTAATTGGATATTTATGTTTTAGCAGATATCGAACTCAACATTGTTTCCTACAAAAGTAAATGGAATGTTCGCCACATCACCTATTTTTGACTAAAACTGCACGAACACACTATTCTGATTAGTTTATGGTAGAGGTAAAGTACCACCAACTTACCAACTAATGTACACTCTGAAACATCGAAATTTTTATTCTAAAATATAAAACGCGATGGTAAGTATCGTAGGAATGTATTACCTTTAGCATAACAAGTCGATGTCCACCATCGTGGTATTCAGTCCCGTCATACAGAATAATACAAGCATATCCTCTAAATGTAATGTCCAAAAGTTGATCACTTGTGTTTTGAAGGAAATGTTCGATTGTATTTAGTAGACCAAGGGCTCTTATCCAGTGTACCTATTATAGAACAAATTAGTTTACAACAGTTGTTAAACGGTTTTTCTGAACCTCTAATGAATAGCATTACTTTCTTACTGTCGGCTAAACCCGGACTCATAAACGTGTATATATTAGGCAGTGACAGTGTCTCGGCGCTAGTCTGCCTCAATACAGTTTATATGTCAAGAAAATTCCACTCGCTATGCGTGTTGGTGACTCGGGCCTCCCGAATTTCATAACTATCTTTGGGGGTCAGAGTTCGAATTTTCGTTTATTTATAACACATTTATATCTACATTTTTATTTTTCATTGTAGGGAATTGAAGTTGGGTATATTTACATGTAACATTAAAATCTGAAAATTTTGGATCTTATTTCGTGTTTTATAAATTGAATAACACAAGATATATATTTTTTTAAACTGTTTTGAATGGCCGACATTTTGACATTTATTTAGATTTTTTTTTTAATTTCACTAGGATTTTATATGAGTACGATATAGTCCGCTATAACAAATTTCATGTACATCTTTATTATGTGGGCGCTATCATACTTACATACAGACAACGACTACAGGCAAAAGACATTTCTGTTTTCTGAGCTCATGAAATGTAAATGCGAATCCAAACACTGAAGCCGAAATTTTGTGTGATTACCAAATTAGTCTCTACTATACCGAAATTACCCCTAAGATTTGTATACTCTTGTTGTACCACTGTACTGTAGTTGTATTGTCCACTGTCAATACTTCACTGGGGTACAAGGTTTTATCAGTGGAGTTTATTTATAGGAACTATTGCTAATAAACACAAGTTGAAAAGTTTACTACAATTTATTAATTTGTTTCACTTTGAAATGACACTTATTCAAAATACACAACCGACACGTAAAAAAAAAAAAAAAAAAAGAAACAACTTCAATCACTTTTTAAGGGATCTTCGAAGAATCGAGAACTTGTGCATTTCCACGTGGACCCTGTGTAAAATAAAATAAAAAATACTTAATTCAAATACAATAATTCTTTTACGATTTATACCTGAAATTATAATAGTCAACAATAAAACAGAAAAGTAAAATGATTATCGTATTCAACCTACTTCAAAACTAATGAAGGTCCACACAAAGCAGGAGGAGGCTTCCGTCCAGCGTGATATCGGTCGATATAAAACCCCAAAGAAAACGTGTTACCTACGCCCACCTCGGGGATTCCCCCAAACATGTTCTTGAACCAGGTCAAATCCGTCATTTTACTTTAGCGAAACGAAAATAAATTTATTTTAAAATTATTGAAGTTATAGGCCCACATGGTACATTGTCCAACACCTATTAACTTATTTGTTTCCGAAATAGAAGAGTATTATTTTTCGAAGCTATTAATAATAACTTGTGTGCAGTACCAGATTAGTGGTAATAACAATATGAGTTAAAATTCCATGTACAGAAAAATATAATTTCTTTTCTTTTTTTTACTTGGAGTATATTATAAACTACTCTCTAATTATATTTCTATTACGTTTTATAAAACATCCAGCTTTTAATAGCAACAAATAAAATCGTATCTTTCCTTTCTTCTTTTCCTCCTCTAAGTTAAAATATTTATTTTATTTTATCCCTTTAACATTTCACAGTTTGAGGTCCAGATTCTCCCCAAGCGCTCAAGTATCACAGCTTGATGTTTGTAAATAAATCTCTGTAAAAACCATTTTCCCGCCTTTGATACATATTTATAACAAACGTTATCTTTTTACGCTGTAAATAAGAATGTAAGAACTGCAATTCCTATATAAACCCAACAAAAAGACAATCTATGTAGATTTTCACTTTGTTTCATTTTTGATCAAATTATGACAATATGTGAAACATTTACTGGTAATAATACATACAGCATACAAACTACAAAACGTACTCTTCCATTTTCTAATATTACTTTCTTTTTAAATTTAATCTTTAATAGTGTTAGAACCCATTATCACTTAATGATCATTGTCACTTTCAGTTTTTAAGCAACAATAGTTTTTTTTTTTTTTTAGTTTCTGATTAAATTACTCAAATAATTTTATAGAGAGTTTAAATTGAACACATTTCTCGCTTTTATTTGGTCCTTTCTCTTTGTTTATTTTCTCCTCTTAAAAGAAGAAGAATAATCATATCAGAATTCAGCTACCTTGATAATTTACTTACTGAACTGTAGTATTATATCAAGTAAAAGCTCAACCACTTAGAATGATCCGAATAAGATTTACGTGAAATTATATCATTTTTTATTATTTATTATAATAGGATATTTATTCAATAAATTGTATACAAGATGGTCATTAAAATGTTTCCACAATTATTATTAGTCTAATGAAAATCGTTACGATTTACAAAGTTTCTGATTCTGTAAATGTTTAAAAGAGAGAAACCTGTGGGCAGTAACAAAAACTTCAAAATTTTTAATGGCATACTATAGTTGATAATACCTCAAATTAAATATCATACAAAATATTGTTTTTTTTTTAATGAAACGAAATTAATATCGGTCCATACGTTCACACGCTACACTAAATAAATGTGTTCCTAGAGCCATTGTTCAGAATTTTATAATAGTCGTTAAGCGATGGAGTTGAATGACGAAACTTGTTAAAACGATTTTAAAAAAAGATTAATTTGAAAATTAAATCCAATTTTATCACTTATTCTGAATTAAATTGAAAAGTTTAAACCACAAAGTGTGTTGAATTTAAAACTCAAAATGTTTTGTGTTATAGCTTGTTAACTCGATATAACTTGTGACCCATCGTTAAAAATCTTTGAGTATGACAAGTAATTTGGTATAACAATTTCTTACATCAGTTGATCAGAACTAAAGACATAACTCATGTAAAGAATAAATATTCAGAATAAGTCTTATTTTAAACAATGGTAAGACCATGAGGTTGAGAAACTTGCGTGGTGGTCACTCAGATGCTTGGGCACTGTTCTAATCTCAGAGGCATTGTACATTAGTGTACATCCGAGCTCAGTACCAGCAGAATGTTATGTATACTGATTTGGGTTCGAGTGCAGAGTAGATATGCAGTCTAAAAGTAGTGATCCTAAGTAAATACAGTCTAGACGGAATCAGTCCAGATCTAGAGAGTTGAACTCTGAAAAATAAAATTTTTTTTGTAGGGCTCGAATCTTGTAAGCGCGGGGTTTGGCAACCTCCAAGGGTGACGAGAGTTGAGCAATAGTTTAAAAAAATAAAGCAGGTTTTTACTGGAGCAATAATAGAAGTATTGGGAACGAATTCCAGTTCACATTGTATTAAAAGTGACTTTGGAAATTAGAGATTTAGATTATTTAATTATTAGGGTAAATGATATTCAATAGGTGTACACCAAAATCAGTAGATGTAACTCCATTGGACCTTTTTTGTGGGATTACTTAATATCAATAGTTTTCAAAAAGACACCTTTTGATATTCAAAATTTTCACAACAGTTTAATAACAGAATGTATAGCTTTAACCATGAAAACATTTCTAAATTAATTTGAAAATAGACTATCCCATTGCCTGGAAAATAATAGCAAGCATTTCGAGCATACAATTTAATTTATTATGTTAGTTCACAAACGATTTTCAGTTTGTATGTGATAAATATAAGTTTTCACTCAAATCTGTATAATTGTAGTATTAATTACGTGTAATCTTAATTATTATTAAGTTAATTGTAATAGAGAAATGTTTACGTGGCAGCCCATGAATCAGCACTTTTGAAGTAAAACTTCTTTAATGATATCACAATATTGCTTTTTTATATTCATCCATTTCCTTTTCTTTGACAAAAGGAGAGTCATATTTATTTAGAATATTATTTGGTTATACTAATTATTGTTTTAGTTGTATTTTTTATATAGCTAATAATTTTAATTTAAATTCTTGTAAAACTGTAATGCAGTTGTAATTGTTGAAGATTTGTTTTGTAAGTTTATTTTAGTGAAGGTTAAGTGGAAAAAGGACTCTATGGTTTCAATTCAATCGTTAAAAATAAGGTCTTATTCTGCATTCTTATTCTTTTATATTAATCATAAGTTCAAAAGATTAAAATTTTGTTGTTAACCGAATTACTTTCCAAACTAATGGTATTCTAACTATGGGTCAAAAGCTATAGTCCTATTAAATTTTTGACGTTTAAATTGGGACCTTTTTACAACTTTTTAGTGTAAAATGTTTACTTTTGATTCAAAACTAAAATTGAATTTTAAGAAGTTTCGTCATTTAACTCTATCGTATAATAACGATTCTAAAATTTGGAGAAAAACATTATCATAAAAACACTTTTTTGAGTGTAACGAGTGAGTGAGTTTAGTAAGAGGTATTCACTTATATTTATAAATTTGTTCCCCCTATAAATAGCAAACATTGACAGACGCAGAAGTGTCTTAGTACAGATTTTTAGTAGTAAGAACATTTTTAATTAACACTCTGTACATTCAATATTTAAAATTTAAATTTGATAGTTCAAGATCAAAAATTTTAAGAGTAGCTATAACTTTGATATCGTAAAAAGGTGAGGTTTCTATGGATATAAGTCAAGGTATTTCATTTAAATTATGTGACCACTATGCGGAAAAGTATATTTTCTAAGTATGTTATTTTTACACTGTTTAAACAATTTTACTGGGTCACAAACATTGTGAAAGAGCCATACATATCGCTCCAGTACCATTAACAAAAATTGATTGAATTAACAAACTTTTTTGTGCATGAATATTTGTCACTTTAGATGTCACTATGATGGTCTCGTTTTATTTAGTTCTTTATTTTCAGCAACTTATTAGACAATTTCTTTAACATTTACTGTATCGTTGAAACACTTTTAATATGGTAGAGGTTTAAATAGTTTTTTATATAAAATGTTTCAATAATATAACAAAAATCTTTTAAATAGCCTTGAAATATGTAAATCGCTATATTTCACTTATTGGCAATGTTTTCGCTACTTACATAAAATTAAAAAAAATAAAAACATTAAAACTATATTTAGGCTATGGAATTTCATCTCAGAAATATTGAACGTGAATATATTTCCTTAATAACCAGTGCTAAAGGATGACAAAATGTATAAAAATTGGCGTGCCATCCATCAACGACTGTTTTTGATGTGAAATAACCATTCAAATATAACAAATAGTTTTGTCCCATACCCCACCATTGTTTTATGATAACTCTCTATATCAAGACGATAATATTGAAGTAACAAATGAAAGAAGAAATAGTCAAAATAATATAGATAACTTAAATCATTAACAATATCTGTCTTTTTAATACCTGAGTAAAGTCGAATATCTCAAGTAGACGATTTAGTACTTCTAGAGGAAATTGTAATAGTTTGATACAATACTAGATTAACCATGTCCTTTATTTACCATTCATAACTCTAAAAATGATTCCATCCCATGTACCTTAAATAAAAAGTGTTGTAATTAATTGTATTCATCAATGTAAATTTAGTTTTTGGGAACTCGTGAACTTTGAGTATTTTTATTATACGTCTATATATATATATATATATATATATATATATATATATATATATATATATATATATATATATATATATATATATAATTTAGAATCAAGAAGAGAAGGAAAATTCATTTTTTAGATTTTGTTGTATTATTATTTTCAGTCTCATTACTGTTTTACATTTTAATCAGCTAGACATGCGAATAGACTCAGTTACTGTCTATTATGATTTCTCGCTATTACTAATATGGGCAGACAGAGAAAAGTAGGGTATTTGGATTTATTTTACATTCATTGATTTTAGGAATACAACGACTAAAAATCACCTTCATGGTTTCATTATTTCTATATATAAGGTTTTCATAACATATCACTTGTCTTCAAACATTCATTACTTAGTATGGCATTTAAGTATGATTTACAATATCTTTTTACTTATTTAATCCATTTATAATTTTACAGATTTATTTCACATATTACCCTTTATCTAAAAAAAAAAAATCTTTATTATTATTATTATTATTATGTTATTTATCATTTAGGTATCATCTATTGTTTCAAAATAAGAGAAACATTGTTCTCTGAGAGGGAATTACCTAATCGTCACGCTAATAAAGATACCTACATTTTTAATAGATAAGATATACTAATATTAATTATACTTTAAAAAAAACTTATTTTTTATTCATTTTAATCATCGAATCCGGTCTCATTTTGAGTTCGGCTCGTGTAATCTCATCTGCATATATAAATATTAAATATTTAACTGTACTTCCTTTTAGATCTTTCTCCTTCTTCTCTCGTATTTCCAAAGCTTTTAACTCTCTCCTAAAATTTTATTTATCTCAATCCAGAAATAAATTAACCAAAGAAAATTCAGCATTTCTTACTTTCGAATTTGAAACTATGTACCGCAGGTGAAACTATTACTATTATACACTATTATAAAGTATTACGAATTTAGGCAATATAATATTAAAAATAATACTAAATATATATATATATATATATATATATATATATATATATATAAACATATCACATCCGGAAGGGTTATTTATATAATTAGACTAAATTAAATTAATTTTATAGTCGGATCATAAATAAATAAATGATAGATAATAAAACCTTCTCTTTTTAAAAGTAGAAATAGTACTATAAGTAAACGGAATAAACAAAATAAGAATACATAAAATAAATTCTCTAAAAATGTACGTTCAAGGGCAAAAATACAGTAATTATTTAATTAATATCTCTAATATCTACCATATCTTCTCTTAAAGAAACATATTGAAATTTTAAAACATTGAATCTGTATATTGGACGGTTTCGCCTACTTATTCCATGGAAAATGTTAGTCTTGCTTTTCTTTTTTATTATCAGTTGACGTACTAGAATTTCATGAAACATAAATAAACAGTACGTTAACAGAAACTTCCAAGCATTAGAAATGTTATTTTAATCAACAAAAATATAAAGGAAAAAACTTTTTACTTTTATATTGAATTTAAACAAATTAAATGCAAAAAAAACAAAGAATATTACGTTATATTATTATACAAAAATATAGGACAAATCGTATGTTGTGAATTATGAAGTGTATGTTGTATTTAAGTATAATCTTGTTTAGACGTTAACACTCGGTTATCATCGCCTTATATTCGTAGCACTCGAAAACACTAATAGCGTCAGTGTCAATGAAGAACAAGAATTGGTCAAGAGAGACCTGATAAGAACTATGAAAGAGAGGAGTCTTACCCACGACCACATGAAACAAAATGTAGATCCAGCTAGAACCTAACACTACGCTACATGAGACTTTGCGTGTTTAATACATTTTTATTTAGCAATTCCATCAGGGGACCGCCCCACTGGTCTTGAAAACTCCCTTAACACTCAATTATCTATATTCTCAACCCCATACGAAGGACGGGTATACTCCTAGTATGTAATAAATATGAAAAAATGCTCTGTTATTTAATTACGTAACTAGAATTTAATTCCTATTTTTATACGAGGTACGTCTAGAAGGTAATTTCCTTTTATATCGCATGTGCGATAGTTGCTCTGAGTCAAGGAGAAAGAGACGTCGCCATTTTAACATAGCTGTTTGTTATTTGAGATTTGTAGTGCTTGTTAGAATGGCGAAATTGATTAAAACCCCGCCACTAGTACGATTAAAGCCTGTAATTCGTTTTCTGACTTCGAAGAACACTAAAACAATCGACATTCATTGACAGATCCGCCAGGTTTACGGAGAAAATACTATGAGTGATTAATGGTATAGAGATGGGTGTGACAGTTCAATGAAGGACGTGATCAAGTGCACGATGACGAATGAAGTGTCGCCCATCTTTGGTTATTGATGAATTCCTTCGTGCAGTAAAAGAATATAATAAAGAAAATCATAAGTTTACAATGTCTGTTTTTTCTATGGTATTTTCGCAAATTTCAAGATCACTTCTTCATGAATTATTTGTGTAAAACTGCTTTTTCGGTAACTTTGTGCTCATTGGGTGCCAAAAACTCTTACAGAGCAACACAAGAAACAGCATCAAGGCAGTGAACTTGACTTTTTCATATGTTACGAGAATGACGGTGATGCCTTTCTAAGCCAGATAATGACCGGGGATGAGACATGAGTCGGTTATGAAACCCCTGAATCAAAATGACAGTCGATGAATTAGATACACACTTCGTCACCACTTAAGCCTAACGCCAAGCAAACAGCGTCGCTCAAAACAGAATAAACGCCGAGGAATCCTCACAAACTTTATTGTTTTGTTTCATGACAATGCCCGACTTCACACTGTGAACATAACATGACAACGCTTACAGAGTTTTGTCTGGAACCAGTTCTACCACCCTGATTCGCAGTAGTACAGCCCTAAAAACTTCCATCTCTTTTTGCACTTCCAATAATTCCTTGGTGATCAAAACTTCAACAACTATGCTCAAACTTGATGACGAGCTCAAACAATAAGTTACCACATGGTTGATAGTATAGGCGGCAAAGTTTCTTGAAGAAGGCATACAAAATTTTGTGCCGCGCTCTGACAAGTGCGTACAATATGTCGAGAGCTATATAGAAAAATAATTTAAGTTTTGTAGATTTTTGTGTGCAATAAATAGTTTTTCTGTATCTGTAATAGTTTTTTTTTGTTTGTATTACCAAACCGAACTTACCTTCTGGGCGTACCAATAACATTTAATAAATTTAACATAATGCAAATACTCACATTTCAATTTCATCTCAATAGTTACGTAAAATGATGATCTTCCTTCCAAGATATAATAATAATAAATACATGTATAAACATTTCTAGTGACTGTTTATGGAGTTATATTTTTTTAATAAAAATGATGTGTTAATAAAAGTGTGAAACTTTAGTTTTGCAGTCATTGATACGTAAATCTTTGCTTTGTTATAAAATCAACTTGTTAAGATTCTATTGTTTATAAATACATAATTAGCTACACTACGATACATTGTCCAAACTGTGTATCACGCTTTATCTATATATTGTGGATACATTGAAATTTTTAGAATAATCTCATTACTCATTATTAAGTCCTACTTCTTGACCACACCTATAATTAGCTAATTAAAGTTTATTACCTTTTCTTGTTGATATCGTTATCGTTGATTAGTTATCGCGGGTTTCGAAGTCACAACGGTCATTGTCAAACAATTCTTTTAACAGACAAAGACTTCAATACTACATCACATGACCCTATAAATTGCCACATTTTGTAGTTCGTTAAAGTTTAAAAACTATAATGTGTATGAAACCAAATTTGAAAATAAAGATTACCTCAAATGCCGTCATTTAGGCCTATATTTAAAAAATAAATTTATTTTCCAATATGGCACATAATTGATACATACGTTCTTGAATATACAGAAATAAACTCTGTACTGTGAACAAACTGGAAATTTTCTATATTTGATTTGCAAACCATAATAAACTTCTTTTACATTCCCATTTAACTGAGACGTACTATATAATATCTTAGTTAAAGAAAATTAAATGTGCGAGGATTTTATTTACAAAGATGTATTTAAAAAAGTGAATATTTTTGTTTATATTAATTTGGAATGAACATACAATGTATTCAAAATATGAAAACTACAAAATCAATTAAAAAGTTCGTAATTGTGATAATTTTATACTTTTTTTTTTTTTTAATTGAATGAATTGATGTTTATTAATTTGTTTTTGTGTCATCGGAATCGTTAACACTATTTTAAATATCCTGACAAAATTAGGTTCCAGTGGCTCTAATGTGAAGGAAGGCAAGTTTTTTTTCCACTGTAAAAATGATCTAATTTATAAAATTTATTAATTGACAAGTTAGTACATAAATACCAGAAATGTGCATTTGTTGTTTCATATTTCCTCGGCATCCAAATGGTGGTCTGACATGAGAAGACTCAAATATATTTGGTGTATTTTGTTTATACAATCAATTACAGACCTCGAAGTTATTACAAAGGCTCAAATATATTCTAAATACTTTTTTTCATACCATTTATTTTTAAAATTGTTTAACTATTTAAATAAATCACTAGAGCACTGTGGTGATTGTATATGAACGAGGAAAAACCCCCAAATCGCAAAATAACACAACTACACAAAACTGTATAATGTGTTTATATTACATTATGTACATTTCCATAGCTCTGCTATCATCTTCAGAAGAGTGTACATATAGGTGTACTTCTGAAGATGATAGCAGAGCTATCGAAATGTACATAAGGTAATATAAACGCATTGTACAGTTTTGTGTAGTTGTGTTATTTTGTGGTTTTGGGGGGTTTTTCCTTGATCATACGTTTAACCATTTGTTTTAAATGATATATAATTACCAGTTAAACATTAATTAAGCATTAAAGTTATCTAAACTGTTAGAGCTACAACTGTTGATTTTCTTTAATGCTTAGGTTATATTTTTTGATCTGATTTACTATTAACGTTTATGTTGCACTGTCAAAATTAGGCATGTATCTTTTCATACAGACTATAAAGTTGAACTGGCCAACAATAATAATAATAATAATCATAAAACAAACTGTTTAATATTGTGTATAAAATTTAGTCTTACAAAAAAGGGTAGTTAGATTATTTGCCTGACATTCAGGCTCCCTAAACCGCCACAAAGTTGAAAAATTGAATATGGATGAGTAATTCACCTCCTCTCCGTCCTTAACATTTCACTGGTATGCGGTGTTATTGCGCAATACTATGTATATTATTTTAGAACTGGTATGGAAATTTGAATGCAAATTAGACATCCCTGAAGAGCTCCAATATCCGTTATTTAATTTTTGTCTTCTCATTTCTGTTGTTTACTCTATCATCTTCATTTTGAAAGAAGTAATTAAACTAATATTTAAATAACCAATTCATCTTTAATAATTCAACCCTACAACCTTTATATAATTTATCTACCATTGATTTAGTTTAGTAATTTTTAACTGCTTTGAAACACTACCTAGATCTACAAATTATTATTATTGTTGTTTTAATACTATAAGAAGATTACGAACTTAGGATGTAAATGTGAAACCTTTAAAATTATACACTAAAGTTATGTAGTGTAGATATCAAAACATATCTTCTAATTTCCTTCACTGCGTTATACCATTGAACTGACATATGTTATCAGTCGTGAAATATATATATTATTATTATTATTATTATTTTGTTTTTGTTTTTGTTTTTTATTTAAATAATTTTAAACAACTTTTGATTTAAAAGTTCGTAGTTAAATTAAAGTAACATGGAACTAAGTATAGTTATAATAGTATTTTTTATTAAAGTTTTCTGTTTCATTCTGTATTAAAGATAAGAATTAAATATTATGCTTAGATGCTCTGAGTAAACAACTCTGTAAGTATAAATATGTAAAACTACATAAATCCTGAACTTATGTATACACGGATAATAGTACATATATATGTAAAAACAGGAGGTCAGGAAGTTATGAAAATTGCATAATGCTAGCATTCCCCTATAACCGTATAGGTCATTATAGAATTATTTATGTTCAGAATATAGCGATATTATAGGGTGAGATACACCGCTCAAGTGCTTTACAAGGTTTATGCCTCTAACCTAAGCGTATATACAATAAAAACTGTATTGGAATTGTTTGCGAAGGTTTACAAATAATCTTTTTTGTCTTCTTCTTCAAGTAGGAAATATTTATGTTGTGTATTTTATCTAGTGATAGTACAATATTCATTACATCATTTAAAATTGTTATTTATAATGTCTTCTGTTATAAGTCTAATTATGTTTTCAGTTACTGAAAGTGTCTTGAAGATATAGAAGCATGTGTTCTAAGATACTACAATGTTAGTCTCATGGATCCTGGAAGTTAAAGTGAATTTCAAATAACTGAACCGATTTTTACACCGTATTATATGTATTCTAATACAGTTTTTCATGTTTAAATTTGTACTAAATTCCGTATTTAGTGACTTATAAAAATGCGTTTGACACGATTTTCTTAAAAAATTATACAAAATACTTAAGTCTACAAAAAACAACATATTTTTTAAACTGCGTATCTCCGCATTTATTTCTCCCTCCAAGTACCTCTCAGTTATGTAATATAATGTAATATAAATCTGTTTCCATAGTTAAACATTACCCACTATATCTCTATATATCGATAGAGCGTTGTGGTTTAAAATCAGTTGCCATTAGGTCTCTAATGTCACAACATGATTCAAAATAGAGTAGATCACATTCGAAAATCGTAAACATTTTCATTTAACCGCTTTGGTCTTAATATTAACTGTTTTTAGATGACACAGTGTTTTTGTTTAGGCATGTTTTTATAATTTGGAATATATTCCCATTTATATTATTACATAGGCAAAAACAATATAATCTGCTTATATTTAGATATTATTTATTATTTTACGACATTAAATCCACAAGCTCCTACAAATCAGACTTATTTATACTCGATTCAATGGTTACCAAATCCAAATCTGCTTTATTGTAGGTATATATAATATTTTTTGGAATAGAAAAAAATTTAAGAATGCAAACTTATTACCATTTAATAATGAGACATTTCCTTAATGTTCAAATAATATTGTAATCAGCTGTTATTGAAATTCAACGTCGATACCTAATCTATAGACTATATATCTCACTCATCACGATTTCTCAAAAACTACTGAACAGATTGCAATGAAACTTGGAATATAGCTTCCTCATAGGTAATAGGTGCTCACTAAGAAATCTTTTGAAAACCTCTTGCGTTTAAGTATAAAAAAAAATCCGAAATAAAATTTTGCTCTAAACTACAAAGGTGAAACGAGCTGAGGCTTCTTACATTCATTCTTTTCAAAATTTTGGTGCTTAAGGTATACAAAATTCGCAAAAGGTTAATGTTTTTAGCTAAAAATCGGCTCTAAATACAAGATTTAAAAAATCTCTAAATACCAAAATGGCGGCTGGCATTTCTCTTTGACCGATGGAGTTGCTTCTTTCAATTGATTAAATTGAAATGTTTAGTTTTTTCTCATACGTTAAAATGCCTTTTTGTTTCAGTATTTACATAAACATGTTTATTTCATTCAATCTATAATAACAAAAGTTAAAGCCTACTGGAATGATATTAAACCAGTATTTCAGAGATTCAATTCAGAACCACAGCATTGAATAGCCGGTAAATATGCCAATTAAAAGTACTACTATAACGTGAGTTTTGTTATCACAGACCAACAATTACGACGAGCATGTTGAACTCTGTTATCAGCTGACCGGTTACCTATCCTCTCCACCCCTCCCCTGCCACTTATCAGCTGATGCGCCCAGTCTGACCGGTCCCAGATTCAGTTCTTTTCCGTACGAAGGACGGTTATTCTGATAGTATATTAATTTAATCCGTTAATTGCATAAATTTTACAAACAGATAGGTATCATAGTTGAACATTTTCAATTTGAATAAATGTTTTTATTTACTTTTTTATATAGAAATTTACAGATTAACGTTACAAAAGTACAATGTGCAGTGGAAAAAAAGAATTTTACAAACAAACATATGTGTTCGTTCATAGATTGAAAACTATGGATTAAGACATAAGAAAGTAAAAAGTATAATGCTGAATATAATAATTTTTTTTCCAAAACTTAGGGGTAATATAAACAATATTGTGAGAAGTAAATTTAGCACTGTGACTTGATTGAACTATAATAGTTTAAAAAAATTTAATTTAATTCCATTTAAACATTTTGTTTTTTGCCACTCATATAATTTATTTAGAACTAAAGCTCTTATATCTATTATTGGTTACAGAAAGAAGCATCATAAACTAACTGTTGAACACAAGTAATTTGCCAGTAATATCTAACTGTAAGCTAGTTCGTGCCGTTGTCCACGATTGCAACTGCTTCTGTCAACTGAAACCAAAAAATGTTAGACTTTTAGGAAGAGGTGTATCAAAATCTTGTATATCTCCAAGCACAGAATCGAAACGTCACCAAATTTTAGAGATAGCGGCAGCCAAGATATATTTCACTACGTCCATTCCAAGTAATTATCATGTTACTTACCGATAAAAATACGAATCTAAACCATCTCGTTTAACAAATATCCGTATTAAAATTTCGGTGTAATCGTTGCATTATAGATTTTTTTCAAAATTTCCAGGTAGGCTATATAATATCAGTTACAGGGTTTCCAGCTGATAACAATTGGATCACACTTTAAGTTTAAACTGAAATGAGAACGCAAATATCACTTAACTATAGTAAATCTCTTCTATGATCTGCTACTTCGCGTGAATTTTTAATACCCAACATTCGTACATTATTACGGTTTACATTACTGAAATGGGAAGACGTCATTTAAGACAACTGTAATTCATATTCATTATGTAAATCTTTTCAATTCATCAGTCAGCTTTTCTCGTTATTATAACTTAAAGCTTGTTTCAACAGCAATATACGTATGAAAAATATTCATACCCCTGTATTAACGTTTCTTTAAAAAGTAAAACATCCTGTATACTCTAGTTTTAAAGCACCCTGTAGATTTCCCTAGACTAGGTTTTAGAATCGTATCTTCTATTCATTTTACTTTTTTACTTCTTGTACGGAGTTCAATAAGAATCCATATTATACATAAAATAAATATACAATAAATATGACACTATGTATTATACACAAAAATATATAGAGAGTGAAATTATATATGAAATGGGAATGGTATACAGAAACAACAAATAGGGAAATGAGAATAAATTTAAGTTTAGTTTAAATGTATTCGATAAAGAATATACCAATTATAAATGTAGGAAAGACAACAGACAACATGACATTTAGGCGACACCGGAATCGTTTGTTAGGCATGGAATAAGAGACAAAGTGAGCATAAGAGTTCATATCTTGTGGAAGAAACACTGTCATTTAGGAATAAACTCTCATGTTTATTAATTATATAAATGTTTTCAATTCATCATTAGCCTACTCTATACTCGTCATTATTACGTAAATTTTGTAGCAATTGCAATCTATGAGGCATAAATCACTCGTGCCTTTTAAAATCTAACACATTATCGTTCAAGGGATTAGCACAAACTCTCTGTAGTGTGCGTCTCCTGTTTCCAAACCAGTAAATCATTAAAATTTCAATCCTTTTTCTTTATTGTTAAAATGCAGTAATGCAACAATGTAGCTAACAAAAGTGAAACTGAATGTGTCCATGCAATGGGTTTTTATTGCTCTTAATGTGATGAGACAAAATAGACACTCCCATAAAGAAATTTACTAGTCACGTGTATCTTGTCCTTATACTCGACAGGAAACTGAATGTGTCCATGCAATGGGTTTTTATTGCTCTTAATGTGATGAGACAAAATAGACACTCCCATAAAGAAATTTACTAGTCACGTGTATCTTGTCCTTATACTCGACAGGAAACTGAATGTGTCCATGCAATGGGTTTTTATTGCTCTTAATGTGATGAGACAAAATAGACACTCCCATAAAGAAATTTACTAGTCACGTGTATCTTGTCCTTATACTCGACAGGAAACTGAATGTGTCCATGCAATGGGTTTTTATTGCTCTTAATGTGATGAGACAAAATAGACACTCCCATAAAGAAATTTACTAGTCACGTGTATCTTGTCCTTATACTCGACAGGAAACTGAATTAGTATCCCTTTTAACTTACAACATTGAAAGGGTAAACATAAAACTTTGATAGTTATATTCACTCCTCAATCGTGAGCGTTTCACTATGGTCAAAATAAACTAGGTTAACATTGGATTGAGGCTATTTATTTTCTTTGGCCTAGAATCTTATTAGCGATTTCCACACACATTTTTGTTTTATTAAATAAATACTCCATTGAATCCAATAAGATATTATGATATTGTAGTAGTTCAAGTAGATTTGTAATATAACAATTTACTTTAAAATTGTTTATTTTACCTTTCACCCAATCTAGCACATATTCTTACCTTAGTTTCGAAAGTATACGAAAGTTATTGTTACTGGACAAAAATGGTTTTAATTTCTAATAGTTTCTTCAATTTAAAATATATTAAGTGAAATTATTCTGTTTAATTTCAATAACTAAATTGAGGTTAGACTGTTTATAAAAATCTCAATAAATAATAAAACAGATTTTACGAATAATCTCTGCCTTTGCTATTACATTGCCGATAGTGTTTTTAGGCGCATACAAAACAATTTTGTCAAAAGGCGAATTTGCATTTGAACCTACCTTAATAGGTGTATACAGTTTAAATTTTCTAAGCAATTTGTATTATGCCGATATTAAATTTTTATATTTTGTAGAATTATAAGTATTTGTGTATATGTTCATGTCAGCATGCACGATTCTACATATATAATATGTAAATTCCAAATGATCTCAATAATTGATCAAAGAAAATACGATATTCATTTGATTAGATGTGGCGAAGTTGATATAGCAGGCAGTGCAATTAAAATTATGTCTCTTACCTTGGTAACCAGTTTGAAATCAATTGATAAAAATATTGTTGGCTCAAATTATCTAAATTAGTGACTATATTATATAAATTATTGATTGAAATTACATTATTTGGATTAATAAAGTACTTTACGACATAAACTTTATTTACCTTACTAAAAAGTAAAAAATGAAGTTAACTTATTACATCAGCCAAAATGAAGTTAACTCTAGTAAGGTTATGAGATTGTATCTTAAAAATGGTAAAACAGTAAGTACCAATATGTAATTTGACTTTTTTGTTGCAACCATAATCTTCAATGAAATATTTATTTTCAAACAATACTGTGGCAGTTTAATTAAAATTATTTTTATTATAGTCTAGTTCTACTAAAAAGTCAAATTAAAAATTGGTATTTACAGTTTTACCATTTTTAAGATACAATCTTATAACCTTACTAAAGTTGTCTTCCTTTTGACTGATACGTTTTAGTAAGGTAAATAAAGTTTATGTCGTAAAATACTTTATCCATCCAAATAATATAATTTCAATCAATAATTTATATAAAATAATCACTAATTTAGATAATTTGAGCCAAAAATATGTTTATCTATTGATTTTAAACTGGTTACCAAGGTAACAGACATAATTTCAATTGCACTGCCTGCTATATCAACTTCACCACAACTATCAAATGAATATCATAATATTTTCTTCGATAATCGTACATGCTGACATGAACATATATACAAATACTTATAATTCTACAAAATATAAAAATTTAATTTCGGCATAATACAAATTGCTTAGAAAATTAAACTTAAGCTTTAATAGGTGTACTTAACGGAATACACCTATTAAGTAGGTTCAAATGAAAATTCGCATTTAACAAAATTATTTTGTATGCGCCTAAAAACACTATCGGCAATGTAATAACAAAGGCAGTGATTATTCATAAAAGCTGTTTTATTATTTATTGAGATTTTTATAAACAGTCTTAATTCAATTTGGTTATTGAAGTAAACAGAATAATTTCACTTAATATATTTCAAATTGAAGAAACTATTAGAAATTAAAACCATTTTTGTCCCAGTAACAATAACTTTCGTATACTTTCGAAACTAAGGTAAGAATATGTGCTAGATTGGGTAAAAGGTAAAATAAACAATTTTAAAGTAAATTGTTATATTACAAATCTACTTGAACTACTACAATATCATAATATCTTATTGGATTCAATGGAGTATTTATTTAATAAAACAAAAATGTGTGTGGAAATCGCTAATAAGATTCTAGGCCAAAGAAAATAAATAGCCTCAATCCAATGTTAACCTAGTTTATTTTGACCATAGTGAAACGCTAACGTCAGTGCAATATAGAGCAGTGATTGATCCATTTGTATTCTGTTGTAAATACTGATTTTAGTCTATGGACCAAATTAACAAACATATTGATCAAGAAGCTTTTTAATTATGAAAAACAGACAATTAGGTTGTAAATATAGAAATTCTAATAGGAATTCTCATGTTCAGTTATAGCCTAACTGTCAAAGAATTAATTAGTAAGTATTCACATCTAAAACAATCACTTTTAAGCCTATTTAAATAGAATACAATATTTTGCTGTAGAAACTTATTACGAACTGTGAAACTTTGAAATTGAAATTATGAAAATGTGCTACAAAGGAGGTCCATGATTACATCCTACCTAATGTCATGATTAATGTATAATATTAGTCGTATTATGCCTTAGAGATTGCCTTAGTTTTTATGAATATGTGGTGTTTTTGATAGTTTTATTGACATATATACCTATATGGTATTTCGTATAAATATAAAAACCTAACCTGACCTACTTTGTCCTACGCCTATGCCATATTTTGTGTTGTCATAAATAGGCTAATATTAACCAAAACACAACCTATGAAGTACTGGACAATTTGTTGTTACACATGTTTTCTGAACCTCGTATTTATAAGATAGTTTGTGTATTATTATTATATTTTTGTTTTTCTATGTTGTAGATTCTTGAATAACAAAGATGATGATAGAGTTCTTAAAGCATAGCCTACAAGTGTTAATACAAAGACAATAACATGACCATTGTACAATTAATTACAAATTCAAACATTAGATGGTGAAATTACAGTAGAAAGTAAAGAAGACTATCAAAGGAAGAAATCTCTTCAACATAGTGTGTAGAATAGTATAAGTAAAGAAGAAACAATTTCAGAATATTTAAAGATTCGACAAGACCTTGCAATGTTTGGGATTCATTATTTTGCTGAAAAAGTGTGAATGGAATAGATTAATGGTTGGGTGTTTCTGCAAGTGGAATAAAGTTAAACGATCAATATGATTTTTTTAAACCAAACATACCGTAAAAATGGCGAGAGATTTGTAAAATCTGTGTTAATAATAAAATATTGAGTTTCAAATTTACTAAAGTTAAAAAAGATTGAAATTACACTTTGAAAAGTAACTAATATACGAATTATTTCATTTGCTGATTGGAAATCATGAGTTATATTTGAAAATACTAACGAAGAATTAAGTCTAAATGTTAACGAATCTCAAAGTGATCCTGTTAAAGAAATTTGAATTGGTTATCAATGGAAATTTCATGAAATGAACCTGAGTTATAAGGAATTGGAAGTGATAAATAGGTTAATGGTGGGAAAATGTAACCTAGCAGAAGAAGAAGCAATTAGGCCTATGTTAGGTAGCATGATCAGTGCACAGTGTCTGAAATACTACCAACAAATTCTTCAAGATTTTTCTATAAAAACATGATTTTAAATTAATTAAAGAATGAAGTGAATCGTAAGGTAAAAATTTAGAACAGTTTACTCCTACAGGCTATTTAAAAAAATTCGAGATCCATTAACTTGAAACCCTACTTTAAACCAGGAAAAAAAATATTTCAATATGCTATTCTCTTTTTCACAGTCAAAATTTAAAATGAAAAGTACTAATTACATTACAAATAGGCTTCGTTATGTATAGGCCTAGCTGACAAACGGTAATTGTTTACAAAGAAAGTTACTGCTTTTTTTGAGATTATTTTTTAACGTTTTCTACAAACCTTATATTACCTTAAGTTACGCGGAGCTAACTTTTTCACGGGAAAAAAAACATAATTTCAACTTATTTAGGTTAATGCCCATTAAGTGAATTAAGCGTTAAAATGGATATACGCCAATATTTACCTTAAAAGGTTACGTAAGGTGGCTATATGTACGCTCCATATTTATAGGTTAGTTTTTGCTTTCATTAATTAGACTTTAACCTCTGTATTCTCTTGTTTTCTATGTGTTATTTAACAGTGAAAAATGCATTTTGGGACTTGTAAAGTTTATTGGGCCACGTAATATGATCTGATCCTTCCATTAGAAGGTAAATACTTTGTTTTCAAGATTTTTTTATTGAAAAATCGAAGGACATTTTATATACATAGGCCTAGTAACATAAATATTGATTAAATATTTAATTCTGTATTTAACATTCCGTACTTAATCAAATACCCAAGAAGGACTTTGGCGATATTCACAATTAGTAAAAAGAATTCCTCTTTGTTTATGTGGTTCAGAGAATCCTTATTTTACTTATGATGTACTTAAATAAACCTCGGGGTCAGACTTTATTAGTCTTAGGTTTGTAAAGTTTTGTAAACTGAACATGTATATGTATATAGTGACTAATAAAGATATTTCATTTCATTTCATTTCAAATCAACTCTAATTGCATATTATCGACAACGTTGTGTAATCTTTATTGACTTTACTTTTTTTCAATGGTAAATAATTTGTTACAATGAGAATTTATTGTTTAATTGAAATATAGTTTATGCAAGTACTTAAGCAAACAAACAAATAATTTCAAGCTGTAAATATATAAAGAAAAGAAGTCTTTGTATTATTAGAATAAACATTCTTCTTCTATGACTACTTTTTTGTAACTTAAGTTCTTCTCTGAAACAAGAGAGAAATTACACGAATAGAATGAAAAGCAATTGTATACAAAACAAAATTTCTTTCTTAATGAGTATTTTTGGAGTTACTTTGAAATATTATATTTCCTGAATTTTTTTTAGATAATGGGTTAAAAAATACATAATTCTGAAAATGGTCTAGCTTCTCAAAATATTGAAAAATATTGTAATTGAATAGCATATTAAACGTTTACCAATATCGCAATCTTTTCATTAAGACAGAATTATAAAATAGTATATAAGCTAAGCGATTTTTCAGGAATATTAGATATCATAACCACAGGTTAATTTCGCTACGTAGATTATGCTCTCATTTGTGGTTTGGTTTTATGGCTACGACTTTTCAGCACTTCTTTTTAATGTATTACAAAATATTGCACAAATCCTTGTAAATATAAAATTCATACAAGAAATATTGAGAGGAAAGAAAAAACAAAAGAAACTTTACAGTACTGGTGTTGAATGATCACGTTGTGGATTTCGGTGGAACTAATGTGTAACATTACACAACCTATTATGCTAGCCTGAAGTCATCGAAAAAGCCTATCAAGAAATTATTTTGAATAACAACACGCCTTCTCTACATTAATCTCGACTGTTGTGTGTAAAAACGAGATCTAGAATCTGTTGTTTACTAAACTCAGCATAATTAATTCAAAGTTGTTGCTATAGATATGGCCAGAAATGGTCATTCATTTTATTAGGGTACATTTGATCATTAAACAAGTAGTTGAGTAAAATATGTCCTAGCCTTTCATTGCATCTATACATCTAAAAATTATGCATCTTATAGTATTTCAGTTAGAAAACAACCTGTATTTCTCTTTCTCTCTATCTCTTTCATATACAGTACATACACATGAGCACACATATATTTTTTAATACAATTAATTGTACGCATAACATAAGGCGTTTCTCAAGTTAAATAAACAATTCACTTCTTTTAGAGATTTACATTATTTATTTTTTAATAAATAGTCTGAACACACAACACACACGCGCGCGCGCACACAAATAACATAAAACACATGTTAGATAACATTAATATTTCACCAAGTTACTTTTCATAGTTTACAAATACAATTGAATACAAATAACTGTCTCTACAGGTTTAGGAATCCAATATATAATAGTAGAGACTCTTGAGGTTTAGTTGAGGTATATGCTTGTTGTGGCAGCACATGTATCAAATTAAAATATATCGTCAGAATGTTTTACCTTTATGTTCTTTTGAAATGTTCCAGGTTAAAATGAAAATATGTGTTGGATTGTTTCCTTCATATAGTTCGCACAACCGTGCGAACAATTTCTTTATTAAATTTTAAAGTAACTTCTTCTATTGATCGGTAGAGTGTTAAACAAATGTTCGAAACTGAAATAACACCAGAGTATATATTTATGAAATATTGGCTTCTAAGTATTTTTGAGATGATGGGTTTCTGACAAAAATATTTTTATAATTTAAACAATAATTAAAATTTCCTGCGTTTTTGAAGTGGCGTAGTATATATATATATATATATATATATATATATATATATATATATATATATATATAAGTTATAGTTTTTCTTGTGAAAAACTTGTTTTTAAAAATGTTTTATTTATTAAAAACAATAACAGATTTTACAATAATAATAAATTACAATAATAATTATTATTGGAGAGAACTTGTAACGTGATGTTCACTCACTGGTTACCAGACAGACTCTGCTCTTACATTGTTTCTTAACATTAAAAGTAAACTACGGTCTAAGCCTATTCCTAAGAACTGCAACTGCGGTTTTGTTGATTAGTAATCGTAATTCCTACAGCTACATATATGACAAAGGTTTTGTCATATATTACTTATGTAATATTTAGTTAATTTAATTATATAACTCCTCCATCCCTAAATAAAACATCCGGAGGTGGATGTTGATTGTCTACTACTGGATTTCTATTATTTTGACATTTTTTATAAGTAAAATATATTATAATTATTATTATTATTACATAGATTAACATTGTCCATAAATTCAAGTTATAATTAATAAATGTTTTCTGTGGCATAGGTACAACATTATACAAGCTAGCTTTATCTAATTCTATTTTCTTTAAATAAATAGAAAATTCTGGTTTCTGATCTGTTGATAATTGCAGTTCAGAAATGTCTACCAACTCTGGATGTCCGCCTTCGGTTTGCGACGAATGTTGCAGCTGTTTGTCATGATAGAAAACTGCATCATCATTTACCTTTAGTAAATAAGTCCCTTGTAAAACTCTTGTTGTAGTTTCATCTTTGCTTACAATTTTTAAAACTTCATTTTTTTCAAATATTAATAAATATTGACCTAATTCAGGTACCCATTTAACAATACTATCATTAATTTCCAGTGCTGTGTATTGACAATCATTAGTTTTAACAGAATGCAAAATAGATTTTTCACAATCTAAATTATTGTGATTCACTAGTTCGTGTGAACACAAAAATTTCATTCTAATTTTATTTTTACATACATTGTCTAAACCTATTAGTTTAGTGTCTGACATTAAAATGTTTTTAACTTTAGGAATTATAGTA
Source organism: Aphrophora alni (assembly GCA_963513935.1). Lineage (NCBI taxonomy): Eukaryota > Metazoa > Arthropoda > Insecta > Hemiptera > Aphrophoridae > Aphrophora > Aphrophora alni. The sequence continues at coordinate 90,951,700 of OY740767.1, forward strand.
ACATAATTAGATTCATATTTAGTTGGAATAGGATATAGTTTATACAACTTAAACTCTTCTTCTTCTACAATTGGTAGCCTTAAAAAATAAATTATTTCGTCATTATTTATTCTACAGCTTATTTCTATTATATTTTCAAAATCCCACACATTTTCTATGCTTGCCGTTAATGGCAACTGATCACCATAAAATTTATGAATTTTTACAATTTCATCAAACAATTCTCTTGTGGATATAATACTGGGGTGCAATACTCCTAGCTTAGAAAAGGTTAATGAATTTTCTAAATCTACGATTATGCTCAGTACAATATTATATAATATATTTAATTGATTAAGTATATCTCTAAAATTTCCTAATTCTATAGATTTTTCTAAATTTGTATTCATAAACAATAGCTTACTCTTCAATTCATTAAAATTACTTTCTACAACATTTATTGTTTTATTAAACTCATCCATAATATGGTTATTAATTGTATACTGATAGGACATTTGGTTTATTATGTTAAATTGGTTCTTTCTAACTTCTTCCATAAAACTGTTATATTTCTGTTCATCGTATGCATCTAGGTTACCTGTTACAAATTTAATTATTGAGCCTAAACCATTAACAATTCCTCTTTTTACCTTTCTATTGCTATCTTTTTGTACAGTTATTATTTCTAGTTTTTCTTTAATTACTTTTTTGGTGTGATTTATGAACCGAAAATAGTTAATTGTTTCTTTAATTTCAAATTTAATATTTGGCTCAACTTCTAGTTCACAGTTTACACATTTTTTTCTGAAATATGTCAAAACATCATTATAGTACAATTCTAAATTATTTAACTGATTATATATAGGTTTTAAATTATAATAGTGTATAAAAGTATGATAAGATGCTTGTAACTTAGCTAAACCTAATTCAATTGGCATTATACCTGGGTTCTGTGAAATATCTCTTATCTCTGTTGTGATTGAGATGGCTTCTCTAAGGAACAGGAAGGACCTGGAACATGATTAATTGTATTAATTTCCTTAAATTTGGCTGTTTTCCTCGGTCTCTTAATGTTGGACAAATGTATTTTCTTCTTTGTGTTATAATGCCTGGCTCGAATTTCGGCGGTTTTCTTATCCTTATCTGTCGTCAATATTTGTTCCTTATTAAATTTATTTTTTGTTTTGCTTTGTTTTTGTACATTCTTTACATAAACGTCTGTTGGAATCTCAGGTAGTGGTTCCTTATTTTGGTTTCTTTTGTTTTGAATGTCTTCCTTAATTTTTTGATTGGCTTGTCTAATTTGTTCGTATAATTTTCTGGTCTTCTCCTTATGAGTTATTACATAATCAATGATAAGCTGATTTTCTATGTCCATGTCTAAGATGTTGTTAGAATTTACATGTCCATATAGTACTTCAAAAGGTGTCAGTCTAGTCACGGAATGTATACTATTGTTATATGCAATGACTGCATATTTCACTTTCTTTACAATATTATCTTTCCTGAATTCTTCTTGGTTATTTAATAATCTTACATGTTCAATCAAAGTGGAATGGAATCTTTCACATAATCCATTAGAAGGTGGATGCTGGGTGGATGTGAAGTGAATTTTTATTTTGTGAAGTTCAGTGATCTCCTTTATTATCCTATTACTAAATTCAGTTCCATTGTCTGACACTATAAGCTCAGGAATTCCGTAGTGTACGAAATAATCTAGGAGTTTAATCAGCAACTTCTGTGGCGTGTGCTCCTCCTACACGATACACTTGCGCGTAACGAGAGAATCCGTCTATTATGCTGAGAAATCTGTTTTTCTCTAATGATATGCTATCTACATAAATTACTTGTAATGGTCTTACAGGTGTAGGCGTAAGATTCATTTCTAATTTCAGAGGTACTCTTTCATATTTTGATTTCAAACAAATATCACAGTTATTGATAAAATTTTGAATGTGTCCTTTAATATTCGGCCAATAGTATTTCCTCTTTATCTGCTCATACGTTTCTTGCATCTCACGATGGTTGGTCTTGCTTGTGTGATAATTATTTATTATTTCCTGAATTTCGTCTTCTCTAGTTATATCTATTAATTTGGTGTTACATTTAACTAAACAAAGTTTAGAATTCTTAAAGTTTCTGGATACACATATTGCAAATTTCTCATAGACATCGTTTTCAAAATAAACATTATACTTAACTTTTGGCACTAGGTATACTTTTATAAATTTAATAATATCGTTTTCAAAATTATTTTCAGACAATTCAACAATTAATCTTAATTTCGATGTTCCAAACAATTTCACTATTTTTACTCCTTTGGGTTGGTATTTTACAGTTGATACAGAAATTTGATTTCTACCAAAATTTACCGGCTCGTCCGAAATTGGAATTTCTACCGATGTGTTACCTTCAAAGTTTGAATGGATCGTTTGGTCATTTGTTTCATCGATTTCCTCTTGATTAACAACGTTGTCTTCTTCTAAGTCAAAGTTCACGATCATTGATTGGTCGTCATCTAATCCATCTAATTCTGGAAAATAGAGGAAAATTCTGTCCTCTCTAACTCTTTTCTTGTGTTATCACGAGGTTTTGTTGAGCTTTTTCAGTAATATTTAGCTGAATCCTGGATAGTGCGTCAGCATTTTTATTAGTTTTCCCTTTTTTATATCGTATCTCATAATCATATTCTTCTAGCTTTAGTCGCCATCTTAAGAGCTTAGAGCTAGGTTCTTTGACAGAAAATAGCCACTGTAACGGTTTGTGATCGGTGAAAATTTTGAATTTTCTCCCAAATAAATATGGTCTAAAATGTTTGGTCGCCCATACAATCGCAAGTAGTTCTTTTTCAATTGCTGAATAATTGACCTCACTATCATTTAAAGTGCGGCTGGCGTAAGCTATGGGAAGATCTTGTCCATTATTCTCCTGACTCAAAATTGCTCCCACGGCAAAATTGCTCGCGTCCGTAGTTAGTATAAATTCTTTTTCAAATTTGGGGTATTGCAACAGAGGTTCATTAGATGGAATATTTTTACACGTTTCGAAACATTCTACATAATCAGGTTTTTTAATATCAATTTTGGCATTCTTTTTTAAACAAGTGGTAAGTGGTTTTGTAATTTTTGCGAAATTTTTTTTTAATGTGGTTAGGCCTAAAAAATGATTCTGAACGTTTTCGTTTTCTTGTGAAAATCCATAGGCGTTGTCTTCCATAGTAAAATCATCTACGTCATATTCATTTTGCATTTCCGGGATATGGAGATAGTCTTCCGTGAAGTTGCAAGCGTCATCAGTCTGTTCTGTCAATGAAATACTCTGCACTTGGTCCGTTATCTTATCAACTGAATTACTACGAACTTCCTCCTCAACCGGTTTTTATGTTATTTGATACAACCTATTTTGTTTAATTGGGTTTCCTGTTTGGCGAGTTGATATGCTCATCGGCGTGGGTTGATACATTTGATTTGGTTTTTGTGTGTGATTTACAAAAGGTTTTAGTTGTTGGCTATGATTTACATAATTTTGTCTATTAAACTGGCCTGAATTGTTTTGTGGAAATTGTTTATGTTGATTTTGAGAGGATGGATAATAATTATTCATAGGTTTACGAATTGGCAGGTTTTGAGGTTTTGGTGGTAGCATTTGCCTATTAGATTGAAATAGCTTATTATTTTTAAATTGAAAGTCGTTGGTCAACATATTTAATGCTTCATTTAAAGAGCTGGGATTTTTTGTTCGCATCAAGGATCCTAATGGTTCTTGAAATCCCCTTAATAGCACTCTTAATGCTAATCTTTGTACATAAGCAATTAAAATGTCTTTAGCAACGGTCTTTTCTTTGTTTAGGAAAAAAGCTACTTGTAAATTTAGTAATTTTTGAACTCGTTCATAAAAATGGAATGGTGATTCACTGTTTTCCTGTTTTAACTCCGCCATTTCTAGGTTTAAGGTAAAGCAATCTCTTTTATCGGAATAACTCGTTAAAAGAATGTTTTTGACCTCATCCCAAGCATAAGTATTTGAATTAACTACAATTTCTAGAGCTTGACCCTTCAATTTGGCAAGAATGGATGAAAACAAATATTCGTTCTGGAAATCTTCAGGGTTATCAACTACGTAAAATTTCTGTACTATCTTTTCACAAATTGAAATAAACCTATTGAGCATGGAGGGTTCACCACTGTACTCGGGGATCATGTCCAAGTACTCTTTTTTTAAAATTGGGATAGCCATTATTAATAATCACTTAACTTACTACTTATTCTATACAAGATAATTAAATGAAAATTAATTATTGAAGTATGATATGATATAAAAGTTACGGTTTTCAAACAACTGTTGTATAAAATTCTTAAAAAGACGTTACTTTAAAAATTATATATTTTATACAATTCAATTACTTGAAATTAATTAATAAGATATTTAAAATATTACTTGCAAATTATTTACAAAATTATTTTGAAAATTATTTTATTCTTTTTGTTCTTATTCACAGAACAATATAATAAGACAATAAAATCCTTGTTTTACTCACAGTAGTGTCGTGAATAATTTGGTCATTGCAAATACTTGTGGAACAGCTTAGGCGTGATCCTTTTCTTTTTTCTTTCTTCGTTTTTCTTTCTTCGTTCTTCTTTCTTCGTTCTTCTTTCTTCGTTCTTCGTTCTTCTTTCTTCGTTCTTCTTTCTTCTTTCTTCTTTCTTCGTTCTTCTTTCTTCTTTGCAGATATTCGTTCTGCAGTTGTAGACTCCCAATTAACGATCGAAACCGACGGATGTTATATTCACTAACTTCCTTGAAAGTCTGTTGTCCCGAGAAAAATTAATATGCACTTAATTCTTCTGAAACGTTCTTGTTGTTGTTCGTCCACTTCGTTAATTAGTTGATACTAAAAAGAAACTAATATTCATTTAATCTCTTCGAAGTGTCCTACCGACTGCGCCAGTTATAGTTTTTCTTGTGAAAAACTTGTTTTTAAAAATGTTTTATTTATTAAAAACAATAACAGATTTTACAATAATAATAAATTACAATAATAATTATTATTGGAGAGAACTTGTAACGTGATGTTCACTCACTGGTTACCAGACAGACTCTGCTCTTACATTGTTTCTTAACATTAAAAGTAAACTATGGTCTAAGCCTATTCCTAAGAACTGCAACTGCGGTTTTGTTGATTAGTAATCGTAATTCCTACAGCTACATATATGACAAAGGTTTTGTCATATATTACTTATGTAATATTTAGTTAATTTAATTATATAACTTATATATATAGTATTTCATACACAATTCATACAATAACCTCAATTATGTGTTGTAACATTTTCAGTTGGGTCTAAAAAACCCATGTCTTCGAATATTTTATTAAAATAACTTCAAAACGTGATTTGCTTTAACGTGATTATTCACGAAGTTTCACTTGCTTCATACTTTAAGATTGTAACGGAATTATCTCAAATTAGTTACTATTATGAAACTTCTAATATTATAATGGTAATTTAGAATAGTTGCAGACATTATAATCGAATTATCATTAAGTCACCTGTCTACTTTAAAATTATATTATTCGGATAAAAATAACGACAGGCGATTGAAATTGAAATTTCGACGTAAGAAAAATATTATTTAAACAGGTTTAAGTAACTATTCATACTAAGTTGTATTTTGTCTCTTTGTTTTATTTACTATCAGATGTGCTAATAGAGATTCAATTTATAACTTTAAACATCTTAGGTAAACCTATATCCAGTGTAAAAATAAACCTACATATTAATAGTAATGACTTTAATATTTTCTCAAAATTTATAACCTGTCATAGTTTTAAATACGAATTAGTTAAACTAGTCCAGTGGACCTTCAGAGCTGTGAAGGTGACATTGTAGGAAAACTTTTTATTTAATATCATGTACAATTAATTTGTTACATTTTGTAAACTGGCATAATTAAGTTTTTTGGCTGCCATTTTTTAACAGTAAGAGATAGATAAAAAAATAAAATACAAAAAATGTTTGTTTTTAAAAGACCTTTTACTTGATATAACATTTGCTATAAGTTGCTATTTAAGAATTTTGAGTTTTAGGCTTTTTTAAATTCTTCAATTTTGAGCATTTTTAAAATATTCAAAATCCAGTGAAAAATGCCCGTACCACACGTTTTCTTAAAGAATAGCTCAATTATAAGCTTGGACATAAATCTGGTGCTGTTCCGTATTGTAGTTAGGATAACACGGTATTTTATTTTAAAGTCCAATTTCAATACGTTTGGGTACACCCTGTACATACGGTTAAAGATAATTAACTTTTGATTGCGCCAAAATGTTCAAGGTAATTAGACCTTTAAAATGATGTATCACACAACCCATGTTTACATTTCAAAATTCCTCAAAAAGCACCCCTACCCCCCAAAAAGGGCCCTTTTGGGGCATTTTTCAAAATTGAAATTAATTTCATTGGATTCAGTGGAGCCAAATAAGGGGGAAATGAGAATGAAAAAGTGTTAAAGTAAGTTTGTAAGACAGCTATAAGTACTGCACGGGTGGTCTGACTCACCCCGTATACTTGAAACTTCGGTTTTAGCAGTTTCTCACTAAGGGCTATGATTGTGCAAAATTTCAAGTTCCTAGACTATACAGTTTTTGAGTTGAAAAATCAAACGGACAGACTTAGCGTTTTATTAATATGGTTTGATAAATAACAATTACGAAAAAAAAATATCGCTTTTAGTATCCGTAGACAATTGAATTTTGTTTCTTTAACTCCTTTATGTACTAAATGGCTTATTAAATAAACATATTCTAAAACCTATTTTTAACAATATAGCATTGTATATGTTGTAATATCGATGATTTTATATATAATTATTGTATGTGCAGTTTGTTCTACAGAATTAGCCAAATATAGGTTCGCCATAGCTTGCGATAAGTATAGCATTGTTATGGTTTTTTAAAAGCGACCTGTTACATCATTTATTTAATCATATAATACAAATAAGTTAGTTCGTTAAATAATAAAAACATTAAAAGTATTTTAACAGATTACCCATCGTATCCCACTTACTACTTAATTAACTAAATGAAGTATAGCACTGAATATATAGGTTTACTGAAGTCCTGAGACAATAAAGGAAATAAGTGTTCAGTAAAATACAAAACATGTACAAAGTCATTTGGACCAAAATTCGTAATATTTAAGACTGCTATCTAAAAAGGAACTATTTACCATACAGAAAAGTTATATCATGTATGTGGAGAAAAAACGCCACCTACAGCTGTAGTATGTAATCTCACCAGCAATAAATCATTGCCAACACTATCTTTGTCAAGACATCTGAAGTTCAAATCATTAAATTAATTAATTGTAGGAGGACGACATATTATCAAATCATAAATCATTTCTATTCATCGTCCTTTCGTACATTCAAAACGACAATGTCTATAATGGGTTCCAGATATAAACAGTACATTCTGATTATTTTTTTAAAAATTTTTTTTTAATAATAACCTACTTACAGAAAAGTTGATGGAGACACGTTTGAGAATTTACTGAAATTTTATTGAATAGGTTTAGATTAAGGTTTTTCTGTTTGATTTTACTTGCACTGTTTTAAATAAAAATTAATTTAATAAAACATCTATTCACTTTCTGTAAAACTTATTTGCACCATTTTGTTCAGAATTAAATTGTCTACAATTTTTATTGTAAAAATTTGATCTGTTTATTGGTAAAATAACAAAGCTATTGTTGGCCAAATGTAAATAAAAAAAATGTTTTTTACTCCAATTTTTGAATTATACACTGGTTTTCTCAAACACTAGGTACTTAACTTAAAGTTCTGGGACCTATTTTATTCAATTTGTCAGGTCAAAAACCATAAGAACCAATTGAATTTGTCTTTTAATATATACCTTCCCCGAATTCCAGGAGGCCGTTATTTATTTTAACGCAGGGTACAAAATTCTGGGCGAAATCTTTCGCTCGCCGTAACTCGCTAACGAAGCATTTCCGGACCTATGTTTATATAACTTTTTTCCTTTACCTTTTACTTGTAGAATGAGTTCCCGAAGTTTCTGCATATCTTCGTCAATCACCCTGTATTTTCATACAACTGAACATTTTTCTTGGGTAGGTGAGACTTATTTTGGATGTCTTTAGATTAGTTTTTAATTTCAGGGTTTTTTGTGTTACTGAATTGGAGTGAGTGTCGACTGTTATGCTTAGTTGTTGTATTTGGTTGTGATTAGGAATTTTTTTTTTTTTTTCAACATTGACTTGATTTATTTCCGTGTTAAATTTGTAGGTTAGTTTTGACTCAAAGTCTGTGATTTTATGGTGATTATTTATTGTGTACTGTTCTAAATGTGTAGCTATATTTTTAATTTCTGTATGGTGAACTGTGATTTATGTATCGTAGAAATCATTTATTTTTGTTTCTATGTTAGAGGCTCAAGAAGCTGTGTAACGCTTGATCTGGGTTTACATCTCGTGATCTGTGTTAGGATTTCCAACATCGATGTGCTGTGTATTAATGATATTATTTTGTGTTCCAATATTATGTTAATGGTAGTATTTTTTTAAGTCAGTGTCAGTGAAAATTAGAATATCTTCAGTATCGTGTGTTAATAGTGAATTGTGTGTTCTCTGTATCTATTTGGCTAGGCGTTACCATATTCTCTGTTTTCGTGACAACCGGGCTTGTTACTGATGGTTCCTCGGTCGATAGACCGTCTGTTGATTCAGTTTCTATGGGCAACTCACTGTAACATGCATTTGGTTGCTCGTCTTATGGGAATTATATCGTCCGTTCGCCATCTTTGAATTTAACTATTTTAACAATTATAATAATTGTTTGGTTATTGATGAAGTATTTGCTTTGGCTCGTAATAACAATTCCTGTTCGTTTTTCCGTAGTTTGCATATTTCTATAGAATATTTAGAAAATTATTAGAAACTATATTCACATTTTCAAAATCTATAATAACTTCCTAATTAATTAGAGTCCTCAAAATGATTCTCAGTAAACTGAAATTAATTGTCTTTTTGGATTGGATCGTGTATGTTTAATTTCAATATATATATATATATATATATATATATATATATATATATATATATATATATATATATATATTATTACATTAAAACTAGTCTTACAGTATGGAATGTATTACAACTATGGAATATTAAAACTATGGAATGTATTACATATCATAGAGATCACCCAATAATGACAAAAAATTGTTCTATTATACTATATTCTATTCACGGATACACTGTGCACCACACAATTAAACGAACTCAAAAGGTTTCGTTCTCTTCAGTCTTCTGATCAGATTATAGTTGTCAAAAAGTTGGACTGCCTCTACATTTACGAGTCGTTTCAAACGAGATTCATGCTTTGTAGTAAACCTTTTTATTTCACTAAAACATCTGGAATTCCAAGATCCCGATGTAGGTCGATGTTTCGTATATACCATGTTTCGTAAAACTCTATTTTGAAAAGTTTGAATCTTTTTAATCTGACATTTTTTAGCACAACCCCACAGTTGTATGCCATACACCCAGACAGGCTTCAAAATCTGGTTATATATTAATATTTTATTTTGTATTGATAACTTAGACTTTCCTCGCAGGAGCCAATATAGCTGTCCATATATGACTTTTAGTTCTGGTATTTTCTTTCTAACATGTTCCTTCCATTTCAATTTGTGATTCTTTATTACATTACATAAACATTTTGGTTGTCAAAGCGTAATCGGTAACGTTTATATCAAATACATCATGATTCGTACATACTTACTTCATGAAAATATAGACTATACAAGAATCTAATATAGTGGGATTATTAATTAAACTTACGAAGCCAAAGTTTGACTTTGTCAGAGTATCGGTCAACAGTCAATGATTAGTCTAGTAAGCCAACATTATTGTCCTCTTCAAAATATCAGTTACCTGAGGGAATCACTAAATTTTCCTCTAACCTCTTCGTATTTCGTACTTTTAGAATTAATTAAGGTTTAATAAATATTTGTCTTTATATTACATTCGACTTCAAAATACTACTGTTCTTTGTAAAAATATAAATAAAACTTTCACAATAGACTAAAACCAAATTTAAAAATATTTTTGATAAAACAATTAATTATCCGAGTTATATTTGACAATTATTGCACTTAATTTGGTAGAAAAGAAAAAAAATTACACCCAAAAAAGTAAACTACGAACAAAATCTTTTAAAAATAATCATTTAAATTTTCAAGATACTGTATTTTGTTTTTAATTCCTTTATTGTATCTAAAAATAAAAAATTTAAATTTATTTTTTAACATGTGGAATAAAGTTAAATTTATTTAATACATTTTAATTTTATTAAAACCATAATAATTATTACAATAGTGAAGTGGTAAAATAATTTCGTTGCTAAGTTACTTTCACATACCTGATCACTTGAGCTCTTTATCCAATTGCCTAACAGATCTCGTATCGTGAGAAATAATGAAATAGATTTTTGTTACGTAGAGATTTTCAGAACCAACTATAATGATCAATAGTGCTTTATTTAGAAATAATTAACAATTTGAATATCTCACTTATTTAAATAAACACTTAATCAGCAATAGTCCATAGACGGATCTGCTGGGTTGAGGCTCATGTGTAAACCTTATCACACACACACACACACACACACACACACACACACACACACACACACACACACACACACACACACACACACACACACACACACACACACACACACACAAAGAGATAAAAAAATTAACATGACTGACATTAAAATAAAATACAACTAACATTAACAAATTCTATAATGTAGAACAAAACTCGAAAACAAGTTCTCACAAAAAATACTCTTATTTAATTTAATGTGTTTCAACGAAAAAGTCGTCATCCTCAGTGATACATGAGCTACAATAACAAATATAATAATATAATTATAATATAAACAAGGAATTGTCTACAACTTACCCTACCATAATAATAATTATTATTGTTAATAACTATCTAATAAAACAAAAAATACAAAAAAGGAAAAAGATTGTCCTCAAATAGGTAAATTAAGTGAATTCTGAACCATGCCTAAAAATACTCAGCACTTCATCCGCACATGCATGTAGCTTTATCACCACAAAATAAGAAAAATTTCTCATACCCGTAAGTATAGTTTGTTCTTAAACAACATAAAAATCAGAATTACTAAATAAAAATCCTAATGCGAAATTGTCAACCCAGCCCCCATAATTCTAAAATACAACAATAAACTGGCCTATAGTTTTTATAAAACTGAGATAAATTCAGATAAAATCACCTATAACAAAGAGAGTATTACTGCAACTACAGTATATTAACTTAAGTATCAATCTCATTACACTTTTAATTGAATTCGTTTATGAAAAACCATCTATACTACCACGCCTGACCTCAAGTATTTATAGAGACGTAGCCAATCTCGCCCGTTTAAAATATCTTTCAAAAAAACAATGTTTTCTAAAGCTTGTCAAAATAGGACACCTAGCAACAAAATGATAAACAGTTTCATTTTCTCGTGTATTATACAAGGACCATATATATTATTATTCCTAACCCAAGTTTAAAAGTTCAAATCTATTTGTATTTGCTCTATTCTGGCTTTAAAAACCCAACGATTTATATTCATATTTACACTGCCATGAAAGTAACTTTTACTGCCAAGTTCAAGGTAAAGGGACTTGTATTGTTTATGATACTGAACATCTTTCGCCATAAACAAACAAATGGCGACGATGATTAATCGCCTAGGAACTAATTAGCATCAGTCAATTAAATTTTTAAGTATATTTAGATATTCCTGAATTTGAAAGTAATATGTTACATTACTAACGACATTTGATTTATCAGTAACAACAGCGATAGCGGTTATCCTCGACAACTCGTTTGTTTATATTAAAATCATAGGACGTGAAAGTACAAAGCATGAAATAAATCAAATTTATTTCCTACTTTTTTACATTGCTTATTATTTTCGAAAACCAGCTATGAGTTACACTTCGTAATAACTGTTAGAAATACACTTGATAACACTCGAAATAGGTTTTATATTCAAACTCACAAAAACTAACTTCTACCACTCGGAAATTAAGAGCATGTGTATTAGAAATGTAAACTCAAGGTTAAGCTACTAATATATCTAAGAACATTATTTGTCAAGCAAAATCAAGTAATGGTTACTTTATACCTATATATTAAAAAACTGTTTTATTTCTAGGTGTCACAAACCATTGACAATTTATAGTTTACAAAAAATCAACTACTAAAACAAATATATAAAAAATTACTTTATTGTGGGTTTTAATAAATGATACCGGCTTCATTCTGTTACTCGCTTTATAAACCGACAATAAGTCACAAAAGAGCTCAATCCCTCATGTTGTACTAAATAGAACAGTTCTCTGGAAGATTAATGACATCATAACGTGCCCACGAGTGTCATATGAATGAAACATGGACACAGTCCCAACCTCAACAATGACAGTCTTGTTTTTAATGTTGTATTTTTCAAGAATAAATATTTTAGTGTTTCTAAATTTTTGACCACAAACTTTATGCACTAGCTGCTTACACCGAGAGAGATTGATTAGTTTCTAACTACTTGAAAGATATTACAGAATAAAAACCCTAAATCCTAATTTCAAAATTATATAAAAAAAATAACAATCCATTTATAAAACATAATAATATTTAAACCTACGTGTATTTACTTTGTAAATTGAATAAGTCTCGAACGATTTTTTGTGTATAAGGTCAGTCAAATTAGATCAAAGTCCTGACTAACCCCATAACACCTGTTTCTGTGAGAATAAGTTTAAAGATTAGATGTACAAAATAACTAATATAGGGATGTTATTCTAAAGTTACTTACTGTTGTGGCTATTCTTCGAATATTTAGAGAGAATTAATTATTTATTTTAATTAAGGGAGTCATTTTAATTATTTCAATTTTGGCCTAAATTAGACAAAAATCGTAAAAACTTCGTGTTCATGCGAAAATTTAATTTAATTAATATTGGTACAGAATAAAAATTAAAAAGTTTTAAATTAACCACTTCACAAATTAAAACCTTGTCATTTTGAATTTGTAAACAACGAAAATAAATATTATTAATGTTTTATTTTGTTTTGTTTTTTATTGACAAATAAATGTACATTACAGCTATTCTATGTAAATGATTTCAAACGATGAAAAATGTATAACTAACCATGGTATAATTAAAACAACATTACTTTTGGAAAGTATAAAATAAAATTTAGAAAATTTGACTCCTTAGTATATATCAGAGGACTCAGAGAAGAGAACATTAAAATCTTTTGAGATGTGTGACGACATTACATTTAAAAAAACTGAAAAAACTACGGATTTCCCATATTTTACCTATAATAACAATCTAATCGATAAATGAATTATTTATTGACCTTACATTGTTATTTAGTTGTATAGGTTCTTAAATTTTCCCAGAATCGGTGATATTGTATACACGCTTCTAGGTTCTAAAACGCTTCTGGTTCTATTGTCATGTCTCACAACTGATATACCGGAGTTTACCTGAAATTTACACGTAAATAACGTTAATTTTCCACAAAAATATTTCAAGTAGTTCACGATTTATTTTAATATTTGGCCAATATTATTTTAGCTTATCAAATAAGATTTGCTTCAGTGAAATTTAACTTTATTTTAGATAAGGATCTTTCATTTAAAGGCCGTGCCACTTTGTATTAGTTAAAATATGTTTTACCACCTTCTAATAGACGAGCAGTAATACCTGTGTAAGCAACAGGCAAAACAATTCTTTATCCACGTATTGTATTTAGAACTGTTTTATATAAATATGTTTTCTATATTCCACCTTGGCCATTAAGAGAAAAACATATTGTCAAAAAATTGTTTTCTATTCAAGTTATTTATCATTTCTTACAGTTTTAATTAACTTTTATCCCATAATTTTTCATTTTTTTATTAACCCTTTTGCATTGTTGCTTCAAGAAAGTCTCATATGTAAAACCTTCTATGGTTTTAATATTTTCAAAACCTACAGCTCAAGGAAAATAGTGTAACAATATTCTTAAACAATATCTTTCATGATCAAAGACAAAGATTACAAAGAACTTTCTGTTACATTTCATCATTTTTTTCTTTTATTATTTCTTTTTTTTTTATTGAAAACATAAAGAAATTACATGGAAGATATCGCTTTGATTTTCAGGAAAGTGAACAAATTATCTGGCTGTGGTATGCGATTGTTTATAGATGTCATTTCTAAATATTTTCACGTGGCTTCTGGTTCGATACATCTGATAAATATGTGCTTTTGTATTTCATCAAATTTTGAGTTGTTTTCCGTTAAACGTACATTTTCACAATTATATCATTCACATACATATTTAAAAGATATTTTTCATTTTTAACAGTAGCGCATACTTCTATATTGATATGACAATTTTATTTTAAGAAAATGTACGGATAATATGGAACTACCCAGGTATTGTTAAATATTTTATTTCTCAAAGTTATGTTTTCATTATTTTTTCGTCCGTAAAAAAGTATAACGACCTTTTTTTGGCTATACAAAAAGGTTTGGGTTACTTTTTGGTACACTTGTTTCCCTTTATAGCCACAGGATGTATGAATTATGCATTTTATAACAGATGCGTATAAATAAAGAAATTTATCTTTAACTGGAATTTCAACTGATATCAATTTCTTCTTATAATTTTGGTAAATCAAAACAATGTGAGCGTGGGGAAGTCTCTTATTTGAAATTCGATTAAATGTACATTTTTTATTGGAATTCCAAAACTAAAATTTTTATAGTTTTAAAACATATAGTAAATATTATTATAATTTAATATATTAAATGTTTCTGTTTGTCGTACGACTTTTTTGTCTTTTTATCTTCTTACTCTAGAGTGTCTAATCTGGTCGACATAGAATTTGATAGTAAAGATATAATGTAATGTCTATTTTATATTTTGCGAACGAGTTTTTGAAACGATGTATTCAAAGGAGAAAAACTTATTGGTTACCTTTTTTCTCAACTTTCAAGTGACTAATTATAGCAATAAAAATAAAGTTTCAAAATTATTTTAATAATATAAATGAGCTACTATGCCGCAAGTCGAAACATTTGTAGCTCATTTATATTATTAAAATAATTTTGAAACTTTATCTTTATTGCTTTATTTAATCCTAGAATTTGGAGTTTCAACAAGAAATATCTACTGTTACGTTAAAATTTCAAGTAATTATTTGTGGCTTTCTTTTGTTTGTTTAATAGTTTGTCAAGCATTGAACTATTATGCCATTCATTTTTGCTATGTTTCTGACGGTGTGTAAATCGTCTGTGGCTAACCGTATGGTAAGGAGGCGATAAATAAATCTGTTGTATGCTGACATTTTTTACGCTAGTGGTGGTATGAATGAATGTCTATATTTATGTCTGTTATTATCGGATATTGAGTTCGTTATTAGTTTCAGTCTCTATGGTGAACCATATTTTGGAATTGATCATATTATTAAGTAGTTTTTCAGCGTGAGCTAGTGGCCTAGATATTCATACCACCACTTGCGTAAAAAATGTCAGCATACAACAGGTTTATTCATCGCCTCCACACCATACCGTTAACCACAGATGATTTTTATATTTATTTAATTTAGTTAATAATATACGACACATTAATCGTTTCGTAAAAATAGCAAAAACCTTAAGGATAGCACTGTATTATGTAAATTATCTCTTTTTTTCTATTTACTATAATAATTATTATATGAAACAACTACAACGAACACAAAGATTTTTCCAGAATGCTGAGACAATTTATTAAAAATTACAAAAAGAAAGGAAATAAATTTTTAGTATTCTATAAAATATTAAATGCATTTCCCTCAATAATACGTAAACTGATTTTGTAAAGAAAAAGTTCTGAAAGAAACGCCAGCTTCACCTACTACAGTACTTGTAAGTTTGCCAACAATAAATCATTGCCAACACAGTTTTTGTTGAGACATTTGAAGTACCCGTCACTTTAACGCTTGGATTAATTGTAAAATGGCTACGTATATATCAAATCATAAATCATTTCTATTCATCCTAATGGCGTAAGTTTATAACGTCTCTAACTGTATCCCAAATAAGAAATCACTCTTTCGTGATTTTCTTAAAAAAACATCTTTGAGGTGAGTGCTTGTTTTATTCAGTAAAATAGTATAAAAAATTTGTTTTCTATGCTTTCAGTTAACCCTAGATACAATTATTATAAATTCATGAGATAATTCTCTTTTAGTTTAATCTTGAAAATTATGTTTTAGTCACTGTTTTGTTTAGAGTAATTAATTTAAAATGCTACAATCACTAAAACATATTTTTAGTAACATCTTCTTTTAGATTATAATTGTGGTTCATTTTATTCAAAAACATCAAAACCGATTACGATATAACTTTCTATTACTGTTTGTTTAGTCCAGAGTGGAATTATGTATATAAGAGTAAACTCCTCTCAATCGAACATTGAAGCTACTTAATTTTCGATTAAAATCCAGCAAGATATTTACGAAAGGAGTCAACATGATAACACTTAATTTCTAACACGTTGGCGCATCAACTTGAGAATTGAAGATTTTGTCACTATTGGTTAACTTTAAAAATCAAACAAATTATGGAGTTAGTCAATGTACTTACCCAGCCCCATCTAACGTCGTTACAGTAGATGTAAGCTATCGTTAATGTAGATTCCACTAAATGTAATGCCTAAAAATTGGTCTCATAGACCTTGTAAGAACTGTAAAATAGGAGAACAAAGTATATACCCATTATAAGTAGTATAGTTGAGTTTGTTTAAAATAAATGATACACAGGTGTTTTTACTCTCGTAATTCTGTATATCACTACTTTCTTGACTTCAGCTAGATGTATATGTATTGTATGTATCGAAGATTCGACCCTACCGGATTCGTAACTATACGAATCTCACTTACTCTTAAGAGGTGAGGTTTTGAAATTACGTTTTATAATAACACCCCTGTTTGACATCGTAGGAAGGGAGGGGTTGGTACCACTGCATTAAAAATTAAAATCTGGAAAATTTTATTTCCTTTAGTGTGTTTTAGTTGAATAACATACGAGATATTAACAAAAGCTATTTTAAACTGCCACCATTTTAACATTTTGAATTAGATTTTTTTTTTTATTTCAACAGAGCACGTTGTAATATCTCATTACCAAATTTCATGCAAAATCCATAACTACCCAATAAGTTTAGACGAAAATGATCGCAAATGTCATACATATTTGAAAGGTAGTTTATAACCACTCTATTATTATAAGAACAATATTTTACTTAACGAATATATCCATATTATAAGACTAATATTTGGTAACATGTCAGTGATCCTCTTTAAAAGACTAGTTTTATTTTGCACACATTTATTATTGAATTTTATGAATTCATGAGTTTATTTTGTAGAAAATAGTATAATTCACACATATACTGAAAAAAGAAAAAAATAAAAAAAAAGAAAAAAAGAAGAAAAAAAAGACAAATAAAACTTTGAACAAATTATTTTTTAATAAACGTTTCTTAAAAATCATTCATCACTGTTTAATAGCATTGCATTGAATAACCAAGACTTGACAGGTTATTTATGAAGACTCGACGGTATTCGTCAAGTTAGGATTCATATATTGGAATCCGTAAATATGTTTAAACAATGTGAATGTCATTTATGTTTTCAATTTAATGGCTTTTATTATAAGAGAAGTTTGTTTAGAAACTAGTAAATAAAACTCAATATATTTTCTGAAAAAAATGGTTCATACTACGAGTAAATTTCTGATATTTTAAAACTGAAACAAAAAATATTCTATCTTTATCAAGGAAAAATAGTCTTTCGTTACATTTTGTTATGGTATTATGAGTTATTGAATAATATTGTTATTTTCTATTGTATTGTATTGTTATGGTATTGTTATTTGAATGTTAAAATAAATAACAAGTTGCATTTTTTTTAATAAATATTTTTTCAGTAAATACTTTTTTTCAAAGTACATACTTCATTATGAAGCTGATTAAAATTTATTGAAATTGTTATGCACAGTTTCGAACAATGTTAATCAACATTAACAATTCAATGGTAGTGATTAAGTTATATTTCCTTTTAATAATTTATTTTACTTTCTTCATATAATATTAACCTCCTCAGACCCATGGGTTAACCTGAATTTTTTTTTTTCAACTGTACATTTTTGGGTTTAAAAAAAATCACAAAGAACATATAAATTTTAAAAAATATTTTATTTTGAACATTTACATGAAAAAAATCATGTAACCTACAGGTTACATTGGGCCTCAAAATATAAAAAAAACTTAGGCTGCCACAGAAAACCATTTACTGTTTTTACATGTATTGAATCAAAGTTCATGGAACAATTTAAAACAATTTCGATTTGCATTGAGGCACAAATAGACCTTACATGAAGAACATCTAATTCTACATTTCGGCGAATCACAACCTGGAAGTCGACACCGGGAAGGCTTCCCATTCTCTGGCCACTCAGGAAGATGTCCGGACGAGGGAGATGTTCGAAGAGCATCACTGGGCATTGGCATCTTCCTTTTAGGTGCTCGAGGTCCAGGGTCATCAACAGCTTCTTCGTTGTCTTGCACTTCTTCCTTTGACAAAAGATGATATGCCAAGTCAACTCTTAGGTCCAAGAAGTCAAACCTGTCTCGTTTTGGTGTTCCTTCAGCAGCATCAGTTCTCCGCCTTTCTATCCAGCTAGCTGCAGCAGCAAAATCTATCATATGGAAGAACAGTCTTACCGTCCACTTTTGGGTTCTTGCATTTATCCTGTAATAGGATATCATTCTATCTAGCAGGTCAACCCCTCCCATTGCTGCATTGTAAGTTTTTATAACATTTGGCCGGACGACATTAACATAAGCTTTTTCTGTCTTACTCCAGCGTTTACAAACATCTGTGGGGTTTGCACAATGAATTCATTTCTTTTAGTAAAAACAGAGTAAAAGTCCAAGATTCAGTAGTCCATAGTATAGAAAATGAAGAGACAGAAACCCGATGTAACCCTCAGGTTACAACAAATTTTAAGCCCATGCTGTAAACAAGACAAGTAACTCAGAGTAATCAAAACTATAGCAACACAATCTCTAGTGTTCCTAGATATCACCTATTTTTTATAAAGCTGATATAATAGAAATTTATATTTATTAGATATTACTTGCTTTGTGTAAACGTAGGAAGATTGCTCAAGTCACGGTCCGCCATCTTTGCTAGGTTATGAAGAATAAAAACAAGGGAAACAGGCAGCCAAAAGATATGTCTGACAAGTGCTACAATCTTGGGGATCCTGTGGTAACTATTAGTACTAGTCACTATGCACAGTACAGTCTATATAAATAGAATAACATTGTAACCCCAGGGTTACGCGGGGTCTGAGGAGGTTAAATAAAAGTGTCCAATATAGGTAACCAATTATTTTAGGTAATGAAATAAATTTATTTTATTTGAGAAGCATTGCAAAGTAAATAAATCACATTAATAAACCATATAAATAAAACAACAGTGGAGTGTAATTCCAGAATTACTACATTATACATTTGAAATTTTTAATACTCAAATTCTCAATAAAAAATCATAGAAATACTGAGTTTTATCAAAATATCAAAATAATAATATATTAATTTAAGAAAAATTACATAAGATTAGTCCACTAAGTTTGCTGTAGAAGTTTTTGCTTTTAGAAACTTGGCTTATAAGTCAAAAAAAGATTTTTTTTTTTTTTTTTTTTTAATCATTTGCAAATTTTGAAGTGAGGAAAGTTAATATATTAGCATTTTACTTTATAAATATGAAAATAAAGAGTAAAAATATATTACTAAGTAAAACAGTTAGGAATAGTTTAGTTATTGTAGCTAATCTATCACTGAAGATGGCGACTTTGTCGTTGAAACGCGTTTGATTAAATAAACGTAATTTTCGTGAGCTCTTTTGTTCCAGTCTTATTATCTAATATTATATCACGAGTCAAGCTCAATATTTATTTATATATGTAATAATAATTATAAACAAATATTTTAATCTAAGATTTTGTGTAATGTAATAAAGAACCTAATTTGTTCTATTACTATTTACTATTTATTAACTATAGGCTTATTTTTCAGTAGTAGAAAACTAAATTATTTTTTAGTGTAGAAATACAATTTAATCTGTACGTCAGAAATCAATTCAAGTTGTTTGTTAACATATTATTATTTTTCTCACATTATTCAACATAAATTACGTAATGTTATACAAAAAAACTCCCATAAAATTGTTGAGGCCGTACTATATCAAATTTAATACGAAAATTACTGCTTAAAACGGCATTAATTGTGCTAGCATCTGTGACGCGGTCTTAATGACTAAGCGAGCGTTAATAGCAACATTTCAGGTTAAAAATACCAAAAAGGCAGCTATCGACAAAAATAAAAACCATTCATACAATGGGAATAAAATTTGAATGTATTTAATATTGTAACACAGTTAACCCTTCAATGGCTACATTAAGGCTTTAAACGGGAATCCGTTTTCATTTATAATGTTAAAAGTAAGCATATTTATATTTATATTGATGAAGTTCAGATAAAAAATAATATTTTAAGAAATATACTTGAGATATCTTCTGAACACTTCCACGTCCTATTTTTGAAATGATATATTGTTTGTAAAGCGGAACGAATAGAAACATTTTAAATATAATTAATTTTGTCTAATGTGGTGCACAGATTTTTTTTTTCCCCTACAAAAATCAAATACTCCTCAATTAATTCGGGAAAATACGTGAAAGAAATTGATAACCGTTAAAATATGTCTGTATCCTTATTGTGATTAATTTCGACATATCAAATATGGTTAAACATTTTAGCTCAAACTTACTCTTTTCCCCATTTAATTATAAAATTATGTTCATTTGTAGCTTTTTCGTCCTCTACTTTGACTACCATTTACAAATATTGAAATGCGGGAACATAAATTGCAAACTAATAACACACCTCCAAAAACCACACATAAAAACTGAGAAATAAAAAATTGTTTGTCTATTTTGATAAATTCTGTATTTTCCTGATCAAAACTTCTATTTACAAAGTAAATTTAATTCATTAGATTTAAAATTTGTAACGAAAAATAAAGTTGAACAAATTTCCAAATAATTACAGCTGAGACGTTATTATAATCCTGACATTTGTTGCCATTATTAAATAATGAAAATATTCAGTAATTTTTTTTATGTCTCTTATTATCATATTTACTGTAATTGGATTTCCTTTTCCAATTAGACAGATTACTACTATATGGTGTGATCTATATCTTATAATATATTATAACCACATATGAGTTCAACAAAATTGAGTTTACTGTATATATTATAGAAGTTATCCATGAGATTTAGGAACTATTCCCAAAAACTAAAAGTATTAAATAAAAGACGTATAAAATAAATGTATTTTTAAAATACAACTAACCATATGAACATAAAATATATTTTATAAAAAATATGCATAATATGATTAACAATTTAAATTTAAATAAAATTTTGCGAATAAAAATAGTGAACTACAATAGGGTTAGATTCTGTGTTCAAAATACTTTTTGTTCCCTTTATTGTCTTCATCATTCACAATTCTTATAATCACCTTCAGCTTACTTGTCTTTTTTCTTTGTATTAAAACATGTCTTCACTTTACCAATAAATTACCCAAATTACCTCAATTATCTGTACGTTTGGAAAATTCTAAGTTTAAACATATTTTTAACTTTAGAACTAGATTAATTTAAATATCAGATTTAATTTAACGAACCTTCTTTTTTAATTTCAAGTTTTATTTTTTTTTAAATCCACGCATTTAACGGTCTGTTGCTGTACTTTGATGTAGGTTTAGTATATGTTTTATTCATTGTAGGGTTAGCCGTGGATTTCTATTTTTTTTCTTTTGGGTGAACTGATCTTGCAGCACACCAGCCACAAAAGCTTATTAATCCCCTAAACAAGGTATGTTGATGTATATCAATAGACATATCTCAAAAAACTCTAAAGTTGATTACCAAGTTGTGAATTAGGTTAGGTGTTGTTCATTAACCAATTTTATCTACATTTTAGTCTGTCCCTCTCTGGATTTATTACCAATATATTTTTTTAAAAGACATAAACTAATATTCGTATTATATGCAAATACATTTACTATGACAAGTAAGTAAAGGGTAATGTCCAAAAAACGTCCAGAACAAATCACAAGAGTATTTTCACTATAGAAAGTGACAGTAAGATGTAGTACAATATAGTCTAGAATCAGTTGAAGATGTGTAGCCAGAAAGACACTGGATAATTTTAATAAAACTTTTAGAATCCCACAAAAACCTATATATAACTACTGATAAAAAAGTAGTTTTTTATAAACTTATTTTACAGTGTAAATTAATTTTAAAAAGACTTGCCGTAATTATGAATATTTACCAAATTATATTATAGATCACGTGACGTTCTACGAGTCTCGAAAATCGTCAAGTGTTTGGATACCCAGATGGAGTGGAACGATCTCAAACCCATTATGAAAATCATATGTTGTAAAACTATTAAAAACAAATACGTAAATTAATCTATATTTGATACAAACATAATAATAGTAAGGAATTATAAATATTAAATACTTTCTAATTTGAATTTAGATACATTTAAATATAAGGGATTGCAAGTGCTATAAATCATATAACAATTATCACATTTAATATAACTTTTTACATTTTAAACTTACAATATATTGTCGATAAACAGTCTAATTATCGATGCTATATTATAAATTTAAATCATAAAAAAGTTGTGTTTATTGTGAAAAATATGCTGAATACTTATAACAAGCTTAAAGGGGGTGATATATTAATAAAAAGAAGAAAATACTAATAATTAATAGATATAAATTGTATTCTAACAAAAAGGATGAGGGTGTGTGAACCTCATAGCAAATTGAACGTGACATAAAGGATGTCAATCAAACATCAGTTAAGCCCAGGTTTCAGAACAAGAAAGTTGTATGCATCTCATGACAGAAACATGTGTCTAGGAGAAGCAACTTGAATCATAATTAAAAATAGCGATATTTGAAGTATTTAATTAGAGAAAGGTAGACAGTAAGATAAAAATCTATAGAAAAATATACTGTAAGTAACAAAATTAAGAAAATATATGACAAAATAATATGTACAGAGCTTGAGTCTAAATTAAATGGTTTGTGTAAACAGAAACTATTTCTAAACGGAATTTAAAATGAAAAGACTAATTTCAATTTTACTTTTCCATGAACAAATGATAATTAAATAATAAATTTAACGTGGGTTGTGTATTTTTCATTAATCAGAGAACCAGTAAACCCAAGATAAAAAGGACTTGTGTTTTAAAATTAAAAAACAGTTGCAATTTAAGTAACTGAATAAAATGTATTGTACTTTACAATTTACGTATACAATATAATAAAAATTATAAGAAATAGTAACTTTACAATTTAGCACTCCAAACTTCAGACTACTAATATGTAGTTAAAAAGAAACGTCAAAAAGGAAATTGTAATATTATAGTCCGTATTAACTATAAACTCATTAATCATCATTTTCATTTTCAGAACGATAAAAATATATTTCACCTTTTTGTATGGATACTTCTACAAGGGAAAAACTAAGTCCCTTTCAAAACTCTAGAACTATACTCACATATAGCATACTAAAAAGTGTTATCTTTTTAAATAATTTAATTGATCATTAATTTAATATTGGTTCATTAATTAAAATAAATGGTTGTTTCTGTATACATTAAATACAAACATTTTTACCTGCAAACGCCAGGTCCCTGAATTTTGGTCTTCTCTATCATGTCTTCCTTCTCGGTGCCTTGAAACCTACATACAAAAATGACAAGTTGAAGATTGTATTATCCTAATGTTCACAATAAGTGTAAAAACAAAAGGACTTGATCTCGTGCCGGAGCAATGGATCCCGCTCATCACAAACGTATTTAAGTGTTTAATTAGTCGTTTTATAAAACTCTTACTATATTTGGTAGGACACAAATTTTCTACATATTGCTCCCAACACAATGAAACATCCCAGAATAAGAAAGGAACCACCACATACGCAACCTTTCATGCCGACTGAAACTGTGTATGGCTATTTTAAGTAAAGATAAAAGTTCAAATTACATCGACCAAAGTAAATTTAATTGTTGATGGAAAAGTACGAGCATTTTTTCCTTAAAATAAGTCAATGGAACCCATTTTTCTTAACTCCGGTGTTTAGAGTGGATGATTTCACAATTAATTTATCAATTATTAAATTGGTAAGAACAATATGAAAACTAACTTGCACCCCAGCTCTGACTTGGTAGTTATTTTCTTTACGAATAAAAAGGACTCATGAAAATAAAACTAAAATAAAGTTATTTTAAAATTAAGGTTTATTACACAAATCATAGTCATTAGTATTGTAGTATTGTAAAACAACTACAGGTGTCTGGCTTTGATCAAATTAAAACTAAAACTATATTTCACAATGGTTTTAATCCCGCAAAGTAGCATTTGATATTCAATTCATTTAAATGCAATTTACATCCACAATTTTATAATTTTGTATAAAATACATAAAATTACTTAAGAAACATTTCTTATTAAACTACTAACTATTAGCTAAATAGGATACTACTTTTCTCCGCCAATTTTTAATAATACTAACAACCAAAATCCCTTCTCCCTGTCTAAGGGACTAATCCCTTCTCCCTGTAGATAAGATAGAGTTGTAGCCATGTAGTCAAAGGTGCGTGCAATATTTTTATTCTGCTTTTTATAATACAAAAGATCCGCAATTGTTAATTTTTAATAAATTGGTTTTCAGTTATGTTATTACTTTCATTATTATTATTTATTAAAAAGAAATGTATGACTACGAGATTAATTTATTCAGGATATGTAGAATTCTACACCTATGTAGAAAATAAATTAAATTTCTAGCAAGATTTGTAAACAAACTATTTTAAAACTATGAAAACAGCCTTTTTGTCTGTCAAAACAGCGTTCAAAGAGAAAGTTTGAAGAAGAGAAATACCTCTTCTTTAGTTACATGACATTACAGTTGAATTTGTGATGCATTAAACCATTTGGCAGATATTTTTTTCTTTTTTTTACTTGATAAGCGAAATCAAAATATGAGCAATAAATATTACATACATAAAAATGAAAAACATCTTTAATTTACACATTCTCAAAGGTATGTATACAAAGATCTGAAATGGTAACCCTAATACTTAAAAATCAATATTAATTAATATGTATGGACTAGACAGTAAGAAAGTGGTTGGATTACGTAACCATTATGGTATGATCGTTTACACGTACAGCTTTAGTATTAATCATAAAGTAACTATTTTTCTTGATTTTTTTTTAGTACTAGACAAATAAATGTACAAACTACCCAAAACAACGAAAAATAATTTTGAGATACAACCTGTTAACCACAAGCCCATACATTGAACAACCTAGAATTTTAAATTAATGTTACCGCAAAATTCATTTCACAAATACTCCCTTGATAGATTTCTAAAATTTAAGCAAAATTAAATAACAACTGTTAAGCGTATTAGATACCTTTCAGTTATTTATTTGATTTATAAAAATAGTAACAACCGCCTTATTCTCATAATTTAAATTATCGTTAACACAATTTGACTGATTAAACCTAAATTTTCCTTATTATATTGATAGAAACACATATACTGTATATTAATAGAAAAATTAATTAATATATTTTTAATGTAAAGCTTAAGAGCATGTTTACAGTTTAATCACACATGTGGACTGCAGAATTAGGTGGGTCAGGCAGTTGGCATGCCGGCCATACTTTGTAGCTTCATCACATAGTTTCGTTGACAAAGTTATTTTGCTGGAATTTCACGAGTATGTGTACTAAATTACATTCATGCTATACTGTCATGGGAGTATGTTTCCATAATAATAAAACAAAAATATTATTTTCCATAAATTTAAATCAAATAAAAACTGATTCTTAATGTGTTATTCTGTTAATTGCATAATATAAACCATTTTTATTTACAATTATTTAAATAACAACTATAAACACCACAAAAACATTTTAATGCGACATCAGTAATAAATTGGGGATAAATACAAAGTCATTTATCCCTCCCTACAAAAGTTATGAATGTTTCCATTTGCTATTTGTGCATGTACTGTAGCACATTATGTCACAATTATCATTATCATATAAAACCTGTTGATGACAGGTTTATCATATAAAACTAATGACATTTTAAACTTTCTGATATTTATAAAATTATAGGTTGCACAGGTAGACACTGATTACTTCCTTTAAATGGTATCTATTGTTGATATTAATAGTAATGAATGTTTTGTCACTTCTACAAATACTGTTACAATTGTTATAATTGACAATAATTTAGAGGAGAAGTTATAAATTTTCAGAAATATTTTGAAAATGAAAAATAATAATGATATTAATTTTTATAAGATCAATTCCACAATGAGTGTTGGGATAAATAATTAATGATTAATGCTTGAACAATAAAATTAACATTGTGCATAATTATGAAATCATCATGGCTGATTAACGGTATATTGGAATAATTATTAAAATAAAACATTAAATCTATTGACTAAAGTATTTAGTCAGTTTATTCTGGACGTAACAAAACTTCTTCCAAGTTTAAGAGAATATTCTGGTGTTAGCTTGGGAGGTCTTCCTGGATAAGGAGAAATGAACAAAAGAATATTATCCAAGATAATATTAAGGATAATATTATATAAAATAAAGAAAATATTTTAGCAAAAATGTTTACCTAGTTTTATTCAATAGGTAATAACAAAATATTCATATCCCATGTATATTCATATCAAAATATCAAAATATTCATATCATGTTTTTTATTTAAAAACAAAAACTAATAACTTAAGTTTGCAGTTTACAACTATACCACTGAAACAAAGACCATGCAAGAACGAAAACAGCATTAAGATCGGCCTAACTAATTTAGCTGTAAGTACAGAAGTCCAGTATCCAAAGTATTTTTTTTATAAGCGTCACTAAGGGCCACTTTTAGTTTTTGTGAGTCCTTCTCTACTTTACATATGAAACAGAATACTTAGGACCTTACTTTAACTTCATTCACTCAAGCGTCACTACGACCCCATGTTCTTTATTGTTTCTCGCCCCATGTTTCACTTGAGATCTACTTTAATCGTTCTTATCATTCACACCTGACACTATTTAAACCAACAGAATGGCAAATTAAACGCATTACTAAAAAGAAAGGAGAATTAGATTAAAGTTGGCGGGAAACAAAACTATATGAAATTTGTTATTACCATTTTCTAAGAAATTAGAGAGATAAATAATATACAAAATGTGTCGTTTCCAGTATTTTTCACAATACTGCTTCGTCATTTTACTTTCAATTTACGATAAGATAAAAACAAACTCAATGCTTTCTTTGACAAATGTATTCATAAAATATTTTATAATTCTTATTTTAAAATATGAAGTTTATATATAACTGGTTTTATCTGTAGTGTTAAATTAAATAACTATAAGTTACTTTATATCTACATAATGTTTTCATATTACTTCCAGTATTTTACAGACCTCCACGATATATACGCTTCGTAATTGATCGTAATATTTCTCTTACAAACAAAGTATCTCCAATTATTTTACATTGGTCATCATATTTATTAAAATACAAACCTAACAGTGAAGATTTAAGTTATGAAATTATTAATAAAAACAAAGTTTAGTAACTATGAAAACAGTGTAGAAAATGTTTAGTGAAATACGACTAGTAGAAAATACTACTATTAATTTTTTTTCTTAAAGTTCATACTACTTGTATAAAATTGAACACTTTTCTTCTATCATAGAGTTATTTCATGCCATAGTTACAGATATATAATTCTTGCTAATGACCTTTTATAGATTACTCTGGCCATAAACACCAAAACTTTTATTTTTTTAACTATTGGACTAAAGCAAACATTGCCCTGTGATGTTCCGTACGATGATCTCACTATATGCCCTCTGTTCTTCTGAGAACAAAGCGAGGGAAGGGAGGAAAGTTTTGTGTACAGAGGCAATTAAGACCTACAAGCCTCTTTGCTTTTACTGGGAAGGCAATGTATTGTTCCAGCAGACTGGTGACTGGTTGATATAGCTTTCTAAATACTGGTCGACCTCCCAGTTTTAATGTAATAAATCTGCGGAAAATAATAAACGTAGATCTGAAAGATGATGGGGTAAATCCAAACATCGCTCTAGCCCCTACTCTATCTCAAGACGTTCCAGGGACATCAACTGAACCAAGATATCCGGCTCTTTTTAAAGTTAGAGATGGGATGGAACATTTTGAAATCAGCACTTTATCTTTAATTGTGTGACTCTTACAGGCAAGAGGCTTAGATTGTTTGGAGTACAAGTAACTACACAACTCTGGCAAGGTAAAATAATAATCAGTGTGATTTTAAAACTGGGATTGATCTGCTACATTAGAATTGAAGTTATAAGTTACACAATATTGTAAGGATTAGGGCTTCAAGAACTGTTAGTTTCCGGAATCACGATCTCCCTAACGTCTCCTTCTAAATTTCTATCTAAAGCAACTATCGGTAGGTGTCGTTTATTGTTATATTTATTTCGAAATTACCACAATGAGAAAAAAAGAAATTTAGTTAACATCCCAGAAATTCGGTTAAGCATAACCTATTTATCCCTTAATGGTGATATTAATAAATTCAAAAAAATACTAATGGTCGCGATGTAAGCAACAATAAAGGAAAATAATTTAAAGAAGGGCTGTAATAATTTTAGTCTCTATATTAAAATAATTGTCCACATTTGTCTATATATTATATTTTTTAGTGTTTGCATGTCGCTTTAGAGCACAAAGCATGTTGTATCAGAATTTCAAATGTTACAATTAGCTTAGGCCTGGACAATATTAAAATACCTGTCTGAAAAAGTAATCCTTTTTGTTTTCACACTCCCGTTAAAAACTAATTTCACTAAAACTGATGTAATTTTAATTATAGAAGATGCTATATTTCTTTTTACATATTATACGCTTCGAAAAATTAACAACATAGTGGTTAAATTGGAGCGCCAAGTAATTGGAGCGTTCAATTAAGGATCTCAACATGGGTCGAACAAAGCGTCCTCCAGGAGCTCTCAGCAAGAGTACTCAGCATGAATGTTAAATTCTTACAAAACTATAAATAATGTCAAGTTTCTTATAAATAGTATTGTTGGTAATAGTTATAATTATTGTATAAAGTAAATAAGAAAAGTGGTTTTAAATACGTTCTATTGTGTAATAAAAGTAGAATCAAAGGTCGAATTGATCAATTACATCAAATTGAAATACAGAGATCCAGCGGTCCAGCATTATTAAACATTACAGTTTCAAACTGAATTTGGAAAATAACCTGTCGGGTACTGCTTTATATGTACGTGTTAAATGTTCAGTTTAATTTTCCAATGTCATTAACTCAGAATATGACAAAAGACACGTCATTAACTAGTCGTTAATTCTAAAGTCCCTGTGCACAAGGCAAACGGATAAGCCTACTTGCGGCATCTACGATTACATACGATAATTAATTAATCAAGCTTCAAAATTGTTAGTTAAAATATTATGCCATATACTTAGAAATTCCAAACAATTAGTAATAAAGTGTACACTTAGAAAATCCTTTTTTGTACCGAAATAAATGTATGAATATTATTTTCAGATTATAATAATAATAATTTTAAAACTCTATCAACTAATATTGAGGATGTTACTTTAGTTATACTTATTTTATGTTAAATGACAATTCTGGTTTTAATGTTATTAGAGAATGTTGGATTATTTATCTAACTTAATCAGATATGTATAAAAACTGTTACATGACTTTCCGACAGTAGGCTATGAATCAACTTATGTTATCAAGTGAAAAACCTAGAACTTAACAACAAGAAAGGAGCCAACAAAGTTTAATATTCTAAGGCTATGGAAACTAAAACAAAAACTAATAGCCTAAGAAAACAACCATGGATTTAGTAACCCAGATTCAAAAATCACTAACTTAGTTAGGAACAAACAATCGATATACTCAGTGGAAAAACAATGTATGTAATCAAATCTTAATCATAATCTCATGTTATTATAAAGATGGCAGAAAATCTCATCAAACAAATCAATATATAAATAAGCCATTACAAAAATTGTGTTCAGCTTCTTCAAAAATATCATTATATTTTTAAATATTAAATTTACAAGGGTATTTACATAAAGTAACCTCAAGCTCAGAACTTCATCTAATAAAACTTTTGGTTAATGAAGCTTTAAGTTCGAGTATTTTAATTATATTCATAACAAGAACAGATTTATTAGTTCCTTTGCTCCATGAAAAACTATCGGTAATACGCATAGAAAATTAAGAAGTGAAACTGTTTAAATACCAAAGTTAATTTTCCATTTCCTTATATGAGAATTATTATTGTTAAATATTTGTCTACCTGATGTGCACACTTCAAGTTTCTTTCCACTTATTTTAACACGTCAATATTTTCTGAAACTAAACAAATGAAGTTCATCAAAATTACTTTTGTAAAACGTGCTTGACAATATTTGATAGGATTCTTCTTAGATTATTATTATAATAGACTAAAAATAATTGGTAATCAAATAGCATTGATTATAAATGTACTTTCATCGTCTGCAATTACGTAACTTTATTAATAACAATTTTTAAAGTTTGATTCATTATCGAAGATTTTCAATGACTTCCGTAAATGGCCCCACCTGATTACTTTACCTTAGAATGAGCGACTAATTAATGATGTGGTTTTTATCTTATACTGATTTACTTAGACTGGAAATATAAAAGGAATATTTAACACGAACCTAAATAGCCTCTCCTCAGCAGACTACATAGTTGTGACGTCATCAAGTATAATGAGAGTTGATATAATATTATGATTCTGGACAAACTCGGTATTGCCATTTTCGTGAATAGAAATCAATGCAACCATTAAGTTGAAATTTGAATTTCAAGTGCTCTATTATACTCCATAAATTAATAAGAGAGTTCAAAGATTAAACCCGTTGTAAGAAATAACATGTGGTAAAAAAATTAGATATGTCAATATGTTTTTTTTTTTTAAATAGTAACATTTACACCAGTTTTCAATATTGTTATTTTTGTGAGACTCGGTGGTAAGCATATATATATAATTAAAATAAACAAACTAATCTTTCCTATATCTTGCCTAAATTTAAGTAAGACTAGGTAACAATAATATTTTTTATTACTCTTGATAAAGAAGTGACAATCTTTTTCTTTTTTTCGGCAATTCATTATTTTATATTTGTAAATGTTTAATACTCTAGAAATATTATTTATATATTAACATAATGGAAGAAGTAATGGCTACCAACTATTTGACTTAGTGCTTGTCGTTAGTACAAAATTAAATGATTCTTAATTATATTATTTTACAAGAATTTTATGAAATAATAAAGTCTGCACTGAACTAATACATTTTATAATGTACAAGATTCCATTCAATAAATACTTGATTAACGTTTGTTAGAAACACTGATTAAAGTTTAATAAACTGAAAAAAGTATAAATTAAATAATATTTTCAATATAGATTATAATCCATATCGGTTTACGGAAGATATCTAATATACTATATGTATAATATACGAACCAATATTTAAATAGAAGTAGACTTTTTTCTTTTCTTTTTTTACAGCATTGGTTTTCATAGTTAAAGCTTCAAATAAGAATATTTTACTGTAATATATATTTTTTTTCCAAAACAAATTTTGTCTAACGTGGACTTTCACAAATAACTGATATACAAGCTTACAAAATTTTATTCCTATTTTTACCAAATTTATTTTTCAATTGGTTTTTAAGTGATAATTTCTAAAGTGATATTATTGTTGATATAGAATTGTACAATTTAAGATGTAGCCATAAGATAATTTATAATAAATAAATATTGGTAAGGTATGATGGCCCAATCAAATCTCTACAACATAAAATTATTGGTCTGCCCAAACAAAAGTCTTTAACGTATCTTATGGCGGAGGAATTTACCCAATTGTAACTCCCTATAAAAAAAATACCCTTTATTTCACGTGATGCTTCTTTAAAAGGAAAAATGAGTTTTCCCATTAATACGTGTATATAAAGTATATGTTTCAAGCCTTATAAAATTGTTTTGTAACCTGTTAGGAATTAGTTTTCTCTAAGATATAAATTTGGGTTCCATTTAGATGAAATTTGTTTCATTTATTATAAATGAGCGATATCAATCAGTGGTGCAGTTTCTTTATAATTTTAAGTAATACATTATTGATATATAATCCCAATCCATTAGAATTTTTTTAAACCTAAAATTTTACAAAATGTTAAAAAAAATTTTTTAAATATGAATTTTGCTTCCCGTTTCTAATTGAAATTTCAACTTTTCAGCGCTCAGTTTTGTTAAATAATATTTCAATTTATGTGTAAATGTTTGTGTTGAAATCCAGTATTTGACCTTAAACGATGTCGAATAAAATAATGTTACATATTTTAAATTTACAATTATTGAAGGTTTTAACTAACGTAAGTACATTATATAAGACATTATATCGTGTTTTCAAACAATATTTCCATTATTACAATAGGCCTAATAGATGTTGTCCTAATTATTTCACTGTTGTTGTATTACTACACAAACGTTTCTTTTCTTTCTCTGAATTTCTAACTCTGATGGGATTGGCGAAATCTTGACAGCAGCTGTGAATAACGGAGTCTAAATTGGGTTTAGAGCCTTGCACGAAGAGTTTTCTGTAATAAATTGAGCATCTGTAAAATTGCCAATAACAGACTTTATTGACTACAATTTAACAATGTTTAAAATGATTTCAGAGTTATTCTATACAAGTTTGTATTTTAGCATCTGTTTATTTCATAAAATCAAGTTTACCTACATATTTTGATACTTTAGGTACGAGTGAACTATTGAAACTGTAATATTGGTTCACACACACAATACTCATCTTCATAAATGTAAGATGACTAGAATATAAATATTTATTAAATATGAATTAGATTGGTTGTAGTAATTTTTAGAGTTCTCTATACGTAATGACAATGTAGTAGTTTATAAGAGAATTATGAATAAGACGGAAAAAACAATTTTTTTATAACGCCTTTATTTTAAATCACCATATTTTAAAATGTACCAATTTTGCATAGAATTTAAAAAATATTTAATTCACACCACTAATCTACATACATTTGTTTGAGTGTGCAATTTGATGATTTAAAAGTATTTTAAGTTCTGGTAATAGTGTATAATTAAACGTTAAGGTGTAGGCCTATTTTAACGTGATTTAGGCGTTGGAATTGTTTAATTTAAATTTTAATATAGTTTTATAAAAATATTTTCTTACCCAATTTTAAAGAAACGCTATAATTGCTCAAACATTGGGTATTTATAGCACTAAATAGTATACAAAATTTCAATGATATTTACTGTTAAAGAGATTTTTTTTGTTGTTAAAACCACAAACTGGAAGATAGACAACTAACCATTTCAGGACAAATGTTTAGATGAACTTTATTATTTACTTTTACTAGTAGAATACGTTCTGAAAGTTTCACCGTTTTTCCCTGAAACACCATGTAAAATACGTATAACCACCATGTGATATAATGACCTTAAAAGTATCACTTAACTCTTTTAAATGAACTTAAATTCTTTTTAAATATGTATAAGGTTTGTAATAAGTTAAAATTTAAATTATTTCGTAGAAACAATTATTATGATACTGATTATACAAGTTAGGTTTTGTTATTGAGGGGATGAAACTAACTATTTATTAATTAATTGAGAAATTTTAAATTTCGAATGCACTATTATTAACAGTTCTTACAAAATCAATACAATTTTAACGTTTCCTCATTAAATTTGTTTTTGTAAATTTCATCATAAAAGATTAAAGATGTTTTGGTTAATGCACTTTTTTTGTACAAAATTATTATTAACATTTTGTTTAATTTGATAAAAATAACACAATGAACTAAGGTATAAATTTAATGAACACTCGTTATTATCGTGTTAATGATGCAATTTTACAGAAACTTATTGAATATAAAAAAAGTTTTTGAACTGTGACTAATTTCTTTCTTTTTTTTTTCACTTTCAGATTTTTAAAAGATAAGCAATTGTTATTATAAAAAATAATATAGTTAACTATAGTCATTTACTGTGTTTATGTTAAACCTGACAAGAACTATGTGAAATACAATGTCTCCAACATAGGGGCTTTATTTTCATGGATTATTTCAACTACGTTCACGAATGTGAATTGAAGCCCTCTGCTTATCTTCGATTGATTTTAATCTGCACATTGCTTCCGTTTATCAGTCACTCTTTCTCTTCACTTCAGGTTGAAGTATATCATGAACTAATCGATTTGTCTTCGACATGTGTAATAGATAAATAGATGCAATGTAAATGTTGTTAGACATATGTTAGGTAGTTATGATTTAATAACTTACAACATAGATAGCCAATAAGTTATTATTTATAATATAACAATTAATATATTACACAAATACTTTTAAAACCCCTTTTATTTTATATTACAAGTAAATAAGGATAAATACCTAAAGAGCTTAGGGCCATGACAACTGGAATTTAAAACGAAATCAATATGACGATCAATCCTAAAAATATAAACAAAAAACTAAATAGATATACGAAAAACCATGTAGGACTTTTGTTCACACAATGATATCTGCACTGTATTATTTTTCATTACTAACTTTGGATAGAAGATCCATTGAAGGATCAGATGAGATAGAGAACTAAATAATGAATTCAATATTATTTCGTACCGGTTTCCTCCACCACTAAATTATCTCAAGTAATACTTTCAACTTCAATGTGTCAAGTGATTCAAAGTTTTAAATTAACATTTTGTAATAATATGCAGTGATGGAAGACTCTGTACTGATGCTACATTACTGTTAACAAACATTTAATTTATTTGATCAATTTTAATCGAAATCACTATTTCTTTAAAAATTTTAAAGCATTAAATTTTATTTTATAAATTTAAGAAAGCTGTAAATTTTGTTTTTTTTAATTTTAGAAACCTTTAATTTATTTTTTTTTAATTGAAGATTTTTAATTAAGTAAATGTGGTAATTTTAATAATTACAATTAAAAATTATCCTGTCATTAACTGTGTAGGCTAGTTAATTAATTAATTTTGTTTTGCGTTAATTAAAGGTAGAAACTCAAAAAAAAGAGATAATAACAGAAAGTCTGTTAAATCTCCTATATAGCTATCAAATAGTTTTGTCGTTTATTATTGATGTGATTCAAAATAGGTACTCCAACTGAATGGACCATCGTAAGAAACAAAATTGACGATTTTTTCCAACATTTTAATTTTTGTTGAAATTATAATTTGTACATCTGGGACGAGCCTAACGGTAGTTTAACAATACTATTAATGATTCAAGGTATAAGAGGTCACTAACCATGACGTTACAAATTTAGAATTATATAGAATTTTTTCAAAATTTTGAATAAATTGCATGTTTTGAAGCAAATTTTATGAATTTAAAACGTGTAAATTGGGGAATGAGATATACCACGTTTTAATACAGGAAGTAGACATGAATACATTATTCATACAATTTACACAAACGACCAAGTTTTAAATTACGTTAGATCCAAAAGTAAGAAAAAACTCAAAATTCCTCAAAATGCAAAATTCGTTTGACTATCATAAATAACATAAGCAGATGAATAAAAAAAGATGAAATAAGATTTTTTGTATATAAAGCTTAATTAAAAAGATAGCTTAACTAGGTAAGGTGGTGTTAGGCACAAATGAGCCTAGCGACACAAATTTGAAATATAAAATAACCAAATTAATAAGTAGTAACTGTATAATGATGAAAAATAAATTAAAGTAACATCGAAAATAAAATAATAAATTTGTAGCTTTATGTGGTAAAAATATTTAAAAAAATAATTAATTTTAATAAAATTAATAAACAATAATAATAAGGTAGTCCATTCAAATAAACATCAAAAATAAAAAATCACACATTAGATCAACTCCAAGGATGACGATGTAAATTAAGAAAGTTTAAGGTCATAGTAAGCATACTTCGGAAGACCACAGGAATCCGTCGCAGCGACCATGGAGACCATTCAGAGAAGACTACCAAAACTAAGAAAATTGGCCGCGAAAAAACGAGAAACTTCGTTCGTTCCGTGCAAGAGTACCAAACCTCGCTCGAGGATAAGATTTGGATGAAGATAAAGAAGCAGGATGTATGAACAAGGTGGTGCCTTCAGAATTCCTGTAACTTCCCTGGGACGGGAGTTAAAGGAATTTGAAATAAAACAAAGGTATAGTTGGTGACCTACTTAACCAGAGGTGGGTTGTGTAGGCACCGACCTGAAGTGAATGAAATTCTCAGCAAAAAATACTGCCAACCGACAGAAGAATCCACTAAACAATAAAAAAGGGAAATTAATAATTCATAATTTAAAAAAAATATGTGAAATCTATCTATAATGCAAACACCAAATACCTTTAGAACATTTTTTCATTTTTATACTCATGTACACACATTCAAAATTGGCTTTATACTGTTTTTAAATAACTTGGACATTTGTGTGTTAAAAATAATTGGTAGTAATTTTCAAATTGTCGGTTGCTTTAATTCATGTCACATATTGTGTGTAGTTTGACAGTCTAATTTTGATGATTACCATATATTTAATTTTTTACTAAACAAATTTAACGAGTTTTTATTGGTTATAAAATAACCTTACAATTAAAAAACAAGAAAAAGATCACACAAAATCAGTAATAAACTTTCCAGTATGCGGAATTTCGTTTGGATATCAGTCAAAATTGGGATAAAGTATGGGTATTAAAATATCGAAATAGCAGCCGTTTGAAATGGTTTTTAGAAGTTTCGTTTTAAATAAAGATTTTATATTACCATTACTAATATAGAGCTCATTTGTTACACCTTAGATATTTCTATATATTGGCATAAAAGTAAAAATCATCAACATAAGTAACAGATTACTTCAAAATTAATTTGCATCCAATCAGGTATGCTTATCGGCTATGTGCCAATACATTATAAAGGTTTAATGTACATTATAAACTGTATCAGTTCATTGTAGACTTTATCATTTCAAAAGATTTTTTTTAAATAATATAATTACGTATAATTTACTTTAGATTTAACGACAATCCCTAAGTCAAACTTATTATGGCAGACATTATTTATTCCATTATGTTAATACATAAATAATATTTCTAGAGTATTCAAATACTCACAAATATAAATAACAATGTTTATTAACAATCATCATATTATGGTATCTAACTCAAATATGCAAACAATCATTATTTTATTATTTGGTTTCGTGTTCTAATGGTAAAGGGGAAGATTATTGCTTTCGCCTTTTTAACTGTTTGTGCTGGTTGTTGGCTCGAGTAGAGTTTTGAAAACTATTTGGCAGAACACGGGCTTGATCCAGACGAAGACGAAGAAGATTAAATAACTTCACAAGGAAATAAAAAACGTGAATGAAATAATATAAATGTATTTACAGAGCAAAACAAAACGATATTTAAATTAGTTTTGATAACTTTTCAAATCCATAAAGGTAAAAGTTAAAGTGAATATACACTTAGAACACAAGAAAAACCGAAGATTGTATAATTTTTTTGGCGAACCATCAATAATGAAGAGTCCATATGACATTTTTATTAGAGGTGTTGTTTATTTAATTTCAATAAAATGTTTCCACAAAATAAATATTTTGTACATTTTTTTCTACATATGTGATATTTGTAGACATATAAGATGGTAATATTACTTTGTTGGAGAATTATATTTTATTTATATATTATACAATTATTTTGAAATGAATGCTGTCAAAGACCTGATGTAAAGTCGAAAGTCAAGTTTAGAAGCAGGATCGTTGAACTTGATATTGAATTTGATTAACGTGGTATACAAGTTCAACGTGATGAAAAAAAAATTGTCTGTTGTTAATACAAGAGCGTAAATATACCAAAAACAAATCGAAATAATTGGAATAATTTATTATTCTATGAAATAGAGGAGACGGAAGTGTTGAAGCCGAATGTGTAAACATCTGTTTAGGAACATAACACAAGTAATTCAGGAAAAACTGTAGATTACGTTGAGAGAAGAAGGCATATACGAGATTATAGTATAGATGAGAGAAAAGGCAATATATTTAATCTATTTTGATGAAGTTTGGTTTGTGTCAAACGATGGAAAAAAATATAGAATCGCAAAGAACTCGAATTACCTTTCGAATTACCCTTAGAAAGAAGGATAATTATAGAATATTTCGTTTTGGTTGATAACATAAACAGTTGAATATTTAAAACAAAGTATTATGCAAAAATCGGAGTTGTGTTCTTGATAAGTGAGAAAAACGTTATTTCAACAGCCAAGTGCAGTCGATTTAACATTAAAGATGGGATAGGGTGATCGAATTAAAACTTATATCTTGGTTCCTTCCATAAAATATCGTTTAATCAGCACAAACAGTTAAAAAGTATATAAACAGTTTTCAAAACTCTACACGAGCCAATAACCAACACAAACAATAAAAAATGAGAAAGCAATAAGCTTCCCTTTCACCATTAGAACACGACAACAAATTATTTAATAATAAAATAATGATTGTATGTATATTTTCATTGGAAACCATGAATACCATATGATAGTTTATAAACGTTGTTATAATTTATATTATTCATATTAAATAGGTTAGGTTACTTCTTTATCCGTTAAATCTCCAGTCCTTTTCGAAAAGTCATAAAGTCTTGTATTTTTATTTTACTGGTTTCTGAAATATTAAAAGGTTTTTATTGACTCTCCATTTCCTCTCCCTTCCTTTTTGGACTTTTTCATACAACTATGTCTCAGAAATTCGTTTTTCTTTCGAGTACTTTTTTTTTACCAGCAAAAACACATTTTCTTTCTTTTTTCTTATTTTATTCCTTCTAAAATATAAATTTACGTTTTCTTATACAATATACGTTTTCTTATACTCGCCGTACAATTTAAAACCCTTAAAACATATTTACACCTTCAAAGAAAAATACTAATAATATTTAGTACTGATGAGCAAGAAACTTATTCGTCCTATAAGAATGTATTTCATTTTTCTTATATTACATTTTAAACGCTTAGCTTCCTCGTTAGGTAAAGACAAACCGCCAGTTAATTGCGTCTAGGTTTCATACATTCCATAATAACTGTTACAAATCTCATAACTAATACAAACTATTTCCTAATCATCCACAAACAAACAAACTCTGGATCACCGTAGGCTATTCTATGAAAGCTAAGAGTAGGAAATTATTAACAGCCGCTTAAGTATTCCGATTAAGAGTCTAATTTGTTAAAAATCTGTGTGATCTTACCTCGTTAGACTAAGAAGTACTTAATAAAGCTCTTGTCTGATACTTCATGGTTCGTTA
Organism: Aphrophora alni; assembly: GCA_963513935.1. Lineage (NCBI taxonomy): Eukaryota > Metazoa > Arthropoda > Insecta > Hemiptera > Aphrophoridae > Aphrophora > Aphrophora alni. The sequence goes on from OY740767.1 coordinate 90,991,411, forward strand.
ATTCGATAAGTTGAGATATTCATTTTGAAAATAGATCTTTATTTAAGTTAAACCCTTAAGTAATACATGTTCGCAATTATAAGTAATTGTACAATGTTGGGTAAATTTATATATTTTACCTTTCGTTAATAAATTTGGATGGTTCAAAATAACTTCAAGATTCGCGATAAGTTTAATTGGCGAACATGTTATATTTACTATTTTGTGTTTGTTTATTATTGAGATTAAGGATTTAAGTTTTATTTATTGAAATTTTTACTTCTACCAAAAGATTCGAATAAAATCTGTGTTGGTACATAAAAACTGTAAATTTGATTTATAATAATAGCCTAATAATAATTTATTCCACCTTCAATGTACAACGTGTTACAAATGACAGTCTATTTCGGAATAACTAGTTATCTATTCCAATAGCGAAGGCAGCACAACTTATAAATTTCTTGAATTTGTATTAAAAATAAATATACTATGTTCTGTGAAGTACTTATGGAGAAGTATACGGAAAATATAACTGGAAAAAAGGACCAACGCAGAGCTAAGGAATGAGAAGGAATTAATTATAGGACGCATGAGAGGTTTAAAGATATAACTGGATTGGATATGTACAGAAGATAATATTAGACTGCCCAAAAGAATGTGGGTCGTGAGACTGCCCCTTTGTATATTTACGCTAAATTGTTGCACATATGTGAATATAAATGTAATATCTATGTTTTAAATGAATGGCGTACACCAGAGAGAGAAAGAAACACTGGACTGACCACGCCCGTGCAGAGTGGGAGACATGTCGCGCAACCTCAGACGACTTATAAATACGGGGCTTTCTTACTCTTCGTGGAAAAGAACCAAAATTATCATGATCCCTAAACGCAAAAAGTCTGCTCTTTTCCCACAAAATTTCAAACCCATATCTCTCCTTTCGAAAGTGTTCTAAAGACTGGTAAACGCACAACTCACCAAAATATTTCTACACACGATTCGTCCGTTCGTCTTTCGTAGCGAGCACTCCACAACACTTCAACTAGTTAACGTAATCAACAGCTTAGCAGACGGCTTCAACAAACACATCTACACCGTCGCTGTATTCCTGGATATCAGCAAAGAATTAGCCCGCTTCCTTCGTGCTATGTTCACCTCATACAATTATACCTCAACAACAGATGGTTCCAGGTTTCCGTCAAAGATAATCTATCCACGCCTAAACCTATTGAGGTTGGAGTTCCACAAGGATCGGTCCTTGGACCGATATTGTACCTTTTGTACACAAACGCCATCCCAGTTAACTCCGTGAAACTGCGACTCTTCACCGATGACTCCATGTTCTATTACAAATCGTTAAACCTCGAATATGGGGCAAACATCATCCAGCGTCAGCTGGATACACTAGAACCGTGGTTCAGAAAGTGGAGAATCGCAGTCAACACGGACAAAACTGTAGCCATTCGTTTCACAGAAAAACGTACCACAGCAAAAACACAACTCATCCTAAACAAGTCCTCCATAGCAAGGAAAAAACAGGTAAGATACTTAGGTGTTACGCTTGACAGCAGGTTAAACTTTCACACGCATGTCAAGCAAATAATAGCCAGGGCGAGATACACTCGCTCCAAGCTTTTTCCAATCATCAGTGGCAGAAACCCACTACCAATCAAGACTAAACTGACCATGTACAAAACCTACATTCGGCCCATAACTGCTTACGCAGCAGCATTAGCTGCACCTCCTTTCTCTGGCCTTTATTATGAGCACGTTAAGGGTACCCATCTCTTGCTCTTTGTTTAAAGAGTAATATTCATATAATGTAATTCGATTTCCATGCGAATTTATAGTCTCACCATCGTTTTACACAAACTAAACTTGATCGAAATAGAATAAGTATTCTTCTCTTTCTTCCATTTACACTGTGATCTTGTAAATGCCTTCTTCCCAAAGTAATCCACAGTTTTCCCTGATTTACTTGTGGTTTGTTTCTAAACAAGTGCTTACACATTTCCCTACCAGCTTCACCACTTCCGTCACCTTCATTTCATACTACACTAATTATTTCTACCGAATTTTTTTAATTTTTTTATTTTATTTTGTATATTCATGCAGTTGTATTAACAACAACAACAACAACAAACATTTTTCAACACGTTGAAATTTTATTCCACGTTACTCAATTGTCTATCAATTTCAATAATCCTGTTTCTTATCTCAACTTTTAACTTCACATCGGTTTTGGATAGTCTTGCATTCAGACATATTAACATCTTGACGTCTATTAAAATTAATAGTTCCGCTCTTCCTTAAATTTCAAAACGAAGTAAAATTGAAATGCCACTTTAACAACACCTGGTTTTATGGTCCACACTATCACCAAATCCCTGGAACATTAACATGTTCCATAACATGGAACATTATTATTCAAATCACCACACACATCTACCAACACATACAAAAACACATAACAGCAAACAACAAACATTTTAGTATAAGACTTCAGATTATTCACCTCCTAATATATCCATATTAATGTGTATACCCAACGATATAGTTCCAAACCGTTACTATTTTAACACTGTACTTCCTTCTTTGGCATTAACAAGTATGAACATTATATAAAAAGTTTTGAAGTTTTGTGCTATATAGGTAAATAACGAACAAGGTTTTCATTAAACACAGAGAAAATCCGTGGCTATCAAAAGCCTTCACCGTGTCCAGCTCGGTCCAAAAACTGTCTTCACATTATTTTCAATTTAAATCACTCTCTAATACCAGTAGTCTAGTTAATTGCGCTGAAACTGCAGAGAACGTTCAATAGATCAAGACTTTATTGACTGGAGTACTAAACTTGATAGTCTTTATGAAATGAAGAAGTTAACTTCAAACTTGTAGAGTCAATACTAAATTCAAGTAATCCTGCTATATGCGAGAGACATTCCGTGCTGTATTTAAACATGTTTCAAACTACTGTAAATCCCTTCCAAATAAAGATCGCTTATATTAAATCAGGGTCTGTAGACTTACAACTTTCTCTAAATCACAATACTCCGTATCAGCAAATGATACAGGAATTCTATCTCGTATATAATTTAAGTTTCACTACAGTAGAGGAAAAGATGGTATGATAAAATAACACTGTATTTTTCAGACTCAACAGATATTATAAAACTAGGAAGAACGGAAGAAATACTACATCTATGGAGTTTCCACTTACTCGTTGAAAAAAGTAGATGTTGAGTTAAGGAAAAATTATATAGAGTTGTTAAGGAAGAATTAAAAAGTCAACGTCGAAAACAACTTAAAACTTTAAGTTATAATAAGGCCTAACTTTTGGAGTGACTATCCATTCAGAGGGTCATTACTTAAATAAATGTACTTAACGCCAGGTAAACAATTGTAATCTACTAACGATTATGTTTTAAGGAATGTTTAACGATTTATTAAAGAGCAGGTTAATGATTGTAATTAATGACAAGTTAACGACGTATTTAAGGGGAGCTTGATAATTGTATTCAGATAACGATTTAATTTAAGATGATGTTAACTACTTCCAACGTTATTATAAAATACCATGTAATTTTTCAGTAATTATAAAAATTATGATGATCAAATCTTTTAAGGAATACAATCATCCAACTGTTTTGAACACTAACTCTTTTCATAGATCTAAATTCAAAACAAACGCCTTGCATTTAATCTTTAAAGAAAAAGATTGCTCAAAATCCCTTGTCCTCTTTAATTACTTGAATCCCTGGTGGCTATATTAATCTCAAAATATAAACTAAACACATTTTATAGAAAAATGACTTATCTACACAAAACAAATAGTTCAAAACAATAAGATAACCAAAGCTTAAATATTATAACAGAATATATAGGAAAGTTTTAGAAAGAAAAAATGTGAACAATAAGGCCATTAAAACAAAGTCTAACAATTTCAAAGTAATCTGTAAAAATACTCATTCCCCCTCAAACATTTTTTTATGTCTTCTGTCAAGAACATAGATCTGATATGTTGCTAGTAAATGAGCAAACTTTTTTCTGCTCATAGCATTAACTGTTTTTGTTTAAAATGAAGAATAATTACTGAATAATGTATTCAAATTATTTCTGTACAACCTAGCAAATATATAGAATATCATAATCATTTTAACTTTGTTAACCAAACTAAGATAGAGCAGAAATTATAATTTATTAAAATAAAAATAGAATTAATGTATTATTATTATAACAATTGTACAAATTTGGTTCCAACAAGAAGTTTCCAGGACAGATTAAACTGATTTGGTTTACTAGTGAAGATCGGTTACATATGATTTCTTCAAGAGGTGTTTAACGAAATATTAAGTTTATTAATATTAATAAATTAGGAGTCTAATTTATTAAATGGGTCGAGGATAATTAACATTATTAAATTGACATCAGCTCTGCCATTGATGCCATTAATGCCATTGCGCAACCTCCCGTACTTCGTATGGCAAATTTCGACAAACCTTTTGTCCTTCAAACGGACGCAAGTTCGTGCGCTTTAGGAGCAGTTCTACTCCAGGAAATTGACGGTACACGTCAACCTATTGCCTATGCTTCCCGCACCTTAACACCTGCGGAAAGAAAAGCCTCTTCTGCGTATGAGTCAGAATGTCTGGCCGTGATCTTTGGAGTAGAGAAGTTTATACAGTACCTCGAGCATCGTGAGTTTCTCTTGGAAACAGATAATCAGGCCCTTTCATGGCTACTTGCCCGTCCCAGACAATTAGGCAAAATGCGACGATGGATAGCCAAATTAACTTCTTTAAAATTCCAAGTGGCACATATTAGGGGCACCCAAAATGTAATCGCAGATTCACTTTCTAGGATGTTTGAGCTAGAAAAGCAACCAGAACAACTATCTCCTTCTGAGAACAAAATAGTCTGCAATAGCCTTTTAACTAATTTCCCTTTAGCCTTCCAGGACATTAGCGCTCAACAACGCGCTGATGAGATCTTAAGTCCTATTATTTCAGATCTAGAAGCAGGTGCATCTTCTAGCCGATATTGTCTAAATAAAGGGACCCTTTGCCTTAAGAATCATAAAGGTATCCCTATCAAAGTTTGCGTACCCCGATCATTAGTGGACCTAATCATAAACTATTATCACGACTCCCCAGTAGGAGGTCATTTAGGTATCTTCAAGACCAAATTTAAAGTGAGTGAGTTTTTCTTCTGGCCTTCACTCGTAAAGGATGTCACCCAGAAGGTTAGAAGTTGTGCAACATGTGCAGTGAGCAAGCCCGCTCAAAATAGCAAACTAGGCTATTTATCATCGATTGTCCCAACCCGTCCTATGGAGAAAATCCACATAGACTACGTTGGTAAACTACCACGAACTACACAAGGCAACACCATGATACTGGTCGCGGTGGACCAGTTCTCTAAATTCACCTGGCTTTGCCCTGTCAGAGACGCCACCTCTTTCAACACCATCAAGGCCTTAAGCCAAAACATTTTCCAACATTTTGGTTTTCCTAAGATTCTGATCTCTGACAACGCCACCTGTTTCACTTCACATTCGTTCCGCAACTACTGTTTCACTCGTGGTATCAAACATGCAACTCTGTCACCTTACCATCCCCAACCGAACAATGCGGAACGTCTGAACAGAAATCTTAAAGCCGCCTTAATTGCCTATCATTCCAACAGCCAAACTTCTTGGGACAAATCCTTATCATGGCTACAGTTAGCCTTTAATTTCGCAACCCACGAGACCTTAAAGACTTCTCCCTTTAAAATCCTGTTTAATTTCATGCCCAACACCCCGCTCAGCTTAACCTGGAATATTGAAGACCTTCCCCCCAGGGACAATTCCAACCCTCATCAAATCTGGCGAGATGCCAGAAATAACATTCTGCAAGCCCATCAAAAGTCTGAGCGCGTCTACAATAAGAACCGTAGACCACATCAATTCAAGATTGGCGATCTAGTATGGTGTAAGACGCACAATCTGAGCTCCGCAATAGATAAGAGGGCCGCCAAGCTGATGCCCAGTTGGTCAGGGCCCTTTCGCATCATCGATTTTCTAACCCCAGTCACAGTTGCCCTATCTTTTCAGCATTCCCGAAATTTCGTCAAAAAGGCCCATGTTGAACAACTGAAGCCTCACCTAATACCTACAGACCCCATTAGTCACTTTTCAAATCGCTACCCTGTTTCAGCTAACTGCGCTAAGTGCGTTTACCCCACCTGAACCTCTTAGAGGTATTAAATTGTGTTTTGTTGCTGTGTAATGTTTTACACATCATCACTTGATAAACAAGTGTACCCGGACTCGACGTTAAACCAGGAGATTGGCCATCTCAAAGGTTATTAAGTATCACTTGACATGACAAAAATTCCCGGCGCCGGAATCCTTGATATATTATGTCGTTAGTCATGACATGTCATGCATCATTTAGTCTATCTCGCAAGGTCAGAAGACTGATCACCTTCCGATCCTAGAGATAAGACAACTAATAAGTTTGCTTTCGAGCACCTTATTCTACTTTAAGGACACAGCGAGTCCACTTATAGTTAGGTAATTTTGTTCTTGTTTTTGAGTGTTGTATATTTCGGTGGAGGTATATTGACCAGTTGGTTACTTAGAGTTAGTTGTAAGTTTTTCATATGTGTTGCTGTGTTTTGTCTTCCTTTATGTAGTCAAGCAAATTTCTTTCGGTTGATTTGATTTGATTTGATTTGTTTTGGTTGCGTCTTTTTCCTTTTTTTTGTTTGTCCTTCTGACAAAATTTTTTTTTCTTTACGACGCTGTCGTTTCAGGGGGGGAGAGCTGTTACGTTTATATACAGATACAACTCTTCTCTGCGCCGTCTGTTCCCTCTTACGTAGTTGCCCTTTTCTCCGCTGTGTGGCGACTCCGTACAGTATCTAGACTTTAGTGTGTAAGAGCCTTATCTGGTAATTGAACAGCTGACTTTTATCGTTCGTCTTTGCTTTCTAACAAGGTCCGCCATTACTCTGCCTTGTAATGACTTCGTTAACACTGCCTTGTAAGATCACCAAAGTATTAATCATGTCGTGACTTTTTTTGAAAATTTACTAACTGGAAGGGTTTAGCCTTATAAAATTTAAAAGTAAAGGTGCCTTGGAAAAGATCTAAAATGAGTCGACTTTTAAGAAAGAAATCGGACCCTAGGATGAGAGGACACGACAGCTGAGGTGCCACTAAAATTTCAAAATTCCAGCTACAGTGCTGTATTTTAATATGAACTTTACACGCTAGATTGATCCCTAGCCTTTCTCCGTTTGCGGTGAGGCACTCCGATTTTACCTCTTGAATTTCTTTGACTACATTTAAGGATTTTAAATGTTCAAAAAGATCAGAAGACATGATGCTTCTGACTGAGCCAGAGTCTAACAAAGCGTTAGCCTTAAAATTTTTAAAATTCACTTCAACAAGAGGTAGAATCTTGTTGCTCAAACCTTTGGATTTTAAACCCTTATATGTTTTTCTCGTAAGAGAATTATTGGCTAAAGGAGAAAAACTAGTGATCTTATTTTTACACTGATTGAAAGAAGGGCACTCCCAGTTATAGTGACCAGTTGTTTTACAGTAGAGGCACGTGGGCCTTAAATAAAAGGGTGCAACTAATCCCTGTTTAAAATTTGAAAAGTGACGAGCTTTAGTGGATGTTGAGAGGTTACTCTCATGTTTAGAATATAACTTGGACCTATTCTGATTGTGTATAATCCCTGGTTTAGATTGAAACTGAACTGAATTATTTAAAAGAGGTGACTTATGTGGTATGGTTTTATTTAAGTGTGCAGGTTTAAAAAAAGCTTGATAAAATTTAATATGACTATAGTCCTTTCTTATGGTAGGAGCTTTGATTGGACTTTGATTGGACTTGAGGATTGGAGCTTTGATTTTATTTCCGCCCCTTGAGTCGTTTTTTGGATGAGAAGAAATATTGTGTTGATTCTGTGTTCTACGATCTGGATACTGCCTACACTGTGGGCTTGTATGACCTCTTCGGCCACAATTATAACAAGTGACAGGTGACCTTATGGGTCTAAACTCGGGTTCCAACCTAGAGAAACTTTTTTGGGTTGACAATCTTTCTTGATCTGTGTATAAGGTATTATTGACTTGGGCACAGATGGTGTCCAAGTCATTAAAGTTAACAGGCCTCTTAGCGAAAACCAGACAGTTTCGCACCTCCGGCGAGAGAGCATCCACAATAACCTGGGTAATTTCAGCTTCATTTTTGTCTACAAGAAGCACCTGCGCTGCTTCCTTAATGTCAGAGACAAAATGGTGCAGAGTCTCTCCCAAACCTTGAGGTCTAAAGAAGAGATCCTGCTCCAAAGTGTTCCGACGTTTAGCAGGAATAAAACTGTTTAGAGCTTCTCTATGGAAGGCGCGAAACGTCGTATGCTTACACAAGCAGGAGCTTAACGGTTCCTTTGCATAAGGCATAAGGACACTTAAAATATTTCTTCTAATGTCTGGATAAATTTTGCATAAAGATAAGGCGATTTTAATGAATTTAATCAGTTTCTCCAAATCGAAACCGTCTGTTATAGGCAAAGTTGATATCAACTTTTCAGCCGGATGGCTGAGTTTACCATAAACAATTTCAGGAGTAGAGTACTCCTGACCTAAAATAACGGGAGCAGGTACAGAGCCTGAATGTAGCAAATTTCCTTCGGTCGACGGTAAATTCAAAATAGGAATGGTGGAAACTGTGGCCACGTTGATTTGGCTCGACACTGAGGACTGCGTAGAAACTACAGAGATGTTTGAAATGTCTGCAGAGAACGACTGAAAATTTAATTTAAGCATTTGGAGAGATGCTAACATGCGGTTACACTCCGCATTATGCTCAGTGGCATTTAAATTTAAATTATTTAGACCGGTAGTTAATAGGCTCAGCCTGGCTTCAAACAGTTCTAGCCTTGTATTGAATCTAACTAACTCTAGATTTTGACTAGGATTTAAATCTGCAAATTTATCTTGTAAATCTTCAAGAGATTCCTGAGCCAGGTCTAACTGCTCCTCAATATTATCAACAGTAATTTTATTTGCACAAGGCTCAGAACCTGCCTGAAGTAGGCCTCGCAAACTAGGCCGCATTGTCCTTACAGTGCCAAGACCGCCTCCTCGCACCATTACCTCAAAAGAAAGTTCTGGCTTCCTAAGATGCTCTATTATCTGGTGTAGGTCTGACATGTTTTTAAATTAAAAGAAAAGAAAGCCAGGTGATAATTTGGAAAAGAATAAGCTATGTGTATGTAAATAAAAAAAAGTATTAAAGACAGATACAAACAGAGAGAAATTTTGTAATTGTTTTGAATTTTTGTTAAGTTTTTATCTATTTTTGGATTTTATAGTTTTTTTGTATTTTTTTTGTTTTTTATTTGTCTCTGTCTGGATATATCTCAAATTGTAAAAAAAAAGAAAAGAAAAAAAAATTTTATAGTTTCACCAAAAAAAAAATAGGTTTATGAAAAATGTTGTATAGAAAGGTGCGACGAATGAAGTATATGTTGGTAGCACGCGAGAAACAAGGACCATTGAGTTACCACCAAACTAAATTTTTTGTTTTAAACAAGATAAACAAACGATAATCACAGAGTGTGACCAATAAGCTATTTTTAAGTTAGGCCTATCTGAGAACTGACCAGCTAGACAAATTTTAAATGGACGAAAACAACCAAACCAGAATTTAGAGAAATAACCACGCTCTGCTACCAGAAAACATGTACCAATCTTACCAAAACGAATAGATAAAGAAACGGAAGCTATACTGAGCCACATAGATTGGTCATGTTCAAAACTTACCTTTAAAGTCAGAAAAAAATAAATCACCAAGGTGGAAATGTTTCAGCCCATCACTCACAATAATTCATATGATACCTAGAGGTTAAGTCAATAAACCAGAGAAATAGATATAAATTTAGATTTACTAACCAAAATTTAGTGAAAGAATTATATGCCCTTAATTGATAAACAAAAAATTAATTATACGCCCTTAAGTACAAAGAAAACCATGTGATTACAAAAAAATTTACATGTATAAATTTAATTTGAATTTAAAAACCCTCCCCAAAAATAAAATCAAAAAACCTCCCTTTTAGCAATAATTACAGAATTCATACAAATTAATTAAACAAGATTACAAAAAAATATATAAACATGTAATACCATGGATTTGTTTAGTAATTAACTTTTATGTAGTTGGCCAACTGTAAACCTAAGTATAATTAAATAAATAAAAAATTAAGAATGATGAGACGTCTCTCTATTTTATTAATTTAGAAAATAACTTCTTTGAGGCTGTCAGGACCGAAATGTGCTATAGCTGCTCCTCCCAATTTATTTAATACTAAAGACATATTTTTATTTAATACAAAAGACACATTTATATATTATTAATTTCATCACCAAAAAAAAATACAAGAACACAGCCTATTCAAAGTTCCTTAAGTCCACTGCAGATTTTTGAAGTTTATAAATTTTTGTTCATAGCCACATAAATAAAAGCACTGTTGCAGAAAGTATTTAATAAAGTTCCATGTTGATGCTTGCCTTTAACAGCAGAACATAAGTTTTGTACTTGCACTTAAGTCAGTACTTGCACCAGTCAAAACTGCATTAAACAAAATAACAAATTTTTAGAATGCAAGTAGGCTTTAAGACAAAGCATTGTAAAGCAGTTAGTTTTAAAAGTTTGCCTTTATAATATTTTAATACAAGATGACAAGTAGGCATTTTAACTAAGATGGTAATGGTTACTACAGGACTTAACCAAGTTTGACTTGTCATGTTACTTTTAAATGTTTCTACATGTCAGCAGAGCACATGTTAAAATTAAAAATGTTCTTAACTTGTAACACAAAATATATCAGAGATATAAATTTTGGATATAGTTTCTTTTTTAAAAGTCATAAATATTCTAGGTTACACTGCTTTAAATTTGTACAGAAAATAACTGTTTAGGCTAGGCCTTGATAAAAATGGCTAGGTGTGGTGAATGCATAAGATTTAATATTTTAGGCTGTAAAGTTAAAAATTTAGGCTGTAGAAAATTGAAATACATAGATTTTGAGTTAAACTCTATGAGCTTGAAATATTATTTACAAAATAAAATGCAATTCTAACTTTATAAAACTTACAAAAGCACATGTCCTAATCACATGAAAAGCTAAAACATTTTAACCTGGCAAAAGTAATTCACATACCTGGTATTTAGAAGAAAGCACTTATAACAAGGCATGTTAATTAGCCACGCACAGTCGTAAACTCGCGACTAAGATAATTAAAAAAAGTCACGACATGATTAATACTTTGGTGATCTTACAAGGCAGTGTTAACGAAGTCATTACAAGGCAGAGTAATGGCGGACCTTGTTAGAAAGCAAAGACGAACGATAAAAGTCAGCTGTTCAATTACCAGATAAGGCTCTTACACACTAAAGTCTAGATACTGTACGGAGTCGCCACACAGCGGAGAAAAGGGCAACTACGTAAGAGGGAACAGACGGCGCAGAGAAGAGTTGTATCTGTATATAAACGTAACAATAATTATTATTTTCATTTTATTCAACGTTCAGAGGAAACGGGAAGTGGAAATTGTTTTGTTACAATATGTTTCTTGTATACCGTTGCATTAAGAAAAAAAATATATCATATGAAATCGGACTTGAAAAGTTACACCAATGAGAGTCTGGTTGCCGAAAGTATGAATGTAGGATTTAGTACAAAATTGTACCTATTAACTTTTTTTGAAAGTATGGAACAAGCTGTGGTTCGTTTTCATTATATTTGTAAACAATGATCATAAGTATATTGTCAAAAATTTAACACACACACGCGAAACTATTATCCGAAAATAATCGAATATCACTTTCAAAGAATCGCTGTATAAGTTTAGAGTTTCAAAGAATTAATCTCAAACTATGGTGACATGGTTATTATGACATACTGTAACGATATCAAACTATTCATTTGCAATTAATTATGATTAATGATATCAAAAGATAAATAGTTAATTAATTCATGTACAAAGAAAAATAAAATAAAATAAAAAGAAATTAATATTGAAGGAAAATGTAATGAAACCAGGTGCAGTTTGGGAGGTTGGAATGTAACGGTACCAAGGGAAGTGTACAAGAAACACAAAGAAAAGGGGGACGCTAAACTTGAAGGAGCAAACGCAACTACACACTTTAAAAAAGAATTAACGGGATAATTGGCCAAGGACGGATGTGACTAAAAAATTGTATTAAAAAAAGGAAAAACCAAGGGAAAGTTGGCGTCCCTAACTGTATTTCAGAAAGGAAAGTTTCCAACTGTTTCGAAAAAATAACGACTTGCAGGAAGTAGGTCGACCTATCAGATGAGATTCCACTTTTAAAAATCAATGGGCAGATTTTGAAACCCGCCACTAAAAAGACAGAAATGTATGTTTTGAAAGAATTACAGGATTTGAACGAATCAACGCGGAGCAAACCAACTCAAGTTTCAAAAGAGGAGATGATATTCAGTAAGAACCCAAATTGAAAAGGAGAGTTAGCCGAGGACTGTTGACCAAAGAGGCGAGACGTATCTGCGTCACCTTGTTTAAAGGAGTTTGGTTTTCTAAGTCGAGTAGAAAGATAAAGTCTTAAACTGTTTGTTGACCAGAGGAGCTGGGTGTCTCTGAATTCGTTAGCTGAAAGTCAATCAGAACAAATTTAGTATCAACGAGAAGTTAGTGAGTTAGTATTCGTCGTCAGAAAGAAAGATTACCAGTTGCAGTTAGGACCATCCGTCACCCAAGGAGTTGAAGAAAAAATTTGTGAGTGCTTGGTTTATTTTTGTGAAAAGAAAATCCGGTGAAGTTATAAAAGCAGAGTCAGTGAAAGTTAGTGCAGTATTATCGTGAAAAATCGACCAGTTGAAAGGGAGCTGTACCATTGATAAATACAAAATTCTAACCATTCTTTTAATAGTAAATTTCACATCAATTGAGCCTACAAAGGATTCCACCCCCCCCCCCCCCGAGAACTTAGAGTTAGTGCTAATAGAAAATTTAATGGTTTTTTGTAAAGAAAAAAGAGCCGTGGCAATAAATAACAATCTTGGTAAAACAGGTTTTGATGTCCAAAAAGGAATTAGAGAAAGTTTTGAATATTGTGTAAAATTAAAAAAAGAAGTTAAAATTAGGTTAAGGAATGTGTGAAGAGTGAATGCAGAATTAGTTAAGAACATATTGAGATAATAAATGTAGTTGTTTTCTAATATTTAAAATATTGTATTAAAGTCAAATTTATTGAAAGGTAAAAAGTTGTGTTTGCGTTTTATTATATTAATTATTAAAAAGTGTAAAATTGTATAAAAGAGAGTATAAAAAGGGTAAATCCCAGTAGAGGAGGTAAGGGTTATGTTATAATACCATTAAAAAGGGGATAAAAACGAGTTGTATCTTGTAACAAGGAAATTTCGTATCCACAATGTACATGTATAACCTTTAGAATAAATTTCACTGAAAGTTTAGAATAGGGAACGTTTTAAAATAAATTCAACAATAATGTGTTTTAATTAGAGGAAATGATTTCCAAGTACACATATTCCACAATATTGTGTTTTAATCAGAGGAAAAGATTTCCAAGTACACATATTTTATTGAATAGTAAATAGTTTAAATTTATAATTTACTAAAGTAGTTGTGTATGGTTCCTGGCTGGTAGATAAAATCACTCGTAATCTAATTTTATATTTGGTAGGAGAAATAAAAAAATAAAGGTTACCAGAATGGCTTAAATATCCAGTATACCCTATTTAAAAAAATATTTTTAAAACTGAAATAAGAAATAATCGGAGAAGTTGAATCAACATGTTTTAGACTTTCAAGGTCTACACTTTATGAAAATCCAGATCACAACCATTTAACTTAGACCTTGGTAGGCCTAAATAAAATCTCAACCAATTACAGAGACTACTAGTCACACTTTAGCCTATAAAGGTTTGTCTATTAAAATAGCATCTCGGATACATCACTCTTTAAATTTAATTTACTTTAATTTTAATGGGTGCTCCACCAAATTAGTTTTTTTCTAATCAATATCGCTTGTCTAGAACTAGGTAAGCTCTTTAACTTTTAACTCATTTGAACTTGTCACTCTTTCACTGTAATTTACAATTTGCTTCAATTTTAACAGAAGGTTCCACCAGATTCGTTTTGTCTAATCAATATAGTTTTTGAATGAGAGTATTTTTAGACTAATAGGTTTTAAAATAATTAAAGAAACGAAATTGAAAAGTTTAAAAGTATATTGTCATAAGTTGATTTTTTTTTAATGTAAAAATTTACAATGATTTATTCTTATTAGTAACGTGAATAATCGATATAAAAATATCCTCTAATTTACAAACTTCCCCCCATGGTTATTTTATTGTATAGATTATTTTTTTATTATTATTTCTGAGATAATTTTTATCTTATTTTTTTATGCATTATTCTGTAAAGCTTTCTCAACAATTAACTATATAAAACTATTCCTTTTAATGAACTACTTAGTTATCTAATACATATTTGGTCACATAATGAAAATCTTCTTATAATATTTGTACCTATACAATTTTAAATTATTTTTTATTTTTATTTAATTACAGAACTTCCTAGCTCTTTAAAATTCTTTGGAAGGTATTTTAAGATCCTTTTATCAGCTAATATACAGTATATCAAACGAGTTTCTAATTTTAAGATCATATTTTTTTGTTTCAAATACTTGCTTTTCAGTAATCTGATTACTATTTGGTTTTGTTGACATTAGTTTGATTTTAAGTTTAATTAAATTTGAGTAATTATTAAACTTCACATCCTCTTATTGTTTAACTGAGCAAACAAATTATTTTCTGTCATGACGTTTAACACGTTTCTCTGTTTATAATAATGCCTGACATTAAGGATGTGCGCAAGTGAAATAAAACTGTCAAATTGACACTAGAGTCAGAGCATTTCAGATTTGTAAATTACTAGCAACTCTATTGCTCGGTGGCCCTTGCACAAAGTAGTCCTAGTTTCATTTCAAAGTGCATGGAGAGACTCTAAGCTTAGTAGACATTAGGCTAGGCTACTACGCATGCGTGTAATCAATCCTCTCATATACTTTGCCATTCTTTCTTGGAATTGGTCATTGTTTTATATTTTTAATTCTCTCTGTATTCCATGGTTTTGAACTTTAAATCACATTTGTTTTTTACACACACTGCTAGAGGGTTCGGAGCTCCTTTGCATTGTAGACTTAGTTGGCTTCAAGTAGCCTCTAATCTAAAATTGATTAACACACTATGAATATTACATTTATTTTTAAATGTCTGAAGTTTACAGTAACTATTTCGTTCGTCCATTTTACGAAACCAGTTTGGACACTGTAGCCTATTTTTTAGAATAATTGAACTACGTTTAAACTATATTTTACGAATAGAAATTTTTTGGTTATAACCAATTGTGAAGTATTACTTAATTTATAACATTTATAATTAATTACGATATTATATGTGACAATAAAGGCTATGCATCTAAATAAATTGAGCTTTTAAGAGAGAAATTATTTTCAGTACTGCTAATTATTAAATTTATGAGCGATTGTAAAACAATAATAACCTTAAAATATTGTTATTGACGTTACAATAATATAATAATAGTAAAATATCGTTGCCTTTGTCATCTCACATCCCCAAAACCAAGTAAAAACCAATCAAAACTAATCGTCAAGTAAAATTTCAGTTAGTTGTCAATTAAAAAAATGAATAAGAACCATGAACGACGGCTATGAAAAATTAGTTTTAAATTTCAATAAGGGTCAAAACTTGCTTCGCTTGTACCATAAACACGTCCTCAACGTTAACTGTATTTGTTAACATCATCGTTTTAATGATGGCGGTCAAGGTCAACTTTTGAATTTTGCCAAACTGTTTTAACCTAAAATTCATAAATTCTATTAGGTAATATTGATAATTTAAAATTAAATTGCAACAATTAAAATATCTCATATTGTTAACCATTACTATAACTACACAATTCACTTAATCACAATTTTCTATTGTTAGAACTCATTCTAAATTCAACACTCACACACTTAACATCCTCCTCAGGAGGCTGGCTGAAAGACTTACATTTGCAACATTATGGGTTGTGAACACTTGATGTTAGTGAGGGTAAGTGGAATAAGACCACCATATATCGTCGGATGCCCGCGTATATAGATACAAATACCAGGTATTTGTAGCCGCTTTCAATCTATATAGGGCATATTTTTATCGAAATTATAGGTTTTTTAAAATATTTAAATCCAGATTCCAATTTTTAAACTGGAACTGGTGTGCATCGCATCTCTTTACTCCGGCTTAATTCTAATTTTAGTTTTATATTTTTTTATAACCGTTTATATTCCGACACAATAGATGCAAAAGATATGCACTCGCGGTTAGTTTCTACCGCGTTAATTCATTTTAAATTAGGTTCTTTAGTTTTTTTTTTTTTTTTTTATAGGCGTTTATATTCCGATACACAAATCATGCAACCAGGGTTGCATCCGCGATTAGTTTCTACCGCGTTCATTCATTTTAATAAATATTTTATTTGCTATGACCGGCCGCGATAATCAAATTTTTTATACTGTAGGTCGATATGTCAGGTCGGACAACCACGGGGGTTGACAACCGCGTAATATATGGTGGCATCCACATTCCGGTAGCTAACTAATAGTGGACCGACCTATACACATACACACTCACACAACACACAACACACACTCTAATAAGAGTGGGTCTTTCAGTTGGTACACACAAGACTGAAATAAAACAACTTCCACAATCCGATCTTTGTATTTTATTTATTAGGCCTACACTTAAGTTAGAAGTAAGATATAGTTATATTTTAAAATGAATGTACTGAAATGATAAGATTGTATAATATTTATAATGTTGTAAACTTTAAAATATTGTAAATGAAATTGAAAAATAAATGTCTTTTTAAAATGTAACCAGGCTTATTTCTGAAAAGTTTACTCTGTCATTTCATGTCAAAATATTATCTTGATAAGTATCTAAGGTGTGTTGCTTGTATGAAAAAAAAAAAAAAAAAAAAAAAAAAAGAAAGAAAAGAAAAGAAAAAAGAAAAAAAGATATCTATAATTTACAAAATTAATTTTCAACGTAGCAAATTATAAATTACAGAAATAGACAAATCATTACGAGGTAAATCTTAAACCCTTCAAATTTCAGACTATACGATATCGTTGTGTAAAATCTATCTTCTACTCTGACGTGCAATTTGTTACGTTCAGCTAGAATGCTCTGTTTTGTCTGCAAAATAAACTTTAGTATAAAACAGATTTCGTTTAAATTGGTAATTGTGTAAGACACCCTTAGACCTTGAATACTACGGTCGGAAAAAAGTTGATCAACACTACACTAACAAAAGGTGTAGATCTAGTTAGAAGGCCTCGGGATTGCCAAACCCCGTACTCACTATGAGACCTGGAGGAGGGAAGTATTACTCTCAAACATGCTTAAGTGGGACCGATCCTTCTAAATCCTGCAGGACTAGTTTTCATTCTGATAATGTGTGGTCTGTAATAAAGCACTCAATTTTGTTTTCCTTGAAAAAACTTTTGATCATCGCCTTATAAAAAAAAGGAAGAAACAATTAAGACCCCCCTCCCCCTAGCCTTAGAGTACTCGTAGCGTTAAGAGACCTCTGAAAGAAAGAGAACATCCAGCTAGGTTCCCTCGGGATTGCCACGTACACACATGTCTGGCAACAATGAGGCCTCACCATTTGACACAATTGTACATTAAGAGTTTTTATATACCACACTCCAAATTTTAGAATTTGTACACACTCCAAATTTTTTTAACATCCATGTAGGGAACTAAATTATGACGCCTATTTTCAGGACATTGTAGTCACTATAGCTCTCAGATATGAGTGAGTATATCACAGCTCAAATTTATATTCCATCGTATTTGTCGTACTAAAATTATATATTTTGACATCCCTCACGCCTGTTTTACTCAAAAGGTAACCTTTTGAGATATTAGCAGTGTTTTGGATTAGTATATGATGAAGCCGGCATCCTCTCCTCTTACTCTCTCCCTACCTCCCCATACTCTATAGCCATTTTACCCCTAACTCTAAGTCGTTGTGAGTATCGTCTTTATTCCCCCACTCCAAAACATTTCAATTTTTTGCAGCTCAGTTTTCGTGTCGGCCTTGATTTACTCTCAACTTCCCTAAAGTCATTTTAAATAAATCTTTTAAATTTTTTTATTTTTTATTTGAACATTAATTGCACATTACAATCTTAAGTTACTGCTTAAATAAGTAATACATGTACAAATGTGTTGAAGCCTAAATCATAATGTAGGTTCTAGCTATTTTAAGATTTGATCTAAAACTTTAATAGAATATACATGTGTTTAGTATTGCTTCAGCCGGCAAAGACATCTTATATCCAGTAGCTGTATAGCTTCCACATTACCATGTTTAGGAAGTCTCTTATCAGGTTTTACCTACTACCTCTGCACTAGTTTTAGATTTAAGTTCAAATGTAACTCATCGTTAAGCTGATACCATCTTGCGTTAGTCATTACACGGATTGTACTGTTTTGACTACGTTGCACCAACAATCTTTGTACAAATCCCCAAAGTTCTATTCCATACGTCCAAATTGGTCTGAAAATCGTTATATAAAGTAGTCGCTTGTTGTAGAGGTTCAATTGCGATTTTCCACGAAATAAAAGTATTGACATTTACCGTACTTTAAGGTGAATCTGTTCTAATTTTTTTCACGTGGTGTTTCCATGTAAGGCGTTATCAAGGTGCATTTTTAGTTATTGAACAGTATCACGTTGTGGTATTTTGTTATATAAACCCATTGGCTGGAATCTAAATGTAGCAAAGAAAATATAATATGAATTGATTTTTGTTTATTGCGTTTAGTTTTCCAGTCACGGGTCCACTCCGATAACTGATTAATAAGAGATCAATTTTCAGTTACCTGCGCCTGAGAATCACCAAAAATCTTTTAAATGATCGACAATTTGATAGCTCCCCTTATACGATTTTTCACAAATTG
The DNA here is from genome assembly GCA_963513935.1 of Aphrophora alni. Taxonomy (NCBI): domain Eukaryota; kingdom Metazoa; phylum Arthropoda; class Insecta; order Hemiptera; family Aphrophoridae; genus Aphrophora; species Aphrophora alni. The sequence goes on from OY740767.1 coordinate 91,010,499, forward strand.
TACGTTCAATGCCGTTAGACTCATTTGTAGTTGTGTGAAATTTATTTTGTCAATTTTTAAAAAAACATCAAAAAATAATTAAAACAAACGGAATAATTTTAACATTGGTATTAGTATAATTATATTGGTGACTCGCTGTACCCGCTGCGTGGCTCGCGAATAAATACTATATTTGGGAGCATTTTTGAAGCACAGGTTTCATGGTTGCACACAAATGACTTCATAACAGCAGAAAATTCTTTAACCTAACCTAACCTAACCTAACCTAACCTAACCTAACCTAACCTAACCTAACCTAACCTAACCTAACCTAACCTAACCTAACCTAACCTAACCTAACCTAACCTAACCTAACCTAACCTAACTCTCCACCTAATGATGCCCGAATTTCATAGAAAATAACAAAACTATAACAAAATGGTTAAAGGCGTATGATGGGTGCAGTAATCATTACAGTAATTATTAATAAAAACAATTATTGTCCTTGGCAATACAAGTTGTCTTGGAAAGACTCCACAATGTCTGTCGTACATTCTACAGAGTCAGCACATAAAGTAAACTGCAATGGTTAGGCCTACGCCGGATGATAAGGTCGTGAAATGGCCAATCATTTCCAGGAAGTAGTCTACGTTCAATAAAAGTTAATGTTTAATGTTGTGTTTTAATGCGTAATTTCCTTCTCCACGTGATGTGATTTTAGTTCAATTCATGGTTTCTCCGAAAAGTTTCTCATTTATGACGTTCATAAATTTTGACAATAGAAATTTCCCAAAATGTATATTTTTAAGGAGTATTCTCTTTATGCTACAACATATTGATTAAATTGCTCAGTGAACAATACAAAAATTGATTTTAGGCTACAATATACAAGTTGAATTATCTCATATGTTGAAAACATGTAAATATTATTATCTGCTCAACAGTTAACACATATTTATGAAATATTATTATTTCGTATTTGTTCATACTGTAAGTAATTATTACGTTTAGGTATTTATATAAATAGTATTAAAACTTATTTAAACTTTATCTCAATGTTTTTTTCTTTTTAATTTGAAAATCAGAAACTGTTATGACATTTATCTTACAATGTATCTAAATAAACTTAAAAGTTTGTGTTTTAATTTTAGTGAGAAATACCAATATTTGTCAAAATTTAACCAACAAGAACTTCAGAAAATAATTCCGTCTAGATATAAAGTTCTTTATTAATTAATTGATTACTTTGTTTCTTACTTTCTTTACACCTTAGAATTCGAGGTAAATAAATCAAATCTGAGCTAAAAAAACATTTTTATATGTTTTTGAAATAGACGTCAAAAAAAAAAAAAAAAAAAACAGAAACTTAGAATTTATGGTGTTAAAAATGTCAAAACATATTTTCAAAACTACATTTTGAAACCACCCTTTTAAAAGAGAAATTACAGTTAAGTTTGGTAATTTTCTAAAGAAATTTGTTTACATTTGTTTAAGAACATATAATTACCTTTCTTTTTTTAGTACAATCGGTTTAAAAAAAATAGAAAAACGTACAAAAAATTGCAATAGAGAACGGTGAAAATCGGTCGATTATTATTTATGAAAAATAATTTGTTAAAACTAAATTTACTGTCATTGATATTGCGAAATAGTCACTATACGTCAATATACGTGTTGCTGAATAAAGTAAAGGAAGGAATTATTGTTTCCTACTATTACCATAAGCTTTACATCTCGGTATTCTAAAAACATGTACTCCCGATAATAAAACAGATACAAATTATATGCCAAAATGTCCAAATGTGTCGATATTATATGACAATTTGAGCTGCTTTGCTAAGTAATATAAAATACGTACTTCTTTCAAAAATCTCTTCAAATAAAAATAAAAATAATAAGAAAAAGGGATTAAAGACACTTAAGTTGCATATATGTGTGAATAAAATAGGCAGAATGTTGGTGAGATAAAATTACCTCTATATACAAGAACTATTAAACACAAAATCTATTACGCAGTTAGACCTAGTATATAAATTGAAATTAGCTGAAGATATTTGCTCGAAAAATCACAAATTCAATTAAGAAGAGGCAAAAATAATATAAGGAAAAAACTAATTTAATTGAAAATTAATCAATCCTCCTATTAAAGCTAACGGGAAATCATATCAGCCTAATTAATGCCTACTGTAATTTCCATTAATACAAATAGAATTAAAAATTAAACATATAACTCCTTTTTTTAAGGATGTCTGAAATTTGTTCAGTTAATTCACCCCAAAGATTACAGGTTACATTCTTGATAGGAGGAGAAAAAAGATTGTTCACCAGATAAAATCGGATGTCTAAGCTTTTGCCACAACAATATCCTTTTCTTAGTCGACCAATTTATGATCTCCATTCAACTTGGTGTGCCCCATTTTCCTTTTAATTTATAGTTTTGTAACGTGTGTTTTTATGATCATGTTTATTTTCAGTCATAGATGTTTTTTCTCTCATCCTTAGTTTTAGCCCTAAGTTCCTTTTATAGGTTACTAGTTTTAAACATAGTCCTAGGATAATAGGCTATGTTAACGAGAGTTGATCCTTCCTGTCGAAATGTCGTATATTAAAAAATGCTTTTACAACACAAATGATGGCAAATAGAAATAACGATTTATATCTCTTTTATCATACGTATGAAAGACTATAAAGAAAATTATAGAACACAAGATTAGCGTCACTTTCCAATCCGAATAAACTATATTAATAATAAGTTGAATATTATAATGAATAAATCACTCATAATTAATTTGTCATTTAATTAATATTGTTGTCAGTGAATGCTTATTAAATCCATTAATCGTGCTTGTTAGCAAAATGTCTATGTACTCGTTGTTAATTAATACCTTGTTATGTATATAAAATATTATTTTAGCAACATAAAGTGAGGACATTAAAAACAAATGTTCATAATGTTAACTAAACTAAAAATTATTTAGTTAGTTTCACATGTGTTATGTGAAAAGGAGTCATGCTGATATGATAAATGTTTCTTTATTTAATCAATATTAAAAATAGAAATATATACATTCAACATTTTTATTACCTACTTTTGTATTTTTGTTGTTGTTGTTGGCCTCCGGCACGTCAGTTAATAAGTCTATTATACTCCACTATGTTCACCGTACAGCGACCCTAATGCCTCTGACAAGCTCTATAATTTCGTGTAAGCTCTTCCTATTAAAATTTACATTTGGTTGCTTAGGTTCCTAAGATTCACCTTCTTTTAGACTCCAGGGCCCCGCAATCAAATACTATGTGTGCTGTGGTCTCAGGTACGAGACCGCAAATACAACAATAATATTAGACGTGCAGTAGCATCTTATTAAATGACTCCGGATATGGCCATGCCCGGTAATCATGCCAACGACTTGTCTCAAGGACTTCCTGTTGTAATCATCCAGAACATTTGTCAGCTCAGGATCTGGTCCCGAGAGAAGACATTTTCACAATTTTTGCCCAGGAAATTTTTTCCAATTTTTAATGTGCTCTTTCCTGGCCCTCTTTTGACCAACAGATACTTCTCATTTCCTTCGATCTTGCAATTTCTAGCTACCCATCCCAGGTGTACCATGTCAACAGTTGACAGGACGCATAGGGAGTGGATAGAATCACATTACAATTTGGATGAGATTTCTATGGAGCTAAGGGCTTCGATTATAGCTTGGCTATCTGAGAGAATTAGAATGTCCTTTACCTTAAAGGCCTTTTTCTATTCATCTATGTAAATATGGTGAGATTTCACAAATCTCAGCTTGAAAAACTGCACAACACCTACCTAGGCTGGCTTCGAAAGTTTCTCCAGTGGTTTAATAGTATCTTCCATATCCAGACTGTTGATCATTGTAGTGATGCATTTGTATACCAAATAAGCTGTTTTGGATATCCCATATAGCTTGCCATCTTTCCAGTTTTCTCTTGTGTTTGTGAGAACGTTAAAAGTTCGAGTGAAGACAATCTCGGTTTCCATGCCAGCAGATGGCATTTCCAACACCAAGTTTTCAATACCTTCTTGACGATTTCGAAGCGCATCACCTTACTGTAACTCCCCTTCCATTTGCTATGGTTATGTAACCTATAGGCAGCCTATCTACATGAAAATATGTAGAGGCGGTAGGTTCAACAGCACCTATAAAGCAACTTTTGGTACACTCTTAAAGGTACCTGTGACCATCATGTAGCCAGCCGCTACAATTTTGCAAGTTTGTTGCCCCCTGTGTGTTTCGCCGCTTTTCTCTATCATACCAGGGTTCCTTGTAAATCTAGAAGGCGACATTCGGTTTTACACCCATTCATATCCTATAAGTTGCCTCGTCACTATAAGTGACGACATTGCATTTAATATTGCATGGTCTAAATAAGCACTCTACGTCAGTTTCTTATCCAGGATTACTCCCAGATATATCACCGTTTGCCAATCGGGTTCCCTCAAAGCATGTTTTCCCATTGATGTAGCTTTTTCCTTTCCTAATAAATGGGACAATAACCCACTGGGACGTGGATTGAATCGAAGTCCTTGTCTCCGTTACCAGCCACCGGTGAGTCTCAGATAGTAGTTATGTATGTAGCTCTTTATATGAACTTGGGAACTTGCCTAGAACCACAATGACTTTTATATTTACAAAAAAAGTAACGAAAACTTTTGTTAAAAATATTCAGTACAATTTAGTATAATCAGCGTACACATATAACTTACGTTTAAGAGTCATCATCCTTTAAATAAACACAAATATTGAATAAAGTGTGTTTAAACAAACTATTGACGTACTACAAATCATAATATTATATACAAATCTGATTTTCTTTTAAATTTATATTAAAGTTTATTTCTTAGAGTATTATATTTAATAAAGAAAAGTTATCTCATTTTTATTCACACCTTTCACTTTATTTATAAGGTTACTTTAAATTAAATCTTTACATCAACTTAAACGTTTTCATTCTTTTTCGTCTTCTATTCCATTTCATTTCAGTCAAGCATTTCATTGGCCTTAGTATGTAAGTGATTGCACAACTTTTCTTCATGTTAGAGGTTACATATTTTAGTTTGATTTGTAAATTACAAATATTAGAATGGGATGGGAAAATGTATAGGCGGTTTGTGGTTTATGATGGTTACTGAAAAATCTAGACTACAAAAATAAAAGTATATATGCATAAGAAGTTTAGAAAATTTATAAAAAAATAAATATAAGAACCAACTATTTGTAGCAAAATAATTGTCTAGACTCTAAACGTGTAAAATTAGTAGCTTGTAAAAACATAATGTATTGTTGTATCCATTAGTTCAGGAAATAAACAATATGATAATAACTCGAATGAATCTCTATATCATTTACAGTAGGGATCCCACTAGAAAGGGTCGCTAAAAATAATGTCCATAAGGAGAAGATGGAACTAATCAAATTTATATTTGACAGGCTAAAATTTAAAATGAAAGCTATGTGATCTATAAAATATATTATTAGATTTCTCACAGATTTGTCTTAACATATGGTGACTGGGTCCGGTTTAATTAACGATTTTATAAACCCTCAACCTTTCTAATTACACTTTCCAGGATATCGATATTGTGGCCCAGGTTCCAGATTGGAGAAGAGAAAAAGGAGAAGAAGATGGCATTAACGATTTTAAAGTTGTATATAAAGACCATGATATATAGTTTACAAGTCACCATATAATGGAAGACAGGTAGCAAGTAAAGGCATTTATTGTGCAAGAGGTAGCTTTTTTAAATTTTGGTTACCTGAATGGGGAACGAAATTAATAAACCTAGAGAGTCCAAAACTTGTTACAGAAACTAACTGCTTCATTTGGTTTAAGTATTTGGGTTTGAAGAAAAACCAATATAAAAACTAGCCATAATTTGAACGGTTATGGTGGAAGTATGATTCAGATAATTTGGGAAAAAGCTTTTAATGGAAAACATATATTAAAAGAAGGTAGTATAAAATAAATGTCTTATAAAATATTATCCTTCTAGAAAACACAGTTATTTTTTTGTAGGTGTGTGAGAAACGTTTGGTAAATATTTGTGCACTGTTTACTTTATTTCATAATTCATTTCATGTCCATGAATAACTAAATGAACATATTTTTTCTTTAGAATGTAATTAATAGTTTTCATTAGAAATTAAGTTGTATTTTTTATATAATTTTGTTTTGAGATTAATTAAATTCATACTTATATGCAACTATTATTGTTGCTTTGAAAAGGAGAGAATCCCTCAGGGGCACACTCGTAGTGAGTACAGGTGTAGTAAACTTAATTAACACTAGTTGGCAGGGACGGATTTATAAATGTTCCGCCCCTAGGCACTGTTCTGACTGCCGCCCTCCTGTAGTACTTCATAATATCCATAATATCCTACGATATTATAGAAAGATGTATGTTTCCTTGATTGATTGATATCTCGGGCTCCGAGATTGTTTTTAAAGTACTAGACATAACTTTTTTTGGCTCCAAAACGAATTCAATACAGGTTACTTGGCCAGACAACATCTAGTTGCGTAAATAAATAAATTATAGGGTCAAAACGGTTTAATATTTTGGGTTTAATATTGTGTGTTGGTAACGAAATAATCAACGAAAACTGGAACAAACAAAGTAGGCCCTAATCATAACAGCTGTTTGAAAAATTAAAGCCTCCTGACAGGATAAACACTATTTCAAAATGTGGGATGAAAATTGCATTAAGTATTAAAAGAAATGTGTATACATTTAATGACTCTGAAAGGTTATATAGTAATTGGATGAACTGATAAAAATGAAATATTACCGAGCAAGACTCGGTCTACCAAGTGCTTTATGTTAATTCCATTATTTCAATCATATACTAAATATGCCTCGACGTCAAGAAAGTAGTGATATACACAATTACGAGGTTTAGAAAATCTGTGTAACTACGGTTTTACACAAACTTAGTCTACTAGGTAAGACTGTGTATGATCTATCAATACAATTTAATATTTCCTACAAGGCCCAAGAAACCAACTTTTCGATCTTACATTTTATTATATGATTTTGTAAAATAATCATTTATTTAAAATCCAAAAAGTAACACAACCTCCGTTATTTTAATGGTGATTTTCCACGCTATCTTATTTACAAAATCATTGTACCAGACATAAATTTTAACAAGAATACGCTGTATTGTGTAACAGGCCTAAGAAGGCACTTCGCAGTTCGGGTGAAAACGCTGTACTATTCTCGAAGTAAACGTTAGGTTCTCTCAAGGAGGGCAATTCTCAGGTAGCTGGCGATTCGGAGGCAAAGTTAATGTTTGTGGAACGGTGTTATTTTCCGACATAATCCACCTCTTCCTCTGCCGCCCCGCACCGGGCACAAGTGCTTTCTTAGGGCTGTTCTACTATACAAGATCCTAGAGCTTATTAGAGGCACTGGGGTCGGTGTAAAGTGAATAAAGAAAGGGGAGCACAATAGGCCGAAGTGCCGGAGGCCAACAGAGCTTCAGCAATATGTTCCCAATGCAAAAAGAGAAGAAAAAAGTCAGTGTCGAAAGATATCAAGAATTGGTCTAGAGAGACTAGATAAGAAAGATAAAAGATGGGGGATTTAACCCAAAACTAAATAAAAAGGTTAGATCCAACTAGGTTCCCTTGGGATTCTTGTTATGGGACTACCCCCTGAGGCTCACTATAGTGAGTAAGGTATGAAGAATCTGAGGAACATAGCTGGAACTACACTTTTTATATTGTAGTCTTGGTTTAGCTACATCCTACTTTATCATCTTTCCTATTAGGTCTCGCTTGACCAAATTTTGTTCTCTTCCAATCCTGAAGCTATTCGAGTATCGAGGACTAGTAGCCTTCATTTTATTTAACTCGCTTTGGCGGGTACATACACAAATTTTGTAATATATTTCAAACAAACTTCCTGATTGTCTAGAACTTGAAATATTGAACATAGCTGAGAACTAGATGACAATGCAATAATATTGGGTCAAATTAAAAAATATTGTTAAATATGTTTTTCAATAATATGTCACCTATTCTTGCGTGACACACAAAATACACACACACACACATCTATTTTTTGAATTTTTAATGTAATGGTATACTAACTCTGCATCTTTAGTGTTACAAATAGCTAATTTGTCAAACAAGTCATTTCGAATCCCTACCTTTCAATAATATGTTATTTTGTATTTTAAGTGATCCGGCAGTGTTTATTCAACAACACGAGCCCAGAAAGTACAGTTTCCTGGTCCGAAAGGACCGATACACTGACATCAGAGTACAGCCTATTTAATACATTATCTACAATGCTAGTTAGGTGTAACCTACATGAGTAATACAACACATTGTATAATGCTGCTAGATATCATGATGGCATCCATCAACTTGTTTAATACACCGTGAAGATACTAAAAACAATTAAAGAGTACCTCAAATAATTAATGGTAGTTTATGCAGTGATTGTACTGTATTAAAGGTATAATAAAAACCTTTAATACAAGAGAGCGATTTCCGAACTTGAAGAATGTCTTAAAGGCTGATTACAATAAAATACTACTGCTCACACTCCAAATTTTATTAAAATCATTCCACCCGGGCTATAGAGAACTGCATACTCGATAGATGTACATTATTAAAAAATGATTTTTTTGGACACAAGAGGCCTCAAATGGTACATCCACAAAAAACTTGACACCGATTTTTTGTTTACCCATCACATAACTTTTTCTTAAAACTGTCTCAAAAGCTCGATATGAATCAAATACGCTTTTAAGCTGAGAATATATTTTTAGCTCCTTTTTTAAGCATTTTTTAAAGAGATGGCGTTATGGTTAACGTGAAATTTTAGATTGACGGCTACCAAAATTATATTTTTGTTGACGTTACGTATTATTACGCACCGTTTATATTTTTTCCACAATCAATATGTTTGTTTCTTTCTACAGAGCTTAAAGAATTAAAGATAGTAATAATAAATAAATCAAACAAATATATATCTAAGACAACTGAAAATTTATTGAAATACTGATCACAGATTATAATAACTGGTTTATTTTCTGTTTGAGACTATCAGTAATTTTGAGTACGATGCCAATAAGTTTATTTTCTGTTGCAGACAATCAGTAATTTTGAGTACGATGCCGATAAGTTTATTTTCTGTTGCAGACAATCAGTAATTTTGAGTACAATGCCAATTGGTTTATTTTCTGTTGCAGACGATCAATGATTTTTAGTACGATGCCAATTCGTTTATTTTCTGTTGCAGACGATCAATGATTTTTAGTACAATGCCAATTCGTTCATTTTCTGTTGCAGAGAATCAGTAATTTTGAGTACGATGCCAATTGGTTTATTTTCTGTTGCAGAGAATCAGTAATTTTGAGTACGATGCCAATAAGTTTATTTTCTGTTGCAGACGATCAATGATTTTGAGTACGATGCCAATAAGTTTATTTTCTGTTGCAGACGATCAATGATTTTTAGTACTATGCCAATTCGTTTATTTTCTGTTGCAGACGATCAATGATTTTTAGTACGATGCCAATAGGTTTATTTTCTGTTGCAGACGATAAATGATTTTTAGTACGATGCCAATTGGTTTATTTTCTGTTGCAGACGATAAATGATTTTTAGTACGATGCCAATTGGTTTATTTTCTGTAGCAGACGATAAATGATTTTTAGTACGATGCCAATTGGTTTATTTTCTGTTGCAGACGATAAATGATTTTTAGTACGATGCCAATTGGTTTATTTTCTGTTGCAGAGAATCAGTAATTTTTAGTACGATGCCAATTGGTTTATTTTCTGTTGCAGAGAATCAGTAATTTTGAGTACGATGCCAATAAGTTTATTTTCTGTTGCAGAGAATCAGTAATTTTGATTACGACGCCAATTGGTTTATTTTCTGTTGCAGACGATCAATGATTTTTTGTACTATGCCAATTCGTTTATTTTCTGTTGCAGACGATCAATGATTTTTAGTACTATGCCAATTCGTTTATTTTCTGTTGCAGACGATCAATGATTTTTAGTACTATGCCAATTCGTTTATTTTCTGTTGCAGACGATCAATGATTTTTAGTACTATGCCAATTCGTTTATTTTCTGTTGCAGACGATCAATGATTTTTAGTACTATGCCAATTCGTTTATTTTCTGTTGCAGACGATCAATGATTTTTAGTACTATGCCAATTCGTTTATTTAAGTTGCAGACGATCAATGATTTTTAGTACTATGCCAATTCGTTTATTTTCTGTTGCAGACGATCAATGATTTTTAGTACTATGCCAATTCGTTTATTTTCTGTTGCAGAGAATCAGTAATTTTGAGTACGATGCCAATAAGTTTTTTTTTCTGTTGCAGAGAATCAGTAATTTTGAGTACGATGCCAATAAGTTTATTTTCTGTTGCAGAGAATCAGTAATTTTGAGTACGATGCCAATAAATTTATTTTCTGTTGCAGAGAATCAGTAATTTTGAGTACGATGCCAATTCGTTTATTTTCTGTTGCAGACTATCAATGATTTTTTTGTACTATTCCAATTCGTTTATTTTCTGTTGCAGACGATCAATGATTTTTTTGTACTATGCCAATTCGTTTATTTTCTGTTGCAGACGATCAATGATTTTTAGTACTATGCCAATTCGTTTATTTTCTGTTGCAGACGATCAATGATGTTTAGTACTATGCCAATTCGTTTATTTTCTGTTGCAGACGATCAATGATTTTTAGTACTATGCCAATTCGTTTATTTTCTGTTGCAGACGATCATTGATTTTTAGTACGATGCCAATTGGTTTATTTTCTGTTGCAGACGATAAATGATTTTTAGTACGATGTCAATTGGTTTATTTTCTGTTGCAGACGATAAATGATTTTTAGTACGATGCCAATTCGTTTATTTTCTGTTGCAGACAATCAATGATTTTTAGTACTATGTCAATTCGTTTATTTTCTGTTGCAGACAATCAATGATTTTTAGTACTATGCCAATTCGTTTATTTTCTGTTGCAGACAATCAATGGTTTTTAATACTATGCCAATTCGTTTATTTTCTGTTGCAGACAATCAATGATTTTTAATACTATGCCAATTCGTTTATTTTCTATTGCAGACATCAATGATTTTTAGTACTATGCCAATTCGTTTATTTGCTGTTGCAGACAATCAATGATTTTTAGTACTATGCCAATTCGTTTATTTGCTGTTGCAGACAATCAATGATTTTTAGTACTATGCCAATTCGTTTATTTTCTGTTGCAGATATCAATGATTTTTAGTACTATGCCAAATCGTTTATTTTCTGTTGCACAGATCAATGATTTTTAGTACTATGCCAAATCGTTTATTTTCTGTTGCACAGATCAATGAATTTTAGTACTCTGCCAATTCGTTTATTTTCTGTTGCAGACATCAATGATTTTTAGTACTATGCCAATTCGTTTATTTTCTTTTGGGTGGAGACTACCAGTAATTTATTTGCTCCTGGAAGCTCAGTTATTCAGGCCCTTAATGTATTAAGTTGAACATCGTTTATTTAATTTACAATTTTGTAACTGTAATAATTTTTGATTGCGGAGTAATTTCTATACACATTAGATTTAATTACAATTACATAGAATCATTTAAATTTAGACACAACAGAAGCAAATTTAAATTGACCTAAACTTTAAGATTTTATAAACTTTTAAATACTAAACTATATCCATGGATACGGCAATTTTTAATTTTGAATCATGACTTCATTGTTGAAGTGGTCAAATTAAGAGGTTATTAAAAACAGATATTTTCATCTATTATAAAGGGCCCATAAACATTTCACAAAATTTCCCAGTTACCCCAAAACTATTCTTCACCACAATGTCAGTTCGGTATTTTCAAAACAAAAAATGAAAATAAATCATGTACACTGTCTTTGACAAAGAATTTATAATATTTAAAAAGACCTAAACTTTAAGTTCGAACTTATAATGACGGTGGTTAAACGGTAATTTCTATGTTTTGGTAATTTGTCCCGAATGCTGAATTTCCGATTTCGCTCAAGGGTTTGGAACATTATTTTAACATAAAATTGGAGGAAATCGGTAGAGCTGATTTTTAGTTATTATGTTTTTATTACAGGTTCATTGCCGATTTTATTCGTGATAATTCACTAATCGGTATTTTTTGGAGAGATGACAACAAGTACATTTTACTGAAGCTTTTAGAGACTTACATAATATGACTCCGACAACAAGAGACATTAATTACCCCGTGCCCTACATGTTTAGGACTATAACCTCTGAGTAACCGACAAAGGTTTAAGAACAGTGTTAAGAGGCACCATACCAAGTATAATATTACCTTTTATTTCAAAACATGAAAGAAAATAAAAGTATTCGCAATGTTAATAGACAGCTTATTGATAGATAGATAGATTTACTGTAAACCACCCATCGTAACGGTAGCTTTGAGACACCATCTTCAGCTAATACGTCAGCATATATTATATTGACCATAATAACACATGGGGCCAAAACAATTCAACGGCTCAATAGTCGGGTGGTGTAAATGACATATAAATCTAGTAAGGGATGTCCTTTTCATTCCCTTACTTGCACTTATTCTAGACAAAGTTTCATGAAGGGTCAAATAAAATCTTGTTTATTTTTACAAAGAAATATCAGTTTTTAAGCGTTCTGGGTATAAAAAAAGTGTGATTTAGAATGACATACGGTGTGCCAACAGGTTATATAGTAATTGGATGAACTGATAAAAATGAAATATTACCGAGCAAGACTCGGTGTCTACCAAGTGCTTTATGTTAACTCCATTATTTCAATCATATACTAAATCGGAACAGTCCATAAAAGGATTTTGTTAAAAACACTGAGAATTACTTTTTTCAAATTTTAATCGCATTTAAAGGTATATGCTCTTACAAACTAAAACAAAAATACGTTAAATTTTTATGTTTGGAAAATAATTGATCTAATACTATGAAACAATTCCAATTGAAACAATAAAAAAATACAATGAATAGACTTGAACAGTAATCACATAAAACTATTAGGCTAATAACATAGTTGATATAATAAAATAAAATTCTAGTTAAGGCTAATCTTAATCAGTAGACTATTAGTTGTAAAAGGTACAACCAACAATATTATGTAAACGAAAAAACTTATAAAATCTTAAACATACTAAGTTGTGAAATGAAATAAAAAATAAAATCAGTGACATCATGAACTCACCGTTGTGTAGCGACCCAAATATCTCATCCGATCCTCGAAACTGGCGTCCCCGGCTTGCCAGCTTTTTTACCACAGCAAACACTCTTTGCAAAACGTTTCTCCAATATTTCCTTTCAGTTTCGACGTACGAATCCAATTGAGTATCAAGTGTCCCAACTCCTCTTTTACGAGTCAATAGAGCTTGTTCAGAGTTCATGTACTCCTGTGAATTTTCATGGGTGGACAAAATCGCTCCAATATTTTTCCAGTCTGACACACCTTCACTAGCTAATTTGGAACTTGTCGTTGTCTGAGTTGTCTGTCCAAATAAACTGCAGGAAGCGCAAAATACCGAACCTGTACTTTTTGAATACACCAAGTAGTCCGTGATATGTTTTCTCCATTTAACAATTTCCTATTAAAGAAATGTTTGTTTAAATATCTTACTTTGTCGCCAAAATCTCTTTTTGAATTTTTAAAATCACAGTCTTTGTTCTGGTTTATCCCTCTTTTAAATAATATATCAATTGTAGCATCGTTTATTTTCCACTCAATTGGGTCGTCACTTACATTAAAATCTGTTTCAGTTTGTTTTAAAACTAAATTACCTGAATTTACACTTAGCTGTTCAACGGCGTCGATGTCTAGTTCGATTTCACCGCTTTGTTCTAAACTGCTCTATTTTTGATAAACGTGCTGCATTGCGAATTCAGCGCCTTTTGACTCTATTTTCGGTCACCGCCGCGCCGCGCCTACCATCGTGGCGCCACGGTCCCGCTGGCAGTGCCGCCCCCTGGAGCGTGCCGCCCCTAGGCACTGGCCTAGAGTGCCTAGTGGGAAATCCGCCACTGCTAGTTGGGTTTACACCTCTCTTCATATAGTATCGGGTTACATTCCTTTCTTTCAAGTTACCTATTAGGTCTCTTATGATAATGATGACAGAAAGGTTTTTCGCCTATAAACAAAGAAAAATGATGAAAACACTTAATGGTCTTAACTTGGTTTCTTAATAAAGGCAAAAATCAGTATTTCAATTTCTTTTTTCTCTCTCTCGGCTGAAGCTAAGTGGAAGGGAGGTCCTATAAAGCCTCATTGATTTTTAGTAGATATTGTGACAACGCGTCTTGATTGACAGGAAAACTTTTATAACTGAACATGAATGAATGAAGTATTTATTGCTTAAAAGAGATTACTCTTTTAAGTGTTTATTTATCTACAGCGAAAGATATTACATTATATAGTTAATACAAAACCATACTATCACACAAAATACATTATAATAAAAGTAATAGCGCAACACAGTATATTATTATAAACAATATCAAATGGTTATTGTGTTTTTCTTAAACTGAAATTAATTTTTTTGTAACTTGTACATTTAAATACTTGGACGGTAAAATATATGTTTCATTCTTAATCCAGATAATTAACTTTATGTACTACTAAAGATAATGCATTGTATGATAATGTATAATAATATATGTTACTTCAAGGTGACTTTGAAGTACCTGGCACTATAAGTTTTTGGGAATCTCTACATTTGTTCAATGTCGAAAATGTGAGAAATGTTTGCCCATAATACATTGTAAACATAAAATTCACAAATTTTAAGAACACTTAAGATTAATTTCAGTTATATTTAGAATTGGACATAAGACTAACCCCAAGCCATAATTATTTATTAATACTTAACCCTTGTCACAAAATATTAATTTTGTAAGTACTATGCAACAGTTATGTCAATTATTTTTTATATGTATTAATAAATATTTTTCGTAAAAAATAAACTCTTTGAGTAAATGTTCCACTACTGATGGCGTTGGTTCTATTTTACATTTAACAATATCTGTTGTTTAATATGGAAAAGTCCTAAATTGTTAATAACATCCATTGAGTGAGTAAGCTTTGACAGAATGAAAAATCTGGAATTTCCTAATGTTTTGGCTGGTAGTTCGACCTTTGTTTAAAAAAGTAGTAAACATACCGGGACTTACGGAGAGTGATTAAAGTAATAAAAAATATCCGCGATTACAAATTTCGTTAATTTACTTTAATACATTCATACTCTTGAGAAAGAAGATTACATCTTAATAAATTAAAACTGTCTGTTTTCGAGATTTTTCAATAAAATATATATTTTCTTAAAGATTAACCCATGTCCCATGAAGATATTACACTATTATTTATTACTTATTTCCTTAATTTGAATAGAAATTTCTTCATATTAAATATATTGTTATTTATTTTAATATTGTGTGAGCAAACCGTTTGATAATTCATTAGCATGGGTAGATGGAAATAATGATATAACAAAAATTTATGAATAAATATAAATCAAAGGAACATGGAAGAACTAGGAACATTGAATATGTGTAAATAAAACTCAAATAATTAGAGTTTCAGAATATTGTTAGAACATAAATTGATTTAAAAAAATATAATAAATTATCACAAAAACATTAGTTTCCATTGATATTCCCACTATAGAAAACACAATTCTATAATCATGAAAACTAAGTATTGTTCACTGGCTGTCAAAATATATTGACATTAACGGATTTCTAGTTAAAGGTTCATCCTTCATGAGATAGTACGATCTAATTTTACCGCTTTCGTTAGAAAAAAAGCATCAGTCTTTCTACAAAATGCAAATACCACCGGTTTACTTAGTTTATTTACACTACTGACGTTAAACGAAAATAAACGTGATTGCACTTGGAACGGTAAAGAAAATATTTTTTGCTTATACTTTACTATTACTATAATCACTAGGTCCTTGTAATATTATCGTCCATGTCTATAATATTCAAATGTAAAACTATATATATTTTTTCATTCGATATGAAATTGACATTTTGGAGCAGCAAACTACTTCTCACTCCAAGTTATAGAACTTGTAAATAGACTTTGAATGAGTTGCATTTTTAAACAAAGTGTTTCTCGATATATATGAAAATAAAGTAAATGGATTGGCATATATTTTAAAACTATGCGACCTTGGTTTCCTAGCTTCAAATAGATATTGATTTTAACAGGATTTAAAACAGTAAATGCTATGTTTGCTAATTTTCAATGGGTTTGTAGTCTATCTACAATACACGATGTTTAAAGTATAATCACAAACTGTCCCTCTTCTCCTCTCTCAAAAAGTCCATTCCAGGCAGATTATAAATAAAAAAATGAAACATTGTGGTTTAGTTTCATAGTAATTTAAGCTTCATATCATTTTCTTCCGTAACATTTTGAACTGATTTATCCCAGATTGCTTTTAAGTTATTTTTGTATTTTAGATAGGAATATATATTATTTATGAAGAAACTTATGCTTAACATATGTGTCGGAGTTTGATAGTTTGTGAAAGATGATAGAGATCAGAAGGGCTTCGTCAATATGGGTATTCCGTAGGAATGACTTGGTAAATATATAAAACGAAAGTTCATCCTGGGGGGGGGGACCAGCCCTCGGACAATGAACAAGGTAGAGTGCTGGCGGGATCAGCCGAGAGACCACTCAGATATTGAACGTTCGTCCTGGAGGGATCAGCCTTCAGAAAACAGACTAATACAGTTTGCAGACTAATACAGTTTGCAGACTAATAGGCTCTTAAAATTACAAAAGGCGGTCATTTTGAAAATGGCGGATAGCAATTAAACGAAGGACAATGAGAAAATATTTTACTGAGCATTTTTCGTTCCTTTAGGTATGTATTTTCCAGAAATGTATAACGCTCTACTGTTTCTTGTGACACATTACAATATATTATATATTTCTCTGAAATCATTATCTTTTTCCTGTAAAGTACAACTTACAGAACGTGAGTTGGATAAGTCTTTCTAATTATATTAATTTCATAATGTTAATTATAAGAAAATAAAATGATTTATAGACGTCCTATAAGAGACTCTTCGAAAACCTTATAATATGGCGGGGGGGAGTGAAAATCCTCAGGGATATGCAACTTGACGTTTATTATCAGAATGACAGCATGCAGTGGCTGTGAAGACAAATATTGTCGCGTCATTTTGTCTAATTACTTTGTATATTTAATAATGTTTGAACCATTATCACTACAATTCACAGGTCTGTATTTATGTATTTATATATATTTTGTTATTTACTGTTAAAATAGTTAGTTTTAACATTGCTGTTTATATCACAATCGAAAGTTGTAACATAATGTAGTATTTAATCAAATTTAAATTTGTTTTATGACATTGTAAAGTTCACTGAGTTTATTAATTTTTTTTCTCAATACTTTAGTATTTAAAACCACATCTGATAAATATAGTTTTCTATATTTTGAAGCAAAATCAATATTTCAAACATAAAAAAAAATAATAAAAATACACTAGAGCTTTCTAGTTTTGAACTCTTAAAAACAAAGTTGAATATATTTTTTGCTCATAAAATCATTCATAATAACAATTACCATATAGTAAAATCTGATGCGTTAACCCTCGAATTCCCTGTATATTATTCTTAGATGGAAAAATCTTTTAGTACAATCTGCAAGAATTTTATTTTTTTAATTCACAAAAATAATAATATAGGCCTAATGTTAAACTCAACATTTAACATGATTTTTCAGAGAAAAGTAGATACAGTACTATTTATGTATGTAACAAAAAAATCTTTAACTGGTATTCCACAAAAATACCTAAATATACAATACAAAATATTTTTTATAATTTTATCAAGATATAAAAAAACTTTTTTCGTTTATTTGTGAATACAAGTGTGTAATAAAATTTATCAATTTAGAAAATTTCCTAATTTGTAATATACCATTATTTAAAAAAGATACGAAAAAATCATCTACGTAATAAAAAAATGTTAGATAATAAAATTTTGGAGGTAATATATCGGTAATAAAAAAAACATTTCCAACCCAAGTGCAAATTTCTAGATAAACAGATAAATACAATATATTTTTGTAATTTTTTTCTAGATATGAAAAAGTTATGTGGTCTTTATGTAAATACAATAATGTAAAAAAATATATCGATTTAAAAAAAATTGTATTCGAAAAAATAGTGCTTACGAAGAAACTGCAAAACGGCAGCGGCTAAAATGTTAGGCTTATATTTCAAAATTCACAAAAAAATAGGATAATAATGAAAAGCCGAAGGTATTTTTGAAAGAAAAGATCAAAAGAAGTGAAAACAACCTTTAAAAAAGTGTGTTTGCCAACTTGATAGAACAAAATTTTTGAACAGAACTGGTTGAACAGAACAGATTTTGTTGTCTGCTTCCACTGAGCGGTGTTTCAAAGTGACGAGGAGAGACACAATAATTGATCGATTTTAATCATTTAACGTATTACAATTGTGGATACTTTAGCTATGTGAAAATGAATGTGCAGATTATTAGTTGTACAATAGTGACAAATTAATTGCAATTAGACTATTTTTAGTGGGCAGAATGTTTAATTTTAACCCTTTTCTTGGCAAGAAAAAAAACTTTTTATAAATGTGCTTTACTAACAATCTGGCAGTGTGTCTTTTTAGATACACTGTAATTTTAGTGCATACATATTATATTATACATACAAAATAAGATTTGAATGTCAACTTACCTTCTAAAAACTGTGTTTTATATGTTTTTATGATGAAAAGTCCTTATGGATTAACCTAAACTTTCTAAATAATACCAAAACTTGAAGAAGTTGCTAGGCAACAGATTGAATAACAACAACACAATAAAACAGCTGCACACAGGTTCCCACCTTTTCAAAGCCTTCTAAATGGCTTCTGCCATAGAGTAAAATATCTAAAGATATGCACTGAGTTAAAAAATAAATAAGAAACTAAACATAGATTAAATTACATATATTAATATAAGCTGTATCCAAAAGGACACAGTGCAAAGAAAATGGTTAAAATCTGTTGTAGGTAGTCGGTAATAGTGGAATGGCATATGCGGGGCAGATACTGATAGAACTATAAAAGCCACGATAATTTGAAAGAGGAAGAAATATACTTTAAGAAGACGTCAGTTTAGAGTAGTTGGCCTGAAATTATGAATTATTAAAAATAAACAAAAATGAGATTTGTTTCGAACAAAATGGTTACGCTCTAGCACTAGCAGTGACATGGCGAGACACACTAGTTTTATCTATTTTAATCATTTTATGAGTCATTGTTTTTGGTATTTTAGTTATAAGAATATGAAATATCAGATCAATAATCTTACATTCAAGCCAAATTTATTGCCATTGGACTACCCTTAGAGGACGAAGTGTTGAATTGTAAAATGTTTGTTGAGCGTAGTGAATTGTAGTCGGTTGCCACTTTCAGGGTTTTAATGAATATTTTATTTCATTCACTTTTATTTTAGCCATGTAACGTAATTTCACATAATAATCAAAACTAACCAACAAACCAAATTATTAATAATCATCCGAATAATAGATTTTATCATAAAAATGCAACACGAACAGGAATTAAAATTAAACTATTATAATACGAAGACTGATAGTGAAATATTTAATTACATGGTATTCTGGTTTTCGACATGCAAGAGGAGTTGTAATATAACAAGTTGTTTTCAAACAATGCAATATAAGCAGATTCTTTAAATATAATGACCAACATTTGGTTTCTTGGGTCTCGTTGCAAATGTTAAATTGAATTGTTAGATTAGGGAGTCTTAACCAGTAGGGTAAATACGTTTAAACAGGTTTTATGAACCTCATATTTGTGTATATTACTATTTTCTCAAAATCGGCTAGGCTCTAACCAACCTCGTAGATATGTAGGACAATATATATTAAAAAATCTCCACTCATATCGCTCGTGTTGGTGACTCCTCGTAATTATACGAATACTGTATCACATTTACTTGGGATATCAGTTTTCGAAATTAGATTTTAGACAATTTTTTTTATTTATCATAGTAGTGAGGTCGTGTTGATACCATTTCATGCAGAATTGAAATTTGCTAATATTTATCTAATTTAATGTGTTATATAACACTCGATAAATGAACAAACAATTATTTAAAATTATTATTATTTAAAAATTGTAATTCGAATTTTATGAATTTCAATAAGGTTCTCTATATTGCACCCTATACTAAATTTCATGTTCTTATCTTCATTTAAGTGTTGGTTATTCATCTAAAACAGCTCAGACAGGCGTAAGGAAGAAGTGACCGCTAGGGAATGACATGAATTACTCACGGTTTGCCAGTTCTGAGTCAATTAATTTAGATTGTTAGCAGGTTCATTAATTATGTAATAGTGTTTATAAGGATAGTAAAATCTTTTTAAATTACACAATGCTCATTAATATAACAGAAATAAATTGTCATCGATTTAAAATGTGTAATAAAAAAAAAATATTGTTGTTGTTGAGGTATAAAAAAAATTAGGCGTTCTGAAACTTTGCCTATCAGCATTAGTAATTTAGTGTTAGTATAAAATTTAGTAAATAATGTTGTGGAAATAATTATTTGTTCTAAATTTTATTATACATTTTCGCATTTGTTTTTTTAAAATACAATTATTGGTATACAAATTGCCTCACATGTTGTTTAATTGCGAGATATATAGCTAACTTTACTCTTTTAAAGTAGATTTAGTATTATGTGTAGATATTAAAAATAATTAAAAATTTTACAGAGGGCGTCTCACTACAACTAACCTGAACCTATGACTACATAAATACTGAATACATTATGTAGTCATTGCCTGAACGTACGTTAATTTATGTACTTTAATTATAGGGTCTGTTGCATACTTATACCTATACAAGCGACAATGATCATTTGAGTTTTTACTCCTTTACATTGTACAATCATAATATTGTATGAGTTAACAACATGTATTAGTAAAATTAACAACCTTTAAGATATGAAGGGAAGAAAGTTTAACGTGTTTACTTTCCAAACGCTACAAAACATGCCATTTTTAATCATGCATAAAGGGTTGAACAATGATGATGTCGAAGTTCTGAGGTGATATTTTGGTCTAACACATATAAAATATGTAAAAATGTTTTTGGTTCCTTCCAAATCGCCCCTCTACCAACACACATTACAATTGACAAAATTACTATGAATTCCTTTAAATTTTATTACATAAAAATCGTTGTTCCATTATACGTAAATACAAATATTTTTAGTTAAGTATAATGTCAACTGTTCAGTTGTTCTATGGAATTTCTTCAGAACTTCAATACATAATAACCGTGCATAATTGAAGAATAATAAAGTGTGCATATTCTGACTGACGCAACGGAAAGTTTTAACTATCAAGTTAAACTATTCAAGTTTACTATCGGGGGAAAAAAATGAAGGACGACGTTAAAATGTTTGTGGAACCAATATTATAAGTGTTATAAGGGTGTAAAGTTGGAAAAAAATTCAAAAATAAATTAAAGTATCAAACATGCATTAGATTTAAGGAATTGTATAATTATAAGATGGAAGGATGAAAGAAGGAAAGCAGGTAAGAGAAAGAGTAAGAGAAAATAAGGATCCAAAGTGCGAAACTGATTGAAGCTCGAAAATATTAAGATAAAACATTGCTGACAGATAAATGTATAAATTTCAAGCAATCATTGCTGTATGCTCACTTGACTGCAGAACAGAACGCAGCTTTGATTGCTGATGTAGTTGTCTGTAATCATAAGGAATGCTGAAGGCGTTGGTGTTTTGTTTTGGAGATAACACATCAAGACTTGTTGACCCCATGGACGGGTTGCTTCTCTTTCTAGAGTGTTCTTCTAATCATAGCTGTTGTTCCGATCAACTGTTAAGTTTCATCCCATTTCCTTTCGGTTACCCTTTTCAACTAAGGGTAAGATTGCACTGGGAAGTCATCTCGCGACAGGAATGCCAACCTCGATGAATCGTGGTGAAAGAGTCACAGACTAAACATCAAGTTTTTTTTTGTACTGCGGTATATTTAAAATTTATAAATAATTCTATTCCATTCCTACTGTCTGCTTCAAAGACGGTTTTGTATGGTTTATGTACATTATAAATTACAAATATTTATACTCTATTATGACTTAAAGTATTTTTGAATATATTTATAACACATTAAATGCATATTATGCGTATGCATTTTAGGACATTATAATTTAGAATTATGTATGTTCTATATTTAACACGGTGTTAAAGGCACAGCTCAAGTGTTTTACAAGGTTTGCTCTTCTAACCCAAGTGTGTTTACATTGGAAAACTGTATCGAAACTGTTTAGGGAGGTTCGAGGGTAATCTTTGTTTGTTTAGTCGTTCGGGTGTTAATGTTTATCTTTTGTATTCTAGTCAATGATCCTATACTGCTCACATACACTCGAACTACCCCTCCCTCTTAACTCATCATAAAAAAAAATATGAAACTTATTAATTTCTTAACATTTATTGCCTGTATTTATTATTATTTTTTTGTAGTTTTGTATTAAATAAAAATAGTTTTATAGTAATATTAAAAAACAGCATATCTTTTAATGGTAATTTCTTCATTATAAATTGGTTTTAAACACTGGACTGTGATACTTAATATGACTTATTTCGTCTATTTGAAAATACCTGAAAATGTCTAAATAGTTTTTAAAAAAAACTGACTCCTAACATAAGGTTAATTTTTCGCTTTTTCCAAATATTTATTATTTCAAAAACTCAAAATATATTCTTTGTTTATTCATAAAAATGTTTTTCAGCATTTCAAATTTGTACAACATGTTACTATTTGAATTCAACAACATGAATTCTAAAACACAAACAAAAAAAACACAACATGTATCTTTATCTTAAACTAAAATTCTTACTCTAATTATTCACATTAATTATTTTTAAAATTATCTTCTTAATTTGGTTTAATTTATTTGTGAATTTATTTCTGACCTTTTATAGAATTTATATTTTATTTAAAAATAATTTATCTTTTGGTTGTTTATTTTTTAAATACTTGTTTAATGATCACGGAATTAACATATTTCGAAATGCCTGTGTTGAAGCCTTTCGGTGAATCTTTGTAGTTTCCTAATTGTAAAATTGATATGATGATCACAGAACCAGTCGTCTGGTTAGACAACTTCCGTTCAAACTTGCTGCTGCTGATTCCATAGAAGGACATTGGTTATTCTACAATCATAGATTTTTTTCAAATTCACCTTCCCTGGAGAAATTGATTGATTTCTATTTCGTATTTACTTTCTTGTGCACTTTGTAATTTAATTTAATTGACTGTTAATCTCTAACTGCTATTATATCATACGAAGACTGTTCAATTTCCGTCTGTTTAGTATCAGGGATAAGGCAAGAATGACATATTGCAAATGAGGTTCATGGCGTTGCAGGATTTTAACCATAAAAGATCTTGAAACCATACAAGAATATTTTATTGAATTTTGTAGTTCAAATCCCCAATAGGCTTTTTGCCATCTTTTTTCTAATTTTCTGTTGTGTTAGTTCGCTTCGCTCAGAGTTATTCAATTATTTAATTGAATTGTAAAAAAATATTTATGTTTTTATTGCATTTTTAGCAACATATATCAAATCTATCACATCTTTTGTAACAGTCGTAGTGATTTAAGACATAGCTTGGAGCAGTAAATTGTATTACATTTCATTTGTACAAATTTATATAAATAATATTGTTTATTATAGACAGCAATCTCTGGTAGGACGTAAGTAATTGATTTGAAACATTCTTCTATTACTTCTAGTATTATCGTAACTTCATGAACGTCATTTACAAAAGTTGTTTATGTTTACTATACAATATCTATGTATAGAATACAAGGAAAATAAAGTTTATCAAAAAGTTAGGATAGCAATGGGAGTGGCAGATGAATGTACTCAAATGAAATATACTTTCAGCAGGAAAAAAATTATCATAACATAACAAGGAAGTGATGTTTTTATTTTTTTAAAAAAGGATGTGAATTATAAAGTTCATTATTTAATCAGAACTATTTATACAATACGTCTTTAAGAGAGTTATGTCATGATTACACGATATGTAAGTATAGAAGTACAATGGTTGAAGGTTTTGAATAGCCCTTTGACTAAACTTCCAGAACAGGTAGTATTACTTTGATATCAATATTATTTAATTTTGCCTCCATATGTCTATTTATTTTTTCAACAGGATATTTAATGTGAAAATCAAATAATTTATATACAAATTAAATAATAAAATTCAATGAAATTAAAAAAAAAGTAGTTTTTAAAATTTCAGTGTTATTGTAATAAATATAGAGCTTGACTTGTGAGATAATATTAGATAGAACAAAAACTCGAACAAAGATGTCACAAAAATTACGTTTACTTAAATCAAATGCGTTTCAACGACAACGTCGCCATCCTCAGTGATACATGAGCTACAATAACTAATCTATAATAATAGTCTAGTTGTAACTATAAACAGTTATTGTTTAGTTATTGTAGTTCATGTTTTACTGAGGAATGGCGACTTTGTCGTTGAAACTCGTTTGATTAAGTAAACGTTATTTTTGTGAGAACTTGTGTTCGAGTATTATTCTATCTAAGTGTTATTGAATTAAAGATAAACAATAATTAGCTACAATAATATAGGCAAGAAAGCCAATAAAAATGATATTGATGTAAAATTTCATTGACAAAATATAGGCTAAATTAATTATAAAATTACCAATTATTTATTGAAACTGTACTGAAAAACAGATTCATTCAACAAAAATTTCTATTTTATTCTTAGCTCCAAAAGGTGTTGGTTGTTTTAATCGTATTTTTCCGAAATGTATTTTATTATTTCAATGTAATGTTTATTTTTAATAAATTACAAAAATATTTTTAATTAAATAGCTACAATTTCTAACTAAATTACTACCTTCTTCTAGATTAGTAAGTTATTTTATATACGAAAAAAATTATTTTTACGCTTAACTAATTAACAAATTTTTTAAACTCCTTAATCTCTCCAACCATTTACAAAACATAATCTCATGTTAAATATTGCTATCGTTACAAATGCGTCATTTAAATATGTTAAATATTTTAGAAGCACTAACAGTGTCATATATTTTAATAAACCCGAGGTACGTAAGATCTTTTCTCTTTATTCCTGGTCTCCCTTGAACAAATCTTGTTGTCTTCCTACCGTAACACAATTAGAGTATTCCAGATTACACTAGTTTCTAATTTAAGCTCTTTTTATTATTTTTTTTGAAATTTAGGTTAGTACTAATAAATGTGTGTTTTTTTAATGTGGAATATTGTAATATATATAAACACTCAAATATCATCTTTAATAAAAATAAATAAAAAAACATTCATGTGTTCAATTAAAATACAAACAGAATATGTAAACAAGCAGTAGCTACTGACGTAGTTTATACTGGAATATATTGAACTGGTTGCCATGGCAACGGTCATCTACAACATCCACTTAGAAATACAAACTTCACATTGAGGAGGATGTGTATTTATAGGATAGAATACATGACAAGATACCAGAATAAGGGTTTCCATGTACCTTCCAGCTTACGAAACATGGTTCCGGAAAGGAAATTTGTTCATAATTGCTACAGGGATTTTAATTCAGTTTATCTCTTCCTACATAAAACACTGCATATATAAACTGGATAATATATTTTAGTTTTGATAGTACAAATTCTGTTGGGCTATTTTGTTACTCATAAAATGTTTGATTATATCACAAAACTCAATTCTTATTTCATTGCAAACCTATATGAAATCTTAAATATAAATTTAAATAGCATGTAAGCAAATGAAAATTGTTAAATAAGCTGAAATTAGTTTTTACAGAAGTATTAATTTTACATTACATTAATTAAATCATCATACGTAAATCTGATTGGAATTAGTAATATTGTTTATAATAATTTAAGGTTCATTATGCATAAGTACGTGTAATTTTACTTTGCTTTAAATTAGCAAAACTAATGAACTAATCAAAGTAAAATATGTTATAAATAAGTCGGCCACAGTAGTTATTTTATCATAAAAATGACATATCGTTGTAGACATTCATATAAAATATGGGCCTTGTTGTTTGTGCATGAATAGTTATTGTTGTTTTCACTTAAATAATTAATGTCGGTTATATTTAACAACGATTACTTGGTACGATTCAGGGAAACATTTAGAAAAAAAAATTATTCTGCTGTAATAATCCCCTTGATCAAAATATTATATACATTTTCTACATGGGAATATATTGAGTGTCTTTTAGCCTCCCCCCCCCCCCCCGTCATTCAAGTCAGAGTTAATAAAACTAACTTAAAAGTCATCTTTTGGTTTATATCAGTTCAAAGAAAATTAATAATAAAAATGTATACCGTATTTATTGCATATATTAATAGATGGTATATTGTATGTACAGTGTGTGTAAAAAGTCTTGAAACTGGTAAGTATTTGACAAATGGTTGCAGGTATAAAAAATTAACCTGGAAATCAGTACAGATACAAAAATTCTACTTTTTAAACACTCGTAATTTTCCACCGCAATATTGATTACCACCATCTTGAATTTAACTTTTAAAAATGTAATGGGATTGGGGTACTGAGACACATAATTTTAATGTGGAATTTCAAGAGAAAATTGATGGTGAAATCAGTTTTTCGATAAACCTCTTCACTCACGATTCATCAGAGATTATCTAAAAATTTGAATTAAAAGTGTAAGTACGAGACTGTTATTGCATTAATTAGAAAAATAGCTGAAGGTATTACAAGCAGATTTTAAGATACAAATTTGTATAAATTAAACAAAAATGTTGTAGACAATTACCAAGAATTAATGTTTTCAGTTTTTGTTTTTGTCTCAGGCTTGTAGATTCAGTAAAAATAATTTTTAATTCAATACAGAATCAGCTGTTTCGAAATATACCGTTGGAAATAAAGCTTGGGTCAGTGGTGATCTTTTCCATCATTAAATCTAAAAATACATTGCGACTACAACTGCATGTATTTGGTACACACAACTCTTTTACCAAATGTATTTTAAACGGATGAAATTTATTTTTCTTAAGGGTGTTATGGACAGCAAACGCATACCTCTAAAGCTGTTTTCCTTACCGATGATTTTGTACTCTCAACAATTGCTTACAAAACTTTCATTGAATTTTCGAAGTTAGTCGCAGTTTTTAGACGTCCACTATGAACACGGTCATTCAGTGATCCTGTTTCTTGAAAACGAGGAATAGTTTTTTTTA
This sequence comes from Aphrophora alni, assembly GCA_963513935.1. NCBI lineage: Eukaryota > Metazoa > Arthropoda > Insecta > Hemiptera > Aphrophoridae > Aphrophora > Aphrophora alni. Next base: position 91,037,879 of record OY740767.1, read on the forward strand.
CGGTAGATTTGTAAATGGGCACATGGTTTGGAAATTCATTATTAAACTAATCACACACCTCTATATGGGATCGAATTCGATCACCATAACCACCCATCATGAACAGAGTAATTCTCTCCGTTTTATTTAATGACATGTTCAATAAAAATTTACTTATACCTAGCAAATACCTTAAGCACAATCTAGATTATTCTCACTACTGACATTAGTAAAAAACATTGTTGTAAACATCAACAATGTACTCTGAAACAGATGATTCTGTATTTAATTAAAAATTATTTATTGAATCTACAAGCCTGAGATATAAACAAAAACTGAAAACAATAATTTTTGGTAACTGTCTACAACAATTTTGTTGGCCTAGAACCAAAATATTTTTTATTTCATTTCTACCAATTTGTATAATTAAATCTTCTTGTAATACCTTCAGCTATTTTTCTAATTAATGCAATAACAGTTTCATACCTACACTTCTAATTGACTGTTTCGATAATGGCTGGTGAATAGGTTTATCGAAAAACTGACTTCAACATCGATTTCCTCTTGAAATTCCACGTTAAAATGATGTGTGGAATTTCATTAAATCCCATTAAATTTTTAAAGTTAAATTCAAGATGGCGGAAATCAATATGGCGGCGGAGAATTACGGGTGCTTAAAAAGTAGAATTTTTGTATCTGCACGGATTCCCATCGGTTAAGTTTTGATACCTGCAACCATTTGTCAAATAATCAACCGATTTCAGATTTTTTACACACACTGTATTCATACCCTTATACGTTATATGTGTTGTATTCAATTCACGTTAATTTTATGTCGGGGCTCATAAATATAGCTGTAGTTTATACTCGGCGGTTGCTCAGACAATTTTTTTCTATATAGAAAATTGACGATACCTTGTTAGATATATAATATTATTTCAAATATAATTTATGCTTGAAAATTAGCAAAACTCACATAAAAAAGGAGATTTATTATTTTTAATAAAAATAATAGATATATTGCACATGTTTTATGAAAAGGGCCAATAAACTTCCTTATTGAATACAGAAATATTGTTGTTGGTTTCTTTATGTTTAAATATTCACTATTTAATATGAAAATATAAAAATATTAAGTTTTGTTACTTTTGTATTTACAAATCTATAAAAGAAAATTTCATTTAAAATCATTCAGTCACATTTATCAAACACATTTAATATGACTTACGTTTATGTGTCATTTCAGATTTAATAAAATCACACATTACATAAAATATGATGATCAAATTATTGTATTAAATTTTACAATACAGTTGGTCTCTTAAGGTCTTTTGAGGTCAATTTACGTATAACGTTTATACTTTTATATATATCAATATACTTTTATATATATTATTATGTTTATTCAATGGAAAAATCTTCATCTAATTGTTTCACTTCATTATTACTGTACTACTGTACACTGGATATTTGCACTAACTTTGTAAAAAAGTAGTTTAAAAAAGAAGTTTGTTCTTTTTTAAATATTCTATTTCCTTTCAGTCAATCAATGTTTTTACTTAAATGCCCTTAATTTTTATTGGTCACTTTTGTTTTTGTTACTTTGGCAACTATTACCAATCCTTCGCCTTAATGACAGTATTAAGGAGTATTAGCAATATTTTACACGGTTATGATTTTAATTATCGTAAGATTGCTTGGTTTGTTTCATCTCACAGCTAAAAAGCAAACTGTTATTTATCTACAGCTGGGATTTAAAACTTGACAGGTTATTTAACTTAACCTATATTTTATATTCCTATATTTGACTTTTTATTGTTTATTGTTTCCTCCCAAAGAATTATTCGTTGATATTAATTCTCAGATATTTTGAAGAGTTAACATGTAACGTTATGATATTATTTAATTCTACATCGAGAAGCATATCATATTTTGGTGACATATGATGGTTGGTGTTTAAAACAAACGTACTAACTAGCTACAGAATAATTATCAATGAAACATAAATAGCAACTAAAACTAAATTCAGAAATCTCTTAAAGAAAGCATTAAAAGAGTTGATGTAATTAATTTTAATGCTAAAAATTTGTTCGAATACGAAATTATTTTTGTAATGTTCTCGTGGAATTTAATTAATGTAGACATTTCAGATCCTTTATAAATTTCAAATAACAACCCTTTCAGTCTTCAATATCAGTTATATAGTTTCAGATCTATATTATGTACTGCATAGTTTCCAACTTAATTTAATTTACTCAATTATTATAACGTTTTATACAAACTTATATATTAATAATTTATTATTCATTAGAAAAAGAAAGAAAATAACAACAATTAGCATAAAAACAATTAACACTGTACTTGTCACGCATTTAAACATTAAAAAAAACACTGTTATTTACCACCGTGCCCTTACTTACATTATTTTTAATACTTTCATTCTACTTCCGGAATTCAGACACATTCAACTTTAAATGTGGTTATCATCATTTTATTAACATTTCCGAACTTCTTACTTACCATTCTTAATACTTTTATTAGTACTATTAGGTATTATTGTTATTATAAAGTAGTATGATTGAAGTAAATGGGCTTCTAAATAATTTTAATTTAAGTTAAATTAATAATCACAGTCCAACGTTTTAAATGGGATATATTTTTTAAAGAGTCAATGAAAACTAGAAGAATTTTTTACTAAGCAGTGTCGAATCAAAGTATGAAATACAAAAGATAAACAATATCCACCCGAAGGACTAGCCAAACAAAGATTATCTGCGAACCTTCCTAAACTGTTTCAATACAGTTTCCCAATGTAAATACATTTAGGTTAGAAGAGCAAACCTTGTAAGGCACTTGAGCTGTGTATCTAACCTCTTAACATCGTGTTAAATTAAAATCATAAATAATTCTACGTAACCCCATACGGTAACAAGAGAATACTAATGATGCAAATTCTTGTAACTTCCCGAATCCATAAGTTGCCCAAATCATTAATGTCTCGGTAGCCTCAACGCATATTTTTATACTTTTTGTTTAAAGAATAACGTTTTTTACACAATTTTAAAGCATTTCTGTTTTAATGCTGAATATAACTATTCTGTTAATCTACATTTATGCTAGGACGTACAAATGCTTAAATATAAATTTCTGTTATTAACTTAATTTTAAAAATTTAAATTCCATCTTTTGCGATTTGCCTCTTGAAAACACCACTATACACAAGGAAACGATCCAACTATTAGGATGAACTATTTTTTACCATTTTAGCTCGCACTATATTTGTGCGTATCTGTAAAATCACAAATAGCTTTGAAAAAAAATTCTTTAAATTGTTTATAATATCATTTAATTATCTTTATGTGTTTAACGTAATGAAACTCAAATATAAATTTAAAGTTATAACTGTTCTAGCTTCTGTAATGTTTACGCAATTCAACTTGGCAGAGTAAATAATTGATAGACAAAGTAAAAAACCCTTGATTGGATATTTAAAAATACGACAGTTTTTTATCAGGCGTAATTTAGAAAACTATTTCCAGTAAATATCAAAGGTATTTAACAAGATATCGTTTACATAGCTATGTTTATTGCATCCTTTTGTCAATGTTAAATAGAAATTGTAACTATGCACTAATAGTCAAATTGATCATGCACAAAGTCCTGTTACAGTATATATGAGTCAATGTTAAATGAGGTATATTGAATAATATTTGTATTTTATTTGATTTTCAATCATATGATAGTTGTAGTCAGGTTACTTTGATTTATCATTTAAAAGTATAATAAATCATGATTATGACAATATGCCTCGGATTGCATTCGACTTAATACAAGGGTAGAATTGAATACTTGAAGTTTTACATATTTATTAAAAATGAAACATAACTAAATAAAATAGTGGAATGTATTTAATGAAAATTGTTAATACTTCACAGAGTAATAACATGCATTGCGTGTTTCTATTAAAGTAATAGTTTTATAAAAATTTCTTTGAACACATTTTATTATTTTATTTTTTTATAAGTATAATAGACTTTTGTCCCACACATATCATAACTTTTGATTAGCTTATTAACTTTCATCCAACCACTAACCATAAGCTACAGACATTTCGAGACTCCATTACCTGAGAGGAGACAAAGTAATCTGGACAAACTTCCAACGCACCGATGAGATGTCAAATGTTATTACTGACAAAGTATAAAAAAGTATTCGTCCTATGCTTTGACTTTACTATATCCCCCCTTACAATTTTGTTCGTCATATTAAACAGTTAATTCTTGCCCTTATATTATTTAGGTATTCAATTAAACTTGGAAGGTTTGTAAACGAATAAATGTACCTAATAATAATAATAACATTTTATACATATTATTGATCTTGAGTAAATATTATTAGACATATTCTCACTCTCTCTCTCTCTCTCTCTCTCTCTCTCTCTCTCTCTCTCTCTCTCTCTCTCTCTCTCTCTCTCTCTCTCTCTTTCTCTCTCTTTTATTAGACATACGTCTAAAATGAAAAACATTGCACAGTCTTTATTTATTTTGAATCCATTTTTAATTGTTACACTTCTACATTTACAAAATGTACATAATTTTTACTTTTATATAACTTAGTTTTTCACGTTATCGATAAAGTCACGTAACTAAAGAACTTTAAATTAGTTGACAAACAAAATTAATTTGATCTCTAATGAGCTTCACACTCAAGGATGTGTAGTAAAAGCAAATTACTTCTGAGAAGCCATCAACTTCAGACGTGCGCTGTTGATTGCGTACTTTGATATGTTTGATATAATAAACTAAGATTGGAGAAGAACGTGGAATATCAAAGGCAATTACATTTCTCCTTTGGAATACTAACAACTGCGGAAGGCGTTTCCATCTTGAGGAAGAAAACTGACGTCACAAGGGTACTGTTTGTTATACTTAGTAATTGTTATTTAAAGGTACTATAATTTATAAAAATGTAATGTATATGCCATCGTTTGTGGAATATACAGTAGACAGTCAGGAAGTGATTCTATATAACACACTGATGAAAATATGTCCATTGTACGAAGGTCCGGAAATGCTTTTGTTTCCAGTTATCTTCCTTATATATATATATATATATATATATATATATATATATATATATATATATATATATATATATATATATATGTATGTATATATATATATAACACTTAATATCTTTGGTACTAGAAAAGATATTTAACTTAACTTTTATATACATATTTGTTATGAAACCTTTGTACGAAAAATAAGAACTTTCTTTCGTATACATTTTTAATGGTGGCCGTTTAAAATGTCTTATGTCAAATATCTTGAAAGCCGCTAACTTTATAAAAATATTATAAGAAACCAAAAAAGTAAAATAAATGTTTTTTTTTATTTTTTCGATAGCTCAAAAGATAACCGAATTATCGGCTAAGAATTTAAAAAAGTAGAAAATCTTTGAAAAGTAAAAATTTAATGTACTCACATAATGTATTCTTAATTGTGAACGTTTTTTAAATCGAAAATTGTCAATCATACCATTAATTGACATTAAATATGAATCAAAATTACATGTTATTGATTCAATTACATATAGGTCAAGCCAATGTAAATGCGAGGGAGGCAAAACAGTTTTATCAAGAAATATATCCAAACCGCCGTCAGCCAGATAGAAAATTATTTGCACGTCTTTATGTACGTTTATGTGAAACTAAGAAAATTGGAAGCCGCCATGATTGGTAATGGTAGACCTAAAATAGTTTCCACGCCAGAGGTAGAAGAAAGGGTGTTGAACACTTTGTGATGCAATCCAGAGGTATCCTGCAGAGGAGTTGCTATGCAATAAAACATATCTCGTACAACAACATGGAACATTTTACATTTTAATTTGCAGTTATTGTACCATCTGTAACGTAAACAAGCTTTACCCCCAGGTGATAAGTAACATAGGATTTAATTCAGTAAATGTTTAATTAACAAGTGTGTCATAACCCAAAGTTTATTTCTAATATTTATTTATTTTTTGCGGAGAGGCTATTTTCACTAATGATGGTATAAACATGTTTTGGTGTGATGAAAATCCTCATGCACCAATCAAGAAATCAACAGATTATCATTGAATGTTTGGGCTGCAGTCTACATGGTTAGTGTAATTAGGCCTTTCTTTTTGTCACATAGATTGACGGTGACTCTTGTTTGTAATTCATCACAAATACCCTTCACGAGCTTTTAGAGGACGTTCCTCTGCAAAGTATAATAAACATGGGGTTCATCATGATGGTGCCCCCGCTCACTTTGCAAATGATGACAAACATTTAATTACCTTTTCCCCTCCAAGTGCTACGAGTCGCGATCGCGATCTATTTTGCCGCGGCCACAGTGCTAAAGTCGCAATCGCGATCTAATTAGGCCTAAACAAGGTTTGCTAAAATCGATATACCAACGGTAATTTTTATCCAAACTACATGTATTTTATATAGTAACTCTGAGTAAAAGACGCTCTATTCATTTTGCACAATTTTTATCGATGGTTATAAGAAAAATCAATGTTATCAAGCCTGTAAAAGACAATTTGATGTTTACTGCTGCGTCCCGGCAGTGAATTGTTGTTTAGTGTTTTTGTCTATATTATTTTGGTAAATACAATTTATTTTATGATTATTTAGTGTATCAGTAGTGTTTTTAGTGTAGTATTACACATATAATAATGAGTGAACTTGGCAATTCAAGTGATATTCATAACTGTTTGTGTGAAAGTGATACCGCTAGTGATGAAAGCGGTAACTTCGATGTAGGAATCAAAATGTTTGTTTCTGTTTTTTTTCTGTGTGTGTATTACATATTTATAATAACTAATTTTAGTAAATACATGATATTCAAAGGTTAAATGCCAATACTTTCTAAAGACACAGTAATTTAGCACACTAATTTGCATAAGTTGGGTGTAGGTAACAGCCAACAGTGTAGGTAATTTGCACAGTGAGCGAAATTACTGAATTTGAAGTTGTGTATGTATGAATGTTTACAACGATGTTGACATTATGAAGAAAATAAAGTGGTACTTATGTTAGGCTACATTTCTAGTTTTGTAACAAAATTTGCTACATTTTGTATATATTTGAAATTGGATTATCATAATTTAGTTATTACTTACGTTGTCACTAAATGGACGAAAGAATTATTTTATTTTATTTATTTATTTATTTATTTTATTTATTTATTTTTTTTTTTTTGCTGATATGAGTTGAAGCAGACCTCAGTTTTACAGTGGTAAAGGTAAATTTTATTTCATTTTGTTCTATGGGTTTTCCTGAAAATATTGATGTATAATGTGTCATATTTCAGCCAATAAAAGTGTATTATTTCCTGTAATAATAAAAGCCTTGAGCAGAGCGTTGAACTAGCTTAGCACTGAGGACTAAAATAAACATCACTTGGAGAGAGGAAGATAGATCGGTCGGAGGCGGTTCTGTTAGTTGGCCTGCACGCTCCCCAGATCTCAACCTATTAGATTATTATCTATGGGGACATGCAAAGTCTGGGTAATTCAACATCAATTGTCGACATTAATAAGTTGGAGGACGCGTATATATCAGTCACTAATGAAGTGTGTGGTTGATTGTGTTAGAATGGATGGAGGACAAATTGAACATTTGTTGTAAATCTCTTCAACAATTGATCTAAATTTCACATGCTGTACATAATTAATGGGTTTTCTTATTTTATTCCATTACAGTACTTATTACAAATAATAATATGCCGCTTTGAAGAATTAAATTGGTTTGGATATGTAATATGAATTTAATACGTATGTATTTAATTAATTATAAATAGTGTTTTAATTTTTTTTCTTTAATTTACTATTTTTGACACATTTGTATTAATTTTTTTATTATTAAAAAGGTTCATAATAACTACAAAATATTTTAGTTCTGCAGTAATTTTGGGTATTATATAAACAACTACGAAGAATTAAAATTATTACTTGTAGCCGATAACTTGGTTATCTTGTGAACTACAGAAAAAATATAAAACCATTTAGTTTGTAATTAAAAAAGAAACTTTTCAGTTTATCGTAATTTTTTATAAAGTTAGTAGTTTTCAAAATATTTGACATAAAAAATTTTAAACGGCAGACATTTTGAAAATATACGAACGAAAGAACGTACTGGTTTTTCGTACATGTGTAAAAAGTTTTGTGCCAAACTTTATAATTATATATTATTTTTACGATAATTTTATTTACTGACTAATATTATATAATATTATTAATATTATATATATATATATATATATATATAATAGATAAAGTTCATACATAAAGTACATACATTATTTTTAATAATATATATTATTTTTACGATAATTAATAATAGTATATAATATATAGTCAGTAAACAAAATGATCGTGTTAGTAATAAGACTACAACGATTGTAAGAATCAATCATATTAAATAGTCATTTTGCAAAATTATATATAATCCTACAATATTTTGAGATTTCTCGAACGAAATTCGTGATTGTTTACTGACAAAAACCAAACTTAACAAACAAATTGTTCTTTGTAGGTGAGATGTTATATAAAGCTTTGAACTTGCTTTAAAAGAAAGTTTATTTTATACATTCTGTACAATAAACAATATTTTGGGGTCGAAATGTAAACTTATTTTCCTAAAATAAATTTTAATGTGTCCCTAAAATATTGAATTTGAATTGTCAATGACATTTGTTGAAAGTACATCAAAGATCTGTATTAGTTTTAAACTCAAACTATGTCAAATAAAAATATCATCTCTCTATTTCGGAATGAAACATTCTTGGCATTATTACAAGCCAAGTGAATAAAAATTACTTATTATAATTTGTACATTTTTCTTTTAAAATTTTGTTGTTTGAAAAGCTATTTTACTCTTTTAATTGTACGAATCAATGTGCTAAGAGTACTCTGGAAATCTTTAATCTTTAAAGTGTAAACTTACAAAAAGTTAATTTATTACTAAACTATATAAAAAAGGATAAAGAAATATACCCTATTAAAATAAACATCATAAATAATAAACAAATGTCTATATTTAAATTAAGAATATAAAGTACTTTTAATTATAAGATTATGACATGAAAGTTGCTTTTAGAACATTGTTAATTAAGATAAATTACAAAGTTACTAGCTCCGCATTAAACTCAAATATTACAGAAAGTTATTTTCTTAGAGTATAATAATTTAACAAGGCAAAAGTTCTTCCTTTGCTTGGCGTATGTAACAAATTAGCCACGAAAGCTGGTCACTGCGTTAAACATTATTAGTATGTCGTTTTTCAGGAAATAAGAAAAATAATAATATTATTATGTTGAGCCTAACCTAGCCTAATTTGAAGTTCTCTCTTTTGTAGTAAATTTATCAGTTTTCTAAATTAGTTAGTAAACAAATTTCACAAGAGATGCAATTATTTGTTTATTTTATGCGTGACTGAACATTTGCGATTCCCTTTTTTACAAGATCAATTTTGTGGTTGTTATTTAAGAGTGGATTGGTAAAACTAGCAATTAATATAAAAACTACTGTCGCCCTACTACTGTAACCTACATAATATTTAATAAGTATAATAAAATAATTATAAATCAAATAAAACGCGATTTCCGTAGTTTGCTATCACAATAAGTTGAATATAAAACAGGCTAACAAAATCTAAATAGGTATGTAAGTAATTATTTTCGATTCTTTCGTTGGCTGTGTGGTTTATTATTGTTGTCTCTTCTTGTTTTTATCATGTGAATCCATCATAAACTGTTTCATTATCATATTTATTATTGCTTTCAAGTTTTATATATTGAAACTGAGAGGTTTAGGGCTGCTTTGACCTGAGGACTGAATTGAATAGATTGAATATATCTTCTTTTATTCGTTACCTAAAATACTTCTCTTACTTTATTCAGTCGATTGCATAATATGATAAGAGATTGCTGTGTTCCTTCTGGTCTGTTGTTCATAATTTTATTCACTCATAAAATATATGAATGAACCGTAAAACTCAATTCTTTCTTTATAACTTCTTAAGAATTTATCTGGAATAATTACAAATATAGACCACCAAATAAGATCTTGATTTGACGAAACTGAGTGACTTGCTTAACATCTCAAATAATATGTATTTGAATGAAACACAAACACATTATTTAGTAACAATTTATTGAATATTGCTGACCATAATTTTGCCAGTTACGGTATTAACATGGAGTTCTACCAAGTACCTTCGGTCGTTTGTAGAAATGATATAAATTTGATTGACATTAATAAATATTCACTTTAATTATGACCATACCTCTGAGAGTATAACTAAAAACCTAGATCATTAGATAAAGATTGTTCCTTTGTTCATTATTCCTCTTTCGAGAATTTAGTCTATTATTTTCTAATAGAGACTTCGTATTGAGCTCTGTATCTGAAGAACAATTAGACAGATAAATACTACTTTTAAACGTTTTGATAAAATTTAGGTACCACAAATTAAACTTAATCTACCTTTGTGGTTTATATTTTGTGTTTGAGTGTTATTTTATGCATATTATGTTCCGACATAAACCGCCTAATTACACATTTATTGGAATTTTCAACTTGATTTATTGAAACTGGTGGCTTCAAAATTGTAGTGCTTCGAAATAATTTAAGGACTGAAATTAATAGAATTTGTACACTTTGTTATTAGTATCATTGTTATTTCATTTAATAAATTGAAGGACATGATTAAAGAGCACTATATTCCTTCATTGTGTATCATTTTATTCACTCGAAAATTAATGGTAGAACCGTTAAACTTAGGAAATATTTCCACATATATTCGCCACAATTATCCATTTAAATCAGAGAAATGAGAACAAAGAAACAAGAGCATTTTATATAAAGTCTAAAATTCTAGACTTTAATTTTTTTTAACGAACTCAATTCAATTTTCCATTAAATCACATTACGTGACAATTATTTGAAAAATTTCTTAAATTTTTATTATTAAAAAACTTTAATTAATTTGCGTACAGTAGATTTTAATACAATAAATCAAATAACTTCTGAGTATACGTTAATTGTTAATTGGATGATATTTACAAGTAGTTTGTAATACCTTTTACACCAAGAACTCTTGAAGGTTGATTAATTACTGTAATTATCAATGACTGTCGTAAATAGGTTCATTTCGCTGTACATAGGGGCCTTAAAATTAGTGACTAATTAATGATCTGGCTTTTCTCATACGGTGTGCTAAATTAATGAGATTGGAAATGTAAAAGGAATATTTAACATATGCATATACAACTCTGTTTATCAAAGTACACCAGAATGGATTTGAAAATGTAATTAAGTTTCCAAATATACATAGAACTGATCAAATATTGTGATGGTGAACAAAATTGATTTGGAGATTTTGTCAATGTTTCAACAGTAAAAGCTCTGAACTAAAATCCTTTAAAAGAAATCAAATGCAATATGTGTCCATGTCAATTCTCCTATTAAATAGCTGTTAATAATTACTCGAGTTTGCCCACTCCGCGTAATTAATTGCTTCATAAGTACGTGTACCATCAACATTGATATTGTATCTTTGTAGTTCATGTTATTATCTCTCGAGGTTAATTAGAACATCATAACTAAATTTACGTAACTTGATATTTAATGTTAGGTTTATAATCCACAAACAGTATACTGTTATAATTATTATTTATTAGGTAAAATTTCATATAATTTACTTTTAAATAAATCGTGGGAGGGAGGGAATTCTTTGATTAATATAATTAGTATATGGCATATTATATTCTTTTTACTCCATTTAGCACATTATCATATCAACAAACCGCTTTGTCATTACTTATTTAAAATAAATTAATAAGTAATAATTGTGGAATACATTTAACTACTTTTAAAATTCTAGACTGAGAAAATAAATGTCAGTTAAAATCTTTTAAAATGTATTAGTATTTAAAAAGTTATTTAGAGCTCACCAACTTTCCTTTCTTTTGAATATTGGAGCGAACTGCTTGCAAGAATAATACCAGAGAAAATCTAGAAAATTGTCGCAGCCCAAAACTACTTTCTCAGCCACAGCATTTACTTCGAGCAATTCAATTAACAGATATTCCCTTTATAATTTAAGTTATAAAAACATAAAATATATTTTTTGAATACTAATAAAACACTTCTACAAGCTTTAAACCGATTTCATTCATTGTATTTTTTCTTCGAGATTGGGCAACATTTATTCGTCAGCTATAAACAACACTTGTTATGGACAGTAATTAATATAATTTTCCGTCGTTTTCTGAAAAACCAATATCATAAAGTACTTCCAGAAGAGACAGTAAATGGGGGAAACACTCTTTTCTACCACTATTACTAAAGAACCAGATTTTGATGGTCTAGTAATTGAACCTTAACAGATTTGAAATGTACCCTATGTATAATTTTGTATGTACATTTTATCAACATATTCAATCTGTTATTACTTAGAAGGCTAAATATACCAATCATGGCCTAATTTTGAAGAATATATAAGTATTAGTACAAGTAGCGGCGTTGGTTTTATGATTACTACTGAAGATAGTAGTAGCAGTTAATTCAAATTTCAAGTACATTGGGTGCATAAAATTTCCTTGAACACAAACAAAAATATATACTTTTATCCCCTGTCGTAGATAAAATTATCCTTAATTCACTTCAGCCTTAAAACTAAATGAAATTAGCAAGTTTACCCTCGAGTTTTCAATCCTTCAATGCAGCCACACCATCTTTGGATATTTAAAATTTGATTTGACTTGAGGTTTCCTAATTATATTTGAGGTAGATGGTGAATACAAATCTATGTTGTAATATTTCATTCTCAAACAAATAAAATGTTTTAACTCTAATCATTAGTTCAAATGCTTTTCTTGATTTGATTATTTTATCCTGACTGAATTGAAAACATTCTGTCCTCTATTCAATAGAATTAATTCGGTAAGTAAATTAATTGTTTAATTTTAAAAATAGTAATTTATTAATAACATTATGTGTTTAAACTTGATGCATTAACTCTCCTGGTAGCATTATTTTAGTTAGTTATATAGATTGATTTACATACCTATTACATTAATTTGATTTTGTTTTTAATAGGCCTATGTATTAATCGATTTTTATAATTGATAGTTATCTACAAGAAAAACAAAGTATTCCCAAAACACACAATAAAATAATATAATTATATAATTATTTTATTACACAACCCTAATATGAACTTCGATGACAAAACACATGATTTTTTTGTCTTGTTTTCTAAAGTTACTACCCTATCCACCTAGACTAATAATACATTGGTCCAAATTGAAATAAATCTATAGCTAATTTTTACCACGTCCTTATTAGCTACAGTTTAGTGGTGCAATTAATCATTGATTGTTTGCTATTACCTATACAAATTATTTCACAAAATTTAAATTTCAGTACAGTTTCTCTTATACGTTTATACATTCCCGTCCAAAATAGCAGTTACCTTGCTCTTGATTTACATTAGACTTTAACTAAGTGACTTTCATGTATAACTTTAACATGTACTGTCTTAATGACTTAGGTGCTATGAGCTTACTACCTAAAAATAGCAGATTATCTTCTACAATAATATCATCTTTTAAATTAAAGTAAAAACTAACTTTGTTGGACTCATATCTCTACAATATTTCTTAACATTATTACTATTATTAATGTTGCGTATTTAGGTAATTAGAAAAATTATAATATTGAGTTTGATATAATATAACCATTAGTATAAACATAAATTGGCGACTTATAACTGTAAGTTATGATACATAAAGCAATCCACATCCCCCTTACGCCTATGCGGTTTACAGGGAATTGGATAATATAAAATGTATTGTTAAATTTAATGGGTTTGATACGAAAGTAATAGATTGATTGTTAAGGAAACAAAAACTCAAGAATTTAAGAAAAATGTCCACGACTCCCAAAACGAAAGCGAGTAAATACGAGTATAAATATATTATTTTGTATTTTGATTCCGCTCTTACCAAAAATTTGTCGTCAATTATCAACAATTTAAATTTCAAAATTGGTTTTAAAAATCAAAATAACCTGGAGCAATAGTTAGTTAATCTTAAAGATAAAACTCCAATGTTGGAGAAGTCTGCAATTTATAAAAATGAGTGTGACTAATGTGAAAAAATTTATAAACGTCAAACTAGGGGAAAGGTTATAACGAGATCAAAGAGGATTTGTCCCATATTAAATTTTTGACAGACCTGAAAATTCTAGCATTTATAAGCATGTCCTTTCTATATTTCACAATGTAGGAATGAATAATTTTGTTTTATTAAAGAAATTAAGAACAAATTGTTGGATAACTTCAAAAGTATTGTTATACTCCGAATTCTTTGTCATTTTCTATGATAAAACCAAGTTAAGGCACACATTTAGGTCAATTTCAAGCTATTTTATTTTGACTTGTACTTTCATAATAGATATGGTAGTTCTTTTTCCTTAACGTTTTAATATTAGTAATTTTAGACAACTTTGAATTGAATTTCCCATTACTTCTTTTGTTTAAAATAAATAATAATTCTAAGTTAGATTAGAATAGTAGGATTAAGCGGCAGGTCGCCCTCCCACTTTCTACTGGGGGGACCGGCTACTATGTAGAGGGGGAGGAGCGCTACGGAAGCATGACCCCCCCCTCAATGTCACTTTTGGTAATGAGCTATGTTGTTAATGGTGTTAGTGTTTTATTTGAGGTTTAGGAATTACTTCTTTCATATCTCTCCTTACTAATCTATCAGGAAAATTTCTTAAGCAACAAAATAATATAACTTTATAAAATTACTTATGACTTAATGCTTATGATTTACTTCATTTTGTGTTAATAATTGTATTTACACACATTTAATACTAAAATAAGAAAAATTACATTTTCAACATTTTTATATTTTAAATTGCTTCTATAGACCTAAATCTGTATAACATGTATAATTCTTTTATGTTATTTGTTTGTTTTTACCATGAGAGTCACAAAAAATTAATTATAGAATACCATACGTACATTGCTGTCCATAATGCATTGAAAGTCCACAAATGTCAAAATTCAGTTTTTTTTTTCAAATAATATTTGAATATTCTGTTAATGTTAGTTCCATTCTAACATTTGTTTTTTTACGATTTTGAATAAAATGTATTCCTTAACAGTTACTCTATGACAATTTCCAAGTACACATTGTAATTATATCATATATTTCTTCATTTAAACAATATTTCCATTTTTACAATATTGAATTATGTCTTATTTATTTTACTAGTATTGTATTTTCCATTTTCATTTATTTATTAATTGTGATCAGGTACGCGTAGTCTTGGTAACAGCCATGAATAAGAGAGTCTAAATTAATTGTACAATTGTGTACGAAAATTTTGCTGTAATAAAATAAGCATCTGTAAAATTGTCAATAACAGGCTTTATCTGCATTAATTTAGCACCCTTTAAGAGGAACTTTTGAGTTACTATTTACATGTAGCCTATTTCCTTTAACACTTGTTTATTTTTTAAGAGAATGTTTACCCACAACTTTTGATAGAACAAGAGTACAACTTTTTTTTTTTTTTTTTTTTTTTTACAAACGAGTACTAGAAAACTATTAGAAACATATTGCCTAACCACACAAAAGTAGAGTCATTTATTTTTTATTATATGTATGAATGTGTTGGTTGTAAGTAGCTGTCAAACTGAGAGAATGATTGAAAACCTAATCAAGTTTTTTTTATATACGCTTTATTGTTATTGATTTCTCAAAATAATAAATAAAATATATCTATATAATAGTCGTGGCTACATGACCACCCGTAAATTTGTTATAATTATTCATATACAATGCCACTGTAATGGTAATACTAATTAAGATGTAACTTATTCAATTAGCTAAAAGAGAAGTAATAAAAATAAAACACATTTACCCAACAACACAATACCAGTAAAAAATAATAATATAGGCCTAATATTCAATATTGTAAAAATTAAAATATGATTTTAAACCAAGAAATATATATACAGTATGTAATTACAATGTGTACTAGGACGTTGTCATAAACTATTAAAGAATAATAAATAACAATTTTTTATTTGAAATCGTTAAATAAACAAATAGTATACTGGATCTAATATTTACAACAATATCCAAACATTATTTGAAAAATCCTGAATTTTGATATTGTTGGACTTTCAATACAGTATAGACAACAACAGTTTTCTAGAATCCATTTTTCGTGATTTTTTATGTAAAAAATAAATAAATAACGTATGGAATTAAACAAACTTGCACTATTTTGACCTTTAATCAAAAATTTACATATTTAATCGACAAAATTATTATATTAATTATTATTATTGCATAAATATTGTATTTGTAATTAGAAAGATAGTATAGTTATTTTAATTATAGGCTACATTTTTAGATCGTCATAGAATGTACTAGACTTGTCGAGAATAAAATATATAAATTTTTAATTACACTAAGCTCGTCTAATTGTTTAAATATGTAGGTATATAGCATTGCATTTTTTGATTTAAAATTATTTTTATATTAAGTTGATTAATTATTTTAATAGGCTATATTAATTAATAATATGAGTGGTTATACTTGTGAAGTACTACATAAAAGGATAGTATGTTAAAAATAGTACTAATCTTATTAAATCTAATTTAATGTATAACAAATAATATGTCGTTAGATCAAACACTAAGCCTATAGATAAATAGTTTAAATGCTAAAATTTGTTTCAACAATAAAGTCGCTATTCTTAATGTAAATTATGTTCTCTGTATGATTATTCGAATTTTCTTCCTAAATTTTCTTCGATTTACGCATTTTATAAACAGTTATTTTACTGAACATTTATAGATAATGAAGAACCAACCTGTTACACATCTCATACACTAAGCGAGTAGAATTTGAAACAAAACTAAGATTTGCTCAATTTTTTATCAGGTTGGTCAGCATCTTCTTCTCTCAGATAAAACTAACATCATTTAGAATTAACTTTTAACTAGCTCTTCGTTATTGGCGATACCCCGCGTTCATTGAACAATATTTCGTTTTCGTGAGAACAGAAAATATTTTATCTAGATATAAATAAATATTGAGCTTGACTTATAAACATATTAAATAAAACAATTTCTAATACATATTACGTTTGTTAA
The DNA here is from genome assembly GCA_963513935.1 of Aphrophora alni. Taxonomy (NCBI): domain Eukaryota; kingdom Metazoa; phylum Arthropoda; class Insecta; order Hemiptera; family Aphrophoridae; genus Aphrophora; species Aphrophora alni. The sequence continues at coordinate 91,055,076 of OY740767.1, forward strand.
TTTAAACTCATTCCAGTTATAGTTTGATCAATTAGTTCATTATTATGGCAACATTGTCGTTGAAGCTCGATTGAATTAATATTCGTATTAGTTGTGAGAAATGGTATTGAAGTTTCATTTTAGTTTGAATTACAATTGAAACGCCGACGGAAAGTAATGATAAAACAACTGTTTCTGTATCATTTGTTTAAAAATATTTTATAAACTGTTAAGAATTAAATTATTTCTGTTTTAGACGTAAGTTTACATTGGACTGTGATTATTTTAATTTTTTTTTCCATATTCTTAGTTTCTCTACGTTGTATTAACTAATATTTATAAATGCTTATTGAATCGTAAATCTTTATCTTCCTTTATAGAAGGAACATCGAGAGATTTCATTGAATCTTATAACACCTTTCGATACGAATAAATAACTATAAACATTTTCATAACAATTAAATTACACACTAATTATATAAGACCATAATAGCTAAAATAAAGACATGTTAGCTCATTTTGAATTAAAGAGTTAATATAATAAATAACAGTACAATATCTTCATGAGGCTTTTCTACACTCTCTCCATTCGTGACGATAACTAGTGCTAATAGACTTCAGAGTTACATATTGAAATAAAATTTCCTTCAAACTGTGATTTATGATAAATTATTGTCAATAGACATAATATATTATCAGTAAAAGTACAATGAACCAAACTGCACTTTGGGTAAATATAGAGAATAACTTGTATTTTCTTATATTTATCTGTTCTTCCTGTGGTACGTAACTTATGTCTGGGTATGTGTGTGTCTACATATGTGTATACACATACATGGGTATGTGTATGTCTGGGTATGTGTGCTGGGAATTTACATAAACAGCTTTAATTGTCTAAAGGAAACAAACCATTGTAGCAAAAAACTTATAATTTTTAAGTAAAACTAGATAACTTATATATTTATTATTGATTGCCAAAAGGCTCTATTTATATTTTAATAGTAAGAACGAAAAATAATTTAGATTATTAACAGCTGTAATATATTTAAATATTTTACACATTTTCTGATGTTAATAGAAATCAAATTTGAAAATTTAATTTTTTGATCATTTATAATTTAAACTCCAAATTTCCGTAAATCTTACTCTGCCGTTCATTGCAAACACACCCATAATTACTGAATTTTTTCGATCCGTTTAACATTAATCAAAAAATTAGTTAATAGCCAATTAATAATGATTACTATGTTTTAGCAAATGCAAAAGAAGAGATGAACTGTAATTATGTTCACGAACGCACTACCTCGGAGTCTTTCAAGATGACCGGGAAAGAAGTACAACGAGTGAAAATAGGTGCCAATATCTTTATACGAAGACACTTGTCGGTTTTAGAACTATTTTGTTCAATTATGAAAGTCATCCTGACAACCTGAACCAGTATTCACAGGATATACTAAAAAGCAAAGTATCTTTCTGATTTTAAACACTCCCTCTGTATAACCACGGGCGGAATAAGTGATTGATAATTTATTGATTTTTTTTTCTCTTTTTTTATGGAATAAAGTTAATTCTAACAAGTTTTCTTTTCTACTTAGCTAAAAACCAACTATAATAATTTGATAGTTAGAGCGAACAAAGTTTCAGAAAGCTGTTATTACTACTGTTTTCCATACAGTATAAAGGATATTTCTAATTGGTACTCTTTTATTTTCATGTATATTTTGATTTAAAGAAAAACCTTTTCATTAAGTTTTATCAGTACACTACCGATTTTTTTTTTTTTTTTTTTTTAATGTTTTTTCAACTCATTAAAATGGTATTACTTCACACAAAATATACAACACTGATAAAGTTTTCCTTTTAACGACAAATATATATATACACCTATATATATATATATATATATATATATATATATATATATACATATATATACATATATATATATATATGTGTGTGTGTATATATATATGTATATATTTTTTATTTTGTCTGTATGTCAAAGGAGTTATCGATTAAAAAACGCATACCATAATTTCTTGGGAATGTCTACAAACTCAGAACTATGTGATGTTAGATATTTCTTTTTATTATTTTTGAATACTCCACGTTATGAATGTAGAGGGTGTGTTTTTATGTTATTTATTTTTAATTAAAGCACATTTTACATTTATTTTTAAGGTGATAAAATGTCAAAAAACACGTGATTGATTTAAATTAAGTGAATGCAGGTATTAAAATAATAAAAAACCACAAAAATGATAAATCAAATTGAATGCTGTTTTAATAAAAATATACCATAAAACTAAATAGATACCAAGCATAACTTGTATTTAAAAGATTTTTGGAAGTTGTTAAAAGTGATGCCCCAACATAAAATGTATTCGTCTAGGGATGTATAGCTTATGAAATACAAACCATTTAAACATATTGTTATGTGTAACGATATATTTTCGATATTAGTTAGATCATGAACTTCATTAAACCTAAAATATATGTTTCTATATAATACATAGCATAATATATTTTTAACGGATTCCCTATCCTTATGTGAAGCCTATTAGCTATGAAAATTAAAAATAAGAAAAAATATCTATCTTCAGTGTACAAAAACAATTGTCTAAAATAGAAGTGTTTAAAGTTATTTTCATTAATCAAAAATAAATATAAAACCTCTACACATCTAAAGCACATTGAAATTTCATAGTTATTTGTTCTATAACTTGATATAGTATATCTGTTAAACGCTTTTTTCTGGAACTAGCGTTACATCAATTTTCACGATGTAATTAACGTACAGTTCTCAACTTTAGAAATTACTTGAGAAGGGTGTTCGTTTTCATCGTTGCAGAAACACGCTGCAAGTTATTAACATGTAACCCTCGTCACTTTCTGGTAGAAACGTCACGTCCTCTTGTTGTTTAACTGATTAAATAAATGACTCTCTGCCTTGTAGTTTAACACACTTCTCTAATTATAATACAGTAACATCTAATCTTAAACTATGACATTATTGAATCCTCTTTATCCTGCAACTACGTTGATTAAAATGTTTAACAAACATTACACATTTTATTTTGTTTATAATGTTTACTTTATAATGTTGATAAATCAAAAAGTAATGTCAATAATATATAATGTAATTAAATAATGTATGTTTACCAAATATCATTTTATCATATTTGATAATGACCGAATTTAATATAAACAAATTTTTTTTTTTAATATTTTTATAACAATTACTACAGCTTAAAATATTTCAAATATATATTAAATCTATTGTATTTCTATTTTTACTAAAACATCCAAATATTTGTTATTCTAAAAAATTAACTATTTCAATCTGTACAACGTAAACGTTGTCCCAGACGTACATTCATCGAGTGATCACATTATATACAAAATTATTAAGTGTATAAGTTTGTAGGAAATATAAGAATAGTTTGATACATTTCATTAAGCTAAAAACTATGCATTAGGCAAGCAGCTTTGTACTGTAAATTATGTTTGAAATCAGAAAGGTTTATTTTTAATGTGATTAAGGTTATTAAATTAACCTACATTAAAACCACTTACTTTAATGTAGGTATTACTTTATTAAGAGAATATAAATGTTATAACATGCGTAATCCGGAAGGTTAGGTCCGAACCTCGAAGAGTATGACTTTGAACTAACGAGATCAATGAGTTCTACCGATTGTTGTCTTTCCTTATCTTATTTAAATTATTGATAAAGGTATCATATTTACCATTGATAACCGTATCACTCGATTACTTAATCATTATATGTGACTTAGGTACCACAAATGAAAATAAAATAATTTGTCTATAATTTTAATTCTGAAACTAAAGTTTTTCATAGTTAGTTTAAAATTAATCATCGTTAAAATAAAATAAGATGATTGCTTTAAAAAACATCTAACAGTTGTCTTGCTATCTGTGTGTTTTAAGTCAATTGTCAGAAGGGGTCTGGATAAGTAGTTGAACATTTCAATGGTGTGATTGTTGTTGATTAGCTAATAGTTGATTAGCTTTTAGTCAGTAAAAAAAGAACTTTTTGTTGATGAAGATTCATATTCAGACACTATAGGGCTTCCAGAAGGTGTTCTATCATATTTGTGTAATTTAAAAGATAAATACAAAAAACTGGAGAGTTTTATCTGTGAGTCTGGTCCTATAATTGTTAAAAACGTTTCTATTTGTTTTTCGTCACTTTGGATCAAGATTTATCATACAATTGTCTATCAGCTTCTGATCTAAAATCATCCAAATTTTGAATTACTGTGAAATATCTTTTGTCAACTAATAATATAATACTATTTGGTATTATTTGGTACTATTTGGATGTTCGTAGTGAAATTATTTCGTTTAGTTCACTTTTTAATATTTTTTCGTTTAAATTTAATGATTAACCTGATACAGTAGGATAAGCCAAAGCATATTTAAAATATTTTCAACTGGGTAATCAGATTATTAAGGTGAAGTTGAATTTGGGTTGAATTTGAAGATTGAATCATGAATATAATTCTTTACATTTTAATGCGAATTATCTTTTTGTTAGAACTACTAACATTTCTTGCTAATGCTAGGAAGTTGTAAATAACTTCATATGACTAAATTTAAGCGTTGATGACAAAGTTAAATATTCACTAATAACGGAAATTCAGCGTGTAACTGGATAAATTTTTATGTTGACGATAGTTACACATTTATTTTTTCTAAATCGAATTAGTAATGATTAAGTTTTCATTATTATTAGAATGTGCTAAAAGATTCCATAAATCTGCTAAGCATTGTTTATATAAAGTAGATTTAATAAGCTGGGGTAAAAGCAATCTATACCTTTTATACTTATAATCAAAAGTTGTAAGGAACACAATTTCAGCTATTTACAGAACAATATCTATAAAAGCTTAACTATTTCACTGTATGGTTATTTTAAATACTATAGCTACATAGAATTGTTATATTATTACGTGTAGGTTTTTCTGTTACTTAACATAAGAATTTTTTTTTATATTGTAAGTAACGCGTTTCCATAAATTTTTTGAATTTATTATTTAAATCAAGTTAATTTTGTAAAATTATTCATAATAATAAACATAAACACAAAATTACACGAAAAAACAACAAAAAATGTCGTTAACCATAGTTACACATTCTCTTGTTACCACGATGAAAGTCAGAAGGATGTCCAAAGTACAAATTAATTATGTTATGTTTATGGTTATTATAGATAATAAATGAGTTTCAAACTTTTTACTTTACTTAAAGAATAAAACAAATATTCATGTAGTATATGTCTGAGAGCTTTAACGTCTTTTATCCTACAATCTGGCTGTGTACATAAAGGAATGAAAATAAAAGTCTCTTGTCATTTCCAATACTCCTCCTCTTCCTAACCCAAATTTTTATTTTTTTTTTTTTTCAAAAATCGTTGTTCCATACATTATATTAGTTAATCCTTTATACACATTATATTACGTTAAGACCCTTATATTACATGAAAATAAAACAACAAATAATGAGAGCTCTGGATTGAGTGGCAACAGAAACAATATTTGTATAATTTTTCTTTGTATTGATGAAATCAACTTCGACATTTTGCTTAGTTTTTATGACAATTTTATTATGATGTCGTGCAAAGATTTTTTTTTTTTTTTTTTAGTGGATTGAATAATTATTTGCAGAATACCTAAGCACTTGATTATTTCATCCTTACTTCTTCCTCCCTTTCTTAATTATAAATATTTCTGTCATGATTGCCCCTTGTGTATCTACCGATATGTACAACTACCTACTTTCTGCCCTATATATTCAGTCATAAATAATGTATAATTCCCTTGAAGAACAGATTGTAACAGGAGATGTAAAGTAAAAGCTTTGTGTTTAAGCCGTCTTCAGTAAAATTCTGAGATCTCTTTAGCCTTCCGTGTGTCTAACTTAATAACAAAGCTCTAAGAGAAGTGCTTAATATCATTAGTAACTTAGATTTAAGTTCAGTTAAGCTAGTATACACGTGACTATTCATCCCTAAGGAAAGCTTTAATTATTTATCTTGATTAAATAAGATTCTTCCGCACTCCATTAGCATTTATTTGTTGTTTTCATTTTGTAGTCGAGATGAATGTTTAACTCCTGGTGTGATAAATTCATGTTCACATTAATAATTTATGGTTGTAATTCATGTCATATTCGCGCGTATTTATGTGATGATAAATTTTAACTTAGAGGGAATAAATAGAGAATATTTGAACAATTAGAAATTACTAGATATTACAAATATTCATTAGATTTCATGTAATCTTTATTTTAAGAAAATATTGTACGCAGTACAACCTTCTCTTCTGAACACATATAGGCTACATTCAACTTTAGCTTGGGTTATTAACTTCCCAGGGTTTCAAGTTACCTAACATGTATTTGACAGTTAATAATTATTAAGTATTACTTTTAAGTATATACTTCCTTCTTCGTTGTAGAGGATTTCAGAATTAAGCAACATCGATGATCCAGTGTATGACGCCAAAGCGAGTACCCAAAATCTTATCATTATCAAGATCTTCTTAAGATTTGTTTTAAGTAAGAGGAGTGACAACCTAAAAAATTCAAGTTTAAAAATTGGCACTAGACCTAGACGTTTGAAGTTTGAAAACCGCAAATCAAACTAAGTGATGGCAAAAGAATTGGTGGCAAAGGTCGACTAACGGATGTAGTGATTGACTAGTTATAATCATATTTTGGTTTAGCTATAAGAAGAAATCAGGATGATTTGAAGAATATGACGACAGCTATATAGTCTATTTTCATAAATTATCTTTCAATGATAATCCACAACATCAAATGTGTCCTAAATGCACAGAATTCTAGTGCATGTTGAAGACTTCAAACATGAATATGTTTGATCTCCGTATGTGATGGAGGCAATAAAGCCAATATATAGAGACTTGACAAAGTATGACTTGTTAAAGTGTTCATTACACGGCCACATACAAAACCCTAAGGATAGTTTCAATGACATGATTTGGCAGAGAATTTCTGCAACTCTTTTTGTTGGATTAGAAAAATTAGATGTAACTGATGCAGTTAGGGTCTATCTGTTATAACGAAGAAGCTCAATGAAAATCATTTAGAAAGATTAAATATCAATCCTGGAAAATACTTGATAAATGGCTTGAAATTAATTGACAAGACGTCTGCTACAACACCAGACGTTTGATAAATGTTGGTATTTCTTTAATTTGTGTGTTTTATTTATCGACATTTTAAAAGAACTAAATTTTATGCAATATTACTCCCAGTAAAATCTTGACAAACTATTTTGTGTAAATAGAGTTTTATAGACAAACTTGAATTTACTCATGACTCATAACTGTTTTAACAACTAAAATTGTAAAATTTTCTAATCAGAAAAGAATTAACATTGTATCAATTTTTGGTAGATTTTGACAAATTTGAACAAGGGTTGGCAAACCAAATGGAGCATTTTAATAGTAGTAAGAACAATGTCCGGGAGATGACGACTCTGACCACGCTGAATAATATCGCCTAAGCTGATCAGATCACAATATTGCTACAAATGTAGATGATACCGATGCGGATCCAAATTACTCACCCAGTGAAGAGGAGCCTGAAGATCCTGAAGATAGAATCATGCAAAAAGCCAATTAGAAAAAATTTTGAAAGGCAGAAAAAAATCTGTAGACAAAGTTTATAGAAGATGTCGTACAGGAAAACTTTTTTTTATCAAATCAACTATCAAATGAAATGGAAATAGACACTTATGATGACCTGGATATCATTCCCCACAATGATGAGGAAGTATGTAGAGAGTCTATCATTTTTCGATTTCGTAATAAACCTGGGACCATTACACATGAAGTACAGGAGAATTTACCTAATGCCAATGCTGAAATAAGCAATCAAAATTTGAGTAACACTATATCTAAGAATTGTGAAACCAATGTGGCTGAAATAAACAATCAAGTTATTGTGTTGAATGTTGAATCAACTGGTAAATAATGCTGAGGCAAACACTGTACTTGAAGTTATAAATGAAGTTGTAGCTGGAGCAGGCGGTGTTATTCAAACAAACAGAAATGAGTTTCTCGGTAAGGATAAAATTACCCATGGAAGAAGGTACCATTTTTTCGTCCTAATGTGCGCACTCGATCAGTAAATCCGATTAAGACATTGCCAGGACCAATAAATGGGGCGAAAGAAGCCAAATCACCTTTGGAATAATTTCGACTAATGATCAGTGACAATATAATTGAATATATTGCTACTAATACCAATCGCTACATTGAGATGAAATCAACAAACCTAACACGAGTAAGAGATGGCAAGCCAACTGATGAAATCAGTTATTGGCTTATTAATTTTAGCGGGAATGATGCGCCTGGCCACCAGAATCTTGAAAACCTATGAAGTAAAAATGGGTTTGGTATAGAGATTTTTAATGCAACAATGAGCCTGATAAGATTTACCTTTCTACTTCAGTGCATGAGATTCGATAATTTGTTTGACCGGTAAGCCAGACGACAGTTAGATAAATTTGTACCCTATCGATAGGTGTTTGAGTTATTTGTAGACAACTGTAAGAAGTGTTTTACTCTGAGTTCGTGCACTGCTATAGATGAACAACTAGTTGCTTTTAGGGGGAGGTGTTCTTTTCGCCAATTCATGAAAAGCAAACCAGCCAAGTACGGCTTAAACATTTTCACCCTGACAGATGAAAGATTATTCTATGTTAAGAACATGGAAGTGTATGTTGGCAACCAGTCTGATGCCATTCCTTACAAACAATCAAACACTCCAAAATATGTGGTACTTCAGCTATCTAGTTCTATTTCCGGTTCAGGTAGAAACTACACGGCCGACAACTGGTTTTCTAGTATTCTGCTAGTAACAGAGCTGCTTCAACAAAATCTCACATATTGTGGCACAGTGAGAAAAGACAAAAGGGAGCTGCCTCCAGAGCTTGTTGAGAAGAAGAGAGTGGCGAACGACAGCATCTTCGCTTTTCAGGAGAATGTGACTCTTGTTTCATATGCTTCGAAAAAAAACCAATCTGTGGTCTTGGTATCAACTATGCATAATGATGCATCAATCAATGAACTTTCTGGAGAAAAATTGAAACCAGAAACCATTACGTTCTATAACTCCACCAAATCTGGATTCGATGTGATCGATGAAAAGTGTGGGACATACTTAACGTCACGACTAAGGTGTGTGCGATGGCCTTAGGTACTTTTCTACAGACTCTTGGATATAGGAGGCATAAATGCTCAAGTGATTCACACTTTCAACAATGTGGAAGAGAATATAATATGAAGAAACTTTCTGGTGGAAATTGTCCTGTCCCTCACAAAACCTTAGGTAATAACAATTAATAATATTATATATATATATATATATATATATATATATATATATATATATATAAACATAAAATATATAATATATTATTTATTAATATATATATAGAAACATAATAACTGCTCGTAATTTTTATCCTTTATTTAGTCATTTTTATTTAAGACTACCATCCTGATCTTACGAAAGGAATGGAAAGCTGATTACTACTATTTATCGTAGCCTACTTATGTTTTTTGTTTGTTTTTTTAGATTAAAAAAGAGCAAGTATTGAAAGTCTGCCAAAAGAGCTTAGGTTATCGGTGAATAAATTGGCAGGAAATGTACTACCACAGAAACAACCGATCCAACCTCCTAATGCAAAATGCGCGGAGCACCGTGTGCCCGAGACAAAAAGACGTGAAAACCAAATTTAGGTGCGAAACATGCAAGAAAACAATGTGCCAAGGACATATAAAAAATGTATGTGAAACGTGTTTGACAGGACTTATGAATGAACAAAATGACGAGGATGGTTAGAGAGATACATTTAATTTCAAAGAATTTCTTATATTTCTTATAGGTATGTTCATAATTTTTCGTACAGTATTTTCTATACACCAGGAAATTTTTTAGTTCATAAATATGTACGGTTTCCATGATTTTTGATAATTTTATACTTTTATACAATAAACAATATTACTTGTTTGCAATAAAAACTATTACAATTTGTCATGAAATAATAAAGCATTCAAACTATTATTTTTAATCAATAAATGAAATCAGATAGAATCATAAAAAATACATTAAAAAATGAAGGAATGAATAGAGATGTTATGCTAAAAGTTTAAAAAATAAAAAATCAACAACTTTTTTTTAATTCGTATTTTTAATTGGGGTTCCACAATATCCCCGCGCGCGCTCTTGCGTAAAAAAAAACGGAGGCGCGCGTTTAAGGGTTAACAGAACTCATCAATGTGTTGTTTTGAATGTTGTATAAAATCTCTTCTAAGTTACATGAATTGACATTTCTTCGACGGAAGCATACCGAAATTTATACAACTGGTTTTTTATGTAACTCCACAGAAAGTAATCTAATGGAGAAAGATCTGGCCTTCTCGCTGGCCAAGTAATAGGGCCTTGGTTAGCAATCCACCTATTATAAAGTTGTGAGTTTAAAATTCCCTTATCCTGCCAAAGTAGTGTGCCGGGGCTCCATTTTGTTGAAAATAAATTTCAATTCGCTTACTTAAAGGCAATTCATCAATAGATGGCAGCAGAATATCTTCCAGCAATTCACAGTATCAATCACCCGTTAGAATTCATTCATAGAAGCACAGAGTATATAAATATATATACTTATGTACTCTGTGATAGAAGTGCACAGCTAAAATTTGATTGTTCAAGATAACACACCAGCAGTTTATTGAAAATTTGGCTTGATTGTCTCCTTGCCTAACAATTAACGGGTATTCTTTTCAACAGTAATAGTTGTTTTTCAGATTGCACATTCCTTTATTGGAGAAAATGAATAATTGAATATTTAAGACCGAAATATTCATGAAATACTTTAAATCACTACTGAATGATGACTGACCCGAAATGTTACATATGCGGGTTAAATTAAAGCAGTTTTCCAACAATGCAAAATAACATTTCATTGATAAAATAAATACATTACATTACAGCTGTTACGAAATACATAACGTTAATTTCCATTAAAATCATATGGCGGCAATAGTTGTTTTTACACTAGCTTCGTAACGGGTGTATTTAGAGAAAAATTCCAAAGAACAAAAGTGTCATAAAATAATATTTTCTACCACAAAATGCAATAAAAATATAGTGTTTGTATTAAAAAAATTAAACATAGCGGCCATATTGAAAAAATGGCGAATATTAAAAATAAGTTAACACCGTAATTTTATTGTACTTATAAATCCAGGGAAGGTTCCCAACTTAATGTTTATCGAGAAACTGATAGTTTCCAACACCACAATGGTGGCCATCTTGAGTGACAATCTCTAAACTCAAAAAATAATAATAAATAAATAAAATGGTAAAAATATCTACTTACAGATGATGACCCACTTTTGAGATTTTCGTTGATTTATTTTTTTTTTTTTAATATCTTTATTAAGCATTTTCTAATTATTAATCTGAATTAAATTGTTCCTGTTATTTTGTAGGCATGGTTAAGATTTAATTGTAATTTTGTTTTAAGCTAAGGAACCAAATTTCATTTCAAAAACTTTAATAAAAAATGTTGAATTATTAAGATGCCTAACTAGGCCAAAATTCTACGTACCTAGTTTCTAATCTCAACCTTGTGCCTGAGACTTGGTTATAATATAAAATAAATATTGTTGTATTTTGCTTGTAAATATTAAAGCTTTCGGAAATTATTTTCATCCTCCGGAATAGTCGAATTTCGTTTTATATCTTTAAAATCTGAGCGTATGGATTGCATAATGGCCCAGAACTATTTACAATTTGGTAGGTACAAATAAAAATTCCTATCATTTCTTATGTAACCATGACAGAAGTTATCTATGCAATTACACATGCTATTACCCCTTACTTTTGTAGCTACTTTTATAAGGACAATTAAATGTTTAATAAATTCAATGATTAAATGATTAGTAAAATTAGAGTTTTTTTTTAATATTTTGAATACTATATAAAAAAGCCGATATGCCAACTGTATATATTTATGTAACTAAAAGTTCTTGAAAATCAATGTGTAATATCAGTTTCAGCCAACATAAAATTGACCTATTTTTCTTTTTATTTACACTGTATTTTTGTATCAAATACAATTGAACATTTGTTTGTTTTTCAGATATTCTATTTAAAAACTATGCTTTTTACGTACCAATGAAATAATGTGTATTAAATTTGAATAAAATGAGTTCATCAGTAATATTTACTTTTCTTCGTAAAAATATAAACGTAAACTATGTTCATAGTTTCAGAACATTAGATATGCATATTTTACAATTTTTATCTGTTTGTAATTATTACATCTGTTGCTTTCTAGTTTGGAACTGTCAAGCTCTTTTAACTTAGTTAACCAAACTTATAATCTAATACGTTACCTTTAATTTCAATTAGTTCTATGGGCTGGTTTTAATATTGCTGTGTGAAGAACGTAGCCCAAGTAACCTGTGAAACATTTAAGGACATGTAAAATTGGATTGGATGGCTTAATGGTTATTGCTTCAGAGTATAAAATTGAATGTTTTCCTTTCAAACCCTAACTAGATACTACTTTTGGTCTGCTTTCTTTATTTTATTTTATTAAACCAAATCAATTATAAATTATAAATTGAGACCTTATCTCTTAAGTTATTTAAAGCCAATGAAATAATAATGTATTATGTTAGAATATAAATGGTTTTGATTTTATTTTAAATAGTTAGGGAAAGTTTTTTAAAATCCTTTTGCACAAGTTAACAATTTTAAAATGTCGAGTGAACGCTGATCAATAGACTACGTCCAAGTAACAAATCTAACAAATCGGAAGTGTTAGAAACCCAGAACCCAACTTTAAAAACGACCAACTTGGAATTTCTTGGCACTGTGGACACAATGTGGACACTGGATTTTGATATCATAAACATTAAGTTAAATTTAAGGTGTATTAAGTGTCGGAGCCACAAAGATAAGATTAATATTGACTATGTTTTAGGCTTAGATTATAAGTAGAAACAGTTGAAGATAATTATGGTTTCAGATTTAAAGATTGATTATCATTTGGTAAAGTATTGTTCAAAATTATTTTGATAACTTTACACTGATGAGCTATTAAATTTAATGATTGAATATTAATTTGAATCATATGCAATTCTAATAATTGAGTTATGGATTTTTATGTATTTGTATGTAAGAATTAGGCAATTAATTAAATAAAAATCTGAAAGTCCTAAGGGTTATCACTGGAATACCTCTAGTTACCCCGTAGTTGAGATATTTTGAGTTTAATTTAATTATGTGGGTAAATAAAATAATGAGTATATATAACTTAAACTTCAACAATTCCAATGCTACTGTTGTTTGTATTTTAAAATAAAGTGACTCGTATAAAAAAAACATGAATAGGACGGAATGAATGAAAATAGGAACAAAGGGATTAATAAAAAGTGGAATTTTACCACTACAGGGTAATTTGCATTCAAATTTCTTTACACGTTCTAAATGAATATTCATAGCAAAATACAATCAATAACTACGCATAACTTTGAAGCATATGAGACAGGTTAAAGGAGAACACCCAGAAACATTCACCCTTTCAATGTAGTAGCCATCTTAGTAAACCTTTCTTAATTATCTTATTGTTTCATAATTTGAAGTTTAATATTTTATACTTTAAAAAGAGACCATAAAAAGAATAGAGAAAAGGAAGCGTTTTTTAACAAGAAAACATTGGCACTAGCGGTGGTGGCATTTGACATCGGACCATCGGCATTACCTGATGATCTGGATGCCTGTATTTAATTAGTAAGCACGTTTTAAGAACGATGGTAAAACGTTTCTACTTTTTATGCTAAATTTTTAAATTCATATAATAAGCGAATTTCTAATAGCAGTTATGAAATTATTAGGAAATAGTTCGGGGGGAATACTGCTACTTATAAATCATCTAAGAAAGTTGTTGGGAGTACAACAAAACCAAGTAGGAGGGATTGATAAAATCTGAAGTTGTACATATATTATTGTATTTACCAAAAAATATTATGAAGTTATACAAACGTAATGCAAACCTGCAGACAGAAATGGTGGTCCCCGGAAGCCTTTTGCTTATAAGGCAAGAAAATTGGTTATTACAAGGACCAACAGGAATCCACACAAAAAAATCATCGATTGATCAAACTTCAGATTTTAACAGTTTATTTTAAATACAAATTGTGAGGTTTTTTAAAATAGTTTTATATTAAATATTAACGTTAAAAGATCTTGAATTGAAATTTGATATATAATATGTATATTTTTCATAACAGAAGTACACTTTAAATAGAGAAGGTAGCAAGAGTATGTTCAATGCTTATTTATGCCTCTAATTTAAAAAAGTTCTTACAATATGGCGGACCAACAATTAAAAATGTATTTCTCAGTAGCAGAAGGTTCTAGAAAGTGTTATCCCTAATATCTCTCATAAGTTTGCATAAAATGCTATCCTAACGAATTATTCCATAAAAACTACTATGAAATTATTTTACAAGAACGGATTATTATTCTACACGTCATAACATATGTATTGCAACTAAAAAAAGTCAACTCGTGGTATTTTCTCCTAATTTTATTTTGTTTTTTGCCTATAATAACTGGAATATTTTTCCCATTTAGAGGAACGTGTCCAACCAAGACTATGAAATATAAACCAATCTTATCCAAGAGATTGATTATTCTATTTTGTTTATCCTCAGGGAGTCACTATAGTGATTACGGGCGTGGCAATCCCGTCGAACCGTCACTTTCATATTTCCCATCAGGTCCAACTCTTCTTCTATCCAACCTTAACACTTATGCTATGCATCTTTATTTACGTTCATTTCTTCCTTTTTACAAAACAATGATGACTGAAAATTTTTTTCGCATTTAAATAACAAGATAGAAGTATTTTTATTTATCATCATTCCGAGACACTCTATTACTAGAGGTATTAATTTGAATGAGGAGTCCAGTCCATGAAAGTAGACAAATAAAAAAGTGTTCTTTATTGATTTATATGTCCACCCAAATTTTGTGTGAACAATATAAACTACCGAGACATATACAAGTTCAAGTTTTCTTATTGAAAAAATGTAAAAACTCTGTTCTTTTACTTTTTAATATATTTTCATTCCCAAACTTCGATTTATTTATAACAGAATAAATCCACCTCATATATGTACGTTTGTATAAATAATTTATATTGCGTGAATATTCATCGTCTCTAATTGAAACACATCTAACAAGAAAATATATGACATATTCTTTATTTATGATTAATGTTCTTTAATTAAATTACATTTTTACTTATGTAATTTAATTCTTAATAGTTATCCACGAAGCAATTAATGAAATATATTAGTTAACAAACAAACCTAATTTGGTCTATAATAATGTGTCCATAAACTCTATTATGTGTCGAGAAAAATCAATTACTTCTGAGAAACAAATTCAGATGTTCCCTCTTTATTTCATACTATGTCATGATTTTTTAAACAATATATATATATATATATATATATATATATATATATATATATATATATATCACATAAGAACGCAAAATATCAAATACAGTTGCATATTTCCCTTGGAATACTAATGACTTCATTGGGCGTTGTTATCTTTGAAGAGAAAAACTGACTTCATAAAAAAAACTGTTATTTTTTATAGGCTGTATTTATTATTTAAAGCTGTTATATTCTCTTAAACAACATTCGAAAACTTATCAAATCATTTTAACTGCCATAATAGAGTACAAATGTTCGTGATTTTTAATGCACATACCTTTAATTTACTACTTTTACACAGTCTCCATCTGTAGGAATGTAATGGGATTATGTTTAACTATTAAATGTTACTGCAGCACAAAGAAGTGATATATAGTTTTAACTGTATACGCAATGCAGCTCATTCTTCATTTATATGCAATACAACCTACACAATCAGATTTTATATCGAAGCAGAGATTTACTTATCAGTACAGTAGTTCCAAAATTTATCATAGCTTTTAAGATATTTTTGGTAGTTTGAAATTAATTATTTAAAACTAACTTATTGGCTTGTCATTGTTTCATCCGTTTATCAAGTATATAATTATAATGGAAATCTTTCAAGAGTATATCAGACCGTACTATTCATTTCCATAGTAATTACTACCTCGCTTTGGTAATCGGAATGTGAAATCTGGTGAATTAGTTGTACGGGTACATATTTGTAAAACTTCACAGAAAATGTCTTAAGATACTTTTTATTTATAGTTTTATTTTTTTCAAAAACTATATGGATCCTTATTTCAATTTCCGTAGACAAAATTAACACGACTGTACAATATCGTTTGTTGGTAATAAGTCTATAATGACTTCACTTTTCGATCAGGATAACCAATGTATATATTTGTGATTTTGGAAAATATTACATCATTTAAGCCGGAATTCATAATATTAAATTGAAAGCTCAAAAAAGTGTTTATTTCTATTGACAAATAGATCTGTGATTTTATTTACATATTAAACATAAAAACATAATTTGATTATAGTACATACTTTTTGGAGACTAAATGTAGAAAAACCATATATTCTTAAACATTTTAGCCCTTTCTATTATTCATACTTTAAATGGCAAGAAGTTAGTCCAAATGATACCTCTCTTATCTGTGACTAAAGGTTGGATTTGTGTTATGAGACTAGATAGTAAAGAACTTCCTTCCACTGATTTATTACCACATGTTTCTTTGTACATTCCGTATTTATATTTTTTTATTAACGATTACGCACGAAGATATATGTAACTACAATTTAATTAATAATTATTTCAAGTCAAATACATCCTCCACTGGGAATCGAACTCGAGACCTTTGACTTTACGCGCCGATGCTGTACCAAAAATTTTAATGTTGGTAGAGCATTGACGCGTAAAGCCAAAGGACCTAGGTTCAAATCAGGGACCTATATTTATCATTTGAAATCATTTTTAAAATACTAGCTTGGTAAAATTGTATAAGCATAAAAAATCAACAATTATAAACTAATAAATTAATAACTCTGCTGAAAATAAAGTTATTAGAAGGTGCTCAAAACTATCTTTAACACGTCCATATTTATATAAAACTAATTAAATGAAACTTAACGTAAAACCATCGTATATAAAATATATCCAGGAGAATGTTTGTTAGTAATTAAAAAGTGTTGATTTACATGTGTTATTTCATCAATTTTGATTATTAGGTAAATAACACGTAGTTGAAATACCTCGTTCATTGAAAATTTCGAAAATATAATTTTATAATTAATTATCATAAGCAACCTATGGCTGCTGTAAATAGTTTCATCTGCTTCTTTTGTCATCTGTTGGGACCTCAGAATTAGTGACTAATTAATGACGTGGCTTTTCTATGTTGAACTTATTAAATTAGAAAAATAAAAGGAATATTTAACAATTGTATATAATCTCCTACTCATCAAATTACATTTTAGATTAGGTTTGAAACTGTAACACTGAATAACATATGAGAAGTGATTAAATATTGTTAAGCTAGTTAAAATCAATTTAAAGATTTTGTAAAACGATCCAACAATGAAACCTCAAAGCTGAAAATGAAGGAATATATTTATTTATTAATAGTGTTAAAATTACAAAAGATAATACATTTACAACGCGGTTTATTTACTTTTTAAATGTTTAGATTGACACAAGATATTCACAGTAAAACATTTTGTTACTGAAAGTACTTTCAACGTTAATATCACCATCCTCAGAGGTACAGTAACTAATTGTAATCTAATCAATAATATAGTTAGTTTATCTCTGAGGATAAGGAATTGTGATCCTAACTTTTTTGAGTATAATTTAAATTAAGAATAAGGAGTATACAAATTATATTTCAAGTCTATCCTTATGAAGCTGATTCTTTCGTAATGTAAATTTTATAACTTAATATTGTTTTGTAACTGAAATGAGACACAAAACTAACTTTATAATTGCAAAATAAAATGTCTTCCCTTTTCAAGGAAGTGAAACGTATTTAAGATAATATAAGTATAGGTACAAGAGAAGGGAAAAAACACTTCAATCTATTTTAATGTAATCTATTAATAGATTATTATACAAGAATAGTTAGAATAAGAACAAAATATCTAGTTTTATTAATGTTAGACAAATTCGCTACATTAAAGAAACCAAAACATAAAATCCAATCTTGAACCAAACTTCGAATATACGTCGATAACAGGTTTAAACATTCTAAATTTTTAAGTTACAAATTTAATAAGTCGCGTTAGATGTAGTTATTATGTTAGTTGGAGCAATTAATTACTCCCAAAATAAACTTTAAGCTTGGGTGTAACTTTAGACTATGCAAACAACAGAAGGGTTGTCGTAACAATGTGCATACTTGCAATCTTAAACATACCAATTGTCAACTCTGGAATTAGTTATAGAGTGATTGTGTTGATGTTTGTAATTTATTAGATTTGTGTTTATATTTATATTATAAGATATTTAATGTTAAAGTTTATCCCACAAACACCCTAAGTACAATGTAACTATTTATATCAGATTATTTTATTCGTATTAAAGAGTCCGTAATTTACTTCTAAATAATAAACTAAAATTTTTGTTTCAAGGAAAGGCTTATTTGTTTGCTTACAATCTCTAAATGACATTTATCTGATTAACAAATTAACAAAAATCCAAGACTTTAACTATTTATATTCAGCTTGTGGATCGAGCAAGCAATTATTGTTAAATTCAAGACTGAGAAAATTTTACTTCTCTAAAAAACACAGTTTCTTGCTGCATAAATCATGCCATAGTAATGTAACAAAACTATTTCTAGTAAACAAAATTACCATTGTAGCTACATCATTTACTTAGAGCAAACAATATTTTAATTATCAAATATCCGAGTTTTTTATTTAAATGATTTCACAATGTCAGTACAATTTCTTTAGCTTTAGCAAGATATTTCTCTATCTTGTATTATTCCTGGGATCTAGTTTTTTTCTTTAGGCTACGTTTTGTCGGAGATCAACTAATTCAATTGTCGTTGGGTTTAGAAAAATCTATAGTTGCATTGTTCATAGGAAAAGACAGCATAAGTAGTGCTCGCACTACAATTCAAGGCATTTTACGTTCTATACTATGAAATGAACAATGTTTTTACTTCTATCGATTGGCATTATATTCGGTCAGCCAACTACATAAAATGAATTAATAGGTCTCATTTAGTTTATTTTCAAGAAGGAATTACCAAAAATCGATTCCAAAATCCACCATTTTAAAACTGTGCAATTATTTTTCTAAATAATAATTACACTCAACAAATAGTTGAACAATTAGTAAAACATAGTAGGCCTATTCGAAATTTGACTAAAAAGTCAAGTGAAATACCGACTACCAGAGATTTTTTTATTATCATTATTTTTTAGATTATTTTATTACTAATTATGGTTTTAAGAACATCTATAACATTTCTTGATAATATTAAATAGTTATACATAGTACATATAGTACATAATAATGAAAACCGTGTATGACTATATCCAATTTTTTTTTTTTTAATAAATGAAAATTTGGATGAGGGGTCTGCATTATTTTTTCATGTTTTTTAAATATGGTTTTTGTCTCTCAACGTTAGGTATCAAAACGTCTAATTACCAGTTAATTACGAGAAAAAGTATTGGTAACGAAATGTAATAAACAACAATTTCATTAAAAAGAGAAAATTGAAAAACAATATGAGGTTATATAATTCATTTGTGTAATTGGTTACTAAGGTCACACACACATACACACACACACCACACACACACGCACACACACACACACACACATACACACACACATATTATATATATATATATATATATATATATATATATATATATATATATATATTCTTTCAAATATTTTACAATTGACAATAGTAGTTTCAGTTAGTTATTTCCAAATATTTTAAATTTGTAACTAGAATATATCTGATAAACCTACTTTAAAAAAAAATAAATAAAAAAAAAATATAAAATAATAATAATAATAATATTCTGAAAGACATTTGTTTACTTTTCTATCAAAACTAAGAAAAACCAAAACATTTAATACAAAATTTGTTAATAACGCTCGAGTAACTTAAATTCAATACAATATAAACGTACATTTGTAAAACCATTAACAAATGAAACACAGAGTAGAGCTTTTAAGACTACAAACGTTGGTGTTTTACTATATGATAAAATTCGTGTAATATTTGAAAATGCATTACCACCCAGTGGCTCAAAGATGGGTAAGGTGTGCCATAGTGCAATGATCTCACCGTTTAGAAACTTATTCTAATCATATGTGCTTATGGATGACCTCGTCTGCAGAATGCGGAAATTGATGCCCCCAAATATGTAAATATGTGGCTTCGTCTGCGAAATGTGGAAGTGAATATTGATGAGACAATCTAGTGTATAGGGAATTATTTTAATTTTATTTTCATAAACTGAAGCGTCCACTGTATATGAAACTTATACACTAGGTGTGTTGCTTGAGTGTTAATAGATTTAGCTGATGAAAAGCTATGTGTTTTATATGAAGTAACGAAAATAGGCAACTCTATTGTTAGTTGATTGGGGAGTCGAGAATTCAATTTTTATTCAATAATCAAGAAAGTAGTGATATTTATTATATATTTAAATAAGTAAATATTATAGTATAAGTAGTTTTTATAAAGTTTTATTCAACATTTAATTTTCTTTAAATTAACCTTTGTCATATATATTTTCATTCTGATTTTGTTTTAGGAATAACCGTGTTTTTCTACGAATTTGTTGTAATTTTTTGCATTATTTTTTAATCAGTTTTTTTTATACAGTCATCATTAATGGTAAAATGTTGTAAGCCCCTACCATAATACCATAATGTCATAATACTAATAATAATAATAATATAATAATAATAATGTATAATGCCTAGATATTTATATAATCCAACTATCTAGTGACGTCACTGATTCAAAATAACAAAATGTATGTTTAATTTGTATTCAACCTGAAAGCAGTTGGGATAACTGATACGTGTGTGCTTTAAAACGTTAGTTAATTTTACTTCCCTTTTATATTATTTTTGAAATTTATCCTGTAAACAACTGCTATCTATATTTGTGCAGTTATCTGTTAAAACAGCTTGACGAAGAATTACGACTGTTTCAACAAGCAGGGAAATAAAACAATACAGTTCATGAATTTTATTTATCTGTTGTAAAATATATACACGCGTCTAGATTTTTTTAAATGTAAACAATATAACTAATACTGAATTTTCAACTAAATTTTACTTACATGAGGAATAAAATCATACTGTACTTTATACACATACATTGTACACTGGACTATATATACTCTGCACTTTGATTTCATTTTCCTGATCTTAACCAAAACCAATTTACAATTTGTGTGGTATTCATATTTCATTACTTGGAATTCACTGCATTCCAGACATTTTTAACAGGTGACTCAGTTGAATGTGAGAAATTTAAAGCCTGTTTAAGTTTTAAAGCTATTGTGTAAAAAATAATTGTGATCGTCATATTAGATCATTTTATTATTTTAAACAACATATTTTGTTGTTATCAGCATATTTAATATAATTATTTCAGTTATCTCCCCTTCCGATATAAACTGTTCTCATTGGAACTGAATAATATTTTCAAAATAGGAGCTACAGTAAATATATTTTGTAATTACAAAACTCATCTGATTAAAATAAAACATTAAAAATTAATAAATCTATGTTTAAGTAAGTGGCTATACACAGGTAACTAAAGTTTATTAATTATCAATTAAAAATTTTTAAATTCCAAATATTATAGCTGATGTAAATTAACAGTAACCTAAAAACATAAATCATAGAAAATAAATGACAGTTATGAAATCAGAATTATCCTTAAATGAACAGTGTTGACGTAAAGCTATTATGTCTTGAAACCGCTTATTCGTTGTGATAGCTAATGACATCTGTCTTTCTGTTACTCTATCCTACAAGTGCTGAATAGTTGAAGATATAGATTGAATAAAACAACCAATTTATGGTCTAATACTACGTAGCTGTAATGCGTCCTCATTTCCCTAAAATGCATGTGTATATTTCTCAATTTTAATATATTTCATGGTATGTTCTTTTAAAAAATCATTTAAACTCTGTTTAGAATTAAAAGATAAAAAGTAGAAGTAACGTAGTAAAAAATCTGCACAACATAAGCTGTTGAAAATTGAACTTTCCTGTTACCACACGTTCAGCTTCCCTTTTTCTTTCTAAACGTGCAGTAATCTTAAAATTTAATTAATTATAATTTTTTAAGTATTCGATGTACATTTTTCAATTTAAATTGTAATTACTTTATTCTTTCTTTTAATTTTATTTCATTTTCTTGTTTACTTGTTAATACATAATTTGTCACTCGATAAACTAAGTTCTGGAATAGAAAAAGGAATAAAATCTGTTAAAACTGAGGTCTCAACTTAGAAATTTTCCATTGAAAAATATATATAAAATTATAAATAAAACAAAAGGGGAGCAATTTTCTCTTTAAAAACAATTAAATGTTACTAGCAAAATTTAGAAATAGAAAAAAGTAGCTTACTAATTAAAATTGTAACAATAATATTTGTTTTAATAGTTATTAAAATTTGGCCCTAATTGTTATTGAAATTGTGCTCTAATTGTTATTAAAATTTGCTCTGATTGTTGCTAAAATTTTTATTTTAAAATTCTGAGAAAAGTAAAAATTGTATTGACCTATTTATCTTCAGTCTTTCTTTAAAAGGGAAAAGGTATTTTGAATTCATATTCTCGTATATACGTGTACTCGTATATAAAATTTAGTGTTTGTTATCCTGTGCAGGGGAAATATTGAAGAACGGTATTGCAGCTACGGTTGAGATACGTAGAACCAATATTCTTTCTTTCGGTGATTTACTTTTTTTCAGGTTTAGGTGTTTTTGTGTGGCGACATAAGGACCTGTTTTCGATTCACGAAAAGTAGTACACAAATATCTCTTGAAACTCGAATACTCTTAAAACGTCTAGATCGGGAAAAAAAAGAGTTGATCAAGTGAGACTTGAGTGGAGAGATGAAGGAGAGGAATCTAACCCAAGATTACAGGAAAAAAGTTGTAGATCCAATTAGGAATATTCTTTACGGAATCGTAACCTGTAGTTTTTGCTTGGATGGCTCTTCTAGTATTTATACTTTTGATTTAAATCACTAGTGCAGTACTCCACCCCTACTACATTTACATTCTTCCAAAACCGGTATAACCGATTTTATAAATTAGGTATTTTATACTATTAAGCTTTTTTTCACGTAACTCTCGAACCAACATTTTTAGGGATATAGCCACCAATATGTTTTGTTTGGGTTCTTGGAAGTTGTACGCATTGTACCAAAATTTCATAAAATACATTGAACCAGTTCCGGTTCTAAGGATTCTTACCCGTTAAAATATTTGGATTATAAGACAAAATTCATCACATGTCAAATTTCATCGATATTGGTTCATTTTATATTACTAATGCACTACACATACGACAACAGTCATCACATCTAAAACGTTATTGATTTTCAAGGAACCTCAAAACTAATATTTACGCAAAAAACTTGACATTTACTTGTGGACCATCTCATAATTTTCGTAATACCACTTGGAATTTTTAGAAATGTGGTAACTAATATGTTTTGTTTTGGTTTTTAAATGCTACATTGAAGCAAAATTTCATCAAAGTCGAACATCATGTCAAAAATTCAATTTTTTTAAGGGATTTTTTTTTGACCCATCACATAACTTTATAATACTACATAAATAATAAAATAAGGAAAAAATTAATTGATTGATTTAAAAAAATAATAATAATTAAATAAATAAATTTTCTAATATATAACTGACTGGTTAAGGAGGAGTGTTTTTAAAATCGCTAATTCGCAGCTGATAAAACAATGTTTTTAGAACTGACTTCACTTCCTGTAAGAGTTGAATAATGCGTTTTTGGATCATGTGACCTGTATTGGTTGACATTTTATCATTTTAGTAAAACAATTTCTTCTTCTAATTATAA
Source organism: Aphrophora alni (assembly GCA_963513935.1). NCBI lineage: Eukaryota > Metazoa > Arthropoda > Insecta > Hemiptera > Aphrophoridae > Aphrophora > Aphrophora alni. Next base: position 91,079,217 of record OY740767.1, read on the forward strand.
AAATTGCAAACAGTACAGGTCAGCCAGAGTCTATGTAAAATAAAATGAACCTGTTGAGTATTGACCATGTAGCGTTCGACATTAATATAAAAACGAATTCCTACAAACTATTAAAATGTCAACCGATACATGTTGAGGGAATTGCACTGTTTGACACATGTAAAGTTTGAAGTCCTTCCCACAGGTAACATATTGTGATTTGACACCATAACTAAATGAATATTACTTTATTGTTTCCTGACTACACTTAAACTAATACCTTTATTCCGCTTTGAGATTATGGCTGTTTCGAAGTCAATCTACTATCATTAGACTCAAAATTAAACGTCACGTAGATTAGATAAATTGTTACATTTGAAGCGATGTTTTTATTGTAGATAATAGATGTTTAAATAAATTGAAATTATGTATAGAAAAATTAAGTTTTAGGATCAAAAATGTACACTTGGTTCAGTTGTTTTATAATTTATAATATTATCTTATTTGAAACCGTTTCTAACAAATATTACATTTACTATTTTGAATACAAATATCATTTAAAACAAGAAAATACAGACTAGAATATTGTAATATTTCTGTTTTTGTAAAAATAAATCTATTTTTGAAATCAATCTGCTTTTTAAAATAATGATAATGACTATTAATAAAAACGAAGTTATCAACTAATGAGTGTATTATTTTCAACATACATAATATTGTATTAAATATCCCGTCTAATTTCACAATCAGAACCGACAAACTAAATACTTTACACTACCAAAATGAAGGTATTATACATTATAAATTAAACTGGAATTAATATAAATTATTTTCATATGAAGCATAATACAGAGATAATGTTACAGCCTAATACTAAGATAATAAAAAAATCTTCTCTATTAAATAAAACATTTATAACGTTTTCGTAATCCTCTATAAAATCTGTTATATACAATACTCTTTTGTACTATCACCAAAGTATTATCGCATTAAAATCATTTGCTTTTTTCTTCTTTTTTTATTATCATCTGTTACCAAATATCCAAAGTGGACTGTGGCGATATTCATAATAAGGAAAACCAGGATTCCTCGAATAACAAAACCAAGGAACAAAACAAAGACTGTAATGCGTCCATTATATTTATTATATTACCCGTAAACACATTTCGATGACAGTCAACATCCTGATAGGTTTACAGCTAAACTGTATTTTTAGATATATAGATGTAAACATCTGATGATGATGACTATGTCATCGAATTGTTCATAAAGGTAATACATAAATCATACTGGATTTATTAGTGTTAGTTTCTTCATCTTGTAGTTTGGGCAAACCTTGTTTAACTTATCATTAGTTACGTTTCAAATGTGTAGTAGGGCCTACAAATACATCAAGGATTGTACAAATTGTCATATTGTAAAGATAGGCTGGATCAACATATATTTAAGCAAATATTGTAATGAGAATGTCAAACTTGGTAGAAAACTTTCTTTAGACAAGAATATTGTATTGTACATCAATGTTGGTCTGTCTTTAATTAGAGGTGAAGTGAAGTAAAAGGGACATCTCCTAAAAGAGATGAAAGGAGTTAAATGAACCAGCTCAGAATGTTAACGAATGGCTTTCACAGTCTGCTCACATTTTTTATAGAAAGTCTTTACAAAGACTTAATGACGCAGCGTTTCCATTTATACCTTCATTGTGAAAACTTTAGATATCGTAAAGTTAAATTTTAATGACAGTGTCTCAATACGTCATATATACTTTGCCATTCAGATTTTACAAGCAAATCTTTTTGTTACCCAGCTCTCTTATGGAAAGATAAATAAATAAACTTGTAGTGACTCACATATTTATAAATAATAATCTATGTATTTATAATCTATGTATAATGGCCTTGTAACTGCCCATTTCTGAAAAAAATCTCCGATTTGTAAACCTGCATCAGTGACCAAGTGATCATAGTTCCAAATTTGCACTTATTTTTTATTTCTAAAATCCATTTTTATATACCTAAAGTCAGGAAGCTTGAACAGTAATAATAGTATTTTTTATCGATTTTTACGATAACTATTATTACTTTAATTAAGGAATGCTTATTGAGCTATAATTTTCATAAAGTTGAGTTAACTGATCATATATTGCCTAAATCTGTAGCGATTGCCAATAAAGATAAAAATCAAGAAATAATGACAATCCGTACATAATTTTTTATTTTTCTATGAAATGTATCTAAAAGTGTGTCTTTTATTTCAGTTGAATTGAAAAACGTATTTCAATAACAATAATATAATAATAATAATATTTATTATTGTAACCCTTTTATTTTATTTAAACCTAATTTACTTATATGGTAAAAATTTTTATGAGATTTAACTGCTTCAAATTTCAAAATCAAAATATAAAGTTTAATTGGACAATGCATCAGTTCATCTGTAGACAGTGGTTTAACAGCTTCATTATAATGTCAATCACAACTTACATAAATAGATTACACGTATCTTCGATGTGCCAGTCCAACAGAAAATATCTTCCTCCAAACTTACAGAGTAACCAGGATTTTGTTTACTTGTATGTGTTTTTTAATTCAAATATTGGAAACTTTATATTGACATTTTTTAATTTCGTCATGTTAATCTAAATTATCGTGTAAATATATTTACTCCAACATTAGTAGTAGCTTTAAAAATAACACTTATTATTTGTAAAGATATCCTGTTCAAATTTCTATGTAAATATACGATGCTTATAGACTACTTTTCAAATAAGTTTTGGAGATATTTAATTGGTTATCTTTAAAATCAGAATCATTTAGATAAAATTCTGAAACAATTAAACGCAATATTTTCTCTCTAAGACACAAATCGAATCCAAACATCTTGCCATTTTAATTTACTCATTTTATTGGAATACTGAAAGTAATTTCAGTGAAATCAATTTCTCTATTGTTAACATTGGTATACTATTTAATAGCTTGTGATAATATTTAATTACTCAAAGAATTAAATACACCCAGCTGTTTTTAATCTGGTGAGATTCTATGACTATGTGTGGTGTAACAGAGAAGAAACAAAATTTGATGAAGTTTAACGAGTTTATATTACAACCTAAAATATTTAATTTTTATGTCTTAATCCTTATATAAAAAATACATTACTGTAAATGGAAAATATGCTTCTTTAAATAATTATCAATTAGATACATCAAAAAGGTAATTTACACATTGTAATTTACACCGAACCAGGCTACCTCTCGACAAGTTGGGAATTATTTTATTTAATTGATTAATTTAATCTATCACTTTAACTTTAGCTCTGCGCTTCTTAACTTGTGTTGCAACAAGAACGACCCAGACCACTGGAAGTCTAAGCTAGATAAATAGTCTTGGATGTTCTCTTCAAAGAGTTCAGTAGCCCGAACTCAATGGAATCCCAACTTTGTTAGTTGAAAAACCTTCCAGTGATTGTATTTCCCTTTAACTTTTCCTGTTTAAAATCTCTGAAGCGTAGAATCTTATAGGGAACTGAACTCCAAATTATTTTTTTTAAACGTGTTATCTATTTCAGAAACAAATTTTAGCTTTTAATTAAACTTTACTTTGTTATTTTTTTTTTTTTTAATTACAGACTTTACACTCTTTACTAGTTCGAGGTGATTTGAATTAAGCTATACAAGTGTGATATTGAAATTATACAAACACTCATTTTATTGCTTAAACGAATATCTTATAATAATAAAACAGAAAATTAAAATCATATAAACAAACAAATGATTATAATCACAATTGATATACAAAAACAAGTTTTTTATCTTACAAAATCATGTGCAAAGATAAGTTTTATTATTTTTATTATTATTATTATTATTATTATTTTTTTTACTTTTAATTTTGAAAATTTATTTTGATAGTTATGAAATTTTAAATTTACAAGATATCTCCCAATTCTGAAATTTCCGTATTCGTTTCGCCTTGGTGCATCTCTGGAATTTCGATTCTTTGCCGTGGGACTCCCCGTTCCAGAGCATATCGACTTTTCTCACAACGTATTGTTGTAATATTCCGACTTTTACATATCGAAAGTTTTATGTCTTTAGTTCACTTTATTTTGGCGAATGTTTTAGACAAGTTCTCTACCCGCACAGCGAATCCCACTAGTATTATGCTTCAATAGCTTTCGTACTCCGCACTATTGTTTCTTTAACACAATTTCTGGGTTTTAACATTCTACTATCTCTTATATAGGCCCTACTATTTCACTTATGCTGATTTATTTTTATTTACTTTACTGTAATTCTTGAAACCATTTAAGGCTTGATGTATCTCACCTTTTTTAAAACAATTAAAATTTAATATTTATCTGCAATTTTCTACTTACTCGACTTTAGCGAGAGACTTTTATTAGTTTATTTAAATAAAATATCTTTATTATTATTATTGTTAGCTCTGAAAGTTGACGTGTTTCCATCAACTTATCAAATATGACTTCTTTGACAAAATTCCATCCTTTACTTTTTCTCTAAATTACTTTGTTTTTTGTACAAAATTATTTAAAATATTAGGATTTTGAGATTTTTGATAAAGTTTCAATCATTACATAACTCTTAAACAACGCAAGATGGAAAGAACATGTGGTTAAGTAATAGAAAGTAGTCTTTGAAGTAATATTCTGACAACTTCAAAACCAGATTTTCACACATTTTTTAAATGTTCTACGTCAGGAAACCGTTTTCGACAAATTAGTGAGTGAAGGACTGGTGACTTTCAAATTAGTGAGTGAAGGTGACTTCGGTGATAATAGTCTGGTTATCAGTACCTGAACAACCCTCCTTTACATAGCTTTGCCCGAGCTTTCCGAAAAATTTAATTTTTACAAAAATTCATTTTTTCACAATTTGCATGGCGCTCTCACCGTTGCAATTGGGATTATATTATTTATTTATATTAATTAGGATATATTATATATTACACTAGGATATATTAATAGGTCCTAATAAGAATTAGTTCTTAAATATACATTTTTCTAAAGTTGTAGTTTTATTTATATTTAATTTGAGATATTATCAACAAGTTACTTTATCGTATTTCATTATTCATATGATTTATAGTGAAATATTATATCAGTTTTGAAATGTATTTATTTTGTTTTTATATCATAATATCCTAAAAAATGTTTACTCTAAACCAGAACTATATTCGTTTTAAAAATCTCGTGGTATTTACGAACATTTCTAGTCTCTTTCCCAAAACTATTGTAACGTGTACTGGAATATACAATAGAACCCGTTGAGTTGGTCCCTTCTCATACAGTCAATCTAAAGTTACAGTATCCGAGAGGAAATTTTAAATGACGGTTTCCATGACAACTATTTCAATATAGTTCAACCTAATCTACGTCATCCTACAAGTCATTGTTAATTAACATGTCCTGAAAGTATTTTAACTTTTTAAATAGTCTTGTATGTACTTTACATTAAACTAGTATTTAGTTTTTAACTAGATTTTACTACTCCACATTAAACAATGTTTTTAATGGCTGTGTCAATATTTTGTGTAAATATTGTTTTCGTAAATGGTTGGTGAGATTTGTCTGAACAGATTAAAACATTTTAGAATGGTTTAAAATAACAGTAATTTATAATTATTTTAGCTCATAAAAAATGGATTTGCACAGATTGTAAAACGAAGTTAATATTTAAATATGGTAGCAATTAATCTAAAATATTAACACTTATTTTAAACAAAAAGGTATATTACACCAAATTATGAAATACATATCCATATATGTTAATACATCAACACACTGACTAAAGCCTAATCATACCGACTTCTTTAATATTATAACAATAAAATATTGCAAGTTTACCTTAATTATAATGTTAGAATAAGTGCAAATTTGTTTACTTTTACCTTTTGTAAATAAACAGCTTTTATGTTTTAATTGAAAAAGTTGAGTCACGGAATCCAATACTATAAAAGGAAACTTTTATATTGCACTTTTCCAAGCGCCAAAAGACAAACAATGTGAGGGTTAAATAAAGTTATAGAGTTTTATTTCAGTTTTTAGTTCCACTTTATGAAACCACCGTAGACCGTTGTTACTTTAACCACTCATATAATTCCAAATATTGAAATGTGAGCTTTAAAAAAAAGAAGATTAATTTGACATATGAATTGAAACACTTATACTATCATGTATAAGTATACAATACATTAAAGAATTAATAATATTATACAGAGTGTTCAGAAAATGTCGTGCAAACGTTAAGTGGTGGGTCACAATAAATCAAAACGTTTATATAAACATGTGTCCAGAAACATTTTGTTTTTCATCTGTCGTCGGCCTCTTTGTGTTGGTTTTTAAAAAAATTATTATTGCTTTTGATAATATTAAGATTTCGAGTGGAAATTTAATATACACATATTGCATGCTACATTTTATCAGAATATGAAGAATCAAATGTCGAAATGGTGACTATTTGAAATTAATAATATTGAATATCTCTAAAACCACTAACTTTTCAAAATATGTAAACGGCCGCCATTTTGAATATTTTGAGATAAAGTTTTTATTCTTGGTATTCTGGTAAACAGTTCCATAATAATGTGTATACTGAATCATAAACATTTTGCGCAAAAATATCTAAGCGAACGTAATATTCAAGAAAATAAGTTTAAAAAATTAATCAGTAACGCCTTATTTCGTGTAATTCGGGTTGGTTCGTGGTAAAACTTAACTACAAGATATATTTTTGCCAGTTTCTAAGTGGGGGTCCGAGATTCATCAATAAATCATATAAAATAATAAATATACCTTCCCAAAAATGTTTTAAACTTTTTAATTAATTTTTAGATGAAAAATTTTGAAATAATGTCTTAATAAATTGTCATAGAAATAGTGTAAAAAATCGTTGTACATTTAACATTCCTCTTTTCCATATTGTAGCCTACTGAATAAAACAACATTCTTGAAAACCAAAATACTTTATTTATCACCAGTGCAAAAGGCTAGAATTTAAACAAATCCTAAATTACTTTTTATCGGTTGAAACAGATTCGAGTTCCCACTCCCTCCACCAACCCTTTCACAATTCTCATGGAAATATTCAATACTTGCCTTTCTATGTGTTTTTACTGATACGAGTTTTAATAGCCTGAATGAGCAAATGTATTGTTTTATTATGCACTCTAGTTGTGTTGTAATAAATCTTAACTATTGTTTGCTGCATACCTATACAACCTTTGATTTATACATGTGTACAAACCCTAACCACAAGACAGCTTACTCACTAAGGTAACAGTGAGTAACATTATAAAATTAAAGAGAGGGATCTAACCCAAGAAACAACATGAACAAGGTGTTGATCCAGCTAAGACCCTCTGGATTGCTACACTAGTACTCCCAACAAGGATGTCGATACAAAACACTGTGAAATGTCCACCTACTTCCATAGGTTACAATTTTGCTCGAATTTAATATGTAAACTCAGTTTTATGGACAGTTGGACATAGTTGTAAAACAAAATCGATTTACTATCAAATCAATGGATAAATTAAAATATTAGAGCATACGTGAAATTTGAAAAACAGTTTATTTTCAAAAACAATTTTACATGTAGGTTCCACTACACTAAAAAATCACTTATTTTGTGGAGTTTTATAAGATGCATACAGTAGTACCCTAACGTATTTAAGCAATAAAAATAAGAGAATGTATTAATAATAAAGAACATCGTCAAACATTATCTCAATACTAGAACAAAAATCTGTAATAATGGCCCTAGTAGCTAGAATTTATAATATTTCAGTCAACTCTAGTTTATAAACTAAGTATTACAATTAATTTAATATAACTTTTCAAAAATTACTCTATTTTATAATCATTTTCAAGCTCTCAACTTCTTATAATTATATTACTATGAGCAACAATCAATAGTAGTTCCTTTTATCAAATTTTTGGCAACATGTTTCTCTGCCATTTTATCACTTATTTATATTACACTCATACATTGCAGGTCACACACATATACACGAAAAACACACTTTTCTTAAACACATATTTTTTGCACATTAAGTCAATATAATTTTTTTAAATGATGAAATATAATAAATACGAAACATGTTGCCAAAAATTATAAAGGAACTACTAGTTATAATATATGTTGTACTTAGGTAAGAGTAAATACATATTTACCTAAGGCCTACATGAAATTACAACTTTGCAATCTGCATATAAAAAGGAAAAAAGTAAAGGGCGGCTAACTAGCGAATTATTTTTTTAAATACCATAATAAATTCACGTTCTTTCATATTCGCCTTTATTGTAATACAGTTAATGTAATATGTAAAAAAATTAATCTTTCTTTTCGTTTCAAAGTATTATTAGGTGCATTGCAAATATTTCTAAGGTGCTTATTAGTTATCCACCACCAATAAATTATTATGTCATGATTATAATTTAGAGATTCATCTTAATACATATATTCATACATCTACTTAATATGTTGGTTGTAAGGAAATTTTTAAGATAATAATTATCTCTTATTTATTTTCTTATAAAACTTGGACCATTCTTCTAAGTTTTCCTCTAAAAAAAAAATCCATTTCGTGTTTGTTTTAAAAGAAATAAAATAAAAGATGAAAAGATGAGAGAGACGAATACTGTCAATAACCATCTCTAGTTATTGATAGGGAGTCGCACAAAGCAGCTTGAGTTAGCCTTACCTTCTATATTCAGTGTCGTTATAGTCCTGTATCTGTTGATATACTGTATTACTTTTAAAATGTATTAACTTTATATAAAACGCGATAGATAAAATGTTCTTGACTAACAGTCAAGAACACGCTTCCAGTTTCGTTATTGACTAACTTCAGTTAGTTTTTACGAATTTTGTTAAAACCTTTTCTTATTAATTTTAAAATAAATAATCATTTTATCGATCTGTATTACTACTACTAATAGTTTTAGTTTGTCTAACATTATGGTATTTTGAGAAAAACAAGAATTCCCGAAGCACAAAAAGAAGAAACAAACTAAAATTATAATAAACATCATCGAAATATGCATAAGGTCATTATAATAAACATAGTAGATTTATTCTACAGCTTTACTTATTCTACCTCCTTCATCTTATAATTCTCCACTTTTTAAAGAATAATAAACGAGCTCTACGGGCTGCTTCTAAATTAAACCACAACAAAAGAGACGTATTCTCAAAGAAATAAAATACCTGTCATACGTTTGAATACAACAGTCATTATTTAAGAAATGCAGAGACTACGGTAGTTTATTTATTGCCGCTACAACAAAATCAAAAAGTATTCGTCTAGTATTTAATAATCTTTTAGTCTACAGGCGTATGTAGGAATTTTGACAAACTTACCTCCAGGAGTATATTTCTACAACAAAGTGTTATGTACTTATAATGGGCATACGATACCTCTTTCACAATTTATTTATCCTTTGAGAAATCAAAACATGACTAGAATTGGACAACACCATTTTAGAAGCAGTTGAGGAAGATCTGCGTAGAAACCTGTCGGAAGAACCTATGAACAATCTTTCTTGAGTATCAAAAATACCTCCTAATTTAATTAATACGAATCTCGCCTTTAACGACAATAATCCTCCCTTCAATAATACAAATAATACTCACTTTCACCATAATAATTCATCATCAAATGAATCATTTTACACTAACTTGTTTTTGGTTTTAGGGAAAATCCTTCCTCCATCAACCTTCCCCGTAACAGATAAATAGAAAGAGAGAGAGAGAGAGAGAGAAAGAGAGATCTGTGGTGATTTCATATTCACCGCTCATTATCTCCGTCGAGAACCAATTAGAGTAAAGGGCTGTTTTGCGGATGTACCATCCATGAGCAGAGCCTGTATGAGTCTTACACAAAACCAGTGAGCTACTAGGAACCAAGGACACCTGTTGTATTTTCGGTGTTTTTGTTTTTCCTTTTGCTTTTCCTCTTTAAAAATTGTGAACTAACTAAAATCGTTTCAGACTATTAACCACTCTGGGTACCTTCCAATTAAATACCACACCTAGTAATATGACTTACTACGTGAATAGACCAAATCATGGCTTTCAACCACGTAACGCGTTCGACGGCCTTTTGCTGCTAAATTATTAAGTATAATAGGTAATGTGATGTAACTTGTACGTTATGTTATTGTTTATCAAAGCTGGTTGGTGTTATTAATGTTGCGACAATAGCAGTGAGTGATTATTACAGCGAACGATTCGACCTTTGATTGGTGTAACATGTTTACCTTAACTCTAAACTAAGTTCCTGGTAAATTAATTACCCTTATAAGTCCCTCTACAATCCCCCCTCCATACTCAAACCATTATTTTCAAATTGGCATGATTAAACGAAACATTTTGGTAGAAAGTAATTGTACAATAGCTACTTAATATTATTTTAATTCTTAATTAAAGATTTAAGAACTAAAATGTTCTTTAAACCACAATCTGTTCTCAATAAACAAATACTTTTGATTCTGAAATTAGGTAAACATGATGGTGTGAAAGATATTAATATATCAATTTTTAGATTAAACTATTATACCTGGAGGCATCACAACCGGTTTAAACAAATGAATATAGAATAAGTGAATAAATATCGAAGTAACGTCTTGATCTTTAAATTAAACAGAAATGTTTCTCTTCCCCCTCTCTTTCCCTTCCCCATCTTTCTCTCCCAACACTCGTTCCGTCTCTCTCTCTCTCTCTCTCTCTCTCTCTCTCTCTCTCTCTCTCTCTCTCTCTCTCTCTCTCTCTCTCTCTCTCTCTCTCTCTCTCTCCTTTCTCTCTCTCCCTCACTCACTCTCTTTGATTATCCTCACTTTTGATTGAACTTTCTATGGGTAGGAGGACGACAAGTTTATCTGTTTTTCTGTAAAGTGAACATGCATTGGATTTTTGTTTGAAAGAACACAGACTTATTTGTGTATTTTTAGTATTAATTTTCAGCATATTAATACTCGGTTATATAGTATATCGCACATCTCTAATTTACTTCTCTGTTTTGTTTCTATTCATAAAAAGACACAATATATTATATCAATAAATATAAGATTTATATAAAAATCAATATCTCAAATATAGATTAAATTAAATTATTTTGTATTCATATTTAAAACGGAACATAAGCAATGATCAAGGATCACATATTTGCTAGATTTACTTTTCAGGTATTTATTTTTAACAATTAAAAACTTATAATCCTCTCTCTTAAAAGAGATGAATCCTATAACTAAAAATTAAATACACAACTAAATACATCACCACACATAATGGCTACAAAACCTTTTTAATTGATAAATTCTTATCAAAAAACACCATCAAATTTAAGAGACCTTTGAAAGAGAAAACAAAACCAATCTTTTTATCAACGGAATATTCAACATTTTTCCTTAGGTAATCCTTCCAATTTTTCTAAGAATATTAATAGAACAATCGCTTTTCGCACCAATAACATAATAATTTCCATACATTACACCACCCTCGTAACACAAAACCATTGGAGAACCAAACTGGTCTCTATAAAATAACCTGGGATAACTGTGACAAAGATTTGCCATCTTTTTAACAGTTTGAAATTTAAATCGAACATTCTATATGACTCTGACAAGAATAGAGATAGACCGCAGTGGGCAAAGATAGTGGACAGATTGTCGACTTCCAGTAGCCGAAATTCTCCACCTTTTAAACGGTGTAAATGTGTTGTGTGTTTTTTACGCGATTGTGTATTTATACTTAATGTTTTTACGTCGTCCATTCAACAAAAGATTTCTGATGATGGGATAGACATCCCGAAACGCATCAAGTAAATTAGTGAAAAGAAGAAATCATTCACGGAAAATATAAGGTACGATTGTACTTATATACTCGTATTGAACTATTATTTTATATTTGGAGACATAGATATGCAAAAATGAATTCAGTAAATAATGGTAGAGGGTGTAAAGGAAAAACTATTCTGAACAATAATTACTGATTTGAAAATAATTAAATTCTCTGTGTATTTTACAGAAAACGAAATTTACTCTGCAATAATATGTTAATCAGCGTTTGTGGATTTAAGAACTAAAATAGAATAAATAAAGTGTAATCTAGTTACAGCTGTTCCTCATTATTCGATATCAGTTAAAAATGAATCACAAATAATTGCAGTACATCCAATGTATAAGTTTAAAAACATTATAAACTTAATTAAATTATTGCTTTGTCTTGGTAACATAGATGTAGTGTGTTTATTTTGATTGTCTTATTAGAATGGAAACTCTGGGTTTTTTGTCTAGCGTACACATTGTACTTAACGGAATTTTGTTTTTATCACTGCCAATTGACTTAAGTGAATCCAACAATAAACTTTATTACTAACTACAAAGACTAACTTACCCAGGATGAATTCTGACCAAATTTTAACGCCAGTATGAATTAAATTCTTATGTGTAATATTTCATTTTACAAAAAAAAAAAAAAAAAAAAAAAAAAAAAAAAAAAAAAAAAAAAAAAACCACTTTAATGTACTTTAATAAAGTAATAACAATAGTTTCAAATTAGAACATATAAATCGGCCAAACTACATTCTGAATCCATTAACAAATTAAAGTAAGTACACAAAATTTCAACAAAAACCATTACTTGTAATAAGTCATTCCTGCATGTACAAAGTTTATAAGGTTCGTACACATGGATAAAATTTGTGGGCGTTTAATAACTAAAGAAGATAACTTAGTCTTCGTCTTGTTTCAAGTCAAGTTTCTTGTTGAAATGAAAGCTATATGTTTTCTTTCTCTTGGTAAATGAATTTGTCACAAGTTGATCAATTCAAATTAATTGATTTCATTAATTCCAGTAATGTGTGTACGCTTCGGTTTATTTAAATAATATATTATTAAATAGTTCATGTTTGTTTTATTAGTTTTACCAATTAATTATTTATTTTAACTTCAGTACTTCAAAATTTATTTCAATAAGCTGCACATCATATATTGTTTAAATGATAAATTATATTTTAGAGTTTGTTTGCTTATTGTTTTTCCTATATATATATATATATATATATATATATATATATATATATATATATATATATATATATATATATATATGACGTAAACAAATTTGATATATATATATATATCAAATTTGTTTACGTCAAATTTCCTCAATTTTGTTAGTTATCCACCTGCACTATAGTGCTCAATGGTAATTTATAAAGTGGAACCTATACATTAACAAATATACCATTCACTGTAAAATTAAAAATCTGTATTATTACATTATATAACTGATTATCAATAGGCTAATGTAACAGTAATAGTTTCTAGTGATAGCACTATATTTAATTTTGAAAAGGTGATCTAAATACATTCCAAATACATAAAATAAATAGAAAACAAATAAAAGTTGAAGAATGTCGACTTTTATTAAAAACAAAACAGATTAATTTTTAATAGATTTAAAAAGCGTTTTCGTTATGTAGAAAATAACTGGAAGAAAATAACTGAATTGCCCTTTCCTCCTGAATCATCATGTATATCATTCCTGTTTATACATTCCATTTAAAAATTGATAACGTTATGCATAAATAAGAAATTTATTATTATTTATGTAACATGTTTAAATATGTATCTCTACTGTTCACCTGAGAATATTTAGAAATTACTAACTACTAAAAGTTATAATTCATTAATTGTATATTTACCCATAATATAAATTATGAAGTGTTTAGAGATACTTATAATAACACATATTATAGTTTCTCTGAAAAAATGAAAACTCAGCTCAATGTCAAGAAGCTCACGTGATAAAACACTAATTACTTGTAATGACACTGTCTTATGTGAAGATCTCACAATATGTGCAGGTTGCCAAGCTAAGTAAAATGACCTTCTATTAAGAATATTATAATTTTGTCTTTTAATTTGTAAGCAATGAAGTTAAATATAAATTTTATTTCAAAATAACAATGAAAGTACTAGGAAACACCAAAACATAATTTGTTGCATGTATAATGCTGAACACAATACATGTTTGTGAGATATTTTAAGTCCTAATAATGAGACTAAGTACGAAAAAACTTTTAGTTGTCATAAAGAAGATTGAAATTGCGACATTTTCAAAAGATGTTAACTATTATGATCAAACATGTTGACTTTATTATAATTTTAAACATTCAGACCCATTAAAACACAATTTATGTACTAGATTATTTCATAGATAAAAAGATATTATTCAAAAGGAAATTCGACCATTACAAATGAAATTGAATATTTAGAGCCTTCAAGAGTTTTTTGATTAAACAGTGGTTATTGATATTTTTACATAACTTTTTTTAATTATGTATTTATTATTTGTTTCTTTATATTATTTAGATGTTGGTTGAATTATTATTGTAATGTAATATTGTGTTATTTATTCATCATTGTTTGTGTTTTGTCAGGCCTATTTATGTTTGTTTCAGCTTGTTAGGGTTAACTGTTAATTTTAAAACTGTTATAAGTAAGTTATAATATTACAGTGGCATATATTGTATTACCGCACGGCAATAAATATTATTATGGTTATGATTATGATTATGATAGGATTATATTTCAAGATTTGAAATAATACTGCAATCTCGACTAGGTCACATAAAGGCCTTTATTTTGCAGTTTCAGTCCTTTATACTACGAGTTTCATAAAGGACGCAACTCGGTTGGTAATTAGGTAATGTCGTAAATTTGATTATATATAATACTTATAAAAGATATACACAGTTGCTTTGCCTTTACAATATACAGTATGTTGATTGTGATTTCTATTAACCTAAATATAGGCTCGTACTTTTTATAACATATGCAGCCACACGCAGTAACGTTTGTTCACGTATGTTTACAATTTATCTTTTAATATTCGCTTTCAGGTCTTGTGTTTGCTGATTGTTCTGAAACATAACACATATCAGATATCCCAAAGTGTAAACATTTAGAGGAGTGAGATCCGGGGATATCAGCAGTCACAGATTTTATATATATATATATATATATATATATATATATATATATATATATATATATATAAATAAATATCAAACGATCATCAAAGAATTCCTGCAACATGGTCATTGTTTTATTGTAACGTGAGCGGTTGTGTCATCCTACTTACAACAACACGTCTTTCAAAAATTCAAGGAACAATAAACTGCTGGATTAAATCACAATAAACGTCGACAATGACAACTTTATCGGAAAATAAATGCTATATAGACGACTAGGAAATTTCACACAACACACCAATTTTACATGCAGTAACACTCGTTCTGAAAAAGCGTGAAGATTTTCGCTGTGCTCTATATTTCGACTGTTTATGTATCGAAATAAAATCAGCTTCGTCACTAAAATAAACGATTCAATATATCAATTCCATTAGCTAAAATAAATCTACAAAACCGATGCAGTAGACATGCAATAAAATTTTGTTGTAGTCCTTTAAACAGTACTAATTGACAGTACAAAATTCGTTCAGCGATTTTCTCTGTGAACTAATTAAATGCTGAGACACGTAGTTTAATATCTCTGTAGTTAATTAAAATAAGCGGTTTGGGTTCTAGAAATCGTGTACGGAGCACGTGCTAACAAATTTATTAAATAAGCAAATAATGTTGATATGTTATGACCTGCAGACTGCGGAAACTTCAAAATGAAACTCATCACTAACACATTTGTAAGACTGTACTGAAAATAATACCCTATGGTGGAATTCTCTAAATCAGTGTCAGATTATAAAATTGTATTTTTATAAATGTAGAATTTTATTTGATAATAAAATAGTTAATTATTCTAGTTAAATAGTTATATCATTATTTCAAAAACAATATACGAAGTATCTCCAAAATTCTGTCTCTTTTGATTTTAAACAAATTAATACAAGATAGAAAAAAACTCAAACACGAGATCTCACAAAAATTACGTTTACTTAATCAAACGCGTTTCAACAGTAAAGTCGCTATCCTCAGTGATACATGAGCTACAATTATTAAACTATAACTAAAATAGCACTAAGCCAACCCGTATTTGTATAAAACTAAAGGGGCGTGGCCTAAAACCTACTTTCTAATATTAAGGCGTTAACAAGTACCTCGTGTCATTCTAAATAACTTAAAGTTAACATCTAACTAATCTTATATCTAACAATACATTTTATATTTTACTTTAATATAGAATTTTGTATCAGGCCTAATTAATTATTTACAGTTATATTACGGTACTTGTTAATATAAAAAGTTTCCCACGCATCTATTGTGTTTAATTTAGTAACAATGGGATTGGCGCAGTGCTATTTTAACTATAGTTTTGTTATTGTAGCTCATGTATCACTGAGGATGGCGACTTTGTAGTTGAAACGCGTTTAATCAAGTAAACGGAATTTTTGTGAGATCTTGTGTTCGAGTTTTTTTTCTATTTAATATTATCGTACAAGGCAAGTTCAATATTTATTTATAGAATTAATGCAAGAAAATATAGCGCTTTGGAAAACTTAATAGGACTAAAACATTTTTTAAATGTTAAAATAACGTTATTTAAAATACTACAAGAAATGTAAAACTAATTGGCTGTTTTTATGATATCGATAATACACTTAAGGTACAAGTTTTTGGTGCTTTTAATATTATGGGGTAAAAAAGTTAATTAGAAAACAATAAAATTTAAGTTTATGAATCACCTTCCAGGTTTATGAAGGAAATTTTTAAAAAGTACAAACATTTACTCCAACTTAGAAATAAAGCCCGTAGGTACAACATAATATTCCATAATAAACCGATTATAACTCAAATAACTCAAAGTAAAGTATTAAAACTTAATTCAAGGTGAAAGCAAAGGTTGTAGTGTTACACACTTGACTAAATACTAAAATTGTTTATCTCAGCAACGTAATTGATTAATCAACCCTCGATCGAAATATATTTCAAAACAACATATAAGATGTTAATGAGTTTCTCCTCTGTATATACTTACCTACACTCCGTTTCAAAGAAAATACTTTCATTTTATTAAATTAGTTCTTTTAAACCCTAAACAACCTATTTTCCTCATGATATTCTCTTAAGGAAATGTAAAATATTTTAAATCCAAAGTCCAATGATTATAATCTAATATATTCTGAGAAAAGGTAAAGTTTCTTAGTGAAAGACTCTGACCTCTCTTAGCACATCTCCCAGCTAATTGATTATTAATAACAAGATGGCGTAAAGATTATAATCCATTTGATAGGCGCTCTATGATTATGGATTTCTGTATTGCATGCATAATTGCAGTCAGCGAAAACTCTTAGAATATTATTTTGGACTCTCTGTAGACATCGGATGTCCTGTTACTTGCAGTGGCTTATATTTACAGTCCATAGGTCCAAATTGCTTTTAGAATAGAGTAACCAACAACTTGTTTTGGACAACAAGACAGATTGTCTACTCAGAAGCACACAATACATTCAGTAAGTCACAGAGCTCGTCTGTTGTCAGGGGGATCAAATAGTTATTATCAACGTTCACTTTATTTGAGTATATTCCTAGCATTATCTTAATTTGAGTTAACACGTAGACTGCCGATGAATTCAATTTTTTTTCTTCAAATCTGTTATAAGTACGTAAATAGCTTTTGAAATGAAGTTCACCTGAAACGCGCCAGCAGACGTTAATGCTAGAAGAGGCAGAAAAATGTACTCGAATCAATTACACACTTCCTTGAAGATACAATATCATAATAATATCAACACTAGCTTCAACTCACGGTCATGAGTTACTGTCTTTCATGAATAGTAATGTTCGTATTTCAATCGTCACCAACTATGAACCCCTTACCAAGGGATTTATAGTGAATAATAAACATAACCTCACTGCACCATCTTCCACCTTTACCGTGGTAGCATTCTTTGCAACAAGGTTACTTCTAATAATTTTAATTAACACATTAAATCCAAATCAAATTTAAAATAGTTAAACCCTGTAGAGAAGCACTTATATTAGCCTAGTAAGTTATAAAACTCAATTTAAATACTGTTCGATAAACACATATTTACTTTCAATATATTACATCAAGAAATGCGACACCGAATTTACGACAGATAAATGTAATATATTACACTGCGAATTATTTCAGAGCTTTGCAGGTTTCCAACAGCTTTGACTATAAAGAGAATATTTGAAAATATTTTCTTTGTTTTATGGTCTTAACAAAGTCAGTTATCGATTTTTTTTTTTTTTTTTACTTTCTGTTTACAAAGTTTCGTTTATTATATAAAAAGATTTTTGTTGTAGATTGAATCATTATTTTCAGGATGTATATCGAAGATATCATTTCTCTTTCTCTTACTTACCATATTCATAGTATATCTATTATACTCGTACGTCATCTTGTCAATATCTATCCATCTATTACTATACAAAGTGTTTCACGAAGTTTCCCGGCACTCTCAGAACTCATTCTCCAAGTAAAAAAAAAAAAAAAAACGTTCATGAAACATATGTCCTGTAACCTTCGTTTTCCTGATATCAGCCATTATTTTATATAAATAAAAAAGTTATAAATTTACTAAGAAATAAAATAATGAACTCAGATTTTATATACGTATTTTAATTTAACCGTTTACATGATTACCAAAAACAAAAGCTTCACTTCAAATATTTTCAAAATATAGCCGTTTAAAATTTAAACGACACACATTTCGAACACTGTTAACTTTACAAAAACAATTCGACAGACCAAATGTTTTCTTATCTTATTGAAGAACAAAATGTTTTATATTTTTCCTGTAGCTTAAAAGATAACCGAGTTATTGACAAAAAGTAAACATTTCAATTTTTAGTAATGGTTGGAATAACATTTATTTCTGAATAAATTGATGTAAATAGTTAATGGAATACAAAATCAAGTTCGAAAAATTTGACTGTATGAATTACAAAAGTAGAACAAAATTAACGCCAAAACAAAAAATTGAGAATTATTATTTACAATAAATGTTCAAAATGTTTCCGGACACGTTTTATGAAATTGTATCCTTTGTTTCCTTTTGGAGAATGAGCTCTGAGAGCGCCGGGAGAACTTACACTCTGTATACAATTAACCATCTACCTTCTTCTCTGTCTGACCATTCATGTGTATTTTTGATTTTTTATTACCTTGTGCTTAAGTCTAAAAGAATGGCTGGGATAAAAGAGATAATGGTTTGAATTTCATATGCCTTCAGTAAAACACTTAGTTCACTTTAATCCATAGCACGTCTATTTTAATACCACAGCTTAGAGTGTCAAACATCGTAAGTAACTTAGATTTAAGTTAAGTTTATACAACCTCTTTAAGCTTGTGTATAACAAACCAATAATCTCAGGGATAACTTTAATTATGTATCTTGATTAATTAGGTCTGGACCTAATTATTATATCTGTGGCTATTTGTTTGATAATATTTATTTCATACTTGAATTCGGTAGTTTTCATTGGAATTTTTAATGCTCTGTTGATGATGAATGATTCCATAAAAAGTAATGTTCACTCTGTATTTTAAAATTAAATGAAACCGTATTTAGTTCGTAGTAGCGTTTGGTTTAAAAAAAAAGCGAACATTATGAAAATGAAATTGTACTTGAATGCCATTGATTGGCGAAGTCTTGCAAAATATGTGATCTTAAAACACAATATTTATTAGGTGTGGGGGGAGTGTAATAATAATGGTTTTAAAAATAATGGTATATAAATAATGGTTTAGATCACATTGAAATAAACTTTTTTTGAAATTGTATTATAAAATTTAATAGATAGATATGTTAATACTACAAAATTGTTGGTAGGTAAAATTAATTTTATAGATATTATTCTTTACTTTGAAGAGGGGGGGGGAGTGAGAGATGTGGAATTTAAACAAATAATAATAAAAGTTAAAATGAGGATTTATATATGAAAAAACGTTGATATATGTTTTCATAGTTTTGAAATGTTTTCGGTTTTCGTGCTTTTTCATTTCATTATATTCTATTCATAATTTTCAATGTTTTAATATATTTAAGTATGCTGTACATAAGTTTAAACACAATGGTTTTGACCTATTTTGTATTGTTAATATTACCCAGCAAAGCTGAATATTCCATAAATATCAAAAGAAAATTGTGATATAAATAGTTCCTTAAACCACGTCGAAACATTAAACTAAATATAAGGTGAATTACTTTAACATATATAAATATTTAAAAAAATTATTATTAGATTATAAAATATATTGTATATCATTAACAATGTTAAGGCAGTTCAATTTAATTTTTTAGAATATATTCTTTGATTTGAGGGGTGGGGGGAGATGTGGAGTTAAACAAATTAGTTATTAATATGAGGATATATGTATGAAAAGTTGTTTTTTTTCTTACGCGATGTCATCTTCAAAATACTTTACAATGTTCGAACTTATATTAATGATTGTTGTATTTTCACATTTATTTCAGATAATTAAATTTTTAAGATAAATTTAAGATTTATTAGAGATAATTTCTTCGCTAATTTACTTTATTACATAAATACATTTAGAATAAAAAATGACAACACAAACTATAAAAAATGTGTATTATTTATTGTTATAATGAATTATAATAATTTGAAATTTGACAAAACGATATATAACGTCATCTAGCGGCAACTCTGTTAAACATTTGCAAACAAGAACTTACAAGCTTGATTCATGGAAAACAACTCCTGATCCTTGTCCTAGGCGAATATTGATTGAGTTAATTTACTTGAGATAAAAACCACAAATGTTTCAAAATTTTACTATTCAATTATAAAATAATTTGTAAATAGTTAAATATGTTCTAAGGCAGTTCAAATTAATTTTGTAGAATATAAACTTTGGTTTTAAGGAGGAGGGGGGGAGGGTGAGTTAAACAAAAAATAATAATAATTGTTGTTGGAATGAGGTTATATGATTTTTCTTCTTTAAAACGTGTTCTCTTTAACACAAATTGAGCAAATTACTCATTGAACACATTATTTATATTTATGCCCAACAATGCTGAGCATTTCAAAAATTAGCTTGTTAAGGGGGTAGGGACGTCAAAAATATTATTTTTTTTTTAATATTTTTTTATTGTGGAAATTGAATCTACAAGTCTTCCTGAACACATAGGTATATGATTTGTATGGTCTAAAAATGTTTGTTTGGCAGAAAAAAATAATAATGTGAAAAATAACAAGTGAGTTTTGGCGGCGCAGCGTCTCAATTGCAGAGCACTGTTTAGCACTTCTTATAGTAAGTGATTCAAAACCTCTGTTACATGTAAGAGAGTGTAGGTTGGCTATTCTGCTTTTATATATATGTCTTTGCCAATGCCACTGTCATCTGGCCAGATGCTTGGTTATGTTATGTTCTGTTTGTTTATGAAAACAAATCATTGTTGTTTAGTTTTGTGAATGTTTTTGTGAAAGTTTGCTAGTTTGGCAGTGTTTTACTATTTTAGTTTTCTAGTGAATATTGTTATTTATCTAATAGTACAGTTTATCATGCCTAGAATAAAAAAATTTGACAAGAGACGTTTCCATGGAAACAAGAAAACTGAAGATGAGTCTAGGCCTAGGCCTGTGCAGCTTAGCTCAGAGAAGAAAACACCTCTTAGTTCTTCTAAGAAGAAAATTTTAGAGTCAGAGTTTGATGTGAAACTGATGTTATTGAAGACAATTCTAAAGGACATTCTATTGTCAATTTAGATTTACTCCAAAATGCTTTGTTTGAATCTTGCGTTTGCAAAAGTTGTTTGGTAGGTAAAATGTTGCTCTTAGAAGAAAATAAACTTAGAAGAGGTCTTGCAGTAGCCTATGTATTACAATGTGATAATTGTGATGCTAAAACAACATTTAGTAATTCCAAACAATTACCCTCAAAATCCTATGAGGTAAATGTACGCATGGTGTACGGGCTCCGCTCAATCGGCATGGGTTATGCTGGAGGCCGAATGCTTTGCGCTATGTTGGATCTTCCTGCACCGCCTCAGAAGTTTTCTAGGATTTCCAACCTCATCGCTCCAATTGTTGAAACTGTGTCAGAGATATCCATGAAGAATGCAGCTAAAGAAGCTGTATCAGAAAATGAAGAAAGTGGTACGCCTAACCAAATACCTGCCGCTATCGATGGAACATGGCAAAAAAGAGGCTATACCTCGCTAAACGGTGTGATAACTCTTACCAGCTTTGATACCGGTAAAGTTATCGACTACGAATGTTTGACCAAATTTTGCCATATTTGTAAAAATGTAAAGAAAACTGCCCATGAATGCAAATCTAACTTTCAAGGATCCAGTGGAGGGAAGGAGTCTGCTGGCGCGATCGCGATTTTCCGCAGATCGGTTGAAACAAGAGGCGTCATGTATACTAAGTATCTCGGAGATGGAGACTCGAAAGGATTTGCTAGTGTTGTAGAAGACAAGCCTTATGGAGACAGCAACATTGTGAAGCTTGAATGTGTAGGCCACATACAAAAAAGAATGGGAAGTCGATTGAGAGCCCTATGCAAACAAAAGAAAGGGCAAAAACTATCCGATGGTAAAGGGCTAACAGGTAAAGGTCGACTTACAGATGCGACCATTGACAAGCCACAAAACTACTATGGCCTAGCCATTAGGAGGAATTGCAATGACCTAGAAAATATGATATGTGCTGTCTGGTCTACCTATTTCCACAAGCGGTCCACAGATGACAGACCTCTGCACCACCTTTGTCCAGAAGGCGCAGACAGCTGGTGCAAGTATAACAAAGCGCTTGAACTGAATCAGCCTTACACTCATGAAATATCCTTGCCAGAAGCAGTTTTATTAGCCATACATCCTACATACAAAGACCATTTTAGTGTACCATTGTAAGTGTCATTTTGGCTTTATTACAATAAATTACCTCATATGTATAGTAAGGCCTACTTTAATTGCGATTTCCCGATAACTCTAAAAATCTGTATTTAGGTACACACTGTTCAGCCATTTTGTGACCTAGAGCTCTGAAATTTTTACCACATGTAAATTGTGTTTAGGGCTACATAGTAGAGCAATTAGAATTCTAAAACTGTTATTAAAACCAATTAAAAAAAATAATAACTAAAAATTATTAGGTAAAAAATCATTATCTTATGAAAAAAAAATTTTCTCCCCACCAAAATAGCCAATCTAAAAACCAGTTGGTCTACTATACACCCAAAGGTATTAACTTTATTTTGCTTTTTATTTGAATGCTCTAGCATCAGTAATACAAGAGAAGTATGTACCTAAAAACTAAAAATTTAACATGCGCGAGATAGGGACGTCCCTACCCCCTTAATAAATAAAACTACGATCTTCTGAAATCCTTCTAGGTTCTAAAACCCCGTCGAAACATGTAACTGAATTTAAGATAAATTACCTTAATGAGAGTGTCGAGTTATTATTGTTTTTTCACACAACTTAAATATTAAAATATTTCTTCACTAATTTACTTTATTACATAAGTAGATTTAGAATAAAAAATGATAACACAAATTATAAAAAATGTGTATTATTTATTGTTATAATCAATTATAATTTGAAATTGACGAAACGATATACAACGTCATCTAGCGGCAACTCTGTTAAACGTTTGCAAACAAGAGCTTACTAGCTTGATTCATGGAAAACCATTCCTGAATCCTTGTCCTATGCAAATATTGATTTCTAATTTACGTGAGATAAAAAATAATAACTCTATGTTATTATATTTTTAATGTTCTAATGCAAAAGACTGATTTATATTTATGCTCAGCAATTCTGAGCATTTCACAAATTAGACGGTTAATAAATAACATCAACTAGAATAATTCATCTAGCTTATTAAATCACGTCAAAACACCATTATGGTTTAATGGGGAAAACTTAAAATATTTTGCATATAACTCAACAGTTAATTATTAAGTAATAAATGAAAACGACAAAGTTACACAACAAATCAAAACATTATTGTTGATAAGTTTTATAACTGGCAATTATAACAAACATATTTTAAAAAATGAGTTAATTATAAAAGACTAAAAGTTCTCCATCAACATTATTACCATTGTGAATATTTATTATATCATTAGGTAAAATTCATAATTTGATTTTAAGATTAAAAATAATTTTCTGTTCGACATAATCTTACTTAAAAGACAAATACTTACAATTACTAAAGTTTAATACAATAATTGGACAACTATTCAATAAGCAATATTGACTGGATGAACTCTCAATATGGTTATCATTGAATGTTTAAGAACGAAATCTGTATTTCATGCTTATATTTAGATTAAATCTAATCTTAAATTATTAATGCACATTATCCAAAAATATCCCTATACATTTTCCAAAATCTATTACTAATGTTTGGTCTAAGTGTAATAGATTGAAATTGAACTGTTTCTTTTTAATTTTTTATTTATCATATCAGGACATTTGGATTAGTTATAAATGAAGATACTTCTTTTTTGTAATCTGATTATGTAAGGTTTAAATCCCACTTGTACTGTTATCTTTGTTATTGATATTCAATATTGGAACTTCAATATTCAAAGTAATTATATTCAACTTTTTGTCAGGAAATTTAATTTGTATTGTTTAAAGTGGAACGATTTATACTGTATTTTGTATAATGGAAATTTCATCTTTCATCTTTACCGCGCCGGCACGTTTGTGTGTGTGTGTGTGTGAGAGAGAGAGAGACAGAGAGAGAGAGGAGAGATGGTGTGTGTGGGCGCGTGTGAATGTATATAGCTATTAGTCAATGAAAGGGAGCTGTTAGGAAGAAGTGTTACTCATTGAGAACATTATTTATATTTGTGCCCAGCAATGCTGAGCATTTCAAAAATTAGCTTGTTAATAAATAAAACTATCTCCTGATTTCCTTAGGCAAATAAAACCACGTCGAAACATGTAACTGAATTTAAGGTGAATATCCTTAATGAGAGTGTCGAGTTATTATTGTTTTTTCACACTAAAATATTTCTTCACTAATTAACTTTATTACATAAATAGATTTCGAATAAAAAATGATAAAACGAACTATAAAAAATTGTATTATTTATTGTTAAAATGAATTATAATTTGAAAATTGACGAAACGATTTATAACGTCATCTAGCGGCAACTCTGTTAAACGTTTGCAAACAAATGCATACTTGCTTGGGTACACTAACAAGGTATTTGTAAGGTAACTCCCATCCTTCACCTTGCACGCCACATCTACCAAACCTGGGCTCCTGCATGATCTGTCGCGAGGTTTTACCTGACTGGACTCTGTCAAGTCAGGTCTTTACCTCGCCCTTCGCGCGGATACATAAAGTTCTGCTTTCTTCCACATTTACAATCTCGATACGCCCATGGAAAGAGCTTCTCAGCTTGGTACATGGAAAACCTTTCCTGTTTCCTTGTCCCACGCGATAGGGGTACTAACAGGAAGGAAGGTGGTTTTTAGTGAGTAAGAATCTCACACTATTGGGAAGAGCGGATTTCTCCCTTTGTCTTTTGAAGATTTTCCACCTATCCTGCGAAATTAAAAAAAAAAAAAAAAAAAACTTGCTTGGTTTAGAGAAATCAACTCCTTGTCCTACGCAAATATTGATTTAGGTAATTTACTTGAGATAAAATATAATAAATCCATATATTTGTATTGTAATGCTCTAATGCTAAAGACTGTTGGAGTTGGAGTTTCCTGTAAAATAACGATAAAGGTCCGGAGCACGAATAAACTTCCGTATAAACAAGTTTGTTCAACACAATCAGTTGAAGAATAATATTGTTTTTGGAAGTGAAGGGAAGGGAACTGATAATGTTTTAAAACTACTACATAGGAACTCGTGGCATAATTTGTTTTCTTAACTCTAACAAAACCATCTTCAATCAAAATTGGTTATTTCTGTTATTTCATAAAAATATAAAACGTCAAATAACATCTAGTTAACATTGAACCTCATTGATTTATGATAAATTCTATATAATGTAACTTTCAACTGAATTTCATAAATTAAATTAAATCTTTGCATTGGATTCATTCTCGTAATCAACAGTCTCGTACAATATTTACCTTTATTGAAATAAAACAGACCATTTTATTTCAAGGAAGGTAAGTTTTAAGTTATTAGAGATTGAAATTTTAACCTTAATACATAATTTGGAGATTTTCGTAAAATTACAATATATATATATATATATATATATATATATATATATAACAAGTTGGTTGGTTAGTTGTGGTTTGATTGGTGTAGCTGGTGAATCACTGAAGAGGGCGACCTTGTCGTTGAAACGCGTCTGATACTTAGGCGTATTTTTTATGAGAATTGTGTTCTGTGTGTTTGTTATACTGTATAATTTTTCTCATAAGTCAAGCTCAACATTTAATACAAACATACCTTGCACATGTTTACACTAGTACACAACAGCACAGCCGTTTTCTAATAAACAGGTGATCTACTTTTTTGCAAAAGTACACAGATTTACCGATAGATAACAGTACAGATCGTTTCGTCATTTTCCTATTATAATAATATATATTACACATGTTTTATAGTTTGCATCTTTTTTTAATTTTTTTAATTTTATTATTCTAAATGTATTTAAATATTAAAGTCAATTCGTGAAGAAATATTTCAATATTTAATTTGTGAAAAAAACAATAATAACTCGACACTCTCATTAAAGTAATTCACATTATATTCAAATATATATTTTGACGTAATTTAACAAGATAGGTGAATTAGTTATAAGTAGTTTTATTTAATTAACAGTAATTTTTGAAATGCTCAGCATTGCTGGGCATAAAAATTAAGTCTTTAGCATTAGACATTACATATACTGTATAATATGGATTATTAAGCCAAAATATTCATTTCAATTATTAATAATCATTTCAATTACTAATGAGCTCAATTTGTGGAAAGGAGAACATGGTTTTAATGTAAGTATTAAGAAATTCATATACTAAATTATATTTAGGTTATTTAACAAATTGAAGCCGTCAATGATTTATATGTAAATGTATGAAAACAAATCAGAAAAACACAACAGTCATTAATATAAGTTCGATGTAATGTATTTGAAGATAAGTTTTGGACAAAAAATTTTATTTTCATATTAAAATCTTCATTTTAACTATTATTATTTGTTTTAACTCCTCCTTAAAATCTAAGATTAAATTCTACAAAATTAATTTGAATTACTTTAACATTTTAAAACATATGCAATTTATTTTATAATTTAATAATGTAATTTTAAAATTTTCAAGTTAATTTATTCCAGTTTTCCATTGTCAAACATGAACACTTACACATAAACACAAATACCGATTTGCATACATATATTAAAAATTATTAAAACAAACACGACTCATAAGTCGACTCGATTCTTTGATGTCCCGGTACATAGTATGGCGGGTGTGCGTGATGTAATTGTCGGGAATGGATGATGTCTTATCTAACTGTATCAATACAGTGTTGTAACTTGCATTAGAATCGAAGATTAATTTCCCATTTAGTAATATGCTACTATTTGTTTTATTCGCAATTTTAAAACATTTTTATTATCGTGGAATA
Organism: Aphrophora alni; assembly: GCA_963513935.1. NCBI lineage: Eukaryota > Metazoa > Arthropoda > Insecta > Hemiptera > Aphrophoridae > Aphrophora > Aphrophora alni. The sequence continues at coordinate 91,106,792 of OY740767.1, forward strand.
TTTTCAAAACCAAACAGTTGAAAATCTAATGGCTATGAAATATTGGAAATTTATTTAGTAGGAAGTTATATGACACAAAATTGAATATATAATAATTTAGAACTAATTCTAAAAACAGAGTAAATAATAAATTTCCAAAGTTTCAATAGCCCATAGAATCTAAACGGTTTGGTTTATCAAAAAATGGCGTAGAGACCGTCAGAAGAGTGTTGGACCTAATTTTTTTATTTTTCTTCATTTTAAACGTTTATAAATCATACAGCAATAGAATAAAACATTGAAAATTCTGAATAGAGAGAATAAGCATGAAAACCGCAAATATTTCAAAACTATGAAAACATATTATCAATGTTTTTTTTTTCATATATAAATCCTCATTTTAACTATTATAAAAACTCAATAAAAGTAAGAAACATGACTTAGTTACAGTGAAATAATAAATCATAATTATTATTATTAAAAAAACTAGTTTTTAGAGCAAATCTAACAATCTTAGTTGAGGAAGAGTTTCGCCAAGTGCGCGCGGCAAGTTTCCGTGCCATTAGTTATGACGTAATCAAACTGGTTAACCCTTAACCGGAAACCATTTTTAAACATCAGCCAACAACATAATAGATCAACTAGGTACGTTTTTTTTAACATTATTTTATCACCTAGGGTGTTTTCAGCAGTTAATGAGTTAAAAAAGTTAATAATTGAAGATTAATAATAACTTTTAGTGCCAACTCGTCTGACGGTCTCTACGCCATTTTTTGATAAACCCAACTGTTTGAATCTATGGCCCATGAATCTTTGAAAATTAGTTTTACTTATTTTGGAGCTTCAAATTACGTATCTTCAATTTTTCGTCACATATAAGTTTTTACAAAATAAGTCTCCAATCATTCAATGACATTAGATTCTCAAAGGTTGAGTTTTTAAAACTTCCCACAATAATAAACAATGGTTAAGACTGCTACCCAGCAACGCTGAGTATTCCAAAAATAATAAACAAGGCTGTTTATGTAAATAGATATTTAAACCACGTTGAAACATGTAACTAACTGAATTTAGGGTGAATTACTTTAAAGAGAGTGTGACGGTATTATTATATTTACTCCGAACTTAATTATGTTAATATTTCTTCACTAATTGAATTCATTACATAAATACATTAAGAATGAAAAAAGAGAATACAAACTATAAAATATGTGTATTATTTATTGTTATAATTAATTATAATTTGAAAATTGACGAAACGATCTTCAACGCCATCTAGCGGCAACTCTGTTAAACGTTTGCAAACAAGAGCTTCCAGCTAGCTTCATGGAAAACTATTCCTGAATCCTTCTATGGAAATATTGATTCTAAATTACATGGGAAAAATTGAATTTGAAAAAAAAAAAGCAAAAGTAGCTTTCTCATATATATATATATATTTTAATTTTAAATTTCATTTTTGTATATCCAACTAACTATTCTTTTTTTTAATTCAGTGTACTTCCAAACGACGGATGCATCTGTCAAAAACCTAAATGAAATAATCTTCAACGTCATCTAGCGGGAACTCTACTAAACGTTTGCAAACAAGAGTTTACGAGCTTGGTTCATGGAAAACCATTCTTGTATTCTTGTCCAACGAAAATATTTATTTCTAACTTACATGAGATAAAAAACACAAATATTTTCAAATAATTATATTATTAAATTATATAAATAAATTGTAAATATTTAAAAATATTAAGGCAGTTCAATTTAATTTTAAAAATAAAAAAATTGCATCCACTCTTATTCAATAATATTCAGTTTTTGGATTAAAGCACATTATTCTTAAAGAAATTCCATTTTATTAGTTGTATCTAATGAATAACTAAATGGTAAAATGATAATGATTTAATATGCCACAATACACAATTAATAAAACCTATGCAATCAAAAGATGAAATGTGGTTAATATACAATATCTGTATATTGATTGTATCATTAAAAACTACATCCTATTTGTTTTTATTTAAACAAAAACATGAAACTTTGCTTTTTATGTACAGATACAGCGTTTTTAGCTGGCGGACAAGCGGGGGGGGGGAGAGATCGGAAGAGGAATAATATTTGCACTAAATAAATTAAAAATTCAACTGGAACAAAAACAGTGTAAAGAGAGAAAAATACATGCTCCATATATGTCTGTATATACGACCTAATATTTCTAAGAAACAATTAACTTATTACATAGTTATACAATGTATAGTTTTATGTAACAGTTATAAATCTAATTAATTGAAAATAAAATACTCAATAATTAATAATATATTTAATTTTTTTTTAATTTAACATCTGTGAAATTAAAGAAAATTTATAGAAAAGTATAGAATATAAAATTATCTAAATTTACAAATCTTTTAATGTTTATTTATGTAAGTTTACAGTTGCTACTATCAGACCAATATTGATGAAATACAATAATTTTATAACTAGAGCTATCACCATACATATATCTAGACACGAGTGCTAATCTAGTATAAATTTTTTTCAGTTTTTCAAAAGTCACAACAATCAATTAGGTTATTTTCAACAAGAATAACCCAGAGTAAATCTATTGATGTTAAATCAAGCTGATCTTTCGTAAGAACGTTGCATGCACAAGTATTCAAACAGTCTGAGTAGGACGTTTCATTATAAGGAATTAAAAATATTATTAACTTTATATTTAATTGTTAAAACTATAATAATTAAGATGGCAAAAGAAAAATTAAAATTCATTATTATTCCAACCAAATGTTATAAAACGTTATCTCGACATTGTAAAAAACAAAAGGTTTGTTGTTGTGTTGTAAATAAATTTGTGTAAAAAGATATGGTGATAACCTCAAATATAAAATATCTTATAACATTTACAGGTTCAGATTAGGGAAAAGCGAAAGATATACACTCCTTGCACAGCCATCAAGCCTAGAAGACATTTTCGAATTGTGAGTAATTAGTAAATTTACACTCTTTCTAAGTACTTCGAACTAAGAAAATTGTGATCACCGTATTAACTACAACGTGGTTAAAAAACGAAATGTGCTCAACAATTCAGTAACAGTAATCATCGAACCTATTCAGACTACTCATGTCTAAATTCAACGTAAAAGATTTCAACAAGAAGAGGATATACACCAAGTCCACTACAAGACTAGACGACACTACTGTAACATAAACCAACTACCGATTTTGATGAAACTGGCTGAAAAACCTTGTGAATTGTATAGCTGATCAGAACTTCCACAATTTCAGGATTTGGAGAAATACCTGCCGTTTCCAAAGATACTTCATCACCATACAGGACCTGAAGCCATAATTAATTGTCAAAAGTACCGGAAAGTTTTGATCAGGAATTCACAAATTAAAAAACTTTTTTTAACAAATTATTTTTGGTAAAAATTTAAATAAACTTTAATTAAAATTGAATTTCTTTCTTATTAAAGTTACAAGATTTGCTATGGTCATTATTTTAAGTAAAATAGAACCTAATATATTTAGATATAGCAAAAATGTAATTTCTATAGATTTTTATATGATAAAATATTGTTTATTTTAAAATATTAGGCATAATAGAATACATTTCTAGTGAAATAAATGTTTTTTTAAATGGTATAACACTTCGGTGAATTGGTATTAGTAACAAGATAAATGTTTAGTTTTTGAAAATTTTATATTTATTTGAATAAATACATTTATGGATTATTAATATTAAAAGATTTTACAACGAATCAGACATAAATTAATTGTGGTGATATATCCTATGTTTGTTTCCAGGTTGCACATTCTGAGAAGATTGTTACAAACAGTAATTTAATTTCAGTTAGGTAATTTAAAGAAATTAAAATTTAAAAAATTCCGAAAAATCAATTCACAATGGAATATGTTTAGTTTTATTTTTCCTGAAACGTCCGCTCGTCCGTTTCAATGTATTGTTAGGATTGTATAGCAACGAGGTACCTCAAATATAAATACATTTTAAAAGAAAGAACAATTTTTATCCAAAATTTAAATAAAACCTCCTTTACATTGCAAGCAGACAATTAAAGTAAATTAAATGGGAATAGTTACAAACAAAATAGTTGTGAAAATAAATCGAATGTTTTGTGCTGTAGAGAGGAGATTATTTATACAAGTATTAACATCTAGACATCCTGACAGTCATCAGTGTGTTATGCATTTGTTTCTAAAACAAACAAAATCACTAAAGGAAATATAAGGCTAAAGGTAACAGATAAAATATTTGTAAACATTGATTTAACTGTTTGACTTGTAGAGACGACAGTATACTTCATAAATAATAACTAGGAATTTTATTACAATCATCAGTGAGCTAAATATTTCCTTCTGAAAACATCAAGATCACTAAAGAAAATTAAGTGTTTACATTAGATAAAATGTTTGTGACATTGATGTAACAGTTTATGCTGTAAAGACTACAACCGATTAGTTATATAAATAATAATCTTCAATTTTCTGACAGTTATAAATGTGTTATATTCTTCTTTCTGAAACAAACAATAACCGTAAAGGAAATGAAGTGCGAATAGTAACAGATAAAATAGTTGTAAACATTAATTTACAGTTTTTAGAGACGACAGAAGATTAGTTAAATAAATAATACTCTCTTTGTTTAATGAGAGTCATCCATAAATATATTTGCATCTCAAACAAACAAGACATAAATAATGAAGTGCAAATAGTTGCAGATAATAAACTTGTAAACATCCATTTAGCAGTTTTTGGTATATTATTGACAGGAGATTAGTTATATAATCAACAGTATCTGAAATCTCAGACAGTCATTAATATTTTATGTATTGGCACATAATTATAGAAGTTTTTATAAGATATCTTTAAAATTGTATATTTTTTCTATCGTTAAAACTTAACTATTGAAAAATATTGATCAGACCACTAAAAAACAACGAGTTTTGTTTCACAAAAAAAATATTTCATTATTTAAAAATATATAGTTTTTGATTAGGATAACATATTTTGTTGGTATGGATACAGATTTAAAATTAGTATTAATTTTGAATGAATTTACAAGTGTAGGAGAATATTAGCGTGTAGTTGCATTTGATTTCATCTTGTATATTCCTAAACAAGAGGTAGATTTATAGTTAAGGAATATAAATAGACTAGGATGTATAACTATATCTATCTATGTGAAATGATAGCATGAAGTGAGAAGTTGTTCAAATACTGACTAGGCCTACTGTTTAGGTGAATATTAAATGTGAAATGACATCGTTAAGGACATGAGATTGAATGGTTTTGAAAAACTAGGGAGGACAAAGATAAGGACTTTCTCTGTGCGACCAGCCAAGTACTATGGTCTCTCTCATGGAGAGATTTTGGTGCAGCGATGAAAGGGCCAGGTAGAAGGTCACAGCACAGAAAAGTACACTGGTGAATTGGAGTTTGAGACTTGAGAGGTCAGGAAGTATAGAGTCGACCAACTGCGGCGAAGATGAAGGTCATCTCTCTTTTTGTGATTGATTTTTGTTTTGAGACCACACATATTCTTAACTGGGGGTCCAACAGATTATTTTTGGAAATAAGATTGTGGTCGATAGATCTGGGTTTATATAATAACTTAAGCTTAGATGTGTCATTTAGTATCTTGTTTTTGTGAGCAAAACGTAAGTGATGATCTTACTAATTGAGTGAGTAAATACAAATACTTGATACTGTTCTAGTATATTTTATATTCTGGTATATATATATATATATATATATATATATATATTGGTATATATATTCTGTTATATAGATCTTTTGTAATGTAATAAATTATCTCTTCCCCTAGCTGATATTGCCAAGCGATTTTATTATTTTTTTTGAATCCGAGAAAATAAATGAAGGAGGAAATACCTAATATTCGTAATATTAGTATTGGATCAAAATTGTGGCATAATATAGAATTATAGATCATAGAAGAATGTAAAAGTAAACTAGATTTCAAATAAAATTTGGTCGATTTATCATACTTTAACTATTTGATTTAAGTAGTATCATAACATAATATTGCCTGTGTAGGTAAACCTTATAATAGCAGTAATTTCATTACCGAACAATAATTAATTAAATTGATAAACAAATCAATGTGGATCTCTTTTCGATACTTATAAGTTAGATATATTATAATATATATAATATATATTATATATTTTGTAGATTTAAACAATATTTGTTAAAATTACATAGGTATAAAGTAAGTATTATATATCAGAATGAATGCAGTGAGTATCTTGCATAACTATTCTACAGGAAATAAAAACTAAATCAAATAAAGTACATAGCAAAGACTAGTTTATTGGATTGTTATGACTTGTATTGTAAACCTTTTATTTTTCCAATAAATATGTATATTTCTTGTTTTACTTCATAATAATAAAGGCTGTAAATTGAATTATTTTTCTGTGTAGTAAAATATATTTGTTTTTCAATGAACAAAATTTTTATGCCATTTGTGGTTAAAAACACATAAGTTTTAGTATTTTTAATTAGGCTAAAGAAAATATAGGATATTTTGGGATTTACTTGACATTTAATTTGTATAAGCACAACAGTGTTCTCCATTTGCAGTACAACTAAAAAGCATCTAAATTTAAATATCGGGTGACCTTGAGATATGAAAAACAAATTCTTTAAAAGGTATTCATACAACAATAGTATAAATATTGCATACGTGAGATATTCTTCGTATATTTTTTGCTACTTAATGTAAAGAAGAATATGCTATCACCAAAAATATAAAAAGCATCATTTGTTTATATATTCTTATCTTTGAATCAATTTAAGCTACTAAATAAATGCTACTAAATATTAGTAAAATAGCGGTACATAAACACTACTGAAATTTTTATTATTTGGGGGTAAATGTTAAGATTGGTTTCCTTTTTACGATCTTCAAAATTTATTTAATGATTACTATATAAAGTTTTATCTTTCTTTACAAATTAACTCATTATGTGATCTATAAAATGAGTTAGTCTTACTTTATTACTGTTATTATTAGTTTCAATGTAATATATAAAACTGATAGATTTTATTTTAAGTATGTGTTTGCGAGTAAAATGTCACTTATCAATTATTCTTTCTTCCAATTATTGTTGGCGTTTTGAAATGTCATTAATATTTATTACATAAGAAAAATTAAGGAATTTTTACTTTGTAAAAAAAAAAAAATAAAAAAAATAAAAAAAATAATAATAATAATAATAATTAAAGAGGGGAAAGATTTATATTAAAATTTGTCAAATTGATGGGATATTGAGTATTTAGGCGATCATTACATTGTAAAAGTTTTGGGAAAAATTCATCTCTTTGAATGTCACATTAGGCTTTAATTTGTATTTACTTTCCTTCCTTAGTGCTACTTAATTACCGTTATAGTCCAACCATATTACTGAATGCGTAACGTACGGATAACGGTGTGAAATAAGAGCCTACGATGTTATATTATCTTATATGAAATCATGTCTAAATATTTTTAACCATATTGTATTCGATATTAATGTGATACCTATAAGACTTTAAACTAAAGTGTCGTCATAGGTTTAATAGAGATAGATGATCCTAAAATATCTACATGATATACAGTTATGCATATATTGTCTTCTATATCTAATCTATTACAAATCCTTGCACTATACAAAACATCTAAATTGAGAAAAAATTATTGAACATAAGAAATGGAACCCAAGAATCCGAAGTTTTTAACCTGAGTGTACAAATTTCATTTAAACAAATATTGTCTAGTTATATTTAGTATAATGATAGACTAATCATTTTAAATATTTAATAGTATAACTTTTAAATAATACACGAGTACCTAATCATTTTTAATAATGTATAATTCAAAATCTATTGGTAAGAACCAAACTTGCCTTCTAAACAAACAGTAGTAGTGACATTGAACGTTTGTTCGAAACAACCAGGTCAAAAGTCTTATTGACTTTAGAAAGAAATAAAACAGATGGTTTTATTTAACTTTTATGGTAAAATGCTGTGCATAGATTATTCTCTGATCCCTGAATAACCTTTTTAAGTTGGAAGAGTTTTTTTTATTATTTGTTGATAAAATTTCAGTTGAATCAATGTAGTTGTGGGCATAATTCATTACATACTATTTATACAATTTATAGAATTTTGCAAATAAGAGAATCATTATGCGAAGACATGATAACAAACCATGATTTTATTTAAATACTAATTTAGTTTTATTCTATATTATTGTAATCGATAAGTAAATTGCACAGGCTGCAATAGTAATAAATATAGTTTAAAGTGTTTTAAAAAAATCTAGGAACCTGTTTGAAATTAATGTACATATGATCATAACAATTTTTTCCGTAATTTAAATGTTGCATGAAATTGTTAAGTAAAAGTAAATTTACCTAATATTACAAAAATTTTCAAATTAAAATATGTATTAGGAAAAAACTAATTTTTATGGTATAAAAAAAGTAAATGTTATTATTTTACACTATATAAATTAATTATGTAAGCTATATATATTTGATAGCTATGAAATATTCAAAATGCTTTATTTTAAAAGTGAAGCGTATACACAATTAATTATTAGTAATCATTTATCTTTATGAATAAATTTTCAGCATAATATATATGTATGTAATTTCTTAACATGCGTAAAGTTATTCCGAGATAGATCCTTAGTATATAAGGTACTGGAAAATTAACGTAAACAAGTACGTTTTATTATTTGCAATACTTACCAAAAGATAAGGTTATTTTACATTCATTAATCTTGTATAAAACCTAGTTTTATTATATTTAAGATTGTATGATATAATGTATTATAATCCTAATTAAGTAATGTTGTAGTTTCGTTTTTTGAATATATTGTTTCTATATAATTTAAGAGAAAGCTTAATTACCATCTTTTGAATTTGTAGATGTTGCAAATATATTAGGTAAGCATTTTTATTCATATAATCTAATTTATGAAAGCAAGAAAAAAATAGTGTAGTAAAATATTCAACAATTTATTTTTGTGTAATATTTTATAAAGGTTGTCTATTACATCTTTAACGATTCTGGTGAACTTACTTTCTTTACTTTGGAAAAGTTTGTTAAACAAATTAAAAAATAACGTTTCATATATAGTTTAGTGTACTTTTTACTTTTATATATATTTCTCTATTGTATATATGACAAATTTTAATTACAGCCTCTAGAATATGTTAAATCTCTTAAATTAATATCTCATATTTCGACTGCAAACACACATATCATTGGCACAGTTTTTTTTTTAAATGTATAATTTAGTCCTATTAATATTTCTATCAGGCACTATTGAAGTAATATATTATTTTGTTAATATATATCCTATATTGATTTACTTTTGAAAAAAGTATATTAATATTTTACCTTGCACGTCATATCCAGAACAGATATTAGCTTTAACTGTTGTACAGTACTGCCTTTAGCAATGGAAATATCTGCATTTCAACCCCTGACCTTCATGAATTAGATTCCACATTCATAACCAAACAGAATAGTTCAGAAAATATTTTACTGTGTAATTTATTGCTCATGATATAACTACTATTTCATTAAAATTGGACCAGAAAAGACTAGTTATAATTGTGTTGTTTTATAATGTAGTATTAAAGCTTGATCCTAAAATCTTGCCGACCACTTCAATCATATGTATAAATAATCTCATCTTTAATTTCATCTTCCTACTAAATAAATAATCAGTATACAATAAACAAAATATCTCATGCGTGCACATATGAATCTCTATTAAAAACATAAATTAAAAATATAAATTTGTTATGTGATAACTTAGACTATAAGGAGCTATAGTTAAAAGCACATATACACTGCGGCATACAGACAAACAACTGTGACTTGAGATTTAAATTTAATTACACAATTATTATGATATTACTACTTTTTTTTGACATTCAATTTTCAATAATATTACAATTAATTAGACTGGAGTGTAATATTTTGTGCTTCAATTGAAGACACCACGATATAATTGTAAATATTTTACTCTATCTGTGTGATAATCTGAAGTCTAAGCAATTGTTATATCATAGAGTTAAATTAGTAATAATTAAATATTTATTATTTATTTGTTGTTTTGTTTTACATGTATTTTTAAAATTTTTACTTGTAAATCTGAACGAATGTTATACACGAAAGTTTTAAGTTATAAACTCTGTTTAATATATTAATATAATTAAAATATATAATAATATAATTAGTAATACTTCAACGATATTTCAAAATAAAAAAGTTACAAGAAACCAATTGCTAGGTTATCATGGTACATACCTTGCCCCATTATGCAAAGTAATACTAGCAGAAACTCTAAATATAAAAACTATTAAAATTAGTCTCCTGGAACTTGTATGAAACAATAATTTGTATTGGTAGATTAGGGGTCTAATCTAGTAGAGAGTAAGTTTTTTTAAGCGTTTGTTACACTAGTTTCCTGTACCTCATCATTGTGTGACACTATTTCTTGACCTTTACTTAGGCAAAAATGGTACTAGTAGTACACGTATGGGACTGTAGTTCCTATATAGATTATATATATACACATGTATTTTATGTGTGTATATAAATGGTATCAGTGTTTGGTCCCCAGCGGGCCTTAAAGGTGAAGAAAACTATTGTCTTATTGGGTTGACTATGATGGATCTCGTAAGTTAGGAATACGGATACATATTTTCTTGGAAGGTTAGTGTTCCAATTTACATTTTTAGGTATAATTTTACTATTTGTCATCATACAGAGGTTACATAGATAACATTACTCGACAAATGTTGTAAATTGAAATCAGTCAATGTGTTCTCATTTAGTGTCTTATAAGTTTATTAAAGCACGAAACATAAACAAAAAAAAAGTTTCTATCGAAATATACTAAATTTAAAAAAATTAAATTTTAACGATTGCAAATTTACGTGTAAATTAAAAAATACCACTTACACAATTTTTATTAACTATTTCTTAGTTTTAACAGAGTTCCATATGAGTACGCTAAAGTCTCCTCACATAATTTCTTGTACCGATCCTAATTTTTGTTAACAATAATGACAACTTAATTTTAATAATTAATTGAATTTTACAGATTACAACCGACAGAAGAACGGCACGTTGAAAATAACGTTTCCATACGCCATTTAATTAACAGATTAGTTTAAATGCTAAAGCCGTAATTGTTTGCAATTCACAAACTTATTGTGTACTACTTATTATACTTGATAGAATAAAACTAGAACTTAAATTGTCACAAATAAATAGTACGTTTATTTATTCAAACGTGTTTCAACTACAAAATTGCCATCTTCACAATAACTGTTGTTAGTTATCATTTATTTATTGTAGCTCATACATCACATAGCATAGCGTCTTTGTAATCGAAAAGAGTTTGAATAAATAAACTTACTACTTGAGACAGTTTGTGTTCTGACTTTATTCTATCAAGTATAACGTCTCAGAAGTCAAGTTCAATATTTGTTTATACCTATACGACGCAAGTAAAAATAATATTAAACATCTACAGTGATTGTGCCTCTAACTCTATTTGTTGTCACTAAATTTTTATTTGTTTAAACATCGAAAGATGTTCACTTTATTCAGTTTGTCTTGTTGAAAAGAACTGAGTAGTTGTGAAATAAAACCATATATTTTAAGATTTTGTAAACATTTATACATATTTATTTATTTATTTGTTACAGTCATTAATATTATTTCAGTCATAAGTGGCAACAGAGCTTCTAACCATGACATGTGTATGAAATTATGAACCTAAAGCTTCTGGGTTAAATATTTGTGGTGAAATCAATAATATTTTATACAAATGTTATTGACTTATCGTCATCAAAATAAGATAACATACTGCTATTCCTTTACGTATTAAAAAGAAATATAAAAAAAATTAATCATTTGGAGATCCTTTTGTGAACAGTTATTATTACAGAAAATAAAAGTTTTGTGTGAATAAAATAATCTTCTAAAGATAATTCTAATTTTCTATCATGGTTTAAACTTGTTTAACAGTTAAAAATTATAACGTCTTTAGATACTGAGGTAGGTTAGTTTCTTTAGAACCCACTACAGTAGTTAGATCCCATATGACACTGAAATATTACTTACAGGCCAGTGCCAGTAAGGTTTGTGTGCACATAGCAACTGAGGTTTATGAATTAGTTATTGAAATCTCGTCTTATATTTTTATTGCACAAAAAAGTGGTTTGGTGTAAAGTTGTTTTTTAATTTCTTTGGTGATTGAAGTTTCCACACTGTATTTGATTGGAATAAAGATTTAATTTACCACTATACCAGGTTTAAAAAAATTATAAATCTGATAATCGTATATAATATAAATTTATAAATGTTTGTTAATGTGTTGCAAAAAAAATTATTTTAAGTTGTAAAATAATCATAAAAAATATAGTTACAAAAATATTGTTTAACATGAGCAGTATAAAATATAACAAGTAACGAAGTTTTTTAACTTTTACATTATTTAACATCGTAAATATATGCTTACATATTAAGTGTCTTGTGTTCTACTTTTGTGATGGAAATAAAATTCATTGATATAACAGAAAACTTATATTTTCCTAACGTTTCCTATTTAGTTGTATATTTATATGTTTAATGCAATCATTCACTTATTCCAATTATTTTAAAATTATCAAAAGTAGGTCTTTAGAATTAGACATAAAGATTTATTTGCAGATTATCACACAGATTTAGATAAACACATATTATTGAATGTTATAAGCAAATAATCACTTTCATTACACCGGAATTGATTTATTGACATCTTGTTTATTTATGCATAGTATTTCACACGTTTAAATATATATATATATATATGTGTATATGTATATATATATATATATATATATATATATATATATATATATACTTTAAAGTTACATTAGTAGTATTTGAATGAAGTTATTATTCGTGATTTTAAATCTTATTATTTTGCACATAAAAAATTGCTTAAATGATATCTTTCCACCTGCTAGAAAAAAGTATAAAAGTAATGATAAAATGATATTATAGGCTTACACGATCTCACATATTTGGTAACACCAACTGTAAAGGTATATAAAAAGTCAAGGACATGTGAATTATTTCCAATAGAGGGGGGACAAAACTGAGTTATTGAATTGATCGAGTAGTCATTAGGTTTATCTAAAATTAAGCAATAAATTAAATTTGAATGCGACTAAATGTAATTGTGATTAGATTATATATTTGGCAAGAGTATTCTCTGGTTTTGGTATTCTTGAGTCGGTAACTAGGCTACAGCAGAATCATAATATTTAAATCAGAACCGCCCTAAAACCTAATTATATATCCAATCGTATTTTTATAGTGTAATAGTTGCTTTTTAAATTCATCAATTTGATTAATTTGTGGGTCGTAACAGCGCAGACTTTCTTTATATCTATTCGGTTTGATTGTATCACAACTCGGTTAAATTATGTCTTGTTGTTCGGATTTAAGTAGAGCTTGAAAATGTCAATTGACGTCACTTATTTATTGAAAACAAGTTTCCTTTAACTGAACTCGGTTCAACTTTATAACAATAACGTTTAATTAGTTAAAGTTACGTATCTCCAAATTGTACAAACACTTTATCGATATCAATATAACCAAATGTGTGAGGCTCTACAGATGTGTATTGAGTAATTATATAATGCATCAATACTTGGATTATTTCCGATACGTTTGATAACTTTATCAAAGTGAACATATCTTTGTAGATTGTGATACAATAATTATTGATCAATAATTTTGTGTAAGTTACAAATTTACAGTATTGGAAAATTTATGGATGTATGTATTTTGTCAGAAATGTTTGGTGCATGCAATTATTGACATATACAAGGTAAAGTATGCATTCATCCGTCTGTGTAAATAGATTATAGTTTGTATAAAAAAAGCTTTGAATATTGTCGGCATATATATTGCACTATATACATACCGATAACTAACAATCTACTGTCCATATGTATTGAAGAAAGAAACGTTGTAAAGACAAAATAATTGTTATTTACCAACACATATGGAGGACTAGGTCTTTCGCTTATATTTGAATTCGAAAATGAAATACATTCTTTTCTTTTATATAATTTAGATAAATTTCACCAAATAGTCATATAAAATGTATATTCTATAAGTAACTGTAATTCAGTAGTTTTTCACGTGCTAAAAAATATTCTGGTCAGGCATTTATTACTTTCCAAAAGATAAGAAAATATTTGAGATTCACATTTAAGAAAATATTTTTTAAACATTTGCAGAAAAAAAAATCACGATTTATTGACTATAAAATAAATATGAACCTTAACACTTACAAACTATCTGTTTTATATATGCCATTATATTTCATCCTCATTGGATTACACAATAAAATCTGTAATTAAATTTTATGTTATTCTACTAAAGTAAATTTTTGTTTACGTACACCAATAAATAGTTTTAATACATTTAATAATATGTCAATTAATTTCTATATGTGTAAGGATAATAGGTGTTGGTCTAACAAAGTATTATTTCCAATATCTAATTTATAAACCAGTTGTCCCTAGTTTAAGACCTAAGAAGCTTATTGGTCTGTAAAACAGTTATATTTATTTATCTCAGTTTTACTTTAGTAGAAGAAATTATTTCTTTTGAAAACTATTTTATTTATTAGCGTTTTGTTAAAACTTCGCGTTACTTACTCTTAAGACCATTGTTTTTTCAATTCAATGTAACTTATACCTCTATAAAGGAAAACATGATATAATAGTTAAATATAAATTACACTTTTTTGTGCGATAAATAAATTACATATATTTAAAATGATATAGAGTGCAACAAAAGTTTAGGTTTTTGTGGTCATATAATTATTATTATTTCACCAGTTGTGATAAAAATAAGAAATGATATTTTTCTATTCTATTGAAAATATATACCTAACACACAGAACCTTAATCAAGTAAAATAGAACAAGAACAAATAAAATTAAAATCACGTTTTATCTTTAATAGTTCGTAATATGAAGATCACATTTTACAACAGACGCATTCACACCAGGGTGACATTAATCCTATCAAACATTCTAGACTCGTTCCTCATTCATTTGTCTGACTCTCGAACTAGGCAACACTGGACGCTCATTGTTGTCAATTAGTGCGTAGGGGTAAACGACTTTCGACCATCCCTCGCTAGGCCGGTTGCATATTTATGTGACAACAGCGCTAAACAAGCCACCCGCCCGATTTCGTCCAGTGGACTATAGTATAGCCTTAAGGGGCAATCCCATAATAAATCTTTACCTAAGGACTTCCCTTCAGCTAGTTCGAAAGGACAATATGTACCCTAGGTAGACAAACCCAGACAAATCACGTGGCACTGTCGGGTGGCCCTAACCGATAATAGGTGAACGGTTTTTGGATTCCAAATTCGTGTAAAACTATCATTCGATGAGCTAGTTAGTGAAATACTCAATCTCGTAAATGGAATAAATCCAGAATGACAAGGCTTTAGTTGCACAATAGGCCATCGGTGACCAAAAAAGACTCATTCAACTAAAAATTAAATGAATTCAACTACTTATTCAATCCATCAATGAATGAGTTAATTTATCGAATTAACTTAATATAACATAGTTTGCTTCACATATTGATCGAAACCTAATATTTATGAAAGGTTATAGATTTACCATTGAAATATTTGTTGTAACCTTTTAAAGAAATCTATGACAAAAAAGGGAGACTACGGTATAGAAAAAGAAGAACCTACAAAATAAACTATCTCTCAAGCACAATTAGTTTAGTTATTATATTACAAGCAGAGTTAACTGCATATTGTAAGTAAAATATCATAAAATATTTCCGAGAACCAATATATATATATATATATATATATATATCCACAAAATTATCTATTGAATATTAAGCTCTGTAGGGAAGTTCAATATGCCTCAAAGTTCAAGGATGTCTTGCATCTTGCCATTTGGAAGAATTCATAATGACTGCGCCGCACCCTGCATCAAGACTAAACCGATAACTTTTCTTTGTTTTCATCGCTCCGTTTCCTTTTGGAGTGGGGTGAGAGAAGATATATTTGGTACACCCTTACCTACTTTTGTCATTGATGACACCGTGGGCAGTGTAATGTTAGGTTGTTGGTCTTCTGCAAGTCAGTGAAACCTATGATTGTGAAACTGTGATTATTTATTTATAATGTGATTTCCATTATTTCCAAACATATTTTAATTATAAACAGGTAATTATTCATAACTAGGTAAGTAAATTAGGATTATTTATCTCCAATTATATTACCGGTACTGATAGATGTTATTAAGGTTATTTTTCGGTTTTGTAATTGCTCTCTGCTCTCTTTTGTTAAATCCTTTTGAAAATCGTTAGCACACTTTTGGATATTAGGTTATTTTACATGAAAAATTATTTAAATTTAATGGGTTGTTGAATTTGGTTTTCTTACTACAGTATATAGTATAAGGAATTGATAGGCTTTTTTCGACGTAACAACTGTTGCGAATATAACGCTAAAATTTAATTTTTTACGGTGTTTTGTGTGTGATTTATATCAGCTGGTGGGATATTAGTGTTAGGCATTTTATAATTTTTATTCTACAGTTCCTCATTGATATTTATTGAATAAATATAAAAAGACTAGAAAACAGAATTTTTCAAACGTACACACTTGTGCCACAGCCCGTATGATTATACGATCCTGCTGTGAAATTTTTAGACATCTGTGGCACTTATCACATATTGGATCAAAGGAAGCCAAATGTGTTGAATAATATTCAACATATCCGTTAATTCAAGAGCTACAGAATAAACAATATTTATTATTTTGGAACTTTGCAATCTAACCGTATGAGAAGGGCACATTATCATTTCTCTAGTGTAAAAGACAGTGGTGCCAACCCCCCACCCCCCAATTCCAACATTAACACTCCCGAAACCCAGATATAACCTCAAGCCCCTCACCTAGAATAATGCACATTGCCGGTTCTTGCAATAGTGACTGTAATAACCTAGCATTCTGTATTTACATAATATATAAGGTAAAGTAGCCTGAAAATCTACGTAACTGCATATTTTTAGATTCAGTGACTTGGAATTGAGGATCACATAACACTAATAGTAAGGGTGAATAATAATAATTATTATAATAATAGACAATATTATAATTTTGGAAAAAATATATAATTGAGTAGGGAGACAAGATCAAGGCAAAAGTATAATGTATGTATTTAAGTTAATGTCGGACTGATTATAGTATGTTAGGTTTAAAGGGAGACAATTTTAGTTGATGAATTTATTTCATAAAATTTAAATTTGTAATACTTTTTTCCGACTATAACAAATGTATGAGTACATACATTCCTATTCTAAATAAAATAGGAAGTTAGACTTATCAAGTTACCTACATGTGGAAAATCAATCATTAATACCAGCTGTGTGTGAATATTGCAATTTAGCATGATTTTTCTGAGAACAATGCATGTGCTAGAGCTGTAACTAGATATTAAATTAGCTAGCCATAGCTGAAGTTGGACGTAACTTTATCAACAGATTGGATAAAGTAAGCTACTTCTTTACAATGACGATTTATGTATACTATGGATAACAGTTATTACTTCAATTGTAGTTTCACAAAATACACGGTGTGTGGTTTTTGAACAAACATACTGGCGTTTTAATAACTTGTTCAGAATAGACGATAGTGATGAAATTAAAAATTTAAAAAATGTTTGATGAAAGTCAAAGTTTTATTAATATAGTGAAAAGTAAGACAAACTTTTAACGAAAATGGAACAGGAATATTTGATAAATGGGACTTTGAATAGTAACCAATTTTTACAAAATAATATTTTGACCCAGTTTAGGAGGAGATAAATAGGAAATAATTAATGGGATGTTAGGAGGTTACTTTTGGAAATATAAGGCGTAATTTTCATTATTACAGTAAAAAGGGTGAAAGGACGATAATAAAAGCTGGGGTCGAGTTTTGATTGTAGTGATTGGATCTTTGATTATTTAGAAACGATTATTGGGAAGTTTGAAAGGTTATCAGATTTTTCGGATGTCTTTTTTGATAATTTTGATAGCCAATTACCGGTGGTTAAAGATATGAACTCACACATAGTTGCAATTCTAATAAAATACGGAAATTAATAAATATTTTAAGTAACAAGGGTATAGTGTTAAATTGAACTAAAAAACTGTATAACTATTCTAGTACTTTGTATAGATTAGAGGATATAGTTATATTATCAAAACTGAAACTAATAGAATTTAGACAAGCTTTACAGTAATTACATACAGAGAAACTAAACCAGTCAGAACCATACCAAAGCTGTACATGTTAAGTTGTTTGGTTGGAGTAATTGTAAACACAGTTAAGGGAGTTGTATACTAATAGGACTAATAAAATACCTTATGGTCTCCTAGAAAACGTATTGGTTTTCCCTCTCTCTCCAAAAAAGAATAAAATCTGAATATTTACTACTAGATTCTTGACAAGATACCCTTTTTAAAAAAGAGCGTAAATTTTCCCACATTCAAATATTTACAAATTTTGAAAATACTTTAAGAAAACAAATTAAAACTTTAAAAAATCCAAATAGTAAAAAGATAGCCGTGAACCACATAATTGAAAAGGTCTTTCAAAAACAAACATTTTTTTGTATTTAAAGTTTAACGATACCGCTTATTTTTACTTTCATAGAAATCTGTAAAATTTTGCCTGTAACACTAATTATTTAATTACACATTAAGAAATGTTTGATAACCATAAAAAGTAATCTTCGCTCTGTATTTAGTTTCGTAGTAGCGTTTGGTTTAAAAAAAAAGCGATCATGAAAATGAAATTGTACTTGAATGCCGTTGATTGGCGAAGTCTTGCAAAATATATGATCTTAAAACACAATATTTATTAGGTGTGGGGGGGAGTGTAATAATAATGGTTTTAAAAATAATGGTATATAAATAATGGTTTAGATCACATTGAAATAAACTTTTTTTGAAATTGTATTATAAAATTTAATAGATAGATATGTTAATACTACAAAATTGTTGGTAGGTAAAATTAATTTTATAGATATTATTCTTTACTTTGAAGAGGGGGGGGTGAGAGATGTGGAATTTAAACAAATAATAATAAAAGTTAAAATGAGGATTTAATATATGAAAAAATGTTGATATATGTTTTCATAGTTTTGAAATGTTTACGGTTTTCGTGCTTTTTCATTTCATTATATCTATTCAGAATTTTCAATGTTTTAATATATTGCAGTATTTTTAAACACAATGGTTTTGACCTATTTTGTATTGTTAATATTACCCAGAAAATCTGAATATTCCATAAATATGAAAAGAAAATTGTGATATAAATAGTTCCTTAAACCACGTCGAAACATTAAACTGAATATAAGGTGAATTACTTTAACATATATAAATATTTAAAAAAATTACTATTAGATTATAAAATATATTGTATAAAAATGTTAAGGCAGTTCAATTTAATATTGTAGAATATATTCTTTGATTTGAGGGGGGGAGGAGATGTGGAGTAAGACAAATAGTAATGATATTTATTAATATGAGGATATATGTATGAAAAGTTGTTTTTTTTCTTACGCGATGTCATCTTCAAAATACTTTACAATGTTCGAACTTATATTAATGATTGTTGTATTTTCACATTTATTTCAGATAATTAAATTTTTAGGATAAATTTAAGATTTATTAGAGATAATTTCTTCGCTAATTTACTTTATTACATAAATACATTTAGAATAAAAAATGATAACACAAACTATAAAAAATGTGTATTATTTATTGTTATAATAAATTATAATTGGAAATTTGACAAAACGATATATAACGTCATCTAGCGGCAACTCTGTTAAACATTTGCAAATAAGAGCTTACTTGCTTGATTCATGAAAACAACTCCTGATCCTTGTCCTACGCGAATATTGATTGAGGTAATTTACTTGAGATAAAAACCACAAATGTTTCAAAATTTTACTATTCAATTACAAAATAATTTGTAAATAGTTAAATAGCCTATGTTTTAAGGCAGTTCAAATTAATTTTGTAGAATATAAACTTTGGTTTTACGGACGAGGGGGGGAGGGTGAGTTAAACAAATAATAATAATTGTTGTTAGTATGAGGTTATATGATTTTTTTTCTTTAAAACGTGTTCTCTTTAACACAAATTGAGCACATTACTCATTGAACACATGATTTATATTTATGCCCAACAATGCTGAGCATTTCAAAAATTAGCCTGAATAAATAAAACTAGGTACTACCAACTGGAATACAACTAGCTTATAGAACCATGTCAAAAAATATATCTGAAATGAATGTGAATTACTTTAATGAGAGTGTCGAGTTATTATTGTTTTTTCACACAACTTAAATATTAAAATATTTCTTCACTAATTTACTTTATTACATAAGTAGATTTAGAATAAAAAAATGATAACACAAACTATAAAAAATGTGTATTATTTATTGTTATAATTAATTATAATTTGAAATTGACGATACGATATACAACGTCATCTAGCGGCAACTCTGTTAAACTTTTGCAAACAAGAGCATACTAGCTTGATTCACGGAAAACCATTCCTGAATCCTTGTCCTATGCAAATAGTGATTTCTAATTTACGTGAGATAAAAAATAATAACTCTATATTATTATATTTTTAATGTTCTAATGCAAAAGACTGATTTATATTTATGCTCAGCAATTCTGAGCATTTCACAAATTAGACGGTTAATAAATACTATCAACTAGAATAATTCATCTAGCTTATTAAATCACGTCAAAACACCATTATGGTTTAATGGGGAAAACTAAAAATATTTTGCATATTACTCAACGGTTAATTATTAAGTAATAAATGAAAACGACAAAGTTACACAACAAATCAAAACTTTATTGTTGATAAGTTTTATAACTGGCAATTATAACAAACATATTTTAAAAAATGAGTTAATTATAAAAGACTAAAAGTTCTCCATCAACATTATTACCATTGTGAATATTTATTATATCATTAGGTAAAATTCATAATATGATTTTAGGATTATAAATAATTTTCTGTTCGACATAATCTTACTTAAAAGAAAAATACTTACAATTACTAAAGTTTAATACAATAATTGGACAACTATTCAATAAGCAATATTGACTGGATGAACTCTCAATATGGTTATCATTGAATGTTTAAGAACGAAATCTGTATTTCGTGCTTATTTTTAGAAATTTCATCTTTCATCTTTACCGCGCCGGCACGTTTGTGTGTGAGACAGAAAGAGAGAGAGAGAGATGGTGTGTGTGGGCGCGTGTGAATGTATATAGCTATTAGTCAATGAAAGAGAGCTGTTAGGAAGAAGTGTTACTCATTGAGAACATTATTTATATTTGTGCCCAGCAATGCTGAGCATTTCAAAAATTAGCTTGTTAATAAATAAATCTATCTCCTGATTTCCTTAGGCATATAAAACCACGTCGAAACATGTAACTGAATTTAAGGTGAATATCCTTAATGAGAGTGTCGAGTTATTATTGTTTTTTTCACACAACTTAAATATTAAAATATTTCTTCACTAATTAACTTTATTACATAAATAGATTTCGAATAAAAAATGATAAAACGAACTATAAAAAATTGTATTATTTATTGTTAAAATTAATTATAACTTGAAAATTGACGAAATGATTTATAACGTCATCTAGCGGCAACTCTGTTAAACGTTTGCAAACAAGTGCATACTTGCTTGGTTTATGGAAATCATCGCCTTGTCCTACGCAAATATTGATTTAGGTAATTTACTTGAGATAAAATATAATAAATCCATATATTTGTATTGTAATGCTCTAATGCTAAAGACTGATTTATATTTATGCCCAGCAATACTGAGCATTTCACAAATTAAACTATCAACTAGAATTTATCTAGCTTATTTAACCACGTTAAAACTCCATTATGGCTTCCGTTAATACAAACTGAGATAAAAATTGGTTCAACTTTTAATAGCACAGAAATATTGCAGTTTTAACCTTAGATCGAAATATATTTATGATAGTGGACTAAACTTTAGAAAGAGTTTACACAAGGTTGTTTGTCAAGATGAACAGTTAGGAAACCTCTCTCTTGACTCCACCCGAATTACAATCAGTTTCCTCCCGTCCTCTGTGTATTATCAATGACTACATAAATACTATAAGACACGACATAGGATAGGGAAATAGTCTACGCTTTACGGGTGCTGTTCATCACAAGTTTGACTCACAGCTATCAGAAAGCGCTAGCAGCAGGTGCTTGACTGTACGCATCCCACTTGGTTGAGACTGTACAACTGTTGACCTCTCTCTCACAAACCTTCTCACTTACTTCCGTCTTACTAGTTGTTTTACCCGGCTTCGCCCAAAGCTGTGTAGATTGGAGGTTTATTATTATTTCTATAGTCTTGAGCTTGTACATGTTTTTATTTTGATAAGATAATTTTTAATTTGCACATATAATTTAGTATTTATAGGCCTAATGCACAGACATGGTTTTGATGCATCCCTCTACATGTATGTATAGTATGCCTTTTTAAAAAAAATAAAAAATCGTTTTCTTACTCTCTGAATACAAAAAATTGCTTTCACGGTTATGTATGTCTGTGTGTGTCAGAAATATCCAGCTTCAGATTCAGATGAAATTTTGTATCTATTCAATATTGAAAACCAATATTTAATTGACAATTTCACCACAATTCCAGACGTTAGTTTATATTTATATCTTAGGGGTTTATGGCCTCCCCCAAAACCCCTAAAAACTGAAAAAATCTAAATTTCTCAAAAATTGTCAATGTTTATGGGTACTTAAAAAATACTACAACATTTTTATAATTTTTTAAAAGATATTTAAAAGTTTAGTAATTTAGTCTAAATAGAAATATAAAAAAAATATAAAAATTAAAAAAAAATCCTTACCCTAAAATTAATTTCAAATATACCACATCATACAAAAAGAAGCAGCGTTATGAACTATAAGCTTGAAAAATATGGTATAGTAATATATTTTGGGGAAAGAAAGCCATGAACACAAAAATATGTCTTACCGTTACAAAACTTTTTGATTAACAAAGTTATATAACATAGCAGAATAATTTTTATAATTATTTTCAAGATATACAAAATTTTAGTAATTCACTTGTGAACACAAATCTGTAAAATTATTTTTCCCGCGACTTTTCTGTATATGTTTTTGTCTGACAAAAATATGTTTTTGTCGCGACTTGTCTATAGTTGGGGCCACGGAATCGGGCGGTTTAGTGATTTTGCGATGGCCTACATTGGTTATAATAATGTGAAAATGCCATCATTGGTTATAATAATAAACTTGAAAAATTGAGCTCAAAATAATTAGGCCTAGTATAATTTTTTTTAATTACTTCCGTTATCGTATTTCTTAATCTGTTGTGTGTAAAATTATCGTTTGAAAACAAATTAATTTATGATTTGTTAAAAAAGGAAAGGATAGTGGGAAACCCCAATACCATACCCACATCTTACTGTAACAATGTCGTGAGGTGTTAAATTGAAGCTGCTAATGCTTTTCTGTTAACTGCTTTTCTTCTATCTGTTTTTAGGTTTTTTTGCTTTATTTCAATGTTGATGTAGTGAAGTAAGGAGTGTTTGGTCAGTGTAAACGTTTATATCTACTTTGTGAGTTGTTTGAAAATTTTAAACATGAGTTGTAAAATTTGTTATGCAAACATGTTTTTGATTGTGAAATCAGTCATAATTGCGTTTTCACCCATTTTATCATTTGCGTTTGAAAAACTAGTGGTACCAGTTAAGGGTTAATGTAATATTACATCCCATTATAAATTCATTGTATGTTGCAAGTATATAATGGCTAACATAATAGAATATTACGTTTTGAGAATCTAATTTAATTATTTATTACCAACAATTATAAACGTTTATTTTTATCCTGCCAAATTGTTTTATAGCCAGAAACAGATAACGACAGGGCAGCAGTTAGAAAAAAAACAAACTTAGAAAATTTAACACAAATATTCTTACTGCTTAGTCCTATGATGTTATTTCTTGTCATATTTTTTTGTAAGAATATATTTTGAAATTTTACTATGTTTTAATTCTACGGTGACTTTATAAATTGTCTTTACTTCCCCCCCCCCCATAAATTTATCAAGCTTTTCTTAAGGTTGTTATTTTATGTTGTTACGTATGTAAACAAAGTTTTCAAATCTCTTTTGTAAAATATTGTAACAAATATTATTAAAACATTTTTTATAAACGTTTTCAATAGTATCCAAACAATATTTTATTAATATTTTCGAAACATTAAACAGTATTGCAAAACATTTCCCCATAAACCAAAATCAAATATGTTTTTAACTTCTTAAAAAATATTTTCCGGCGTATATTAGAAAAATGTTGAGAAAAGGTTTATAAAATATTTCATTACAATATTTTCAATATATTACAAAATATTTCTAAAACTATAAACGACCAGTGTTTCCGTAATAATTTTTTTTTAAAGATTTTAAAAATGTATAAGATCACATGGATATTTTACTTATAATTACGATCGTCTTGGGGAAAGTATTATTTTAACGTTTTTGTTCTTTTAACTAGAATTGCATGATAGTATGAGTATTTAGAAAATGTTTTCAGCAAAAGCGGATGTTTTTGGTGCTGTTAGTAGTGACGAATCCGGGCGCAGAGAAATGACCAGTGCAGTAGGTTAGATTATTATTTATTTACTTAACGTCGCAACGCAACTGAAACATTGTTTGACCGTAGAGCCACCTAGCGCCAGTCACATCAACTTCAGATTCTCTAGCAGAGCGACAGCTCCACACCCTAGCGGGTAATGGACAACTCAAGAATAAGTGTAGAATATTTAACATGGCAATGTCGTGTCTTATAGTATTTATGTAGTCATTGGTATTATTGTCATGTAAATGGGTCGTTTTTATCTCGTCACGTTTGTAATTATAGCTCGGCCGTTCGTTCTTTGCACTTGCAAATATCACAATCTGGCAACGTTGCTTTGTTGGCTCCGTTCCAAAAAGTAGTCAAACAATAAATTGTCGGTTTACGAATTATTATTTGGGCAAAATTATATGTGTACTGTATATCAAATTATATAATTTTATACACACTAAAATATACCATAGAGTGTGCTACAGATTGTTTCAAGCGTTCGTTTCAATTACATAATATGTTTACAGTAAAATGTAGTATTTATTTATTCACCAAAAATTTTAGAGATTCTTCAATTGCTTAGATTAAATGAAACATTTACATTTACAGTTTAAAAGGTTCACTCTGTCACCTAATGGAACGAAGCATAACACAAACTGAACAACACGTAAGTTTTGTTGTTTAGATGCGATAATACGGGCGCAGTTTGGGTGTGATGCTATGATACGGCCGTAGAGGGGCAGTGCGAGACGACGACGTTGCCATTTCCACCACCTATCCGTTGCGTCTCCAAAAATCCAAATGCAAAGATCATTCTTATATCTATAAGTATGTTATTTTTAGGAAATTACTTCACAATATGGAAAAATTATTCTATTTTTTGAATACATAATTTGATGAAGAGAATTCAACAGTAAACTCTGTAAACTGAAATTTTTTAATAAATAAATTGCTCTACGTTTCCTAAAATAAAAATAATAAAAAATATATCACTACTAGTTAAACTTACTTAATAATTCAAGTTTATCCTTATTTTAGTAGTCGTTTGTATTTTAATATATCTATTTTTACATACATAAAAGCCAACATGTGCAGACTGTTCCAGGTTAGTGTAGTCACCAGGTAAGTACATGAAGCATGGAAGGCAGCCAGAGCAGTGATCATATCTAAACCAGAACGCAGCTCTTATGCTGAGTCCAATGCTTATAAACCGATCCTTTTAACTTCTTTTACCATGAGGAAACATTGGTAGAGAAACATGTACGCGGGGCCATGATTCCTTACCATGTAAGTAAACATGCGTACAAGTCACGTAAAGGGTGAGAAAGTACCCTTCATAGTCTAGTACAAAGACTGTCTGAAATCGTGAATGGGGAAGCAATGAAATCAGCCCACTGGCTAGTGTAGCGAGGCATGCCAGAATTACGAAAAAAAATTGGCCACTTGATTCTATGTATGGGCACCGATAAATTTACAACAGATACCCTTTTTCAGGAAATTTTTCAGTTAAAATAACCCTTTAGGCAATAAAAGTGAGTTTCAGGAAATACAGAAAAAAAAATGTGTTGGTTAAAGGGTATATGGGCTGAGTCTGGAGTTGTAACATTCGTTTCAAGCCACAGTTTGCTAGACCGGGATTATGTCTATAATTGACTGTGTGCAGGGATATTTGAGGCAGGAATTTAAGGAAACTCGTATTCACAGATAGTCAGGCTTTAATTAATACAGGTGTGGGCACTACAATCAAATCTAGTATGACAAGGGAATGACGAGAGAACCTCAATGGGATAACATGAAAACCGCTTAACGTTGCAATGGGTGCCGGGGTTAAAGGGAGTTTAGGATAACGAGAAGGCAGACAATCTAGCTAAACGGGTCTTTCAATTAGAGTTTGTAGGACCTGAGAATGTTGTAGAATTATCCGTATATTTGGCCGAGATGGCAATAAACAGGCTGATTCAGGGCATACACTAGTATAGCCTTAAGGGGCAATCCCATAGTAAATCATTGTTTAAGGACATCCCTTCAGGCGGTCCTGAAAGGACAATATTGACTCGAGATCGGCAAATCAGACAAATTACGGGACGCTGTGGGCTGAGTGCACTGACACAGGATAAAAGATTATCATTTCGAAAATAAGTGCAGGCACTGCAGGAATTTTGAGGAGCCCACAGACCCAATAATTTTAATTGTGTGGCACTGATCAATAATAGGTGAAAGGTTTTGGGATTCTAAATTCGTGGGAAACTATAATTGGATGAGCTATTTAGTGGAATAATCAAACTCGTAAAGTGAACAAATGTAGAATGACAAGGCTTTAGATGCACAATAGGCGATCGGTGACAGGCCTTGTTTAAAAAGAAAAGAAAAAAGCTATTAAATTACAAATTAAATCAATCCATCAATGAATGAATGAGTTAACTCATAGAATTAACTTATAGAATTACTAAGACATACTTTGTTTCACATATTAATAGAAACCTAATAATTATGAAAGGTTATAGATTTACTATTGAAATATTTGTTGTAACCTTTTAAAGAAATATATGACAAAAAGGGCGACAACAGTATAGAAAAAGAAGAACTTACAAAATTATCTGTCTCTCACCGCACCATTATTTAGTTATTATATTACACGAACAGTTAACTGCACATTGTAAGTAAAATATGCCCGAGAACCAAAATATATATGTTTTTTTTTCTATGAACTGCGTCAAACTTAAAATATATTTTCGATTAATCCTCTTTACTTTTTCCACTTAATTTTGTTAATATGTTATGGAAATGAATGAGGAACGAGTCTAGAATGTTTGATAGGATTAATGTCACCCTGGTGTGAATGCGTCTGTTGTAAAATGTGATCTTCATATTACGAACTATTATAGATAAAACGTGATTTTAATTTTATTTGTTCTTGTTCTATTTTACTTGATTAAGGTTCTGTGTGTTAGGTATATATTTTCAATAGACTAGAAAAATATTATTTCTCATTTTTATCACAACTGGTGAAATAATAATAATTATATGACCACAAAAACCTAAACTTTTGTTGCACTCTATATCATTTTAAATATATGTAATTTATTTATCGCACAAAAAAGTGTAATTTATATTTAACTATTATATCATGTTTTCCTTTATAGAGGTATAAGTTACATTGAATTGAAAAAACAATGGTCTTAAGAGTAAGTAACGCGAAGTTTTAACAAAACGCTAATAAATAAAATAGTTTTCAAAAGAAATAATTTCTTCTACTAAAGTAAAACTGAGATAAATAAATATAACTGTTTTACAGACCAATAAGCTTCTTAGGTCTTAAACTAGGGACAACTGGTTTATAAATTAGATATTGGAAATAATACTTTGTTAGACCAACACCTATTATCCTTATACATATAGAAATTAATTGGCATATTATTAAATGTATTAAAACTATTTATTGGTGTACTTAAACAAAAATTTACTTTAGTAGAATAACATAAAATTTAATTACAGATTTTATTGTGTAATCCAATGAGGATGAAATATAATGGCATATATATAGAAAAGATAGTTTGTAAGTGTTAAGGTTCATATTTATTTTATAGTCAATAAATCTTGAATTTTTTTTCTGCAAATGTTTAAAAAATATTTTCTTAAATGTGAATCTCAAATATTTTCTTATCTTTTGGAAAGTAATCTACATGATATACACTTATGCATATATTGTCTTCTATATCTAATCTATTACAAATCCGTGCACTATACAAAACATCTAAATTGAGAAAAAATTATTGAACCTAAGAAATGGAACCCAAGAATCCGAAGTTTTTAACCTGAGTGTACAAATTTCATTTAAACAAATATTGTCTAGTTATATTTAGTATAATGATAGACTAATCATTTTAAATATTTAATAGTATAACTTTTAAATAATACACGAGTACCTAATCATTTTTAATAATGTATAATTCAAAATCTATTGGTAAGAACCAAACTTGCCTTCTAAACAAACAGTAGTAGTGACATTGAACGTTTGTTCTAAACAACCAGGTCAAAAGTCTTATTGACTTTAGAAAGAAATAAAACAGATGGTTTTATTTAACTTTTATGGTAAAATGCTGTGCATAGATTATTCTCTGATCCCTGAATAACCTTTTTAAGTGGGAAGAGTTTTTTTTATTATTTGTTGATTCTAACCCCACTTTTAGTAGTAAAACTAAGTTGATCAACTAAATATATATTAAAAAAAATTAGTTTATTATATAAAAGGAAAATTAAATTTTATTTCATTGACGTCAATGTTTATTTTTAATTTTGAAAAATAACCCCTTTGGGGTCGTGGAGGCCGAAATTTTGCATGCAGTCCCATCCAAAAATTAATTTAAAGTTTGTACATATTGTTCCACAGGGAATAGTCACCAAGATGAAGTCACTTTATTACACAATATATTTTTATTATTAAGTTTTGTTTAAGAAACACAACAAAAGTTCTTCTAGTTAACATGAGGCATATTTCAAAAGATTTTTCTTTGTAAGTTGAGCTGTTATGAACTAGGAAGTGCTGAGTTGTGTTTCAGCTTGCTTTTACTCCTGACTTTGAACCAGCATTTTGCTGCGCAAAAAAGCGACTTGTTAAAAGAGGTTTAGACAAACTTATACAGGTTGTTTAACAAGATTTTTTTTATATGTAATGAAGTTAGTTTGAAATTAATTTAAAAAAAAATATTATCACAATTACAAAATGTCTTGAAAAGAAAATTACAAAATAAGTTTTTTTTATTAATAAAGAAACTAATGTAGCTCAGTCTTTGTCTTAGATCAAGAACTGGTACAAATTGCAAGGAAATAGAAAAATAAAAGATTTTAATTAAGAAGACAGATTGACTAATTAATTCTTTGATTTTATGACTATTTTAAAGATTATAATTTGATTTTATTAAAAAATTTTAAATGAAAAAAAGGTTACTCTACTTTTATAAGACATTATGTTTTTCAAAAGAAATTCTGACAATTCAAAGAAAATTAATCATGATTAAACTATTTCTAAACAATACATAACTGCAATTAAAGTTTAAAGATATAGACATAATTAAATTAAAATGGTCAATTTAAATTCTGTTACCTGGAGTTGTGTTTCAAAAAGCTTACGAGCTTTTGGCGTCAAGGTAAATCATCGAGGAAGACCACTCAGCGAGTTTCGCAATATACACTAACGAGCCTTAATCGTGCATGAGTAGTTTAAATTTTAAAAAGAATTTTGAAACGGAAGCCAAAGTAATTTTAATGAGAATTATTAATTTTAAGTTTTACATTATTTTTCTATCGAGAAGCGACTAATCTGCGTTGAAGGTGAGAACTGACTCACATAATCAAGATTGGCCGAGGTCAGAGTCTAATAGGCAGGTCGTCCGATATCGCTTTCAAAGCCGATCATCAGGTGGTAACATAATGCAGGCGGTAGCCTTATGCCTTTACAAGGTAATTTAATTTAATCTGCCTTATTGGCAAGTGAGGTTTTACATAATTTTTAGCGGCCGTTACATTAGTAAGATGAATTAATTTTTTTATTACCTGGAGCAGAGAAAGGGGATCCTGCGAGTGTGATGGGCCCTGACGACACTATGAAATTTTATTACATTTTATTAAATTTCGAAAGGAAACTTTTCCTTTTTTAAAAATACTTTGAAAGACATTTAGCACTCGCACACACTTTACATTTAGATTTAAATACTAAAATTCTTTTAAACAAGCACGGCCTTAAATACTTTTTTAAAACTTCACATTTTAGCCATTTTAAAATTTTTAAATTGATCACAACCATCTTATGTGTGGCGGACTCGTGATCCTAGATGTAAGACCGAACATACAAGAATGAATCATGCCTCGCAGTGCCTAAGGCACATCAGCTGTTGCTCTGTATCTTGCTAATGCCTTAGGGCGTGTTCCAAAGTACATGTTTCGTTTGAATAGTTGTTTATGAATAAAAATACGTAGCGGACCTAAATAAACGCTACAACACTACTTAAACTTGTTACTAATGGAGCTACAATTCATGAAATGTGGATCCTTTTTTTTATTGTATATTTCTTTAATTTTCTCTCGCCTTCTTTAAAAGTTAGTAATGCACACAAAATATTACATTTATATTTATTTCAGTAAAAGAAATAAATAAATAATCATGTACAATAACTAATTAAATATAATATATCATACCATCATCAAATATGACAATCTGGTAAAATCAAAGTATTTAAATAATATTGTACAAGTTGTACATCTATTACAGATAAAAATTGTATGCAATCCACAATATAAGGGATATTAGAACGAAATTTTAAGATTGGTCGTTGAAGAGTCATTCTAACCATGTAAGATTATTTTAGGAACTACATTCACATCTGTTCTTACGTGAACAGTTATGTATTATTTTTACTATTTACTCACTCATAAATTAAACCATTACGAAATTTCAGATAAATTGAATTACTTCCTTTTACATGATGTTTGTAATGGAGGTCAAGTATGTTACTTAATATAAACAAAGCTAAGGAGTTTATTTATAAACTAAAAGGTATATACTATTATATGGTGCCATTTATCGAAGAGTAAAACAAAAATTACATAAATTTGGTTCACTAACAGAAAGTTAAATGACACAAACGACAATATTAGACCATGTAATCATTATAATATAATTCCCAAAACTTACTATTAATTAAAATAACAATAAAGTTAACACACTATGATTGGCAATAAAGTTAACACACTACATTAAAAATAAATTTCATTAATATTTGTAACTTTAATCATTTATTTGATACTAGAATGATTTTAGGTGAATGAATTTAACTATTCTAAGCATACAGCATCTCTATAGTTTACTGATGCCTTCATTATATTTATTTAGTATTATTATGCTCAGAATATTGGTTGACATTCCATTGTGTTTAACGTTTATGTATTATTATGAATTTTATATATTTTATTGGGATTTATTTGTTTAGTTTAACTGACAAATAGAAATGTGTTATACATTTTGAAAGTTGAGATAACAAAATGAATTATAATATATTTATTATACACTATCAATTTAATACTAAATACTTCTTACACACAGGTAAGAAATTCTTTAATTAATAAGTATAATTGGTTGGTATTATTTAAAAATAATGTAAAGATAATGCAAGTGTACAGAACTTTACAACATGTAATATCTATGTAACATACATAAACAGTATTTGCAATATTGACTTGAAAGTGTAATTTAGCTATAGGTAATTCATTTACTGTCAATAATACATACTAAAATAAAAAGTAAACGTATCTGTTAGGTTTATAAGAGGAGAAAATATCAAAGGATTGTTTTAAAAAATGACGAGTTTCAAAGGAAGCTAATGAACAACAGTTTAAAATAATTACTTCTAATGCAAAATATTTAATTTTCATTGAAAGTGATAAATCAGTTAGTTATAAATGTGATAGAACATAATAATCTGCAACCTCCTGTGTTCTGATTATTAAGTAATTACCACTGCCTCTACCATAATGGTTCTCTTTATGCAGCCATATTATGATAAACTAATGAGGAAATTAATTACAATTTACTGATACTAATCAATAAAGCTAAATTTTCATTAGTAAAACCAACCACTACTTTCATTTCAAAATTATATTAATTTCTTGTACAGAATATGAATATATAATATGCAACTACACAATATTCATATTATAAGTATATCAGGTATTTTGTGAAATATTCTGCACTTTCGTCATAGATAAAGAAGATCTAATCAGTTTTATTACTAAACTTTTTTTCCCCTTCATTATTGTATAAAATATAAAAACATAATTAAAAAAGAAGTAGCATGTGTACTTTAAAAATATTTTCATGTATTATTACATAGTATTTTACTTAGGTATTGCTTTATTTATTGTAATTATTATATTTTTTTATGTCTACCACCAACATTTATATTTGTACTTGTCCCAAATTTAGAGAATAGTGTTTACTGGAATAGAAAAATATAATTTGTTTAACCATTATTTAAAAAATAAATGTGTTGATATAATAAGTAATACATTTTTAATACTGCATTTAGTGAAAGCTCAACAATATCAGCTAATAAAATAACACTCGAAACCTCATGATAGGGAGTTTAATATTAAATTCACAGAGTATTCTAGTTTACAACGATACTAAAACCATTTTATTTCGGATTAGTCTCCTCTGTACAAAATTCTGTAGATTTCTTTATGTAAAGTATAAACTATTTTTAGCCTTGTGAAAGTAATGAAACGATGTGTTCTGACGAATGAAGCAACTATGGAAGTTGCTTGTTATTTGCGTAAATAAATATTGTTAGATAAATATGCCTATATTTATTTTACTCAATTCATCACAAAATTAAATTCTTACTATAGTGATATTTATTTCTTAACGAATACATTTCTAATAAATAAAGCGTAAATATTTTTAATTCTATATTTATGATATCCCTTGTATAATTATGAGTATAATTTTCAACATTCTTTGCCTTATCATATTATGTATTCCTATTAAATTCCTATCGTAGTGAGTATTTAACCCTTTATAGGGCAAAAGTCTGGCGCATATTATATTATATATTTTATTTGATAAAACAATAGATATTAGGATGTAATAACAACATATAATAGTTTTTTGAAAAAAATTACATATTTTTATATACTTTTTGGATGGGAAAATATTATCCCAATGACCATTCTATGGTATCACATTTGTATGTCGTTCATTGGGATAATATCTTCCCACTTTCAAAACACACTTTTATTCAAAACATAATATGTAAATAAAAATAAATATGTAGACCCAACTTCTATTAGATACCAAAATGTGTCCTTCTTATCTTATGGTGAATGGAATGGTCCAAAGCAGATTTTGCATAAAGCTACATTACAAGTCACACAAATCATGTTACTTCTTTTTTCCTTCTTCTTTGTAGAGCACATTGCACACCGTCTATTTTGTCAATTTGTTTAGGTAGATGATCCCCAACATTATGCATTTTGATGGTATTTTCAATAGTAGGCCGTCCCACTGAAGAGTTTCTCTTTCTGGCACGTCCCCTTCCTGGTGCAAATCCCCTCCGCTTTCGGGAAGTAAAACTTCCAATAAGTCCATTTACCAGTTGTGATCTAAACTGAAGGTGTGTTATTGGTTTATGTTTTTCTTTTTTGATATTCTGAACATATAGTATATAACTGTTTACTATAGCACTGTCTAAAAAGTAGTAAAATAGTTTTAACCACCATCTTCTGGATTTCTGAACAACACTATATGCGGCCATAAGCTGATCAAACCGATCGACTCCTCCCATATACTGATTGTACTCAGCAATGGCAATGGGGCAAATCACTTCTTCACGTTTTCCTTTTGGATTTGTTCTGAGAACATTTGTGACCTTGGTGGGGTTATGCATATTAGAAATTATTGACACAGGTTTTGTTCCTCTATCTTTCCATTTAACTATGCATGGATGTTAACTATCCATGTCACCTTGTTGGGCAAAATCGTGTTCATGTTTAGCCATAATTTTATCTTTTTTCAACATATCAATTTTTCAATCTAAAACAAAAACATTTCCAAAATAATCAACTCAAATGGAACTCTACATATTAGCAAGCAATTTACGTGTGGAAGGAAAACGGAAAATCTGGTAATAAATTAGAATAATTACAGCCAAAAATGTCAATATATGAAAATAAAACACAAGTAATAGTGACTATAGTCAAAATTAAATTAATTCAATTTTTGTGATCTGGTTTATGAAACAAAAAATGTATCTAGTAACCCTAAACCCTTCAGTATGCAAATCAGCTTAGTCATGAAATGTGCAGGGTTTAGGTTATAGCAACAGAACATCTTTGCCCTTCATTATATCTCAAAAGTAAAATTATATTCTTATTCATAAGAGTGTTCTTATTATACCAACATATAGTTTGTCATTAAAATATTTAGGAAACGTTTAAAAAAAAAAAAAAAAACTTTGCACAAATTTTCTAACCTTCAAAAACCATGCCTGAATTAGCCCAATATTTTTTCATGTAGTCAAGTAATGTTTGAGTAAAAACATATTGTTATATACTAAATTAATAGACAAATAAACATAATTAATCATACTTACATTTAAAATCTTCTTAGTCTGCAGGATAATTATTCAAAAAGCAGTAAACTTTATAATATCACTCAAACACTGCTAGGTAGTGTGACCAGATGAGCAGTGGGATAATATTTTCCCACTTTAATACTCTCAGCTGTCTCAGTCAGCTGTTTAAAATTCTAGAGGTGGGGAAAACACATGATACCATTGCCATATGTATTGTGCATGTAGCTTAAAAGTGGGAATCATTTATCCCAATGATTATTAGGTCAAAAAGATAAATATTTCGAACAAAACACGGTGGGAAGATATTCACCCAGTACCCTTTAAAGAAAAGAGTATATCAATAATTTTAGATAATGAACGATTTCCAAGACGCATTAAGTAAAAATATATTAAAACGTCAAGGATATGAAGAACTGAACTATACTCAATTAAATTAAATATAGCAATTAGAAATTGTGAAATATCAACCGATCTATTTTTAATCCACTGTATAATTACACATTCACTCCTCCTCTCTTTTCTCTCTCTCTCTCTCTCTCTCTCTCTCTCTCTCTCTCTCTCTCTCTCTCTCTCTCTCTCTCTCTCTCTCTCTCTCTCTCTCTCTCTCTCTCTCTCTCTCTCTCTCTCTCTCTCTCTCTCTCTCTCTCTCTCTCTCTCTCTCTCTCTCTCTCTCTCTCTCTCTCTCTCTCTCTCTCTCTCTCTCTCTCTCTCTCTCTCTCTCTCTCTCTCACACACACACACACACACACACACACACCCGCACACACACAAACACACACACACACACTGCAACGCACCCCCCCCAACCTAGGTAAGGTATGGGTTTGTGTTCCTTACTAAGACGGCAGACGGAGCACTTGCAAGACCCTACCGTGGACTCTACACAACTTATATATCTCGACGAGGTAGAAAATGGTTCTCCCCTATTTGCCTACCTTTTAAAGTCCCTGATAAGGCTCTTAATTCTTATGTTACACAAGATTAATTTAATTTTATCAAACTTATGCTAACACATGAAAATTTTTATAAATTTTATAAATTCACTTCTTAATCTATCTTACCTTTCTTTAAACTTCAGACTCTTTTTCAAAGGGTGTGCCCTTTGGAGCTAATTAATTCATTAAACCAAAATTTGCTCTTTTTTGAATTTATCTTTTTACTGGTGAGCACTTACTTCTTCTTCTTTCTGACTTTAAGAGTTTATTTGCATAAGGTAGTTTCAATCAAAATATCAGACAGTGAAATTTAATAAATTTATTGAAATTGACAAAATTTAATTTTTATTTCAAGAAACAATGGATTTATTTAAATCGCTTACAACAGATTATGTCGCCTTTTCCTTCAATTTATATTAAACGTTTCTTTCTCAAACAAATTGAAAATTCTCTATTCTAAATAATTCTAATATTAACTAAATCTAACAAAATATTCTTAATCTAACACATTTATTTATGAACCCTTTTATTTATATGTTTCCAATCTGTTACTTGATTTATTTATTATTTGACTCGAATTTATCTTATTTGGTTTCTCTTTACTTTATTGACTTTAAAATTGACTTTATTTCTGACTCTACTTTGACTTTAAAACATTGTTATTTAACTTTGTTAATTTTAAGAATTTTGGACTTTACTCAAGTTATTAAAAAATAAAATTTATTTATTAAAAAAGCTTGATTTATGCAGTACCTTGTTTTTGTGAATTGCACAAGTCCGCTCGTCCTGATTCTGAGAATGGTTGTGGATCCTGAAGATTGTTCCTAGAGTTGTCTTCTGTTCTAGAATCTCCCGAAGTCCTGTCCTCGTTGAATCTGCTGATGACGATAATTTCTTGTAGGATATTTGCCGGAGTCCGTAGTGAAGATCTCTTCTAATAAGCTGTTGTAGGATGTAGCGCTGTCTCCTGCAAGGCCGATCCTGTCTGTTGGTATCGTTACTAACTCGGCGAAGTACTGAACGCTGACAATATATTTTCACGACGATTTCTTCTTCAGTCTTAAGTAAAAGTGGGTGATCCTTCCTGGAGCTGGTACGTGACTGATGAATTAACTTGTAGAAAGTTAACTCGTCGAAGTTTGAGCTATACAGTATAGCCAACTTTCATGATTTTTGTTCCTATTTTATTTCGCGATTTATTTAAGTTTCCATATTTATTTCAACTACTTATGAACTCTGATTGGCTTATCCTTACATTATTTGGCTATTTTTTCTATTTTGGATTAATTATTTCTATTATTATTAGTTGTTTTAGTTTAATTGTTTATGGTGAATTTTGCCTAGGGTTGGTACGCTACCCCTTACATGCGGCGAGAGCCTCTCGTGCGCGCGACCTTGGACACACGTTGAGTCTTGAAAATCTTAAGTTTTGACTGACGAATTCTTCTTTTCTTCATATCTTCCGTTCGCTTCGCTCGATTTTCTTCTTGGTGATTTCATTTTGAAGCCCTTTTCTTCCTGATGATTTTCCATCTTCATTTGCAGCGATACGACGTATATTTCTTCTTTTATGGGGATTTGAAGATTCCGTAGTTTTTTCGAATTTATTTTTTCAAAATTTGGAAAATTTTGAATTCTTCTTTTTGTATGTTGATCCTCTGATCCTGAAAGTCCCAAAACTGCTTTCCTCTTCTTTCTCGCTTCTCGGGTTTCCAAATTACGGTACTTTCTGCATGTTTGGTTATTTATGGTTTTATTACTTTATGGTCTTTTTTTAATTTTGGTTTCGAGTCTTATTTATTGTTAGTTTATCTTATGGTTACGTATTGTTATTATTAGATTTTTGATTTTATTTATTTTAAGAGATTTTTGTGTTTTATGACGTTTTATTTTGGCTATAACTTTTTTATTATTAACCTGACGAGGTTATTGTCTTATTATTCATTACTAGGTTTTCCTAGCTCTACACGATGGTATTATTTTATTTTTAGTTTTCGAATTTTTGAATTTACAACATTGGATTATATGAGATTATTCCTGTTCAAACCAGAAAGTTGCATATTTCCTGTTCAAGCGCGTGACCTTGGCTTGGTCCAGCCTTGCTATACCATTTAACTTTACGTATGTTTTAAATGTTTTTGTTATTTCTACAGTTTATATTAGATTTATTGAAATTTTGGATTTAGGTCGTTTTCCAAAATTATTGTTCCTTGCGGGCGGTTCAATTAAACCGTTGCAGTATGTGTGTGTGTGTGTGTGTGTGTGTGTGTGTGTGTGTGTGTGTGTGTTTGTGTGTTGCAACGCACCCCCCTCCTCTCGAATGGGACAGACGGACCCCGTCACAGGGACTCTACTTACTTACGCTGCAAGACCCTACCAAAAACAACCCGCGATATAGAAAGTGATTCTTTCGCAGTTTAATAGTTTCGATAAGGCTCTTGATTCTTATGTCACACAAGAATAATTTATTTTAATCAACTTATGCTAACACAGGAAATTTTACTATATTAATATATTCACTTCTTATACTAGCTTACCTTTCTTAAAACTCCAGACTCTTTTTCAAAGGGTGTGCCCTTTGGAGCTCTTTAATTCATTAAACAAAATTTGCTCTTTTTTGAATTTTAACTTTATACTGGTGAGCACTTACTTTTTCTTCTTTCTAATGTAATGAGTTTCTTTGAATAGGTTAGTTTTAATTAAAATATTCGACAGTGAAATTTAACAAATTTATTTAAAAGTCTACAATTTAATTTTTACTGTGAGAAACAATGGATTTCTTTCGAATCACTTACAACAATTAATGTCGCCTTTTCTGACAATTTATATTAAATGCTTTCTTTTTTAACAAACTGAAAATCTACTATACTAAACAATTTTAACATTAACTAAAACTAACAAATTATATTCTTATTCTAATACACATAAATATGAATCCTATTATTTATTCCTTTCCAATCTGTTACTTGATTGCTTTATTATTTGACTCGAATTTTATTGTATTCTATATCTCTTTATTTGAATGAATTTAAAATTGGCTTTATTTTGACTTTACTTTGTCTTTAAAATGTTATTAGTTAACTTTATTGAGTTTAATATTTTTGGACGTAATTCAAGTTTATTAAAAAATATTTTATTTATTAAAAAAGCTTGATTTATGCAGTACCTTGTTTTTGTGAAGTGCACAAGTCCGCTCGTCCTGATTCTGAGAATGTTAGAAGATCTTGGAGATGGTTTCTTAGAGTTGTCTAGAATATCCCGAAGTCCAGTTCTCGATGAATCTGTTGATGACGACAAGTTCTAGAAGAATGTTTGCCGGAGTCCGTAGTGAAGATCTCTTATACTAAGCTGTTGTAGGATGTCACGTTGTCTCCTGCAAGGCCGATCCTTTCTGTGGGCACCGTTATTAACCTGGCGAAGTACAGAACGTTGACAATATATTTTCACGACGATTTCCTGTTCAGACTTGAGTAAAGTTGGTGATCTTTCCTGGAGCTGCTATTAGAAGACTTCCCTGGAGCTGGTACTAAACGAGACTGTCGAATTAACTTGAAGAAAGTTAACTCGTCGAAGTTTAGGCCTTTCAGTGTGGCCAACCTTCATTGATTATTGTTACTGTTTTATTTCACAATTTAATTAATTTTATTTATTTATTTGCACTACGATGAACTTTCCTTGGCTTATTCTTCTATTGTTTGTCTAATTTTTCCATTTTAAATTATCTATTTCTATTATTATTTGTTATTATTAGTTTAATTTCTTATGGTGGATTTGTGTTGAAGTTGGTATCTTTCCCTCTCCATGCGTCGACTGCCTAACTTGCGCTCGACCTTCAAGACAAGTTGATTCCTGAAAATTATAATTTTATAATTCTTCTTTTCTTCATATATCCCGTTCGCTTCGCTCGATCTTCTTCTGGGTGATTTCGTTTTGAAGCCCTTCTCTTCCTGATGATTTTCCATCTTCATTTGTAGCGATACGACGTATATTTTTACTTTTACGGAGATTTGAAAATTTCGTAGTTTTTCAAAATTTAGTTTTTCCAATTTTGGAAATTTTGAAAATCTTCTTCTTGTAAGTTGTTCCTCTGATGCTGAAAGTTCCAAAACTGCTTTCCTCTTCTTCCTCGCTTCTGGGTTTCACAAGTTACGGTACTTTCTGCATTTTTGGTTATTTATTATTTAATTACTTTAAGGTCTTTTATTAAATTTTGATTTCGAGTCTTATTTATTACTAGTTTATATTATAGTTATGTGTTGTTATTATTAGATTTTGGAATTTCTTCATTTTAAGGGTTTTTTATGTTTTATGACGTTTTATTATGGCTATAACTTTTTTATTATTAATTTGACGAGTTTATTCTCTTATTATTTATTATTAGGTTTTCCTAGCTCTACACGATTATATCATTTTAATTTAAGTTTTCGGATTTTGATTTTATTGCATAGGAACATATGGACGTATTCCTGTTCAATCCGTAAAGCTAGACATTTCCTGTCAAAGCGCGTGACCTTGGCTTGGCTAACCTACATATTCCCTTTAACATTACATGTGTTTTAATGATATTTAGAAATGTTTTTGTCATTTCTACAATTATTATTTGATTTAATTGAAATTTTGGAATTTGGCTATTTTCCAAAATTGCTCCTTGCAGGCGGTTCAATTAAACCGTTGCAGTGTGTGTGTGTGTGTGTGTGTGTGTGTGTGTGTGTGTGTGTGTGTGTGTGTGTGTGTGTGTGTGTGTGTGTGTGTGTGTGTGTGTGTGTGTGTGTGTGTGTGTGTGTGTGTGTGTGTGTGTGTGTGTAGGTGTGTGTAGTGTGTGTGTGTGTGTGTGTGTGTGTGTGTGTGTGTGTGTGTGTGTGTGTGTGTGTGTGTGTGTGTGTGTGTGTGTGTGTGTGTGTGTGTGTGTGTGTGTGTGTGTGTGTGTGTGTGTGTGTGTGTGTGTGTGTGTGTGTGTGTGTGTGTGTGTGTTGAGACGGTTTGGGAAAAGCCAAAAGTCTCAAGCCAATTTAAAACATTTTAAATTCCCGCGATAAAGCCATGTAGATGGGAGACGAGGAGGGACGATGACGTCACGGCAACAGGTGTTGAACACTGCATGTTGGATCGTGTACAGTCGCTCTGTCTTGTTTCTTATTTTATTAAAATACTAAATTATTAAAATAAATTAATGTTCAGTAGAATCAACCGATTAATAATATCGAAGAATAAATTTAAAAGCAATTAAAACAGAAAAGTTATTCAAGTTTTTATAGCGGCTCAAAAACCTAAAATTTGGAAAAAACTTAAATTCAAAATTCAAAAAACGTAGAGTCATAACTCAAAGGGGAACTAATAATAATCATAAATAAGAAATATGAAATAATAATAATTAACAGGTGAAAATGGACTTAGAAAGTCATTCTTTGGGAGTTTTTTGGAAGGGGGGATTATTTAAAAAATAATAATAAGTACTATTGTAGAGACCACAATAGGGCACAATAATACGTACTTAGAATCAAATTTGAGAATAAAATAAGGGAGATATAATAATTACAAAACGTAAAACTTCAAAGCCCAAAAGCGGTTAAATTAAACGTTAAAGGGGTAAAGTAACATTGTAATTATAGGTATCTAGTATGTAAAATTGTAAAACATCAAAGCAGAAGTAATAATATATAATGGGGGGGGGGTTTTATGAACATAAACTCATACGACACAAACTTCAGGACTTCAAGGACGTATAACTCAAAAACCAAACGAGTTATGGGAAAAGTACAAACATAGTTTTTCGTCGTAGTAGAAGAGGAACAAGATTTCGTCAAAAGAATTTTGAGAAAGGACTTATCTCAAAATTTGGAAAGAAGAAAAATCAAATTTCGGGAAAAGGGCGATAACTCGCGAACGAAGCGTAGTAGAGCGATGAATCAAGTTCCACAAGACCCACAAGATGGATAGGAAGAAGAATCCGAAAGGAACTTTAAAATCGGTTCGAGCGTTCGAAAGTTATAGCGAGTTGAACGAAAAAACGAACAAAGTAGAGATTTTCATTCAAAAACATGAAAAGTGGCGTGCGCATCCTCAGCCGGAATCCAAAGTTTAAAACATCATATTGCCAACTTGGATCACAGATAACGTTGAAGAAAAAATACAATAAATTATTAATTAAAAGGTGTTTTAAGTAATAATAAAGGAAGAAAACTATTCATTAGTCAAAAAATATGACTAATAAAATATTTAGTGTAAATATTTCAGACCAAAAGGGCCTGAAAACACATAATATATGGAAAATACCTTTTTCCCTAAAAGGGAGGAAAATTGGCTCCAGAAAAGTGGATTAATTCCCACTGAAAGGGAGACCGTAATTTGTCGTTCGAAAGAAGGACACTTTTGATTTAGAATCGACGCGAAGTGGACGTTTCTTCTGCAACCGACTCTGAGCTGAGAGGAAGATTCAACTGTCACTCTACTTAACTGGACTTAGAATAATTTCAACTTTAATCGATCTTCAAGGCAACTTAGAAGAATTCGAGACCAGCATTCAACTACATAGCAGCTTACAGACTCTGGATCGAAAACACCATATCAACATCATCCTAATTATACAACAAATTCCAAATCCAACTAGAACTTCTAATAAAGTGTGAAGGTATCTTATACTTAAGGAATAATTCGCAAATATTAACTTCATTTCAAATATAACGTCATTAGGGGAATTATTAAAAATTAAATTCATTTTTAAACCTCTGCTTTGGTGTTGAAAATAATTAATAATTAAATACTACTTTTTCAGTACAGGAAAAACTGTTTGTGGTTCTGTCTGAAAAGTCAAGCGTTTTTATTTTGTTTAAGATATAGAAAATATTACATTGATAAATTTTGTCAAATAAATAAATAGTTGTGTTGTTGTTTAATCAAATTGTTTGGTGTTATTAAAAAAGTTTATAAAGTTAACATTTTTTCTGTGCAAAAGAGAAAGGAATACATAAATAATTCATTTCTAAATTTTGTTGTGTTTACAATATATATCCATTCTGTATATGTTATTAACCTTGTTTAAACATAAATCTTATATATGTGCTCTGGTAATATAATTTGAAAATTTTAAAAGTTATCATCAGAACTTAAGAGCCGATTTCTCCCAAAAGGCACGACCTTGGAGAGAGAGAGAGTGTTAATCTTAAAAAAGAGTCAAATAATCGAGCATTGAGATAAAATTCAGGGAATTTTGCGTAAATTAAAAGTTAGTAAGTTTATGAGGACAAGCTCATACTTATTAGAGCCAAGAGTTGCAAAATCTTTGATTCAAAAAAGTAAAAGTGAGCATCTTGGCCTTGCCCGCGCTTGCTCTGAGAAGAAAGGTGGTTCGCCCAGTCGGTGGTGATCGTACAGCGAGTTTAAGAGTTCGTGATAAATAGTGTTCCAAAAAGGGAACAAAGAATCTTAAAGTCGTGAAGAACGGAGCGGAGTGGTGTGAAGCGCAAAAAGAGGCGCAAGAACCCACGACCTGGAGCCGGAGCGCGGCAAGTGGCGCCCAACGTGGGGCAAAAAGAACCCTACGACCTCGAGACGGAGCGCGGCAGTGTGTGTGTGTGTGTGTGTGTGTGTGTGTGTGTGTGTGTGTGTGTGTTGAGACGGTTTGACAAGGAGTCAAAAGTCTCAAGTCAATTTAAAGCAAGTTAAATTCCCGCGCTAAAACCGAGTAGAGAGGAGACGAGGTGGGGCGATGACGTCACGCCAGCTCAGGTGCAGAACTGCGTGCTTGAACAGGAAATGTCAATTTGCCTCGTTTCTTATTCTATTAAAAAACTAAATTATTAATATTAATAAATATTCAGTAGAATCAACCGATCAATAATATCAACAAATAAATTTAGAATCATATAAAACAAAAAAGTTATTCAAGTTTTTATAGGGGCTCAAAAACCTAAAATTTGGAAAAAAGTTAAATTCAAAATTCAAAAAACGTAGAGTCATAACTAAGAATGGAACTAACAATAATCATAAATAAAAAATATGAAATAATAATAATAAACAGGTGAGAATGGACTTAGAAAGTCATTCTTGGGGAGTTTTTTGGAATTTTTGAGTTGAAGGGGGGATTTATTAAAAAATAATAATAAGTACAATTGATGAGAGCACAATAGGGCACAATAATATGTACTTAGATTCAAATTTCAAATTAAAATAAGGGAGATATATTAATTACAAAAAGTAAAACTTTAAAGCCCAAAAGCGGTTAAATTTAAAGTTAAAGGGGAGAAAGAACTAAGTAATTATTGTACCAATCTTAGCAAAACGAATAAATAAAGAAACGGAAGCTATACTGAGCCACATAGATTGTTCATGTTCAAAACTTACTTTTAAAGTCAAAAAAAAAAATTAATCACCAAGGTGGAAATGTTTCAGCCAATCACTCACAATAATTCATATGATACCTAGAGGTTAAGTCAATAAACCAGAGAAATAGATATAAATTTAGATTTACTGACCAAATTTTAGTGAAAGAATTATATGCCCTTAATTGATAAATAAAAATTAGTTATACGCCCTTAAGTACAAAGAAAAGATGTGATTACAAAAAAATACATGTATAAACTTAATTTGAATTGAAAATCCCTCCCCAAAATAAAATTTAAAAAAACCCTCCCTTTTAGCAATGATTACAAAATTTATACAAGATTAATTATACAAGATTACAAAGGAAATATAAACATGTCATATCATGGATTTTTGTAATTAACCTTTTATGTAGTTGGCCAACTGTAAACTTAAGTATAATTAAATAATAAAAAAATTAAGAATTATGAGACGTCTCTCTATTTTATTAATTTAGAAAATAACCTCTTTGAGGTTGTTAGGACCGAAATGTGCTATAGCTGTTCCTCCCAAATTATTTAATACTAAAGACATATTATTTTTTTTTATTTAATACAAAAGACACATTTATATATTATTAATTTCATCACAAAAATACAAGAACACAGCCTATTTAAAGTTCCTTATAAAGTCCACTGCAGGTTTTTGAAGTTTATAAATTTTTGTTCATAGCCACATAAATAAAAGCACTATTGCAGAAAGTATCTAATAAAGTTGCATGATGATGCTTGCCTTTAACAGCAGAACATGAGTGTAGTACTTGGACTTAAC
The DNA here is from genome assembly GCA_963513935.1 of Aphrophora alni. Classification (NCBI taxonomy): domain Eukaryota; kingdom Metazoa; phylum Arthropoda; class Insecta; order Hemiptera; family Aphrophoridae; genus Aphrophora; species Aphrophora alni. The sequence continues at coordinate 91,151,771 of OY740767.1, forward strand.
TATAATTCTTGCACCAGTCAAAACTGCATTAAACAAAATAACAATTCTTTTTTAGAATGCAAGTAGGCTTTAAGACAAGCATTGTAAAGCAGTTAGTTTTAAAAGTTTGCCTTTATAATATTTTAATACAAGATGACAAGTAGGCATTTTAACAAAGATGGTAATTGTTACTACAGGACTTAACCAAGTTTGACTTGTCATGTTACTTTTAAATGTTTCTACATGTCAGCAGAGCACATGTTAAAATTAAAAATGTTCTTAACTTGTAACACAAAATATATCAGAGATATAAATTTTGGATATAGTTTCTTTTCTTTTTAAAAGCCATAAATATTCTAGGTTACACTGCTTTAAATTTGTACAGAAAATAGCTGTTTAGGCTAGGCCTTGATAAAATGGGCTAGGTGTGGTAAATGCTTAAGATTTAAAATTTTAGGCTGTAAAGTAAAAAAATTTAGGCTGTAGAAAAATGAAATATATAGATTTTGAATTAAACCCTATGAGTTTGAAATATCATTTACAAAATAAAATGCAACTCTAACTTCATAAAACTTACAAAAGCACATGTTCTAACCATATGAAAAACTAAACATTTTAACCTTGGTAATACTTATTCACATACCTGGTATTTAGAAGAAAACGCTTATAATAAGCCATGTTAATTAGCCACGCACAGTTGTAACTCGCGACTAAAATAATTAGAAAGGTCACGACATAATTATTAATTTTTTGGTGATCACACAAAGCAGTCTAATGAAGTCATCGCAAGGCAGTGTAATAATGGCGGACCCTGTTACAGAGCAAGGAAGACTAACGGTATATGTCAGCTGTTCATTTATCAGATAGAAGCTCTTGGACTCTAAAATTTAGATACTGTATGGAGTCGCCGCTCAGCGGAGAAAAGGGCAACTACGTGAGAGTGAACAGACGGCGCAGAGAAAGTTGTATCTGTATAAGCGTAACAGCTAAGAAAGTTGTTATGTGACTGCAAACGTTACATTATATATGTCTAGTATGTAGAAGTGTAAAACATCAAAGCAGAAATAATAATATATAATGGGGGGTTTTTATGAACTATAAACAAGACGATAAAAACTTTGGGACTTCAAGGACGTATAACTCGAGAACCAAGCGAGCTACGTAAAAAAGAACAAACAGATTTTTTCGTCATAGTAGAAGAGGAACAAAATTTCGTCAAAAGAATTTTGAGAAAGGACTTATCTCAAAAGTTCAAAAGAAGAAAATCCGAATTTCGGGAAAAGGGCGATAACTCGCGAAGAAGCGTACTAGGACGACGAATCAAGTTCCACAAGACCCACAAGATGGAGAGGAAGAAGAATCCGAAAGGAACTTGATAATCGGACCGGGCGTTCGAAAGTTATAGCGAGTTGAACGAAAAAATGTCAGAAGTTGTAATTTTCAGGAAAAATCTTGTCGAGTGACGCACGCATCCCTCAGTGAGAGTTCAGCGGTTGGACTTTGCAATGCCAACTTAAATCACAAATAACACTGAATAATAAATACAATAAATTATTAATTAAAAGGTGTTTTAACAAAGAACAAAGGAAGAAAACTATTCAGTAGGCAAAAACTATGATTAGTAAAATATATAGTGTGAAAATTTCAGACCAAAAGGGCCTGAAAATACTTAAAAGGAAGAAAAAACTTTTCTCTTTAAAAGGGAGAAAAATTGGCTCCAGGTAGTGGGAATTTTCCCACAGAAAGGGAGACCACAATTTATCCGTCGAAAGACGGGTACTCTTGTTTTGAAATCGACGCAAGGAAGACGTATCTTTGGCAACAGACTCCGAGCTGAGAGGATACTACAATTGTCACTCTACTAAATTGGACTTAGAAAAATTTCTACTCATTTTGATCTTCAAGGCAACTTAGTAGATCGAATTCGAGACCAGCACTCAACTAACTCATAGTCTGCAGGATCTGGATTGAAGACATCGCATCGGCATTAGCTAAATTAAACAACAAATTCCAATATCAACAAGAACTTCTAATAAAGTGTGAAGGTATCATATACTTAAGGAATAATTCGCAAATATTAACTTCATTTCAAATATAACGTCATTTGGGGAATAAATAAAAATTAAATTCATTTTTATAAATTTCTCCTTTGGTGTTGTAGATAATTAATAATTAAATACGACTTTTTCAGTACAGGAATAACTGTCTGTGGTTCTGTCTGAAAAGTCTAGCGTTTTTTATTTTTTTTAGAATATAGGAAATATCCTATTTATATTTTGTGAAATATTTAAATTGTTTTGTTGTTGTTTAATCAACTTTATTGTCATATAAATTTTGAAATTACTTTTTTAACTGTGTTGAGAAGAAAAGATTATATACGTAATTCATTTCTAAAATTTGTTGTGTTTTCTATATATCCATTCTGTACATGCAATAACCTTGTCTAAGATAAATATTTTATGTGTGCTCTGGAATTATAATTTGAAATTTAAAAAAAAAGTTATTATCAGAACTTAAGAGCCGATTTCTCCCAAAAAGCACTTCCCCAGAGAGAGAGAGTGTTACTTTAGATAAAGAGTCAAATAATAGAGCATTGAGATAAAATTCAGGGAATTTTGCGTACATTAAAAATGGGTAAGTTTATGAGGACAAGCTCATACTTACTAGAGCCAAGTATTGCAATATCTTTGATAGCATAAAAGGTAAAAGTGAGCATCTTGGCCTTGCCCGCGTTAGTTCCGAGCTGAAAGGTGGTTCGCCTTACGGTGGTGAGAGTACAGCGAGTTTAAGAGTACGCGGTAAGTGGCGTTCCAAAAAGGGAACGAAAATCTTAAATTCGCGAGGAGCGTACGTGGCTGTGTGTGTGTGTGTGTGTGTGTTACGGATTTAAATTTGCTGTAAAAAATTTTTTTATCTCTATTATTATGTAAACACATTCCTTATAATGCCAGTATAGCGGTACCGTTAATGTATTTTGTTACATATGCCTATGAAATTCCAGCAAAATAACTTTGTCAACGGAACTATGTGATGACGATATAAAATATGGTTGGAATGTCAGCTGTCTGACCCTTCTAATTCTGAAGTGAACGAGTGTATTTAAAATGGATTTTAAACGCAATTTTATGCTAACGTTCACAATGTCAATATTTTAAAATTAAAATATTAGGTATAAGATGTAGATTATTTAAAATTTATTGATTTTTCAAGATAATTCAAAGTATGAGATATAATTTCAAAAACATGCGTTATTTACAGGCCTCTACTCAGTGATTGTTTATGTTTCAATAATAGAAAATATCCCATGGTTTATTTACATGTGTTTCTAAATCCATATTTCACGTTGACTTTGATAATGAGGAGGAGAAGAAAACTTCTTTATGTTCTGATAATCAACTCTACCAAAAAGGCTCAAACCAAGGGATACCTCCCTTTACCCGAAATAAATCTAGATACCCATCCGGCAAACTCCACCCTCTTCTTTAAATTCTAGCCCAATCCAAGGAATACACTTAAGATTACCAAGTCCAATTGTTTTACTTTTTTTTGAGGACTTATATCTGTACATATTTATTTATTTATTTGACCATATACTCAAACGTTTCACTTTTGTAGGAAAAAAACTATAGCACAGATTAATTAAAAGAACGTCACATGTCAACTTAATTTAACCCTCGTAAATACACAACTAGTTACACCCTATTTCATATATGTGTTTACATTCTACTGCATATGTGTAAACAAAAATTTACAATTTACTTGAATGTGTGTAATATTAATTACTCACAGTATACATTTCGGTTTGCTATATTAAACACACCAATCACAAAGTAAATTTATACTTTCCCATTGGCTAAAAGCATGGAAAAATCCAGTTCTACTTTTGATACTAAACAAGAGTCATATCACCACATAATATATGTGAAATTCAAGATATTTTGGAGGATATAGAAGGGGAATGTGTGCACAGAAGAGAGATTGTGAATAGAAGGTTAATTGTGCACATTGGGCCTTCTGACCCGAGTTTAATATATTCTAATTAGACATTAAAGGTGCAAAATGCTTTTGCAAAAATTTTTAGATACTAAATTTTGAATAAGAAACTCCCTTGAGATAAACGTGTTACAAAGACATAGGCTTATAGACATACCGCGTTTTTTTTTCAATTTTTTAACCATTGTAACTGTAATTGTTCACATTTTCTTCTTATTTTATGCAGACTTCATTTTTGAAAATAAATAATAAAATAGTCGAAATTACTTTTTAACAAATTTACAATTACACAATTTTATCGTTCTATGAACAAGAAATTTAAAATATCAAAGCTCACAGTTTCATCTTACGTACAGACAAACAAACAGAGATAAAATTAATGTTGGCTAGTGATCATATGAAATATGAACTGAGAATATTAGCCCTAACTTGGCTAGCGCTTGGTATTTAACTAAGAAAGATGCCATATAGATACACATGTATAAACAATGTATAAAATGGTAAATGTAAATAGCATATGATTAACCCAACAAATGACTGTAAATACATTCCATTTTTGATCATATTTTAACCGTTTTATAAATATAATAATATTATGCAAAACACAACTTGTTATACATCATTTTTCTCAGGAAGATGAGTAGAATTTATCTATGTATAGGTTTTGGATAATATGTTAGGAATTAAAAAACGTGTAAAAAATCAAGTGAAAACTCCACAGAAAAGCTTATATATACTATCTAACACTTTTCTTTAAATTTGTTTCAAGAATTTCAAACGTTTTGTTATAAGTAGTTCTGAATAAATGTTGATAAAAAATTTATCAATTTATAAAATTTACATGTTGAAAAATCCATCTTTATGATTTAAAAATAAAGCTTACTGAAAAGTTGGGGTTATTTTGAAAAATTTACGAAATATTGTAATATTATGTTACACAATTAGTTATATATCATTTTTGAATATATATAAAAAAAAATGACGTAAATTTGTGTATCACAACTACCTACGCATTTTCTTTACTCGTTAGCGATGAAATACACAAACTTTACCTATTAATTAAATATTATTTATACCTTGTTATGGACTTTTGGTTGTATGAATATGAATTTATGGAAAATTAGCCTTTAAACAGTCTATAAATTATTGCGATACAATGATGTTTACTAGGGTAAATGTTGAATTGAAAAATAAAGTGATTTCTAATGTTCGACGAGCGGGTTACAGACACGACGCTCAACTGCTCGATTTAATCCGTTTGGCACTTCCAGGATTTTAAAACGTTGTCAAACTCAGTATAAGTGAACGTTAACAGCTAAAAATGTTGCACTTATAAGTTATAGCAATGATAAAACCTGTATGGGGTAGTTTAATTGTCAATGAATTTAGATAGAGTACTAAGAGTTTTAGATACTATAATTAATTCTAACCAGTGATTTAATTGATAATTGAATAGTTTATGTTAGTTTCGAAGCATAGTATATTAATTTGTATATACAAAAATGATGGAAAATAATAAACTTTATCAATAATATGAACAATCCATCAATAATAATAACATTAAAACCAGAATAATATAATACTAATTACTACCAAATAAAGTAATAAAAATAACAGTGCTAAATTCATAAACTCGTCGAAATTAAGAGTATGTTAATCATGGTTTCATTTCGTTCAATGCAAGGAAAGAAACTTAAGTTTATAAACAGTTAATTTGATTAGAGTACTTCAAAATGTTACCTCTATCTTGAGTCACGTCTTATCTGGAGTCGACAGGAAAGGTTTGGGTGGATGGTGCTTCACTCTCTTGTTCTGAGAAGTTCTATTGTGTTGGAAACAATAACACAGATAACTAGTTTACACCTACTCAGATAATTAGTGCCTTATTTCTCAAACTTTTTATTGTATTGTACAATAACTTATAACTTACTTGTGCACTACCAATATATACTATAAGAGTTTTCTAAAGTAACTCAATAACCGTTGATAGAATATATTAATATTCACATATATGCAAGAGGAACTCGTGCTATAACTTTCCCACGATTATTTTTGATTTGGTTCTGACATTCTGTCCACTCAAAAGCAGATTTTAATGTTTTGAAGCAAGACTTCAAACTAACCGAGAAGGAATGTAAAGTCCCAGAACTGGTCTTTAGGTGACTCAGGGTTTGTGGATAGAAATAATTATATTTCACATGAAAAACAACTAATGTATTTTAAGGACATTGTAAGAAATAAACTGTTATTATATTATTCAAATATATACAATTATTAGATTATTTACATAGACAATATATTTTGATTCTATTTTTCAAATATCATTATTGACCGCTGGACGAGACTCAGTTTATTCAGCTTAATACATACTTGATTATCTAATAAACACATACAATGTGTTAGGATTATTTAAGCATAGTTTCTATAAAACACCAAATTATAAAGTACTTTTTAAATTCAAAAAATAGGAAATAAAGAGTATTTAAAGAGTATCCTCTTTAAACAGAAGAAGAATTTTAATTGGCTGTTTATGACAAAAAATAAATATCTGTGTCTTTCGTGAATCACTTTTAAAGCTTCCAATTAAATTTACATTAGTTGTTACATATTTTATAATATAACCGGTGGATTACTGTCATATATTTTATTATCTAAAAAACAATGTTTTCAATTTTTAATAGTTGATACGATTGTAATAAACCGCAACGTTATGATTATTAATTTATTGGTCACTGTAGCCTATTTCTAAAAAGCATTGTAAATTATAACTCATCATGCTACATGTATATTGGTTATATTGTTTTTAAATTGAACTCAGCCACTTTAAAATTACATGACAATTATTTTCTCATTTCCCAAAACAAAAGAAATTTGGACATCCCAAAAATAAAAATATTTAGTTTAAAAACGTATATTTATTGCATACAGAAGTAATAATATATGAATGGTTATAAATACCTTGTTTGTCAAACAACCCTTATTTTTTGTGCGACATGTTTCGCCGTTACACAGACGGCATTATCAAGCTACACTTTACAAACACAAGACACTAAATATTAACAACATTTATCAACACTAAAAAAGAAGAAGTTATTCTTGTACATTTGTACACGTTATATAAATTAAAACTGTCTTTAAGTAGCCACATGTTACACCAGCTGGTTCTACTACTTGACTGGATGAAATCTAAGGTCTTATCTAGATTTGTGTAGATAGGTCACTTTTTCTATTATAGCGTTGGTACGATTTCCGAAAAATTGTAATTAGTACTTTTAAAGAAGCAATCATATTTTATTTAAAATTGAGTTTATAAAAACTACATGCACTTCCTTGCTCTCTGAAATTAGTGTAATATTCTCATTATTAAACTAAAATTATTAATACTAAATTTTGTTTGCACCAGTAACTCTTAACAATGGTAAAGCATTTGCTTACAAAAACAAGGTTAATTTGATTAATATTCGAAAAGTAATAATAGACTGAATTATGAATGTGTTTTTATTTATTTAATTGTAAATATGTATAAAATTGGAACTACAAACAATGTAATTTGTATTACTGTTTTTATTATTACGAAATAATGAATGATTTCAACTTCATTTTTTATGTTTTTACATTAGAATTAGGAATATAACAGTGCAATTGTCAAAACATTGGTTTATTTTTCATACAAACCAACTCAGTATATTTAACAGAACATGTTTCGTACGTACAACGTGTATTATATACTATGATCTGTTACCAAGAAATCTATTATTATTCAATCTTCAGTTTTAATTACATTTCCATTAAAAATATTTAATAATAAATCAAGAAAGTTTTTGAAAAAGTGTGTGATATAATATACACTCATTATTGTAATACCAGCAGTAATACTGTAATTTTCAAGAATTGCTTAAACAATAAATTAATAATAATTTCAAATTTGACACTTTAAAATAATACAACGTTATTTACTCTAAAATATTTTATTTTCCAAATTTGACCCTGCATCTTCCATCAGCATCCCTGATCTGACCTTGAGGACAAGGTTTCAATTTTACTTTAACAATGTTTTGAGAACGCTTTGTAATCCTTGCGTCCATTCCGTCAACCAAAGCTAGAGCCAGGAAACAGAATATCCATACCAAAAGGTGACGAATTTTCATTGTCCTGAAATAACAAAATTGAAGCTCAATGAGGAATAAACTCTTTACAGTTAATAAAAAAGCAATCTTCACGACATCTCATTTATTAAATGATATTTTTCCCCCTTCATAAATTGACTCTGTCCAATAAACTGTTTAGTACTCGTTTGCTGAGATATGTGTAATGTGTTATTCAGTATAATGTGTGCTGTAAGCATGGTATTTAATGTTTCCCTTATAACAAATTATTGAAAGAATAGAAATCGATTACAAAATTTTTATATATAGCATCATTATTGCCGTTTAACCTATCTATAAAACCCTATAATGTTCCATATAATAACTTCAAAATAGCTTTATATAAATTTTGTATACTTAATATCTCAGAATTTATTCATTTAATAAAAAATTTAGAAAATAGGTTTTTGTTTTTTTGCAACTTTAACGACAACTTCTTTTTTAGTTGTAAGTTTATTGATATACTGTTCAAATATATATGGTATGCTGTAATTTGATACAAAATTTATGTATCGTTAAAACATTGTTGTTACTTTTGTTTCTAAATTTCTCCCATATTCCATAACTATTTTTTGCCAAATCGATTGAGAACTTTTTAATTTTGTTAGGGGTTTAAAAACAAAAACTTTGTATATAACTAGACCAAAGAAGTAAGAGATTAATGAATACATAATTCAAACCGGGTCATCTGTTTGAGCTATGAGAACAACATATATTTGCAAAAGTTATTTTGAGTAAAATACTAAAGACATTCATTTTATCTGAGCCACACAAACAGTAAATATTCATATTACTTTTAAATTAAAAAGGATGTCTCATAAGGCTGTTTTCTAGTATAAATTTACTGAAGTTACAAGTTTCTGACACTTTCAAAAACATACATATTGTTTGAATTATTCACTTTTGTGATAGTGCCGTCTAAAAATAATAAACTCAAAATAGTAACGTTATATTATTAACCCAAGTTATTTAATTCTCCGTCTTGTAACTTAATTTGTAACAAAGGTTACGCGTATCAGAACGTATGTTCCATCTTTAGACTCGCTCCTGAGAGGTCGTTAAAACATTCAAACACTACAAAACGTACAAATCACATACAATAAACAAATAATACTCAAATGCGCGACAGCTGCACACCTACGGTTGAAGTTATTATTACAAACTATTAACGATTGCTAGGTTATTAGGATTACAAGTCAGACGATTCCTACCATTTTTATAATTATAATGAATTCCTAACATTTTTATATTCAGTAATCCGGTAATCCATTTTTCATTTTCCGGTTGAATTGTGACCATCTTAAAACTGTTATGGGAGTGTTTATTTATATGCATATTAAACAATCATATATAAAATGTCCATAACCAATTTGAGTAAATGTGTGTCGTTTTGCAAAATGAATGTAATGAAGTTGAAAATTATAATTAATAATGAATAGGGAATATTTCTCAAGTGAGATTATGTTATTCAAATTTGGACTTTATACACAATCCTTCACTGAATTACAATATTTTATGATATAATATAATACATTATGAAATTTTTATCCAATCCTAATAATTTATTAGGCTACATTTAAAATTTCAGAAAGAGATAGACTATATATACTATTTCTCTTTAAAAAATAAGTTGGAGAAAAACTCATTTTGCTTTGATTTATTTTGATTGAAAATACTAACTATGGATTACTCATGGAACTGGTAAAGTGTATTCGAATATTTGAAATTATTTGTGCATATAAATAATACACAGAATTTCACTTTATATAAGAACTCTCGTTATAAAGATATAAAAATTACACTATAACATTTATATAACTAAACAACGTTTTTAAAGTTATTTAATCATGTAGAATATTATTTATATTATTGTTATAGTTTATTGGATATTTAGTTTTATTATTATTTGTACACACAAATTACAACAAATATTTAATAACCTATATCGAAAATATGAATTTATATATTATTTAAATTATTGTTGCAACAACATTAATTCAAATCTTTATTTACTAAATTTATTTTTCATTTATAATTAGATTAAATTATATTTTCTAAATTATTTATTTTCCAAATTTGTTTTTACAAATTTCATTTGTATTCCTGATCATCCTGGTATAGTTGGAAATTGGATAATAATATGTTTAGAGTAGGCTTTAACACAGCACAAACAATTTACCAAGGCACACAGCACAAACAACAGTCTATGACTGCACAAACAATTTAAAATCAGAACATGCTGATGTATTTGCATTTCTTTATTAGTAAACATGAACATAAATAACGTTCTTTAAGTATAATACATTAACTTTTTGTAAGTTTATTGCAATATAAATTTGAGTATTGTTCTTCTTTTTACAAACATTTAAACTTCCATTTTCGCTTGCTTAATAAAGGTCCTGTCATTTATGAAGACTGGCATAAAATAGTGTTTCTAAAATTAATATATTTATCTGCTAATGGCAACACAAGCTTCCATTGGTTCACTCCATATATAAATAGTGTTTCTAAAATTAATATATTTATCTGCTAATGGCAACACAAGCTTCCATTGGTTCACTCCATATATATATATATATATATATATATATATATATATATATATATATATATATATATATATATATAAATATATATATATTCCTTTTGGTTTTGGCAAATATTAGTCACACATAATATCAATTTCTTATTGCTTATTCATTGAGATAAAAATAACGAAAAATAAATTTTATAAAAATCACTTTTAAACCTACAAAATTTAATTTTAATTTATAATATGTAATGTAAGTAATTCTCGTAGTATTTTTTATTTCTTTTAAATTTTAGCCTACATTTTCGTTTAACTAGACAAACATAAATGTTAAATATTTATAACAATCCATTTTGTAGATAAATCAAATTAACTAAAGGATAAACTGTAAAAGAAGTATTTACTTAACAAATGTGTTTCATTGATTTCAATATTTAAAATAAATTTAAATTTAAAAATTACTGGAAAAAAATTTATCCATGACATAAGTCATGTATCCGTGATCATACAATTTACGGGTGAAATAACGTAAAACAATTTACTTTCATCACACAACATAACGCATAGGCTAATCTAGAATATTGTACCACCGACAAGAATGTATTAAAAGACAGAGGTGAAAATCTCTTTTTCTGATATTAGAATGATTTAAGAAACAACATTTTTTATTGTTCTGTAAAAATACGATCAGCCTTGCCAGAATTCTGGACTCACACATGAGATAAAACAGAATAAACATTATTAGTCCTTGGACTGTCCTTCGGCATTATTACTAAATGTTTGATATGAACAAAAAATTCAACTCATTTTAACTGTTGACACTTTCCACTTAAGCCCCAACACACAGAAGAGAGTAAACTAGTCGTTTTTTTTCTCCTTACCATCATATATACACATCCGGTTCTTTGAAAACATGTTACAGCTGTTTCGTGATAAATCACAATGTCAAACACTCCACACAAACCCGAAAATATGAAACACAAAATAATTGAATTATCTTCGTTGCATTTATAATAAATAAAAAACAAATAAATTCATAAACCTTAAAAGTATAAATTCGTCGAAATACATTAAGGTTCGCAACCCACGGTGGTGTTTAACTAAAAATCCTAATGGTTCCAAGCAAGTTAACTAAAAATTCCGAGCAATTTTAATAATTCTAAATGACGTATTAACTTTGTCATTGATAAAATGTACATTGTAGTTGATATTTCAAAAATATACTGGAAAATATAAATTTCCTTTTTATAGCAAAAATAAATTTTCTTAAACTATGAAAATTAATCCACAGATTTCAAAATATTTTTTAGTTCCCATTATCAATTAAATCATAAAAAAATTTTGTGACTGAAAAAGTATATATTGTCGTTGAATTTTAAGAAAATGGGTACAATGTCGAAAAATCTGAAATTCCCACTTTACAGCAGCAAAAAAATGGAAACTCGGAAACTACTGCTCCAATTTCTAAGTTTCCAGTTCCAATTAGCATTCGCATCATGTATCATCTTAACCACTAAAAAATAAATCTGGTCGCTGAAAATATTTGAAAATACGTAAAATATGTCAGAAATTCTGCTTGTCTTATTATTCATCAGACAAAAAGATCGTTTTAACTTCGGAACTAATTAATTAATTTGAATCAAATGAAGATTAAACCATGAATAGATACCTAAATACCAAAGAAAACCTATTGAAAATCGGATCAACGGTTCTTGAGTTATAAATTTAAAACAAAACAAAAATCTGACTTCAAGGTTAAAAGACACGTATTATCGAAATGTTAAAGGTCTATGATACAATCTGCTGTAACCTCCAAGCTAGTCAGTACAAAGAGTTAAATAATCCGTTCAGCTCAAATAAAACTTCTTAGATTATTGATAATAAACTGTAATGGGAAATTGATGGTTTAATATTTACTAACAAATTAAGCGTAATATTTTGCAAAACAAACTACAACATGTCTCACGATTATATAAGGAGACAGTTGAAGATCCGTTGCGTGTTCCGTTATTTTAAACTTATTATTAATGTTAACAGGTAACTTAATAACAGGTTAATATTTATTTTTTAACATACTCTTATTTACACTAGCTCACTAAGTATGAATGAAAAGAATAAAAGCTAATAACCAACAATATGAGTCAAGTGGGTATTTTCTTCAGTTTTATATTTAATAGTCTACGAGATGCATGTTGCTGATAAATCGTGTAGTAATTGAATAAATTTAATGAACTCTTTAAACAGATGATTTAGACCCAACTGGTAAATCGTACATAAAAATTAACGTTATTTTACTGTGATAAATACTGTTTTTCTTATTATTATTATTATTATTAGTATACCAATTTATAATTTGTGCAATTCAAACAAAAATTAATATTACTTTTCTGAATATCAAACGCTTTGTTTTAAGATATAAACAAAGAAAAGTTAGGCTATGCCAATTGACTCACTATTTAAAACATAAAGTATCTTTTATATGATAGATAAATGTAACCATTACTAAAGCGATAATTTTTAAATATTAATTAAGTACAAATGTTTGAGCAAAAATCAATCAAATGGGAAACTTTACTACTAATAAACTGGTAGTATTTGATTTTTTAATTTTAAAGCCAAACAATACAGAACGTCAACAAGTAACAATAAAAAATAAATATTTTATTGAACAGATGATTAAGAAAATATTAAAAATCGAAAAAGACATAAGATATAATAAATTCGTACTTACAATGATGCTATGAGATGTTAATAAGAAAAACAAAACTGCCGAGACAACGCTATGTATGCCGGCTTCTGAGATAGGGTATTGTACGTGTTTATTATATATGCAACGAAAAGTTTGCTGGTAAAACCTACAAATCTGGACAAACAGGTTTTGCAAGTGTGGTTCAAAGCTATCCTGACCTGGAACTCCCATGAATGAATAAATAATGATTCATCAGACAAAAATTATACCTGAGAATTGTAGTACGTTATTATATCTTCCTGTTATTAAATCCCAATTGTAAGTTAAATCCCTACTATAAGAGAAAAACCTAGACTGAATATAAATTATTCAAGCTTTACAGAAAGAAAATTAATGTTAAGGAAACATTATTCGCAAGATTTAGCATCTAAATTTGTATTTAACCAAATAATTTAAACTAACATTTCAAAACTAAAGTAAATTATACAACGTTCAAAAAAAGATTTGTTGGGCGATAAAAAGAAATGATTTTTCTTCAATACAATTTAAGAATTTAAGCAAATTTGGATTCATTTATATTATTTCATGAGGAAATGATTCAAATATCAAAAAGAACTAATGTCAGTTTGAAACGTGGGACACAAAAATAAAATATTACTACTAACATTTTTTTTCTTAATAGCCTAACATATTTCCATGTATTATAAAATAACAGAGGTTGTTATTATTAATGGGGAGTAGCTTAGCTCAGTTGGAAGAACACACGCTTATCTTCGGACTGAAGGACCGTCCTAAATTCGAACCATATTGAAGGCGTTGTATTTTTCTTTCATACTTCCCAAACTTCATTAGTTTAACGAGCATAGAGTAAAAACATTACTCAACCATAAATATAGTAGTGTGGATTTAATATATAAACTTTTTAGTGTGAAATATATGTAGAATATATAGAACTTAAAGTTAAGATATTGGTCATTATTTATTTCTAAAAAGCAGCATAACATAGACACCCCTAGCCCGTACCCCGTACTCAAATAAGTGAGCCCCTGTGTTAGAATATGTGAACTGAGGTGGGGTGGTGGTAAAGTGGCTTTACCAAAAGTGGTGGTAAAACAAAATTCTTACCTTACCCTCAGAGGTTCAATTATAGTGAATATGGGCACGGAAATTCCAAAATATCATAACTAAATCCTTATACTTTTTATAGTCTTATACTTTTTCAAGTCTCTCATGACCAACTCTTGTTCTCGTCTGACCCTGACGCTATTAGAGTAATCGACGGTTACGAGTCTTTTATTTTATGTTCTTTTCTACCCTATTTTATAAGCCAATGATGACTGAGAGGTTTTTCGCCTTTTTACAACGAAAAAATACACGAACCGTAACTGTTCCACTTTAAGGACAGTAACATTTCAATAAATTAACCACACACTTTCTTAATGCCTTACTTTGTCACCAGATTTATCGAGATTATTATTTAGGATGTTGGTATTACCACCCAAACACCTCAGCCTAAAAAAGGTTTCTGTTGATTTTTCTATAGAGTCCTTTTTAAATTTTGTAAAACTTGGAACACTAATATTTCTATTCTTATAATAGTGGGCTAACAGCACTGCCATTATATTGAATTGAAATTAGAGTATTTTTTTCATTTCGAACAGAAATAAGAGTATGTGCGCTAAAAAGCCTATTTTTAAAGTTTTAAACATTTTAAGATAGTCTTAAAGATAAAATTAAGTTTTCTTTCCCAAATAGCTAAAGAGATTTTCAAACAAAAACAGAATAGCTAATGCAGTTTTAAACAAACTAGTACAAATATTTCTGTAGTTGGAAGATGCATAGCGTTAAGTAGTGTTATACATTGGTTTAGCTATATGAACGACCACCATACATTGATATTTTGCCACTAATCAACCACTCTCGGTATAAGTGATCAGCGCATTTACTTTACACTAGAAGAGAAACAAAACTGAGAAAATGAGTTCCTTAAAAATAGATTATTGATGTTGAAGATGTTTCAGCCATGCGACATTTGTGAGGGCGTTACGACATCATAATCTTCTAGAGAGATGATAAATTTATTACACCTTAGGGGATAGAAAAATTCTTTTGTAACTTTTTATCTGTTTAAAAACCTATTGCAGAATGAAATAGGATTTGTTTTAAAAATACACATTAAAGGTATTTTATTTCACAAATTTAGTTGCCCACTATGTTTTAGTAGTTGTTATTTTGTTATAATTAATTATCTACTACATTGTAAAACGAGACGTGAAGTTTAGAACTGATATATTTGTTACTTCAGTAACTAATGGTTATGTTTACACCATTTATAAAACAAATGAATTTCCACGTGATAGTAGTTTTAATATTTATTAATTTTCAGTATACAAAATATACAAGTGATTTGAGACATTGTATTGAGTCGTAATACTTTCTTACACAAATAAAAATAAATATAAGTTACACGAGCTTAAAATAGTAGGCCTACGTAGAATTCATATTTAACAATTACCAATATTTTACGACATTAGAAGTTGCATGCTGTTATGACTTTTTTCGTTGTATTTATTAAGAATAACTATTTAGATATTTATAAAAATTCATAAATTTATTCCTCAAATAGAAATATACGTGGAGTATAATAAAAACAGTCATAAACAACACGTGTTCCACAGTAATAAATTTCCATCTGTAATTTGACTTTAACACCGTAAATTCTGTATATAAATGTTCCTTTTAATACTAAACTTCACCAATAAATAAGCCATATGTCCTACAAAGATGTAATGAAATATTTCGTGTTAGGATAAAAAGACTAACTTTAGATTCAATCCAGTATAAATTTTAAGTCCCGTACTATACTCTAAAAAGCTAAATCAGTAAAATGTAAATGAAATGCTTTTTAATTATTTAACTCAAGAATGACTTCAATTTAATAAAAACCCATTAAAACCTTCGAACAAAATTAAATTATTACCTAACCACTTACTTTCCTAAAACTAACTTTCCTAAGGCATTCATAATTAAAGTCATCGCTAAATACTCACTATCTAGGTTTTCTACAGTTTAAATTAATTAAACTAAAATAAGCCAGCAATTACTGCCCAACATTTATTAAATTTCAGTTCAATGACGCCATTAATTCAAGTAGCCAAATTAGAATTCAAGTTTTTGTTGTAACAAATTTATCGTTTGTTTATTTTCAACTGAAATAGATTTCAGCGTTATTAAAATAAAAGCTACTTTTCAGCGTCCAAGTTAAGTCAGCAGACCAAATCTGTAAAATGGATATTAAAATGTTTTGTATTCTAAACTTGTTAACTTCTAATAAGCGTGATAAGGAATGAAAATATTTGAGCCTACCACTAGTTCTCTTACTTAGTAATTATTGAAGATACAGAAATACGAATTTTATTCACAAGTATATTAGAACTTTATTTAATTTTGATACAGTGTAAAATAACCTCGTAATTTTGAAGACAACCTCGTAATGACCCAGTTACAATAAATATGTATTAATGTTTTATGTCAGCATAACGAAATACTGATCACAATGGTCGACTGAACAAACTCAACTTCCTTGAAAAGATCAACTATTCAAATATTCGTAAAGTATTTATAAATGAAATAGCTTGAAATGATTACATATTATGTAAACACTAAATAAACATTAAAATAATAACAATTAACCTGGAGACCTTTGAAAGTTCTGTAAAACTCCTCTATAGTAGTGTAAACATGTAATCTTATGGCAAGGAAACTAACACCAAATGTGAGAGGATATTGCACTCGATTACACAGCAATAGTGCAAAAGTTGATGGATGACAGGATGCGAATGAATTGTATTGAATGGAGTAACGGTGTAAAGCAGTTTCCTACCATTCACGAAATGTATCATACTTTCTGTGGCTACATCTAAACATTTATTTCATTTCATACACACAATATATAATAGTTTTTTAATTTTAAATGGTAGTCAATTTGATTTTGATTTTTATATATAAGTGTGTGTGTGTGTGTATATATATATATAATATTTCCTTACATTTAAGTATATTTTTTTTATATATGTATGAAAATTGATGTACAATACATGATATTAGATATACTTACTTCCCTTTGACAAACAGGGAGAGAGGGTGGAGAAAGGGAGTTAACACTGGATCAAAGTTGTACATTTGCCCACATTATTTAATTTTTGACACACTTATAGGACATCTAGAATCATCAAATTCAACAGGCATACTGGCACTTCTCACTGTTGTAAGCGTGCCATATGTTATGATTTTAGCTGTCCTCTAACCGTATCAAAATATTAAATGATTTGTGATAAATGCACAAAATTGACTTAAAGTTAAAAATCCAGCTCCATCAAAGGTATAATTCTATTGTTGGTTACTAAAAAGTAACAGAAATAAACTTTTAGATCTCGCCAAATCGGCACCTACTGGTACAATCTGTTTTTGATAAGTCAAAGTGTTTACTCACAATAGACCTCCAAAAAAACTATACACCGACTGTAAAGTTGCGTCCACCATTTTCAATTTTTTTTTCATGAAGTAAACATTTTTAATATCAACTTCATTTCAAGTTTCCAGCTCATTGGGAAGTAGGTTCGAATTTGTAAAGATAAGTGAGGGAATCGCACAACGGGTTTTATATATGAACATTTACTTACGTGTAACTTATTTTATTCAGTTAGTTTTAAGTTTTTGAATGTCGTTGTGATTGAAATGTAAGTACTATGTAAAATATTTTAAATTTTTGCTTTTATCAATAACTTTATCCTTTTTTCTTAATTTTTATTAATAGACCTAATCAAAAGTTTTAATTCCTTTGTTTCTTCGTGTTTAATTAATTTAATTACTTATCACTTCAAGTAAGTGCATCTTACTTTAGTAAACCAAGGGAGTTCTTAAATTTTGATAGTGTTAAAGGGTGTGGAAGTGACTTTCAAAAATCACGTTTGTTACATTAGAAAGAATTTTAATATCTAATCATTATTATTCATTTTACACAGCTTTCTTCGAAACAAAGTAATTAGGTTCTTGGAATATTTTTATAAAAAGAAATACATATTCTCACAATCAATGAACGAAGTATTTTTATTATAATATCAAACGAATTTTGTATAAATTTGCTGAATTACAAATGTGGGAATAGGGAGGCACTTTATTGTCGCTGAGTATATTAATGACAATAATTAATCAGCTTATATAAACGTCTTTTGTTAATAATAAAATAGTGTGAAATGATTTTTAATACCTCAATTAAAAATTTGAGAATTGATTATTGAGCCACTTAGAAAAGTAAATATTGGAACAGTTAAAATTATTTCCAGTTAATTTTTTTTTATTTGGCTAGCAGAGTTGAATCTGTATGTCTTCTTGTTCCTCACTGATGGTATCTCGCCCACAATACTGTAGCACTGTAGCATTCATAATGGATGGATATTACATAATAAACAATCACAAAATCCATAATAGCTCAATTAATTCAAATTCTATATAATTAAATTCGTCAATATTTAAAACCATTTTCAATTTCTTTTAACATTATTTTAACATAAAATTAAAAGTTTAACTAAGACTTTTACCTATATATATATATTAAATGTTGAGCTTGACTTATGAGAAAAAAAACTATACAGTATAACAAACACATAGAACACAATTCTCATAAAAAAATTTTTTTTTAAATAAATTAAAAAAAAATCTCATTTTTATGAGAATTGTGTTCTGTGTGTTTGTTTTACTGTATATATATATATATATATATATATATATATATATATATATATATATATATATAAAACATCCGATAGCTCTTTTATAATAGGAATGTTCAATTATAAAACACTATAATATTTTTTAATGTTGGATACTTGGAAAAAATAAGTTACATGTATATCAATTTTCATATATATGTAAATGTAAGGGATGATTAGGTATATAACATCAGTTCCCTCTCCTACGATAAAAATGTCCAATGATGATTCTGTACATAAAATATCCTACTCGTCCTACTCTATAAATGATTCCTATGTTAGGTAGCTGAAGAGGAGGAGTTACATGTAAATAAAAATTCATGTGTGCATACCCCGTAAAATAATACAAATGTTCATTGGGAGATTTCTATAAATGTTTCCTATGTTACGTACCTGAACAGGAATTACAGTATTGTTACTTGTATATAAATTTTCATATATATAATATCACGTCCCCTTCTAATAATAAAAATGTTCAACGACAGAACTCTATAAATATTGCCTATGATGGGTACCTTGAACAGGTAGCGTTAGACCTAAATGTAAGACGTGGATTATAAATACACACACACACACACACACACACATATATATATATATATATATATAGCATCAGATCCCCCATTATTCCCAGATTATTCGTGGGTTTTGTGAGTTCTTGTTTTATAAAACAGTTCATTAAATTCAAGAAGGGGAATGAACAAGATGTACAGCGCCTTCGTAATATTTAATATTTATCTTAAGTTGACTTCATAATTAAATTACAACCGTAACTATGTTGACGTATCATTTGTATATTCTGCAGTCTTTGCCCATTTTGATAAAATCACACTATCTGTTTGGGTTCATTTTGTTGAAAAAATGTAAAGTATATTGTGTTGTTGTTCGAAATTATTTAAAATTTTGAATTAAATGTAAATAATATATGGTATTAAGGAAATGATAAGGATATATCAGAATTCAGTACCTACAAAAAAAGTAAAATGATATGGAAGACTGTTTTTGAACTTACAAATATTCGTGCTAATATAGAAAGATATTTAAATTGTTGAAATAATCCTAATTATAGGATTTTAGATGGTAAACGCCTTACGTAAATATATAAATACCGAAACCAATATATTCTTTTGAATATAATATTTACTTTTGTAAAATAAATTATCTAATTGTATGGAATCCAACTTTTCAAATTACTAATTTTATTATTTCACTTGCCTACATATGCTACAATCGCTTGTAAAAAAAAAAACTAATGGAAAAATTAAGTACTACCCAGGGTTTAAAAAATTAACACACTTAAGGAGCTTTTTGATATTTGCGAAAAACAATAATAAGATTTAAAATTTAGATACACACACTTCTACAAATATGTACATAATAATCATTCAAATATTTTTTTTCCACTTCCTCTTAATGTATAACACTAACCAAATTATGTATTTATTTGATTTATACCTATAATATTCCTGTTATTACTTAGATTAGCTAAAATAACACGTTTATTTAGTCACATGTTTGTGCTTAGCTAAATATGAATACATAATTTAATATTGTATTAGAACTGTAGTTACACACATCATTACCAATTCACGCATGACAAGACTGTAACTCAACTGAAACATGCATCAATATAGGAGCGGATTACACTTCATCTGTCGTATGCTAATCAGAATGTAAATTATCTTGTCTATGAATTTTGCGAATACATTTCTCAATTATTAGGATCCGTCTCTTGAATTTAATAAGATTACAGGATAAATCTAGTTTGACGAGCAAAATCCCAAAACATATTAACATTATGAAGGCGATGTTGATTGAATTCAATAATAATATTAAAGGAGTAATATTATAAAAGAGGGTAGATAATGAAACTTGAAAACTACGGAGCAATGGCAAAGTGACGGATTCGAATATTGCGCTTGGAAATAATATATTAATAAGTTAGTTAATTCAAATATGAATTTGTTAAAAAATAATATAATTTTAATAGCTAAAACTGTGTAAAATAAAAATTGAAAAAACATTATACAAACTTACACTCACCCATGACCAAAACCAAATTTAAAAACTATTCATCAAAAATTTCAGTTTGGTTGTTGTCAGTCAAAACGTGAAAATTAACCCCCTCATAGAAAAAAATATTTGTATATATATATATATATATATATATATATATATATATATATATCAAAGAGCCTAAACTTGCTTCACTTATGCCACAAATCGTATTAATAACATCAGCATAAATCGTATTTGATTAATATCGATCTTTAAAAGGCTGCGGTCAATTTGAATTTTTGTATTTTCACAATTATCCCAGAACGTTGACGTGTTTGTACTTGCTATTTTTACACACAGGTTTGGGTCATTAATTACATATCGCTAAACTTTTATTTCTTTGGTAATATTGATTATAACTATGGTCAACTCATAACCATGTTTTATACTCTTAAAATGTTATTCTTCCTTTACAGGCAACTTACAACACTGGTAATTTTTGTTAATTGTTGAATCGCATTGCCGTATGTGATACAACATAACGTAGCCCATCATGGTCAATTTTTTCAAAAGATGATCTATTTTTTGTGGCTATTCTGTAAAAAATTATAAACATTATTCTAGATTTTTTTTTATTCTAGAATTTATACACAAATTGATAATATGGCTTTCATGTCTGATCTAAATAACTTCCTTTCCGATGATATAACAAATTGAAATGATAATAATTATATGGTCTTCAAATTTAATAGTAGTTTATTTGAGCAATATGATAAACATGCACCAGTCATTAAAAATTAATTTGTAAATACCCGGCTCCTTCAATAACTCTGCATTTTCACATATCGTAAAGCTAAAAAATCTTGTGTTGTGAGGATGTCGCTATCGTCAATTCAAAACAAGATAAAACAGGAGTTGAGAAATACTAAAATATACTTATAATACTTTATCGATCAACAAATCATCGACACAGATGCGGTGTGTTGTTAAAAATATAGGTGTTGTAAATCAACTGTAATAAACTACACTTGTGGAAACTTCAATCACCAAATGAATGAAAATTCAATTTCCCACAAAAAACCACTTTATTAGAGCAATACAAATACAAGACGACGTTTCAATGACTATGTCATCATCATAGGTTTTTCAGTGCATACAAACCCTATTGATTCTGAACTGTGACTAAACACACACACAGTCAAGTATCAGTAGGGTTTGTGTCATGATGATGTCATTGAAACGTCATCTTGCACAAAAATATATATTGGACTAATAAAGTGATTTTTGTGGAAAATTTTGTTTTCATTCATTTGGTAAAAAATTTAATCAAAGCTTCATATATCCCTTGATCATATTAAAGTGTTAAAAAATTATTTCACCAATATACAAAGTGACCTAACTGCATCCTCTGATAATAGTGATAACATTGCAGCAAATATTTCAGATCATAAAGAGCCTAACGTATTTAGATTTAAAGCTGTTGAATTTACAAATGCTGAAAACATTGATGTCTAATAAAAGTAAGTAATCGAATAGGATACAATTCCAATTACTTTTATTAAAGAATCTCTTACCACAACGTTACTTGTAATTAAGGGAATTTTCTGTTAACATCAACTTTTCCTTAGAAATAGAAGTATATTATTATATTTCTGCATCTCCTTTAGTTCCATTAGACCTATTTACATTTTAACTGGACTTCCAAAAAATCTAGAAAAAAATTACATCATCAAATTTGTGATTAGTTGAAGAAAAATAATCTCTTTAGTAGTATCATAGCAATACTTTGTTTAACCTAGGATATTCCCTATGCTGTGGATCAAAGGAAACCTCTCTAGTTTTATAAATCATTTAATTGTGAATACTATCCATTACTTTGTAGGGCTGATTTCATGGTGGTGTTGAGTAGTTCGTGGCGTCGGGGAAATTACGAGGAGGTGGTTTGAATGCATGTTTGTTCTTTTGTTCGTCTTTTTTCTTTAATAATTATTATAAATTTGTATGTTATATTTTGCAATTATTTATGTTTTATTAGATTTTTTTGTTATTGTGTTATTTATAAATAAATTAAAATATTTTTATTTTATACTCTGTAATAATTATATGTTTCATTTTATATGGTAATGTATTTCTAATTTTGGGATTTAGTGGAAGAGAGGATCTTGGTTCCTAACTACGCCTCATAATATAAGGATTCATTCTATTCTAAAATTTAGAGAAATTACGTCTTTATATCAACCTCAAGGCTAAGTTTTTGTTCTTTTACCTTACTCACGTACGGGCATTTTTGGAGAGATGGGGACCAAACCTATATGTATTGTTTAGGTCCTTAAGGGCTACACTTGACAAAATTTAATCAAAATTGTTAGAGACAATTTTGAGAAAATCGTAATTTTGCTGTTTACTTTTATAGCAATTACCTCAAAATTTTGAGTTATCGAAATACAAAAACAATATCCCGAAATATGGCCAAAATGTGTCTACATACCAAATTTGATTAAAATCTGTTCACACATTTGGGCTGCACAACTAAGGTTGTTTTTAACAGAAGTTTTAATAAAAGAGTTTTATAGTATTGATCACATTACTTAATATAATAAAATGTATATGTAGACCGTTTTTAATTATATATTTTATAAACAACAAAAGTGGGTTGTTAAAATTTTAATTTATTGTCATACTTTTAGAAGTTTTCAATTTAATATTAACTTACTTTTTAATTAGTAGCTCTAACCTTAATTATAAGTAGCATGTAACAAACACAAACATCACTTACATTTAACAAAATAACTGAGTTGTTTAAATGCAACGACATTACAAGTTGCGATAACAGATTTTTGATATCATTTAATTAACAGTGATACGTAATATATACGCACACTACATTTATCATTAAAATCTGAGTGAGTTTAAATACAGATGTCATTACAAGTTACTTCCAAACTTGTTTAATTAACAGTTGTATGTCATATACAAGTACTACATTTACCATTCATCTAAACTCAGAGTTAGATTAAATATTCATTATAAACTTATGAAAACATTTAATGAACAGTGATAAGTACACTGTATTAACACACACAAAATACATTAACATAAAATACTAGTTACTTTAAATAGAAACTTCATTACAAGATACTTCCGAACTTGTAAAACATTTAATTAACAGTCATACCTAATATACATGCATACATACATACATACGCTACATTTACAAATAACCTAAAATCTGTGTTAGTTTAAATAGCAATATCATTACAAGGTTCTTCCATAGTAGTGACAACTTTTAATTAACAGTGGTATGTAATATACATTTAGGAAGTCTCATCTTCACCCCCCCCCTTATTTTTTGCACAATTATATATCAAATTGTTTATTAACCGATACCACTCATACAATAACCGATATCACTCTGGGTTCACGATGTAGGAGGACAACTTCAAAAATCTTAATGTGAAGGAAGGGATGGACATATCATTTAACATTGTTTTTTTTAACAAATTGTGAATAAAAACTGAAAAAGATTTTACAGTTTTCGAGATATCAGTAGGTTTAAGATTTATGAGTTTTATCATATATATATATATATATATATATATATATATATATATATATATAGGCCTATTATAAACAATGGTTGATCAAAACTAAAAAATGTTTTACAGTGTTAAATATATCATTACGTTTAGGTTAGGTTAGGTAGAAAACGGTAAAATCATTTTCATTATTGAATCAACAATTGTTTTTAGAAAGAAAAAAAAAAAAAGAAAAAAAAAAAAAAGAAAAAAACAGTGTTAATAGTTTTTAAGTTGACTCTTTACATCATGGATTGAGGGATCCCGTTAAATTCTCAAACACTTTTTCCTCCAGTTGGTCTTTTATATTTATAATGGGTGGTATTTGTTAAAAAATAATCTTATATAAAATTTACAAAAAATAGGGGAGAAGGTACTTTAAAACCACACTATACACAATACTTCTACCATAAACATAAAATCCGAGTTAGTTTAAATAGCAAGATCATTAAAAGGTATTTCCAACTTGTGACAATATTTTTAACAGTGATATCTAATACACACATGCACACAAACACAACACCTGAATTTAGGTTAGAATTCTTTTCATAGGTTAAAGATTTAGTTTTAATTACCAACATGGCTCTACAGTAGCCTACTAGGTTATGGAGGTGTTTTTAGCTTGTATGCTCTATGTTTAATACTTAATTACCGAGAGTTGATTTATACTCTAGAGATGTCGTCTATTAGTTTTTATATAAACAAATGATGAAAATAGTCGTATTGAAAACATTAATAATGTTAACAATCGGCAATAATCTAATACCTTTAAAAATAGAATCTGAGTAGTTATTACAAGGTAGGGCCTACTTGGAAATATTTTGCTTCAAACATACTCGCTGTATAAACACAATCATGTCTACTCTTCATAAAGACGAAATGACGTAATAAAACTCATATTCTCTATATATAAGCATAGTTAGGAAGTAATTTAACTGTCTTTCACAATACTAAATAAATAAACATACTGAAAACAATTTAGGAATAATATTTTAAAACCCAGTATGAAGTATAGCTGTCGTGTTACGTATTTGAGTTCTTTACATCATAAATCTATGTTAATAAATAATAATACCGTGAACAATTAAATAAAATATTCAATATATTATATATAAATATATATATATATATACTTTCAAGACACAGATAATCATGTGTGTTAGGATTAGCACACTGAGATTTCATACTATATTAAAGTAGAACCATGACTGAACTGTATTTTTCAATTAGTTAGTGTTTTGTTATCTTTGACCTTTCTACCTACTTTTTAAAATTTTTATAAAACTTATTAATTCACATCTTCGGTTTTTTAACAATTAAATCAAACTGTTTGAACTAACGTGTTATATACTTATTCAAGTTATTTATTATTTATTTTGTATAAATTATATTTCCTTTACTTTTAATATCAATGTTCGAGGCTTTACAACTTGAAACAAATATTTTTCACAAAAACAAATCAATACATTTTTACAAACAAAATTATTCAACTAACAATTAAATTACCTTTGGTTTCCGCCAGGTGACTTCTTTTTTATATACACTTACGCGTTTCGAAACGTGCGCTCCATCTTCAGAGTTCTATTTTCTTTTTCAATCGGTTGAGTTCGTTACACATTAAAATAACACATAAAATCGCACGGACACTACATATATATGTTTATAAATTTATACATCGCTTATGATAACACGACACTTGCGATGCGCATCACATCATGTCCTAGGCGGAAACCAAAGGCAATTTAATTGTTAGTTAAAACAATAGTGACTTGGATACTATCAACATGGTTCTAAAATTATTCAATGAATTAATCAACCTAAAATAACATACAGTGCATTGTTCACACTAGGAAATAACTACAAAAAAAAATTGTTTTAAAAAACATATGTTACTGCATATATTTTGGTTTAGGTTTAACACTTATATCTGATCTATTTTTAGTAACAGTCTTATCTATTTTTTTCCAAAAATTCAATTTACTTGTCTTGAACTATTACAAACATTATTAAAATCTCTCGATTACCCATAGGTTTATTAGACAGATGTGAGTTATAGTTTGATTGGTGTAGCTCGTGTATCACTGAAGAGGACGACCTTGTCGTTGAAACGAGTCTGATACTTAGGCGTATTTTTTGTGAGAATTGTGTTCTGTGTGTTTGTTATACTGTAGACAGATGTGTTCCTTAATTTATTCTTATTTGTATATCCTCTTTATTTAATTGTATAGATTTAACACTTTGCGATATTATGTATATTTGATTTCTACGATATGTATTATATAATATCTTTTCAACATATATATGGGCGTGGCTGTGTCAGTTTATTTTTATTTTCCATGAACTCCAAGAAGATCGGCATTGTTTTCTAAAATAGACTGGTATCCTCGCTGTTAACTCAACGCATGTTTCAACTACTTTTGACATAATAAAATGTTACATTAATTTTGGTTTATTAAAATTTTTTTTTTCTGATATTAGTTTTGGCTGTAATAAGTCATAACAAGTGGGTACAGTTGTTCTTAAAGTTCTAGACATTTATAAATAGACAGTTGAAGCTATCTTATTTCAAAATTATCTATGTGCAATACTAATAATACAGTATAAAAAACACACAGAACACAATTCTCACAAAAAATACGCCTAAGTATCAGACGCGTTTCAACGACAAGGTCGTCCTCTTCAGTGATACACGAGCTACTCCAATCAAACTATAACTTGTGTACTAATAATACTAAATATAATCTTAATTGACGTTTTTAATAATTGTTTTTAATATTTGTTTTTAATATTTTTAACATCATTTTTTACTTTCCTATTAGATTGTTCGAAATTGTTACAGTATGATCAAAATTCAATTGTTTTTAAAACTATTTAAACTTAAGTGCTGTAAAATAAGTTAAAAGTTGCATTGGAATATCATGTCTTGTAAAATTTAAAACAAATATACTATTTTTGCACGACTTTTATTTATTTATTATTGTTTCACTCTAAATATTTGCTATAGTTGCTATTAGTTAAATAATCTACAGCTACTAAACAATCTACTATCAAATTGAAAAAGATCTACTCCTACTTTGTTTCGTGGCTAGTTAGGTACTACATACAGCTGTTTAATTTAAGAACATTGAAAAGTACTACAAGTGATTACATATTCTTTAATATCCTCACTTATTCGTAGCCAAATTAATACTACCCTAATCTCTACTTTTGGTAAGTTCTACACCCACACGACCTTCGTGTATTATTTGTTATTATATATTATTTTTTAAGAAATAATTGATAAAACTATTGTTTTTTAAATATTAAATCCTTTTTATATGAAACTTTTTCGTTTCAATTAGGTTGTAAAGCTACCTTAATTTGTTTTGTTTTTATATTTAAGCCATCCCTTATTAATTATATTTTTTAACTTAAACAAAACATTATATTTGTTTATTTCTTTCTGAAATAACTTTAATTGGTAAATTATCAGTCAATAAATTTACTTATAATTCAAGCTTATCAAGAAATTCATTAGTTTCAGTTTTATTTTTAACTCGTAAAGTATCATCAACAATGTACACTATTATATTTTCCTGACTTATTTACAAGATTAAAATTATTATACCTTAGCAATTTCAGAAGCACTCTTTGCATCCTATGTAATATTTCAAAAAGTGCTTTATTTACAACTAAAATCAAAAGTTTGTGATTAGTGTCAAAACAAATTCACGTACATAAATAAATTGATGAAAACGTTAACAAGCTACAACTACATCATATAACTTTCTCTTTCCGTAACTGCATATCTACTTTAAGTATTAGAAAAAAATACGAGGAAATTAAGATACCGGTTTATTATTTTAAAATAATAATGCATCTACACAAATTAAAGATGAATTTACGGATAATACAATTTTTATTTTTATTATAATACTGGGCTTTGACTTAACACTAGTTTAATTTTGTTAAGTGCATTATTCATATTTGCATCCCAATACCAAGATATATTCTTTCTAATCTGCCTTTAGAATTACTGCCTTAAAGGCTGAAAATATAAATAATTTCAGATATCAATTTTATTAACCATCCCTAACAGTCTTTCTAAGCCTCTCCTTTGAGAAGAAGCAGACTTTTCAAATATTGAGCTAACTTTATTTGGGATGTAATTTGAGCTAAGGTTGTATGTAATTTGGGCGAAATTTATGATCTAAAAATTCATTTATATTAAATTTAAATTTATTTGATTCAATTTAATTCCTTTCATAATAGCAATTCCTAATACCTATCAACTCTTTGTTGTAATTTATTCTATGTTTTACCCCATTTGAGAATATCAACTTGATAACTTATAACACCGGATACTTTGTCATAACATTGTGAAATTCATTGCCATATATCTAAAAAGAACTACCAAATGAAGTATGGAAATTACATAATTTCGAACTCTCTTTATCTAACGGTAACATCCACAATACAAAACTGCCATCTAGTTTAGTAAAATATATTACTTGTGATAATTTAGAAGTCATGTCTTCAAAACTAAATTTATATTAGATCTTGCTATTGCTTTATTTAAATATTTTGGATCTAATCATATTCGAACCACTAGGTTTTCCTACTAATACTATTTGGCTAAACCTAATCTGTAGGCTCATTCATTGGTTCTGTAACAATATCTTTTTCCATCCTATCTAATTCTATTTTAAGTTTGTTATACAATGCAAAAGAAATTTTTGAGGTTTAGTTATCACTCGAGTAATATTTTCTTTTAATTCAATATGAATTTCTTCGGGAACCAAACCTAACTGTTGATTAAACAACGCATTATATTTTGAATTAAATTCTTACTCAGTTAAATATAAAACCATTTTGATCAAACTTAATTGTACACTATAATCTAATCCTAATATATTTTGATATCTAAATTACTATATAAAAAATTTTTAACAGTGTTTTATCATTTATAGCTTCATAATATTTTTACTGTTAATGTCATAGGAGTTACATCTTTTCTAAACAATTTTTATTATATTTTACTTTCATTAATTTTGTTCAGCCCTATATTTAATTTGTTAAATGTTTTCGTTGATAAAACATTTACTTATGCTCCACAATCTATTTTACATAAATAGATATTCATTATTTCTTAATTCAACAACCCATTAATTAAAATTACTTCCAACTAAATTATTTGAATCTATTAAAGACGAGTTATTAAACCCGCAGTTTTTGATACAATAGGCACTTAAAATTTATTAACACTGCTAATTTTGAAAATGATTTTTCTTTTAAAAAGAATTATATACTTTACCCTATGCTGGACAATATCTAAACTTGTGTTGTTTACCACATCTTGCACAAGTAGTAGACCTTGAATTATTTGTGTAGGACGTTTTACATGGAGGAGGTTCGTTGTTTTCGATACCAGAAAGATAATGATGATTTCCTTTGTCCCCTGCTGTTTGAATTCTGTTCATACTTATAACTTAACCACGAGAAGATCTCCTTGAGTTTATCATCCTAATGATTTTAATGTCTGTTGAATTTTGTTCTTGCTCGGGTAGCTGCAATTACTGTGGTCTGACATGATTTTAACAACGATTTTACAAAACTTATAATGTTAAATCAGAAACGTTTAATAATAACTGTTTTGCTTCCATACTAGTAATTCCCCTTACAAACACTATTTTTGTTAAACTATGCTTTAATGTTCTAAACTCACAACTTTCACTTAAATTTTTTTAATCCTAGCACAAACTGTTCATATTTGTACTCAGTGTATGTTGAAAAATAAATGTCTTCCAATAAGTAATGTTGTTTTGGTCAAAAATGTCTATCAAATTGTTCCAATCCTGTCTTATAATTTTTACTATCACTTGCATTCAAATTAAGAGCATTAAGCCCTTATTCTCCCAAGTAATTCTCCCAAGTCTACCTTAGTTTTATCTTCTTTAAAGTTTGTATCACCAAAAAATCTATAAATACCCCATGTCATTGAATCGTTTCCAGTTTTCCCTAAGTTTCAAATATATTCAAGTGTTTTTAAATGAGCAGAAAAATCAATCCCAGCTGTCACCCTGATCTATTCCTTATTTGCTTTTGTTTTGTTAGAGCTTAGCACATTCAACTTTCGTTATATTTGAGTAGAAACCACGACTGAAATAAGTTAGTTTCTTGTTATCTTTGACCTTTTTATCTACTAAGGTTTATTTTTATAAAGCTAACCAATTCAAAACAATAACAATATAACTTTCGCCAATACTGGTCACAAAAGTAATCAGTTTTTTTGTTTCACAAGGACATCTTGTAGTTTTATGCACTAGAAAACAGACATATTAGTTTTATTAAAACAATCTAATGACTTCTTTTTGGAATACAAAATAATAACACAATTTATTATGTTTTGTTATAATGTTATATGCCTTTGCCACTGTCTCAGTGATCTCACGATATAACCAATTCGAATCTTTTAGATTTAGTTCGATTAGTTTTAGTCGTTAAAATTAGAAATTTACTTTTTAGCCTGCAATATGGTTTGTACAAATTTATTTATCATAGGCTTATATATCTAATAAAATTTGTTAATTAACAGTTCATAGTTGTTTGTTTTTTTCCAACACATCTAATATTAGACTTATCGAACGATCAGTAGAATAACTGTTGATCCTGGAAAAACAAATTACTTGTTATGTATATTCTAATATCGACAATATGTACTTCAATTGGTCAAGAATATGTACTCGATATCATCAAAAATCGATAGGATAAAAATGAAAATATAAAATCAATTTAAACAAAACTAAAACTATTGGTACCTATTATAATCTTCACATTTAATTTATAGTCTAAATAATAATATTGCCGCTTATAACTATTATTATATTTTAGTTAAACTAGATTTAAAGTTTCTCATTGAAAGAGTTAAAAGGAATGTTTAGTTCTGAAAACCAGTAGTTAAAGAAAGTTTTATACAATGCTTCCCACGCTACGAAATCTGTTAGAAGCGGATAAAGGGCTTAAGTGATCTCAAAAGTAACTGAGTAATGGAAAAAGTACATCTCTTAATCACCTCAGACTGGGTTTGATTCTACAACCGAAGGAAATTAATTTAATAATACTATTGTCACTATGGTGTTAATAATGCTTATTGTTTGAAACAATGTTTTCACAATAAATAAGTTATGTACATTGCTAAAAATGTTCAAAAAGATTTTGCCGACCTTTCACTTTGCTCTTATAGAAATTACCAAACTCATCACAACCAATGGCACCTAATATTTAAAGTTTTCACAAACTATAGCTGATCAGCCAATATTTTTCGCCAAAATATATTCGAAAATTATATGGTGTTGACTAGATTTTCATATTTTAACTTTTTTTGTATTTATATATTAAATGAGCGCTCATTTATATTTTTTAATGAAGGAAGATTTTAATATAAACTCTTAAACAACTTTTTTTTGTTGTTGTTTATAAAACCACGAAATACTAAAAATAAAGGATATTTTTGAGTAAAATCGATTTTAAAAATTGAATTCATTGCCATATACAATATTGTGTATACGTCAGTTATATTTATCTGTTATAATTGATTTTATCTCAGAATTTATTTATATTCATAAATACGCAAAAGCCAACATATTACTTTTTAAACAATCGTCGACAGAGGAAGAAAGTTTGATGTTTTTTTAGGTGTGAAAAAGGAATTTAAAGGGAACAATGAAAAAGAACAATATACTTATTTCAGCTTGTTATAAGGAAAAAATACAACAGCAGTACGTAGGATGGGAGTAATAACCACGCAATTGAAATTTTTTGAAACAAGCATACAATTTTGCTTCGAGAAAATATAAATAATACTCGACTCTCAGTTTGATACTCTGTTGTTGGTTTTATTTAATGTTATTTTTGGATCACCATGTTTGACAACTTTAATCTTGTTGTAAATATTTGCAGATCGTCAACCTGCACAAAAGGAACTATTACCGTCTAATGTAAGACTTAGGGTGTACGATAAACTGTTTCTAACTGCTACCATTTTAAAATTGTCTAGCCTTTAATTATAACTATCAATTTAACGAAAAGTAAAAAATACCTTATGTGACAAATTTCACTGATATTTACATTTGTAAAACTCTTGCTGCTATTTAGAAAAAACTATTTTTAACGTTTGCTGTTACATCATTGGATACATATTTCAAATCTATACACAAATTTTTGGTGTCATTGTGGATCTATAGGTAGGAGATATTTCTTAAAACACTATTTAAAACTGCTGTTGCAATTTTTATTTTCCTTACAAATTTTTCGACCAATGAACTTATGAAATGACTGTAATGAAGAATAATTGTACAAAATTTGAAAAAAAAAAATCTGACAAATATTGAAACTGTAAAAAATAAATTGTTGTACAGGTCCGGCTGTCTACTCTTTCTAATATATTCTTGTAGTGTATATGAATTTACATTATATATTTATGTGCTACAATGGAAATATCGTTGTATGGGAATTGTATTTGACAAATTTTGGGGAAAAATAGAATACAGAATAACATGGAAGGATTTTGTACAGTAGAATCAAGCTTTGCTGTTTTGAACGAGTTTGTGGAAGTGGTATTTGACTTCAGTCTGACGTCACGATTCGAGTACCTGTTGAAACTGTGAGTTTCTGAGTTAGTGATTTTGAAATCAGTATTTGATTAATTTTGAAAATATGAATTAAACTGTTTTAAGAATATCTAATGGTACTACAAATTGTACGCAATTCATATCTAATACTAATATTTCATATTAAGTAACGTAATTAAAAAGTTAAAGAAAAAGTAAGAAAGGGAAAAATTTCAAAATTGGTAAAAAACCAAAAGCTTAGATTTCCATAAACTACATGGACATTTAAGAGAATGTTATTCTTGAAAAAAATCAGGAATAATAAATGATTATTAAACAGTTAGCAGAAATGCGCTACTTATAAAAGAAATAAAAAATAAGACAAAAGAAAATTTAAATAAATTAAATTATACAAATTATTAAGATATATAAAAGGAATGACGAAATGAGTAAAAAATAAATTTCAAGCCGAAATAAAAAATTAATAGTTTTCACGCATTTTGTGGGAAAATGGAAAGAGATAAAGAATAAAAATTTCTGATTAAATAATTAAATAAAGAACAGTTTAAATTAATTTAAATTTTGGAAAAATACAACCTGCTCTGAGTTTTAAGAATTTAGTTGTTTTATACTAATATGCAAGCTGAATTTATTAAAAAATAATAATAATTTTGTAAACAGAAATTAATGAAAAAATAATTGTGTTTAAATATCAATGAAAATTTAATTTGTGCAAAAAGTGTTACATATAAATTAATTTCATAACTAAAAATTGTGATTGCAATTATTTTAATAATCCACGCACAGGTTAACGTCTACATCTAACTGACTAATATAGATTGTGATAGAGGAACTTTCCAAAGAACTTAATAAAATTTGCTTATGAGCTCCCTGAACTAAGGGGAAATTAATAATAATTACTGGAAACGTTAAATGAAGGCGGGTATTAATAGTTTAGGCCCAACCTAAACTGTTGAAGGTATTAAAAGGTTCAGGTGGAAATTGAAAAAAACCTATACTTCCAGTGAACCGTCTAAATCCACTCAACAGTCTCGAAAACAAAATCTGTAATAAATATTACAAAGTTTGATGTAAGTGCGTTAATTAAAAAGAGGAAGGCGCACAGCCTAGTTCAATGTACAACAGAATAGCTGAGTTTTCCGTTGTAGTAAATATTATTTATATCTAAAGTAGTATATAGAATATTTTCCTATTGAAATTAGAAACACTTTCTTTTGTTTTCAGTTAAGGGAGGAGCTAATAGACGGAGTGACCTTGAAATAGCCAATCAGGGAGGTGCGGTACACCAAGTCGATGATCTACTGTGTTTGTAGCTGGTCAAACCTACTGATGGCATAAAATGCTGTCCCTATAATGTATTGGTCGTCTTTCAACTAAAAGTATCCAGTATAGTATGTTTATTTCAATTTATTATCTAAGAAGAATTTAGTCCGTTCTTAGATAATTCCATATTTTTAATCTTTGATCTTAATGTTCTTGATAACTCCTGTCCCCCAATAGGCCCAGCATCCATCTGCGATTCTACTACGTTGTTGTACATATGTCCCTCTGGTGCTTGAGCATTAAATCTCCAGATATGATAACTATCTTTTCTCTCTATAGGGGTGGCCCAGTATCGGTCACGTCTCTAGTTAAGTCTAGCTTCTGACCTGTCTTCTCTTGGTTCCATCTTCCATTCGTTATCCAAGTACTGTACATACTGTAATTCGGTGATAAAGGTAATGTCAACATCTCAATGGTCTCTAATGTTGTCAACATCCTTCCTATGTTAAAACAGGTTCAGCTTTTCTGCAGCCTATAAGTCAATTCAATATTTTCCTGGGTTCTCGGCGATTGCAGCACCTGTCCCATCTCTAGTCGATCATCTAGTCTACACACACACACACACACACACACACACACACACACACACACACACACACTTCAGTCTCCAGGTACAGTCAGCAATTATAGGTTCTTCTCGGAAGTTCTAGAGTTCGCCCAGTCTCCATGTTCTCCATGTTGGTACAACATTTGTAAACTACCCTAGTAAGACATAAGTATATACTGTACAATGCAGAGTTTATTGTAGTGCCTCGTTTCATAAAATCCACAAGAAATACACCTTTTGTGTCCCAGAAATCAGTGTCATATAAGTTTTCAGAAAATATTGGCCGTCAGGCACATTATACTTTTTTGATGCGAGATAGTGTGAATATTCCAATCTATCAACTGATTCCATCTTGACATAAGACACCATAGTTTCTCGCAATATGACTGAGGAAGGTATCACCTATCGTATCGTAGCACAATAGGAAGTTTTGAGGTAATCAGTGAGAACAAAACTTGTGGTAGTCTAGCGTGTCAGCTACCACTTTGTAAAACAAGTTGACGGACCCCATCATGGTACTTACCCAGCCCCATCATGCAATGTAGCAATGTAAATATTTTAAATGTAATGCCAAAATAGTTGATTTCTTGAGCCTTCTAGGATGTGTTAAATTGTATTGGTAGATTCAAGAGGTTTTATCCTGTAGAGTAAATTTGTTTTAAACTGTTGTTACACAGGTTTTCTGAACCTCATAATTTGTGTATATCACTACTTTCTTGACGACATCATAACATAAATATTATAAAGTCACCACTGCCTTCGCCGTCTCAGTGTCTCGAC
Organism: Aphrophora alni; assembly: GCA_963513935.1. NCBI lineage: Eukaryota > Metazoa > Arthropoda > Insecta > Hemiptera > Aphrophoridae > Aphrophora > Aphrophora alni. The sequence continues at coordinate 91,187,710 of OY740767.1, forward strand.
TGTGGCGACCTTCGAAGCTTTACATGTAAGGAAGAGGTCTCCATTCGCTCCACTACCTTCGCCGTCTCAGTGTCTCGACTGTGGCGACCCTCGAAGCTGTACATGTAAGGAAGAGGTCTCCATTCGCTCCACTACCTTCGCCGTCTCAGTGTCTCTACTGCGGCGACCCTCGAAGCTTAACATGTAAGGAAGGAGTCTCCATTCGCTCCACTACCTTCGCCGTCTCAGTGTCTCTACTGCGGCGACCCTCGACGCTTAACATGTAAGGAAGGAGTCTCCATTCGCTCCACTACCTTCGCCGTCTCAGTGTCTCTACTGCGGCGACCCTCGAAGCTTAACATGTAAGGAAGAGGTCTCCATTCGCTCCACTACCTTCGCTGTCTCAGTGTCTCGACTGCGGCGACCTTCGAAGCTTAACATGTAAGGAAGGAGTCTCCATTCGCTCCACTACCTTCGCCGTCTCAGTGTCTCGACTGTGGCGACCCTCGAAGCTGTACATGTAAGGAAGAGGTCTCCATTCGCTCCACTACCTTCGCCGTCTCAGTGTCTCTACTGCGGCGACCCTCGAAGCTTAACATGTAAGGAAGAGGTCTCCATTCGCTCCACTACCTTCGCCGTCTCAGTGTCTCGACTGTGGTGACCCTCGAAGCTGTACATGTAAGGAAGAGGTCTCCATTCGCTCCACTACCTTCGCCGTCTCAGCGTCTCTACTGCGGCGACCCTCGAAGCTTAACATGTAAGGAAGAGGTCTCCATTCGCTCCATACCTTCGCCGTCTCAGTGTCTTGACTGTGGCGACCCTCGAAGCTGTACATGTAAGGAAGAGGTCTCCATTCGCTCCACTACCTTCGCCGTCTCAGTGTCTCGACTGTGGCGACCCTCGAAGCTGTACATGTAAGGAAGAGGTCTCCATTCGCTCCACTACCTTCGCCGTCTCAGTGTCTCTACTGCGGCGACCCTCGAAGCTTAACATGTAAGGAAGGAGTCTCCATTCGCTCCACTACCTTCGCCGTCTCAGTGTCTCTACTGCGGCGACCCTCGAAGCTTAACATGTAAGGAAGAGGTCTCCATTCGCTCCACTACCTTCGCCGTCTTAGTGTCTCGACTGCGGCGACCCTCGAAGCTTAACATGTAAGGAAGGAGTCTCCATTCGCTCCACAGGAGTCTCCATTCGCTCCACTACCTTCGCCGTCTCAGTGTCTCGACTGTGGCGACCCTCGAAGCTGTACATGTAAGGAAGGAGTCTCCATTCACTCCACTACCTTCGCCGTCTCAGTGTCTCGACTGTGGCGACCTTCGAAGCTGTACATGTAAGGAAGGAGTCTCCATTCGCTCCACTACCTTCACCGTCTCAGTGTCTCGACTGTGGCGACCTTCGAAGCTGTACATGTAAGGAAGGAGTCTCCATTCGCTCCACTACCTTCACCGTCTCAGTGTCTCGACTGTGGCGACCTTGGAAGGTGTACATGTAAGGAAGGAGTCTCCATTCGCTCCACTACCTTCGCCGTCTCAGTGTCTCGACTGTGGCGACCCTCGAAGCTGTACATGTAAGGAAGGAGTCTCCATTCGCTCCACTACCTTCGCCGTCTCAGTGTCTCGACTGTGGCGACCTTCGAAGGTGTACATGTAAGGAAGGAGTCTCCATTCGCTCCACTACCTTCGCCGTCTCAGTGTCTCGACTGTGGCGACCTTCGAAGCTGTACATGTAAGGAAGGAGTCTCCATTCACTCCACTACCTTCGCCGTCTCAGTGTCTCGACTGTGGCGACCTTCGAAGCTGTACATGTAAGGAAGGAGTCTCCATTCACTCCACTACCTTCGCCGTCTCAGTGTCTCGACTGTGGCGACCTTCGAAGCTGTACATGTAAGGAAGGAGTCTCCATTCGCTCCACTACCTTCGCCGTCTCAGTGTCTCGACTGTGGCGACCCTCGAATCTGTACATGTAAGGAAGGAGTCTCCATTCGCTCCACTACCTTCGCCGTCTCAGTGTCTCGACTGTGGCGACCTTCGAAGCTGTACATGTAAGGAAGGAGTCTCCATTCACTCCACTACCTTCACCGTCTCAGTGTCTCGACTGTGGCGACCTTCGAAGCTGTACATGTAAGGAAGGAGTCTCCATTCACTCCACTACCTTCGCCGTCTCAGTGTCTCGACTGTGGCGACCTTCGAAGCTGTACATGTAAGGAAGGAGTCTCCATTCACTCCACTACCTTCGCCGTCTCAGTGTCTCGACTGTGGCGACCTTCGAAGCTGTACATGTAAGGAAGGAGTCTCCATTCACTCCACTACCTTCGCCGTCTCAGTGTCTCGACTGTGGCGACCTTCGAAGCTGTACATGTAAGGAAGGAGTCTCCATTCGCTCCACTACCTTCGCCGTCTCAGTGTCTCGACTGTGGCGACCCTCGAAGCTGTACATGTAAGGAAGGAGTCTCCATTCGCTCCACTACCTTCGCCGTCTCAGTGTCTCGACTGTGGCGACCTTCGAAGCTGTACATGTAAGGAAGGAGTCTCCATTCACTCCACTACCTTCACCGTCTCAGTGTCTCGACTGTGGCGACCTTCGAAGCTGTACATGTAAGGAAGGAGTCTCCATTCACTCCACTACCTTCGCCGTCTCAGTGTCTCGACTGTGGCGACCTTCGAAGCTGTACATGTAAGGAAGGAGTCTCCATTCACTCCACTACCTTCGCCGTCTCAGTGTCTCGACTGTGGCGACCTTCGAAGCTGTACATGTAAGGAAGGAGTCTCCATTCACTCCACTACCTTCGCCGTCTCAGTGTCTCGACTGTGGCGACCTTCGAAGCTGTACATGTAAGGAAGGAGTCTCCATTCGCTCCACTACCTTCGCCGTCTCAGTGTCTCGACTGTGGCGACCCTCGAAGCTGTACATGTAAGGAAGGAGTCTCCATTCGCTCCACTACCTTCGCCGTCTTAGTGTCTCGACTGTGGCGACCTTCGAAGCTGTACATGTAAGGAAGGAGTCTCCATTCGCTCCACTATCTTCACCGTCTCAGTGTCTCGACTGTGGCGACCTTCGAAGCTGTACATGTAAGGAAGGAGTCTCCATTCACTCCACTACCTTCGCCGTCTCAGTGTCTCGACTGTGGCGACCTTCGAAGCTGTACATGTAAGGAAGGAGTCTCCATTCGCTCCACTACCTTCGCCGTCTCAGTGTCTCGACTGTGGCGACCCTCGAAGCTGTACATGTAAGGAAGGAGTCTCAATTCGCTCTACTACCTTCGCCGTCTGAGTGTCTCGACTGTGGCGACCTTCGAAGCTGTACATGTAAGGAAGGAGTCTCCATTCGCTCCACTACCTTCGCCCTCTCAGTGTCTCGACTGTGGCGACCCTCGAAGCTGTACATGTAAGGAAGGAGTCTCCATTCGCTCCACTACCTTCGCCGTCTCAGTGTCTCGACTGTGGCGACCTTCGAAGCTGTACATGTAAGGTAGGAGTCTCCATTCGCTCCACTACCTTCGCCGTCTCAGTGTCTCGACTGTGGCGACCCTCGAAGCTGTACATGTAAGGAAGGAGTCTCCATTCGCTCCACTACCTTCGCCGTCTCAGTGTCTCGACTGTGGCGACCCTCGAAGCTGTACATGTAAGGAAGGAGTCTCCATTCACTCCACTACCTTCGCCGTCTCAGTGTCTCGACTGTGGCGACCTTCGAAGCTGTACATGTAAGGAAGGAGTCTCCATTCGCTCCACTACCTTCGCCGTCTCAGTGTCTCGACTGTGGCGACCTTCGAAGCTGTACATGTAAGGAAGGAGTCTCCATTCGCTCCACTACCTTCGCCGTCTCAGTGTCTCGACTGTGGCGACCCTCGAAGCTGTACATGTAAGGAAGGAGTCTCCATTCGCTCCACAGGAGTCTCCATTCGCTCCACTACCTTCGCCGTCTCAGTGTCTCGACTGTGGCGACCCTCGAAGCTGTACATGTAAGGAAGGAGTCTCCATTCGCTCCACAGGAGTCTCCATTCACTCCACTACCTTCGCCGTCTCAGTGTCTCGACTGTGGCGACCTTAGAAGCTGTACATGTAAGGAAGGAGTCTCCATTCACACCACTACCTTCGCCGTCTCAGTGTCTCGACTGTGGCGACCTTCGAAGCTGTACATGTAAGGAAGGAGTCTCCATTCGCTCCACTACCTTCGCCGTCTCAGTGTCTCGACTGTGGCGACCTTCGAAGCTGTACATGTAAGGAAGAGGTCTCCATTCGCTCCATTACCTTCACCGTCTCAGTGTCTCGACTGTGGCGACCCTCGAAGCTGTACATGTAAGGAAGGAGTCTCCATTCGCTCCACAGGAGTCTCCATTCGCTCCACTACCTTCGCCGTCTCAGTGTCTCGACTGTGGCGACCCTCGAAGCTGTACATGTAAGGAAGGAGTCTCCATTCACTCCACTACCTTCGCCGTCTCAGTGTCTCGACTGTGGCGACCTTCGAAGCTGTACATGTAAGGAAGGAGTCTCCATTCGCTCCACTACCTTCGCCGTCTCAGTGTCTCGACTGTGGCGACCTTTGAAGCTGTACATGTAAGGAAGGAGTCTCCATTCGCTTTACTACCTTCGCCGTCTCAGTGTCTCGACTGTGGCGTCCTTTGAAGCTGTACATGTAAGGAAGGAGTCTCCATTCGCTCCACTACCTTCGCCGTCTCAGTGTCTCGACTGTGGCGACCTTCGAAGCTGTACATGTAAGGAAGGAGTCTCCATTCGCTAAACTACCTTCACCGTCTCAGTGTCTCGACTGTGGCGACCTTCGAAGCTGTACATGTAAGGAAGGAGTCTCCATTCGCTCCACTACCTTCGCCGTCTCAGTGTCTCGACTGTGGCGACCTTCGAAGCTGTACATGTAAGGAAGGAGTCTCCATTCGCTCCACTACCTTCACCGTCTCAGTGTCTCGACTGTGGCGACCTTCGAAGCTGTACATGTAAGGAAGGAGTCTCCATTCGCTCCACTACCTTCGCCGTCTCAGTGTCTCGACTGTGGCGACCTTCGAAGCTGTACATGTAAGGAAGGAGTCTCCATTCGCTCTACTACCTTCGCCGTCTCAGTGTCTCGACTGTGGCGACCTTCGAAGCTGTACATGTAAGGAAGGAGTCTCCATTCGCTCTACTACCTTCGCCGTCTCAGTGTCTCGACTGTGGCGACCTTCGAAGCTGTACATGTAAGGAAGGAGTCTCCATTCGCACCACTACCTTCGCCGTCTCAGTGTCTCGACTGTGGCGACCTTCGAAGCTGTACATGTAAGGAAGGAGTCTCCATTCGCTCCACTACCTTCGCCGTCTCAGTGTCTCGACTGTGGCGACCTTCGAAGCTGTACATGTAAGGAAGGAGTCTCCATTCGCTCCACTACCTTCGCCGTCTCAGTGTCTCGACTGTGGCGACCTTCGAAGCTGTACATGTAAGGAAGGAGTCTCCATTCGCTCCACTACCTTCGCCGTCTCAGTGTCTCGACTGTGGCGACCTTCGAAGCTGTACATGTAAGGAAGGAGTCTCCATTCGCTCCACTACCTTCACCGTCTCAGTGTCTCGACTGTGGCGACCCTCGAAGCTGTACATGTAAGGAAGGAGTCTCCATTCGCTCCACTACCTTCGCCGTCTCAGTGTCTCGACTGTGGCGACCTTCGAAGCTGTACATGTAAGGAAGGAGTCTCCATTCGCTCCACTACCTTCGCCGTCTCAGTGTCTCGACTGTGGCGACCTTTGAAGCTGTACATGTAAGGAAGGAGTCTCCATTCGCTCCACTACCTTCGCCGTCTCAGTGTCTCGACTGTGGCGACCCTCGAAGCTGTACATGTAAGGAAGAGGTCTCCATTCGCTGTGCTCGTGTCGGTAATTCGTCCCTACCGGACATCGTCACTATACGAATATTAACTTTTTGGAGAGGTCAGGGTTCGAAATTACATTTTTGACAATAACTTCGCTATTTGAAAATCATAGAGAGTACTATTAAATGCAGAATTGATATCTGCAAATTATATTTTTAGAACAACGACTGACGGACGGCATGTAGTAAATCTCTCCAAAGAGTCTGTACATGGTTTCTTTATATGTGCTTAAATGATAACTGCCCTTATAATTAATTGTGGCATAACCGTAGGGACATACATCGACATAGACAGAAATATTTTCTGGCATATGTTTTGTGATTTTTTTTACTTTTACACAGAAGATAAAGTTATTTTATGTGTCAAAATATCTATATCAGATTCTGCAAAAATATTCGTTTTGAGATCCCCTAAACTCAAAACAGAATTTTTTTGAAAATAATATCTGTCTGTCTATCGTCGATACGGTACTCTAACCCCAAACGGGTGGACAGAATTGAATCAATTTTTTGTATGTAGGGATATTTTTAACCTATCTTAGAATTTTTGTTTTGTTTATTCAATAAATCAATATTTGGTAGGAACTGCTATAAAAAAATTACAATTTTCTCGAATTTTCGCACACATTAAAAACCTGTTTTGGGGGAATAGATAGATGCTCACTGGTCAGAGATCCCAACTTTGTCATAAGAGTGACAGCAATAACCACAATGCCAAAGAATATTGCTATAAAATATTCATACAATAGACTTTCCTTTTAATTAAAATTTCATTTAGACGAAGACTTGATCAACAAGCCTGCAACAGCATTCCTTTAATGAAATCAAAAATCAATCTCCGTTTAATATTCAAATTATTTCCAGTCATCTCCTCCCCCTCCCCTCATCTCCTTTCCTTTTCTTGTTTCTCTCGTGCTCTTTAAGCATTTACCTCACTATAAATTAATTAGGTAATGTTTTTATTTTCTTTGATCCTATTACTTAAATCATGAAGTATAATCATGAAGGGTTAGTTAACATGTTGTTAGAATTTGGGTAACCCCTGAAACTGTAATTTTAAAAACATACTCGGCTATAGTTTAGGCCCGCGAATCAAGAGAATTATAATGACAAAATTCCACACTGTTCTTATGAAAGTTAAACTAGAATATATATTTATAAGCTATACCACTCTTTATAAATAGCTTAGACTTAGACAACAATAACGAAAAATCACTCTGATTATGCATCTAAATAACATAACAAAATATTTTAACAATTAAGAAGACAAAATTTAAATAATATAATGTGCAATCAAAACGTCCCACTCCAGTATCGAAATGAACCCCTTATCCTTGACTGTGTTTCCTCTGGTATATTGTCGATGTCGTTGATTGTTCTCCACATGCCATTGTTGGTCCTCACTGCTGTTGCTGTCAATATGTGACCATTGAAGAACGTAGGTTTTGGTTGAGAACATTTTTATCAAACTGGAAATTTAGTTACTTTGAAACAAAGGTTCAATGAAATGTTTTCAAATACTATCATTACAAATAGTGACATTGTGTACAATGAAACAGAAAGCCTCGTGCTCCAATTCTGTATGTAGTCTTATATTCCTCACTTTGATAATATTCCTATCAGGTCTCCGTTAGGAAACATCTTCCTTCTCTTTGACCAACTCTTCCGACTCTACGCTATTAGAGTATTCGGGGGTTAAATGTTTATGGTCATTTCTTCTTTTTTATAAAGCAACAACGACCGTTTTTGTCTTTAAGAAACCGGGGAGGAGAACATCTCAATATTTTTAATTAGTTGTTGACTTGTCTGTCACAAATCCTAGAAGTGGCCTTTCTATTGCATTCCATTTTTGCTCAGTTGTCAATACTTTTTTAAAAAATCCACACAAAAATATTAATATTATCTAAAAACCAACTTTTTAAATATAATTTTTCTTAGAAAGGATTATAGAATAATATATATTTTTAAACAAAAAGTCGTATATAAGTAACAGTTTTAGAGTTAGTATGTCAAAAATCAAAAAATTGCAGTAAAAAAAGTTTAAAATCCATAAAGTGCCCATGACAACCACATAACCATTTTCCCCCCTTCTTTTTTTTTCAAGAGATACAAAAGTTTTGGTATTTATTTGTGATTAGAAATTGGTCAAAAAATATAACATTTTAGAAAAGTGACATTTTTAAAAATCAATTTTTATGAAAAAAGTGAAAAGTTATTCATATTTTTAACAAATTACCAAAATTAGTAATAATATCCAAAATACAACTTATTATATATCATTTTTCTCGTTGAAATACATAAAATTCAACTATGTGGTGAAAATAATATTATAAATAAAAATTCTGAAATTTATACCCTATGTCAGGAATCGAAAATCTCCACTAATCGATGGCAAATGTCAAAAAACTAATATATATCATACAATAAAATGTTTGTCATTTTTTTCAAGATATAAAAAAACTTTTGTGATATAGTTGTGAATAAAAGTAGATAAAAATATGTATATCAATTTCAAAAAATTTCATTAGAAAAAAACATGTTTACGATAAAAAAAATAGCTCAAAAGTTCACCAAAGTATTTGGAAAAATTCACCAGAAATAATTTTACTTTATTCAAAACACATTTTGTAATATACCTTTACCTTGAAAAAAGTTTAAATATTGAACTGTAAATTTATAAATTTTCTAAAGTATTTTATTTTATAGTAACGTAGGTCGAGAATGTGGAAAATTATCTTTATGTCAACAAAATTTTAACAAAAAATCACAAACATTCATTTACAAAAATGTAAAAAAAATATTTTAGGTTCCAGAAATACATGCAATAGTTGCAGAATATAATTCTAAAGAGATACTTTTAAAATATATAAATGTTTGTGATTATATATAAACATTGTTCTTATAAAATAAATACTAAAATATAAAATATGAATGTAACAGTAACTGTTTGCAAGTCTAGGCTATGCTTAAATAAACAAAAAACATTAAAAATAATAATTTTCACTCGAATAACAATCACTTGAAACAATAACTAACATATTATAAATTATTACAAAAATACAATGCATAAATAATACTAAAAACCCCAAAATAAACACACAAAACTATTTCATAACCTCTACGATTACGAACAAAAATGGCCAAGGAAAAGTGAAGCAAATTTCCATCCAGAATGCAAGAAGTTGGAAAAAACAGTACTACCAACAAATTAGTCCTACAGATATGTTTTATACACCAACATCTTCGTCTTTCCAATGGTATATAGATCGTCAAAAAAAATCGAAATATTACTAATCGATATTTGACATAGAGTGCCGTCTAACTATGAAAATGAAGACAATTTGGAATGGGCTATTCAAAAGAGAATACAAAATGAGTATACATACAAAAGAGAATACATGTACTATAACAAAGTATAGATGTGGAGTAGTTTGACAAAAAAGTGGACTTGTGACAAACAGATAAATATGACGTAAATTTTGTCTTCTGCTGCAACAAACTGCCGGTTTTTTCCAGCAAATAAATTCAGTATATTTAGCGATTAATTAAATTATTTTTGTTGCAATTTAGGAACTTGTGGCTATAAGAATTTGTAAGTGCAGGTCATTACCTTCACAATGGTACTTATATTATTGAAAAGGAACGATTTTTAGTGGTTGAAATGTTGATTTGTAAAAAAAAAGTGATTTTACATCCTACATTTTACCTCTACATACTACCCTCACGCAAAGTTGCGACAATAGGCTATAAGTTTTCCAGGGATAAGAAAATTAGCACACGAAACTAAAGTGAACTTATAAAGTGCTCATACGGCTGAAAAAGAGCATATTAATTGATATCCGTACAAAATGTAAACCATCTACGAATTTAAACCTACAGATCAGCCAAAATAATTCAATACTGTCAATAATTCCAAAATTTGTTTATAGAAAACGGAGTATAAGTGTTGAATGATGAATATATACTGAGAGGCTTAATTCATCTATCAGGGTACACAAATTCTTAAAACAAAGTTTTAGAACATTGAGGACCCGCACACGGTTCTTGAGCCTACTCTACGTCAGGAAAAAGTTGGAACTTTAATATCAATTTCGCGAAAACGTATTGTGTGACAGATAATCTTTGAAAACAATCAACTCGGAGACATATTCCTCAGATATTGGTCTATCCATTCATGGACAAACTCAATAAAAAAAGTCACTATTAATGCCTACGCTCAACAAGACGAGCTACATACGCGTAAATTTATCATACTTCATATTGCTACTCCAAGACCTCTAGGGGAGACAGTATTAATTTAAAGAAACTTTATACATTAAGATCGCCTGATCCGACACTGTCATTTTCTTTCTCTGGAGAGTATCTAAAAGATCAGTGTACAAGAATAGTTCAAAAACAATTTATCAAACTCTAAAAGACAATCATAACCTATACAATATCCAAATAGGATTACCGTACAAAAACTGTCGAAGATATGTAGGCTATATATAAAAACGGTTTTTCTTTCGTTTTATTAAATACTACAAATTAGTAACAAAAGTTATCAAGTACCTTGTATTCCTATAAGGTGGCTGTTTTTATTTATTTATTTTTTGTAAATCGTTTCTTACAATGACACCGACTCAGTTATTTGTATATATTCACCGATTATACACACACATCACTGAACTAGTTCCAGAGATTTCGTCATCTTGAGTCCCAGTTCTATGTTTCTACTCGCACATATTCACGCGGTTACACACACATACACACAATCACTGAACTTGTTCCAGAGGTTTCGTTATATTGAGTCCCCGCTCTGTTTCTACTCGCACATATTCACGCGGTTACGCACATACAATCACTGAACTATTTCCAGAGGTTGCGTCATCTTGAGTCCTCGCTTTATGTTTCTACTCACATATTCACGCGGTTACACACACACACACACACACACACACATCACTTAACTAGTTCCAGAGCTTGCGTTATCTTGAGTCCCCGCTTTATGTTTCTACTCACATATTCACGCGGTTACACACACACACACACACACACACACACACACACATCACTTAACTAGTTCCAGAGCTTGCTTTATCTTGAGTCCCCGCTTTATGTTTCTACTCACATATTCACGCGGTTACACACACACACACACACACACACACACATCACTTAACTAGTTCCAGAGCTTGCGTTATCTTGAGTCCCCGCTTTATGTTTCTACTCAAATATTCACGCGGTTACACACACACACACACACACACACACACACACACACACACACACACACACACATACACACACCCACACACACACACACACACACACACACACACACACACACACATCACTTAACTAGTTCCAGAGCTTGCGTTATCTTGAGTCCCCGCTTTATGTTTCTACTCACATATTCACGCGGTTACACACACACACACACATCACTTAACTAGTTCCAGAGCTTGCGTTATCTTGAGTCCCCGCTTTATGTTTCTACTCACATATTCACGCGGTTACACACACACACACACACACACATCACTTAACTAGTTCCAGAGCTTGCGTTATCTTGAGTCCCCGCTTTATGTTTCTACTCACATATTCACGCGGTTACACACACACACACACATCACTTAACTAGTTCCAGAGCTTGCGTTATCTTGAGTCCCCGCTTTATGTTTCTACTCACATATTCACGCGGTTACACACACACACACACATCACTAACTAGTTCCAGAGCTTGCGTTATCTTGAGTCCCCGCTTTATGTTTCTACTCACATATTCACGCGGTTACACACACACACACACATCACTTAACTAGTTCCAGAGCTTGCGTTATCTTGAGTCCCCGCTTTATGTTTCTACTCACATATTCACGCGGTTACACACACACACACACACACACACACATCACTTAACTAGTTCCAGAGCTTGCGTTATCTTGAGTCCCCGCTTTATGTTTCTACTCACATATTCACGCGGTTACACACACACACACACACATCACTTAACTAGTTCCAGAGCTTGCGTTATCTTGAGTCCCCGCTTTACGTTTCTACTCACATATTCACGCGGTTACACACACACACACACACACACACACATCACTTAACTAGTTCCAGAGCTTGCGTTATCTTGAGTCCCCGCTTTATGTTTCTACTCACATATTCACGCGGTTACACACACACACACACACATCACTTAACTAGTTCCAGAGCTTGCGTTATCTTGAGTCCCCGCTTTATGTTTCTACTCACATATTCACGCGGTTACACACACACACACACATCACTTAACTAGTTCCAGAGCTTGCGTTATCTTGAGTCCCCGCTTTATGTTTCTACTCACATATTCACGCGGTTACACACACACACACACACACACATCACTTAACTAGTTCCAGAGCTTGCGTTATCTTGAGTCCCCGCTTTATGTTTCTACTCACATATTCACGCGGTTACACACACACACACACATCACTTAACTAGTTCCAGAGCTTGCGTTATCTTGAGTCCCCGCTTTATGTTTCTACTCACATATTCACGCGGTTACACACACACACACACATCACTTAACTAGTTCCAGAGCTTGCGTTATCTTGAGTCCCCGCTTTATGTTTCTACTCACATATTCACGCGGTTACACACACACACACACATCACTAACTAGTTCCAGAGCTTGCGTTATCTTGAGTCCCCGCTTTATGTTTCTACTCACATATTCACGCGGTTACACACACACACACACATCACTTAACTAGTTCCAGAGCTTGCGTTATCTTGAGTCCCCGCTTTATGTTTCTACTCACATATTCACGCGGTTACACACACACACACACACACACACATCACTTAACTAGTTCCAGAGCTTGCGTTATCTTGAGTCCCCGCTTTATGTTTCTACTCACATATTCACGCGGTTACACACACACACACACACACACATCACTTAACTAGTTCCAGAGCTTGCGTTATCTTGAGTCCCCGCTTTACGTTTCTACTCACATATTCACGCGGTTACACACACACACACACACACACACACATCACTTAACTAGTTCCAGAGCTTGCGTTATCTTGAGTCCCCGCTTTATGTTTCTACTCACATATTCACGCGGTTACACACACACACACACATCACTTAACTAGTTCCAGAGCTTGCGTTATCTTGAGTCCCCGCTTTATGTTTCTACTCACATATTCACGCGGTTACACACACACACACACATCACTTAACTAGTTCCAGAGCTTGCGTTATCTTGAGTCCCCGCTTTATGTTTCTACTCACATATTCACGCGGTTACACACACACACACACACACACATCACTTAACTAGTTCCAGAGCTTGCGTTATCTTGAGTCCCCGCTTTATGTTTCTACTCACATATTCACGCGGTTACACACACACACACACACATCACTTAACTAGTTCCAGAGCTTGCGTTATCTTGAGTCCCCGCTTTATGTTTCTACTCACATATTCACGCGGTTACACACACACACACACATCACTAACTAGTTCCAGAGCTTGCGTTATCTTGAGTCCCCGCTTTATGTTTCTACTCACATATTCACGCGGTTACACACACACACACACATCACTTAACTAGTTCCAGAGCTTGCGTTATCTTGAGTCCCCGCTTTATGTTTCTACTCACATATTCACGCGGTTACACACACACACACACACACACACATCACTTAACTAGTTCCAGAGCTTGCGTTATCTTGAGTCCCCGCTTTATGTTTCTACTCACATATTCACGCGGTTACACACACACACACACACATCACTTAACTAGTTCCAGAGCTTGCGTTATCTTGAGTCCCCGCTTTACGTTTCTACTCACATATTCACGCGGTTACACACACACACACACACACACACACACACACATCACTTAACTAGTTCCAGAGCTTGCGTTATCTTGAGTCCCCGCTTTATGTTTCTACTCACATATTCACGCGGTTACACACACACACACACATCACTTAACTAGTTCCAGAGCTTGCGTTATCTTGAGTCCCCGCTTTATGTTTCTACTCACATATTCACGCGGTTACACACACACACACACACACACACACACACATCACTTAACTAGTTCCAGAGCTTCCGTTATCTTGAGTCCTCGCTTTATGTTTCTACTCACATATTCACGCGGTTACACACACACACACACACACACACACATCACTTAACTAGTTCCAGAGCTTGCGTTATCTTGAGTCCTCGCTTTATGTTTCTACTCACATATTCACGCGGTTACACACACACACACACACACACACACACACACACACACACACACACACACACACACACATCACACGCACACCACTTAACTAGTTCCAGAGGTTGCGTTATCTTGAGTCCCCACTCTGTTTCTACTTTGAAGCATCTGCAATCTGAGTTAACGTGATTGTGACGCCTACTACATACTTCACTGCTATCTTATTATTTCACTGACTTCTTGAGTGCTACAATACTTCTAAAAACAAATGTTAAAGGATTAAAGTTTTGTATTGAAAATAAAAACAGCAATTTGAACACCTTATGTAAAGGAACTCTTTTTTTCCAGTCTTTGAACTACTTGTAAATACGGGCCTTTATAAAACAGTCAAGAGCAGTTGAATTATTTCAGGTAATTCATAAAATTTAATCTAAACTAACCTGTCAACTTGAAACCACAGAGCTCTATGTTTGTATTACAGTTGCTTCACGTGCTATTTGTAATTAAAAAATGTATGTTTTTAGTATAATATGTATGTGATGTATAAAATATAATATTGGTAAAAGTGGCCTTATTAGCGAAACATGTTGCCAAATAAAATTACAATAAAAGGATCTACTCTTGGCCGTTTTATATAAGTATGTTTTTTATATTTGCAAATACATTTAATTAATTAATTTTCTTTATTTCAGTACAATCTAAACTACTCACAGAGAGACGTTTTGCACGTAGGCCTACTGTATAATCACTTTAAGCAATAATTCTTCACTTTTTAATTGCCTATAATATATGTATGATTAACTAATATAAATACGTAATATTTCATCTTCAATTATTTATAAAATAAAAACTAAAAGAAATAATGATGTTTAAATTTCACAGATAAATATTTCAGTAACTTTTGCTATCAGTTTTATTCAACAAGCTTGAGTAAAATATTTCTTGGCATTGTCCCCTGAGTCATGTAGGTCATTTCGAATGTTACTTTCTATGTGACCATTGGGGATGAAGTTCTTTAAAACTAAAACGTGACTTCTGTGCTAATATTTCATTCCATAGTTTGATATATTTAGTGTATAACTTCCTACAAATATAATATTTTTGACACACATGAGTACATTTATTTATTTAATAAAAAATAGATGGAATCATTACTGTCATTTTAAGAACATACGAATATAATGTTATCTGCAAAACCCTACTTTAAGGCAAACTAATTATGTCTAGGTTGAAATAAATTTGGCCTATATATATATTCCAGTGAAAATATTTAATTAAACTGCCAGTGACATATAACTAACTTAAATGATAACAAATTTATAAATGATTAATTGATAATAGAAAAATGAAGTCTAATACTAATAATAAACTAAAGATATTTCTTCTACTTTTTTTATTGTTAGGGCGAAGGCTTATTCTTCATCGCTGATACCTCATTTTACCTACGTTATCGTTCCATCGACTTTTGTTCTTCCTATACGGTGTCTACCGATATGTTTTTTGTATCGAGCAATTTTTACCATAGTGTGGTCCATTCACCTTTCCGTTAGCTTACACAGTCAACAATATTATCGGTCTGACATGTTCGTCTTACAACCTCAAAGGGTTTTTTTTCCCGAGATTAGACGAAGCACCCTCTTCTCTGCTGTCTCCTCTAGCGGCTTAGTTTTTGAAGTTCCTGTTCTTAATTCGGCTGTGCAAATAATAATAGCCCCAATGATAGGTTTTAAGATGCTGGCCTTTGTTTCTAAGTTTGAATAATTGCGGTTGAAATGTTGAAATATTTGCGTAACTAATGGGATGATCAAATATAATCAATGAAGAAACTGAAGACACAGACTGTCTACAGAAAACGGAGATTGATTTCTGATTTAGCGTTGTGTTATGCAATCAAGCGTTACATTAAATATTGTCTAATTGAAATTCTTTTTCAAACCATGGGCAAAACGAAGAAAATAAATTGTACCCAATAAACTAAAAGTGCCACATTTTACGTTTTTATTAGTTCAACAGTAATAGTTTGATTTCGTTTTCTATCATTTGTTTTTCACTGTTTTAAAATGATTTAATGAGGCGTCTCCTCATTGTTGAAAACTTCCAACTTAACTCTTTTTTACAAAAAAAGTCTTGAAGTTATCTTTCGGAGTAAAAACTTTATCGTGTACCAGAAATCCATGGCAATAAAACCATTTGTTTTGTAAATTGTATTGATTTGGGCTGTTTCAGTTCTTGGGATCGTTGTGGGTCTGGAACACATCATTAATTATTGTTGTCTAATTTAAACATAAAAGGGTCTAAGCGACTTAACATTTTAGAAAGCACATTTTTGATTAGGCCTACTACAGATTTTCTATAAAATATAATTTTATGATACAATATGCAAATGTCATAGAACACTATTTGGAATTTTACTGTTTTCTTAGATTTCTACATTTATTCTTTTTTTTTTTTTTTTTTTAACGATTGTAATTTTGGCTCATTTTTTTAATGTTTGAGACTTATTGGTGTTTACTTCATTGAAATATAGCATCTTTATTAAATATATATATATATATATATATATATATAAAACATGGATACGCTACAACTCATAAGGTCTACCCGTCATTATATAAAATGTATTGTTTTTAAATGGACTATCGATGTTGTTTTGAAACAAAAACTAAACTTCTAACCAAAATATGTGGATGTTGGAAACCTCGTAAAATGGTTTAATCTTGCAGGGTTTATTTTAAAATCTATTTAAAGAGTTACTAATTTTTTTTTATATTACTATTGTATTTGCATCTAGATTAAATATTCCATAACACATACACTAATTAATGTAACTAATTGATATTTTGTATCACAATGTACCAGATACAAAAACAATTAACTTTTATAGGACACAATCATTTAAAAAATATATAGCTACGATGATAAATGCGACTATTTTAAATGAGAATTTGTTTAGCTTTTATGTAATCAATAACTTACTTAACCGTAGAACAAATCACCTGTCGTATTTACGAATATTAAAGCCACGTTGTAGCCAAGTTCCCTCTAACAGAACGTAGTATTACTAATGTCCTTCAATTATTGGTTAACTATTAGTGGATAGATCTGTTCAAACTTAATAGGCTTACGTAATTCACTAATTAAATTATATGAAACTAAAGTAAAATTACTATTTGGAGCAATTTTATGAACATTAGAACCGATAATAAGTTATCAACCTTTTTTTTTTTTTCAATCTTTACGCTGATTAAAAACATAATTTGATATAAGAACTAGAAACCCCCAGCAAATTATACCAACTTATTGTCTTAATAAACAATAAGTTTACTTATTGTGATTAATAAACACTTACAAATTCACTTGAAATACCGATTCAAGCTAGTAAATCACACTTACCTAGTAAATTTATATCCAATAAGTACATTATAAAACACTTATTGGCCCAACACATGGAATGAGTATAGATAACCTACTTACTCCACATTGAATAATTTCCCTGTAAGTAATAAATCCTATTAGCTCTGAATAAAGGTGTAAATCCTGCTAGGCATCCTCGGTATTGCCAAATCCGTACTCACTCATGTGAGCCCCGGAGAGTAAGAAAAAGAGAAGTACATGCTGCTTTCCTATCCCGTCACTTTTTTCCACATGCACTTCTCGCCGAATCCTATTTGCCATGCTCTGTTATTGCCGAAAATGTTTTGCTTATGAAATACTAAAAGTCGTTCAGACTTTAAACATAAAAAGTTTTATATTAAGAAAAGTGAAGAAAGTTAGTTAATTGAATTTTAACTTTAGAAGTGATGACTACAGTAGTTAGCTCTGCGAATTGGGAATAATAAGTTAATTTGTTTTTGTTTCTCCAATTTATTTATATCTAAGTGATTGTTTTAACTACGGGGTTCAATTTTAATAAATAATTTCAATATTTAAATTTTTTATTTTTAAAAAGTAATATATTAACTTATGTGTGTATTTGTAGGTATATGTATTTTTAGTGAATATATAATTTTTTTTGTCATTTTTATAAAATATGAACTTTTGAAAAAATATATATTTCACTTTTACAAACATTTCTATTATTATTTTTATTTGCTTATATTTGCTTATATTAATATATATATATATATATATTATTTTTTATATGGCTTTATTGGAACTATATTTTTTCCAACTTACAAATTTAAAATAATCAGAACAAAGTGTTCATTCTATGTGATATTTTACACTAATGTTCATAGTAGCCTATTTAATTTAGTCTTCATCTTGGGTAAAAAACCAAATAATAATATACGTTTCTCTAAAAATAAAAACGATTTAATTTTTTTAAACACATATTAGTATGTTTTTTCTTTTATATAATATAAATTTTTCATAATTGACAAACGACATATGTTTAATAAAAAAAAAGCACATCTACTACACATTATATTTTTTTATTGGCTTATTTTTTAGATCAAAAGTTAAGACCACAAGAAAAAAACACGGTCATAAACAAACATTACAATTAATTTTAGATTATTATATGTGAATTTTTATAATTTGTTTTATTTGTATTATTTTTTAAAATACAACACAATTTACTAATTTTAAAAACTGCAATATTCAAAAAACACACATTCAAACACACATTAATATGCATATTTTATAAAATTTAAAGAAAAAAACAAAGACTGACTATACAAGACCAGACTTTAAACACCAATGCTAGACCAATATCAAAACCAAGACAAAGATTTGGTAGGTAATTACAATATAAACACCAAAATGTCCAAGGCTCGGCCTTGGTCTTGCATTTGTTTATCAATTATCCTCATATCAGATAATTCCACATGAAAGTAAAAGGATACAGATGAACCACTTCACCAACAACAGCTGTGTCCTGCAGAACTCTTTGTTAGCAAATACTACAAATATATACAAACTAGCTAACAATTTAGAATGAGATTAAAAAGAAAATTTTATAGACAAAGATTCAACAAAAGGAAAAACCTTACTGGCCCGAAGAGAGATACTTAATCCTTAATTCAATCACGTCATCATCCTAACCTCACGTCAGCCGATAAAGGTTTAACAAGACAATTTCTAGTTACAAAGACTAAAGAAACAAAACAATATGCCATCTGGTTCATGACGGTATCAGTATTTAAAGAGTGAAATAATTTTATGTCTTACTAAACACGTCATCGAAGGATTATGTCTGGAAAACCAGTTAGAATCTATGTATCTAGTAAGTATATAGCTGAGATAAGTCTTGGGAGATTTGGATTTTTCGTTTATAGGAATGGACTTATAGGAATGATCTCAGGCTTATGTACTTGTAAACACGCATCTAGTTCTAGGTCATATCCAAAACTTTTCACTATCCACATTCACCAAATCTTTTTTCTATATCTTTGAAGCTGACTTTAATAAATCAAACATCTAGATACCGATATTTTAAGTCAGTTAATACAACGCTACCAACATACAACTTATTACAGAGATACCTGATAAATAAGTGGACAAATATAAATAACATCCAAAGATGAAAAGTCAATAAATTATGAATATTTGAGAAAAATTCATTATACTAGTTTTTCTTTTCTCCTAGTATAACCAGAAGTGATGCACGAAATACACAATAACATACCTCCAAACACAAATATGTTTAAGAAAATATTTTCTCAACATGCATGTATAAACCCTGTGTGACTAAAGGTGATGTGGTGGCATATTAAAGCTGTTTTATGTAATTACTCCCCGTTTGTTGAACTTTACAAAGTAATATACTGTCAGGAAGTAACAAGATTCACATAATGTAATTAACCTTCGTCTCTAGAAGTTTTCAAATTATAAACACTAACATAATATGTCATTTTTGTTTGATTAAGACTTGTGATGCAGCAATTCACACCTATTGTAGTAACAATTAGAAGTATAGTCTACATTTAAAAAACTCTATTTACATCGATTTTACAAGTTTCTTCTAATAATAGTTGTTAATACATTCCATAATGTGTTCCATACATTTAGTAAAGCACAAATAAAGCATAGTAAAGCATTATCAAAAACAGTAAAGTAATCTAAAAAACAAATTGGCTGTAAATATGTATCCAGCCTTGTTAGTTAAACCAAACCGTACACAAATTTTATAGAAATACTGTACTATAACAGCCAATGAGCCCATTGGCTTTGCTGAACACTTTTCCAAAGAGCTCATTTCAGATGAGCTTGCAATCGTAGCTTAATCCAAGATACATCACCTACCGAGAAATTCTCTGTTTGAAGTTATTTGCTAATGATGGAAGTTCAATTTTATTATTATACATTTTGGGACATTTGCCATCATTTGTGTGTTAAAAATCAAAACACGACGTTAGGTTAGGCGACTAGGCGGTTAGGCCTAGTCGATAAATCGAAAATTGCAGAACATATATGGTCCGAAAATCACAAATTTAATTGGGAAGAGGCAAAAATCATACACCGGGAAAGTAACTTATACAAACGTAAAATAATTGAAGCCTCATATATAAAACTAACGGACAATCCTATCAGCCAATCAAGTATAGAAGTAGGGCCATTATGGCTCCCATTATTAAAAAAATAACTAAAATTTGATTATAATACCCCTACAACTAAAAAACAAGCTGAAATTTTACCTGTTAAATCGCCACAAGGGGTTGTAACCCGTTCTCGGGCTAGGAAGCTTAATACACTAACAATAGGCCACTCCCTTAATAGTTTGTCACGCCTTCTGGACCACGTCACTTGTTGCTGTATCTTTGATACAACAACACGTATTTGATGTTAGTTGTGTGTTACCGTGATTGTGTTTTTTGACTTCTCAGTTTTAGCTCTGAGATGCATGCTTAGATATTAAGGTTGGTGGTATTCTTATTTAATTTACATAGGCTTAGTTTCTAGTTTCATGTTTCTTTAGTTTTTAGTCACTTGATAACGGGGAATTGATTCTTATTCCCGAAACGTCGTGTTTTGATTTTTAACACACAAATGATGGCAAATGTCCGAAAAATGTATTATAATAATACCGAGAATAGCTAAACAGAGTGTTTTCCAACTTCAACCAGGAAAGAGAATCCAAGTTTATTTTACCTAGTGAAGGGAACGATGACGAACCATGAGGACTAAATGTTTTCATATTCCTGATTATAATACCTACCTCTGTAAGTTCGTCCAAGAGGCCTTCAACCTACAAGTTATAAAGGAGGGGTTAGAGAACCCTTCCCTGTGGGTAACTTCTAGTGGGAGCAACCTTCACTAACTCACCTTGAAAGTTGGCGCTGTGATAAGTCTGACAGCACAGAATCGATCCATCTGCAGATATTGGAATCAATTCCACACCGTCGAGCCTCACGCACTATTACCTTCAACGGAGTGGTGCCAAAATTACATTTCTATAAAGTTATCTCCTTAGCAGCCAGACTGTCCTCAACTCTGGCGACCAGTTCATGGGAGGTATTAACTTACCAATCTAATGAGCGTTTTAATTTCTATCTAAGGGAATTCCTGAGAGAACTCACCTTTTTACATACATTTCTACTAACATTTTTAGAGTGTTCAGAAGAAACGAGGAAAGTCTAATGGGTCGATATGACTTGGCATTAGTGAAATCTGATCAATTTTTCTTAGGAGTAAATGTTACCCTACTGAGGTGCCAAGCGTGTGGGATATCCACACAGTAAGCAGGCTGGCTTTGAAAAGTTCGCACAATAACTTATAGAGGGACTACGGACCTTTCTGCACCGAGGCAGGAAAGATACCGTCTCCTCTTGGAAACTTGAATAGAACTCAGACACACTGGATAATAATTAAAATTAGTTTAATTGAATTAGTTCTAATTAAAACACACTGGGTACAGTGACTGTACAGTCCACCCGAGTTGCTCTCGACCAAACTCGTTTAAGTCTTACTATTGTCAAATATCTAATTATCAACTTATGACGTAAATTTATTCAAGATGACAGTTATTAGTTGAACATAGTACGGTATATT
Source organism: Aphrophora alni (assembly GCA_963513935.1). Classification (NCBI taxonomy): domain Eukaryota; kingdom Metazoa; phylum Arthropoda; class Insecta; order Hemiptera; family Aphrophoridae; genus Aphrophora; species Aphrophora alni. The sequence goes on from OY740767.1 coordinate 91,209,746, forward strand.
GCTTACATATGAGATTTGATCAATGTAAAACTAAAAGTATTTAAAGATGTCGTTATTCAACGATTTTCTAATTTATGACGAATTCACTGCTAATGTATATATAACTGGTAACTTACTTTATATCGAGAAAGAAGACAAGTAGCTATATAGATTGATTCCCATTAATTGTATATCCAAGTTCTGTAATTAAATGAGCTTTCCTCATGAACAATTTCTTTAATTGTTGCAGTCTTTAAAAGTTTACACAAATAGATTTGAAGTTACAGAACTAAACTTGTTTTAAGTAGAGACTATAGATCTTAACTTTTCCCTCAAACGTTCAAGAATGAAGCTTCTAACCAAACTTCCTTAGGCTATTAAAGTATAACTTTTTCTTCAATTAATTTTATAACTTGTAAAAAAAAAGTTTTATCAGGACGAAGAGACAAAAGTATTTTTTATGATATGAAATTTGAATGTGGTTTTTCTATTTGTATTCTCCTACATCAGTTCATTATAAGTCCAAATTTTGGTTACCAGATTAATTATAAAGATTTTGCCTTTTGGACTGCTGCTATAGCTTATACCCGCTGGAAAAGAGCTAAATGCGAAACATTGTAAAATTTCTACACACAGACCATGGCTATGTTTAGGGGTGCTAATATAGAATTAAGTTTTGGTAAATTATTATGAAAATACAAGACATTAAACTATATTAACAACTTTTAAAATTTGTAGAAAATAATCTGCTCTCCCTGATATATATACATTACTGATTACATATTACTGTGTAGGATGAATGTCCGAATTTTTCTTACATGTCACCACTCTCTTGAAGTACCACAACACAGTACTAGAAACTGAAATAAGGATAGAGACTTTTCTTATGCCAAATGCACAAAGTGTCTGGTTTAACTAAAAGAATCAAAACCAAAATTAATAATTTTCAAAATCTGTACATAGAAAAACGAACTTTCTACTAGATCATCCCATTATCCATGATATACTTTATGGAGTATGCAGTGTGAAGAAGAAAAAAAAAGAAGGAAAAAAAAAATGTAGACTTTCCACGCTCTGGAAACATATGGTCATATGATGTAAAACAAACAGTACGGTATTTAAAATTTCATAATAAACTTTTTTTTTTTATTTTGTACAAACTTGATATAAATTGAGCGCAACATTTTGTCTTCCCTCACCCAGTTCAGTTGGAACGTTTGTTTTTGAAACAGTTAATATGTTTATATTGTTTTTTTATTTGTTTTGTTGGTTAAGAGTGCTTCCATGCGTTCTATTTGTGGGAAACAAAAACTAATGTTTAGCGACTTTTGTATTGTAACAAATCAAATAATATGTCTACAAGTTCACAAATATCATTAACTACAACTACCAAAAAGGTAAATACAAAGTCGTTAAATTTATATATCACCCTCCACTTTACAAAACAGAACCATGATCAGAAATTGGACTGTGTCTCAAGAAACACTTCTATTAACGAATAGCATTCACTATTTATTAAACTTGAAATTTGTATGTTTGATGACACTTTGGCTTTGTTCTATACCAGGTTAAGACGATGGGTCAAACAGGGAAGGAAAATCGCTTGTGTTGTTACTTTGATTTTCTACTGAATACTATTTAATTGCCCTGACATTACACTAGCCCCATCAAAACAATGTTGTATAAGTTTTGATTTATAGCTAAATGTGAATGCTACTTGATACAATAAAATCTGTTCGAACTGACACCATAAGTCCCAAAAACCTTTCCACAAACTTACCTCAATGTGTAATATACCGAATTATTACTACATCGCGATTTTGGGGCAATATCTGTGCTATCATCTACTTGGATAGAAAAGAAAATACAATTTATTGTTTAATTTTCAATGTGTTAATCTATGTATTAAAAAATACACTTATTTGTCATTTTTAGTTGTTTTAGATCTACAGGTAAATACGAATGAGATTTTTAAAATAAATTCTTAACTTTTTTAATTGAGATTCTTGAATCTCTAAAGGACTTATTATAATTAAGTGTTTTAATAGTTCTTTCAAAATCCTTACGAATAAAAAAGGGAAATATCTTCATAATATCCGCAAACTGCTAATTCTTGTCAACCCAAGAGCTATAGTACACGAATAGGCAAGTGTGTAAAACTTCTGTTCAGCCGGACTTTTACATTTAATACACAATCTAGAATTTTATTTCAAAGCCTCTTCAATACCACATAAATTTTGCTTCAATTTTGAAAAAGGAAATGCACAACGCAAGTGCTATGAGGAACTTACGTGTCTGTGTAGATCACGAGTTACGTTACCAAAATCGTCAAACCCATATTTATTCCACCCTCCTGATTTTGCGCTAACAGTTAAGCAAGGCATACAGAATAATTTATTTAAATAGTGACTACCACATAAATACTTAAATAGCGGGTACCATGATGTTTTCAACTTCGGTAATACACTTTTCTTTTTTTTCTTCCTAAATTTATTTACTTGTAATAAAGCCACAGGTTTTCCATTAGACAAAATATCTTGTCTTACATCATGATCTCATCTTTAATAAAGTTGTTTCGAATAAAACACAAATGAAATCGTTCAACGGAAAAATTGCAATGGACAGAAAAACAACAAAAAAAAAACTTTATAACTAAAGCAATGAAAGCGACTAATTCAGTCTTTCACTTCTCATATCACCATAGTAACTGCAAAAGTACGGCAGATCAGTGAAGAGGTCTACATGTCTAGTGAGTTGTCTGGTAATCACCCGTATTTGAAGAGACTTTAATGTATCACTTAGGAGGAACAATCAGGGGTGTTCCCTAGTAAGTGACAATCTTATTCCCCGCTAACGACTCGGGGAACTTCAGTTAGCGTCGAAAAGAGTAGGACATTCCTTCCACAATAAACTACCCCCCTCTCTCTCTCTCTCTCACACACACACACTATCTCTCACACACACTCTTACTCGTTTCCTCTCTCTCTCTCTCTTTCCCTCACTCACTTTCACTTTCTCTCTGTGTAAAATATGACACACTCAGTACCGCAGTGCCATATGTAAACCGATGGTAATTATACAAATTGATGGTTTCATTTTTGTACAGGTGAAATGATACTTCACCCACTTCATCCAACAAGCCGCCACTGGAAAGGATGAGTCAAAAGTACAATGATTGCCATCAGTTATTTTTTAAGGTGACGGATTAAAATGTTACACAAACTTGAGGACATAATGTGACTCAGTTTAATCCAAACCAACTATGTAATAAACAAATTTCAATTAAGAAAGAGAACTTGGAACCAACATTGTTATTGTTAGGTTTTTATTAATAAATAAAATAAAAAGAAGCTATAAATTCAAATTAAATCTTTAAACAATAAATCTTCAATCTTATTAAAAAGAAATTCTTGTCAGAGTATTGTTTTTCATAATGTTATTTTCAATATCATTATCGTTTTTAGAAAACTAATTCATAACTAACTGTTTATAAGTTCACATTTTTGTTTTTAAAACCAATCTTAGTTTTGGTTGGCATTTTATAAATGGTTATTTCACCGTCTGAAATATATTTTGTAATAAAATCATACTATGTTATATTTTTAGGTAAAACAAATGCAATACAACTTAATTAATGTATCTGATATGGAATATTTTGAATCTCCATTTTAATTTGTTAGTCTATTTTTCAATTATTATCTCAACCTTTGTGCAAAAATAAATCAAATCTTTAGATATTTTAACCACAAAATTGGACATACTAGTAGTATTAAGGAAAATTTATATTTCAAGATCGATTTTTGTATATTCTATTTATTATATTTGTACATTTTTTTATTGTGTATATATATATATATATATATATATAAACACACATATATGCTTTTTCCAGTTTAATTGGAAATAGAGTCCTAAGATAATTTATGTGTTTTTTTTTCTTTTCAAACTCTAAACATTTAAAACTCACCCGATTTATACAGTTTAGGTTTTGAAACCTTAAACATAAACAGTACATAGACTAATAACAAATTTAAAATATCAATATTTAGTATACAGAAAATTATGTAATGTGTCAACAAATAAATGTCGGGTTTTGTACAGATATTCGTATTGATGTTTCCTGAGTTCAAAAAGTATTTGGTTTTTAAGACATATCTGTCTATTTGTCAAACACTACAGCCAAATGAGTGTGCCATTGTTGATCAAATTTATTATGTGGGTATATTTTGTCAGTGTACAAGACCAGAAAAGAGATATACAAATTATGACTAAGTGTTTTTAATTTGCATAGAATATTGTATAGCACACGTGAGAGTGATCTAGTAGCATTATTAGTTTTTACCTAAATTAACTATAAGAAAAACAAGGATTCCCCGAACCACGAAAACAGGAAACAAAACTAAGACTGTGATAATTCCAGTTAAGTTGGTTATATTCCCTTATGTACATTTCGTTGACATAAATCATCCTTAAAGGTTTAGTGAGGATAATAGCGTTACGCTTGTAGAGTGTTCGAGTGCTACGGATCCTTTATTTTATGTTCTATTCTTCTTCTTTTTAATAAAGCGATCTTGACTAATATGTTTTTCTTCTCTCTACAATAAGAAGGAAAAATTACTTTACTTTATTAGGTAAACTTAAAAAGATTTGCTATTAATCATTTTTGATATGTTAATGCTTCTTATATAAATGCAATTTATTTAAATAAGGCAGTCACTGTTCACATCTGTATTAAAGATGGAAATCCTCAGAATATTGTACAGTGCAATTTCCTACCTCAATATCAAGGTTTTTACTTTCACTTAAAAGGATAAAGTATGTTCGTTTTTATTTAAAACCTGTAGGCCTAATTCTACAAACTCTACAAACTAATTCTACAAAAAATTTAATAATTTAACCTCTATCCACATATTAAGTGAATTAATAAGTATTTATTCTGTAGGGTGGGAGAATACTGAAATAAAGTGATTTAAAGTTGGTTTTCAATGAACAACGGAGTTATACAAAACTAGGAGGATTACGTTGTTCTTGATGAGAGAACATGGTGTATCATGGTTGGTCGGGAACGCTTGTATTTAAGAAGTTTGTGATTTGTTTCATACAAATTTCCCTGACCAACCCCTTTCATAGTCAAATTTACTGTTTTCAAGAAACTAAAAGTAGTAAATACCCCACTCGATATGGCAGGCAAAATTAGCTACCAATGAAGACATGTCTGTATTGTATATGGCTGTAACATGTCTACAGTAATCTGTTGAGAATTCTCACACCTCAATAAGAGAATTTTTCATTGAACATGGCTACAGGTCACTATTTTTTTCCATTTTTAAACATCTTTAAAGCAGTATAAAAAATATGTCTTTCAACTATATCAAAAATACAAACATTTTTCTATATAAAATATTTATTTATGTCTATTGAAATTTATTTCATTTCCAAAAGCAATTACGCAGTTAGTTTTCTGATATATAGTTCATAAATACGTGTATTCTGATAAGAAAAATATTGATTCTATTGGTTTGTGTTACATGTTTAAAAGTAGTGTATCTACTTATTTTCTTTTGCTTCCGTAGTACCAGATATAAAGAGTCCCTAAAATATGAGTCCAAGTAATAAGCACCTTTCTTGAAGGGATGGAGTTAATACAGCATTCAAAGTTTTAGTGTAAGGGTTAAACCATAATTTTAAAAAACTATCAAAATTGTTTCAAGCATTTAAAACATAGTTCTGTACAACAGGCAGAATGGTTATAAGTCAGGTACTTTCAAATAAAAATAATACTTTCAATAGCGTGGTAATTTTGAACTGAAAACTCAATATAGGCTACTAAAAAAAGGTTAAATTGTATTTATACAGTAATTAAATCACAAGAACGTGAACATTGTTTTAATATCTTTAACTTGATTTTACAATTTTGAATACTTTAAAAAACAGTTTTTATTTTTAAAGTTACGTCTATTATAAAGATAATTTTCAATTGAAAATAAAGACAGTGGAAAACTTTACAGACTATCAAATCTTCACTCCTTACAAGTGCCAAAAACATAAAACTTTACCCATATATTTAAAATAATTACCAAGTTGGAGCAAAATTTAGTTGGCAATGAATATATATATAACAGTTTAAAAAGCTGGCTATATATAACATCGCAAATTGCCGCCTCTAAAACATTAAAAAGTCCAATTATTTATTAATAATGGCTGGTGGGTATTTGAATAAGGTGTGCTGTGTAGAATTAACAATTTAAAAATTCATTTGTCCTACTGAATAACCGATGTATTAATTAATTACATTATTATACAAAAAACAAATTTAACTGAATATTATAAAACATGTTGTTTATATATAAATTCCATTCTTCTATTTTTGCGTTGATGAACATTTTCAATAACCTTTTCATTAATGTTTCTTATTTGTAAAAACATGCTTTTTTCGATTGATATCATACACAGCCTTGTTGAACTTTTCTGGTTCTTGGACTCATTACATCCAAATTCAGTCTTTTTAGCGTTGATAAACACCGTACTGGTTCTGCCATTGTTTACGTTTCTTTAAGTTCAAATGATGGTAGACGTTCACTAAAACGGCCAAAATTCTCTTGATGCTAATCTTTTTTAACTTCTACGCAAATACAGTGACTTACTTCTTACTTTCCATAACTTACTCGTATGTTCACAATACGAGTTTTCTGAATTGCGGATTTGAGAAATTGCTCCATACAAATTATGTAATGCTCTTTGGATCTTAATAGCACCCACGTTCCTTTGTTGGATTTGATTACGGTATATAATATTTCCAGTTGAGGCATTATTTTATGGAACAGTTCTATCCTAATCAAATATGTTTCATTTGTTTAATAATCTTAAGAATTATTTAGATTTTTTAATTGTTTTATCAGAAGTCCTCAAAGATTGCAATTCTTCGAAACACTTTCAAACACTGGACTAACAGTTATTTTATTAAAATTCCAACGTGTGTTTGAAAATTTAAGAATGTATACGTTAATATGTTTTTCTAACACTACTAATCTCTGTGTGGAGATTTTAAAAGAAATGCAGCTATGGCTGCGACACTTACAAAAATAAACGCACTAATTTAATTGATGAAATTGTGTTTCATTACAAGATGTAGTTGATGTGCATAACAATGTATGAAATGACCATATTTGAAAACGTGTTGTATTTTGTACAGACCCTTGGCTGTTCACCATTTAATATTACCCCCTTCGTATGTTTGGGCTATTAACTTATTCGGACCACTTTAACAGCACTTTGTTTATTTCATTAAGTAAACATTTCAATAAACCTTCCGCGGAAATATTTCATGAAGTGAACACCCCCCCCCCCCATCGTTCATACACTACACGTCGAAGTTCATAATGGAAAACGATAACTGAGTGTACATTTTCAGAAATGTTTCTGGTCTAAACCCGGTAGAATTTTTAAAATCAGTTAGCTCCAATATAAAATAGTTAGTATATTGATTAATAAATCATTGAACATGCCGCATTTAAAAATTTTAAGTTACCCTCATCCAAGAGGTACGGATGAAAATAATTTTTAAAAGAGACACCCTACAAACAAATTTTGATTCAACAAACATCTATAAAAAAGTCTAAAGAGTTCTACTTGCTAAACTAATACTCTAATGGTAAATGTTCACCAATTTTCTACAAATTTGGCAATAACGTACTTATAAAAAAATTTGAACTTTTTTATAGAGATTTTAAAATAACAGCTGTTTGACTATTGTTTTACACAAAAATCTTTAGGTTCTACTCAATTTCATAATAGATTTTACGCACCTTTAAAATTTAAATCCAATTATTCCCAAATCTCTTTCTTACTATACACATTTGGTACAGCATACCACAGCATTTGATTGGCACAGCATACTGGGTCACGCTCAGCATACAACCATGAGGGACATCACCCTCTAACACCCTCTAAATGATAATGATCAGACAACATAGTTCCAACACGCACTCTGAAATATCTGTTGCTAAGGAAGTTTTTTATAAAAGCAAGAATATTACCATTTATACCTCATGATTTTAAAGTTTCAGTATACCTCTTCGCCAAGCCATATCATAGGTCTTTTGATATCAAAAAACACTGCAACCAGTGTCTGACGCAAGAAAAAAGCATTTTGTATGGCAGACTAAAAGAACAAGCTGATCGGTAGATGAACGACCCTGCCTAAAGCCACATTGTTCATTACAAAGCTGCCAGTTACTCTCGAGGTACCAAATAAGGCGCCGATTGACCATTCATTCTACCAGGTTGCAGAGCACACTAGCAAGAGAAATGGGGCGGTAACTTCCAGGCTCAGTTCTTTCTTTACCTTGTTTTAGAAGAGGTAAAGAAAGACCTGGTTTTCTATAGCCTTCAACCAAGCCTCTGGAAAACATTGCTCTTCGGGTATATGTGTAGCATTCAAATTTAAAAAAAAATCACCTCTGCAAAAATCTCATTAACTCGTTTTCCACATACACTACTTCCGTCGCTTGACAGATGCTGCCACCCGGCGAGATTATCCAAAACTAATGATCATATGACATCGGAGGGTAAAGTACAACGGCAAGTCAGCCTATCTGCGCTAATACCCGTTATCTAGTCTACCGGTAGTCACTCACAATGCCTGACAATTTTACATCGTTACGTTAGATATAATAATTTTTCTTCTGATTCTCAAAAATTCTGCTTCAGTTTCAACGATGCTTAATCTACAGTTTCTGTGCGTTTTAGTCTATAATGTTAATTAAATTATTATTTTCACGGCACAAGCTCACGTGAACTGCGACAGGATTTTCCAGGTACTCAGCCTTACAGGTTTTATCATATTTTAAATTTTTGTTAATGCTTTAAAATAATTTATTAATTATCATGTATTCTTTAAAATATGTATTTCATGTTTTATTTAATATTCAATGTTCTTTTGAAACTGAGTGATTATAAAAATTTACTTTTTAAAACATACTTTACAAAACCTTGTAAAGGCACATTTTGAGTTTTGAACAATTATGTGAAATAAGTGCAAACTAATGTTGAACTTTAAATGATCAAAATATCTTATTGAACATGTCAAATATAAAACAATTGGAGAAATCTGTTCTAAATCAGAAAATTTCGTTTTACAGACTTTTGCAGATCTTTGCAAGTCTTATACAAGCTTTGTTTCAAACAAAATTAAATATATATAAATAGATTTATAATCATCTAAGAAGCTTTTAAGTACCATCTTAACGAATTTCTGTTATACAATCAATTTTCTTTAATTTTGACAAATAACCAGATATTTACTTTAATAATGAACTTTAATGCTACAACATGTCTGATTTTGTACAGACGCTAAAAAACATGTTTTTTGCTATAGCTAATATGCTGGTAGAAGAAACACAGCTAAAGATCTAAACATGTTTCGCCCTGTTAACAAAACACGTTTTGTTTCAACATAGCTTCAGAGTTTCACGTGCACAAAAGTGATGTTACAAAAAAAAACTGACTTTATAGAACTTTAATTAAACTCATATTGTATATGTGCCTAAATTTACTTCAGCGAATATGTTTCTCTTAAAAACTATCTTTTAGATGTAGACTTGTGAAATTAATTATAAAATATATAAAAAAAATTATTTGGGTGGAGCCTGCATGCAAACTTTCGGTCCTAACAACCTCCAAGAGGTTATTTTCTAAATTAAAATAATTGACGTCAATTTAAAAAATTAATATTCAAAATTTTCATTTCTTTTCTTTTAAAATAAACTACTCTTTTCATAATAAATTCTTTTATCTAAAACATATATATTTATTGGCCAACATAGCATTTAAGAAATTTATCAAATAAGTAATATAATGTAACTGTTTTAAAAAAACTATCATTTCATAAAGTCAAAAGGGGGGAAATAAATATCAGTATCTTTTCATCTTTTTTTTTATTTTGTAATTTTTACATTTAAGGGCGCATAATCTTTTTTTTTTGGATTAATTATAATCCTGTTAATTGTTAAGCTGTGCTCATTGTCTTTTGTTAAATTTTGTAACTATAAAATATATAAACTAAAAGGGGGGGATAAATTTTCAGAATCTATTGATTAATTTTTTTTTATTTAAATTATAATATTTTGCATTAAGGGCGTATAACTATTATTAATTATAACATTGTTAATCATAAGCTGTTTATGATAATTTTGTCTCAGGATGTCTTTCTCAGTTGTAAATGATAAAATCTGAAACGTCGAAATTTCTTTTGTTTCAATAAACTTAAGCCTTGTTAATCACTAAATTTGTTTTTGTCTTTTTAATTTTTAATTTCTAAACATTGTTACCATTTTGGTTCCGCCTTTCTTAAATTTAAGTCCCCTGGTAACATGTTTCTGGTAGCAGAGCGTGGTTAACTTTAAACTTTGGAACCATAGTTAATTTTCAAAATTTGCATTGGAACCATCTAAATTTAAATTCAAAATTTTCTTTGTTAAACAAGGCTCAATTTTATGTTTTGCAGCTTTTCAAATACTGCACGACTGTTGCTGATGAAATTTTTTTTTTTTATTTTAAATATTTAAATCTATATAAATCTATAGTCTCTTTTTTTAATTATTTATTTATTTTTATAAACACTTACACAAAAACTTCTAAACCAATTTCGATAAAATTTTTTTTTTATTATTTTGTCTGCTTAAATATTTTTTTTTTAGATATATATATATTTACATACACTGCACTCTAGTCATTCACTGAATTTGATCCAGACAGCGGGCTCATTCGGGAATCCAAAAAAAATTTAAATAAATAATAAAATCCAAAAATAGTTAAAAACAAAAAAAAACAAAAAAAAAATTCAAAATCTCCTTCAAAAAATTTTCTCGAGTTTTCTTTCGCTTGTCTGTATTAATTCATACTTACACACACACATATACACAACAACTACACTACATATAATTCTTGAGTCTTTCTCTGGCTCTTTCACTTCATTTTTATTTTTTTTTTGCATCATCTTAAAAGAAATTTTTTTTAAATCACTTGGTTTATTTTTTTTTATCAGCAATAGTTAAAATGGCAGTAGATTTGCTGAAATTAGCAGACTCACTAAAGAACACTGAGCTCGCTTTCATTTTGTTTTGTCATCTTGAAAGAAAATTATTTTTATTTATTTTTTTTTAATTTTATCATCATGAGCAATAGGCAAGATGGCGGTGGACTGGTTGATGCAGATGGTGGCACTTTCTTAATAGATAATTGAAATGTTGAACACTTTTTTTAAAAAATATATCATTGTGTGCTAAAATTTTTTTTTTTTTCTCTTTTCCAAATTATAGGGGCCCAGTTTTTGTATATAGGACGACATGGTTGGCCTGTTTGTCTAATTTGTTTGGTTGTTATTAGCAGGTCAACATGTTTGTTTCCTAATTTAGTTTTTTTTATTAGGGTTGAGAAAACCGGAGTTGGGTTTTCTCACATTGTGGGTCACCTTTTTATACTGTCTTTTTGCCACACTTTTTTTTGCTACACTTCTTTCACACTTTTTTTTATAATCACAACATATTTTGATGAAATTTTTTTTTTACACAATTTTTTGATTAAATTAAATTCCTTTTTTTTGGGGGCACACGATACACATATAAGACCTTAAGTCAAACACCACATGCCCTGCCTTGTGCAGTAAAACAATCTTGACTCCCCAACGTTTCATACTGCTTCTTTGTTTATTTTTAAAAAATGGATTATTTGTTTAGACCCTTCAAAATTCTTTTTTCTCACGGAAATTGTTAAGAGCCGTGAATAGTTTAAATTTTTCTTCGTATGGGAGAAGAGGAATTTAAAAAATAACGACGCTGAGCATGATCTGACCAGTATTGGCTTCAGGAGTTTTTCTTTTATTTTTATTTATTTTTGTAATTAAATGTAAAGGTCGGCTCAGAGGATACTCCCCCCCGTCTGAGTCCGGCCTTTCCTGTAAGTCCAATGTGCTATGCACATTCCCTCCCCTGGTCCCCGGAGTGGTCACCTCCACTTGGTATCCCGAGGTGCCACTCCACCCCTTTCCCCACGTACCTTAGTGTACAAAGTCAGTTCATGCACAGCAATGTCGACCTTTGCGTCATCCTTCAGCTCTTTCTGTCCTGGGCCTATCCCAATTATAGGTGGGAAGAGCTGAGACGCTGTAGAAATTTCAAAATTTAATAAGTAAGTGCCGAAGGAGGCTACACCCTAGAGTGGTGATTGTAAAAGCATTATGAAGCGTTGTTTCTATCAGGTGCCCCGTTTCTAAATTTTGTAGGAGGCCCTTCTGGCCCCTTTCTTCAATCTGTCCTTGGAGGCCCTTCTGGCCCTTGTCCCTTTTTCAAAATTTTGTGGGAGGCCCTTCTGGCCCCCTTTCTGACTCCACCCCAACTCCGTCTTTCGGGGGGGGAGAGCTGTAGCATTCAAATTTAAAAAAAAATCACCTCTGCAAAAATCTCATTAACTCGTTTTCCACATACACTACTTCCGTCGCTTGACAGATGCTGCCACCCGGCGAGATTATCCAAAACTAATGATCATATGACATCGGAGGGTAAAGTACAACGGCAAGTCAGCCTATCTGCGCTAATACCCGTTATCTAGTCTACCGGTAGTCACTCACAATGCCTGACAATTTTACATCGTTACGTTAGATATAATAATTTTTCTTCTGATTCTCAAAAATTCTGCTTCAGTTTCAACGATGCTTAATCTACAGTTTCTGTGCGTTTTAGTCTATAATGTTAATTAAATTATTATTTTCACGGCACAAGCTCACGTGAACTGCGACAGGATTTTCCAGGTACTCAGCCTTACAGGTTTTATCATATTTTAAATTTTTGTTAATGCTTTAAAATAATTTATTAATTATCATGTATTCTTTAAAATATGTATTTCATGTTTTATTTAATATTCAATGTTCTTTTGAAACTGAGTGATTATAAAAATTTACTTTTTAAAACATACTTTACAAAACCTTGTAAAGGCACATTTTGAGTTTTGAACAATTATGTGAAATAAGTGCAAACTAATGTTGAACTTTAAATGATCAAAATATCTTATTGAACATGTCAAATATAAAACAATTGGAGAAATCTGTTCTAAATCAGAAAATTTCGTTTTACAGACTTTTGCAGATCTTTGCAAGTCTTATACAAGCTTTGTTTCAAACAAAATTAAATATATATAAATAGATTTATAATCATCTAAGAAGCTTTTAAGTACCATCTTAACGAATTTCTGTTATACAATCAATTTTCTTTAATTTTGACAAATAACCAGATATTTACTTTAATAATGAACTTTAATGCTACAACATGTCTGATTTTGTACAGACGCTAAAAAACATGTTTTTTGCTATAGCTAATATGCTGGTAGAAGAAACACAGCTAAAGATCTAAACATGTTTCGCCCTGTTAACAAAACACGTTTTGTTTCAACATAGCTTCAGAGTTTCACGTGCACAAAAGTGATGTTACAAAAAAAAACTGACTTTATAGAACTTTAATTAAACTCATATTGTATATGTGCCTAAATTTACTTCAGCGAATATGTTTCTCTTAAAAACTATCTTTTAGATGTAGACTTGTGAAATTAATTATAAAATATATAAAAAAAATTATTTGGGTGGAGCCTGCATGCAAACTTTCGGTCCTAACAACCTCCAAGAGGTTATTTTCTAAATTAAAATAATTGACGTCAATTTAAAAAATTAATATTCAAAATTTTCATTTCTTTTCTTTTAAAATAAACTACTCTTTTCATAATAAATTCTTTTATCTAAAACATATATATTTATTGGCCAACATAGCATTTAAGAAATTTATCAAATAAGTAATATAATGTAACTGTTTTAAAAAAACTATCATTTCATAAAGTCAAAAGGGGGGAAATAAATATCAGTATCTTTTCATCTTTTTTTTTATTTTGTAATTTTTACATTTAAGGGCGCATAATCTTTTTTTTTTGGATTAATTATAATCCTGTTAATTGTTAAGCTGTGCTCATTGTCTTTTGTTAAATTTTGTAACTATAAAATATATAAACTAAAAGGGGGGGATAAATTTTCAGAATCTATTGATTAATTTTTTTTTATTTAAATTATAATATTTTGCATTAAGGGCGTATAACTATTATTAATTATAACATTGTTAATCATAAGCTGTTTATGATAATTTTGTCTCAGGATGTCTTTCTCAGTTGTAAATGATAAAATCTGAAACGTCGAAATTTCTTTTGTTTCAATAAACTTGAGCCTTGTTAATCACTAAATTTGTTTTTGTCTTTTTAATTTTTAATTTCTAAACATTGTTACCATTTTGGTTCCGCCTTTCTTAAATTTAAGTCCCCTGGTAACATATGATTGTATATTTTAAGGATAGTCAGCTTCTTCGAAGTTGGGAGGTGTTTGATCATAGAATAAACTATGCCGTCTGGGCCGGGATCGGAAATTCCGTCCCTACAACAAAGCAGACTGTAATTCCTGTAAGGAAAATGGAGTATTTATTGGCTAATCTTCCGACAGGCAATATTGTGAAAGTTATTGAGATATCTTCTTGAGATATTTTATACAACACAAAAGTATCACTGTAAGCAGTATTTGAAGAAAAGTTAGCGAATGATGAGCCAAAAACCTTTGCAATTTCATAGTTATTTGTAGTCAAAGCTCCATCCTCCTGCTTAAGTTCCAATAAGGGAGCAGAGGGAGGAGGACCAAAACAGAACATAACTTCTTCCACACCGTTGACATGGGTGTGGTTCTTGATATTGTGCCAATATACTGAGCCCATGACTACTTTCTACTCTGCCTAAACACTCAACGTGCATTGGCTCATAGAATTTTATACCTTTCGAGGTTTTCTCAAGTAGGTCTTCTATTAATCTTCCTTAGCACTTTACGATGTAAATGGAGAGCGTCACTACATCCGTCGTTCCACCACGGGACTGGTGGACGTAGTAGTCTCGACGTTTTTGGAACATTGTTGTCCCCTTCTGTAAGGAGTGCTTCCATAAAAGACTGTAATGCTTCATTAATATGAATGTTATTTTTATAAATAGGTAATACAAATTCACTAGTGAAACTTTCCTTTTTGCTTTGCTCAAAATCCATCTGGGAAGACGATCATTACAGTGTGAGAAGTCAGAATATGTAAGCTACACAGGAGCGTGATCACTACTGTAAGTGTCAGATAGAACAGACCACTCAAATTTAGTGGCAAGACTAGGGCTACAAAATGATGTTGACAGTTGTCAAACCACCTGTAGAAGCCGCCAGATGAGTTGGAGACTGCAGGTGTCTGATCCCCCAGTATAGTGGTGAGGATTAAAATCGCCCACCAAAAGATTTTGGGGCAGGCAACTGTCCCTGCAAGCATACGAACCATATCACCAAGTTCCTTACATGATGAACATGTATTCGGGACTGAGGCAGATGTCATTATGCATACAATTTTCCTATGGTAGGCGGTAAAGCAGTTCTTTGTCTGTACATTTTCCTAGCTTCAGGAAAAGAAAGTTTATCTTACCAACAATTTCCAAAATCGACTTCTCGACTTGATGTTTTGGGCATTTTGGTGAACGTGCGAAATGATCACCACCGCAATTTGCACATTTTGCCTCAATTTTACACCCTTCACTTTTGTGGCCTTTTATACTACACTGTCCACAAACTTCCTGTTTAGAGCAAGTACTGCTAACATGTCCAAATCGTTGGCATCGGAAACAACACCTTCGATTTGGAATATACAGTCTTACAGTTAGACTGTAAAATCCAGCAAACACTCGCTCAGGAAGATTTGGAGTACCAAATGTTAAAATGAGAAAGCCGGTTGGTTTTTTCTCACCATTTTCTGTACGGAAAATTCATTCCACATTGATAACATGCTGTTCTGTGAGCTCTTACTGTATTTCCTCCATGCTCTCATTCAAGAGCCCACGGCAAGAAATAATGCCTCTAGAGGAATTTAAACCCTTATGAGGTTCAACAGACATGTTAAAAGATTTTTTAACAGAGAGTGTCTGTCAGTCAGTCTGTATTAATAAAGTCCCATCCCAAAGTTTCCTAATAGAGTGAACTTTTCCTGCAGCACTAGATACAGTTTTGTTAATAACAAAGGGCAAGATCTTAGACATATGTCTGACCTTTCAGCACTGTTACATACAATAAGGAATTAGGGAGCAGGTCCCCGATCCCCTATGTCCAAATTTTTTCACTTAAATTCATTACAGACAGACTCTTTGGACGAACCCGATAGCTGTCTCTTTCCACTTCCCAGGTTGACGGTTTGATTTGTAGAGGCCATAAAAGGTTTAACCAGCCCATCGTGTTGGGCGGTTGCAGATAAGACTTGGATACCCTTGGACGGTATTCCCTTGGATCACTTTCGATCATTTCCATACCCCAGAACTCTGGGTTTCAGAGTATCCTAAAGAGGACTGGATGGGCATCAGTCCAGACCCACAACTGGAGAGGGAGGATCCGACACCTCCTCCATCGCGAAGAACCAAAGTGGCTGACTAATGAACAGAAACCGTGCATACATCTTTGGCAGAACAAGCTCACATCAGCTTACCAGATTTAAATTTTGTCACGCTTTGGTCTGGTAAACACTCTCTCTCTGGCTCTGCATGGTCAAAAAAAACTTATCCCTATAAAATATATATATATAGGGTTTATGTATCCCCGTGAATAGTGTAGTGTAACCGTCTCTACGAATTGTAAAATATGTTTGATTGTTGTATGTGTGTGTATATTCGGAGAATATATTTTAATGCACCTCCCTGTATAGCTCGGGTTCCGCAAGGGACACAACAGGGTAACTTTGCACCTGGGTACCAGGACATAAGGGAGTTGAGGAGAATGAGATGGTGGACAAACTAGCTAAATGGGGCTCTGCATCAGTTTGTTTAGATAGCCATAAATGGGTGGGTTCATACAAAACAACAGTAAAGATGGGCAAGCACGAAGTAGGGGATAAACTCAGACAGATTACAGGACACTGTAGTCTGATAGTGGATTTGCACAGGATAGGAGCCAATCATGACAAAACTGTGTGTAGACTGTATGGGAAGGATGAGAACACCGAAAACCACATATTTCTCAATTGAGAGGCCCTGACCAATAAGAGACGAAAAGTTTTTAGATTCCAAATTCCTGGGAAACTAACATTGGAAGAGCTAGTTGGTGGATTTAATTAAATTTGTAAGGGGAACAAACCTGCTAAGCTAGAATGAGGAGGCTTTAGTTGTGCCAAAATGGTTGCAGTGCTGGTGCTCGTCTCTAAACAGCCCATTAAACTCCAAACATAATCATTCAATCAATCAACATAAGAACACACCAATAAAAACTGAACGGCGCTTAAACAACTATCCCATTAAACATCTTCTGTTGAGTTTTATAAGATAATAGAGTTTTAACTTTCTTGTACAGATGTGAAAATACCCCATACATCGCTCTCTCAGCTATAGTGATCTCTATGTCAAAGAAACAATTCAAAAGGCCTATAATTACTTTAGATATAAAAAACATGTACTGCCAGTATAGGGGTATATTTCGTAGATCCTTATGATGAAAAAGTGTTATAAATTAAACGTTTTATAGACTAAATTTGAGGATAAATATAAATATTATTTACACCACAGTCAATGTAATGAATAAGGATCAACTATATTACAACATACCATTTCATAAAATTAAATTCTACAATTTATATAAAAATACTTTTATTTATGAAACTGTATACCATTTACAATATTTTATAAATACACTTAAAAAGTAAGCTTTTTGTAGGTAGTTTGTTTAACAATTTGAAATCGCAAACAATTAAGGTAGTTTGTTATAATTGACATATTTTGCTATTGCATTTGTTTGAGATCTTATTTAAAGATTTTATATATATTACATATTAACAATATCATGATGATTCATTACTTTTACATTCAAAATAAAGTTTTTTAAAAAATTAAAAAACCTTTCTCATATGTAAGGTTTATAAACAATACTTTGCACAAGTATCCTGTATTTTCAAACATAGAATTGAAATTTTGAAATTAACGATTTTTCAATAAATATTCTTTTAAAGTAATAATAAAACATAGTCAAAGCCACAATTATTGCAAAGTTCTCATTTAAAAGAATTATGGTAATCTCAAATAAAAGTAAAAAATTGTTTGATGCCCATAAATAGTGCATTACAAAAATAAAATAAAATTCTTAGCAAAACCGTCTGTTGTGGGCCTAGGTCTGCTAGATAGGTTTTCACTGGTTGATGTGTGGTCAACCCTGTTAACACAATATGACTATACACAGTTGTTCTTACTCATTTTAATTATTTAATCAAGAACTAAATGATTGTGACAAATTTAACACTTAATATTTTTTGTTAACAAATAAATTAAAATATTTAAACAAAATTAGGCATGAAACATGTTAATGAATGTATACATTAACTGACTTGCTTAAAAAGTAATATTAAAGTAAGAACAGATGTTCTTAACTAAATAAATGAGTTTGAGTTATTTTTAATTGAAAATTTGATGAGAAAACACTTATATGTATAAATCAATATCTTATTATATCAACCAGATCTTTTATAAATGAGAAGAAATATTGCATGAATATCAGAAACAAAGAATCCAACTATGGTAATGGATATTGCATGTTGTGATAGATTGTCAAGTTTTACAAAACCTCTTGAACATAAAGTATTTAATGAAAACTAAAACTAGTGTGATTAAAGTAAAAACTTTTTGAGGTGTTATTTTTGTGGGTAATGAAAGAGGGTTGACTCAAAATCAAATTATACGAGAATTAAAATAACTGTTTGGAGCTAAAGTTTTGTTTGTTTTAAAGTGAAATAATTCTATAGAGCAACATACAAATGTAATCAAAAATAATGTTTAACAAGGATTTGGTAAAATTCCACAAGCAGAAATATTTGACACCAGTTCATGAAAAAACAGATGGGCAACCATTTTGAACTGGGAGACTGTAATACAAAATCAAACAGTATAGATTTTCTGTAAAATAGTGCAATTACAACAACAAACATACATGGTTCATTTTCAAAGAACCAGCACAACATTAATCAAGGCATGGGATCGGAACAAACCATTGACATTGAGGTAGGTAGTAAGAAAAGACATGAGGTAGAATTTATTGAAAATACAGTCTCCGATTAGTCTTGTAATTAATCGTGATGATTTTGACGGTATAATATAAAATTCAATTTCCCGTCAGCCCCCCTTTCAATTCTCAGTTTGTGCAATTTCTCACTATACCTTTATATGAGATACGCCAAGGGTTTATCCATGATCCAACATTAAATAAAGGACATAAATCTACATTTTACTGTGACAAAATAGGACTATTTGAACCATTTGAGGCTTTAAAATCTTCTATTAGACTTTTAGTATTATCAAAAACAATCTTTAGGTTATGCAGAACAGAATATTAAATTGAAAAATAAGAAATATCGGAACATTGCAAATTATAACACGTAAGACGCCACAACCAAGAAGGAATGTCTATCTGATTATAGTCTATTATCCTGAATTCTGTATTAAATATCAGTATTTTAACAGGTATTTTGGTACCCTTAATAAACTTAGCTGGTGTCTAATATAAAATACAGTTTATTATAATTAATGAGTTTTGTTCTGTTTCAATAATTTAGGAATGGCATAGTATTTGCTAGTGTAAAACATACAAGTTAAAATATATTACAGATTTTTAAATTATGTGTACTCGTATAAACAATGCACCTCATTTTATAATATGATTATTTACTAATATTAAAATCATAAAATATTTTTTGTATTATTAGTTGTACTTAGTTACTACTTAATTACTAATTATTTTAGTTGCTATTATTTATGTTTTTAGTTATTAACCAAGTACTTATATAGACCTGGGATGGAACAGAAATTTTCCTTGTGATTTTACTTTCTCACATATATGTAATAAAAACAAATTACACAATACATAAAGAAATAAATGTTGAGTTTTTCACAAATCCCAACAATTTTGAGGTCCCCTGTGTCTACAAAAGTAATTTTTGGAACGATGTCTGTCATCACCTATCATCTTTGGAATGTTAAACAGTTCAAACAATCAGATAGATTTTGGTTAAATTAGGTGTGTTATTATAATATTTTGAACATATCTATTTTGTTTTTTGTATTTTTATTATTAACTCAAAATTTGGGGTAGTTTCCAAAATAAGGCAAAAAATCCAATTTTCTAAATCCGCTTTAACATTTCATAAAATTTTGCTCAAATGTAGCCTGTAAAGACCCAAACAAAGCATATTGATCTCCATCTTCTCAAAAAATCCCACTTTTGAAGTTATCGAAAAAACAAATTAAACCTAAATGTTATAATACTAATATTTTTTAAACCATTGTGTCATATTCTAATTGAAATGAAATTAGAGTTCAAGAATAATTGGCAAATGAAACTTGACAGTCCTCATTAAAATTCTGTTATCAATTAAATATGAATTGTAATTTAAAGGCATAAATAAAGCTTAAGACTCATTTAAATACATAATACATAAATATCATTAAAAAAATTTTTGTTTACCTTTTATAAGAGGTGACACTTCTTTACCAACTTATCTCCAATTTAAAAAAACATGTGAGAAACTTCAGTAATAAAAAAATTACTGTTCTACCTTTCTCACGTAATAAAACATAGGAACATTTTTGGAGAGTTGACAACTATTAATATTTTGGTAGTACAGTAGAGTCCCGCAAACTCAGCGTAATGTGGACCGGAAGTGTGCCGAGTTTGTGAAATGCCGGGTTATCGGGAATAAGGGCAAAAAATAAATTGTAATTGAAACACGCGGCGGCGATATCAAACGACTATGTCGATAGCGGTATCCTATTGTCGGCGGTGTAAAAACACTGCGGCACCAAAGCGCGAGTCAAAAGACTTTGTCGATAGCGGTATCCCATTGTCGGCGGCGTAAAAACACCGCGGCATTGGCACTCGTCGGTATAGCAGACATACACCTGCAAAAACGTTTGATAGGCCACTTTTTTTCTACGAATCAATTTAGTATACATTATGGAAAATATAACATTTCTTTTCAGTTTTCTTTGACTGGTTATGATCTACGCACAGTATATACAGTAAATAAAAATGAGCGAGTTACGAAAACGGAAGCGTGTGTTGGTTTCGATTGAGACCTGGTTAAATGTGTTAAAAAGACTTGACAGAGGGGAATCTGTAAAAAAGCTTTGTGACGAGTTTAACGCGGGAAAAGTACCAACAGCGATTCGAGCGATCAAAGTTAATGCCCGCTTTGAGATCTGCCGAACTTTTACGAACATCGCTGTTTTTAGCAATGTATTTTCCCATTGGGGTCGCTGAGTAATCCGGACTGCCGGGTTATCGAGTGCCGAGTTTGCGAGACTCTACTGTATGTGGTTTTGTGGATGGGTGAGTGATAAAATCATTGTTTAATTTAACTTCTTCCTATTAATTATTGCCTGTTAATGATATATGGACTAAACCTAATGCTATAATTAGAGGACGAAATTTAACACTTTTTGTTGCAATTTTTACCCTTCGTTATTTAAAGACAAAAAACCTCTGTCATCAGAGGAAGAAAAACCTCTGCCTTATAGAATAAAGGAAGAAAAGATCATAAAATAAAGCCCCTACCCATTGAAATACTCAAATAGTATCAGAGTCAGAAGAGAACAAGAGTTGGTGAAGAAGGATCAAATAAAAAAGATGAAAGAGAGGAATCTGACCCAAGACTACATGAAAAAGGGTGTAGGATCAAACTTGCGTAACCCCTGATGGTCTTTTAGTTGTAAACATATAAAGTAAATATATAATTGAGCATGGAATTCAATCTATATGGTACTCAATCAATATCGTACATAGTATTACAATTTAGATACAATGAATGAATTCATTGTATATTCACCCACCACATAGCCCTAGCAATTCATATAATGTTGATAAAACTATTTTTTTTATTTTAGTTTATTAGCGATGTATTTATTACATTTTGTACTTATTAACCTCAGTTTTTCATAGATATAATATTAATAATTATGCCAAGTAGTTTCCTTCTTCTTTTCACGTTTAAATTACTAAATTAAACTATATATAATGAATAATAATCAAAAATATAAATGTTCCCATGACATCAGTTATACAACAATATCAATAATATTTCCATACAATTTTTTTTACACAGTTTGTATCTTGTATGACTTTTCAGTCGAATAACAATTTCTTCTACAAAATCAAAGACCTTAAACCATTGCTAAATAATATTTTTAACTAGCTCTTGTGTTTCTATTCTACAAGCTTTAAATAAAAATAGAAAAATCTTCAATTGTATAAAACATATAATGTATATATCTAACCAAAAGTAATAATGTTAGTTTTAAAATATACAGAATACATTGGCTGTCATCTATCATTCCCTGCACCTAACACAAAACTTTTTCCAAGTTAAAGTTATAATCCTAACTACAGTACTATATTATTTATTTTGACAAAATTTCTCAATCACATTACAAGAAAATAATGGGTCTATGAGACTACATCATATATTTATTAGTTGCTTTTGCACCGATTGCATCTAACCAATTTTGAAGAAAAAAGCTTAAATCTACATACAGAGATTATTTGTCATTGATTATAAATAGCAACAAACTCCTCATTAATAAAAAAATTTCCTAATTTTATTGATTTCTGCTAAATTGTTTGTTGTCATCAAAATTAGATAGACACTATTACAGAAGTTAACATATAATTAGCATAGGTTAGGTTATTTTTTTAAATATGACGTTAAATATCATTTATAAACTTATCATGATATTTTTAGAACTATATTTTAAAATAAATTACAGTGTCATACATTTTACGAGTATATAATTATCATTATAACAACCAAAATAGTAATTTATTGGAATATTGCAACAAAATCTCAATCGTTATTGTTTCATTTATCTCTTTTGTCTAAATTAGCTAATCAAACATTTATAAAAATTAATTCACAACATGCTCGACTACTATAATGATTTATTAGGAAAGTACAAGGAAACACTTACAAAAAAAAAGTAATAGATGATCATTCAAAATCTATTCATTACATAACCAACAATATTGATTATTCAATTACAAGTATTAAAGTTGCATTTAAATAAAGATATAGGGCTATACATCAAAATTTGTATAAAGCAAAATTGTTTCAAAACGTATGTAGTATAAGCTAGTATTCACAATTGTTCACTTTAAAAATCTACTGTACTACTATTATATATAACATATAAACATAATTATATTTGAATGACAAATAATTTTCAAAATGATGATCTATGTTAATTTTTACCTATATTTACTTTTGCATTATAAATGAAAACACCAGATGTTCATTATTAATTTTACCCATTGTATGACTTACAAATTGAATATACAATACATGTTATTTTGTTTATTTTTACCCATAACATGATTTACATACTAAATTAAAAGCATTCTACATTAATTTTTGTCTACAATGATTTAGATATTAAATCAAAACAACCTCTGTTAATTTTTACCCATAGCATGGCTTAAATTATATAATACTGATCAAAACAATCAACATTCATTTTTAATTTTTACCCATAGTACGACTTATATACTGAATCTATATTTATTCTTTTTACCCATAACATGAATTACATAGGAAAACCATTTTTCATTAATTTTTATTTACATGATTCAGATATTAAGGAGAGTCTAAACGAGAAAAAAAAAATTTTTGACTTTTTTACTTTTTAATCCCATATTTTTATACTATGGAAACTCCTCTTTCCAGTAATATATAACACTATATATTTATAATTATTATTATAAGTGAAAAAAATTATTTAGTAAGTGGTTGCATGATTGATTTTTCAGTATCCATGCCTACGATTCATTGTTACACAGTTGTATTTCATATAGTTTTTTGTTTGTCTTTTAGACTGTGTTATTTTGTGTTGTCTGGTTGGCAATAGTTTATTATTTGTCTCTTTATCTGTAAAACAACATCTGGTTGAATGAATGAAATGAAATGGAGAAATGAATGATCCCGGTCCTGATGAACCTAATCGTCCTAGAACTGATCTATTTGTGGCATTGGACAGATCATGGCAAAAGAGAGGTCATGTGTCACTGAACAGCATTGTATCGCTGACTTCCGATGAATCAGGAAAAGTATTAGATATAACTGTACTGTTAAAGTTTTGCAAATGTCCAGGAAAACATAAAAATCAACATGGTGTACATTGTGAAGCCAACTACTTAGGTACCAGTGGGGGTATGGCGTGCAAGGGCGCAGTCCAAATGTTTTCAAGATCCGTATACCAATAGGCCTAAACCATATTAATTTTTTCTTTACAATAAAAACACCTAATGAGAACTTATGCTAACATCATATACTTCCACAAAAAAAAAGTTATAGTACTGTAAACCTAATATTTTTTACAGAAGTTTAGTTAATACAGTTAGTTTAGTGTTTTTTGCGATTTCTCGAAAATGAAGAATTTTGACCATTTTTCACCCATAACTCAAAACCCGTTAAAGATAATTTCGCCAATTTTTTACAGGAGATATTTGGACTACAGATGGAGTTCCTGACGAGAGGATTAAGTGTTAGCTACTGTATAAAAGGAATAAAAAAATATTTGTAATCAATTTTATTAAAATTAATTAATTTTTTTATTTGTATAAGAATTATTAATTTTTATAATTTTGACATAATCTTGTATAAGGAACTAGGTAAAGAAACATTCTTTCAAATAAAAAAAAATTAGGGCTCTAGGTCTAATGGTTCATGAAATATCGATGATAAAGTTAACATTACGGTTAAATGGCATTTGGACTCCCCTTAAATCAAAACAATCTATTTATTGATTTTTATTTTTTATTTTAACACTTTTTTTTTATACCAACTAGTTTTATAATTAAATAATATTTCAAGTAAAAAATATACGACCTAGACTGGAAATTGAACCCAGGATCTTTGGCTTTAAGTGCCAATGCTCTACCAACAGAGCTATCCTTAGATAGCATTAATTTCAATGTCATTATTAACGTCCTGGGTTCAATACCCAGTTTAGGTTGTATATTTTTCACTTTAAATATTAGTACTATCAAAACAATCCTTGGTAATGTTTAATTTTTACTCATAGTATGATTTATATACTAAATCCATGTTATTTTAACCCATTTAAGTTCAGATGCCATCTTGAAACTGAATTCGAAATGTTTATAATTCAAAGAGGGTTTTGTGATTGTGACACTAAACATTACAGTGCCGTTTTCTAATAGAACAAAGTCACACCATTTTTAATCGTTTTTGGTTCAATATTGCACTAATTTTCTCACTCACCTGTCTTGAAATCTAAATAGATACGAACAAAAACTAATTATCACCAAAAATGTCAGTTCCATAGTTGTCAATCAAAAAGTGAAAAAAAAAAAAAAAAAGAAAAAAAAAGAAAAAAACCATCATTGAAAAAATATTTATATATCTAAATGAGAGCTGAAACTTGCTACACTTATGCCGCAACCACATACTCAGCTAAAATCGTACTTTATTAAAAACTATCCTTTAATGACAGGAGTCACTTCATTTTTAATTGGCACTTCATTTTTGTCAATTATTTCTAAACCACGATTTTTCACAAGAGTTTAGGGCATTAATCTTCACATTCTACTAAAATTTCTTTGAAACCGATAAAGCCGATTTTCAGAAATTATGTACTTCATAAGAACCCCAGGGCCATTTTTGAGATTTTTACTATAACTCATGAACTGGCATTTTTGGAGAGATGGCTACTAATTATTTTTGTTTGGGTCCTTGAGGCTACCCTTGAACAAAATTTTATCAAAATTGTTATAGCAATAGTATGCAGAGATACTTGCACTTTCTGATATTGTGTAAAGTTTACCTTACCACTATAAAAAAAATAATAATAATTAAAAAAAATTTTAAAAAACAAAATCATATTTCTATATGTTGGAATATGTTTACATAAAAATTCTTATTCATCATACTTTAATTTTCTCTGTTGGTAGAAAGAATAAAATTGAAGTCACTATTTCCTACTGACACTAAATGCAAGACCCTTACAAACTACAGGTAAGCCACTAATCTGTTTGTAAATAATATAAAACAAATTTAAAATATTGTAGTCATTTATAACAATTCCGCAAAACAAAAGAACAGTTACAACATATATGATATACTACACAAACGCAGCCAAGATGGGATGAGATCGTGTAACCAATGGAAGAGACGGTGATTATTTCTTTGCCACTCCTAACTGACTAGTTTTACATTGCTACTAGTAATCAATCTAATTCTAAACATCAAGAATTGAATTGCACTTGTGAAAAAAAAAAAAAAAATTAAGCAAAAAGTTACCCGGTATTTTGTCTTACTATAAATATATAATTTTAGTGATGTCTGTGAATCCTTAAGCAGCATACCTCAGACATCCAGGGGTCTGAGGACCCTAGGTTGACAAACAAAGTAGTATTATAATCTACTTTGTAGTTCGTTCTCTATGCATGCATGTGTTCTATAAATTGTTATGTATACGGTAAAAATATATAAATAAAAAGTAAAAATAACAGCCAATGTTAGTTCACATAAAAGGTACAAACCTCATTTGTTAATTTAACTTGTGCCTTATACTAGTTCTGATACATGTATCGATAACCAAACTTTAAGAAATACACCAATCAGGGAATTTCATCAAACTTTTTTGAACTAATCAATTCAAGTGGTAGAAAGTTTTTATTTATTAACAGGATAAATTGTACGATTGTTCTGGATTCAATCAATAAAATTTTTAAGTGCTTTTAAAAAAGTATATAACTAAATTTATTTGGCACACCATAATTAATTATGAATTAGATAAGCTAAGGTACTAGAGTAGCAAAATAATAATACAAATAATTAAATTGCATGTAAACCTATATAGAATTAAAAACCCTGAAAAAGATAAAATATACAGTAATCTACATTATAAAAATAAGTACTATAAATGCAAATAATACTGTTTTGGTACATAAGCTTAAACTGAGTTAATTTGTCATAACTCTGCTAATATGTTTTCAAACATCTTTACAACATTTTCAATTCCAGCTATATAATTAGAATCAATTTCATAATTAGCAGGTACACAATGAGCAAAATCTATTAGTGCTACACGGACGTATGTACTTTTCATCAAACACTTATCATTAATTCTCAAATTGTAATTATCAGTAATGTGTGACTGTGATAGGTATTGGGCATCATAGGAAACAAGAATGGAACTAGAGTAAATATGTAATAAGCGTTGAGTTCGCCACCAATCTCGAATTTCATATAGCTGTTGTAAAATCTGATTTACTATGTGTTTGCTTCCTTCGATCTCTGCATTAAGAAATATCTTCATTGCTAAAGAAAAATGTAAAAATACATATAAGAAATATATTTTAGTTTGTATATAAAGTTTGCACAAATAAATACTTTATATTTTAGAATTATATTAAAATAAATACTATATTTCCACTATCTGAACAATTTTTTACTGATCAAATATTACAGATGACCTATTTTTTTCTATAGTTAAAAATAATACACAAAAATATAAAATTGACAATTATTGTTATGACATCATATTGGCCTTAATACATATGTTATTATTGTTCAATTGTTTATTACATGTTTCAGATATTTTTGTTACAGGACTTAAGTCTATTAATAGATATTTACATAACAAGTGGTATAAAGGTGTCTTTACAGCACGAAGGGAAGGTTTGAGCAACAAGACAATAGCTGAGTTGTTTAATTTTTTCAAGTGCTGTAAAGAAGCTTTTACACACATGTTACGTACAATACTTTACCTAATTCTATTTTTCTATTTCATTCTATCTATTATTATTTGGAATCTATTATAATAAAATACAAAGTGGTTAGCTTGTAGAACCAACTTCTACTAAATGTGTTGTTTAATATGGTAACGAATGTAAATACATTCAAGAATCACAATGATCATCTAAAAGATCAGATCAGCTGTTAATGTAAATAGGTCAAGGCTAGGAATTTAACAACTTAAAAAACAATTTAAATATAATAAACATGAACTGTAGCTGTAAATTCAGTTTAATAATAATTCCAATATCGTTAGAAAATAATTAATCTAAATAATTCAAAAATGTATCATTAAAGTCAACTGGGAAATTTCGATCACTACATACAGGTATGTGGCTTAGCTCAATTGGTAGAGCATTGGCGTATAAAGTCAAAGGTCCTGAGTTCGAATCTCAGTCTCCAGATTAGTACATTTTTCACATACAAATTTGTTCTAAACATGGTATAATCGTAACTTGTGGACTCTTTACACCACTCATTACACAATTTAAAAGATAGAAAAGTTTAACATGTGGAATTAGGTAATATATATGATTCCTAACCCTACATTAGAACTTTCTGTTGTTTAAACAATTACAGTATATTAAATATTCCAAGCTACAGCAAGGTGGCTGCAGTGTAGATTATTATTGAAAAATAAATCTAATTATAATATGTTAACCTTAATACTATAAACAAGGATAACAAGGATAAAAAAAATATACATAGGTATGATAAATTTTCTTGGTAATATTAAGAAAACATGCTCTATTCAGTAAACAGTTCTTATATGGATTGGTCAAGTTCTGATCTTCACAAAGCTTTTCAAATATTTAAACAGTGTAGTCAAATATATTTTTCAGTACAAGAAATTAAGAATGAAAATTAAATTGATCACATACTTTTGTTTTTGAGTGAACAGAGTTTTTAATTTATGGAATTTATGATGTTAAACACATTTACTTACCATTTCTTCAATTTCTTTATTTATATTAGCCCACTATACACAATCTTTTCCTCTTAGTTTCCATTTACCAATACATAGAGATGGCCTTTGTGTATTTTATCCAAAATAAATTCCTTCATAGTGTGTGGAATTAAAAATCAGACACTTTTGAATGTTATCCCATTCTCAATACAGTGTACTCCTGATTATCAGCGAAATTGGGTGGCATAACGAAAATCGCGGATAATCTGCAAGAATGCTAAAAATAAAGGAAAACTAATGTAATAAAAAAATAGTTTTGACATAAAAAGACTTTAATATACTGTACATAAAACACATAGTTCACAGTACAAACCTATAAATTAAAAACATTTTAATGTTCATTTTACATGAAATAAAAAAGTGTAATAAACAAAAAGTTTTTGTTGTAAAACAAAAGAACAATACAGGAAGCACATTACGCTACACTAGTACAGTACTGTAATTTTAATTACTTGACGGTTTAAAAAAAATTAAACATTGTTTTTTTGTTTCTTACTGAGAAAACACTGTCTCTTCATTCTTGACTAAACTTTTCTTATTATCAGTTTTTCAGCTAACTGCGCATCGTCATCTTGTTCCTCTAAATACTGTAGCAGTGAGCAGTCCATTGATGTGTTGCAAGGCTACTTCGTGTGTCAATCGTGCATGCACGTTCGATCCTTCTTCCTCTTCACTTACACTTTGCTCTTCGTTCGCTACTCTTGATTTGTCTGCTATTTCTTGGTTCGTTAGTTGCTCGAATCCCAGGTCATTAACGTCACAGTCTAACCACTCTAGACAGTAAGCTTATCTCTGCTGCATAACTTCGTTATTGTAATTTTACTGGTTGTTACCCGTACTAAACAGGTAAAGAGAACCGTAAAAAAAAAATTGCTAATTTTTTCCGCAAGATTTGTGGATAATCGAGAGTATACTGTACTAGTTCATCCCTATAAGACTAATAGGGATATAATCTTTTAGGAATGTTTTTGGTTTGTTAGGCTATCCATGTAATGTAATATTATATAATTCTTTCTAAACTGAGTTATTTTGTGATTCTATTTTTAGCTGTTCAATTATTTCATGGCTAAAATGGATTGTACATATTCATAAATCCAAATCAATTTTTTTATCATTCTGAGATGGAAGTCGAGATAAACTGTCGTATGACTGATATCTCAACAACATTCTTAAAAGTTGCAGAGATGCGGTTGACCAGTTTTTCAACTTTATCATTTCTAAAGGCTTATGGTCTGTTATTACAGTAAATGGTTTACCAAATACATAAGTGTGAAAGCATTCACATCTGTAAATTACAGCTAGCAATTCTCTTTCAATGTTTGCATATCTTTGCATGCATCAGTTAATGTTTTAGAAGCAAATGATACAAGTTTACCTTTTTGAATAAGGCCTGCACCTAAACCTCTCGATAAAGCATTTACAGTACTTCTATGACAGCAGGTTTTATTTGGGTCAAAGTAACACAATGTTCTATTTTCTTGTAATTGTTGTTTTAGAACGTTTAAATCTTTGTCATGTGATGATGCCAATGTAAATTCTGAACCTTCTTTTAATAATTCCCTCATTGATGATCACAATTCTGATAAATTAGCTAAATGGAGACATTTTTAATTATGCTTAAAATGTTGTTATAGTTTGTTTTTATTCTATGGAATCTTATATTTTCTGTCTTTTACCTTACCCCTTGTGGTCATAGAAATTCATATATAGCACTTTGTGGTCATATAGTGCTTCATAGAAATTCCCAACATTTGTTTTAATCCTCCACTGTTTTACTGTTGGAAAACAAGTCTATTTTATTTTATTTCCATTTCCATTTCCATTAGTTTAATGATATTATAATCATGTTCTTCTTCTGTTTGACCAAATACATTAGAACACAATCTGCTATACTGGTGTATTCTGGACACTTAAAAAATTTGGTACTTTTTTTACTGAAAAATATCCTGTGAATTTACAGTACTCCATTGATATCCGCAAGTATCTGTATAAGTCAAAAACTGTATTAAATTTGGTTAATGTGAACTTTCGTCATTTAATATAACTGACCAATAGTCATTAAAAAAAATGAGATCTCTGAGCTTGTATGATAGTTCCTCTAATATATTTATTTATAAAAACAATATCAATTATTTGTCTGGTTGGTGCAGATCTAATCCTGAAATGTTTGTTAAAAATTGTATTTCTTCAATGTTCACTTCACATTTAAATTTACCCCATCACTTGACACTTAGAATAAAACTTTTATTTGTACACAGTGATTTTTTTTTTTTTAACTCCAGGATATCTAGTATCGAAAATAATGAAAAATGAAATCTGTTCAATAATGATATGTTCATCCTGGTCTATCTGATCCCTGAAATTTTTTTTAGTGCTTGAAGTAAACATCTAACAGTGAAATCATCTAACATCTCTCTTTTTAATTGCATAAACCTCTGATAGGAAATCCGATTTATATGAATTGGTTTTTGGCTGAACATGAGTTTCAAGGTTAGTCCAAATTTCATTTATATCCACTTCTGTTTTTATATCTTTCTTCTAGATACAATCTTGTTGAGCACTGTGGTGAAATTCACAATAATAATTTGAATTTGCCCCTAACCACAATCACTCGAACTTAATAAAACACAATTATCTGATTGATTGTTCTTTATTAATTATATCCACTTAATGCCCTGATGTACATTTCGATAACATGGTTATCATGATCGGAGGGTCTTACTGGTCAACTGATATGTGGAGTGGGAGGGATTATAGCCTACACTCAGGTTATCATAGTTTTAGGTTTAATTTTATTTTAGTAATAGATATGTAAGGTTAGATTTAGTTTATAAGCAAGCCCCTCCGATGATGATAACCATGTTATCGAAATGTACATCAGGGCATTAAGTGGATATAATTAATAAAGAACAATCAATCAGATAATTGTGTTTTATTAAGTTCCAGTGATTGTGGTTAGGGGCAAATTCAAATTATTATTATCTTTCTTCTGTTTATCGTCTAAATTCCACAAATTAAAAACTTTTAAAAGCTGTTCATTCAAACACAAAAAATATAAGGTCAACATATTTTTCATACCTAATATTTTTTAATTCGAGCTGAGTCTCAGTAAATCAAGCTGAGCTCGAGCTTCTACCAAACTCAAGCTTTTACAAAGCTCAAGCATTTTACTAGCTCGAACTTTTACCAAACTCGTTTTTATGAGTTCGAACTTTTTAATGAGCTCATCCTTTTAATTAACAAGCTTGAACTTTTATCAAGCCTTTAAACAAGCTCAAGTTTTCCGATAAATTTTATATTAAATAAAACTCAGTATATTTTTTTTTTTGGAATGGGTAATACGGAGAAACCAGTGTAGTGGGATAAGGCAAAGTAGTTGTAATTGACAGGAAATAGACACTCTTGATCGAACTAAAGGATATAAACTTCCTTTCGTGTGAAATTATATTACAAACCCAAGCATTCACGTACCTTCTAACAAATAGATATTTTATTAGAGAACATTAATTATGGATTTGTAGATAAAGATAGTTCAGATGAAGAAGAAAAAAATCTTGTTTCGTAAATAAGAGTAATAATTCATGAATATGTGAACATACCAAGTGCAAATTTCGGTTAGCTATTTTACGCAAAATTGAAATATTTAAAAACATAATTACAAAGTGTTAACACAATGACTAGCGTTAAGCTTAGTACAAATGAGGTGGGAGAACTAGTACGCCTTGAATGGGTGTTTGTATTAATTTGTTTTGTTATCAGGTTTATGCGTGTAATTTTTTCAGAATTAGTGTAATTTTATTTTTATTGGAAATCGAAAATGTACGAGGATTGTCAAACTGAGAACCAAACGTCATATCTATATTTTGCTTTAACGACCTACATTTTATAAAAATCTGTCCATATGGCTTAAGGTAATGTAACTGTGGGTAGTCTTATGTTTTTAGAAAAGCTATAATAATTATCGCCAATTAAAATAAAAACCTCCAAAAATTATGGGAAGATTAGACACAGAACTACCTGAGCTTTAGCTTAACCTGTTGAAGAGTACATGAAAATACCGATTAACGAGTACGGCCGTTCTTGAACGTTCTCTGTGCTGTTTGCGTAAATGAGTATGGACGTTCCGGAACTTTTTAGGTAACATCTGAGCAATAAAAGTATTTATCATAAAACAAATTAGTCATGGCTTATTATGTTGTCACAATTCAACAAGAAATAGTATTAAGAACACATGAAATCGGGTTTTTCACAATTGTAAGGCAGGACAACTCCAGGGGGCGTGGTTTCAGGAGAATTCACCATGCGTATTGATTGGCGCGTAAATGTAGGCGATGGCATCGTCTTCTCTGCGGTTGTTTCCCCCCTACACACACCTGTGCCTATGTTCCTTGTCTAGTATAAGTGATTTGTATCATTATATTATGTTACGTATATAATACATCAAACATGAAAAATTAAACACTAGGCCTACAAAGCTTTTTTACAGATTCCCCTCTGTCTAGTCTTTTGACACATTTAGCCGCGTCTCAAACGAAACCAACACACGATTCCAAGAAAATTGAAAAGAAATGTTATATTTTCCATAATGTAGGCTATACTAAATTGATTCGTGGAAAAAAAAGCAGCCCATCAAACGTTTTTGTCTGTGTATGTCTGCTATACCGACGGGTGACAATGCCACGGTGTTTTTATGCCGCCGACAATGGGATACCGCTATCAGCAAACGAAACCAACACACGCTTCCAAGAAAACTGGAAAGAAATGTTATATTTTCCATAATGTAGGCTATACTAAATTGATTCGTAGAAAAAAAGCGGCCCATCAAACGTTTTTGTCTGTGTATGTCTGCTATACCGACGGGTGACAATGATTTTTCAGTGCAAATTTTTTTTAAAGTACATTTATCAGTGTAAATTTTTATTCTTACAAGTTTTTAACACAATATTATTATATTATTATACATTTGTAACCAATAAAACAACTATTTTCAAATTTTTTTTTCTTACTCCTTGACAACAATTTTCTTGTAAATACTTACTAACCAGCTGTTGGCTATTTGGGACGTTCAGGAACGGCCGCACTCGTCAAAGGGTTAAAGTCAGCCTTATTATACCAATAATATTCTTCTTTACAAGTTAAATAAACAATGCAGAACTGTGGAAGGAGAGATATCTCAAAGTTGACAGGAAATAGATTTGCTTTATTCATCCTATTGCCATCAACATGTGAAAAATAAAACAGAATAAAGAAAATACTGTGTGTCTATATTGTACATTAAATATATATTTATGTACTTTACTTGAAGAAATCAAAAATTTAAAAAGTAGACCACATTCTATAATTAATTACCTTACAACAATAAAGTATAATTGAAGCAATTTTCTACAGGATTTTAAGGTATTTTAGCAAAATTTATCTCTGAGGAAAATGTTTATGCTAAAATAATTAAATTTGAAATCACTCCTGCAGAGCGGTAATTATTTACAAAGAAAGTTACAGATATTTTTGGCGATTAAAAAAAAAATCATATTCTACGTACCTTATTTCTTAATAATAAAATAAAGTTTCAACGAGGAGCTAACTTTTTCACCAAAAAATGTATTTGCCAATAACGATAGGTTTCAATTAAATAATTAAATATATCGTCAGGACGATGGTATGGCGATGGGGAGTCCATTGAGACCTATCTTTGCTAATATCTTTATGGAAGAATTCGAGAGGAAAGTCATGGACTCTTCTGAATTCAAACCGAAGGTATGGCATAGATACGTGGATGACACATTCGTTATATGGTCGCATGGGGATAGTAAATTAGAGGATTTTTTAAATTACTTAACAACACTTCTGATTCCATTTCCTTAACCATGGAAAACGAAGTAAATAATAAATTACCTTTTTTAGATGTGTGTATTGAAAGAAATAGAGATGTCCTTAAGACCTCGGTATAGAGGAAAAAAACACACAGGTCGGTATCTAAACTACTTTTCTAATCACCCTAACTCGGTCAAGGAAGGAATAGTTCATTCCTTACTCAACAGAGCCAATAATATTTGTTCTGATAAAGTTGATCTAAACCAAGAACTAAATCGCATAAAAAAATATTTGGTTACTAATGAATATCCTCCGGATACTAAAAACTTTATTTAAAGTATAAAATATGAATGTGATAGGCAATACATAGGCGAACAAAAAGACCTCTAAACATAAGAATAAAAGAACATAAAAATAACACACGATTAGCGAAGTAGATAAATCTAAAATAGCCGAATATATATGGTCCAAAAATCATAAGTTTAATTGAGAAGAGGCAAAAATAATACACAGTGAAAATATTTTTTATAAACGAAAAATAATTGAAGCCTCATACATAAAAATAACGGACAACCCAATCAGCCAAACTAGTATTGAGGCTGAAGTTTTAACTGTTGAAAGCGAAGGAATTATATAGCTTTAATTATAAAGCGAAGGTTGGTATTTTTGTCAGCTGCTGTGTACTCCTTTCATGATCTCTTTCAAATTGTGGTTTCCTGATCACATGTGGGTTTCTTTTTAGTTTTTGACCCCTCAGGTTTTGTCCTGGGTGTTTTTTCATTAGGTTTAGTATCTGAACATAGACTTAGACATCTAGGTGTGTGTTCTGTCTGCATGTTTTAGTTACAATGCGAGCAAGCTATCTGGACAGAAGACACAGTGTCTCTCTAGTTTCCGTGAACTCGAGATTAGCAGTGAATGTTTGGTTGAATATCTAGACTTTTTTATGTAAATAATTACAATAGGAAACAATTGAACTAAGTTTAGTTTACTTGAAAATTATAACTTTGTGATTGTGTTTTCTTTATTTGGGATTTTATTTACAAAACTATTAAAACGGGAAAGTTTTCTGCTGGACTTATATTTTTGTACGGTTGATCTGTGAAAACTATATATATTTTTTTAGATTTTATAAAAGGCCCTGCAGTGACCAATTTAATAATATTAATTAATGACTTGTGCTACTGGATAAATGACATGAATTATTATTTTCTAGTTTTCTTGATATTTAACATAAGGCATATAAATTCAATTTTTCTACAAGTAATAATTTTGAAATCGGATTTTCTTATTTGGCTGTTGTTATAAATCTATTATAAAATGGAAATATTTTGGTTTCCAGAAATCTTTAGTGATGCGCATTGACATTTTGTCGCCACATTTGAATGGGACAAGTGGGGATAACACTAAGGCAGCTTACTTCGTTTCTCCTGGTAACCCCCTGTTATAACTTTAATAACTCATAACATGTTAATAAAAACTTGTTTTTCTCTCATGACAAGGGCGACTAAAGATAAATATCATATCCATGTGTTTCGTTTCATTGGCGATATCAATTTTGACTGTTTTTTTCTTATTTATTAGTTCACGTTTTATAGTGTTTGTTTGTTGTAGTATTATTCCATCAGTTTGTGCCTTATTTGGAAAAACCAAGCCAAGCTCGTAAAACCAAGACCTACTAGGAAAACCGTGCCATTACGAAAAAAATAATATACCACATGTTATATTTTGAATAGATTTTTAATTTGTACGAATTTATATGCTTACAAAATACGTAAAAATGGCTTGTCACTACAGAAAAATATGATGGATGGGTTTACGTATATTCATGATGGGTTTACATTTAATATTACAATACTAATATTAATAATTATAATATTTATTATTGTATTGATTGCAATTACTAACATATGAAATATTAATAAAGACTTTTGTAGACAAAAATGTGTATTATTTCATTCTTTGTCATATCTTTTGTAAACCTATAAATCAATTTCAAAATAATGTCATTGGGTTTTCCATGTCCCTAATATTTTGTTTAGATGCCCTAAAAACTATTTCATCATTACATTTATTCTTGGAAATGTCAAATTATTTGAATATTGTAAGCATGGGACATCTCCAACCAAATTAAAAAATAAATTAATCATAATTTAAGATTTTGGAAATTAGATAAATAATAGTAATAATTAGGAATCTCACATAAAAAAAATCAAAACAATTAATAAACAAACATAAAAACTTTATTTTGAAAACATTTAAAACAAATTGTTAAAATCAATAAATTGAATGAAGCGCTATATATCAATACAATGTAACACCCTCTAGGGTAAAATTGAAATACCAGCGGGTTGCAATGCAACTAAAACAGGCGAAGCAAATTTCAAACGGAAAAGAACGAATTCCAAGAATTGGTCCAATGCTCGCCATGTTATTCAGTGGGCGTTTCGTTTCGGCGAGACAACCCAACTCTCTTCCAGCTTGGCTTTCTTAGCGAGTAGACGTGCCTTCTGAACGCTCTGCGTTCCTTCGAGATGGAGCGATTCAAGGCATAAGGTTGATGACTTAATACAGTAAATTTTGTTTTCTTTTTTTATATAAAAAGGGTTGTTACCATTGAACAAGTTTTTGACACAAAGAGTGAGTAAAAATTTAAATCTAATTTTGTGAAAGTTACGAAATCAAGTGTTAGAAGTATGGACAGAAGTCCAGATTTAAAAAATGTAAGTTTTACATGTGTTTTTTGAGGAGATATATTATTTTTGTATTTATGATGTATATATGTTTAGTATAGTGTGTTTACCAACAAATGTTATTTCAATTTAAAAATCAAAAGAATTTAAATATAAAAGAAGTTTTCTATAATTGAATATGAGTGAGTAAAAAATCATTGAGTATATCCTGGCATCCACGTGTCACGGAAACTAGCCTGGTAAGTACAGATTGGAGCCTGAACTCTGAATCCTTTATTTAAAATTCATAATTGATGCAATAATCAATAAATTCACAAGTTAAATAATTAGCGTTTTATATTTTTAAAGAAATTAACCTATAAACTCTTACAAAGATGGCGCCCGAATCACGTGCTCCAATCTCGAAAATACAGGCTTGTTGAAGTGTAGCGTGGTGTTTGGGTATACTCAAACAGTCAAAATTATAAACAAAGGATATTTGAAATTACAAAAAATTTATAATTGAGATTTTCTATTACAAAACTATAAAGATGGAAACGGATTCAGAAAAGTTGGACGAATCCGGTTTAGGAGCTAGTTTCACCGAGGTTGAAAGCATGGCGGAGGCAAAATTAATAGAAGAAGTTAAATTGCCTAGGGAAGAAAAGTTAGTGTCTTTTAATGATTTAATGATGTTATTTGAAAAAATTAAATTAGATAGTGATAGTAAATTTGAAAAGTTCGAAAATAATTTTAAAGGAATGAAGGTAGATAGTGATAGTAAATTTGAAAAGTTCGAAAATAATTTTAAAGGAATGAAGGTAGATAGTGATAGTAAATTTGAAAAGTTCGAAAATAATTTTAAAGAAATGAAGGTAGATAGTGATAATAAGTTTAGACAATTAAGGGAAGATATGAATGAACAATCTCAAAAAAGTGAAACCAATTTTAAAAATTTTGATAGCAAACTTGAACAGATGAAGGAAGAGAACAAATTAGTTTTAGAAACAATTAACAATAAGTTTGACATACAAAATGCTAAACTCGAAAAAGATAAAATGGAATTTAGAAAAGAAATTAATGTTAAATTTGATAATTTGTTAAAGGACAGCATAGACTTTAAAAATAATGTAGAAGAACAAAATTTAAATTTGAAACTAGAAACTAAGACAGAAATAGATAATTTTAAAACTGAAACACTAAATACTATAGCTAAGTCTGATGAAGAAATTAGGGCTGTAATTGATAATTTTAAATTAGGACAGGTAGATAAACAATCAACCTTTGAATCTAAAATAGGAAATGATATTAAAACTAATTTTAAAACCCTAGAAAACAAACTAGCGATTAAATGTAATGAACAGGATATTGCAATAGGCGATATAGGCTGTAAATTATCCAAAGAAATTCAATTATTAAAGCAAAACGGTAATTATGGCATTAAGCCAGCACTATGGCTGAATGAGAAATTTAACGATGTGTTAATATCAGAGTTTTTTAATGAAACAAAAGGGCCTCACCCTAAGACATTTTTAGAGTCACTTAAAGTTTTGGAAGATGTAAGAGAAAATAATTGGGACATTATGGTTTGTTTTATGAAAAAGTTTTTAAAAGAAGAAGCCTACACTTGGTTTGAGGCACATAAAAATGAATGGGCAAACTACGATCAATTCAAAAACGCTTTTCTGGATAGATTCTGGTCCCAAGAAAAACAGGAAAGTTTTAGAAGCAAACTAATGTTAGGTCCTATGTATAGGGGCCCAATCAAAGAAATACATAATTACATCATCAAGTCCTTTCACAAAACACAATATTTAGATCCTCCTATGCCGATAAATTCATTCATTAAGCATATAGTCAAACACGTTCCAGAAGGGTTGAAACTAGTATTACTTGCAGCTAGGCCAGCTGACTTAAACAACTTAGAAAAGATAGTAATGGACTGGCAGGAAAGCCAATCCTTAAATAATAATGACTTTAATAAACATACATATACAAGAGAAAATAGGGGTCACTATTTAGACCATAGTAATAGGCCAGATATGGGTAATACACATTTACAAAATAGGGAGTATCAAAACAGCATGAACCAAAATAGACCATATAGCAATAACTTTAGAAGTAATAACAGTAATTTCAGGGGGAACAACACTTTTAGAGGTAATAGTAGCAATTTCAGAGGTAATAGTGGCAATTTCAGAGGTAATAGTAACAATTTTAGGGGTAATAGTAATAGTAATTTTAGGGGAAATAATAACAATGGACCACCAACGACAAACAGGGGCTCTGAGAATAGAGATGTAAATGGGGGAAATGGAAAAAGGCAGCAATAACTATGGCCGGATTACTGCCGGAAAAAATAAATAGGCCTAAAATTGATAATGAGGTTAGGAGCTTTTCTTTAATAACAAAGACAACACAAAATGATGAATTAATGATTTTAGACAACGAAGAACTAATTATAGAAGATAATTACAATGAAATTAATACTAATAATGTAAAAGGGGAAATAATTAAAATTAAGATTAAAATAGGTCAAGGGGAATACAGCTGTCTAATAGATACAGGATCTGAGATCACCGTTATTAATGAAAACACATATCTAAAAATAAATAAAAATTTAAATAATTCCATAATGGAACTTCCTGTGTCAAACTTAATTGTAATGGGTGTTACTGGTATTAGAAGCAAAACTATAACAAAACAGATCTGTATAGAAACTAAATTTGGCGATGAAATAATTCCAATCAACTTTTTAGTAGTAAATGGTTTAAATATAAACATAATATTAGGTTGCGACTTTCTGAGAAAACATGAAGTAAAAATAGACTTTAAAAGAGAAATTATTTGCTTTGAAATCAACAATAAACTAATAACAACAAAATTGTATAATAAGTTCAATGATAATAGGTTAGGTGCATTGAGGTTATGTGATACAAGTTCAATTTTTAATGAGTTAGAAAACTTAAATGATAATGTTACTCCTACACAAGAAGTTCTGTTCATGCATTACAGTAAAATATTTTATGAAAATGATAATAAATATAATGATAAAGATCAAGTTTGGTATAATAGTATAGATGATGTATTAGTAGATTCTAACCTTACAATTGATGAGGAAAAACAACAACTCAGAACCTTGCTAGATAAATATAAGTCAATATTTTCAGATAAACCAGGTAAAATTAGAAATTTTAACGCAAAATTAAATATAAATAACAAAGAAAAATTCATAAATAGGTCATATGCAATACCACACTCTAAAAAAGACTTAGTAAGCAAAGAAATAGAAAAATTAATAAATTTAGATATTATAGAAAATTCGGACAGTCCATACTCCAATCCTTTAGTATGTGTGATTAAGAAAGATGGTTCAGTAAGGTTATGTCTAGATGCTAGACAGGTAAACAAAGTAATAATAACAGATAGGGAAGCTCCGGAACACATAGATGACATTTTGCAACGTTTTGAGGGGGTGAAATATATAAGCACTATTGATTTAGTATCTGGTTTTTGGCAAATATCATTAGAGGAAAATTCTAGAAAATATGTAGCATTCAATTTCAATGTAGAAATTTACAATTTAAGAGATTACCGTTTGGACTTAATGTAAGCACGTCAATATTTAAAAAAGGTTTAACACAAGTTTTAGGTCCTGAAGTGTCGGAATTTGCAGTTGTATATGTAGATGACATCTGCATAGCATCAAAATCATTTAATGAACATTTGATACACTTAGATAAGATATTTGATAGATTGAAAAGATTTAATGTTACTTTAAAACTTAATAAATGCAATTTTTGTAAAAATAAAATAAAATTTCTAGGTTATGTAATATCTGACTCAGGCATCATGCCTGATGAGGACAAAATAAAAATAATACAAAATTTTCCAATTCCGAAAAATTTAAAACAATTACAAAGCTTCCTTGGACTTTGTAACTATTATAGAAAATTCAGAAATAATTATGCACAATTAACTTCAAGCTTTAAACATCTGTTAACAAATAAAACTTTAAATAACAAGAGATCATGGGATTGGCAAGATAACGACACTAAAACATTTAATGAAATAAAAGAGAAATTCTTAGAAAATGTAATTTTACGTCATCCAGACTTTAGTAAACCTTTCTATTTAAATACTGATGCCTCTGATATAGCTCTTGGTGTAGTTCTATATCAAATTGACAATCTAGGTGATCATTCAGTAATTGCATTTGCCAGCAGAAGTCTAGAGGACTTTGAAAGGAAATATACAATAACAGAAAAAGAACTTATGAGTATCATATTTGGCTGTAAAAAATTTAGAAACTATATTTTAGGTAATGAAACAATAATA
Source organism: Aphrophora alni (assembly GCA_963513935.1). Lineage (NCBI taxonomy): Eukaryota > Metazoa > Arthropoda > Insecta > Hemiptera > Aphrophoridae > Aphrophora > Aphrophora alni. Next base: position 91,251,442 of record OY740767.1, read on the forward strand.
AGATCAGATCACAAAGCTTTAATCTTTTTAAAAAATTGTAAACTCACAAATGGTAGACTCTTAAGATGGATGTTATATTTACAAGAGTACAACATTAAAATTGAATATTGCCCTGGAAAAGAAAATGTTGTGGCTGATGTCATTTCTAGGATTAATGAATCTGAAATTTTAAATAATAGTGACAAGAATGTAATTAGGATTTTTAAAACAAAATTAGAAAAACAAAATTTAGATAGGGACACAAAATTAAGAAATTTATTTAAGGACATAATAATAAAACAAAATTTAGATCCAAATTGTAAAAATATAATAGATATGATTAATTTGAATGATGAGAAGAGTAAAGAATTAAAAGAACATTACACAATTTATAAAGGCATATTATTTTACAAAAAGAACGACACGTTTAAATATAGGCTATATGTACCTGAACCAATTACAAACTTAATCATTGATGATTATCATTCAAGATATGGACACATAGGAAGTAATAAATGTTATAAATTTCTAAAACAAATATTTTTTGCTCCAAAATTTGAAAAGAAAATAAAACAAAGAATTAGATCTTGTTTAATATGCCAAAAAAGCAAGGTTAGGACTCAACAACAACAGGGTTTAATGCAGTGTAATGTGCCAAATGAACCTTTAGAAATTGTAGCAATAGACTTATTCGGAGAATTACCAACTAGCAAGGGAGGTGTCAAATACATATTTGTAATGTCAGATGTTTTTTCAAAATTTATTAAATTGTATAGTATTAAGAAAGCTTCGGCCAAAGTTCTAAGCGAAAAGATTATTAAAAATTACATAATAGAAGTAGGCAAACCAAAGATGATTTTAAGTGACCACGGCAGTCAATTTACATCACAACTTTTCTATGAAAGGTTAGGTTGGGAAGGCATACATCTACGAAATACATCAGTGTACCATCCACAGAGCAATCCTAGTGAAAGATGTATGCGAGAACTAGGTAGAATGTTTCGTACATATGTACATGACAACCACAAACAATGGGCAGAATATTTACCCTTCATAGAAAAGTGTCTAAATTATTCAATACATGACTCAACAAACTGTATTCCTTATGAAATTATGTTCAAGAAAAAATGTCCTAATTTTTATGAAAATTTAATTACATATCCTGAAAAAGTAAAAATAGATTTTGACGAAAAAATAATAATTGCAAAAAATTATTTAAAGAATAAAGCTGAGGCTAGGGCCAAGTTACATGATAAAAAAGTCAAACCAATAAAATATGCAATAAATGATTTAGTCTTGGTAAAAAACCACTACTTGTCGTCCTGTTTAAAAAGTGAGATTAAAAAATTTTTTCTATTATATAGGGGTCCATATAAAGTATTAGACATAAAAAAAGAAAATGCATACGTGTTAGGCGAAGTAGATTCAGGTGAAAAAGTAGGTACATATAACATTGTTGAATTGAAGAAGTTTTATCCATCAGTAAATAGTTAGGTAGTGTAGGGTGAACCAAAGGGAAACTCCGGAAAAAACAGTGTCACAGGGGGTCATTAACCAGAGGTCATTTTGGGATTCATATTGAACTGAGTAGATATGAATACTTAAACTCATTTTGGCCAAAGGAAGGTGATCTCTGTGTTGACATAAGTGTTTTGTAGATATGATCAGAAGGACATAGGAAGAGGTGAAAATGGTTCAAGGGGTAAAATTTTAGACATTGATGGATAAAATAAAAAATAATTTACAAATTTTTTAAATTTTTTTTAATGCAAGTTAATAATAATAATAGGTAGTGATAGATTTAAATTAAATAAATGAATAAATAAATTTAAAATTAAAAATAGGCAATTCCCTTTTAGGCCAGCATTGGAAATTAATATTTGTACAGAAACAAATATGAAGCTTAAATAAATAAAATTTAAATTTTAAAATAAGTTAAATCCCATTTAGGCCAAACACTAGAAATTAGTATTTGAGAAAAGAACAAATACGAAAATTTAAATAGGTGAAACATAATTTATAAATCAAATACTTTAGGAATTCATGAATTAACAATTTTTTTTTGATATACAAAATTTAATTTTACTTATAAAAATTTTTTTTAAATGAACATACTTTTAATGATTAAAATAAAAGAAACTATTAATGTATTAATTAGAAATACTATTTACATCTGACATTGAACAATAATGATATGGTTAATGTTAATAACAACATGATGATGATGAATGAGGATGAATGAATGAGAGAGTGAGTATTATTTCATAATAATGCTAAAACTAAATAGAGAACCTTCACTAATTAAATAGAAGTTTTTGTTTGTTGGTGTCAAATAACCTTCAAATATCACTACGGTGACCTTTGTTTGTTGGTAACAGATAACCATCACATATCACTACGGTGACTTTTGTTTGTTGGTAACAAATAACCATCACATATCACTACGGTGACTTTTGTTTGTTGGTAACAAAGAACCATCACATATCACTACGGTGACTTTTGTTTGTTGGTAACAAATAACCATCACATATCACTACGGTGACCTTTGTTTGTTGGTAACAAATAACCATCACATATCACTACGGTGACTTTTGTTTGTTGGTAACAAATAACCATCACATATCACTACGGTGACTTATGTTTGTTGGTGTCATATAACCTTCACGTAATGTTAAATGTACATACGATAACGATAATAGGTTAGGTTCACGATAATAATAATAGACGAATAAATTAAGCTAAGTTTTTTTTTTGTAGTAAAGTTTTTCTTTCTCGTTTTCATAACGTTAGGTAGGATAGGAAAATAAATAAATAAAATATAAATAATTAGAATATTTTGTTACTGATTGTAAGAAGATGGTAAAATTTTTGAAAAAATATAGTGAACAACGGAAGTCATAAATAAGATTTTTAATACATTTAAATAATAATTCAGAACCTACAATATGGCTAAAAGTAAATAATTAAAAGTAAATAAATGATAGTAAATTTTTTAAGAAAATGATTATGAAACTTTAATGAAGATTTTAAGTAAAGAACAAATGGATTATGTGAAATATAATTAAGAAGAATAAATAATGAATAATTTTTTTGAAGAAATGATTAGACAGTATTGATGAAACTTTTATGATAAGGAATGATTTCAGGAAAATAAAAAATGGGTTGAATCAGAACTTAGTATTTGGTAATAGGGATTGTAAATGAATAATCAATAGATAGTTTTTTTAATAGATCAGTGAGATGAATGAGATTTTTGAGGGGGTGAATTAATGATGTCTACGATAATGTTCTGCGATGAGTTTTTTCTACGACAAATATAGACTAGGGGTTCCAATGTGACGCTAGATCTAAATAATGTTCGACGAGATTTTTCTACGATTTTGCTGCGATAATATAATAGACTAGGGGTTCCAATGTGACGCTAGATCTTAATAATGTTCGACGAGATTTTTCTACGATTCTGCTGCGATGATATATATGATTAGGGGTTCCAAAATGGACACTAATACTCAATGGTAATTTTTAGAGATTCCAAAAGGGAATACTCTCATTTTAGGAGTATGTTGATTTTTAATAAAACAAGAGAGTCTTAATGATTAGCTGATCTATTAAATTTTTTTTTCTTTTTATGTAAGTAGGAAAAATACCAAATAACTGTTAAGTATGTAGTTGAGATAGATTCCTGAAATCAAAGGTAGTTAAAATTAAAATAAGTTTAAACGTACAATAAATAAAAATGATAGGGAAATATGAATTCTCAATTATAAATTTGAGGGATGGGTTTTGTATTTTTTGATTGGGGAAGAAAACTTTTTTTATTAGCCAGACTTTTAAAAAATAATGATTGTATGTATTAAAATACTAAATAATATGTGTTTTTTTTTCTCTTTCTCAATAGATTGTTTAACATTCTGTAATAAGAACAAAATAAATGGATTTTGAATTTAAAAATGTAACAACAACAACAAATGTAAATGATTTTGAATTTTTAAATGATGTAACAAGGATAATAAATAGATAAAAAATGACCTTGTGATAATGAAAAAGTAAATTACAAAAAGTTGTAATATAAAAAGAATGATAATTGATTTTATTAATGAACAAATATTATGATGTATTTTGAGCTGATGCTAATTTGTGATGACATGAAAATTTAACAAAATTTTATTTGTATACGAATTGATGATTTATCTGTTGTTCACATATAATATACTTTAACATTTTTCTGTTATGACCATGTTACAATTTGTAAAAGACAATTTTGTGATATGTCTTGTAATGATTTGATAGTTGACATTTGACTTCTTCATTTTGATGTGTTTTAAACAAAATATGTTGTATTAAAACTTTGTAAAAGACAATTTATGATATGTCTCGTAATATGCTTTGATAATTGTCATCTGAGTTCTTCATTTTGATGTGTTTTAAACAAAAATATGTTGTATTAAAACTTTGTAAAAGACAATTTATGATATGTCTCGTAATATGCTTTGATAATTGTCATCTGAGTTCTTCATTTTGATGTGTTTTGAACAGAGATATTGTATTAAAACTTTATAAAAAACAATTTTGTGAGATATGTTTCGTAATATGCTTTGATATTTGTCATCTGAGTTCTTCATTTTTGATGTGTTTTAAACAAAATATGTTGTATTGAAACTTTGCAAAAAACCATTTTGTGATATATGTTTTGTAATATGATTTGATATTTGACACTTGATTTCTTCATTTGGAGGTATTTTGAACATTATTATTTTGTAATTGAAACCATATAAAAGTCATTCATGTGATGATTATGTTAATTTTGAAAAATTTGTAACACTCTAAAATTCATGATATTGTTTGTGAAAAATCTGTAACATTCTAAAATTCATTATATTGTTTTTGAAAATTTGTAATACTAAAAAATTTATGATGTTATTTTGTAAAAAATTTGTAACACTAAAAAATTTATGATGTTATTTTTGAAAAATTTGTAACACTCTAAAATTTATGATATTGTTTTTGAAAATTTGTAATACTAAGAAATTTATGATGTTATTTTGTAAAATTTGTAACACTAAAAAATTTATTATGTTATAGTTTTTTGATATTTTGCATTTTTGAAATTGTTAAATTATATTAAAATTTTTTTTTCTCGACATTGTTATTAGAAATACTCTTGTTCTCCGTAAGAGGTGGCAAGGGGTTGGAATGTCCCAGCTTCCATGTTCTTTTTCTTCGAGATTCTTATTACTGCGTAATGCGAATCTCGAAGGAGGGGGTTTCTGTAAGCATGGGACATCTCCAACCAAATTAAAAAATAAATTAATCATAATTTAAGATTTTGGAAATTAGATAAATAATAGTAATAATTAGGAATCTCACATAAAAAAAATCAAAACAATTAATAAACAAACATAAAAACTTTATTTTGAAAACATTTAAAACAAATTGTTAAAATCAATAAATTGAATGAAGCGCTATATATCAATACAATGTAACACCCTCTAGGGTAAAATTGAAATACCAGCGGGTTGCAATGCAACTAAAACAGGCGAAGCAAATTTCAAACGGAAAAGAACGAATTCCAAGAATTGGTCCAATGCTCGCCATGTTATTCAGTGGGCGTTTCGTTTCGGCGAGACAACCCAACTCTCTTCCAGCTTGGCTTTCTTAGCGAGTAGACGTGCCTTCTGAACGCTCTGCGTTCCTTCGAGATGGAGCGATTCAAGGCATAAGGTTGATGACTTAATACAGTAAATTTTGTTTTCTTTTTTTATATAAAAAGGGTTGTTACCATTGAACAAGTTTTTGACACAAAGAGTGAGTAAAAATTTAAATCTAATTTTGTGAAAGTTACGAAATCAAGTGTTAGAAGTATGGACAGAAGTCCAGATTTAAAAAATGTAAGTTTTACATGTGTTTTTTGAGGAGATATATTATTTTTGTATTTATGATGTATATATGTTTAGTATAGTGTGTTTACCAACAAATGTTATTTCAATTTAAAAATCAAAAGAATTTAAATATAAAAGAAGTTTTCTATAATTGAATATGAGTGAGTAAAAAATCATTGAGTATATCCTGGCATCCACGTGTCACGGAAACTAGCCTGGTAAGTACAGATTGGAGCCTGAACTCTGAATCCTTTATTTAAAATTCATAATTGATGCAATAATCAATAAATTCACAAGTTAAATAATTAGCGTTTTATATTTTTAAAGAAATTAACCTATAAACTCTTACAAAGAGTCAATCAAACCATATTCTGATATCACTCACACACCTGTAGTCTACACAAAAATTTGCTGAGATATTGACTATGCTTGCAAATTACTTTAAAGACCAAGACTGTTAATCTTTAAAGTAATCTATAAGTATAATGTTGTTATTGGAGTGAACTGCCAATCATCTAAAATTTGATGATATCTAGTAATACAAGAACAGCATGAAGAGAGCCGATTACTAATTGTCATGACAAATGTATAATAAGCTACCATGTGACAAAGGAACATTCGGAAATTCTCAAGTTCCTCTTGCTATAATTGGTTATAGTGACTAATATATTTCTGCTGGTGTCTATAACATAATATATAATATAAAATTATAATATATAATATATTTCTATTAATTTCTAAATTAATTTACTGTAAATTTTATTAAATTTTATTTTACTGTAAAGTTAATTAAATTTTATTAATTAACAGTAAATTAATTAATTTACTGTTGTCTAAATTAATAAATGTGATGTTCTCTAGTATTGTTTATCTACTCTCTAATTAAATTTTAATACCGTTTTCACATTTTATTTGAATGGATAATCACAAATTGTATTTTGCATCAGTAATATTTTCATAAGTGTAAAGTTTTTGTTTGTACAACCTTGAATCTTTTGCTTAGTTTGTAATGCATAATTAGTATATGTAAAATATTGATACCTTGTTTGTAAGCCTTGTGCATTAATATGCATTTTTTTATTACAATGGTTAAAATTCATAATTTATTATATATATGAGACTTCAGTTTTATGAAGAATGAAGTAGGTCACTTGATAATAATGTGAAATCATTTCACATTGGTGTGAACTGAAAATAGACTAAACCACATCTCTGTTAGTTGTTTCATTTCGTATGATTAATATTAAAATATATTTACCATTGGGAACAGTAGCTTTAGTTAATTGTCTGCCATATTCTTTGGTGAACTTCTCTACAGTGCCTGTAGCAATTCGGAAAACTAGAAAACCAGGTATACAGAAACTCAAATGCTGCTTACAAGCTGAATACTTTTTCTGGACAAAAATTATCAAGATTTGTAATCACTTATTTTAATTTTGGTAAAGTAATTAAATTGTTACATTTTTTATATTAAATATTTCTATAAACATTTTGTTCTAAATATTATTATATCCTTCCAGATTTTATTTTTTTAATGTCTCTATTATTTGCTTAGTTATATTGTTTTGTAATTTAATTACATAACATTCTTTAACTATTTAATAACTGGAACATGTTGGAGACAATCATTTTCTGTATAAAACAGTAATGACGGGTAATAGTAAAAACAGTAACAGATTTATATATACTAACTTATTACAATATATAATATACATGAGCTTTATTAAATATTTGGATGACAAAATAGTTATAGTCTTCTTAAGATGATTTGAGAAATCTTTTTGTCATTAACATATAAAAAAAATTTACGTTAATGGTTGTATTTTAAAAAATTATGTTAAATTTTATGTGGATATTGATAATAAAAAATAAGTATTACAGGGTGCATCAGACCTCCTGTGCAGTATATATAGTGAACAAATGATTCAATTTAAATAGTTGGTTTCAATTGAAACCTCACTATATTATACCCTAAGAATTTATGAAAAATATTTTTTAACAAAACCCAGTACCCTAAAAGGAGTAATTTGAGGAGAAGGGATGTTTTTGAAGAAATTTCAATTCTAAACATATGTCAAGTAATACATCATTTGAAAGGCCTTTAAAAACAATACATTTTCCGATAAAGTTAGTCTTTACTTTGGCTCATTTCAAGATGACACCCATAACCATACAAAATTTGTATTTTGCAACTTATTTACTACCACTAAACTATGTCATTCTAAAACATCAAACATTCTTATGAGATACTTTTTCAAACAATATGCAATTTAGGCACTTTTCACAAAGTTTATAACATTTAAAAAAACTTAGAATTTTGGAAAATTTATAAAGCTCATATCTACAACTTTTCAAGTATCAATGTAGGTCGTGTGGTTTATCACATTAAAGAGCTCTAAAGCTGAACATTTTTTTGTATTTCAAGTTTGGTAATATCTCCAACCATTTCAAAATATTTTTTGGCACCTTTTTTTGCTCATAAATGGGAAGAGTAAGAAAATACCAAATAAATTGATATTAGTCATTTTATTCTTGAAAAACTAATAATTAGTAAATAAAAGTGGCAGAAAAAATTAATTTCATATTTTGTTTATGGACTCTTTTTTCTAATAAATGGAAAGTTTAATGGAAAACAAATAAATTTACATTAATTTAATTATTATGATACCTTAATTCAGGTGATAAATAAACTATCACCTCAGGGTACCATATCATAAACCACAAGACTACCCTGGCCGCTACCAAAATAGTCACACACCTCAAACTGCCCATCACATAACCCATTTTAACCCACCAACTGGTGCTCGACCACTTTTTGCCTTTAAAGTGGTCGCGGCATTAGTCATGGCTCACTTCACCAATACGTATGGAACTATAAAACACGTATTTTGCAATTCAACATTACGCCCACTTAGAATTGTCCTATCACAATAAATAAAATACCGTTGGAAAAGTAATGTTCCGTAGATGCATAATCATGCAAAAAAAAATACCACAAAACGTTATAAATAATATTCCAAAATTGCTGAAGTTCACGTATTTTTAATACGTAACGTCAAAGATTTGAACTGTGCGCCTTTTCGTAAAACACGACGCCATTTTTCCCGATATCATTACAACTCTATTTATCTGTCATTTAAGTCAACTAAAACACTGTTCTATAGATCACATGTTTCTCTTTCTAACCGTAGATTACAAATTTTTCTGCGTCTCATAGATCCAGAGATATTCCTACTTGAACATAGAACAAACTTGACGAGACGAAATTCATTTGACATTCGGTGCAGTTTAGGAATAGACGTAATCCCTTTACTTTGTTTTAAAAACGTATTTTTCTTTACATTATGTTGTAGGAGAAATTTCATTCTACAAGTTGGTACTACTTAACATTATCTACAGTTATTTTCAGATTCCTCTTTCCAAGACCAAACGTAGGCAATACTTCGTGATCTATTTATTGAAATAGATTAGACGCAAAAGGGCATGGCATTTGTGTTATATTTTTATTATTTCTTTTATTTTGAAGGTTTGTGTATACAAATTGTATATAAATTGTGTATACAAGTTACAATATATGTGTTTTTATTTCTAAAGTTTATGTTTTTGAGTGAATGTACCGTTTATATATGGATAACCTAAAAGGAAAATTGTAAGTCTACGCTATATGCAAATTGTCTTATATATAGTGTTTTATATGATTATACAAGTGAATATGTGTGTTATTCTTTGTAAAGTATATTGTCTTAGTAAAATCTAATGATTTTGTCTTAGGCCTAGCTTTAGAGTTACTAATTACGCCTAAATGTCAAGAGTTCAAACCTAACCTCAAGCATCAGAATAGCAATTTTTGGAAAATTGTCATTCTTATATTGAAAATCTAACAAATTTTTTTTTCCCTAAATATATTCACAAATATATTACAAATGTCAAGTAATGGTTGAAAAAATTCTGATAAATCTATTAGTATGTTATTCATTACCATTTTTGTGAAATTTCTGCTCAGTTACTCTTCGATTTTTTGGTATTTAACCAAAAAACTCCAAATGTAATACATCTAACATTTTTTTTCACTACACACCTACATTCTATGCACCTTTCTGAACATAATGATATATGGAAAATCTGTATAAAATATATATTACTATTTTTAATGTTTTTTTGAAAAAAATAAAGAGAAAATTCAGTTTTTACATAAAATATTTTTTTACATTTTGAAAATGTAACAAATTTATATTTTTTTTCCCCCTAAATATATTCACAAATAATACACAAAAATTGTGTATATCTTAGAAATAGGTAGTAAGCTATTGATTTTGGGTGATACAGGTTTTTCTGAAAAAAAAAGTTAATATCATTTTTGACATCTAACATATTTAGCCTACTCCAAAACCGTTTCAAAAAAAAAAATTATTACATAGATGAATTCTATGCATCTTTCTGAAAAAAATGATATCTTATAAGTTAGGTTTTGTATACAAATAATATATTTTATTAATTTTTAAACGAACGAAGAATTTTTAAGACAAATTAAAATGCGCCAGATTGAGGGTTAATTCATGTCCCATTTCAACCATCAAACCTAAGTACATATATATATATATATATATATATATATATATATATATATATATATATATATATATCAAATGAATTTGTAACTCATATAATTTAAGAACATATTCAGTCCATATGTCTATTAAAGTGTAGAGCTAAAAATACAATATAATAAACAAGTGAAGGTAGAAGAAATAAGAAAAGAGGTTGCTACAAAAAGGGAAGAAAAAAGGTGAGAGGATTATAAGAGGATTCTTGGTTGGACCAATAAAGAGGAAGTAACACTTTTAAATCAGGTATCATTAAAACTTTCAAAGAATTTCACATCATCTTGGTGAGTGACGAACATAATAACTTTTATTTCACAAAAAGTATCAGCTAAAAAGTATGATACAAAAAGTATCAATAAGTATCAGCTTAAATAAACTTTTAATACCTACATCAATCAAATAATAAAATAATTGCCCATCATCCAATTTGTATTTCACACCATAATCATTTCATAAATTCACCAACTACAAATTGTTTATATGTAAGAAATTAGTATAAGGTTTTGTCAATTATTGTGTTGTTATCTGTGTAGAATCCCAAGGACTATATAAAACACATAAACTTTGTATAGTTATAAGCTCCTACTCAAAGGGCTAGCCGTAGCGAATTAAGAGACAATACCCAAGGCCTCAAAAAATGTATAAAGTTTGTACCCTAAAATAATAGAATTTTATTAATAAATAACAGTCATATTAATATTTCAACCATTTCATTTTATTTATAGTATGTTAGAATTTAATAGGGCACATAGACTATTAGCAATGACTACATAAATACTATAAGACACGACATGGCCATGTTAAATATTCTACGCTTATTCTTGAGTTGACCAATACCCGCTAGAGTATGCTGCTAGAGAATCTGAAGTTGATGTGACTGGCGCTAGGTGGCTCTACGGTCAAACAATGTTTCAGGCGGGTAAGAGAAAACGCACTGATGCCACATATGGGACCAGAGATGCGAGGGAAGGTCGAGAATCGCTTATCTCAGCGCACGAACTGACAACACTGACTATGCTGACGGAAGTAAGTGAGAAGGTTTGTGAGAGAGAGGTCAACAGTTGTACAGTCTCAACCAAGTGGGATGCGTACAGTCAAGCACCTGCTGCTAGCGCTTTCTGATAGCTGTGTGTCAAACTTGTGACGAACAGCACCCGTAAAGCGTAGACTATTTCCCTATCCTATGTCGTGTCTTATAGTATTTATGTAGTCATTGCTATTAGTTTAGATTTTGTATAGATAGGAGACACAGGATTACCTTGGAAAGTGGTCCTTGGTATTAATCTAGTAGCACACAGATAGGAAAACTCTAGTTCTGAAATATTTCGTAAAAACTGTTCACTTGCTCAATCAGTAGAGAGTATAAAAAGATATTTTAGGGGGAGAGAGAAGAAAAATAATAAAGGATGATTTATCTAAGATTAAGGTTATGCGGTTCTCTAGATTTTGTGACCCATTGATGAGACAATTACCATCTTCTTAGTTCTGAGGAGTTACATTCTGGAGGGAGTGATTTTATAATTTTAGTCGTGAAACAGTCTTAAAAATGACAACGTGGATTGCTGCAAATTGTGCATTTGATTTCTCTATATCCATGATTTTTACATCATGTCTGTGGCATTCATCCTGGTGCTTAGGTTGTATGTGGTTATGTCAATATATTGAGCTGGGGAAGGTTTTGCCTTGGAATTGGAACCTTTCCACATACATCTAGGACAACAATCTCTTCATAGACAGACTATCTTAAATACTACAGCCCCTGCGATCAAACACAATTCTTGTAACCAAAGATGTATCTTTATACACCAATATCCCTCATGCACATGGCCTAACAGCTCTAAAACATTTCTTAAACTAACGAAAGAACAACACATCTTATCACTTCTTTTTTTGTAAACCTCGCTAAGTTCATTCTTCAACAGAATAACTTCCAATTCCAAGGCAATAACTTATTACAAATAAAAGAAACGGCAATAGGTACCAGAATAGCTCCATCCTAAGCGAAACTTTACGTGGGAGAATTGGAAGAAAGTTTTCTTAGGAGGCAACCCCATCAACCTCTCTGTTGGTACAGATATAATGACAATATTTTTTTTTTTAATTTGTACATCAAGACAGTTAAGCTTAGATCACTTCTTAGAAAGTCTTTCAAAATTTTCTATTCCAAATTCACCTAGACTATATCTACTTCACAAGTTATCTTTCTGGACATACATGTAAAACTAGGGGACGGCAAAATACAAACTGGCATCCAAGTTAAACCGACAAAACCACCTACAATACATCCACTTCGACAGCAGCTATCCTAATTTTTTCCCTCTACATTTTTCAAATGTGTTGTGAAATTTAAATACCGAATTAACACATCTAGATTCATATATTGACAAGTCTTTTTACAATAAAATTATATCATTATATGTATTCCCAGATTCACTTTTAAATTTTTATATAGAAATATAATTACAGGCCTAAGTAATATCTACAAATTATATAAACACGGTCACAAAAAATTTGAGAAATAATATGTTATTTCTACAATAACTTGTATGATAAAATTTAATTTAGAGCGCAATTAACAAACATTAAACCTATAATTATTATGAGAATGACACTACTTATAGTCCTTTAGGTTAAGAATTAACTGCACTAATAAGATTAATGGAAAATCTTACTACAGAATGTATAAAGGTGAAATTCTCAATGATTAAGACTAATACGGACATGTAAATTATATTCTTGATCTCCAACAGCTTTGTTTATATAACATTTTTTATCTCTTTGATAAGTTCTTTAGCCAACCTTAGAAAAATCTTCAAAAAAAATCACAGGATACTCATAATTAGCCACACTAGCATTTTGCCCTAAGCTGCCTTCTCACCTGATTCAACAGCTATTAATGAATTATGAAAAGAATTAGTAATCTGAATAACAAATTATTAATCAGTACGTAAATGATTTATCAAGACACTTGCCAGTTAATTTGTTGTAATGTAACTCACTTCTTCTGCTTCACGTTTCTTCAGGCTAACTCCAGGCTCCCATGTCTGTGCTCCTACTTTAATATCCATTATACAAGGATGTTCAAAGTCAGCAGTAATATCACTCAACTTTAAAAATGTAACACCTACAACATTAACATGATGTGGTTAAAATACCCAGTATTAGGCTGTAGCTAACCTAAATACAACTACATACAGTCTTTACAGTCTTAAAGTTATTTGATAATGATGGATTGTTCATATTAATAATATGGTTTAATCGGACATTTGCCCTTATTTTTCTAGTTTTACACTTGATAATGAGAGTTGATTTATACTCTCAAAACATCATGTATTAGTTTTTATATACACAAATGATGGCAAATGTCCGATTAAACCATATTAATAATACATACGGTCCGTCCAAAATAGATATGCTGGTGACATCATCACCCCCTACCAGTCAAGGATGCTGTATATATGTTTTTTAGGCTACACCCACCTTATATTGAACACAGTGTATCCCTTGTTCATCTTCTTTTCTGATTGTCAACCACAACACACCGCATTGCACAAAAACAACATAAACACATATGATGGTTACGTTTCTTTTTTTTAACGGTCATTAAAGATAAATAAAATTCACAAAAAACCGGACTCACGAATTTTCTGACATTTCGCGAAGACAGACAACATTTCACTTCCTCGGAAAACCGATTTTTATATATATTATGTGCCTTACATAATGAAAAAAAAATCATAATGGCAGAATAATTAACCCTCTCGTCTAACAATTTACTAGACCCACAATAATTGCACAACTGATAATATCCAAGGTTTGTCAGTAGCATTACAATGTAGTAAGCGTTTACCAGACCTTCGTTACATTATATATATAATGGTTTTCTGAGGAAGCGAAGTGTTGTCAGTCCTCGCGAAACTTTACACAATTCGTGTCAGTCTGGATTTTTTGAATATTTTATTTATCTTTGACGACCGAAATTTAAAAAAAATAAAATTAAATAACTTTCATGTGTTTTTTGTTGTTGTTGTGTGCTGTGATGTGTTGGTTGAAAATCAAAAAACAAGAAGAATAAAAGATATGCTGTGTTCAAAATAAGGTGGGTGTGGCCTAAATAACAATTAAATAAATTTCACCCGCCTGAAAAAGATAATGTCTTTTAGAACAAGGCTGCTGTAGGTTAAAACTGAAACATCAGACTTTCATTACTTTCAAATGACTTTCTGAAAACAACAAAATAATGTCGGAGTTTAGATTATGAGTTGGCTTAATCACTACTTATGGGTTCTGTTATGCTTAGGCTTTGTGTAAAACGTTAATGTTAATGCTGTGCAAATAGATGTTTGACTGATGTTTAGAGATGGATATTTAGAATGATCCATAAAATAATTCAAAATATGTTGAAAAGAACATAATACAAATCAGGAATCTCAGGTATTCTATTCAAACAAAACGACCTCCATGAACTCTAGTGGCAAAAATTCCAAACAGACAATCCATCAAATTACCTAAATTTAAATAATTTACTAGATCTACGATCAGAAAATTAACAAATAAAATTATTTCCAGGGATTAAATCCTAATAAAACCCACAACTAATCTAAACAATCCAATTAATCCAGGAAAATTATTCAAAATTTAAGAAAAAACTGTTGCAGAAAGATATTTACCTTTAAAAATCAGTATGGAAGCACATAACGTTAGAAATCAGATATGTTTACTACTTTCTCTTAAAAATTCCAAAAGAACCGAAAGCTGATAGAGAAAACTAATAATAGTATTGTATTAAGCGGAATCTAATGCACAATGAATCCCTGTTGCATAATTAACTATCTCTTACAAATAACTTGTAAGAAGGCAAAAACCTATGTTTTTTTATTATCTTAAACATGGACGATGTTCGTTTTGCATTCGTCATCTACAAAAGTCCCACGTCCAACTACCAACTCGATCCCTAGTTGATTATTAACTGCTAAGGAATTTATACTTTGAATGTTGCAATAGAATAATTATATAAATTTATGTTTTGTACTTTTAACTATAAAAGAGAAGCTATTTAGTTCCTTTTGTTTGTTTCGTATAATATATTTTATTATTTTTAAGTAATATGTTCCCCAAATTACGTTTTCAAACTATTAAATGGAAAATAGAATCTGTCCAGTGTCATTAAACTCCCACATGTCAATGTCGATACCAGTGAAGAAAGTGTGATCTAGATGGCGGGACTTTAAAAACTTCTGAGACACGGATTTGAGAAAGAAGGTGTAATGGGATAGTTAGAGAAGGCCACCCTGAGAATAGACGAATCCTAATATTGAAGAAATTTTAATCCAATTTTGGCTGGAAAATCCACTGACATCACATCAAGAAGAAAATATAAATAGTGAGGGTATAAAAATTAGTGTTTAAAAGACCATTCCCAATATATAAGAAGAGATATAGCGAAACAAAAATTAACCAATCTGGTGAGATCATTCTATTTTTATTTACCTATAATCAACCCTTTTCCTGAACTAAACTCCCAATGCTGAACTATCTTAAACATAAAAGACAGGACTAATAACTAAATATATTATATTCTTTGTGTAATTGAACCTTATAATTGAATTGATTGACTGTGTATTTGAATATTAATATCTTCATTTTGTCTCTTGTGAATATCATTGCCCCTTCTACCATATTTAAAATAAACTATAGCTAGAGCTAATATGACTTTGACTATCTAGACATAGTCCATATTTAATTCTTATGTATTTCTTGCAACCCATACTTGGGAAAAGTCAGCACCATCCCTTCCCTGATTTTAAGACTTGATTAGTGCTTAGACTATTATCCAATTAAGTAAGAATAACTAATAGAGACACTCATTTTAGGAACTGTGAGCAGCCGTAAGCAAATAATTGATAATTTACACGTACTTATGAACTAATAATTGTTATAAGGAATAGTAACATAATTAAATTTCCATCTAGTAACAGGAGGATAATTTCAATAATCTAATGAGTTTTAATTATTTTAATTCTATCAGCCATTATATTGACTTGTGTTGGACATTGCATGAACTTCAATCATTTTATCACTTATAAATATTAATGAAAAGACAATCTTACAATTATTTTGTGTTGTTTTATCTATGAATTTTGAATAATTGTTAATTGCTATTTTCTGTAAATTTAAGTTTGTGTTCAATCTACTGAAACTAGTTCATAATAAACTAACTCAAATTTGTCTACTCATATGTTTTGTTTTTTATTGGAATACATTTTCATATTTTACTTGTGTTTGTATTCATATTGGATTTTATCAATTTAATTTATGATTTTGTATGATTCATTCTTTAGTAAGATAATGTTTTGACATTTATTACCACTCTTTTACCTCATTGTTTTGTAGTGTTTTGTCCACTAAATTAAAACTTCTGAATTGTAGTACGAAATATTTGTGCTCACCGGCACAACTATACTGCACGGACTATGCTTATGTATAACAAATTAACATATATATAAAACAAAATTTAATTTAACAGTTCACTAAAACAATAAAATATAGAAAAGCATTAGATACTATAAACCAAATTTAATTCTTGTTCATATAATCAAAGAATAAATTGTATTCTTATATTCTTCCTAAACAGTAGATGAAATCTCATATTTATTATTACAGACGAAATTTCTAGACATCAGCATACAATTATATTTTGGTCTCTTGAATTTATATGAAATGTCGCACTTATTTACATATTGCATAACAATTCGTAATATTTTCAATAAGAACATAATGTGAATTCCTTACTTTTTCCATTTAAAATTAAATTGGTTGTTCCTTTAAACACTGGTATAAAGTCCTTAAATCTCAATAAAACTGGGTCTGATGTAGTTTGAAATGATTCATAAAATGATATTTCTCGTTTTCCTTGCTCGGGTCTGTTGACAGGTTTTAAAACATAGCCATCCTTATGTTTCAACATACCTGTAATACAATTCAGTTATAAAAATCAAAAATACCTTCCTTGTTTTAATATTTATAGTGTTTTAATTATTCAAATTTCTATATTATATTATTATTAAAATATGGTTAAAAATATACTACATCATAAACTAAAATAAATATTTATTTATTAACCACTTAACTAATAAAAATTAGACTCTAATTAAAAAACAGTAATAAACACAATAATAGTTATATAATAAATCAAAATTATACATATTCTTAATAATTACTTAAAATAATATAATATTTAAAAATTATAAATCATTTATTAAAACTTTAATTCATAGTGTCCATTTCACTAAACTATGAAAACATAACCAACATAGTTATTGTGAGATCTTATTTTACACATTCACTGCATGTACCGGTGCATGCAGTCACCGGTACATGCACTACAGCCCAGGCCGTTCTATTCTCATTTAACTTTATTAATTTAGTATGCTGTAGCACTTCGGTGTAGACGGTTGATTTTGTAATAGTGTGTTACTGAAGTCTCTGCCTTTGTTTTGGTGCCAGTCGTTTCTAATTTCTCCAGTGATTGTATTGTATGTTGTATGCTTATTTCTCTAGGATTGTAATTAGTTTATTTACTGTGTTGAATTAAATAGTTTAGGCCTAATTGTTTTCTACCATATTTTTCAAACTATATATTGAAATGGCTTCTACTTCAACGAGTACAAGAGTTAACGAACATGAGTTCAGTAGTCAAGATGAAATTATTTCGCATGGGCGTACTGATCACGATTCTTTTGGATTGGAATCTGACAGCAATGACAACCCTGATTACGATATTAACCCTCCTGTTTGGTTGATATTTAAAAATGGAATTAGACCAATGACTTTGTAAAAGGAGAAAAATTTCTTATTCTCTTGCCAGATGAAGAAAAACCTATTGATTTTTTTCTTTATTTATTATTTATTAGATGATGTATGTCTGGAGAATATCGTAAATTTTACACGTAAAAATGCTGTTAACATGTTTACTTTTCTAAATCTCTAACAACTCAGTCTCGGATAACAAGGTGGAAAAATATAACTGTGCCAAAATTATTAATATTTATAGGCCTTCTATTACATAAAACCATCTCGCCTAAATTATTACTTGAAAACAAACTGGTTATTTGGTCTAACTTATTTTTCTAGATATACGATTAGAGATAGGCTCTTACTGATTATGAGATGCTTGTATTTTGCAGATAATAAAGTACAGGAACCCAATAATCGACTAAAAAAAATATGATCAATTATTTTAATAACAAAGAGGAACACATCTTTTATCCCCAACGAGAGTTGTCCCTTAACAAGAGTATGTTGTTATGGTGTGACTGACTAATGTTTCGTCAGTACATTAAAGGGAAAACATAAATATAGGATAAACCTCTATACAATCAGTGATCTGAATGTACTTATATTGAAGTTTACGGTACATTGTGGTATTCTCAATAATTTGGAAGGGAAGGTACACTCCGCAAATGTCGTACTGAAGTTGATGTAAAACAACTAGGTAACAGCCAGTAGTTGTTCATGGACAACTTTTAAAACTCTTTTGGTTTGGCATCAAAGCTTCTATCTAATAAAACATATTGTACTGATACTTTACGGATGTACCAAAAATATTTCCCAGAAGATGTGAAGAAAGCCAATTTGAAAGGGAGAAACCACAGCCATGTAGTCTGATGGAGATATGGTAGGAAAGTGAAAGACATGTCATGTCTTATATTCCAACTGAACATGAAAATGTGATGCTTGATGTAATCAATGTTAAAGGTCAAACATAAAATAAACCACTCGCAATATAAATATTACGTGTTTATGAAGGGAGTTGACCATGGAGATATGATGAAGGCGAAAAACGCTGCACTGGTACAAGAAACTCTTTGTTTATATTATACACATGTTATTGATGAATGTCAATCAAACAAAAATGCAATCAGTAAGGCTGAAAGAAAAATATGCTTCTATGATTTTAAACTAGAGGTGCTGGAGTATTTCCTCCCAAAACCAGAACGACCACAACTAGCAATTCTTGTGAGGGTAGCTAGCCATACTGACAAAACTTGGTCTCAAGGAAAACATAAATAGCACAAAAACTAAGGACTGCCAAATTTGTGCAAAACAATGAAGCAGACGAAGTATGTGTGTGAGGGTTGTCCGGGTTTTGACACTACCATAAGTGAAAAACAATTGTCTGAAAACATAGACCAGTACAATGTATACAGTGTGTGTAAAAAGTTTGGAACTGGTTGATTATTAGACAAATGGCTAGAGGTATAAAAAATTAACTGATGGGAATCAGTACAGATTCAAAAATTCTACTTTTCAAGCATTCGTAATTTTCCGCCGCCATATTAATTTCCGCTATCTTGAATTTAACTTTTTTAAATTAAATGCGAATGGGGTACTATGACACATCATTTTCAATTTGTGTCTTCGCCGCTGGATTGGTCGTCGAAGAAATAAACTTTAGTGGCTACTCGAGTCCCTAGATCTGTCTCCCCTTGATTATTTCTTTTGGGGGCATTTAAAACAGAACGTTTATAAAAATAAGCCAGATTATTATTGATTTACAACACAGTATTCTGGAAGAGACAACTCAGATTATACAGAGAATTAGAATTATAGAGACCAGTCGAGGGGTTGCAGTTATAATACAATGGAACAAATCTATATCTATAAAATAAGAAGTACTGACTTTCTGATTGACTGATTCATAATCAACGAACAGTCAAAACTATGAGAAATTTTCAGGGTACATTGAGACGGTCTAAAAAACCCGATCTCAAGGGAGAATTTTGAAAAAACTCAAAATTCCAAAAATTCAAATAAAATAAACCAAAAGTAATAGAAATAAGAGTAATAATTAAATTCAGTATCGGGAAATGTAATGTAACTAGCCAAGACTTGAAGTGACACAAGATTGTACGGACAGGAAAATCCGAGATTTCCGGTTTTGACCTGCAAAGCTCCATAAGAGTACATGTTAAATTTTCGAAATTCGAATTTAACTATAAAAGTAATGTCATCTTGTAGAGTAATTAAAATAGAACAACTAATAATAATAAAACAAAACCGTAAAATAAATATTTAACAAGTTTTAGTCGAAAGAAAGAGGTGTAAAACGAAAAACGTTTGTAAATCAAAAGTAATCGAAAAAGTAATAATAAAGTAATGTGTTCATAAGACCAATCAATAATAATAATTAACCCAAATTAATAAATAATTTACATAATAAAATAAAAAAGGTAAAGAAAACCAAATAGGAAGGAAGGGTCATAACTCGGGAACCAAAGAAGCCAGGAAGAAGAGGGAAATAGTTTTGAGACTTTTGGAATAGGAGGAACAATAATCCAAAAGAAAATTTTTAAGTTTTCCAAAATTAAGGAAAATAAAATTGGAAAATTCACGAAATCTTAAAGTCACCATAACTCAAGACAGGAAGGTCACACAGGTTCAAATAAAGTTTGAACAGAACCAGGAAGAAAGGGGCTTCAAAATGAGTCAATCCAAAAGAAAATCGAGCGAGGCGAAAAGAAAGTTGTGGCGAGTTGAAGAAATCAATGGTAGAAAATTCAATTTTCAGGTTGTCGCAGAAATTGAACAACCGAGCAATGACGTATCTTGCAGAGTGGGGGAAGGCCTACCACCAAAAAGGCAAAATACAAGAAAATCTAAACATTGAAATAAACTAAAAGAAAAAGAAAAATAGATAAAAAACAATAGAGACAGAGTCAGAAAATTACATAAGCCATGAGGAGTTAAAAAAAACGTACTAACTAAGCGGGAAAACCAAAGTAAATGAAAGAAAAAAGAAATTATGTAAAAGTTGGCTATCGTGTATAGTCTAGAAATTTGAGATCTAAATTGAACCAAGCTAGATCATCAGTTTTGCACTAGCTTCAAGGAAGAAACCACGTTTCTCAAAAGATTGAAAACGGAACTCGTCGTAAAATAAAAAAATTGTTAGTGTTCCAGTACGATTACCAAAGAAGGGTCGGCCTTAGAAGAAGACGGCACTACATCCGAACTCAGTAATATGCAATGCGAGGTCGGATCGATGCAAGGTTAGGTCGAACTCCGGTAAATATTAAAGTCAATATTCTTTCGTTATCGCCGTGAAGAAAAAATTAATTAAAGAAGAATTTTGGAAGAATCTACGGAACTGGAAAAGAAAAGAAGAAAGGACTTCTGAAGATTCATTTGAGGAAGACATCACTGGGCGAATTCTTCAGGAATCACAGTCATCCAAAGTCTGAGGGAGAATAGATCTGCTTTACTCAACTAAAAAAGGTACCACATAAATCAAGAATTTCAAAATAAAAACTTTAAAAATTTTAATTCAAAAATTTAGTAAAATCGGGAATCAATAAAATCATAAAAGGAAATATGTGAAAAGAAATAATTAATTGAAATAAAGTCATTACCAATGTTGAAAAAACTCAAAACTATTTAAAGGAAACAGATTGGTCAAATTTAATATTTAATAAATATTTAAAGAGAATTTACATTGTTTAGAATTTTAAGTTTAGTAGGATAAGTATAGAATTAAGTGTATACCAGATTGTTAATTATAATAGAAATATTGTTTGGATTTCATATGTTAGAATAAGTCAACTCAAGCAAGTTATAATGATTTCAAAGAAATAAGGTCAAGTATTATTCAACATTACAGTCTGAATTTTGTTTTAAAATTAATAAATCTGCTATCTGATCAAACTGGTTCTGTATTTTTCAATATATCCTTTAATCAGGAAATTTCCATTGGGAGGGGGGGAGAAAAAGAAGTCAAGTGCTCTAAAGAAAATTAAAATTAAAGTAAATTAAAATTTTATTTTGGTGAGATAACAAGAGCTCCAAAAGACACACCCTTGAGATAAGAGTATAAGGGAGCAAAATTTAAGATGATAGAAATAGAGAATTGAAATAATTGTGTTGTAAATTGTTAGAATAAGAGTTTTAATAATATTTGTACTATTTAAATAAAATAGTATACTGTATTTTAAGAAATTGATAGGGGAATTAGGGTATAGGCTACGAAGTGACAAATCCTCTACCATTCTCTCTCATTAATTCTTACGTACGAACGGCGTAAGTTGGTGCCCAGAACATGGCATAGTAATTAATTCTTATAAGCCTTTCGGCGTCACCTTCGTAACACTATCAGCTATCCAAATATAAATATTGTCAGTCAGGTGTGCAAGCTTCGTGTGTTAACATGTCTGTATTGCTGCAAATAAATTTTAGTAGCAAACGTTCCTTTTTGTAAATAATCAGACACGTATAAATTGAGCCAAGTAAATATTTTCAAAAGTATTAAATTAACTGTTCTTTTACAAAAAAAAATATAATAATAATTCAAATAAGAGCACAATTCAATTTTTAAGTTAAGGTTTAGGTTTAGGATAAATTTAATTTTGTTTTGTTTTACTTTTAATAAGCTTTTTGTTCACTTTTATATATGAGTTAAAAACTAATTTTAGAAATTTATTACTTACATTTTTTTATTAAATCAGTGTTAATAGTGATTATATTAGAGTGATATCAAATTTAATAGTATCAAAAAAATTTCATAAAAATATTTTGATCAAAATTTTATTAATAATCAGTCATATTATCGAGAACTATCAATTTTAATTGTGTAATTATAGTTATTTTAGTATTCAGAAAAGTTAAAAAACATGTCGATAGAAGAGATTAACATCAATGAAATGTTGATACCTCAAACTGTTATACCCTATTATAGAAGATGGTGCCTGTTTTTTTCAATCTCTATCTTTTCTTTTTTTAAATACCCAAGAAAGATGTCAGGAGATACGAGAAACAATCACTATATATGTGGTTGAAAATTGGAGTGAATTTGTACAGAAATCTTACATTTCAAATGGCAACAACTTTTCAACTTCTTCGGAGTATATACGTGAAATGTCTCATCATTCAGTCTACTCAGGTTATTGTGAATTGGTTGCCACTGGTGAAATTTTTCCTTTTTCATTTGAAGTTTATAAATGATTATCTTTATGCAAAATTTGATACAGACACGTTTCCAGTAAAAAGATTGTGCTAACTGGAAATATTAATAGCTGTCACTTTGACGTGAATTTACCTATTCTTAAGTCAATTATTCAGAAAATTTTACCTTGACTAATTCTATAAAAAATAAAAAGCATTGTGTTAGGTACACAAACAGAACAAGAAAACCAAATTAAACAAGCTGTGATAAAGTATGCACAAACCAACCCGAAATATAATCAAATAGCACTGGAAAAATAGCAACAGAATCATTCCGAATTCAATAAATGTACCAAATGCGTCACCCGAAAGTACATAAAGTGGCACCAGTTAAATATCAAAATAATCATCCAGAAGTACACAAAGCTGCAGCCAATGACTAGTCAATAATCATCCAGAATTGCACAGAACCACTGCAGCCATGTATTCAAAACAACAGCATCACAAAATATATATGAGCTCAATTATCCAGGAATTCTGACAGAAATTTGTCTGCGTATATGGAAAAGTAAAAAGCTCTCTGGTCTGGCATATAATCCTATTATAGATTATAAAAATGACATTGGTATTATGATTGGAAAATATCAGTTTTGCAATGCTCTCAATTGGAAAGGCGAGACACCCGGTATGTGCTGTAATTCTGGTAAAATACAACTCCCATCTTTGCAACCTCCAGCAGAACCAGATGACATCTTTTGAGGCCAAGATCCAATACTTTATTATATAGTCTAGGCCAACATGATACATGAACCATGTGGAATCTAGAATAAAAGTTCTCCTTACATGAAAGATGGGTGTGGCACTAAGTGTTAGCCGTCTTCGCTGTTTCTATAGAAATTCAAAGAGGCGAAGATAGATATTCAAAATATAGAAGGTGATCACCATTTGATGGGGGTTTTAGGGTGAAAATAAAATCAATATATTTGGATAACCGATGGGTAGTACTTTATAAACCCTCTTTTGTTATGTACTTTCAATGCCCATATAATGTAGAAATAACCAGCTCCGTAAAATCTATAATATATGTTTGCAAATACATTATAAATGGCAACGATCAATCAGCTTTTGCTTTGGATATAAAAGACAAGACTGGTGAAATAAAAATGTATGAAAGTGGTTGATATATAAGTAGTTCAGAAGCAGTTTGGTGAATATTGAGATTTTTAATTCATGACAGGTATCCAGTTGTCATTCACTTTGATGTTCATCTTGAAAATGGTCAACGTGTTTACTTTACTGCAGATAATATCAACAAAAGACATATTAATTAACTAACAACTCTTTTCGCTTTTTTAAACTATACCAAAATTACAAATTTGCAAAAACATTGCTTCACTTACAAGTGCCTTTATACTACGAGTGGCATAATAAATAAATTCGTCAGACGTAAAAAAGGAAAAGATGTGGAAGGTTGACCAGGACTAAAAAAAGATCACGCTTTGGGTAGAGTATACACTATTCATCCAATAACGTAGAGGGTTATCATCTTTGTGTTCTTCTTTACCATATTATAGGTCCAACATCCTATTCTTATTTGCAGACAAATAATATTAAGTATCCTAGATTTCAAGCTGCCTGCAAGGCGCTAGGTTTATTAGATGATGGCCAGCAATCGAATTTTACTTTTTCAAGAAGCTGCATTTTTCTCTGATCTTTTGAGTCTATGGCATAAATATGAAAATAATCTTTAAGAGGATATTATGCAACAATTGAATAGACAACATGTGCACAATAAGCAATTAACAGATTTAGTATACAATAGGTGCTTAAAGTTACTGGAATATTCTGTTTTAGCTCTGGGTGGACTGAAGATAAAAGAATATGGTTTACCTCATCCAAATAGATTTGGATGAAATTTAGGAAACCACAAATATGTGAGAGAAAATAATTATGACATTGTTGTTTGAATGAAGCTGTGTTGAAAGATGAATGAAGCCTCAATGACAAATGAACAATGTATCATTTATGAGCAAATTTTTGACAGCATTGAACCCAATTTAGGGAAATTTTCTCTTTGGATGCTATTGAATTAAATAAATTTTGCACTAAAATGGATATCCCTATCTACCTGGTAAATCAAAACAAAGTCTCATTAACTTTCAGTATCGTGATCAAATGAACAACACCTAGCCAACGATCAAATTCAGCTACATGTTGATGATGATTTTGATGAGTCAGAAATTGAATATCTAAGTGAAGATGATCCACATATTGGTTCAGAGTCACCCACATGGTCTATCTCTACCAGAGGTAGGAGACCAATTGAATTTTGCTAAAATTGATGGTTTTACTAGTACCAATCCTTGATGAACCAATACCACTTGACTTTTTCAACCTATTATTAGATGAAATTATTCTTGAAAATATCTCTAAATATTCAAATAAATATGCATTTGAAGTATTTTTTACACCTTCTTTGACTCCACAATCATGGATAAATTGTAGATTTTTTTTCAATACTAATATGCAAAGTGTGTATTATTCTCAAAAAAACTTTCATTAGACAAAACCTGATTTTATGGCGAGGGTGTTTACATTATTGACAATATATTAAGAGTAAGAGACTTAAGTACAATATCAAATTGTACACTCAATACAGAACACCAAGGTCTGATTTAAAAAATTTTAGTGTATGGAGGGTCAAATGATAAAGAAGTAGGCGGCAAAGAGCATACAGAAAAGGTTGTCCCGTACTTGTTGAAAGAAAAGCTTGGACAGGGACACTGTATACATGGATAATGTTTACAACAGCTATTCACTGGCATCCAAGTTTCTTGCAAATGATCCTCTTAAACTCCCATTCATTGCCTAAAAATGAGCTTTTTTTTTATGATTACGACTATCGACTATAAGAGGACTTCTTCCTGTTCTTGTGACGTCTGTAGAATCTCCATCTCAGAAGAGATTAAGAAAAGAAGCCCACAAAATTGCTCAAAGTACAGAGTGCAACAAATTCAACAGGATAAAGTGAAAGAATTGTCGAACTTGTTAAAAAATGGAAAAGATAAAAAAACAGCCTTCTTCTGTGAGTCATGTCCAGATAATCCTGGTCTGTGTTTAGGCCCATGTTTTAAGGCCTACCACAATTCTCTTTAAGTAAAACTTAAAATTGAGTGGTTGGTAGAGTTGTAAATATTTCTTTAGTTATAAATAAACAAAACAATAACAATGATGAATTTAGTGTGTAACTACAGGAGTGCAGTGGTGGCGACATTCACGAGAGGTGGTATCAACAATGGCAAACCCTTGTGTGGTGCGGCCCAGTCACCGGTGACCGATAATTTATGATGTCACAATTCTCAGGAATGATGGCTAAATTCCAGCACTGGACCTTCATTTCTACATTTTCTACATTTATTAAGGTAATATTTTAAACTATAAAAAAATTTCAGCATTCCACAAGCTAAATTTATTATATTTCAGCACTGAATGTGTTAACTTGCTTTTGGCCAAAGTGAGAAGCAGTCATAAAATTGTTGTAGCAGCAGCATCATCAGATTTGCTGCTACATTATTAGATGGAGGAAAAGTGCACATTCAGCCTTTAAGCTGCCATTGAATCTTAATTCTACCACGACTCCTTCTTGCAATATCAACAAACAATCTAACCTTGCAAAAGTTTTAAAAGAATGCAAACTGATTGTGTGGGACGAGAGCTTAACATCACATAAAAAACGCCTTGAAGCTTTGAACAGATCTCTACAAGACATTAGAAATTCAAAAAAGTTTGATGGGAAGAGTTACAGTTCTTTTAGCAAGAGATTTTCGCCAGACTTACCAGTTGCACCGAGATGGACTCGAGCAAATGAAGTCGAAGCATGCATCAAGACTTCATACCTATGGCCTCAAATAATATACTTTCACTCATTAAAAATTTTAAGTTTATTTAAGAGGAAATGTTAATGCTTGGCAAATGTTAAAATGTTCTGAGCTCCTGCTACAAATAGGAAATTGTGATTATCCTGAGTCAGAAGGAAAGATTACTTTGTCTTCAGAATTAGACACAACAATAAGTACTTTGGAAATCTTATATCTAAAATACATCCCAAAATTACAAATCTCAAAGAAAAATCGATTGACTGGCTATGTGAAAGAGCGATCTTGAATACAAAAAAATGATACAGCAGCTGAAATTAATACCATTTTACTAAATTCATTTCAAACAGAAAAAATAGAATATATGTCTGTCGATTCAAATAGATGATGCAGTACAATTTCTAACAGAGGTCCTGAATCTCTTAATCCACCTGGATTTCCAACTTATGTTCTAACTCTGAAAGTTGGAGCACCTATTTATGCTATTGAGAAACCTTTGCCCTCCAAATTTCTCCAATGGTACACGTCTGTGCATGACTGCCCTCCAGAAAAATCTAATTGAGGCAACAATTATTACTGAAAGTGCCAAAGGTGATTCCATTTTTCAATCCACACATACATAAGATACCTTCGGACTATCCATTTGCCTGTTAAAGTCTGCTTTGCGCTGACTATTAACAAGTCATAAAGAAAATCATTAAAAAGCGCTGGGATTGATTTAAGAGAAGTTTGTTTTTCACATGGACACGTTTATGTCTGATGTTCCAGAACAAGCAGTACATCAAGTTTGGTAATTCTGGCACCAAGAGGTAAAACATCTAACATAATTTATAAATATTTTGAAATCATTTTTAACCAGTTTAAATAAATGTAAATTTTTAATTTCAAATGATGCTATTTTCAGGACAAGTGACATTTACATTTCAATATTTTTTTTTTTATTTTATGAAAAATTAGCACTTCTTGATTAAATTAATATTAATTCATTAACTTAAATAAAATATGACTAAGTGAAGCAGTTGTTGAATATGTTCAATACAATATTTTTATATGTAAAAGATTACAGATGAAGCCCCAATGGGGAATGCTAGTAATATACAAATACCTGAAACAAACCTGTACATGGATAATAAGATAAATAACACCATAGAATCCATTCATTCAACCACTATTTTGATTTACCCACAGAAGATCAAAATACTTTCATTACACGAACCTTAAAAAGTTGATGCTACAGCAAATGAATACATTATTTTGCTGCTACTAAAATATACCTATTATCAACATATTTAGTGCAGTCAGCACTAAAGAAATAAGAAAGTAATGTACAAAAGATCAAGAAACTGATCTAAATTAGGAAAACACTGAACTTGACATAATAAAGATTTCTTTCACCCAATGCACATTATTCAGATACCACATCTAAGCTCATGGCAAACCTCTGGTTATACACTCAATGGTTTCTTTCACATGGTACTATTACGTATACTAAAACTACCTACAATTTCTCACACAGTTTAATACGATGAAATTAACTGATAAAATATTACTTTATTTGATAGAAAAGTTTACAAAATATTTAAAAATTTTAAATGTTACCTTAATCTAATGTAATGTGTGCACATGTCTCCCTCATAACTATACAACATATAAATTTCAATGTTCTTAATTATGATTACTAATATTGTAAACAAGACTACTTACCAATCATATACTTCCCATCTTTGAAAGAATGTCCTGCTACTTGATTATCAAGTGGAACTGTGTTTAAAGGATATTCATTAGTGTTTAAATCTGTAGCATCATCCAAAACTACACTAGCATCATCTTTAGAACCTCCACCGACCAAAGAACTTAAATTTGGTTCCATAGTTCCAATTTAGTAACTGAAAATAATCCAAACACATACAGTCCTAGTACAAATTTTAAGTTTTTCTCAACAAACCAAATTTCTTGTTTCATCAATAATGTTAAAACTAGGCTACACAATGAAGAATGTGGTTTAGATATTTCTAGATACAAATATAACGGTATACATGTAAAGCCCACAAACTTTAAATTTTGATAGATGGCTAAATATATTACAACAGAATAGAAAAATTATTTTTATCATATTTACATATGATATTTATCATATTTAAGTTATGTATGTACATTATTCCCATATTATAAGTGATAATATTGTTAGTGATGGTACAGATACCAATATAAATTATTATCTTTCTTATAAAAACTGGAAATTACTCATCTGAAGATGAATTATTCACTCCAAAATACAGAAAAGAGCATTGAATCAGACTATCATGAACCTATTTATAGAAGAATTAATTCCTTTATGATGTAATGTAACATACAGAGTGGGTGAAAAGTATGAGAATGGCTTAATATCTCGTATATAAGCGAAATTCGTAGATAGATGTGATTGAGAAACCTACTCCATTTAAAAATACTACTTTATTATTTCAAAAATTTGGTCCGTCATCTTGGATCCGCCATTTTGAATATAACTTTATTTTTTTAATGGGAAGGTGGTCATGTGGTACATAATTTTAATGTAGAATTTTAAGACAAAATCCATGGTGAAAACCGCAAAACCATATCTCAAACCATTTACTTAAATATAAACATTTCATTTAATGTTAAAATAAAGTACATTAACTTCTTACCCATCAAATTTTAATGTTCCATAAAATTTATAATTATCAAACAATCAAAACATAAGGTAATAAATCAATAAATCAATAATAACAATAATAATAAATCAATGATTTATAATTAATATGTTATAATCAATGATTGCAAATTTCCCTTTTATACGAGATATTGAGCCGTTCTCATACTTTTCAGCCACCCTGTATATAGTCTATTGATAAAAGTATATTAGTTTTATGTATAAGTTGTGTAAGTATGATTGGGCGTAAGTGTATATATTTAAGAATATAGTACAGATCCATGTACATTTTATGTCTATTGTAGATTTTTTAAATTTTTTTGTTTGATTTTTTTTCTTTCTCTTTTTTCTCTCTCTAATTACTATTGTCTAAAATAGCTGTAATAGATGTGTTAATATTTTGTATCTGTATTGTTTCTGGCGGGAAATACAATTTTTAAAATAAATAATAAAAATGATAATAATAAAATATTTAACCTGTTCAAAGTATTGGCTACCTTATTAGAATATTTATCTTGGGTTAAATACTCTTTCTACTCATTAACTTCTTAGAATGATATTCTATATCAAAACTAGTCCATTGATATTATTTATATCAATGGCACAACCAATTTATCAGCTGCTTTATTAATACATATTCCCTCCAGAAAACAGCAGCACATAAATGGGGGATAGCTCCATGATAGTCACAACTAGTGATGCGATGCTCTCTGGGGAACAAATAATGATAGTGTTTTGACATTCTAAAATCTAGAAGCTGTAGATTTACAATCTATACCATTTACAAACTAGTAGAGAAATGTGAAATTGCCTTTTCTTAAAAAATACAAAACCAAGCTGTGTATTCTTTTCCTATACACATCGATTTACAACACGATCCTTACGCGCAACAGCCAGACGCGACCTTAACTTGTTTATTGTATTCTTTTCCTATACGCATTGATTTACAACACGAACCTTACGCGCACCAGCCAGACGCGACCTTAACTTGTTTATTGTATTCTTTTCCTATACGCATTGATTTACAACACGATCCTTAATTGCGCCAGCCAGACGCGACCTTAACTTGTTTATTGTATTCTTTTCCTATACGCATCAATTTACAACACGATCCTTATGCGCGCCAGCCAGAAACGACCTTAACTTGTTTAATGTATTCTTTTCCTATACGCATCGATTCACAACACGATCCTTACGTGCGCCAGCCAGACGCGACCTTAACTTGTTTATTGTAACTTTTCCTATACGCATTGATTAACAACACGATCCTTACAAACAATAAATAGGCGTTTTTTTAGATAGGGATTGGTTAGTTAGGCCAATTTTAAGTTCGGCCTAGGGTCCAGTCCCGAGGTGGCCGAACTTACGGGAGTTCTACTGTAGTAGTAGTTCTAATGATCCCAATACGGAAAGTGACGAAAATGCTGATGAAACAGTTTTAACCCTGTACGGTCTAATCAAACTGACGAACTAAAACAAATAGTTTTTTTAAAAAGAAAACAAATTCTTGTTCCTTTGCCTGAAAATAACAGACCAATTGATTAGTTTAAACTTTTACTACACGAACCTTTCTTAGGAAATATTTGTAAGGAAACCAACAAGTGCGCACTTGAACTGTTTTATGGACTGAGCACAACTGAACAGTCGCGTGTTACAAAATGGAAAGACATTAGCCTACTGTTCGGTAGTTGAAGATATTTTTAGGCCTTCTTTTACAAACAGGAACAATCCACCTAAATCGACTACAAGATTATTGGAAAAAACACTATCTTTTTGACTTGTCACCTTTCCGAAAATTTATGAGATGTAACCGGTTCTTAATTATTTTAAGATATCTGCATTGTTCTAAGGCTCTACGCCCAATCACCAGCCAACTTATCGTACTGAAAAAATACAATTCCTTGTTGATTATTATAACAAGTTGACTGCTAATTACTACCCGAATCAGCAACTATCTATCGATGAGGCTATGGTCTTATGGAGAGGTCGTCTGGTTTTCAGGCAATATATCAAAGGGAAGAGACACAAGTATGGTATAAAGCTGTACTCTGTCAATGAACCTGAGGGTCTAACTATCCGCTTCAAGATTTATGCTGGAGGATAAGACGAGCTAGCTGGTAAAGGACATTGGTCAAGAGTTGTCGTGATCTTGATGCAGGGAATGCTTCAATGTGACCATTCATTGTAAATAGACAATTTTTATAATAGTTTTTAATTGGCTTCCAAGCTACTCAGCAAAGACACGTATTGCACTGGTACTCTTCGGCCAGACCGAAAACATACACCTACATTAGTCAAGTATGCTAACCTGAGAAAAGGTGAGACTATTGCACAGTATGCAGAAAAAGTGATTGTTGCGAAGTGGAGGGACAAGAAAACTGTCTGTTATCTTTCAACAGAGTTCGAAAACACAACATGGTATCCGTGACTAACAAGCAAGGACAACCCAGATTCAAACCATTACTAATAGCACAGTACAGTAGCTACATGAAAGGAGTAGACCGGATGGATCAGATGTTGGCCTACTACCTTTGTGAGCGAAAGACTCTACGATGGTAAAAAACAATTTTTGTACACATCCTAGAAATGCTAATGATCAATGCCTACCATTTTCATAATATGCACAATGATACATAAATGAATCTATATGATTTCAAATTCCAAGTCTTAGAAGGACTTCTAACTCCGCCAACTCCACAGCCAGTATGCACTCCTCCAAGGAATGCTATTCATCGTATCGCTAAAAGTGAAGAACAAGATGCCAGGGGTGGAACAAAGCGAAAAAGGTGCAGAGAATGTTTCAAAGAGGGAAAAAGTATAAAGAGACTGTTTATGTTTGTGTAGATTGCCCAGACAAACCCGGACTCTGTCCTAAAAGGCGCTTCGACAAGTTTCACCTCAACAAAAGTTTGTAGGGAATTGCTACAAAATCTTCAAACTCTTTCCTAATATGTGAAAATTTATCAATTGTTATTCTATCCGACCTCGTATTTATATTGCCGAATCTTAACGCTCACAATATGAACTCAAACCTCGTTCTAGAAGACATAGTGAAGCGAAAAGAATCAACTTCTGAGTCATCTTTGTTCCAAAGGTCTTTCAAATTCAAACATCTTGCTCTCAGTGTCCCTGACAAATATAATAGTCCAATCACTGCTTTAACTTCTCTGATGTTTGTTGATAAGGCATTGCGAGGGCGACTGTAATTTTCGCTATATTTTGAAAAAGTTTCTCTACACAAGAATACGTCTGATCACCTCAGATGCTCTCTTAAGACTGGGCTTTAACATTTCACTACATTTTGTAAATGTTCTTTAATAACACACAGTTATTATATTATTATTATTTTATTATTTTAGTCAAGTTGGGTCTTGCTCTAGCACGTTTACTTTAAAATATAATGGTTAACTAATAACAACAATTCAATTGTTTGAATTACTCTTTATTCTCGGGTCTTCGGATTCGGACTATTTTTAAATGTGCAACTAGGCTATCATACATTTTAAAACTTCTATCCTAAAATATACAAATCATCTTAATATTAACAATTTTTATAGTTCAAACCTTTTTATAACAATTAAATCTTTATATCAACTATAGTCCAAATAAATAATTTTGAATTTGTTTAAATGTTCAAGTTCTTGACGATATTAAAATTTTTTTATTACCTCAGCTTCTTTATAAATTACTTTTTCTTTCAACAACCCGGGCTACAACGCAGTCCCGCCATCACTGGTATATTTTCCGCTATCGGCTTTTCGTATGGCCGTGCATTCAAACATATCAAATATAAATATATATATATTTTTTTAAATGTCCTTCCATAGTCATTTTAAATAGTATATTAACATTATTTATTAATTTGTAGACATATCTGAAGTTAAAATTGTTTTTAAAAAAGGTTTTAATTAATCCACATTCACTTTATATATATTTATGTTTTTATATATCACTGCCTAGATTTCAACAATAGTTCTAACTTTCGCCGCCAGTTCGCACTGTTCCACTTTATTGTAATAATTCGTTGTAAACACTAAAACTAACCTAATTTATCCTATTCAACCAGTTTGTTATTTAAATTAACTAATACACAATATAGATTGAATTTGAATTAAAAATAATTATCTAAACATGAAATAAATTACAAAAGGATAATAAAACGTTCTTATTCAATCATTTTTTAGGTTATTAAAGTAAAGTTACTGTTATTATTGTTTTTGAAATGGAAGTAAGTTTTATTTATTAAAAATGTTACAGTTCCTTTAAACTGAAAACACGTCTGACCAACTCGGCTGTCCCCTTAAGACTGGGCTTTAACATTTACTCTACATTTTGTAAAACTTTATATATACAAGAGTACGTCTGATCACGGCAGACACCCTCTTAAGACTGGACTTTAACATTTCACTACATTTTGTAAATGTTTCTTTGAACAGAAAATACGTCTGACCTGTTCCCTTAAGACTGGGAAGACCGCATGTGTCTTTGTCCAGTTTCCAAACCAAGCGTCTTATTTAATATGCAAAGTCAGCTCAATATTATTCACACACCTAGTAATACGTTTTGTCTATTTTCACAATACAACCATTACCTAAATATTTATTACAACTTATAATTAATATTTCACACATGACATCAGTATTTTGGAAACCTATATTTAAATTTTATTACCCTAATTTTAACATTTACATTCAGTCATCTTATTTGACTCTTTAGTTCCCCCACCAATTCAAATTCAACGTTCCCGGGTTACTTTTATGATTCTAATCTTAATATAACCATTTTTTTGTTATCTCAGTTAAAATTACCATTTTTGGAATTACAAACCATATTGCAATCACTCGTGGAGCGCATGCGCAACTTCATTCCCTTATACAGGTTGCTAATACTACGCTTCAATGATGTTGATATATATATATATATATATATACTATGCTATATAATATGCTATATATGCTATATAATAATATATAGCTACCTTACTTGACCTTGTAAGGTAAAAATAATTCCTGTACAATCCCATTTTAACGTCTAATTCACTTAATGGACCTTAGGCCTAAACTAAAAAACTTGTAATTGTTTTTTTCCATGAAAAATATTTTTGCTCACCAAAATATGTTACTATTCTTATAAAGAGAGGTGTAGCCTATAGTACAAAAATAATAATTAAAAAACATGAAAATTGGGCTTTACAGTAAACAATTACAGTAGAACCCCTCTTAACCGGTCTAGTCGGGACTGACACCCGGGCCGGTTGCCCGTTTGGCCGGTTAATCCAAGGTTCCCGTGAAAAATAGGTTTTCGCTCAAAGAAAGCTTATTTAATCAGGTAGCACTAAGAATTATGCAATTAAGATGTTATTGCAACTCATTTTATTGTACTTAAATGTATCGTATATATTATGTTATGTATATTATACATCAAACATGAAAAAATTAAACACTACAAAGCATTTTTACAGATTCCCCTCTGTCAAGTCTTTTGACACATTTAACCGCGTCTCAAACGAAACCAACACACGCTTCCGAAAACTGAAAAGAAATGTTATATTTTCCATAATCTATACTAAAATGATTCGTGGAAAAAAGCGGCCCATCAAACGTTTTTGTGGGTGTAAGTCTGCTATACCGACGGGTGCCAATGCCACAGTGTTTTTATGCCGCCGACAATAGGATACCGCTATCGACAAAATCGTTCGACTCGCCGCTGCTTTGGTGCCGCGGTGTTTTTATGCCGCCGACAATGGGATACCGCCGACAATGGGATACCGCTATCGATAAAGTCGTTTGATATCGCCGCCGCTTTGGTGCCGCGGTGTTTTTACGTCGCTGACAATGGGATACCGTTATCGACAAAGTCGTTTGATATCGCCGCCGCTTTGGTGTTTCAATTACAATTTATTTTCGGAAGCTCTCATCCAACCAGTACACTACGATATAGGCCGGTTAATCCGAGGACCGGTTAATCCGAGGCCGGTTAACAGAGGTTCTACTGTACCAAAATAAGTTTTCACAGCGGACCTAACTTTTTCACAGAAAAAAAAAAACAATTTAATTTCAACTTTTCTAGGTTAAGGTGCACTAAGTGAATTAGGCATTGAAATAGGTATGTACTAGATTTTTTAACTTACAAGGTCAAGTAAGCTTACCTAACCTACGGGTAAAGAAGAATGTACGTTCCCAAGCGGTCACCCATCCACATATTAACCGCACTCAATGTTGCTTGACTTCAGTGATCTATAAATGCATTGAATTCTGTAGTTTTGAAATCGTGACTTTTCAGTGAAAAAGTTAGTTCTACATTGAAAACTTATTTTATTATTAATAAAATAAGGTATGTAGAACATGATTTTTTTTTAAATCGGCAAAAAGACCAGTTGCGGTTACAGTAAAGATATACTATTTGTCGAAATAACCTCAGAACGCCATAAAACAGTCATTTTAAATCGCTGTTTTCAGACAGAAATAATGAATTGTGAACGATAAAAAGTAGGTAAATATGCAGGGGAGTTGTCTGATCAATTTAAATGCAAAATTTCAGCATTTTGTCTACATATACACCTTCCTTGACCTGTGGTTCTTTAACTAGGTGTGGTTAGGTAACTATATACATGACATGATTTATCAATTACAAAATTATATATAGTTTGACAGTTCTTAAAACAGAACTAGCCTATTTTCGCGGAATAAAAAAAATCAATAGATTATACTTTTGATGAAATATGTAACTATCTTCAAAA
Source organism: Aphrophora alni (assembly GCA_963513935.1). NCBI lineage: Eukaryota > Metazoa > Arthropoda > Insecta > Hemiptera > Aphrophoridae > Aphrophora > Aphrophora alni. The sequence continues at coordinate 91,288,125 of OY740767.1, forward strand.
TGCCATAAAACAGTAATTTTAAATCGCTGTTTTGGAACAGAAATAATTAATTAAGAAACAAAAAATTTCTATCTTTGTTAGGAATGATAGAAAATATCGAAAAAACACTATTTTGAAGACGAAATGCCGAGATTTTGCACTTACGTTGATCAGACAACTCTCCTGCATATTTACCAAAAAGTCAAATATATGGAAAAGAAGTATCCAAATGATGGATAAAATGCTATTTTGAAGAGGAATTGGCGATATTTCACACTGAAATAAATCAGACAACCCACCTAGATATTAACCAAAAAGTGTTTCCAATTTAAAAAACACTAATTTTGTATTAGCAACACAAAACTTAACTAATAGTCATATACTCTGTAATGGTAATTAACAAACCTGAACCTGATAATAATAAACGTAAGAATTCGTATTACTGTACAATAACACTAAATTTTAAACCAACTAACCTACCTAACTCATGAAACAATAATACTACACAATCCCGTTATTGGCCAAGTATCTCGTTAATACCTATAATTAATTAATACATGAGGATGTAGGCTACTTAGTAGCACTCAAAAATTATTGAATAGGAATTGGGAATTGTGAATTGCAAATTGATTCCATCGAACGATTCGATTCCTTTCAACAACTTGTTTTGATAATCGAAAAAAATTAGTAATCCATTCTATAACTGATGAATGTAACTTTTATTATAATATGGTGATATAACCAATCTCTAGATTAAATCTAGCTGACTATATAAAAAATTAATACAATATTAAATTCATATAAAATAAAGATAAATATAATATATTTCTTGAATAATTATTTCAAGACAATAAATTATTTTGAAAAATTCATTGAAAGGTAAATAAATTAACTAAACATAGTTAGATCTATAATAGATTACAATTGGCCAAGATTTAAAAACTAAACGCAGTCAAGATATATGCCCATAAATAACATCAAACTTTTATAACATTAGGTATATTTGGAATTTAAAAAATCTAAATAGAATAAGTAAAATTATATTTAAAAGGTGACAATAAAAACCATTATATATATTGTCATTATATACTTGATTGAATGTCATTGGCATAATTACTTGCAAAATTGTAAATATGTTTATTTTATTTTTTGTTGTTGTTTAGGCAAAATACCTCTCAGTTAAGATTGCCCTACAAAAAAGGAACAAAAGAACACCACATAAGAGCTTTTGGTTGTTTCGTGGTTAGTGTCTTTGTATGTGACGAGTTCCGGGTTCAATTTTGGTGGAGGCTAAACATTTAGTGGAATAAATATTAGTAATCACTATATATAAACGGCTTTGTCCTGACTGATTGAATGAATGAATGACTCCAATGACTGACAGAGAATCAACGTAGAGCAAAAACCAACAAAGATATTGATACCAAAATTTAAAGGCATATTTGCATGAGGTCATAGACGCTCACTAAGAAAGGATTTTGTGAAATTTTAATTTTAAAGGGTATTAAAAACAAAAAGAAAAACAAATTTTATTAAGCAACTAGGCTGATAATAGTGTTTATTATCTTAGAATACGTCAAGTTGTTTCTCGATTCTAAACCAAATGTATAATATACTATGCTGTGTAAACGTCAAAGGACATCATTTTACGAGCCCAGGCCGATTTTTCACCGTGATCATCGGTCACTCGAACCTACGAAAATCGTTGGTTTTTCGATATAGGCCGTGATCATCGGTCTTTATACATATGAAAGTGATAGAAATAAACGTCAAGAGACATCATTGTACAAGCCCAGCCCTAAACATGTCTCAGCATCCAAGTTATGCAGGATTAATCGAACTAACAGCAGCTGGAGAATTATTTCCTTATCGCTTTGAAGTATACCGCAATAGTGCACTTTATGAAGTTTTGGAAATAGTATCAATCCTACTAGAAGATTGCGATAGCTACAATATTTACTGGTTGTGGTCGAGGTGAATCTGTTTTTATACCTAGAATACCACTAATCCCGTCGGAGTACCCTTTCCAGTTTAAAAGACTTCAATTTCCTCTGAAGATATGCTTTGCTATGTCTATTAATAAATCTCAAGGACAAACATTAAAATTTGCAGGAGTTGATTTAAGAGAAGACTGTTTTTCTCATGGTCAATTGTACGTTGGTGCTTCTAGGGTCAGTTCTTCTAATAATTTAGTGATTTTAGCACCTAAAGCTAAGACAAAAATGTAGTTTACAAAGAGGTCCTAAATACTAAATAAGTACATTTTTAGTTCAATTTTTTTATTTGAATTGTGAAATAATTAAATTTTTCTTTAGTATTTTATAGTATGAAATCTTAAATAGTATAATATAATTTACCTATAACTAGAATAATTACGAATTTTTGTTGTTGTTTACTTTGCCTTTTGATATTTTTCAACTTTAGTAACTTTAAGTTATTGATGAGTAAACATGATGAAAATAACAGATTTAGAAAAAAATATTCTTTTTCTGAAATTACTCTATCATTCAATTCACAAATTGTGTATTCTTAAATATTACACACTACATTAAAATTAGCCGGATTAAAGTAATATTAAACTTTTTTATCAAAACATGCGATTTAATAAACGTATAGATTACAACTTGAATGATTCGCGGGCAAAGCCGCGACGGGAGATGCTAGTTGCGTATAATACACGATTAAATTATCAGCTTGATATTGGTGGCCACTGTTGAACTATTAAAGTATATATACTGGAAACATAGTAAAATATATCTATCTAAATTATAGACAAATAGGTGTGACTGTGTCATCTACAAAACACTGATTTCGTTCCCTGCTAAGAACTTTAGATCTGCACTTACAACTAATTCAAAAGCGGACCTTGCACTATCAATAATGCTATTAAAATACAAAGTATTGATAGTAATATTGAAACTTAAAATGGAATACTGAAGGAATGATTGACGATTCTGATAAAAATCTTGAAATCCGAGCATGAGTATCGCTTCGTGTAGGAATACTGACAATATTATTCATAACAGTACAATGCCTATCAGTATTACTGTTAGTTTCACCTTCACTTGTTTAGTTAGATTTGAAGATAGCAGAAATAAATGAAGATATTAATGTTACTGACTTTGTTATTAATGAAGATGTAGTTGAAGCTGTGGAAGGAGAAAATGACATATTTGAAAAGCTGTGAACTTTTAAACAACTTTATTGAGACGTATGAAATGTTTCCAGAACTGGGGACCTCACAGCGACAAAATTGTATGAAAAAGTCTGCGTCGGATCAGACGGTGGAAGTTATACTTCTTTGGCCATTCACTCACACACACGCACACGACAGACAGACAGGATACATAAATAAAATATGACACATTTCCCCCTGTTATTCAATATATTATAAGTGACTTCAGTATTATATTATATATCATTATATATATCAGTATATTATCATTATCAGTAATTTCTTCTATAATCATTCTTTCATCGTGGTCATTTTCTGGTTGGTTATTAGAAATCGAACTGTATTCCAGGAAAGACACAATCATATAGAAAACAAATCATTGAAACACGATCAATAAATAAGCATAAAAAAATATTATTCAAAACCACTAAAAACTACAAATAAAAAAATCAAGCAATGAAAACACAATGACGCATATCAACGAACCAGCCTACTACTATCCGGCAACGAAAGTGTCATACTGCTATCATAGATTGTATCATGAGGCATGATCACTCAGCGCCGTAGGTTCGATTTTTCTCAGTTTTAGTGTGACGCGGTTTCTCGACCAACACCCCATCCCAACGAGCGCAAAGAAGTATAACTTCAATAAAGTGGGGGGAAATAAAGCAATTTTAACATTTCTAGAATTTTACAAAAAATTAAATTGTTCCAACTAAAGAAGGCTTAAGAAAGAAGTTAAACACTTTGCTTTCCAATTACCTCAAAGATATGAAGAAAATAATAACGTCTATACTCTATACGCTCTGGAGACAGTGCTGATGATGTATACCAACTATCTTTTGAGTTTTCTATCTACTCCATTTCCTTGGTGCAAGTGAATATTGACGTCCTAATGAATACAACAAAAGTAAGTAATATCTTCACCTACAATAAAATTTTCCTTCATTGTTAAAATAATTATTCTGTTCAAGTAACTCTCCAAACATAGAATAAAACAATAATAAACCATTTGAGATTCGACCATTAATTTCAACATCCCCACATTACAAATTTTTAATTTTTTTGTATCTACTACGGACAAAAGTTCTATACAGTAAATACTTCTTGTAATTGAAGTAAGCGGAACCCTAAGTTTACACGTTTTTTGCAACTTGTTTACCATTTATTAAACTCAGTTAAATCCAAAACTCTGGTGCTTCAAACCAAATTTGTTCGCAAAATCCCCTGCTCACTTGTTTTTGAAAATTGACAAAAGTGAAAAAATTAGTACATATTTATTATATATGTTTTTGTATGTATATGCGTATGTTTGTGACACTTTAAGTTATACTATAAATTTAAGTTAATATTATTATACGTTCTCTTCCAGGAAGAACAAACTAAAAATAGCCATGATTCACAGTATGGGTGCTATTCAGATTAACAACTAGTTCACCCACGCCAAAGAGAAATGTCTTAACTTCTCAAGCTTTAAATATGTCCACGTGGCCCAACAGCGTCTAAAAAGAAAAAATCAAAGGGACTATTAACACAACAGAATAAATTTATTATTGACGTTAGGTTGTAAATATGTATTCAATACTGGAAATGAAAACACTTCAACGAGAATTATTTGGACTTTGACAAAGTAATGGATAAGAAGCGACAAGAAATTTGCAACTTAGATAACGGAGTTTTGCAGAAAAGATGTAAAATTATAAAAGACTTTTTTCTAAGTACAATTGGTTAAGTTGCACAAGTATTCAGTTAAAATAAATGCATTTGACGGTACAGTAAATCCAAACTATTTTTTTAGAATTAAGTAAAATCATTATCCAATAAGCCAGCTTTACCCTTCTTCCAGCATTGTGGAGAAAACGATTTCCACCATTACCTTCAGTTACAAGTGCTTCAGAGTAATACTGTGAAACCAGAAGAAGAAGAACAGAATTTGAGATCCCTCTTTTATCTTTCAATGATATTAATTACACTAAATTAAAATACATATAGCGTATATTTACTTACTAGTATGTATTCATACAAATTTTTATACTAAAATGATGTGAATCATAACATTTTAGGTTTTATTTTTACTTATCTCTAAATAATTCCACAGAACTCTGACTATAACTTCATAATGTTTCCAGTACTATAGAGTTGATGGAGGGAGGTGACATTATCACAGAGAATTTAATTCTTTAAAATATCTTCCATTTTCTAAATTTTGTTAGAGTCAGAGACAATTTTCTTCGTTTTGTATCGTTTCTGGTTAAATAAGGTTTTTTTAGTTTTAAAAGCATGTTGAAAATGTTTTCAGGTTTGCACTCATGTGGAATTAATTCCGCTGTAATCATGGGCATCCGTAATTACAATTTCCTTTAGAACATTCAATATGAGTATAATTTTCAGGTAAACATATATTGTACTTTTCGTAACGATTTAGTAGTAAATTTATGAAAATCGTGTTCTACATATTTCCTTTTGAAACAATTAGATGATCCTTAATTACGCTGGACACTTGTGAATTACCAAAATCCTACTCGGTATCTGTTCACAGCTCACAGCGTAATAATATTTTCACTAATATTTACAGCGTAGTAACCTGTGTGAAAACAATAATTGTAATGAGAATGCGTCCTACGAGTGTCTTCCTTCTACGTAATCTATGAAACCTAGACGAATAGCGTAATTGCGTACTTTAAAATGTAACGCATATTTTAATATTGCTGATATTAGACTTAAATAATGTATTGTGGTACATCAAAAGAGTCCAGCGTAATAAAGGATGATCTAATTGTTTTAACAGGATAATAATTGTAGGATATGATTTACAAAAATTTCAGTACTAACAAGCTACATGTACACTGCATACTTACCAAATTTCATGCTATTTAGCCACTCCTTCACCCACCTATGAAGGTTTATACTGCCTTTCGAAAGATAGACTATGATTATATAACAAACTGCTTTTTTAAGAATTGTAATATTTCAATTTTCACGTATTTCAAAATTGCAATAATATTTTGAGACAATTGACTGTCATTAATATTGATAGTGTTGAGTAGAGTCACCTATTTACGATGGCTGAGTTTTACATTTACAATACTGTCAGTAATACTGACAGTAATAATATAAGGCCCATTCTATATGAGCGTTGAATGCGTCGCGTTATTTTTCGTTTTGGAAGTCAATACAAGTCAAGTTGTATCATCTATACGAGCGAATTCTACGCCCAGCGTTACCCTGTCCACTCGGCGTTGACGCTATTAACGCCGCCTGCCTTACTGGCAGCGCTAGCAACGCGGCGCAAACAACGCTGCGCGAGACGAGTAGCATCTATACGAACGCTTTTAGCGTCAGCGTTGTCGTCACGTGGTTTTCGACTTTTTCGAGTGAAACGGTGTTTAAAGCGTATCTGAGTGTGTGATTGTTTGATTTAGACTTAAGCCATTCATGACATTGAGAAACTTATTGTTGAAGTGGAGAAGAGACCAGCAGTGTTTGATGTTAAGTCGAAAGACTATGCCAAATAACAACTAAAAGCGCAGTGCTGGACCGACATTGGAAGAGCGATGTATTAAAACTGGGAGGAAATGACTCCTGAAAGCAAGGATGTAGCAGGTAGGTCTAACCAGCAGGTACTGAAAACCTAAAGCACCGATATGCACAGCATCCATATTGGTGACTGAACTGACGGTTTTCGCGCTCACCGCGACGCATTTAGCGCCCGTATAGAAGGTCCACTGCTGAGCGTTGACGCTAACAACGCGACGCTTTTAGCGCCCGTATAGAATGTCACCACTATTGTCGGGCGTTGGCGTTAACATCACGACAAATATATCAAGGGCAGGGATAATTTTAGGCTCCACTAAATTTATAATCTAATTTTCAAAGTCTAAAATTAAATGATTTGAAATCAATTAATATCAATATCAAGAAAGCATTGAATGTTGAATGCAAGTACAAATATCAAAAATGGACGAAACTTTTGATGATGATTCCATAAATTTGTTAAAAAAGTTATCTTTAAGTATTGGGGCTTCTGAAGCTGCTGTTAGACTTTTATTATCTATTTTATTAGGTAAGGCAAAAATCTTTAAAAAAAAGAGAACATTTAAACAAACTTATTATTAAAAGTAGGCATACTGTGTCATGGTCTTAAGGTTAGATGATGACCCTAGTTCAACAATCATGCCAAATTCATTTACTATATACATATAAGGAAAAATACTATTTTTTTAGCAAAATTCACTCCTCCACTAAAAATTTAAAAACGGTCACTTTTAAAGTCTACTTCAAGATTACTCATTGTTAACCTAGAAATTTTGTCAAATATGTAAGTATCAATTTTTAACCATTAAATTATAAGACCGTGTTAATCAAATAACTTTGACTATATTTTTAACCATAGACAAACAACATCCATAATTAATTAACATATCCAAAAGAGAATAACGGTATTTCTGAAAAAAAAGAAGTTATCTTGAATCTTTTGAAATATATGATATCTAATAGATAACCTATCAAGATACACAATCGGCGAAAACAATAATAAAAACATAAAAAAAGAAGAAATTAACAATATCCACATTTTACCACATATTTAGTCGATGCTTTCACAACAATAATTTCATAACTTTCAATATTTTTTCCGAAGTGTTACTCTATGCAGTATTACAGTATTTTGTCATGTTCAGAAAGATGAATTTGTGTCATTTTTTTTTTGTTTCATTATGGACTATGTGAATGGACATTAAGTACAAGGTATACTTATTTGCAATTATATCAATCTGAGAAATGTTTCAGGTATTAAAATTGATTAATATAGTAGAACATGACACTTTTAGGCATAAGGAATAAAGTATTATTTCGGTTATTATGTATGTATATGTTAGTCCGTAAAACTACATTAGTCAAGTTGTATAATGTTTCAGTGTTCTATGTTAATGTTATGACGAAGTAGGTCTTTATTAGGTTTGGCTAGGTAAAGTTTTTAACTTTTTACGTGCTCAAACAGTTGCTTCATTACTCCTAAACCTAACAATGTTCTAATATTTGGGTGAAAGTTGTGATGTATTGTCCATCACATAAGTAGGATTCTTATTTCATACATCTGTTCCCACTGACATTATTTTGATTATTTTGAGAAATTATGATATATTAATGAATTTTGAGATTTGAAACGTATCTACTGTTGTCTAAAAAAAAATCTGATTAATGACAAACAATGTAAATATTTTAAGATTGCATGATTTTTAGGTAGGCCTACTATAATGGCGTGGTGTGAGGTACAATACACAATTACCTTTACCAGTAACTTGCATATTAAAACTTATGTTGATTTTAAACATAATTGAATTTATATAAGATAACATGATCTAGGGGTAATGTATTTACAGAGTTGTTAGTAAAACGTAGATTAGATTAATGTTAGCAAGAATCACCTCAAATAGATTAGGTTGGGTGTAGGCTATATATATAAAATGGTAATTGTTCACTGTAGCACCCCAATTTTAATATTTTTGTTTTTTTCATTACCTTTGTACTACATACCTCTATTTAAAAGAATAGTAACATTTTTTGATGAGCAAATATGTTACTCACTGAAAAAACATAAATCGAGTTTTCTAGGTTAAGGTCCATTAAGTGAATTTTACATGTATAATAGGTTTGTATGCAGAATTGTTTTCCCCTTATAAGGTCAAATAGGGTAGCTATATATATATATATATATATATATATATATATATATATATATATATATACAGAACTTCAACTTCTGTATAGTTAAAACCATAATTGCCTATTATATTCAAGTTAAGCCATTATCATTCAGTTATTCTTTAGAAAAATAAATAGGCCATCCCAATTTTGGTGATTTTTAAAATTTTAAAACTTAAATATATAGGCTATATTTTTTTTACTTAAATATTACCTAAATAAGTCCTGACTACTGTTGAGTTCATGATTACTTCCATAGTACTTGTGAAATGCTGTTTTCTTTTATTGGTACTTACGTATTAACGCCACCGCAGCAGAAGTTGCTAATGCGCATGCGCCAATATTTGCTTACTTTGCGATATAATTATATATCACGACAGGTTTGACCAGGTAGCTATACATATATAATTATATATATATATATATATATATATATATATATATATATATATATATATATATATATAATCACCAAGCCAAACTTTTCGTAAGGTTATTGAAGTTAATAATTTGAAATTAGATCATGGATAAACATGAGCTTTAAAAGTGAAGTGCCGCCAATCTACGCCTAAAATTTTTGCGACAAATCATAAAATGAAAGTATATGAATCTGAAAGGTGAAAAAAATGGAATTCTGTTTCCCTTAAACCAGTTTGCTCTTTATTGGCACATGCACATTAGCGCAACTTCTGCTGCGGTGGCGTTAATACGTAAGTACTCTTTTTTTTATTGTTTGGCATATTAGCTTGGCTCATGGGCGTACCCGGCGGGGGGGGGGGCAGCTGCCCCCCCTGGAAGCAAATAAATAAATCTTTATTATATATTTTGTTGCTGGAATTTAATACAATTCTTGAAATAACTATTTTAATATTTAATTGTATATTGAATGACCGTGGCTTGCCCCCCCCCCCCTAGTATTGATCCTGGGTACGCCCTTGGCTGGGCTGGATTTTGTATTAGGCCCGAGCCTAGACAAAAATGGCAGTTATGTGATACACATTTATTTCTAAATATCTTATCTTTGACACTCCATCATTAAAACTAATTTGCTATCTCTGACTCGAGTAACACTTTGAATTACAATGGCATTAATTTCTGCTGTTTCTTATCAAATCTACCAAATAAGCACCTGCAACGATTAAGCATTGTGAAAATTTGGAAAAATTAATTTTTTCTGAACAGCATGTGTATTTACAATCTTTCTTTAAGCTATTTTCCGGACTTAGAGTAATTATCAGAAAATGAAATTTGTTAAAATTTAAATTTGAAAAAAACAAGTTTTTGAAATTATCAAAATGTGCCTCTCAAGGCTTATTTTAGATTACTTCACTATAAATATTTTTCAATCGCATTGTTAGAGCATTTTGAAAATAAAACATTTTTCAAAAACCAAATTAAACTAGGTACTTTTCGCTCATAAGATAGTAATAATAAAGAAATGATAAAAAATTCAATTCTTTCAAAAAAGGTAAAGTAGGTGGTAAGTTATCAACTTCACGAGATAGTAAAAAGTAAATGAAAAGTAAATAAATGTAAATTTTGTTTGAATTTAAAATGAGAGAGAATTCACGCTATAAATGATAGAATTATAATTTTAAATGAATAATTAGAATAGAATATACATGAAGATTAATTGTGAAAACTCAGAAAATTGTATTGTGTTGTGAGTAATTTTTGTATAGTATAACAATTCAAATGTATATTGCAGCACTGCTGCACTATGTATGCCATAAATAATGCAAATAAATAATAATTATAATAATAAAATTTTATTTAGTTAAACCAAAATAAAAGGGTGTTAGAATGACAATAGTTGTAGTGCAAAAATTAGTGAAGTGCAATGCAAATGAGAATTGTTGCAAGGCTAGTGAACTTGTCCGATGAATGAACTAAAATAAAGTGAGAAAAACTTTTAAAACTTTTGGGGTGTGAAAAAGAAATTTCTGAGAAATTATGTTGCGCAGAAAATGTGATTTTCTCAAGAATGTGACGTCCTATGAAAACAGCTGGAAGTTCTAGAGAGGTACCGTTGTGAGAGGAAAATGGAAAACATGATTAGAAGAAAATCCAATGTCCCTGACGGAAGATAAAGGGACTTCAATTAAAAGATGGACAAAAATTAATAGTATGTGCAAAGGTCAGAACTGCCGCGCAGTGGTCTTAAGCAGCTCAAAAATGGCAGATCGTACAGTCAACGATACAAAAACTAAATCATTAATTCAAATAAATAATATAAATTAGCAAATAAAAGGCAGTAGAAAATGATAAAATTAAAGTCGTAAAATTAATTAATAAAGACTCATCAAAAACAGAGGGAAAAGAAAGGGTGAAAAAATGAAGAATTTTTTAACTAAAGAAAAGAGGAAAAAAGTAATAGTTGGTATCAAAAAATGGTATAACGGGGGAGAAATTTCCTATAAATACGGTGACACAAAATAAAAACAAGGCTCTTGAAAATTTGTAAAAGAAGTAAGGTATTAGGCTGTCCGAAAGAAATTTTGACAAACGTACTAGATTTTAAGATCTGCCAACAGTTAGTAAGTTACTACAGGATACAAAGCATTTTTTAAAAGTATGTATTTTGAAAGAAGTTGTAAATTCCGTAAATTAAATAAAGTGCTAGGAAAGAAGATTAAATGATTATAAAATAAAATAGACAATTAAATTAATAATTATTATCAAGATTTAAAGAAGATAAATTTTCAAGGTTACAAGTTTCATTCAAGTCACCGTTGTAGTTTCTGTTAAAAAATGAAACAGAGAATTTCAAAGACACAGAAAAAAGAAATACGAGTGGGAGAGTGGAGAAGGAGACTGCAGTTCGCAGGAAGTCACAAGGGAAGACCAACATCTGACAACAGCCTTGATCTTCCAATTTGGGAAGAGACCAGATTTATCCACATCCGTACACAGTATTAACCTCTCAAAGGGACCAGGAGGCTTCACTCAAACCACAGGTTTGCCGAAAACCAAATTCCCCCCCCCCCCAAAATTCGCTAAATAAATTATCTGAGTTGGGTAGAATAAAAATTTGTAAATTAGAATAATTTGCTTTTATTTAATTCAATTAGTTCTTCAAAACTGCTCTGCTCTTAATATAATTTTAAAGTTTTATTTTATTTGATAATTCTTTTTTTTATGTAAAAAGCTGTATAGTATTTGATTTTATCTCTGGTGCGTAGATTCTTAATCACAACTTATATGCAAATTATTTCTGTAAAAGTTAAGGGAAATCAAAGTGGAGCTAGTCAGTTTACTTACAAAAGTAAATACACAATTCGTAGGTTTTTAACGAAAAAGGGGGAGATTCCATTGAGTTCAGGCTGCTGAAAAATTATATAGGCTATACTTTCTGTGGTCTGGATTATTCTTTCTGCAATAGTCAACGCCTTAAAGAAAAAATAAGCATGGACCACAAAAGTGTACGAAGCGGCGAAGCGAAGAGGTATGTTGCGTTGTACACCTTTTCTTAACTTTTTTTAATTATGAAGGAAACTAGCCTGCAATGTTTTAAGAGCTCATCCTTGTATTTAAGTAGAGTGGCAACAGAAATAGTTCAGAATTACACTATTTTCAACTCTAACAATTCTAGAATGACGTAATAAATTTCCCAGATTTTGTAATCTCTAAAAGGTTTTTGTAAATGTTGGTTTGTATTTGTATTTTGTAAGGCCATAGTTTAATGAGGGATGACAATGATGGGCATCTTAATTTTGTGAAATTTGACTAAAGGAAGAAAGAGAATGAACTAGCGTTCTGATGAATATTCTATGGTCAGATAAGTTCTATGGGCAGAACTAGCGTTCTGATGAATATTCTATGGTCAGTGTTCTTGAGATAGTTGTTCGGAGCTGTAAACTATTAGAATTATGTTTACTATTTATAAGATAATCTCATTTAACAGCAAATGTGACAGTTTTGGATAAACTATACAGTAATAACTTTGGTCCCTTTTTTTCCTTTTTTTTTTTTTTTTCAATTACGCTGTCACTGGTAATGTCTACAAGGGGATATTGGAGAACAACATCAGCCCTCAGATACAGACAGTAGTATAATGATGATGATGTCTTCTTCCAACAAGATGTTGCACTATAGCATCACTGTTAGAGAATTAATGAACCTAAGTGGTCAGGATTCACGAAAGTTCACATAAGTGCAATTGAATGGTCTCCACGATCACTTTGACCTGACACCAATGGATTTTTATCTTCCGAGTGTTGGTTGGGGATAGTTTTTTCCAGAGCTAAGCTCAGTGAAACAATGCATCACTAATGCATTTACTGATATTGACAACAACAAAGAACTCTGTCATTGGGTGTGTAGCAGTGTCAAAAAATATTGCTTGACTGTGTAAATCAAGATGGGCAACAATTTGAGCATCTTCATACTTAGTGTCTCTTGTAGATCTTTTAACTGGTCTATAACAATAATAGTAAATATTCAAAGATTCAAATTATTTTCATAAAAATATATACTGGAATACTAAAATAGATATAAACAATTTTACTAAATTCATTTAGTTCAAACCTTTCTTTGAAGTGGAAAAATACTATTTTAGTGTGATTTTCACAGTATAATTGAAAAGTACAAAGTAAAATTACATTTAGGTTCCTTGTTTGATGGGGTTTTGACTACAAATATTTATAATATTGTTAATGTTTTGGGCTCATTATTTGCTAACTTTTCTTCAACTGCTACTTACAGTGATGCCTTTCATTTATATATAAGTTCCAAGAAGCAATACCTTTCTGTAGGTCCATCGGAAGAATGTTCATTAAATACCCTCTTTTCCATACAGGAATTAGTTGTGTAATGTTGTTGGGATAGGATTCAACTCCAGGGTCTGACAACATAGTTTACTCTCTGATTACCAATCCTATGTATGATTATACCATCCAACTTTGGGGAAGCTAACTCTCCTTAAAATATACAATCGTATATTCGAGGAACAATGTTTTCCCGATGCTTAATTAGAAATTACAGTATTTACTCTTCTAAAACCAGGTAAAGAAAAATCGAACCATATAGTTACATTAGTCAAGTTGTATAATGTTTCAGTGTTCTATGTTAATGTTATGACGAAGTAGGTCTTTATTAGGTTTGGCTAGGTAAAGTTTTTAACTTTTTACGTGCTCAAACAGTTGCTTCATTACTCCTAAACCTAACAATGTTCTAATATTTGGGTGGAAGTTGTGATGTATTGTCCATCACATAAGTAGGATTCTTATTTCATACATCTGTTCCCACTGACATTATTTTGATTATCTTGATTATCCCATTTCTCTTACTTGTGTGTGTTGCAAACTGGTAGAGAAAATGGTCATTTGGCATATTGTTTGGTGCCTTGAAAGTCTGGCTGCTTCCAATGTGCATAACGTGGTGTGAGGAAGCACAGACACGAATGCAAGAGGTGAGTCTCTTTTAAATTACATTATCTCTAATAATCTTATGATTGTTAATATAGGTGATGAATCGACCATTGTCAATCGAGTCAGGAGAGAGGTCATTGAAACATTATATCTCTCTAGAACCATTATTATCTTATCATAGATATATTAGCTTTGGTATTGATGACCTTAAGCTTGAGACTATGTCTTTTAGGAATCCTATAAAAAGGTATCTTATAAAAATGTCCTATGTACCTGAAAATCATTCTGTGTTTGTTGAATTTCAAAAATTTCTTCCAATCATAGATGTTTTCCAGTCATAAGCCAAAATGTCCGGGTACTTAATATCTACTAATTTTGCAAACTCATCTTCTTTATCATTCCCTGCTATATATAAATGTCCCAAACTATGTAGAAATTTACTTGCTTTTCTGAGCTGTGAGGTAAATGCTGGTTATCTTGAGCATAAGGAATGGTTTTTAAAATTCAATCACCTGCATAGATGACTTGGAATCAGTAAGGATGCATGTTTGGAAAATCACTACAAAAATAAAGAGATGCATGGATCGCCAGGAGTTTAGTCTCTAAGCTTGATAATGACAAAGATGGAATGAGATATTCAACATTTAGATCTGGAATTAATATACTAGAAGCTGACTGGGGATTACTTGGATTCATCGAGAGCCATTTGTATAGATACAAAGATATGAAAATTTAATTCTGAAATCTAGCATTGATCACGTCATGGGAAGTTCTTTAAGTTCTTTGAAATGAGATAGTTTTGTTAAACCATCAGAAAGTTCAGTTTCTACAGTGAGTGTAGAAAAAATGGCGTCTCCCTCGAAAACATTATAATAAATTAAACTTTGACTTTATTGTAACCATCGAGGTAAACATCAGCAAGAGTCATGTACCATGTATGATGCATACATATTAACATCATAAGAGTATTTGCAGTTTATAGTTAAAATATGATGATGTCATTAATTGTAATAATATCATATATGAACAGTATTTCATGTAAATAATAGTTGAATTATTTTAATATTATCTTGTGTTAATATGTTAACCTTATGTTAATAATAATAATGTTAACATTACCTAACTAATCTGTCTTTGACGAAAAAGATAAGTTAGGTATGGTTAATTACTTTATATTTACTGTATTTCACATTAAACAAAGATGTCTTACCAGACATCATAATATTCCTATTTCACTGGAAAGTAAAATTCTTGCCAAAAATTGTATTATGCATATGGAATTAGTCTGATCGATAACTAGTCTATACAGACTTTATTGACCAATATCTTGAAGCTCGTCATCTACAATTCATCAGTAACAGTAATTCTCTGGACTTTATATAATCTATTTTTTATTTTACAATATTTTTATATATTTTATTTATACAATTTTATATACAGTATACAAAAATTTTATTTTCAATTTTTATACTGAAAAAGTGTAAAATCATGCTAAACTACTGTTTCTTTTTCAAAGTAAGGTTTGTAATAACCTTACAATTTCACAACATTTGATATTTCTATTGTAGAACACTAGTTTATATTTATAACATAATTTCGCTTTAAAGTATAAAATCATTATTTCAGTTGTCAACCTCTTTATAAGCACTCGTGTATAAATGAGTAGCCAGCTATGGGAAAAAAACATGCTTAAAATCATTAAAATGTCATCTATAATAATATTTGTGATCTTCATAATTGTAATTACAAAGATAACCTTTTTAAAAACACACAATTTAAGTAATAGTAGTATATTGATGGAAGTCCATATATTTAAAATGTAAATAAAACTTATGTAAAATCATTTTTTATATTGGGGGTTTATTTTGGACTCTAAATTTGAAAAGCTTTTTGAATATGTGCATGTACCATATTAAATATTAGGTTTTTTAGGTTAAACAATTTGAATTTGAAGTGATTTAAAAAATTTTTTCTACATCCCACTCATATTTTATTACATATATTAATTTATTTTATTTATGTGATATTTTTTCTCCTTCTATTTTGATATTATTATTTTCCCTGTTTACCAAGGCACCAAACAAGTGTGCAGTGTTTGCGCTCATGTAACTGGAAATACTTATTAAAGCTTAATTTGTATCTTCAAATTTCTATCTCAATCGATTTAATATATGATTATTAAACTAATTATGTATATACTATGATTTTCTGTACAGGATATCCTATTGCTCTAATACACAGATACTATCTTTATGGGAAAAGTGCAGATTTGCAACACATTTACTTTTTCGTGTGTGGATTTACTCTTGGATACTTTAATTTTGGTGAGCAATATCTATTATTCTTTAAAATTCTATATTTTTATATAAATTTATCAATATTTATTACCATGTAATTAAATACATTTGGCAAAACATGCTGAATTAAACGAGTTCATGTCATATATGTGAATACGATACATTAAATATAAAACTAATATATTTTTATTATTATTATTTTCTATCTGCTTTTGCTTAAAATTATGACATATTTATAATTTTGTTTTAGGTTTTGATGTATTTAATACAACAGTAACAGTATGTATTGTTTACTGTGTACTCAGAATAATCCCAGGAACAAATCTCTCGATCATTATAACACTTGGGTTTACAATGACTTATCTACTGATAGGTAAGCCTTTATCTAAAAAATTTTTCTTTGTTTAAAATTGATAGAAAAAATAGGTTAATTAATTTGAATAGGATTTTATTTAAGCACATTATATTTCTTTTTATTTGTGTTAAAAAATATTTATCGAATTGAATTTATCTTGGTAATAAATTTATTGAAATAGAAAAAAAATAACAGAAATTTGATTTACAAATTTCAGTGCCTATCCAAAAAAATGACTTTTAACTTAAAATTAAATTAAACCAAACCCCTTTTGTTTATGTACAAAAATGGCTTTTTTAAAATCAAATGAAAAATAAAACATATCTTTGTTCACTAACCGAGTGAAGAGTTTGACATCATTTACAGTTTCATTTATAGTCTGTGACAAGGAAAATTTTTAAACACAGAAGGTGGTATTCACTTTTTATCAAAATAAAATTAGCTTCTTCTTTTTCATTGAATTTGCTGATCATGTTTTTGACTCAGCAACTTTCTTTTTATTTATTTAGTTGGATTTTCCCAAAAGGAATATAAGCCAAATTACTTAAAAAGTCATAACCTGAAAACTACAAAAGTTTCTTATTTATTTCTATTAAATTAATGAATACTTTTTTCCCTCCGTTATATTTTTAATTGAACTGTTTTACCCAGATTTTTCTGTAAAAGTAAAATGACCACACCTCTGGAAGTTGTTGACTTCTGTACAAGGATTGAAGTAATGACTTATGTCTAATTTTTTACTTAAAATTATCCTAGAGTTCTTAAAATTAGTTTTTAATTTATAATTCAAATAACTTCTTATTTTAACTCTTAATATTAATGTAGGAAATTTTAAAATGTACAATAACTTATATTCAATGTGTTTAAAAATTTGTATATATCAATATCAGTACAATATCAATGAAATTTTCGTGTGATAAAATGTAAACATAAATAACAACAACAAAATTGGTTAATAATGGTAATCTTTAATAAAATCAATTTTTAAAAACAATCTATTACAGGTAAATAAATAAATTGTAATTAAACCCTACAATTATTCAATAAAATTATTTTATAACTTGAATAAAAGGTTTAAGCGATGCAAGAAGGAAAGTATTTGATCAAGAATGCATCATCCTCTAACATCGCCTGAATTAAATTGAATAGGACTGAGGTCGTGTGCATACCTCTCGGTACACCACAGCCAATTAGAATATTTTTTACCATCGGAACAACGTGATAGAATTAGTATTGCAGAGATTTCCCGTAATTCTTCAAAGTCCATGAGTAATCATTGAAGGACCAATGAAAAGAAAAAAATAACAGAAAGTTATTTGGAGGGAAAAACACAACTGTGATTAGGATTTACACTTTTATTTTTCTTATCAGGACCAATTCATGTACTTTTCTGACCTTGATGCTGTTAGTGTAGTATAAGGCTAGGGGTATCTTATTTTATGTCTTTTTAAGACTATGATGACTGAGGTTTTCCTGCCTTTTAAAATGTATGTGCTGATTTACTCCTGATCTATACATTTGTATATTAATCACAGTTTGATTTTGATTGTACACTACCACATTTTTTCAAAATTTAATAGATATCTCTTAGACATATTTTGAGATATTTTATCATTAAAACAGAATACATAACTCCCGATATCGGCATTTGTTAGAAGATATTAACCAATATGTTCCTGTTTAGGTCAAAAAATTATCAAAATCCTTAAAAGACAATTACAATTTTAAGTTATAAGAATGTAATTAAAACCTCTGGAGATAATAAAAACTTACACGCATATACCAAATTTAATCACATTCTTTTCAAATGTTTGAGATGTAAGTCATTACACAGGTGATAGACAAGCATCATACCAAAATACATTTAATTTTACTGTCAATTGTCCCCCCCCCCCTTAACAATTACAAACTGTTCATTATATTTAGAAATGTGAGAAAGTAAAAGTTAAATGTACTAGAAATATTGTGAATTATGATATTAGTTTAAAAGTTAAAAGAGCTCTAAAATAGCTTTAAATGAAACTAATGAATTAAATTGAAGTAATTTTGTTTTTTTCCTTTTATCCTTGTACAGATGTAAGTTACCTGTAATCACCTCTAGGCTAAGTAACTGGTTTTGTCAGCTCTGAACATGACATCATATTACATTAATTAGTTTGGTAGCTGCTTACAAAATGTCATGGCTGCCAAAACTCTGGTTATGCTCAATACAATAATAATGAGTAGAAAATTACTTATTTTAAACTATAAAATTTCACAATGTAACTGTTTGTGAGTGTTTTAAATTCTAATGATGATTTAATTTATTTTAACCACAAATAATATCAACTGTCTAGTAATTTTTTTTTTTTTTCATAGATATTGAACTTTAGTATTTTTGCAGGTTATCAAAAAACCTCTTCAGAAATATATCAAATTAACTGGACAATGCCACAGTGTGTATTGACACTGAGGTTGACGGGCATAGCAATTGATCTTTTTGATGGAAAACAACCATTTGTAGGTATCTAATTAACTGTGATTCCATGATTAAGCTTATTTATTATTATGTTAAAATGTCTCCAATTATTTTTTTACTTGAACCTACTACTGCCAATCGTCTTAACCGTAACGATCAAAATCAACAAATAGTTATTGTTTCTCCATTTTTTATTTGATTTTAATATTTTCAGTAATATGCTTTAGTTACAAAATCACACTGTCATAGTATAAATGTTTAGTTTTATAGATTTTAGACTTATATTTAAACTGTTATTGTTTTTGACCACTGAAACTGTAACACATAATACTCCCGAAAGGGGTATTTTAAAGCATTGATTTTTAATGTAGAAAGCCTAGAGGTTCAATGAAAATCCAACTCCTTAAAGGTTGGACAATCACAAACTTGAGGGCTGGTAGTAAATCAGTTTTTTAAGCTTTTGTGATATCCCTCATATTTATCTCAAAATCTGAGGTTATGAAATGCCCAGCAATTGTACTCGTAGGAATAATTTGGTACTACTTGGCTCACTGTGTGTGTATTATATATAAATATTGCAACAACTCGCTTCAATCAAGCCTGCAATTAAGACTGATACACGGCATACTAATGTATTTATCAATGAAACCGACAGCTTACGATGCTTAGCGGCGAAAGTTTGAACTTCGATCTGCTTTCAGTACAGCGATAAGGTTAACGGTCAAAATAATAATTTATATGACTATTTGGGACAAACGAAACTAAGGCACACATGAAAACCGATTTCTAAATACATCCGACGATTTATTATCGCAAACCTAATCTCAATATCCTTTTAAAACTAAATAACCTGCATCTATAAAATCATCTTGACCCAGCCCATTCATAAACATACATTGTCGAACATGAACTCAAATTAACAACTAAATATTAGAGCCTTAACTAATTAAAATAATCTTTTAAAATTCTGACAAACATTTCTACATTCGTGACTACTATTAACATTAATTAGTTAGACTTTCCATAAGAGAAAGGTTTCAAATCGACCAGAATCGGCCTAAAGCATTGATTCATTTAGCAAGCTAAATCAGCTGATATCGATCGAGGAATGTATAGAAGCCAATGCCCTTTGACGTCACGATGCACATTTTCGAATAGTACAATATCAGTGCATTCATTCAAAATTATGCAATTTGGCCAATATTTTAATTTAACTTTCTAAAACTGGTAAAAGTAAGCCATAAAACCATATCCCTAATCTAACTTAACCAATAACATTAAACTATGTTAAAGAATCATTTTAATTTAAATAAACCTATTGTATTAGCCTTAAGTGCATACTAGAACTAACATTATAAGAAGTGCAGTGAGTAATAAGTGCAACGATATATGTGGCCTCGAAAGGTTTCTAAAAGGCTTAGGCTTTCCATTCTTGAATTCCAAGATGGTCCCCCCAGGATTTTAAAACTAAACTCATGTATTTTCTGAAGCCGGAGGAAATTTTAATTTAAGGCCTAGTAACAAAGTTCAGGCCTAGAGCAACATTCTCCATTGAAGGGGACTTCTAATAACTATCTCTCCTAGCTGAATATATATTGGTGAGATCTACCCATTTATTATATACATTTAAATAGTGACTAACCCATTTGAACAGATTTAACTGAATTTTTTAATTAATCATTTATAAACTTGGTGATCTTTAAAAAAAAAAAAAACTATAAGAAACTTTAATGAATAATTATAATTGATGTGACTTTGTTAATTTAACCTACTATATATATATATATTTCTGATTCAAGCCTAGGTTAAGAATTTTAACCTTACTAAGAATATTAATTGATCTCATGTATAATCTAATCATCATCCATTGTTTCATATCATTCTGTAAATATCATTATTTAATAATTTAAGTATCCCTTTTAATGTAAATGGTTGGAAAGTGCCACGACCTCTTTTTAATGTGTTAACCCCCGAGATAAGACTCTAATGACTCCTATGATTTAATACCACATTGTATATATATATCCATTATTTAATTTTGTTACTGTATGTGCCCTAATAATATTTAAAGAACTGAACTGAATAATAATAATTGAGTGCAAAGCACAGAGAACTTTAATAATTTGATTTATATTTTATTGAGCTCCTGCTCTAATTGTGAATGACATATTACCTTGTCAATAAAGGTAAACTTTTCTTGCTCTTTCTTGTTAACCCGAGTTTCATTTATTTATTATTGTTAACCATTTATTTATTTATTTTTTAAATTATCAAAATCATATTAATATTCATAATAATATTCCTATTTAATTTACATTTGACTGGCAGCCGAGGCAATCATAAATTATACTTCTCTTACTAATAATAAAAGCAACATTACAGGTAGCTGGTAGTGTTGTAATATAAATAAATTTCTTTGTATAGTTTTTGAAGAAAGAGTACATATAGGCATTAAGGTCCCTTCTGGACTTGTGTTTTTAGAGTTTTCCTTATAGATTTTCATGAAAGAAGAGGTTTATAAAATTCAGTCGGGGACAAGACGACAACTAGTAAGCCATAACCTAGATTTTGCTTGTATTTTACATGTAAATTGTCTCAGTAGTGGCCGGTGGTTAAGAGCAATGGGAGGGCTCTGTTTTATTTTATACACATAAGGGAAGGCATGTTATCAAAACATACACTACGGTTCAGAAAGCAGGCGTAACACAAGTGTTATTCACTCCATATTAAAAACATGTGGGGTCTACATAGCGAATATAAAGCAAAGTTTGTAGTCTATAGCTAATAAAATAAAAATAGGACCTACCTTCAATTTAACTGCTTGTAAGTAAAGTTCACCCTCCTCTCCTTCTGACTAGCGAAGTGGTTAATCACTCGTTCATTAAAATTTGGAGTTGATAACAAAGTTCTTTGAACTATTTTGAGTTTTACTTATTACCATGTTAGGCCTAGGGGTCCTAAATCTTTTAAGGCAATTCTATGTTCTATGTTTTTAATTCCTTGACTGTTACCTTTCTTAAGGATAAAATCCTTAGATAGATGCTTCTGGAACCAGGAATGGTAAATGTTTGAAAGAAGAGATCTAGATAATTTCGATTGACCTGTAATTTATTTAACCTTTTTCTTTAATTTAACGATTCTGAGTCTTGAGTTAACCATTTACATAAAAGTCAACATATAGCTTAGATTAGTAGTTTTTTTTTATAAAAGAAAAATTTGCAAAGTAACAATTAATACTTCATCTATAGCTAGTGATTTACATTTTTATACGCCCTTAAGAAAAAGATTTAGATAATATTAATCAACCCCCCCCCCCATATAATTGAACTTATTCTGTTATATTTGGCTGATTATTCTGTTCAAATACCAAAATATAATTTGGCCTATTATAAAGTAAACCAACACTCAAAAACAAACTTGTTGCCTTGACAACGGATTCACCGCCCAATAAGAATGGACGACTCAAAACAATGCAGTTGTAACCGGCAAGCTTAAAATACCATAACGTTTTATTGTGGGACTTCTGAGAGAAACGCTGAAGGAGCTAGATGTAAACATTTGAGTATGTTGGTGTTGATTTAAGAAGTCCAGTTTTCATGCATGGCATGCTTTACGCAGCATTTTCAAGAGTTAAGAGAAGAAACAGCCTAAAAATTTTGTTACCAGCAGAAAATAATGGCCAAATACATGGTTATACACGAAACGTTGTTAAATAACGGATATAATAATATCAAACCTGTTTTGTACCAAGACGAAGATTTTTCCCTTGAAAATTTGGAAGCCTTTGATTCAGCATTAGAAAATTTTCACATTAGTTTTTAGTATTTATTTTATATATTTCTTATTAATAAATAATACCTATTCTGTACAAATTTTTGTAAATTTATTTAGCGAGCATACCTATTCCAACATCCTTTTCAATAGAATTGATCAACACATTATAAAAAAAAATATATAAGTTGGCCAACTGTAAAAAAGATTTTTTAAATATATATATTAGCAAAAAAGGAAAATATTAATTATTTATTGACGTCAATTTAAAATTTAGAAAATTAACCCCTTTGGGGTCGTGAGAAGTACATGCTTATCCCATCCAAGTAATTTGATTTTTTGGTTTTGCATTTTACTAAAAAAAATTATGTTTGTGTAATATATTGAGGGTACATTTTGTACTCGCAACATACTAACTAAAAAAACTGGGTTGTAGAAATAATTACAACTAGATTGAAATTAAAACATGGTCTAATCTTCTTGCTGGCTGGGAACAGAGTAGGACGCTCAAAATGGTAATGTCATGGATGTTGCTATGTGAGGGTGGGGGTTAGGAATAGACCAATCATTTATTAGATATATTCTTTGTTACATATCTCTCTACCTGTACAAACTAGTTAACAAAATATGTACTTTCAACTTGACTCAAGGTCAATGTGCATTCAATACATTCCACTCCTCCCTCCAATTTTACAAATCTACCTTTTTTAAATTTTTTTATTACAATAACAAATTTTAATTAAAAATTTTACTATTCCACTAATCATTTAACAACATAGGTAATAATAATTATAAGTCCTGCCAGGTAACCAAAACACTTACATACCAAAAAATACTAATTGAACAAAAACAACATTTTTTTAAAATTTTTATAAACTGAATTAAATTTTTAAATTAATGAAACAATTCTTTTATGTCAGAAAAATAAAACTATTACTGATCTTAAAATAATACATTTTAACATAATACATAACTCTACTGTGACAAATGATTACAATATTTATTTACAGGTTTCCTTTCCCTCATAGGATATCTCCGAGTAACAATTGGAGAATTAACAATTGGTGTTAATGACTTCCTATCTACACTAGGCCTACCGTCATTTCCTCCCCTCTCATCCCTGTTAGGACTGGGAGTCTGACAGACAGCTGATCCTTGTTGATCTGTATTGTCAATTTTTAAAGTATGACCTACTGTCTCTTGTGAGACTGGTAATACTGGTTCAACAGGTTTTTCATTTATTTCTGAATTTAAACCTATCAGCTGATCAATATGTCTTTTCCATATTATGCCTGACATTAATTTAACTAAGTAAGACACGTTAGACAGTTGTTTAATTACTGTACCCTGGATCCATTTATTTTTAGTTCTGTAATCTCTTATCATTACTGTTTGATTTGGAAATAAATTTCTAGTTTTAGTACCACCAGCATATTCTACTTGTTTCTTTTGATTTTTACGTATTAATTCTGGAAAATTTGGTCTTAATAAATCTAATCTAGTCCGTAATTGCCTGTTAAACATTAGTTTAGCAGGTGACTCATTTGTTGTTAAATGGATCGAGTTACGATAATTCAACAAAAACTGATTTATGGCTAAATCAAAGTCAATATTTTCCTTTAATGCAATTTTTAACCTATTCTTTACATGTTTTACAGCGTTTTCAGCTAAACCGTTAGTTTGAGGATGATACGGTGAAATTAATGTGTGTTGTATTCCATTATTAGTTAAAAACCTTTTTAAATCATTAGATGTAAAAAGGGGGACCATTATCTGAGCAAATATGTTCTACGATACCAAATCTTGCAAATAAATCTCTTAAATGTTTAATTGTTTGGTTAGCGCTTGTATTATTAACTTCTAAAACTTCTAACCATTTACTGAAAGCATCTACTACAACTAAATACATTTTGTTTTTAATTGGCCCTAAGAAATCTAGGTGAATGCGTTGCCAAGGTTTTTGTGGATAACTCCATACATGGAGTTCACTCTTAGGCGGATTTTGCCTTACTAAAATACATGATTCACAACTATTTGCTAAACTTTCAATATCTTGATCTAGACCAGGCCACCAAAAATACGACCTAGCTAAAGATTTCATCTTTACAATTCCTAGATGTCCTACGTGTAGTTCATTTAATACATACAATCTTAATGACTTAGGAATAATTACTCTATGACCCCATAACAGAATATCCCCTTCTACTGACAATTCATCTTTTCTACGGACAAAATCATTTATATCTACTTTACATTTATTTAACATATCTGTAGACCAACCGTATTTTAAAACATTTAAAATTACCTTCAATATTGAATCTTTTTTTGTTTCTTCTCTAACATCTTTAAAATTTATAGGTATATTATCTTCAACTATATTTTGAAGATAAGTACCAATTACATCATTTTCATTTTCTTGGGTACTTAATTCTAAAGGTTCAGAAATAGGCAACCTAGATAAACCATCAGCATTTCCATGATCTTGTGATCTTACATAACAAATATTAAAATTATATGCTGATAAGAAAAGAGCATATCTTTGTAGTCTACTGGCAGCCATAAGAGGTAAACCTCTCTTTGGTCCAAAAATGCTCAGCAACGGCTTATGGTCGGTTTTAAAGTAAAATGTCTTCCCCATAAATACTGATTTAATTTTTTAATACTCCAAACAATAGTTAATGCTTCTTTATCAACTTGGGAATAATTAGTTTCGGCTTTACTAAGTGTCCTTGACACAAACGCAATTGGACGTTCTATTCCTTCAGGTTGTAACTGAGATAAAACACAACCAATACCATAAGCTGATGCATCACATGCTAGTGTAAGATTCAATTCCGGATTATAATGCGGTAATACTTTTGGTGATACTAATACATCCTTAATTTGCTTAAAAGCTATCATTTCCTTATTACCAAATTTAAATTCTACTTCATCTTTTAGTAAATTATACAACGGATACAATATATTAGTTATGTTTTTTACAAATCTTGCATAATAATTGACCAAACCAAGAAAACCCTTTAATTGTGATACATTTTCCGGAATTGGAGCTTGCACTATGGCCTTTATTTTACTTTCGGCTTTATGCAACCCATGTTTATCAATTACATAACCTAAATATTCTACACTTCGTTTAAAGAATTCACATTTATTTCTTTCAATGGTTAATCCATTTTCTTTTAACCTACCTAACACTTGTCTAAGCCTATCATAATGTTGCTTTGTGTCACATCCAGTAATTAAAATATCGTCTAAAAATACTATTACCCCTTCTATACCTAATAATATTTTTTCAATTATTTTCTGAAAAATGCCAGGGGCTGATGAAATTCCATAAGGAATTCTATTATATGCAAACAATCCCTTATGTGTACTGATTGTTACTAATTCTTTTGACTCATCGCTTAACTCTATTTGTTGATAAGCTTGTCTTAAATCTAATTTAGTAAAAGATTCCCCTTTATGTAAACTGGCAAATAATTCTTCAATTCTAGGTAAAGGATATTTTTCTACCCTTAAAGATGGATTTAATGTGACCTTATAATCCCCACAAATTCTTAGTTGTCCATTTTTCTTTAATATAGGAACTATTGGAGTTCCCCAATCTGAATTTTTAATAGGACATAAAATATTTTCAGACACTAGGCGATTTAACTCTGCCTCTACATTAGGCTTCATAGCAAAAGGAATAGGTCTAGGTTTACAATATTTAGGAGTAACATTTTCTTTTAATTCTAGCTTTTATTTGATTTATTATATAACCCTATTTTATCGTTCATAACTTCTGGAAATTCCTTACATAAAGAATTAATTAATTCTAACCTGTTAGTATTATTTTCACATTCAACATATTTCAATGGAATTTTTATTTCTACTTGCAACTCTTTTAGCCAATCTCTACCCATGAGTGTTGGACCTCCTTTTTTAATAACATACAAACTTAATTTTTTATTTACACCCTTATAATTGACATTAACTTTTATCATACCAAGTGGAATTATTGGTGTTTTCGTGTAAGAATGTAACCTTAACCTAGTTGCTTCTAGTGTAACATTTCTAAAATTGTTTTGATAGCAAACATCTGACATAACTGTTACTGGTGACCCTGTATCAAGTTCCATGACCACCTCTCTATTGTTTATATTAACCTTTACTCTAACAGGTTCACAAACTTGAAATTTAGAATTATTATATAAAATCTCTACTGAATCAAAATCCTTATTAAAGTTACTTACTTTTCTATTAAATGAATTGTATTTTGATCCATTCTCATAATTTTCAATTGTAGAAGTTTCAACAAAATTTTGAGCATTAGGCCTGAATTTATTATTTTTATTATAAGTTTGTTTATATCTGCCCGAATTATCTGACTTAAAGGCTTTCTTAAAATTATTAGAATTTTGGTTTGTACTTACAGCATTTCTGCACACAGATTTTAAATGACCTTGTTTACCACATACAAAACATTTGAAACTTTTAAATTTACAAACACTGACATAATGACCCATTTTTCCACAACACGAACACTTCACAAAACTCTCTTCTTTCTCTCCCCTTTTTCGATTGAAAGGTTGATGATTGTACCTGGTTCCGTTCGCCATACGGTGTAGTCCTTTGTGAAAATTTCCTGTGTTGTTTCCTGTTGAGAAGGTTAGGGCGTTGTTTTCTGCTGCTTCCTGCGATGTAGCTATGTGAACAGCTTTATCGAAAGTCAATTTCGATTCTCCCAGAAGTCGTTGTTTAATCGTTTCACTTCGTAGGCCGCTCACTAGACGATCCCTTAAATAATCAGTCAAATTTTCTTTGAACTCACAATGGGTAGACAGTTTTTTTAATTGAGCCACATATTCCGCGATATTTTCTTGTTCTAATTGGTTTCGTAAACTAAATTTATATCTTTCTGCAATAAAAGATGGATGCGGATATAACTGTTCCTGTAGTAATTTCACTATTTCATCGTATGTTTTAGACGCCGGTTTTTCCGGTATACACAAATCTCTCAATAAATTATAAGTTTTTACACCAATCACAGTTAATAAAGTACTTACTTTCTTTTTTTCATCAATGTCGTTGCATTGAATAAACAATTCGAACCGTTCAATGTACGATTGCCAACTTTCTTCTGCACTGTTAAAATCAACCATGCGACCGACCGTCGCCATTTTGTTTTCCAAAAACAAGCACGTTCACTAAACAATGTATGCCTTTCCACACACGTATGTACTTTTTAAAATATGTGTAACGCCTTCCCGTATACAGTCTCGATATTTAACCATTTTTTGTGTTACGCCTTACCGTATACAACTCTAAAGTAGTTAATAAAGTTTTCTAAACACTTTACTGAACACATGTGGTTTGTCGTTACAAACTCTATATTTTCTGGCTTTTCACACTGCCGTTAAGTTACTTTTAATCCTCGTCGCCACTGTAATATATTGAGGGTACATTTTGTACTCGCAACATACTAACTAAAAAAACTGGGTTGTAGAAATAATTACAACTAGATTGAAATTAAAACATGGTCTAATCTTCTTGCTGGCTGGGAACAGAGTAGGACGCTCAAAATGGTAATGTCATGGATGTTGCTATGTGAGGGTGGGGGTTAGGAATAGACCAATCATTTATTAGATATATTCTTTCTTATATATCTCTCTACCTGTACAAACTAGTTAACAAAATATGTACTTTCAACTTGACTCAAGGTCAATGTGCATTCAATACATTCCAGTTTGGTTTTACAAATTTATTTAAAACATCATTGCACAAATTCATTTCAAGTTTTCGACTGATTGAAATACATAGGTTGAGCTGTTCTTTTGTTTTCACTTTTGCATTTTTTATATTACTTGAAAAGTCCTCATGTCTTAGCGTGGACTTGAAATTTACAGCAAGAACTTAGTTTTATAGCCGGCTTGAACCAGCCGTGTAGCTGTACAAAAACATGTCGAATTAAACAATGAACAGACATTTCTTGACAGGTTTAAACATTTCTGTGGTAGATTTATGAGCAATATATTTCTCTGTAACTAAGTTTTTATAAAAATGCAATTTCTTCGAAGACAAAATGTTATATATACTCAAATAAATTACTGAATTACTTTACTTTATAAAAGATAGAAACGAAAAGGGAAGCTTTTCGTTTTAAAAGATTGTTTGAATTTAAGCTCGTGCAATTTATAGACAATTTAAAAATTAGTTGTAATTAAATTTAATGATTTTTTAATTGGTGATTTGACTTTATAATAACTAAAATAAAAAGAAATGCTATTGTTTTTTCTTTCAAAAGATTATATAAATTTATACTCTTAAAAAAAAAAATTTACAGATAACCTAAGGTTTGATTATAATTGAAAACAGATTTCAAAATTTTAGATTTATAAATAGAATACATATTTTAACATAGTTAACTCAATAAAGTTTAAACTGAAATTTTCGGTTTACCTGGTTTAGCGGAGTCGAAAACTTGTAAAGCTGAGATGAAATTGATTGCAGTAAATAAGATTGACTCTATTAAAACTTAACATGATTCACTTTTTTAAATTTAGAAACAAGAAAGACGGCCATTTCAGTGTTTGAAATGAGTTTTGCACACCTTTAGTTAATAATTTCGACTCATGTTGAAAGTTAGACTTTATTTTAATTTTGAAAGGTTACAACGTGCATTCTAAAGCAAAACTAAGATAACTGCCGTTATCTCAAGAATATAACCTCGGGCAAGTCTACAGTCGAATCGGCTGATGCTGTTTTTACAGAGTTGCACGCCAGGGGCAGCATGTGACTGGCGCACTGTAAAAATTAAATCTGCAATGTCTTTGCAAATTGAATTAAATTAGGTAGGACGTTACATGACTAATAATTAAACTTACATCATTTGTCACAACGTTTACCGTTGACATATTACCGGCAACGACATCGGCATCCATTATTTAACAATACAAAACTACTTGACTAAATAACACACTCACACTCACTCGTCTTGTACTAACTAATTCACTTACAATCTCTAAAACATTCACAATCACAAAGGGTTAAACTTAAAAACATAAACAAAGAACTCGTGTGAGTGGCGAGACACTATTTAGAACAGTTGCGCCAACTTATTTTGCCCATCAAAAACAAGGTTTTTGTTTTTAGTAATGTGGAACATCTAATTTATGGTGGCTGCACTGACTGATGTCTGCGCGCAATTGTCTTTTTGTAACTATTGGCCTAGTTGGTATCATTTTTATAAATTATCTTTGAAATTTTTATACTTTCTTTTTTAGCGTAAAATTGGGATTTTTTTGTAGTTTAATCTAATTGAAATCTGAAAAGTTGAGTTAGATTAGATTATGTTTTAGTACATTAGAGTAAAACGTTTTTGTATAATATGTTTAAAAAATATTAAAAGTATCTTGGAAATTTATTATATGGAATTATAGATGAATTTAGAAACAAATATATTCGTTCTTTAGGAAAGTTTGTCGGCAAGCAGTAAGAAAGTAGCTTTGGCAAAAGTTCCTTCCATTCTAGAAGTATTTGGACATGTTTACTTCCCAGGCAGCTTTTTAGTCGGTCCTCAGTTTCCAATGAAGAGGTATCAAGATTTTATAGCTGGAAAATTTAGCCCTCAGGTAAGTACAAAGCAATAACAAATATTTTGCTTGTTTGTTTAAACTAAGATAAACTAATAGTTTATAAATAAATATTGAGCTTGACTTGTGAGATAATATTAGATAGAAAAAACTCTAACACAAGATCTCATAAATATTATGTTTACTTAATCAAATGTGTTTCAACAACAAAGTTGCCATCCTCAGTGATACATGAGCTACAATAACAAAACTATATCTAAACTAGCACTGCTCCAACCCCCGTATTTATACAAAACTAAAAATGCGTGGCCTAAATCTACTTTCTAATATCAAGATGCTAACAAGTGCCTCGGGTCATTCTAAATAACTTAAAGTTTACATCTAACTAATATAATATTCTTAACTAGTCTTATATCTAACACTACATTTTATATTTTACTTTAATATTGAATTTTGTATCAGGCCTAATTCATTATTTACTGTTATATTATGGTATTTGTTATTTGGCTCTCGTAAAAAATCAGAAAATTTGTAAATAATTCCAAAATTGGAATTTTTAACATTGTGCAAAGACCGAGACATATGCTGATGCGAAAAATCCAAATGGAACTGCGACTAATGTGTAGGTCAAGCACTCAAAACAACCTACAAGTATTTAAAAATATTATTTTAACTAGAAAATTCCAACAGCTTCTATTCACTGTCTAATTTGAAAAGTATCATTGAATTTCAAACTTTAACAAAAATCTTAACACTACTGATATTATAGTACTTATATTGTTGAATTTAGTCAATTTGTGAATCAAGATATATGTTTTAGGGTTTCAAAACCTTCCAAAAATGGATAAAGAATAATATTTGTTTATTTTCTCATCCCCTCTACATCTCGTTGTATAGGCAAAGCATGATACTACCAAAACATGGGGATAAACTATTAAGTAGGAACATAATAGTGAGAAATAATAGTATTTGTTTTTGTTTTTATTATGACATAATAAACTGTTTTGTGTGTTAGTAGTCCAATTAGCTAATGTAACCAATTATAAAGGTTCAACGTGGTTATAATTTACCATATATAAAAAATTTATTTATATTTATATTTTTTAATTTTACCCATATATATTAAAACTAAAAATCTAATATTGCACTTACTTTCTCAAACTCATATACATAGTCAAACTAAAATCAATGCAAAACTATAGCACAAACTTTCTCACATACCCATACATATCAAAACTAAAAATCTACGAAAAATATAGCACTAACTTTCTCAAACTCATATACATAGTCCAACTAAAATCAATGCAAAAAATATTGCACACTTTCTCACATACCCATACTTATTAAAACTAAAAATCTACGAAAAATATAGCACTAACTTTCTAAAACTCATATACATAGTCAAACTAAAAACAATGCAAAAATATTTTTCAATAGAAATCGCATCACGCACCGTACCATAATGCAACTTTAATATATATATAGACAACGGATACACTCGCACAGCGTTCTATGTAAAATGCTATATATATATATATATATATATACATTCTCTCGCGTATGCTTCGCTGTGTATTTTCTGTACACAGTATTTTCTAATAGTATTGTTATGAACTATAACAATCTATTTTCTAATACTGTAAACACATTGTTTTAAAATGTCAGTTTTTTTTTTCTTTGTAGAAAGTTGCAATCTTATTGAGTGACTTTTAAGTCCCATCTCTTTTACTAAAACCTATGAATTGCATTTAATTTAATCAATAATGAAGTAAATTAAATTGTTGAGCTTTTAATATATTTTGTACTTGGTCTGTTATTGTAATTTTCTGATTTATCTGATTTTGATTATAGTTGGTTGTAAAATTGTTATTTTACACCTATTTCAAATGAAATTTAGATTTAATATCCTTATAATTTATCGGTAAATAATTTTTAAAATTTGGACATCAATCGTATACTTCTAGATTTTTTTTAAAATTTAGAATTATAAGTTCCTTAAAATGTAGTAACAGACTATCACACTAAACATTAAATCAAATTTCTTTCTTCCATCCTGTATATATTTTTGTATATTCAATATCCTCTGCTTCATGCATATATATAAAATAATGCATAATGTATATATATAGGGATCACTTCCTGATTGCTTGACTACAGCAGCAAAACGTGCAGCAATTGGTTTATTTTATCTTGCTCTGTTTCAACTTGGATATAACTTCTTTAATGATGACTACCTTCTTAGTGAACAGTTTGAGGTAATGTATATATTTTAATTGTAAATATTTCTTTGTGAATTCTCTTAGCAACAGATTTATTTGTATGTTGTAAAAGGTATTATATTAAATAACTTTAAAAAACAACACTAGTGTCTTAGTACTAAATTGTTTAAGTCTATACCCTATTATTTTGGAACTTTGTTAATGTTGTTAAATTTATCACTTGCGACTATTACAATGCATTTTTAATTAAAATTTATTAATTCAAAAATTCATTCTGAATGTTTATAATATTAATTTTCTGTTGCCATTTTTTGATCATATATTTTTACTTGCTGTTCTGATATTAGGAATATTATTTTAAATATTAAAAAATGATAAAAAGCGAAGAAAGGCTAGCAATAAATTAAATAATCAATGTTTGGGAAACAGGATTAAAGTCGAAGTAATTATATACCATACCATAGTAAAACGAAGTGAGTTATGCAAGTTTGTTTATGCTAACAGAGGGAAAGGGGGAACAGTCATTGATATCTTCTGTTAACTTATTTATAACATATGTTTAACAAAAAAAGAAGTTTCAAAAATGTATTAAAAGACATGTGTATTGACATAAATTAGCTATAAAATAAAATCCAATATGTATTGTCATAAAAACTTTAATATTGTTTTAAAATAAGTTTTAATTCTTATCCTTTGATACTTTAATTTTATTAGAACTACAGTGCATTCAAAAAAATATCCCTACGGTGATGTCCCAAACTCTTTGTTATTAACTATGCAGGTAAACACACATTTACTGTCAATGTCAATGTTGGTCTTGTCTACTATACCACAAACTAGTACTTTCAATAATGATACTAGTTACTAAGTAATATTTGATATTTGCCAACAACATTGCATGACATAGGTTTTATTTCATTAAAACTTAAAATACTGCAGAGATACATTTAGAACACATGGTAGTACCTATTGTTAGAAAATCTCCTACCATATTTCAAAATCACTTCATTAGCTTCCTCTCAATAAATAAATATCACGCTCTGATTGTGTCAATATGCTTTAGATGTTGCCTTCGCTTACTACACCTAATAATCACATAGTTTTTCATATTTGAATGTAGGGTCCACTCTGGTTGGTAATTAATAAACTTGATAACTAATATACAGTAGAGTCCCGCAAACTCAGCGTAATGTGGACCGGAAGTGTGCCGAGTTTGTGAAATGCCGGGTTATCGGGAATAAGGGCAAAAAATAAATTGTAAATGAAACGCCAAAGCGGCGGCGATATCAAACGACTTTGTCGATAACGGTATCCCATTGTCGGCGGTGTAAAAACACCGCGGCACCAAAGCAGCGGCGAGTCAAACAACTTTGTTGATAGTGATATCCCATTGTCAGCGGCATAAAAACACTGCGGCATTGGCACCAGTCGGTATAGCAGACATACACCTGCAAAAATGTTTGATGGGCCGCTTTTTTTCCATGAATCAATTTAGTATACATTATTGAAAATATAACATTTCTTTTCAGTTTTCTTTGACTGGTTATGATCTACGCACAGTATATACAGTAAATAAAAATGAGCGAGTTACGAAAGCGGAAGCGTGTGTTGGTTTCGTTTGAGACGTGGTTAAATGTGTTAAAAAGACTTGACAGAGGGGAATCTGTAAAAAAGCTTTGTGACAAGTTTAACGTGGGAAAAGTACCATCAACGATTCGAGCGATCGAAGTTAATGCCCGCTTTGGGATCTGCCGAACTTTTACGAACATCGCTGTTTTTAGCAATATATTTTTTCCCGACGGGGTCGCTGAGTAATCCGGACTGCCGAGTTTGCGAGACTCTACTATATTATGTTGTTAAAATTTAAACTTTAAATTGTATTTTTATTTTTATTTTAATTTAATTTTTTTGTCTTTACCTTAGATGTTTCTTATCTCATTAATTATTAATATTTAAGCTTTAACATAACATTAATTTCATCTGTTTATCACTTACTCTGTCCTCAGAACTAATTAGGTTATAAATATGGTTTCAGAAAGGATTCAGAGGTTTAAAAAAATTTTATTTTGTCTTTTAAGAAAATTAAAATTTGTATATAGAGAAAGTTATGTGTTGTATTAGATTTCATGAAAATATCCATTTTTAAATCTCTTGAGTCAAAAAAAAAAATTTGTTTGGGGGAACGATGTCCTTCATTTGTGCAATATCCTATATGAATAGATTGATTTGGGTAAAAATTTGTCACATGGATATATTTTGATCATAACTTCATCTCCATTTACTTGTTCCCCACATTCTTTGATTAACTCAAATTTTGGAAGTATCTTCCTCATCCGCACAATGTAATTTTTTTCAAAATCTGTTATAACAATTTGTATAACTATATATATACTTTTTAACTGTAGCCCTTAATGTCTCAAATAAAAGTTTGTGGTTCCCAACTTCCCAGTTCAGAATTTGATGGACATCAACTGCCATCACATCAATTTAATATTAAAATTACTCAAGAACTATAAATTACTTTCATACTGTGTAACACATGGATTTAGGAGTAGGATATAAACCTTAACATTTCATAAAATTTTATGAATAGTGTGTATCACATGGGGCGATTTTGAGATCATCTTCTAAGATTTATTTTTACCTTTGCATCATTAACTCCCACACACATTTTTTAAAGAAATGGTGACAAACACTTTATTTTCTCTTCATTTTTTTGTATAGGGGTGTAGAAAATTAGTGCACCATTTATTGAACAAATGAGGTGAGAGCTATTTTTAGACTGAAAACTGTTCCTTTGGGGTTAATATTCTAGGTAAACAAATAAATAATAATATTCTACTATAACAAGAAAATTTGTGACATTTTTATAGTAATTTTTATGTTTGTCTTCTTGTTTTTAATGATTAAGTCATTTTATACGAATAACCTGTACTGATTTTCAAATGTGTAAATAATAGCAAATTGTGCAAAAAGTTAGTGATATATATATATATATATATACATTAAAAAAATTTTTTTTTTTTTTTTTAATATTACTTTGAACCTTGTTTATTTAAATTAATTGATGCCTATAACTTTTGTTAGAATTGAATTTCCTAGATTTTTAATATCAAATTGTTTCTTTACAGGCAAAGTCTTTGATTTCAAGATGGTTCTACATGGGAATTTGGGGACATGTTGCTCTATATAAATATGTCTGTATTTGGTTAATCTGTGAAAGTGTTTGCATTTCTACAGGTAACATTAATTTTTTTTCCATAATTTCATAAAAATTTGTCCATTCCTTCTTATGTTTCTTCCTATCTTGTTATATTTAGAAGTAAAATGATTAATACATCAAATTTCAGTTCATAACAGTTTCTATAAAATTATCAATTCGGCAAAGTGTACCAAGCAACTAAATATAAAATTCACACATTCTTCACCATCAACAACATATGCAAATTGATATGCAAAGGATTCAACCAACAACTTTCATAAAACAATAAACCAGATTAACCAGAGCAAATTTATTTACAATTACATATACAATGCAGTGACACGCTACTCTTTTGTATCGTTACACTAAATTGTTGGTTGTAAGTATAATTGTGTACAGTTGTAACATCTAGGCTTGTAAGGGAGAAACACGGAATTACTCAAGGTCGTGCAGAGTAGGGGGACATGCGCACACCACACTAGGTTGAATTGCGGCCTATAAATACTAGCCGTGTCCACTTCGAAATCATTCTGTTTCACAATCACCTGGAACATTTCTCTCTCTCACTGCTCTTGTTACCTAATTTCTCTTGTTTTCTTTATTGTTCCTTACTGTCTTTCCTACCATGATCGGCTGATCCTGGCAGCACGGACTTCCCCGTTTGTTGTCAGAAGGTTGATCCCTCCAGAACGAACATTCCAAACGACCGAGTGGTCTGTCGGCCGATCCCCTCGGGACGAATTCCTATCAAAATTCCTACCACGTTATTTCCTACTGAATACACATATTGTTGAAGCCCTTCTGATTCCTAAACAATAGTACCTCTATTCATAGTCTAAACCAAAACCCAGCTCTGACATACAAGAAGAATCTTAAATGATGAAACCAACAGAACATAAACTTTGAGCCCTACCCAAAATCCACAAACTAGACATCCCCATTAGACAAGTAGTGAATTTTACAAATTCACCAACTTATAGAATCTCAAAATTTCTGGGAAGAATTATTAAAAAAGAAATAATTCTAGAACCTAATTATAGTAAAAAGAATAGTTTAGACTTAATATCAAAAACTAAAGGTCAAAATATAAGTCGAACCAGGCTACATCCTAGCATTCTTTAGCATAAGTAACCTCTTTACTAATGTCCCGATCAATGGAACCATTCAAATAATACTAGATAAACTGAAAAGCAACAAACTGCAAAGAAGCCTTCAAGAAAATAATAGAATTACTATGTACTTTTTAACTGTAACAGCAGTAACTACTTGTTGAAACTCCATAATAAGGATAAAATAAGCACTAAGCTACAGTTTCAAATGTATTTATTAACGACATCAATTAGCCCGTAGATGCTGCAAGGCGAAACAATTGTAGCTAAATAAGTTAATAAATACATTTGAAACTGTAGCTTAGTGCTTATTTTATCCTTACTATGTACTTGTCTGTAACAAAATTATTTTTCTTTCTTTTCTTTTAATAAAGAAATCTATATTCAAATAAAGGTTTACCCATGGTAGTCTCCATTAATAGGTATTTAGGTAGAATTCAGTGCATTTATAGATCACCAAAGTCAAACAACATTGAGTCCTGTTTGTACTCTGATGGATGACCGCTTGGGAACCCACACACAATTTCATCTTTTTTCCTTCAAATTTACACATACAAATCTATTTTAACGTGTAATTCACTTAATGGACCTTTACCTAGAAAAGTTGAAATTATGATATTTTTTTTCCCCCGTGAAAAAGTTAGCTCCGCCCTGAAAACTTATTATATTATTAAGAAATAAAGATATATAGAACATGATTTAAAAAAAAAAAAAATCTCCAAAAACACTGGTTGCAGTCACAGTAAACAATTACCGATAATTTTACTCTTACACAATATTTTGAATTATTTGTTATATATTTATATTTCTTATAAAATATTATATCACAATTCATACTCGGTAGTTTAACATTTCCATGAACAATTTATTATCTTTTCTCCATAATAAGGCACGAGATTTGTTTTGTTTAAAATTTTTATTTTTACCAAGTTGATTTTTTTTCTTTAACCAAACAGATAAATCACCACTGTTTAATAATTGAAATTGAAACTTGATGTTCAAACAAGTATATTCTGATACGACTTCCTTAACCCTCCAAGTGGCACGGCGACCTACAGTAGGTCGCCAACGTGCTCCGAAGTGATTTCACTAACTTTTAATCACGTATTTTGCCATTCAACGTTACGCCCACTTAAAATTATCCGATCGCAATAAATAAAATACCGTTGGAAAGCTAATGTTCCGTAGATGCATAATCATGCAAAAAAAATACCACAAAACGTTATAAATAATATTCCAAAAATTGGTGAAGTTCGCATATTTTTGATGCGTAAAATCGTAGATTTGAACTCTGCGCCTAATCGTTAGCGCGACGCCATTTTTCCCGATGTAATTCCAACTCCTATTTATCTGTCATTGAAGTCAACTAAAACACTGTTCTATAGATCATATGTTTCTCTTTCCAACCATAGATTACAAATTTTTCTGCGTCTCATAGATCCAGAGATATTCCTACTTGAACGTAGAACAAACTTGACGAGACGAAATTTGGTTGGCATTAGGTTTGCATTTCTCTTTGGTTTCTAATTATATATTTCTTATATTTCTTTGCACTAAGTTGTAGGGGAAATTCCATTCTATAAGTTGGTACCACTCGACATAGGGCAAAAACTTACTAAGAGGCTTGTTTATTATCTCGAAATGTAGCAAATCTGTGACGTAAATACTATAATATTAAGCGTAGCACATATTGGTTTTGGGATTAGATTTTTGTTATTTTGAAGGTTTGTGTATACAAATTGTATATAAATTGTGTATACAAGTTACAATATATGTGTTTTTATATCTAAAGCTTATGTTTTTGAGTGATAGTTTGGTTTTTGAACGTTCTTATTTGCGATAACCTAGGCCGGTAAACGTAAGTTTAGGCTATATGCAAATTGTCTTATATATAGTGTTTTATATGATTATAAAAGTGAATATGTGTGTTATTCTTTGTAAAGTATATATTTTCTTAGTTAAATCTATAAGTTTTGTCTTTGATCTATCTTCAAATTGGTACTAGTGAGTCTAAATTGTGGAGGTTACAAACCTAACCTCACTTGTAAAAGTTACCTTTTTAGGGAAAATCGGTATTTTTATTTAGAAAATGTAACATATTATTATTTTTTCCCCCTAAATATATTCACAAATATATGACAAATCTCAAGAAATGGTTGAAAAAAATCCTAAAAATC
The DNA here is from genome assembly GCA_963513935.1 of Aphrophora alni. NCBI lineage: Eukaryota > Metazoa > Arthropoda > Insecta > Hemiptera > Aphrophoridae > Aphrophora > Aphrophora alni. The sequence continues at coordinate 91,327,513 of OY740767.1, forward strand.
TATTAGTATGTTATTCATTACCATTTTTGTGAAATTTCTGCTTCGTTACTCTTCGATTTTTTGATATTTGACTAAAAAAATCCAAATGTGATACATGTAACATTTTTTTGCACTACACACCTACATTCTATGCACCTTTCTGAACATAATGAGATATAGAACTTTTGTATAAGATAAATAATACTATTTTTAGTGATTTTTTGAAAAGAAAATGATCATTTTACATTTTTTCGTAAACTATTTTTTGTTTTTTTGATAATATAACAAATTTTTTTTTTTTCCCCCTAAATATGTTCAAAAATATTACACAAAACTTTTGTATATCTTAGAAAAAGGTAGTAAGCTATTGATTTTGGAATATACAGGTTTTTCCTGAAAATTGGTAACTTCGTTTTTGACATGTAACATACTTACTCCAAAACCGTTTCAAAAAATTTTTTTTTATTGCATAGATGGATTCTATGCATCTTTCTGAGAAAAATGATATCTTATAAGTTAGGTTTTGTATAGAAATAATATATTTAATTAATTTTTTAACAAACGAAGAATTTTCAAGACAATTAACATTGCCAGTTGGAGGGTTATAAACATTAATTTTAATGTAACAGCAGATATTTCTTGTTGAAACTCCATATACTAGTAAGAGTTACAAGTATAATTTAATAATTCAATTTTCTTTTCTTAAGTAAAGCTTTCTACTTAGTGTTTATATTTCTTGTGTAGAATCAGTAATGTTCATTTTCTGCCTATAATTATTATCTCTCCTCACCTCTCCCCCACAACTTTTGCTGCTTTACCTGGATTATTCGCTTTCTGGATGATTACACCTTTTTGTTGCATCTCTTCTAACAATAATGTAAGGTTTTTTTTTTATGATTTCATATTTGTAACCAATTTGACAATATTAATTATTGACATGTACTCCTGGATTAGCGACGTGAATTATAACTTTCTTAGTTTTCATGATATTTAACATAATGCATATAAATTGAAATTTTCTATAAGTTATAATTTTGATATCAGATTTTCTTATTTGGCTGTTGTTATAATCTATTATAAAACGGAAATATTTTGGTTTCCCTATGTCTTCAGTTATGCACGTTAACATTTAGTCGTCACATTTGAGTCGGTAAATTGGATGGATAATCTGTAAATAAATTGTTTATGTCAATATCTGTTGTTTAAAATAGTCTGTTAAGAAGACATAGAATAATCAAAATATCTTTAAATAAGAGACTAGTCATTTACATTGAAGGTCAAAGCCCAGAACACTAATAAGACACAAAACAGTATTTTACCCTTGTATTATCCAGCATCCGTCATTAATTGAATATCTTACAAAATTAACTTGATAAAGTGAATTCAAAATCTAAAGTGTAAAATGTAAAACAACATAAAACTTTTTTTTTTCAGCTTAAAAACAACTACACTAAAATGGTTATACTGTACCAAATTGACTAAAACACAGTGCCATAAAATTATAATGCCACGATTAATTTTGTCTGTCATCGTTTTGAGGGTTGTACAGTTTTATCACTGTACATTCAATATAACCACCTTTAAAAAAAAAAATTTTAATAAAAAATTAAGAGCACAATTTAGCATGTCCTTCCACTTTTACTTCCTGTAAGCAATCACCATCAAGATAAGACAAACATCAAGTTGAACCATACTGTACCAAAATCTATACTAAATATATTTTATTTTATAATAGCAATCTTGATGTTTTATTTTATATTCAGGTATCACACATAATGGTGAAGATGCTGATGGGAAACCAAAATGGGATGGATGTGCAAATATTAATTTGGAAAAATTTGAAGGTGCTACTAACTTTGGACATTATGTGGAATCCTTCAATATCAACACAAATCAATGGGTGTTACAGTAAGCAAATATTTTTAGTATTAATAATTAAAATATATATATTTCTTATGAAATTTAAAAATTCGCTTATTGTAATTGTTTATTCTTAACATTTGGATTAGGGTTTTACAAGGCAGAATTATTCTTTAAAAAAAAAAGGAATCTCATAACATGATAAAACTAAATTAATAACTAAACTAGGCCTAACTAAAAATTTTAGAACAGTGGTAAACTTAGGCTAAATGCCTAGTTGAAAAAAAAAAAGATTGTGTGTATCAATGAACACTAAAATTTATTAATAAACTCGAGATCAGGTTGATTTATCTGAGGCTCGGCATGAATTAAAAAACCCAGGCTAGCAAACTAGTTTTCTTCACCTTGTCAGGCTAGATGCATTGGACTGTTTTTATTCTATTTTTAGTATTCTTTGAGTTATAAGTGACCTGTTGCTTATTTTAAATAACTTGTCTAATCACAATTATAAAATCAAAGTGATATTTAAATGTGAGAATAATGTTTGAATAAAGAGAAAAGAACATACATCTTTAAAATAAATAAATTATTAATTTATACCAGTCAATTGATTTCAGTTTGAAGTTGATATTTGATCAATGTATTGTCAACCCCCTTCCTCTCATTAGATTTCAGTAGATCTATGGAACAATTATAGTCTTGTTTATGCAATAATAAGTCAATCAGTCAGACATTTATTCATAACAAAATCGTCAATTCAGTGTAGTGTATCTTTAAAACATGTACCTCTCCTCTAATTTCTACAACTCCTCTCTCTCCCTCCAATTAACCAATGAATAAATAATTATTTTATTGTAAAGATAAACACATGTTCTTTCCTCTTTATTAAAACGTTATTATCATATTTAAATATCACTTGGATTTTTAATTGTGGTTTTAAAGATAATTCAAACAAACAACAGGTCTTCTATAAGGAAAAACTCTTCTGCATCCTTACAGAGTATTGTCAACCATATCCTGACTCCAAGCTTATTACATATTATCACAGAATACTTCTTTTCTTTTTAGTCACATAAGTGTTAAATATTATTTATTTACAAAACCATCATTATAACCATAAAGACTTAAAGGTGTTTTATATTTAAAAAAATTTAATTATTCTTTTTTTATTCTAGGCTACACATTTAAAAATCAATAATCATTAACTTTTTAATTTTTGTATGTTTATACAATTTGCAAATTTATATTTTCCAAAATTTTGCTAATATAACATGTATATTCATATAATGTAGATAAACATATATATCACATATATGCAATTTGTCAAAGTAAATTAAGAAAACAATTTTATCATCTGTCTTTCAAAGTTTCTTCTCCTTTCTCCATCTCTTTCCCTTTTCAAATTAGCCCCCTCCCATCTCCTAATATCAGAATCAGTATTGTGATCATTCATACCTTCTTCTCTCTCTCTCTCTCTCTCTCTCCTCTCCTCCTCTCTCTTTCTCTCCTCCTCCCCCTCAATAATACTGTTATTGGCTTAGTTTAATTTTAATTAATTCATAATTGCAAATATCAAAATTCAGAATGCCACTGATGTAATAAGACAATAATGAAATTTGTGAATCATTTATGGCCACTACCTTGATAACAATGTGTGCAAGTCTTGAGGCCGAACAATCTGATCTAATACAAGTTAATATCTACAATTAAGAAGAAACACAAAAAAAAAAACATTTCTGATGGCCTTTATTTTGAACTTTGAAGATGACATTTATTAATAGTCACAAAAATTTTAACAATTAGCAAAAATTTAGCTATTTTGCTAAAATTGACTAAAGTTCAGTCTACTGAATAAATTAAGCTGATTTTTTATTTTTATTTTATCCTATTAAAATGTATGTGTTTAAGCAATAATTTATATAGCACAAAAGACGTAACTATATCATTTGTATTTTTCAAATTATTAGGTATGTAATTTTAAAATTTAGTTTTTAAGATGTACATCACAAATTATTATGGGTATTTTATGACCTATATTACTCCTCAAAAACTGTTTGCAATGGGCACCAATTTTAATTTACTAAATATTTTTATTTTTAATACGAACTTGTTTAATCTTTTGTAAAAAGTTTATTTGAGATAAATTTGAAAAAAATTGAAACCAGTAGAACATTAACTCACACAATGCTAGAAAGTTTTGTATTAAACAAAGGAACAAAATGGTTATGAGGGGTTAGTGTGTATTTGATAGTCTCGAGTTTCAAATATGCCTTGAGGGTGACTGGAGTAGCAATATTTCAAAAGGAAATTAACCAATAGTATAAACTACCCGTAACCATAATTACCTAATTACATTAAAACTAATAAAATAAAAGTGTACTTTGTTCATTTGCTAAGAATGTTTTAAATCTTATGAGTAAAACTTGATGATTTATTATAAATGTTTTTACTGTGAAGGTATGTCTATAAGAGGCTGAAATTTTTGGGCAACAAGTATTTGTCACAATTTGGAGTTCTTATATTCTTAGCAGTATGGCATGGACTTCATTCTGGCTACTACATGTGTTTCTTCATGGAATTTGTGTGTCTTGTTATGGAAAAAGATGTGAGTACTACTTGTACATAGTAAGAGTTTATTAAATAATTGTGTTGGCATAAATGAAATTCAGTTAAACACAATGACCATTTCTTTCTGACAGTTATGATAACCAGGTTTAGGTCATGTGAAAATATTTAAGAAGAAATTGTTAATTAAGGAATAAGTTATTAAAAATAGAGTATGAAAATATGGCAGTCACGTAGGTCCGTTATTGTTTAACACAGTCATAAATGATATAAGTTCTTATTTTAATAATTGTAAATATGTTATCTACACTGACAATTTAAAAAAAGCAATTGAAACGAATTTGGATAGGTTATAAAATACAGAGTCATTGAAAAGGAATGACTGTATTTGGAAAAAAAAAATACTACTTTCAAGTAAGGTGAACATATTGAGGTGTTTTTGGTCTTAAAATGAAGAGGAAAGTTGGAATTATTTTGCAACCTAGTATTAGTGAGTTCATGTGGCCTTGACGGGTTGATGGCTTTTGCAATAAAAATAGCCTGTCTGCTGTCTAGCCAGTACAGTGTGAACCGTACAACAGAAACCTCAGTGCCTGCTTTGGGTTACTGAATTAAAATCAATTATGTGTATTCAACATAATTTTACATAAACTTATGGTTGTCACGATGCACCGGATCATAAAACCATTCACCGATGGTATAATCAGTTTTGAGATACAGGAAATATAAACAAATAACAATTACCAGGCCTGCCAAGAACATAGGATGTAATTGTTGAGAATACTCAATTGTTTTGTGTTACGAATTCCAAAAAATCTATTGCTCGTCAAAGTTTGGATATAAAAATACTATTAAAATGTTCTGTGTTAAAATATAATATTGCATGCCTAAAAAATTCAACTAAGACGTGAAATTAAACCATATGACTACGCAAAACATGCTAATTTTAAATTTCTATATTAGAGGAAATTGAAAATGATGAGAGTTTATTAAAAGCAGAATACTCTTTTCAGATGAAGCTACTTTTTATATCAACGGTTTTATTAACCATCATAACTGTAGAATTTGAGGAACCAGACAACCAAATATTACACACAAGTACATTTATAACTCTCCGAAAGTAAATGTTTGGTGTGGGTTACTGTGCGACCTAGTTATTAGCCCCTTCCTTTTTGTAGAGAGAACAATTATTGGAGACGTTTATCTTGATATGCTTTAGCTGTTTATTTTCCCTCAGATACAACAAATTAACAAGAAACTGGTGCTCGTATACTTTTTGTGCTGTCTCGTTACAAAACAAATGTACACAACATACTGAATGCCTGCCCAGTTTTCCTATCCTTTCATTGGACTACTTTTTCTGGATATACATTAAGAACATTGTTTATGGTGAGAAAATCCGTGACTCAGTGCATTTCAGAGAAAAGATAATCTCTGTCATCATAACTATGTCATTGGATTATCGATTTGATGTCTAAAGGGTACATATCAAAATTTATTAAGGTAAGTAAAAATATTCCCAACTTCCTTCTTCATTTTTAAGTCTAAAATCGCCACAATATGTTCACTGTATTTGAAGTAGTGATTTTATTCAAACATTAGTATTATTTTATTCTTTTTCAATGTTTCTGTACAAACTGCAACTTAATATAAATTAGTGCAACATAATGAATAACATTAAATTACGTAAATATAAAACCTTTCATTAGTAAAAGGATCAAAAAAAGCCTTTATATAAGGAACATATTAGAACGAATGCTCTTGTGTCATTGTTCAACTCAACTGATATGCTGAGTCATTGCTCACAATGTAGATGTTTCTTGGAATCTTCACTGTACGCACTGAAAATCTTATGGGTGCATTGAGGAAGTTTCCCTGGGATAGATGTCTACCTGGTTACTTCTGTTTTGATTTGTTTTTCTGTTTATATAATTGTTTTACTTTCAGTTTTATATGTATTATTTCTATTATTATTATTTGTAGGTAGTTTCAGATTTGCATAGGCCTATGTATAAAATTTAAGTTTATTGTTCATATTTTTATGAATATATGCATGAATGTATGTATAATAATTATGTTGTCTTGTTTTTGTTTTTAACAATAATAATCATTAATGTCTATTTCCTATCTATAATTATTATCTCTCTTCATCTCCCCCCCCCCTCTGCTATCATTGCTTTACCTGGCTTATTGGGTTACTGGATGATATACCTTTTTTTTTATTGCATCCCTTCTAATGATAGTTAATAATAATACTACATAAAAATGTTGAATAATAAAGATAATCTTATTGATAGATTATTTGAGTGCAATCGATACTTTGTGAAGAGCTTTCATTAATAATAGGCCCTGCAGTAACCAATTTAACATAGTGGTAATGACATGTACTACCGAATAAACAAAGTTAATTAAAAATTTCTCAATTATTTCTTTGAATTATAATTTTGAAATCAGGTTTTCATTATTTAGATGTTTAAATAAAACGATTGAAACAGGAATATTGGTTTCCTTATGTCTTCAGTTATGAATGTTGATATTGTCGTCACATTTGAAGCTGACAACTTAGGCAGCTTACATACTGTCTCCTTTGATCAACACAAGTTTTGACGGACAACTAAATAAATATCATATCCGTTTCTCTCATATCAGATATCAATTAAATATCATGTCTGTTCCTTTCATATCGGTTATCAATTATGACTGTTTTTTCTCATTTCATTAGTTCACGTCAGCTTAGGCCTTGTTCGAAAATCAAGCCAGGCTCGTAAAAGCAAGGCTTGTTCTAAAAATCATGCTGAGTATGTAAAATTGAGCTAGCCTCATAAAATCAAGTAGCGCTTGGAAAATCGTGTCAAGCTCGAAAAATTGAGCCAGGCTTGATAGTATTAAGATCATTTTCCAAAGCTCAAGCTGTGCCCTAGGCTCAACTCAGGCTTACTTGAAATTATGAGGGCTCGCATATCCCTACTAAACAGCAATGAGTCTTATACTTTTGTTTTGTTGAATTTCCTCAGACAGAAAGTCTATAATCTAAGTGAGGGAAATTATGCCATTCACAGAGTACTAGGAGTGCCTTTCACTATTCTCGACAGATATATGTTTGAAACTTTACATATGTTGTTTCCAAATTAATTACTTGTCAATAACCATACAAAAGAACCTTACTCTATACATTTCTTCAATAATGTCGTCACACCCAATATAACAATTCGACCACTGTTGTGTCGCACCTCATGTTTAGATTAAATTTCATGAGCTGTATTCAAAAATATTTGTTAAACTAGGTTTCAGTTGAGCTTAGTACTAAACTTTTGAACTTTTTGGACTAAACTTGTTAATAGCAAAGGATTAACTTTCTTATTCACAAACCGTGATTTAACACAGGTTTTAAGTTTAGTCTAGAACTAAGGAAATATATCAGAAAACTATCTGTAAAAGTATGCTTATGCTTAGCGCCTAGAATTACAGCTGTTACTTTTGAAGAGGAAAGATTTTATGCCTATTATAGAAAAAGCAGCACTTTTTACTGTGACTGAAGATATATGAAATAAAAGTAACATTTCGACAACCTCATGTTATAACGGATTCCTGTTATCGTTAGCCTATATGGCAAACCGTATTGACATTGAGTCACAAATACACTTTACAAAAAATAAGCTACTGAGTATTGGCCAAAAACCTTTACATTTGGCCTATTCATACAAACCTATATAACTAAAACATTAGATAATCGTCTTCTTTAAATATTTTATGAATATCAGTACATAGATATAATGTAAAATTTGGAAACAAACCTATTTAATTAACAACCGAAGAATAATCATCAAATCTGTCAAATAAATCCTTATCTGTATATTTTTGGTGTTTACGTTTTTTGAATTCAGGAAAAGACCTCCTTATTGTCCACCAAGGTATTTTCTTGATATACATAAATACAATCAACACAGCCATTCACTTTAAGATAATGTTTTATGTTATAATAATTTACTATTTTGATTTTAACTGAATCTGTATATTTTATTTACACATTCCTAATATGTGTCCATTCAAAACAAAAATAGACACGCTGACGACTGTAACTTCAAATGTACTATTTTCAATCAGAGGTTTGGGCCAATTTTAGGGCTTACTTCAAAAGCTCTTCAGTTTGTGTTTTCATGAACCACGCCTAAATTGCATATTACCATAACTAGTAACAGGGCCCAATGATTATTTACGTTGTATTCCCCAACTCTAATATTTACTACATTTAGCATATTTACATCATCCAAATCATTAAGTTCATTAAATAAATCTATATATATTGTTGAATTAATGAATTTACAAATCTATAATACAACAATTTGTAGGTTAAATATTTGTTAAACTGGATCTCTCTTGGGTTTAGTGACTATTAGATACAAATTTATATGAATATCAATACAACACTTTAACCCTGTTTACTCTAAACTAAGCCTGTCTACTGTCCATACAACCATATCCTGAACTAAAACCATATGTCTCATACCAACCCGTCAGCGGGTTGTTTGCCACGTCAAGGGTTAACAGAATATAATTGATTTATTATTCTTTAAAAATTCATTGAACTCATTTGTTGGTTAAACATCATTTAGCATGATTCTTTTTTTTTTTTTGTATCAATTGTACACAAAAGATCTTTAAAATCAAACATAAAATTGGTACATACATAAAATTAATAACAAGAAAAAATACATATAGAATTCATGAATATTTCAGAGTCTATTCTCGGGGTAATGATTGTGGGGGATAATAAGAGTCTATATCTCGGGGGGGGGGGGGGGTAAATATACATACATAAAATCAAAGTCACAAATTAATTATACAATTATAAGAGTCTATATCTCAAGGGTAAAATAATTATCAATGCACAAAGTCTCTTTGTATCGGGTCGGTGCTGACTTTTATCAAGGAAGTCAGGGACTTGTAAATATTAACACAATTAATCACAAATTAAATAATAAGGAATATTTTTTGTTTAATGAAGATGAAAAGATGATTATTGATTATACAGCAGTTATTCTGTACTTTAGGTACATATATGAAAATTGTTTCTATGTTTTATATTTTTCTTTCACACTAAACTTGTGAATATTTAGTTCTTTTTAATGATGCCTCATAGGTTCAATAGTTTAAAAAGAAATGAGATAATATAATGATAAATTGAACGATCTCACCAGGTTGGATTATACAGCAGTTATAGAATGGTCGATATTTAATCTATCTTTGGGTAGATTTTCAAACTTTTTACTTTCACTAGTCACTGATCTTCTAGGCTTCTTCTCAGCCACTATTAAAAGATTAAAACAATACTTTTATATTTAAAAAAATATTCAGGCAGGAGCCAAGCCTAAATAGGTCTTGCCTATATGGGTTCCTGACCAACAACTCCAATCCATTGTTAGGCTCTACAAAGAGATTCACTTTCTTTTCAGATCATGTTTTGGATTTGTAGCACAAATGAAATGTATATAGCCCTAATTTACAAGACAAGAAGTTGTTAATACAGTAGAGTCCCGCAAACTCAGCGTAATGTGGACCGGAAGTGTGCCGAGTTTGTGAAATGCCGGGTTATCGGGAATAAGGGCAAAAATTAAATTGTAATTGAAACACGCGGCGGCGATATCAAACGACTATGTCGATAGCGGTATCCCATTGTCGGCAGTGTAAAAACACCGCGGCGAGTCAAACAACTTTGTCGATAGTGGTATCCCATTGTCGGCGGCGTAAAAACACCGCAGCATTGGCACCCGTCGGTATAGCAGACATACACCTGCAAAAACGTATGATGGGCCGCTTTTTTTCCACGAATCAATTTAGTATACATTGTGGGAAATATAACATTTCTTTTCAGTTTTCTTTGACTGATTATGATCTACGCACAGTATATACGGTAAATAAAAATGAGCGAGTTACGAAAACGAAAGCGTGTGTTGGTTTCGATTGAGACACGGTTAAATGTGTTAAAAAGACTTGACAGAGGGGAATCTGTAAAAAAGCTTTTTGACGAGTTTAACGTGGGAAAAGTACCATCAACGATTCGAGCGATCGAAGTTAATGCCCGTTTTGAGATCTGCCGAACTTTTACGAACATCGCTGTTTTTAGCAATGTATTTTTTCCTGTCGGGGTCGCCGAGTAATCCGGACTGCCGGGTTATCGAGTGCCGAGTTTGCGAGACTCTACTGTAACTTCATTTAATAATTACTGACTCTACTTTTAATAAAATTAAATGTTGAAGACATGCTATAGGGATCCAAATAACTTCTCTTTTTTTTTTTTTTTAAATTAAAACTATCTTACAACTAAATACAATTTTATCTTGGTCATAATCTAAAGTTGGTTAAAATTTCCGCTTGTATTATTTTAAAACTGTTTTGGTCACGTGACTGGATCGTTGGCATAGAATACTTTCTAAAATATGTGTCTATCACGGATCTAGGCGGCCATCTTTGAATTCCAAACTTTCGTCATATTTATGCATATACCTAATTATTCTGAGGTTTTCGATATGAATTCAGATGACAATTTTTATGTAGAAGTATCTGTTTCTTCCATAGGCCAAGTTTATTTGGTCCTAGCTTTCATGATTTTATTGCTATTTCAATTTCTCTGACGCTATTATTCTAACGCGGTCATTTCTGTGTTAAATAATTTTGCTTCTAAAAGTTTCGTTTTCTATTCTTTTCGAGATTCTACTGCCGTTTTGTTACTTTTATTGGATTACTGAGATGTTTAGGCCTTTAATTTATATGGTCTAGGCTTAGGTTAAATGTAGTGGTATTAAGTTATTCGTCATATTCGGTCGGGCATTTGTTATTTTAGGCTTGCTTAATTTATAACATATTTCGCGAGTCTGCCGCTAGGCGTTGTCATATTCAAACATTTATTTACATTACATTTCTGATATTGTTGATTTATTTAAAACTTTATATTTGCATCATTTTGACTTGTTTCAGTATGATAGGTATCAAAAAATGAATGTATCATTTTTTAGAAAACCCTGAATCATCCAAAATAAATTATTTATCACTGTTTTTCAAGATATACAAAAGTTTTGTATAATATTTGTGAATATATTTAGAAGAAAAAAAAATTAATTTGTTACATTTAAAAAAAAAATTTTTGGTTTACGAAAAAAGGGAAATTGATAGGCTTACAGTACTACCTCGTTTATCCGGACCTCATTCAACCGGATGTCTGGATTATCCGGATCGATCCGGTACAAAAAATTTTAAAAATTTAATCAAGGATAAAATAAAGCAAAAGCTTAAAGTTTCAAAAGATTTTAATAATTACTGTATTTTGAATAATATTTTAAATAATATTTATAATAGGCCTATTTTGAAACTTTAAGCTTTTGCTTTATTTTATCCTTGAATATGGAGTTTCAACAAGAAATATCTGCTATTACATTAATGTTGATAAAAACGTGATTTCCTCAACACTACAGTGTCGCCTCGAGGTATTAGGGCGGGTTTTTGATGCACTGGGAAGAGAAAGTGGAGGAGCAATGACCTCTGCGTCACCATCCCCCTACCCCGATGCGGCATGACAGTGTGAAATAAATACAAACCAGGTGCATGTTTACAACGCATCATAAACCATCATGTCATTTTTACAACTTTATTGTTGTCAGGTTGCTAAGACTCAAGGGTGTAAATCAGTAAATGTGAACATTTTGTCACATCTTAAAGCGGTGCCGCCAGCTTTGGGAACCCCGTTCTTTTTTTTTTGGCAGTTGGCACATCACATCCCCAAGTCGGGAGTATCGAGGACGTGAATGAGAATCGGCATAGTATTTAGAGGTGGGCGTTGTTACTGCTATTTATTTATATTCGTGTGTTAGCGTTTGTGCGTGGAAATGGCGACGAAACGAAAACGTAATGTGCTTACAATGCCCCAATAGTTAGACGCATTGAATCGTATAGACAGGGCCGCATTGAAACGTAACACCAAATTAAAACAGAGGAAGATAAATGACTTTTTTGTAAATAACAACTAAAGCCTGTGTAAAAGCATGTGTAAATATTTCAGGTATGTAAATAAAATGTTTTTCGTCATTATGTAATTTCGTGTATTGTGTAAATTGAATGACTGTAAATATTGTGTTTTTTCATGACTTATAAAATGGTAAGTTATAATTTTATATTTTGTTTTATTTATCTTTCTATAATTTTGGATTATCCGGATTTTTGATTAACCGGATCACTTCCGGTCCCAATTAGTCCGGATAAACGAGGTTGTACTGTATTTTCAAAAAATCACCAAAAATAGTAATATTAATGGAAAACACAACTTCTATATATCATTATATTCGGAAAGGTGCATAGAATTTAGCTGTATAGTTAAAAAAAAAGTTAGATGTAAAAAATTTGGAGTTATTAAGTAAAATAGCAAAAAATCGGAAAGTAACGGAGGCTAATATTTCACAGAAATGGTAATGTACACCATACAAATTTAAAAAAAAAAAATTTCAAGTATTACTAGAGATTTGTAATATATTTGTGGATAAAATTGATAAAAGATAAATCAATTTATAAAATTTTCATTAGACATGGTTCATTTTTACATAGAAAATAAAAATTTGCTCCGAAGTTGGCCTTTTTTCAAAAATTCACCAAAAATATAATTATTATTCAAAACCCAAGTTTTTATTACCTATGTTCTCAGAAAGATACATAGATTTTATGTGTGTCATGCAAAAACTTTTAGATGGAAACATTTTGGAGTTATTATGTACGGAATCAACAAAATTACCCTGTAACCGACTCAAAATTCCACAGAAATAGGTATATACACCAATAATTTTTTTTTTTATAGATAGGCCTATATAAATTTATAAACATTTTGCATACATTTTGGTAAAAACATAATCAATTTATAAAATTTTCATTAGAAAAAATTATTTTTATATGTAAACAAATGGAAATTTGCTAAAAAGGTCAGACCAGATATAACATAACCTATCTCTATTTATAGATAGGCCTATATAAATTTATAAACATTTTGCATACATTTTGGTAAAAACACAATCAATTTATAAAATTTTCAATAGACAAAATTATTTTTATATGTAATAAACACATGGAAATTTGCTAAAAAGGTAGACCAGATAACATAACCTATTTCTAGACAGCCTCAGTGTTTGATAACTCTGACAATAACATTCACTCAAAACAATAAATTCTACAAACAATAATACAGATTTTATAATTTGTATACACAAATTATAATAAATAAATAAACATACCTAACAAAATAAGTTAACAATAACAGAAATAAACCAAGCCACACACTAGGCCTAGGCACAATATGTCATTTACTACACAAAGCAAGCCAGCGCAAAACGGTAATTTCAAGTTTGGTTACTACTTTGGTAAAATAGATATATCTCGCAATCTATGACAGACAGAAAGATTTGGAAAGCACAGATCGAAAGAGAAAGAAAAATACTATATAATATAGTCAACTTGTGGCATTTGGACAAGTATTATCATTTCGTAAAATCATATGAATACAGAGCAGAGATTTTTCTAATAAACCTCGATGCGACAAGTAGGACAATCTAGCGCAATGAATGTCTACTTGAGTCAATTAGTGTACAGTAAAAACTCTCTAATGCGGATTAATGTGGCGCCGGCTGATCCGGATATCGAAAAATCCGAATCTCGGGGTGGCTATTTTTATATAGTTAAAGTGGTTTAAAACGTGACCAAAACGTAGAAAATTTACGTTTTTAGCGCTACAACGCGTTGCGCTTACGATAAATTGTAGCTTTACCACACTATTCTAAAAATTAACTATGGTTTTTCAAATTACTGTAATATATAGATGTTACTTTTTAACTGTACTATTATGTAATTTGCCGTAGTTTGCTGGTACGGTAACCGGTAACAAAAGTACCGAAACAACAAAAGGTAGGTTAATTAAATAAATATTACAATAGCTATGTTTAAAAATCTATTTATTTTAAGCTGAATGAGGCTCAGCATAAAGTATACAAACAACAATTAATTAGGTCTACAGTGTTAACTAAAAATATCAAACGAAAAATGAAGATTAGAAAATAAAACAGTACAATAAATACGTACAGGATTGTACACATAAAATTTTGATGAACGTACGATAAATGTTAGTTTTCATTACAGTACAGTAATTTGTACTCATGTCAGTTTTTATTTTAAAAAGATGTAATGGTAGCTTACTTGGCTCGTTGAACACGCTTCTTAGATGTAATATCTCTCCATCTACGAAAAAGAAGGAGATCGGCCGGTGAGGATTCTTCTTGTTCTTCCACGTAGTCTATCAGCTGTTCAAGTGCTTGAAAAGCTTCGCAATGAGTCATGATTTGTTTTTGTTGTTGAATCCGAACCGCACTACTGCCCAGTGCCCAGCTCAAAAACATCGTTCACTACTATTCGGGCCGAAAATGTTATTTTTGTATAGAAAATTGTATTTTTATTATTTTTTATACGATGGCATACGACGGCCGGATATCAGAGATCCAGATCAGAGAGTGTTTACTTTATTTCAACTGTTGGTTACAAAAAATTTGCTAAACTTGGTTATGAAAGATTGAAACATTACCTTTACAATGATATATAATACATTTTGATAATATAATATCTACTAGGATAAAAGTTGAATTGAAAAAAATGTAATTTTTAGCATGTAAAAATGAGTTAAAATTCTTGATTTTGTTTAATTTTTATATAATAAAAACTATAACAGATAGAAAGATTTGTAAAGCACAGATCGAAAGAGAAAGATGCGATCTATCGATCAGTATTATGGTCGATCTGTTTGACAGAAATATCGAATTGGGATTATTCGAGAGAAATGGTGTCATTTTTGTATACAAATGCTTAGCGCAAATCTTTGACGTTACGTAACAAAAATATGCAAACTTCAGCAATTTTTGGAATATTATTTATAACGTTTAGTGGTAATTTTTTTTTCCCAACGGTATTTTATTTATTGCGATAGCACGATTCTAAGTGGGCGAAATGTTGAATTGCAAAATACGTGTTTTCGGGTTGTTAGACTAAAACATGCGTTCAGAGGGTTTAACCAGGTTTTGCAGGAATAAAACTGTTTTTTAATATGGTTTACATGAGTTTAGTTTTTTCTACATTTATGTATAAATTACTTTCATTCAAATATTGACTTTTGGATTTTTCTTAAAAAAATTATGATAACACAAAGTGTTTAGGCCTACCTTGTAATCAAATTATCAAATCATATTATTTGTTAGAAGAAATGTTTCAAATCCCAAAATGCATTAGTTTAGTGGAAAATGTGATTTATCAAAGTACGAAATCCAGCTATGTATGTTCGGAATGCCATCATTAATACTAATGACTACGTTCATCAAGTCACTGAATGTATATGATCGCTTATTTTATTAAGTCTGGCTAGGTGACTATGCCCGGTTGCATAACTTGCACAACTTAGATGCTACTCACTGTGAAGTCGATTTCATACTTCAATTCGCCTATTTTCTAATAAACAAATGCATTTTGTGACTTTAAAAGTAGGTTTGGTATATATATACACACACACACACACCCACCTCACCAATGTCATTACAAACCCATTTCATTCACGTACTTTCTAACAAATACATATTTACAAAACATTAATTATGTATTTGTAAATAGAGGTAGTTCGCATCAAGAAAAAATAAATAAAATCGAGACAAATAAAAGAAAAAATTCTGGTTTCGTAATTAATTCACCAGTGGAATATGTGAACTTATCGAGTGCAAATTTCGGTTAACTATTTTACGCAAAATTAAAATATTTAATAACATAATTAATAATATGTTAACACAATGACTAGCATTAAGCCTAGTAGAAATGAGGTGGGAGAACTAGTTCGCTTTGAACGGGTGTTTGTATTAATTTGTTATTAGGTCTATGCACCTCAAAACGCAAAACTTCCCATTTATACACGTTTTACAGTCTCCAGTAGTAGGAGAAAGTACGGTTTATATCTGACTTTAATAATATTACAATTAATTCTGATATAATTGTTTGATCATTATTTGTAAAAAAAAAAGTCAAATTACTAAAAAACTAACTGAGAAAACTTTCAGATATGGTATAATTTTTGTTTTTTTATTCATAATCGAAAATGTTCGAGGATTGTCAACTGGGAACCAAATATCGTATCTATATTTTTCTTTAATGTCTTAGACTTTATAAAAATCTGTGCATATAGCTGCCGCTGATAACAGGGAATCGATAATATGTTAAACATAGATATTACTTATCATTGTGAACTGCTGTGTGTGTGCTTGTTGAAATGAATCGAACGTAGGCCTAGAACTGATTGGTGCAGTTGCACAGTTTGAATTTTAAAACTCGAGCAAGTTATCTAGACAAAAGACATGGTGTCTCTCTAGTTTTCGTGAACTCGAGATTAGCAATGAATGTTTGGTTGAATAGCCAGGCATTTTGTAAATTTAAATAAGTATAATAAGAAAGAATTGAACTAAGTGTAGTTTACTTAAAAATAACTTTGTGATTGTATTTTTGTTATTTGGGATTTTATTTACAAAACTATTAAAACGGGAAAGTTTTCTGCTGAACTTATATTTTTGAACAGTTGAACTGGGAACACCATCGTTCGGGGAAGGTACAAACATGCTGTCCTTAAATCAAATTTAAATTTTTAGGAACATTCAAGTAAAGAAATTTAATAATTTAAATTAAATTATATCATTCCCAAAGTCATCCTTTTTAACTGGTACATGATTATAATCTATAGAAGAGGTATTAAATTTTGAAATTGTTGAACCACTTGGTTATATATGATAAATATTTTATAATTTAATAATTGCTGTTTTTAACTACCAGTAAAAATAATACATTTCTTAAAATTGTAAAGTATCCACTTTATAAAAATTAAACTATTATGTTATTTTCTTATCTAATATTTCAGATTGTTGATCATTTTTGTTGTTGTTCTAGTTGGCAGTAATACTAAACAAAAATCAAGTTTTCTTGGAGTTTTTATCACATCCTGGAGTGAAACAGTTGACATGGGTTATTCTGAAACTCTACACATTGGTATTTATGGGTTACTGTATGGCTCCATTTGTTCTTCTATCTATACATAAATGGTTTAAAGTATATATGAGTGTATTCTTCCTTGGACATATTGTTTGGATGGGATGGCATGCTTACAAACCTCTTGTCATAAAACTATTGCCAGCTAAGGTGGAACATCCAAAGAGTAGCTAAAAATGAGTAGAGTTGTTAATTTTATTATTAGTTACTAAATTGCAGACTTTTGGGTAGGACTAGTACTTGACTGTTTTTTTTTTTTTTTTTTTTTTTTGTTTTTAAGAAAAATACATACAGCCAACTTACATTGATACATTGTTGTTTTAAGTTTGACATTACACACAAAACTAAATCATATAGTAATTGCCCACAGAAAATATTTATATAAACATTCAGCTTTAATTTTTATGTATACATATTTTATTTAATCCCTTAAATGACAGAGCTATTAATCAAGATATGCTGACTGTACTTATTTCTATTCAAACATCTTTTTTTACTAGTACTTTTAAAAATGTTGCAATTGCCAGTTTTCTTTTCTATCTTATACTTTATAAATATTGCAGCTTTATTTGAATAATTTATAAGCATTTTGTACACTGCCACATAGAATTAAACATGTCTTGTTTTTTAAACATTCATAGATTTGCCAACCACAATCTATTAAGTTTCAACTTGTGTGTAGTGTTAAAAATAATAATGAATATCAACAATACTCAGGACATCAATCCTACTCATTTCAATAATTTAAATACTTTACTTTAGTTTCTTAGTCAAGTCTAGAACAGCAATGTGTAAATAATTAGTAGGGCCTACTGATTATTTTGTAGATAACCAAAAAAAAATGAATATTATACGATCTTCTTAAAATATTATTATAATCTTTTTATTAAAAATTAGTTGTCACAATGGATTTTAATATACATTAAGATGAAAACAAGCTTCACTTTCAAGTTCGCAAAATCTGCTGTAGTTATAGTGTGTTAATGGATAATAAACCACCTTTTATTTACTAAATTTCAAATTGCTGTAGAAAGAAATATTTTCATATTAATTATACATACTATCATATTATTATTAAGCTATATCTCTTCCACATTGTATAACGTTATCATAGATTTAATTGTTTAAATTTTTATGAGTATTTAAAATCGGTTATTAATTTTTTCAATGAGCAATAAACTCATTTGGTTGTAACTTATAATATATATTCCAATTATTTATAAATAATGTAAATGACTAAATATTTCATTGTCACTTTAGTTTTAATTTTGATCACTAGTCTTTTTAAACTTTATAAGATGGCGGTAGTTTATTTTACACTTTAGAGAGAAAATTAGAGGATATGTATAGAAGAGATGAGAAACATGTTAATTCATAGTTTCTTTATTCTGTTGAATTTAATAACATTATTTTAAATCTTAAGATCCTTATATTTTTTATTGTTTTGTAATATTTGTTTGTCATAAATAAGAAAAATAAATATTGTTATTTTTTGCCTAAATGAGTTTAATTTATTAGATGTAATAGATGTAACAGCCAAAACTTAAAATAGAATACCACAAAAAAAAAAATAATAATAATAAAATAAAAAATAGACTACTTCCTTTAAAAAATGCTTTTAGACTTTTCCTTGTTTACCATACAACACCCTTTCCCCCTTAGTATAAGTTATTATGTAACAAAATAAACATCAATTTATAAATTTAGTTGATAAACTAACATATATATGTTTTAATATTAAGAATCTGATTCACCTATGTATTATAAGTTAGAAGATACACAAAAACACTATTTGCAATGGAGTCAAGTATTTCAACATTATTTGATTACAGAAATAAGAGGTTTATTTTTCATAGATCAAGATATATTTTTTGATGTAGCTGTATTTTTTTGTTTCATTTCATTTGTAACACGAAACATGGGCCCATGTCCAGGAATTATATAGTTAGCTAAAGCTATTACTTTATTTCGATTTTCTTCTTGCTTAATAGGATCTTCACTGCCAGCAATTTCTTTCCATAACTTAGGGTTAGCCAAATCTTCTTCTCTCTCAAACAAGTCACCTTTAATAAACAATTAAATAGTCATTTAGTCATTTCTAAGATATTTGAATATATATTTTTTAAAGTTATAATAAATGGACCAAATCTCTCCTGTTCAAAAAAATCCCTTTCTTGTGTTCATTATATATTTTATTATGACTCAAAACTCTGCACATGGAAAATCAACCCTTTGACATCTCTATTCCGGCCTTGCTTCCATTCACTTTATGAATTTACTACCCACTGCGTCTTGAACATGATGAGTCTCAACTACAATAAATTTTGCTGGTATTTGATTCATTTAATCAAGTCTGTATTTCATCAATATCGAGCATTGATGATAACCAATATAACTTAAATTTGTTTTGTTTTTTATTATTTCAAAGTAAAATTTCATGCTAAACACAGCACTTTACAGAACGAATGCACAACAAAATAAACAATGCACAATTTTCTCACTACTCTCTATCTCCGAAACCATAACAAAACCAATCAAAACTATCACCAAAAATCTTAATTCATTAGTTAGCAGTCAAAAGTTTAAAATCAACCATAGACACCATCTTTAACCCTGACACCGGTGCGGCGACCTACAGTAGGTCGCCCACGTGCTCCGAAGTGATTTCACCAACTCTTAATCAGGTATTTTGCCATTCAACGTTACGCCCACTTAAAATTGTCCCATCGCAATAAATAAAATACCGTTGGAAAGCTAATGTTCCGTAGATGCATATCATGCAAAAAAAATACCACAAACCGTTATAAATAATATTTCAAAAATTGGTGAAGTTCGCATACTTTTGATGCGAAACGTCCAAGTTAACGTTAACAAGTTTTAAACAAAACATTCGTCTCGTTTGTCAATTATTCCTATTTCGAAATTTCGATCTGTCACATCTGACATAACACTGCTTGATAGATCGCGTCTTTCTCTTCAAGACCGTGTTTTTCAAATGTTTCCAACTAGTATAGTTTTTATTATATAAAAATTAAACCAAATCAAGAATTTTAACGCTATTTTACACGCTAAAAATTAAATTTTTTGCAATTCAACTTTTATCCTAGTAGATATTATATTATCGAAATGTATTCTATACCATTGAAAAGGTAATCTTTCAATGTTTCATAACCAGGTTTAGAAAAAATTAAGCTGCGTAAAATATAATAACACGACTTGACTGAAGTTGACGTTCATAACGCCAGGTTGCGACATTTTGTCGCGGCGAGTTTTATATAGAAAATATCACCTATATGTTCATATATTTTTTTCGAAATGGTAAAACTTGTCCAAATGTTACAAGTTGACAATATTATATAGTATTTTTCTTCCTCTTTCGAACTATGAAGACGAAATCATCCTAATTTATATAGTTTAGGAGTTATATACAGTCTACGATGTGGCTTACTGAATATTTTGGTCTCCTTGTGATTTTCAGTCGTTAGACGGTATTCAATATTTCTACGTTGCCGGCATTGATTTAACCGGTAAATCTTGCACCATTCTAAAGACGAGATTTCAATCTTTAATTTTGTGTATGTTACAAACTTGTGCGTTGAAAATTAGCCAGGCTGCTTTGTTCCAAAGTCCCTCCATTTTCCCACAAAATCGGCACATTTGTTGAGAAGTCGTTGTTGAGACAGTAAGTCTGGTATTTCTGTCTTTTTATTTTTGTGAATATTTAGTCCTTTGAAATGTGGTTTTTATTATATTTTGATTATACTATGTATAATCAATGTGATTGTGTTTATGAATTGTTATTTTATTAGTGGATATTCAAAATATAAGTGATTGAAAATTCTAGTCTAACCTGCACATGGTCCAAGATTTGGTTAGGCCTATTGTGTCCATAATTTTGTTTAATTTCATTTACACAATGAAAATTAAAATTGTAGGGTAGCTTTAGTGCATTATTTTGATTGATTTATTCATATTATATGTTATATTTGTATAGGCCTAAGCCTATTTATTTCTGGATTCATTTAGGCCTATCTTACCCACAACATGATCTGTGAAGTCAGATTTATTATTATTATTAGACAATACACAGAGGCCTAGTGTATTATTTTCATTCATTTTGAAAGGTTTTATAATTTAGTTTTAATTTTATAGGCCTAGCCGCAATTTATAAACCATGTGTTTGTTAGACTAGGTATTTTAGAAGTGATAGGCTATATTGTGTTGGTGTTTTTCTAGGCATATGTAACTTTCAAGTTTAAATTAAATTTTATAAACTATAAAAATGGCATCTAGAAAATTAGCCAATCGCCAATTAGAAGACCTCATCGCAGATCCAGAGCTAAGTGATCTAGAGGTTGATTTACATGTTGTATGTGAAAAATGACCTAACCTAGTCGTACCACTTTTTATATAAACATAGCTATACCCTTATAAAAATTGTATAAATTGATTTAGACTTTTACCAACATTTATTCACAACTATATTGCAAAACTTTTGTATATATTGAAAAAATTCTAAAATTTTTTTTTATTTGGTTTATATACCTATTTCTGTGGAATTTTGCCTCGGTTACAGGGTAAATATGTTGATTCCGTGCGTAATAACTCTAAAATGTTTCCATATAATTTTTTTTGCATTACACACATAAAATCTATGTATATTTGTGAGAACATAGGTAATAAAAACTTTTGTTTAGAATAAAAATTATATTTTTGGTTACTGTTTGAATATAGTTAGTCAATATTCACATTTTACGTAAAAATGTACCACGCCTAATGAAAATTTTCAAAATTGATTTTTATTTTTAGCAACTTTTATCCACAAATATATTACAAATCTGTAGTAATATTTTTAAAAAATCATAAAAAATTTTTAATATGGTTTATGTACAGATTTCTGTGAAATTTTACTTTACGTTACTCTTCGATTTTTTGGTATTTGACCAAAATACTCCAAATGTGATGTATCTAATTTTTTTTTTCTCTACACAGCTAAATTCTATGCACCTTTCTGAATATAATGACATATAGAAGTTGTATAAAAGATATAAATTACTATTTTTACTGAATTTTTGAAAAAAAAAAATGACAAAATTCTGTTTTTCCGTTAACCATTTTTTTTAAATGTAACAAATTTTATTATTTTTTTTCCTAAATATATTCACAAATAATACATAAAAATTGTGTATATCTTAGAAATAGGTAGTAAGCTATTGATTTTGGAATATACAGGTTTTTCTGAAAAAAAGTTGATATCATTTTTGACATCTAACATACTTACTCCTAAACCGTTTCAAAAAAAAAATTTTTTATTACATAAATGAATTCTATGCATCTTCCTGAGAAAAATGATGTCTTAAAAGTTAGGTTTTGTATACAAATAATATATTTTATTAATTTTTAAACAAACGAAGAATTTTTAAGAAAATTAACATGACCGGTTGTAGGGTTAAAGAAAATATTTATATATTTAAATAGGACCTAAACTTCTTTGCTTGGATGTAAACACATCCTCAGTGTAAATTGAATTTGATTAAAATCAAGCTTTGATGATGTATGTCAACATTTATTATTCCTAAACAATAATATTTTTTACTTATGATTCTTCACATCTGTTTGGATCATTAATCTTCACATTTCACTAAAATTCTAATGAGATTGTTAGAGCCAATTTTGATAAATTACAACTTTTATAAACAGCCTCATGGTAGGTTTTTGTGTGTTTTCTACCAATAAATGAGGAACAGGCATTTCTTGAGAGATAATGACCCAAATATTTTGTTTTGTGTCCTTAGACACTCCAATAGAGCAAATTTGATCAAAATCGGTTAGATTACCCCCAAATTTTGAGTTATTGAAAAAATCCCAAGATATGACCAAATTATTTTCATACACTCAATTTAATTAATATCGGTCAATGTGTTTGGGTTGTAAAGCATGGAACAGATGACAGACAGACATAATTCCCATAACTAATTTTTGAACACAGGGGTCCTCAAAACTGATATTTCCCCCAAAACAATTGACATTGATTTTTGGACCTAACACATAATTACAACATCCAATGAGCCTTGTGTTTAATAACAATATGAAAGAATTAATCCTCAAACCACAAATAAAATCAGTATTGGTTTACATCCCCCTGAGGATTGTAGTTATGTTACCTAAATGTTCAAAAGGGTTAAACTTTCTAACATTAATTGTGTTAGTATTTTATTTGTGGTTTGAGGATTAGCTTTTTGTTTGCTTAGTTCTGAATTAAAAAGATGATACTAGATAAGAAGACATATATGAAATTCAAGAATTGGTTTGAATATTCTTCACTTTTAGATTAATTATAATTGTTAATAATAATATATTTTTATTGGTCAGTAAGCATTTACTGTGAAGCAACAAACTTCATCATAATACATAAAAGTATTGATTTAAATATTTACATAGAATTTATTATAGAATTGTACACTAACAAATACTAAATAAACAGAACACAGTAGCAACATCAATAAAGCTGATTTTTTTTTTTTTTTTAACGATATTTGTGGGTCAATGGCAATATACTGCAACTACAGTAGATACAAAGAGGAAAAAGCTATTTTGAGTATCATGTTGAAAGACAAAATATCTTTTAATGATGCTCAAAATATATATAAAGCTTCAAAGTATGCATTGTGGGAAAAACTTTTGCTGTTGTACCCTCAAGAAAATTATCATTGTGTGCAAACTGTAATGAACTATCAAAGATGGTGAAATTGCTAACGGAGCAGGTGGCTCAATTATTGGCCATTTTCTCAAAAATTATTTTCGATAAGACTGATCTTCCAGGTCTTTCTTTACCTCCTCCTAAAAAGGTAACTCCAACAACACCAACATTTTATGGCCTAGTCACAAATGGACATAAGTGTGTCCAAAAAGAAGACTTCATTACCGGCAATTAAGGTACTTAAAAAAAACATCTGTCATTTAACAAAGGCTGGATAACTAAACCACTGGCTTCTAGACCTGAGCCATCAGTAAATAAAATTAATAATAAAAATGTGAAAGTAGAGGTTTTCTCTAAATCCCATTGGGCAGGGTAGAACCAACTCTTTCCAAAATCATCTCAGGAGTTGATTAGTCCTCAATACCTGACATTTATGTTGTTGAGGATGCAATGACATTAGACCCTGTTATCTATAAAATTAAAATCAAACCACCTGCTGGTGATTCAAACCAGGCAAGTGGCCTCTTTTGTTTTAAGGGAGTTTTTAGAGCGGATTATGTCACTGCAGACAGAACTAAGGGTGAAATGGCAATACTAGCCCACAACTCCATATGTGATATGTCTGTGAACCATTGGACATCAATGCAAGTAGTAGTAATACAGGTTACTTACACCATACAAAATGACAATTTGCTGTCTATACCTGCCATCTAATTAAAGGTTTGCTGAAATGGAACTAATTGACCTTATTAAACATTAAACTAATTACCTGCCCTATTTATTTTGGTAGGTAATTTTAATCCCCATCACTATACATGGGGATCAAAACACCTGCATCCCTAGAGGTAACTATATTGACAGAATTTGAACCAATTTAGATTTTATTCTGCTCAATGGATGTTTATCTAGTGACTTCTACAGATGGTTTGACAACTGTAGACTTATCATTTTGTAACCTGTATCTGACCACTAAATTAAAGTGGTCCGATCTATCGGACACATACAGTAGTAATGTGTCCTGTGAAGCTTACCTTTCCTGACTTCTCTCGTTGTAATATTCACCTTCCCAGATGGGTTTTGTTCAAAGCAAAATAAGAAAATCTCACTGATGAATTTGAATCACTATTTAATAATAATAATGTTCCTATGAATGAAGCAGTACAGTTTTTACAGCAGACAACAATGTTCTGAAAACATCGATGAGACCACTACATCCACCATTTCTATGGTGGAACAATGAATGTAGTGATGCTCTCCATTTATATCGTAGAGCTCCAAGGAAGTTTAACAGAAGACCTATAACTGAAAATCTTGAAAGATTTAAAATTCTACGAGCCAAAGCACATAGAATATTTAAGCAGAGTAGAAAGGAATCTTAGGCCCGGTACATTGGCACAGTATCAAGAACCACACCCATAACAGTATGGAAAAATTATGTTCTATTTGTAGTCCTCCTGATCTCTTATTAAGCAGCGAGATAGAGTTTTGACTACAGACATCTATGATATTGCTAATATTTTGGACTGATCATTTTCTAACTTTTCATCAACTGCTATGAACATTAAAGTCTCCTATGTTGTTGAGACGGGATTCTGTGTCACGCCCTGACAACATAGTTTATTCTATGATTAAACACCTCTCAACTTCAGGGAAGCTAACTCTCCTTAAAATATACAATGGTATATTCGAGGACTAAATTTTCCCGATGCTTAGTTGGAAGCTATAGTGATTCCTCTTCATAAACCAAGTAAAGAGATAATTGAACCAAGAAGTTATCGCCCCATCTCACTAATGTGCTTTGAAAGCTATTAGAGAGAATAGTCAATCTGCCTTGTTTGGTACCTCCAAAGTAACTGGTTGCTTTGTAATGAACAATGTGGCTTTAGCCAGGGTGGATCACTTATCGATCAGCCTGTTTTATACAAAATGTGCTGTACAAAATCCATTTTTCATACACAAGATACTAGTTGCATTGTTTTTTACCTGGAAAACGCCTATAATATGCCTTGGCAAAGACGAATTCTTAATACTTTAAAATCATTGTGTATTCTTGAATGGCAATATTCTAGCTTTTATAAAAAGAAACAGATATTTTAGAGTGAGTGTTGGAATTAAGATGTCAGATCACTATCATTTTGTAATAGTGTCCCTCAGGGTAGTGTGCTGAACGTGACCCTGTTTACTGTGGCAATCAACAACATTACCGCTAATGTGCAATGCCCTGTCTGCTGTTCTCTATTTGTTTACGATTTTGCTATATATGTGGCTATATGATGTATGGCAACTGCCGAAAAAGCACTTCAATTTGTTATAAATAGACTGCAATGTGGGTCAAGATTGACAGGATTTAATTTCTCTGTCTAAGAAACATAATGTATTGCTTTTAGTTGCTATGAACTGACTCATTGGTCTATATTATTTCTCAATGGAACACAAATTAAAACTACTGTAGCTGGTAAATTCTTAGGCGTATTATTTGATATAAGACTTTCTTGGATTCAACATATCTGATCTGAAAACAAAGTGTAATAAAACACTTGACCTTGATATGTGTTGTCAATGGGGAGCCGATAGGACTAGTATGTTACGATTTTATCATGGTCTGGTTCAATCGCAAATTGATTATGGGTCCATAGTCTATTCATTAGCCATTAAAGGCTTGATTCATTCGATACATAACATTGCACTGCGTATTGTTTCTAAAGCATTTCATTAAAGTTCAGTTTCTAGCTTACTTGCTGAAGTTGGTAAACCATTTTTTTTTCGACAAAGACAATAACTATAAATAACATCCTTGTAAGAGCCTCGTCAATGCCGTAACTGGCGAAACCATGGTCGGCTAGACCAAATAATTATAGAATTTTTACAAAAGAAAAATTGTGTTTTATTTGTATAAATAATATATTAGTCGTC
Organism: Aphrophora alni; assembly: GCA_963513935.1. Taxonomy (NCBI): domain Eukaryota; kingdom Metazoa; phylum Arthropoda; class Insecta; order Hemiptera; family Aphrophoridae; genus Aphrophora; species Aphrophora alni. Next base: position 91,354,622 of record OY740767.1, read on the forward strand.
TGAACTCCAAACTAACGTCCAGCTTACAACATAGTTTTTAATAATAATTTGGCTGAATAATATGAATATTGTCAGAATTAGACTGTCCTATTTGGTATTAGAATCCTCAGAATCTTTGACAATTTGGGACATGTACTTCCTCCAATGAGTATGCTCCATGTTTTATTCCTCAATGGCTCATGGAAATGCTATTTTTTTTAATTTTCACTGTCCAGGTTTATCAAGTGCAACACAACTGTGTAGTGTATCATAAGGAGTTTCATTATATACTTGTTGAATAACCATCTATTAAAATAATTTTCACAAATGGTTCTAAACTGGACAATAAAGTTAGTTGTACATATTACTCATCTGGTCGAACATATATGTATGGATTACCTTTAGTGTATTTTTTGCTAAACTCTGCTCTTTTGAAAACTCTTAATACTTTACCATCTGGTTTCCGATTCCAAAATGCTTTACAGGCTATCCAGAATATGTATTCTAAAAATCTCTTGGTTGAAGATATTCTGTATTCAATACACAGACTTCACTATAGGACATTGGAGTATCATTTTTTTGCTGGGTACCTGGGCATTGTGGAATTTTGGGAAACACAAAAGCTGACGAAGCTACAAGTCAGATGCCAGTCACACAACATTTTATGACATCGGACTTTGTATCGATTGTTAAATTTGTTTTGCATAGGCAATAGGAAAAAAATGTACAAATATAGAGTCCAATAAGCTGAGGGACATAAAAGATACTCTCCGTCCATGGAATGTATCTATATGTGTCAGTCATCGAGAGAAAGTGGTTTTCGAATCAGTTATTCCATGATCACTCAAAGATTTCTGGTAGAACACTGGAATCCGCCACAGTGCACAATTTGTCAAAGTATATTGTCTATTAGGCAGATGCCCATAGACTGTGTTATTCTTAGAGGTGAACATAGGGCATTTGCCAATTCCATTCAGGCGATGTTGAGTGATAATCCTAAGATCCTTGATTGAGTATTGTCATTTTTGCATATTCTGAAAATTGTTGATAAAATTTAAAAAATGTCGATTTGATTATTGCAGAACTCTTATACAGCTCTGTAATATTATATTTGTTGTCTATTAATTTTTATCAAATTCTCTATACTTGTTTAATTCATTTTGTCTATTTAATTTTATCAAATTTTATATTTGTTAATTCATTGCTGGGCCCATTTACGTCCCTGTAATATTTTAAATTGTTGTTTATTGCATTTTACCATAGTTTATCACTGTTAACTTGTTACAGAGTCCCCTTCTAGCCCTGTAATATGTTAGTGTTGTTATTTATTTTTTGTATCAAAAGGTCTTTTACACAAAATTTAATTCGGATTTATACAAAAAAGTGCAATTGTATGGCTGTGAATTAAAATTGGCATTATTTTGTTTCCCCTGTTTATTATTTGGTGGAAAAGACACATTGGTAAAGGCAGGATTTAAAGACCTAATTCATATTGCTGATAGAATAAAAAAACACGAAGCAATCAGCTAAGCACATAAAAAATAGCTTACAATTAGCCTTTTTCAGGACAACTAATGTAGCAGAACAATTACATAGTGCTTATAGAATGAACATTGCAACACATAATGAAAGGGTAAAACAAAATAGATATGTACTAAATATTATTATAAATTGTGTTCGATTTTGTGGTGCATTTGAATTGGCATTCAGAGGTCATGATGAGAGAAATGACTCAAGTAATCCTCGTGTGTGTTAAAGGGCTGATTAATTTCAGTGCTGAATTAGATGCAGTTCTAAAGAGAAATCTAGACAGTGCTACAGTGTTCAAGGGGACATCTAAAAGCATCCAAAATGAACTTTTGCAAATTATGTTAGAGGTCTGTCATAAACACTTGCAACCACCAAGTTTTTCAAGTACCAGTCGCCACTGCTATCATACACAATTCATCCTAATCTAAACAAATTGTAAAAACTTTAGTCTGAGCACATGTATAACTAAAGTCGACGATACAAGGCTAGAGGTATCAAGAAAGCAAAATCAACAATTGAGGTATTGGTGTGAGAAATCTCAAATAAATAACTACGTTCTCTTGGAGGTTATATTCAAATAAAATATCTTTTGTGAAAATAAGAGAGATAATTCAAGAAATTTTGTATAACTTGAAACTAAATAAACAAGACGATAATCCACAGCAGAACGATAAGTATCCTATTACAAATGATAAGTATATACTCTGAATTAAAACGAAACCAAAAACTAGGGATAGAAATTTAATAAGACTATCCTCATATCTACTAGTAACAATGTAATACATTAAGACCATAATTATATATATATGAAAAAAAAATTATAACAAACTTTCAATTAATATACAATATAACAACAATCTTAATACCAAAAGCTGGCACAACACCTAGACCCAAGATTAAGTAGACCTACTTATTTAAAAAATATATGTAATTAGAAATTGGAACTTTATTCCCATTCTCGTTTCTTGTTTTTGTTAATTTTTTTTTTAAAGGGAAAAACATTCATGTTGTTATCATTATGTATTCAATTGAAAATTGAATTTAACATTCTATTCATTGGTTATAAATATTTTTAATTTTACAAAGAAAGAAATTTGTTAACATTGTAGTTTATTTTTTATGTTGTTTATTCAGATATCTTTTTATGTATTGTAAGGTTTATAATAAGGTGTGTTTTATGCTCATTTTTGTGTATGCAATGATGACTGTAATGGTTTTTCGCCTTAAAGTAAAAAAACAAAAAAAATCCACAGGAATAATGTTAACTCTATTAAAACCTATTTAATACCTCATTTAAATTAATACAAGAAAATTGAACCCATACAAACCTGTAATAGCTACAGTGCCCTTAGATTTAGTCGTTACTACAACGGTGACATCGGACAGTGTGTGCCCAGGAGTAGGAATTACTTTTATGTCATTGTCTATCTTAAATGGTTCATCTGAAAATGTTACAAAAGGTTAAATAAATTCATTAAATTGATATTACATTTAGATAAATTGTGTAATTACATGAATTCTTTAAATTAATTCATAAAAGGATTAAGATATAGCCACCTGGAGAAATAAAGTAGATTAAATGCTGAGAGTTTTAGGAGAAAGTCATTCGAGCATTTTAAGTTCGGCTGCAGAGAAAATGTATATATATAGCCCTCCATAGCCCATAACGGAGACTAATAAGCTTGGATAAATAAAGGTAAGAAATCATGATTTTTAGTATGTTCAAATGTTAAATGAAACTACTAATATTAGTCTCCTACAAAAAAGAAGTTTTAAAATAAGTATAAAAATTATTAACATTTCTATTTTCTTTTCAATTAGTCATAAATAAAAAGAGACACATCCTATATACAATGTCAAGACCATCTGGCATTTTATACTTGAGATATTATTTTTAATATACAATAAACATTAATATCGAAAGAAAGAAAAAAATTCAATGTGATTTCCAAAATGTTAGTAAATTTTAATATAGAAATTATAAGTATTGCAAATATGCTCATGAAATCACTAAAACCCAAGATCATGAAATATCCACTAATCCTTTCGTTAAAGTCTATAACTAACTTGTTGTGTGTACATTATAACATTCCAGATAAGAATGTTTAAAATAACAAATGTACTTGTTAGTATAACTGAGAATAGAGTTAGTTTTTTCGCTACCAGAGACCACCAGTGCATGCACATAAAAATATGACCTTGTATTAGCTGATCAAAACTTTTGGTTAAAAAAGAGAATAAAAATTAAGAAAAATAAATTTTCATTTAATAATTAACGTAAAACGGTTAAACTTTGTAAAAAGTCTGAAGAGACTAATCTTTATTTTGTACTTGTTGAAAGAAATATTTTTCAAGATAATTGTTTTTCCAGTCACATGCTTGGGTTTAAGACTTAAAACATGTAAGTCTGTTAATAATAAAAGTTCCTTATATTTTTCATGTAAAAGCTAAAGCTATGGCAGGTTTTTTGTTTTGTCCTCTGAAATTTCGAATTGAATCTCTTTAAAAAACTGAGCACATGGTTGAAGAATGGGTCCATCTAACTACAATTGGATGTAGTATGTTGAAATTGTAGTCCATTATGATAAATTGGTATATAGGCTCACTTTTAGACTTTTGGATAAGTTTGAAAAACCATGAAAAAACTTTCGTTAAATTTAAGATTCAAAAATAATTTTGTGGCTAATATTTTACCCTTACAAGTTTCTACATAGCTCATTTTGTGCAACTCAAAAATCTCCATCTAATGGTGCTAAACAATTTTTTTTTTTTTATGACAGCAAATTTTATGAGTTATTAAAAAAAATTTAATAAAAATACGGTATGTGCCAAAATAAACATTACTGAAACTGAATCGATCAACTGTGTCAACTTTTATTATTTTAATTATTACTATTGTACATAATGCTAATTAAATTTAAGAAGTACATAGGTTTCATTATTAGTTGAATATACTGTATTATGAAAATCTTAATATGGTTGGAGTATGGAGCAGTGTTTTGGTAGTTCCTTTATACATTAAACCTACATGAATCTATAATAGCTGACTTTGTTCAGCTTAGTGGTCTGTATACATTAATATCAAGGTTGAGGAAGTAATCAAGCAGATACACAAAAAACAGCAAACGAAATTCACATCCTGTCATAAATGTACCAGCTTTGTGTTGAGGATTAATATTACATGTTAAAATTTAATAATAATATTAAGTGTAAGCACAGTCCGTACTAGGTGAAATTCCATATTAATATAAATAATAACTCGCATGTAAAATTTCACAAATCAGTATATTTTGATTTGTGAAATTTTACATGTGAATAATTATTTAATTTAATAGTGATATTAAATTGCTATTAATTTCCATCAGTGAATTATCTATTCACTTGAAATTAACAACACTTATGTGTTTGTTGTAGAAAGTTTCTTTTATTTGATGAAACTATTATTTAGTTAAAAAATTTTGAAATAATTAAATTATCTTAAATACTTTACCCATCTCAAATGGATGTATATAATACTCATCGTGGAAGTTGATGGAAAAACCAACAATATGTTGCGCTTTCAAAAATAAATTGTTGTTTCCAATATGGTCCGAATGACCATGTGTGCAAACAACAAAATGTACATCATCACATGTGATTTTGTGCGCAGCTAATCCTAGAAATAATGACAGATGTTTCAATCTTTTTTTAGAATTTAAACTTAAAGTAAACATGTGATTAAATCAAAGAACATCAGTATGTAAATTTAAGTGGAATTAATTAAATGTTATACACATTTGATGTATTAAAATTGAAATAAAAAGTGATAATTTTGTATTTTAACAATCAGTAATAGATTTCAATAATTTTATTTTATTGTACAATAACTGAAATTTAACTAACATAAAATAACATTAATATCAAAAGAAAAAATACTATTACGTGAGTACCAACATTTTAGCAAATCTGTAATATAGATATTCTCATTACAATATTGTAGTTAAGCTCTTGAAATTTTTGAAAGCTGAGCCCATGAAATGTCCACTGATCCTATCCATTAAAGTAGTCTGCCACTAATTGACTCGCTTGTGTTATAAGTAATTTTACTCTCTGTTTTATGAATATGAAAGACTTGAGTGTATTTCTTGATCTTTCCAAGGCTTTTGACTTTGTGGATTTCCAAACCTTGTATATTAAATTAGAAAGATTAGGAGTAAGAGACCTACCACTCTCATGGATAAAATACTTTATATGAGGAAGAGCTCAAAAAGTTCAGATAGCGTGAAGGCTGTCAAAACGGGTTCAAGTGGAGTAAAGTGTGGGGTCCTCAAGGATCCCCCACCTGTTTTATTTATTCATTTTATATATTCAGGATTTAGCATCATGTATAAATATAAACCTTTTGATACAATATGCTGATGATACAACAATTACAGTTCAAGCTGAATCCACATTTATTACTAGACCAAAATACATTTTAAAATGTGAATATTACTTTACAGGAAATAACTTGTTGATAAATCCAGACAAAACTGGTGTTATGGGTTATAGCTTGAAACAAAATGAACATCTGTTAACACCTACAAAATTATGTTTGGTGATGATGTCATTAAAGAGGTGAAAATTACAAAAATTTTAAGTCTGTTGATAGACAGTGGTCTAACCAGGAGTAACCTTATAGATGCTGTATGTATAAAAATTTGCTCTGGAATTTTTGTTCTAAAGAACTTTGAACATTACTGCACTAGACAAATACTTCTTATGTCCCACTATGGACTTATCTAACCAGATCTGAAATGTAGAGTAATCATGTGCAGTGACTCTTTAAAAGTAGAAAGAATCTTGCATTTACAACAACAAAATCAGTTAGAAATGGCTTAGAAGAAAAACTTTCGAAGATTTGGAAATATTAACTGTTCCAAGTTTATATATTTTTGAGACCATTATTTATAATTGGATCAAATGTAAACCAATTCATAATAAAGATTTTCATGATTATAACACTGAGGAGTAAACCGTTTACAGTATCAGCCTCATAGACTAAATTAATGTTTACAGAAAGCTTCCTTCAGAGGGCGGTGTAACATTCATTAACAAACTACCAGACGGCATATGATGGAAAGAAAATTTTAATAAAACAAAAACAACCTAAGACAATTTTTATTGACAGAGTCCTTTTACTTAGCGAATGAGTTTATTAGCAATTTATGTCATTCATAAATCTCTCGGTGCATTTTATTTTAGTAGTGCAACATTTTTATCAATTTGTGATTATTTTTGTAAATTCAATCAGTATTTTAAATCTATTGTGCTATTGTATTGCTTTATGTTCTGTTTATTTGTAATCACTAATTTTATTCTACCATATTTATTATGTAATGAATTATTGTGAATTAATGATTTTTATTGAAATAAAAAGTGGTGCAATAAATAAAAAAGATTTTTAAAACAATTTCCTTACAAAAAACTTAAATTAAAAATTATTTGCTCATAGTATGGTATAGTAATTTAATTAGCCTTGAAAACATACAATTAATGCTGAAACAAACTTAATTTGTATTAGAAAAAGTTAATCATATAGCACTTCAACAATCGCTGACTGTTCTATAATAACCATATTATGTGTTTAAATATTCTGTTATCCTTGGATGGATTTGAATTTCTTCCATACTGTAGTGGATGGTGTGCTGCAATTTATTTAGTTCACAAATGTTTTCCAGGATATACTTTTAGTCATGATGGCAGTCTTGCAATTCATTCTGTTCTCTGGTATACAACTCTTTAAAGTTTTCTTAACTTTCTTGTTAACTCTGACCAATTTAACTGATGTACACCAGATATGATTAACAACTATGTCTTACTTTTGGTATAATTTTATTTGCTGTCTTTGTGATCACAGTTTCAATCTCTATGGTGGCAGTGGGAGTTCCATTTTTGAAAGTTTTCTCATAAGCTTCTTTTATTCTGTATCTTCTCTGTAAATTAAATTTAGAAATAGGGTTGTTTATAGTGGGGAATTCAAGACTTCAATATACAGATAAATGGTTGCTTGACAAAGTAATGTCAACAGTCCAACTCTCATAGAAGTCCAAAAGAGCTGGTGAAACCAGTGAGAAGTCCAAAATAATTGTAGTTTCCAAAGCAGGAGATTAGTAGGTAGCCCATGGTAAATTTAACAACACTAGGTTAGTTATCTTGGATTCACTCAAAAACTATTCATCCATTGTGATTTTCCAATCCTTTATTCCATGAGCTGTATCTGCCGTTAAAATCACCTATTATCATAAACAATTTTCCATTAGGCAGAATACAGTTCAGCTCCTCTCTTGAGAAGAAACATAATACATTCACTATAGTTAAAGATAAACTATTTAACAGTGTGACATTTTTTGATAAATATTCCACATTTTCTTTCATACCAATAATGATATTATCAATGATGAGGATTTGTGTGTAAAAGTGGCAATTCATCCTCTTCTTCTCTCATCCAATGACAATTGTAACCTTTTATTTTGGCGAGTCTCTTTGGATCTATTGGTAATGAAGCCTATTGTATACAAATTATTTTACTGTTGGATTTCTCAACCATGTGCATTAGTTCTACCATTTTATTCATTACACTTTTTGCATTCAGAAGAGAAATAGAAGTAACATGTCATTTTTATTATTTTGCTTGAGAGTCTTCAAGTTTTTGTTTCTTCTGTCATGATAATTTATGTTTAATGAAAAATGGTTTTTAATCTTTTTCATGTTTGGTTTCTTTCTAATGTTATTCAGTAAATCTTTAGCTCTGGATCTTTGCACGTAACCTCAATTCCTGTCAATATATTCCTATTCCTATTTTTTTATAATCAATTTCTTTCTAATTTTATAAATTTCCCTAACAATTTGTATGTTATCATTTTCAATATTTCAAATGATAGTTAAAGTCTTTCTGGATATAAGCATTTCTTTTGTGAAACTTGTCTTGAGCTTTGACAAAAACTATTTGAAGATATTGTTTGTGACTGTAACAACTTTTTGGCATTTCAAGAGGTCTTCCTTAGAGAAAGTCTGATGCTCAGTTCATTTCTTGTATTTATGCAGCTACGTATTGAGGGGCAGGATGGTGGTACGGACGATGGAAATTGAACTTGCAATTAAACTATTAACCTCATGCATAAGAAAAATGATCATGACAAAGCACCTGAAAATCCTGGCTTTCCACAGAATTACCCATGTCATCAACTAGGAACCTTGTAGTAAGAGTATACAGTTCTATATAGCTTATTTTGTAACCATATAAAGTTCATATTTTTCAACACTTATAAACAATTTGGTTAAATAATGTACATCATCCTTTAACTTGTGGTACAAACATTAGGCCTATACATTACTGTGTAGAATATTAACATTGTTTATTTACCATTATTTCTTTAAAACTGCCACTGTTTTTTAATTTTTTTATTTTATTTTTATTTATTATTATTTTTTTTTTTTTTGATATTTACAGTACACATATCAATGTTGTAAAGAAATATATACAAACATATTTATATACTCCAACAGCAGCTTTCCTTAAATTTAAAAAGAACAGTGCAAAAACACTGTTCTTTAAATTATTTTAGAGTGAAATAGAAAATTCTAAGAGCTATTAATTTACCATCAATTATAAGCTGTTTATCCCAAGGAGTCATTGTATCAACAATTATATTCTTTTCACCCTTAACTAAAGTACAAGTACAGTTAGCCGTCATCGTCCCATCTCTTTTCATTCGGGAATATCCTGTTGCTATCACATGTATCTCGTAAGGCATTCTACTAACAATAAGTGCAACTAATGTATATTATCATATGTAATGTATGCTTATCAAAAAGTAAATATTCAAAAGAGACATATTTTTAATTTTGTAATAACCACTCTTAAAAAAATTTGTTTTTTTGCGAAAATTCTATTTTATCTTATAATTTTATAATTTCTGTATACAAAGGAGTTATGTGAGTGTAAACAAGTTCAATAAATAAAATTGTGATACATTTTTATTATTTTTTATTATCACATAAAATTAGATTAATCTAATATAAAGACAGCAGGGCTTATAAATATGGATAGATGGACACTTCAATCTACTAGATTATCTGTTCAAAACTTCTCTGCATGAACCATGAGTGTATCATAATTTGTGATAGATGCTATGAAAAATCTAATTCATAGGAGCATGTAGTTTAAAAATTCACAACTCCACTGCCAGAGTGGTTTATTTTGATTAATAATTGATTATATTTTCTTTCTGAAGAATATTTATTCTGTTTGCTGAGAAAAAATGTAATGTGCAGTCTGCTAAGGTATAAGACCCATTTATTTTTAATGTAATGTAGTATGAATACATATCTTTAGAAGTTATATCAATGATCTTAACAAAACCATTTTTAAAGAAGATTAGTTTTACTACAAATATTTCAAAAGTATTTTTATCTACGATTTCAACACAATTATGTTTTTAGACAGGACTTAGGCTCTAGAATAAAAAGGTTAGGGTATAGTGAGTTCTTAGCCTTGTTGTTTTAAAGGCATTGGTATTAAAAACAAAAAATGAACATTAAATTAAGATCCCAGGTCCTCGAATACTCTAATAGAGTCACGAACAGAAGAGAACAAAAGTTGGTAAAAAAGATCTAAAAAACATAACTACATTAAGGGAAACAAAACTACATGAAAAAATGTGTAGATCCAGCTAGGTCCTCTCGGGATTGCCATACTTATACTCACTATAATGAGCCCCTAAGGATAGAACCTATCATCTGCTTCAAGATGAACCCAATTAATTGTTGCCTAAATTCTCTAAACACATAGGGAGATTTGACTTTGACAAAAATAGAATCTTACAGTTATGCATTATTTAGAAATTTCTTATATATTTTAATATAATTTATGAAAAAAGATAATTTATTAACTGCTCTAAAAATTCGAAATGGTAAACAAGAATTTTTTTTGTCTAAAAATTCCTAAAAATGAGTTATGTGAAGGAAAACAGGATTCAAAGACTAGAAGTGTTATATATTTGATAAAAACGGAAACACCAATTTATTGGTAATTGGTTTTTATGCAGGCTGTACTTTATACCCTATCATATCACTCAAAACACTTTTTTGTCACATTAAAAAACTTGTTGAATTATAGAAGTTGTAGAAGTACATCAAAATGTTTTATCATTCACTTTTTGTCAACATTTTCTGAAGCTTTAAATACGCTTGTTCTTCTATTAGGGTATCTAATAAAGCTTTTAAATCAACTTTCGTAAAGATGGATGCTATAGATACTTAACTAATTCTTCTTTCTGGATTTATTCCTCATCATATCTCAAAATAAATATATCACTTTATTTAAAGAGTGAAATATTAACTGGATTAATTGACTTCATTTGTTCACCTCTACCTATAATTTTCGAATAGTTTACATAAAAAAAACACCAAATGCCCCAAAATTTCCTGATTAGTATTTGTTATATTTTTATAATAGTCAAGGCAAGATTTCTGCATGCATCTGCACAGGGCAGTAAATTTTGGGGGTGGTAAATTTTATAAAAATATATATATTTTTTAAAGATACAACCAGTGGTGCTATTTCGATATTATTAGGAATGAAAATAAATAGGCAGCTTCTTTGGTAATTAAAAAAACTTATTCTTTATCAATGGTATATCTATCACGGGCATTTAGGATTTTTTTTTTTTTTTTTTTTTTTTTTTTTTTTTTTTTTTTTTTTTTTTTTTTACATTTACAATAATGTATAATAGATTTTTGAATTTGCAACTGTACATACATACAACGTTCATCAATATAATATTATTTACATATATTTCAGTGGATACCTATTTCGTCGTTCATTTCAGTACATTTCTTAGTGAGGGATAATTTAGATTTAAATATGATAATTTAGAGCTGGTACGATAATTTGCTTCCAACAGTCTAACAACGCTGTTGCACATGCGTGAGTCTCAGTGTCAGTCCTTCATTCCACTCACTGTCAGTTGTCTAGCTGTAAACAGGGCCGGATTTCCCAATAGGCCCTGAAGGCCCGGGCCTATGGGCGCAAGCCCCCATGGGTGCACTGCCGAGAGAAAAAAAATTATTTTTTTTTAATATCTAGAAATAAATATAAATAGCCATAACTTAACATATTTTTTGAATTGATTACAAAAAAATCATTCTGATTTTGAAATTCATTGGAACAAATAATTGTTGGTAAAGTTAAACTATTTTTCAACATTACGCATCAACTTTGTTACAACATAGGCTTGATATAATTAAGTAAACTTTTTTGAACTTACCGTCCAATAGTCTTATTTAAAACTTCCAACGACGGCCGTTTCGGCTATTCAGCCATTTTCAAGTTAAGGACTATTGTCCTTCGTCATTATAAAATTAAAAGCACATATTACACGTAAAAACACTTATGCACACTAGTTCACAAATATTAACGAATACACGCTTGCACATTTTTAGTGCGTGTGGTCTGTTCACTGTCCACGGCTATACTGTCGGTATAGGGTTGAGCACAGTTCTTATCTGTATTTGCTTCTGCGATATCTATTACTATGTCGAACAATGGATTGGAGTAGAAATTAAGTTTGTCATTAAGTAGCGTTTCTTTGTCTGTCCTGAAAGCTTTGTATATTTCATACTGTTCAAGAGCATTCATGCGCCTTCCTTTGGCGCACTTATGTAGAATTGTCAAAGATTTGTCAATCACATCATATCCGTGCGCTGTTTCCATAATGTGTTCCGCAAATTTTGACTCTGTTTTCGGGGGTTGTGCTGATTGTATTGCGGGAGGAAGATGTTCTTTGAATCTCTTATAAAACGATCGACCAGTCTGTCCTATGTATTTTTGGGGCAGTCAGCGCATGTTATCTGGTATACTCCTGTTTGTTGGAATTTATTGTTGTTGTTTGTATTTCTATTCAGTATTTGCGACAAATTATTCTTAGTGCTATATGTTGTAATGTAACCTATTTTTCTGAAGGTGTTAATCAATGAGTTATGTATTCTATGGTTGTATGGCACTGAAATGTATTTGTTATCTGTCTTGGTTCTGGGTTTTGCAGCCTTTATCTCCTGTTTTTTTAGTAATTTATCCACAATGGTGGGGTTGTATCCGTTTTTTGAAGCTATGTATTTAATTATATTATATTCTTCTGTGAAATCCTCGTATGCCATTGGTACTGTACGAAGTCTGTATATGAGGCTGTTGTATGCAGCCATTTTGTGCGAATGGGGGTGGTTTGAACTAATATGTATAGTATGGTCTGTGTTTTTGGGTTTCCTGTATATTTTGAACTGATGCCTCCCAGCGACTTTCGAGATGGTAAGGTCGAGGTAATTTATACTATTATTCTGTTCTGTTTCTGTTTTGAATTGTAAAGATGGATGAATATTATTCAGAAATGTTGCAAAACTTTGGATTTGTTCAGGCATCAGTTCAAAATATACAGGAAACCCACAAACACACAAAGTTATCCCCACACTTACACAGCTAAGATCTAAGATAAGTAGTAACAAAAATAAGTAAGATGTTTTAATGTTGTGTATAATTTGATTTTGAAAATACATTGCAATTATGAATAAAACACAAACCTTTATTTGGGAAATCTTACTTATTTCTGTTACTACTTATCTTAGATCAATAAACCAGATACCAAAATGCTTGTATTAAAAGGGGCTATTTTTTATGTATCTTGCCTTTTTTTTGTAACATCACTCGTTTTAAAGTTATTAGGATTTGAACATTTTAAATGACCGCCATTTTTTTTCTGTAAATGATATTATTTTGAAACTTTTATCTAAGATGCACACTAATAAGGTCATTAAATGTAAAAAGTTTCAACTTGATATCTCCAACCATTTTTAAGATAGAAACTTTTTTCTAAAAAACACATACAGACAGACAGCTAAACGAAACGAGATAGGACATATGTTTATATGAACTTTTTTCATTATTTTTACTAGTAGAATGAGCTGTATAAGTGTGGGGATAACTTCGTGAATCACCCTGTATATATATATATATATATATATATAATTTCTAACCTATTGCATCTTGTGTAAATTGAAGAATGAAACTTTTATCTCTATTCAACTTTTCTCTAGGAAAAATAGATTCGGAATTATATAAACACACACACACTATGAAAAGTTTTGCATTTTTTGTAGATTTTCTTAAATAAAAAATTGAGCACATATTTTCAGACTGGCGTAATTGAAATTATCAATACTAGGCACATCCCAAAGGCATTTCAGCAAAAAAATAGAATCCTATGGAAAAAGTCCACGATAGGCTGTTTTTTTTTTGCAGATCCCGCCTGAACTATTACTTGTGTATGGGTTTTTTAAACAGCATTGGTTTTTCTAAGACGCTTAAGTCTTGTTTTCTGGATGACACTGTCAAAGAATCAAGGGATACTGCAAAAAGTGGAAATGAAGTTTGGCATCCTATCAAAATGATTTATACATGTATGTCCATTGGGTCAATTTTATTGCTTTACAATTTAAAAGCATCTTTTTTTTTTTTTTATAGTATCAAGAGAGTCTAGGAGAAAGTTCAGTTGATTTTGTTTACATCTTATACAAAATAAGTTTTGTTTTTACTTGTTTGTCAGAGCAAAAGAAAAAAAAGGCTAAAGTTAAGATGAATAGGAAACGGAGTAGATGGATGTCAACACTGGTCAGCTGCTCTAGCAATTTAAGATTTGTTCGCTACCTGCTATTTGTCAGACATTCATAACAGGATTCATACTAAAGTGTCCAATGGAGTTTAGTCAAAATCTTGTGGCATTATACTTTACTCCATTTATAACTTCACTAGCCGCCAATAAACACCCTCGGGATTGACATTTTAGATACCGATACTGCATGGAATTCAGTTTCCTAGAGTTATCATTTTTTAAATGTATACTTGCAATTAAAAATATTAAATTCAATAAGAAATCAAATTTTGAAACAATTTAATTTTCAACTCCTTTTTTTTACAAATATGAACTAGGAGGTCTTGTTTATTTTCAAAATATACACTTTTCAATCTAGATGATTTTGATTACCGTCTTTTGTAGATTATTAACGTCTTTTGTAGTAATTATTATATCTTCAGTTTGATTTATAATAATTCTAATAAATCAGTTGTTACTAAAAGTTACCGGGGGAAGGGTCAAAAATTTAAATTCTGCCTTTGTCAATTTCTAATTTTAGGTGAAAAAAAATATTGTGATGATGGGTTCAATCATTTTTGAGATTCAGTGTTAATACATTTTAATTTCAACCCTCATCAAGAATTTCAAACCTATGCTCTCTTTACACGCTACACTGCAATAAATATCCAATACAATAATTTTTCTTCAATAATAATAATAGAGAGTATATAGCGACATTAATTTATAATCTTAACAAATTGAGCCAGTTATACACAGTAGCTTCTGATAAATACAAAATGTGAATTACAGTGTCTTAAGTTAAATATTATCTTATTTTTGTAATTTTGGTATTATATTTTGTATTCCATAAGATACCATAAAAAACCATAAAAATACATTTATTGTTAATGAACCACAACAGTGTTGCTAAGATTTGTGTTAGCAGAGGTTATGGACCTGAAGAACAACCACTTCTTACAGCAAACTCTATGTTACAGGAAATAGGTTCGGTCAGTACGGAGAGTTAAATAGTCAGTATGGTTTATTACATTTTACCCTCTTTCATAAATATAGTTAATATATATTATGTTGTGTCAAAAACTGGATACTGCATTTTTCATGAAAATATTTGTTTCGAGGTCTCTTGAGCCACAAAAAGACATTTTTGGAATAATGTTTTTCTCTCCATCCTAGTTCAAACGAGAAGACTGATTTTGATAAAATTTGTAATGTAGGCAAATTTTGGTCATATCTCAGGCATTTTTTTAGATTTTCCAAAAAAGCTATATGAATAAATAAATATAAGATTACTATTTTTAAAATCTTCTATTTTATTTCTTTGCAATATAAATATATTGTATACATGCATAGTATAAAAAACTAATATAGTATAAAATAATTAAACAGTTAAATATTTATCTCAAAAATAAGTCATGGCATTTAAATTAATAAACTAAATTAAATAAAACAAAATAATACTTAAACAAAATCCTTGTTTAAGAATCATGTTGCTAGTATCCAAGTCACTATTGTTTTAACTAACAATTGAATTACCTTATATGGTTTCCGCCAGGTGACTTCTTTTTTAAACACTAACGTGTTTCAAAACATCTGCTCCATCTTCAGAGTTCTTTTCATTCAGTTGAGATCGTTAACAACATTAAAATAAAATTACACGGACATTTACATATATATTTATTAATTTATACATCACTTATCGTATCGCGACACTTGGGATGCGCATCATATCGATGTCCTAGGAGTTCTTCCAAAAGAACTCTGAAGATGGAGCAGATGCTTTGAAACGTGTTAGTGTTTAAAAAAGAAGTCACCTGGCAGAAACCTAATAAGGTAATTCAATTGTTAGTTAAAATCCTTGTATTTCCTTCCTAAATTTGTTTTTAGTAAAAAGAAAGTAATAACAAATTTAACTTAAAAACCAAAAATAAAAATTGAACTTAAAAACCAAATTAAAATATTAGTTTAAAACAAATCAAACACAATAATATATTTAAACATTGTACAATTTTGTTTGATATATTTTTTTATTATTTGCTATCCGATATATATATATAATACTGTATATAGCCTATAAAAAATATAAACCCAAAATTTTGATGATGCACAGAAATGCTTGGAACAGAAATTGTACTTACAGCTTTGTTTTGTTTTCTTTGTATCATTATCTTGAACATGAATAGGAAGGAAGAAATTTATAATTTTTGTAGTATTGATCATTTAGATGATTAATTGTGATTCAGAAAGAAAATATATATTTTTTTTATTTATTTATTTTTGTTACAACTATTCAAAATCATTTAAAAAAATTTTGTCTACTTATTTTTTTAATGGTCTATGTATAAGGCAAAAGTAAAAAAAAAAAAAAAAAAAAAAAAAAAAAAAAAAAAAAAAAAAAAACTAATCATGTATGGCTGGAAAAATATATAGTACTAGTTATACCAAAATTATAAAAAAATAACTAACAATTGAGACAAAAATTTGTTTACTATCAATACAGAAAAACACAAGTACAATATATTAATTAACAATATACACAAAAAGTTTCTAATTGTTTAACTACAGTAAATGTAAAATTTTATATTGTAATATAATTGTGTATATCTATTTACAAAATAATAATAATAATGTATTTTACACTTCTACAACAAATTAACAAAATGAAAAGAGTACAAAATTAATACATACATAATTATAATGTCACTTAAGAAACAATACCGCCTATCTGCAGTTTTTGGTGAAACCTGGGTTTTGAGTGCTAAGCATTCTATGGGCGACCACACACACTACTTGGGTTAGTTTTCTGTCTTTTTTCAATAGATAGCGCTGTTATGTCGTTTGGAGCAATACTGTCCATCTGGTTTCTTCTAGAAATACCACCTATCTGTTCAGTTGCCATTGGACAACCTATTGCAACAGGTAAGCTCTGTTTTAACTCTGTCTGTAGAAGCTTTAAATGCATTACTATTGTACATTATTTGTAGATACGACAATAGTCATGTAACTTAAATTGTCAAAGTAATTATAATTTTTCAATTGAAAAGTACTAAAATTGGCCATGATAAAGTTTTCTGTAGATAGGTGGTGTTGCTTAAAATAAGGAAAACTTAGTTAGGCGGTATTTTTCGAAGAGCTTAATCAAGTTAACTATAATTTTAAGAATAACTTGTTTCACATTCTCTAGGTAAAAACTCAAAAAAATTAATGAGCTACGGCATAATGTATGTTTTCGGTTATAGCCTACTCAGGGTCTAGGCTATAGATAGTATTCACTGTATTGTATTGAGTTTAATAGTATCTATCGTGTTTCAGAATGAATCGTGACTTCCAGAAAAACCTCACTGATGATGAAATCATCCAAGCTGTTCTGCAATCAAGTCAAGACGACTATGATTTAGACAGCAATGAACCATGCACACACTGCACGATCATGCACACACTGAACCAGAAGCTACAACTAATGAAGGTATAATGAAACGCTCGAAACTGCAGACATTTTTCAAAAAAGTTAGCTCACAATCTGTATAAGGGTACTTTTGGTAAAAACATCTCCATACACCTCAATATTAATAAAATTCCATAAAAAAATTTGAGAAAACAAAAAGACTGTCTACAGCCTCTTTTTAACATTCAATGACTGGACTAAAATTTTGTTTAAAACTAGTTGTTTAATGTTTCAGAGGGCTGTGAGGAATTGTTGGACATCTCCCCTGTTATTCCAATAGACGATTTACCAATATTTATACTGTCAAAAGAAATACAGACCCTGCTGAACTATCTAACATCATCAATAGTATGGACACGGGAGCAATCTTACAACAATATAATATAGAAGCCGAGAAACCTAAAACCCAAGACCTAGCCCCGGTCGATTATTCAGAACTTGAAAGTGAGTTTGTAGGTATTGATGACCTGTTTGAAGATTCTGTAATATACAGATTTTGAATTTTTGAATATGAGATGGAATGTCGCGGTAAAATAGATAAATGCTGTCATTGGTTAAAATGAAAACGGAAGTAGGTAACTGTTTTTAGAATAATGAAGTAAATCAAAACAAATTTCCAAAAGATGTATTTATATGTATAGAAATGTCTATTTTTAAAATAAACTCAATATTTGTGTAAAATCGTGCTTATATGAGATGAAAAGACTTGTTACTAAGTGGTTCTGGGTTTGAGGTTATAATCACGTGATTGAGATGTGATATCCGGAACTAAAAAGCGTGCTTAGAGTCAGTTGGAAGGCAGCGTTTGAAATAGTCACACGTATTTTAGATTAATTAACGAAATAAATTGAGGACAATGGAATTTGTACTGAAGTGATTTTTCAAGAATAGACAATGTAAAATACTATTAGTTTGAAGTCATTAATATTAGAATCAGTTACAGGGTAGCGTTCAAGATGGACAGACGTATTTTAGGTTAGAGAAAGAATTAGTCCGAGGACAATGTGCTTAGTAATAGTGAAAAATGAGAAGTATCAAATAAATTATAACATTGTATGTTATTTTGAGAGTTCATTAGAGTCAATCATAATCAGTTATTAGACAATGATCGCGAGTGACAGACATATTTTTCATTTGTAATCAGAACAATGTGCTTTGTGCTAAAAGAGACGCTTTCCAAAGGTGAAAACGAGTAAGGTTAATAAAAAACAGTCTTTGAGTGTTATTAAAAATGATTGCGAAAGATAGACGTGTTTTCATTGGTAATGTAGAACATTATGCAAACAAATATCTCAACACGTGCGAACATTGGCGGAGCCTTCATCATGAGACCAACGCATCTAAGATCTTCAGAAATAACCATCTTTCAACAAAGGATTGGTAACATGTGTTAAAGAACACTCAAAATTAAAATTTTGTGTTACTATTTAGAATTAATAATTATTCCATGTATTAGCTGTGAGTTTTATAATTGATTTATTTTTTTATATAATTATTTTGTTGTTTGAAAATCATGGATGTCCATAGACATGAATAATTTGTTCAGATAAAGTAACTTCAACATGTGAAGAAAAGCAGATAACATTAATCTGTTTGATTTATCCAATAATTTTCTAAGAGTTGCAACTAAAATAAAAATAGTAAATTCAATTTTTCAAGATTTTGACCTTCTTAAAAGGTAAAATATAATGATTTTAAGTAGGATGTATAACTTAAAAAATTTATAATTGAATGATATATGTGTGTATGAATAATTTTAATAAATTAATATGTTCAGTTTCAGAAAATTAAAAAGGACTTTTTATTTACCATATAATCACTTGGGAATACAGTTTTAAGAAACACGACCCTGAGAATTTTTTAGTTAACAATATTTAAATTTTTTTTTTTACTTTTTCTAAATTGGTGAACTAATGTCACCTGGCGCCCATACTGCTGAGCAAACATTAATTTTCTTTTCTTTTTTAAATAAATTAAATTCAAAAAACCACTATATATATTTATATTACTTCAATTAAGACGACCCAATAACTGAAAAAGAAATGTACAAAGAAAATAACTCTAACCTAACTAATGAATCATTAGATTTTAAGAGAATTACCAATAAAATCAACGTTCTTCAAACCAATAAATCTTGTATGACAATCGAAAGTCAACCTTCAACCTCAAAAGCATCTAATTCTGCTGATAGTCTACCTATTAAGATTAATCCCTCGAATAGAAAAATGAGGGACCCCCAACGATTTAGAAAACCCAGACTATGATCCAGATAATGACTTGGCCTGTCTATCAGATAGTTCTATGCACAGTGAAGAACAACCTCCATGGGACCCTAGCCCTTCGGCCGACGATACAAACAAAGGCAATATTCAGGATATTCTAGTGAGGGAGACTCACCAAAATGAAGAAGAAACCATTGTCGGCAAAAATCTTAAGAGAAAGAAAAACAACGAATGGCAGGTAAAGAGTATACAGGTTTCAGAAGAACAAAGGATGGAAAGGTTTTTCATGACACTCAACAAAGTGCTAGAAAAATGGGAAGGAGGTGTAGCTCTAAGGTCTGCGAGAAATCCAAAGTATGATTTTGTAATGAAATATCAAATGAAGATAGAGAAATCATTTTTGACAACTTCTGGTCAAATATTGATTGGGAACAGAGGAAAATCTTCTTCGCTAGTACAGTTGAAAAAGAACCTGTGAAGAGAAGAACAGGTGAAGTAAACGAAGAATCCAAATCAAAAAGAGTGGACACACTGAAATATTATTTAGTGGTTGGAGAGAAAAAGATGCAGGTTTGTGAACAAATGTACTTGAACACTTTGGGGATTAAAAAGTGGACCATTAGATATTGGGTAAGTGGTGACAAGTATAGTGGAAATACTCCCTTGGATGAAAGCATTTCATTAGGAATGGCACCGAACTCATCTGTAACTAAATTGCCAAGAGCTAATATTCCAAAAAAGAAAGATGCTGCAGAGTGCTTGGTAAAGTTTCTTAATGAACTGCCGAAAATGCCTTCACATTATTGCAGGAAAAACTCGTCTAAAATATACATTGAGCCCATTTTTGATTCGATAACTCACTTGTATAGTGTCTACAGTGAACACTGTAAAGCATTGGAAGAAAAAGAGGGGGTGCCAAAAGGATCATATGTTTTAAGCAGATGTAGTTTTGACAGAACCTTTAATAGCATGAACCTCTCCATTTTTCAATTGAAGAAGGACAAGTATGATGCATGTGCATCCTATGAAGTAGGCAATGTATCAGAAGAGAGCTACAAAAACCACATTGCGTTGAAAGAAAAAGCCAGAAGTGAAAAATCAGCTGACAAAGAAAAAGCTAAGAAAAACTAAATTCATGTGTACACTTCTGACGTAGAAGCTGTGAAAGTTGCTCCTTTTTTAAAAGCGAGTGCTTTATACTACAAAACCAAGTTGGTTGTACATAATTTTACGATGTACAACCTAGGAACTAAAGAAGTAGATTGTTTTTGGTTTGACGAGACGGCAGGCGATCTCGAATCATCAGTGTTTGCCTCTTGTGTTGTAAATAAACT
Organism: Aphrophora alni; assembly: GCA_963513935.1. NCBI lineage: Eukaryota > Metazoa > Arthropoda > Insecta > Hemiptera > Aphrophoridae > Aphrophora > Aphrophora alni. The sequence goes on from OY740767.1 coordinate 91,375,794, forward strand.
AGACAATGTTTTGACAACAAATCCCAAACCAGTTGTACTATGGTCCGATGGATGTTGTAACACCTAAAAAAGGTTGGTCTAATTTAAATAATGGGAAATAAGCGGGAATCGAGATAATTGAATAGAAGGGGATAGAACAAGAGTCAAAAATGTGACCTATGTTTTTAAAAATTAAAATGAAGTAACTTCAATCATAATAGATTTCCAAACATAAATAAATAATGATGTATAGCTTTTAAGGTAATTTAATTATAAGAAGTTTAATAAATTGTGTGTGTTGTGAAATGATGTGATTGGACACATTTATGAACTAGGCTACGTAGTATTTGAACAAAACGTTAGATAGATTGGTAAGATGATTATCGCTGATGTAGAGAGATTTGGAATAACCGGTGCTAACAGGAAATAGAAAAATGCCATGCGCTCCCCAGTCTCAGTTCAGTGGTTGAAGGTATAAGACGTATTTTCAAAGTAGAGAAACTTTTCAAAAATGTGATTCAAGAAGTTAACAAAAGTGTTAGACAGGAGTTTAATGTTGTCAGATATAATCTGTACCGAACTAATTTACTGACAGTAGTTTGAACAGTATGGTGGAGTGTTTTTTAAGATGTAAAAAGTATTAAAAAATGGACAAAGACTTTTATGACGAGTAACGTGTTACGTAAAAAGACAATAGCGGTATCTCGTGTCGATCGGTTGAATGATGGGACAGCATTAAGTGTCAATATGAACTAGTAATGTTGTTAAACAATTTTAATATGAACTTTAATTTGAGCGATGTAAATGGATCTGATGTGCATCGTTTTCAAGGAACGGTTAAGCAACTCTACGCAGTTAGAAACACGTGCTCCTCAATTTGTATTGTATCTACAGACTGGTAAAAAATGTGTTACACAACACAATAAATTTAATTCATGTATAATATGAAATATAATTTGTCTCATGTTTTTTAAAGATAATTTCATTTTCTTTTATAAATTGATATTTAAGATAAAGAATTTTTTATATATACATAAACAATACATGTTAATTGATTTGATTTTTCTTCTCAATTAAAAGTAAATTAATAATTAAGTAGCAGATATTTCGATCTGTTCTTTTCTTAAATAAATAATTTTTGTTGCAACATAATTTAAATTCAAGTTTTTTAACAAAATATACACCTTCTTCAAAGGTTTAATAAATATACTAATAATTGATAGGATGTTAGTTGTAATAAATTTATTTGATGTATTATTGATGATATGTCATGTAATAATATTGTTTTTAATAAACTCATGTTAAAATTTCAGCTCAAGTGTTCTCATTTCAAAACAAAAATCACTGAAAGTACACTAAGAAAGGATTCACACCCGAGATCATAAATAATTAGTCACTTTTTTTTCAAAATTGACGTAAACACGTCTGGCGCCCTTTAGCTGAGCAAATTTTCAATAAAAAACCTTAATAAAAATTAAAATATTTTTTTTTATCTTAAGTAATAATTTCTTTGAAATATAACCGTCGGTTATTTTTCAATTATTACAATGTGGTAATCAAAACAGAAACTGCATTTTTGCAAATGCACTTCTTAATCTGGCCATAAAGAAGAATGTTCAGATTGTACAAAAATTTCTATTGAAAGGCCATACACAAATGGAATGTGATTCCGTCCACTCAAATATCGAGGAAAAGCTAAAAAATAAAGAAATTTACCTTCCAAGCCAATACAACAACATCACTAAGGAAGCAAGGATGAAACCTTTCCCTTACAGATCCCACTACTTGACTTATTCTTTTTTTTAAACTTTTCCAAGCCAGAAACTATGGTTTATAGTTCAATAAGACTTGGGGCGTGTAGCAGGAGATCCCACTGTTCATGACCTCAAGGCAATTTTATATAAACCTGATGGAAAAATCGAGACAAAGGTTGACTTCTCTAGTTGCTGTTGGATCTTGCAACTTTCCACCACTGTACTCGGAAAAAAAGGAAAATCCCACTATCTAAATGGAATCACCTTCAGGAGTTAAAATTTGTGCTGCCTGAAGACACCCATCAATTTTATGATTCTCTTCCAAAAGAATAGTCTTCACCATATTATTTTGTAGCTTACTTCGTCAAAAATATTTTTTTCAATTGTAACTAATAACTTTTCATGAACTTCTTTAATGAACATTTTTTAAATTATTATAAATCAATTATTAATTAATTGAAGAGTGTTTTCTAATACAGCCTAACTCTCATTTCCCCCCCTACCAAAATGAAGGCAATAGCACCTATGTGAAAATCCCCAATACAGCCTATCTCAAATATAAAAAATAAAAAGTGATAATACGGCCTATGTGCATTTAAATTCATTAAAGCTAAAATTAAACTACTAATACTAACATTATTATACTTTTCTTAGTATAACTTAATATACTTTTACATAAAAAGTTTTGGCAATAAGTAACACTGCTCTCGTGATTCAGTTTTTTGTCTCTCCTGAAAAGGTTGAGTTTTGCTAGATAGGCGGTATTGTTCCTTAAGTGACGATATGTAGGAAGAAGTTATAACAAAAAGAATTAATTTTATTAATTTTGTATTTTTAATCAATTTTGTTAACTTTGTATGCTATGTATTTTAGAAATGTACTGACAACAAAACTTATAAAGAAATACAAGAATATATTTTGAGATTTTTTAAAATGCATTAAGCCTTTATAAGACAAGTTATAATCTATTTTAATCATATATGATTTATTTGTAAAATATTAAATATTTTACATACAAATATTTTAAGCACATTACATACAAATAGAAAATATTTGTAAAATATACAAATCAATATTGTAGTGCAATGAATTATCATAACAGTAAAATGTAACAAACATAACACAGTAACAGAATCTTTGTGAACACATTTACCACACAATACATTCTCTTTAAGTAAAAGTTTATTATTTTCACATGTACAGTATTTAGTATGGGTAAATCTACTTTTAATTAGTACAATCTGTATTGTAAATATCGAGTGAACACAATGGTCATATTTTCTTAATCATTATGTATATAATATATAAACAATACTGCTTCTTCTATTGTCAATTCTTAAATTTAAAGAGTATTTACATTTTCATATAAAAATACCTTGACTTGAGCACACAATTTAAATAAACATTTCATTAGATTTAAATTTTGAAATGTAAATTTTCTAACTATTAAAATAAACTGGTGTTTATCAGTTACAATGTGCCTTACATAGAACCCTCATCCCACTTCAATCTCAGGTTCAAAAGGTTTGCAATTAATATCATACTACTGGTTTCAAATATAATTTTTGTCCTCTTTTAACTCCACTCAGCTTGTTTAAATCTCTTTTGGTCCTACACATTTTCAAAAAGTTTAATAAACAAGACAAAGGTAAAATTTAAGAACTACTAAGTCATGTATATTTTTAAAAAGAAGAAAAAATTATTACAGAATATTTGTCTAGGGTCTCCATATCATAAAAATATTAAAATTTGCCAAACTTGATAAAAAAATAATAATTTTCAATTTTTAATTAAGGTTTTTAAAAATTTTGTTTGGTTTTAAAAAGAAAATTTTTTATTCAGTGTTTGTAATGTTCAACAATATTAGTTGAAGAAGATAAATATAATGAAAACAGCATGATAATTTGTCAAGGTTGGATTATTTGTACAGATGACACAAATTTATGTCCTTCAATTGATTTAGTTTGAAGTTTTAAAATTTTTAATTTTGTTTACAAACTTTGAAAACAGGAACATGCGACAGAATTTCATATTAAAAACTTGATGATATGAAAAACAGCATTACTGAAATTCATTGTAAATGCAAGAAATCAAATGAAATAATTTCCTGACCATGATTTTTATATGTAACTTCTAATTTGTATTTGATCATACTAGAAGCCAGTTTAATACAGATCAAGTGGTAATATAATGTACAATAGAATAATGATGAAGAAATTCTTAATTTATATGGAGGAAGTCTTATAAGAAATATCCTTTAAACTTTCACAACATTAACACAGAAACAGAATGACAGATAAGGAAACTAATATTTTAATTAATTATAATATATATTAAATTATACTTAATTAACTTACAATAAATGATTCATTTGTTTATAGTCTTTAGTTTATTGAGTTTATTATAACAGTATACTCAAAAACAGAATATTAATTAGTAATCAGTGAAGACACAGGTTTCTTACTTCTATAGATTATATTCCTAAGAACATGGCAAGTATAATAACATTACAAAATAATTAAAATACAAGGTTTAAAAATTGTACATTCAATTTTATTTTTACAAATTAAATAAAAAGAGATATTATCTTATTAACTAATACATAATCAAATTCAAATAATGTTTAACAAAAATATGATATTAATAATAATTATTATTATTCAGTTTGAAATTTAAAACATTGTTATTTCTAGTTAATATTAAGGTAGGCTTTGGTTTTCAATGTAGTTGTAATGTTACACCCTTATAACACTAGCATTAGTACAATATCAACAGTGATAATCAAGTGAATCAATATCATAAACATAGTCACTCAGGAGTAATAAATTAAAAAAGAATTATAAAACCAATAAATAAATATCTTATTCAGTATACATAGTTTCTGAAGTACCAATATTTCAAATATTCTGAACAGTTTAGTTATTAAATTGAAGAGAACCAAATTATATATTATTACACCAGTTTTATTGCTATTAATTAATATAATATACAATTTTATTTTAAAATCTTAACACCATGTTATATAAAATTCAGTCATATTTCAAAAATTATAATATAACAATCAAAACTAATGGAACGATTAAAATAAATTCATGTTATTATTTTCTTCTTCTTCTTCAGCCTTCTCTCATCCACCGTCACCTCTACTGCTGTATATCACCACAAAGTCACCTCAAATCTACCATTGGTCTTCCCTTATTTTTGTCCTAATCTCTCTATCTACTGCTCCCATTTATTCCTAGGTCAGCCTCTTGGTGTAGTTCCTTCCACTTTTATTTCCATAATCTGCTTTTCATTTCTTGACTCATCCAAAAACTATTTTAACAAGTCATTTCAATTGTCTTTCCTCTATAATGTCTATGATTGAACCTTCATTGGGCCACCTTTACTCCATATTCTTTATTTCTCAGTCGATCTCTTCTTGTTTTACCTGCAACTCTTCTAAGATATTTCATTTCCATTGGCTGCATTTTGCTTAAGTGCCTGTCCATAAGTGGAAGACTCTGAGTTCTGTATGTTATTGGGACCATGAATTGTACAACTATAATTTGTTTAGTTTTTTTTTTACTATTACATTGCTGATCTGTTAATAGGTTTACATCGCTTTCTTTGTTCTATTTAATATCTACCAACCAGCCTTTCGATTACAGTTTACTATGGTTTTCCACTCACTCCAAAGCTCTTCCATTGCAAGTTATCTGACCTCCTCTATTGTGGTCCCTTTAAACACCCACATCATTTTACTCTTCTCCACATTAACCATCTTCCTCTAGTCCCTAAATTAGTGGGTACCTAATTTTTCCTTTAAGGTATGTTACATGATTGTTACTTTGTTTATATCAATTTAATATGTATATTTAATATACATTTTTTTTCTTCTTCTTATAGAAAATATAAATTAATTATAAATTCTTCTCAAATATTTAAACCACTCATCTACTCCCTGCTACAAACTCTCTAGATTGTTTGTTCACAATAAGTATATCATCCTCATATAACATTACTTGCACAAGTCAGGTCTATGTCTCCACATGCCAATTTTAGTTCTATTCATTGATCTCTGGGATATTTTTGTGATCTTATCAATAAATATGTTGAATTGGTCTCAGGCTATCCACTTGCTACAAACACTCCATGTAAAAGTCTCCCAACAACTCTCCCTCCATTCTTATTTCACCAACAGGTTTGTAACAGATGCTCTTAATTGCATTTACTAACCTTTCTGGAACATCTTTACTTTTAATGCTTCCCACACATATTGCCTCGATATCGAGTTAAAAGCAGCCCTCAAGTCTATAAATACCAAGAACAAAACTTTCCCTTAAGTTTTTATTTTTCCATAATGGCTATCAATTTGCACATGTGATTCTGTGTCTGTCCGTCAGATAGGAATGCTGCTTGCTCCTCATCCATGTCTTTTTCTACAACTCTTCTGAGTCTCCCTTCTAATGGCTTCATGTAGTTTGTAAACAGTTGATAAAAGGCATATCGCCCTACAATTATTACAAAAGACATGGGAATAGAATTCTGAAAGATTGGAAAATTACAAGTTCAACAAAACAATTAAATTTTGTATAATAAATATGTCTATTTAATCTAATATTTTAAATGAATAAGTATAATTTAACATCATATAAATATAATAGGTACATAATATATTATTTAACTTAAACTGAACTTATTACATGTAAATAGATTTTCAAATAATAAACTCTATTTAGCTGATAAAATTTTAAGTCTTTTTATTGTTTTTGGCACTTCAGCCTTAACAAAACTAATTAGTGAAAAATTTAATTTTCACAAATAAATACTATTTTACTATTTAGCCTATTACAATATAATATGATTTACTGTATTATAAAGTATTTTTAAAAATTATTATTGATTCTTTTTTGTATAATTTATAGTTGATCTTTATGTTATTTATAAAAATGTTGTTCCTTTTTCAAAATTTATAAATTTAATTTACGTTATTTTCCTAAATCAATTTCAACTCCATATTTTGCATGACAAGCCAAAATTTTTTTTTCTTTGCAAAGTGCTAAATTGCACTGTCAACATGCTTCTGAGAATTGAACTTGCCTTTCTGATTTGGTTCTGATTTTAGTTTCTAAATATTCTCACAATCAGATTCACTATTTTCAAACAATAAATCCTTTATTTGATTGTCGTACACAACTTTTCCAAGTGAAGTAACCCCTGTTTTGTTTACACTGGGAAGTAGCTAGCTAACAGATGAAAAGAAAAGAAAGGTTATAATTTTTTCTGCCATATGGATATAGAGGCCATAAATAATTAATAGAGGACATAACAAATAATGTAATAGTTAACCAAAAATCCAACAGATGGTGGAGATTTTCACCTTCAAAGTCTAACTACGACGTAGTAAAACTTCTGCAGGAATGGATAAAACATTTCACTACAATGTAGTACCATTGTATGTTTTTGACATGCAGGAAAGGGTTAAGTAGTTTTTCTTAATAATTTTGAACTCATCAGATTAATATGTAGACCTCCATAAACCTTTTTATACACACAAAACTTGTACTAGAAATTATTATGAGTACATTCCTAGAATTGTCTAACAGATTATACCCGAAATATATCAGCAGAAGTTTAAAAAAATATTAGGTGTGGCAGAAGAATGTACTCAAATCAATAATTCTTATGCTACAATTTGCTTCAGAAAATAACCATAACTTCAATCTTTTCTTCAGCTTGAATCTTAAATTACAAACTTGATTTTTATTCCTGTAATGTAATCTAGCAGTGGTATTATTTTTTTAAAATAATAAATTAGAAAATTATTATCTGATTTTTTTATAAACTGACAAATATAATATTTCTAAAACCGATGATATAATTTCCTAAGAAATACACCTATTAATATATGAATACAGTGATGAGGTATATTTTTTAAGTAAGGTTAGTTTTGTAATAAGCATATATTGACAGAAACGTTACACTACTTATTAGTCAGTTGTTAGACTTCAGTGTTATAATCAGATTTGTTTCTGATACTGCTTTTAAGTTATTTACAATGGATACAACTGTAAATTCGTGACATTTGTGGTCCATTTAATTTTTTATTTGTACAAACTAGAGTCCTGTTAAAATTCATAGAAAACTGTAAATTATAATTGAAAAAATTTTATGAGTGACAGTAAGGTTAAACAGTGGTGTTGTTTGTTTAGATAAAGGCCAACAAATTAGCCGATGGATACATAGAGAAAGTGATTTTCACACCAATTAGTAAAAATCTGTAATTTATGAAATTGTGAAAGAAAAATTGGGTTACAAAAATTGTGTATCAGAGAAGTGCCGATAATATTGACTGGTAAAAACAATCTACTGCAATCTAAATATTTTTGCAATGATGTCCAAAAAAAGGAGATGCATTGTGAGGGTACATTACCCCAGGAGATAACTTGAATTTCCTACAAGACTATAAGTCAAAACAAAAACGATGCACCACACATCATATATAAAATTGTAAAAAAATTATGTAAAAATATTTTGTGGCCATTATTTTAAAGGACACAAAAGGGATTGATTTCCATGCGATAGCATTGCTAATGACAATAAATTTATAACACTCTAATAAAAAGATAAACCATTCAAAACAAGAAATGTGGGAATCATTCTAATGAAATTGTGTTTCCACAATATTGTTCTTCGACTCCAGTTCAGATTCTTCAAATATTGAAACAATATTAGACACTAGGACATTTTTGACTACTTTATAGTATTAACCTTGCACCAAGTGAGTACCATCGGTTTTTGTACTTAAAGAATGACATCTGAAACTTTTAAAATACTGGCGCCAGATTATTTTGACAATATAATAAGGAAATTAGAAACACGATATCAAAAGTGTGTGAAAGTCAATGGTGACTACTGTAGGGGGATGAATTGAATGTGAGCAAAGGACCAAGCTGAGTATGGGGAGGAAGACTTGTCCCCCATGTCCATAGTAATCCCTCTACTACCCACTCTGTCTACATTTTCCTTCCAGTTCACTTAATCGGCTAGCCACACTACACAAGCCAATGTATTAAGGTCAGCAGATAGTGAAGTGATGGATAAGGTGGGAGTTAACTTATCACTAGTAGATCAAAGATTCCTTCCTCACACTCAAGTCATCTTTCCATAGTATATAGTAAAATAACTTGAAAACTTTTAACTATAATAAGTATTACAATTAAATTAAATAATTTAAAAATAGACCTGACATAAAAGATATGCCTATATAGAAAATTTGTTGATATAAATTGTATATCTTAAGGTTTTTATATCAACTGATTTCTTCAGATGTGAGATCATTCCTTTTTCACTTATATTCTATTAATTATTAAACATATAACTAATTAAATTTTTCTATAACAAAAATATGAGGTTGTATGCAACCACAAAATTAAAACCATTATTCACAAGCAATAATCTCAAAAAAATATCGGTGGGCAAAAATCAAATGATGTAGTCTAGATTACCAATTGTCTAAAAAATCAAATCCTGTTTTAGGAATTTCATCTCCAGGATCAGATTCATTATCTGCTGAAAGCAGTGCACTTTTCTCAGTCTGTTCACTGCCACTATATCTTGAAGGCGGTGGAGGGGGTGGAGTCTTTGGTTTTGAAACGATTCCCTTTGGAACTATATTAATTTGACCTTTATTGTCAACAAGGTTCTTTTTCTCTTCTAAAGTAGAAGAGTTTTTTAAGATTGATACTTTATTTTTTAACTTATTCAGTAAATTATTTGGATCTGAATGACTTTTAACTTTGTTGTTTTCAACTACCGGTATTGTAACTTCTACTGATGATGTTTTCAATATAACTGGACTGAAAGATTCCACTTTCTTTGGCTTTTCATTTTTCAGATTTGAGCTTGTAAATAAATTCAACTGACTCTTAGTAAACCATGAAAAATTACTTTTAAAATCTTCACTCCATCCCGAATTCTGTAAAAGAGCAAGAAAATGGAAAAAAATTAGTTATTCAATGCATAGCCAACAATGGCACAATTCTCAAATAATTCAAGAACTACCAAGAATCAAATAATTTTCAATTCTTAAGAAAGTAGTTGTCTTTTTAGGGAAAGAAGAGTTAAGGCTGTAATAATTTAAAAATTGAGGGTTTTTAAATTAATTATATTATATAAAATAAAGAGAATAATTTGCTCGTTTTATGGGCGCCAGGCAGCATTACGCTTACCAATTTAGAATAGTTGAAGTTTTACTTTCATCAATCTTAATCTATACTCAGGGTCGTGACTTCTTTTAAAAGTGTACTTAGAAAATGGTATTCAGGTAAATTAGAAATCCTTCTTTGTTTCTGACACTGTACAAGTTTATTAAAGATATTTAAAATTAACATGTATTACATTTTATCCTTGTAAATTAATTTAAATTTAAATTTGCTAGCTATCCATTATTTCATTATTGTCTTGAAGAGACTTAAAATTCTTTAAACAAGGACTCTACTTTACTGAATCAAATTGCTATATGAGCATCTTTAATTTGATTATAAAATATCTTTGGATTCATCCATTTAAATTGAATTTTCAAAAT